>OY288239.1:20649244-25449244 GCA_958450325.1 Agrostemma githago | reverse complement strand
TCATTCGATTAACAAGGCCTAATGAATACTTGGCCCGCTTGTAAAAAATGTAAGTCATTCTGCCCACATCAGAGCAGGCAGGGGGCACGTTTCTCGAGCTTCAACCAAAGCTCATAGATTGGCCGAGCCAAGATCGCCGGCCGACAAGGCGTAAAAAGTAAATACTCGAACTTGTATTTAACCATAAGTCCTTATGTCTGCCTCCAAACAGGCAAGGGGCACGGCCCTCAAGTCCTAGATAAAGTCCATAAACTACCCTGGCAGGCCTCTGGCACCCCAACACATCCGTATGCGATATACCGGGGCAGAAGCGCCGATCACGGGGCTTAGTGATTGCCTCGCCATATACAGAATAATAAATCCCATGTACACCTCCGAGTACATAAGGGGCCCGACGTCTGACGCCCTGATACAGATCCCGCTAGGGCAGGCGTGCCCACAAGGCCTAGTGAATACTTGGCTTTGTATGAAAAACAAAGTCCGTCATTTAGTTTGTCGCTCCAACCATGCTTGGCACCGGACCCGCATACTCAGTATCCGACTCCGCTGAGGGCAAATTGATGGGGGATAAAAACCCCCAGACGCATAGGCCCGACTCCCGAGACTGAGAAGGCCCAACTGGGTCCTAGCCGACCCTAGAGGCCGAACCCCCTATCAGACGACCCCCTTTACGGGTAGTCATGGACTGACTCAGAGAGACTTCTTTACTGATCACTATGCTGATGTCATGAGTGATATCACCCTACTACATCCTTCCCCCTATAAATACTCCACTTAGGGTGAGGGGAAGAGGGGAACCAATTCACACATATTCCTCCTTATTATCTCTCTACCTCCCTTATCTCCCAAAATATCTATATTCAGTCATATATTTTACTGACTTGGGCGTCGGAGGCTCGGTCCCGGGGGTTCCCCCGGGCCCGGAGTTCACCTTGCAGGATCACCGTCGGCACGCATCCGGAGCCGAGGAGAACCGCGAAGCCCAAGGTCAGGGACCCGTTTCCATACCGGAACAACATCTTTTCCAAAAATCGCTCCGAATATTTGATATCGATTTCATAATCGAATGTCGAATATAACGAGTATCAAAATTTAAGTCGAGTATAAATCATATCATATTTTTACGCGACTATAGATTTTTCTAAAAAAACGATTTCGAGAGCAAAAACAAACCGGACAGCAGTCCGTACAGGTGACACTCGATCGAGTGGCACCCCAAAAATCAGGCAGAATACTTTTTTTCGAGTCCACTCGGTCGAGCGCCTCAGTGACTCGATCGAGTGGCTCCTGGTTCATCAAAACCGTGAGTTTTTTTTAGCATCTTTCGAGTCCCGATCAAATATTTTTATGACCTCGGTCAACACGTGTCAAGTCAATCACGTGTCATAAACTTTTCAAAACCATGCATCTTATCATATTTACATCAATTACATCAATTTGCAAACCGTTACTAACCCGTTTGTTCTTTTTGTTTCTTATTATTCATTGTTCATTTTATTGTAATAAAACAAACCTCGCATGCTAAATACAACTTTGACGTTAAATTTAGATGCATTAAATCGACTTAGAAACCCATTCAAATTCTCGCATGTTTAGGCAAAACAATGTTTGCATATCATTCGTCGTATTACTAACACGCGTATTTCAAAATCAAACGATATCTTAGTAGAGGTCGCTAATGTGCGGGTGGGGTTGGGTGTTCTTTGTGAACTTCTCAACACGTACCCTCACCCCTTACTCAGAACCATGGTTTCCGGATGTCCGAATCCATTGGAACACGAGAGTCATTCAATACACGATATCCGATAATGTCGGTATCGGTATAAAATGCAAAGGGACGAACCCAATAAACTCAGAGATCCGAATGGGCCATACTTTGTGCATGGCCCACCAAGATATAGAGTGGGTTCGAACGGGCCCGAACTCCCACAAAGTTCGGTGGCGACTCCACTTCGATTTAAATTTCAATTCGACCCATCTCATATGGAGATTCATTCGCCTCCCCAAATCCGCGCGTGGCCACATCGGGGTGGACCTATGTCATGTCCACAATTTGGCGACTCCGCTGGGGATTAACTGATGCGTGACTTACCATCGGCATCCTCAGGGTGAGACTCGAATAGAAATCGTTTAACTAGTACAATACGCATTTTAGTTTTACGGTTCATGCATAACCCCATCTTTTCCCAGGCCGGTACTGGTGACCGACGTCCCACTATACTATTGATGTAGTCCAAATTGGATATGTCAAAGGTGTTCATAGTCGATTCTTATGGGTTTCACGGCATGTTCTAAGCTCAACTCGACTTAGGAAGTCCGCCCCGATCCTCGGATAGGCTATGCACAATGGTATAGACCCTTTGTAGACCGACCGAGACTTAGTGTAAAGCATACATCGCGTCGTTATAATGCTTGCGTGACTATGTGCTACTTGGTTTCCGAGTCATTTTAAAAAAAATGTCATTTTCAAAAATTGCATCCTTTTCCAAAAAACATCCAATTTCAAAACTCGAGAAATATACCGAATTTAGGACTTATGATTTTACTCAAACCAGCCTATTTTTAGCCGGTATGCTACCCATTTCAAAACTCATTTTCAAAACTTCAAAACCGCGGCTTGATAACATTTTCCAATTTTCGAAAATTGGGCCGTCCGCCGGTTTTCCGGATTCCCAAAAATTGATTCCTTTGCAAAACTTTCCTCTTCTTAGGACTTCCCGTATTTAGCAGTGTCGGGTCGTGTCATAAGTAATCGAAGGTCTTTAGCGTCGAAACTCCGTCGATCTTACATCACGGGTTTCCTCCCTATCCCAGTCCGCCTTATTTGACTAAGGCAAGGCCCACCTACGTAGGACATACTCCTACAAAGGATGGCCCGCTTACACACTGGAGTCTCTAAGTGTGGGGAATATCTCACGTGGACCCTCCTTCGAATAGGACTCGGCCCACACGCCGAATCCTAAGGGAGGCCCACCTTTCACGAGTCACCCGTCTAGGTATCTTTTCCGAGTCATTTCCTTTTCAGTCTTTCTTTCACTCAGGATGTGCCTTTATTCCAGGATTTGGGTTAGTTACCGATTTTACGCGGTACTCTTACAGACAGGCCGCCCTTCACCCGAGCCATGACGCAACAAGCCATAGACGAGTTGACAGCCGCATTGGCCAAGTTGGAAACCCAGTTGACGAAAATGAGGGAAGACCAGATCGCCATCCTTACCTGTGTAAGTGTCGTGGAGCAAGGAACTCCTAGTGGTGACACCGAGACTACCGGGCCGTTAGATGAATTGGCCAGCGCGGTCCGCAAGCTGCAAGAGCAGGTCCATTTGTCGACCAACAACACCATACATACGGAGAATGCTCAGGCTTATTCACCCCTGACCGACGAGTTGCCCGCCAATCTCAACCTCACGGGCCTACCAATGTTCAATGGGACTGAAGACCTGGTACTCCATATCCGAGCCTTCAAGGAATTCATGGCGGTCAAAGGAGGGAAGTCCACCATGTTCAAGCACCTGTTTGCCTCTTCCCTTGAGAAGCATCCAAAAGCCAGGTACTACAGGCTCGATTCCAAGAAATACAAGACTTGGGACGATGTAGCAACGGAGTTCGCTCAAAATTACGCGGACAATACCGAGATCCAGACTACCATGCGTACTCTGGAGGTAATGGCCCAAGAGCCCAAGGAAGGTTTCACCAAATACCTTCAAAGGTGGAGGGCCGAAAGCGTGAAGCTGGTTGATAAGCCCAGCGAAAAGGTGTTAGTGGAGGCCTTCGTGAAGAATCTCCTCCCCTCTTACCGGGTCCGTCTCCGTTATGCAGTCATACCCAACTTCGCCACCTTAACCAAAATGGGTACAAGAATTGAAGATGACTTAAGGCTAGAGAACCTTACTAAGGCCTCTGCTAAAGGGTATCAAGGGGCCAGCTCGACCGCCAGCAAGCCCGCAACCACAGCTGCAACCCGCAGCATCTTTGACGAGGTCAATTCACTAGACACCTCATCCAAAAAGAATACTCCAACTTGGGTATTCACAGATATAGGGGCAACCTATACTTACGTCTTACAAAGGCTTTCTTCCAAGGGTCTGATCCAGCCGATAGACCCAACTCCGGAAGTCCCGATCAAAAAACGATCCAAGAGCTATAACATTCAGGCCTATTGCCAGTATCACCGAGGTAATGGGCACGATACTGAAAAATGTTGGAAATTGAAGCATCTCATCCAGGATCTAATCGAAAGTGGGAAGATACCGCTGCCCAGTGACAAACCGAGCAACAAAGAGAACCCCTTCAGTGCTCACGCCATTTTTACTGGAGAAGTAATCGACTGTTCTCATCTCATTTCTCCTTTCGTCCCACAAATTAACGGGATATGGAACGATGATGAAGACAACGTCTACCTAGCTAAGGGGGAAGTTGTCCCCATCACCATCGAAGAAATCTGGAAGGCTAAAACTAAAGCCTTGGCCAGCACTCACATTGTCACGGCCGACCCTTCTACCCCGGAAACCGTCACTGAACCTGCCAGGACGGAACCTACCCTCGAGGAACCAAATGCTGACACGGCCCTAGTCAAACAACTGAAAAGGGTTCGAACTGATCTTACTATATGGCAGCTTTTGGTTAGTTCTCAAGAACATCGGGCAGCACTTACTAAGGCTCTCGATCAGATCAAGGTCGACTCATTGGTTACCCCCACTGAAATGGTAGCCACTATCTTGCCCCATCTTAAGGGCAAATCCAAGGAAGAAGGCCCACTCATCACCTTCTCTGAATCCGACCTCCCACCGTTCGGGGCCACCCATAACTTGGCCTTGTATATCACGGTGATCTGTCGGGGCAAATATCTCCCCATGACCCTGATTGATGACAGATACGTTGTGAACGTCCTTCCCTTAAGGACTGCCAAGGCCCTCGGCATTAACGAGGTTGACTACCTTCCGACCACAAAAACTATCCAGGCTTTTGACGGAAGCCCAAAATCAGTTGCTGGGGCTGTTAAGCTAACTATTATAACAGGCCCGATCGAGAAAGAGCTAGAATTCCAGGTGATTGATGTCACCTCATCCTTCAACCTGCTACTTGGAAGGCCCTGGATCCATGCGGTCAAAGCCGTATCCTCCACGCTCCACAGGAAGGTCAAGCTGCCTCTACAAGATGGAGTCATCACTCTCGAAGCCACTCCCATAACCGTGGCAAGCTGCAACACCGCAGGCCAGACCGACCCGCGAGGATTCGAATTCGTGGGAATGATCGAAGAAGAATATCTTTTCAAGCCCTATTTCACTACTAGCATCAACACGATGCTACAAAACTTGGGTTACCTACCGGGGGCTACTTCGAGGCCATATCTTCCAGCTGGGAAGATCATCGAGGTCCTAGAAGATCGAGAATCACGGTTCGGTTTGGGGTACACTGTGACCCCGGGAAATGTGGACCAGGCAAATATAATCAAGTTTGTCACTCCAGTGTTCGGGGCTGTTCCAGTGGGCCTCTACCAACCCACTATCACATATCGGGAATGCAACTATATCCTCGACGACATATTTGCCCTCGTTCAAAATGAATCCAAAGAGGGCACTGACGGTACTGAACCCATGCTGGGGCTCTTATTCGGGGAAGACAAGGTCATCCCCGCCCCTAAAGAAAAATTGGTCAACTTAATCCTCCGCAGCAACAGGTTCGATCCAACCAAGCTGATCTCTGTAGTCGGTGCTGACACCGGGAAAAGAGCATGGAGGAAGACTATCAAGTGGACCGACAACCAGGGTCGAGTCTACAAGCTGACCACCGGTGAAGGGGATATCCCGGATACCGAGTCCGAGTCTGAGTCTGAGTCGGAGTCTGAGTCCAAGTCTAGAAGGTCCAGTACTAGGATTGAGTCTGTAACCCCTCTTCCTTTAATAGCACCCACTGGAGCCTCGGGGTCTGTCCCGAGAGCACTCCCTATCCTGCCACTGACCAACGATCAGATGGCCGCTCTCTTCGAGCTCTTTTCAAAATTTACTATCAATAATAACAAAAACCGTTCCGCTTACGACTTGTCTTTTTCCAAAATTATTTCAATTTCAAAAATTTTATATGCAATGACATTGAGAAACCCGACGAACAGGTACCTCTACCTCCACATCTGATCAAGCAACTCGAACAAAGGGAGTCCCGAGATCCGGTAATTGAGGAAACCGAGCCCATTAACGTGGGGACCACTTTAGAGCCCCAGATGCTTAAGTTGGGTTTATCCTTAGATCCCGAGGAGAGAAAACAATTCACGGACCTCCTCCAGGAATTCAAGGATGTCTTTGCATGGTCCTACAAAGACATGCCAGGGATAGATCGAGAGATAGATGAACACCGTATACCCATCAAAGACGGGTGTAAGCCGGTAAAACAGAAGCTCCGAATAATGAGGCCCGAATGGTCTCTCAAAGTCAAAGAAGAAGTCGACAAGCAATTCAAAGCAGGCTTTATACAAGTGGCTGAATATCCAGACTGGGTTGCAAACATCGTGTCGGTACCCAAGAAGGACAGCAAGGTACGGGTATGTGTAGACTTCCGGGACCTTAATAAGGCTAGCTCAAAAGACGATTTTCCATTGCCACACATTGACATACTGGTGGACAACACGGCCGATCATGCCCTCTTATCATTTATGGATTGGTATGCCGGATACAATCAAATCAAAATGGCGGAAGAAGACATGAGTAAGACCACCTTCATCACACCTTGGGGTACTTACTGTTACACCGTTATGCCATATGGGCTCATCAATGCCGGGGCCACTTATCAACGAACCACCACAACTTTATTACATGACATGATGCATAAGGAAGTGGAGGTTTATGTGGACGACATGATCGTCAAGTCCAAAGACCGAGTAGGGCACGTTGCGGCCCTAAGAAAATTCTTTACCCGACTACGAAAATACAACATGAGGCTGAACCCTCAAAAATGCAGTTTCGGGGTAACATCTGGCAAATTACTAGGCCATATCGTTAGCCAACGCGGCGTCGAGGTCGACCCAGCTAAAATCAAGGCCATCACCGAAATGCAGCCATCCAAAACCGAAAAAGAAATAAGGGGGTTTCTCGGGAAAGTCCAATACATTAGTCGGTTTATTACAAAGTTAATCATGGTATGTGAACCCATTTTCAAGAAACTGAAGATAGGAGAGCGAACACTGTGGGATGATAAATGTCAGATGGCTTTCGATAAAATCAAGGAGATTCTGTCTGCACCGCCAGTATTAATGCCACCTCAACATGGTTTACCTTTGTCGTTATACCTAACAACGACCGAGACAACCATGGGGGCTAGGCTGGCCCAGAAAGTCGATTCAGAAGAACGGGCTATTTACTACATCAGTAAAAAGTTCCTAGAATACGAGTGCAAGTATACAATGCTGGAGAAAATGTGTCTAGCTTTGGTTTGGGCCACTAATAAGCTCCGACACTATATGCTCGGTCACGAGGTACATGTTTTATCCAAAATGGATCCTATCAAGTACCTATTTGAAAAACCCATCCTCAATGGCAGGATGTCCACATGGACTTTAATGTTAGCAGAGTTCGACCTCAAGTTCGTACCGTTAAAAGCCATCAAAGGCCGGGTTGTAGCCGAATTTCTCGCCGATAGTCCCGTATCTGAAGAAGGGCACACCGATACTTGGGCTTTTCCGGATGAAGACATATTCCATACCAACACCGAGACATGGGATTTGTATTTTGATGGGGTGTCCAACTTCCGAGGATTTGGAGTTGGCATTCTGTTAATATCACCGAAAGGAGAGCATACACCGTTATCCATTAAATTGGACTTTGATGTGACTAACAACGCAGCCGAGTATGAAGCATGTATTCACGGGTTGCAAGCCACCGCTGATTTAGGAGTAACAAACCTCCGGGTCCTCGGTGACTCATCTCTAGTCATCAATCAAGCTCTTCAGAAATGGAAAACTTGGAACGCCAATCTCGTGGCTTACCAAGCACGAGTAAGGGTTCTCGAAAAGCAATTCCAAAAGGTAGAATATATCTATTTACCCCGGGAGGAAAATCAATTTGCAGATGCACTTTCCATGTTAGCATCCTTACTAAACATCCCGGAGCACCTAACCAGCATGCCGATCTGCGTTGAAAGACGATCCGAGCCAGCCTATATCCACGCCATCCAAGACATCGAAATAACTTATCCGGAACCTTGGTATCAAGATGTCCTAACTTACTTGACATCGGGAGAGTATCCCCCGGGAACTGAAAACCGGACCAAAAAAGCCTTGCGAAGATTGGCAACCCAATTTGTTCGTACAGACGACGGACAATTATACAAAAAGACGACACAGGGGGCTCTCCTCCTATGTATCGATAAAATACAGGCCGAGAAGGTTATGTCCAAAGTGCACGATGGTGAAAATGGACCGCATATGAACGCCCATATGCTAGTCCGAAATATCATGAGGCTCGGGTACTATTGGAACACCATGGAAACTGACTGTCAGTTATATGTCAAACACTGCCATAACTGTCAGATATTTGCCAATGTACAACATATGCCATCTTCCCTACTATACACCATGACATCACCATGGCCATTTTCGACATGGAGGATTGATATAATTGGAAAGGTGAACCCTTCCGGGACGGAAGGTCACTGTTTTATTCTGGTGGCTATCGACTATTTCACTAAATGGGTCAAAGCCGAGTCATATCGGATCTTGAACGCCAAGCACGTTGCTAAATTTATCCAAAACAAGATTATATGCCGATACGGGATCCTGTACGAGTTCTTCAGTGATCACGGGACCCATTTCCAAGCTGAAACCGCTACGTTACTAGCAAAATTTAAAATCTAAAGGCATACATCTTCGCCTTATCGTCCCCAAACAAATGAAGCGGTAGAGGCAGCCAATAAAACAATTGTCACCATACTTAAAAAGATGGTTGAGAATTACCGGGATTGGCCCGACAAAATACCCTTTGCCCTATGAGGATACCGGACGTCAATTCGCACCGCAACCGGAGCAACTCCATACTATTTGACATATGAAATGGAAGCGGTCCAACCAGTCGAACTGGAAGTGACATCCCTTAGGATTTTACATGAGAGCCAAGTGCCTGAAGCAGATTGGGTCCAAGCCCGATACGACTCACTAGTTCTTTTAGACGAACGACGGTCCCGGACCCTCAACAATATCCAAATATATCAAAAGAGGATACAACGGGCTTTCAACAAAATAGTTAGGCCCAGAAATATTAAGGAAGGAGATCTAGTCCTAAAATCGGTCCGTGCATTACTACCAGTTGACCCAAGAGGAAAGTTCAAACCCAATTGGGCTGGCCTATATTTAGTAAAGAAAATCCTATCAGGAGGAGCGGTGATGCTAACGGACTTAGACGGGAACGAGTTCGTCAACCCAACCAACTTGGACCAGTTGAAGCGCTACTACCCATAAACCCTATCTCAATGTCATTTGCAAAAGTTTATAAAAATTCATCTTTTTTCATAAATTTTCAAAAATTATAAACAAGTCAATAAGCTAGGATTACTCATCCTACTGTTGCACATCTTGAACTAATAGTCTTGGTGTATTTCGAAAATTGCAAAAAATCTATTTTTGAACTATGTTTGGTTTGATTCCGCTAATTGTGGATACGTAGGCAACCCCTCAAAAGGGTACAACCACTGCAATTACGAAAAGACAGGAACGGTATTCACTAATATGTCTTTTATTAAAAAAAACGATGAACTCGGGAATTCCAAAAATTACATCACACAGTAAATAAAAAAAACAACAAGAAGCACACCACAAAAATAATAATAATAATACTTAGATAATAAAACTAAGGAGTCTAGCACTTAGGGCATTTTACCCTTTCCTTTATCTTTTGGGTCGCGTGGAGCCCGAGGTCGACGGGGCGGGGGCGAACGTTCTCGGATCACTAAGGGGACTTCCTTTGCTCGAACCCGTTTCTTCGACTGCGGGTCTTCTGCCATTGTGACCGGTCCAAGTCGAGCCCGTACGTGTTCAGAAAGTCTGTCTCGAGGACCAAGTCGGTCCTGGACCTTTAGTTTTGGGCCAAGTCTCCTTTCCAGGTCAGTCTGGGGGCTCACCTTCCCCCGTGCACTTTTAGTACTGGACCCTTCAGTTTGAGTCCTAGTCTTTCCTTTCTGACCTGACATCAGTCGAACCAATGTAGCCGGGATCTCGCCCTCATCAAAGAAACCCATGTTGTCTTTAGCCTGCTCTCGTCGGAGTAGGTCAAAAGCTCGTCAAGTTTTAGGGCAGCTCGGGCTTCAGCAGATTCCGCCTTTGTCCATCGCACGTAAGAATCTAATACCCAAATCGAATGGAGAGACTTGGGAATAGACCAGGTGGCCCGGGTGTATCACCGTTGCATGTAAGTATCACACATCACGTCCGTCAGTTGGGTAGATTCACTCACAACCGCCTCGATTTCCGGGATTCTATGGGACCGACCATACTGTCTAAGTATACGATCGGGATAAAGGTGAATAGTCTGCCTAAAGGATAGGATCACCTGGTACCGCGCTCTATCCCTCGATTCTTAGTCGGTTCGAACATAAATAGGCCACCAGGGCACCATCAACCGGATCAACGGGCCATTATGGAAAGACAACACTTCGTCCCAATATTTCTGGGTATTATGGCGAGAAAAGTCGATGGTTCGTCTCCTAGTCATCACCTGGTTGGGTCGATAACGACTTAGGTCAAGGGGAGGATCTGTGATCGATAGCCGCTCGAATAACCAAAGCTGAAAAGAAAACGAAAATATGAGTTATCAGGCCAAAATTGATGTCTGCCCAGAGGCACTCGATCGAGTGCTTGGAGGTCACTCGATCGAGTGGTACACTTGAAGCCGGACAGAAGGTTTTTTCGAGAAGGCACTCGATCAAGTGTCAGGGTGACTCGATCGAGGGCCCCACTGTATCAGAAAATCGCGGAATAAAAAATCAAAAAATTCGAGAAATTGAGAAATAAAAAAAATCAGAAAAGTCTGAAGCAATATACCTGTAATAAACGGGTACTCCCGGTCAAACGAACCGACGAATCTCTCTTACGGTTGTCCAGGCCTTGGATAATTTCCCTTGTAATTAGCCATGCCGGGCTATGCTCCATCTCCATCAGATCAACCACGGTGAAAAGTCAGACGTGGCCCATACAAGATAGCAAATCCATGTGACCCTCGAAAGCATAAACATGGAGCATACAAAAGGCAAAGGCCCTACGACTATGGACCGACCTAACCCGGACATCGTGTGGGTTCATGAACTTTTCAGATAAATCAATCAAAGAAATGGTATCCCCCTCCGTCATACGGGATACCTCCATGTGAGAAAATCCTAGGAATTCCCGTAGCTTCCTCCTAGGATCATGAACTGAAAACGGGATAGTAGGACGAAGTATGGGATTCCATCCTCCTACGGCAACAATTTCCACAGGGATAGGGCAGATATCGCCTCGGGGAAGAGCAAAAACATAATAAGTGTCGTCCCAGTATGACAAACAAGCATCGAGGAAGTGACGGTCCTCTTGCATCTGGTGGATCGTAAACAATTGGGTGATACCATTCTGGTTCAGAACTACTTTGTCAGCATCTCTGAAGCATCGGGACCAGTCTTGCAGCATTCGGGTCAAACGGTCGATTCCCATGGCTAGATTTTTCTTAAAAAGAATAAAGGATTATCGAGGCTTGTTCTCTTTAGAAGGGAAGGGATTGGTGAGAATTATGAAAAAAACTAAAAGCAGAAGATGGGTATTTATAGCACTAAACTTGGGTAGTTCTCCTATCTTTAAGATTCCTAATCCTCAGAGGTTTAGCATACAGGCCTCATCTTAATTCTTTGGCTAGTGTAGGAATAGTCCATCCTGAGCATTCCTATTCCTTTTCAGAGTCGAAATTCTCAAATTTTCAAAAAAATTTCAAATTCAAAAATCCAAAGTCTTCTTCAAAACTATTATTCCCCAGCGCGAGTCATTTTTACCTAAAATGTTACATGCAAAACTTCGCATAATTGGATACAGGTACGGCTCAAGTAGGGACATGCAACTCACTCCCCAGCGGAAAGCCTTAGGCGGCATTTTCCCGGGAATAGCATGGGATGGGCCCATATAGTAGGCGCACCCAGGATTTATGCAACAAGTCCGAATCCCCACGGATTATCATCAGCTCAGGTATGATTTCTAACCTATGGCTGGCGAGCCCTTCACGCGAGTTTAATGGACTATAAACGACCCGACCGGAAGTCTGCCAGGTCTTAATCCTCGATTGGCATGGTAGCTACTCCGACTTTCGCCTTGTCCAAGCCTCAGTCAAAGTGGGGGCTCTGTAGACACCCACATTTGGTCGTTAGGTGTCTATGACAGTTTCCAAAAAACACCCGATGATGATCGGACGCAAACGTGCTTTGACATACTCGAATATGGGCTCAAAATCATTGGCATTTGGCTTGGGTTTTTACGGAGTACAAATTTCGCAAAACCAACCGCAAATTCAGGCCCAGTGGGTCGTTCCCAATCAAATAAGACTAGTTTGGGTCAAAACCGACACCAAGGGCAAAACCGTCTTTTAGCGACCGAGTCAAACCCCGGTCAAAGACATTTCCGAGACGTAAATATCCGCTGCGTCACGCTGAAAATCCGACTAGAAGTCGAATACTACAAAAAATCTGCCACACAAAATAATAAACAATTTTGTTAGAGAGAGAATTCGATCTCTAAAGAGACTTCTACCCGAGCTAGACCCACTCGATCGAGTGGATCATCCCACTCGGTCGAGTAGGCTCACAAATCCGCACAAAACTGGGATTGAACCGGGCACTCGACCGAGTATCAGAGTCACTCAGTCGAGTGACTCCTTTTCCAGCCGGGTGAGGATTTCTTTCCCACCAAGCAACGGAATCCTTCTTCCTCTCGAATTGCATGCCTTTCCTATCCTAAACGGTATTTCTTGTCACCCAAGTTAAGCTACCTCTCCTAGCTTCAATCGAGGACCTCTACTATAAATAGACCCTCTCACAACATTCATTCAACATCTATCTATCACAACTTCACAACATTAACTGACATTCATACTCACATCGACAATCATCAAAACTCGCACACCCGAGATTACGCCGTCCCTCCCTCGAAGATCCGGCCACCTCTAACCTGACACCTATACACCTTACACACCTAAACCACCATAACTCACCCACATCATCTCGACGCTCCCGTGCCTAAGCCACATTCCGACGAGCCCCGTTCCGAGAATACAAAGCATGTAGGTTGAGGGTGTAAATCAAATCCCGTCTTCTCCTTTATCTCTTTCCTCTTCTCATTTTTTCTTCTTGTCGTCGTTCGTCTGTCTTAATACGGGTCCTCATCACGTTTTTTCTTAATCCCGATATTATCGCTATAATCTATTTTTATACAAAACGAACGTTCTTAAAACACGATACCGACTCTATAGCCGAATATCGTACCTAAAAGAACTAAATTTATCTCTTTGATGCTAAAAAATCGTCATATAAAAAAAATACGACGATTTCAACGCAAAGAGAGTTCATATTGTTTAGTTCGATTTCCAAAACGATTTACAAAACATCTTTTCCAAAAATCGCTCCGAATGTTTGATATCGATTTCATAATCGAATGTCGAATATAACGAGTATCAAAATTTAAGTCGAGTATAAATCATATCATATTTTTACGCGACTATAGATTTTCTAAGAAAAACGATTTCGAGAGCAAAAACAAACCGGACAGCAGTCCGTACAGGTGGCACTCAATCGAGTGCCTAGCTCACTCGATCGAGTGGCACCCCAAAAATCGGGCAGAATACTTTTTTTTGAGTCCACTCGGTCGAGCGCCTCAGTGACTCGATCAAGTGGCTCCTGGTTCATCAAAACCGTGAGTTTTTTTTAGCATCTTTCGAGTCCCGATCAAATATTTTTATGACCTCGGTCAACACGTGTCAAGTCAATCACGTGTCATAAACTTTTCAAAACAATGCATCATATCATATTTACATCAATTACATCAATTTGCAAACCGTTACTAACCCGTTTGTTCTTTTTGTTTCTTATTATTCATTGTTCATTTTATTATACTAAAAAAAACCTCGCATGCTAAATACAACTTTGACGTTAAATTTAGATGCATTAAATCGACTTAGCAACCCATTCAAATTCTCACATGTTTAGGCAAAACAATGTTTGCATATCATTCATCGTATTACTAACACGCGTATTTCAAAATCAAACGATATCTTAGTAGAGGCCGCTAATGTGCGGGCGGGGTTGGGTGTTCTTTGTGAACTTCCCAACACGTACCCTCACCCCTTACTCAGAACCATGGTTTCCGGATGTCCGAATCCATTGGCACACGAGAGTCATTCAATACACGGTATCCGATAATGTCGGTATCGGTATAAAATGTAAAGGGACGAACCCAATAAACTCGGAGATCCGAATGGGCCATACTTTGTGCATGGCCCACCAAGATATAGAGTGGGTTCGAACGGGCCCGAACTCCCACAAAGTTCGGTGGCGACTCCATTTCGATTTAAATTTCAATTCGACCCATCTCATATGAAGATTCATTCGCCTCCCCAAATCCGCACGTGGCCGCATCGGGGTGGACCTATGTCATGTCAACAGATGTAAACCTCCTAGTATCGATATGATTGGCGGGATTGATGTTCCCATCCGCACTTATGGTGAGATGCAAGTCTTAAGTGTGCATGAGACATTAGTAGTCACGTCCCGTGCATTATGTGAAAGAAAACCATTGTTTTTAAAAGTAAATGACTACAGTTTTCTAAATCACCTGTGTTAGTATGCTTCGTTACTGTTCTATACTCTTATGACTAATGATGTGATTGAAATGCTTGATAATGGGAGGTGATGTTTTCTTATTTGTCTTGCTTGAATATTGATTATGATTGATATTATGTTTCATATGATTTGTATTATGTATGTCTTACTCTATTTTCACATGACACTTCTATGAATCCATGATCCATGCTTTACTCTATTCTATTCACATGATACTCATATGATGTATGTATTACTTTATTCTATATAACCTACATATCTTATATATTTTAAATTGATTCGTATGTTAACTAAAATCACTTCATGTGTATCTCACATTGTATACATGTCGATTTATAATGTGACATGCCTGCTTATCTGTTAATTAGATAACCTAAACGTTATACTACATTGATTATTCGGGGCCGTGTTAGAAGGACGGTTAGGTTACTCCCACTAAGTGGGACATGTATATTTAAATATGCATTCAGGTTGACGAACCATCAAGACTGGACATGGGGGCATGCATAAGTGCAAGAGATCCAGTGTAACAGATGAGAGTATCAAACTATAAATCTTGTAACACAAATTTTATCAGACTATTGTATTTAGAAATTTGTAATTTGGTTTTCAGTTGTTGTATTTTAACAAACGGTTCATTTATCGGTAAAAGACTCACTTGAGTCGATGGTTTTTAATTTTTATCCCTTTTTACGACTTAATTATTTTCCGCCTTGTTAGTTAATGTCATTGGAAGAACCGGGTTGTTACAGCTAGGTCAACTTACAAGGCGACCTATCAGTTCTAGGCACACAAGTCACAAGTCTCAAACAATATAAATCCATGCATCATATGACATAGTAATTTAATTGTTACCAGTGATTTGTGCATAAAACAAGTTAAAAGATATCATATTTTGATTCATAATCATATTATAATTCATAATTGCTACTCCCTTCGATATTTTTTTTATTTTCCGTGTTTCCTAATCGACCTGAAACACATATTCTTCTCTATTTTCATTTTGGGACATTTACTTTACTGTAATTTTACTCTTTTACCCTCATATTTCAACTCATTTAGTAGACTAATTTTGATGGGTTATCTTTAAGAAACCCATTAATTACCAAGACTAATTAATTGAAACTCTTACCCCATACCCGAACAAAAACAAACACCCCCCTCCCCACCATACTCCCCCACTCACTTAACCCTAATTCCTTCACCCTCCCCTATTATTATGCCACTTTCCTAAGATCTTCATCTTCCTCACTCTAAATTTTCATCTCTCACAACCGTTCTTCAGTCTCATCTTCAACCCTCCTCAGTCCTCACTCTTTTCCCTCTTTTGCAATGAAAACCCTTAAAAACTCTGAGACTCCCTCTGACCCTCCTCAGTCAAATCTGTTTTCGTCCCTACTTTTCCTAGTTGTTTCCATGAGCTGTAATTGCTCATGTGTTGAAGATCTTGGTTTTCCGTTCATGGCTTTTGAAGATCAACCCTGTTTATTCAACATGCAATGTGTCGATGGTGTTAAATCCAGTGAATGCTCTGATCCAATTGAAGAATATCGTGACTCTAATCTAATCGATGAATCTAATTGCAATTTGGTTGTGGTTAAGGAAAATGGGGCAGAGTTCGTGATGGAGGACTCTATAGTCCCTGATTCTCAACCTGATCAACCCATCTACTTCATCTTATTCCAATAGGTTTATCGATCATTGGGACGACATATCTGTGTTACTTGCGTCCGGATCGAGCACTTGGTGATGGATCGGAACATCTTGAGGAGGGTGCGGCTATGATGGATGAGGAGGGTTATGATGGTACGAGTTCAAGTGTCGACACTACTTCATTTAGCTCCAAAAGGAAGCAAAAAATAAAAGGATGACTTAGCCCAAGTTGTGTCAAGAGTTGCAAACTCATTCGATAAGTACGTTGAGGCTAGACTCAAAGACACTACTTTAGAAGGAAAAGAAGTGTATGATGAAGTCTGCAAAGTTGATGGCATTCTACATTCTCAAGTTTTGGAAACCGTGGATATGTTTGGCGACTACCCGACAAAATTTCAAATGTTCAAAGGCCTACCCGAAGACCAAAAGTTGAATTATATTTTACTTTGCCTTACTAAGCATAGTAGCGCTCCAAAAGGATGAGTTGTAGTTAATCGAACTTAAACATCTAGTTTATGTTTAATTATGTGATGATACTTGAAATTTATGTTTTTTTACTTAAAGCGTGATATCTTTTTGGGAAATTCCTGTAACACCCCGTTATTTTTCGAGTCAATTATAGAACGTTACTTTTCTAAATTATTTAAAATGGGTTGTTAGGTTGGAAAAAAAATAATATTTTCGAGGTCTTTATAAAATTAAACTATTTTGGTCCGTCTTATAATAAATCGGTTTTGATTTTCTTAAAGTGAAACGTTCTTTTTATAAAACCGTCTTTGTATCGGGTTGAGATTTGGGTCAAATACAATAAGGGCAAAAAAAAACGGAAACTTAAAACCTATTAAACCCCACCCAATTTCCCCATTACCAAACACATCAAAGCATACACATAAAACCCTTTTCCTGTGTTCTAATCTCCCACCCACGTAGCCCTTTCCTCCTCACCTTTCTCTCTGTTTCTTTTGGGCGTGAGAAATCAACAGTCTGTCACCATCCAAGTGCTTCTTTTTCACTCTTTCGATACCATATTAATTGTAAGTATTTTACTTGGTACTAATTTCAGTCTTATTAAATTTATATCGTTGTAGGAGTAATACGATATTTTCGAGCATTATCAAACTGTGTCAGTATAGAAATTAGATGTGTCAGGCTAAGACGTTTGAATTCTTCACACAAGTATAGTGTTAGGTGGGATTAGGCATAATTAAGGGAGTAGACGTCATTAAGGAGGAAGTAATGGTTTGTTGTGATGTAAGTGTGATGACAGGTCATATTATAGTGGAGGTTATTAAGCTGTTAGATTAGGAATCTTGTTAGCATCGATATTTGTTTTGGTTTTGGGCTTGATCGATCGTATGATAGATTCTAGTTGGGGGGTCATATTCAAAATCGTTGTCTATGGATGTTGAATGATGAGTAAATTGAGGATACGTCAATTAAGTGGAATATGTCCCGGGATGGTAGTCATTGGATGTAATAAGTTAAAATCGTTTAATATTCATTAGTTGGAGGGTTAAGTTATTGAACCATTTTTATATTATTTGTAGCTTGTGGGTTCGAGGAGAAAGAATTCTTGGACTAATAATAGCTGAGTGTCCGTCTTGAGAGGTAAGGACGTTTTACCCTTTTCACTTTTAAGTAGAGAGCATGTTCGGGTTAAAATATATTTTTATAACGGTTTCGCAAATTATTTTGTCGATCGTAAATATTTTTATAATACTCGTAATGTTTGAATATTGAACCTTGTGACACTACTTACATATTGGTACTATTTTGGTAATTTTGAGTAACTTATAACAGACTCTGGGAGTTCTGTTGGTCTAGACGGTTTTAAGGTGCGTCTAAGACGTTCCTGGGACTTTGTCCCGAAACTATTTTTGAGTGAGGATTGTCCGGCCCTCACTCGCTAGGGAGTTAGACTTTCTCCTTTGGCAGTTTCATCCTACTGGCTGTCCAAATGTGAGAGGTGCGCACTAGTATGAGTCTAGCTAAGCACAGGTGGTTACCTCTAGACCGTGCAAGGGTAGGACCTTGGCACACAGGTTGCGAAAATATATATATTTTGGTTGATTTGGTTTTGACTACTCTTTTATGGTATTTTGGTATTTAAATGGTAACTTTAACTCCGATTTCAGTTTACTATAAATTATTATTATTATTATTATTATTGTTGTTATTATTATTATTTCACGATTTATTTTATTATTATATTTTTACTCAGCTTTGCTGACGTCCTTCTGTTTTGGGTCGTTCCCCCGCTGGAACCTGTACCTATTTGTGTTTTTGGGTACAACTGATAGGTACACTTGATTGCTGCAGGGGTGCATTCTGGTATCGGGTTATGCTGAGCGAGAAGGATTTTTATAATTTAACTTTGACTACAAACTAGTTACACTATTATTGGATTTGTCGGGTTGCTACTGTTTTAAACCGTTTTGGATTTTGTAAGACTTAAGACTTCCGCTGAAACGTTCTCAATTTAATTAGCTATCAAATTTCTATTTTTATTTATTTATTTATTATTTATCGTTTTCCTTGCACTTGGCTCGGTAAGCTAAGTGTGGAGTAACAGCTTTGAGTTTTCTGTTTTCGGTTTGTTATTTTGGTTGAGAAAATTTAGGGCTGTTACAGTTGGTATCAGAGCTATAGGTATTCCAAAATGTCTTTCAAAATTTGAAATGGTTTTAAAAAAAAATATTGTTTATTTCTGTCTTTCAAAAAAAAAAAAAAAAAACAGAGTGTTGGGTGGTTTGGGTGCATTGCATACGCATGATTTATATATTCATATTTGTATATATATGATAATATTTTGTGATATTACCCTTACCTGAACTGTGAATGCTACTTATGTTATTATTTGTGATATTATTTGTGATAGAACGGTCTTATGCTTGTACTTAATAAAACCTTGTTTATATATATAGTAACCATGCCTCCACGAAGGGAAAACGAAAACAACAATACTGATATGGCTGCTATGGTGACGCAACTTATAGCTCAAAACACAGTTCTAGTCGAAGCCGTGCAACAAATGACTACGGTTGCGCGGAATATGAATGAGAGGGTTGAGAATGAAAACGATCCTACACCTACTGTTGTTGGGATGTCTGAAGCGGTACAGAAGAAGAGGCCGCCGTCTTTTACTGGGAAAGGGGATCCTACTGAGCTAGATAACTGGATTAGGGAGATAGAGAAAATATTCTTGGTTGTTGGGTGCCCACATGAATTCCAGGCTAGGATCGCTGTCTTTTATTTGAAGGAGGAAGCAGATATCTGGTGGCAGACTGTGAAAGATGATTTCATGAAACCTAAGAGGGTGAGAAATGCTAACGGTACCGTTATACTTCAGGATAAGGACTGGGATGACCTTAAAGATTTACTTGAGGAAGAATTTTTCCCCGACCATGTGAAGAACCAGAAACTGGCTGAATTTGGGGATCTAAAGCAGACAGATGAGATGAGTGTGAAGGATTTTTATAACAAATTCATTGAACTTAGCAGATTCGCTACGGAGTTGGTGCCGACTGAGCGAATTAAAGCGGCAAGGTTTGAGGATAAGTTAAATTGGAAGATTAAGGGTAGGTTTGCTGGGGAGACCTTCACTTCATTGAGGGATATTTATGCTAGAGCTGTGAACATTGAGAGGAGTAATCAGAAAATGGAGGCTGAGTTGGGATCTAGTGTGACCAGAAAGAGGGAGTATCAGGGGACTCAATCTGACACCGCAGCTAAGAGGGGAAATTTCCATAATAACAACAACCCTCAGAATAAGTCTCGATCTTTTGGCGGGAATGTGAAAGAAGAAGGGAATAACTGGAATGGTAAGAGTCAGGGGACAGGCCAAGTCTTTACCAGACACTATTACTGCAAGATATGCAAGGGAGATCACCCAGGAGTTGACTGTCAGGGAAATAGGGTGACATGCCACTGGTGTGGAAAATTGGGACACCGTGAGTTTGAGTGTAATAATAAGAAGGCGGGAAGACCCCGTAGTGCACCATCTGCTAGTGTGAGTGTGAATCAGGGTAACCGATTTCAGGGTCAGGGAAGAACACAGAGTTATGGTGGATCTGCATCTAACAACACTTATAAGAACCCAGCTCCGACATAGGGCAACACTACAGCAGTTAGTAAGCCCGCAGGACAAGTGAATGGGGCACAGAGTACTAAGAAGCCCACTGGGAAGCTCTATGTCATGAATAGAGAAGAGGCAGAAAATACAGACATCGTTTCGGGTAACTTTCTTGTGAACTCTATTTCAGCTCATGTTCTGTTTGATTCTGGTGCATCTCACTCTTTTATTTCAACTAAGTTTGTGGATAAAATGAATGTTGAACCTAGTGAAATTGTGGATTATAATTTTGCTATGCCTTCTGGGGACTTAGTGAACTGTAAAAGAATTTTTAAGGATGTGTCTGTGTTTATTGGTGATCATGATTTTAAGGCAAACCTGATAGAATTTCCGTTACCTCACTTTGATGTGATCTTGGGGATGGATTGGCTCGGTTCTCACCGGGCTAATATTGATTGTGCACAGAGTAAAGTTTCCTTGAGGGGGCCTAAGAATGTGAGGGTATCTTATAGGGGTCATGTAAAGGGTCCTAGAGTGAAACTTATTTCTGCTATGAAAGTGAAAAAGCATTTATCTAGGGGAGCTGAGTTGATTTTGTGTCATGTAAAAGATTTGAGGGTGGAATATCCTGACTTGAGTGAAGTTCCAGTAGTGAGTGAGTTTGTTGATGTGTTTCCTGAGGAAATACCGGGAATGCCTCCTGTTAGAGAAGTTGAGTTTAAAATCGACCTAGTGCCAGGGACGGGTCCAATTGCTAAATCACCATACCGAATGGCACCGTTAGAAATGCAAGAGCTTAAGAAACAATTAGATGAATTGATGGAGAAAGGGTATATTAGGCCTAGTGTGTCGCCTTGGGGTGCCCCTGTTTTATTTGTGAAGAAGAAGGATGGAACTTTGAGGCTGTGTATTGATTATCGGGAATTGAACCAAGTTACTATCAAGAATAGGTATCCTTTACCTAGGATTGATGATTTGTTTGACCAGTTGAAGGGAGCTTCTGTTTTCTCTAAAATTGACTTGCGATCTGGGTACCATCAATTGAAGATAGCACCTGAGGATGTACCTAAGACTGCATTTTCCACTAGATATGGCCATTATGAGTTTACTGTGATGCCTTTTGGGTTGACTAATGCACCTGCTGTGTTTATGGACTTGATGAATCGAACTTTTAGGACTTACCTAGATAAGTTTGTTGTGGTGTTCATTGATGACATACTGATTTATTCGAGGAGTGAGGATGAGCATGAGGAACATTTACGTATTGTCCTGGGTACTTTGAGAGAGAAGCAGTTGTATGCCAAATTTTCGAAATGTGAGTTCTGGTTGGATCAAGTAGCTTTTCTGGGGCATATTATATCTAAGGATGGGGTATCAGTGGATCCTGCTAAGATTAAAGCTGTTAAGGAGTGGCCTAGACCGAAATCTGTGACTGAAATTCGTAGCTTTTTGGGTTTAGCTGGTTACTACAGGAGATTTGTGAAAGATTTTTCTAAAATAGCTAGACCAATGACTACACTGATGAGGAAAGCCACAAAATTTCATTGGGATGAGGGATGTGAGGAGTCGTTTCAGATTTTGAAGGAGAAGTTGAC
The DNA here is from genome assembly GCA_958450325.1 of Agrostemma githago. Lineage (NCBI taxonomy): Eukaryota > Viridiplantae > Streptophyta > Magnoliopsida > Caryophyllales > Caryophyllaceae > Agrostemma > Agrostemma githago. The sequence continues at coordinate 25,427,095 of OY288239.1, read as the reverse complement.
CACTGCTCCGGTGTTAGCTTTACCGGATGGGAATGAAGCTTATGAAGTTTATACTGATGCATCTAAGAATGGGTTAGGTTGTGTTCTTATGCAGAATAGGAGAGTGATTGCCTATGCTTCTAGGCAGTTGAAACCTTATGAAGAAAATTATCCCACTCATGATTTAGAATTAGCAGCCGTAGTCTTTGCCTTGAAGATTTGGAGACATTATTTGTTTGGTGTACCCTTTAAGGTTTTCTCTGATCACAAAAGCTTAAAATATATATTCACTCAAAAGGAGCTTAACATGAGACAGAGGAGGTGGTTAGAGTTGATTAAGGACTACGAGGTCGAGATCCAGTATCATGAAGGAAAGGCTAATGTGGTGGCCGATGCCTTAAGTAGAAAATCTCTCCATACGGTACAGTTAGTGATGAACCGTGATAAGTTAAGGGAAGAATTTGTGAACTTTGCGATCCAAATGGCGAAGCCAGGAACCCCGTCTAATGTGTTGTCTGTTGAGAGTGATTTGATAGGGGAGATTAGAGAATTGCAGGTTGGTGATAAGTATTTGCAGGATAAGTTAGTGAATGAGCCTACTTTGTTCAGACGCGATGAGAGTGGATTGATTAAGGTTCATGATAGGGTTTGTGTGCCTAACAACTGGGAGATAAAGGAAAGAATCATGACTGAAGCACATGCAACACCGTATTCTGTTCACCCCGGAGGTGATAAAATGTATGCGGACTTGAAATTAACATTTTGGTGGTCCGGTATGAAGAAACATATTGCAGATTTTGTGTCTCGATGCTTGATATGTCAGAAGGTGAAGAGTGAACACAGGAGACCTCAAGGGAAGTTGCAACCTTTAGAAGTTCCCGAGTGGAAGTGGAGTTCAATCTCCATGGATTTTGTAGCTGGTTTGCCGAGGTCACAGAAAGGTAATAATATGATTTGGGTGATAATTGATAGGCTGACTAAGTGTGCACATTTTATTCCGATGAAAGATACTTGGAAGAAGAAGCAGCTTGCTGATGCTTATGTACATCATGTGGTAAGACTTCATGGAGTTCCTAAGGATATTGTGTCAGATAGGGATGCCAGATTTGTTTCAATATTTTGGGAGAAACTTCAGACAGCTTTGGGAACCAAACTTAATATGAGCACAGCATTTCATCCAGCTACCGATGGGCAGACTGAAAGAACAAATCAAATACTGGAGGACATGTTACGAGCCTGTATCTTACAATTTCAGGGAGGCTGGGAGGATAAGTTAGATTTGATTGAGTTCTCTTATAATAACAGTTATCAGGCTACAATTCAGATGGCACCATTTGAGGCATTGTACGGACGCAAGTGTAGGAGTCCGATATGTTGGGGTGATATTAGTGAGCATGTGATTCTAGGGCCTGAGATGATCACTGAAATGGTTGAGAGCGTCAGGATTATACAGGACAGGATGAAGGCAGCTCAAGACCGTCAGAAGAGCTATGCTGATAAGACTCGTAGGCACGTGGAATTTGAGGTTGGTGACAAAGTTCTTTTGCGTGTCTCGCCTACTAAAGGAGTAATGCGGTTCGGTAAGAAGGGCAAATTGAGCCCGAAGTTTATTGGTCCGTATGAAATTTTGGAGCGTATTGGCGAGGTGGCTTATCGACTTGATTTACCAGCTGATCTAGAGCGAGTGCATAATGTATTCCATGTTTCCCAGCTAAGGAAATACATCAGTGATCCATCACATGTGTTAGACCCGGAGACTATTGAGCTTGATGAGACCATGACTTACGAGGAGACTCCTATTCAGATTTTGGATAGTAAGGTGCGTAAAACCCGTAGAACTGAGACAAGAATGGTCAAAGTTTTGTGGAATAATAACAATGTGGAGGAGGCTACTTGGGAAGTTGAGTCAGCCATGAAAGAGAAATACCCTCATCTTTTTGCTTAAGGTAAATTTTCTTGCTTCGTGGACGAAGCTTTATTTTAAGGGGGATAGAAAATATGCATGACTACCTTATTTAGTACTTGATTTTTGTGTTGTATTAACCTTGTTGTGTGGTTTCATGTTATTATTGCTTGTTGGTTACAAATATGAATTTATTGATTATTGTTGGTTATGGTTGGATATTGGTTTTTCTATTGGTTATTACTCTTGAAATAATTGTTTATTTATATTGGTGGTTTACTTGTGAAATTTCAAAACTTTGAAAAAAATATTTAATTATTACTTACCCGGCATGCTCTTAGCTTTCTAAGTGACATTTTTGAGGATTGTGAGAATTTTGTAGGTTAGAACACTAGCATTATTTTGTGGATTTAGATGATCTTACCTTGTGGAATTAGAGATGGTGAAGTTGTGTTACCTTGGATTTGAGTAATTAGACCCTTTTGGATATTGGTAGAATTTAGAAATGTGAGTCATCTTAAGGGTTGTGTGTTGTTTAATAGAATATAAACGGCCTTCAACCATCGCCTTAAGGTTTTGGTTGAGATGGTTTGTTAACATGGTATCAGAGCCAGAGGTCACGAGTTCGAACCCTGGCAGCCCCCAATATCTCGAACTCTCAAGTGGAATCTCAGCACACGGTACGGGGGAGCCGGTGCACACTAACCACTCTTCAAGCCCAAAGGGCATTCGAGTGAGGGGGCGTAATAGAATATAAACGGCCTTCAACCATCGCCTTAAGGTTTTGGTTGAGATGGTTTGTTAACATAAAACAGTTTGTAGGAGAGAAGTCAGTGTATTATTTTGCCTTGCCTTCAACGTTAGAATTGTTACAATATATACTGATTGCTAGGTTGTCAATCCCTCTGATTGAGCCTCGAATCATGGAGACTATTTCCTTATCTATATAATACAATCTTTATCTTAGGTAAACTAATATTTACACAATATATGCAATGAATACAGACAGCATATTTACAGACTATGTATGTGGTCTAATACGCCCCCTCAGTCGAGACGGGAGGAGACCGAACGTTGAGGCTGGAGCGGAAGTCATCAAATAGAATCTTGGGTAAACCCTTCGTAAAAACATCCGCAAACTGATATCGTGAAGGTACATGACGGACTTGTACCTGACCAAGGGCGACTTTTTCCCTGACAAAATGAATATCTATCTCGATGTGCTTTGTTCGTTGGTGATTAACTGGGTTTCCGGAGAGATAGATAGCTGAAACGTTGTCGCAATAAACAACTGTTGCTTTCTTAATTGGGCAATGTAATTCAAGCAGCAAGTTTCTTAACCAACATGACTCTGCGACGACGTTGGCGACGCCTCGATATTCGGCCTCCGCGCTTGAGCGTGAGATAGTGACTTGTCGTTTAGAGGACCAGGAAACCAAATTGTCGCCAAGATACACACAGTAGCCGGATGTGGACCGACGGGTGTCGGGGCAGCCACCCCAATCGGCGTCGGTGTACGCTGTTAAGCTCGTTGTGGACGAAACCGAGAGATGCAAACCAAGATTAAGAGTGCCCTGTAGATAGCGTATAATTCTTTTAAGTGCATGGAAGTGGGCTTCTCTTGGATCATGCATAAATAGGCAGACTTGTTGGACCGCATATGCTATATCGGGACGAGTGAAGGTCAGATATTGAAGTGCACCAGCCAAACTTCGATATAGCGAAGGATCGGTGACTGGTTTTCCCGAAGCTGTACCCAACTTGGATTTCGTGTCAACTGGTGTTTGAGCAGGTTTGCATGAAGACATGTTGGCACGAGCTATGATTTCAGTTGTGTATTTACGTTGGTGTAGAAACAGCCCGTTAGTATGACGTACGGCTGATATACCAAGGAAGTAATTAATGGGTCCGAGATCTGTCATTGCGAATTCGGAGCGCAGGTGGGCCATAATGTCAGCCCGAAGTGTATCTGTAGAGCATGTTAGTATAATGTCGTCGACATATAGAAGGAGATATGCAATATTAACACCATCTTTATAGATAAAGAGAGAATTGTCACACATGCTATGTTTGAACCCGATGGTGGAGACGAACGAAGCAAACCTTTGGTACCAGGCCCGCGGTGCTTGTTTAAGCCCGTATAATGATTTCTTTAGTAGACAAACATGGTCTGGTTTGGCACGATTGCGAAAGCCGGAAGGTTGGTGCATATAAACGGTCTCCGTAAGATTGCCATGTAGGAAGGCATTCTTAACATCGAGTTGTCTTATTGGCCATTTCTTTGAGACGGCCAGACTAAGAACAGTGCGAATAGTAGCGGGTTTTACCACGGGACTAAAAGTCTCATCACAATCGACTCCCACCTGTTGAGACCTGCCATTGACAACAAGACGAGCTTTGTATCGCTCCAAATCTCCGTTAGCTTTAAATTTGTGTTTAAACAACCATATACAACGAGTTATATTGACGTCGGAGGGCCGAGGCACAAGTACCCAAGTCTTATTCTCAATGAGGGCATCGAATTCGTCTTTCATGGCACGATTCCAATTGGGGTCATTAAGGGCAGTCTTAGGGCATTTGGGAACAGGGGAGATAGACGTCTCGGTATACATGTTGAATATTTGTTTAGGTTTGAAGATTCCATGTTGTGCACGGGTGGTCATTTGAGGGGAAGAGGTTGTAGTGGATGGGACTGTAGGTGTAGGTGACGGCTGGTTCGGAGTTGGGCCTGAGTTCGGACCAGTGGTGTTGGTCACGGGTGGAGATGTCTGGCCAGGGGAGGTAGGTGGGGTAAGCGGGTCAGCAGTACCTGTTGTGGTAGGAGAAGGGTTATTAAGATGGTGTAATAAATAAGGAGAGGTATCATGAGACAGAAAGTCATAAGCATGTGGGTGCATTTGATGTTGGGTATCAAAGGGAAATACTGTTTCATCAAACGTTACATGTCGAGCAATAATGATTTTCCGAGAGGCCAAGTCTAAGCACTTGTAACCGCGATGGTTAGACGGGTAGCCGATAAAGACACACGGTTTAGCACGGGGGGCCAGTTTGTGAATCGTAGTTGGAGGTGTGTGTGGGTAACATAGACAACCGAAGGTGCGAAGGTGTCCATAGGATGGTTCCCGGTGATATAGACTTGAGGTCGGGGAGATATGATGATTGGCCTTGCTAGGAAGGATATTATGAATGTAGGTGGCCATGGCTAGGGCATGATGCCACATTGAAGGGGGCATATGTGCGTGAAGAAGGAGAGTACGGACTGTATTGTTGATAGTTCGTATTTTTCGTTCGGCTTTGCCATTTTGTGGAGATGTGTGAGGGCATGAGAACCGAAAAAGCATTCCTTGACTCGAAAAAAATTTGTGAAGAGGGGAATTGTCATATTCGCGACCGTTATCACATTGAAGAGTCTTGATGGAACAAGTAAATTGTGTACGAATTAAATTGTGGAAATTAGTGAAAATATTATAAACTTGGGATTTATTGGTTATTGGGTAAGTCCATAAGTAATTGGTATGGTCATCTAAAAATAAAATATAGTAGCGGTGACCCATGGTACTTACGATAGGAGATGTCCATAAATCCGTGTGAATAATATCAAAAGCACTAAAGGTGGTGGATAAAGAAGAAGTAAATGGTAATTTGATATGTTTGCCCAGCTGACATGAATGACAAAGCGAAAGAGTTTTATTAGAACGGCAATCAATACTTTTATTACGACAAAGGGAATTAAAAACATTGTTTCCAGGATGGCCTAGGCGTGCATGCCAAGTGGAAGACGGCAAGACGGCAAAAGCGTGAGGAGCAGCATGGGTGTCGGTTTGAGGGAGTAATGGATAGAGGTTACCCGTGCTATTAGTTCTCATAATCGGCGTCCCCGTCTTGAGATCCTTCACAGTAAAACCAAACGGATCAAACTCAACAGAAACGTGATTATCAGTGGTAAATTTACGGACGGATACAAGGTTTTTAATTATACTTGGCACATGAAGCACATTTTTTAAAATGAGAGAATTGTGAGGGGAAGGAACAGATGAGGTGCCACAACCAACAATAGGAATCCTATGACCATTTCCGACTACTATTTGACGATTACCATTCAAAGAAGAATAAGATGAGAGCGTACCAGCATTGGCTGTCATGTGCGACGACGCCCCCGTGTCCATATAGTAGTCGCTGTCAGGTTGTTGGAGGGTGAGAGTTTGCATAGCTGCGGCGATATCAGTCGGAACAAATGCTCCCTGAGGTGTTCCATTGGTGTCAGGTTGGGCGATAAATGCCTGTTGTGGCCTGGGGCCGAGTATGCCTTGTCCTCGGGTGGAGTTAGGAGTCCAACCAGTGGTGGGGTAGGGGCATGGCGGTGGCGTCCAACCTTGCTGCTGTTGTTGTTGTTGCCATGGCGAAAAAGGAATCCAAGTCCAAGTACCCTGCTGCTGTCCATTGCGCAGAATGGACTTACCAGAATTGTTACCGTTGCCAGTGCCGCTGTTTTTCCCACGGTTATTACCACGGTTGTGACGGCCACCCTTGCCCTTATTGTTGCCCTTATTATTGTTTGGTGGAGTTTGAATATATATATATGGAGTAACTGGCTATTTTGGATATATATGAGGAACTTTGACGAATTTGGATATATGGAGTGAATGGTCATTTTGGGACACTTATAGTAATGTGAGACCTTATTTTGGGGACGAGTTTAAACTTCGAGGACGAAGTTTTGTTTTAAGGAGGGAAGTCTGTAACACCCCGTTATTTTTCGAGTCAATTATAGAACGTTACTTTTCTAAATTATTTAAAATGGGTTGTTAGGTTGGAAAAAAAATAATATTTTCGAGGTCTTTATAAAATTAAACTATTTTGGTCCGTCTTATAATAAATCAGTTTTGATTTTCTTAAAGTGAAACGTTCTTTTTATAAAACCGTCTTTGTATCGGGTTGAGATTTGGGTCAAATACAATAAGGGCAAAAAAAAAAAATGGAAACTTAAAACCTATTAAACCCCACCCAATTTCCCCATTACCAAACACATCAAAGCATACACATAAAACCCTTTTCCTGTGTTCTAATCTCCCACCCACGTAGCCCTTTCCTCCTCACCTTTCTCTCTGTTTCTTTTGGGCGTGAGAAATCAACAGTCTGTCACCATCCAAGTGCTTCTTTTTCACTCTTTCGATACCATATTAATTGTAAGTATTTTACTTGGTACTAATTTCAGTCTTATTAAATTTATATCGTTGTAGGAGTAATACGATATTTTCGAGCATTATCAAACTGTGTCAGTATAGAAATTAGATGTGTCAGGCTAAGACGTTTGAATTCTTCACACAAGTATAGTGTTAGGTGGGATTAGGCATAATTAAGGGAGTAGACGTCATTAAGGAGGAAGTAATGGTTTGTTGTGATGTAAGTGTGATGACAGGTCATATTATAGTGGAGGTTATTAAGCTGTTAGATTAGGAATCTTGTTAGCATCGATATTTGTTTTGGTTTTGGGCTTGATCGATCGTATGATAGATTCTAGTTGGGGGGTCATATTCAAAATCGTTGTCTATGGATCTTGAATGATGAGTAAATTGAGGATATGTCAATTAAGTGGAATATGTCCCGGGATGGTAGTCATTGGATGTAATAAGTTAAAATCGTTTAATATTCATTAGTTGGAGGATTAAGTTATTGAACCATTTTTATATTATTTGTAGCTTGTGGGTTCGAGGAGAAAGAATTCTTGGACTAATAATAGCTGAGTGTCCGTCTTGAGAGGTAAGGACGTTTTACCCTTTTCACTTTTAAGTAGAGAGCATGTTCGGGTTAAAATATATTTTTATAACGGTTTCGCAAATTATTTTGTCGATCGTAAATATTTTTATAATACTCGTAATGTTTGAATATTGAACCTTGTGACACTACTTACATATTGGTACTATTTTGGTAATTTTGAGTAACTTATAACAGACTCTGGGAGTTCTGTTGGTCTAGACGGTTTTAAGGTGCGTCTAAGACGTTCCTGGGACTTTGTCCCGAAACTATTTTTGAGTGAGGATTGTCCGGCCCTCACTCGCTAGGGAGTTAGACTTTCTCCTTTGGCAGTTTCATCCTACTGGCTGTCCAAATGTGAGAGGTGCGCACTAGTATGAGTCTAGCTAAGCACAGGTGGTTACCTCTAGACCGTGCAAGGGTAGGACCTTGGCACACAGGTTGCGAAAATATATATATTTTGGTTAATTTGGTTTTGACTACTCTTTTATGGTATTTTGGTATTTAAATGGTAACTTTAACTCCGATTTCAGTTTACTATAAATTATTATTATTATTATTATTATTATTGTTGTTGTTATTATTATTATTTCACGATTTATTTTATTATTATATTTTTACTCAGCTTTGCTGACGTCCTTCTGTTTTGGGTCGTTCCCCCGCTGGAACCTGTACCTATTTGTGTTTTTGGGTACAACTGATAGGTACACTTGATTGCTGCAGGGGTGCATTCTGGTATCGGGTTATGCTGAGCGAGAAGGATTTTTATAATTTAACTTTGACTACAAACTAGTTACACTATTATTGGATTTGTCGGGTTGCTACTGTTTTAAACCGTTTTGGATTTTGTAAGACTTAAGACTTCCGCTGCAACGTTCTCAATTTAATTAGCTATCAAATTTCTATTTTTATTTATTTATTTATTATTTATCGTTTTCCTTGCACTTGGCTCGGTAAGCTAAGTGTGGAGTAACAGCTTTGAGTTTTCTGTTTTCGGTTTGTTATTTTGGTTGAGAAAATTTAGGGCTGTTACAATTCCCACTTGTACCCTCTAAGTTTTCACTTTTTCCAGTTGTACCCCTGCGTATAAGCAATTCTCAGCTGTACCCCTGAACTTCATTAATTACTCTCAACCGTGACTAAACTACAATTAGTTGTTAAGTATGGCTGTTAATTGCCAAGTTGCAGCCCTAATCGAATGACATGGCTAGTGACATGTCGGTCTACTTGGCTTTTGTCCTCATTAATCCCTAATTCACTATTTCCCCCCAATTTTTCCCTCCAATTATCAATCTTTTCTCTCTCAATTTTTTTTTCTATTTATTATCATCTTACTCTTACTTATTTACCTCTACAAACACTTCTCTCTCTCTCTCTCATTTTTTTTCTCTCTTATTTTGCATCATGTCATCTTCATCTACAAGTTGGGTAAGAAATAACCCCATTGAATGCAAAACTGGATTGCTGGCTTCCTGTTGTTTCCACTGGCACAACGTGAAAGCCTTTAATCAAAGATTTGGTCATACGAGTTTATAATATGCTACTACTGGACAACTGCCTATGTATGAGTTTGTAATAAACTACTAATATGTATGAGGAGAATATCTGATTAAATAATCCCTTCATCATTGACTTCAGTTACAGCAGAATTTGAGTGCGACAAACAGGAATAATCAGCAGTACGAACATGAAAAAAACAGCAACAGTTGAGCAATAGAAAACACAAAACAACAGCAATAACAGCCACAAAAAACGCATCAGCTTTTGGTTCCAAAACAGCAACAACTTGTAGATGAAGATGACATGATGCAAAATAAGAGAGAAAAAAAATGAGAGAGAGAGAGATATATATAAGTGTTTGTAGAGGTAAATAAGTAAGAGTAAGATGATAATAAATAGGAAAAAAAATGAGAGAGAAAAGATTGAGAATTGGAGGGAAAGAATTGGAGGGAAAGAATTGGGGGGAAATGGTGAATTAGGGATTAATGAGGACCAAGTAGACCGACATGTCACTAGCCATGTCATTAGATTATGGCTGCAAGTTGGCACTTAACAGCCATAGTTAACGGCTAATTGTGGTTTAGTCACGGTTGAGAGTAATTAATGAAGTTCAGGGGTACTGCTGGAAATTGCTTATACGCAGGGGTACAACTGGGAAAAGTGAAAACTTAGAGGGTATAAGTGAGAATTTTCCTATCTTTTTTAGCTAAAAACCTTGAAAGTGGTTGTAAGAGCATCAGCAATAGGATGTTCTTAGAGTAAGTTCTTAAATATGAACGTTCGTTTGTTTGTTTTTGTTATTGTTGGTTCCCGTACCGTTCATCCAGGTTTGTGATTACGAACTTCGTTTGTGTGAAGAATTTGGCAGAGCAATGGACCCACAAATTGGCTTCACACTTCATTTCAAAGCAAATGTTGCTTTTCTCTTCAAATTTGCTACAGTAGTAGCATACTTCTATTCACCATTAATAAATTTTATCATTAATAAATTTTATATAATACTTATAGTATTTTGTATAATACTTATAGTGTTTGTATAATAAATTTTATTAGCTTTTTCAAATGTGGACATGACACGAAAATACGATACGAATCCGACACGAAATTAATGGGTTTGGGTTGAAATTTTAATGACCCATTTATGTAAGTGGGTCGGGTTTGGGTTGAAGGATCCGTGACCCGTTTGCCTATGACACGAACATGAATACGACATGACCCGATCTGTTTGCTAGGTCTAAATATAACGTCTAATAAATATAACTTTCACCCAGTATGAACTATTTCCGACCCAACAAGACACTAATACGAAATACAACTTAGTTAAACATTACTAATTAAAAGAACTTGCACATAGTAATACTAAACCATGAAATAAAACGTTACATAAAACAACAACTTAATTAAACATTACTAATTAATGAAATATTATGATGTTAATTTAAAAATGAAATGTTTTGGTCGAAATTAATGTTAAGTAGTGTGAGTGAATTGTGTGTGGGACCCATTTATAAACTTGGATGAACTTGTACTATTGTTGACATTGGTTCTTTGGAGTTTGAGTGACAGTGATGTGACGGAGAATGAACTTGGATGGACGTTTGTTGTTGCTCTAAGTGATTAGGAAGAAAAAATTGAACAATTTGGATTTACAAATTATTTGGCTTTCCAAACAAAAATTTGGATTTCAAATTCTTTGTTCTCCAAACAAGGAATTTGGATTTGTAATTCATCATTTCACTTTGCTAATTTAACAATCAAGATTGCCAACGCTATCTTAAAGAAAATATATTCAATGTGATTCGATTGGGTTGTCAATACCGTTTTTGTTCCATTTTCAATCCACAAAACACTAGAAATCAACAGAATTGCATCTTCAATAAGACAATAACCAACATAAATCATATACTCCACTCAGTAACCACATAAATAAAGCACTAAAAATTGACAAGGAGATAGTAGCGCGTTGAAGTAGCTACCGTCAAGAAGCTTGGCGTCAAAGTAATTCAAGTGAATGAACAAGACTAGTGGCCGACGGGTCAAAAGAACTCTGATATTTTAGGTATATGGTTGATATCTCTGTCCTTTTCATGCACCACAATTTCCAAAAACACCTCTCTTTCTCTTTCATGTATCTTTCAACACTACTCTGTTTACATTATGTGTAACGTGTTAGAAGAACAAAACTTTGCGACTATTTTTAGGTAATACAGTAAGATTTATCGTGGCAAAAAAGTCATTTGGAAATAAGTCACGGTAAATATATAGTGTAACTTCTGAAAATAAATGTTATTTTTTTATGTTACTTTGATTCGTCTATAAGTATCGGACACAGTACATTATCAATGTATCAATGTATAATGTATCATCGTATACTACAGTTTTTTTTAATCAAAATTTTCGATATTTCAAACTAAAATGAAGGATCTAAGTATCGTCTCATATGTGACGCAATACATATGGGATATAAAATGCAATTAAATGATATCGGAACAACGAATGACATAGATTTCAACAAGTATAGCATAAACAGTAGACGTCCGTGCTCACAAACAATTACTCGGCAATAAAATACTCCATAGTACTCCCTCTGTTTTTGTAGAAGAGTCGTCATTTTCTTTTTGGATCGTCTCTCTATAAGAGTCATTTTTTGTTTTATTATTCTTTTGTCTGATTTTTGTGACTATCATTAGTTGTGATCTTACATATTTTCTTATATTTCATTTTTCATCACGCATTTCTACCCACCTTTTTTTTGATAAATGTAAGTGGTATTATAAAGAATCAAATACCTCATCTAGCCTTCTATATTCTTCCCATTTCATTTTTTTTTTATTTTCACCTAAATGAATATACAATAAGAAAATCATAAAAGGTTGGAGAAAGTAATATCATTCAGAAGAGTTAAGAACTCGGACTTAGACAGGTTACTAAGCCAATTCAAGTCCCTGCTTAATTATACTACATTTCTACTCTTAGTAGAAAGGAGGAGTAACTCTCTTAGTGAGACGGAGATAGTATTTAACTTGAAGCAAAATGCTTTTATAATACTTTGTACTCCCTCCGTCTCAATAGATAGTTCACATTTGTTTTATAGATAAAATTTAAGATAGTGAGAAAAAAAATTAATGTTTATTTATTAAAAAGTAAAAGTGGAGGGTAAAACTTACTCCCTCCGTTCCAATAAATTGTTTGCCTATTTCATATTGGGGCGTCTCAATGAATTGTTTGTCTTTCTATTTTAGGAATATTTTTTACATGCAATTTGACATTCTCATGAGTTTTGCTCCACATGTCACTCCCACATTTGATCCCTTACCTTTGATGCCAAAAGAAAAGACAAACAATTCATTAGAATGGAGGGAGTACATTCATTGACTGAGAGGGAGGGACAAGGGAGTACGAGTATATTATTGTCCAGCCGACTCACATATTTTATCATTATTATCATCCAAGCGTCAACTCAAAAAAAATGCACAAGCTTATCAAGGGCCACTAAAATATTTGTGTTCCAAAAATATCCAGATATCAACAGGAATTCAAAAAGATGTACAACTCCCAAGTCCTAACCCCCTAAGCGCCATCAAATTTATTTTTCATTCAGAAACCAAACAGTTAAAGTAACTCGTAAGAGATTGACTCATGTCACAGTAACTCGTCGGCCATGTAAATCTTGAGATCCATCATGGTACAGATGAGCAACTGAGCCACGTACATAGAAACCGACTTCATTTGTTCAAAATTTTCAAATGCTCTTGCACTTTTCTTACCACATAAGCTAAGGACCCCCATCCCTTATACGGAGTAAGTTCTAACCCAACCCTTAAATTCAAGGTACCCTTCACTGGGCTGTGATCGAGCCGAATTATACCGAATAATGGCATTATTTGATTTGATTTGATATTTTTTCGAGCCGACGTTTGATTTGGTTTGAAAGCGTCGAATAATGAAAATCGTTATTTGGTTTGATATTTGATTTATTGAATCGAATATCGAATAATATTTGATTTGACCTAATAAAATGAAAAACTAAACAAAATGCAGATCTACTTAACAAAATCTCTATTTTAGAGACTTTAATATTTATTCACAAATAATAAGTTTTCAAATTAAATCTAGTTTTAAATTCTTCTTTGCTTTTTCGTGGTCGGCAACGGTTGTTTTTGCAAATTTTTTTTGTGGTTTTGCAAGTGATGGTTGTGAAACTTCTGACGATAAATCAACATTCGGCTCTATATTGACGGGTTCAATGTTTCATACTTTCAACTGGTCATGAGTTTAAGAAAATTGGACGTGTATTAAATAAAATGGACCGGGAATATCAATATTTAAGTAAAATTTTAGGGTAAATTTTCTAAATAGACCATGAATTTAAATACACCGAAAAAATGGATCAAGTAATGGGTAGAAACGAATCGAGCCGAATATTTGGCTTGATTTGGTTCGAATACCAAATTATTATTGGGATATTTCCCACGGTACCCTCGAACTTTGACACATTACACATGGTACCCCTCATTTTAAGTTTGTTCCTATGGTAACCTTGTATTTTGCGTTTAGTGCTCATGGTACCCCTGATCAATTTTTCGTTATAACGGCGTTAAAAGTTAGTTTAGTTAAAGTGATTAATTTTAATTTTTTTCGGTGAAATTAGTTAAAAAATTAATGAAATTCAAATTAAAATAGTTGAAAATTGAGGAAATGTCCATGGTACCCCTATGTTTTCAGTATTTTAACCATGGTACCATTGTATTTTCAATTTTTTGTCCATGGTACCCTTGTGATTTCAATTATTTGTCCATGGTACCCTGAATGAATTGTAACCACAAGGGTACCACGGGCAAAGAATTTAAAATTTATGAGTATCATGGCTAAAACATTGAAAACACAGGGGTATGATGAACATTCCCTTAATTTTCAATTATTTTAATTAGAAGTTCGTTAATTGTTCTAACTAATTTTTCCTATGAAACAAATTAATCACTTTAACTAACTAACTTTTAACGCCGTTATGACAGAAAATTGATCAGGGGTACCATGGACACTAAACACAAAACACAAGGTTACCATAGGAACAAACTTAAAATGAGGGGTATCATGTGTAATGTGTCAAAGTTCGAGGGTACCGTGGGAAATATCCGATTATTATTTGGCCCTATATTTGATCGGACGAATTGAATACGAATCGAACCTTTTTCGAGCCGAGCTTCACGAATCGAGTCGAATAGTTCGGCTGACTCACAGCCCTACCCTGCACATTTATATATAAGGCACTTCAAACCATACCTTCCCTATCATCAACCATCATCCTTCATTCTCTATTCTCATATCAACTACGGAGTACAATTCAAGGAAATGGCCTTAACAATACGCCCTTCTAATTCTTTTGCTACCCTTAGAATTCTTAAAAACACAAGAACTTCTGAAGATTACCCTAGTGTCCTATGTTCTCCACAAACCAGATCATCGTTGCGTGTTCGTGCAGTTAATCTGAGGCAAGAAACGCTTTTCATGCCTGAGAAAACTGCAATCTTGGAAAGCAGAGGTTTTGAGAAGCTTCATGAGTTGGCGGCCCATCACACAAGCGATACAAGGGTCCCCGTGTATGTGATGTTGCCACTGGACACAGTATCAATTGGTGGTAGTTTAAACAAACCCCGCGTAATTAATGCAAGTCTGATGGCGTTGAAAAATGCAGGCGTTGAAGGAGTCATGGTAGACATCTGGTGGGGGTTGGTCGAGAAAGATGGACCCCAAAAGTATAACTGGGAAGGCTATGCCGACCTTATAAACATGGTACAGAAACACGGTCTAAAGCTCCAAGCAGTTATGTCTTTCCACCAGTGTGGAGGAAATGTGGGAGATTCTTGCAGGTACCGATTCTTCTCATTACCCATTTACGTACTCTCACCAGTCATTTAATGGTCTATGAACTTCTGTCTCAGGCAGTCAGGCACAACATGATAACAGTTAGTGAATTCAATTAGATGTGTAAATGTCGTAAAGATGGAGGTTAAGGGAAGATAGCATATATACTGAAATCTTTGTATAGGAAGTGGTAAGTGGTAAAGGGAGCATTTGACTGTATTTCCTTTGATGCGAGTCATCTAATCTAATCAGGTTAAACGTTCGATGTTTATGAATTGCAGCATCCCCCTACCCCCATGGGTACAAGAGGAAATCATCAAGAATCCTGACCTTGTCTACACAGACAAATCAGGCAAAAGGAACTCAGAGTACATCAGCTTAGGCTGCGATTCACTACCCTTGCTCAGAGGAAGAACACCTATTCAAGTCTACTCAGACTTCATGAGAGGCTTTCGTGATAGGTTCAGAGAATACATGGGTAGAGTTATTGTGGTAAGACTCTCTACCTAGACTTTCATTTTCGGTTAGCTTCCTACTAATATATCAGCAAAACAACTCAATTATCAGACACAACAATTAGGAAATTTCTCACTCAGTTTACCCAACAACATTCAATCATATTGCAGGAAATTCAAGTAGGTGTCGGTCCATGTGGGGAATTAAGATATCCATCCTACCCAGAAAGCAATGGGACTTGGAGATTTCCAGGAATTGGTGAATTTCAATGCTATGACAAGGTAAAAATTAAATCTAAGCCGGAGTAGCCTTGTTTTCACTTTCCCGCTCCCTCGTTAGTTCTCTAGTATAATACATTTTCTTTAAAAAAACAGTACATGATAGCATCATTGCAAGCAGCAGCTGAGGCATATGGACAGAAAGAATGGGGGAGAGGTGGCCCACATGATTCAGGCCAGTACAACCAATTTCCGGAAGATACTGGGTTCTTCCGGAGAGAAGGAACATGGAACACAGAATACGGAAAATTCTTCCTCGAGTGGTACAGTGGGAAACTGATTGAACATGGTGATAACATCCTTGCAGCAGCAAGCGGAGTATATCAGGGAACTGGGGCAAAACTATCTGGAAAAGTAGCAGGGATTCACTGGCATTACAACAGCCGATCACATGCAGCTGAATTAACAGCAGGTTATAATAATTCCAGAAATCAAGATGGATACCTACCAATTGCAAGAATGTTTGCTAAACATGGAGTTGTACTCAACTTTACTTGCATGGAAATGAAAGATGGTGAACAACCACAGCATGCAAACTGTTCACCAGAAAGCCTAGTACGACAAGTAAAGATGGCAACACAATTAGCTGGAATCGAACTTGCTGGAGAAAATGCTTTGGAAAGATATGACTCTGGTGCATTCGGACAAGTTTTAGCTACCAGCAAATCACACCCTGGCAGTGAATTATCCGCATTTACATACTTAAGGATGAACAAGAGGTTATTTGAAGGTGAGAATTGGCGGCAATTGGTAGCATTCGTCAAAAGCATGTCAGAAGGTGAACAAAACCAGAGAATATCAGCAACTGACTTACGCAAGAGAGAACCTTATGTGGGATTTATCACTGAGAAGAGTCTACAGACTGTTAAAATGCCGCTCTTGTTAGAACTGCTTTAGAATGCAAGTGTATCAGTGTGTGAAATATTACTATGAGCAAAGTAGCATACTCTCGTAAAACTTGGGTAAATATAATTTGGGTAGACCATGATCCTACAATATTTGTATGCTGATTTTAATGCATTTTCAAATGAGTAATAAATACTGTGTTCATACATGAAGATATTCTACTTCAGTTGCAAGCTACTCCGTCATTCCATATGGCCTCAGAAACATAGCATTGAAGATAGTAGATGTCCTCAAAATAAATTCACAGACAAAGAGAATAATGAAAATGATGAAAAATCTACTTCTACGGAAAAACTCTACTTAAGCCGTGGAAGTCGTAGTTGTTAGCTAAACAATCATTAGGTTATCTTCTACTTTATTGAAGCACTAACTCCAATTCCATTTAGTCGTGGGAGCTGGTACCAAAGTTGAATCCTTGGATCGGAGAGCGTGTTAGTGTGTTACTTAACTTCAGCAACAAGTGAAACATAGAAAAATCTCAATACAAAGAAAAGAGAAGCTTGAGACTAAGTAAAGAATTGTAACATGTCCTTGAAGTAGTGCAGTGAAAAGAGGGATCATTGAGTAGTTAGAATAACAGATTACGGAACACAAATTAAGAAAGAAAACATCATCTTTGAAGTAGTGAATTAAAGTACCCCCAACACCGAGATTCAGCCACAAGATATCAATTCATACGTTCATCACGAAAACTTAAACCTAATAAAGACTATTCAGTGTTCACCACACCATAATCATAAGCTTCAACGGTGCAAAGACTTCTCCCACTCATCCTGAGCTCCTTGTCCGGTCATTGATAGCATTATCTCTAGTCACATCATAAGGCGCGTTTTCAAAAGATATACAGTATGTCCTAAAATCTTACATTTAGACTATATCACCTCATCTTTCCGAAACTTAGACCTAAAATAACTGTATTAACTCGCAACATTGTACATCTGTAAAATGAAATCTCAAACTTTTTCAAACTAGCAGTATCCATTAGGAGTGCAAAATATTCGCAATTAGTTCTCATGAATTCATGCATCAGAATCTTTACAACGCTTAGAACAACTGAATTACAATACAACAACAAATTCAAAGCGAAGAAAACAGTAGTAATTGACTGATAGTATTCGATACAATCACAGTAAGATGAAAAAAGTTTGACATAGCATTACATTCGGAAAAAAAAAACTAAAGTAGAGGGAGAAATTACAAAATTAAGAGTGCGAAGGAGGAGGCGTGGAATTGGGATTAGAGCGACGGAGATCGTCGATGAGATCGCCAAGCTCTTTACGAGCAGATTCTCTTCCGAACATGAATCCATACCTTCATTGTAAGTTGAAATTTAACCTCAATTGAATCGATTGAAATTAATGAGTCCAACTAATTTAAGTGAATGAGTTCAATTGATTATACGGAAAGGAGAGAAATTATACCAGAATGAAACGGCGGAAAAGACGCCGGCAGTGGCGACGGTGTGAAGGATAGTGAATTTTCTCTCCATTTGATGTGAAATGATCCACAGACTTTGTTGGTTCAGGGTTTTACATTTTAAAGGGCGGGATTTGTTGATCAAACAAACTGCGTCACAAGGTCCCTCGTGAATTAAGCATTAAGCACCCATCATTTTGTTTCTTTTCCCCCAAAATTATCTTTAACTTTTCATTTCTTTGTTTAAATGGATCAAAACTTAAATTCAGTTAAAAAAACACAAACACAGAAGTGCATGTTTGGATTAACGGCGGTTTCATTTTATATCTCTTAATTAATTACTAGGACCTTTAAATGATTATTGGTGGCCCAATTCTAAACGTCAAAACGAGGCCCTGTGTTATAAAAAAAAGTCATTAAAAATTAACGGATCACGTACTTATATTACGGAATATTAACTTATTAAATTTCAAAAATATCCTAGATATAATTATTGTCAAAAAATTCATATCAAATTAATATAGATTATGATTTTTGAACGATAAAAAGTTATTTATTTTGTTGATCTTAAATATTAGACTTAGACTGTCTCACATAAAAAATTAGTGAATTTTTTTAAATTACAAATTAACGCACTAATTTCATGCGTGTAAAAAATATAGTGCAAAAATTAGGATTAACGATAGACACAAAAATAGATTTGAAACCGGGTGGTCAGGTTTACAAAGTTACGTCAAGACCACTACAGCAAGAGTAATCTATAGCATTTAATTGCATTGTATTTTATATATTTTGAGGCCCTTTATCGATTGGGCCCCGGTGCTTAGAACCGGGTGAACCCCTAATCGACGGGCCTGTTAATCACCCATATTTCTTAATCCAACCCAATCAACCCATTCATCCCCTCCCACGCTCATCCTTTAATCAACAAAGTAAGATGTCTATTGACACATGATTAACTTGTGCCCACCAAATAATACTCATATGGCAAAGGCACACATTTGTGATTCTTTAACTTCGTTGCAAATTAAAATACGACTTCAAAATCATCAATAGATGAACTCACCAATGTCAATTGCCTATTATAAGAGAGAAATCAAACATCGATGAGTATTCGATGTATATGCAACATAATTCCAAATAAATATTGTACCTGTAAGAATATTCCGCAATATTTATTAGTATTATGCTATTGTGGACATGACGTAGGTCCACCCCGACGCGGCCACGCGCGGGTTTGGGTAGGCGAATGAATCTCGTGGTGAGATTGTTCTCGGGTTCGAAATTTAAGTCAAAGTTGGAGTCCCCACCGAATTTATGGTAATTCGGAACCATTCGAGCCCACTCTATGTCGTCATGGGCTATACACAAAGTACGGCCCACTTCGATTTCAGAGTTTATGGGGCCCGTCCCTTTGCATTGCGATACCGATACCATCTACACCGGTATCGTGTAAAGAATGACTCTCGTGCGCCAACGGTTTCGGGCATCCGGAAACCGAGGTTCTGAGTAAGGGGTGAGGGTACGTGTTGGGAAGCCCACTAAGGACACCCAACCCCGCCCGCACAATGGCGGCCTCTACTAAGACATCGTTCGTGTTCGTGTACGCGCGCTAGTAAAACGATTAAATGACATGTAAACAACGTTTTTAGCTAAGCATGCGAATTATTGGTTAACTGCGTCATTTTAATGCATCTTGATTCACGTCAAAGTGATTTAGCATGTGATGTTCATTTAAGGAAATAAATGGCAAACATTGAAAATAGAAAACTCGTAAATAAATTACAAATTACACGGGCGGAATACAACCCGGAATTTACAATACAACGAGCAATAAAATAGAATAATCGAATAGGATATGGTAAACGTTAACTAGAAACGGACCCGTATATAATAAATATAAACTAGACCGTAAGTTGTGCAAACGGACGAACTTCGATTAAATACACATTATATTGTGTATTAATCGGAGGACGGAGATATGGAACCTAGACGTGGTGCTAGCCCGATCCCGAATCTCGATGCCTTGTCCCGACTTATCACATCGAGGAATAGAGTCTAAATTAATCATGTGTCGGATACGACTAAAGAGTCGTCGACACAAGATTAATAGTGCGAGACCGTCGATCAAAGTCGTTTTAAGTGATATGATATGCATGGGTTTTGAAAAATATAATCACGTGATTGACTTTACACGTGTCGACTAAAAGTCGTAAAAAAAATGACGAGGCTCGAATGTTGCATTAAAGCTCTCGGATTACTGGGCTACAGGACCCACTCGATCGAGTCATGGCACGGACTCGGTCGATTGTGCCTTTAAGGTGGCTACTGCCCGGTTTTTGGTGTGCTACTCGATCGAGTGGGCTTGTGCACTCGATCGAGTGCCCTCTGTACGGGTGTTTAATTTGTGCTGTGAAACGACCCATTTTGTAGCTTTTATGTTTTTGAATCGAGATGCCATTACGCTAAATATAAATATTGTCCAATTTATATTAGTTTAAATCTCGATGGCTCGTCATACTCGACATTCGGTTATAGAACCGACATCTAGTATTTAGAGCGAATTTGCAAAATCGAGTTTGATCGGGCTAGAACAAATATCGATTCCCTCCACATCATAATGTCGTAATCAATCCTTTCGGATCGTGTGACAATTAATTCGGCGTCAATGGGTTTCGTCCTAATCCGATTTGTCGATGATTCTTTAGAATAATATTTTGAAAGAAATGTGGTCGGACATATTTAACGACGAATCTCCACGATCTATTACGCCCTTAAGTGTTTAGGGCGGCGCACCTCGAAGGACGCCACCTCCAATACGACTTGTAAAGGGATTAAATAGACTTTAGGCGGAATTCGTAATTAAACATATTCGACCCAAAAATTCGACCGTCGTTGCAAACTTAAGTCCTCGGCATTTTAATATCGTAATTTGGCCTTAAGGCCTACGATCGTTAATTTAGCCTCAACGGACGTTGCTCGGATCGTTTTGAAAATAGTTTTGTTAAATAATTATACGCGGTATTAATATTATAACAAAATGTAAATGACGATAATTAAATGTTAGAGGTTAGAATACGATAAGTAAATGTGTGGACATGACATAGGTCCACCCCGACGCGGCGAAGCGCGGGTTTTGGGGAGGCGATAGAATTTCCATATGAGATGGATCGAATAGAATTTTAAATCGAAGTAGGAGTCGCCACCGAATTTTATGGTTATTCAGAACCGTTCGAACCCACTCTATGTCGTAGTGGGCCATACTTAAAGCCTGGCCCATTTCCGATGTCAGAGTTTATCGGGTTCGTCCCTTTGCATTACGATACCGATGCCGACTGGGCGGTTAATCGTATATTGAATGACTCTCGTTGCCAATGGTTTCGGACATCCGGAAACCACGGTTCTGAGTAAGGGGTGAGGGTACGTGTTGGGAAGTTCAGTGAGAACACCCAACCCCGCCCGCACTTAGCGGCCTTTACTAAGATATCGTTCGGTTTTGTGTACACGCGTTAGTTCGACGATGAAATGATATGCAGAGATTATTTTCCTAAGACATGTGAGGAAAAATAAATAAATGGGTTGCTAAGTCGTTTAATGCATGTTAAACTAATAACGTCAAATTTATTTTAGCATGTGAGTTCGTTTTAGTCTAATAAAACGATAAAAAGAAAATATGAGAATAATTTGCTACAAATACGAGAAAACGAGTTAGTAACGATTGAAATAATAATATAGGAAAGAAATATGAAATCGAGAAAATAAATATTAATCGAAATCTGAAAAAATATAGTTTAAAACGTTGTTTTGTATAAAAAACGATGT
Organism: Agrostemma githago; assembly: GCA_958450325.1. Taxonomy (NCBI): domain Eukaryota; kingdom Viridiplantae; phylum Streptophyta; class Magnoliopsida; order Caryophyllales; family Caryophyllaceae; genus Agrostemma; species Agrostemma githago. Next base: position 25,405,216 of record OY288239.1, on the reverse strand, counting down.
TCGAGAAAGAATAAAAAAAGAACGAAAAAGACGCGTGTGGGCCGAGAGCCGCGCGACTCGCCCCAGACTCATGCGGGTCGCGTGGCGGCCTGATTTCGACAACGGTTTTCGGAAAATTTCTCTTAAATCGTGTACGAATATCGCATAACTCGTACTCGACTTAATATCACTATTAGAAAAAGGCTCATTTGCGGCTCCTCATTTGCGACATCTTAGCCAAATAGCAGCAAATAATATTACTTGTAAATCTTCACCCATCTTATTGCAAGCAAAAAAAAAGCTCTTTACCAATTTTGGGATTATTTAATATATTATTAAAATAAAACAAAAAAATCGGCACTCTCTCATCCACGCCGTACCCTTGACTTAATGTATAATAGCAATAATTTTTTTATTTATCTATTTTTGGACGGGTAACGTATTCGGGCATGTTTTGACCCAAAATATTCGGGTTATTAGTAGGTCGGGTTAGTTTTGGGTTTCGGTCATTTTCGGGTGAAATTTTTCGGATTTTTATTCCAATGGTTTCAGGTTGGGTTTTTATATCGGGTCAATTTTTAACCGGTCTAATATCACCGTAAGTTTAAATTAAGTTATAAAAATGTGTGCTCTTAGTTGGATATACAAATTAACACCAATTTGTTGTTATTGTTGGCAGCAAAACAAAAAAGAAAAAAAAAAGAAAAAAGAAATCAATTAAACGCCCAACTTATGTCTTCTCCATTTCAATTAACACCAATATAATTTGTTCTTATTGTTCTTATTATTGGCAGCAACACCGACCCTTACCCTCCCCCATTTTCGCGATTCATCCCTAACCTACCCTTCCCTCGCCGGACGTCAGGTTCGCCGGACGCCGACGCAGCGCCGGACCTCCTCTTCGTTGGCCGCCGTTCCAGTCTTTCGCCGGACCTCCTCTCAATTCCTGAAAATCCCCAATTTCGAGTTAGGGTATGTTTTTTATTTGAATTTGTTTTTTAATTTTGTTTAGTTTGGCTTTATTATTGTTGTATATTTGATGAAGTCAACCTAGGTTAGTTTAATTTAGAGTAAATTTGTTTGTTAGATTAGAGTTTAATTAGATGTAGGGTTAAATTAAATTTCAGTTTAATTTAGGGTTAAATTAGATGAAAAATTGTTTAAGTTAGATGAAATTAGTTTTAGGTTAGATGAAATTCATTGTTAAATGTTCATAGTACAGTATCTTTTAAAATTGAAAACAATAAAATTTAGTAGTACAGTAGCTAATTCAGGTAAGATTCATTGTTTTAGGTTAGATTCAGTAGCTATGAAAAAAATTAAAACAATAAGATATTAAAATTGAAAACAATAAGAATAGTACAGTAACTTTTTTTGATTTACAACCTATCTTCTTTATATAACACAGTACCGTTTGTGCAAATATATAAATCCTGGAGACCTTTTTGTTTGTGGATTTTGAATAGTAGTTTTTTAGCTTGTGGATTAGGAAATGCTTAAGACTTAAGAGTGAAGTACATTATTATTGGATAAGGGTGAATCAAATACTAGTATGAATCTAGGAAACAAATACTAGTGAAATTTACAATAATCACAAGGTAATGACGGTTTCAGAACCCTCGTATATATTTGTACCGAGTGGGACGACCTCCGATCCTCATGCTTTAGTTACATTTGGGCACTGCATGGAAGCAAGGTATAACCACTTTCCTGATCTATCTTTTGAGCTTTGACTCCTACACCTCTGCCTTTGTTCCTTAAATGATGAGAAGCTGTGCGTGGATAGGTTGTGATTTTGATTCACCGCGGAGTAAAAAAGCATTCTACAGTTAAAGGCAATTTCATCCAGTTTCAGTAAAGCACCTTTGGAATAACAAACAAAGTCACTCACCTGTACACCTGTAAAACAGAGTTATGATATACAACAGTTCAACAAAATCAGCACTAATCTCGATTTCACTTGATGCAGAAAGTAACTTCTAGCAGGATTTAATTGTCTCTGATCTTAGGAATGCCTGGTATATATACTTAATAAAACCATTCAAAAAAATTGTCTTACAAGTTCTCGGAAAACTCTTCAGTGGGTAACACCAACTAGAAAACACTTAGGTTTATGAGCCAAATTTTTTACTGTTTGCAGTGGAAGAAGTGGCTTCATAAGCTAATTAAGTGCAAGAATAAGATACAAACACTACAATGATATATACGTGGAAGAAGTGGTCTTTTTTATGTTGTAATTTGGTTTTAATACCAAATCTAGTGATCAACTATCTAGTGGAGACGACTGGAAATCAGTGGCAACTTTGTTTTTTTTAAAAAAATTATGTATTCAAATTAACTTATTGAACCAGCTAGAAAGTGGATTTACTGAATCTGAGTTGGAATTACTATTCATCACCATACGAAAATATTTTTTGAAATTAATTAATGTACTTATGTAGGGTAGTCAATAAGTGAGTAACTTTTATTAACGTCTTTTAATCAGGAGTAATGATTAAGTTGCGGTTAGTAACTGTACTTAAGGTGGAATATGCATGACATATGACGCATCGATTTATACCCTCTGTTATTATGATGTGTCAACTTATTCATCATATTTGTAATGTATTCATCCACAAATAAATTTCAAATAGGCAGGTTGTTTGATTGGCGTAATTTAGCTTATTATTATTGGAGGAGGAAGAGCACATCATAAAGGGTAGTGCTATGTTAATGTTGTTACTACTACTTCCACCACCAGCACCAAGACCATTTCTGCTGCTACTCTCATTCAATTTGCTTGTTGCTAATATCGTAGGCTCCTTAATAAGTAGTCGTAGTTAGTACTTTTTATTTATTTATTGTTTGTACTCCGGTGTCTGGAGGAGTGAACTATAGAATCAGTGACGGTTTTAGTTTCTTTACTGAAGTTCACGTTAGTCATTATATATATATTGATAAGCTCTTAATGTGTATTGATAAGCTCGACTTCCATTCAAGGTCTCCATGATTTTTAAGGAGACTAAGATTTGCTGATAACAGCTCTACTGTCGTCATGGGTTTCTTTTCGAACTTGAATAAATAAAATGGTTTTTGCTTTGTAAGTTCCGCTTCTGGTTTTTTAGCATCTCTTTAGCTTTTAACCTATAAATTACTTATGGAAAAACAAAATGCAGGGTAATTGTAAACTTTCGGGTGAATGAATTTCAGAGGGATAGAATAAGGCTAGGCTTTATAAAGCATTAAGGGAATATTACGTATTACATATTACATGCATTAACTACATAAACATTGAACTAGCTACTTAGTTCATTCAGGACGTAATTAGAAAAAACACACAAAATATACTTAAGAAAACGAAACTAGCTTAGTAGTACGATTGATCTAAACTGGATGGTTAAGCTTAAGTCTTTGGGTGGTTTATTTTTTTGGTTTTAAAAACGAAATTGCTTGACATCTTCGCATCACCATTACTGCCATTTGTAAGTGTGTTTTTTAAAATTCTATTAGCTCGAGTATAAAAAGAAACAAGAAGGAGGGTTAGTTCCTTGTGGAAACAAAGACGCTTTATATTTCGCTCTTGGTGAGAAGGAAGATCATCCTAGCCGTGCAAGAGGTTTTGGTGGAGTTAATGTGAGCGTGAGAGATGCTTTTGGTTTGTCGGGAAAAACTAAAAGGCAAAGAATGAATGCGACATCATCCGAGGATCGTGATGCTCTAAAGTTAGAACTAAAACAGGAGCTGAAAAATGAAATGAGAGTAGAGTTATCATCTTTGTTTCAAGAAATGGGGTTGCCAACCACACAATTACATGATGTTTTCGTCAAGAAGTGTCCAAATAACGACACAATCCAAAAAAAGCAAGCTTCACCACAAGAGATGCAGGTAAACTAAAAAAAGAGTATAGTGTTGTGGCTTATTGTTCTTTGTTACAGACTGTTTGGTTATTTCATATCATGATTATTATTTCGATAGAGAAGATAAATTTTCTACTTAGTTTTGTTACCTTAGTAGTGATACATACTTATTCTATTAAAAGTGTTTGCAGAATGATACTTTATGTTGCCTATTCATGAAACACCCCGAAAATGGAGTGTCATATGAGGTGGCATGCGGCAAGATATTTCCAGGAGATGTGTGTCATCAAGTTCCAGTCGGACCGGACCACGTAAGAGTAAAAATATCTGCGGTCCCCAAAGAGTTTGAGACTCTTCCACTGGCGGTTCTTGTGACAGCTTATGATCTTAATTTGTTAATAGATGCCGTTGGAAGTATGGTGCAGTGGCCAATTGCATTAGTTGGAATTGAAAAGGAGGGTAATCAAGAAGAAAAAGATACTGGTATGATGGGTAGCAACTCACATGTCACAAGATTGTCGGTTACGCCAATAAAAACTCGTTCTCAGGAGCTAGATGTACAATCCTTTAGTCCAGATTGTCAATGGTTGAAAACACTTGTCGATACAATGTCGGACGAAGAGTCTTTTACAATCTACTTTGATGCCAACACCCCACTATTCTACTATAATGAGGAAGGAAAGGCAGAAGTGTACCAAGATGACCTAAAAAATTTTCTTAAAGGGATTGAACTTAATATTAATGAGGTTTAATTTTGCAAAACCTTTATATAATTCTCTGTTGATTCATTATTTTTTCTAGTGTTAGATTATAATGTTTAATGTTTCTGTAGGGCTCTTCGAGAGGATATGGAGAAAGACGAAAGTGGACTCCGAATTGGATGGTTATGTCCGGCTGCCACGATTGAAAGTAGGTTGAAGAAAAAAACAGAGGATGTAATAGCCTACATTAGTAATGCATTCCTAAAGTCAACTGTTGGTGGTAATGAATTTATCTTGGCCCCGATATGTGACAGGTAATACTAACGAATATCATCGTCGTTGACTTACTAGTATTTTTCTCATTATTGTATATACTACAGAGTAATAAACATTAACGTGTCTTTTTTGTAGTAAGCATTGGGTCTTACTTGTGATTTGCCCTCAAACTTACACCATCTATGAGTTTGACTCAGTAACCCTTAAAGAAGGTCGCAAGTTATACGTGAAGATGGTGGTCAATAGGTAAGTAAAAATTAAAAGCTTAATTTTGTTTGAGTAACTTTAAAAACAAAATAAAAAACATAATAACCTTTGATTTGTAGGGCTCTAAAGAGGTTCAAAATGAGTGGTGGTGAAATGAAGGTCAAAAGAAATGAACCATTTTGGAAATCTATGAGGGTAAGCGTTTAAAAGTTCATTACTTTGTGTTTTTGATCATTTGTGTTTAATTTTTTGGGATGCGAATACCGATATTTTTGTTTTGTCTTGGTAGTGCCCTCAACAAAGTGGAGACATGGACCATGGCTTCTATGTGATGCGGTTTATGCACGATATAGTAAAAATTTGCTCCACGATAAGTGACTTGGATAAGGTACGCTTTTCATTACTATGATCCAATGGGTTATGAGTATGAACTGTGGTGGGGTAGGGGATCGTACGAAAAATTACTAATTCAATTTCCCTTTGTAAGTTAGATTGAGCTATTATAGGATGAATATGGATTATGAAATTAGGTTCGTGAACTTGTGGTTGATTGGTCGATTTTGTGGATGTTGAAGTTGTTGAAATTGTATATTTTGTAAATATGGATGCATATGAATTATGAATATTGATCGATTTTGTGGCATTATGTTAGGTTTGGATCTCACGCAAAGAGCAGCGGTACAACTACAGCCAAGATGAGCTTAATGATGTACGGGATAAGTGGGCTTCTTACTTTACTTCTCGGTGTACGTAAAATGCTAAGTAATTTTAGATTTCTAAGTCGATTGTAGTAGAATGCTCTTTTGAATGGTAGATGATATGTAAGTTGCATCACTATGAATCATTTGGATTTGACAATTTGTTGATGCCCTTTTGAGGTGTATATTGGCATCTTTGGTGTTATTGATAATTTGGATGGTACCAAAAGTCTAAAAAAAAGGTTTTCTTTTCATTTTAAAAATGTATTTGTGGCGTATTTGTAATTGTTTTAGATGCGCCAAATATATTTATTTGCGGCGTCAGCCAACTACAGAGCACCTTTTACAATTCATTATTTGAGGCGTTTCCTGCATAGAACGCCGCAAATAATGCGAGTATTTGAGGAGGTTTTTGATAAAAAATACCGCAGATAATGTAGTTATTTGAGGCGTTTTTTCATAAAGACGCCGCAAATAAGTATTATTTGAGTCGTTTTTAGAACGCCGCAAATAATATTTTATTTGCTTCCCCGCCATTTGCTCCTTAGCCTAAATAAAACGCCGCAAATGATAGATATTTTGGAGCCGCAAATGAGCTTTTTTCTACTAGTGTATTCTCGATATTCGTTATATTCGATAGTTGTTTATCAAATATTTAGAATAGTTTTGGAAAAGATGTAAATTTAGAAATCGTTTCGAAAAAATAACAAAAACGAACGAAAAACTAAAAAAAATTAAACCGGATCAGACTCGTGCGCGAGTCGCCTGGACCTGGCGCGACTCGCGTACGGGTCTGATTTTTTATTTCTTTTTGTTCGAAAATCGTTATAAATCGCGTACAAATATGAATTAATTTATACTCGGTCTATATTTTCGATATTCGTCGGATTCGGTATTCGATTATGAAATCGATATCGAATATTCGGAATGACTTTAGAAAAGGTTTTGAAAAAGTTTGTTTTTGAACGAAAAATAAGAAAAAGGAATTTTGAATGAAAAGTTGTAAAAAAGGATTTTGAACAAAAAATAAAATGAAATCGTCGAAATCTTAATATAATTCTTTTCGATATGATATTCGATTATATAAAATCGGTATCATATTTTAAGAATATAGGAAAATAGTTTTTAGTAGTATCGATATTAGAAAAATAAAAAAAGAGACCGACGAGACCCATAAAAACGAGAAGAAGAGAAGAGAAAAGAGAAGAGTCGGGTTTGATTTACACCCTCAACCTACATGCTTTGTGTTCTCGGTATAAGGCTCGTCGGACGGTGGCTTAGGCACGGGAGCGTCGAGATGATGCGGGTGAGTTAAGGTGTCGGTTTTTTGGAAGTTTGGGACGCCGGGTTTGGACGTGCAGTCAAGGCTCCGAGGCTTCGGGACAAGTGTCGGGATTTGCTAACTATCGGATTTGTATATGAATCGTGTGTGGAGGCTGTTTTTCCGGTGTGACGGGTGTAAAAACCGTGTGTATTGGCTGGAAAAGCGTTGTAATTGATGTCCTTTTTGTGTTGGACGGGAGGTCCTATTTATAGGGAGTTTCCGACCTTGGTTTAGGAGAGTTTGAGTACCGCTTAGGATAGGAAACGTAGGAGTTCGAGGGAAATAAGAATTCCGCTTTCTTGGCCAAGAAGAAAGAGGAAAACCGGCTGGTTTGAGGGTGTATTGGCCGGGTGTTTTACACTCGGTCAATGTCTGAATCGGTCTTCGGATAGAATTCCTACTTGAGATCGAATTCTACCTTAAATGGAATTGTTTATTATTTTGCATGGCTGATTTTTTGTAGTATCTGAATTCAATCCGGATTGGTGGGGGTGACACGGCATTTTATGCCTCGGGAAGTATCTTTGACCGGGTTTTGACTCGGTCGCTAAAAGACGGTTTTACCCCTGGTGACGGTTTCGACCCAAATTAGTGTCATTTGACTCGAAACGACCCACTGGGCCTGGATTTGAGGTTGGTTTTGTGAGATTTGTACTCCTTAAAATGTCTAAACCAAATGTCCATAATTACAAGCCCATATCCAAGTCTATCAAAGCACGTTTACGTCCTATCATCATCGGGTGTTTGGCGGGAACTACTATAGACACCTGGCGGTCAAAATGTGGGTGTCTACAGAGCCCCCACTCTGACTGAGTCTTGGACAAGGCAAAAGTCAGAGTAGCTACCAGGTCAATCAAGGATTAAAACCTGGCAGACTTCCAATCAAGGATTAAAATCAAGGATTAAAATCATGTCAATCAAAGTTAGGGTCCATTAGACCTGCGTGAAGGGCTCGCCAGCCATAGAATAGAAATCATACCTGGGTTGATGCTGACAATGTCGCGGGAGCTTGCCTAGGAAGCTATGGGTATATCCGTTTGCAGATATATCCTGTCTTAGAATTGCGCGGGAGCTTGCCTTGGAAGCTATGGACATATCTGTTTGCAGATATATCCTGGAGGAAGTTGCTTGAGCTTTTCCACTGGGGAACTTAGAATTTTCTGGGAGTCTTGGGTGTACCTGTATGCTGACACATAACATATTGCATGTAACATTTAGGCGAAACACCGACTCATGCTGGGGAAGAAAAAGGATGATTTTTCGAAAAAATTTGAAAAGGAGAATGCTTGAATTTTTGGAAGTTTTGGAAATAGAGATGCTTGAGATGACTTTGATTCCTAATCGGATTCTGACACGGATTCTTGGAATTTTTTTTTGGTTAGACTTGTATGCCTAGGTGAAGGAGGGAAAGTGGTAAAATCCTGTTTCTGTGATGACTAGGAAGAGGGATACTCTTTATTATAAATAGAGAGTTTTGGCTTCTTATTTTTTTCATATTCCCACCCAAATCTTTTCTTCTATCTCAAAATCCCTTAAGACTTTTTAGGATAAAATAAAAGAAACTATTCTTGCGATGGGTATTGATCATTTGACCGCGATGCTTCATGCGTGGGCCCAGGATTTTCGAGATGAAGACAGAGTCCAGTTAACTCAAATGGGAATTGTGGCTTTATTCCCACTTCAGCGACTTAAGGTAGATTCATACTTCCTTGATGCTTGCTTAGCCTTTTGGGATACTACCTTTCATCTTTTTGCGTTTCCTCGAGGAGAAATATGTCCTCTTCCTGAAGAGATAGCAGCTATTGGAGGGTGGTGCCCTAATGCTCGTCCTGCTATTCCCCCATTTTATCCCGACCCAAGGAGGAGGCTGGGGGATTTTCTAGGGTTGTCGCATGCTGAGACAGCCCGTATGGTGAAGGGAAATTCAGTTTCCCTATTTGACTTGGCTGATAAATTTATGAACCCGGTTGGTGAAAGAATTACTTCTACCCATAGGCGTAGGGCCTTTGCCTTTTGTATGCTGCATAGATATGCCTTCGAAGGTCGAATGGATGCTGACTCATGCTTAGGTGAGATCAGGCTAATCAGCATAGTTGATCAAATGGAGACAGGTCACAGCCCAGCTTGGCTGATAACTGGGGAGATTATTATGGGTCTTGACGCTAGGAGGCTCGAACCAGGTCAGTAATTAACAGGGAGCATCCGTCTTTTGCAGGTATTTAATCGTTTTTCGATAAAATGCTCGATTTCCGATTTTTGCGGTAATCCCGAATTTTCCCGGATTTTTCCGGACTTTCCAATTTTCCGGTTTTTTTCGATTTTTTTTTTGATTTTGCCGAAATTTTCGATTTTTTACGCAAATTTTTAATTTTTCCGATTTTTTCGAATTTTTCGAATTTTTGAAAGTTTTTGACTTTTCGAAAATTTTGCAGATCTGGTTATCCGAGCGTCTGTCGATTATAGAGCCCCCGGTAAACATACCCAAATATCGCAGTAGTCAGATCGGTTCAAGGTCTCGCCGAATAAGATCAAGTCATCCCATAACTCAAAAATATTGGGATGAAGAGCTAACATTCCATGGTGGGCCTTTGATCAGGTGGAACGTCGTTTGGTGGTTCCTTTCGAGGTTGACAGGATTAGCTAGGAGAGACAAGGCCCGTTATCTGGTGATCTTGTCTTTGGACTGGACTGTCCATATCTATCCGGACCGTATCTTAAGGCAGTTCGGTTCGTTTCAGGAGATCCCTGAGACTGAGGCAATTATTAGCGTTTCGATCCAGTTGACGGACGCTATGTGTGACACGTGGCTACAGCGGTGGTTTACCCGTGTCATATGGACTATACCTCGCCCTTGTCAAACCACTTGGGTTTCTGAATCCTATCGAAAATGGACTTCTGAAGAATCCCAGGAGGCCCGTAAAGCTTTGAAGACCGAAGAAGCTCTTGACTTGGCCCGCCGAGAATCGGCCAAAAATAATAGGCGGTTCTTTGAAGAGACTCCAACTTCCTTTGCTGAGCCAGGGTCGGATTCTAAGTCAAAATCTAAGACTCAGACTAATGAGACTGGTGCTAGCGATTTGGAGAGAAGACTCGGACCGAGGCTGGCGGTCCGAGACAGGCTAGGCCCGCGTGATAACGAGGTGACCGGGGAGTCAAGTTTGAAGAAACGAGCCCGGGCTAAGGAGGTTCCCTTGGTGATTAGGGAGCGTTCACCCCCACTTCGACGCCGGTGGACCGAAAAGGAGGCTAAGGGCAAAGGAAAGGGAAAAATGCCCTAGTTTTTTATTATTTAAGTATTAGTATTATTTTTGTGATGTTTTTTTTGATTTTTTTTTTTGTAATTTTACTATTTTTGGAATAAATAAAGAAAGGTTTATTAAAGAACCGTTCCTGTTTTTTCTTTTCTCGATTGCAGTGGTTGTGCCCTTTTGAGGGGCTGCCTACGTATCCATAATAAATGGAATCAAACCAAACGTAGTTCAGACTGAATTAATTTGCAATTTCGAAAATACATCAAGACTATTGGTTCAAGATGTTTGAAACAGTAGAATGAATAATTCTAGCTTTTGACTTGTCTCTAAAAGTTTGAAGAAAATGTTTTTAATAAACTTTTTGCAAATGACATTGAGAAAGGTGGGTTAAGGGTAGTAGCGCTTCAGCTGGTCCAGGTTAGTTGGGTTGACAAACTCGTTCCCGTCCAGATCCATTAGCATTACCGCTCCACCTGATAGAATCTTCTTTACCAGATATGGCCCAGCCCAGTTAGGTTTGAATTTTCCTCTTGGGTCTACTGGTAATAAAGCTCGAACTGATTTGAGGACCAAATCTCCTTCTTTGATGTTCCTGGGCCTCACCCTTTTGTTGAAAGCCCGCTGGATTCTCTTCTGATAGATTTGAATATTATTGAGGGCACGAGATCGTCGTTCATCTAAAAGGACTAGCGAGTCATATCGTGCTCGAACCCAATCAGCTTCAGGTACTTGGCTTTCAAGTAGGATTCTGAGTGATGGCACTTCTAACTCAACAGGTTGGACTGCTTCCATGCCGTATGTAAGGTAATAAGGCGTTGCCCCGGTCGCAGTACGAATCGAGGTTCGATATCCCTAAAGTGCGAATGGTATTTTGTCGGGCCAGTCCCGGTAATTATCAGCCATCTTTTTGAGTATGGTGACAATTGTTTTATTAGCCGCTTCTACCGCTCCATTGGTCTGGGGTCGGTAAGGTGAAGATGTATGCCTTTGAATTTTGTACTTGGTCAGCAAGGCTGTTGTTTCGGCTTGAAAATGGGTCCCGTGGTCACTAATGAACTCATGAGGGATCCCATACCGGCATATTATCTTATTTTGAATGAACTTGGCAACGTGGCTAGCGTTGAGCATACGATAGGATTCAGCTTCGACCCATTTGGTGAAATAGTCAATTGCTACCAAAATGAAGCAGTGTCCTCCGGTTCCCGAGGGGTTTATTTTCCCAATTATGTCGATTCCCCATGTTGAAAATGGCCATGGTGATGTCATGGTGTATAGCAAGGATGGTGGCATATGCTGTATATTGGCAAAAATTTGACAATTATGGCAATGTCTAACATATTGCTGGCAGTCGGTTTCCATGCTATTCCAGTAGTAACCGAGCCTCATGATTTTTCGAACTAGCATCTGGGCATTCATGTGTGGACCGCATTCGCCATCATGTACTTCAGCCATAACTTTTTCGGCGTTGGTTTTATCAACACACCGAAGGAGAGCCCCCTGTGCTGTCTTTTTGTAGAGTTGCCCATCGTCGGTGCGGATGAACTGAGTTGCCAGTCTTCTCAGGGCCTTTTTGGCTCGGTTGTCAGCTCCGGACGGATATTCCCCGGTTGCTAGGTATGTCAACACAGCTTGATACCACGGCTCGGGATCAGGTATCTCGATTTCTTCGATGTCGTGGATATATGCTGGCTCGGATCGTCTTTCGACACATATTGGCATACTGGTCATATGGTCGGGAATATTTAGTAAAGATGCCAGCTTTGAGAGTGAATCTGCGAATTGGTTTTCTTCCCGGGGTAGGTATATATATTCTACCTTGTGGAATTGTTTTTCGAGATCCCGTACTCGTGCCTGGTAGGCCACGAGATTAGCATTTCGAGTCTTCCATTTTTGGAGCGCTTGATTAATGACTAGAGATGAATCACCGTGTACTCGGAGGTTTGTGACCCCTAAGTCGGCAGCGGCTTGTAGCCCGTGGATACATGCTTCATACTCAGCAGCGTTGTTAGTGACGTCGAAGTCCAATTTGATGGATACGGGAGTATGTTCCCCTCTCGGTGAGATTAGAAGAATTCCGACTCCAAATCCTCGAAAATTGGATGCCCCGTCGAAGTACAAGTCCCATGCTTCGGTATCAGTGTGGAAAATGTCTTCGTCTGGGAAGGACCAAGTGTCGGTGTGTCCTTCTTCGGTTATGGGACTATCAGCGAGAAATTCGGCTACTACTCGTCCTTTGATGGCTTTCAGTGGTACGAATTTTAGGTCGAATTCTGCCAACATCAGAGTCCATCTTGATATCCTGCCGTTGAGGATGGGCTTCTCGAAGAGGTATTTGATTGGATCCATTCTGAATAATACCTGTACCTCGTAGCTGAGCATGTAATGCCGGAGCTTTTTAGTGGCCCAGACCAAAGCTAAACATGTCTTTTCGAGCATGGTGTACTTATACTCGTACTCTAAAAACTTCTTACTGATGTAGTATATGGCTCGTTCTTCGGAATTGACCGTTTGAGCTAGCATAGCCCCCATGGCTGTCTCTGTCGTGGTTAGGTATAGTGACAAAGGCAAACCGTGCTGAGGTGGCATTAGGACTGGTGGTGAGGCCAAAATCTCTTTGATTCTATCAAAGGCTGCTTGACATTTATCGCCCCATAGTAACCGTTCTCCTATTTTTAGCTTCTTGAAGATCGGTCACACACCATGGTTAGCTTTGAGATGAATCTACTGATGTACTGGACTTTTTCGAGAAACCCTCTTATCTCTTTTTCGGTTTTAGGGGGCTGCATCTCGGTGATGGCCTTGATTTTGGCTGGATCGACCTCGATACCTCGTTGGCTAACGATGTGACCCAGTAATTTACCAGATGTTACCCCAAAACTGCATTTCTGAGGGTTTAGCCTCATGTTGTATTTGCGTAATCGGGTGAAGAATTTTCTCAGGGCGGTGATGTGACCGTCCCTGTCTTTGGATTTGACGATCATGTCGTCCACATAGACTTCCACTTCCTTATGCATCATGTCATGCAATAAAGTCGTGGCGGTTCGTTGGTAGGTGGCCCCGGCATTGATGAGACCAAATGGCATAACTGTATAGCAATAAGTACCCCAAGGTGTAATGAAGGTGGTCTTATCCATATCTTCTTCTGCCATTTTTATCTGATTATACCCCGCATACCCATCCATAAACAATAGAAGGGCATGATCTGCTCTGTTGTCCACCAGTATATCGATGTGTGGCAACGGGAAATCGTCTTTCGGGCTTGCCTTGTTAAGATCCCGAAAGTCTACACAGACACGAACCTTACCATCCTTTTTAGGGACTGGTACTATGTTTGCAACCCAATCTGGATACTCGGAGACTCGTATGAACCCAACCTTGAATTGTTTATCGACTTCCTCCTTGACCTTGAGGGACCATTCGGGCCTCATGCGTCGGAGTTTTTGTTTAACCGGCTTGAACCCTTCCTTGATCGGTATATGGTGCTCGGCTATTTCGCGATCAATCCCCGGCATGTCCTTGTAGGACCATGCGAAGACGTCTTTGAATTCTTGAAGGAGAACTATGAATTGTTGTTTCTCCTCGGGATCTAAGGATAGCCCTATCTTAAGCATCTGAGGTTCTAAGGTTGTTCCCACGTTGATGGATTCGGTTTCTTCGATTATCGGATTGCGGGATTCCCTTTGCTCTAGTTGCTCGATCAGATGTGGAGGCAAGGATACCTGTTCGTTGGGCTTCTCAATGTCATTGCACATAAAATTTTTGAAATTGAGAAAGTTTTGAAAATGAGACAAGTCGTAAGCAGAACGGTTGTTATTATTGATCATAAATTGGGAAAAGAGCTCGAAAAGAGCGGCCATCTGATCACTAGTCAGTGGCGGGATAGGTAGGGTGCCCGGGATAGACCCCGAGGCACCAGGAATGGCTAAAGGGAGAGGGGGAGTTACATGATTGACCCTAGCAGCAGACTCACTAGACTCAATTTTAGACTCAGACTCAGACTCCGACTCGGACTCAGACTCAGATTCTGGCATCTCTCCTTCCCCTGTGATCAGCTTGTAAGTTCTTCCTTGACTGTCAGTCCATTTGACAGTTTTCCTCCAAGCTCTGGTTCCGGACCCGACTTCCGAGATCAGCTTAGACGGATCAAAGGTGCGACTGCGGAGAATGAGGCTGACTAGCTCTTCCTTTGGTGTTGGAATCGCGAGTTCTTCCCCAAAAAGTAACCCTAGCGCGGGCTCGGCATTCTTAGTGTCTTCAGATTGGATGAGAGCGAAGATGTCGTCTGGTATGTAGTTGCAGTCCTGGGCCAAGTAGGTCCCAGGGCGTACGTTTGTGGGCCGATATAGGCCGGTTTGAACAGTCTCGAACACTGGAGTGACAAAGATAACCTTACCGGTTTTAGTTTGACCCATGTTTTCCGGGGTTAGGGTGTAGCCCAAGCCTGTTTGAGTCCTCCCATTGTCCAGAACTTCGAGAATTTTTCCTGCAGGGAGATCGGGCCTTGATGTAACCCCAGGTAGAAAGCCCAGATTCTGCAACATCCGGTCTAGGGCGACGGTGAAATAAGGGCGGAAGAGATGATCTTCTTCAATGGCTCCTACGAAGTCGAACCCCCATAGATCGGTGCGGCCCGAGGTGTTGCAGTTAGCCACGGTCATAGGTGTGGCTTCTAGAGTGATGACGGAGTCATGCAAAGGTAGCTTGATTTTTCGATGCAAAGTAGAGGACACGGCCCTGGTTGCATGGATCCAAGGTCTTCCCAACAGAGGATTAAAGGAAGAAGTCACGTCGATCACTTGAAATTCCAGCTCTTTCTCTATCGGGCCGGTTATGATAGTGAGTTTTGTGGCTTCGGCTACCGATTTTGGGCTTCCATCAAAAGCCTGAATGGTTTGAGCCGTCGGAATGTTGTCGGCCTCGGTGATGCCGAGGGCTTTGGCGGTCCTCAAGGGGAGGACATTGACTGCTGACCCGTCGTCAATTAGGGTCATGGGTAGGTACTTTCCGCGGCAGATAACCGTGATGTAGAGGGCCATGTTGTGGGTCGGCCCAAATGGTGGTAGATCAGCATTGGAGAAGGTAATCAGTGGGCCTTCCTCTATGGATCTTCCTTTTAGGTGGGGTAGGACTGTGGCTACCATTTCAGCCGGAGTAGCCATGGAGTCAATTTTGACTTGATTGAGGGCCTTAGTGAGTGCCTCTCGATGTTCCTGAGAGCTAACTAGGAGTTGCCATATAGAGAGGTCAACTCGAGTCTTGCTCAGCTGTTTCACAAGAGCCTTTTCAGCAGTCGGCTCTTCCGGGGCAGGCTCCACCTTAAGTGGTTCGGCAATGATAAGGGCTTGACTAGTGGCTAAGGCCTTGGACTTAGCCTTCTGAATCTCCTCAGGCGTGATGGGGACAGCTTCCCCTTTGGTGAGGTAGACATCATCTTCGTCATCGCACCAGATCCCGTTTATTTGTGGGACAAATGCAGAAATGAGGTGTGAACAATCCACTACTTCTCCGGAAAAGATGGCGTGAGTGGCCAACGGGTTGTCCTTGTTGTTGGGCTTACCCCCGGGTAAAGGGATTTTCCCGCTTTCAATAAGGTCTTGGATAAGGTGTTTTAGTTTCCAACATTTCTCGGTATCGTGCCCCTTACCACGATGATAGTGACAGTAGGCCTGGAGATTGTAGGCCTTAGAGCGACGTTCGACCGGGATATCGGGTGTTGGGCCTATCGCGGTGATCAGGCCTTTCGATGATAACCTCTGAAGGGCATTTTCATAGGTAGTGCCTATGTCGGTGAACACCCGTGGAGTGGTAGTTTTCTGGGATGAGGTATCGAGTGCATTTACCTCGTCGAAAATGCTACGAGTGGCGGCAGTAGTAGTGGGCTTGCATGTTGATGAGCTAGCCCCTTGGTATCCCTTAGTGGAGGCCTTAGTGAGGCTTTCCAGTCTTAAGTCATCCTCGATTCTCGTTCCCATTTCAGTTAGGACCGCGAAGCTAGGTATGATGGCGTACCGGAGATGGACCCGGTAAGCTGGAAGTAGATTCTTGACAAAGGCTTCAACCAGCACCTTTTCACTGGGCTTATCGACCATTTTGACGCTTTCAGCCCTCCAGCGTTGAAGGTATTTTGTGAATCCTTCCTTAGGTTCCTGGGCCATTACCTCCAGGGTGCGCATGGTGGTCTGGATTTCCGTGTTGTCGGCGTAATTCCGAGCGAATTCTGTTGCCACGTCATCCCAAGTTTTGTATTTCTTGGGATCGAGCCGGTAGTACCAGGCTCTTGGGTGCTTCTCGAGGGAAGAAGCGAACAGGCGCTTGAACATGTTGGACTTAACCCCTTTTAGGGCCATGAACTCCTTGAAAGCCCGGATATGGTGGACTGGGTCTTTAGTACCCTCGAACATTGGTAGACCCGTCAGATTGAGATTAGCGGGTAGTTCATCGGTCAGTGGGGTGTAGGTCCTGGCATTCTCCGTATGGATGGAGCTTTGGGTTGTCAGATGGACCTGTTCTTGCAGTTTGAGGACTGCACTGGCCAATGCGGCTAGAGGCCCGTCATCTTCGATCGAAGCGTTGGGGGTTCCCTGTTCCACGGCACTAACCCGAGTGACAATGGCGATCTGGTCCTCCCGCATTTGCCTTAATTGGTCTTGGATTTGTGCCAACGAGGTGGTCAATTCATCTATGGCTTTTTGCGTCATGGCTCGGGTGTGGGGTGACCTGTCTGTAAGGGCACCGCGTAATCAGTAACTGACCCAGATCTTAGAATCAAAAATACATCCCGAGCAAGGAAAAGACTAGACTAGAGAAAGACCGGAGACTGACTTCTAAATGGATGACGCGTGAATGGTGGGCCTTCCTTAGGATTCGGCAAAGTGGGCCTAGTCCCGTTCGAAGGAAGGTCTACGTGGAAATTCCCCAGACTCTAGACTCGAGTGTGTAAACGGGCTTTCCTTTGTAGGAGTTAGTCCTACGAAGGTGGGCCGTGCCTTGACAAGTAAGGCGGACTGGGATGGGGTGGAAACCCGTGATATAAGATCGACGGAGTTTCGACGCTATAGACTCTAACTTATGACAAGACCCGACACTGCTAAATACGGGAAGTCCTAAGAAGAAGAGGGTTTTGAAAAGGGAATTTGGATTTGAAAACCGAGCAAAGTCGGATTGGAAGACCCGATTTTTTTTTGAAAACCGAGAAAAGGGGTATCGGGCCGAGATTTCGGGCTCTTTTTTTGAAAAGGTTTGGACAGCGTACCGGCTAAAAATAGGCTATTTTGAGTCAAAAATCATAAGTCCTAAATTCGGCAGCTTTCCGGGTTTTGAAAAATAGTTGGGTTTGAAAAGATGTAATTTTTTTGAAAATGACGGTTTTTGAAAAGACCAAAGAAGATCAAGTAGCATGTAGTCATAGAAACAGTATAACGACGCCATGTATGCTCTTAGTCTAAGTCTCGGTCGGTCTGATAGGGTCTATACCAACAACGATGGCTTTCTCGTACTGAGGACGGACTCCCTAAGCCGAGTGGGTCTTAGGACATGCCGCGAAACCTAAACGAGTTCCGCCATTGAAGTCTTTAGTGCATCCAAGTGGGAATGCACCGTGGTATAGTGGGACGTCGGTCACAAGTAACCGGCCCGGGATAGAACGGGGTTATGCATGAACCATTGAACTAAAACGTGTACATTACTAATCGAACGATTTCTTTTCGAGTCTCACCCTGAGGATGCCGATGGTAAGTGACACATCAGTTAATCCCCAGCGGAGTCGCCAAATTGTGGACATGACATAGGTCCACCCCGACGCGGCTAAGCGCGGGTTTTGGGGAGGCGATAGAATTTCCATATGAGATGGATCGAATAGAATTTTAAATCGAAGTAGGAGTCGCCACCGAATTTTATGGTTATTCAGAACCGTTCGAACCCACTCTATGTCGTAGTGGGCCATACTTAAAGCCTGGCCCATTTCCGATGTCAGAGTTTATCGGGTTCGTCCCTTTGCATTACGATACCGATGCCGACTGGGCGGTTAATCGTATATTGAATGACTCTCGTTGCCAATGGTTTCGGACATCCAGAAACCACGGTTCTGAGTAAGGGGTGAGGGTACGTGTTGGGAAGTTCAGTGAGAACACCCAACCCCGCCCGCACTTAGCGGCCTTTACTAAGATATCGTTCGGTTTTGTGTACACGCGTTAGTTCGACGATAAAATGATATGCAGAGATTATTTTCCTAAGACATGTGAGGAAAAATAAATAAATGGGTTGCTAAGTCGTTTAATGCATGTTAAACTAATAACGTCAAAGTTATTTTAGCATGTGAGTTCGTTTTAGTCTAATAAAACGATAAAAAGAAAATATGAGAATAATTTGCTACAAATACGAGAAAACGAGTTAGTAACGATTGAAATAATAATATAGAAAAGAAATATGAAATCGAGAAAATAAATATTAATCGAAATCTGAAAAAATATAGTTTAAAACGTTGTTTTGTATAAAAAACGATGTTCGAGAAAGAATAAAAAAAGAACGAAAAAGACGCGTGTGGGCCGAGAGCCGCGCGACTCGCCCGAGATTCATGCCGGTCGCGTGGCGGCCTGATTTCGACAACGGTTTTCGGAAAATTTCTCTTAAATCGTGTACGAATATCGCATAACTCGTACTCGACTTAATATTCTCGATATTCGTTATATTCGATAGTTGATTTTCAAATATTTAGAATAGTTTTGGAAAAGATGTAAATTTAGAAATCGTTTCGAAAAAATAACAAAAACGAACGAAAAACTAAAAAAATAGAACCGGATCAGACTCGTGCGCGAGTTGCCTAGACCGGGCGCGACTCGCGTACGGGTTTGATTTTTTATTTATTTTTGTTCGAAAATCGTTATAAATCGCGTACAAATATGAATTAATTTATACTCGGTCTATATTTTCGATATTCGTCGTATTCGGTATTCGATTATGAAATCGATATCGAATATTCGGAATGACTTTAGAAAAGGTTTTGAAAAAGTTTGTTTTTGAACGAAAAATAAGAAAAAGGAATTTTGAATGAAAAGTTGTAAAAAAGGATTTTGAACAAAAAATAAAATGAAATCGTCGAAATCTTAATATAATTCTTTTCGATATGATATTCGATTATATAAAATCGGTATCATATTTTAAGAATATAGGAAAATAGTTTTTAGTAGTATCGATATTAGAAAAATAAAAAAAGAGACCGACGAGACCCATAAAAACGAGAAGAAGAGAAGAGAAAAGAGAAGAGTCGGGTTTGATTTACACCCTCAACCTACATCCTTTATGTTCTCGGTATAAGGCTCGTCGGACGGTGGCTTAGGCACGGGAGCGTCGAGATGATGCGGGTGAGTTAAGGTGTCGGTTTTTTGGAAGTTTGGGACGCCGGGTTTGGACGTGCGGTCAAGGCTCCGAGGCTTCGGGACAAGTGTCAGGATTTGCTAACTATCGGATTTGTATATGAATCGTGTGTGGAGGCTGTTTTTCCGGTGTGACGGGTGTAAAAACCGTGTGTATTGGCTGGAAAAGCGTTGTAATTGATGTCCTTTTTGTGTTGGACGGGAGGTCCTATTTATAGGGAGTTTCCGACCTTGGTTTAGGAGAGTTTGAGTACCGCTTAGGATAGGAAACGTAGGAGTTCGAGGGAAATAAGAATTCCGCTTTCTTGGCCAAGAAGAAAGAGGAAAACCGGCTGGTTTGAGGGTGTATTGGCCGGGTGTTTTACACTCGGTCAATGTCTGAATCGGTCTCCGGATAGAATTCCTACTTGAGATCGAATTCTACCTTAAACGGAATTGTTTATTATTTTGCATGGCTGATTTTTTGTAGTATCTGAATTCAATCCGGATTGGTGGGGCTGACACGGCAGTTTATGCCTCGGGAAGTATCTTTGACCGGGTTTTGACTCGGTCGCTAAAAGACGGTTTTACCCCTGGTGACGGTTTCGACCCAAATTAGTGTCATTTGACTCGAAACGACCCACTGGGCCTGGATTTGAGGTTGGTTTTGTGAGATTTGTACTCCTTAAAATGTCTAAACCAAATGTCCATAATTACAAGCCCATATCCGAGTCTATCAAAGCACGTTTACGTCCTATCATCATCGGGTGTTTGGCGGGAACTACTATAGACACCTGGCGGTCAAAATGTGGGTGTCTACAAAATGTTAGATGTTAGTTGACGTAAAATAAAATGTTAGATTGCGATAAATAAAATATTAGTAGCAAAATTAAAATGTTAGTGACAAAATTAAAAATGTTAGTATTAGTGTTAGTAGTAGTAGTAGTAGTAGTAATAATAATAATAATAATAATAATAATAATAATAATAATAATAATAATAATAATAATAATAATACATATATAAACGGTAAAAAGATAAGGGAGAAAAAGATGTCGGGATTTAATGACACCCTCAACCTACATGCTTAATCGATCTCGGAAACGGACTCGTAGTAGCGATGGGAGCGCGGGAGTGTCGAGATATGTGGGTAGAGTTATGGTGTATGTCTTTGACGAGTTTTGATCTCGGGATTTTGAATGTATTTGTGTGTGTGTATGAGTGCCTAGAACTCAAGGGTGATGAAGGTTTGAAGGTTTAATATGTGTAAGGTTGAATGAGGATTGAAAGGGTTGGAAAAACCTTGTTTTGAAGGTGGTAAAAGGTTGAGAAGAGTTGTGTGATTAGGGTTGCAAAAAACTTGTGAAATGAATTGATGTGATGGGGTATTTATAAGGAGGACCCCGGTTTAGGGTCACTCGATCGAGTGGAGCGTGTGCACTTGATCAAGTGCCCGGTTCGGCAGGTTTACTGCTTTACTCGACCGAGTGGGTGTGAATGGAGGGAGTGTAAATAGGGAATGATTGTTGACCATTTTTGAAAGGATTTGGTTGTTGTGACCTGATTCATTTTGTGTATTTGGACATAATGTGAGGCTGGTTCGTCTCGGGATTCGACTTTGACCGGGTTTTGAGTCGGTCGCGAAAAGACGGTTTTATTTCCGGTGACGGTTTTGACCCAAATTAGTCTCATTTTATTGGAAACGACCCACTGGGCCTGGATTTGAGGCCGGTTTTGAGAGATTTGTACTCCGCTAAAAGCCCACGTCGGATACTATTGATTCCGAGTCCGTATTCGAGCGTATTAAGTCACGTTTACGTCCGATCATCATCGGGTGTTTTGTCGGAAACTGCTATAGACACTAGCAGGCAAAATGCGGGTGTCTACAGGTATATATTTAGTTGTCTATTATATAAGATATCTACCTAAACTATTATCATCTGGGGGCGTTACTAGTTGGTTGTATGCCTGTATATATACCTTGTATACACTTGTTCATGATTCAATAAGAATTAACGGTAGTAAGTCATAACCGTTCAAGCTTAATTATGTTTTATCATGATATCCTAGCTTGAAACCTTTAAAAAAAAGGTTTATACTAAATCAAAGATATGACAGGAGTTAGGGAAAGGAAGAGAAGGCGAATGAAATGAAGTCAATTACAATGGCCTCTCCTCTCTACTTGCATCCATCCGACATTCCAAGTCTAAAACTTACCTAAACAATTTTTGATGGAGAAAATTATGAGATGTGAGCAGATGCCCTAAGGAATGGACTCGATGCCAAAAACAAATTGGGTTTCATCGATGGCAAAGTCAAGAAACCGAGTGTTGAAAAAAATGAAGAAGACAACTACGAATCGATGGCATCGAGAATGCAATGCCATGATCAAAGCATGGCTGCGAACGTGATAGACGTGAAATTGCATACAAGTATCACTTTTTCGGCCACAGTTGATGAAATTTGGGCTGAGTTGAAAGAACGATTTTCAGTCGGGAATGCTCCAAGGGTGCACCAATTAAAGAGTGATTTAAATGATTGCAAACAAAGAAGACAATCTGTAGTTGAGTATTACATTCAATTGAAGGCTATACAGGATGAATTGGTAAACTATAGTCGCGTCTCAAATTGTACCCGTGGAACAGCGAAAGTACTAGCCAAAGAACGAGAAGAAGAAAAGTCCATCAATTTTTGATGGGACTTAATTTTGTCTTGTATGGGCATATTCGATCCAATCTATTGATGGATGATCAGATAACCACATTGAGTAGAGCATACTCATTAATCTTGAGGGAAGAAAGGCACATGATAGTGACAAAAATGGAAGAAAAGCTACAATGGAAGTAAAGACTCACACTTCAGGAGGCCAAGGAAGAAACAACCCTTGGACAAATGAGCAGGATGATGAAGACGCATTGCAGTTTACATACTGCAACAAATTATACCATGAAGAGGACAATTGCTATAAGAAGCATGGCTATCCTCCAGGATGGTGGTGTGGTCGTGGCAGAGGACGTCGAGGCGGAAGATGCACATGTGCTGGGCATAGAGGCTTCAGTAACAGCCGTGGAGGAGGATGCACAGGAGGCTAAGGGACTATGTACCAGGCCAATGTTGTTGCCAGTACATCCACAGAGATAAATCCACAATAACAGAGCTATTCATTTACAAATGAAGAAATAGAGCGCTTGCGGAGTCTATTGAAGCCAAGCCCAGAAGGTAGTGAAAAACTGACAGGTATGAATTGTAAAATTGTAAGTGAATGGATACTTGATAGTGGTACATTGCACCACATGACACGAAAGCGTGGTTGACTTGAAAAATTGTGGAGAGGAGCACCATCTATGTTCGGATTACTTGATGGTGCACAAGTTATTGCACAAGAACATGGGGAAGTAGCAGTGGGCGAGAATTTCATTCTTAAAGATGTCTTATATGTGTCATCCTTAACTTGCGATTTAATTTCAATTCAAAAACTCATAAGAGAAAATGACTGTGTAGTGACGTTTTACCCTGACTATTGTGTTATACAGGACCGGTCTACGAGGACGAAGATTGGACAGGGTGAACAAAAGGATGAGGTTTATTTCTTCAAGCCTAGGTAGGAAGTGTTAGCAGCAAGAACACAAGTCACAAAGGACGCTGGAGTCTGGCACCAGAGACTCGGGCATCTCTTAAATAGTATTCTACCTAGTTTTTCGTGGTTAGTTGGTAATAAATTATTTTTGGACTCCAAACATGTTTGTGATTCTTGTTGTAGAGCTAAACAGACACGGTCGGTTTTTAAACCTAATAATAAAACAAAGTGAACTTTTGTTTGGTCTTATACATGATGATATCTGGGGGTCTTACAAGACAAGTAGCTTATCTGGGGTTCATTATTTTCTAACTCTAGTAGATGATTGTAGTAGGTGCATTTGGGTATATTTAATGAAAGATAGGATTGAAGTAAGGGGCTTGATGCAAACCTTCTGTCGAATGGTCAAAACCTAGTTTGAGAGTTAAGGTGTTTCAAAGTGACAATGGGACTGAATTTTTGTTAGGACCCATGAAGATTTTTTATGAGGAAAATGGAATTACTTGGCAGACTAGTAACACTGACACCCCCTAATAAAATGGTCGGGTAGAAATAAAACATAGACACATACTTGAAAAGGCGAGAGGTTTACGGTTTCAGGCAAATTTGCCTATTGAATTATGGGGAAATTAAAGTGTGTCCAAAAGACAGCTTATCTAATCAATAGAACACCGACCCGTGTGCTTGATGGACGTACACCCTACAAAGTTCTTTATAAAAGAAAATCTTGTTTAGATAATTTGTGTGTACTTGGGTGTTTATGTTATGGACACAACAAAGCTAGACCAAGTGATAAGTTTGGAGAGCAGAGGTGTGTCTTTGTAAGCTACCCACATGGGAAGAAAGGATGGCGGGTATATGACCTTAAGGATAAGAAAGTTTTTTCATCCTGTGACGTCATTTTTTACGAGCATGTTTTTTCGTATAATGATGATCAAACACTAGAGAATGGAATAAATGTGCATCAGACATTTGAAAATCATGAAACAAGCATTTACATTGACCATGATTTGCTGCACGCCACCGATAGCGAGTATACGGAGGACCGTCAAAGAGCACCAGTAAATGAAAGGGGGAGTACAGAGCAGATGGACAGTGAAATGAGTCAATCAGTGGACGGCGATGAAGTCGAACAAGTGGCAAGAGAGAAAATACAACCAATGACTAGTGAAGTCGCAGTTAGTCGAGGAGCATGAGAAAGGTTTGAACCTTATTGGAAGAAAGATTATGTGTGCAAATCAGCTCGGATTTTAAACCCCATGAATTCTGTTGAGCAAGCTCCAACAAAGTCCTCAAAGGCAGGTACTCATTATCCGATAGTTAACTACGTCAATACTAGTTGTTTCTCTTCATCCCACAGGTCCTTCATGGCAGAGGTGGACGCTATCCCAGAACCGAGATACTACGCCGAGGCCGCAAGAGAATCATTGATGGTGGGAATTGCCGTGAGTCCCGCCACCAAATGAATCCAACTAGACCTAACACGTAGCTAGGGTAAGTCGGGTCGAGTCCACGGGGACGGTAGTAGGTGTCTAGACTAGGGTCGACTCGACAACAAGACTAGGCTACCAAAACAACACAAAGAGAAGGAGAACTGACAAGAATTGATTATCTACGATGATGGAAGGGGATGAAACTAGACTATCAATTAACTAGATATAACATGAACTAAATGGATGAACTAAACTAAAACAATCAATTGACTAGATAGACAATAGCTAACAAGATGGAGAATTCAATACGGGAAGGAGTAGGGTTAGTTTGGGTTCATAAGCATAGTAGGATAGTTAGGAAATCGAGGGTGTAAGCTTCACCTAGTTACTAAGGTCGGCCCGCGCTCTCGCGTCAAAGAGAAAACCCGAATACTCATGCAAGATGCTACCCAATACACAAGAATTTAATCACAAATCAACCACACAATAAGAAGAGGAAAACTAGCATGAGAAGGATGGCCAATTCTACTCAAACAAGCAATTCAACAAACACAAAGAGTGCCCAACATGTGACTAGTAACAAAGAATCCACCTTTACCCTCAATCAAGCCCTAATCATCCATAATCCACACTTAATCCCCCTAATAACCCCACAATAAGTCTACTCACATATAATCAAACTAACAATACTACAAACAAGAGAAATCAACACAAACATCCAAACATTCATTATGAACTAGTAAGAACAATGAACAATATGTAAAGATTGAAACTTGAAAGATTAAACAAAGATTAAGAGAAAAGAGATTAAGAAGATTATACCAACTAATAAGAGGATGAAAAGATGAGAACTTGTATTAAAAGAACACCCAAAAATCTCCACCAAAAGTTGTCAAGGATTGATGAATTCTTCAAGAGATTCTTAATACAAAATTAACTATCCAGATTAAGCTAAGATTAACGAGGATTAAGAAAAGATTAATGTAAACTAAGCTAAGGATGAAGATAGTCTAATTAGGGTTTTGAATAATGCAGAGGAGTCTATGGTACTTAAACAATACAAATGAAGGGTATTTGTAAGGGTTCACGAGCAAATGAGAAGAAAAGAAGAACACGGAGCTGCAGCTGGCCCTTCCCGACCGGGAAGGGTGGTCCCGACCGGGAAGGAACATCATCCCGGCCGGGATGACCCAACAGTAGCCTGGTTTTCTTTCCTTCTTCATTCCGGTCGTGATGGCCCTCATTCTGACCGGGATGGGTCTTGTAGGCCTCAAATAAGCTCTCAAGGGTCCCTACTTGCTTCTCATAGGCTTCTCATCGATTCTCGGTGCTCGGGATCGAGTCTAAAGGGCTCGGGAATGGGTCCCAAGGGCTCAGAATCGAGTATAAGCTACCGAGTGATCGTTGCTTCTCTTCGTTGGCTCCAAATGCGTCGGAAACGACTCGGAATCGTTCCACCTCTCCAAGATTGGTCTTAGGAACCTAAAATGAACTAGAAGAAGCGTAAGTAGCCAAGAAAACGCTCCAAAGAGCGATTCCACAAGAGAAACCGGGACCAAACACAACAAATAAGCACTACAAAACACACTTATCAATCATGTAAACACCCGCATTTTGCCTGCTCGTGTATATAGCAGTCTCCAACAAAACACCCGATGATAATTGGACATTAACATGCATCAATACGCTCAATTACGGACTCGACATCAATAGTATCTGACGTGGTCACTTAGCGGAGTACAAATCTATCAAAACTGACCTCAAAACTAGACTCAGTGGGTCATTTGCAATAAAATAAAGCTACTTTGAGCCAAAACCGTCACCGGGGGCAAAACCATCTTTGTCAACCGAGTCAAGCCTGGTCAAAGTTGAAACTCGAAACAAACCAAATTCAAAAAGCGTCCAAATACACTCAACATCAAAGTCAAACGGAATGAAATCATACCTCAAATAACCCAGATATCAATCTGTATTTTGAGCAACTTCCGATACGCGCAATTTCAACCACCTTCACCCAGGCGCCTCAGAACTGAGCCGCGTTAGGAGGGGCGCCCCAATACCAGGGCGCTAGCCTCCAGGTGTGTACGTCCGTCTGCACCGTCCGGCGCCCCGTGCGCGCCCGCGCGGGACTGACCCGGTTTTTCAACGTGTGACGGCGGCCACCCACGCGGCCCCCTCCCTGTCAGGGGCCGGTCCAATCTCGTGTACGGGATGATGTCTCGGACCTCGATTTGGATGACGATCCGGACTTGTATTAAACGGGTGCGGGAACCCGTGTTTCCGTTTGGAATCGATCGAGTCATGGTTGTAAATGTTTAAAGGCCGATTCATTTGGTAAGGCGACCTTTTTAGTGAACTGAATTCGTTGCTGATTTGTGGACATGCCACCGACTCAATTATGGGGACTCGGAAACCGTTCACGTCAACTTTGATCCCTAGCCGGCTCAAAGTTGAGGGGCACGGGACCTAAAGATAAAGACTTGTACCCTTAAGCACTCCATGCCTGGAATGACTCTCATTGCCAATGGTTTCGGACATCCGGAAACCGTCGATTCTGAGTAACAGGTGAGGGTACGTATTGGGAAGCCAACATCCGATAGATGTCAATACCCAATCTCGCCCGCACTATAGCGGCCTCTACTAATCAATCGGTGTGCTTATAACCTAATTCTTTTGTTGTGGCGGAAATACTGTAACATCCATTGTTTTCACCCTATGCCTTTTGCTACGTCGGTTGTGTAAGGACAAGTAAGTTTTGTCGTCGAAGTAGTTATATTTACATTCTTTGCATGCGATTTCACGTGACAAGCAGGCCATGAAAAGATGCACCTAGGAGAGTAGAGAGTACTAATATTATACGTATTAGCAAATCAGTTTTAACGCAATAATACGGATATTAGTCGTTCTCGTGATATACCTTACCTGGTATTCTGCTTAAGATGCATCGGCTCGGTATTAATAGAGATGCGTCGAACCTAATAAGGCGAGCACCCGGACTAATACGGAACTTGACCATCACTTTGTTCAGTTTTAGTTATTTTATGTTTTTAATTCCGTGTTTAGGTGATTTAGCATGCGATTATAAGGTCATAAAAGCGGTAAATCGTACGAAAAACTGTAAATGCAAATGTAAGTAAATCACATTATGAAGAGTTGCACCCTCGGAGTATACACTAAACGGGACACGATGCATAGATAGTTGAGAACGGATCTCGGAATTACTCGGGTCTATTTAGTGTATTTTAGTATTTGCGGTTGAAGTTGGGACGTTACGTGTTTTAGTAGATGTTCGTGGACCTAGTGTCCACATCTATTGTTGTCGTAGTGCATAATAAAAGAAAGTACAAATATAGAAAGTTTTGTTTAGATGACAACCTAGTGACGATTCGACTTCAAGGCGGATCCTCCTAGTGATTTCGGCGAAGCTCCATTACCGTTGACCCTTCCTGCGACTATTTCGGCAGAGCTTCGTTACCGTTGACCGGTTCTGCGGCTAATCCGGCAGAGCTTTGCTACTAGACTGGAGCTAGTCGAACACAGGCACCTCGGTATCGAGTGGGGTGCTCGAAGGTGAGGAGTAGCGTCGATGTCGCTTTTTGTCGGAACTACGATCGAGTGGATCGTTTGCCTCGGATGTCAGAGTGCGATCCCTTAGCGAGAATATGGAGGGGGAGAAGAGAGAGTTGAGATGTGTCGAATGAATGAGGCGAAGGGGGGGTATTTATAGGTGTTTTTGGTCCTCGTCGCCCATATGGACGCCTGAGTTGAGGCGCACCAAGACCCAGGCGCCTGGGCTTAGGCGCGGGGAGTCTAAGACGCGTGAGGTTAGGCGGTTGGAATTTTGAAGATACAATTTTGATACTTTCCAAAACCGAGAGGGAGAGTATAATACATATCTTAGGGTTTAAGGCTTCCGGTGTTTACCCTAGCGCCGTGAACTTGGTGGGCCTCGGGTGTGTATCCCGAGGTTCACTTGGCGCGGTGCTGACTCGGTTTGAGTTTCGGGACCGACTCGGAGTCCCGGTGTCAGAATTGACTCTAATTAGTGTCTATGCGATCGTAACGACACGACTAAGGCTGCCATCATGTTAGTTTAATTTTTCCGAGTAATTTATTTGATCCGTTTGTAGAAAACTATCTAAAACATCGCGAACCCGCGTCGCGTTGCAGTCCTATCGTCATCGGGTGTTTATCGGGCACCTCTACAGCCACCAGGTCCAATTCTAGGTGTCTACCGAAGCCCCCACTTTGACTGAGGCTTGGATAAAGTGAAAGTCAAAGTATAGCCGCCAAGGTCAATCGAAGATTACGACTTGGTGGCTGTCCGGCCGGGTCGTTTTGAGTTCATTGCACTGCGTGTTGAGGCTCGCCAGCCATAGCTTATAAATCATACCTGACGTCTTTGCTTGCGGTTGCTTGCTTGGGCCCGGGCCGTTGCTTGTCATCTTGTTCTTCAGTTCTTCGTGCTTGAGCGCTTTGCCTTTTTATGTTCGTTTAATTTTAAATGTTTTCGTGTTGTAGGTGACGCGTTAAGCGTAAGTGCGATGAATGTTCATATGTGTTGGCTTCCATTTGAACAAATATTTTTGGGATGCTTGTGAACCCTAAAATAAAACGTTCGAGGGCGTTAGTCTCTACTCGATCGGTCGTCTTCGGGATGCTTGTGACCCCTTGGGCGAAATGAAGTGAAACAAAATGTTCGAGGGCGTCAGTCTCCACTCAAACATCTGTCTTTGGGATGTCTCTGACCCCTAAGACAGAGCAAAACAAGATAAAACTATTCGAGGGCGTCGGTCTCCACTCGAATAGTTGTCTTTCGGGATGCCTCTGACCCCTAGGACAAAACAAAATGAGATAAAACTATTCGAGGGCATCGGTCTCCACTCAAATAATTTCGGGATGCCTCTGACCCCTAGGACAAAACAAAATGAGATAAACTACTCGAGGGCGTCAATCTCCACTCGAGTAGCTGTCTTTTGGGATACCTCTGACCCCTAGGACAAAACAAAATGATATAAACTACTCGAGGGCGTCAGTCTCCACTTGAGTAGCTGTATTTCGGGATGCCTCTGACCTCTAGGACAAAAGAAAATGATATAAAATACTCGAGGGCGTCAGTCTCCACTCGAGTAGCTGTCTTTCGGGATACCTCTGACTCCTAGGACAAAATAAACCATTCGAGGGCGTCAGTCTCCTCTCGAATGAAAAATGCTGTGGAGGTATCAGACTCCTTCGAGAGCGTTGGTATCTACTCGACAAATTGCTTTCAAGGGCGTTGGTATCCACTCGAAAAATTGATGTGGAGGTTTCAGACTCCTTCGAGGGCGTTGGTATCCACTCGAAAAAAATTGCTTTCGAGGGCGTTGGTATCCACTCGAAAAATTGCTGTGGAGGTTTCAGACTCCTTCGAGGGATTTGGTATCCACTCGAAAAAAAATGCTTTCGAGGGCGTTGGTATCCACTCGAAAAATTGCTGTGGAGGTTTTAGACTCCTTCGAGGGCGTTGGTATCCACTCGAAAAATTGCTGTGGAGGTTTCAGACTCCTTCGCTTCTCGGATAACTAAGACCCGTTAAGCGGACAAAATTGCTGTTTTTTATTTGTTTTAGTTAAGTGTTTTTATTTTGTGAGTTTGTCTTATTTTGTTCGGGTTTGTTCTTGCTTTGTTTTAGTTCGTTATGCATTTGAGATTTGTTTAGAGTTTGTTTAGATTAGTTTGGTTCAGATTGTTTTGTTACGCGTTTGGGTGCAGCGTTCGTGTTAAATGCGGTTCTTATGCTTGTCTTATTATCGAGCGTGTTTTATCGATGTCGATTAGTAATTGTTCCATTATTGTTGTTCTGTCTGTCTTAAAAGGTGCGTTTTTTATGTGTATCGAACTTGAGTCTCGTTTCTATCTATTTTAGTCTGTACTGGGCCGCTCAGACGCGCACCCATCAGCACCCTAACACTCAGGCGCCTAGCCCCCAGCGCATTAGGACTCGGGCGCGTCACTTGGGGCGGTCGGATTTCTGTGGATCGGGTCTGTTTAAGTTGGCGAAGGTAGGGCGATTTGTTCATTCGTCTCACAAACCAAACGCGTCACCCCCTTCGTCGTAAATCGCCTTCTCGACTTTTCTTGCCAAATTTCGTATCGATTTCCGTCGTACTCGACAATGTTGACTCCGGGTAAGCGTTCTCTACTTGTTTATTGTCGGTTTTGTTTGATTTGATTGATTATGAGCTTGTTTTGTTGAAAACCCTAGAAAGTTGATTTGGGTGTTTTTGATTTACTAAGTTTCGATGCTTGTGCTTAATCCCATTGTTAAATTAGGGTCGATTAGAGCTTGTTAGCGTAGTTATAAGTTCGATAGGGGTTTTCGAGGTACGACAATGGCTCCCTCTGGAAATGTGTTTGGAATGCAAGGGTTAGGGACCGTTTTCCCGATTATTTCCGTATTTGTTTCGCATAATCTTGCTCAAATAGTGTTTGTGAGGATGTGGGTAGCTCTCTTGTCGATTTTTATGGGCTAGGATGGCT
The DNA here is from genome assembly GCA_958450325.1 of Agrostemma githago. NCBI lineage: Eukaryota > Viridiplantae > Streptophyta > Magnoliopsida > Caryophyllales > Caryophyllaceae > Agrostemma > Agrostemma githago. The sequence continues at coordinate 25,374,065 of OY288239.1, read as the reverse complement.
TCTAGGACTCTCCGTGAGGTTTTCTGTGTCTTAAGACGGACCAAAAGGTGTCGTAATGACGCCGAATTTTCCCGAAACCACTTCCATCGTGACCGGGATAAAAAAAAGGTGCTAGCAGCCCTTCCGGAATTTCGATATCCTTATCCAAAATTTTGACCCTATTTTGACCTGTTTAAGGTGCTTTAGCATGACCTGAGGCACGAATTTTCGTTTTTTGTTTGTTTTTGTAGTTAGAGGTAACACCGAGCGTCCCGAGGGAGCTCTTAGTGGTGAGACTGCCGGTACGAGTTCACAGACTCCTCGAGGGATTCGCAGGAGACGACGGAGTATCTCGTCTCAGCGTCGCGACCCCGAGGCCATTAATGAGGCCGATTTTGATAGAGTGAGAAAGCGCAGACTTCCAAAGACAGTTGCTAGGAGGGCTCATGTTCTGATTCCTGTACCGGAGAATGAGGAGATTGGTTATGAGGATTCCGAGTGGGCTCGGGACTGGGATGGTCATCAGCTGCTATTTCACCTTGACCTTCACATTTCTCACCGCATCGTGCGGGGTCTGGTGAGTGTCCTATTTGTGCTTATTAATTATGTCTTAGATTTTTGGCTCTAGCTAGGTTAGGTTGGTTTTGTTTATACTTGTATTGTTTCGGTTTGAGCCCCCAGGTCCGATGAGGACTTTCTCGAGCTTTACTACGTGTCTCGAGATTTATTTTCAGAAGTTGACCCCCGTGGTAAAGGGGATTATCGCGAGGACCGCTCTAGGTCCTGTGGTTGAGCAGTGGGTTAAGTTGGTGAGTTGCAAGACTAAGTGCAACCTTATGGTGATTAGAGCGATGATAGATCGCTTCCACGATACTACCTAGACCTTCCACATGGCTTTTGGGGAGGTCAGGATGACCCTAGAGGATTTTGGGATGATTACCGGTTTGCCCTGGGGGTCGGATAGGATTAAGTGGGCCCCCGAAGGCCCTAGGCTAGATAGTGATGAGGTGCGGGGCCTCATCGGGAATTGTTTGGAGCGTGAGGCATTTAGTGCGCCTCATGCTCTGATGAGCTCGTACACCACCGATCACTTCGAGCGGGTGGCGGTGTTAGAGGGTCGAGAACCCAACACGCCGGAGCAGGATGCCCGGTTGTGGTTGTGGTACTTCCTAGGATCGACCCATTTCTCGGATAAAGGCGAGAGGTTTAGCACTAGAATTTTGCCTCTGCTAGCTGACCTGACTCATCTGGGTCGTTATGATTGGGTAACCGCGGCTTTCGCGGAAATGACTCGCTGCCTGCAAGTCATGGTGAGGCCGTTGGCGATAGAGTCGGCTACAGCTGTGCCCATTGTGGGTCCGGACCTTTTATTGGAGGTTAGTTACTATTCTCATTCTTGTATCTCAAGTTGTACTTAATTTTTGGCTTAGTGTTGCCAAAGGTATTTGGGATTTTGCAGGCTTGGATCTATTCCTATTTTCCCTGCCTTGCACCCAAGACGGTGCGAGTTCACCTGAAGAGATTCCCGGCGGGGATCGAGTGGAGGCTGGCTCAGCCTAAGAGTACAACCAGCCACTACCCGTCGGAGAATGCGCTGGTCAACCAGCTAAGCCTTAGGGATGTGAGTTTTCTTTTTATGTCCTACTTAGCTTAGTAGCCCCCAAGGTTCAGGATTTATTGAGGTGTTAGTTTTCTTTGTGTAGTTTGTGGCTCGCCTTTGGGCCAATTATGAGGGCGTGCTGGAGTATGTGGCCACGGAGCTGAGGCCTCGGAGTTATAGGAGAATGCTCCTTCCTGCGTTGTTTTGCCCAGTTTGGTATCTAGGCGAGCGGTTGGTGCATCAGTGCCTATATGACGATTTCAGGGTGCCGGTTGATTCTCCCCGGACCATGTTCAGACCACCGACCACCACAGAGGTCCTCGAGGATAGGGACGGAGAAGGAGGCGATGCGCTCTTGGTGCCTGGTGCCTCCTACCTCTCTCACGTCACCCGGCGGCTAGCTTGGTACCGCCTCGTGGTAATGTTCTAATTCTTGGTTCTAAGGTTTGTTTTGCGGTTTATTGTTTCCTTGCCCTCTGACCGACCAATCTGTTGCTTTCTTAGATGGCCGATCCAGCTGATGAAATCCAGCCTTAGATTTTCCCCTGACGCTGCTTAGGGTGGATGCGGCTGGGATACCCTTCACCGAGCCTCTCCCCCCATGTTCTGCCGAGGAGATGGATGCCGGGATAGAGTGGCGCGACTGGGTGTACCGGGTGAGTTTTGGCTTTTGTTCTTTGTTTGGGTCTTAAGAATTAGGGTCGGTTTGCCTAACTTCTATGGTTTCATCTCTCAGGTTTCCTCGGCTTGGCATCAGCAGTTGTGGCAGGCCGCCAACTGTTTCCGGGTCTATGCTTTGAGGGTTTCCCGTGACACTTCAGGGCCTCAATCGGTAAGTCTGCGTGACTAGGGTGGTTTTCTAGGCTGCTGGGGTGTTTTTCTAATGTTTAAGTGTATTTGCAGAATATCCCGGATATGATGGGGCAGTTGGAGACTCGGGTTATCGAGCTCGAGGTGAAGGCGCAACAGCTCCTGCAATCCCGGGCCGATGAGATCGCCTTTCTTAAGGAGCAGCTGACTCGGTCTCAGGGTTAGACCTCTGCGCAGGGTGAAGCTAGGCATCGGATCTAGAGGGAGGCTGAGGCTACGGGTGCTACCGAGGAGATTGGAGGAGTCCCCAAGACGGCTACCTTAGACATGCTGTCGGGGATGGATGGTAGTGAGTCTCCTCTTCTAGACTTGGAGGATCTAGGTTTAGATGACAACCTTTGTGAGGTTGTGATAGCCATTGGCGCAACTTCTAGGGGTCCTCCCTAGCCTCGACTTGTGTATTGATTTGTATACGTTGTATATTTTCTTTAAATTTTAGTATTTGAATTAGCTGGATTAGTTTTGTGTTTTCGTTTGGCGAATTGTTTATCTAGATTGACAAGTAATCACCTTTGCGTTCATTTATTTGTGATCTGACCTAGTTTAGGGTGCGTTGGCGTTGCACAGAGGTACGAAAACAGTTCCATTTGGATGTTTTGAAATGCGTTAGTTTGAGTCGGGAATCGAATCAGATAGCACGTCGATTAAAATGTTTTGACTCGAGATGTACGAGACGTAAAAGGTCAACGTAAAACATTAACGTGTTCTAACCGAGTATATTAGGAGATGAGTGTAGTTGCTTGACGTTCAGAACGAAATCAAAGTTAAAATTCGGGCAGCTTTTGAAAAAAAAAGTTAGACCACTTTTTGCATACTCATAATATTGCCTTATTAGGCTATAGACGCGACTTGATGGTAACCGTTAATAGGCTACAATATGCCTAGGTGGGGTAGCTTATCCCCCTAAAAAAACAAAAAAAACGCCTAAGTCTCGTCCGTCCGACGGGTGAACTCGCGTTCCTGTGGTCTCTGTATGGGTACTTTAGTTTTCGGAGCGGGTCTTAGCGGCTTTGGGAGGTCGTTCCCGATGTTCGAGGTGTCATGTGGTAGCTATGGTTATGATACGAGATTGGTGTTTCTACCTTTGTGGTTGCTCTAAATGCTGCCTGCCTAGATATGGGCGCCTGGGCTAAGGCTCTCGGGTTCTGGGTTGCCTGGGCTCGGGCGGCTGGAGATTCGGGCGCCTGGGCCAGTGCGGTTCAGGTTCGGGTTATGGAAATTTTCGTCGTTCCCTAATTCTTGTTGGATTAGGGCTATATATATGGGTTGTGGGTGCTCGTTTTAGACATACTAGAATATCCATAGGGTCTAGAACATCAATATTTAGGGTCATGTCGGGTTTCGGGAATGTCCTTATCGAGTGGGCGAGTTCTTTTAAGAAATGTGACCCCGAGGTTTGTTCAAATGATGGTTTGTCAACGGTTGTCGCGTGATAAGTGTAGTTTGTAGTGCCTATTTTCATAGTGTTTTGGTCCCATTTTCCTTGTAGAATCGCTCCTTGGGAGCGGTTTAGGGGCTTCTTATGCTTCCTTTAGTTCGTTTCAGGTTCCCGAGACCGATTTGGAAGAGTTGGAGCGATTCCGACTCTATACATACACATTTTGGAGCCAACGAGATAAAGGAACGACGACTCGATGCCTTGGAATCGACCCCGAGACCTTGGGACCCAATCCCGAGCCTCCGAGACCCGATCCCGAGTCCCGAGAATCGATGAGAAGTCCATGTGAGGCAAGAAGGAACCAAAAAGTTCATATTGGAGGCCTACAAGACCTATCCCGATCGGGAAGGCCTAAAACCCGATCGGGATAAGGTGCACAGAAGACGTAACTGCTATGAAGAGTTCCCGATCGGGATCACATATTCCCGATCGGGAAAGTGGCAGATTCCCGTTCGGGATTTCCGTTCCCGATCGGGAAAGTCTCAGTTCATGTTCCGCGTCTTTTCTTTCAATTCCTTCCCACTTGTAACCCTATAAATACTTCCCTCTTGTATTGTTTAGGGATCCTACATTAGTTTAGCCTCTCTTAAGCCTCTCTACAACATATAAACCCTAGATTTAGTTCTTCATATTAGTTTGAATCTCTCATTAATCCTTAGTTAATCTTAGTTAATCCTAGTTAATTAGTGCTTGTATTAAGAAGATACTTGAAGACTTCTCCAAGATTGACAACCTTGGGATTATTTGGGTTTCTCTTTTATGCAAGATTTCATCTTTTCCTTCATCTAGTGTTGGTATAATCCTTCTTTTCTCTTGTTTATTGTTATTGAATCAAGTTTGAATCTCTACTTAGTGTTTGTTGTTATTGATTGTTATTGTTCTTGATGATGAATGTTAGGGTTGTGATGTTGTGTTCCCTTCTTATTGTTGTTGGTTTTTCTTTGCCTATGAGTGAGTAGATATCTTGTGGGTTAGTAGGGAGATTAAGGGTAGATTATGGGTGATTAGGGTTTGATTAGGGGTAAAGGATGGTTCTTTATTGCTAGTCACATATTTGGCTCACCATGTGTTTGTTGATATGCTTGTATGAGTTGTAGTGGCCATGCTTCTCATGCTAGTTTTCTTCTACCCATTGTTTGCTTGAGTGTGGATATGTTGAGCATTGTCATCGACATCGGTTTAAGTTGCTATCGCCCGGACCGAACCTAGCAATTAGGAGACACCTACACCCTAAATCGACCCAAGTCACCCTACTACACTTATGAACCCGACCTAACCCACTCCCTTCCATATTTGATCCATCTTGTTAGTTAGTCATCATTTCTTTAGTTTGATAATTGGTTTGTGTTTAGTTATTCTAGCTTAACCTCGTTTAGCCTAGTTGATTGTTAGTTCACTTCCTACTTCTCCTCTCATCATAATTCATCTAGTATTAGTTCTTTGTGTTGTTTGGTAGCGTAGTCTAGTTCTAGGCCGATTTAGTCTAAACCTTGCAATACCGTCTCCGTGGACACGACCCGACTTACCCTAGCTACCCACTAGGTCTTAGCCGGTTATTTAATTGGTGGCGGGATCCACGACAAATCCCACCATCAATTTGGCGCCGTTGCCGGGGACGGTGCATTGTTTAGACTTTGTTTGCTTATTTCTAGACTTAGTTACCCTCCTTTGTGCCCTTCTATCATCTCTTGTGAATATTCTCTAGTTTTTCTTGATTTCTTAGCTTTCTTTTCTCTTTGTCTCTAGTTGGGCTTGTTTATTGTCGTTACCTAGTGCCCATAAAGCACTAGGTATTCTCACGTTTGTTCTAGTGTGTAGTGTATGCCTAGGCAGGGAGGCGAATCCTTTCTCTTTAATCCAGAGCCGGAAAGGCTCTTTCGAGCTCTTCGCCAACGGACGATTAACCGGGTTAGGATCTCTCAACCAAGTGCAAGCAATACCCATCAAGAGCAAGCTTAAAGAAGCGATAGTGAAGAAGCATATCGAGAGACGGCCGAAGGGAACTTCACCAATCCCTTCGGAGATTCTAGTCCTAGTTCCCCATCTACATCTACATCAACTCCGTCTACACCATCTTCTCCCTTACATCCAATAATGCCGAAATTTTCCTCCCACTCTACATTCACGGAAGACGTCTTGCCGGAACCCAATGCTCTACCGGCCGCTTATGCCGGAAATTTTACGGCCAAGACCCACTTCATCCAACTTGTGGAAAGGAACCAATTTAGTGGTTTGCCCTCCGAAGACCCGCACCAACATATGGAGACCTTCTCCGATTATTGCGACGCTATCTCTCAACCCGGGGTTACACAAGATCAAATCCGATGGGTTTTGTTTCCATTTTCTCTTATTGGAAAAGCGAAGCAATGGATTAAAGGTCTCGATAGGGCAACCATGGGCATCGACACTTGGAAGAACCTTGCGTTGGCATTCTACCAAACTTTCTACCCTCCGGAGAAGACTAACTTACTTAGGGCCTCCATCACCGGTTTCCAACAACGGGATGAAGAGAGCCTATATGAAGCTTGGGAGCGGTTTAAGTCATTGGTTAGATCATGCCCTCACCATGGACTTTCACAATGGTTCTTGGTCCAACAATTTTGGAATGGTCTTTATGAGGACTCAAGAACTATACTTAATATGGGCTCCAATGGTAGGTTCACCGAGGTCGATGATGACCAAACTTGGGCGAGAATCGAAGAGATGGCGGTGCATAACTCGCAATACTCTAGGCCTAGAAAGGCAAATCGAGGAGGTAGGCATGAGGTTGATGCTATAACTCAATTAAGCATTGACCTTGGGGCTCAATTGAAGACACACATGGAATCCATTGACAAGAAGCTTCAAGGTCACCTCACTCAAGTCCAAAGCATCGGTTCCTCCCACCAAGCCTCAATCCATGAAGTGAATGCTTTGAGTTTTGCACCTCCTTTCCCTTATTATGGCATGTGTGATACTTGTGGAATCGTTGGTCATGACCCTATGCATTGTAGAGGGAGTATTGAGCAAGTGAATGCCTTTCAAGCATTCAAGCAAGGTAATTCCTATTCAAATCAATACCAAGCTTCCAATCAAGTCCCTCAACAACAAGCTTTTCAACACCAACAACAACATCGTCCTTATATTCCACCTCCCTTAAGGGACAACAACCAAGGTTACCAAGGCAACTCAAGGCCTTTCAACAACTTCAAGCAAGGTAACCAAGGTTCATTCAACAACAACCAAGGGTTCCAACAAGGGAACTTCAACCAAGGCTATCAAAACCACAACCATGGCAACAACCAAGGCCTTAATCAAGGCAATTCTCATGGGTTCCAAGGGAACCGTCAACAACAAGCAAATCAAGGCAATCAACAACAAAGCAAGCCTAGGAGCCGGTCTCCTACTCATGACTATGGCATTCCTCTAGCCATCGCCGATACTCCGCATAATCCATCATCTCCACCTCGGGGATTCGATATCCAAAAATCTATGATGGATATGCAAAAGAGTCAAATGGACATAACAAGAAACCATCAAGAGCTCTTTGCTTATATTCAAGGGGAAAACGCGACAAGAGATGCCCGTATGAAGATGCTTGAAACTCAAGTATCTCAACTTGCTTCGGGGAGCTCCTCAAGACAAAAAGGACAACTACCTTCTCAAGGAGAAACACCGAAATTTGAGCATGTAAATGCCATCACTACAAGGAGAGGTACATCTTATGAATCCCCTAAATTTCCTAGTGAGCAAGAGCCAATGCGAGAACCGACAAGAAAGGTGACACCTCCAACTCAAGAAAGCTCATCCCTTGATAATCCAATAGAGGAGCAAGTCTTATGGGAGGTTGAGAAACCTCAACAAGACAAGCTTCCCCCACCTCAAGCTAAAGATAAGGGTAAAAAGAAAGTGTCATTTGAAGAGTCTACCCCGATTGAGCAAAACAAATACCAAGTCAAGTTGCCTTACCCATCAAGGCAAATGAAGACTAAGGTAGACTCTCAATATGACAAGTTCCTTAACATTGTGAAGAAGTTGGATGTGAGTGTCCCATTCACCGAGCTACTTACCCAAATCCCGGCATACGGAAAATTTATGCGAGAAATATTGGCTAGGAAGAGATCCGTCGACAAGGAAGAGACCATCGCATTCACAAGGGTGGTGAGCGAGCTCATTCAAGGTTCTACGCTTCCAAAGTTGAAGGATCCGGGTAGGTTCTCGATCCCTTGCACCATAGGGCACTACAAGATCGAAAGAGCTTTATGTGATTTGGGTGCGAGTGTAAGCATCATTCCCTACTCCATTTGTTGCCGACTTGGGATGAAGGAGCTTAAAAGTACCTCTATCACGCTCCAAATGGCCGATAGTTCATTCAACCGACCATTAGGGATGCTAGAGGATGTGCCGGTAAGAATCGGTAAGTTCTTCATTCCGGTTGACTTCATCGTGCTCGATATGCGGGAAGATGAGATCACTCCCATTATTCTTGGGCGCCCATTTTTACATACCGCCGGTGCCATGATCGATGTGAAGAACGGTAGGATCACATTCGAGTTAGGCGAGGAGAAGCTAGTGTTTGACCTCCAAGGCAACGCTCCGCCTACTAGTAATGAGTCATGCAATATGATCCAAGCCAAGGAAAACATCGGTCGAGGGGAAGAACCGGGACAAAGCTTGAAGAAGTACTCGTATGTACTTGAGGATGATGACTCCGATTTGGAGGAGGATGAAAGCCCGTGTCATGGGCTTAATGACAAGTTGAAGAGCAAAAAGGTTGAAGATGAGCCTCTCTTGGGGCCACATGAAGACCGGTGGACGTTTGGGTATGTCCCCAAGGACCAAAAGTACAAGTTCAAATCGTTGAACTTGGAAGATAGGGATGCCCCGGGAACATCAAGGCAAGGCCATGAAGAGCCTTGGTATGTGGTTGGTTATATCTCGAGCTTGATTGAAGACTTTGCTAGGGCCTTCGACTTGTTTCTTCGTGCCCTTGATGGAGATGGAACTAATTTTAGTTGTTGAAAAAGAATGAAGAATTTACCACCTTGGTTTGACGGAGTTCCACAAGAACCGTCTCTTTGTATATATTTCTTTCCCTTTTTGGTTGTTTGCTTTTGAAAAATTCTTGATTATTTGGATGATTGATTGATGAGCGTTGTGAGGGAGGGAATTTGATGTGTTATTTGAGTTTATTGTGATAGGTGTGAAGTGAAAATGCCTCCTAGGGAGGAAAGGTCATTGTTGGAACTTGTATTGTATGAAGGGAAGTCGGTTTTTGAAGCTTGGAGCAAGCTTTTGGGAGTCGAAGGATCCGGATTGTAGGAAAACCCGATCGGGATTATCCCTTCCCGTTCGGGTTGGAGGTGTAATTTGGAGCAACTACTGTGAGCTCTTCCCGATCGGGATCCTTTAATCCCGTTCGGGATGTCAGGAAATCCCGATCGGGATTTTCTCTTCCCGTTCGGGCTTTAGGTACACTTTGAACTTGCTGCTGTGAGCCCATCCCGATCGGGATTTTTCCTTCCCGTTCGGGATTGTGGGGAAACCCGATCGGGATTTCCCAACCCGATCGGGACGGCGTTTCCTCGAGCCCAGTTCGCCCGATCGAGCCCAGCCTGACCCGCCTCACTCCTTTCCCCCTTACAACCTTCCTAATATCCCAACCCAACCCATTCCCATATCACTACACATAACTCTATCACTCTTCATCTTCAACCTCACTTCAAAACTCCCATCTTCAAAACCTAACCCCCAAAATCACCATTAATCTTCCATTTCTCCACCAAACTTCACCAAATCACTTCCAAAACTTCACAAAATCGATTTCTATCTCATCCATAAGTATCCTAAACCCATTTTCTACCCTCAAAACTCCCAAAAACTGAAAAAAATCGAGTTTTTGTGCCAATTTTTCTCAAAATCCGAAAATTGGTATTTCATCTAATACTCGATTTGTCTTGCTAAACTTCACTTGGGTAGCTTATTTCTTTGATATTAAGCTTCTTTGAGGTATTTTTGGTGGGTTTTAGCTCTTATTTGCGGGAAGGAAATATTTTTGTACTCTAAGTCTTCATCATCCACTATGGCACCAAAGAAGAGAGGGGGATCAGTGATTAGCAGAAAAAGAAAGGATGCTTCGAGTTCGAGAGCCCAGCCCGAGCCCATGGTCGAGGTTGAGGAGCTGGAAATTGCCCGTCTCCCGGAGTTTCCCAGTCTGATTTTTGAGTCGGACGAGCAAAAGGAAAAATTTATTAAGCTCCTTGGTAAGCCCCTCGAACCCACTAGATTCATATGCAAAATTATTCTTCGAAAGCTTGGAATTTTGGACCAATGTAGGGAATTCTTTGTCGGGATGGGTATGGAAGTTTTATTCGGCATGCATGAGCTCACCTATAGGCAACTCACCTTAGAGTTCCTAAGTACCTTCCGTCTCGAAATTAGATCCCGACCGCACCGAGTTTATTTCCGAATCAATAACACATCCCTTATGTACACCCTCGATGACTTCGGTGAGCTCTTTGGCATTCCAAAGGTTACCGATGGTCGGGTACCCGATGACTTTAATGTGGCCGACGTATGGCATAGTATCACGGGTCTCACACTTGTGGATTTTAGACACTTGTCTAGTCGCCTTGTCCACCACCCGGTCATACGCATATGGCAGCGTTTTGTAGCGGGTACTATTTTCGGGAGGTGTGAGACGGGTACCTACACTAGGCAAGAGCTAACCTTAGTCGGGGGGTACTTGAATTTAAAGAGGAAAAAATGATTCACTCCCGACGTTGCACTTGCACTAGCCAAGCATTTCGAGAAGATAGCCAAAGGGGGGAAGCATTTGAGGGAAATTGCTATTGGGGGCCTCGTTACTCATATAGCCAAGAGGGCAATTCCGACATTTAGGGAGGACGGTTTAATCCCCGTACCGGGGGGCACAAGATTAGATGAGGACCGTTTATCTAGGTATCATCGATGGATTAATTATGATAATAGGCTTAGAAAGTACCTTTGGAGCACGGGGGGTCGGACGCACTTTCTCCTACCGTGCGATACACTTCCGGCCCTTGCGCCTTTGCAACGGTCCGCCGTGCCGGTTCAAGAACCAAATCTTTTATTGCCTTTTATCGGAAATGATCAAGGTGCCTCCTCCTCCCATGGACCCCGACCACGAGCTCGTCCCCAACTCCCGACTCAACAACAACAACAACAACAACAACAAGCTACACTACCCCAACACTACTATCCCACCCCCCGTCATTCATAAACGTCCCTCCGTATGCACCTTACACTCCCTTTGTCTACCCTTCGCCCCCGGCCGACCTTTCTATGGCCGCTATGCTTAATGCCCTACATCTTGGGCAATATGAGCATAGGAGGGATGACTATTATGCCCAATACCCCGGATACCACCTCCTAGCTCAGCAAGGGTATATAAACCCGCAAGGGAACCTCCCATCGTGGTATAGACCGGAATACTTTCAAGGCCACGGTAACCCTAGCACTAGTGGCGGTGTGACTAACGATGAGGAGTTCGAAGAGGAGGATGCTTGGGATGTGAACATGGGCGAGGGGGATGACGGTGATGATGATGATGATGATGATGACGATGATGACGGTGATGATGATGATGATGGTGATGACGGTGATAATGATGATGATGACGGTGATTACTAGCCTCGATGATGAAGAGGCGATTGGGTGGCCTTCGGGGCCTTCATGATTGCTCCCGGTGGCTCTTGACGACGTGATTACGTCAAGAGTTACTTCAAAATCCAAAATGACAATTGGTAATTCTTTTCCTTAGTTTTTATTTCTTTTTATTAGGATTAATCGTTAGAAATTAGTGGAAATTGGGCGGAATCCGGGCTAGGTGACTTGATTACACCTAGTCCTCCCCTCCCATTTCCTTTTATTTCTTCTTTTTATTTATTCCCCATCCATATCTTTTTCTTGTCTCGGCCCATGGTGACTTGACTACACCCCGGCCGGACACATTCTACTCTTTTCTCCATTTTACTTTTTGTTTTTTTTAGCTTTATTTTCGTAGTTTATTTTCTTTTTCTTTTGTGCTCCATGCACTACGGTCGAGCATGAGGACATGGCTCGACTTAAGTGTGGGGGAGCGATATTCTAGCGTAGTTAGCTTTATTTTCTTAGTTTTTGGAATAAAATCTTTAAAAACCCTAAAAATTTGAAAATTTTTCATAAAAATCAAAAAGATTTTCCTTTTGTGTGTTTTCCTTTTGTGTCATTGTGTCGTATATTTGTTTTGTTGTGCGTTTTGCCTCCCCCTTTTTCTTTATAGGTTGCCTAATCGCCATTAGCTTTGGAGAGCTTTCAAGACTTCCGGTATCATCTTTATCCCTTTTTCTTCTTTACCTCTTGCGGAGTTTGGAGGAGATTGTGATGTTGTGTGCTCGGGTGGAGCTTTGTTGAGTTTGTGGGTGATTTGGCGATTTGTTTGGAAGCTAGGGGTGGTGTTTGTGTTATGTGTGTGTTTGTTTTGTGTTGTTTTTGTTTTGTTGCTTTGGTTTCTTTTTCTTTCGTTCCCGTTGAGTCTTTGTTTTGTGTTTTATTGTGTGTCTTGTGCGTAAACCATTTTCGAAAACCCGGTTTAGAGGCTAGTGTGTGAGCGCTTACTTTCCCTTTCTAGTAGTATAAATCGAGTCTTGGACTTTAGTCTAGTAGAATGACCCTAAATCAATGATTTCGTTGGTCCTTTACCTCGAGTCCACCTAGCTTACTAGGGATTTACTTCGGGATTTGCACTTTTGACCATTTTGACCACCCACGGTGTGAAAAGGCCTTGGTTACCGAGTCCCGTCCCCTAGGTGACCGTGTTTGGGATTGTTTAATTAGTCCAAGTTCTCCACTTTTTGTGGGTTTGAAGGGAAGGGCCCGTCCCGACTCACCCATTCTCCTATCTCCCACACATATCCACACAATAAGTTGCAATTTGTTGAATTCCCCCTTTCTTGTCATACAAAGAAATGCCAAAAAAGCCAAATCTTGCCAAAAAGGGCAAAGAAAAGAAAAAGAAAGGAAATAAAAGAAAGAAAAGAATGAAGAAAAAGAAAAGGCACAAAAGCCAAAAAGAAAATAGAAAAGAAGAAAAAGAATGGCATGGCAAAACAAGGCAAAAATGCAAAAGAAAAGAGAAAATGCCAAAAGAAAACCCGATTCACAAAAAGATCTTAACCCCACTAAAATAAGCCTTTTTCCGACTTTTGCCGTGAAGAGCCTACCAAAGGACCGAGTCCCGAGGAAGGATGATAGCGGCATTAGTCGGTCTTCCCCCATTTTGCAATCATTTCCACTTTTTATTTGGACTAGTTAGGCGGTTTTGGACACGGGACGACCCTCTTGGCTCACACTAAAGGGGGCGGGGTCTCACTTACCTACAGTGTCGACTAACACCGTGATTCTTCACTTCCCACTCCGCCGATCGTCCCGTAGTACGTTCTTAGAAGGTTAGGAGGAACCTAGGTAAGTTACCAACGTTTTTGTTGCTTTATCGTCATACTATTAGGGTTTAGTCCACCGCGGTTTGTATTGCTAGCTTGGGAACGTTGTCACTTGCTTTGAGTCCTAAACCGGTGCTTCATTCACCGCTTGTTTGAGGGAAGCGGTATTTCTTTTCTTTTGGGTGCAACCTTTTGTGTGCTTGTTTGTGTGTTTGTTTGTTTTTGTGTTTTGTGTCCGGTTGCATCCACAGTTTTGTCGCAAGACCCGACTTGCCTTACGGGGTGCACTTTTCCTCTAAGTGCACTCGCGTGAGTTGAAAGGGCGTAGGGTGCGCTAATACCCATTCGGCTAGTATAGTAGTTAGTATGTGCTTACTCGAGGGCGAGTAAGGGTTAAGTGTGGGGGAGTTGATAAGTGTAGTTTGTAGTGCCTATTTTCATAGTGTTTTGGTCCCATTTTCCTTGTAGAATCGCTCCTTGGGAGCGGTTTAGGGGCTTCTTATGCTTCCTTTAGTTCGTTTCAGGTTCCCGAGACCGATTTGGAAGAGTTGGAGCGATTCCGACTCTATACATACACATTTTGGAGCCAACGAGATAAAGGAACGACGACTCGATGCCTTGGAATCGACCCCGAGACCTTGGGACCCAATCCCGAGCCTCCGAGACCCGATCCCGAGTCCCGAGAATCGATGAGAAGTCCATGTGAGGCAAGAAGGAACCAAAAAGTTCATATTGGAGGCCTACAAGACCTATCCCGATCGGGAAGGCCTAAAACCCGATCGGGATAAGGTGCACAGAAGACGTAACTGCTGTGAAGAGTTCCCTATCGGGATCACATATTCCCGATCGGGAAAGTGGCAGATTCCCGTTCGGGATTTCCGTTCCCGATCGGGAAAGTCTCAGTTCATGTTCCGCGTCTTTTCTTTCAATTCCTTCCCACTTGTAACCCTATAAATACTTCCCTCTTGTATTGTTTAGGGATCCTACATTAGTTTAGCCTCTCTTAAGCCTCTCTACAACATATAAACCCTAGATTTAGTTCTTCATATTAGTTTGAATCTCTCATTAATCCTTAGTTAATCTTAGTTAATCCTAGTTAATTAGTGCTTGTATTAAGAAGATACTTGAAGACTTCTCCAAGATTGACAACCTTGGGATTATTTGGGTTTCTCTTTTATGCAAGATTTCATCTTTTCCTTCATCTAGTGTTGGTATAATCCTTCTTTTCTCTTGTTTATTGTTATTGAATCAAGTTTGAATCTCTACTTAGTGTTTGTTGTTATTGATTGTTATTGTTCTTGATGATGAATGTTAGGGTTGTGATGTTGTGTTCCCTTCTTATTGTTGTTGGTTTTTCTTTGCCTATGAGTGGGTAGATATCTTGTGGGTTAGTAGGGAGATTAAGGGTAGATTATGGGTGATTAGGGTTTGATTAGGGGTAAAGGATGGTTCTTTATTGCTAGTCACATATTTGGCTCACCATGTGTTTGTTGATATGCTTGTATGAGTTGTAGTGGCCATGCTTCTCATGCTAGTTTTCTTCTACCCATTGTTTGCTTGAGTGTGGATATGTTGAGCATTGTCATCGACATCGGTTTAAGTTGCTATCGCCCGGACCGAACCTAGCAATTAGGAGACACCTACACCCTAAATCGACCCAAGTCACCCTACTACACTTATGAACCCGACCTAACCCACTCCCTTCCTTCCATATTTGATCCATCTTGTTAGTTAGTCATCATTTCTTTAGTTTGATAATTGGTTTGTGTTTAGTTATTCTAGCTTAACCTCGTTTAGCCTAGTTGATTGTTAGTTCACTTCCTACTTCTCCTCTCATCATAATTCATCTAGTATTAGTTCTTTGTGTTGTTTGGTAGCGTAGTCTAGTTCTAGGCCGATTTAGTCTAAACCTTGCAATACCGTCTCCGTGGACACGACCCGACTTACCCTAGCTACCCACTAGGTCTTAGCCGGTTATTTAATTGGTGGCGGGATCCACGACAAATCCCACCATCATCGCGCTAAGTCGAGTCAAGATACAAGATGACTTCTTATTGACATGTTCTAAGTTTTGGGACTCGAAAAGCCATGTTTTTGCTTTTCCCGGGGGTAAAATTTGTCCTTTGCCCGAAGAGATAGATGCTATAGGTGGGTGGAGCTCGGTTCGACCTTGTGTGCCTTATGGGGATGATGCTTACGTGGAGCGGTTTTACTACTTTTTGGATCTTTCTTCATTGGAGAAGGTTAAAGGTTACTTTGGTAGGGATGACATTAACTTAGAGTTGCTTTCAAGGACATTCTCACAGGTTGGTTCTCATCATGTTTCGGCCTTAGCGTGTAGGCGCGCTTTTAATGTTGTGATGGCTTGTCATTATCTTTTTGAGGACGCGATGGCGCGTGAAGGTTGGGGTAACCCTCGAGTTTTGGATGTGGTGATGGGAATGGAACATGAACGATCACCCTCTTTGCTTATTTTGGGCGAGCTTATTCTAGGTCTTAATGCTCTTGCCCGACTCCACAATACATCTTTTCGAGGTTCCAGGATCATTTTACAGGTGTTTTTTGGTGCTATGTTTCTTTGTAGCTTGGTTTTTTTTGTGGTTGCTTTGGCTTGGAGGTGTGATGTTTTGTCGTGTTTTGTACAGGTTTGGTTACAGGGGCAGTTTGGTTTGGTCGACCCTCTCTGATGCATCAAATGTTATAACTACAGGGGTTTCACGGGCCGGAAGACGGTGCAAGTGTGGAGCAAAGGTCACAAGGAAAAGGATTGGCTTTCCTATTTGGCTAAAGGGAATGTGGTCATCCGGTGGTCCATCCCATGGTGGAATATTAGTGGGCATACTGGGTTTTCATTTTCGTTTTCGACCGGGGCTTTGTTAATACTATCCATGAGGGATCAGGTTTATATTTATCTAGGCATGTTGTCGAATCAAATGGGTGTTAAACCTTCCATTCCAAAGGATGCTAAAGTTACCCCTAGTTCTGACCCATGGACAGTGAATTTGCTCAGGGAATTTAGGGCGTCTTGGAAACAGAGGTTCTTGTGTCCCGTTATTCGACCGACTGACAATGCTTCCGTCCAGCGGAGGGTTTGTGAACACCCATCAGGACAGAGCAGCTTAAAAGTTAGGAAGACAACACCGCTAAGAGGTGAGGAGGTGACTCGAAGGACTGTCACTAAGTGCCTGACCAAAGACAGTATCACCGATCCTAGTTCCGTCAGTTCATCTAAGCGGGCCAAGACTAACGAGACCCATATTGAAAATGTGGAAGAGGAAGGAAAGTGAGGTTGGCTGGGCTCGCCTTTGGCTAGGGCGGTAGAAGCTTGTATTTAGAAGATCGAGGATGAGAAGCACAAGCGGGTTCACCCGAATGACAAGGGGAAGAAAAGGTTGGACCGGTAGAGCTCAGCCATTTTGTATTATGTATTATTAGTTGATATTATGTGGCGTATTAGTAATAGTTTTTGTGAAGTTTTGACACGTTGTTCATTTCCGGGATATCCGGGTTTCAGGTGCTTGATATAAATGCCTCGACAAAGGCTCGATTTAACCGAATTTTGTTATTAATGAAAAGCACATTGTTGTTGTTATTATTATTATTATTATTATTATTATTATTATTATTATTATTATTATTATTATTATTATTATTATTATTATTATTATTATTATTATTATTATTATTATTATTATTATTATTATTATTATTATTATTATTATTATTATTATTATTATTATTATTATTATTATTATTATTATTATTATTATTATTATTATTATTATTATTATTATTATTATTATTATTATTGTTATTATTTTTGTGGTGGCTCGCAACTCGATTTTTCATTTTACCCGGAGCGCCCTTTCGGGTTTTCACTCCGTCCTCGGCTCACCCTTTTTGTTTTTTTTCTTTTTTTTTTGACGACTCGCAACTCGATTCTTCATTTTGCCCGGGGCGCCCTTTCGGGTTTTCACCCCGTCCTCGGCTCGTCATATATATATATATATATTTTTTTTTGACGACGGCTCGCAACTCGTTTCTTCATTTTGTCCGGGGTGCCCTTTTGGGTTTTCACCCCGTCCTCGGCTCGTCGTTTGTGCTTCGTCATTTTAAATCATTCATTGGCCGGGTCGTGGGGAGAGTCCCGGCTTGTACATGAATCAAGTAATCGATTTTTTATTTGTTTGGTTGTACCTGGAGAATGGTTGCCTACGTATCCGCTTTTCGACGGAATCAAACCATGTTCGTAGTTCTTTTGAAAAATGTGAGTGATTTCGCTTTAGACTCATTTATGCCATTTATCGATGCGAACTTGGATTTTTTTTTGTGTTGTTTTTTTTCGCTTGGCTTCCCCCTAAGTCGGAGGCCGGGATACGGTTGTCAGGGCGTCTACGGGTAGTATCGTTTGAGCTGATCCATGTTGGTTGGGGTTGAGAACTCCTGACCGTCTGGGTCGGTGAGGGTCACGACGCCTCCCGAGAGTATTTTCTTAACGAGGTAGGGGCCCGCCCAATTTGGTTTGAATTTCCCTCTAGGGTCGACGGGAAGGGGTGCTCTAATTGATTTGATTACTAAATCTCCCACGTGTATGTTTCGGGATTTCACTCGTTTGTTAAAGGCTCGTTGGATTCGTTGCTGGTAAGCTTTTACGTTGGATAAGGCATGTATCATACGCTCGTCTAGGAGTACTAGTTCGTCATATTGATTTTGGTTCCATTCTTCTTCGGGAATGCCGCTTTTGGCTAATATCCTTAGTGACGGTATTTCTAGCTCTATTGGTTGGACGGCTTCGGAACCGTATTTCAGGTAATAGGGTGTGGCTCCGGTAGGTGTTCTATAGGATGTTCGGTATCCCCATAAGGCGAAGGGGATTTTTTTTGGCCAATCCCGATAATTGTCTATCATTTTCTTAAGGATTGTGGTTATGGTTTTGTTGGCTGCTTCTACGACCCCGTTTGTTTGTGGTCTATAGGGTGAGGATTTATGTCTTTGGTTTTGTATTTGTCTAGGAGCTTTTGTGTGTCGGCCCTGAAGTGAGCCCCCTGGTCACTGATGATTTCGTGAGGTATACCGTAGCGGCAAATGATGTTATTTTGTAAGAATTTGACTACTTGTTTTGAGGTTAGTACGGTGTAAGAGGCGACTTCTACCCATTTGGTGAAATAATCGACGGCCACTAATATAAAGCAGTGTTCGCCGGTCCCAGATGGGTGTACTTTTCCTATGATGTCTATTCCCCAAGTAGAGAAGGGACATGGTGTGGCTATAGTGTGTAGAGGATATGGAGGTAGGTGTTGGACGTTGGCAAATATTTCACAATTGTGGCAGTGGCGAACGTGACGTCGACAGTCTGCCTCTAAGGTAATCCAGTAATAGCCCAGTCTCATTACTTTTCGGGCTAGTAGGTGTGCACTCATGTGGGGTTCGCACTCTTCGTCATGTACCTCTTCCATGACTCTCTCGGATTGGTTTTTGTTAATGCACCTAAGGAGGACTCCTTGTGGGGTTTGTTTGTACAGTAGTCCTTGATTTAGGACGTAGTGGGTGGCTTATATTCGTAGGGCTCTTTTGTTCTTGGTGTTAGTGTTGGGCGGATATGACCCGTGGGTTTTGAAGTCTAGGATTGCTTTTTACCAAGGTTCCCCGGGGGTATCGTCGGTTTCGAGGTTATGGATGTGGGCTGGTTGTTCGCTTCTCTCTACACAGATAGGCATGGAGAAAAGGTGATCGGGCATTTTTTTCAGTGAGGCTAGTTTGGATAATGCGTCGGCGAATTGGTTTTCTTTGCGGGGTATGTGTATGAAGTCAATTTCGGTGAATTCTCGGGACATTGTTTCCACTTTGGTTTGGTATGGGGTTAGGCCTTCGCTATAAACCTTCCAGATACCCGTGGCTTGGTTCACTACTAAGGATGAATCTCCGTGTACTCTAAGGTTTTTAACTCCTAGAGATATGACTGCTTTTAGACCTATTAGGCAGGCTTTGTATTTGGCTGCGTTGTTGGCAAGTCCAATTGGATGGAGGTTCGTTCGTTGCAAGCTTATCGTTGTTTGGTTAGGGAGGTCAGTGGTGGTTTGAACCTAAGGTTGTTATTTTCGATCTCTTTTTTAGGGTGAAGTTAGGTGGGCCGTTTGTGGTAACCCTTGCGTTTTAGTCAATTGTCATCGATAATTGGCATAAAGTCGAGCTTTTTTAGGCGTTAAAGTAAGCTGTTGAAAGAAATTAAGCGATTGTCGAGGCATGTTTTTTTTTTTAAAAAAGAGTTGTTTTATTAATAGATAGTAAAACGGGCTAGATGCCCGTGATTAGTTTTTGGGGGAGGTGGAGGACATGTTCCCTCACACCTTCCCAGACTCGATAGAAAAAAAAATGTTATTATTATTATTATTATGATGATGATGATGATTATTATTATTATTATTATTATTATTATTATTATTATTATTTTTTTTTTTTGCAAAAAAGATATCATTTCATTCATCATGAAAGAAATTACATTTGTTGCAAAAGATCTATCACACTAAGAATGGCACTAGGCCGAAACATGAAGTTTATTTAAAATCCTATTATACCTAGGATTGCCTCTAAAACAAGAGAATCTAGCAGCAACTATGAGTTTAACTTGAGCAAATACAGCATCCACTACACTTTCTTTTCCTGTGAAGACTCTCTTATTCCTTTCTTTCCATAGGAGATTGACTGAAGTACTAATCGACACTGCCAACCATATTTGCTTCCAATGAGATTTATGAGCTTTGTGTAAGAGCCAGTGAGTAATGTCCAATAATCTGAAGCTAGTAATATCAGCCTCAATCCAAGCTGTGACAGCGAGCCAAAGCCTCTTAGAATAAGGACACTGGAAAAAGAGATGCGTATGAGTTTCCTCTGCCTCCTTACAAAGAATACATCTATTAACCATGCTAATCCCTTTCTTCCTGAACAAATCAATTATAGGAAGTTTCTTCTGGATAGCTAAGGAAAGAATGAGCCTGCAACTTGGCTGATGCATAGCAGATTGTAGCATCTTAGTCCACTTGTGAGTTTGCCAATTCTTTAATCCATTATAAGCCTTACTGACCTTGAATTTCATGTTAATACTGCAGCTGTCCACAAAGCTTTGAGCCATAGAGACACCTTTCCAATTCACCAACATATCTCTTATAGCAAGGATGCCTTTTATATTAGAGGGAAAATGCTCCTTACATTCAATTGTCCATATAGTTTCATTGCCAAGAATATAGGCTTTACACCACCTGCTCCAAAGGGAGTCAGGATCCTTGGAAAGAATCCAAATCCACTTAATGAGAAGAGCTTCATTCCAAGCCTTCAAGTCTTTAATATTGAAGCCTCCAGAACTCCAAGGGGAACATATATCACTCCATTTTTTGAATACCAACCTCCTAGCTCCATCAGCAATGCCCCAAAAAAAATCTTTACTAATCTTATTGATCCTTTTAGTAACAGCTTTAGGCAATAATACACTAGAGCACCAAAAATTCTCAATTCCAAAAAGAACAGAATTAATAAGCTGGGCCTTTCCTGCATATGAAAGAAAATTAGTAGACCAGTGGTGGACAGCATGCTGAATTTTGAGAATTAATGAGTCAAACATTGCAATAGTCATTCTAGCATCAGACAAGGGAATCCCTAGATATCTAAAGGGAAACATTCCCTTTGAGAATCCAGTAGCCCTTAAAATCTCTTCTTGAATCTCCACTCCAACTCCTCCAAAATAAATGGAAGTTTTATCAACATTTGCATGAAGGCCAGACAACTCTGCAAACTTTTGAAGAGATTTCTGGACAGCCACAACTGATGGAACATCTCCCCGAACAAAAATCATAAGATCATCTGCAAAGGTCAGGTGAGTAAGATGCAATTTGCAGCATTTGGGGTGAAAAGAAACCTGCTCTTGCTTGCACAGAGTTCTAAGATCTTTAGACAAAATCTCCATACTCAAAACAAATAGGTAGGGAGACAATGGATCTCCTTGCCTAATCCCACTCTTCCCTTGAAAATACCCAGAGATACCTCCATTAATATTGAAAGAGTACCAAGTGTTACTTATACATCCCATTATCCATTTGATGAAGTTTAATGGAAGGCTAAATGCATTCAACATTTTAGCAATAAAACCCCATTGAAGGGAATCAAATGCCTTCCGGATGTCTACTTTTACTAGACATCTAGGAGTTAGGAATTTCCTCCCATAACCCTTTACTAGAGCCTGAGATAATAAGGTATTATCAAAGATATTCCTGCCTGCAATAAATGCTGCTTGTTCCTCTCCAATTAAATCAGGTAGAATATGTTTCAGTCTTGTTGCAATCAGTTTAGAAATGGACTTATAAATGACAGTGCAACAGGATATTGGACGAAAATCCATTACAGACCCAGCATCTTTTTTCTTAGGTATTAATGTAACCAAAGTAGAATTAGCTTGCTTAGGCATAGTACCTGTTTTGAAGAAACTTTGTACAGCCTTACAAACATCAGTCCCCACTACAGACCAAGCAGCCTTGTAAAATCCAGCTGAAAAGCCATCAATCCCAGGACTGCTATTAGCATCCATGCTAAAAATGGCAGCTTTAATCTCTTCAGATGTAAAAGGCTTAGTAAGAAATTCACAAGTTCCTTCAGGAAGAGAACCAGTTTCAATGCTACCAAAAACTGGTCTACTCTTGCCCAAAAGATTGATGTAGTAATCTTGAAACGCAGCAGTCACTGCCTCAGGACCTATTTTTAGATCACCAGTAGCATCTTTGATAGCCCCAAGAACCTGTTGACTTCGCCTTTCAGCTATTTTAGAATAAAAATACTTAGACGAGCAGTCAGCAAGTTGAATATGCTTGACCTTAGCTCTTTGTTGTAGGATGCTTAGCTCAACATTCTTTTGCTCAAAATATTTCTCAGTAAGTTTCTTTTCCTCAATCATGAGAGGAGCAGAGAAAGGCTGAAGCTTAAGCAAAGCTTGGCATTGGATTAACTCATCTCTGGTATCAGAAACACGAGAAGAAATGTCTAAAAAATGGAGCTTATGGAAAGCTCGAAGAGTATTTTTAACCTTTTTTAATTTCTGAAACAGACAGTACATAGGAGACCCAGCAACCTTAGATCTCCAGGCTTGCTGAACAACAGGAAGAAAATCAGAATGAGTAGCCCAACAATTCAAGTAGCTAAACTTCTTACTGACTTTGATATCATCAGAAGCATGAACTATGATAGAAGAG
Source organism: Agrostemma githago (assembly GCA_958450325.1). NCBI lineage: Eukaryota > Viridiplantae > Streptophyta > Magnoliopsida > Caryophyllales > Caryophyllaceae > Agrostemma > Agrostemma githago. Next base: position 25,351,505 of record OY288239.1, on the reverse strand, counting down.
TGATCAGAAACCCCAGGCTCACCATAAACCACAAAAGCAGAAGGAAAAAGCACATTCCAAGCAGGATTGGATACTGCTCGGTCAAGCTTAGACCAAACCCTGGTCTCAGGAGCATGTTTATTTGTCCAAGTAAGACATGTACCAGCAGTAGTCATATCCTCTAATTGGCAGTTGAGCAGACATTTGTTAAATTCCCACATATCTCTTAGTGAAGGAGGGTTAGCCCCCAACTTTTCCTCAGGTGTCCTGATGACATTGAAGTCACCTAGCACCAACCAAGGCAACTGAGTAGTTAGAGTTTTAAGATCCTCCCAAAGAGGAATTCTATGTTTCCCTTCATTGAAAGCATAAACTGCACTCATCAAGAAGGTGTTATTGGTCTCATAGTGTAAAATAGTTCCTGTTATGTGCTGGGATGCACTTAGAATTTTTTTAAAAACCACAGTTCTTGGATTATAGATAATCCAAATCCTACCATTATAGTGGTAGTCATAATTAGTGACAACCACTAGATTATTGAAGTTATTTCTAATGAGTTTATCATCTTTTTTTTTCTTTCACTCTAGTCTCCAAGACCACCAAAATATCCAATTTATTATTCCAAAAATGTTGCTTAACTTCACTATTCTTGACTGGGTCATTAAACCCTCTCACATTCCAAGAAGATATCTTCATTTATCAGGAGGAATGGGTTCCCAATCTAGAGTTTCCACTATACATTCTTGATTACTTACAGGTGAGGCATCAGTGCTATGCACTAACCCTTCTAACCCAGCACCTAGTATCACCATATCAGAACTGCCCCTTAGAGGCTCAGAAAAACTATTGAAAGCATTTCTTAAAGGCATAGCTTCAAATTCAACTGGCTTAATGACTTTATTAGAAGAAGACTTCTTCCTAGAAACAGGTTTGAATTCCAGATCTAGAGATGAAGGGGATCCTGAGTGCTTTACAGCAACATCATCAGAAGATTTCAGGTCAGGCTGAAGAATTCTCTGATCCTCCAGGCATCCAGAGTCTTCATTGCCAGCCCTACTATCCTCAATGTGTTCTGAGGTACCACCTAACCCCTTTTCCAACTCATCCACCTTGGTAGCTGCAGCCAACTTCTTCTTTTCCCATTTACAAGAAGAGATAGTATGACCAAGCTTACCACATCCTTTACAAAAGTAAGGGATCCATTCATATTTAATGTTCTGCACAGAGTGATCACAGTAGGGTGTATTCATGATGACATGATCAGGAAGCTCTTTTGAGACATCAGCCTCAACCAGAACTCTAGCAAATCCAAGCTTAGCCTTAGTTGTAGTAGCTAAGTCTGCACAAAGGGGTTTTCCCACCTTACTAGCCAATTTGCTAAGCACCACATCAGACCATAGAAATGGGTCTAAGTCAGGGAACAAAATCCATATAGGAACAGTAGTAATTCTGTCCATTTCAGCAGAAAAAGAGGGAGACCACTCTTTAAGAATAAGGGTGAAAACCCCAATTTTCCATGGACCCCTCCTCAACACCTCATCCATGTCACTCTTAGACTTAAAACGGAAGGAAAACCAACCTTTCCTATAGTATTGGACAATGGGTGAATCAACATGACCCCAATTATCCTTCACAAACTTTTTGATTACTTCAATAGAGGGTTTTGAACCTATCACATTCCCCATTAACGTATGATCCCATAGTTTCAGTTCATCAGAAAAATCAGACACATCAATATCAATTTCCAAAGCATCAGAAGATTGCTCACAGAAGAACAAATTCATTCCCATCACATTTGGATTCTTAGCAGCCTTATTCCAACCGACTTTAATGGTTGAATTAGATAAAACAGGGGGATTAATAGGCGGTTCCGATTCAGTATTAGTATTAACAGGAATTTCATTATCAGCAGAGTTAGAATCAGTAGCAGAGGAAAAAATTATACCAGAAGAAGCCATGGCTTCAAGAATTACATCATTCAGAGAACTTTCCTTTCGCGGCAAACTCTGGGTTTCTGTTTTCTCCATGCTCGCTTTACCATTTTCTCCCATTTTCATATCACCATGGACCTTAGTCTCGGGCGGTAATGGCGTGCTACTTTTCTTGGGAGGACGACCTGGCCCTCTTTTGATCATGGTAGCTTAAAGAATGGCGAAAAACGGTTATGGAGATAGAGAATTCTAGAGAGAGAAATTTCTCTAACTACCGCTGATTATTATTATTATTATTATTATTATTATTATTATTATTATTTTATTATAAATGGAGAATTTTATTGATAGATCAGAACAAAGTTTACAAAAAATTGGTGGGCAGCCGAGATACTATCTGGGCCCCCACCCCCTTGGCTATAGCAAAACTAAGCCGAGTAAAAATAAAAGGAGCAGCGCGTGCTCCGGCGTCCTGTGCCATCGAAAATTTTTGGACCCTTTTAAAAAATGTGACCATGAGTCTACCACTGCAACATTATTATTATTATTATTATTATTATTATTATTATTATTATTATAAACGAAACTTTCATTAAACACCAGAACAAATTACAAGAAGTTGGAAGGAAGCCGAGATACTATCTGGGCTCCCACTCCCTTAGCGATAGAAAAACTAAGACGAGTAAAAATAAAAGCAGCTGCCCGAGCTCCCGCGTCCTGAGAAATAGAGAATTTCTGAATCCGCTTGAGTAAAGCAGCGGCCTCCGCGTCGAGCTCCCCTAGAGAAGAGAAAGAGAAAGGCAGGAACCCATACCCAGTCTTGGTGCACAAATCTCCATACTTGGCGCACTTGCGCTGAGCAGCATCAGCGACTGCGCGGCCAGGTAGAAAATCAGACATCGCAGACTGGGTCAAAGGGGACGACCCCGTCAAATCGACACACACATCACGGCCCCTATCCCAGGAATAAAGAAGCAGATCCGCCGGGCGTAAGGGCCTGTCGTGCCCATCAATCAAACCGACATCTACCTCCTTACCGGCCGAAATACCAGATCGGAAACAGATATCCAAAAGGGTGTCACGAACCAAGTTATGTCTATGCTTAATACCAACGGTACCAGCACATGACACAGCATGATCTCCAAAAATGTCCCCCTTAAAAACTCGGGAACAAGCAGAACAGGGCTTGGGTACCGGGAACAAAGGGACACCCAACCGATAGCTAAGGACAGAGCGATAAGTCCTCCCATTCATGGTCTGTCCCAGCCCGGAGATAGGAACTACGCGCAACCAGTCAGACGTGTGAGCACCCTGCAGAGACTTCCGCAAAGCCACCTGTCATCGAGTCAAGGAGAAAACCGATTCTAAAGAAGCAGCAACCTTCGTGAAATATATATCTGCCAATTTCTTCATGAGTTTGGGGGCAGCGACTTCACTAGGATTACGGAAAAGGTCGGAACCGGTGGTCTCGATAAACAGAGTCAAGGCCGCATCGAAGGTCGGCCCGGGAGTAGAGACAACTGAAGGCCGAAGAAGCGTAGCCTGCAACTCAAAGGTCTGAAGGCGAGAAGCCAAAAAGGCATAGTGCATGACATCCCCGGCGCTATACACACCCAACCCCCCGAGATTAAAAGGCAGTGTGGAAAGACGCCACTGCCAGTCCCCGAACCCGGGGCCAGACGCGGTGACAATGCGTTCCAGGCTAGACCGCAATGCCGCATCAAAGGTCTTAGCCGAGTCGAAGACCGTAGGGGGACAGGTTCGCAGAGAGAAAGAAAGCTTAGAAATACCAGCACAAGCACGAAGTAACAGCAACTCGCACTGTGGGTCCTCAATCCTGGCAACCGAATCCATAAGCTCAATGGTTCTCGTAACTCTCTTCGTCACAAGCTCACTGCTGAAAGTACGGCAGATACTGACGGGGCCACCAAGAACTTTGACACCACGCAGCGGTCGAGAAATATCAGGGGGGAAAACACCAGGAAGTCGACTCCTAGGATCTTCCTTAGGCCAAAAAACCTCGGTTTTTCCGACATTAAGGTGAAGGCCCAAGCGAGGACCATCCTCCATAATCAGCTCCAAAACCTTCCCCACGATCAAAGTATCCCCAACGATGGTGCCGTCGTCCAAGTACCAAGCCTCCAAGCTCAAGGGAAAAGAGTCTCGGATCTTACAAATCAAGGGATGCAAGACCAAAGCGAAAAGAAGAGGGCCCAAAGGGTCACCCTGCTGGACCCCCTGACAAGACCAAAGGCTGTGCTCCCCGTAGAAAAGCCTGGCAGGCCGAGAGTAGCAAAACTCGACCCAGCGGGAAAGAACAGGGCAACAACGACGAACCTCACGCAACATGATCTCCCGGTCGACCAAATTAAAAGCATTCTGGAAGTCGACCAAAAGCATGGAAAGGCCCACATCACTACCACGATCTTTAATAAACCGATTCAAGGCGTGCAGAATGGCCTCTCCTCCACCGGAAACCCCGACCCCAAACTGGAGGCCCTCAAAATAACCACAAAGCGACGGCCCAATCAGAATAGCCCCAACCTTAGAGACAAGACGTCTGAAAACCGTACCCACAGCAGTAGGACGGACCCCACCACCTGGTTTAACAAGCGGGGTGAGCGGGGCACTGGCGATGTACTCACTGAGAACCTGCGGGCATCTGCCCTCGAGAAACAGGTTAACCACCCTAGTGATAGAGGTGATCAGATCATCCGAAATAGCCACCGCGGCCCCGCTCAAACAATCCAGAAGATGTTGGGCACGAAAACCGTCTCGTCCACAAGAAGTGCCACGCGGAAAACTCCTGATCATATCCAACACGACGGTCGTGGACGCGATGAGCTGTGGGTGAGCGGCAGGCAAAGGCAGCAAGGAAGAGGGCGGAATAGTGAGGTGCTTGTCTTTCAAAGCCTGTAGAGTATCGGCCGAGTAAGGGGCAACGCCAGACGAAGAAAGCACCCGGACAGCGGCAGCGTAATGACCATCACAAATCTTCCGCCGACACTGCCGCAAGTTAACCTCACTAGAGTCAATGTCCTCCTCCAAACGAAGAGAAGGACCCTCCTCAGCTAAGGTCTCCTGAAGAAGCAGGGCAATACCACCAGGAGCACCCCAAGTACGAATGGCACTAGTAATACACTCCTCCTGACGCTGGCGCTTCACGACAGCTCTACACTCAAGGTTACTCCTGGGGGAAAAAGACTTAAGAACACAGAGAGGTAAAATAAGCAAGCTAAACCGATTATTATTATTATTATTATTATTATTATTATTATTATTATTATTATTATTATTATTATTATTATTATTATTATTATTATTATTATTATTATTATTATTATTATTATTATTATTATTATTATTATTATTATTATTATTATTATTATTATTATTATTATTATTATTATTATTATTATTATTGTTATTATTGTTATTATTATTATTATTATTGTTGTTATTGTTATTGTTATTATTGTTATTATTATTATTATTATTATTATTATTATTATTATTATTATTATTTTTTTTTTTTTTTTTTTTTTTTGCAAGAAGGATTATGCCTCTTTTATTGATAAAGAAGCAGGGTTCTTACAAAAGATATATCCCCTAGAGCTTACAAGAGCTTACAAACCTCTACTACAATAATCGTTCCCTTGCTAAATCTACTTTCATGCTATTAAGCCTTGTGTAGACTTCAAATTTAATCTGCCCAACAATGCTTTGATAGGACCTTACTGTGCTACCAAAGAGTCTGCTATTCCTCTCTTGCCAAATATGATACACCGCTGCTGCTATACTTGCATTGAACCACGCGTTCTTCCAGTGCTTCTGGACCTTCCTTCCCGTTCCCCATTGCAGCTCAGTAACTAAGTCACGGCCTCTCCCTGTAATTTCCATCCAATTCAATAGATGTTGCCAAATCAATCTCGAAAACGGACAAGAGAAGAACAAGTGTTGATGAGTTTCACTATCCTGCTTACACAAGATGCACCTACTAACCATACACATCCCTCTCTTTTGCATATTGTCCATTGTAGCTAAGTTGCATTGTCCTGCCATCGCTACAATGAATCTGTGTTTCGGGACCAAGTACTTCCTCTTCATTCTGGCCATCCAAGGAATTTTAGGATGTTTCTCCCTGAACCAGTCATATGCCAATCCAATTTTGAATTTGCCGTCCACGGTCCAGCTGCCACATAATTGTCTCGCCTCCTCTTCTCCTCCGGTCTTGCTGATTAACTCATCCCTAATTTTGAGGATGCTCTTGAAAGTAGCAGTATGCTTGTCCTTCTTCTGAATTTGCCATATACTATCATTCCGGAGGATATAATTCTGATGCCATCTCGCCCAAATCCCCTTCGTATCGTTTAAAATTTTCCATAACCAGTGACCCATTAACGCTTTATTCCATGACACCAAGTCCTTGACATCAAACCCACCTTCCTGCCAAGGCACACTAATACTCTTCCAGCTTTTATAAACCATACGACGACCATCCCTGCTTCCATTCCAAAAATAGTCTTTGCACATCTGTTTGATTCGTTTTGCTACATTAACCGGAAATAGCGTATTAGCACTCCAATAATTAGTCAACCCAAACACTACCGAATTCAACAATTGAGTTCTGCCAGCGTATGTAAGTAATTTCGAAGACCAGCAGAGAATATTATGTTGTATCTTCCTTATAAGTGCATCATATTGCTCCTTCTTGTTACTGACAAAGTTTAGAGGTAAGCCAAGGTAGCGACATGGAAAGGAACCTTGCTGAAACCCTGTTCCCTTCAAAATTAATTCTGTAACTGAGTTAATTACCCCACCGAAGAATATGCTTGTTTTATCCTTATTTGCTTGCAAGCCTGACTCCTCTGCAAATCCGTCTAAGACGTCAATTGCAGCTCTTACTGATGGGTTATCTCCTCTGGTAAAGATCATCAGGTCGTCAGCGAACACTAGATGATTTAGCTTGAGTTTGCTACATTTAGGATGATACGAGACCATTGGTTGCAATACGATTTGCCTCATCCTTCTAGATAAGACCTCCATGCTAAGTACAAAGAGATAGGGTGACAAGGGATCTCCTTGCCTTACCCCACTCCCCCCTTTAAAGAACCCATAATTCGCTCCATTAACTTTCAGAGAGAACCATGATCCCCTAATACACTGCATTACCCAATTTGTGAACTGGCTTGGAAACTTATAAGCATTCATCATTTGCTCTAGGAAACTCCATTGCAAGGAGTCAAAGGCTTTTCTTAGGTCTATCTTCATCAAGCATCTAGGTGTAATATACTTTCTCCCATAGCTCTTGATTAGTGATTGCGACAAAGCGATATTCTCATGGATGCTCCTCTCCTGAACAAAAGCTGCCTGCTCAGGTCCTATCAAGTCTTGCATAACCTTTTTGAGTCTGTTTGTCAGAAGTTTACTCACCGACTTATAGAAGACGGAACAACATGAAATTGGCCTGAAATCCAATACCGAGTTACAGACCTCCTTTTTTGGAATGAGCGTGATTAACGTGGTATTCGCTTGCTTAATCATCCTGCCCTTTTTGAAGAATTCCCAAACTGCAGCACAATAATCTTCCCTTATAATGTGCCAAGATGACTTGAAAAATTCTGAGGAGAACCCATCCGGTCCGGGACTTCTATCCGACCCTATAGCAAACACAACATTCCTTATTTCGTCCTCCGTGGGTATGCTGAGTAGTTGCTCCCAATACCTTTCTTCTACTAGTTTACCCGTATCCATAGTATCAGTATTAAGAGCACTAGTAGAATGTGATTCACCCAGCAATATTTCATAGTATTCTTGGAACCCCTGAGCAACCTCCGTTAATCCTTTCCTATGTCTACCCTTACTATCCACAATACTGCCAATCACTTGTTGCTTCTTCCTCTCTTTAATTCTCGCATGAAAATAAGAAGTAGATTCATCCCCATAAGCCAGATTGTCCATCTTAGACCTTTGTTGCAGAATGCTCAATTCAGCTTGCTTAAGTTCTCTACATTTGTCCAACAGTTCTTGCTCCCTAATGTAGAGTCTCAAAGAAAAATGTTCCCTTTGGAGAGCTTTTTGACAGTCCTCCAGTTCCTTATTTGTCTCATTTATACGCTTTCCCAAGCACGTATAATTCAGAGAGTGAAGAGTTTTTAATGCTTTCCTGGTATTCCTGAGTTTGCTGAAAAGTTTAAACCCTGCAGTCCCATTCACTTTCTTCCTCCAAGCAGCTTGTACAATCGAAAAATAATGTGGATGCTTAATCCAACAATTAAGGGAGCTAAAGCCTGCCCTTTTCCTTGCATCTAATGAGAGAGTAATCAGAATAGGGGAGTGATCCGATATTCCTGACTCCAAGAAACAAGCGTGAGAATCAGGAAATAAAGTTACCCAGTCCCCATTAGTTAAAACTCTGTCCAATTTAGACCAGACACGAGTTGTAGGTTCCTGCTTGTTAGTCCAAGTATATTCACAACCTTGTCCTGTCATTTCAGCCAGATCACTATCCAGAATGCAATTATTGAAGTCATTCATATCTCCTTTATCAGGTGTCTTGCCTCCAATCTTTTCTTGCTCGTTCCGTACAATGTTGAAGTCGCCTAACACAACCCAACTTTGAACATTATTGCTAATTTCCTTAATCCCTTCCCATAAAGCAGATCTGTCTTCACCTTTATTCTTCCCGTATACAACTGTCATAAAAAACTCCTTCCCATCAGCATAATTCTGAATTTTACTATGAATAAATTGCTCATGAACTTGAATAATATCAACCCTCGTGGTGTTAGGATTCCAAATTAACCAGATGCGGCCATTATAATGGCATTCATAATTGCACTTCACCTTATATCCTTTAAACATATTTCTAACAATCTGCTGACTACTATGCTCCTTAATTCTTGTTTCCAAGAGCCCCAAAACATCAATCTTATTGGTTTTTATTAGCCTCAATACCTCCTGCTGCTTAACAATCTCGTTCCCTCCTCTAATATTCCAACTTGCTATTTTCATTGAATTTTATCTGGAGGAACAGGCTCCACATTAGGAATCATATCCCCATTAACCTCTATTGTTGCATTTCCTTCCCCAACATCAGTTTCCTGCTGTAAGACAGCATATCTATTAGGCGTGTGAAGAAGAATTAGCCCTTCCTCATCACCCTTGCTTATTCCCATTTTTCCGAGCTTTCCCATGGATCCCTTCGCCTTTAAGCCTAGCCCACTGCATCCTGAGTGCTTAGCCACAGGAACAAACTCAGGTTCCGGATCAGTAGGAGGATGATGGCCTAGCTCCCCGCATCCTGAGCCCACCTCCTTACCGTCCTTCCCGAGTTCTCCTATAGCATCTACACCTAGCACGTGGGGTACTGAGCCAGCGAGTAAGCCTCCATGGTGCTCAATCCCCAGGGGTCCTGAGTGCATTACAGTGGGGTGAACTGCTGGGTTAGACACCGTCTCAACTCCATTGTTCACCACTGAGGTACCACCTATCCCTGAGGATTCCTTCTTCTTTGGCGTATAACGAGTAGATTTACGCATCATTCCGTTCTCAGGAGTGGCTTCCTTTCGTTTACAGCTACCCTTCAAATGGCCTAATTTACCACATCCCACACAATAGAATGGCAACCATTCGTAGTCAATACGCTGCACCGATTTCTCACAGTATGGGGTGTTAATGGTGACCATATTAGGGAGCTCTTTCGAGACATCAACCTCCACCATTATCCTGGCAAACGAAATATTCTCCTTGAATGTGGTTGCAGTATCGGCAAACATGGGCTTCCCTACTTTGCTTGCTATTTTGCTTAAAATTGGAGCTGTCCACATGAATGGGTCTAAATCTGGCAAGATGACCCAGGCAGGCACGATAGATGTTCGATCCATTTCCTGGGAAAAAGAGGGGTTCCATACCTTGAGAACAATCGTATGATTCCCTAATTTCCATGGGCCTCCTTTGAGGATTGTCTCCATGTCATCTTGGCATCCAAATCTGAATGAGAACCAACCCCGTTTGAAATATTGGACCGTTGGTTGCCTAACATGACTCCATGTCTTTGCAACATAGTCACTCAGTTGTTTGAGAGATGGTTTGGCTCCAAGAACGTTTCCCATTAGTGTATGCTGCCATAACTTTAATTCATCCTCGAATTCCTCAGCATCAATGTCAATTTCTGTTGAATTGGCACTATTCTCATCATAGAAGAGACTCATCCCTACCTTGGTCTCCTTGGCTTTATGCAACCAAGAATTCAATTCTGTTTTAGTTGCAGGAATGAAGGTCTCTGTAATTCCCTCCGCACTTCGATTTTCAGGCTCTTCTCCAATGACTTCTTCTTCACCTCCTGACCTAGATTCCTTAGAATTCTCTTTGACCTTCGACCCTGATACATTTTGGAACGCACGTTGAATCAGATCATTGATACTCGGATTTCCTGGCTTTTCTTGAATTCGGGTTTCTGCTTTCTCTTCCATTGATAAGCAGTTGTTGTTATTTCCAGTGTCAATAGATTCCTCTTGATTTCGCGCTTCGTTCTGTACTATTTTCCGTGGTATTCCCCTTTCTCTACCTGTTGGTACTAAGCTTGGCATTTCCGTTAATGGCGATCGCTAGAGAGAGCTTCCCTAGAGAGAGAATTATTATTATTATTATTATTATTATTATTATTATTATTATTATTATTATTATTATTATTATTATTATTATTATTATTATTATTATTATTATTATTATTATTATTATTATTATTATTATTATTATTATTATTATTATTATTATTATTATTATTATTATTATTATTATTATTATTATTATTATTATTATTATTATTATTATTATTATTATTATTATTATTATTATTATTATTATTATTATTATTATTATTATTATTATTATTATTATTATTATTATTATTATTATTATTATTATTATTATTATTATTATTATTATTATTATTATTATTATTATTATTATTATTATTATTATTATTATTATTATTATTATTATTATTATTATTATTATTATTATTATTATTATTATTATTATTATTATTATTATTATTATTATTATTATTATTATTATTATTATTATTATTATTATTATTATTATTATTATTATTATTATTATTATTATTATTATTATTATTATTATTATTATTATTATTATTATTATTATTATTATTATTATTATTATTATTATTATTATTATTATTATTATTATTATTATTATTATTATTATTATTATTATTATTATTATTATTATTATTATTATTATTATTATTATTATTATTATTATTATTATTATTATTATTATTATTATTATTATTATTATTATTATTATTATTATTATTATTATTATTATTATTATTATTATTATTATTATTATTATTATTATTATTATTATTATTATTATTATTATTATTATTATTATTATTATTATTATTATTATTATTATTATTATTATTATTATTATTATTATTATTATTATTATTATTATTATTATTATTATTATTATTATTATTATTATTATTATTATTATTATTATTATTATTATTATTATTATTATTATTATTATTATTATTATTATTATTATTATTATTATTATTATTATTATTATTATTATTATTATTATTATTATTATTATTATTATTATTATTATTATTATTATTATTATTATTATTATTATTATTATTATTATTATTATTATTATTATTATTATTATTATTATTATTATTATTATTATTATTATTATTATTATTATTATTATTATTATTATTATTATTATTATTATTATTATTATTATTATTATTATTATTATTATTATTATTATTATTATTATTATTATTATTATTATTATTATTATTATTATTATTATTATTATTATTATTATTATTATTATTATTATTATTATTATTATTATTATTATTATTATTATTATTATTATTATTATTATTATTATTATTATTATTATTATTATTATTATTATTATTATTATTATTATTATTATTATTATTATTATTATTATTATTATTATTATTATTATTATTATTATTATTATTATTATTATTATTATTATTATTATTATTATTATTATTATTATTATTATTATTATTATTATTATTATTATTATTATTATTATTATTATTATTATTATTATTATTATTATTATTATTATTATTATTATTATTATTATTATTATTATTATTATTATTATTATTATTATTATTATTATTATTATTATTATTATTATTATTATTATTATTATTATTATTATTATTATTATTATTATTATTATTATTATTATTATTATTATTATTATTATTATTATTATTATTATTATTATTATTATTATTATTATTATTATTATTATTATTATTATTATTATTATTATTATTATTATTATTATTATTATTATTATTATTATTATTATTATTATTATTATTATTATTATTATTATTATTATTAAGTCTAGGCCCTAAGATGAACTAGACTCTGACTCGGGTGCGGACTAGCTGGCCTCGGTAGGCGTCTTGTTGTCCTCGTATTCGGGGTACGCCCCGAATTTTTCTTCCTGGATGAGGTAACAAACTTGCTGCCTAAATTCACGACATTCACTAATGTTAGGTCCTCGACCTTGGAGGTACCGACACCATTTGTTACCATTCCAATGTAACGGCCTCTTGTCGGCAGGTGGGTCAGGTGTTGGACTTAGAGGGTATAGTAGCCCGTCGGATATTAGCATTGTTAGGGCCTGATCGTGAGATAGCCCAAGGTGCTCTAGTAGTTGAAGACCCCTTTCCTCGGAGTTGTCCGTCAAGAAACGGGTGGGTTTTTTTGTTAGTAGTGCGGTTTTCACTACCCCCGTTTTTACCAATCCCTCAATTTTATCTTTTAGCAATGTACAAGACTCTGTGTCATGACCATTGCCCCTGTGGTAGTGGCAGTATTTTCCTTTCGACCAGTGACGAGACCTATGCTTAAGTGGGGGATCGGCCATCGGCCCTATGGGTCGTAAGATGTGAAGGGCTGTTAATCTTCGAAGCGCAGCCGCGTAGCTAACCCCGATTTGGGTGAACTTCTTTTTGGGTTCGACAGTTTCGGGCGAGCCTATGCCGTCCCCTTTGATTAACCCGTTGCATGTGGAAACGGGGGGTTTGGGAGGTTCTTCGAGCCTTTCCTCGATATGAGTTACCCTGGCCTCAATTCTCAACAGTGTGGGGTGTATTTGCGAGACTAAACGGGTTAGGCTCTCGATGGTTGTTGCGAGGTTGAGGGATGTGGGCTTTGGATGAGTGTTCGGTTCATCCTCGATATTTAGGACATCCTCTCCTAGGGGGACAAGGTGGGAGCAGTCAATAGTGTCATCGAAGATGGCGTGGACACTAAAGGGGTTCGTAGTATTATTGAGTTTCTCAGGTGGGAGGAGAGGGATCGTCCCATTTTCTATCATGTCTTGTATAGTATGTTTCAGCCGAAAGCAAGATTCCGTGTCGTGGCCCTTGCCACGATGGTACTGGCAATACTTATTACGTCCCACGTTTTTGCCCTTTTATCCGCGGGAGGGTCCGTAGTAGAACCTATCAGTTCGAGCTTTCCTTGCTCAGTCAACCTTTTTAATGCTTCGGTGTATGTGATGCCTAATTTGGAAAATGTCCTAGGGGTGAAGTTCGTTCTTCCCCGGGTGGTTGGTTCGACTAGGTGTACTTCCTCGGTTTTGTTACTTCCATAAGATCGAGTTCCTGTAGAAGTGGTCGGCCCCTGATAGCCTTTCCCCATTATTTTGGAGAATACCCCCTTCTTCATATCGTTCTCTAGGAGTATTCCTAAGGTGGATAACTCCTTGGAGGTGTGGATGTTTTGGTACCTAAGATAGGAGGCGTAGGCTGGTCTAAGGTTATTGACGAACTTTTCTACCAAAGTGGTTTCGTCCGGGCGATTTATTAGTTGGGTACTGACCTTCCTCCATCTGGTCAGAAATTCCGAGAAGCCTTCCTTCTCGTTCTGGGAGAGGACTTGGAGGCTTCTAATGGTGACTTGTGTTTCGGCGTTATCCGCGTATTGTTTTGCGAATTCTATGGAGATATCGTCCCAAGTGGATATCTTTTTAGGGTCAAGTGAATAGAACCATGATTGTGGTGTGTCTCCTAGGGATGAAAGGAATATCCTAGTAAAGAGGCTAGGTTTGACCCGCTTAATGGCCATGTAATCCTTAAAGGTCCGGATGTGATTGAGGGGGTCTTCGGTTCCTTTGAATTTAGGTATGTCGGCTAGGGAAAAGTTCTCGGGTAACTGGTCATTCACCATTTCGAATTTTCTATGGTTCTCGAGGTGGACGTTGTTCCCTTGGTTCAGGCGTATCTGACTTTCGAGGAAATCTATGCGATTCATAGCGAATTGTAGGGTGTCATCTTGAGGTAGGGCAACGGGATCACTAGGGATGGTGCCGACGGGTCCCCCACCTAGCGGGGTGGAATTTAAGAGGACCTCGTTAAGGACCCGGTTGTGGTGTTCATCTGAGGCTTTATCTTCTAAGTGGCCTAGGCGAGAGTCTATGCTATTTACGGATGCATTCACCGTGATAATGGTGGCTTGTAAATCCTGGATTGGGTTGGTTAGGGTTCCTATGGTGTCATTTGCGGACTGTCCGACGTTGTCCCCATCGTGGTTGCTCGCGTCTACGCTTGAATCTCCCGACATGACTGTGAAGAGGTAGTACTAATGAGGACGGGTATACCGGACAATTTTAGGGACTCGAGGAATGCTCGTGACTGAGCGATGCGGGAATGAGACCCTTGATTCGTGTGTGTGTGCGGTCACTGACTTTAGGGACTCAGGTGCTCTAGACTCGCGTGTGTGTGCGGTCATTGACGATTTGACACAAATCTCGGAGGTGAGGTTTAAAGAGGACTTCTCGGAATGAGACGACCCAAAATGTATGAACTCGAGTAGAGGCGATCCTAGTAACTAACACAGATAGTTAATCACACGGTTGTACGACGTAAAAATTTGATCGCGATCCCGGCTCAGGATCAAAGAGTTTTGATATTTACTTTTTTTTTTGAAAACGATCAATCTTTGCAGAGAAAAGATTTTAAAAAGGTCAATTTGTAAAAAATAGGGTGACGATAGCGAGAAGACATTGCTTGTGACGTGAAAGTGTGTCGGGATTTTGACGATAGCCAAAGTGTAAATGTTTTTTTTTTTAAAGGAGCACGATTCTTAGGGGAACCGGTTTTGAAAATGATGACGTGGTGCTTTCATCGAAACTACTAGCAATTAGCTAGTTCGATGGTCGTGGTGTATGTGGTGCTCGCGATAGAGCGTGATGTCCGTGACGGTGCTTCGGAAGGTGTGACTAAATCATTATTAAGGAATTTAGGTATTGAATAGTGTTTTTAGAAAAAAAGACTTTTAAAACGAGTGTTCCCACATTCGTTGGTTGCATTAACTAGCATTTAACGGTGAAGGTGATGTATTGTGAAAAGTGTTTTGAGAGTGTAACAGTTTTGGGTTCCTTGACTTCACTAAATGAAGCTTCGGTTGCATTAACGGTATGTGTGTAAAAAACATTTTTTTGAAATAAAATGTAACCGTTTAAGGTACCTTGATCCCATTAATTGGGAGTCCCAGTGGTATTAACGGTTTTCGTTGTTGACGGGTTTTACTTTGGCAAAAAATGACGACACTGAAGAATTTTTTTTTCGAAAGTTGTGAGTGTAAAATTTACCATGATGCGATATCTAAAATGTTTTTCTCTTTTCTTTTTGAAAATTATGGTTTGACCGGAATATCGGCATTCAAAAGATCGTTTTGAAAAGAGGAGGTATTTTTCGAAAAGGGAATTGGGTGCGGTTGAATATGTTGGCGTGGTTGAATCCAGATTTTTAGTGTTTTATTTGGGTTGTTCAAACACACTACACGTAACTAGGAATGCATACACTCATGCAGTATGCAGACACGGGTAGGTTAGGGTAGGCTACCGCCCACGAATAGTTTTTACTTAGGCATTGACAAATCGTCTAGGGAGACGAGTGTCATACCATATGTTCGGAACTATCCACTTATTATTCCCGCGAGGTACGCGTTAGGCGGCCGGAGCATCAATCGAGAATCTCCCCGCGTGTCCCTAAGGATCTTACCGCGAAGAGGTCGATTGGTCCTGATATTGGTTAGGGTGGGCTTTTTATGGCCAAAACCTGTAGTGACCACAACTAGAAACTAAGAAATGAGCTTCACCGACCTAGTTCAAGTTACACCATGATGGGAGGGATTTGTCGTGGATCCCCACCGTTCAATAAAAAACCAACTAATCCTAACTGGGTAGAAAGGGCAAGTCGGGTCGAATCCACGGGGACGGTAAAGAGGATGTCTAGACTAAGGTCACCCAAATACAAGACTAGGTCAACTAAGGAACAATGACTAACTAAGATGACGAATAAATCAAATAAGGAAAGAGTAGGGTTAGGTCGGGTTCATAAGTGTAGTAGGATAGTTAGGAGATCGATGGTGCAAGGTTCACTTAGTTACTAAGATTGGTCCGCGTTCTCGCGTCAAAGCCTATGTCCGCACTCTAGTGTCAAAGACAAAACCCGAATACTTATGCAAGATGTTACCCAATACACAAGGATTCAACCACAAATCAATCACACAATGAGAAGAGGAAGACAAGCAAGAGGAGCATTTGCAACTACTACTCTAACAAACATTTCAACAAACACATAGTGTGCATAATATGTGACTAGTAACAAAGAATCCAGCTTTACCCTCAATCAAACCCTAATCATCCATAATCAACACTTAATCACCCTACTAACCCCACAAAAAGTCTACTCACACATATCTAAACAAACATTAACATAAACAAGAGAAATCCACACAATCAACAAAACATACATAATGAAACTAGTGAAAACTGTGAACAAAGAACAATACAATGAACAAAGATTAAAACTTGAATGAATAAACAAAGATAAGAGTAAAGAAGAAGGAAGATTATACCTACAAACAAGAGGATGAAAGATTGAAACTTTTATTAATAAGAAAAACCCAAAACAATCTCCCAAGGTTGTCAATCTTGGTTGAATCTTAAAGAATTCCCTTAATACAAGACTAATTACTAGGATTAACGATAAACTAAAGACTAATCTACACTAATCTAAGCTAATCTAGTCTAAAGTAGTCTAGGGTTTAGTGGGAAATGAAGAACATCCCATAGGAATACAAGAGGAAGGGTATATATAGGGTTACAATGAATAAGGAGAAGAAAAGAAGTGAGGCGGAGCTGTAATTGGGCCATCCCATCCGGGACGAGATGGTCCCGCCCTGGACGGAGTGGTCCCGACCGGGACGGATTGGTCCCGCCCGGGACGGACCCAAAACTGAGCCATCGCTTTTAGTGCACCTCATCCTGGACGGGATGAGGTCCTTCCCGTCGGGGATGGGTCTTGTAGGCCTCCTATATGATCTTTAAGGTTCCTCCTTTCTTCACATGGGCTTCTCATTGACTCTCGGGTCTCAGGATCGAGTCTAAGGGGCTCGGGAATGGGTCCCAAGGTCTCGGGATCGAATCCAAGGCATCGAATGATCGTTCCTTCGCTTCGTTGGCTCCGAAAAGTATATGTATTGAGTCGGAATCGCTCCAACTCTTCATGAATGGTCTCGGGAACCTAAAACGAACTAAAGGAAGCATAAGTAACCCATAAAACGCTCCCAAGGAGCGATTCCACAAGGAAAATGGGACCAAAACACAACAAATTAGGCACTACAAACTACACTTATCAACTCCCCCACACTTAACCCTTACTCGCCCTCGAGTAAGCACAAACTAACTACTAAACTAGCCGAGCGGGTATTAGCGCACCCTACGCCCTTTCAACTCACGCGAGAGCACTTAGAGGATAAGTGCTCTCCGCAAGGCAAGTGAGGTCTTGCGACAAAACCGTGGATGCAACTGGACACAAAAACACATAAACAACTAAACATACAAACAAACACACATAAGGTTGCACCCAAAAAGAAACAAATACCGCTTCCCTCTAAAAAGCGGTGAAAGAAGCACCGGTTTAGGACTCAAGGCAAGTGACAACGTTCCCAAGCTAATAACACAAATCGATATGGACAAAACTCTAATAGTATGACAACAAAGCAATAAAAACGTTGGTAACTTACCTAGGTTCCTCCTAACCTTCTAAGAACGTACTACAGGACGATCGGCGGGATGGAAAAAGGATGAACCACGGTGTTAGTCGACACTGTTGGTAAGTGAGACCCCGCCCCCTTTAGCGATGTGCCAAGAAGGTCGTCCCATGCTTAAGAACCGCCTAACTAGTCCAAGTAAAAAGGTGGATAAGTTTTGCAAAATGAGGGAAGACCGATCATTACAGCTATTATCCTTCCTAGGGACTCGGTCCTTTGGTAGGCTCTTCACGGTAACGATATGAAAAGGCTTATTTTGAGAGGGTGAGAATCTTTTTTGTGAGACGGTTTTCTTTGGCATTTTCTTTCTTTTGCATTTTTGATTCTTGTGTTTCTATGCCATTTCTTTTTCATCTTTTGTATTTTCTTTTTGGCTTTTTGTGCCTTTTCTTTTTCTTCATTCTTTTTTTTTCTTTTCTTTGCCCTTTTGGCTTGATATGAGTGTAGGCATTTCTTTTTTGCAACTAAGAAAGAGAGATTTCAACATATTGCAACTTTATTTTGTGGAAATGTGTAGAAGGTAGGGAAATGGGTGAGTCGGGGAGCGTCCTTCCCTTCAAACCCACAAAAAGGGGAGAAACTTGGACTAATCAAAGCAATTACGAACACGGTCACCTAAGGGACAGGACTCGGCAACCAAGGCCTTTTCACACCGTGGGTGGTCATAATGGTCAAAATGCAAATCCCGTAGTAAATCCCTAGTAAGCTAGGTGGACTCAAGGTAAGAAACCAACGAAATCATTGATTTAGGGTCATTCTACTAGACTAAAGTCCATGACTCGATTTATACTACTAGAAAGGAAAAGTAAACACTTGCACACTAGCCTCTAAACCGGGTTTTCGAAAACCCTTTTACACACTAGACACAACTACACATCACAAAACAAAAACGAGACAAGAACGAAAGAAAAAGAGACAAAGGCAACAAAACAAAACAAAACAAAAACATAGAGATAACAAACACCACCCCGAACTTCCAAACAAGCCACCACAACCACCACAAATTTCAACAAGCTCCACCCGAGCACACATCATCACAATTCTCCTCCAAACTTCACAAGAAACAAAGAGGAAAAGAGATAGAATGACGTTACCGGTTGTCTTGAGCTTTCCGAAAATTACGGCGATCAAGGAACCTATAGGGATAAAGGGCAAATACACACACAAAACACAAAAACACGACACAAAGACACAAAAGAAAACGACACAAAGTAAAAATCTTTTTGATTTTTTGCGAATTGTTTTTCAAATTTTTAGGGTTTTTAAAGATTTTTCGAAAAAACTACGAAAATAAAACTAACTACGATAGAATATCGCTCCCCCACACTTAAACCGAGCAATGTCCTCATGCTCGACCGTAGTGTATGGAGACACTAAAAAGGAAAGAAAAGAAAATACGAAAATAAAGCTAAAAATCAAAAATAAAGTGGAGAAAAGGGTAGAATGTGTCCGGCCGGGGTGTAGTCAAGTCACCATAGGCCGAAACGAGAAAGGATATGGATGAGGGAAGAAATAAAAAGAAAGAAATAAAAGGAAAAATGGGAGGGGATGACTAGGTGTAATCAAGTCACCTAGCCCAGATTCCGCCCAAATCCGACTAATTCTTACAAAAGGGTGAAAATCTTGTAAAATTTGGATTTTTCAAATGACTCTCGATGTAGTCAAGTCATCAAGAGTCGGGAGCAACCATTACCAAGGTCCCGAGGGCCACCATGACACAAATGATAAGGGGAAGGGGAACTAACAAAAGAAGACAAGCAATAAAAGACGGAAAAGAAAGGATAGTTGCCGTACCATGCGGTTAACAACTCACTCGCTCCATCGTCTCATAGGCCGGTATCGGCACGTAGCTTGTCTTTGTCATTGCTATTCCTCTTCCTTCTCAAAAAGGTCGCATGGTTAAAGTACAAAGGTATAAGGAGGTGGGATTTGATGTGAAAGTCGGTGTACAGTGAAGAGAAAAAGAAGTGAATGTGTGTATATGAAGTGGAGGGGTCATATGATAAGGGCAAGGATAGGTAGGGAGGTAGGGAGGGGGTACAAAATGGTTGGGTGGGCTCGAATGATAAAGAAAAGGCCAAAAGAAGGAGCATGGCATCATCCCGGTCGGGATGGATGGTCCCGGTCGGGATGACACACCCGTCCCGGTCGGGAAGCTCCCGTCCCGGTCGGGATGACACTCCAGAAAACCCAATTTTTGGTACACTCATCCCGATCGGGATGACATCCTTCCCGGTCGGGATGGCTCATCCTTCCCGGTCGGGATGGCTCATCCTTCCTGGTCGGGATGCACTCTTCTCGGCCGGGAAGAGTCCTCTAACCTTCTATAACCCCAAAATCTTGTCCAAAGCTTCAAAAACCGACTCTCTTGCTCACAATCCAAGCTCTAACAATGACCACTCCTCTCTAGCATTCATCTTCCCTTCACACCTATCAACCAAGCTCAAAACATCCATCAAAATCCCTCCCTCACATCGCTCATCAAAAATTCCAAGATTACAAGGATCCCACAAAACAAATGAATCCTAGAAAGAAAATTATAAATAACACAATTACAAACACAAGAACTCTAAAGAAGAAGAAAGGAGAATATACAACATGACGGTTCTTTAGGAACTCCGTCAAACCGAGGATGTTGGACTGTCATTCTTCAACCATAGCCCTCAAGGGCTTGGAGGAGCAAGTCAAACGCACGACCGACATCGTAATGAAGGCCCAGAGAGTGCCCAAGCCAAGCTATCCTCCACGGCCTCCAAGGTGGAGGCAAGAAGTAGAAATCCAACGACCCAACGTCATCTTGCATGTTGTCTCCGGGGTCTATCCATCCTACAAGCCTCACCGATCTCTTCCTCCCTAAGCATCGTCTCCTAGCACAACCAAAGCTCAAAATTCTAGAACAAGTGTCGAAAGGGAGCTTAACCCTCTTCTTATCATCAAGCAAACCCAAGTCATCAACAAGTTCCGGCCCAATATCTTCAAATCCTAAAACATCGTTCTTCCCCACATCATCAATAAGAAGAGATTTGAAACTCAAGCAAGCGGTTTCAACCTCCTCTAAACCAAGATCCAAATTACATACAAGGGGTTCACAATGCTTCTATGGATTGTCACATATGGGCGACTTGATTTCTTCATTCATGTCCCATGACTTCACAACACTTATCACCTCACTCAACTCATCCCAAAGTTCAACATCCTCATCAATAGTCTCGCAAGAAGCGGCATGAAGCTCAAGAGGAGGGCAAGCGGTGGGGATTGAAGGTTCAACAAGTATAGAGGGGGTAGACTCTTGACTTTCCTCTATTATATCGGTGTTTTCATCAATGAAACTCTTCAACTTCCCACTATCCTCACCTAATTCTTCACCAAAAACTCCTCCATCAAGGATTATCTCCTCTTTCGCCTCTTCAAAGGAAATTTCGCTACCAAAAGGACCTTCATCGGCGGCTTCGTGATTAGGTTTACCCCTTTGCTCAAGTGAGCACCCTTCATCGAGTTGCGATGTTCGGGATAAAAACATTACGGTTTTAACCGATAGTGCATTTAATCGAGCATCCATCGCCTCGGATTCCCTTTCGGCAATGGGCCAAGAATTCTTGCATTTGAATGGCCATTTCTTGTTGGCTCCTTTGAAATTGAAGAAATGATTGGTATAACTCCAAGTTGGGCATTTGGTGGTCATTGGGGTTTTGGGGTGCTACTTGCTAGTGAGGTTTAGGTGGTTGGTAATATGGTTGGTTTTGGGGAAATTGGCTTCCATATCCTTGAAGCTCATACCCACGGGTTTCTTGATTACCAAATGAAGCTTGGTGGTAGTTCGGAGACATCATGGCATAGTCCCGATTCATGGAGGAAGAGAAGTAGCTTGTTGCGGCTTCTATGGGTGGGAAGTTTAGATCAAACCTCATGCTATACTCGAAAATCGTGGCTTGTACCCGGTTGAGGACCTCTCAATCTAGCAACCCTCCGTTAAAGCGGCTCTAAGTTGTAAAGAAGAAGATGGTCACCTCCTCTAGGCACAAACTGTAGACTAGGAGCAAACGTGAGAAGTCTAGTGCTTTTTGGGCACTAGACAAGAAAGAAATAAACTTCACATACACAAGAAGCAAAAGAAAACAAAAAGAAAAAAGAAAACACAAAAACAAAAGACAAAGTCAAGTAAATAGGAAAACAAAGTCTAAACTAGCACCGTCCCCGACAACAACGCCAAATTGATGGGAGGGATTTGTTGTGGATCCCCACCGATCAATAAAAAACCAACTAATCCTAACTAGGTAGAAAGGGCAAGTCGGGTCGAATCCCCGGGGACGGTAAAGAGGGTGTCTAGACTAAGGTCACCCAAATACAAGACTAGGTCAACTAAGGAACAATGACTAACTAAGATGACGAATAAATCAAATAAGGAAAGAGTAGGGTTAGGTCGGGTTCATAAGTGTAGTAGGATAGTTAGGAGATCGATGGTGCAAGGTTCACTTAGTTACTAAGGTTGGTCCGCGCTCTCGCATCAAAGCCTATGTCCGCACTCTCGTGTCAAAGACAAAACCCGAATACTTATGCAAGATGTTAACCGATACACAAGGGTTCAACCACAAATCAATCACACAATGAGAAGAGGAAGACAAGCAAGAGGAGCATTTGCAACTACTACTCTAACAAGCATTTCAACAAACACATAGTGTGCATAATATGTGACTAGTAACAAAGAATCCAGCTTTACCCTCAATCAAACCCTAATCATCCATAATCAACACTTAATCACCCTACTAACCCCACAAAAAGTCTACTCACACATATCTAAACAAACATTAACATAAACAAGAGAAATCCACACAATCAACAAAACATACATAATGAAACTAGTGAAAACTATGAACAAAGAACAATACAATGAACAAAGATTAAATCTTGAATGAATAAACAAAGATAAGAGTAAAGAAGAAGGAAGATTATACCTACTAACAAGAGGATGAAAGATTGAAACTTGTATTAATAAGAAAAACCCAAAACAATCTCCCAAGGTTGTCAATCTTGGTTGAATCTTGAAGAATTCCCTTAATACAAGACTAATTACTAGTATTAACGATAAACTAAAGTCTAATCTACACTAATCTAAGCTAATCTAGTCTAAAGTAGTCTAGGGTTTAGTGGGAAATGAAGAACATCCCATAGGAATACAAGAGGAAGGGTATATATAGGGTTACAATGAATAAGGAGAAGAAAAGAAGTGAGGCGGAGCTGTAACTGGGCCATCCTGTCCGGGACGAGATGGTCCCGCCCGGGACGGAGTGGTCCCGCCCGGGAAGGATTGGTCCCGACCGGGACGGATTGGTCCCGCCCGGGACGGACCCAAAACTGAACCATCGCTTTTAGTGCACCTCATCCTGGACGGGATGAGGTCCTTCCCGTCGGGGATGGGTCTTGTAGGCCTCCAATATGATCTTTAAGGTTCTTCCTTGCTTCACATGGGCTTCTCATCGACTCTCGGGTCTCGGGATCGAGTCTAAGGGGCTCGGGAATGGGTCCCAAGGTCTCGGGATCGAATCCAAGGCATCGAGTGATCGTTCCTTCGCTTCGTTGGCTCCGAAAAGTGTATGTATTGAGTCGGAATCGCTCCAACTCTTCATGAATGGTCTCGGGAACCTAAAACGAACTAAAGGAAGCATAAGTAACCCATAAACCGCTCCCAAGGAGCGATTCCACAAGGAAAATGGGACCAAAACACAACAAATTAGGCACTACAAACTACACTTATCAACTCCCCCACACTTAACCCTTACTCGCCCTCGAGTAAGCACAAACTAACTACTAAACTAGCCGAGCGGGTATTAGCGCACCCTACGCCCTTTCAACTCACGCGAGAGCACTTAGAGGATAAGTGCTCTCCGCAAGGCAAGTGAGGTCTTGCGACAAAACCGTGGATGCAACCGGACACAAAAACACATAAACAACTAAACATACAAACAAACACACATAAGGTTGCACCCAAAAAGAAACAAATACCGCTTCCCTCTAAAAAGCGGTGAAAGAAGCACCGGTTTAGGATTCAAGGCAAGTGACAACGTTCCCAAGCTAATAACACAAATCGATATGGAGAAAACTCTAATAGTATGACAACTAAGCAATAAAAACGTTGGTAACTTACCTAGGTTCCTCCTAACCTTCTAAGAACGTACTACGGGATGATCGGCGGGATGGAAAAAGGATGAACCACGGTGTTAGTCGACACTGTAGGTAAGTGAGACCCCGCCCCCTTTAGCGATGTGCCAAGAGGGTCGTCCCATGCTTAAGAACCGCCTAAGTAGTCCAAGTAAAAAGGTGGATAAGGGCAAAATGAGGGAAGATCGATCATTACCGCTATCATCCTTTCTAGGGACTCGGTCCTTTGGTAGGCTCTTCACGGTAACGATCGGAAAAGGCTTATTTTGAGAGGGTTAGAATCTTTTTTGTGAGACGGTTTTCTTTGGCATTTTCTTTCTTTTGCATTTTTGATTCTTGTGTTTCTATGCCATTTCTTTTTCATCTTTTGTATTTTCTTTTTGGCTTTTTGTGCATTTTCTTTTTCTTCATTCTTTTCTTTCTTTCTTTTTCTTTCTTTTCTTTGCCCTTTTGGCTTGATATGAGTGTAGGGATTTCTTTTTTGCAACTAAGAAAGAGAGATTTCAACATATTGCAACTTTATTTTGTGGAAATGTGTAGAAGGTAGGGAAATGGGTGAGTCGGGGAGCGTCCTTCCCTTCAAACCCACAAAAAGGGGAGAAACTTGGACTAATCAAAGCAATTACGAACACGGTCACCTAAGGGACGGGACTCGGCAACCAAGGCCTTTTCACACCGTGGGTGGTCATAATGGTCAAAATGCAAATCCCGTAGTAAATCCCTAGTAAGCTAGGTGGACTCAAGGTAAGAAACCAACGAAATCATTGATTTATGGTCATTCTACTAGACTAAAGTCCAAGACTCGATTTATACTACTAGAAAGGAAAAGTAAACACTTGCACACTAGCCTCTAAACCGGGTTTTTGAAAACCTTTTTACACACTAGACACAACTACACATCACAAAACAAAGACGAGACAAGAACGAAAGAAAAAGAGACAAAGGCAACAAAAGAAAACAAAACAAAAACATAGAGATAACAAACACCACCCCGAACTTCCAAACAAGCCAACACAACCACCACAAATTTCAACAAGCTCCACCCGAGCACACATCATCACAATTCCCCTCCAAACTTCACAAGAAACAAAGAGGAAAAGAGATAGAATGACGTTACCGATTGTCTTGAGCTTTCCGAAAATTACGGCGATCAGGGAACCTATAGGGAAAAAGGGCAAACACACACACAAAACACAAAAACACGACACAAAGACACAAAAGAAAACGACACAAAGTAAAAATCTTTTTGATTTTTTGCGATTTTTTTTTTCAAATTTTTAGGGTTTTTAAAGATTTTTCGAAAAAACTACGAAAATAAAACTAACTACGATAGAATATCGCTCCCCCACACTTAAACCGAGCAATGTACTCATGCTCGACCGTTAGGGGTGTTCACCGGTCCAAACCCGGACCGGACCGGCTTGACCCGCGGACCGGAAACCCATAAAATCTAAACCCGCGGACCGGACCGGTTAACAAAAAACCCGGACCGGACCGGACCGGACCCTCTTAAGACCGGACCGGACCGAAAAAATACACTAAATTGGATTAATTTTTTTACGGAAATTTCCCATGGTACCCTCGAACTATGTCAGATTACACATGGTACACCCGCTTTTAAGTTTGTTCCCGTGGAAACCTTGAGTATTATAATTTACTTCCCAATTTGCCCTTACCCCATATTCCGTTATAACGCTGTGTGATTAATAATTAATCACACTTACACTCTCACACACTAACACACTCTTGCTCACTCATTCACTTATTCTCTCTCTATCTTTTCACCTTCTTTCATCTTCTTCACTGTACAAAAAAATGGCAAACAAAACTTCATCACCATAACCTACCTCGATCATCCTGAAACATCAACTTATTAAAACCATCATCCAGCTACGAAAAGTTCATTTATGTGATTAAAACCATTTCTTTCAATAAGCACTAGGTAAATTGCTAACCCTCCTTATTTTTGCATTTATGTGATTAAAGCTTCGTTTTAATCTTCCTCTATGCTATTATGTGATTAAACCGTTTTTATTTTCGTAGATTTTTTGTGTTTATTTTATAAATTTTGATTTAAAATTGTGATTAAATTAGGGTTTGGATTATATGTTTCAATTAGGGATTTTTATGAGTCATAAATTTCAATTCCCAATCCGATACTATGTTCAGTGGGTGATACTAGATTGATTGTTAATCTTATATTGTTCATTAAAATGGGGGTAAAAATTGGATATGATACTCTCTAATAATGGAATTATAGTATCATCAACACTCTCATCCCCTATTAGAAAATTGTGTTATTTGCGGAAGTCAGGTGACTATAAATCATGTATGGTTAGAAGTACGTTGGTATAAGGATAATTCATTAGCTTCCCAGTGACTGAAGAAGGGCCAGAATTGTAGGTATGTAGATTGGAGATGGAGTGCTTTCTTTTCTTTGATCAACAAATTCCCAATTTTGAATTATGTTACTTGGGGTAATAAAGTGTATTACTGCTATCAATATCGCAATTCACAAGTCAGTGTCATACATACTCATAGCCATAATTAGTTGATGAAGAAAAGAGAGTGTGTTCTTTGATACTCCTATTGCCAGTGCTCCCTTGAATTTACTCCGTATTAATTAGAGTTGCTCTCTCACCATACATTTGAGTTTGTCCAAGACTCACATATAGTATTTTAATTGAAACCTGTAATTAATTGTTAGTCTGGTTGGCCATTTATACAGCAGTAGCGTTATTGTCATCAAGAGCAGTCCTGAGAAGAGTAATTGTCTCGTTATAAAAGAGTAGTGTTCTTGTTGAATGATGTCAGGTTTGTCATTAAGAGCATCATTTGTAGTTGAAGTTCACATGGATGTGATGTTCTTGTTAGTATTTACGCTATCAATTTACCTGTGACTGTCAAAAAAAAGGAAGTGTGAAAATGGCAGAACACCCAAATCCCACAAAAAAAGGGATCTTTTTGGCTTTGTGGGCTAAATATTACAACCCCTAATTTCAAAAAGTTAGGGTTTATGTTCAATTAGGAATGTTTATGAAATATTTTTGCTTTGAATTTAAATTGTTTGTTTAGTTGTCAATTTTCGTATATGCATCATGACCATTGAATATTTCGAATGTGTTATATTTCATTGTGTTATGTTCTTATTATGATTGTGTTTACTGAATTCTCATTTAATGTAGGTGTTTGTGTATAACTAGAATGCATGACAGGTGAAAAATGGTTGGAAGTTCAATATGATGAAAAGTCCTTCGATTATTCTATGTACGACATTGATTTGATGCAATTAATGGATGTAATTGCCGATTAAAGTAGACTAAAGTTCAAGATCGAACCAATTATGATGCTTAAATTTTACAATTTTGACATGGAATCAATTTTCTTATTGATGTCAGAAACTATTTCCATTTGTTTTTTCATCTTTTTCTTCAAATCTTGTTGAATGGACACTTGATCAACTACCCACATTGCATTATTAGAAGATGCTTCTTCCGTTCTATATTCGTTCTTTTATTGCATCTTAGGCATGTTTTGTTTTCCATTTGAATTCCTCTTAGAGTTGAACTTGAATGTGAAACCGAAATTGTTGGAAGTTTGATTTGTGTTGATTTTTTTGTTCATATTCTGTCAAAATAGAAAGGGGTGTGCATTTATAAGCATTTGCATAACGGCTAGTTCAATAGTCTAGCTGTTACTTTGTTTCAAAGAGTCGCCCCTTTGGTTTCAGGGGTACCATGTGAACAACAATGTAACCTTAGGGGTACCATGGGAACAACTATCAAACATTAGGGGTACCATGGGAACGCCTCTCTTTATGCTAAGGGTTCTGAAAAGTAGTGATTGAGGGATGTAATTAATTTTTCCTCCCAAAATTAATTAACACTTAATGATCCAGCTCTTCAACATAATTCAACGGCGTGATGACAGAAAATGGAATGTGGGTAAATCGGGAACTAAACTATAAAACTCGAGGTTACCATGGGAACAAACTTAAAAACGGGTGTACCATGTGTAATGTGACATAGTTCGAGGGTACCATGAGACTTTTCCCATTTTTTTATGTGTGGACCGGACCGGACCGGACCGGGGACCGGCATCCAAGTTTTTGGAGAACCGGGGACCGGACCGGTATGTAGTCGGTTCGGTCGGGTTTGCCGGTCCGGGTCACTTTTTGAACACCCCTATCGACCGTAGTGTATGGAGACACTAAAAAGGAAAGAAAAGAAACTACGAAAATAAAGCTAAAAATCAAAAATAAAGTGAAGAAAAGGGTAGAATGTGTCCGGCCGGGGTGTAGTCAAGTCACCATGGGCCAAAACGAGAAAAGATATGGATGGGGGAAGAAATAAAAAGAAAGAAATAAAAGGAAAAATGGGAAGGGAGGACTAGGTGTAATCAAGTCACCTAGCCCAGATTTCGCCCAAATCCGACTAATTCTTACAAAAGGGTGAAAATCTTGTAAACTTTGGATTTTTCAAATGACTCTCGATGTAGTCAAGTCATCGAGAGTCGAGAGCAACCATTACCAAGGTCCCGAGGGCCACCATGACACAAATGATAAGGGGAAGGAGAACTAACAAAAGAAGACAAGCAATAAAAGACGGAAAAGAAAGGATAGTTGCCGTACCATGCGGTTAACAACTCACTCGCTCCATCGTCTCATAGGCCGGTATCGGCACGTAGCTTGTCTTTGTCATTGCTATTCCTCTTCCTTCTCAATAAGGCCGCATGGTTAAAGTACAAAGGTATAAGGAGGTGGGATTTGATGTGAAAGTCAGTGTAAAGTGAAGAGAAAAAGAAGTGAATGTGTGTATATGAAGTGGAGGGGTCATATGATAAGGGCAAGGATAGGTAGGGAGGTTGGGAGGGGGTACAAAATGGTTGGGTGGGCTCCAATGATAAAGAAAAGGCCAAAACAAGGATCATGGCATCATCCCGGTCGGGATGGATGGTCCTGGTCGGGATGACACACCCGTCCCGGTCGGGAAGCTCCCGTCCCGGTCGGGATGACACTCCAGAAAACTCAATTTTTGGTACACTCATCCCGATCGGGATGACATCCTTCCCGGTCGGGATGGCTCATCCTTCCCGGTCGGGATGCACTCTTCTCGGCCGGGAAGATTCCTCTAACCTTCTATAACCCCAAAAGCTTGTCCAAAGCTTCAAAAACCGACTCCCTTGCTCACAATCCAAGCTCTAACAATGACCACACCTCTCTAGCATTCATCTTCTCTTCACACTTATCAACCAAGCTCAAAATATCCATCAAAATCCCTCCCTCACATCGCTCATCAAAAATTCCAAGATTACAAGGATCCCACAAAACAAATGAATCCTAGAAACAAAATTATAAATAACACAATTACAAATACAAGAACTCTAAAGAAGAAGAAAGGAGAATATACAACATGACGGTTCTTTAGGAACTCCGTCAAACCGAGGATGGTGGACTCTCGTTCTTCAACCATAGCCCTCAAGGGCTTGGAGGAGCAAGTCAAACGCACGACCGACATCGTAATGAAGGCCCAGAGAGTGCCCAAGCCAAGCTATCCTCCACGGCCTCCAAGGTGGAGGCAAGAAGTAGAAATCCAACGACCCAACGTCATCTTGCATGTTGTCCCCGGGGTCTATCCATCCTACAAGCCTCACCGATCTCTTCCTCCCTAAGCATCGTCTCCTAGCACAACCAAAGCTCAAACTTCTAGAACAAGTGTCGAAAGGGAGCTTAACCCTCTTCTTATCATCAAGCAAACCCAAGTCATCAACAAGTTCGGGCCCAATATCTTCAAATCCTAAAACATCGTTCTTCCCCACATCATCAATAAGAAGAGATTTGAAACTTAAGCAAGCGGTTTCAACCTCCTCTAAACCAAGATCCAAATTACATACAAGGGGTTCACAATGCTTCATTGGATTGTCACATATGGGCGACTTGATTTCTTCATTCATGTCCCATGACTTCACAACACTTATCACCTCACTCAACTCATCCCAAAGTTCAACATCCTCAAGAGGAGGGCAAGCGGTGGGGATTGAAGGTTTAACAAGTATAGAGGGGGTAGACTCTTGACTTTCCTCTATTATATCGGTGTTTTCATCAATGAAACTCTTCAAATTCCCACTATCCTCACCCAATTCTTCACCAAAAACTCCTCCATCAAGGATTATCTCCTCTTTCGCCTCTTCAAAGGAAATTTCGCTACCAAAAGGACCTTCATCGGCGGCTTCGTGATTAGGTTGCCCCCTTTGCTCAAGTGAGCACCCTTCATCGAGTTGCGATGTTCGGGATAAAAACATTACGGTTTTAACCGATAATGCATTAAATCGAGCATCCATCGCTTCGGATTCCCTTCGGCAATGGGCCAATAATTCTTGCATTTGAATGGCCATTTCTTGTTGGCTCCTTTGAAATTAAAGAAATGATTGGTATAACTCCAAGTTGGGCATTTGGTGGTCATTGGGGTTTTGGGGTGCAACTTGGTAGTGAGGTTGTGGTGGTTGGTAATATGGTGGGTTTTGGGGAAATTGGCTTCCATATCCTTGAAGCTCATACCCACGGGTTTCATGATTACGAAATGAAGCTTGGTGGTAGTTCGGAGACATCATGGCATAGTCCCGATTCATGGAGGAAGAGAAGTAGCTTGTTGCGGCTTCTATGGGTGCGGAGTTTAGATCAAACCTCATGCTATACTCAAAAATCGTGTCTCGTACCCGGTGGAGGACCTCTCAATCTAGCAACCGTCCGTAAAAGCGGCTCTAAGTTGTAAAGAAGAAGATGGTCACCACCTCTAGGCACAAACTGTACACTAGGAGCAAACGTGAGAAGGCTAGTGCTTTTTTGGGCACTAGACAATAAAGAAATAAACTTCACACACACAAGAAGCAAAAGAAAACAAAAAGAAAAAAGAAAACACAAAAACAAAAGACAAAGTCAAGTAAATAGGAAAACAAAGTCTAAACTAGCACCGTCCCCGGCAACGACGCCAAATTGATGGGAGGGAGTTGTTATGGATCCCCACCGATCAATAAAAAACCAACTAATCCTAACTGGGTAGAAAGGGCAAGTCGGGTCGAATCCACGGGGACGGTAAAGAGGGTGTCTAGACTAAGGTCACCCAAATACAAGACTAGGTCAACTAAGGAACAATGACTAACTAAGATGACGAATAAATCAAATAAGGAAAGAGTAGGGTTAGGTCGGGTTCATAAGTGTAGTAGGATAGTTAGGAGATCGATGGTGCAAGGTTCACTTAGTTACTAAGGTTGGTCCGCGCTCTCGCGTCAAAGCCTATGTCCGCACTCTCGTGTCAAAGACAAAACCCGGATACTTATACAAGATGTTACCCAATACACAAGGATTCAACCACAAATCAATCACACAATGAGAAGAGGAAGACAAGCAAGAGGAGCATTTGCAACTACTACTCTAACAAGCATTTCAACAAACACATAGTGTGCATAATATGTGACTAGTAACAAAGAATCCACCTTTACCCTCAATCAAACCCTAATCATCCATAATCAACACTTAATCACCATACTAACCCCACAAAACGTCTACTCACACATATCTAAACAAACATTAACATAAACAAGAGAAATCCACACAATCAACAAAACATACATAATGAAACTAGTGAAAACTATGGACAAAGAACAATACAATGAACAAAGATTAAAACTTGAATGGATAAACAAAGATAAGAGTAAAGAAGAAGGAATATTATAGCTACTAACAAGAGGATGAAAGATTGAAACTTGTATTAATAAGAAAAACCCAAAACAATCTCCCAAGGTTGTCAATCTTGGTTGAATCTTGAAGAATTCCCTTAATACAAGACTAATTACTAGGATTAACGATAAACTAAAGACTAATCTACACTAATAAGCTAATCTAGTCTAAAGTAGTCTAGGGTTTAGTGGGTAATGAAGAACATCCCATAGGAATACAAGAGGAAGGGTATATATAGGGTTAAAATGAATAAGGAGAAGAAAAGAAGTGAGGCGGAGCTGTAACTGGGCCATCCTGTCCGGGACGAGATGGTCCCGCCCGGGACGGAGTGGTCCCGACCGGGATGGATTGGTCCCGCCCGGGACGGACCCAAAACAAAGCCATCGCTTTTAGTGCACCTCATCCCGGACGGGATGAGGTCCTTCCCGTCGGGAATGGGTCTTGTAGGCCTCCAATATGATTTTTAAGGTTCCTCCTTGCTTCACATGGGCTTCTCATCGACTCTCGGGTCTCGGGATCGAGTCTAGGGGGCTCGGGAATGGGCCCCAAGGTCTCGGGATCGAATCCAAGGCATCGAGTGATCGTTCCTTCGCTTCGTTGGCTCCGAAAAGTGTATGTATTGAGTCGGAATCGCTCCAACTCTTCATGAATGGTCTCGGGAACCTAAAACGAACAAAAGGAAGCATAAGTAACCCATAAACCGCTCCCAAGGAGCGATTCCACAAGGAAAATGGGACCAAAACACAACAAATTAGGCACTACAAACTACACTTATCACACCACCACTGGAAACTTGTTTCCAAATCCCCAGCGGAGTCGCGAAACTGTGGACGTCCGTCCGCACCGCCTGGCGCCCCGCGCCCCGCGCGCGCCCGCGCGGGACCCACCTAATTTTTCAACGTGTGGTGCGGCCACCCATGAGGCCCCCTCCCGGTCGGGGGCCGGTCCGATCTCGCGTACGGGGCGATGTCTCGGACCTCGATTCGGATGACGATCCGGACTTGTACTAGACGGGTGCAGACACCCGTGTTTTCGTTTGGAATCGATCGAGTCGTGGTTGTAAATGTTTAAAGGCCGATTCATTTGGTAAGGCGACCTTTTTAGTGAACTGAATTCGTTGCCGATTTGTGGAGTCGCCACCGAGTCAATTATGGGGACTCGGAAACCGTTCAAGTCAACTTTGATCCCTAGCCGGCTCAAAGTTGAGGGGCACGAGACCTTAAGATAAAGACTTGTACCCTTAAGCACTCCATGCCTGGAATGACTCTCATTGTCAATGGTTTCGGACATCCGGAAACCGTTGATTCTGAGTAAGGGGTGAGGGTACGTATTGGGAAGCCAACATCCGATAGACGTCAATACCCAATTCCGCCTGCACTATAGCGGCCTCTACTAATCAATCGGTGGGCTAATAACCTAGGTCTTTTGTTGTGGCGGAAGTACTGTAACATCCATTGTTTTCACCCTATACCTTTTGATACGTCGGTTGTTTAAGGACAAGTAAGTTTTGTCGTCGAAGTAGTTGTGTTTACATTCTTTGCATGAGATTTCACGTGACAATCAAGCCATGAAAAGATGCACGTAGGAGAGTAGAGAGTACTAATATTATAGGTATTAGCAAGTCAGTTTTAACGCGATAATACAGATATTAGTCGTTCTCGTGATATACCTTACCTGGTATTCTGCTTAAGATGCGTCGGTTCGGTATTAATAAAGATGCGTCGAACCTTGTAAGGCGAGCACCCGGACTAATACGGAACCCGACCATCACTTTGTTCAATTTTAGTTGTTTTACGTTTTGAATTCCGTGTTAGGTGATTTAGCATGCGATTATAATGTCATAAAAGCAATAAATCATACGAAAAACTGTAAATGCGAATGTAAGTAAATCACTTTGTGAGGAGTTGCACCCTCGGAGTATACACTAAACGGGACTCGATGCATAGATAGTTGAGAACGGATCTCAGAATTACTCGGGTCTATTTAGTGTGTTTTAGTGTTTGCGGTTGAAGTTGGGACGTTACGTGTTTTAGTAAGTGTTTGTGGACCTAGTGTCCACGTCTAGTATTATCGTAGTGCATAATAAAAGTAAGTGTGAGAATGTAAATTTTGTTTAGATGATAACCTAGTGACGACTCGGCTCCAAAGGCGGATCCTCCTAGCTGGCCTAGTGATTTCGGCAGAGGTCCTTTTACCGTTGACCCTTCCTGCGGCTACTCCGGCAGAGTTTCGTTACTATGGGCTGATTCTGCGGCTAATCCGGCAGAACTCCGTTACTAAACTTGGGCTAGTCGAACACAGGCACCTCGGTATCGAGTGGGGTGCTTGAAGGTGAGGAGTAGCATCGATGTCGCTTTTATCGGAACTACGATCGAGTGGATCGTTTACTTTGGGTGTCGGAGTGCGAACCCTTAGCGAGAATGTGGAGGAGAAGAGAATTGAGAATTGTGCGTCGAATGAATGAGGTGGGGGGGGAGGGGTATTTATAGGTGTTTTCGGCCCTCGTCACCCATATGGACGCCTAAGTTGTGGCGCACCAAGACTTAGGCGCCTGGGTTCGGGCGTGGGAAGTCTCAGACGCGTGGGGTGAGGCGGTTGGAGTTTTGAAGATTCGATTTTGATACTTTCCAAAACCAAGAGGGAGGAGTATAATACGTATCTTGGGGCATAAGGTTTCCCCGGGTTTAACCTAGCGCCGTGAGTTTAGTGGGCCTCGGGTGTGCATCCCGAGGTTCGCCTGGCGCGGTGCTGACTCGGTTTAGTTTCGGGACCGACTCGGGGTCCTGGTGTCAGAATTGACTCTAATTAGTGTCTATGTGACCGTAGCGACACGACTAAGGCTGCCATCATGTTAGTTTAATTTTTCCAAGTAATTTATTTTATCCGTTCTATAAAAAAACTACCTAAAACATCGTGAACCCGCGTCGCGTTGCAGTCCTATCGTCATTGGATGTTTGTTGGGCACTTCTGCAGCTACCATGTCCAAATCTGGGTGTCTACAATAATATACTCATATGCCTCAAGATCGTCCACAAATCCTTAACACAGAAAAAAATATGGTAGAACAATACCATGAGAAAAACTAAGAAAATTAAGGTGAATAACAATCGAAAACAACCTCGATTATTACCTTAACGGAAGGATCAGAATAACGATTAATTAACGATGAAACCGAGACGATTATGACTCAATTACAGGCAAGAATTAGCCTTGAAGGGCTGCTGAATATCATGGTTAAGAGGGAGAAGGAGGAGGAATTTTTGTTGTTAAATTAACAAAAATGAATGTAGGAAATGGATGGTTTTCAAGGCATAAATGTTAAGAGATTTTGATGAAAACTATGCTTAAAACCCTTATATAAACCAGCCAAAATGTAAGAATGAGAGAGTGAAGAGTCTAAGCATGAATCATCTAATTAAATGGATGAGAAGAAATATCTAAATCCTTAAATCATTTTTATAAAATGAAAAGTTTATAAAAGAAAGTGTAACGGTGATGTGTGGTCACGGTCCAATTGAGTGTAAAAGAGTCCAAAAATAATTGTAGGTTGATAAAAAGAAGAATCGTAAAATCGTTAAAGGTATTTCAAAGCATTTCGAGTAAACCTCGCGTTGGAAAACAATTATTTACGACCCTTCGTAATAAAATCATAAATTGCTAAATTTTTGTAAATAAAAAATATTTCTTAGCTGAAAATATTATATAAATGGGTTTAGACATTTTTAGGAAAAGAAACAACTTGAATCCAAGCTTAAAACGTTAGTTCGTAGAGAAGTAAAACTCCTTGCGGAAAAATAATTAGTTTACGAAGAAAATCAAATAAATAGATTTTTAAAAAAAATTAAAATATTTTAAAATAAACATAAATATTATTTGACTCGAAAATATAAATAAGGCTTGGAAAAAAGATGAAACAGAAGATAGAAACATGATAGAGTTACGACGAAGTCATAACGGAAAATATAAAAGAGTTCAGAAAATAGTGGGTGTTACAATCCTCCCCACTAAAAGAAAGTGTCGTCCTCGAAACTAAGGATAAGTAGAAAAGGAATATAAATTATCTCACTCGAAAATATGAGGATACAAAGTTCACATTAAAAAAAATTACTTTAAAAGAAAATTTTACAAATTTCAAAGTGATACGAAATCGAATGCAAATATTTATTCCAATGGGAATTGGGCTAAGCTACCCGAAGTTAAAATCTTTTAATCAATGAAATCGTAAAGTAAAGTTATTTGATAAAATAACAACATCAAATAACATTTGTAAACGAACTTGAAGAAAATTGGGTAACCAAACAATTTCAAAACAAAAGTAAAACATTTCGCTTAAGAAATTCGATAATATTTCGTTTTATGAAGAAACAAAATTTAGCTTGGAGAAATCAAATTTTGTAGTTAGTAAAAATCGAACCAGTCGTCAAACATTTTCAATAACATATTCAAAAGTTCACCAACAATAAAACGAAAACCAATTTTCAAAACGTTAAAATTTCGAAAATCTTATCAAAGTAATTATGAAAATTTCCAAAAATGTTATTAAACTTGAACATACAAAATAATTTCGACAATCTTAAAACGCTTTACATAATAATCCTATAGAAATTGAAGTATTTGGAAATATGAAATTCTTCATAAAATTCCGATCGCTTGAAAATCAAAAATTGAAATAATTTAGAAATAATTTAAGATAAATTATTAAAGCATTTTGAAACAGATCTAAATATAAATATCAACCAAAGATAAAACAAAAGTGAAGTATAAAATTCTTAAATTATAATTCAAAAATGTTAAATTTC
This sequence comes from Agrostemma githago, assembly GCA_958450325.1. Classification (NCBI taxonomy): domain Eukaryota; kingdom Viridiplantae; phylum Streptophyta; class Magnoliopsida; order Caryophyllales; family Caryophyllaceae; genus Agrostemma; species Agrostemma githago. The sequence continues at coordinate 25,314,712 of OY288239.1, read as the reverse complement.
ACGATATCCAAAAAGTTTATGTTAGTCAAACGTTTTATAAAAATAGGGAGTTCGAAAAATGGTTAACAGATAAAAAGAACAAGGATAAATAAATTAAAAATAAGAGCTTTCAAAATCGATAAAGGTCGAAGGGATGGGTCGAAGAAGAAGTAGCAGGATTTAGGAAAAAGCTAAGGGGAGGACGAGATTGAGAGTTAAAGAGAGCTCTCAAGAATTAGAGAAGAAATTAACCGTCTCGAGATTCCTAGCTAGACTCGCACAAAAAGGGTTCCTAATTCCTTCAAAACAATTCTAAGTCCAATATCGGTACTGGGTGGTCCTACTCAATCTACAACCTCCAAAATTATCAACTGCCACAACCTCCAAAATTAAGTCTTACATAATTATATAATCTTTCAGTTAGTACGGTAAGAATCCACAAATGATTTAGACAAATCCATTAATTAAGATTCCAACGGTTATCAAAACATACCCAAACTCGTAATCACTAAGGCTCATAAATTCAATGCTCATAAGGTCTAAACTCGAGGTATACTTCAAATTTCTCGAGTAAGGAACACTAAATAAACTCCACCAGTTAACAATGTTCGGACACGAAAACTTCAAAAATGATCATCAACATATTCTTAACATCATCAATAGACAGAGGTTAGGAATGTACGTTAAACCTTAAACACACTCAGCCTGACATGTTACGATAGATACTCACATTTTCAAAAACGTCATTCGGCTAAGGTTTCTGAGAATTCCATCAAATTTCACATCGTAACAGCGAAACCACTAAAATATTTATTAATTCAACGAAGCCACAATCTCGTTAGGCTAAGGGTTATGAACTATAAATCCATCAAGATGATAGGCATTAAGTATTCCTCAAATCAACACGATAAATCTAACCTTTAATTGTGCAATATTTTTTCTCTTCTTCAAGGTTCACAATGATCTATCCAAAATTTAGGTCATTCAACTCCAAAGTTTGTAGGTTACAACCTTACATCAACGATCCACGAAATAATCCATAAGAAATAAGGTTTAATCTATGTGAACCAAAATTTACTAAACAATAACGAGGACCTGAAATGGTACCACAACACTCAGGCTAACATCTTAAACAGTGATTCATGATCCCAAAATTCCACGATTAGTCCATTATAAGTCAACATTAGGTAGGAATCTCAAGTAATATTATTATTTACACTTGACTAGGTTCTATGTTGGGTATCAAGTATCCATCTGACAGAATAAACTCTATTCTTACGTACTATCCAAAATCATATTCGGCTCTAAGTACTTCATATAATATGGTAACCTATAACCCAAGGGCAACACTTCAGGTACGATCCTAATTCCATTATTTAACTAATACCATTCAAATCAAATCTCAAAAAGCTTAATATACTAGATGAAAAGGTACAACTCACAATCCTCAAACCATAGGTAACAAGAAGTTAACTAAACCTCAAACATTTATAGCTTCCAAAAGGTTCACTAAGACAGAATTTGGTCTAACCAAAGAATCTCAAGAGGAAGATGGTAAAGTAGAAGAATAGAACAAGGATTCACCATAAGAATGAAGATGAGAATATAAGAGAGGAATTGGAAAAAGCAGAGGGTGGAAGATGAAAGAAAAGAATCAATTATCCTAGATACTTCAGATCACGAACCAAAGAAGAATCTTCGGGCCTGCAGAGTTCATTGGGGAACTCGCCGGATTTCTTCAACTTCGAGTAGAGGAATAAGCACACTACTATTGAGTCGCTCCATCTGGACCCAAAGTGATTTTACATCTGAGTCTGCTGCACCGTGATGGAACTGGAATCTACTCTTGATCATCTAGCTGTATCTTGAGCAAACTGAACCTGGACTGGAAGGTCACCATTGTATCTTCCTTGGGACACCAAGCTGTCCACTCGAGTCAGCCGGTGATGAGCATTAAGTAAGTCTTGTCTCGATCTTGAGCGGCATCACGTTAGCATCTTGTCCACTCATCATCTTCTTCGACATATAAAACAAATATTCAAGGCTAATCATTGAGTTTCAGGAACAAAAAAGCTAAACAAATAAGTCCTTGTTTCTACCCATCTCTAGTAATATTTTTATTTATTGTTTAAATAATTTACTGGTATTTTCCCTATTTTCAGGTGTAAGCGTTGGGAGCAGTGATGCTCTGATACCAACTGTAATCCCCTGGAAAATCTAACACGATACAGTGGCGGAAATACTATAGAGTCAGGATTAAAACACACCGTAACTATGTCTTAGTAAATTAAAATGGTAAAGTCAAACAATAGACCATGAATAAAAATGGCCAAAATTTAAAACAATCCATAAAAGGGATTTGAACATTCCATAAGACATAATTATTAAAATAACCAAGCAGGATCCACACTGCTCGCTAGCTCACACCCGAAAACACGTATACCTGCCATGTTAAAACATAACAACCACAATCAGTGGGGAGCAACGTTAACGTTCTCCCAACCGTATAACAGGATTTTAAAACTGTAATTACTACTATAGAAAAATAGTAAAAATGAAAATACAGTAAAACATTATAATGAAAATAAGCTTTCAGTGAAAATCTCACGTATCGAAACAATATAATGAAAATGAGTTTTCCGAATAAAACATAAAACATTTGCCAACCTGCAAATCAAAATTATATCGATAATAATAAAATATTCAAAATGACGTTATGGATAGGATTAGTGTAGATAGCCAGACTTTCACTAGGATAATACTAGAAACTAGCTTCGAGAACTGTAGACTTAACTCATAACAGAATGCAGTCTCTAACTAGGCAACTCAACCATAACAGGACTGCGTGCAGCGAGTTCCTGGTTTAAGTAGTATACACCCCTCCTGGATACAAACCATATCCAGTTCAACCCGACGCGACTTACACGATGCGATATCTAAGTTTAAGGGCACAATGCACACTCTCCTGAACACAAACCATGCTCAGTTCAACAACCAATGTTCCCCATAAAGACACACTAGCCTTACAGTTGATGGCAAAAACGTACATCCCAGATTATATTAGTCTAACCCCACACTTGTCCTTATTTCATAACTCCAAAACCAAGCCATTATCGATATGTAAAAAGATATAATCATTATAAACGTATAATATGGAGATAAAAGAAGTAATCATTATATTCTAAAGGGTTATTTCATGGGAATAATACCAACTATGTGTGTACTTCTTAAAATAATCCAAATTATACGTAATCTCATTTTAATATGAACTAAGCATTCATTAATCTCGCTTTGTTATGTATGAAATTATGACTTGCTATTACAGGTCATAGTGACTTGTTGTAACTTTCTAGGGTTTTATTAGGTCCGTTGCAGTCATCGTGAAAGCCAAAATAACAATAAAAATATTGTTTTCATAGCTTCTATAAGACTAAATGAAAATGAAATGAAAGATAAATTTTCGGAAAATTTAATTTTTTTCAATGGCCGAAATGAACACGAAATGTGAATCAGAAGAAGAAGAGTTAGAGAAAGAGTTGAATAAGGGAGGTTCAACAGGTAGCCGGTCACTCCTAGCAAAGCGAGGTTAATGAAGACATAGTTCGTATTTAATGTGAGATTACGTATAGTTTGTACTAATTTAAGAAGCACACGCATAGTTGGTATTATTTCCATGAAATAACCCTATTTTAAAAAAGGAAACTTTATATTTTAAGAAACCTTACTAAAAATACCATCATATCAAAATATCAAAAATATTAGTTCATACTAACACAACATTTTTAGTAAACGTTATAGATTTATAAAACTAATACTTTCGGACTTAATTAATTAACAATATTAATTTCTAAAATAAGGATAAATGAGTTTATGAAATTATTGAATATTACAAAAGTGTTTGTTAAATTATTAAAATATCTTAAATACCTTATTACTACTAATTTGGGTGTTTCCAAAATTTATAAAAATCAAATTCTATAAATATTAATAGTTTCGACAATACGAACATAAATAGGATTTTACGGCAAATGTAAAAATAAATCTTTTAAGGTCTTTTTATTTAATTAAACCATTAAAAAAATTTAGAATATGATAAGGGGTGATTAACTCTTAAAGTTTCAGATTTAAATATTTTCAAAATTCCTGGAAAAATAATTCATTTAGGTGGAATGGACCATTTTAACGATAAATCGTAATTTTGTCCAAACATCAATACTATTAATTAAAGGCTTCGATAAATAGTACAAAAATTATGTAAAATAGCTAAAATACATTTTTGGACATTCTATCCAGAAAATTAATTTTGTCCAGAATCCTTAAACTCAGGTTTTAAAGGGTTTTCTCGTTAATCGTCTAATCTCGACAATAATGATTAATAAAAATAGTAATTACAAAACGATTTTAAAATAGTAATCCAAAAATTATTATTAAACTTAAAAATCATTATTTTCCAGAAAATAACATTTTTTCCAGATTTCACCATTTCCATTAAAACCGTATTTTAAAACTCGTTTTCACAATTAACGATTCCATTAATAAAACTTATCGTTCCTATCATTTTATTAAAGTATTAAAAATCATAATAATACATTTTATCATGAAATCATCAGAAACACAATTTCTCCATATTTAAAACACCAACCAGAAATCAGAAATTAAAACGACAAACACGGTTTTTATCGGTAAACGATGATCTAAAGTGATTAATTAATTCATCCACTTAACAATTCCGAATAATTATGAAAAAAATCAGAAAATTCTATTTCACCAGAAATTTTACCCACGTCAAAATTCATATTAAAATAAAATGCTTAAGTGCAAGAACCAAAAATTGGCTTTTAATCGTTTTTGTTCAAAACGGTAATAATTCAATAATCGATATCAAAAATATCAGAAAAATACCAAATTATCAAGAATCATAAAAAATTTTATATTTACAGAATATAATCATATATTACATGTTTAGACCGAATATGACCATTTTACAAATTAATATAACAATTCAATCGTTAATCTCGTAAAAGCGATAAAAATACCGAAACATGCTAATTTTCAACTTTTAAAAAGTTTCCAGATTATATGACATACATATATTTTCAAAAATAAAATATAAAAATATACATGCAAATACACAATTAAAATCATGAAATACCGGGTAACATCGACGTTACCTTTAATCTAAACCTGAATCGATAATATACTCGTCGGCCTCAAGATCGTCCAAAAGTCCTTAACACACAAAAAAATATGGTAGAAAAATACCATGAGAAAAACTAAGACCCAATGACCTGTAGGGTAACAACCCTTAAACCCAATGACTTGTTACGAGTATTAACCGAAAATACAAAACTAGAGGGGTAACAATTATATCTTATTTGCAGCGGAACAACATATTAATAAGAAGTATAATAAACTCAAACGTATGTATATATATATATATTCAAGTATTCCAATACGTATATTCAAGTACTCCAATATTCGACATCAATTTTTTTAATTATTCAAGTACTTCAAAAAATTAGAAACCCTAATTCGTAAATAAATTTAAAAACAACAAAAATTAAGCAAAATTGGAGGAATAGGAGTGAAGAAGGACAACAAATTAAACTCGTCATTCGTTAATGACAGTAATCGAGAACAAAATTACAAAAAAGAAGTCGTAAATGAAGTGTGAAGTGTTATACCAGAATGGTTGAGGTAAAGCAAAATTAGGATTGAAATTGACGAGATTCACCTGAAAAATCGGCAAAACAACCGCACAAAAATTAACAATCAACGGAAAATATCGAGAATTTAAAGTGAAAATGAAGAAATTGCTAACCGAAACAGAAGAAATTAGGACGCGCAAAACAGTAGAAGCAAACTGCAGCAATTAGGGCGGCACTATTAGAATGAAACTAAAGAAATTGAATGATGATGATGGAGATGCTGGAAATGGGAAGGAAATGAAGAGAGAGGAAATGAAGAGAGAGAAAGGGAGAAATCAAATGAGACACCTAAGTGAGGGAGTGAAGGAGGGTTTTTTTTATTGGTTAGATCAAATCTGAGCCTTGATCAACGGTCCAGATTGTTAGGGTATTTACACCAAATTGGTGTGTTTACAGCAAATCCTATATATATATATATATATAGTAGAGATCAAGTAAGTTCATCATATGTAAATAAGTCTATATTAAAGTTACGGATGACATACGATAAAATTACATTAGTTCAAAATTGATATGTAACTGTAACATTCAGCACTGTTATTACTTCAAGTGATAAAGTGCAACTGTATCACTCATCTCGTGTAACTTTAAGCACTTTTTGTGTAACTTTAACACTGGAACTTATGAACTTATAAGAGTTGTTGACCTTATGTGAACCTATCTCTATATATATATAGAGAGAGAGGATCAAGGAAATTTGGTATGGATTGGGAAGATGGGAAGTTTTGTTTTTGGTCTTTGATCTTGTATTAAATAGATGGCTTAGATGGATGGTGTGTTTAAAAACAAGGATATTTCATTGAACTGACAGCAGTAGTGGAGAGAGAAACAACACTTCCCTCAATCAAACTTTCACTCCTTACAACTTCATGCACCCTCTTCTTCATCTTCATCCATCGAACAAAAACAACGCATCATTGTGGACATGACATAGGTCCACCCTGACGCGGCCACGCGCGGGTTTGACAGACAAATGAATCTCGTGGTAAGATTATTCTCGGGTCGAAATTTAACTTGAAATAGGAGTCGCCATCGAACTTTATGGGAGTTCGGACCCGTTCGAACCCACTCTATTCTTGGGCATATCGTGCACAAAGCACGCCTCGCTTTAGTACTAGAGCTTATGGGAGTTCGTTCCTTTGCATAAGGATATCGATATCGAGTTACCGAATATCGTATATCAAATGACTTTTGTTTGCCAACGGTTTCGGACATCCGGAAACGAAAGGTTCTGAGTAAGGGGTGAGGGTACGTGTTGGGAAGCCCATGAAGGACACCCAACCCCGCCCGCTCCTAGCGGCCTCTACTAGGATATCGTACGGTTCTCGTGTACGCGCGTTAGTAAGACGGTTAAATGATATGCAAACAACATTTTTAGCTACGCATGTGAAATACGCGTTAAGCTACGTCATTTAATGCATCTAAAATTATGTCGAAATTGTATTTAGCAAGCGATGGTTCATTTAGAAAGCGGTAAATGGCAAACATCAAAAATAAATAAACCCGGAAATAAATTACAAATTACGAGGGCGGAAATAAAACACGAAATTACAATACTTGAACATAGCAATAATATAAATCGGTTAGCGACGATAAAGGTGACTTATAAACGGACCCGTAAATAGAAAAATGTAATTGAAACCGTAAACCGACTAAATGGACTAACTACGATCACTTACACATTGCATTGTGTGTTGACTGAAGGTCGGAGACTTTAATATGCGTTTAGCGTATGGGACTGAAGCGTAGTACTAGCTTGAACATAGCTCCGACTTATCATAGCGGAATGGAAATTCCTCGACACGTTCTACATTGGATACGACTAAAGGGTCGTCAATATAGGATTAGTCTTACAAGACGTTGCTCAAAGTCTTAAAGGTAGCTAGAAAATAACGGATATAATGTATGGATTTTGAAGTAGGAAACACGTGATTGAATTAACACGTGACGACTTTAAGTCGTAAAAATGCCTTAACGGGACTCTATGTCACTTTTAGGCTCACGTTGGAGACCTACAGGGGTCACTCGACCGAGTCATTGAGGGGACTCGATCGAGTGCCCTTCGTGAAGACCTCCTGCCCATTTTTGAGGGGGTCACTCGATCGAGTGGCCCTTAGGCACTCGATCGAGTGCCCCTTTGTAACAAGCTATGGTTCGTTTTGAAACAAGCCGTTTCGTAGTTTAATGATTTGAATCGAGAGATAATCGAGCAAAATATAAATATTACATAATTTATACTCGCTTGATTCTCGATGACTCATTATGCACGATGCTCGGTTATGGAACCGGTATCAAGCACTTTAGAGTAGAATATATGAAATCGAAATTAATCGGACTAGAACGAATATCAATTCCCTCCACATCACGACATCACAATCAATCGTTACGGACCATGTGACGATCAATTCTGCGTCAACGGGTTTCGTGCTAGTTCAATTATCGACAACCCTTTAGGCGTGACATTTGACAACAGAGTCAATATCATACCTTTAGAGTAGTACTTAGAAAATGGCATCAAATATGCTCGATAATAAATTACCGCGATCGCATCATACCCTTAAGCGTCTAGGGTGGCGCGCCTCGAAGAGCGCCACCTCCAGTACGACTTTTCGAAGGATTATAACGGATTTTGGACGGAATTCGTTATCGAACATACTTCGAAAATTTGATTGCCGTCACAAACTTAGATCCATAGCGTTTCGATGTCGTAATTTGGCTTTTAAAGCCAACGACGATCGATTTAGTGTCATTGGATGTTGCTCGAATCGATTTAAAATAGTTTAAAAAAAATATATATATAGGCGATATTTTATATGACGAAATATAATAAAATAACAATAAATGTTAGATGTTAGTAATGTTACGAACGATAATTAAAAGTTAGGAACGGAAAATAAAATGTTAGTAGTTAGCGGTACGAGAATTAAATGTTAGGTGTTAACGGTTAATACACGAAAATTAAAAGAGAATAGAGATTAGAGATTAGAGAAGACGGGGTTTGTTTACACCCTCAACCTACATGCTAATGATCTCGAAACACGGGCTCGTCTAGAGGTAGAGTAGGCACGAGAGCGGTCGAGAGTGTAGGGTGTGTGATTAGGGAGAAAATGTTCTCGATATTTGGCGAGTTTTGATCTTGGGAATTTGTATGTGTGTGAGTGTGGAGTACTCAAGGATGGTGGAAAAATGAGGGTTGAAATGAGGTAGAAATGTGATGAAAATCATAGGTGAAATGAAAAGCTAAGGGGGGTATTTATAGATTTTACCTCTGTTGTGTGCTAAATCTAGATCGTTTTCCCCCTCATTTAGACCTGTTTTTCCATCATTTTGCGAGTTTAGACTGTGATTATCGCTATATTTTGTGTACTTCTCGCATTAGCGTCCCTCTTGTGCGTTTTACGTGTTTTTGGTAGTTTTTCTATCAATTTTCAAAGGATTTGGCACCGAAATCACGATCGAGCTTCCACGAACACAAGAGAAGGGAATACCGTCCAAAGACCAAAGCACACAACTTAAAGTTTAGAGCCATCCATTCAATCGACGAAGAATGAGACAAGGAAATAGGCCAGCAGTATGACTGGGTGAAATTTCACCCGATGAGACACCACCGGGCGAAATTTCACCCGACGGTAAAGTGCCTCCCCGAAGAATTTTTCGAGCTTCCCCACCGGGCAAAGTTGACCAGGCGAAATTTCGCCCACCGGGTGAAATTTCACTGGATGGTGAAGAACGCCGGAAATCGCAAAAAATGAAGAAAATCTCACCGGGCGAAATTTTCACCCGGTGGGATTAGTCCATCAAGCCACAGAGCAAAACTTCGCCCTATGAAGATGCAAAGGATGATTGTCTCACTAATGAAGCAAAAGTTGGATTTGGGCTTTAGGTTAAGAGACCCATTAAGGCATCACCTCATTAGTGTAGTCAATCCATCATTAGAGTAAGCAAGTAGTAAGAGGCCTCCATTAAGGTAGTTACACATCCATTAGTATTAATCTAGTAGTATTCTTAGTAATTCTCTATAATTCTAAAAGTTTACATAGTATTAGTAATAGATCTACTTAGTTTCCATCAACAATTCTCTAAATTTCAAGTTTGTAGAAGATTATTCAAGTTTTATTTGAAGATTTGTGGGTTTATTGAAGAATTAGTGACAAGTTCTTCATTCTCTCCATCAAAGATTCAATCTTTATTTATGTAATCATCATATTTCTTCTAGATCTTCATAGTTGGTACATTTCTCTTCCACTCTGTAATCTCTAGTTTAGATTTAATTTAGTTTTCTCATTATTGCCTTGTTTAGATCATCTTAGTATAGTTAGTTTCTCTAGATTTTACTTATGTTGTTCTAGATTATTCTCTAGTCTATTTTGTTAGATCTTGTCTCTACCATAGTTTAGTGGGTAATTGTTAGATCATAGTTTTCTCATCATTTTATAGTTAGTTTCCTTAGATCTAGTTAATATGCATGCTTTAGTTAGTTTCTCCTTAGCTAATGTTTTGTTGTCTTCCATTATGATTAGCGAGTAGATTTCTTGTTGGGGGGGTTTAGGGATGAGGACTTGGATTATTTGAATTTAGAGGTATTGGTGGGTTGCTTGCTTGTTGGTTTATCTTGCTTGTGGTTGTTGTGTCATTGTTGTTTTAGTCCGGCCAACTAGACCTACGTTGACTCGTTTCTTTCAATATGGGGAAACTCGGGGTAGAAATTACCACAACTAGAGACTTACCCTTCTTCGCCGCGAAAGCAGGATTTTAGGTCGGTTGGGTGAAGAAATCGAAAGGTGGCATTCTTCCTTTATCAATGTCGCGACAAAAACTCGATCCCGACTTTCTTAGACCCCATGTTCCGAATCCCGACTTCCCCCTAACGCCTTTCCCTAGATTGATCACCCTTAGCTATTCTCGTAGTTATTTCTCTAGCATAGACTCGACCCTTAGAAACCCCCCTCTAGACATCAAACACACCGCTTTGAACTTGTCAACACACTCCGTTCCCTGTGGACCGACCTCGACTTACCACGAATACTTGTTTGTTTTTGTGTAATCTCGAGTCTTAAAAATATCGTTTGATCCCCCGTCCTTCGTTAACGACCGATCCGATTGGGAGGCGATCAACCCCCCGGCTAGGGGTCACTTGATCAAGTGGCCCGAAATTCACTCGATCGAGCGGCCTTGAAAAGGATGCCTGGTCGGTTTTTGAGGGTGCACTCGATCGAGTAGCCCTATGGCACTCGATTGAGTGGGTCTTAGGAGGGTAGAACAAAAATAGGAAGGTTTAGATCTTGTGTTAACTTTGATTTGCATTGATTTTGTTTGTTTTATTTGTTTTGGCTTTGCACTTAGACATAGCGTGAGGCTGGTTTCATCTCGGGTTTCAACTTTGACTGGTTTTGACTCAGTCGCAAAAGATGGTTTTATTTCCGGTGACGGTTTTAGCTCAAAATAGCTTTATTTTATTGGGAAGGACCCACTGAGTCTGAATTTGAGGTTGATTTTGAGAGATTTGTACTCCGCTAAGTGCCCACTTTGGATACTATTGATTCTGAGATCGTGTTCGAGCGTATTAAAGTATGTTTGCATCCGATCATCATCGGGTGTTTCGTTGGAAACTGCTGTAGACACTAGCAGACAAAATGCGGGTGTCTATAGAGCCCCCACTCTAAATGAGGCTTGGACAAGGCGAAAGTCAGAGTAGCCATCAGGCCAATAGAGGATTAAGACCTGGCAGCCTTCCAGTCGGGTCGTTTATATTCTATTAGACTTGCGTGAAGGGCTCGCCAACAATAAGTAGAGGGTCATACCTGTCTTTGATGATGATAGCTCCATGGGCACTTGCTTCTGAAGTCCTGGGTGTACCTGTATGCAGACACATCATACCTTGGATGTAGCATTTCATGAGAAATACCGCTTCGGGTCTTCCGCTAGGGAGTAAAGGAGCAGTGCAGGGACTTGCTTCTGAAGTCCTGGGTGTACCTGTATGCCGACACATCACATCTTGGATGTAGCATTCCAGGAGAAATACCGCGTTGGGTCTTCCACTGGAGAGTAAAGGAGTTGCGCGGGGACTTGCTTCTGAAGTCTCGGTGTACCTGTATGCCAACACATCACATCTTGGATGTAGCATTGTAGGAGAAACACCGCATTGGCTTTTTCGCTAGGGAGTAAAGGAGCTGCGCGGGGACTTGCTTCTGAAGTCCTAGGTGTACCTGTATGCCGACACATCACATCTTGGATGTAGCATTCTAGGAGAAACACCGCCTTTGATGTTCCACTAGGGAAGCACAAGCTGGTACCTGAAATGTTAGATATATGGCAGAAATAACAGATATAGCAAGATAGCATATAGGAAATGCAGTTAACATCCATAGACTGGTGTGCGCTGGGGAAAATGATTTTTGTTTTATTTTGAAATCGAAGTCCTGACAGCAACTGCATTGCTAGAAGATAGGTTTTCAAAATTGAAGTCTTAGAAAATACTCGAAGTTTTAATAGATCAAAGTTTGACCTTGTCGAAAAGGATTTTTTCAAATAGCTGAGTTTTGCAAGTTTCAAAGCAAGAATTTGAAGAGAGAGGCATACCAACAGACTCGACTCTGGACGCGATAGGACGAGTTGACAGACACAACTTGGACTCTCGAGGGGTTGAACCGTGACTCGGTAGGGGATGGGCCACCTAAGACTACAAGACTCTTAAGCTGCGTTATTCCGTAACCTAGGCGAATGGCAACACGGTCGAACTTCAAAATGGGACAGATGTGTTATAGGGGAATTGCAGTAGTTTGTAATGAGACTGTTACTACACGACGGGACTTAGCGGTAGCGATGCTGTAGTCTAGTTCTTTTGAATTTTTAGTTTTGGGGTACGTTCCCAAAGTAGGTGTTGCTTCGAGTCCCTGACAGATTCTCGTCTTCGACTGAGCCGAGTACTAGGGCACACCATAGAAAGGTGGCTATTTTCAAAATCTTTTGGATTTTGTGAGTGGATGGGGATCTTCTGTCTAAGAGAAGCCCTTGGGACGACAAAGTGAATTGTTGAGAACATGACAATGTCGTGACCAGAATGAAGATGTTTTTTGAATTTGTGTCAATGTGGGTGGTTGTGCCCTTGTCGAAAGGCTGCCTACGTATTCACGTGTAATGAAATCAAACCAAGCCGTAGTTCAGGGGATTTGAAAGATATATTATGGTGCCTAGTTTATTAGGCTTTGGGTGTAACTAGTCATGGTGATGGTGTAGGCTAGGTGCATTCTCAATGATGTCTTGATCAAAGGGCTAGAATAGTTAGGATGTTGATCCTGTGAATGTGAGCGTTCTCTGGAGTAGCCCCCAGAGGTTGTGTGAACTATTTGGGCACGTTCTATCCCACCGCAAGTTGAGTTCCCGTGTTTGGGGCTGGTAACTGGTTTGGATGTTTTTGGAAATGTGGAGCCAGGCAGTAAGTGGCTTTGATGATTTGACATCTGGAGCTCAATTTTTGTGGAGCTAAATCTTCGAGGGTAAGGTATTTTAATGTGCTAGGAAAGGGGGAAGTTGAGTAAAAATGACTCGAACTTCAATTGGGGTAGGTTTGATAATGCGGGATCTGATTCCATGTCCGGCCCTAATGGTTAGGGGGTATTCTATAGAGCTTCAATCCTCAAAATTTCGGGCAGTCTCTTAGCCTAGGTCTCGAGATGGTCTTGAGGGTTGTAATGTGGGAAGGCTAGATATGGTGTTAGCTGACCAGCTTGATTGTTTCTCCTCTATTTAATGGTATAGGCATTGATAATTTTTGAATTGACCGTACCTTGGTCAAGGGACCTTCACTTGAGTTGACCGCTAACCACAGTCATGGGTTTTTGAATTTTTTTTGTGGTTGACCTCTTAACCCCAGTCATGGGATTCTTCACTTGGGTTGACCGTGCCCCGGCCAAGGGATTGGCCATACTCTGGTCGAGAGAATGATCGTATTTGGTCGAGGGATGTTGAAAGTTCTCTTTGATCATGACCACCTCTTTTATTTTGGCCTTTTGCTTTTTCCTTGGACTTTTGATTTTTTTGTCCAACTTCTTTTTTCACGGTTACCCCCCCTATGATGTTGGCAATAAGCACGGGTAGTCCCGGATCTGTGGAGTCAATTTGTGGGCGGATCTGGGGTTGGGCCTATCGGTTGGATTAGGCCTTTGGAGTTAAGCCTTTGTAAGGTGTAAGCATAGTTGGTGTTTATGTGAGTGAAAACTCGCGGTGGAGTACTCTACAGTAAGCATGGTGGTTTAGATCTCGCGATTGTTAGCATAATTCCAAGCAAGCTTGGTGGAAACATTGTCCCAAGTTGGGTATCTCCTAGCGTCGAGCATATAGAACAACAATGTTTCCCCTTTTTTTGGTCAGACTAACGCCTAAGGTAGGGATTGGTCGGTCTTATTGGAGGGGTATTATGGTGGGAAATGGGCTTGCCTCCCGTCTTGAACCCAAACTAGGAGACTACCTAGATTTGTCATAGGATTCGATATCGCTCCTGCTAGGAGTAGTTATGTGGCTTTCTATGCCAGACATGGAACAGGTAAAGGAAAACACGGGTCTCGATTTGCTGCAGTCATTATAGATGTGCCTATAATAGTCACGTGCATGTGCTCACAGTGTATGATGATGTTCATCATGTTCTCGGAAACACATAAGGAAAGCATATATGAGGAATAGAAAAGCCGATTTTATTGGAGTGTGAAAAGAGGACAGAATATAGTTGACTCTAACTCTGACTTTGAAATTGAAGGAAGTAGAACATCCTAGACTGAGACTCAGACTTAAATCAAATCAGGACTCTCGGATGATGTCGTCAGTTGTCTTCGAATTCTAAGGACTCAAGTGCATGTCCAGTATAGTCTTCAGTAGAAGCTTCACCCAGATCTTCATTACGTCGAAGATCGTCTTCAATTCTAGTGCCCATTTTGGTAAGCACCGCAAAGTTCAAAATGTCGGCATACCTGAGATGGGCGCGGTAGGAGGGTAGAAGGTTATTGATGAACACCTCCACTAGTGTTTTTCGTTGGGCTTGTCTATCAGCTTAACACTCTCAGCCCGCCAACGTTGAAGGTATTTGGTGAAACCCTCTGTTGGATCTTGAGCCATGACTTCTAGAATCCGCGTGGTAGTCTGAAGTTCACTATTATCAGAATAGTTTTGAGTGAACTCAGCCACGTCTTCCCAAGTTGGGAATCTTTTTGTATTTAGCCTATAGAACCAGGCTTTCGGGTATTTTCCGAGGGACACACCGAACAAATTGATGAACATGTCGGCTTTGACCCCCTTGATTGCCATAAACGCCTTGAAGGCTCGGAGGTGTAGTAATGGATCCTCCGTCCCTTCGAATATGGGTAACCCCTCTAAGTTGAGATCCTTTGGTAGTTTCTCACTGATGGGTGTATAGTCTCGGGAGTTTTCAACACGGATGTTGTTCCCTTAGAGGGCACAGAACTGTTCCTCGAGCATACACACCGTGCTGATCATTGTGACAAATGGCCCAGTATTCACCAATCTAGAATTGAGGTCCTGCCGTTCAATGACAGTTAAACGAGCATTCATGGCCTCTTGGTCGGTTCTTACGAACACTATTTGGGTTTCAACCATGGCATGCCTACTAACCATTATCTTCAGCAAAGCCTTCATTTCATTAATGGTGTTTTCCATGTCCCTATTTCTGGTTGTGGGTGCCATACTCTGCGAGAATACCTACGTAATCAGAAATGTTGCTTCGGGACCCGAACACGCCAAGGCATAGGAAATAGCGTAGAAGGAAACACGACTCTGGTTTGTCTCTCCTAAGGCAAGTGCGTAGGGTACGATTCTCAGAGCGATTGTGATTAATCCCTCCATCGGAGAACAACCCCCAAGTGAGACTAAAGATCCTGATAGGACTCAGATGGTGTGGAATCTAAGTGACTCAAAAGTGGGGTACGTGAGACAATACGTGTAGGACATGACCCTTAGAGCAACCGTGATTGATTGCTTTGCTGAAGAGTAGCCTCCGAGTTGGATCGAAGGTTTTGTTAAGACTCGAGTATTGGACGAGTGACCCTTGGACGTAAGGATCATTAACCTTTAGCTACAGGGTTATACCTTGTAAAAGGTTGACTCTGTGTTGTGTGTCAAATTTGGACCATTTTTCCTCCCATTTAAGCCCGTTTTTCCTCCGTTTTGCGAGATTAGAGTGCGATTATCGCCCTATTTTGAGTATTTCTTACATTAGAGTCTCTCTTTTACATTTTACGTGTTTTTGGTAGTTTTCTGTCTATTTTGACAGGATTTTCGACCAAAAATGTATCCGAGCTTCCATGAGCATGAAAGAGAGAGATACCGTCCGAAGAGCAAAGCACACAACGGAAAGTTCAAGTAATTCAATCGATCGACAAAGAAAGAGACCGGAAAAGAGGCATAAAACCATCGGGTGAAATTTCACCCGATGAGTCACCACCGTGCAAAATTTCACCCGACGACATTTTCCACCTCCCCGAAGATTTTCGTGAACATTCACCACCGGGAAAAATACTCACCACCGGATGAAGTTTTGCCCTACGGTAAAGGAGCGCCAAAATTGCATTTCTGGAGAAAGTCCATCGGGTGAAATGACCGGGTGAAATTTCACCCGGCGGTATTGACTCACGGATGACCTTAAATCGCATGATGAAGTTTTGTCATATGAAGATGCATAGGGTGAGAGTCTAATTAAAGGAAGAAGATTGGATTATGGGCCTTAAGTTGTGTGACCCATTAAGGGTTTAGTATATATAGCAACCCTAGTTTCCTTACACTAGAACATCCCATTAGTGCCTTAAGTGTGCCTCCTTAGATTAGGCATTGTTTTAGTAGATCACCATTGTAGAAGCTTCCTTATAAAACTCCATTTTAGATCTAGAAAATCTTCTTAGTTTTAGATTAATTTTGTCTTTCAATCTACAATCAAGTTCTTATAATAGTTTAGATTTGGGTTTTATTTTGAAGATTGAAGAGGTTTACAAGAATTGTGTGACAAAGTTCTTGCATTTCTTCTCAAAGATGCAATCTTTATTTTGATCTTCATCATCTTCCTCCTTTCATTTTATGCATAGTTGGTACTTTTTTTCCTTCTCCCTTTCTCCATTAATTGATTAGTTTTCTTTTTAATCTTTTCTTAATCCTTTGTTTGTTTGTCTTGTCATTTTTATGTTAGTATTGTCTTAAATCTCCAACATTAGTAATTCCTTGTTTTTCTCTCTCCTTTGTTTGTTTCTCCATAGTTTGCTTGTTTGCCTTGTTTTTCTCTCTCTCCTTTGTTTGTTTCTCCATAGTTGTTTGTTTGTTTTCTCTTATTTTTGCCTTGTTGTTTATTTACTTCTTTAGTTATCATTTTAGTAGTAATTTCCTTTCTTTTGTGTTAGATATCGTAATGGTTTCGAGTAATTTCGCGTTTTGAAAATTGGGGGACGATCCCGTCTTTTGAAATTGGCAGCATGCCGACAGGGGCAGTTTTTTTGAAAAGTTGAATGTTTGAAATTTCGAAAATAAATTGCAGAAAATTTGAAAATCGAAAATGGCATCCCGAAGATTTGAAAATCTAAATGAAAATTTGAAAATCGAAAGGTGATCGGAATTCAAATGTTGAAATGGACAGAATGCAAGCTAGAAAATAGGCTACTTTTGAGTCAAATCATAAGTTTAAATTTTGGCAGCATTTCGAGCTTTTGAAAACTTGACATTTTTTTGAAAAGATGAATTTTTGAAATGATGGTTTTTGAAAATAACACGGAAACCAAGCAGCAAGTAGTCAGGCAAGCATTATGATGACAGCATGTATGCTTTACATTAAGTCTCGGTCGGTCAAATTAAAATCGGGTCTATACCAACATCGATGGCTCTCTCGTAAATCAGGACGGACTTCCTAGCCGAGTTGGTCTTAGAACATGTTGCGAAACCCATATGAATTCGCCCATAAATGTCTTTAGTGCACGCATTTAGGAATGCACCGCGGTATAGTGGGACGTCGGTCACAAGTAACCGGCCCGAGCAAAATTTGGGTTATGCATGAACCATCGAACTAATGCGCACACATTAATAGACGAACGATTTCTCTTCGAGTCTCACCCTTAGAATCCTGATGACAAATGGTACATCAGGTATCCCCAGCCGAGTCGCCAAATTGTGAACATGACATAGGTCCACTCCGACGCGGCCACGCGCGGGTTTGGGTAGGCGAATGAATCTCGTGGTAAGATTGTTCTCGGGTTGAAATTTAAATCGAAATAGGAGTCACCACCGAACTTTACTGGAGTTCAGACCCGTTTAAAACCACTCTTTGCTTGGGCGTATCGTGCACAAAGCAGGGACCACTTTAGTGCTAGAGCTTATGGGGGTTCGTCCCTTTGCATAAGGATATCGATATCGGGTTACCAAATATCGTATATCGAATGACTCTCGTTTGCCAACGGTTTCGGACATCCGAAAACCAAAGGTTCTGAGTAAGGGGTGAGGGTACGTGTTGGGAAGCCCACGAAGGACACTAAAATCCGGCCGCTCCTAGCGGCCTCTACTAGGATATCGTTCGGTTTTCGTGTACGCGCGTTAGTAAGACGGTTAAATGATATGCAGACAACATTTTTAGCTACGCATGTGAAATACGTGTTAAGCTATGTCATTTAATGCATCTAAAATTATGTCGAAATTGTATTTATCATGCGATGTTCATTTAGAAAGCAGTAAATGGCAAACATCGAAAATAAATAAACCCGAAAATAAATTACAAATTACGTGGGCGGAAATACAACACGGAATTACAATACTTGAACATAGCAATAATATAAATCGGTTAGCGACGATAAAGGTGACTTATAAACGGAACCGTAAATAGAAAATGTAATTGAAACCGTAAACCGACTAAAGGGACTAACTACGATCACTTACACATTGCATTGTGTGTTGACCGGAGGACGGAGACTTTAGTACGCGTTTACCGTATGGGACCGAAGCGTAGTACTAGCTTGATCATAGCCCCGACTTATCATAGCGGAACGGAAATGCCTCAACACGTCCTATATTGGAAACGACTAAAGAGTCGTCAATATAGAACTAGTCTTACGAGACTTTGCTCAAAGTCGTATAGGTAGCTAGAAAATAACGGATATAATGTATGGATTTTGAAAGAGGAAACACGTGATTGAATTAAAACGTGACGACTTTAACTCATAAAAATGCATTAACGGGACTCTATGTCACTTTTAGGCTCACGTGGGAGACCTACAGGGGTCACTCGATCGAGTCATTGAGGGGACTCGATCGAGTGCCCTTCGTGAAGACCTCCTGCCCATTTTTGAGGGGATCACTCGATCGAGTGCCCCTTTGTAACGAGCTATGGTTCGTTTTGAAACAAGTCGTTTCGTAGTTTAATGATTTAAATCGAGAGATAATCGAGCGAAATATAAATATTACATAATTTATACTCGCTTGATTCTCGATGACTCATTATGCACGATGCTCGCTTATGGAACCGGTATCAAGCAATTTAGAGTAAAATATATGAAATCAAAATTAATCGGACTAGAACGAATATCAATTCCCTCCACATCACGACATCACTATCAATCCTTACGGACCACATGACGATCAATTCGGCGTCAATGGGTTTCGTGCTAGTTCAATTATCAACAGCCCTTTAGGCGTGACATTTGACAACGGAGTCAATATCTTACCTTTAGAGTAGTACTTAGAAAATGGCATCAAATATGCTCGAAAATAAATTACCGCAATCGCATCATACCCTTAAGCGTCTAGGGCGGCGCGCCTCGAAGAGCGCCACCTACAGTACGACTTTTCGAAGGATTATAACGGACTTTGGACGGAATTCGTTATCGAACATACTTGACTCGAAAATTTCATTGTCGTCAAAAACTTAGATCCTTAGCGTTTTGATGTCGTAATTTGTCTTTTAAAGCCCACGACGATCGGTTTGGTGTCATTGGATGTTGCTCGAATCAATTTAAAATAGTGTTTTTAAACATATAGGCGATATTATATATGACGGATGATACTTGCGATTTATATATGATTATTCGTCTTTTACGCACGTATTTCCATGCATATCGAGTAGCATTGTCTACTATTTTCCCCCGAATTTGATACTTTGTGGTCATGTTGCATCTTATGCAGGTTTGAACCCGTGGACGGATAAACAAGGCAAAAATCGTACTTAAAGATGAAATCTTATGCGAATAAGAAAAGAGAATGATCGTTTCCAAGCAGGTCAAATTAAAACGTGAATATCTTGAGTTCTAAAACTTCAATTGAGCTGATTTTAGTTGCATTAGAAAGCTATTTCTCTTAACTTTCCAACAGTATATTATACACCTGATTTGAAGAAGTAACAAAGAAATGACAAGCGTTTGAAGTTGAGCGCGCAGTGCTGAAAACGGAAACAGGTCAATGATAGTCGAACGACTATCCAAATAGTCGACCGACTATTCAAAATCCTCGATCGACTATTCTCGAGACTGGGCGAAGCCCGAGACTTTCCTAATTTGATGTTTAGTGTTAATAGACTTTTGGGCTTTTGTTTTAACTTAGTATTTAAGAAACTATTAGACTAGATTTTTTAAACAACTTCTCCCTTATTCTCTTTTACTTTTCTTTTGACTACTCTCTTTAGATTTCTCTCTACTCTAAAACTTTTAGATCTAGATTTATGAATTCTTTTTCTACTCTTCCTTTAAACTCGGTAATCTAATTCTTTCTTTGTTCTTTCTTATTCTCTTTGTTCTTAATTCTTTCTTTCTTAATCTTATTAATTCTTTTATTCTTAATTTCGCTTTAGATCTATTCGTTACGCTTAATTTATTTATCATCTTTAGTTAGACTTAAGTTGGTTATCTTTGATAGGTATACGACTAGCTTATCAAATTTCGGCGCCGTTGCCGGGGAGACAGTGTTTTTCTGCTTGTTAATTTTAGTTTGTCTTTTGTTTCAGGGAATTCTAGTTTCCTGAGACAATTCTTATAATTTGTTTTTCTTAGTTATTTTTTATTTTATGTTTATGTTTATTTTTATTTTATTTTTATTATTATTATTAAAATATATATACTTTTTCCTTTCTTAGTTCATTTTATTTTTTTTTACTTTTTTTTCTCTACCATTATTATGACAATCTTCCACTTCCTCAATTTGAACATGAACCACTGCATACTTATTTTGATAGACTTGACTTTTTTATTACTCAAAATGGCTATTATGTGAGTGTGTGGGAGGTGAGTAATATGATTTACGATGGTGTCGTTGATGCGACACGGACTTATATTGAGAGAAACTGTGAAGGCATGTTTAAATACATGTCTTATGTGAAAAGATGGGCGCTACTCCAATATTTAATCCGAAACAGTTTGGAGTCAGAGATAAAGAGGAAGGCTGAGATATCAGAGCTTAAGGCGATGATGCAACAACTTATAGATATGCTAACTTTAAAGGAAAACGAGCATGATACTCCATGTAAGTTAGATACTAGAGTTAATTTCTCACATTCCACTGACTATGTTATGACTGAATCTGTTGCATCTATTAGACTAGACGTATGCCCATTTGAGAAAGATGATGATGATGTGTATAGTGTTCAATCTCCCATCGTTCCCCAAACTCCTATGATTTTTAACTTGATGCAGGATGATGACTTGCATTCCTTAGATACTTGTGAACCACCTTATTCTCCTTCGGAGCAACTTTCACACCCTTTAATCAAATATTCTTCTCATTGTGTGAATATTGTTGTGGCAAATAACGATTGTGAGATGGAAAGTGTTATATTTGAGGAAAACGCGTGTTTGGATGCTTTGACTGATGTTTTTTCTGAGGATAACATTGAGGATTTTGGTTCATGTGAATTTGAGAGTGTGTCTTTTGATGTCAATTTTGAGGTTTTGGAAAGAGAGTTGAACAAAGAAGAAGCCCGTGAGCGTGAGAGAAAAGATCAAACGGACGAGAGTCGGGAAGAGAATGCACTTTTGAATGATACTTTGAGTGAAGAGAGTTTCAGCATTGAGGATACTTGGAATTGCGAATCTGATTTCTTTAAAAAAAACCTATTTTAGAGAAATTTGACTTTTCCCATTGTTTTGAAGAGGAATCTCCTTCACTCATTGAGTATCTTGATCTCGATTCCTTTACACCTTTACTTGAGTCTATGATTATTGATAAGGATTGTGAGACTCTCTTAGAAGAGGTTATTTTGGCTCTTGGTTTCTCGTTTGATGATTGTCTTCTTGAGAGCATTGAAGATGGTGATAATAATAACTCCTTCAAGGGAGTTGAAGAGTATAAGTTTGATGCTTTGAGTAGTTTTGAGTTATTTGACTCTCCTCTTGTGCAATTTGTGTCAAATGATAAGACTTGGGCTAATTTTGAGATATTTGGTTTGTATGTCTTTTCTCACAAACTGCTCACTACTCTTCTTACTTATCATACTTATTATTGGCCATGCTTGTTAATGTTGATTCCTTATGACCACTTTGCTGCTGATTGGTCTAGTTTGTTTGACAAGCTAATGCGATCATTGACCTATTTTTTAGGCAATTCACATAGTTACTAAGATGTGTTCTATATATTTTCTTTGCTTCTCTTGTGTTTTTTTTGTTTTTTTTGTTTTTTTGTGTGTAGGTACCGTTTTTGCGACGGAGACATCGACAATTCCGATTATGAAGAGGATGCTTCGATGCGGATTGGGGATGTCTCCTTTATATTTATCTTGTAAGTAGTTTCATTTTTCTTTATTTCAATTATTTTGCACTTTCATTGTTTTTCATATCTTTCCCCATATTTTTTATGCCTCTTATTGTTTGTTGTACACAATAAGAGCATTATGTGATTTGGTTTGGGGAGGGTATGCATCTGTTGTTTTCATCCATTTGCATATTTCTTGCATTTCAGTTAGCATAAAAAAAATCAAAAAAATCAAAAATACGTTTTTGCATATAGTCGAGTCGGAATGGTTATATAATGATGATGATATTGCTTTTATGTCTTCATTAGCTTGCTTACGCCTTGCATCGTTATCGTTTTTGTTTATAATTACATGCATCATTCTCTTGTCATTGATTGACTTTACTGAACGAATAAACTTGACTCATTGTTGGCAAACTACTCAGATTTGTAAGGAATTAGAGCCTTAAACTGATGACATTCATGATCAGTTTCATTTAGGTTGAGAGTAGTACTCCTTATCAGACATGTAACATCAAACTGCATAAGCATGACATTCATCTCTTAGGTACCTGTACGTTTTTGACTCGTGGTTTTGACATGTGCGAAAAAGGCAAATCCTTTCTTTTATCTGATTCCCATAAGCCTCACATAGCCAAATTGACCTGTTTGACCCGTTTATTAACTACATGCCATATATAGCCTACCCCAGTCAAGCTAGTAGATTAGTTGGACATAATTGTTTTTTGTCGGGTTAATTTTGGTACCATGACGATTGAAAAAAAGGGGGGGAATTGAGAAGAAAGAAAAATGAAAAGAAAAAATTCAATGAAAGAAAAAATTCAATGAAAAGAAAAAGAAAGGAAAGAAGAAAAAATAAGAAAAAAAAATGAAGTGAAACTAGAAGAAGAATGTGTTTTTACTATGAGAAAAGAATTGCTCTTTCTAATTTCATAGTTATCAGTGGGAAGCGATTTTGATAAGGCGCTTGTTGTTGTGCCTAATTTCTTCGACTGGAGTTTGGTGAGAACAGAATATTTATTATTAATGGGTGTAGGGAATACTAGCTTGGCTTTTACCTCCTCATATCCATATCGTTTTGCCCCTTCTTACCCGATTAGCCTCACTTTATACCATATGTAAGTCCTTGGCACTTGTCTTTACCCGATAGATTGCGTATGTGTAGTTATTAGAGATTGATTTCATGTTAGATTGCATGCATGCTCTTGTAGGTCGCAGTTTAGGTGAGTGTTTTGTCTTTCCGTTTTTACATAAACTCACAATATTACCCCTTTTGTGTGATGAGCGACCCGTGAGAGTCTGACATAGACGAGTCTTGCAAGGTTGAAGGTTCAGTATTGTTGTCATTGATAAGGCTTGTTGTATGTAGTTGTGTGCATTGGCCTTAATCGATATGCATTAAATTGGTTTAGGTGAGTCAGAAGCATAATTAGCTTTGAGTTGTATACCGTTCCATTAAGATATTTTTCTTTGTCTTTTGCTTGCTTGAGGACAAGCAAGGGTTTGGTCTGGGGAGGTTTGATACGTAGTGCGATTTATATATGATTATTTCGTCTTTTACGCACGCATTTCCATGCATATCGAGTAGCATTGTCTCCCGAATTTGATACTTTGTGGTCATGTTGCATCTTATGCAGGTTTGAACCCGTGGACGGATAAACAAGGCAAAAATCGTGCTTAAAGATGAAATCTTATGCGAATAAGAAAAGATAATGATCGTTTCCAAGCAGGTCAAATTAAAACGTGAATATCTTGAGTTCTAAACCTCTAATTGAGCTGATTTTAGTTGCATTGGAAATCTCTTTTTCTTAGCTTTCCATGAGTATATTATACGCCTGATTTGAAGAAGTAACGAAGAAATGACAAGCGTTTGAAGTTGAGCGCGCAGTGCTGAAAACGGAAACAGGTCTATGATAGTCGAACGACTATCCAAATAGTCGACCGACTATTCAAAATCCTCGATCGACTATTCTCGAGATTGAACGAAGGCCGAGACTTTCCTAATTTGATGTTTAGTGTTAATAGACTTTTGGACTTTTGTTTTAACTTAGTATTTAAGAAACTATTAGACTAGATGTTTTAAACAACTTCTCCCTTATTCTCTTTTACTTTTCTTTTGACTACTCTCTTTAGATTTCTCTCTACTCTAAAACTTTTAGATCTTGATTTATGAATTCTTTATTAGTCTTCCTTTAAACTCGGTAATCTAATTCTTTCTTTGTTCTTTCTTATTCTCTTTGTTCTTAATTCTTTCTCTCTTAATCTTATTAATTCTTTTATTCTTAATTTCGCTTTAGATCTATTCACTATGCTTAATTTATTTATCATCTTTATTATTGTTGTCGTAAATTTTCTATGAGTAGCTAATTTTCCTTGCTAGGGTTTAGGGGATTCATGAATTGAATACGATTGTTAATTAGTTTGCAGATCTGTCAATGATATTGTCTCTATGTTGTTAATTGTAGCCTTTAATTGAGATTAATTGATTAAGTCGACGTAATTGATTAATTGAATTGGTGAACTTGAACCTAAGATCGGAAGCCTGGTAAAAGTTAGACCTGCTACAACACATTAGTTTGCCCTAATAAGTTCGGAAGCCTTTAGACGCATGCTAGGGTGAATAGCGGACCGGAAGGACCTTTTCACTACCCCTTAGACCAATATCTATGATAGACCTGTGACCTAGACTGTGACCGTAGGAAATTCATGGTGAACCGATAATCCTAGTTTTCTTTCCATATAAATTCGTCTTAATTCATCCTATTTATTTTAGTTATTTCTTCTCCTTTAATTTTCTTTCCTTCACTACTTTAGTTTAGTTAACCCAATTACAAACCCTCCGATTTGGTTACTTAGATAGACTTTAATTCCGAGTAGAATTTATTTGTCTCCTTGTGGATATGATCCTGACTTCCCTAGCTATATTTTTAGTTAGACCTAAGTTGGTTATCTTTGATAGGTATACGACTAGCTTATCAACGGAATATAATAAAATGACAATAAATGTTTGATGTTAGTAATGTTACGAACGATAATTAAAAGTTAGGAACGGAAAATAAAATGTTAGTAGTTAGCGGTACGAGAATTAAATGTTAGGTGTTAACGGTTAATACACAAAAATTAAAAGAGAGTAGAGATTAGAGAAGACGGGGTTTGTTTACACCCTCAACCTACATGCTAATGATCTCAAAATACGGGCTCGTCTAGTGGCGGCGTAGGCACGGGAGCAGTCGAGAGTGTAGGGTGAGTTAGGGTGTGCGATTAGGGATAAAATATTCTCGGTCTTTGGCGAGTTTTGATCTCGGAAATTTGTATGTGTGTGAGTGTGGAATACTCAAGGATGGTGGAAAAATGAGGGTTGAAATGAGGTAGAATTTGGTGAAAAGTCATGGGTGAAATGAAGAGCCAAGGGGGGTATTTATAGATTTTACCCCCCAGCTAGGGGTCACTCGATCGAGTGGCCTTGAAAAGGATGACTTGTCGGTTTTGAGGGTGCACTCGATCGAGTGGGTCTTAGGCGGGTAGAGCCAAAATAGGAAGGTTTAGATCTTGTGTTGACTTTGATTTGCATTGGTTTTATTTGTTTAATTTGTTTTGACTTTGCACTTAGATATAGCGTGAGGCTAGTTTCATCTCGGGTTTCGACTTTGACCGGTTTTGACTCGGTCGCAAAAGACAGCTTTATTTCCAGTGAAGGTTTTAGCTCAAAATAGCTTTATTTTATTAGGAACGACGACCCGCTGAGATTGAATTTGAGGTCGGTTTTGAGATATTTGTACTCCGCTAAGTGTCCACGTCGAATACTATTGATTCCGAGATCGTATTCGAGCGTATTAAAGCGTGTTTACGTCCGATCATCATCGGATGTTTTTGTTGAAAATTGCTGCAGTCACTAGCAGGCAAAATGTGGGTGTCTACAATCATCATCTTCAAGATCCATTCATTCATTCAACAAAAAAAAATATCCTCCTCTTCAAAATTCATTCATTCAACAAAAAAAAAATAGTTTCTTAATCTTCAAGGTTCATTCATCCAACAAAAAATAAGAACATCGTCATCTTCAAGCTTGATGAATGACGGATTTTAGATGAATATCTTCATCTTCATCTTCATTCTATCATCATCTTCAAGATCCATTCATTCATTCAACAAAAAAAATTCTCATCTTCAAGATTCATTCATTCAACAAAAAAAAAGTTTCTTCATTTTCAAGCTTCATTCATCCAACAAAAAATATAAACATCTTCATCTTCAAGCTTGATGAATGACGGAAGTTTGATGAATCAAGCTTCATTCATCCAACAAAAAATAAGAACATCTCCATCTTCAAGCTTGATGAATGACGGAAGTTTGTACGCTTAAAATGTAATAAATAATAATTAAAATGAAGTTACATTTTGACATTACGCTTAAAATGAGTGTGATTCTATGACATAATGAGTGTGACTATCAACATGGTGAGTGTGACTATACAACTTTATTATTATAAAGTTCATTCAAACCTCTGATTTTTACATTGTCGTATAAAGTCAAAATTTGTTTTTTTCCTGTATTTTTTGTTGATGTTTTCTTGTGATGGTTATTTTCATTCAAACCATTTGTGTAAGATGAGTATTGCATTTTGGTTTCTTGTAGTTCTTGTTGGTCCTTGAATTATTTGGTGTCAATATGTTAGCTGTAATAATCACAATCATTGTTGAGCATAGTCACAATCATTGTTGAGTAAAGTCACAGTCGTTGTTGAGGAAAGTTACATTTTCAA
The DNA here is from genome assembly GCA_958450325.1 of Agrostemma githago. Taxonomy (NCBI): domain Eukaryota; kingdom Viridiplantae; phylum Streptophyta; class Magnoliopsida; order Caryophyllales; family Caryophyllaceae; genus Agrostemma; species Agrostemma githago. The sequence continues at coordinate 25,287,556 of OY288239.1, read as the reverse complement.
TGAGTTCAGAGTTTAATATGTGTGTTGTGTTAAATGGATGTTGCGTGATTCTATGTAACCTTCATTGTACAACATAATGAGTGTGATTCTACTGCATGGCGAGTGTAACACCCCTAATTTTTATAAATTAAATTTGTATTCGTATTTTTATTTTGTTTGTGATTTAACTCGTAATTCATTTTAATTCTTATTGGATTTACTTTGACTTCGTCTCGATTCCTGAAATCCTTATTTGAGCTCGAATTTCTATTTTTTTACTCGAAACTCGTTGAAACATTTATTTTTTTCTCGAGAACCATTTTATTAAACTTTCCTTGAATAATTATCATTTTGTTGTCGAGAAATCAATTTAATTGAATTAAGTTGGGAACTATTTATTCGTCGAGGAACTCTATTTCTTTACGGTCAAGTTTTATAAACTTGAGATTGACCCATTTGATTTTCTCGAGTCAACTAATCATTTTTATCAACTTTGAACCTGACTCAAATAATGTGATTTTACCAAAAAAAAATAGATCATCTCGAAGTTTGGGTCTAATTCTTTCCTAACACGAGTTTAACCCGATTTCTTCGTAAACACGCTATTTATTTTACAAACGGTTTTTGATCAACCCGTAAATTATTTTTGGACCCGAATCGAGCCCAATGCGTACGTAATTCCTGCTGATCTTCCATTTCACACTAGATATTTTATCTTGTTTATATTAGTTACGTGTCAAATTCCCTATCCTATTTCCACTCAACTTCTCCTCTAAACTTATTGATCCCAATTTCTGCCATAAACCTCTCCATATCAGTTGATTTAACCACTTCACGTAAAACTCTCTTATTCTTTTTCATTTTACGTGGTTGCTGCTGCCAGTTCACGCATGTCCTCCTTCTTTATCTCTTCTACTTTTCTTCATTCCTTGATTCCTCTGTTTGCGTGCCCTGCTGTCGTCACGTTACCGTGTTGTTCAACGTGCTGTTACCTGCTGTGGTGTTGCTGGTCCGTTGCTGCTATGTTCCCGGTACTATTGTTTCGATGCTACTGTCATGTTCGGTGCTACCGCTACTGATCTGCTGCGTTGTGCTATTCCACTGCTGCTCTGTCTCGGTTCTGCACTTCCTCCTCCATCTTCTTTGCTGATTCTTCTACTGTTGCTGTTTCTGCTGCTGCTACATTCGATGTTGTTGTTTTCCTGAGTCTGTTCTTGTTGGATCGATCCCTTGATTGCTTTCTGTTGTCCGTCGTAGCTGTGTTCACTGTTACTGTTGAAGTTGTCGGTAGTCTCTTATTCTCCCTATTTTTCTCCTTCTAAGTCTTCTTTCTGATTATTCTCCTCATTATTCTTCTCTCCTTTTTGATGCGTTTATGTTGCTGTTCGGGACTGTCGTGTTGATCGTCGCTGCTGCTGTAAATTTGGTTGATGTTCGTCGTAAAAGCATCATCTTTTCATCTTCATCTTACTTAGTTCATCGTTCGATCTTAATCCGTCCCTTATTCATTCTAATCTTGAGGATAATTTAATTACTCCTACTCTCCGTCTCGTTTCTCGCTTTTATAACTTATAATATGGTTTTAATACCATATGTTTTAATTTTTCGTAGGCTATTGTGCTAGATCCGATGAAGACGGTTATGTTATTAATTCGGATCTCGATGAAGGTAACACATGATGGCATGACTCGGTATTGCATGATATATATATGTTGTAATTGTTTGTAGTATCGTTTTAAAATCAAATCTCTATACGAATAAGCATGTTTTAATAATTATATTACGATAATATGCTTAAATCGATTTCATGTTTCTATCGCTTTTAATCTTCTCAATTTATTTCACATCGGATCTTCTAAAAGTATTATAAGGATGAGAATAAAACATACAAATAGGAATTTGTTTCTCGATTTTCGTGATTTTTAATATAAAGTATCAAAGTGAAAGTTTTTATCGCTTTAACGAAGTTACAGCATGTTTCGGAGTCTCTTAATGTTTTTGTGCGATTTATTAATCCTGTTTGATTACTTTATTTATGAAAACTTTGAAATCAGACTACTACTTATTTTAAGTCTAGTTTATGCCTGTTTAATTTCGTAAAATAATTCCAAGTAATTTGGTCACAATAAATTGTTTACAAACAGATGTAGAATTAGTTCGCAAATCTGTCAGTTCTTGTAAAACGTAATTTAAAACCTTTGATAAACTTTGAAATTATTTTGGGTAATTTATGTATCTAAACTTTAAAGATTCTAGTTAATGTTTCCAATTGGTGTTTCTTCAAAATCAATTTTTAAACGTATTTTATCAATGAGATACCATCGTGTGTCGAATTCTGTCAGTTTGTGAAAGTACAAATAAAAACCTTTGTTAAGTTTGTAATTTGGATTTACTCCAGAAATAAAAGTTCTAGCTAATATTTTAAAGTTTTCAACCTCACTGATCTTACTTTGTTTTGATTTTTGATGATTTAATTATGAATTTTATAGTAAAACAGTGCTGTTCCGGAAAATCTGTAAATTTGTAATTTAATAATTTTAATTACTTATATTTCAACCTTTTGAGAAATAATTATGATTTTGACTTTCGTTGACTTTTAATCGTTAAATATATATTTATAAAATAAGCATAATGTTTATGTCTCGATGCCTAAAATTAACTATTTTATATAACTCAAATAATAAACGATTTCTAATTATAATAATACCTATTTTGGAAAGTTAATATTTGAAGAAAGTTTCCCAAATTAGAAAGTTTCCTTTTAAGAACGTTTTGATAATCCTATCGAATTACGACAACGACTTTGTTTTGAAGTTATGGAATAAGTACAAGTGTACGGGTAGAGTAATACAGTCTCGGGTATACGTTTTGCCATCAACTATAAAGTTGGTGTGTCTATGTTGAGACACATTGGTCGTTGAACTGAGCATGGTTTGTGTTCAGGAGTGTGTATATTTTTGACCTTAAACTTAGATATCGCATCGTGTAAGTCGCCGTCGGGTTGAACTGGATTACGGTTGGTGTCTAGGAGGGGTGTACATTACTTAAGCCAGGACCTCGCTGCACGCAGTCCTGTTATAGTTGAGTTGCCTAGTTAGAAACTGAAGTCTAATTTGTTTTGACTAAATTCTCGAACCTAGTTTAGTATGATCCTAGTGAAAGTCTATTCCGTTACACTGATTGATTTCCATAACACCGTTATTATTAAGGATTGACATTGATTTGCAGGTTCGCAATCATTTTGAAGTATTTTACCGTATCATTTTAAATGTTTTCCATTTTCAACTATTTTGATATAATAGTAATTATGCTTTAATATTATGTAATATGGCTGAGAGAACTGCCTGAGTTGCTCCCCACTGATTTGTGGTTGTTATGTTTATAACATAGCAGGTATTATTTGTTCCGGGGTTTGATGTGAGCTAGTGAGTGGCGTAGATCCTACTCTGCTTGATTTATGTTTATTTATGGATTCTTAATCCCATTTGGAGAATTTTTATTTTTAGCCCTTTTGTAAAAAGTGGCCTTTGTATTGACTTACCGTTCTTTTTTGTAAAATATAGAACATCAGTGTGTTTTAATCCTAAATCTACAGTGTTTCCGCCACTGTATTGCATTAGAATTTATAGGGGATTACAGTTGGTATCAAAGCATCGTTGCTCTCGACGCTCACACCTGATTTTAGAAAAAATTACCCATAAACGATTTCAACATTAATAAAATATTAGTGAGAGAAGGGTAGAAACCTAAAGTAATAAGGACGTAATTGTTAGGTTACATGTTTTATAACTCAACGAATAGCATTGATGTTTGTTTTATTTGTTCAAGAAGAAGAAGAGTGGACAAGATGCTTACATGATGCTGCTCCAGATCGAGACAAGGCCTACGTAGCACTTCTAATACCTGATGACTTGAGTGGACGACTTGGTGCTACAAGGAAGATACAATGGTGACTTTCCAGCCCAGATTTAGTTTGCTCAAGTTACATGCTAGATGATCAAGATCGAGTAGATTCCAGTTCCACGATGGTGCAATAGACTCAGATATGATTTCACTTTAGACCCGGATGCGACTTCTCTTCACTCTGAATCCAGATGGAGCGACCCAAGACTAGTGTGCTCGTTTCTCTACAAGAAGACGAAGTGATCCAGCGAGTCCCCTCGCGAACTCTGGAGATACGAAGACTCTTCTCTGTTCTAAGACCTTAATAGTCTAGGACCCTTATTCTATGCTCCCAATTTCTTCTTCTTTTTATTCTTTTACTTCTTTTCTTATTCTTCTTCTCCTTACGGATGTTGTTGTGTTGTTGTACTGCTACGGCATGATGTTGTTCAGCTCTCTGCTGTCACATGTTGTTATTCCTGCTGTCTGTGTGCTACTGCCACTGCTCTCCCTATTAGTTTTTCTCTTCCTCTTCTTCCAATCCTCTTCATATAAATGGTCATCTTCATTCTCGTGGCAAATCCTTGTTTTATTCTCTCATTTTACCCTCTATCCTCTTAAGATTCTCTAGTTAGACTCACGTCTTAGTGAACCCGCAATAGTTAAAGATGTTTGAGGTTTAGTAAACCACTTGTTACATGGTTTGAGAATTGTAAGTTGTACCGTATTTTCTAAGCAAGTAAGAACTTTTTGAGGATTAATTTCAATGGTATTAATTGATTGATGGAATTAGGATTGTACCTTAAGTGTTGAGCTTGGATTATAATTTACTTGATTATATAAAGTACTTAGAGAGAATAAGCTTTTGGATTGTACAGTTATATTTTATTTTGATGGATACCTAGTACCTAACTTAGAACCGAAGTAAGTGTAACTGGTAATATTGCTTGGGGTTTCGTACCTAATACTTAATGGTTGTGTCGTGGATGATTGTGATCATAGAAAATTGTTTAAAGGGGTTAACCTAAGTGTTGTGGTACCATTTCAGGTTCTCATTACGGTTTTTAGTAATTTTGGTTGACATAGATTAAACCTTGGTTCTTATGGATTAGATCATTGAGTCTGAGAAGGTTTTAACCTATGACATAGATTAAACCTTGGTTCTTATGGATTAGATCATTGAGTCTGAGAAGGTTTTAACCTATGAGCTTTCGAGTTGAGTGATCTAAACTCGGATGAAATGTTGTTAACCGTGAGAAAGAGAAATCTCTTGCAGAATCACAGTTTGAACTTATTGTGTCATTTTGAGGAATACTTTAGTGTCAATCATCCTAATGGAATTTTTGATACTTGTGCACCAACGAGATTGTGACTTCGTTGGGTGATTAAACATGTTGTGGTTGCACCATTGCCATTAGAAATTGATGGATTTCTTAGATACCTTATTTAGATTACGTGCTTGAAAATGTGAGTGTCTGTCATTACATTTGAGGTCGAGTGTGCCTATGTTTGGCTTACTTTCATACCTTTTGTGAAATGGTGATGTTAAACATGTTGGAGTGATTAATTTTGATGATTTTGTGTTCGAAGATTGTTGATTGGTGAAATTTGATTAGTGTTTCGTACTCGGGTGCCATGGAATGTACCTCGAGTACAATCTGGTGAGCTTTGAATTGCTTTAGAGCCCTTGTTGGTTAGCTGGTTCGGTCGTGTTGTGACTATTTGAGGAACTTTGGTAGCACAATTTTGTGACTTGAATCATTTGAGGATTCTTACCCTCTTGTTTGAATGATTGAATAAGTATGTGAGACTTCGTATTGGGAGTTGTGGTATTTGATAATTTTGGAGGTTGTAGATTGTGTAAGACAACCCTCTGATATTAATGGACTTAGTATTATTTGGTGGAAATAGAACCCTGAGTTGTGGGAGTCGTACTAGAAGTCTCGAGAATCTTAAACCCCTCTATAATCTTTGAGAATTCTGTTTGATTCCCGATTTCGTCATCACCTCCGCTTCTCTCGAATTCTACTCCTCCAACTGTTGTTGGTATCCCTTCTACCCTTTATCGAGTTTGAAAATTTTTGTTTCGATTTAATCCTTAAATTTTTAACCAAACTCCACGTTTTGAAAAATATTTGACTAATTTAAACTTTTGAGTTATCATTTTTAAGTTACAATTTCCAACTTTAAAAATTTTGCTTTATCGTTTTTGGTTGAAGTTATATTTAGTTTTTTTAAAATATCTTAAAAACCTGTTTGAAATCAATTCAAAATTATTTCAAATCTTTAATTTTCGGATGATAAGAGTTTTATGAATATTTTCGTTAAGTACAAATACTTGTGATTATGCAACAATTCGATTGTCTGAGTAAATTTAACTTTTGAAAATAATTTCATAAATTCGGGCTTTCATTTTATTTTTGTTGGTGGACTTTATGATCTATTATTGGAAGCATCTAATGACTGGTTCGTGATTTTCCAACGCTAAGTTCGATTTCTCAAATTTTGATTTTGTTTTGTCTTCGATTTGCAGAATTTCTTAAACCAATTGTTTTACTGTTGTTTTGAAACTCTTTTTCCCTCGAGTTCGTTTAAAAATGTTATTTAAACATCGTTATTTTATCAAATAACTTTACCTTGCGTTTTTAATAATTTGAAAAGTTTTCAAGTTTCGGGTAGCTTAACCTTGTTAATCTTGAGATAAATTTGTGCATTCGACTTCATATCACGTTTGAAGTTTTAAAAATTTCATTTTTAAACAAAGATTTTGATGCGAGTTAAGCATTCTCATTTTGTACAAGTGAAATAGCTTTGTTTTGTTTATATTTTCGTGTTCCTGTAAGTTTCGGGGACGAAACTGTAATACCTCTAATTTTATATAAAGGTCAATCGGAGTAAAGTCAAGACAGATTGTAATACCGGTATGTTTATGTTGGTTCGAGTCTCTTAATTGAATAATAGTATACTAGTATAGACCCCGTGCAATGCACGGTATTTATATTATATTTATCTTATAGAATATTTCATTTAAGATTTAAAATAAAAATTATTATTTTATTTTTATTATTTATCGACTGTATAATTTAGAAATATGAAAATATTTTTAAAATCGCAAAACTAATAATCAAAATATTTGAGTAATGTCTTGAAATGCACGGAGTATTAAATAACGTGTAATTAATGAAAATATTGTTTATACTCCCTTCGTTTCATTGAAAGCTTCCACTTTTCCTTTTTCGTAAATTTCGTAATTTTTTTTTTGGTATAACTCTTCACTCTTACCTAGGTGACCCACCTACTTTACACCCTCTCTACTTTTGAATATTTTATTATTATCCTTAAAAAATGTGTCATTTTTTAGGTGGAAGCTTTCATTGAAACAGAGGGAGTATTTTTTATATACTCGGTTTATATCATCTCACATCTCGAGATACCAACTTCTCTCTTTAACATACCATAAAATACATAAATATTTATCAAAATTTGTATAACAATGTACTTTTTTTAATGGTTAGTACGCCGTGATACGTTCTCTTTGTGTAAAAAAACTATTCAGTTTTTCATTAGAAAATTAAAAAATAAATTAAAAATGGACAGTCTCAGGCGTAAGACTTATATTATATAATTTGTTAAACTTTTTTTTATATGGATTTTAATAGTATATTCCCTATTTTGTAGTCTCCCCTACCAAAATAATCATTCTATATGATAATTATAATCCTCACATTTGAATAAATGAGAAGATCTTAGTGGTATCGAGTGAGTATATACTCCTTCCGTCCCGATGAATTGTTTGCCTTTACTTTTGGCACAAAGAGGAAAAGGTCCAATGATGAAGTGTGACATGTGAAGCCAAATTCATGAGAAGGTCAAATTATATATATATATATAACATTCCTAAAATAGAAAGGCAAAGAATTCATTGAGACGCCCCAATATGGAATAGACAAAGAATTCATTGGGACGGGGAGAGTATATCTTTGTAAAAGTTAAAGTAAATAGCTCATTTCAAAAATAAAGTTTTTAGATAACTGAGTTTTTTCTCAAGGTTAATGACATCGTATCTTAAAATTTATCTAATTATTTTCATAAAAACAAGTTTTTTTTGTCAATTACTTTAACACTAATGAAAATGAATAGTTTGCGAATTTATTAATGAAATGTTCTTTTACTTCTCAATTTAAATTAGTGTATTTTTGAGGAAAATGTGAGTAACTGGTATTGGCTTAGAGTTTTATATAGAGAATTTTCGGTGAGTTTTTCCTATATATATATATATATATATATATATATATATAGAGAGAGAGGTAGGTTCAAATAAGGTCAATAATTTTTTTAAGTCTATATTAAAGTTACAGATGACATACGTTAAAGTTGCATTTGTTCAAAATTGATATGTAACTATAACATTCAGCACTTTTATCACTTCAAGTGATAAAGTGCAACTTTATCACTCATCTCGTGTAACTTTAAGAACTTTTTGTGTAACTTTAACACTGGAACTTAGGAACTTAAAAAAGTTGTTGACCTTATTTGAACCTACCTCTATATATATATGTATATATATATATATATGTATAGAGGTAGGTTCAAATAAGGTCAACAATTTTTTTAAGTCTATATTAAAGTTACAGATGACATACGTTAAAGTTGCATTTGTTCAAAATTGATATGTAACTATAACATTCAGCACTTTTATCACTTCAAGTGATAAAGTGCAACTTTATCACTCATCTCGTGTAACTTTAAGCACTTTTTGTGTAACTTTAACACTGGAACTTAGGAACTTAAAAAAGTTGTTGACCTTATTTGAACCTACCTCTATATGTATATATATATATATATATATATATATATATATATATATCAGGATTTGTAAGAGCAATCGGAATACATATTCCATTTTTATATAGTTTCAAAGTTTTATATCGATGTTAAGAATATGATTTTCGAATATGATCAGAAAGATATACAATAATAATCATAACTATTTTATATTCTATGTAAAATATTGTACGGGATAGTGCAATCTCCTATTAACAAAAATAATGCAACTATTTGGTTAAAACGGAATACAATATGTTTGTACTTTTTAAAAAAAATTTGATCATACATTCCATATTAAATATTGTATGTGATATCTTCCATGCATTTAAACCATGTGATTTTTGTAATCAATGTAATCAATCAAATTTCCTTAATTACATACTTTCTGTGGTGTATAGCTTTATATGTGATGTAGTGATATTTAAATCAGTAAGATGTTAGAGTGTAGTTGGAGAGGAGAAGGGTGACACATAAGAGGTCAAGGGTTTGATTCGCACCTAGCTCGTTTGGTCTATTTTTTTTATTTTATTTTTTGGATAACTTTTGGCGGGAAAATATATGAGTTGTGTTATTTGGTTAGTGGAAAGGAGGATATAACATTTAACCCATTGGATAACATATAACCCGTAGCCCGAGCCTGACTTATTAAAGTCTTAATAATAATACTACGGAGTATAAGATAATGGTTATAGAATAATAATAGTAATATAATAATAAGGGTAGCATAATAATAATACCCTCACAACTTTTCCGCTTCTATCATAATAATAAGTTAGGTTAAACATTCATGCGCACTAGTTTGCCGTTTCTATTTCGATCGTCTTGATCACTCACAACCTCACCATCACCACCGACTATTAGCCTCCACTATTATCAATGTCAACATCACGACCATCCTTGTCTAGAGTTGTGGCTTCCCCTACCTTTCTTGGTCATGTTTCGTACAACGCTCAATTCGCTCGTCTTGTCGTGTCGTGGGATCTTGGTTGTTGTTGTCTACTCGATAGGTGTTTCTATTGTCGATTCATCTTTTACTATGCCGTAATAACAGTTGATGTCATAGTTGATAGATTCAAGTCATATATAGATGTGTTGGGATGAGTATTGTTGTATATAGTCGTATGCACGAATGTATAATTGCACGTTGAGATTTAGGTCGGTCTTCGTGTGTCGGTATGGTTTTTTGGGGTTGACGTTTCAGTGCACGGTCGGTCATGGCCTCAATGTGGTTGTCGGTATAGTACTATTATTGTCGGTATCATGCTCGGTATAGTCCTGTTGTCAGGCGTAGTCTTTCGTCGTGTACGTGATGTTGTGTGTGTGTTATGTCACTGTGTTGGTGAGTTGTTGCCTATGGTCATGTACGTAGTACTATGTTAGTGGTGGTGTATTGTTAATTAGGAGTGTCGATATTGCTTAATTATATTATATGGTTGTTGTCATGTACTACAACTGAGTCGTGGGTCGAGAGCAAGGAGTCGGGATGTGGTACGTCTCATGACTAGATGTCAGTTTCATTTTATAGTTTAGTCGGTGTCCGTCTTATGTTATAATTTATTTAGGTCAGGTCGTGGCGGTATTAATTAATATTTAAATACGTTAGGATATTTATTAATTGAAATGGCAAAATTACATTTTACCACCTAATATGTTCTACATTTTACAAATTACCACCTAATATGTCATTTACTATGAATTACCACCTAATATGTACCTTAATTACCGATAATCGCACCCAACTTCTATTTCGTAGTCGGTTTTCTTAAATTTCCGTTTTTCAGAATTAGAAATGACTAAACCTTATCTTAAATGACAAAATTACCCTTATTTTCATTGATTATCTCCCACCTCCCCAAAATCTATTTTCAATTACCAACTCAACATCCAACTATCAATCAAAACAAAAATAAGAACCCTAATTCAATCAAGCATGGTAAACCCCAAATTTCCCAAATCATCAATCTCACATTCTCACCCAGTTAATCTCACTCCAAACTTTCTCACATCAATCAATCTGGGTTAGTCAGATTCGCTCTTAATAATCAATCTTGCAAATTTTTTGAAATTTGAAGATCATTCATAACCTGATTATTGTTCCAATTTGCTCTCTACTTGGATGGAGTTAAGAAAAAATGTTACAATTTTTCACTCGAGATTATTCTTCTTGATTGAAATTCAAAAATTGAGATTGATTTTGCAGGAAATATGCTGGAATTGAAGAAATTAGGGTTTAATAAGTAAGAGATGATATAAAAAATTTTAATGTCTTTGATTTTCCAGTTTATTGAATTGATGAATTGAATTTTGAGTGGGTGAGTGTTGTGTGCCAAATTTGGACCGTTTTTCCTCCCATTTAGACCCGTTTTTCCTCTGTTTTGCGAGACTAGAGTGCGATTATCGCCGTATTTTGAGTATTTCTCGCATTACCGTCTCTGTTTTGCATTTTACGTGTTTTTGGTAGTTTTCTGTCTATTTTGATAGGATTTTCGACCAAAAACGTGTCTGCGCCCCTATGAGCATGAAAGAGAGGGAAACCGTCCGAAAAGCAAAGCACGCAACTCAAAATCCAAAGTCCAAACCCAAGAGGTGAAGCCTTGTGCGAAAAGGAAAAACTATAAGTCCATTGGGCATCTTCACAGGAGAGGTTGAACTTCAAATGATAATATCTAGAGTTCTAGAACTCGGATCGAAGCGATTCTAGTTGGAGGTGAAAGCATATCTTGTTAGCTTTCCTACGACATATCGCACGCCCCAAACGAAGTTCAAACGAGAGAGTTATGACCCTCTGAAGTCACAGGGCGAAATTTCACCCGATGAGATTTTGACCGGGCGAAATTTTGCCCGATGGTGTTCCTCCCCAGATTGCCATTTTGGACAAAAAGTTCATAGGGTGAAATTTCACCCTATGAGTTGACCGGGCGAAACGACCGGGTGAAATTTCGTCCGATGGAGAAAAGCGCCAAAAATCGCAAAATGAGAAGAAAATCTCACCGGGTGAAATTTCACCAGGTGGTGTTAGCTCGTCAACCGCAGGGTGAAGTTTTGCCCCATGAAGATGCAAAGGGTGAAGGTCTAGCTTAAAATAAGAGGAATTGGATTTGGGCTTGAAGATTGTGTGACCCATGAAGAACCCCTATAAATACTACACCTAGGATTTCATTCTAACTTGTGCCTTAAGTGTGTCTCCCTCCTTAGGGTAGGAGTAGTGTAGTGGATCCTTAGTAGTAGTAGTAGTAGTAGTAGTAGTAGTAGTAGTAGTAGTAGTAGTAGTAGTTCACATAGTAGAAAAACTCCATAGATTTAGTGATTCTTAGTTTACATTAAATTCACTCTATAATTTGCAATCAAGTTATCATCTATTTTGAAGATTTGGGCTTTATGTTGAAGATTGAAGAGTATTGCAAGGATTGGTGACAAGTTCTTGTATTATCTCTTTCAAGATTCAATTTTTATGTAATCTTCATCTTCCTCTTTAGTGTTCTCCATAACTGGTAGTTTCTTTCCTCTCTCTTTCTCCATAATTAGTTTATGTTTTTCTCTTTCCTTTGTTAGTTTTTCTATAGTTTGTGTGGTAGTTTATTTCTCCTCCTTAGTGTTTTGATGCTCTCCATTATGAATAGTGAGTAGATTTCTTGTTGGGAAATTTAGGGATGAGGATTTGGATTATTTGAATTGAGGGATGTTGGTGGGTTGTTTACTTGTTGATTTATCAATTTGAGGTTTTTGTGTCATTGTTGACTTAGACCGGCCGACTAGATCGACCATGACTCACTCTTATCAATATGGGGAAACTCGGGGTAGGAGTTACCTTGACTTGAGACTTACCCTTTCACCGCGAAAGCGGCTATAGGTGGATTGGGAGAAGAAACTGAAAGATGGCACTCTCCCTTATCAACGTTGGAACTAAAACTCGATCCCGAGATTCTTAGACACCATTTTCGAATCCCGACTCTCCCCAACGCCTTTCCCGTCATAGTTTCTAGCTTAGTCGTCTAACTCGATAGCTCTAGTTCTCTCTTCTCGTCCGAAAACCCCCCATTTTCTCATCCCAAAACCCCCATCTCAACCCCAATCGCAACTAAACCTAGACTAGACCGATATCGCTTAACCGCCTCCCTGTGCTTTGATCTCGACTTGCCGCTGCTACATAGTAGTGAGTTGGGACTAATAATATTGTTTGCATGCATGTCAGCGACAACGCGCATCAAAATGGCGTCGTTGCCGGGGAGGCGGCGATTATTTAATTGATTAAGTCTCTGTTTTGATAGTGTTTGGTTAATTGTTTTTCCTTCCTTCTACCCTAGTGCCATTAGGGGCTAGGAGGCTCATCGTTTGTTAAGTTTTTGCTAGGTATACTTTTGATTTAGGTTGCTTGATCCCCATTCGGAGAACAAGTCGCTTGGAAATATTGTGGACCGAAGCAACAACTTGATATTGTAATCTTCCACCCATTTCTGCATTCCTCATCACCCCATCTTCGAACAACATCCAAGGATTCAAGTATGGCTACACTTGGATCCCATTCTCAACCACCCAGTGAAGAAATTTTGGTTGCAAATCAATTCAACCAAAGTTGTTCTTATTCTCAAGGACCACCTCGAACTAGCTATGGTCCTCCTTTTGGAATCAATCATCTACGCAATCAAGGTCATCCAAAGCATTCTCAAGGACTCTTTCAACCTTTTTATAACATTCAACAAACGATCAAGTATCTATTGAAAGAAAATGCATCAAATCGAGCTAGACTTGAAGCTTTAGAGGCACGTGCCGCCTCGCAAGCTCGACTTTCTTATGAACCGACCAATTCTTCCACTCAAGCATCCGTGAATGTTATTAAGGTATTGAGCATAAAGGGACCGGTGGAATCCTTTGATCCACAAACTTTTACATCTCATCCCTCAATCAATGAATTTGGTGAGAATGTGGTCAAGGGTGTAACCGAAAGACGGATAAGATATCCATTCAAATACCTTGTAGGAGACCTTACCTACATGATTGAAAAGATTCCAATAGAAGACATGAACTTAGTCTCCAGAATGGAAGTACCACCCTTGAATGATAAGCCTCAAAACCCTTCAAATGGTCAAGCTATGGAAATAACCTTCACCAAATTGCTTGAGAATTTAGAAACTAGTCCCTCCATGCCAACTCCGACCGAGTATTTGAGGGACATGATCTTGAATTCTACCATGAAGAGGGAAATTCCGACACAACCTAGGGTCACCCCAAAAAGTAACATTCCTACTAAACTTGGTGACCCCGGTAGCTTCTCCATACCTTGTTCGATCAATGATGGCATCTTCCTTATACTCGGTCAAGCTCCCAAAGAAGAAGTTATTAATGAGTGGGGGATGTTACCAGAGGTAGCTCACCTTATGTGTTTGCCAAGGCCGAGGAAAGAATGTATGATTGGTGGAGTTATCTTCAAGAGCAAGAAACATGGTACTCCTGATTGCTTCTCAAGCAACCCCGACTAAGCTCAAACGATTTGATTTGGTTTTGGTGGTGTCCATAATAACCACCTTGTAAATATTTGTATATTCTTATCTCCTTTTACTTTCCTTGAACAATAGCTTTTGGTTTTTCCTTTGGAGCCTATTTCTTATGGCACTTGCAGGAATTATGAAGATTTCTTTTGGAGTTTTTGGGATGTTCTACAATGATTATGAGAGTTTATCTCCATGTAATTAATACTTGGATCGAGAAGATTGGTATTATCGAAGAGTTGAGGTTGGTTTGGACCAAGTCGAGGAGAATTTTTTTCGCAGCAAAAAGCTAATATTGAGTGGAGGATCTCACCAGGTGAAGTTTCACCCGATGGAATCGTGGTCCGAAATCCGTCGGGTGAAACTTCACCCGATAGCATTTTTGCTGGAATTACTGGAATTGACGGAAAACCAGTCGGGTGAAGTTTCACCCGGTATGTGGACATGACATAGGTCCACCCCGACGCGGCCACGCGCGGGTTTGGGGAGGCGAATGAATCTTCATATGAGATGGGTCGAATTGAAATTTAAATCGAAGTAGGAGTCGCCACCGAACTTTGTGGGAGTTCGGGCCCGTTCGAACCCACTCTATGTCGTAGTGGCCGTGTACAAAATACGGCCTATTTCCGATGTCAGAGTTTATTGGGTTCGTCCCTTAGCATTTGATACCGATACCGACATTATCGGATATCGTATATAGAATGACTCTCGTTGCCAATGAATTCGGACATCCGGAAACCATGGTTCTGAGTAAGGGGTGAGGGTACGTGTTGGGTAGTTCACTAAGAACACCCAATCCCGCCCGCACTTAGCGGCCTTTACTAAGATATCGTTCGTTTTTTATGTACACGCATTAGTTCGATAGTGGAATGATATGCAAACATTATTTTACCTAAGCATGTGAGAGAAATTGAACGTGTTGCTAAGTCGTTTAATGCATCTTAAACTAATAACGTCAAAGTTATTTTAGCATGTGAAGTTCGTTTTAGTCTAATAAAACAATAGAAATAAAATAAACTGCTACAAACACGAGAAAACGATTTAGTAACGATTGAATAAATCGAATGAAGATGTAAATACGATAATATGCATGATTCGAAAAAGTTTTATGACGCGTAAAAAAACTTGTCGAAGTCTGAAAATATACCGAGAGAACCGCTGTTTTATATGAGAAAACGAAGCTGGAAAAAATCGAAAAAAAAACGAAAAAAAGTGCGGATTACAGCAGCCCGCGCGACTCGCGCGGCTGGCTGTCTCGGGTTCGGTTTTCGAAAATTGCTAATTTTGATAAATCGCGTACAAATATGGATTAATTTATACTCGATTTATACTTTCGATATTCGTCGTATTCGATATTCGATTATGAAATCGATATCAAATAGTTAGAATGATTTTTTTAGAAAAAGGTTTTGTAAAGTTTATTTTGAAAAGAGTTTGAACGAAAAGAGAAAAAAATGCTAATTCTCTCCGCTTAAAAATCGTCGAATTTTATTAAAAAAAAGATGTAACTATTTTTTTAGCATCAACGAGATTTTAATTTAGTCCTTGTCTAATACGATATTTGATTAGAGAATCAATATCGTATTTTAAGAACGTTTATATATAAAAATAGTTTTTATAGTATCGATATTATGTAAAAAAAAATACGCGACGACGACCCGTAATAAAGACAGACCGACGACACAACTCAAAAAGAAAAAAAAACGAGAAAAGGATGAGAGAAGGGAAGAGAGAAAGGAAGAATCGGGCTTGGTTTTACACCCTCAACCTACATGCTTTGTTTTCTCGGAATAAGGCTCGTCATATGGACTATACCTCGCCCTTGCCAAACCGCTTGGGTTTCTGAGTCATACCGAAAATGGACTTCTGAAGAATCCAAGGAGACCCGTAAAGCTTTGAAGACTGACGAGGCTTTTGACTTGGCCCGTCGAGAATCGGCAAAAGACAATAGGTGGTTCTTTGATGAAGAGAAAATTCCAACTACCTTCGTCGAGCCGGAGTCGGGTTCTAAGTCAAGAACTAAAACTCGAGCTAATGAGACCGTTGCTAGTGACTTGGAGAGAAGACTCGGGCTGAAACTAGCGGTCCGAGATAGGCTAGGTCTGTGTGACAGGTTACCCGAGAGGGTGAGGGCCCGCCTGGGACCGAGTGAGGTGACTGGGGAATCGAGTTTGAAGAAACGTGCCCGGGTCAAGGAGGTTCCCTTGGTGATTCGGGAGCGTTCACCTCCACGTCGACGTCGGTGGACGGAAAAGGAAGCTAAGGACAAAGGAAAGGGAAAAATGCCTTAGTTTATTATTATTTAAGTATTAGTATTATTTAAGTGTGCTCTTTTTTTTTCTTTTTTTTGTAACTTTCCGAGTTTATCGGATTTTGTTTTTTAAAAATTAATAAAAGGAAATTTATTAAAAACCGTTCCTGTTTTCTTTTCTCGATTGCAGTGGTTGTTCCCTTTTGAGGGGCTGCCTACGTATCCACAATAAATGGAATCAAACCAAACGTAGTTCAGACTTAATTTGCATTTTCGAAATACATCAAGACTATTGGTTCAAGATGCTTGTAACAGTAAAATAAGTAATTCTAGCTTTTGACTTGTCTTTAAAAGTTTGAAAAAGATGTTTTTAATAAACTTTTGCAAATGACATTGAGAGAGATGGGTTAGGGGTAGTAACGCTTCAACTGGTCCAGGTTAGTTGGGTTGACAAACTCATTCCCGTCCAGATCCGTTAGCATTACTGCTCCGCCTGATAGAATCTTTTTCACCAGATATGGCCTGGCCGAATTAGGTTTGAACTTTCCTCTTGGGTCTACTGGTAATAAAGCTCGAACCGACTTGAGAACCAAATCTCCTTCTTTGATGTTTCTGGGCCATACCCTTTTGTTGAAAGCCCGTTGGATCCTCTTCTGATAGATTTGTATATTATTGAGGGCACGAGATCGTCGTTCATCTAAAAGGACTAGTGAGTCATATCGCGCTCGAACCCAATCAGCTTTGGGTACTTGACTCTCAAGTAGGATTTTGAGTGACGGCACCTCTAACTCAACAGGTTGGACCGCTTCCATCCCGTATGTAAGGTAATACGGTGTTGCCCCGATCGCAGTACAAACCGAGGTCCGATATCCCCAAAGTTCAAATGGTATTTTATCGGGCCAATCCCGGTAATTATCAGCCATCTTTTTTAGTATGGTGACAATTGTTTTATTAGCCGCTTCTACCGCTCCATTGGTTTGGGGTCGGTAGGGTGAAGATATATGCCTTTGAATTTTGTACTTGGTGAGCAAGGTTGCTGTTTCGGCTTGAAAATGGGTCCCGTGGTCACTGATGAATTCACGAGGGATCCCATACCGGCATATTATCTTATTTTGAATAAACTTGGCGACATGCTTGGCATTGAGAATACGGTAGGATTCAGCTTCGACCCATTTGGTGAAATAGTCGATTGCCACCAAAATGAAGCAGTGTCCCCCGGTTCCCGAAGGGTTTATCTTTCCATCTATATCGATTCCCCATGTTGAAAATGGCCAGGGTGATGTCATGGTGTATAGCAGGGATGGTGGCATATGTTGTACATTGGCAAAAATTTGACAATTATGGCAATGTCTAACATATAGCTGGCAGTCGGTTTCCATGATATTCCAGTAGTATCCGAGCCTCATGATTTTCTGGACTAACATCTGGGCATTCATGTGTGGGCCGCATTCGCCATCATGTATTTCAGCCATAACTTTTTCAGCGTTGGCTTTATCGACACATCGAAGGAGAGCCCCCTGTCCTGTCTTTTTGTAGAGTTGCCCATCGTCGGTGCGGATGAACTGGGTTGCCAGCCTTCGCAAGGCCTTTCTGGCTCGCTTGTCGGCTCCGGGTGGATATTCCCCGATTGTTAAGTACGTCAATACAGCTTGATACCATGGCTCGGGATCGGGTATCTCGATATCTTTGATGTCGTGGATATAAGCTGGCTCGGATCGTCTTTCGACACAGATCGGCATGCTGGTCACATGATCGGGAATGTTTAGTAAAGATGCCAGTTTTGAGAGTGCATCTGCGAAATGATTCTCTTCCCGAGGTAGGTATATATATTCTACTTTCTGGAATTGCTTCTCGAGATCCCTTACTCGTGCCTGGTAGGCAACGAGATTAGCATTTCGAGTCTTCCATTTTTGGAGTGCTTGATTAATGACCAGAGATGAATCACCGTGTACTCGGAGGTTTGTGACTCCTAAGTTGGCGGCGGCTTGTAGCCCGTGAATGCATGCTTCATATTCAGCGGCGTTATTAGTGACGTCGAAGTCTAATTTGATGGACACGGGAGTATGTTCTCCTCTTGGCGAGATTAGGAGAATCCCGACTCCAAATCCTCGGAAATTGGATGCCCCGTCAAAGTATAAGTCCCATGTTTCGGCGTTGGTATGGAAAATGTCTTCATTTGGGAAGGACCAGGTGTCGGTGTGTCCTTCTTCGGTTATGGGATTGTCAGCGAGAAATTCGGCTACTATTCGTCCTTTGATGGCTTTCAATGGTACGAACTTCAGATCGAACTCTTCCAACATCAGGGTCCATCTTGATATCCTGCCATTGAGAATGGGCTTTTCGAAAAGGTACTTGATCGGATCCATTCTGGATAATACCTGTATCTCGTAACTGAGCATGTAATGTCGGAGCTTTTTGGTGGCCCAGACCAAAGCTAAGCACGTTTTTCCGAGCATGGTGTATTTACACTCGTACTCTAAAAATTTCTTGCTGATGTAGTATATAGCCCGTTCTTCGGAATTGACCGTTTGGGCTAGCATAGCCCCCATGGCCGTCTCTGTCGTGGTTAGGTATAGTGACAAAGGCAAACCTTGCTGAGGTGGCATCAGGACCGGTGGCGAAGACAAAATTTCTTTGATTCTATCAAAGGCTGCTTGACACCTGTCATCCCATAGTAACCGTTCCCCTATTTTCAGCTTTTTGAAGATCGGTTCACACACCATGGTTAGCTTTGAAATGAACCTGCTGATGTATTGGACTTTTCCGAGAAACCCTCTTATCTCCTTTTCGGTTTTAGGGGGCTGAATCTCGATGATGGCCTTGATTTTGGCTGGATCGACTTCGATACCACGTTGGCTAACGATATGACCGAGTAACTTGCCAAATGTTACCCCGAAACTGCATTTCTGAGGGTTTAACCTCATGTTGTATTTGCGTAATCGGGTGAAGAATTTTCTCAGGGCAGTGATGTGATCGTCCCTGTCTTTAGATTTGACAATCATGTCGTCCACGTAAACTTCCACTTCTTTATGCATCATGTCATGTAATAAAGTTGTGGCGGTTCATTGATAAGTGGCCCCGGCATTGATGAGACCAAATGGCATAACAGTATAGCAATAAGTACCCCATGGTGTAATAAAGGTGGTCTTATCCATATCTTCTTCTGCCATTTTTATCTGGTTATACCCCGCATACCCGTCCATAAATGATAGAAGGGCATGATCAGCTGTGTTATCCACCAGTATATCGATGTGTGGTAACGGGAAATCGTCTTTCGGGCTCGCCTTGTTAAGATCCCAAAAGTCTACACAAACACGTACCTTACCATCTTTTTTAGGGACTGGTACGATATTTGCAACCCAATCTGGATACTCGGAGACTCGTATGAACCCAGCCCTGAATTGTTTGTTGACTTCCTCCTTGACTTTGAGGGACCATTCGGGCCTCATGCGTCGGAGTTTTTGTTTAACCGGCTTGAACCCTTCCTTGATCGGTATATGGTGCTCGGCTATCTCGCGATCAATCCCCGGCATGTCCTTGTAGGACCATGCGAAGACGTCTTTGAATTCTTGAAGGAGATTCACGAATTGTTGTTTCTCCTCGGGATCTAAGGATAACCCTATCTTAAGCATCTGAGGTTCTAAGGTCGTTCCCACGTTAATGGATTCGGTTTCTTTGACTACCGGATTGCGGGATTCCCTTTACTCTAGTTGCTTGATCAAATGTGGAGGCAAGGATACCTGTTCGTCGGGTTTCTCAATGTCATTGCACATAATATTTTTGAAAGTAAGAAAATTTTGAAAATGAGACATGTCGTAAGCAGAACGGTTGTTATTATTTATCAAGAATTGAGAAAATAGCTCGAAGAGGGCTGCCATCTGATCACTAGTCAGTGGCGGGATAGGTAGGATGCCCGGGACAGACCCCGAAGCACCAGGAGTAGCTAAAGGGAGAGGGGGGTTACAGGACTGACCCTGGCACCGGACTCACTAGACTCAATCTTAGACTCTGACTCGGACTCCGACTCGGACTCAGACTCAGATTCTGGCATTTCTCCTTCCCCTGTGATCAGCTTATAAGTCCTTCCTTGACTGTCAGTCCATTTGACAGTCTTCCTCCAGGCACTGCTTCCGGTCCCGGATCCGCCCTCCTAGATCAGTTTGGATGGATCAAAGGTGCGGCTACGGAGAATGAGACTGACCAACTCTTCCTTCGGTGTTGGGGTCGTGAGTTCCTCTCCAAAAAGCAGCCCTAACGCGGGCTCAGCATTCTTAGCATCTTCAGACTGGATAAGAGCGAAGATGTCATCTGGTATGTAGTTGCAATCTTGGGCCAAGTGGGTCCCAGGGTGCGTGGTATTGGGCTGGTATCGGCCCGTTTGGACTGGTCCAAATACTGGAGTAACAAAAGTGACAGTGTTAGTCCTTGTTTGGCCCATATTCTCTGGGGTGATGGTATAACCCAGACCAGTTTGATTCCTCCCGTTATCTAGGACTTCGAGGATTTTCCCTGCGGGGAGATCGGGCCTTGATGTAGCCCCCGGCAGATAGCCCAGATTTTGCAACATCCGGTCAATGTTAACCGTGAAGTAGGGTCGGAAAAGATGCTCTTCTTCAATGGTCCCTACGAAGTCGAACCCCCAGAGGTCGGTGCAGCCCGAGGTGTTGCAGTTAGCCATAGTCATAGGTGTGGCTTATAGAGTGATGGCGGTGTCGTGCAAAGGTAGCTTGATTTTCCGATGTAGGGTGGAGGATACAGCCCTGGTTGCGTGGATCCAACGTCTTCCTAAAAGAAGGTTAAAGGAAGAAGTCACGTCGATCACTGGAAATTCCATCTCCTTCTCTATCGGGGCTGTTATGATAGTAAGTTTTGTGGCTCCATCTACTGACTTTAGACTTCCGTCGAAAGCCTGAATAGTTTGAGCAGTGGGAATGTAGTCGGCCTCGGTGATGGCGAGGGCTTTGGCGGTCCTCAAGGGGAGGACATTGACTGCTGACCCGTCGTCAATTAGGGTCATGGGTAGGTACTTTCCACGACAGATGACCGTGATGTAGAGGGCCATGTTGTGGGCTGGCCCAAATGGTGGTAGATCAGCATTGGAGAAGGTAATCAATGGGCCTTCCACTTTGGATTTCCCCTTTAGGTGGGGCAGAACCGTGGCTACCATTTCAGCTGGAGTAGCCATAGAGTCGATTTTGACCTGATCGAGGGCCTTAGTGAGTGCCTCTCGATGTTCCTGGGAGCTAACTAAGAGTTGCCATATAGAGAGGTCAACTCGAGTCTTGCTCAGCTGCTTTACAAGAGCCTTTTCAGTAGTTGGCTCTTCCGATGCGGGCTCCACCCTAAGTGGCTCGGCGATGATGAGGGCTTGACTATTAGCTAAGACCTTGGACTTAACCTTCTGAATCTCCTCGGGCGTGATGGGGACAGCTTCCCCCCGAGTGAGATAAACGTCGTCTTCATCATCGCACCAGATCCCGTTTATTTGCGGGACAAATGGAGAAATGAGGTGTGAGCAATCCACTATTTCCCCGAAGAAAATGGCGTGGGTGGCCAGCGGATTATCCTTGTTGTTGGGTTTGCCTCTCGGTAAAGGGATCTTGCCACTTTTGATGAGATCTTGGATAAGGTGCTTTAGCTTCCATCATTTCTCAGTATCGTGTCCCTTGCCACGATGGTATTGACAGTAGGCCTGGATGTCGTAGTCCTTGGAGCGACGCTCGACCGGGAGCTCAGGTGTTGGGCCTATCGGGGTGATCAAGCCTTTTGATGATAGCCTCTGCAGGACATTTTCATAGGTGGTGCCTATGTCGGTGAATACCCGGGGGGTGGTATTCTTCTTGGACGGGGTATCAAGTAAGTTTACCTCGTCAAAAATGCTACGAGTGGCAGCAGTAGATGTGGGCTTGCTTGTCGATGAGCTGGCCCCTTGGTATCCCTTGGCGGAGGCCTTGGTGAGGCTTTCCAACCTTAGATCATCTTCGATTCTCGTTCCCATCTCAGTCAGAACCGCGAAACTAGGTATGATGGCGTACCAGAGATGGACCCGGTAAGCAGGAAGGAGGTTCTTGACGAAGGCTTCGACCAGCACTTTTTCACTGAGCTTATCGACCAGTTTGACGCTTTCGGCCCTCCAGCGTTGAAGGTATTTCGTGAATCCTTCCTTAGGTTCCTGGGCCATTACTTCCAGGGTGCGCATAGTGGTCTGGATTTCCGTGTTGTCGGCGTAGTTCCGAGTGAATTCCGTAGCAACGTCATCCAAGTTTTGTATTTCTTGGAATCGATCCGGTAGTACCAGGCCCTTGGGTGCTTCTCGAGAGAAGAAGAGAATAGGTGTTTGAACATGTTGGACTTAACCCCCTTAAGGGCCATAAACTCTTTGAAACCCTCGAACATTGGCAGGCCCGTCAGATTGAGATTGGCGGGTAGTTCATCGGTCAACGGTGTGTAGGTCCGAGCATTCTCCGTATGGATGGAATTTTGGGTCGACAAATGGACCTGTTCCTGCAGTTTGTGGACTGCGCTGAACAATTCAGCTAAAGGCCCAGTAGTGTCGACACTGCCACTGGGAGTTCCCTGCTCCACGGCACTTACTCGGTTAAGGATGGCGATCTGGTCCCCTCTCATCGACGTGATCATGTTTTCCAGCTTGGTCAATGAGGCCCTCAATTCATCTATGGCTTGTTGCGTCATGGCTCGGGTGTGGGGTGGTCTGTCCGTAAGGGCACCGCGTAATCAGTAACTGACCCAGATCTTAGAATCAAAGAGTACATCCCGAGCAAGGAAAAGACTAGACGAGAAAAAAGACCGAAAACTGACTTCTAGACGGATGACCCGTGGAAGGTGGGCCTTCCTTAGGATTTGGCAAAGTGGGCCTAGTCCCGTTCAAAGGAAGGTCTACGTGAGAATTCCCCAGACTTTGGACTCGAATGTGTAAACGGGCTTCCCTTTGCAGGAGTTTGTCCTACGAAGGTAAGCCGTGCCTTGACAAATAAGGCGGACTGGGATAGGGAGGAAATCCGTGATGTATGATCGACGGAGTTTTGACGCTATAGATCTTACAACCTATGACAAGACCCGACACTGCTAAATACGGGAAGTCCTAAGAAGAAGAGGGTTTTGAAAAGAGAATTTGGATTTGAAAACCGAGCAAAGTCGGGTAGGATGGTCCGATTTTTTTTTTAAATCGAGAAAAAGGTTATCGGGCCTAGATTTCGGGCTTTTTAAAAAGGTTTGGACAGCATACCGGCTAAAATTAGGCTATTTTGAGTCAAAATCATAAGTCCTAAATTCGGTAGCTTTCCGGGGTTTGAAAAATATATGGGTTTGAAAAGATGCAAGTTTTTTGAAAATGACGGTTTTTGAAAAAAGACCAAAGAAGATCAAGTAGCATGTAGTCACGGAAACAGTATAATGACACCATGTATGCTCTTAGTCTAAGTCTCGGTCGGTCGAATAGGGTCTATACCAACGACGATCGCTTTCTCGCAAATCAGGACGGACTTCCTAAGCCGAGTTGGTCTTAGAACCTGCCGTAAAACCCATGCGAGTTCCGCCATCGAAGTCTTTAGTGCACCCATTTAGGAATGCACCGTGGTATAGTGGGACGTCGGTCACAAGTAACCGGCCCAGGAAAGAATTGGGTTATGCATGAACCATTGAACAAAAACGTGTACAGTACTAATCGAACGATTTCTTTTCGAGTCTCACCCTGAGGATGCCGATGGTAAGTGACACATCAGTTAATCCCCAGCAGAGTCGCCAAATTGTGGACATGACATAGGTCCACCCCGACGCGGCCACGCGCGGGTTTGGGGAGGCGAATGAATCTCCATATGAGATGGATCGAATTGAAATTTAAATCGAAGTAGGAGTCGCCACCGAACTTTGTGGGAGTTCGAGCCCGTTCGAACCCACTCTATGTCGTAGTGGGCCGTGTACAAAATACGGCCCATTTCCGATGCCAGAGTTTATTGGGTTCGTCCCTTAGCATTTGATACCGATACCGACATTATCGGATATCGTATATTGAATGACTCTCGTTGCTAATGGATTCGGACATCCGGAAACCATGGTTCTGAGTAAGGGGTGAGGGTACGTGTTGGGAATTTCACTAAGAACACCCAACCCCGCCCGCACTTAGCGGCCTTTACTAAGATATCGTTCGTTTTTTATATACACGCGTTAGTTCGATAGTGGAATGATATGCAAACATTATTTTCTCTAAGCATGTGAGAGAAATTGAACGTGTTGCTAAGTCGTTTAATGCATCTTAAACTAATAACGTCAAAGTTATTTTAGCATATGAAGTTCGTTTTAGTCTAATAAAACAATAGAAATAAAATAAACTGCTACAAACACGAGAAAATGAGTTAGTAACGATTGAATAAATCGAATAAAGGTGCAAATACGATAATATGTCATGATTCGAAAAAGTTTTATGGCGCGTAAAAAAACTTGTCGAAGTCTGAAAATATACCGAGAAAACCGCTGTTTTATATGAGAAAACGAAGCTGGAAAAAATCGAAAAAAAAAACGAAAAAAAGTGCGGATTACAGCAGCCCGCGCGACTCGCGCGGGTGACTGTCTCGGGTTCGGTTTTCGAAAATTGCTAATTTTGATAAATCGCGTACAAATATGGATTAATTCTACTCGATTTATACTTTCGATATTCGTCGTATTCGATATTCGATTATGAAATCGATATCAAATAGTTAGAATAATTTTTTTAGAAAAAGGTTTTGTAAAGTTTATTTCGAAAAGAGTTTGAACGAAAAGAGAAAAAAATGCTAATTCTCTCCGCTTAAAAATCGTCGAATTTTGTTAAAAAAGATGTAACGATTTTTTTAGCATCAACGAGATTTTAATTTAGTCCTTGTCTAATACGATATTTGATTAGAGAATCAATATCTTATTTTAAGAACGTTTATATATAAAAATAGTTTTTATAGTATCGATATTATGTAAAAAAAATACGCGACGTAATAAAGACAGACCGACGACACAACTCGAAAAGAAAAAAATGAGAAAATGATGAGAGAAGGGAAGAGAGAAAGGAAGAATCGGGCTTGGTTTTACACCATCAACCTACATGCTTTGTTTTCTGGGAATATGGCTCGTCGGAAAGTGGCTTAGGCACGGGAGCGTCGAGACGATGTGGATGAGTTAGGGTGTCGCGTTTGGTGCGTGTGAGGTGACGTGAACGGGGGGTCGGTTTTGGTCGTGTAACGTGACAAGTTTCGGCCGGTTGGAGGGTCGGTTTTGTCGGGTTGGATTCGTCGGGAATTGCTTAGTGTAACGAGGTTGTATGTGGGAATATTCGATGCATGGTTGATGTATATAGTTTGTAAAAATTTCTGTGTGTTTTGTGTTTGAATGGAGGGTCCTATTTATAGGCGAAGAGGTTTAGGAGAGGTGTCTTGCTTGGACAACAAGAAACACCGATTAGATAGGAAATATAAGAGTTCGAAGGGGAGCGAGAGTCTCGTTTCTTGGTGAAGAAGCCGAGCATCTCGGCTGTTTTTGGCTTCTTTGGCCGAGTGTTTGACACTCGGTCGGTAATTGCCTTAGTTTTCGGATAGAATTCCACTTGAGATCAAATTCTATCCTCGAACGGATTTGTTTAATATTTTTTTGAGGCTGATTTTCGTAGCATTTGAGTCCAAACCGGACGTGTAGTGTCACGGCTGGTCCGTGTATCTCGGGAAAATATATCTTTGACCGGGTTTTGACTCGGTCGCTAAAAGACGGTTTTGCCCCTGGTGCCGGATTTGACCCAAATTAGTCTTATTTGACTCGAAACGACTTACTGGGCCTGGATTTGAGGTTGGTTTTGTAAGATTCGTACTCCGTAATAAGCCTAAACCAAATGTCCATGATTACGAGCCCATATCCGAGTCCATCAAAGCACGTTTGCGTCCGATCATCGTCGGGTGTTTGGCGGGAACTACTATAGACACTTGGCGGTCAAAATGTGAGTGTCTACACGATGGAATTTCACCGGCGAAATTCCGCCCGACGGTAAACTTAATTGCGACTTGAGAATTGACGGGAATTCGTCAGGTGAAATTTCACCCGGTGGAATCTCACCGGGCGAAATTTCGCCCGACGGTAAGTTTCGCAAAATTGACGAAAAACGGTCCGAAGACCGTCAGGTGAAATTTCACCCGATGGTGACCACCGGGTGAAATTCCACCCCGCGTAACCCTTATTTCCCAAACAACCTTCTTCTTCTTCATATCATCATTTTCCCTATCTCTCTCCTCAAATAAACCCGAAAATCCCAAAAACCCACAAATCCTATCACCCTAAATCCATTCTAATCACCCCATTTCTTCACCAAAAATTAATCCAACCCCATATTCTTCATCCTTATCGAATTCCTATCATCCTTTAGGAATTCTTTTAGAGAAATCTTCACAATTTTTTTGACAACCTCATACCCTAAACCTCCATCACCATAATCACTTACCTCAATCATCAAATATGAAAAGAATCAAGCAAACTGCAAGGAAGAGGTTATCAGCTATGCTCAACCGTCATTCGGGTTCAACGTCCTCTTCTCGTTCCGAGGAGCATACTGAGGCCCGGGACGAATCTGTCCCGAGGCCCGTTCAAGTACAAGGCTCCGTCTTACGCGAACAACCTGTTGCGCTAGAGGTACGTCACTCTCCTATTCATCGTAATTTCTTGCATTCTGGTTCTGGTGTTAGTTTCGCTAAGAAAGCTCAGCTTGAAAAATTTAAAAAATTCTAGAATTTTAAAATTGAGCCAACTCGTTGGGCTGCTAGAGATGTTCTTCAACAAATGGGTATTGAACCGCAGGTCCGAGTAATGTGCCAAAGTCTCGGACTGATTAGATTTTATATGTCAAAAGAGGAAACTTTTCAAAAACTCACTTGTGAATTTTTTGCAACTTTTGAGTTTGGTGGTGGTGACAACCCCACCGTTACTTTTCAGTTGCGAGAAATTCAGTATGTTTTCTCCTTAAGAGATTTTGGTGCACCTCTTAGTTTACCCACTTCAGGTTTAGGAGGGCCTCGGGCAAGGCAAACCAGGGATGAAAAAAATGCCCATGATCAGTTCTGGTTTAAAATTGCCCGCCAAAGGACCTTCAAAGGGGGTAAGATGCGTTCATGCTCCATCCGGAACCCCATCCTCAAATATTTGGCACGTATCATAGCCAATTCCTTTTTGTCTAACTATGATACGCACCATAACTCTAGTGCTATAGCTGTGCAATTGTTAGAGGATGCGGTTCTGAATAGAGACCCTTATATTGACAAGTCTAAGGCCCTTGCAACACATTTCGCCCAGGTTGCAAAGGGCAACTGCAAGAACATTTCTTGTGGTGGCGTAGTCACAATGATAGCTAGAGCCTTGAACGTGGACTTTAGTGACTTAGCACCAGTAATCGGAGTCGGGATTTACTTAGATGAAACCTATTGCTCTTTTCTTGTTTGGCCCCCAAGAAGGGGATTATAACAGTTTGTTACTGTATAAGATTACTGAGTTTCGATCTATTAAAATGCCTAACCCCAATTGGGTGAGGCTTGATGTTGAGGAGAACTTCAGCATGCCAAAATGGTCAGGGGAGTACATTTGGGATAGAAGCCGTGGTAAGTTCTTTCAAGTTAATTACCCCGATGGACCTCTTGACTTTGGTGATGATGATGTCGAGGTAGTAGATGTGTCATAGGAGGAACCGGAAAACGAAACCTTCCGGGATGAGGGTCAAAGAACATTACTGTCTTCATCCCGTGGACCCTCTTCCTCTCGTCAGACCAAACCACAGACCTCATAGTTCTTCACCCCCGACTTTTCTGACTTCACCCCGCACCGACACTCCACTTTCACCCAGTCTACCCCAGATTTTCAGGAGGACATTAATATGAGTCCTCCGAGACACTCTTCGTTCTTCGGATCGAACTGTGTTTTATAACCAATGGGGAGAAGTCTATGATCGTACACGTCAGACTTGTGAGAACTCGACCACTTCCCTCAACTTAGCCCAAAGTGCTTATAACGTAGCTCGGGATGCGCGCGATACTACGCATGACTCTTACATCTACTCTAGAGATGGTTTTGGGTACGTCCGGAACAACTTTGAGATGGCCGGGGACGCTGCTAGGGATGACCAAGCAGCGAGGTTGGTGGCGGAGGAGAACCAGAGGATGTTGCAACAGCAACAACACTATTTTGATCCATTTTTCGGTATGCCTCCACCTGGGTCTTACTACCCACCGCCTCGTCCCCCGGGTCCTGCATGAGTGGTTGAGTGTTTTTAGTGTTAGTGTGGGGGGGGTGTCGGGTGTTGGTTGTCGGTAGTCATATTTCTCCTATTCTCGATAACTTTTGTCAGTTTCTGCTGCACCAGTTTTGGCATTTGGTGATAATTGATTGGTTATTGTCGTGATAATACCTTTGTTGGTTTAAGGAAGTTGTCAGCCCCTCCGTGGCCCTACTTGGGTCGTTACAGGCGTGAGGTTTGTATGCAGGCGGCCTTGATGAGAGAAGGACCTAATTTTATGCTCCCGGTCTTCGGTGATTTGATTGCACCAAGACCAAATGGAAAATCCAAAAATTTTAACTTCTTTTTCTTATTTTTCCCGATTCGTGCGGAATTGGGGCGAGGTGACGTGATTACACCTACACCCTTTTTCCTTCTCGGTTTTTCTGTTTTTCATTTTCTTTATTCCCCTAATTTTTGAAAAACACAAAAAAAATCAAAAAACCCCAAAAATTCAAAAAGATTTTTCAATTTTTCTCTTTTTTTTTCTTTTTCGATTCTTCCCCTATTCGTGCATTGAAGACAATGCACTGTTTTAGTGTGGGGGAGGGATCTACTATCCCTTTCTTCCTTTTCTTTTTCATTTTTCCTTTAAAAAATCAAAAACCCAAAAAATATTCCTTTTCCTCTTTATTTTAGTTTTCTTTTATTTTATTTTGGTTTTTGTGTCACTTGTATTGCCTTGCATCCTCCTTCTTGTAGGTACACCACCAATCATTTAGCATGGGTACGTAAGGTAGCGAAAATGAAGACCGCTTGGCAATATCTTCTACCTTCGTTTGTATCCATTTCTCTTAATGTTTGAGAGTTTGGGCATATATGCTGTTTGGAGGTTCACTTGGTGAACATTTTGGAATTGGTGGTTGCAGATTGTGTTGACTTGATGGAGTTTGGAGTGCTTGGCTATATTTGCGTTTTTGTTCTGTTTTTCTCATACTTTTGTCCTTTTCATGTTCTTTTTCAGTTGTGTATAGTTTGTCTAGGTAAAGTTTTTGAAAACCCGATTTTGAGTTTAGGCCGAGTGTTTATTACTCCCTTGTTAGAAACACTTTTTGAATTTTGGACATTGTTCTAGTAGAATGACCTTGAACCAATTTTTGCATTGGATTTTTACCATGAGTCCATCTTTTCTACTAGGAGTCTACATCGGGATTTGCATTTGACCACCTTGACCACCCATGGAGTGATAAGGCCTTGGTTACCGTTTCCCGTTCTCTTAGGTGACCTTACTCGAGAAGTCGTTTTTAGTCCAAATTACCATCTTTTTGTGGGTTCGGAAAGGGTGCACACCCGACTAGCCTATTTCTCTACCATTCACCCATTACCACAAATAAGTTTGCAAAAATACGCTTGATTTCAAATGTACCATTTAGCCAAATATGGGCTACTCAAAATAAAAAGGGATAAATGAAGAAGAAAGAAAGAAAGAAAGAAAGAAAGAAAGAAAGAAAGAAAAAAGGGAAAAATGAAGAAGAAGGACAATAATAATAATAATAATTAAAAAAAAATCCCTCAATCGAAATAATGGGGAACGAAAGAAAATCGAAAAAGAAAATTCAAAATCTCAAAAATCTTTCCCAAACCCCAAATAATCCCTTGGTCGATTATTTGCCGTGAAATGCCAACTAGAGGACCGAGTCCCAAGGAAGGAAAATAGCGGTGATTAGTCGATCCTTACCATTTTGCAAACACTTGTCCACTTTTTGTTTGGTCTAATTGGCTTTCTCGAGTTTGGGACGACCCTCTAGGCTTAGCTTAGGAGACGGGATAACACTTACCTACTGCGCTTACTAACTCCATGGTTCTCACTTATTCACTCCATTTATCGTTCCGTTATAGGCATCTTTAGTGGAATTAGAAGGACCTTGGTAAATTTTCAATGTTTTTATTGTTTGATTGTCATCCTATTAGGGTTTTGTCCATGTCAATTTGGGTGACTAACTTGGTAGTGTTCTTGCTTGGCTTGAGTTTAAAATCAGTGCTTTCTCCGCCGTTTCGATGAGGGATTCGGTGATTTATTTTCTCTTTGGTTGCGACTATCTTTTTGTGTGTCTTTCTTGTTTTATGTATTTGTGTGTGTGTGTGTTAGTCGCATCCCCAATTTTGAGGAAGCCCCAACTTGCCTTGCGTGGGAGTACTCTACCTCATGGGTATTTCGATGTGAGTTGAAGGGACGGAGCGGGCCCGTTAATTTCCCCATATCGGCTTAGCATAGTCTAGCTTAGTAGTAGTAGCTAATTTCTTTTTGGGTCTTTGCTCGAGGACGAGCAACGGTTTAGTGTGGGGGAATTGTTGTGTGCCAAATTTGGACCGTTTTTCCTCCCATTTAGACCGGTTTTTCCTCTGTTTTGCGAGACTAGAGTGCGATTATCGCCGTATTTTGATTATTTCTCGCATTAGCGTCTCTGTTTTGCCTTTTACGTGTTTTTGGTAGTTTTCTGTCTATGTTGATAGGATTTTCGACCAAAAACGTGTCTGAGCCCCTATGAGCATGAGAGAGAGGGAAACCGTTCGAAAAGCAAAGCATGCAACTCAAAATCCAAATTCCAAACCCAAGAGGTGAAGCCTTGTGCGAAAAGGAAAAACTATAAGTCCATTGGGCATCTTCACCGGAGAGGTCAAACTTCAAATGATAATATCTAGAGTTCTAGACCTCAGATCGAAGCGATTCTAGTTGGAGGTGAAATCTTATCTTCTTAGCTTTCCAACGATATATCACACGCCCCAAACGGAGTTCAAACGAGAGCGTTATGACCCTCTGAAGTCATAGGGCGAAATTTCACCCGATGAGAATTTGACCGGGCGAAATTTCGCCCAATGGTGTTCCTCCCCAGATTGCTATTTTGGACAAAAAGTTCATAGGGTGAAATTTCACCTTATGAGTTGACCGGGCAGAACGATCGGGCGAAATTTCGCCCACCGGGTGAAATTTCGCCAGATGGAGAAAAGCGCCAAAAATCGCAAAATGAGAAGAAAATCTCACCGGGTGAAATTTCACCCGGTGGTGTCAGCTCGTCAACCGCGGAGTGAAGTTTTGCCCCATGAAGATGCAAAGGGTGAAGGTCTAGCTTAAAAGAAGAGGAATTGAATTGGGCTTGAAGATTGTGTGACCCATGAAGAACCCCTATAAATACTACACCTAGGGTTTCATTCTAACTTGTGCCTTAAGTGTGCCTCCCTCCTTAGGGTAGGAGTAGTATAGTGCATCCTTAGTAGTAGTAGTAGTAGTAGTAGTAGTAGTAGTAGTAGTAGTAGTAGTAGTAGTAGTAGTAGTTCACATAGTAGAAAAACTCCATAGATTTAGTGATTCTTAGTTTAGATTAAATTCACTCTATAATTTGCAATCAAGTTATCATCTATTTTGAAGATTTGGGCTTTATGTTGAAGATTGAAGAGTATTGCAAGGATTGGTGACAAGTTCTTATATTATCCCTTTCAAGATTCAATTTTTATGTAATCTTCATCTTCCTCTTTAGTGTTCTCCATAATTGGTAGTTTCTTACCTCTCTCTTTCTCCATAATTAGTTTATGTTTTTCTCTTTCTTTTGTTAGTTTTTCTATAGTTTGTGTGGTAGTTTATTTCTCCTCCTTAGTGTTTTGATGCTCTCCATTATGAATAGTGAGTAGATTTCTTGTTGGAGAATTTAAGGATGAGAATTTGGATTATTTGAATTGAGGGATGTTGGTGGGTTGTTTACTTGTTGATTTATCAATTTGAGGTTTTTGTGTCTTTGTTGACTTAGACAGGCCGCCTAGATCGACCATGACTCACTCTTACCAATATGGGGAAACTCGGGGTAGGAGTTACCTTGACTTGAGATTTACCCTTTCGCCGCGAAAGCGGGTATAGGTGGGTTGGGAGAAGAAACCGAAACGTGGCACTCTCCCTTATCAACTTGTGACTAAAACTCGATCCCGAGATTCTTAGACCCCATTTCCGAATCCCGACTATCCCCAACGCCTTTCCCGTCATAGTTTCTAGCTTAGTCGCCTAACTCGCTAGCTCTAGTTCTCTCTTCTCGTCCCAAAACCCCCATTTTCTTATCCCAAAACCCCCATCTCAACCCCAATCGCAACTAAACCTAGACTTGACCGATATCGCTTAACCGCCTCCCTGTGGTTCGACCTCGACTTGCCGCTACTACATAGTAGTGAGTTGGGACTAAAAATATTGTTTGCATGCGTGTCAACGACAGCGCGCATCAGTGAGTAAAGAATAGATTATGAGGGTAGGAGTTAATTAATGAAAAATAAGAGTAATTTGTCATTTAAGATAAGGTTTAGTCGTTCCTAATTCTGAAAAACGGAAATTTAAGAAAACTGTCTACGAAATAGAAGTTGGGTGTGATTATCGGTAATTAAGGTACATATTAGGTGGTAATTCATAATAAATGACATATTAGGTGGTAATTTGTAAAATGTTGAACATATTAGGTGGTAAAATGCAATTTTGCCTTAAATATATAATATTTTATTAGGATCGGATTTCGTAGAATCTTCGTGCTGAATTGTATTACCGACGCGATGGTGACCTGCTAACTAGGTAAGGTTATCCTTACTCAGTTTATGTTGTATGTATGCATGTTGTATGATATGTAATGGTAAAATGGTGATATTGAGATTGGGGCTGTGTGCCTGTTGAGATTGTGGCTGTCTGCCTATTGAAATTACGGCTGTGTGCCTATTGAGAGAAGCTAGCTAGGACTAGCTAGGTCCGATTGATCTCGGGACCTTCCCTTATGTTTCCTCCTAGGAGAGCCTAGGAAGGGTGTGCACATTCGGACTAACGGGGCGTGACTGCGGTCGCAATAGATAATAGGAATAATGATGATGATGATGATGATGATGATACTGATACTGATGTTTGTGATGTTGGTTGAACTAATGTTATTTAATGTAATCGTAAAGTGATCAGGTGTGTATGTTTGACGTATCTGTGATGATACGATTGATATTTCCGATCAATTGGGGAGCAGTCTATAATGCAGGTTACATATATCCAGGCCCGTTGAACAGCCCGTTCAACCTGTTCTAAGAACAGGGGCCCATGAACATTAGGGCCCAAATTTGCCAAATTTACAGTAGTCAATACCCAGTAGTTACTCATCAGTTTTATAATAATAACCTCATTGTATTTGCTGTCTGCGGCTTCTTGCTTCCTTCCAAGCATTTAATTAATTATTACTTGGTCATCTATATTTTCTTGAAACCATCAAACTTGTAAGTCCCAAAATTACATTAATTGTAAATTTAAAACTTAGGTTCATCTAATTAGAAATTTTGATTATACATCAGTTTATATGAATTAAAACTTGTAAATCTCCAATTTTTACTATCCATCACTTTTCTCCATAGTCAATTCTTATTGAAATTTCAATTTTTCCTTCAATTAAATTTTATAACTCCACAAATATATACTCGTACTAATTTTGATCAAACATTATTTCCTAGAATATTCAACAATACTTTGGGACCTCAAAATAGATCAACTGAACATTTTTGTCTTCAATTCATCTGTACAATTTCTGGTAATGAATTACAGTACAAAATTGAAAGGTAAATCTCAATTCTTTTTAAGGAAAATCATTTTTTTTAATATTGTGGGCTTTAGTATAAGCCGTGAACTGCACATCAAAATTGAATTCTAGTAATTGTTAATTGATTTTAGTCTTGCACAATTGAAATTGATTATCTACTTTCTTATTAATTTATTGTCAACTAATTTTGATTTTATTTTTCTTTTAAGTTGGAGTACAACCTCTTGGATTTCAGTCAAAATAGTAGAGATATTATCTCATCTACAATATTAGTTGGTGTATGTTTTCAAGAATGAAAAAAGAAGAAAATAATCAAAGTATATATAGAAAAGAAATTTTAAAAAAAAGAATAGAAGAGTTAATAAATTTTTAATGTGGAATTTTGATAATATTTTAACATTGAAAAACACAAATAATTCTACTGAATTAGTTTTGTGTTTATGTAATATAGTTTCTGCCGTGGTTAGGGCCTCATTTCACAATTTAGTACAGGGCCACTCAAATTCATTTGACGGACCTGTGTATATCGTGATGTGCTTGGATGCTGGGATACATGTACGGGATTGGGGTAAGCGCGACTTATGAGTTCAGATGTAGCACGGGTGAATGCATAGGCATTCCCGTTTCATAGAATGTGTAGCTTCCGCTGTATAACCAGAGTTGTAATAGTTAATGAGTTGTAATGTTTAACTCGTGTAACCGATTTGGCTATCCATATTGTATTGTAATGAGCTACTACCTCGGGAAACTGAAATGGTAACACCTTTAATTACTCGAGGATGTCTTGCTAAGACTCCTTGGCAAATCGGGGTGTTACAGAAACTGTTTTTTAGTGGGAACGGTTGTAACACCCCTAATTTTTATAAATTAAATTTGTATTCATATTTTTATTTCGTTTGTGATTTAACTCGTGATTCATTTTAATTCTTATAGGATTTACTTTGACTTCATCTCGATTCCTAAAATCCTTATTTGAGCTCGAATTTCTATTTTTTTACTCGAAACTCGTTGAAACATTTATTATTTTCTCGAGAAACCATTTTATTAAACTTTCCTTGAATAATTATCATTTTGTTTTCGAGAAATCAATTTAATTGATTTTCGTTGGGAACTATTTATTCGTCGAGGAACTCTATTTCTTTACGGTCAAGTTTTGTAAACTCGAGATTGATCCATTTGATTTTCTCGAGTCAACTAATCATTTTTATAAACTTCGAACTTGACTCAAATAATGTGATTTTACAAAAAAAAAAAAATTTTTAGATCATCTCGAAGTTTGGGTCTAATTCTTTCCTAACACGACTTTAACCCGATTTCTTCATAAACCCATTATTTATTTTACAAACGGTTTTCGATCAACCCATAAATTATTTTTGGACCCGAATCGAGCCCAATACGTACGTAATTCCTGGTGATCTTCTCTTTCACACTAGATATTTTATCTTGTTTATTTTAGTCACGTGTCAAATTCCCTATCCTATTTCTACTCAACTTCTCCTCTAAACTTATTGATCCCAATTTCTGCCAGAAACCTCTCCATATCAGTAGATTTAACCACTTCAAGTAAAACTCTCTTATTCTTTTCCATTTTACGTGGTTGCTGCTGCCAGTTCACGCATGTCCTCCTTCTTTCTCTCTTCTACTTTTCTTCGTTCCCTGATTCCTCTGTTTGCGTGCCCTGCTATCGTCACGTTACCGTGTTGTTCAACGTGTTGTTACCTGCTGGGGGTGGTGCTGGTCCGTTGCTGCTATGTTCCCGGTACTATTGTTTCGATGCTACTGTGGTGTTCGGTGCTGCCGCTACTAATCTACTGCGTTGTGCTATTCTACTGCTGCTTTGTCTCGGTTCTGCACTTCCTTGTTCTTCTTCCTTGTTCTTCTTTCCTTCTTTTCTACTTCTTTGTTGATTCTTCTACTGTTGCTGTTTCTACTGATGCTACATTCGATGCTGTTGTTTTCCCGAGTCTATTCTTGTTGGATCGATCCCTTGATTTCTTTCTATTGTCCGTCGTAGCTGCGTTCACTGTTATTGTTGAAGTTGTTGGTAGTCTCTTATTCTCTCTCTTTTTCTCCTTCTAAGTCTTCTTTCTGATTATTCTCCTCATTATTCTTCTCTCCTTTTTGGTGCGTTTATGTTGCTGTTCGGGACTGCCGTGTTGATCGTCGCTGCTGCTGTAAATTTGGTTGATGTTCGTCGTAAAAGCATCATCTTTTCATATTCATCTTACTTAGTTCATCGTTCGATCTTAATCCGTCCCTTATTCATTCCAATCTTGAGGGTAATTTAATTACTCCTACTCTCCGTCTCGTTTCCCGCTTTTATGAACTTATAATGTGGTTTTAATACCATATGTTTTAATTTTTCGTAGGCTATTTTGCTAGATCCGATGAAGACGGTTATGTTATTAATTCGGATCTCGATGAAGGTAACACATGATGGCATGACTCGGTATTGCATGATATATATATATATATATATATATGTTGTAGTTGTTTGCAGTATCGTTTTAAAATCAAATCTCTATACGAATAAGCATGTTTTAATTATATTACGATAATATGCTTAAATCGATTTCATGTTTCTATCGCTTTTCATCTTCTCAATTTATTTCACATCGGATCTTCTAAAAGTATTATAAGGCTGAGACTAAAACATACAAATAAGAATTTGTTTCTCAATTTTCGTGATATTTAATATAAAGTATCAAAGTGAAATTTTTTATCGCTTTAACGAAGTTACAGCATGTTTCAGAGTCTCTTAATGTTTTTGTGCGATTTATTAATCCTGTTTAATTACTTTATTTATGAAAAATTTGAAATCAGACTACTATTTATTTTAAGTCTAGTTTATGCCTGTTTAATTTCGTAAAATAATTCCAAGTAATTTGGTCACAATAAATTGTTTACGAACAGATGTCGGATTAGTTCGCGAATCTGTCAGTTCTTGTAAAACGTAATTTAAAACCTTTGATAAACTTTGAAATTATTTTGGGTAATTTATGTATCTAAACTTTGAATATTCTAGTTAACGTTTCCAATTGGCGTTTCGTCAAAATCAGTTTTTAAACGTATTTTATCAATGAGATACCATCGGGTGTCGAATTCTGTCAGTTTGTGAAAGTACAAATAAAAACTTTTGTTAAGTTTGGAATTTAGATTTACTCCAGAAATAAAAGTTTTAGCTAATATTTTAAAGTTTTCAACCTCACTGATCTTACTTTATTTTCATTTTTGATGATTTAATTATGAATTTTATAGTAAGACAGTGCTGTTCCGGAAAATCTGTAAATTTGTAATTTAATACTTTAATTTACTTATATTTCAACCTTTTGAGAAATAAGTATGATTTTGACTTTCATTGACTTTTAATCGTTAAATATATATTTATAAAATAAGTATAATGTTTATGTCTCGAGGCCTAATACTAACTATTTTATATAACTCAAATGTTAAACGATTTCTAATTATAATAATACCTATTTCGGAAAGTTAATATTTGAAGAAAGTTTCCCAAATTATAAAGTTTCCTTTTAAGAACGTTTTGATAATCCTATCGAATTACGACAACGGCTTTGTTTTGAAGTTATGGAATAAGTACAAGTGTACGGGTAGAGTAATACAGTCTCGGGTATATGTTTTGCCATACTCTATAAAGTTGGTGTGTCTATGTTGAGACACATTGGTCGTTGAACTGAGCATGGTTTGTGTTCAGGAGTGTGTATATTTTTTACCTTAAACTTAGATATCGCATCGTGTAAGTCATAGACGGGTTGAACTGCATTACGGTTGGTGTCCAGGAGGGTTATACATTACTTAAGCCAGGACCTTGCTGCACGCAGTCCTGTTATAGTTGAGTTGCCTAGTTAGAGACTGAAGTCTAATTTATTTTGACTAAATTCTCGAACCTAGTTTAGTATGATCCTAGTGAAACTCTATTCCGTTACACTGATTGATTTCCATAACGCCGTTATTATTATGGATTGACATTGATTTGCAGGTTGGCAATCATTTCGAAGTATTTTACCGTATCATTTTAAATATTTTCCATTTTCAACTATTTTGATATAATACTAATTATGCTTTAATATTATGTAATATGGCTGGGAGAACCGCCTGAGTTGCTCCCCACTGATTTGTGGTTGTTATGTTTATAACATGGCAGGTATTATTTGTTCCGGGGTTTGGTGTGAGCTATCGAGTGGCGTGGATCCTACTCTGCTTGATTTATGTTTATTTATGGATTCTTAATCCCATTTGGAGAATTTTTATTTTTAGCCCTTTTGTAAAAAGTGGCCTTTGTATTGACTTACCGTTCTTTTTGTAAAATATAGAACATCAGTGTGTTTTAATCCTAAATCTACAGTGTTTCCGCCACTGTATTGCATTAGAATTTATAGGGGATTATAGTTGGTATCAAAACATCGTTGCTCCCGACGCTCACACCTGATTTTAGAAAAAAAATTACCCATAAGATATTTCAACATTAATAAAATATTAGTGAGAAAAGGGTAGAAACCTAAAGTAATAAGGACTTAATTGTTAGGTTACATGTTTTATAACTCAACGAATAGCATTGATGTTTGTTTTATTTGTTCAAGAAGAAGAAGAGTGGACAAGATGCTTACGTGATGCTGCTAAAGATCGGGACAAGGCCTACTTAGCACTTCTAAGACTTGATGACTCGAGTGGACGACTTGGTGCTACAAGGAAGATACAATGGTGACTTTCCAACTCAGATTTAGTTTGCTCAAGTTACATGCTAGATGATCAAGAGTAGATTCCAGTTCCACGATGGTGCAATAGACTCAGATATGATTTCACTTTAGACCCGTATGCGACTTCACTTCACTCTGAATCCAGATGGAGCAACCGAAGACTAGTGTGCTCGTTTCTCTACAAGAAGACGAAGTGATCCAGCGAGTCCCCTTGCGAACTCTGGAGATACGAAGACTCTTCTCTATTCTAAGACCTTAATAGTCTAGGACCCTTGTTCTATGCTCCCAATTTCTTCTTCTTTTTTCTTCTTTTACTTCTTTTCTTATTCTTCTTCTCCTTACGGATGTTGTTGTGTTGTTGTACTGCTACGACATGATGTTGTTCAGCTCTCTGCTGTCACATGTTGTTATTCCTGCTGTCTGTGTGCTACTGCCACTGCTCTCCCTATTAGTTTTTCTCTTCTTCTTCTTCCAATCCTCCTCATATAAATGGTTATCTTCATTCTCGTGGCGAATCCTTTTTTTATTCTCTCATTTTACCCTCTATCCTCTTAAGATTCTCTAGTTAGACTCACGTCTTAGTGAACCCCGCGATAGTTAAAGATGTTTGAGGTTTAGTAAACCACTTGTTACATGGTTTGAGAATTGTAAGTTGTACCGTATTTTCTAAGCAAGTAAGAACTTTTTGAGGATTAATTTCAATGGTATTAATTGATTGATGGAATTTGGATTGTACCTTAAGTGTTGAGCTTGGATTATAATTTACTTGATTATATAAAGTACTTACAGAGAATAAGCTTTTGGATTGTACAGTTATATTTTATTTTGATGGATACCAAGTACCTAACTTAGAACTGAAGTAAGTGTAACTGATAATATTGCTTGGGGTTTCCTACCTAATACTTAATGGTTGTGTCGTGGATGATTGTGATCATAGAAAATTGTTTAAAGGGGTTAACCTAAGTGTTGTGGTACCATTTCAGGTTCTCATTAAGGTTTTCAGTAATTTTGGTTGACATAGATTAAACCTTGGTTCTTATGGATTAGATCATTGAGTCTGAGAAGGTTTTAACCTATGAGCTTTGGAGTTGAGTGATCTAAACTTGGATGAATTGTTGTTAACCATGAAAAAGAGAAATATCTTCCAGAATCACAGTTTGAACTTATTGTGTCATTTTGAGGAATACTTTAGTGCCAATCATCCTAATGGAATTTTCGATACCTGTGCACCAATGAGATTGTGGCTTTTTTGGGTGATTAAACATGTTGTGGTTGCACCATTGTGATTAGAAATTGATGGATTTCTTAGAGACCTTATTTAGATGACGTACTTGAAAATGTGAGTGTCTGTCATTACATTTGAGGTCGAGTGTGCCTAGGTTTGGCTTACTTTCGTACCTTTTGTGAAATGGTGATGTTAAACATGTTGGAGTGATTAATTTTGATGATTTCGTGTTCGAACATTGTTGATTGGTGAAATTTGATTAGTGTTTCGTACTCGGGTGCCATGGAATGTACCTCGAGTACAATCTGGTGAACTTTGAATTGCTTTAGAGCCCTTGTTGGTTAGCTGGTTCGGTCGTGTTGTGACTATTTGAGGAATTTTGGTAGCATGATTTTGTGACTTGAATCATTTGAGGATTCTTACCCTCTTGTTTGAATGATTGAATAAGTATGTGAGACTT
Source organism: Agrostemma githago (assembly GCA_958450325.1). Taxonomy (NCBI): domain Eukaryota; kingdom Viridiplantae; phylum Streptophyta; class Magnoliopsida; order Caryophyllales; family Caryophyllaceae; genus Agrostemma; species Agrostemma githago. The sequence goes on along the minus strand of OY288239.1, from coordinate 25,246,905 downwards.
CTTATTGGGAGTTGTGGTATTTGATAATTTTGGAAGTTGTAGATTGTGTAAGACAACCCTCTGATATTAATGGACTTAGTACCATTTGGTGGAAATAGAACCCTGAGTTGTGGGAGTCATACTAGAAGTCTCGAGAATCTTAAACTCCTCTATAATTTTTGAGAGTTCTGTTTGATTCCCGATTTCGTCATCACCTCCGCTTCTCTTGAATTCTACTCCTCCAACTATTGTTGGTATCCGTTCTACCCTTTATCGAGTTTGAAATTTTTTGTTTTGATTTAATCCTTAAATTTTTAACCAAACTCCACGTTTTGAAAAATATTTGACTAATTTAAACTTTTGAGTTATCATTTTTAAGTTACAATTTCAAACTTTAAAAATTTTGTTTTGTCGTTTTTGGTTGAAGTTATATTTAATTTTTTTTTTAAAATATCTTAAAAACTTGTTTGTGTTATGAAACATAATATGTGGATGTCCATCGGGCCTTATAGCCTATTATGATGTAACCCTAGATGTATCATGTACTATATATATGCCCCTTGATGGGATGAATAAACATCTCTCTGATTTCTCTCATTCTCTTATCTCTCTAGTTTCTCTTCTCTCTTTCTTTCCCAACACGTTATCAGCACGAGTCTCTAGCCCTAATTTAATTTTTCCCTAATTTTTTTTACTTTACGAGTAAGGTATCATAATTTCATATGATAACTGACTTTGCACTTAGTTTCGATCTGTACGTCAATTATATGATAGCCGACTTATTTGGTGCGGTGATTCATCGTTTTATTTTCAATTTTCAATTTTATTGTTTTACGGTTAAATCGTCTTTATGACATACGGGTAAGCCATAACTCATATACAGATCATAGTTCTGCAAATTATAGATCTGTTTTATGACTCATAAGTCGTACCATGTACGCCCTATTAGTTGTGTTGGTGTGCATATATGTCATGCATATTCGATGTTTGACCAGAAAAGCACTAAACAACGGTCAATATGCACAATGACTAGTTTTTTTTAGAATTTACAGAGGAGTACTAAGTCTTCTACCGACCAAATGGCAATCAAAATAAAGTTATGGCCCAAAGCCAGTTCATAACTGTCTGTGTCATACTATATTGATAATCGTATGAGTACGTATTTACATTTCATTATAACAATATGTATATGTATATACTCCGCGTATTTTATGTCACTAATCTTTGTAATTTTAAGTTTAATTTTACTAATTGACTTGTTAAGTTTTCTAAGTACATCTTTATTTTTCGATACGGAGTATGAATTTGTGTCTAAACTTGTGGAACTTTGGATTACTTGTCTTGGACTATGGCAAGAATTATTGATCTTGATAATATTATCAAGAGGAAAATACGGCAAGAGGCAAAAGTTATAATTTTTCTTCTTTTAATAGAAGATGAATGATAAATCGGTCTTATAGACCGTGTATATCGATGTATCTATTTTGGAGGTCATAATCCAATATACAAGGAGTTCATATGAAGATACCATGTTTTCTATCCTTCGACCTTTTTATAAAGGGTTATTTCATGACAATAATACCAACTATAAGAGAGCTTCTTAGATTAATCCCAACTATACGTAATCTCATTTTAATATGAACTATGCCTTCATTAATCTCTCATTGATATAGGTGACCCGTTACCTAGAAAACTGGTTGAATCTTCCTCTTCAGTTTCGGCTATTGGTTAAATTTTTTTGAATCTTCCTAAAATTCATCTTGCATTTTTTGTTTTCCGATTAGTATTATAGAAGCATGAAAAAAATGCTTTAATTTTGTTGTTGTTTTGGCTTTCATGAACGACGACGGAACACTCAAGGACCCTAGAAAGTCACAACCGATCACTATTACCGGTAATAGCAGGTCATAATTTTGTCCATAGCGAAATGAGATTAATGAAGGCATAGTTCATATTAAAACGAGATTACGTATAGTTGAGATTATTCTAAGAAGCGCCCTTATAGTTGGTATTATCATTGTGATTAAATAAAAGGTGTTTAATTATTTAATTCAGTCTCGTAGACTGTATATATCTACGGATCAATTTGAATGTTAATATCTATATGATGAATGCTCATATAATTTTGGACCTGAAGTTTCAAAACTATTTAATTTTTAATTATGAGCAGTGAAACTAATGGTACCCTATATTTTTGGACAAAAGTTCCATAAAAGAAATTGTATACCTGAAGTATACACGATTATTTTGGCTGATAAATATGCTAATACAGCTGTCCTAGAAAACACGATATCACGGAAATAAAGTAGCCTCAAGGGCATCGTATCGTGAAAAATATACACCATGCGATACGTACATGAAATTGTACCGAGATAAATATCACTTTAAAGTCAAAGAAATTTATACTCCGTGTGAGTAAAGTACAGGAAATCGTACCATTTTCATATCAATTTCAAATTGAAATAATAATTATGTGGAGGAGAAAGTACATGAAATTGTACTATATTTGATACCACTTATTAACACCACTTATTATTGTCCTGAAGACAATATATCGTGAAGAGAGGTCATGAGAAATCCTCTGGATTAATTTCATGTTCATCCGAAGTTGAACAAAATAATATAATATAATTAATATTGAAAGCCGACGAATCTCTTTCAATTGGATGAGTCCATTCCCTGAAGTGAATGTGACATTCGATAAAGATTATTAGAAACAGAAGTCGAGAACATGGCAGAAAAATAAGCCAAATGTTGTGGCCTTAATTGAGCCTAATGATAATGCGGCCTTAATCGAGCCTGATTCGGTCAATTAAAGTACATAACTCATGAAAAATCATGTGACCCTCATATTCGCGAAGTTCGATATGAGAGGAAGAAAAATTATATACGAGTTGAAATTTTGACACGCACACAACGACTTGAAATTCATAGTGCTTACATATACTGAACCTATGACGAGAAATCATAGTGTTGAATTGTTGACCAATATTGAAACGTTGACGTGAAATTCACGGTGTCCTACAAATTTTCGTTTTGCGTATAGTGAATATTATTTTAAGTATCAAAATTAAGAATAAACTTGATGTTTATTCACGGATGTTTGCAAAGTGTGAGATACTTTTAACAGTTGATATTTGTGGACATGACATAGGTCCACCCCGACGCGGCCACGCGTGGGTTTGGGGAGGCGAATGAATCTCCATATGAGATGGGTCGAATTGAAATTTAAATCGAAGTAGGAGTCGCCACCGAACTTTGTGGGAATTTGGGCCCATTCGAACCCACTCTATGTCATAGTGGGCCATGTACAAAATATGGCCCATTTCCGATGTCAGAGTTTATCGGGTTCGTCCCTTAGCATTTGATACCGATACCGACATTATCGGATATCGTGTATTGAATGACTCTCATTGCCAATGGATTCGGGCATCCGGAAACCGTGGTTCTGAGTAAGGGGTGAGGGTACGTGTTGGGAAGTTCACTAAGAAAACCCAACCCCGCCCGCACTTAGCGGCCTATACTAAGATATCCTTCGTTTTTGGTGTACACGTGTTAGTTCGATAGTGGAATGATATGCAAACATTATTTTCCCTAAGCATGTGAGAGAAGAAAAATAAATGGGTTACTAGGTCGTTTAATGCATCTTAAACTAATAACGTCAAAGTTATTTTAGCATGTGAAGTTCGTTTTAGTCTAATAAAACAATAGAAATAAATTAAGCTGCTACAAACACGAGAAAACGAGTTAGTAACGATTGAATAAATCGAATGAAGATATGTAAATACGATAATATGCATGATTCGAAAAAGTTTTATGACACGTGATGGATTAACACGTGTTGACCGAGGTCGAAAAAGTATTTATCGAAATCTGAAAATACGTTGCGAAAGTCGCTGTTTTATGTAAGAAACGAGAAGAATAAAAAAACGAGAAAACGAAGAAAAAAGAGGCCTTCCAGGCTCTAGCACGAGTCGCCTGGCAGGCGCGCGGCTCGCGCGGGAGTCTGTCCCGCTTTTTTTTTTTTTCAAAAATCGTCAATTTTTATAAATCGCGTACAAATATGGATTAATTTATACTCGATTTATATTTTCGATATTCGTCGTATTCGATATTCGATTATGAAATCTATATCAAACAGTTAGAATGATATTTAGAAAAAGTTTTGTAAAGTTTGTTTTGAAAAAAAGGTTTTGAACGAAAAGAGAAAAGAAATGTTAATTCTCTCCGCGTAAAAATCGTCGAATTTTGTTTAAAAAGATGTAACGATTTTTTTGCATCAACGAGATTTAATTTAGTCCTTGTTTAATACGATATTTGATTAGAGAATCGATATCGTATTTTAAGAACGTTTATATATGAAAATAGTTTTTATAGTATCGATATTAAAAAAAATGCGATGACGACCCATATTAAAAAACGAGGACCGATGACACGACGCGAGAAAAAAGACGACGAGAAAGGAGAAGAGAAGGAGGAAGAATCGGGTTTGATTTACACCCTCAACCTACATGCTTAGTTTTCTCGGAATAGAGCTCGTCGGGAAGTGGCTTAGGCACCGGAGCGTTGAGATGATGGGGATGAATTTGGGTGCCGGTTTGGTTGTGTAAGGTGACGTGAGAGGGGGTCGGTTTTGGTCAGGCGTGGTCTCGATATGTGTGTGTCGGGATTATACTATCGGTCTTTCGACACTATAAATAATTAAAGGGGTTGAGGATGAAAGAATGAATAGATTTATATAGTTGGTAGATGTGTTGATAGATAATTGATTGATGTTATGAATGTGTGACCGGAGGGTCCTATTTATAGGCGAGGTGGTTTAGGAGAGGTACCTTGCTTGGACAACAAGAAATACCGGTTTAGATAGGAAACGTAAGAGTTCGAAAGGGAACGAGAGTCTCGTTTCTTCGTGAGGAAGCCGAGTATCTCGGCTGTTTTGGTTGTTTTGGCCGAGTGTTTTACACTCGGTCGGTAATTTGATTTAGTTTTCGGATAGAATTCCACTTGAGATCGAACTCTATCCTCAAATGGATTTGTTTAGTATCTTCGAGGCTGATTTTTGTAGTATTTGAGTCCAAACCGGACGCGTAATGTCACGGATGGTCCGTGTGTCTCGGGAAAAAATATCTTTGACCGGGTTTGACCCGGTCGCTAAAAGACGGTTTTGCCCCTAGTGCCGGATTCGACCCAAATTAGTCTTATTTGACTCGAAATGACCTACTGGGCCTGGATTTTAGGTTGGGTTTGTAGGTTTTGTACTCCGTAATAAGCGTAAACCAAACGTCCATGATTTCGAGCCCATATCCGAGTCCATCAAAGCACGTTTGCGTCCGATCATCATTGGGTGCTTGGCGGGAACTATTGTAGACACCTGGCGGTCAAAATGTGGGTGTCTACAGAGCCCTCACTCCCACTCTGACTGAGGCTTGGACAAGGCAAAAGTCAGAGAAGCTACCAGGTTAATCAAGGATTAAAACCTGGCAGACTTCCGATCGGGTCGTTTATAGTCCATTAGACCTGCGTGAAGGGCTCGCCAGCCATAAGCTAGAAATCGTACCTGTATTGATGTTAATAATGTCGCGGGAGCTTGCCTTGGAAGCTATGGGTGTATCTGTTTACAGATACATCCCGTCTTGGAATTTCCCGGGAGCTTGCCTTGGAAGCTATGGGTGTATCTGTTTACAGATACATCCCGTCATGGAATTACGCGGGAGCTTGCCTTGGAAGCTATGGGTGTATCTGTTTACAGATACATCCCGTAAAAAAGTTGCTTGAGTTTCTTCACTGGGGAATTTTTGAGAATTCTTCGGGAGTCTTGGGTGTACCTGTCTGTTGATAACAATTTGTATGTAACATTTAGGTGAAACACCGACTCACACTGGGGAAGAAATGATTTTTGATTGATTTTTGAAAAGAAAATGGTGAATTTTTTTTGAAAATTTTGGAAATAGGAATGCTTGGGATGACTTGATTCCTGATCAGATTCTGACACGGATTACTAAAATCCCCTGGTTAGGCCTGTATGCCTAGATGAAGTAGGGAGCATGATAAAAATTCCAATTCCTGTGGTGACTAGGAAAGGGATTTTCTCTATTATAAATAGAGGGTTCTTGCTCTTTTATTTTTCATACTCCCAACCCAAATCTTTTCTTTCTATCTTAAAATCCCTTAGACTTTTAAGACAAAACAAAAAAACTATTCTTGCAATGGGTATTGATCATCTGACCGCGATGCTTCAGGCATGGGCTCAAGACTTTCGAGACGAAGATAAAGTTCAGCTAACTCAAATGGGAATTGTTGCTTTATTCCCACTTCAGCGACTTAGGGTAGATTCGCACTTTTTCGATGCTTGCTTATCCTTTTGGGATACTACCCACCATGTTTTCGCATTTCCTCGAGGAGAAATATGCCCCCTTCCCGAAGAAATTGCAGCTATAGGCAGTTGGTGCCCTAATGCTCGTCCTGCTATTCCTCCATTTTATCCTGACCCAAGGAAGAGATTAAGGGATTTTCTAGGCCTGTCGCATGCTGAGACGGCCCGTATGGTAAAGGGAGATTCGGTTTCCCTATTTGACCTAGCTGACAAATTCATGAATCCAGTTGGTGCAAGAATTACTTCTACCCACAGGCGTAGGGCTTTTGCCTTTTGTATGTTGCATCGATATGCCTTTGAAGGTCGGATGGATGCTGACTCGTGTTTGGGTGAAATCAGGCTGATTAGCATAGTTGATCAGATGGAGACAGGTCATAGCCCGGCTTGGCTGATAACCGGGGAGATTATTATGGGCCTTGATGCTAGAAGACATGACTCGGATCGACAGTTGAGAGGAAACATCCATCTTTTGCAGGTATTTAACCGTTTTCCTCTTTTTTCCGAAAGATTGCCCGAATTTTCCGGAAAAAAAAAAATTTAGAATTTTTTCCGAAATTCTCCAAATTTTCGAAATTTTTTTTATTTTTCCGAAATTTTGATTTTCTCGAAAATTAATTTTTTTTCCCTTTTTTCTTCGAAAATTTTTTATTATTTTTTTTCGAAAAAATCAAATTTTTTCGATTTTTTATTTTTCGAAAGTTTTTTACTTTTCGGAAATTTTTGCAGATCTGGTTGTCCGAGCGTCTGTCAATCATAGAACCCCCGGTGAACATATCTAGATATCTCAGCTGTCAGATTGGCTCCAGGTCCCGACGAATAAGCTCGAGTCATCATATAAATCGGAAATATTGGGATGAAGAGCTAACATTCCATGGCGGGCCTTTGATTAGATGGAATGTCATCTGGTGGTTCCTTTCAAGACTGACGGGATTAGCTAAGAGAGACAAAGCCCCTTATCTGGTGATCTTGTCTTTGGATTGGACCGTCCATATCTACCCGGATCGTATTCTGAGACAGTTCGGTTCGTTTCAGCAGATCCCCGAGACTGAGGCAATCATTAGCGTTTCGCTCCAATTGACGGACGCTATGTGTGACACGTGGCTACAACGCTGGTTTTCCCGTGTCATATGGACTATACCTCGCCCTTGTCAAACCGTTTGGGTTTCTGAGTCATACCGAAAATGGACTTCTGAAGAATCCAAAGAGAATCGTAAAGCTTTGAAGACTGACAAGGCTTTTGACTTGGCCCGTCGAGAATCGGTAAAAGACAATAGGTGGTTCTTTGATAAAGAGGAAATCCCAACTACCTTCGTCCATCCGGAGTCGGGTTTTAAGTCAAAAACTAAGACTCGAGCTAACGAGACCGGTGCTAGTGACATGGAGAGGAGGCTCGGGCCAAAACTAGCGGTCCAAGATAGGCTAGGTCCGCGTGACCGGTTACCTGAGAGGGTGAGGGCCCGCCTAGGGCCGACTGAGGTGACCGAGGAATCGAGTTTGAAGAAACGTGCCCGGGTCAAGGAGGTTCCCTTGGTGATTCGGGAGCGTTCACCTCCACGTCGACGTCGGTGGACGGAAAAGGAAGCTAAGGACAAAGGAAAGGGAAAAATGCCTTAGTTTTTATTATTTAAGTATTAGTATTATTTATGAGTGCTTTTTTGATTTTTTTGTAATTTCCGAGTTTATCGGAGTTTTTTTTTTTGAAAATTAATAAAAGAAATTTATTAAGAACTGTTCCTGTTTTCTTTTCTCGATTGCAGTGGTTGTGCCCTTTTGAGGGGCTGCCTACGTATCCACAATAAATGGAATCAAGCCAAACGTAGTTCAGACTTGATTTGCAATTTCGAAATACATCAAGATTATTGGTTCAAGATGCTTGTAACAGTAGAATAAGTAATTCTAACTTTTGACTTGTCTTTAAAAGTTTATGTAGAAAAGATGCTTTTAATAAACTTTTGCAAATGACATTGAGAGAGATGGGTTAGGGGTAGTAACGCTTCAGCTGGTCCAGGTTAGTTGGGTTGACGAACTCATTCCCGTCCAGGTCCGTTAGCATTACTGCTCCGCCTGATAGAATCTTCTTTACCAAATATGGCCCAGCCCTGTTAGGTTTGAACTTTCCCCTTGGGTCTACTGGTAATAAAGCTCGAACAGATTTGAGAACCAAATCTCCTTCTTTGATGTTTCTGGGCCTCACCCTTTTGTTGAAAGCCCGTTGGATCCTCTTCTGATAGATTTGTATATTATTGAGGGCACGAGTTCGTCGTTCGTCTAAAAGGACTAGCGAGTCATATCGCGCTCGAACCCAATCAGCTTCGGGTACTTGACTCTCAAGTAGGATTCTGAGTGATGGCACCTCTAACTCAACAGGTTGGACCGCTTCCATCCCGTATCTAAGGTAATACGGTGTTGCCCCGGTCGCAGTACGAATTGAGGTCCGATATCCCCAAAGTGCAAATGGTATTTTGTCGGGCCAATCCCGGTAATTATCAGCCATCTTTTTGAGTATGGTGACAATTGTTTTATTAGCCGCTTCTACCGCCCCATTGGTTTGGGGTCGGTAGGGTGAAGATGTATGCCTTTGAATTTTGTACTTGGTTAATAATGCTGCTGTCTCGGCTTGAAAATGGGTCCCGTGATCACTGATGAATTCATGAGGGATCCCATACCGGCTTATTATCTTATTTTGAATAAACTTGGCGACATGCTTGACATTGAGAATACGGTAGGATTCAGCTTGGACCCATTTGGTGAAATAGTCGATTGCTACCAAAATGAAGCAGTGTCCTCCGGTTTCCGAGGGGTTTATCTTTCCGATTATATCGATTCCCCATGTTGAAAATGGCTAGGGTGATGTCATGGTGTACAGCAGGGATGGTGGCATATGCTGCACATTGGCAAAAATTTGACAATTATGGCAATCTCTAACATATAGCTGGCAGTCGGTTTCTATGCTATTCCAGTAGTATCTGAGTCTCATGATCTTTCGGACTAGCATTTGGGCGTTCATGTGCGGACCACACTCGCCGTCGTGCACCTCGGCCATAACCTTTTCGGCGTTACCTTTATCAACACATAAAAGGAGAGCTCCCTCCGGTGTCTTTTTGTAAGGTTGTCCGTCGTCGGTGTGGACGAACTGGGCTGCTAGCCTACGTAAGGCCTTTCTGGCTCGATTGTCGGCCCCGGGTGGATATTCCCCATTTGTCAAGTATGCCTGAATAGCCTTATACCACGGCTCGGGATCAGGTATCTCGATATCTTCGATGTCGTGGATATATGCCGGCTCGGATCGTCTTTCGACACAGATTGGCATACTAGTCACATGATCGGGAATTTTTAGTAAGGATGCCAGTTTTGAAAGTGCATCTGCGAACTGATTTTCTTCCCGAGGTAGGTATATATATTCTACCTTCTAGAATTGCTTCTCGAGATCCCTTACTCGTGCCTGGTAGGCCACGAGATTAGCATTTCGAGTCTTCCATTTTTGGAGTGCTTGATTAACGACCAGAGACGAATCACCATGTACTCGGAGGTTCGTGACCCTTAAGTCGGTGGCGGCTTGTAGCCCGTGGATACATGCTTCATACTCAGCGGCGTTATTAGTGACGTCGAAGTCTAATTTGATGGACACGGGAGTATGTTCCCCTCTTGGCGAGATTAGGAGAATCCTGACTCCAAATCCTCGGAAATTGGATGCCCCGTCAAAGTATAAGTCCCATGTTTCGGCGTCGGTGTGGAAAATGTCTTCATCTGGGAAGGACCAAGTGTCGGTGTGTCCTTCTTCGGTTATGGGACTATCAGCGAGAAATTCGGCTACTATTCGTCCTTTGATGGCTTTCAATGGTACGAACGTTGAGGATGGGCTTTTCGAAGAGGTATTTGATCGGATCCATTCTGGATAGTACTTGTACCTCGTAACTGAGCATGTAATGTCGGAGCTTCTTGGTGGCCCAGACCAAAGTTAAACACGTCTTTTCGAGCATGGTGTACTTACACTCGTACTCTAAAAATTTCTTGCTGATGTAGTATATAGCCCGTTCTTCGAAGTTGACCGTTTGAGCTAGCATAGCCCCCATGGCTGTCTTTGTCGTAGTTAGGTATAGTGACAAAGGCAAACCATGCTGAGGTGGCATCAGGACTGGTGGCGAAGACAAAATTTCTTTGATTCTATCAAAGGCTGCTTGACACTTGTCGTCCCATAGTAACCGTTCCCCTATTTTCAGCTTCTTGAAGATCGGTTCACACACCATGGTCAGCTTTGAAATGAACCTGCTGATGTGTTGAACTTTTCCAAGAAACCCTCTTATCTCCTTTTCGGTTTTAGGGGGTTGCATCTCGTTAATAGCCTTGATTTTGGCTGGATCGACTTCGATACCACGTTGGCTAACGATATGACCCAATAATTTGCCAGATGTTACCCCGAAACTGCATTTTTGAGGGTTTAGCCTCATGTTGTACTTGCGTAATCGGGTGAAGAATTTTCTCAGGGCGGTGATGTGACCGTCCCTGTCTTTAGATTTGACGATCATGTCGTCCACGTAAACTTCCACTTCTTTATGCATCATGTCATGTAATAAAGTCGTGGCAGTTCGTTGATAGGTGGCCCCGGCATTGATGAGACCAAATGGCATAACAGTATAGCAATAAGTACCCCAAGGTGTAATGAAGGTGGTCTTATCCATATCTTCTTCTGCCATTTTTATCTGGTTATACCCCGCATACCCGTCCATAAATGATAGAAGGGCATGATCAGCTGTGTTATCCATCAGTATATCGATGTGTGGTAACGGGAAATCGTCTTTCGGGCTTGCCTTGTTGAGGTCCCGAAAGTCTACACAGACACGTACCTTACCATCCTTTTTAGGGACTGGTACGATGTTTGCAACCCAATCTGGATACTCGAAGACTCGTATGAACCCAGCCTTGAATTGCTTGTCGACTTCCTCCTTGACTTTGAGGGACCATTCGGGCCGCATGCGTCGGAGTTTTTGTTTAACCGGATTGAACCCTTCCTTGATCGGTATATGGTGCTCGGCTATTTCGTGATCAATCCCCGGCATGTCCTTGTAGGACCATGGGAAGACGTCTTTAAATTCTTGAAGGAGATTTACGAATTTTTGTTTCTCCTCGGGATCTAAGGATAACCCTATCTTAAGCATCTGAGGTTCTAAGGTTGTTCCCACGTTAATGGATTCGGTTTCTTCGATTACCGGATTGCAGGATTCCCTTTGTTCTAGCTGCTCGATCAGATGTGGAAGCAGGGATACCTGTTCGCCGAGTTTCTCAATGTCATTGCACACAAAAACTTTTGGAATTAAGAAAATTTTGAAAATGAGACAAGTCGTAAACAGAACGGTTGTTATTATTGATCATGAATTGAGAAAATAGCTCGAAAAGAGCTGCCATCTGATCACTAGTCAGTGGCGGGATAGGTAGGATGCCCGGGACAGACCCCGAGGCACCAGGAGTAGCTAAAGGGAGAGGGGGAGTTACAGGACTAACCCTAGCACCGGACTCACTAGACTCAATCTTAGACTCTGACTCGGACTCTAACTCAGCAACTGGCATTTCTCCTTCCCCTGTGATCAGCTTGTAAGTCTTCCCTTGACTGTCAGTCCATTTGGCAGTCTTCTTCCAGGCTCTATTTCCTGTCCCCGGACCCGACATCCGAGATCAGCTTAGATGGATCAAAGGTGCGGCTGCGGAGAATGAGGCTGACCAGCTCTTCCTTCGGTGTTGGGGCCGTAAGTTCCTCTCCAAAAAGCAGCCCTAGTGCGGGCTCAGCATTCTTAGCATCTTCGGACTGGATGAGAGCGAAGATGTTATCTGGTACGTAGTTGCAATCCTGGGCCAAGTGGGTCCCAGGGCGCGTGGTGCTGGGCCGGTATAGGCCCGTTTGGACTGGCCCAATTACTGGAGTAACAAAAGTGACAGTGTTAGTGCTTGTTTGGCCCATATTCTCTGGGGTTATGGTATAACCCAAACCAGCTTGAGTCCTCCCGTTATCTAGGACTTCAAGGATTTTCCCTGCGGGGAGATTGGGCCTTGTTGTAGCCCCCGGCAGATAGCCCAGATTCTGCAACATCCGGTCAATGCTAACCGTGAAGTAGGGTCGGAAAAGATACTCTTCTTGAATTGTCCCCACGAAGTCGAACCCCCAGAGATCGGTGCGGCCCGAGGTGTTGCAGTTAGCCACAGTCATAGGCGTGGCTTCTAGAGTGATGACGGTGTCGTGCAAAGGTAGCTTGATTTTCCGATGCAGGGTGGAGGATACAGCCCTGGTCGCGTGGATCCAAGGTCTTCCTAAAAGAAGGTTGAAGGAAGAAGTCACGTCGATCACTTGAAATTCCAGCTCTTTTTCTATCGGGCCTGTTATGATAGTAAGTTTTACAGCCCCGGCTACTGACTTTGGACTTCCGTCGAAAGCCTGAATGGTTTGAGCTGTGGGAATGTAGTCGGCCTCGGTAATGCCGAGGGCTTTGGCGGTCCTCAAGGGGAGGACATTGACTGCGGACCCGTCGTCGATTAGGGTCATGGGCAGGTATTTTCCACGGCAGATGACCGTGATGTAGAGGGCCATGTTGTGGGCTGGCCCAAATGGTGGTAGGTCAACATTGGAGAAGGTAATAAGTGGGCCTTCTTCTTTAGCTTTCCCCTTTCGGTGGGGCAGAACCGTGGCCACCATTTCAGCTGGAGTAGCCATAGAGTCGATTTTGACCTGATCGAGGGCCTTAGTGAGTGCCTCTCGATGTTCCTGGGAGCTAACTAAGAGTTGCCATATAGAGAGGTCAACTCGAGTCCTGCTCAGCTGCTTCACAAGAGCCTTTTCAGTAGTTGGCTCTTCCGGGGCGACCTCCACTCTAGGTGGCTCGACGATGATGAGGGCTTGACTATTGGCTAAGACCTTGGACTTAACCTTCTAGATCTCCTCGGGCGTGATAGGGACAGCTTCCCCCTTGGTGAGATAGACGTCGTCTTCGTCGTCGCACCAGATCCCGTTTATTTGCGGGACAAATGGAGAAATGAGGTGTGAGCAATCCACTATTTCCCCGGAGAAAATGGCGTGGGTGGCCAGGGGGTTATCCCTGTTGTTGGGTTTGCCCCCGGGCAAAGGGATCTTACCACTTTCGATGAGATCCTGGATTAGGTGCTTTAGCTTCCAGCATTTCTCGGTATCGTGTCCCTTGCCACGATGGTACTGACAGTAGGCCTGGATGTCGTAGGCCTTGGAGCGACGCTCGGCCGGGAGTTCAGGTGTTGGGCCTATCGGGGTGATCAGGTCTTTTGACGATAGCCTCTACAAGGCATTTTCGTAGGTGGTGCCTATATCTGTGAATACCCGGGGTGTGGTATTCTTCTTGGACGGGGTATCAAGTAAATTGACCTCGTCAAAAATGCTACGAGTGGCAGCAGTAGATGTGGGCTTGCTTGTTGATGAGCTAGCCCCTTGGTATCCCTTGGCGGAGGCCTTAGTGAGGCTTTCCCACCTTAGATCATCTTCGATTCTCGTCCCCATCTCAGTCAGGACCGCGAAACTAGGTATGATGGCGTACCCAAGATGGATCCGGTAAGCGGGAAGGAGGTTCTTGACGAAGGCTTCAACCAGCACTTTTTCACTAGGCTTATCGACCAGTTTGACGCTTTCAGCCCTCCAGCGTTAAAGGTATTTCGTGAATCCTTCCTTAGGTTCCTGGGCGATTATTTCCAGGGTGCGCATAGTGGTCTGGATTTCAGCATTATCCCCACAGTTTCGTGCGAATTCCATTGCAACATCGTCCCAAGTTTTGTATTTCTTGGGATCAAGCCTGTAGTACCAGGCTTTCGGGTGCTTCTCTACAGAGGAGGCAAAAGGTGCTTGAACATGGTCGATTTGACCCCCTTGCAGCCATAAAATCCTTGAAAGCCCGAATATGGAGTACCGGGTCTTCAGTCCCGTCAAACATTGGTAGGCCCATTAAGATGAGGTTAGTGGGTAGTTCATCGGTCAAGGGCGAATAGGAACGGGCATTTTCCGTGAGGATGGTGTTCCTGGTGGTCGAGTGGACCTGTTCTTGCAGTTTTTGGACCGCGCCGGCCAATGCGGCCAAAGGTCCGTCATCCTCGATCGAAACATTGGGGGTTCCTTGTTCCACGTCACTTACTCGAGTGATGATGGCAATCTGGTCTTCCCTCATTTGTCTCAATTGGTCTTGGATCTTGGTCAATGAAGCTGTCAACTCATCAATGGCTTCTTTCGTCATGGCTCGAGTGTGGGGTGGCCTGTCTGTAAGGGCACCGCGTAATCAGTAACTGACCCAGATCTTAAAATCAAAGAGTACATCCCGAGCAAGGAAAAGACTAGACGAGAAAAAGACCGAAAACCGACTTCTAGACGGATGACCCATGGACGGTGGGCCTTCCTTAGGATTTGGAAAAGTGGGCCTAGTTCTATTCGAAGGAAGGTCCACGTGAGAATTCTCTAGACTTTGGACTCGAATGTGTAAACGGGCTTCCCTTTGCAGGAGTTTGTCCTACGAAGGTGGGCCCTGCCTTGACAAATAAGGCGGACTGGGATAGGAAGGAAATCTGTGATGTATGATCGACGGAGTTTCGACGCTATAGACTCTTACAACCTATGACAAGACCCGGCACTACTAAATACGGGAAGTCCTAAGAAGAAAAGGGCTTTGAAAAGGGAATTTGGATTTGAAAACCGAGCAAAGTCGGATAGGATAGTCCGATTTTTTTGAAAATCGAAAAAAAGTTATCGGGCCGAGATTTCGGATTTTTGAAAAGGTTTGGACAGCATACCGGCTAAAAATAGGCTATTTTGAGTCAAAATCATAAGTCCTAAATTCGGTAGCTTTCCGGGTTTTGAAAAAGTGGATAGGTTTTGAAAAGATGCAAATTTTTGAAAATAATGGTTTTTGAAAAGACTAAAACAAGTAGATCAAGTAGCACGTAGTCAAGGCAACAGTATAATGACGCCATGTATGCTCCTAATCTAAGTCTCGGTCGGTCGAATAGGGTCTATACCAACGACGATCGCTTTCTCGCAAATCAGGACGGACTTCCTAAACCGAGTTGGTCTTAGAACCTGCCGTAAAACCCATGCGAGTTCCACCATCGAAGTCTTTAGTGCACCCATTTAGGAATGCACCGTGGTATAGTGGGACGTCGGTCACAAGTAACCGGCCCGGGAAAGAATTGGGTTATGCATGAACCATTGAACTAAAACGTGTACATTACTAATCGAACGATTTCTTTTCGAGTCTCACCCTGAGGATGCCGATGGTAAGTGACTCATCAGTTGATCCCCAGCGGAGTCGCCAAATTGTGGACATGACATAGGTCCACCCCGACGCGGCCACGCGCGGGTTTGGGGAGGCGAATGAATCTCCATTTGAGATGGGTCGAACTGAAATTTAAATCGAAGTAGGAGTCGCCACCGAACTTTGTGGGAGTTCGGGCCCATTCGAACCCACTCTATGTCGTAGTGGGCCATGTACAAAATATGGCCCATTTCCGATGTCAGAGTTTATCGGGTTCGTCCCTTAGCATTTGATACCGATACCGATACCGACATTATCAGATATCGTGTATTGAATGACTCTCGTTGCCAATGGATTCGGGCATCCGGAAACCATAGTTCTGAGTAAGGGGTGAGGGTACGTGTTGGGAAGTTCACTAAGAACACCCAACCCCGCCCGCACTTAGCGGCCTTTACTAAGATATCGTTCGTTTTTTGTGTACACGTGTTAGTTCGATAGTGGAATGATATGCAAACATTATTTTCCCTAAGCATGTGAGAGAAGAAAAATAAATGGGTTACTAGGTCGTTTAATGCGTCTTAAACTAATAACGTCAAAGTTATTTTAGCATGTGAAGTTCGTTTTAGTCTAATAAAACAATAGAAATAAAATAAGCTGCTACAAACACGAGAAAATGAGTTAGTAACGATTGAATAAATCGAATGAAGATGTAAATATGATAATATGCATGATTCGAAAAAGTTTTATGAGACGTGATGGATTAACACGTGTTGACCGAGGTCGAAAAAGTATTTATCGAAATCTGAAAATATGTTGCGAAAGTCGCTGTTTTATGTAAGAAACGAGAAGAATAAAAAAACGAGAAAACGAAGAAAAAAGGGGTCGGCCTTCCAGGCTCTCGCGCGAGTCGCCTGGCAGACGCGCGGCTCGCGCGGGAGTCTGTCCCGCTTTTTTTATTTTTTGAAAATCATCAATTTTTATAAATCGCGTACAAATATGGATTAATTTATACTCGATTTATATTTTCGATATTCGTCGTATTCGATATTCGATTATGAAATCGATATCAAATAGTTAGAATGATTTTTAGAAAAAGTTTTGTAAAGTTTGTTTTGAAAAAAAGGTTTTGAACGAAAAGAGAAAAAAAATGTTAATTCTCTTCGCGTAAAAATCGTCGAATTTTGTTTAAAAAGATGTAACGATTTTTTTGCATCAACGAGATTTAATTTAGTCCTTGTTTAATACGATATTTGATTAGAGAATCGATATCTTATTTTAAGAACGTTTATATATGAAAATAGTTTTTATAGTATCGATATTAAAAAAAATGCGATGACGACCCATATTAAAAAACGAGGACCGATGACACGACGCGAGAAAAGAGAAGAAAAGACGACGAGAAAGGAGAAGAGGAAGAAGAATCGGGTTTGATTTACACCCTCAACCTACATGCTTCGTTTTCTCGGAATAGAGCTCGTCGGGAAGTGACTTAGGCACCGGAGCGTCGATATGATGGGGATGAATTTGGGTGTCGGTTTGGTTGTGTAAGGTGACGTGAGAGGGGGTCGGTTTTGGTCGGGCGTGGTCTCGATATGTGTGTGTCGGGATGATACTATCGGTCTTTCGACGCTATAAATAATTAAAGGGGTTGAGGATGAAAGGATGAATAGATGTACATAGTTGGTAGATGTGTTGACAGATAATTGATTGATGTTATGAATGTGTGACCAGAGGGTCCTATTTATAGGCGAGGTAGTTAAGGAGAGGTACCTTGCTTGGACAACAAGAAATACCGGTTTAGATAGGAAACGTAAGAGTTCGAAAGGGAACGAGAGTCTCGTTTCTTGGTGAGGAAGCCGAGTATCTCGGCTGTTTTGGCTGTTTTGGCAGAGCGTTTGACACTCGATCGGTAATTTGATTTAGTTTTCGGATAGAATTCCACTTGAGATCGAACTCTATCCTCAAATGGATTTGTTTAGTATTTTCGAGGCTGATTTTTGTAGTATTTGAGTCCAAACCGGACGCGTAATGTCACGGCTGGTCCGTGTGTCTCGGGAAAAAATATCTTTGACCGGGTTTGACTCGGTCGCTAAAAGACGGTTTTGCCCCTGGTGCCGGATTCGACCCAAATTAGTCTTATTTGACTCGAAACGAACTACTGGGCCTGGATTTGAGGTTGGTTTTGTAAGTTTTGTACTCCGTAATTAGCGTAAACCTAACGTCCATGATTTCGAGCCCATATACGAGTCCATCAAAGCACGTTTGCGTCCGATCATCATTGGGTGTTTGGCGGGAACTATTATAAACACCTGGCGGTCAAAATGTGGGTGTCTACAATATTCGTATCAAAATAATATAAACCATTTTCTGAAGCAAATGGTATTATCATATTTTCATGATGTAATACTCGTATCTTTTATTTTCATAAAAATTATGTAGTCGTAAAGACACATTATTTGAAAATGGCTTAAAGAAATTATGCGTGATGTCTCTTATCCTGATCACCACCCAATCGGATCGGTCGTTAACAAAGGACGGGGGATCAAAAACAATATTTATAGACTCGAGGTTACACAAAAACTACTAGAGTAATCGTGGCAAGTCGAGGTCGGTCCACAGGAAACGGTGTGATAATAACGGGTTTAAAGTGTCGTGTTTGATGTCTAGAGGGGGGTTTTCAAAGGGTCGAGTCTATACTAGAGGAATCACTACGATGATAGCTAGAGGTGGTCAATCTAGGGAAAAGGCGTTAGGGAGAATCGGGATTCGGTACTCGGAGTCTAAGAAGGTCGGGATCGAGTTTTTGTCGCAATATTGATAAACTCACCTAAAAACCCGCTTTCGCGGTGAATGAGGGTAAGTCCCTAGTCATGGTGATTTCTACCCCGAGTTTCCCCATATTGATAGAAATTAGTCAAGGTCGGTCTAGTTGGCCGGACTAAAACAACAATGACATAACACCATAAATAAGATAAACCAACATGCAAGCTACCCACCATTACCCCTAAATTCAAATAGTCCAAGTCCCTAAACTCCCCAACAAGAAATCTACTCACTAATCATTATGGAAAGCAACAAAACATTGACTAAGGGGAAAATCTCTAGAACATGCATATTAAATAGATCTAATGAAACTATCAACACTAATATGATCTAGAGAAGATAATGATGAGAAAATAACATTAAAACTAGACTAGAGATTAGAGAGTGGAAGAGAAGTATACCAACTATGGAGATCTACAAGAAATAAGAAGATATCATGAATAAAGATTGAATCTTTGATGAATAAAATGGAGAACTTGTCACTAATCCTCCAATAAACCCAACAAATCTTCAAATAAAACTTGAATAATCTTCTACAAATTTGTAATCTAGAGAATTGTTGATGTAAACTATGTAGATCTACTACTAATTACTATGTAAACTACTAGAATTATGGAGGATTTTCTACTAGAATACTACTACTAAGATGGTGTAATAGGATGGTGGAGTGGTGTAATGTCTTCCCTCCTTATCATAATGGAGAGGTAATAGGCAACTAAGTAGGGTAGACATATATATAGTAATCTCTTAATGGGTATTTAACCTAAAGCTCAAATCCAACTTTATGCTCCATTAGTGAGACAATCTCCCTTAGCATCTTCATAGGGTGAAACTTCGCCCTGCGGACTTGACGATAATTCCCACCGGGTGAAATTTCACCCGGTCAGATTTTCTTCCATTTTTGCATTTTCCGGCTCTTCTCTCCATCGGGAGAAATTTCACCCGGTGGGCGAAATTTCTCCCGGTCAGATTCGCCCGGTGGGGAGGTCTCGGAAAATCTTCGGGAGGCGCTTTCACCGTCGGGTGAAATTTTGCCCGGTGGTGTTTCACCCGGTGAAATTTCGCCCGGTCATTTTTCTTGGCCTCTTTCTTGTCTCATTCTTCGTTGATTGATTGGATGGCTTTAAACTTTAAGTTGTGTGCTTTACTCTTTGGACGGTATTCCCTTCTCTTGTGCTCGTGGAAGCTCGATCGTGATTTCGGTGCAAAATCCTATCAAAATGATAGAAAAACTACCAAAAACACGTAAAACGCACAAGAGGGACACTAATGCGAGATTTACTCAAAATATGGCGATAATCGCACTCAAAACTCGCAAAACGAGGGAAAAACGGGTCTCAATGAGGAGAAAAACGGTCTAAATTTAGCACACAACAATTCCCTCACACTAAACCGTTGCTCGTCCTCGAGCAAAGACCTAAAAAGAAATTACAACTACTACTAGCTAGTCTATGCTAAGCTGATACGGGGCAATTAACGGGCCCGCTCCGTCCCTTCAACTCACATCGAAATACCCATGAGGTAGAGTACTTCCATGCAAGGCAAGTTGGGGCTTGCTCAAAATGGTGGATGCGACTAAACACAACAAAAACACATAACACGAAAGAATAGACGCATCCAAAGCAAAAATAAAACACCGAATCCCTCATCGAGACGGCGGGGAAGACACCGATTACTTACCTAAAGCAACAATAGGCTTCCAAGATAGATGACCCACGCAAACAAGGACCAAAGCCTAATACTATGACAATTAAGCAATATAGATGTTGATAACTTAGCCTAGGTCCTCCTAGTCTTCTAAAGGGGTACGAAGGGGCGTATAACGGAGTGGAAAAAGTGAACCATGGATTCGTTCGACACTGTAAGTAGGTGCAGTCCCGCTCTCTTTGGCTAAGCCAAGAGGGTCGTTCCGAACTCGAATTTCCTAAATTAGCCCAAATAAAAAGGTGGAGTGTTTAACAATTATTGGGGTGGATCGACTCATCACCGCTATCTTCCGACCTCGGGACTCGGTCCTCTAGTTGGCATTTTACGGCGATGAATCAATCAAAAGGCTTTTTTTTTCAAGGAGATGTTTTTGACGATAGGATTTTTCATTTGAAGATCCTTTTCTTTCTCCTTTGTTTTTCTTTTTCATGTTTTTGTGCCCTTTTCTTCTTGCTTTGGTTTGCCCTTTTTTGGCTTTTTGATGTGGTCTGTAACCAAGCTTGGAGGTTATTTTTTTGTGTAAACTTATTGTGGTGATGTATAGGTGGAAGAAAAATAGGTAATCGAGAACGCGCGCCATTCCCGGATAACCCACAAAAGGCGGAGAGAATTTGGACTAAAGGTGCAGTGGTCATTCGAGCAAGGTCACCTAGAAAACGGGATGCGGGAACCAAGGCCTAACTACTCCATGGGTGGTCAAGGTGGTCAAATGCAAACCTCGAAGTAAACCTCTAGTAGAAAAGGTGGACTCAAGCTAAAGGATCAACAAATTCATTGATTAAGAGTTATTCTACTAGATTAAGATCCAAAATCTACAATGGGTTATCTACAATGGAATGAAAACTCTTGTAATAAGCTTGTAATCGAGTTTTCGAAAAGTTTTAATCCTAGACACACTATACAAAAACAAAATAAAACAAAACACATGAAAATGAAAAAGCAAATAAAAGAAAACACAAGTAAAGTCATGAACTCCTTACTCCATCATCATTCAAGCGCAATCAACCACAACACCAAAATGCTCAACTTTGAGAGCCTCCAATAGCAACAACCTAAGTCCTTTACGAAAGTAAAGAAAGAAGGAAGGAAGTTACCTAGCGGGTGCTTTCATAATCTCTTCAATTCATGCTATTAAGGTGGTGGTTACCTGTAAGAGTGGAGAACAAGACAATACACGGGACACGAAACATAACGAGAAACAAGAAAAGAAAAGAAAAAGAAAATATTTTTGATTTTTCGCATTTTTCAATTTTTTATGGATTTTGAAAAGATTTTTGAGAAAGTAAAAGATATTAGACTCCTCCCCACACTAAAATTGTACATTGTCCTCAATGGACAAGTAGGGGAAGATCGAAAAGGAAAATAAGAAAAATATTTAGATTTTTATGATTTTTCAAATGTTTTTGGGTTTTTCAAAATTTTGAAAGAATAAAAGGAAAATAAAACAAATAAAGCGATAAGATAGTGACGGGCCTAGGTGCAATCACATCACCTAGACCCTAGCCAAGTGGCTAAGAAAATAAAAATCAAAGAAAATAAAATGGGCGTAGGTGTAGTCACATCACCTAGCCCGGATTAAGAAAAATTGAGAAAGATTGATTTGAATTTGGATTTTTCAAAGGGTCAATGGCGTAATCACATCGCCAAGAGACCGGGAGCAATACCAAGGCCGCGGCGGCTGCAAAAATCATTCAGTGGGACGGTGGGATAGCTTGCAAATTTTGTTCGATATAAAACAGTCACAACGATTATAATGAAGGGACAAGGAATAAGGAACAATATCAATTCAAAGATATACAATTTTAAAAGATTGAAGACTCACCGACACAAACTACATAAATATCCACAACATACACAAACCAAATTATCTACCGACTCGTGTAGGAGTGCTTAGGTCGAATAGTCATTTGAAGCATAGGAAGTCGCCGGAGTCCCCTCACCGGCATACTCCCAAACTTCTATTTCCCTCGATTTGGTCAGTCGGAATTCACAGGGACCTGGAGGTAGGTCCCAATTACGATGGTTATAAATATTGGTTAGGTTTTTGTTGGGGACAATTAAGGCACGGCCGTGGCCAAGAGAGACGAGGCGGTGGTCAGGCACATGAAAAGTCCAAGAAGGAAAATAGGCCTCGTCAAGCTAGACACGGGGGTCATGTGTTTTAAGGTGGTCGGTCGCGTAACCCAAATTTTTAGCTATTATAGTTACAAGACCTCCACAGTCGACAGAGGGGCGTTGGTCAATGATAATTTGATGAAAGTGTAACGCCACGACAATAGGTAGGTCAAGAGGATTAGAGTCACCAAGTAAAGAGTCACATAACAATTGTAAGACACACACATTGAGGTTGATAATGTTATCGGTAGACGGCAAAAGACAGTGGGAAAGGATTTCAGCAAAATAACGAATAGCAGGGTTACGGATTTCAGCGGTAAAACTAGAATTGGGTTCGAAATCACGTTGACCCGGCGCTATGCGCCTCCACAAGTCTCTCCTAGTCGCACTACTTTGCGAATCACATAGGGGTCTACTTAGTCCGGTACCCGATGAGGGTAAACCTAGAGCTAAACCCAATTCGGAAACATTTAAACAGTGAGTTCTACCGAAGAGTCTAAATTTTAACTCTCTTGGTGTGGTCGGGTTATCGATGGTAAAGGTACCTAAAAATTCACAAGTCAAGTCTTTATTTGTGCAAGGCACAAAATTAAGCAGCTTACTAGTACCAATCCTAGACGATAACTCTTTAATATCGTTCTTAATTCCTAAAATTTTCGTTGTGAATGGACAAGGCCACCTTGTACTTTGAAAAGCTTTTTCATAAAAGGTTTGAGCCAAAGGTGTATTAGGACAAGGTGATAGTTTAGGCTTTGAAGACTTACTAGAAGATGAACATTTAAGAGGTTTAGAAGTCGAAGCCATACCTTGTTTTCGCGCGGCTCGTTGAGCTCTTGTCTCCATAATAATAATTTGCAAGAAAAATCCCGAAACTTTAGCTTGTTCCCTCTTCAAAGACCCAAAAATAAATATTCACCAAGTTGAATATGAAATATGGATGGAGGTTTAAATGTAGTATTTTATGATGGGTGAAAGGGTGAAATGATGAGTGAGGTGAAAAGGTGATATAAATAAGGGTGTTTGAGGAGGGAAAGTGAAAGTTTTA
The DNA here is from genome assembly GCA_958450325.1 of Agrostemma githago. NCBI lineage: Eukaryota > Viridiplantae > Streptophyta > Magnoliopsida > Caryophyllales > Caryophyllaceae > Agrostemma > Agrostemma githago. The sequence goes on along the minus strand of OY288239.1, from coordinate 25,223,615 downwards.
AAGTGAGTGGTAAAAATTTGGTGTAAAAATTATTGGAGGGAAAGTTATGTTGAGGTAAATTGTTGGAGGGAGATGAAAATGTAGTGAGTATATAGAAGGTATTGGTGATCCGGCCAAGTCACACCGCCGAGTGAAATTTCACCCGATCGGGTCTCATCGGGTGAAATTTCACCCGACGGACTGTCGTCGTGAAAATCGATTTGCCAACTTTTTCTTCACCGGGTGAAATTTCACCCGGTGAAAATCTCACCGGGCGAAACTTCGCCCGGTGGTATTTTCTTCGTTCCTGGCATTTCTGGCACGTAGGGCGAAGTTTCGCTCGGTCGAGTCTCACCGGGCGAAGTTTCGCCCGGTGGTCTTCTTTTCTGCATTTTTCCGCCTTGCCATTTCATGGCTCTTCAATAATCACCTAAAGATTCAAATGTATGACTCGACCCACATTACATATAACGATATCTCCCACAAACATGCTTGTGGTCTTCATTTGAGCTCCATAACTCCTCCAAAAGGTTGATCTTCATCCAAATTTATGCTCCATTGCGAAATCCAATTTCAATCATTCTTCTCAAACTAACAAACTAACAACATAAAGAAATATAATACATATGTACAAGGTGGTTATTGAGGATACCACCAAACCTACTTCAATTTTGAGAGAGGGGTTAAACATCGCTCCCCAATGGGAGCTCACCAATCTTCATGGTAGCAAAGGTCTCACGAACGTGACCGGGGTGATAAATCTTCAAACTTTGTCCATTAACCATAAATTTCCCGGTCTCCAGGCTAGATATCTCTATTGATCCATATGGTTGCACCTTGGTCACTTCGAATGGTCCCGACCATTTTGATTTCAATTTACCGGGGAAGAGCTTAAAGCGAGAGTTCAAGAGTAATACCTTATCACCAACGGAGAAGTCCTTACGAAGTATTCGAGAATCGTGCCATTGGCGAGTTCGCTCTTTGTAAATCTTCGAATTTTCGTAGGCTTCAAGTCTTAGTTCTTCCAATTCTTGAAGTTGGAGAAGGCGGTTGTTTCCTACAACACTCTCATCGAAGTTTAGCTCTTTGATTGCCCATTCAGCTTTGTGTTCTAATTCCACCAGTAAATGACAAGCTTTACCATACACAAGACGATAAGAAGTGGTTCCAGTCGGCGCTTTGTAGGCCGTTCTCAATGCCCAAAGGGCGTCATTCAACTTCAATGACCAATCCTTTCGGTGTTTATTTACAACATTCTCTAAAATTCCCTTGATTCGACGGTTGGAGATCTCGGCTTGCTCATTTGCTTGAGGGTGGTAGGTTAGTGACATCTTGTGAGAGATACCATATTTCCTTAGAAGGTGCTCAAAGGTATCTTTCCTAAAATGAGAGCCTCCATCACTAGTTATGGCTCTAGGCATACCGAATCTTGGGAAAATTACATTCTTGAAAAGCTTGATTACAACCTTGGAGTCATTGGTGGGGGAAGCTACGGCCTCGATCCATTTTGAGACATAATCAACCGCGACTAGAATGCACTTGTTACCAAAAGAGGATGTGAACGGACGCATGAAATCAATGCCCCAAACATCGAACAATTAAATCTCCAAGATGGATTGAAGGGGCATCTCATTTCTTCTTGTAATATTCCCACTTCTTTGGCAAGCATCACACGTGAGAATGAAAGCTCGAATGTCCTTAAACATGGAAGGCCACCAAAACCCGCTTTGGAGAACCTTGGCAATTGTCTTTTGGTTGCCCAAGTGTCCAACATAAGATGTCGAGTGAAGGTGCTTCACAATGTTATGTCCTTCTTTGGCCGTAACACATCGCCGGTAAATTTCATCTACACAACGGCGAAACAAATACGGTTCGTCCCAATAATAGCGTCGGGCTTCATAACGTATTTTCTTCCTCTCTTGCTTGGAATAATCGTTCGGAATATAATGAGATACTAAGAAGTTGACGATATCGGCATACCAAGGTTTAATAGTATCAATGGCCATCAAGGCCTCATCTCTCATAGCTTCATTGATGAGGATACCATCTTCTTCATTGTTCTCTTTACTAACCGTTAGTCTACTAAGATGATCCGCTACCAAGTTCTCAGTCCGGCTTTGTCTTTAATCTCAATATCAAATTCTTGTAAATGGAGCACCCACCGAAAGAGTCGGGACTTGGTCTCCTTCTTGGACATGATGTATCGAATTGCCGCGTGATCAGTGTGAATTATGACTTTGGAACCGGTAACATAATTTCGGAATTTCTCCATGGCATAGACAACGGCAAGCAACTCTTTCTCGGTTGTGGTGTACCTCGATTGGGCTTCATCTAAGGTCTTGCTTGCATAGTATATCACATGTAGCTTTTTATCAACCCGTTGACCTAGAACGGCGCCAACGGCAAAATCGGATGCATTGCACATGATCTCAAATGGAAGATTCCAATCGGGAGCTTTGATAATTGGAGTAGTAGTGAGAGCGGTCTTTATCCTGCAAAAGGCCTCAAGACACGAGTCATCGAATACAAAAGGTGCATCTTTCATAAGCAAAGAAGTAAAAGGCTTAGCAATCTTAGAAAAGTCTTTAATAAATCGTCTATAAAAACCGGCGTGACCTAGAAAACTCCTCACCTCTTTGACATTTGTAGGTGGTGGCAAGTTCTCAATCACGGAGACTTTCGCCTTATCGACTTCGACTCCTCTATTAGAAACAATATGACCTAAGACAACACCTTGTTCAACCATAAAATGACACTTTTCCCAATTTAAAACAAGTCTATACTCTTCACATCGAGCTAACACTTGATCAAGATTTTCAAGACAAGAATCAAAAGATGTACCATGGACACTAAAATCATCCATAAAAACTTCCATGGATTTTTCAATAAAATCGGAGAAAATAGTCATCATACATCTTTGAAACGTTCCCGGCGCATTACACAACCCAAATGGCATCCTTCTATAAGCATAGGTGCCATAGGGACATGTAAAGGTGGTTTTCTCTTGGTCATCGGGATGAATGGGAATTTGAAGAAATCTGGAATGACCATCAAGGAAACAAAAATAAGAATGATGCGCCAATATTTCAAGCATTTGATCAATAAAGGGAAGGGGAAATGGTCTTTTATGGTGGCCGTGTTCAATTTTCGATAGTCTATACACATGCGCCAACCGGTAATAGTCCTAGTAGAAATTGACTCACCCTTTTCTCCCTTAACAACCGTCATTCCTCCTTTTTTCGGCACAACTTGTACGGGACTAACCCATTTACTTCCGGTTATTGGGTATATAATGTTAGCCTCATACAACTTGAGGACTTCCTTCATGACAACCTCTTTCATGGTGGGGTTCAACCTACGTTGACCCTCAACCGAAGGACGGTGGTCATCATCAAGGATGATCCTATGCATACAAACATTTGGGCTTATGCCTTGAAGGTCGGCAATGCTATACCCGATGGCCTTTTTGTGTTTTCTCAAAACAATCAAAAGTTTTTTCTAATTGAGGTCCATCAAGGGTAGCATTGACGATAACGGGATAATTAGTTCCTTCAAGAAAAGCATATTTGAGGTAAGAGGGGAGTGGTTTAAGTTCAAGATTAGGAGGAGAAGATACCATACTCTTACCCACCGGTAGTGGTTCTACCTTTTCATCATGAAAGCATTCTTCTTTGAGAGGTGGAGAGTCGAATGGTTCATCTTCTTTCTTATCATCATCTATCAAGCTATACTCAACCAAACTGTCAATAACTTCAATGGAATTCATTTGTTCAATCATTGGTTGTTTAAGAGCTTGAGAAAGGGAAAACTCTACTGACTCGTTCCCTATGTTAAATGATAACTTTCCATTCTTAACATCAACTATAGCACCTGCGGTAGCCATAAAAGGTCAACCTAAAATAATGGGGGTAATAGTGTCTTCGGGCATATCCATGACAACAAAATCGGAGGGGATGAAGAACCTACCAACTTGGTACATCCTCAAGTATCCCAAGTGGGTATTTGACGGACCTATCCGCAAGTTGAATTGACATACTAGTGGGTCTCATCTCCCCCACACTAAGTCTCTTAGCAATGGAATAGGATAACAAACTAACACTAGCCCCAAGGTCACATAAAGCTTGATTATCAACAACGTTTCCAACCCGACAAGGGATAGAAAAACTACCGGGATCCTCTAGTTTCTTTGGCATTTCGTTCATAATAATGGCACTACAATGACCCGTGAGAGGAATAAATTCTTTATCCTCTATTGTTCTCTTTTTAGACAAGACATCTTTCAAAAATTTAGAGTAGAGGGGCATTTGAGAGATCACCTCGGTGAAGGGTAAAGGTACCTCTACTTTCTTCAACATATCCACGAAACGGCTAAATTGAGCATTCTCTTTGTGTGGCTTAGCTCGCTCGGGAAAAGGCAATGGAGGGACAAAAGTGGGAGGCGGTGGAACATTGGATTCTTCTTCTTCTTTGGCTAATCGCTCCGCCTCTTTCTTTTTTGCTTCTTCTGCTTCCATTTGCTCTTTCTTCGTTCTTTGTTCTTTCTCCGCATTTTGGAGGATATCAAACTCCGCTTGTATTCCCCGGTTTTGTTTGGGGGAAATGGGAGATGATTCTTGTGGTGCACTTGGTTGATTGACTTTGGATGGGATACTTTTGGTGTTCAAATTCTTGTATGGGTCCTCAAGTTCCTTGCCACCTCTCAAAATGACGGCATTTGCTTGGTGCGAAAGATCTCTTGGGTTTTGGGGTTGGCCGGGCAAACCATGGGGTGGATGAATTGGTGCGGTTAAGGCTTTTGTTGCTTCTTATGATTCCCAAACTTTTAGCCTTGCCTTGGTATCTTGGTGTTCATTCCATAGCTGCCCAACGGTTCTTTGCAAATCATTATAGCTCTCCCATGAAGGTCCCCCATGACCAATTTGAGAATTGTTCGGTTGGCCATAAGATTGAGAGGGTTGATTAAATGGTGGTTGATTGTAACCTTGGTTTCCATGGAAATTTCCTTGGGACCCTTGATTGTATCCATGATTGAAATGATTACTATGTTGATTTTGGTAATTGTTGTAGTTGTTAGGAACATGGAAGTTGCTAGCTTGTTGATTGAAGTTGCTCCTTTGATGAGGAGGCATATATGGGGGCAACTTTGGAGGACCTTGATTAAAGGGCCTTTGTTGACTTTGATTGAATGGCCTCATTTGACTCCCTTGGGCACGCGGCATTGGATTTTGAACATTTTGATTTCCATAAGAGAAATTAGGATGAAATCTTGTGCCGGCATTGTAAGTATTAGAAAAAGGATCAAATTGAGGTCTTTGTCCATATGCTTGTATAGCTTGAACTTCATTTGGCTCTTCAATATAAACTTCTTCATTAGGAATGCAAAAGCTAGAATCATGACCATGATTGCCACAATGATCACATTGAACTTCCCATGTTAATTGCTTTGGAGGTGATGGTTGCCTTGGTGGAATACTTCCTTGAATTTGGTACATACCTCTAGGAGTAGGCTTTGAACTCATGGCATCCATTCTCTTTTTCAATTCTTCAAGTTCTGTTTGAAATTTCAATTCGTTAGAACTCGTAGATGAGTTCACTTCAACTTTCTTTCTAGAATCCCTCGATTGACCCATTCTTGAATCACTCCTTGCCATCTTCTCAATAAGATTTTTAGATGCCTCATCGGTGAGAGAAGAGAAGTCTCCTCCGGCGGCCGAATTGAGGTTCTCCTTGGTTCTAGATGAAAGGGTGTTATAAAATGTTTGGGTAGTTAGCCAATCGGGTATTCCATGATGTGGACATTTGCACAACAAATCTCTAAATCTTTCCCAAGCCTCACTTAGGCTTTCAAATTCATCTTGCTTGAATGTTTGTATCTCCATGCGATATTGGTTAGTCTTTGACGGCGGGAAATATTTCTCCAAGAAGGCATTAGATAGTTGAGCCCATGTTGTGAAAGTGTTAGCTGGATGGCCTTGAAGCCATCTACGAGCTCCATCTCTCAAGGTCTTTGGAAATAATAAACGATGTAATTGGCATGAAGTTAATCCATTGAGATGGGCTCCCACTAATTTCTCTTTGAATGAAGCAATGTGCTCTTGAGCATCTTCTTGAGAAAAATCGTGAAAAGTGTCTTGTTGGACCGCATTAGTCAAAGAAGCTTTTAATTCATAGTTCTCGGGAATCTCTCCGAAATCGACGGGAGAAGGTGTTTCTTCATGTGTGAGTTGGGAATGAGAGGCTAAAGTCGCCATTTGTTGGATTGGTGGTGATGGTGGATTTGAATTTGGAGAATTTGGAGAATTTGGAGGGGATGGATTTGGTGGTGGAGTTTTCGGTGATGGTGGTGAATTTTGTGAAGTGGAAGGTATTGAAGGTATGTTTGGAAGAGATTGATATGATGTAGAAGGTGTAGAAGGTGAAGGTGTATGTGGTAGGATGGGATTAAGGTTAGGAGGTGATAGTGAAGGATGTGGAATGATGGTGGTTGAGTTATTTCCCCGAAAACGCAATGCTCTAAAAGTCCTTTCCGGCTCCGGATCGAACCACAAGGGCGATGACGTGTTCCTGGGCATAAAACTCAATTAAACGATGAGACTCCTAGCACCTCACGGTACTAGGGAAAAGAGAGAAGGGAAAAGAATCAAAACAACAACTAAAAACTCAATATGTCCAAGTCCAAGTCCCTAAACTCCCCAACAAGAAATCTACTCACTAATCATTATGGAAAGCAACAAAACATTGACTAAGGGGAAAATCTCTACAACATGCATATTAAATAGATCTAATGAAACTATCAACAGTAATATGATCTAGACAAGATAATGATGAGAAAATAACATTAAAACTAAACTAGAGATTAGAGAGTGGAAGAGAAGTATACCAACTATGGAGATCTACAAGAAATAAGAAGATATCATGAATAAAGATTGAATCTTTGATGAATAAAATGGAGAACTTGTCACTAATCCTCCAATAAACCCAACAAATCTTCAAATAAAACTTGAATAATCTTCTACAAACTTGTAATCTAGAGAATTGTTGATGTAAACTATGTAGATCTACTACTAATTACTATGTAAACTACTAGAATTATGGAGGATTTTCTACTAGAATACTACTACTAAGATGGTGTAATAGGATGGTGGAGTGGTGTAATGTCTTCCCTCCTTGGCATAATGGAGAGGTAATAGGCAACTAAGTAGAGTAGACATATATATAGTAATCTCTTAATGGGTATTTAACCTAAAGCCCAAATCCAACTTTATGATCCATTAGTGAGACAATCTCCCTTAGCATCTTCATAGGGTGAAACTTTGCCCTGCGGACTTGACGATAATTCCCACCGGGTGAAATTTCACCCGGTCAGATTTTCTTCCATTTTTGCATTTTCCGGCTCTTCTCTCCATCGGGCGAAATTTCACCCGGTGGGCGAAATTTTGCCCGGTCAGATTCGCTCGGTGGGGAGGTCTCGAAAAATCTTCGGGAGGCGCTTTCACCGTCGGGTGAAATTTTGCCCGGTGGTGTTTCACCGGGTGAAATTTCGCCCGGTCATTTTTCTTGGCCTTTTTCTTGTCTCATTCTTCGTTGATTGATTGGATGGCTTTAAACTTTAAGTTGTGTGCTTTACTCTTTGGACGGTATTCCCTTCTCTTGTGCTCGTGGAAGCTCGATCGTGATTTCGGTGCAAAATCCTATCAAAATGATAGAAAAACTACCAAAAACACGTAAAACGCACAAGAGGGACGCTAATGCGAGATTTACTCAAAATATGGCGATAATCGCACTCAAGACTCGCAAAACGAGGGGAAAACGGGTCTCAATGAGGGGAAAAACGGTCTAAATTTAGCACACAACATATCCGCATGTCATGGTTGAGCAAATTAATGCCATATTAAAATCGTGAGTTTCGTATAGGTGATTAATAATCATTTTTTCTGGTAACGGATATGACACGAATAAAAGATTCGATTAACGACCATTATTTTGTGACAGGAATATGGCATAGAATACAATATTAATTAAGTGATGAAAATTATGTTACCAGTCAGTGTAAGGAGGTGAATATTTTAATTATTTTTGTTTAAAAACACTGATATTCTTACCGGAAACGGTATAGCAAAGATCACAATATCTTGTGAAGACAATGTAATAATGCGACCATATATTTATATGGTGAAATAAATGATCAGGTGGTTAATGATCAATTTATAGTTATTATTATCACATGGAATTGAATGACTCTAAGAGCAATATATATAGTCATATTCCGAGAAAGAATATTGACGAGTCTTGCCTATTGTATTAGACACCAATTATGTCATGTCACTATCATTTGCTATGGCCAATGACTAAATAAAATTAGTGTGCACATATGATTGAAATGTAGCTAAACAGAAGTTTAGCAGGATGAGAATCAGTCAACTGGTAAAATTGACACAAAAATATTAAAGACGTGACAAATTGAGGCCATCCGGGTTCTTCTTACACCCGTATCAATAAACCCGACGTTTATCTTGAAAGAATGTAATGGTGTGCTGAAACTCTCTCGTGTATTGATAAAATTATATTTGAGGCAAGACAATACACTGAGATGAAATATTATTATGTGGGAGATCTAAATACTTTACTCGTAGTTGGATAATGGAGATGAACGTCCATATCCGGTTGATCTTTAAGGCTTTAATTAATTACGTGACCTGTAGGCACACGAAAATTTACGAGTTGCCCATGTAATCAGATTTCACAATTTGATCATTACGTGAACATGATGATGATCTCCTGAATGAGCAATTTTAATTCAGCACGTGAAAAACCAACTGCGTTAAGTTGAGCTCCCAAATATATTATTTTACTGAAGAGAATCAGTTGATAAAGTCTATGAAATATGAGACGAATTCTATGGTGGATATCGCCCTTTAAACAATCTATCAGGTAATGATAGTTTTTACCACCTTAGGGGGAGATTGATAAGGATAAGCTGGTAAAAACAAACAAGTAATGTTGATCCCAACTGAACCAGAAGTTCAGAGACTTGTTTTGAATATGAAATACAACTAGAGGTTCATGAAATATGAATAATGATTTAATCATTGTGTTATGATGATGTATATGATGATATATCAGCTTGATTACTTATCTTATTAAATATGTTATACATTGAAATTTATGATTTCACTATAGACAGATTCACCCTCCTTGTGATGTAGCGAGCTATAGATCAGTCATGGATAGTAGATGTAATGAACATTGAGATTCTTGTAAAATTTCCAATAATCACACATGATATAGAGTGAGGGTCATAATCGGTTCATTTGTTATAAGAAAATGGCAAGCATATGTGCAGTTGGTACTCGTAAAGAGTAATGAAATTGAATGTCCCGAAGTGGCATAGATATCTGAGGATAATAGATGGCCTATATAAAAGATTGTGTGGACATGACATAGGTCCACCCCGACGCGGCCACGCGAGGGTTTGGGTAGGCGAATGAATCTCCATATGAAACGGATCGAATTGAAATTTAGGTCGAAGTGGAGTCGCCACCGAATTTTGTGGTTATTCGGAACCATTCGAGCCCACTCTATGTCGTAGTGGTCCGTATACAAAGTACGGCCCATTTTCGATGTCAGAGTTTATTGGGCTCGTCCCTTTGCATTTGATACCAATACCGACATTATCGGATATTGTGTATTGAATGACTCTCGTGCGCCAACGGTTTCGGGCATCCGGAAACCGAGGTTCTGAGTAAGGGGTGAGGGTACGTGTTGGGAAGCCCACAAAGGACACCCAACCCCGCCCGCACATTAGCGGCCTCTACTAAGAATTCGAATGACTTACAATACGCGCGCTAGTTAAACGGGAAAAAGATATGCAAAGAGTATCTTCCCTAAACATGTGAATGGAATTGAAAAGGGTTTCTAAGTCAATTTAATGCAATTAATTCTACGTCAAAGTGGAATTTTAGCATGTGGGTTCATTTAGTACAATAAACGAACAAGAATTAAATTGACAAAAGAAACAAGCAAACGGTTAGTAACGGTAAATCGATATTAACGGTTTGTGCAAATAATGAATTGAATTGAATTGAATGATGTACAAGATGATGCATGGTTTGAAAAGATAGTATACACGTGATTAATTATGCACGTGTTGACCTAAGTCGTGAAATACTATCGGGTTTTGAAAATAGAATAATGTACGATTTATTGTGTTAATCGTTATGAGGTTACTCGATCGAGTAGGCGATGGATTCGATCGAGTTGACCTGTAAAAGACGATTCTGTTTTGCATACTAGACCGTACTCGGCTGAGTTATTGACCAACTCGGTCGAGTACGTAGCCACTCGACCGCGTCACTGTGAGACTCGATCTAGTAGGCGTCGTAAAAGACTCTGATTGGATTTTAGGGTGTCACTCGATCGAGTGACTAAGGCACTCGGTCGAGTGGCACCTGTACGAATTTGGTTCGTTTGCAATTTAATTGTTGATTTTGAAATTGCTTTTGATTTTTGAGAGTTCGACGATTTTACCGAATCGGACATAAATATTGCACAATTTATGTTCGACTTGGTTTTTTATAAATCACGAATTTTGTTGAACCGAATATAAATATTGTTGAATTTATACTCGATTCTAATTTTGAATACTCGTTGTATCCCATATTGGATTATTTGAATCGATATGGAATATTAAAGTGAAATAGAAAAAAAAAATTGATTTTAGTCGTTTTAAATTAATTATCGTGATATGAACAAATCACGTTAATTAATTCATATGACTTGATTGTTAGATTCGATATCCAATTATGGAATTGGTATCGAATCTAAAATCGACGCCTTACTTGAATAAATAAAAAAAAGAACTTGATTCCCTCGACTTCTCCGACATCGAAATAAATCCCTAGGGATTGTGATGTCGGATCCGTGTCAACGGGTTTCGACCCTTATTAAAATCGATTTTAAAATTGATGGATGCAAGATTAATGATGATGATGACGAGAAATAACAAATTATTGTTTAAGTTAACTTATCTCAATAATCAAATAGTCGGGGTATCGGAATAAGCGACCGGCAACGCTGTGTGCAGTACACTTGTATATTCGGGTTTCCTTATTTCGATATCCTTCTTATTCGACACAAATCGATAAGTATTTTAATGCTTTTACTAATTATATTATCGATATTATGATACAATGAACAAAAAATATAAAAAAAACCGAAAAAAGGAGACGAGGAAGGAGAGAAGAAGGGGTTTTGGACACCCTCAACCTACATGTTCTTGTCTCGGAGCGGACTCGTAACCGTGGCTTTAACACAAGAGTCTTCGAGGTTTTATGGAGGTTAAGTTGTGGTGGCTCGGGATTGATTCCTAAAACTAAATTTAGGGTTTTTGCTAGTGTAGAATTGCTAGGGTTTGATTAGGGTTTGTAAAAGGCGTAGCATGTGTGTGTATGGTTGCTCTAGGGTTTCGAAAAGTTGTGAAAAGTTGTTGCATGAGGGTTGCTTATATAGGCAAGGCTAGGGCACCCGAATTAGGGTTACTCGACCGAGTAAAGGGCTAACTCGGTCGAGTGGCCCGTGAAGCCTGCAGCCGGGCTCAAAACAAGCCCACTCGATTGAGTGGGTGGGTCACTCGATCGAGTGGCCCAGTCGGGTTGCCCGGGTCCATTGTTTTGGACCTTGACTTTGGGTGTTTGATGGGTTTTGTGTTTGACTTGGACTTTTGATGGTTGTATGGATGTTTTTGTGTGTCTCGGAAACGACTTTGACCGGGGTTGACCCAATCGCAAAAAGTCGGTTTTAATTCCGGTGTCGGTTTTGGCCCAAATTAGTCTTGTTTGACTCGGAATGATCCACTGGGCCTGGGTTTGAGGTCCGTTTGGTGAGATTTGTGATCTGTAAGTGTGTTAGCCAGCGATTAATGGATTTGAGCCCGTACCCGAGCGCATAGAAGCACGTTAGCGTCCGATCATCATCGGGTATTTTTTGGAAACTACCATAGACACCTGGCAGTCAAAATGCAGGTGTCTATAGAGCCCCCACTCTGACTGAGGCTTGGACAGGGCGAAAGTCAGAGTATCCACCAGGCCAATCGAGGATTGAAACCTGGCGGACTTCCGGCCGGGTCGTTTATAGTCCATTAGACTTGCGTGAAGGGCTCGCCAGCCATAAGCTAGAAACCATACCTGGGCTGATGGTAATACTCCGTGGGGCATTTGGACTTGTTGCGTAAGTCCTGGGTGCGCCTGTGTTTGGGCCCATCCCGTGAAAATGCTGGGGAGGTGTAGCGGGTTGCACGTCCCTGTTTGAGTCATACCTGTATAAGTCACATAAAACGCATGCAACACGTAGGTAGTAAAAATGACTCGCGCTGGGGAGAATTGATTTTTTGAAAATTTGAAATTTTGAAATCTTGAAGATTAGAGATTTTGGAATTTTGGAAACTTTGAGATTTTTGACTCCTAAAGAATTTTAGGAAAGAAATTTGCAGTTTAAATAGACTGAAATTTGACCTTGTCGAAACGGATCTTTTTTCGAATGGCTAGATTTTGCAAATTTCAAAGTGGAATTTGAAGAAAGAGGCCTACCGACAGACTCGACTCTGGACGTGACAGGACGAGTTGACCGACACGGACTGGACTCTCTAAGGGTTGGACCGTGACTCGGTAGGGGTGTGGGCTGCCTAACAAGACTCTTAAGTTGCGCTATCCCGTAGCCTAGGCGAGTGGCAACACGGTCGAACATCGAAATGGGATGGATATGATATAGGGGACTTGCAGTAGTCTGTAATGAGATTGTTTTAGTCTGGTACCCTTCTGGATTTCTGATTTTAGGGTACAATCCAAAATGGGTACTTCTTCGAGTCCTGACAGATTCTCGTCTTTGACTGAGCCGAGTATTAGGACACACTATAGAAAGGAGGCTAGATTTTGGAAGTATTTGGATTATGTGACTGGAAGATGTATTATGGCGCCTAGTTTATTAGGGCTTTGTGTGTAACTAGCCATAGAGATGGTGTAGGCTAGGTGCATTCCCAATGATGTCTTGATCAAAGGGCTAGAATGGTTAGGATGTTAATCCTGTGACTGTGAGCGTTCTCCGGGGTAGCCTCCAGAGGTGGTGTGAACTATTTGGGCATGTTCTATGCCGACTGCAAGTTTAGTTCCCGTGTTTGGGGTTGGTAACTGGTTTGGATGGGATTTTAACGAGTTTTGTTATCGGGATTTTTAACGAGTTCTGCTCTCGGTATTTTTAACGAGTTCTGCTCTCGGGGAATTTTAACGAGTTTTGTTCTCGGGATTTTTAACGAGTTCTGCTCTCGGGGAATTTGATGTTTTTGGAAATGTGGTGCTAGGAAGTAAATGGCTTTGATGACTCGAAATCTGGAGCTCGATTCTGTGGAGCTAAGGCTTCGAGGGCTAGTTTGATAATGTGGGATCTGGTTTTGATGACTCGAAATCTGGAGCTCGGTTCTGTGGAGCTAAGGCTTCGAGGGCTGGTTTGATAATGCGGGATTTGGTTTCCATGTCTGGCCCTAATTGTTAGGGGTATCCTATGAAGCTTGAATCCTCAGAATTCCGGGCTGTCTCTGGCCTGGATCTCAGGAAGGTCTTGAGGGTTGTAATGTGGGAAGGCTGAGTGTGGTGTTAGCTGACCAGCTTGATTGTTACTCCCCTATCGGATGGTATTGATAATTTTGAATTTGACCGTACCACGGTCAAAGGATTTTCACTTGAGTTGACCGTTGACCACAGTCATGGGTATTTGATTTTTTTGATTGACCTCTTAGCCGCGGTCATGGGTTTTGATAATTTTGACCGTACCCTGGTCGTGGGGCTTTCACTTGAATTGACCGTTGACCGTGGTCATGGGTATTCTGAATTTTTTTTGATGATGGCCTGCTTTTTTTTTATTTTTTTGGCCTTTTGCTTTTTTCTCATGGACTTTCGCTTTTTTTTTTGAGCCTTTTTTGTTTTTTTGTCGGTCAGACTAACACCTAAGGTAGGGATTGGTCAGTCTTATTGGAGGGGTGTTCTATTGTGGGAAATGGGCTCGCCTCCCGTCTTAGACCCAATCTAGAAGACTACCCAGATTTGTCATAGGATTCGATACCGCTCCTGCTACGGGTAGTCGTGTGGCTTTTTTATACCAGACATGGAATAGGTAAAAAGAAAACACGGGCTCGGTTTCCTGCAGTCATTACAGATGTGCCTATAATAGTCACGTGCGTGTGCTCACAGTGTATGATGGTGTTCATCACGTTCTCGGAAACACATAAGGAAAGTATATATGAGAAACAGGAAAGCTGATTTTATTGAACTTTGGAAAAGAGGACAGAATACAATTGACTCTGACTTTGACTTTGACTTTGAATTTGACTTTGAAGGGAATAGTACATCCTAGGCTCGGACTCAGACTCGGACTCAAATCGGATCCGGACTCTCGGATAATGTTGTCATTAGTCGTCGGCTTCTAAGGATTCGAGTTGATGTCCAGTATAGCCTTTAGTATCAACTTCACCCAGGTCTTCATTATGTCGAAGATCGTCTTCAATCCTAATGCCCATTTTGGTAAGTACGGCAAAGTTTGAAATGCCGGCATACCTAAGATGGACGCGGTAAGAAGGTAGGAGGTTGTTGACGAAGGCCTCCACTAGTGTCTTCTCGTTGGGCTTGTTTACCAACTTTACACTCTCGGCCCTCCATCTTTGAAGATATTTAATGAACCCTTCTTTGGGCTCTTGGGCCATGACTTCCAGAGTACGCATTGTAGTCTGGCTCTCGATATTATCGGCGTAGTTCCGAGCGAACTCTGTTGCCACATCATCCCAAGTCGGGTATTTCTTGGAATCGAGCCTGTAGTACCAGGCTTTGGGGAGCTTCTGAAGGGAGGAAGGGAATAAGTGCTTAAACATGGTGGACTTTACCCCTTTGACTGCCATGAAGTCCTTGAAGGCCCGGATATGATGGACCGGGTCTTCGGTACCCTCGAACATAGGAATTCCCGTTAAGTTGAGGTTGGCAGGTAGCTCGTTATTCAAAGGTGAATAAATGCGAGCATTTTCGGAGTGGATTGAGTTGCTCGTCGATAAGTGAACTTGTTCCTCGAGCCTGCGAACAACACTGACCAATTCGGCTATGGGCCCAGTGGGCTCAGCTCCTGCAACAGGGACCGTCTTCTCCACAGTGCTCAGGCGAGTGTCCAAAATTGCTTGGTTAGCAAGGATGGAGGTCAGTTGAGTCTCGATTTTGGTTAGGGCATCTTTCAACTCTTCCATTTTGCGTTGATGTCGGGTTTCGGGTGGCCTGTCTGTAAGAGCACCACGTAATCAGAGAGGTTGCTTCGGAACTCAAACTCACCAAGGCATAGGAAATAGCGTAAGAGGAGGGACGGCCCCAGTTTGACTCGGGTTAGACTCCCCTAAGACAAATGTGTAGGGTACGATTCTCGGAGTGACTGTGATTAGTCATTCCGTCGGAGAATAGCCCCCAAGTGAGGCTAGGGACTCAGATGGTGTGGCATCTAAGTGACTCGAAAGTGGGTTACGTGAGACACGTGTAAGACATGACCCTTAGAGCAACCGTGATTGATCGCCCTGCTAAGGGGTAATCCCCAAGTGGGATTGAAGATTTTGTTAAGACTCGAGTGTGGGACGAGTGACCCTTAGACGTAAGGACCGTGAACCTTTTGTTATAGGGCTATGCCTTGTAAAAGATTGACTCGGAAAAGACACCTAGACGGGTGACTTGTGAAAGGTGGGCCTTCCTTAGGATTTGGCTATGTGGGCCGAGTCCCGTCCAAAGGAAGGTCCACGTGAGACATCCCCAAACTTTTAGACTCGAGTGTGTAGACGGGCCTTCCTTTGTAGGATATGTCCTACGTAGGTGGGCCTTGCCTTAGTCTAATAAGGCGGACTGGGATAGGGAAGAAACTCGTGAAGTAAGATCGACGGAGTTTCGACGCTAAAGACCTTGACAACTTAAGACTCGACCCGACACTGCTAAATACGGGAAGTTCTAGAAGTGGAAGGTTTTGAAAATTGATGATTTTTGAAAAAGGACCGAGTGGACTCGGTGAATGGCCCAAATTTCCGAAAAAGAGGACGAAAAGTCATTGGGCCACGAGTTTTGAAAGTTCGAGTTTTGATTCGGGCGGCATACCTGCTAGAAAATAGGATATTTTGAGTAAAATCATAAGTCCTAAATTCGGTATGTCCCGGGTTTTGAAAATTGAATATCTTGAAAAGGAGGATGTAATTTTTGAAAGTTGATATTTTTGAAAACGACTCGGAAACCAAGTAGCACGTAGTCACACAAGCATTATAACGACGTCATGTATGCTCTACACTAAGTCTCGGTCGGTCTGAGAGGGTCTATACAAGTGTACATAGTCTAGACGTTAATCGGGACGGACTCTCTAAGTCGAATTGAGCTTAGAACATGCCGCGAAACCCACTCGAATCGACTATGGACACCTTTTGACATATCCATGTTGGAGTATATCAATGGTATAGTGGGACGTCGGTCACCAGTACCGGCCCGGGAAAATATGGGTTATGCATGAACCGTAGAACTAACACGCTTATTGTATTTGTCAAACGATTTCTATTCGATTCTCACCCTGAGGATGCCGATGGTAAGTCACGCATCAGTTAATCCCCAGCGGAGTCGCCAAATTGTGGACATGACATAGGTCCACCCCTAGGCGGCCACGCGCGGGTTTGGGTAGGCGAATGAATCTCCATATGAAACGGATCGAATTGAAATTTAGGTCGAAGTGGAGTCGCCACCGAATTTTGTGGTTATTCGGAACCATTCGAGCCCACTCTATGTCGTAGTGGTCCGTATACAAAATACGGCCCATTTCCGATGTCAGAGTTTATTGGGATCGTCCCTTTGCATTTGATACCAATACCGACATTATCGGATATTGTGTATTGAATGACTCTCGTGCGCCAATGGTTTCGGGAATCCGGAAACCGAGGTTCTGAGTAAGGGGTGAGGGTACGTGTTGGGAAGCCCACAAAGGACACCCAACCCCGCCCGCACATTAGCGGCCTCTACTAAGAATTCGAATGACTTACAATACGCGCGCTAGTTAAACGGGAAAAAGATATGCAAAGAGTATCTTCCCTAAACATGTTAATGGAATTGAAAAGGGTTTCTAAGTCAATTTAATGCAATTAATTTTTCGTCAAAGTGGAATTTTAGCATGTGGGTTCATTTAGTACAATAAACGAACAAGAATTAAATTGACAAAAGAAACAAGCAAACGGTTAGTAACGGTAAATCGATATTAACAGTTTGTGCAAATAATGAATTGAATTGAATGATGTACCAGATGATGCATGGTTTGAAAAGATAGAATACACGTGATTAATTATGCACGTGTTGACCTAAGTCGTGAAATACTATCGGGTTTTGAAAATAGAATAATGTACGATTTATTGTGTTAATCGTTATGAGGTTACTCGATCGAGTAGTCGATGGATTCGATCGAGTTGATCTGTAAAAGACGATTCTGTTTTGCATACTAGACCGTACTCGGCCGAGTTATTTACCAACTCGGTCGAGTACGTAGCCACTCGACCGCGTCACTGTGAGACTCGATCTAGTAGGCGTCGTAAAAGACTCTGATTGGATTTTAGGGTGTCACTCGATCGAGTGACTAAGGCACTCGGTCGAGTGGCACCTGTACGAATTTGGTTCGTTTGCAATTTAATTGTTGATTTTGAAATTGCTTTTGATTTTTGAGAGTTCGACGATTTTACCGAATCGGACATAAATATTGCACAATTTATGTTCGACTTGGTTTTTTATAAATCGCGAATTTTGTTGAACCGAATATAAATATTGTTGAATTTATACTCGATTCTAATTTTGAATACTCGTTGTATCCCATATTCGATTATTTGAATCGATACGGAATATTAGAGTTAAATAGAAAAAAAAAAATTGATTTTAGTCATTTTAAATTAATTATCGTGATATGAACAAATCACGTTAATTAATTCATATGACTTGATTGTTAGATTCGATATCCAATTATGGAATTGGTATCGAATCTAAAATCGACGCCTTACTTGAATAAATAAATAAAAGAACTTGATTCCCTCGACTTCTCCGACATCGAAATAAATCCCTAGGGATTGTGATGTCGGATCCGTGTCAACGGGTTTCGACCCTTATTAAAATCGATTTTAAAATTGATGGATGCAAGATTAATGATGATGATGACGAGAAATAACGAATTATTGTTTAAGTTAACTTATCTCAATAATCAAATAGTCGGGGTATCGGAATAAGCGACCGGAAACGCTGTGTGCAGTACACTTGTATATTAGGGTTTCCTTATTCCGATATCCTTCTTATTCGACACAAATCGATAAGTATTTTAATGCTTACTAATTATATTATCGATATTATGATACAATGAACAAAAAATATAAAAAAAACCAAAAAAAAGGAGACGAGGAAGAAGAAGGAGAGAAGAAGGGGTTTTGGACACCCTCAACCTACATGTTCTTGTCTCGGAGCGGACTCGTAACCGTGGCTTTAACACAAGAGTCTTCGAGGTTTTATGGAGGTTAAGTTGTGGTGGCTCGGGATTGATTCCTAAAACTAAATTTAGGGTTTTTGCTAGTGTAGAATTGCTAGGGTTTGATTAGGGTTTGTAAAAGACGTAGCATGTGTGTGTATGGTTGCTCTAGGGTTTCGAAAAGTTGTGAAAAGTTGTTGCATGAGGGTTGCTTATATAGGCAAGGCTAGGGCACCCGAATTAGGGTTACTCGACCGAGTAAAGGGATAACTCGATCGAGTGGCCCGTGAAGCCTGCAGCCGGGCTCAAAACAGGCCCACTCGATCGAGTGGCCCAGTCGGGTTGCCCGGGTCCATTGTTTTGGACCTTGACTTTGGGTGTTTGATGGGTTTTGTGTTTGACTTGGACTTTTGATGGTTGTATGGATGTTTTTGTGTGTCTCGGAAACGACTTTGACCGGGGTTGACCCAATCGCAAAAAGTCGGTTTTAATTCCGGTGTCGGTTTTGGCCCAAATTAGTCTTGTTTGACTCGGAATGATCCACTGGGCCTGGGTTTGAGGTCCGTTTGGTGAGATTTGTGATCTGTAAGTGTGTTAGCCAGCGATTAATGGATTTGAACCCGTACCCGAGCGCATAGAAGCACGTTAGCGTCCGATCATCATCGGGTGTTTTTTGGAAACTACCATAGACACCTGGCAGTCAAAATGCGGGTGTCTACAGATTGGTATCACATATATTCAAATTCAAATATCAATAATCAGTACTGATGATAAGAGATTATATCGATATATTAATTCATGAAACTGAATATAGTTGCGTGCATTGGACCCTAATAGAGATCTTATATAAAAATCCATTTTGCTTGTTGACGAACAATCTATGGTTAAGATTGAGCTCATGGACTTGAAGTCCACGTATTGACATGAAGTCAATCAAATTATGAATATTGGTGAATATATTGTACAATTTGAATTTGAGTCGCATGTGCATGTAATATAGTTATTTTATAATTGCATATTAGTTAAAATTACATCATTGCATTAATTTAGAATATATACACTATAGGGCATTGTTCGTATTACATGTTGCACGAGATTATTATTGTTATATATATTACAGGATATATGTATAAAAGGAGATCATACTCCTAGATTGATAAGTTCTCCGGGAAAAAGCTTATATTATAAATGATCAGCACATGACAGTGGTTGATCGAATGAGTTCCTGAAGGACTCGTGATTAATAAGTATATATGAACCTCTACACGTAAGTGTATTTATGAGAGCATTCAACATGCACGTGATATGGTGTGAATGCACGGTTTCATTGTCTCAACTTGAAGTTTGAGCGTATGAAAAATCATACATGAATAAATTTCTTGTCCTATGGAAATACTTTATGGTCCAGAAGCATCATAATAGTTGAGAAATAATGTAGTGAAATCCTACAATGAGTATGTCAATCCGTACAATGGCAAGAAAGATCAATTATTATTTAAATCGGATTAATTGATAATTCTCCTGAAGATAATCAATTGAGAAATAATGATAGCTACACTTTTTTTCCCTTCAACTAGGTTTTTGTCCCAATAGGTTTTTCCTAGCAAGATTTTTAACGAGGTAGCGCTATAGACGTGTTAATATGCTATAATTATTATCATTATACTTTTGATGACGAGATACATATTTGGTTATACATTAAAGAGTCATGAATGACTATGTCCAGATTGCGAGTTTTGAGGATTCCTATTGATTGAAGATACCAAGTTTGTCGGTTGCTACAATCCACTTCAATGTCGCCGTGAAGTTCCACGAAGACATGAATTATTTTCATTAAATATCAAGTTGTGTAATTATCAGGGGGAGTAACCACGCGCTGTACTCTTTTTCCTAAGCCATGGTTTTGTCCCACTGGGTTTTCCATGGAAAGGTTTTAATGAGGCAGCCTGTTATGCGTGTATGAAGATTTATGTACTCTTTTTCCTTCACTAGTGTTTTTCCCACCGGGTTTTTCTAGTCAAGGTTTTTAACGAGGCATTTTCTTTAGTGATGTACATCCAAGGGGGAGTGTTATGAAACATAATATGTGGATGTTCATCGGGCCTTATAGCCCATTATGATGTAACCCTAGATGTACCATGTACTATATATATGCCCCTTGATGGGATGAATAAACACCTCTCTGATTTCTCTCATTCTCTTATCTCTCTAGTTTCTCTTCTCTCTTTCTTTCCCAACAGTTTGAAATTAATTTAAAATTATTTCAAATCTTTAATTTTCGGATGGTAAGAGTTTTATGAATATTTTCGTTAAGTACAAATACTTGTGTTTCTGCAACAATTCGATTGTCTGAGTAAATTTAACTTTTGAAAATAATTTCATAAATTCGGGCTTTCATTTTATTTGTGTTGGTGGACTTTAGGATCTGTTATTGGAAGCATCTAATGACTGGTTCGAGATTTCCCAACGCTAAGTTCGATTTCTCAAATTTTAATTTTGTTTTGTCTTAAATCGATTTGCTGAATTTCTTAAACCAATTGTTTTACTGTTGTTTTGAAACTCTTTTTCCCTCGAGTTCGTTTAAAAATGTTATTTAAACATCGTTATTTTATCAAATAACTTTACCTTGCGTTTTTTATAATTTGAAAAGTTTTCAAGTTTCGGGTAGCTTAACCCTGTTAATCTTGAGATAATTTGTGCATTCGACTTCATATCACGTTTGAAGTTTTAAAACTTTTCTTTTTAAACAAAGATTTTGATGCAAGTTAAGCATTCTCATTTTGTTCAAGTGAAATAGCTTTGTTTTGTTTATATTTTCGTGTTCCTGTAAGTTTTGGGGACGAAACTATTTTTTAAGGGGAAGGTTGTAACACCCCTAATTTTTATAAATTAAATTTGTATTCATATTTTTATTTTAATTGTGATTTAACTCGTAATTCATTTTAATTCTTATCGGATTTACTTTGACTTTGTCTCGATTCCTAAAATCCTTATTTGAGCTTGAATTTCTATTTTTTTACTCGAGACTCGTTGAAACATTTATTATTTTCTCGAGAAACCATTTTATTAAACTTTCCTTGAATAATTATCATTTTGTTTTCGAGAAATCAATTTAATTGATTTTCGTTGGGAACTATTTATACATCGAGGAACTCTATTTCTTTATGACCAAGTTTTGTAAACTCGAGATTGACCCATTTGATTTTCTCGAGTCAACTAATCATTTTTATCAACTTCGAACCTGACTAAAATAATGTGATTTTACAAAAAAAAAAAAAATAGATCATCTCGAAGTTTGGGTCTAATTCTTTCCTAACACGACTTTAACCCGATTTCTTCGTAAACCCATTATTTATTTTACGAACGGTTTTCGATCAACCCGTAAATTATTTTTGGACCCGAATTGAGCCCAATACGTACGTAATTCCTAGTGATCTTCTATTTCACACTAGATATTTTATCTTGTTTATTTTAGTCACGTGTCAAATTCCCTATCCTATTTCTACTCAACTTCTCCTCTAAACTTATTGATCCCAATTTCTGCCATAAATCTCTCCATATCAGTTGATTTAACCACTTCACGTAAAACTCTCTTATTCTTTTCCGTTTTACGTGGTTGCTGCTGTCAGTTCACGCATGTCCTCTTTCTTTCCTTCTTCTACTTTTCTTCGTTCCTTGATTCCTCTGTTTGCGTGCCCTGCTATCGTCACGTTACTGTGTTTTTCAACGTGCTGTTACCTGCTGAGGGTGGTGCTGGTCCATTGCTTCTATGTTCCTAGTTCTATTGTTTCGATGCTACTGTCGTGTTCGGTGTTGCCGCTACTGATCTACTGCGTTGTCTTATTCTACTGCTGCCCTGTCTCGGTTCTGCACTTCCTTCTTCTTCTTCTTCTTCTTCTTCTTCTTCTTCTTCTTCTTTCCTTCTTTTCTTCTTCTTTGCTGATTCTTCTATTGTTGTTGTTTCTGCTGCTGCTACATTCGATGCTGTTGTTTTCCCGAGTCTGTTCTTGTTGGATCGATCTCTTGATTGCTTTCTGTTGTCCGTCGCAGCTGTGTTCACTGTTATTGTTGAAGTTGTCGGTAGTCTTTTATTCTCCCTCTTTTTCTCCTTCTAAGTCTTCTTTCTGATTATTCTCCTCATTATTCTTCTCTCCTTTTTGGTGTGTTTATGTTGCTGTTCGGGAGTGCCGTGTTGATCGTCGCTGCTGCTGTAAATTTGGTTGATGTTCGTCGTAAAAGCATCATCTTTTCATCTTCATCTTACTTAGTTCATCATTCGATCTTAATCCGTCCCTTATTCATTCCAATCTTGAGGGTAATTTAATTACTCCTACTCTTCATCTTGTTTCCCGCTTTTATTAACTTATAATGTGGTTTTAATACCATATGTTTTAATTTTTCGTAGGCTATTGTGCTAGATCCGATGAAGACGGTTATGTTATTAATTCGGATCTCGATGAAGGTAACACATAATGGCATGACTCGGTATTGCATGATAGATATGTTGTAATTGCTTGTAGTATCGTTTTAAAATCAAATCTCTATACGAATAAGCATGTTTAATAATATTACGATAATATGCTTAAATCGATTTCATGTTTCTATCGCTTTTTATCTTCTCAATTTATTTCACATCGGATCATCTAAATGTATTATAAGGCCGAGACTAAAACATATAAATAAGAATTTGTTTCTCGATTTTCGTGATTTTTAATATAAAGTATCAAAGTGAAAGTTTTTATCGCTTTAACGAAGTTACAACATGTTTCGAAGTCTCTTAATGTTTTTGTGCGATTTATTAATCCTGTTTAATTACTTTATTTTTGAAAACTTTGAAAATAGACTACTACTTATTTTAAGTCTAGTTTATGCCTGTTTAATTTCGTAAAATAATTCAAGTAATTTGGCCACAATAAATTGTTTACGAACAAATGTCGGATTAGTTCGCGAATCTGTCAGTTCTTGTAAAACGTAATTTAAAACCTTTGATAAACTTTGAAATTATTTTGGGTAATTTATGTATCTAAACTTTGAAAATTCTAGTTAATGTTTCCAATTGGCTTTTCTTCAAAATCAAATTTAAGCGTATTTTATCAATGAGATACCATCGGGTGTCGAATTCTATCAGTTTGTGAAAGTACAAATAAAAACCTTTGTTAAGTTTGGAATTTGGATTTACTCCAGAAATAAAACTTTTAGCTAATATTTTAAAGTTTTCAACCTCACTGATCTTACTTTGTTTTGATTTTTGATGATTTAATTATGAATTTTATAGTAAGACAGTGCTGTTCCGGAAAATCTGTAAATTTGTAATTTAATACTTTTAATTACTTATATTTCAACCTTTTGAGAAATAATTATGATTTTTACTTTCGTTGACTTTTAATCGTTAAATATATATTATAAAATAAGTATAATGTTTATGTCTCGATGCCTAATATTAACTACTCTCTCTGAGTTTCTATTATTGTCCCAAAAGGTTTTGGGGTGAAAAATAAGAAAAGGGAAACGAGTGGTTGAAAAAAAGGAGGAGGAAGAGAGAGAAATGAAGAGTAATTGTGAACCACATATTGATAGCCTAAAAAGAAAAGTGGGACAAAAATCAAACTCGGCACAAAAAGGAAAGTGAGACAATAACATGAACTCGGTGGGAGTATTTTATATAACTCAAATGTTAAACGATTTCTAATTATAATAATACCTATTTTGGAAAGTTAATATTTGAATAAAGTTTCCCAAATTAAAAAGTTTCTTTTAAGAACGTTTTGATAATCCTATCGAATTAGGACAACGGCTTTGTTTTGAAGTTATGGAATAAGTACAAGTGTACGGGTAGAGTAATACAGTCTCGGGTATACGTTTAGCCATCAACTATAAAGTTGGTGTGTCTATGTAGAGACACATTGGTCGTTGAACTTAGCATGGTTTGTGTTCAGGAGTGTGTATATTTTTGACCTTAAACTTAGATATCGCATCGTGTAAGTCGCCGTCGGGTTGAACTGGATTACGATTGGTGTCCAGGAGGGGTGTACATTACTTAAGCCAGGACCTCGTTGTACGCAGTCCTGTTATAGTTGAGTTGCCTAGTTAGAGACTGAAGTCTAATTAGTTTTGACTAAATTCTCGAACCTAGTTTAGTATGATCCTAGTGAAAGTCTATTCCGTTACACTGATTGATTTACATAATGCCGTTCTTATTATGGATTGACATTGATTTGCAGGTTCGCAATCATTTCGGAGTATTTTACCGTATCATTTTAAATGTTTTCCATTTTCAACTATTTTGATATAATAGTAATTATGCTTTAATATAATGTAATATAGCTGGGAGAACTACCTGAGTTGCTCCCCACTGATTTGTGGTTGTTATGTTTATAACATGGCAGGTATTATTTGTCCCGGGGTTTGGTGTGAGCTAGCGAGTGGCGTGGATCCTACTCTGCTTGATTTATGTTTATTTATGGATTCTTAATCTCATTTGGAGAATTTTTATTTTTAGCCCTTTTGTAAAAAGTGGCCTTTGTATTGACTTACCGTTCTTTTTTGTAAAATATAGAACATCAGTGTGTTTTAATCCTAAATCTACAGTGTTTCCGCCACTGTATTGCATTAGAATTTATAGGGAATTACTGCGAGTGTGACTATACAACATGGCGAGTGTGACTATACAATTATGACCACTTTTGGCTACAAACCAATTGGTGCACAGCTGCGTGGTTTTAAAGGTGAAAAGATGAGTGATTTTGCTATAGACCTCGCGTGATTATGAAACCAGAAAATAGCGACGGAAATACTTTTACATTAGAAAAAGTTCATCCTTTACATATAATATGTCAAACATAAAAACATTCTAACCCACCAAACATCCTTTACATATAGTACGTCCATCCTAAAGCAAACATTTTATCTCATACAAACACTCAAGAGCTTAACGGTACGGTGGTCTCTCGTACGTGCGCACGTGGTCGGTCGATGTATCTTCCACGACCTTCTTCTTCCTACCGCCCCTTTTACCAACATTCCTCTTTCCACCAGCCATTTCGCTGCGACAAAACACACATTCAATCTAAATCACACAATGAATATGACTATACAACTGAATATGTGACTACAATGACTGTACAACTGCGTGATTGTACAGCATAATGAGTGTGACTATACAACTTTAACTGTGTGACTATACAACATAATCAGTGTGATCCTACAACATAATGACTGTGATCCTACAACATAACGAGTGTGACTATACAACTTCAACTGTGTGATTATACAACATAATCAATGTGATCCTACAACATAATAATGAGTGTAACTATACAACATACTGACTATATGTGATCGTCCTTCAATATAACGAGTGTGACTATACAACTTAAACTGTGTGATTATACAACCTAATCTCTGTGACTTACAACTAAATTATACTTATTTATACTTCAATCATCATTAGTAAAGATAATTACACATACTAATCACTGCAAGAATTTGTGTGATTCTACAATATAATGAGTGTTTCTATACAACATCAACTGTTTGACTATACAACCTAAAGTGTGTGACTACAAAATTGAAATTATAAAATGAAAAATAAAAGTCATACAGTTAATTATACTTCAATCATCATTAGCAAAGTCACATTCATAATTAGAAATATGATTATACCTAATCATCTGTGACTTACAACTAAATTATATTTATTTATACTTCAATCATCATTAGTAAAGATGATTACACACACTAATCACTGCAAGAATTTGTGTGATTCTACAATATAATGAGTGTTTCTATACAACATCAACTGTTTGACTATACAACCTAAAGTGTGTGACTACAAAATTGAAATTGTAAAATGGAAAATAAAAGCCATACAGTTAATTATACTTCAATCATCATTAGCAAAGTCACATTCATAATTAGAAATATGATTATACCTAATCATGTGTGACTTACAACTAAATTATACTTATTTATACTTCAATCATCATTAGTAAAGATGATTACACACACTAATCACTGCAAGAATTTGTGTGATTCTACAATATAATGAGTGTGTCTATACAACATCAACTGTTTGACTATACAACCTAAAGTGTGTGGCTACAAAATCGAAATTGTAAAATGGAAAATAAAAGCCATACAGTTAATTATACTTCAATCATCATTAGCAAAGTCACATTCATAATTAGAAATATGATTATACCTACGAATCAGAGTAAATTATTTAAACATTCATTAAATATTTAACAACCATTCATCCATATTCAACCTTAATTTTTTTTGTGGATAATGAAGATGAATAATTTTATAAATACCAAAAAAAAGAATGAAAAATAAAAGAAGCATGAAGATGAAGATGATTAATTATTTTAAAGATGCTCTAAAAAGATAAAAAAACAAATACCTGAAAATCGTCGAGGTTCGGAAGTAGGGGTTTGACGAACGTGGAATCTTGAACGTAGATAAAAAAAATACCTGAAAATAGTCACACACTTCAATTTGTATAGCCACACTCATTTTGTGCGTAATGTTTTTGCAGAATTGTAAGTTCACACACTTTCAGTTATATAGTCACACTCATTATGTTGTATAGTCAAACTCATTATGTTGTAGAATCACGCAGCTGTAGAATATCTTTGGATTAGGGTATCATGCGTTTAATCATCTTCTTCTTCATGCTTGTTTTATTTTTCGTACCTTCTTTTTGTATTTATAAAATTATTCATATCATCTTCATTATCCACAAAAAATAAATGTGAAGGTGGAGTATGGATAAATGGACAACTGTAACTTTAAAAAAACGAAAATATTTAAACATTCATTAAATATTCAACCTCCATTCATTCATATTCAACCTTCATTTTTTTGTGGATAATGAAGATGAATAATTTTATAAATATATAAAAAAAGGTATGAAAAATAAAAGAAGCATGAAGATGAATTTGATTAATTATTTTAAAGATGCTCTAAAAAGATAATTTCAACAAATACTTGAAAATCGTCGAGGTTTGGAAGTAGGGGCTTGACGAACATAGAATCTTGAAGGCGGAATTGCATATTTTTATTTACCTTGATGTTGATTTTCATGGAGAGGTGAATGGGAGAAGAGCTTGGTAGAGAGAAAATGAAAATGAATTCAAAATGAGGAAGAAGAAATGACGAAAGACGTGAGATTTTGGGTAATAGGAAGAATATGATGGCTGCTGGGTAATAGGAAGGATGTGATGGCTGCTGTTGTCAGCCGCCATCTTACTTTCTTGCTTTTTTTTTATAAATGAAGTTCATTCATCCATCCATCTTAAGATGGATGAAGGGATAGGATGAAGAGTAAGGGACTTCCGGGAAGTTAGTAACTTCCCTAAACCATATATCTTTGTCTCTTTAAAGAGACAAAGAATTAAATTTGTTTTATTTAGGCCCATGGGTTGACCGCTTTGTTGTAGTGGATGAGTTTGGACAACGGTAAATAGCCCAATGTAGCGGGCATGGACTACAAAATATGGCATGCCGGACACATTTTTCATGGTTAGGCCTAGCTCATGTCCATCTCAGGAATGCTTATAATCAACTCTAATTTTGAGGCAATGTGCAAAATAGTAGAACGAGGTGTCGGGGCCCTTTGAAATCGTCGTGATGCATGTTTTCATTATTTTCATTGATATTTTCATCACTTTCTGTTCGGCTCATGAATTCACTATTTACATTTGTAACAAATTTGTCCATAACATCTTGTTATGATTTGTAACAATATGCACTTAGTCTAGCTTGTAACATTGTTATCCGTCATATTTGTTAATAATGAATCAAATAAATAATTATTTAGATACATAAGAACGGAGCAATGGTATTCTACCTGTGGTTTGCTTTTGTGTTTTTCTATCTTTTTTTTTGTTGGATTGTGTTTTTCTATCTAAATGAGTATTATTCGACCCGTCATAATAATATGACAGATATCTTCGTCACAAACGAGAAGTTGCGCACAATATGGAGAGCATTTCTATGGAAAGTAATGAATAATGCGCTACAAGTAGTTGACCAATTCAGAAAAGGGGAATACATTATTGATCATCAATCTTCCCAGCTCCCACATTGTAAGTCGGATATTGATTATGATTTATGAATATGTTGCGCATCTCTTTAGAGATTGTGATTTCACATCAAGGTTATGAGCGGGAACGCCTTGGAACCAGGGTGTTAATGGATAGAAATATATTGACATCAAGGATAGATTGAGTTAAAACTTAAAACTTGGATCAACTCCGTAAGAAGACATGGCAAACAAGACACCTGAGTACATGCAGTATATTATTTCATAAAAGTTCTTTGGACTATATATATGGGCCATATGGCTTGTTCAGAATCGGAACGATTGCATCTTTAGAGCAAGGTGCTGACTGCAATGCTAGAATATATATATATATATATATATATATATATATATATATATATATATATATATATATATATATATATATATATATATAATTGGTCAATCGTGTTGGACTTGATGCTTCAAAAGAAGGAAATAATAGGATTAGTCTTGGAACGTAGTTCCAAACTAATTGTGCGCTTTTCATTCTTGACTCATGTGGTCTCCCGTAATTGATTGTGTAGTCTCCCACATACAATCATTTCTATGTTGAAATCGTGATTTACTATGCTTAATTCACCACTATATAAACCAATACCCCAAAACTCTAAAACACACAACAACCCACATCTCTATCTTCTTCTATCTACATGTTCACTCTATATCTCTATTGCGTTCGAGAGTTACTTGGCAACGTTCTTGGCGGGGTTCAATTTGTAGTTTCGTCTACACCGAAGCTACAAAGGTTGTGTACTCCTGGGGGTCGATTGTCATGGAAAACCGTGTGTAGAGTACGGGGCAAATTCGACTTTAGGACAGTGACTTGTCACGCCACAACCGTCCTTTATCCAGATAAGCTATATATATCTCATTATTACGTATTTTATATCAACTTATTTGTATTTATTTACTTATCATCTTGTTTTGTCTTTATAACTTAATATAATAATCTTGTTCTACTTACGTTAATTTATTTGTACTCAATTTCACTACAACTTATATACTATTGTTCCAACAATCTAAAGTCGAATTTTTTTTTTTTTTTGGTTGGAATAGAAATAAAGTATAGAAATGCGAGTACATAATAATTCCGTTATCTAATTGTACTTATACGCGGTTTGATCGTTACTTTTATGATTATGCTATATTTCAAGTCGTGATTTTTGTTTAGATAATGCGCAATATGTATTGAACTATGGTTGATAGGTATGTATTTTAGTCTTCTTTTCGAAGATTTGCAAAATATGAGCTGAAAATTTGTCATGTAATGAGTTCTTATTCAAGTAATTCTGATTTGATGTGAGTTAATTAGTTTTCAGTGATGATGAGGTGTATGACATTTTAATGTTGCTATTTCATTGGTAAGCTTTCAGTTTCTTTGTTAAGTGCTCAGTATGCGATGTCAAATGGGTCTAGTTTGCAAGTTAAGCGTTTTGCTGATTTTTGGAGATGATAGTATCATGTGATAATTATCTAAGTGACGATAATAAAGTGTTGATAAGAATGTTTTGTGTGTGAACAATTTGAAGACACCACTTTCTTAATTTATTGTCGTGCATATTGAACGTTTTGTGATGAGTAGTTGAGTAGTCTTGTTTATTTATTTTTGTAGTTAGTATTATTATGCAATAACTACCATGCATGCACTACGTATTATTTTGTATATACTAATACGTGACTATATGCAGTATGTTTCTTGATTGTTGATATTTTGCTTGCAAGCCACTACACACGTACCATATTGTATGATTTATATAATAGTCAATTCCAAGAAATATGAGTAAATAGAAGTTGTTTAAATAAACTATAATTATTTTTCAACTTTTCATTGCTTATTTCTAGACGTCTCTTTCGCTATACTTTCATTGCATTCCCACTATTTATATGGAGTACTAGTACTAGATATTAGACATGATCCTAGAAGTTATTATGCGATGAGATCTTGCATGGGTTCGATGAATATGCTATCTAATAAGTCTAAAATTTGTTTGAAAGAGTGGAATGAATTTGTATTATAAATATTTGTTATATGGAGCTATGATTGATCAATAGTGTGATTAAGAGTCGTATCAAAGAGTTTAGACCCACCTGAGATTTGAGCACCACCATACGTTTTGAGCCCTACGTACAAATTCAAAGACTCAAAGAGTTTAAACTCCTCAAAGGTACGTCTCAAACGTTTAATCCTCTCGCTACTTAAGTTTTTGTTGATGTTAAAATTTTCACATGGTGTAAAATGTATGAAGTATGTTATTATTAATGACATTGTATATTTGTGAGATTAATACGAAGTAGTATATAGGTAGTATATATGAATTACTGTAAGTCAAATATTTTTTTGAGAAGTGATTTGCTTGAGTTCTATTACTAAGCCATTATACTTTATATAATGATCACTTGCTTTTGTTCACTTAGCAGTCGTTAAATTCTCACATTAGACAAAGAGTAGTACTATTGAGATAGAAATATTTGTCTGATTTACACGACTTGAGTCTCCTACCTATATTTCATCATCATATGACAATGAAGTTAGGAGTACTTTGCACTATTATGATTATTTATAACTTTGAGTTATAATTTATTCTTGATTGATTATGATAATTTTGTGTTAACGAGTAACCAATAGTTGTGGGGGGTTGGATATGACGTTCTTTTTGTAATAAAGATGTGTGTACGTAAGTGATGAGTTTATCATTTATGGTTTTAGTTGTTATGTTGTCACTTTTGTATGACGTGCCAACATGTGGGGGAAGTGATAAAGTCGTTGAATGAGTACATAAGTTTCTGACCAAAGAATTATATGATGGTTTATAAAACACAATTTGCAATTAATTGTGTGAGTTCACATTTGAGAAAGTCAAGTATGTGTATGAGTTATTCGTTGATTATCTTTTCTTTTATGGACATGAGTCTGATAAGAATTATGAGAATGATATTCGTCAGATGAGTTAGTTTTGAGCATGGAAAATTTGATAGCACTTGTTTCATGCGCAGTTTATGTCATTGTTTTTGGTATTCATGATCATGTGATATTTGGTATATATATGTCTAATAAGTTTGCATTGATATTTATCATTAGCAATTTAAAGTATGACATTAGTATACGACTTTTACTCAAAATAGAAGTGGTATGACTACTAAAATTGGGTAAAGCTTGATTTTTGGCATTCATGAATGTAGCTTTTAAAGGGTTTCACAAGTGTCTCATGAAATCACTAATTACAATTGTGCTAATATATCATATGCATGTTGATAATACTTGTTGGTTATTTATCAACGTTAATGGATAATGGTCAATTGTAAAGAAGTGTAGGTTGATTGTGATAAATTTATGTCTATCATTAAATTGAGAGACGACGAGACGTGATGTGATCAGGAGGATGAAGTTTCTTCAATTTACTTAAGCAAGTAAATTGAATACGACTTTTGCCTGTGCGCAACTATCTTGAATCATGAGATGGATTCAGATGTAGTTATGTTCTTATGATTGAGATTCCATGATTTGTTTAAAATTTGCATGGAAATTGGGTATTGAGTTAATATAAAGTGTAGTATTAATATAGTGCCAAGATTGGGTTGTTATTGATTGCTACATCATATTTGTATATTAAAGTATAATGATTTCTAAGCTTGAAATTGCTTAAATTGTCAGGTGAATGAATGAGCTGAGTGGCGAGGATGCCGTTCAGTAAATTTTTCATTGTGGGGGAGATACAAACTCCATCATAATTAGCAAAGGCTACATTGAGGTAGCAAATTGCTAAATGTTGAGGCATTGTGAATGACATTGTGAAATGATGATCATCGATGTGTGTGATACCACAAAATTAGTTGGTTTCTCGAGAATATGTTAAATCGAGAGGATATTGAGATCCTCTCGTCAGTGGCCATTGTTTGAGTTGTGCTGGTGACAGCATCAGGAATGGGTTTAAAAAGCCAGTTAAAGAGTGAACTGTGATGGATACCCAACTTAGTACCGCTAAGTTCAATGCGGTCAAACGAAGTCACATGGATCTCGAAGTGTAGTGCTACGAACCATTCCTGTTAGTAAAATGTTGTTTGTCGTAGCATCGATTGATTGTGTACTGTCACACGGGTAAGGTTGAGCCTATGGCTCTTAACAAGTTCATAGTCCATTCGTGGGTGGTTTGAGTGACAGTCAAACTTGATGAACTTGCCTATGTGGGTGTGGGGGGCTTTGCCCACCCCCCTATGAGGGGCCTTTGGCTTAGGACCTCTAGAGCACTCATGAAGTACCAGGAAAATGTAGGGGCACTTGGACAAGTCCAAGTAAAAGATAATGACCAATTTGCGTTCATAGAGAAATGAGCGTAGTCGCGAACACTTGCCTTGATTTGGGGTTAAGTAAGTGAGCAACGACCTCTCACCAACTTCATCTATGGTTCAAGGTGAAAGATTCCACCTAAGATGACGGTTTGAGGGAAATTGTATTCACTGGGTGTCAATTCAAGTCCGAAAGACATTAACATCTTAACGCTAAACCCCCGTTGCCAACTATCTTCTCTTCCAAAATTCTTCTTTTGAATCATGTGGGGGATTGTTGGACTTGATGCTTCAAAAGAAGGAAATAATAGGATTAGTCTTGGAACGTAGTTCCAAACTAATTGTGCGCTTTTCATTCTTGACTCATGTGGTCTCCCGTAATTGATTGTGTAGTCTCCCACATACAATCATTTCTATGTTGAAATTGTGATTTACTATGCTTAATTCACCACTATATAAACCAATACCCCAAAACTCTAAAACACACAACAACCCACATCTCTATCTTCTTCTATCTACATGTTCACTCTATATCTCTATTGCGTTCGAGAGTTACTTGGCAACGTTCTTGGCGGGGTTCAATTTGTAGTTTCGTCTACACCGAAGCTAAAAAGGTTGTGTACTCCTGGGGGTTGATTGTCATGGAAAACCGTGTGTAGAGTACGGGGCAAATTCGACTTTAGGACAG
Organism: Agrostemma githago; assembly: GCA_958450325.1. NCBI lineage: Eukaryota > Viridiplantae > Streptophyta > Magnoliopsida > Caryophyllales > Caryophyllaceae > Agrostemma > Agrostemma githago. Next base: position 25,190,043 of record OY288239.1, on the reverse strand, counting down.
TGACTTGTCACGCCACAACCGTCCTTTATCCAGATAAGCTATATATATCTCATTATTACGTATTTTATATCAACTTATTTGTATTTATTTACTTATCATCTTGTTTTGTCTTTATAACTTAATATAATAATCTTGTTCTACTTACGTTAATTTATTTGTACTCAATTTCACTACAACTTATATACTATTGTTCCAACAAATCGCAGTTTCCTATCATTAGAGCTGTAATATACTCCCTCCGTTCCATTCGATTCTTTACTTTTACTTTTTCACAATTGTCGCACGTTTTCTTTTGTCCATATCGTTAGTTACATATTTCTAAATATTTTAAAATTTGATATTTATAACGGAGTCGATTAGACAATTTAAACAAGATCTCACGTGACTATATTTTATTTTATATATTAGAAGTTATATCGATAATTTCTCTCACTTATGAATAGTGCCCAAAAAGCAAACGTAAAGAACCTGTTGGAACGGAGGAAGTACCAATGAAGAAAGGTGACCTATTCAAAGAGTTGAGGCAAATAACATCGCTAACAATGCTCATGTCTTAATCATTGGCGCAATACAACAGTGGATTCATCGTGGATTGGAAGCAACTATTTTACCCTTGTTTCGTACTCACACAGTCACACTTATAACATCAGATCTTTATTTCTCTCATGAATAACAACATAGGATAGGAGTGCTTCATACACCCTTTACTAACTATCAACTTTTTCCCATTAAACACTCCCCCTATGTTAATTACTCTAAAACATCATATTGACTTGGGTGCCCATGTCCAATAATCGGCCTACACAGTTGTTAATTTTAACTAATTGCTGCTAATTTATATACTCAGTTGTACTTTATTCTCTAATCTCTACTAACCGGCTACACAGTTGTTCTCAGAATCCAGTATAGCCTCCTTTAACACTTCAATTATCTCACTCATATCAGGTCGATCTTCAGCTTTATTTCTTAGACATGCATCGGCTAAGTTGGCAATTTTTCATGCTGTGCGTAGGGGATAGTGATTTCTCAGCCGAAAGTCCATTATCATGTAAAAGAGCTTACTATCAGCAGGAAACTGTTTAACCCAATCCAACAGCTTCTGTTCTGAAGTAGGCCGGTTTCTTTCTATGGCTCGTCTACCTGTTAAGATCTCATATAGTACCACCCCAAAACTGTAAACATCACTCTTATTCCTGAGATGCCCTGTTTCAACATACTCTGGGGCGGCATACCCGTATGTGCCCACAGGCTGATGAATGTCGTTCAAGCATAAAACAAAACATCATTTCATTAGTAACGAACATTAAAAGATTTATGCAAGGTTATAACTCAAAAACCCAAAAGTAACCTAGGAAGATGAGTAAATGCATGCTACACCAAAGAACGAATCACTTGATATGAGGTATTGAGGTTATCAGGTTAGTTACTAGCTTACTACAGTTAAGAACTTCATCTGCCCCCGACACTCTGATTTTCACCAGTAGAAAAAGTAGTAAAACGAGAACCACCACAAATTTTGGTAATAATAGCAAGACATGAGGGAACTGATAACAATGACATACAGGTTTCAAAACACATCGCGATATCAAATGGAGTAATAGGTCTCAAGACTTTGCAGCTAGTTACCTTATAGGTAAATCATATGTTCATACCATTAGCCCCTTTACTCTTGAGTAAAAAAAACATAAGGAGAATGCTACTTATAATTTAGGCACATCATTAAGAAGAAGACTGACCATAGTTGATACATGTGTACGTCCCCCACGAGGCCCTTCCCTGGCCATTCCAAAATCCGATAACTTTGCTTGCATCTTCTCATCTAACAACACATTTGAGGATTTGAAATCTCGAAATATCACCTGAAAACAAACACGATAACACTGACGTGAGAATCTTGCATCACCTCCCCTTGACAGTCATCAGCATGAACTGAACACTCAGCTGATAATTCATAGATTTCAGGCAGAAATAAAATAAAAATAAGAATCAGTGGTGCTTAAGAAACATGGTGTTGCTGGTTGCAACAAGGGAGGGGGCCGGGGAGTTTGAACCTGCACTTCCATTCCATGATGTAGATATGCCAATCCTTGAGCTGCCTCCAACATGATTCGTAACCTTGGTATCCAAGGCAGAGGATGCGACTTGTTGACAAATAAATGATCGTCTAAGCTTTTATTAGACATGTACTCATACACCAGCAGTCTCTGGATCCCTCTCTCTCCATTTACAGCACAATATCCCAAAAGCTTTACCAGCCTCGGATTATCAACAACACCAAGAAACTGTACTTCTGCAAGAAATTCTTTGTGACCCTACAATTAACAAAGGTCATCCCATCCAACTTAATCAGCCATTTTGGTATTATGAGTGAAATAGACCTTCAATTTCATTCACGAGTTAAGATTTTTTATGACGATTTCAGTTACGAGAAAATGAAATCACAGCATCATTAGATCAAAATTTCCAGTAGAGATTTTTTTCATGTGGTTGAAAAAGACCTTCATTCCAAACCTGAAAATCCTCGTCCAAGTAGAATATAGTACATTTCAAAGAAAATATTAATAAGATTGCATTTGATAGTACTAGTAGTTTTAGAGAAGGTGGAAGGAACCCATTATTTATTTGTTACCTGGAGCCCAGAGTGGTTAAGCTTCTTAATGGCAACTGCAATAGGAGGAGGAGGAGGAGTATTCCCCATGGCATTTAAAGGCTGAATTGTGCCTTTATAAACACTCCCGAAACCACCCTCACCAATCTTCAACAACTTGTTAAATCCACTTGTAGCTTCTCTGAGGTCAGAGTATGTGAAAACCCTCAATTTGTGTTGTTTTTCTCTGTACAATTCTGGTATAGTTTTTGTTGTTGATGATGAAACACAATTTCCAGATTTTGATACCCTTTTATGAGCACCATTACCATTTTCAGTAGTTTGCTCCCTTAATTCAGGTGCTGTATTTGCATTCTTATCTTTACCCTTTTTCTTTTTAAATAGAGAAAAACAACCCATATATATTCGCTAAAAATACACTTGCTTAAAGAACTTAACTTTGTCCAAATTTAGATGATGCAGAACATGATTTTTGGGTGAATTTGTTTGGGAGTTGATAGTAAAACTAAGATAGGATGAACATGAGCAAATTTAAGAAAGCAGAACCCAACAAAAATCAGCAGTATTGTGCTTTGGAAGTTTGTAAAATCAACCCAAGGAGGATTTTTATTTATGACTTGTTGACTTGATGTCAATATTTTCGTCAAAACATGTTGGAAGAAAGCAACTTAATTCCACACGGATTGTATAAACAATTAGTGGCCGCCCAAAATTAACTGGTTAAATATTACTCCCACCCTTCACAGGGGACTACTTTTTACCGTCGGTGCTTTACTTCTTACCATTGACGTTAATTACGTAAAATGACGAATTTGTCCTTGATATTTATTCTCGAAATAATATTACTTTAACATTTTATAGATTATCGATTTATTAAAACTCGATAATAAAATCATCTTTTTCGATTATCGTAATAAACCAAAACCGACTTCCTATATAATTAATATACGGAATTACGCAAAATGACAAGTTCTTCTTTGCAATTAATTCTGGAAATATTATCACATTTACATTTTATAAAGTATCGGTTTATTAGATCTCGATAATAAAACCGTTTTTTCGATTATTGTTACGTCTCTGATTTTAAACAGTTAATTAGATTAATTAACGACTTAATACAATTTAATAAACGTAATTAACAAATACGAGTAATACGCAAATTAAATCCTAATTAATCTACGACAATCAAGATTTATTATACAAATCGATGCAAATTAAAAGAAAAAAAATCCGGAAATGGGTCGGGTCGAGTGAGTTTTTTGACCCACCTAAGGGTCGTATTATTTTCTCTATAATACTTGAAAGTTTGATATGAAACATGAAGCATAAGGTGGTGAAATTGGTTATAGGGACAACCTTTCATAAAAGTGACCCAGGTTCGAATCCTCTTGTTTATAGTTTCGAAAAATTAAAAAATAATTCAACAAACAAAATGCCATTGACAAGAATCGAACCCCTGACCTACCGCCTGAGAACCAAATGACCAAACCACTGGACAAACATCAACATACTGATATTTTAAATGGTTGAAAACTACTTGTTTCGAAAAAAAAAAACCCGGAAAATGAACTTAGTCGAAGAACTTCGTCGACCCGCGGATGGGCGAGTCGACTGATTTTCTTGATGTTGGTCCAGTGGTTTGGTCATTTGGCTCTCAGGCGGTAGGTCAGGGGTTCGATTCTTGTTAATAGCATTTTGTTTGTTGAATTATTTTTTAAATTTTCAAAACTGTCAACAAGAGGATTCGAACCCGGTCATTTGTATGAAAGGTTGTCCCTGTAACCAATTTCACCACCTTATGCTTATGTCCATATCAAACTTTCAAGTATTATAGAGAAAATAATACGACCCTTGGGTGGGTAAAAAAACTCACTCGACCCGACCCATTTCCGGATTTTTTTCTTTTAATTTGCATCGATTTGTATAATAAATCTTGATTGTCGTAGATTAATTAGGATTTAATTTGCGTATTACTCGTATTTGTTAATTACGTTTATTAAATTGTATTAAGTCGTTAATTAATCTAATTAACTGTTTAAAATCAGAGGCGTAACAATAATCGAAAAAACGGTTTTATTAACGAGTTATAATAAACCAATACTTTATAAAATGTAAATGTGATAATATTTCGAGAATTAATTGCAAAGGAGAACTTGTCATTTTGCGTAATTCCATATATTAATTATATAGGAAGTCGCTTTTGGTTTATTACGATAATCGAAAAAGACGGTTTTATTATCGAGCTTAAATAAATCGATAATCTATAAAATGTTAAAGTAATATTATTTCGAGAATAAATATCAAGGGCAAAGTCGTCATTTTACGTAATTAACGTCGACGGTAAGAAGTAAAGCGTCGACGGTAAAAAGTAGTTGCGCCTTCATATCCAAACATACCATTTGCTTTTTCACATTTGTCGAGACACGTTTTACACCTTCAATATATTTCATTTTACATTACTAAAAATTCTAAAAATATGATATTCTTACTCTACTCATAAAGATGAATCAAACAAGATCACACATGACTATATTTTAATTTGTAGATTGTCGAGAATATCGAAGATTCTCTTGACTTATGAATAGTGGCAAAATGAGAAGTGGTGCGTTTGGTTTTGAAGGGAGGGAGTACTATTTATTTAGATAAAAATCGATAAAATATCAATCTTTTACAGGTGGTGTAATTGGGATGTGGCAATATGGGTAAATTATTAAGGGATAATATGAGACAAGCATGTCAGAAAGCAAGTCCAGAAAAAGTTTAACACAGGGGCTCAAAATAGTACAGGCCTCAATATTTACCGTTTCCTTTATGATATACATATAGTAGTAGCACTAGGGATGTCAATGGATCGGGTTCGGGTCGGGTGAAGCCTCACCTGCATCCATCCGTTACATTAAATACATCATCCGTCATCCATCCATCCATCATCCGCGGGTGAAACGGATGGATCAGGTGATAAATGGATGACGATTTAATCTTATCTTATCTTATAATATATTAAATAGAAAGCAAAGCACTCTTCATGCTCTATTCAACAAATGCTCAATTTTAAGGTAGGACACTTGGCGCGATGCGATTGGGTAGGAATTGAAAAGACGGGAGTTGAATACATAAAGTCGGTTATTATTAGTTAGGACCTTTCAACTTCTTTGTCATTCATCAGATAGAGTCCAAGGAGAGGAACTCATCAACTTCTTCCTCATTGATGATATCCATGCTCTATTAAACAAATGCTCAATTCTAAGGTAGGACACTTGGCGCGATGCGATTGGGTAGAAATTGAAAAGATGGGAGTTGAATACATAAAGTGGTTATTATTAGTTAGGATCCTTCAACTTCTTTGTCATTCATTAGGTAGAATCCAAAGTGAGGAACTCATCAACTTCTTCCTCATTGATGATGTTGAATCCTAGGTAAAACAATCAAAGTCGGTTATTATTACTTATAACCTTTCAACTTCTTTCTCATTCATTAGCTAATATGGTGAAATGTAAGTTTTTTCAACTTCTTTCTCATCTATATCTTATCTTATCTTATATTAAATAGAAAGCAAAGCACTCTCCATGCTCTATTCAACAAATGCTCAATTCTAAGGTTGGACACTTGGCGCGATGCGATTGGGTAGGAATTGAAAAGGTGGGAGTTGATTACATAAAGTCGGTTATTATTAATTAGTATCTTTCAACTTCTTTCTCATTCGTTAGGTAGAATCCAAGGTGAGGAACTCATCAACTTCTTCCTCATTGATGATGTTGAATCTTAGGTAAAGCAATCAAAGTCGGTTATTATTACTTACAACCTTTCAACTTTTTTCTCATTCATTAGCTAATATGGTGAAATGTAAGCTTTTTCAACTTCTTTCTCATTCATTAAGTAGAATCCAAGGTGAGGAACTCATCAACTTCTTCCTCATTGATTATGTAGAATCCTAGGTAAAGAAATCAAAGTCGGTTATTATTGAAATGTAAGCTCTTTAACTTCTTCCTCATTGATGATGTAGAATCCTAGGTGAAGCAATAAATTTCAGCCACCTTCCATCCTCTTCGTCTTCCTCCCTTATAATTCACCACCTATAACAATGTGATAAATGTGTTTTGTAGTGCTTATTTATTGTGTTTGGTCCCGGTTTCTCTTGTGGAATCGCTCTTTGGAGCGGTTTCGAGGCTACTTACGCTTCTTCTAGCGTGTTTTAGGTTCCAAAGGCCTATCATGGAGAAATGAAGAGATTCCGACTCGTTTCCGACGCATTTGAAGCCAACGAAGAGAGGCGACGATGACTCGGTGGCTTAGACTCGATCCCGAGTCCCTTGGGACCCATTTCCGAGCACCGAGAGTCGATAATAAGCAAAGAGGAGCAAGTAAGGACCTATGTGACCATATTTGAAGCCTACAAGGACCCATCCCGGTCGAGAACACATCCATCACGACCGGGATGAAGTGCAAAGAAGAGTCGGGTTACTAGAGGGTGATCCCGGCCGGGATCATGACCTTCCCGGTCGGGACCACTTCTTCCCGATCGGGATCAACCCCTTCCCGACCGGGAAGAGCATAACATTGCCCGGTATTATGCATAACACCGCCCGGTGTTATGCACCATCCCGACCGGGATCACTTCCTTCCCAGCCGGGAAGGGCCCAGTTCAGGCCATGTTTCATTTTTCCGCCTCCCTTATTCTTGTAACCCTATATATACCCCCCTCTTGTATTGTTTTAGAGAACATTATTCATTACTTTTACATTACCCACTAAACCCTAGACTACTTTAGGTTAGATTAGCTTAGATTAGTGTGGATTAGTCCTTAATTACTCCTTAATCTAGTTAGTTATTCTTGTATTATTGGATCTCTTGAAGAATCTATCAAGATTGACAACCTTGGTGGAATTATTTGGGTTTTCTTCTATACAAGTGATCATCTTTTCCTCTCTTCTAGTTGGTATAATCTCTCTTCTCTCATTTCCTTTAATCATTCATATTTAGTAAAGTTTACATCTTTGTATCTTGTTTATTGTTTATCCTTGTTTTCCATTATGAATGTTCTTGTTTGTGTTGGTTTCTCTTGTTTGTGTTGGTTTTAGTTCTGATATGTATGAGTAGTTATCCCCTAGGGTTAGTAGGGGATTGGGTGTAATTAGGGATGATTAAGGTGAGATGGGTGGTACTAGTTGTTGTTTTTGTTGTTTCCTATTTACCTTGCACTCTACATGTTTGATGAAATGCTTGTGAGACTTGAGATGATCATTCCTTGTTTTTCTTGCCTCTTCTCTTGCATGTTGTTTGTTTGGTTGGTAGGTTTGGTTCCCTCATTAGTAGCGAGAGCATGGTGAGGATGACCTCTAGGCCGTTTAAGTAGCGAGAGCCCGATCGTAACCTAGGCTACGAAAGCATGCTAGTAACCCCAGTTTCCTTCTTTTGATCTTCTTGGCATCCATGAACCCGGCCTAGCCTTAGTTTCTTCTTATTGATTTATTTGCTTTCATTTATCTTTATTTACTTGTTTAGCTTAGTCATTAGTCAATCTTAGTCATCGCCTTAGTTTAGTTTGTCTTGAACCTAGTCTAGAATAGTTGCTCACCTTAGTCTAAACCCATTTTCCGTCCCTGAGGATTTCGACCCGACTTACCCTTGCTACCTAGCTTAGGTTCGTTTGTTTATTTTGATCGGTGGGATCCACGACAAAATCCTTCCCGTCAAATTGGCGTCGTTGCCGGGGACGGCGTAGTTTAGACTTTTGTGTGCTTAGTTTTAGACTTCGTTCTTGATTTTTGTGTTTTATTCTCCTTGTGTATCTCCGTTCTTTCATTGTGTGCTTATTTCTCTCTTCCTAGTGCCTCAAAAGCAGTAGGATTCTAACGTTTGCTCAAGTGCTTCTAGTTCATCCAATGTATCAAAGCAATGTTATGTCAATGGCGCATCCAAGTTACCATCAATCGTCATGGGACAATCATGGGGTAAATTGCCAAGACCCACAACTTTACCAACCATACCAATCTCATCAACAATCTTATGAGCCCCCTTCATATGGCTACCATGAAAGTTGTCAAGGATGATTCCAACATCATAACAACTACCAAATACCCTCATCTAACTCACAACCAAAAATCCCCAACTTTGAGCTATGTCAAATGATGATTCAAATGCAAAAGAGTCAACAAGAGATGATGATTCAATTGCAAAAGAGTCAACAAGAGATAATGATTCAAATGCAAAGGGATAAAGAGGAGTTCAAGGCCCAAAAAAAGGTGCAAGATGCTCGAATCAATGCACTCATGGCTCGTTGCACGATGTTGGCCACTCGAGCTCCACAACTTGTTAAGGAAGGTTCATTTGGGCAAGAAGATTGGTTGTCTCCATAAGGAAATCAACCCGATTATGAAGCCACGAATGTAGAAGAGAGGGTCAACCAAGGGATCATTGTTGAGAGTTGCTTGGATGGTGAAGCTATGAGAATAATAGAGGAAGTTGAAGCTTCAAGGGTCGACAATGAGGAGGAAATTGAACATGATTCTCAAGGTAACTCTTGGGGAGCCAATGTATTGGCTATTTAATTGGATTTGTATGATTTTCTTCGTGATGAACCGGATCTTGACAATCCAAAGCCAAATTAAGACAAAACTCTTCTAGACCAAATCGACAAGGTGAGTGAAAAGGAAGGTAATACTTGGGAGAAAGAGATAGATGCCTTAGAACTTGCCTTGAATGGGAAATTGGAGGAGCCGATTAAGGGATTTGGAAATGCTATGCTAGACCAAACCGTTGAAGAAATTGAGGCCGCCATCAAAGGCCTTGAGTTTCCTCATGGTGAGAATTCTAGTAAGGACAACGATGAGGTCTCCCCTAAAGCCTCCGAAGAAGAAAACTTGATGCCTTCACCTTCTTTATCGCACTTAATTTCGAGTCCCTTGTCTCTTGAGATGGTTGATGAAGTGGATCCTTGTCGGGCGGCGGAAAAGAGTTTCACTCTTGACCCCGTAGAAGAAGCAACACCCTTAGGGTGTGATCTCCCGAATCATAACACCGATCATGACTTTAGACCACTATACCCACCATATGGTCATAAGAGTCGTTGCTATGTGGGTTTGAAAGACCCGGAATATCACGGGAACCCCGAGCATAATGAAGATGATCGCTTCTTACCTCCGACTTGGAAGCTCCTGATGATAGCTAGGATCGGCCACATTAGCCTTAACGAAGATGTTGCTAGAACATTTGACTTACTCCTTCGAGCTCTTGATGGCTATGGAAGCGTAGATGGTGAGAGTACCATGTTGTAAATATCTTTTTCCTTTTCTTTTGAGTTTTTGTATTTGTATTTGTGTGATTGGTAGTTTGGTTTCTAGGATTTGTAAGTCTTTTCACTTTTTCCTTATTTTTATTTCCTTTTTTGGTCGAATTTAGTCAGAACCGGGCGAAATCAGGGCTAGGTGACTTGATTACACCTTGCCCTCCCCTCCCATTTCCTTTTATTTTCTTCTTTTTATTTCTTCCCCCATCCATATCTTTTCTCGTCTCAGCCCTTGGTGACTTGATTACACCCCGGCCTGTGGACATGACATAGGTCCACCCCGACGCGACCACGCGCGGGTTTGGGGAGGCGAATGAATCTCCATATGAGAATGGATCGAATTGAAATTTAAATCGAAGTTGGAGTCGCCACCGAATTTTGTGGTTATTCGGAACCGTTCGAACCCACTCTATGTCGTAGTGGGCCGTGTACAAAATACGGCCCATTTCCGATGTCAGAGTTTATTGGGTTCGTCCCTTAGCATTTGATACCGATACCGACTTGATCGGATATCATGTATTGAATGACTCTCGTTGCCAATGGTTTCGGACATCCGGAAACCGAGGTTCTGAGTAAGGGGTGAGGGTACGTGTTGGGAAGTTCACAAAGAACACCCAACCCCGCCCGCACATTAGCGGCCTCTACTAGGATATCGTTTGATGTTTTAATACGCGCGTTAGTTGAACAATGAATGATATGCAAACATTGTTTTCCTAAGCATGTGAGGAATTGAATGGGTTGCTAAGTCGGTTTAATGCATGAAAAATTTAACGTCGAAGTTGAATTTAGCAAGTGAGGTTCGTTTTAGTATAATAAAACAAACGATAAAAAAGAATGAATCTGCTACAAGATGAACAAACGAGTTAGTATCGATTTGTGAAGAAATAATATAGCAAATATGATGAATATGCAAGATCGAGAAAATATTAGTCGAAATCTGAAAAATATTGTTAAGAAGACGCAGTTTTGTATAAAAACGAAGTTCGAAAAATAATAAAAAAAGAAGAAAACGGGTCGCGTTTCCAGCGTTGCCCGCGACTCGCCCGGGGTGCGCGCGACTCGCGCCCCGGCCTGTTTCGGGATCGATTTTCTGAAAATCGATGCTTTTATTAAACCGCGTACGAATATTGCATAATCCGTACTCGATTTAATATTTTCGATATTCATTATATTTGACTACAAAATCAATATCAAATACTCGGAATAGTTTTAGAAAAGATATAAAATTTAGAAGTCGTTTCGTAGGATAAATAATAAAAACGAACGAAAAAAGCTAAAAAAGGACTCGGGTTTCAGGCCCGTGCGCGAGTCGCCTAGGCTGGGCGCGACTCGCGTGCGGGTCTGTCCCGGTCTCGCTCGTTGTTCGAAAATTTGATAAATCGCGTATAAATACGAATTAATTTATACTCGATTTATGCTTTCGATATTCGTCGTATCCGATATTCGATTATGAAATCGATATCGAATATTCGGAATGAATTTTAGAAAAAGTTTTGTAAAAGGTTTGTTTTGAACGAAAAGTAAAAAAAAAATTTTGAACGAAAAAGAATGTTAATTCTCTCCGCGTATAAAATCGTCGAATTTTGTTTAAAAAGATGTGACGATTTATTTAGCATCAACGAGAATTAATTAATTTTGTTCTTGTTAGATACGATATTCGATTAGAGAATCAATATCGTATTTTAAGAACGTTATATAAAAAATAGTTTTTGTAGTATCGATATTAGAAATAAAAACGACGAAGGACCCGTAAAAAAGGACGACACATGACCCATAAGAAAAAAAAAGACCGAAGACGACGCTAGGACGAGAAAGAAACGAGGGAAAGACGAGAGAAGAGAAGTGAGAAATCGGGTTTGATTTTACACCCTCAACCTACATGCTTTGTTAAATCGGATCGGGGCTCGTCGGAATGTGGCTAAGGCACGGGAGCGACGGGTTAATGTCGGTGAGTTGTGGTGGTTTTGGTTTGGACGTGAAGGGTGACGGATCTAAGGCCGGTTTTTTGTAGTCTCGGGTTACACTATCGGTTTCTCGATGCTAAGTGTATTTTTTGTGAGTTGTGTGAGGAGTTTATGTATATTTGATTGATAGAAAGTTGATGTATAATTGTGTATGTGAGGGTCCTATTTATAGGAGAAAAGGTTAGGAGAAGTACTCTTGCTTAGACAAGAAGAAATACCGGTTTGGATAGGAAACGTAAGAAGTCGAGAGGAACGAGAATTCTCTTTCCTTGGCAAAGAAGCCACGAAATTGGCTGGAAAACAGGCTGCTCGGCCGAGTATTTGATGCTCGGTCGAGTGTTTGATTCGGTGTTCGGATAGAATTCCTACTTGAGATCGAATTCTACCTTTAACGGAATTGTTTAATATTTGTGTAGCTGATGTTTTGTAGTATTTGACTCTAGGCCGGACTCATGAGGTGACACGGCCTGCTCACGTGTCTCGAAAATATCTCTGACCGGGTTTTTGACTCGGTCACTAAAAGACGGTTTTACCCCCGGTGTCGGATTCGACCCAAATTAGTCTTATTTGACTCGAAACGACCCACTGGGCCTGAACTTGAGGTCTGTTTTATAAGATTTGTACCCCGTAAAAAGCCCAAGCCAAATATCCATGATTACGAGCCCATTTCCGAGTACGTTAAAGCACGTTTGCGTCCGATCATCATCGGGTGTTTGTCGGAAACTGCTATAGACACCTGGCGGTCAAAATGTGGGTGTCTACAGAGCCCCCACTCTGACCGAGGCTTGGACAAGGCAAAAGTCAGAGTAGCTACCAGGCCAATCAAAGATTAAGACCTGGCAGACTCCCGATCGGGTCGTTTAAAGTCCATTAGACCTGCGTGAAGGGCCCGCCGGCCATGGATTAGAAGTGTACCTGAAGTGATGATGATAACTCCGTGGGGGATTGAACTCGTCGTATAAGACTTAAAATGGGCCTATATATGAGCTCATCCTGTTAAATGCCGCTGGGGAGTTATGCGAATTGCGCTGTCGTGATTTGTACCTGTATAAGTTACATAAAATTTTGCATGCAACACGTAGGCGAAACAAATATGACTCGCGCTGGGGAATAAAAATGATTTTTGCTCCATTTTGAAATCGAAGTCCTGAAAGCAACTCACGTGCTAGGAGATGGGTTTCCAAAATTGAAAGAGGTGGAGAAGAAATTTGCAGTTTAAATAGACTGAATTTGACCTTGTCGAAAAGATTTTTTTTTCAAATGGCGAAGTTTTGCAAAGTTTGAAGTAAGAATTTGAAGAGAGGTCTACTGACAGACTCGACTCTGGACGCGACCGGACGAGTTGACAGACATGACTGAACTCTCGAGGGGTTGGACCGTGACTCGGTAGGGGGTAGGCCACCTAACAAGACTCTTAAATTGCGCTATTCCGTAGCCTAGGCGAGTAGCAACACGGTCGTACATCGAAACGGGAAGGATGCGTTATAGGGGAATTGCAGTAGTCTGTAATGAGACTGCTTTTGCAGGACTTAGCAGTGGAATGCTGTAGACTAGTGCTCTTTTGAATCCTTTTTGATTTTAGGGTACATTTCCAAAGTGGGCATTGCCTCGAGTCCTGATAGATTCTTGTCCTCGAGTGAGCCGAGTACTGGGACACACTACAGAAAGGAGGATAGTTTTTGAATGTATTTGGATTATGTGAGTGGATGGAGAACTTCTGCCTAGGAGAAGCCCCCAGGACGACAAAGCTAGCTGTTGAGAACATGACGGTGTCGTGACCGGAATGATGGTGCTTTTTGAATGTGTGTCAATGTGGGTGGTTGTGCCTCTGTTGAAAGGCTGCCTACGTATTCACGTGTGGTGAAATCAAACCAAGCCGTAGTTCAGTGGATTATGGTGCCTAGTTTATTAGGGCTTTGTGTGTAACTAGCCATAGCGATGGTGTAGGCTAGGTGCATTCCCAGTGATGTCTTGATCAAAGGGCTAGAATGGTTAGGATATTGATCCTGTGACTGTGAGCATTCTCCGGGATAGCCCCCAGAGGTGGTGTGAACTATTTGGGCATGTTCTATGCCGACCGCAAGTTGAGTTCCCGTGTTTGGGGTTGGTAACTGGTTTGAATGAGAAGAATTGGGATGGGATTTTAACGAGTTCTGCTCTCGGGGATTTTAACGAGTTCTGTTCTCGGGGATTTTGACGAGTTTTGCTCTCGGGGATTTTAACGAGTTTTGCTCTCGGGGATTTTAACGAGTTTTGCTCTCGGGGATTCGGGGATTTTAACGAGTTTTGCTCTCGGGGATTTTAACGAGTTTTGCTCTCGGGGGATTTGACGAGTTTTGCTCTCGAGGGATTTGACGAGTTTTGCTCATGGGGGGATTTGACGAGTTTTGCTCTCGGGGGATTTGACGAGTTTTGCTCTCGGGTCTTTGTATGGTGATTGTGAATTTTGTTATGTAAAGGGGAAGTCGAGTAAAATGGCTCGAACTTTGATCGGGATAAGTTTTGATAATGCGAGAACTGATTTCCATGTCTGGCCCTAATGGTTAGGGGCATCCTATGGAGCTTGAATCCTCAAAATTCCGGGCTGTCTCTAGCCTGGGTCTCGGGAAGGTCTTGAGGGTTGTAATATGGGAAGGCTAAATGTGGTGTTAGCTGACCAACTTGATTGTTTCTCCCCTATTTGATGGTATGAGTTTTGACTGTACCCTGGTCATGGGGCTTTCACTTGAATTGACCGTTGATCATGGTCATGGGTTTTTGGGAGTTCTTTTTGATCATGGCCAGCTCTTTTGTTTTGGGCCTTTTGCTTTTTTCTCTTTTTTTTCTTGGACTTTTGTTTTTTTTTTCTTTTTTTTTTGTTTTTTTTTTGTTCGGTTGGCCAGACTAACACTAAGGTAGGGATGGTCAGTCTTATTGGAGGGGTGTTTTATTGCGGGAAATGGGCTTGCCTCCCGTCTTGAACCCAAACTAGAAGACTACCTAGATTTGTCATAGGATTCGATACCGCTCCTACTAAGGGTAGTTATGTGGCTTTCTATACCAGACATGGAATAGGTAAAAGGAAAACACGGGCTCGGTTTCCTGCAGTCATTATAGATGTGCCTATAATAGTCACGTGCGTGTGCTCACAGTGTATGACGGTGTTCATCATGTTCTCGGAAACACATAAGGAAAGTATATATGAGAAATAGAAAAGCTGATTTTATTGAATTTTGAAAAAGAGGACAGAATACAATTGACTCTGACTCTGACTTTGAAGTTGAACAAATAGTATATCCTAGACTCGGACTCAGACTTGGACTTAAATCAAATCCGGACTCTTGGATGCATAAGAGGTAGATTGGATGCTTTGGTCATCGGGCCCTGTATAATCCATGAGAGGCTTTGCAAGTGACAATGTTTCCAAAACGGGAGTCTTCCCGGCATCGAGGAAGTCTTGAATGAGGTGTTTCAGTTTCCAGCACTGTTCTGTATCGTGTCCCCTCCCTCTGTGGAATTTGCAGTAATGCTCGTCGTTCCATGCTTTGGAGCGTTTTTCCAAAGGTGGGTCGGCTGTTGGGCCTATAGGTAGCATTAGGCCCTTCGGAACCAACCTCTGGAAAGCGACGGTGTAGGACATATCCAAGTGGGTAAATGTCCTTTCCTTTGACTGGTTCTTGATTTTTGGAGAGGTGACTTGAGGGTTACCTCTCTCGGTCTTGCCATCTTGAGGGTATCGGACAGTTTCGTAAGAGTGTTCACCTTTCAAATGGCCCGGTTGGGTGATTGGCTGTCTTACCCGCTCTAGTTGTGTTAGACGGGCTCGGGTTCTTATAAGGTCTTCTTCGATGGTGATCACCCTGGCATTTAGGTTATCTAGGGCGGTATTGATTTTCAAAAAGATATTGTTAATGGAGCAAGATAGCATAAGCATGCTTCCTTGGATATCCCCTTTCTTGACGGTGCGAGATTTGTTGTGGTTTGGTAGTGTCTCGTTCATAGGGTCCCTGATCGGAAGAAACGACAGGTGTTAGAACTTGCCTAAGCTCGGTTTTGCGCAAATGCAAGAGAGTCAAACTAGGTACGGCCCGGAGGCGGGAATGACTAAGATTCTGTGACCGGGCTACTTAGACGTTAATCCAGACAAAGTAACGACTGTGACCTAGACTCGACCACGAGACTCGAATTGTACAAGGATAAGTCCGAAAATGGGGTGACCGTATTTGACCGTGCCGCGTGCTTGGACCAACCGTGGTGACCTAACCCTAGGTGACCCGAGTATTCGTAGCGTGGGTACGACTCGAAGAAGGCATCATAAGGACGCTGATGTAGGATGAACGTAAGGTACTCTCTTGGGTAACCGTGGTTGACTGCTCTGGTGGAGGGCAGCCCCCTGAGTAAGGCTAGAGATTCAGATGGTGTGACATCTAAGTGACTCGAAAGTGGGATACGTGAGACAACACGTGCAAGACATGATCCTCAGAGCAACCGTGATTGATCGCTCAGCTGAAGGGTAGCCCCCGACTGGGACTGAAGACTTTGTTAAGACTCGAATGAGTGACCCTTAGACGTAAGGGTCACGGACCTTTTGTTGTAGGGCTACGCCTTATAAAAGGTTGACTCGGAAAAGACACTTAGACGGGTGACTTGTGAAAAGGTGGGCCTTCCTTAGGATTCGGCGATGTGGGCCGAGTCCTGTTTGAAGAAAGGTCTATGTGAGACATTCCCAGACTTTGTGTAAGTGGGTCAACCTTTGTAGAAGTATGTCCTACGTAGGTGGGCTTTGCCTTAGTAGAATAAGGCGGACTGGGATAGGGGGGAAACTCGTGATGTATGATCGACAGAGTTTCGACGCTAGAGACTTCAACGACTTATGACACGACCCGACACTGCTAAATACGGGAAGTCTATGAAAAGGAAGTTTTGAAATATGATATTTTTTGAAAAGCCCGAAAAATTCCGGGGAGAACCGACCCTTTTTCGAGAAAAACGGAAAAGGTGGGCCGGGCGAAGATTTGAAAATTTCGAAAATAATTTCGAGTTTTGAATTGGACATAATACCAGCTAGAAAAAGGCTATTTTGAGTAAAATCATAAGTCCTAAATTCGGTATATGTCAGGGATTTTGAAATTGGATATTTTGAAAAGAATGCAAGTTTTTGAAAAATGACGGTTTTTGAAAAAAAAAAGATGTGGATCAAGTAGCACGTAGTCACGGAAAAAGTATAATGACGCCATGTATGCTCTTAAGCTAAGTCTCGGTCAGTCTATAAGGGTCTATACCAGTGTACATAGCCTATTCGAGAATCGGGGCGGACTTCCTAAGTCGAGTTGAGCTTAGAACATGCCGTAAAACCCATACGAATCTGCTATGCACACCTTTTGACATATCCAATTTGGACTACATCAATGGTATAGTGGGACATCGGTCACCAGTACCGGCCCGGGAAAAATGGGGTTATGCATGAACCGTAAAACTAAAGCGCGTATTATACTAGTCAAACGATTTCTATTCGAGTCTCACCCTGAGGATGCCGAAGGTTAGTAACGCATCAGTTAATCCCCAGCGGAGTTGCCAAATTGTGGACATGACATAGGTCCACCCCGACGCGGCCACGCGCGGGTTTGGGGAGGCGAATGAATCTCCATATGAGAATGGATCGAATTGAAATTTAAATCGAAGTTGGAGTCGCCACCGAATTTTGTGGTTATTCGGAACCGTTCGAACCCACTCTATGTCGTAGTGGGCCGTGTACAAAATACGGCCCATTTCCGATGTCAGAGTTTATTGGGTTCGTCCCTTAGCATTTGATACCGATATCGACTTGATCGGATATCATGTATTGAATGACTCTCGTTGCCAATGGTTTCGCACATCCGGAAACCGAGGTTCTGAGTAAGGGGTGAGGGTACGTGTTGGGAAGTTCACAAAAAACACCCAACCCCGCCCGCACATTAGCGGCCTCTACTAGGATATCGTTTGATGTTTTAATACGCGCGTAAGTTGAACGATGAATGATATGCAAACATTGTTTTCCTAAGCATGTGAGGAATTGAATGGGTTGCTAAGTCGGTTTAATGCATGAAAAATTTAACGTCGAAGTTGAATTTAGCATGTGAGGTTCATTTTAGTATAATAAAACAAACGATAAAAAAGAATGAATCTGCTACAAGATGAACAAACGAGTTAGTATCGATTTGTGAAGAAATAATATAGCAAATATGATGAATATGCAAGATCGAGAAAATATTAGTCGAAATCTGAAAAATATTGTTAAGAAGACGCGGTTTTGTATAAAAACGAAGTTCGAAAAATAATAAAAAAAGAAGAAAACGGGTCGCGTTTCCAGCGTTGCCCGCGACTCACCCCCCGGCCTGTTTCGGGATCGATTTTCTGAAAATCAATGCTTTTATTAAACCGCGTACGAATATTGCATAATTCGTACTCGATTTAATATTTTCGATATTCGTTATATTTGACTACAAAATCAATATCAAATACTCGGAATAGTTTTAGAAAAGATATAAATTTTAGAAGTCGTTTCGTAGGATAAATAATAACAACGAACGAAAAAAGCTAAAAAAGGACTCGGGTTTCAGGCCCGTGCGCGAGTCGCCTAGGCTGGGCGCGACTCGCGTGCGGGTCTGTCCCGGTCTCGCTCGTTGTTCGAAAATTTGATAAATCGCGTATAAATACGAATTAATTTATACTCGATTTATGCTTTCGATATTCGTCGTATCCGATATTCGATTATGAAATCGATATCGAATATTCGGAATGAATTTTAGAAAAAGTTTTGTAAAAGGTTTGTTTTGAACGAAAAGTAAAAAAAAGAATTTTGAACGAAAAAGAATGTTAATTCTCTCCGCGTATAAAATCGTCGAATTTTGTTTAAAATGATGTGACGATTTATTTAGCATCAACGAGAATTAATTAATTTTGTTCTTGTTAGATACGATATTCGATTAGAGAATCGATATCGTATTTTAAGAACGTTATATAAAAAATAGTTTTTGTAGTATCGATATTAGAAATAAAAACGACGAAGGACCCGTAAAAAAGGACGACACACGACCCATAAGAAAAAAAGACCGAAGACGACGCTAGGACGAGAAAGAGACGAGGGAAAGACGAGAGAAGAGAAGAGAGAAGAGAGAAATCGGGTTTGATTTTACACCCTCAACCTACATGCTTTGTTAACTCGGATCGGGGCTCGTCGAAATGTGGCTAAGGCACGGGAGCGACGGGTTAATGTTGGTGAGTTGTGGTGGTTTTGGTTTGGACGTGAAGGGTGACGGATATAAGGCCGGTTTTTTGTAGTCTCGGGTTACACTATCGGTTTCTCGATGCTAAGTGTATTTTTTGTGAGTTGTGTGAGGAGTTTATGTATATTTGATTGATAGAAAGTTGATGTATAATTTTGTATTTGAGGGTCCTATTTATAGGAGAAAAGGTTAGGAGAAGTACTCTTGCTTAGACAAGAAGAAATATCGGTTTGGATAGGAAACGTAAGAAGTCGAGAGAAACGAGAATTCTCTTTCCTTGGCAAAGAAGCCACGAAATTGCCTGGAAAACAGGCTGCTCGGCCGAGTATTTGATGCTCGGTCGAGTGTTTGATTCGGTGTTCGGATAGAATTCCTACTTGAGATCGAATTCTACCTTTAACGGAATTGTTTAATATTTGTGTAGCTGATTTTTTGTAGTATTTGACTCTAGGCCGGACTCGTGAGGTGACACGGCCTGCTCACGTGTCTCGAAAATATCTCTGACCGGGTTTTTGACTCGGTCGCTAAAAGACGGTTTTACCACCGGTGTCGGATTCGACCCAAATTAGTCTTATTTGACTCGAAACGACCCACTGGGCCTGAATTTGAGGTCTGTTTTATGAGAATTGTACCCCGTAAAAAGCCCAAGCCAAATATCCATGATTTCGAGCCCATTTTCGAGTACGTTAAAGCACGTTTGCGTCCGATCATCATCGGGTGTTTGTCGAAAACTGCTATAGACACCTGGCGGTCAAAATGTGGGTGTCTACACGGCCGGACACATTCTACCCTTTCTTCACTTTCTTTTTTTGATTTTTAGCTTTATTTTCCCTTTTTCTCTTCTGTTTAGTGTCTTCCACACACTACCGATCGAGCATGAGGACATTGCTCGGTTTAAGTGTGGGGGAGCGATATCGTAGTCTACATTAGTTTTATTTTCGTAGTTTTTTTTTCGAAAAATCTTAAAAATCCCTAAAAATTTGAAAAATTTCTTAAAAATCAAAAAGATTTTCTTTTGTGTCTTTGTGTCGTATATTTGTTGTGTTGTGTGTTTTGCTCCCCCTTTTTTCCTTGTAGGTCACTTGATCACCGTCAACTTTGGAGGGCTTTCAAGACATCCGATAACATCATTTTATCCCTTTCCCTCTTTGTCTCTTGTGGAGTTTGGAGGAGATTTTGTGATGATGTGTGCTCGGGTGTAGCTTTTTGGAGTTTGTGGTTGATTGGTGGCTTGTTTGGATGTTTCGGGGTGGTGTTTGTTTATTTTGTATGTCTGTTTTATGTTGTTTTGTTTTGTTTGTCTCTTTTTCTTTCGTCTGTGTTTTGTCTTGTTTAGTTTGAGTCTAGTGTGGTAAAGGTTTTCGAAAACCCTGTTTTGAGGCTAGTGCGCAAGTGTTTACTTTCCCTTTTTAGTGATATGAATCGATTCTTTGACTTTAGTCTAGTAGAATGACTTTAAATCAATAGTTTCGTTGATTCCTTACCTTGAGTCCACCTAGTCTACTAGGGATTTACTACGGGATTTGCATTTTGACCACTTTGACCACCCACGGAGTGAAAAGGCCTTGGTTCCCGAGTCCCATCCCTTAGGTGACCGTGCTTGATATTGTTTGATTAGTCCAAGTTTCCCTCTTTTTGTGGGTTTGAAGGGAAAGCGCGCCCGACTCACCCAATGCTCCTACCTTCTACACATTTCCACAAATAAGTTGCATTTTTGTTGAGGTTTCTATACTTGGTTGTGATGATTGCCTACAATACAAGATTTATCCAAAAGGCAAACCAAGTCAAAAAGAGAATGAAAAAGAAAGAAAAAAGAAAGAAAACAAAGAAAAGAAAAGAAAAGAAAGAAGAAAAAGATAAGACAACAAATCAAAAACAAAATACAAAAGAAGAAAAAGAAACGGCATAGCAACTCAAAAGCAAAATACAAAAGAAAAATGCCAAAGAAAATCATTTCACAAAAAATTCTCACCCCCTCAAAAATATGCCTTTTACCGACTGTTATCGTGAAGAGCCTACCAAAGGACCGTGTCCCTAGGAAGGATGATAGCAGTAATGGTCGGTCTTCCCTCACTTTGCAACCATATCCACCTTTTTACTTGGACTAGTTAGGCTATTTTTGAGCATGGGACGATCATCTTGGCTCATCGCTAAAGGGGGCGAGATTTCACTTTACCTACAGTGTCGGCTAACTCCGTGGTACATCTTTTTTCCATCCCGCTTATCGTCTCGTAGTACGTTCTTAGAAGGTTAGGAGGAACTAGGTAAGTTACCAACGTTTTTGTTGCTTTGTTGTCATACTATTAGGATTTTGTTCATTTCGGTTTGTATTACTAGCTTGGGAACGTTGTCACTTGCCTTGAGTCCTTAACCGGTGTTTCTTTCACCGCTTTGTTGAGGGAAGCGGTATTTGTTTCTTCTTGGATGCAACCGTTTGTTTGTTTATTTGTTTGTTTGTTTGTTTGTTTGTTTGCTTGTTTGTGTGTTTATGTGTTTCCGTGTTCGGTTGTATCCGCAGTTTTGTCGGAAGACCTCACTTGCCTTGCGGAGAGCACTTTTCCTCCAAGTGTTCTCGCGTGAGTTGAAAGGGCGTAGGGTGCGCTAATACCCGCTTGGCTGGTATTTTAGTTTTTATTAGTTTAGTAGTTAGTTCGTGCTTACTCGAGGGCGAGTAAGGGTATAGTGTGGGGGAGTTGATAAGTGTGTTTTGTAGGTCTTATTTCTTGTGTTTGATTCCAGTTTCTCTTCTGGAATCGCTCTTTGGAGCGGTTTCCAGGCTACTTACGCTTCTTCTAGCGTGTTTTAGGTTCCAAAGGCCTATCATGGAGGAATGGAGAGATTCTGACTCGTTTCCGACGCATTTGGAGCCAACGAAGAGAAGCGACGATGACTCGGTGGCTTAGACTTGATCCCGAGTCCCTTGGGACCCATTCCCAAGCACCGAGAGTGGATAAGAAGCTAAGAGGAGCAAGTAGGAACCTATGTGACCATATTTGAAGTCTAGAAGGACCCATCCCGGTCAGGAACACATCCATCACGACCGGGATGAAGTGCAAAGAAGAATCGGGTTACTGGAGGGTGATCCCGGTCGGGATCAACCCCTTCCCGACCGGGAAAAGCATAAACCGCCCGGTATTATGCATAACACCGCCCGGTATTATGCACCATCCCGACCGAGATCTCTTCCTTCCCGGCCGGGAAGAGCCCAGTTCAGGCCATGTTTCATTTTTCCGCCTCCCTTATTCTTGTAACCCTATATATACCCCCTCTTGTATTGTTTTAGAGAACTTTATTCATTAATTTTACATTACCCACTAAACCCTATACTACTTTAGGTTAGATTAGCTTAGATTAGTGTGGATTAGTCCTTAATTACTCCTTAATCTAGTTAGTTATTCTTGTATTATTGGATCTCTTGAAGAATCTATCAAGATTGACAACCTTGGTGGAATTATTTGGGTTTTCTTCTATACAAGTGTTCATCTTTTCCTCTCTTCTAGTTGGTATAATCTCTCTTCTCTCTTTTCCTTTAATCCTTCATAGTTAGTAAAGTTTGCATCTTTGTATCTTGTTTATTGTTTATCCTTGTTTTCCATTATGAATGTTCTTGTTTGTGTTGGTTTCTCTTGTTTGTGTTCGTTTTAGTTCTGATATGTGTGAGTAGTTATCCCCTATGGTTAGTAGGGGATTGGGTGTAATTAGGGATGATTAAGGTGAGATGGGTGGTACTAGTTGTTGTTTTTGTTGTTTCCTATTTACCTTGCACTCTACATGTTTGATGAAATGCTTGTGAGACTTGAGATGATCATTCCTTGTTTTTCTTGCCTCTTCTCTTGCATGTTGTTTGTTTGGTTGGTAGGTTTGGTTCCCTCATTAGTAGAGAGAGCGTGGTGAGGATGACCCCTAGGCCGTTTAAGTAGTGAGAGCCCGATCGTAACCTAAGCTATGAAAGCATGCTAGTAACCTGTTTCCTTCTGTGGACATGACATAGGTCCACCCCGACGCGACCACGCGCGGGTTTGGGTAGGCGAATGAATCTCCATGTGAAACGGATCGAATTGAAATTTAGGTCTATGTGGAGTCGCCACCGAATTTTGTGGTTATTCGGAGCCATTCGAGCCCACTCTATGTCGTAGTGGTCCGTATACAAAATACGGCCCATTTCCGATGTCAGAGTTTATTGGGCTCGTCCCTTTGCATTTGATACCAATACCGACATTATCGGATATTGTGTATTGAATGACTCTCGTGCGCCAACGGTTTCGGGCATCCGGAAACCGAGGTTCTGAGTAAGGGGTGAGGGTACGTGTTGGGAAGCCCACAAAGGACACCCAACCCCGCCCGCACATTAGCGGCCTCTACTAAGAATTCGAATGACTTTCCAATACGCGCGTTAGTTGAACGGGAAAATGATATGCAAAGATTATTTTCCCTAAATATGTGAATGGAATTGAAAAGGGTTTCTATGTCGATTTAATGCAATTAATTCTACGTCAAAGTGGAATTTTAGCATGTGGGTTCATTTTAGTAAAATAAAATAAACGACAAAAATCGACAAAAGAAACAATCAAACCGTTAGTAACGATGTAACGAGTAATAAATTGAATAAAGATATAGATGTGATGAATGCATGATTTTGGAAAGAATAGTAGGTCACGTGATGGATTAACACGTGTTGACCGAGGTGAAGGAAAAAATATATCGAGATCTAAAAAAAATGTTTTGTCTAAAAAAATGATGTTCGAAGAATAATAATAATAAAAAGAGCGAAATTGTTTTCTTCGGAAAATTGATGATTTTATTAAATCGCGTACAAATATTGCGTAATTTGCACTCGACTTAATATTTTCGATATTCGTCGTATTCAATATTCGATAATGAAATCGATATTAAATACTTGGAATAATTTATACTCGATTTTGATTTTGATGCTCGTTATATCCCATATCCGATTATGGAATCGATATGGAATACTAGAGTGAAAAAATAAAGAAAATAATGTAAGTCGTTTTAAATTAACTAGCGCGATATAAATTTTCTCCACGTTTATTAATGTCGTAATTAATCCAATTGAATTAGAGGACATCTATATTAGCATCAACGAAAATCGTGTTAATTAATTTATTTGACTAAATCATTAGATTCGACATCCAATTATGGAATTGGTATCGAATCTAATAGATCGATACTTTAATTAAAAAAAACTCGACTTGATTCCCTCCGCATCCCGACATCATAATTAATTCTTGCGAATTGTTTGATGTCGGATCCGCATCAACGGGTTTCGACCCTTATTAAATATAATGCTTGTTTTTGAAAAATAATGTAAATATACGACTAATGATAATGATGCAAACGAAATAAAAAAAAAATTGTTTAAGTTAACTTATCTCAATAATCAAATAATCGGGGTATTGGAACAAGCGACCGTCAACGCTGTGTGCAGTACACTTGTATATTCGTGTTTCCTTATTCCGATACCCCTCTTATTCGACACAAATTGATAAGTATTTTAATGTTTTGTATTAGTATTATCGATATTATGATGCAATAAAGAAAAAAAGATAAAAAATAAAAAGTAAGAAAAAGCGAAGAAGATGACGAGAGGAAGAGAAGAAGGAGAGAACGGGGTTTTGACACCCTCAACCTACATGTTCTTGTCTCGGATCGAACTCGTAACCGTGGCTTTAACCCAAGAGTCTTCGAGGTTTTATGGAGGTTAAGTTATGGTGGCTCGGGATTGATTCCTAAAACTGGGTTTAGGGTTTTTTGCTAGTGTAGAATTGCTAGGGTTTGATTAGGGTTTGTAATAGATGTTGTATGTGTGTGTAGGGTTGCTCTAGGGTTTTTTTTCCAATGTCTGAAAGTGTGTTGCATGGGGGTGTTTATATAGGCGTGGTCATGCACTTTGGTGTCTAGGGTTTTGCCTTGACGGACTTGACCTGATGGCCCGTCTGAAGATGGACTGTTGGTTTTGCTTCTTGAGTTGGACTTTTGATGTTGTGAATGGTTGTTTTGTATGTCTCGGAAACGACCTTGACCAGGGTTGACCCAATCGCAAAAAGTCGGTTTTAATTTCGGTGTCGGTTTTGGCCCAAATTAGTCTTGTTTGGCTCGGAACGGTCCGCTGGGCCTGGATTCGAGGTTGAGTTTGTGAGATTTGTACTCTGTAAGTGTGTTAGCCAGCGATTAATGGATTTGAGCCCGTATCCGAGCGCATAGAAGCACGTTAGCGTCCGATCATCATCGGGTGTTTTTTGGAAACTGCCATAGACACCTGGCAGTCAAAATGCGGGTGTCTACAGAGCCCCCACTCTGACTGAGGCTTGGACAAGGCGAAAGTCAGAGTAGCCACCAGGCCAATCGAGGATTGAAACCTGGCGGACTTCCGGTCGGGTCGTTTATAGTCCATTAGACTCGCGTGAAGGGCTCGCCAGCCGTAAGCTAGAAGTCATACCTGAGCCGATAACTCCGTGGGGAATTGGACTTGTCGCATAAGTCCTGGGTGTGCCTGTATGTAGGCCCATCCCGTGAAATGCTGCCGTTGGCTTCCGCTGGGGAGATATCGTGGGTTGCACGTCCCTGTTTGAGTCGTACCTGTATAAGTCACATAAAATGCATGCAACACGTAGGTAGCAAAATGACTCGCGCTGAGGGAAAATGATTTTTTGAAAACTTGTATTTTGAAATCTTGAAAATTTGAGATTTTTTGAATTTTGGAAACTTTGAGATTTTTTACTCCTAACAAAGATTAGGAAAGTAATTTGCAGTTTAAATAGACCGAAATTTGACCTTGTCGAAAAGGATCTTTTTTCGAATGGATAGATTTACAAATTTCAAAGTGGAATTTGAAGAGAGAGGCCTACCGACAGACTCGACTCTGGACGTGACCGGACGAGTTGACTGACACGACTGGACTCTCGAGGGGTTGGACCGTGACTCGGTAGGGGTGTGGGCCGCCTAACAAGACTCTTAAGCTGCGCTATCCCATAGCCTAGGCGAGTGGCAACACGGTCGCACGTCGAAACGGGATAGATATGCTATGGGGGGGACTGCAGTAGCCTGTAATGAGACTGTTTTAGTCTGGTGCCCCTCTGGATTTCTGATTTTTGGGTACATTTCCAAAGTGGGTATTGCCTCGAGTCCTGACAGATTCTTGTCTTCGACTTAGCCGAGTACTAGGACACACTATAGAAAGGAGGTTAGATTTTGGAAGTATTTGTATTATGTGAGTGGAAGGAGAACTTCTGTCTAATAGAAGCCCCCAGGACGACAAAGCTAGCTACTGAGAACATGACAGTGTCGTGACCGGAGTGATGGCACTTTTTGAATGTGTGTCAATGTGAGTGGTTGTGCCTCTGTTGAAAGGCTGCCTACGTATTCACGTGTGGTGAAATCAAACCATGCCGTAGTTCAGTGGACTGGAAGATGTATTGTGGCGCCTAGTTTATTAGGGCTTTGTGTGTAACTAGCCAGAGCGATGGTGAAGGCTAGGTGCATTCCCAGTGATGTCTTGATCAAAGGGCTAGAATTGTTAGGATGTTAATCCTGTGACTGTGAGCGTTCTCCGGGGTAGCCCCCAGAGGTGGTGTGAACTATTTGGGCATGTTCTATGCCGACTGCAAGTTGAGTTCCCGTGTTTGGAGTTGGTAACTGGTTTGGATGGAATTTTAACGAGTTTTGTTCTCGGGATTTTTAACGAGTTCTGCTCTCGGGGAATTTTAACGAGTTTTGTTCTCGGGATTTTTAACGAGTTCTGCTCTCGGGGAATTTGATGTTTTTGGAAATGTGGTGCTAGGAAGTAAATGGCTTTGATGACTCGAAATCTGGAGCTCGGTTCTGTGGAGCTAAGGCTTCGAGGGCTGGTTTGATAATGTGGGATCTGGTTTTGATGACTCGAAATCTGGAGCTCGGTTCTGTGGAGCTAAGGCTTCGAGGGCTGGTTTGATAATGCGGGATCTGGTTTCCATGTCTGGCCCTAATTGTTAGGGGTATCCTATGGAGCTTGAATCCTCAAAATTCCGGGCTGTCTCTGGCCTGGGTCTCGGGAAGGTCTTGAGGGTTGTAATTTGGGAAGGCTGAGTGTGGTGTTAGCTGACCAGCTTGATTGTTACTCCCCTATTGGATGACATGGATAATTTTGAATTTGACCGTACCGCGGTCAAAGGATTTTCACTTGAGTTGACCGTTGACCACGGTCATGGGTATTTGATTTTTGATTGGCCTCTTAGCCGCGGTCATGGGTTTTGATAATTTTGACCGTACCCTGGTCGTGGGGCTTTCCCTTGAATTGACCGTTGACCACGGTCATGGGTATTCTGAATTTTTTTTTGATGATGACCTGCTTTTTTTTTGGCCTTTTGCTTTTTTTCCTCATGAACTTTCGATTTTTTTTTTGTGTCCAGTTTTCTTTTTTTTTTGATGGTCTTCTTTTTGTTTTGGCCCTTTTTTTTTTTTTTGATGGCCTTCTTTTTTTTTTTTTTACTTTTGATTTTTTTTTGCCCAGTGTTTTTTTTTTGCCGGTCAGACTAACACCTAAGGTAGGGATTGGTCAGTCTTATTGGAGGGGTATTTTATGGTGGGAAATGGGCTTGCCTCCCGTCTTGAACCCAAACTAGGAGATTACCTAGATTTGTCATAGGATTCGGTACCGCTCCTGCTACGGGTAGTTATGTGGTTTTTCTATACCAGACACGGAATAGGTAAAAAAGAAAACACGGGCTCGGTTTCCTGCAGTCCTTATAGATGTGCCCATAATAGTCACGTGCGTGTGCTCACAGTGTATGATGGTGTTCATCATGTTCTCGGAAACACATAAGGAATATATATGAGAAAGAATATTGAAAGCTGATTTTATTGAATTTTGAAAAAGAGGACAGAATACAACTGACTCTGACTCTGATTTTGACTTTGACTTCGACTTTGAAGGGAATAGTACATCCTAGACTCGGACTCAGACTCGGACTCAAATCGGATCCGGACTCTCGGATAATGTTGTCATTAGTCGTCGGCTTCTAAGGACTCGAGTTGATGTCCAGTATAGCCTTTAGTATCAACTTCACCCAGATCTTCATTATGTCGAAGATCGTCTTCAATCCTAATGCCCATTTCGGTAAGTACGACAAAGTTTGAAATGCCGGCATACCTAAGATGGACGCGGTAAGAAGGCAGGAGGTTGTTGACGAAGGCCTCCACTAGCGTCTTCTCGTTGGGCTTGTTTACCAACTTTACACTCTCGGCCCTCCATCTTTGAAGATATTTAGTGAACCCTTCTTTGGGCTCTTGGGCGATGACTTCCAGAGTACGCATTGTAGTCTGGATCTCGATATTATCGGCGTAGTTCCGAGCGAACTCTGTTGCCACATCATCCCAAGTCGGGTATTTCTTGGAATCGAGCCTGTAGTACCAGGCTTTGGGGTGCTTCTGGAGGGAGGAAGGGAATAAGTGCTTAAACAAGGTGGACTTTACCCCTTTGACTGCCATGAAGTCTTTGAAGGCCCGGATATGATGGACCGGCTCTTCGGTACCCTCAAACATAGGAATTCCCGTCAAGTTGAGGTTGACCGGTAGCTCGTTACTCAAAGGTGAATAAATGCGAGCATTTTCGGAGTGGATTGAGTTGCTTGTTGATAAGTGAACTTGCTCCTCGAGCCTGCGAACAACACTGACCAATTCGGCTATGGGCCCAGTGGACTCAGCTCCTTCAACTGGGACCGTCTTCTCTACAGTGCTCAGGCGAGTGTCCAAAGTTGCTTGGTTAGCAAGGATGGAGGTCAGTTGAGTCTCGATTTTGGTTAGGGCATCTTTCAATTCTTCCATCTTGCGTTGATATCGGGTTGCGGGTGGCCTGTCTGTAAGAGCACCACGTAATCAGAGAGGTTGCTTCGGAACTCAAACTCACCAAGGCATGGGAAATAGTGTAAGAGGAGGGACGACCTCAGTTTGACTCGGGTTATACTCCCCTAAGACAAATGTGTAGGGTACGATTCTCGGAGTGACTGTGATTAGTCATTCCGTCGGAGAATAGCCCCCAAGTGAGGCTAGGGACTCAGATGGTGTGGCATCTGAGTGACTCGAAAGTGGGTTATGTGAGACACGTGTAAGACATGACCCTTAGAGCAACCGTGATTGATCGCCCTGCTAAGGGTAATCCCCAAGTGGGATTGAAAATTTTGTTAAGACTCGAGTGTGGGACGAGTGACCCTTAGACGTAAGGACCGTGAACCTTTTGTTATAGGGCTATGCCTTGTAAAAGGTTGACTCGGAAAAGACACCTAGACGGGTGACTTGCGAAAGGTGGGCCTTCCTTAGGATTTGGCTATGTGGGCCGAGTCCCGTCCGAAGGAAGGTTCACGTGAGACATCCCCAAACTTTTAGACTCGAGTGTGCAGACGGGCCTTCCTTTGTAGGAGTATGTCCTACGTAGGTAGGCCTTGCCTTAGTCTAATAAGGCGGACTGGGATAGGGAAGAAACTCGTGATGTAAGATCGACGGAGTTTCGACGCTAAAGACCTTGACAACTTAAGACTCGACCCGACACTGCTAAATACGGGAAGTTCTAGAAGTGGAAGGTTTTGAAAATTGATGATTTTTGAAAAAGGACCGAGTGGACTCGGTGAATGGCCCAAATTTCCGAAAAAAGAGGACGAAAAGTCATTGGGCCACGAGTTTTGAAAGTTCGAGTTTTGATTTGGGCAGCATACCGGCTTGAAAATAGGCTATTTTGAGTAAAATCATAAGTCCTAAATTCGGTATGTCCCGGGTTTTAAAAATCGAATATCTTGAAAAGGAGGATGTAATTTTTGAAAAGTTGACATTTTTGAAAAATGACTCGGAAACCAAGTAGCACGTAGTCACACAAGCATTATAACGACGCTATGTATGCTCTACACTAAGTCTCAGTCGGTCTGAAAGGGTCTATACCAGTGTACATAGTCTAGACGTTGATCGGGACGGACTCTCTAAGTCGAATTGAGCTTAGAACATGCCGCGAAACCCACTCGAATCGACTATGGACACCTTTTGACATATTCATGTTGGAGTACATCAATGGTATAGTGGGACGTCGGTCACCAGTACCGGCCCGGGAAAACATGGGTTATGCATGAACCGTAGAACTAACACGCGCATTGTATTTGTCAAACGATTTCTATTCGAGTCTCACCCTGAGGATGCCGATGGTAAGTCACGCATCAGTTAATCCCCAGCGGAGTCGCCAAATTGTGGACATGACATAGGTCCACCCCGACGCGGCCACGCGCGGGTTTGGGTAGGCGAATGAATCTCCATGTGAAACGGATCGAATTGAAATTTAGGTCTATGTGGAGTCGCCACCGAATTTTGTGGTTATTCGGAACCATTCGAGCCCACTCTATGTCGTAGTGGTCCGTATACAAAATACGGCCCATTTCCGATGTCAGAGTTTATTGGGCTCGTCCCTTTGCATTTGATACCAATACCGACATTATCGGATATTGTGTATTGAATGACTCTCGTGCGCCAACGGTTTCGGGCATTCGGAAACCGAGGTTCTGAGTAAGGGGTGAGGGTACGTGTTGGGAAGCCCACAAAGGACACCCAACCCCGCCCGCACATTAGCGGCCTCTACTAAGAATTCGAATGACTTTCCAATACGCGCGTTAGTTGAACGGGAAAATGATATGCAAAGATTATTTTCCCTAAATATGTGAATGGAATTGAAAAGGGTTTCTATGTCGATTTAATGCAATTAATTCTACGTCAAAGTGGAATTTTAGCATGTGGGTTCATTTTAGTAAAATAAAATAAACGACAAAAATCGACAAAAGAAACAATCAAACCGTTAGTAACGATGTAACGAGTAATAAATTGAATAAAGATATAGATGTGATGAATGCATGATTTTGGAAAGAATAGTAGGTCACGTGATGGATTAACACGTGTTGACCGAGGTCAAGGAAAAAATATATCGAGATCTAAAAAAAATGTTTTGTCTAAAAAAATGATGTTCGAAGAATAATAATAAAAAAAAGAGCGAAATTGTTTTCTTCGGAAAATTGATGATTTTATTAAATCGCGTACAAATATTGCGTAATTTGCACTCGACTTAATATTTTCGATATTCGTCGTATTCAATATTCGATAATGAAATCGATATTAAATACTTGGAATAATTTATACTCGATTTTGATTTTGATGCTCGTTATATCCCATATCCGATTATGGAATCGATATGGAATACTAGAGTGAAAAAATAAAGAAAATAATGTAAGTCGTTTTAAATTAACCAGCGCGATATAAATTTTCTCCGCGTTTATTAATGTCGTAATTAATCCAATTGAATTAGAGGACATCTATATTAGCATCAACGAAAATCGTGTTAATTAATTTATTTGACTAAATCATTAGATTCGACATCCAATTATGGAATTGGTATCGAATCTAATAGATCGATACTTTAATTAAAAAAAACTCGACTTGATTCCCTCCGCATCCCGACATCATAATTAATTCTTGCGAATTGTTTGATGTCGGATCCGCATCAACGGGTTTCGACCCTTATTAAATATAATGCTTGTTTTTGAAAAATAATGTAAATATACGACTAATGATAATGATGCAAACGAAATAAAAAAAAAAAAATTGTTTAAGTTAACTTATCTCAATAATCAAATCATCGGGGTATTGGAACAAGCGACCGTCAACGCTGTGTGCAGTACACTTGTATATTCGTGTTTCCTTATTCCGATACCCCTCTTATTCGACACAAATTGATAAGTATTTTAATGTTTTGTATTAGTATTATCGATATTATGATGCAATAAAGAAAAAAAAATAAAAAATAAAAAGTAAGAAAAAGCGAAGAAGATGACGAGAGGAAGAGAAGAAGGAGAGAACGGGGTTTTGACACCCTCAACCTACATGTTCTTGTCTCGGATCGAACTCGTAACCGTGGCTTTAACCCAAGAGTCTTCGAGGTTTTATGGAGGTTAAGTTATGGTAGCTCGGGATTGATTCCTAAAACTGGGTTTAGGGTTTTTTGCTAGTGTATAATTGCTAGGGTTTGATTAGGGTTTGTAATAGATGTTGTATGTGTGTGTAGGGTTGCTCTAGGGTTTTTTTTCCAATGTCTGAAAGTGTGTTGCATGGGGGTGTTTATATAGGCGTGGTCATGCACTTTGGTGTCTAGGGTTTTGCCTTGACGGACTTGACCTGATGGCCCGTCTGAAGATGGACAGTTGGTTTTGCTTCTTGAGTTGGACTTTTGATGTTGTGAATGGTTGTTTTGTATGTCTCGGAAACGACCTTGACCAGGGTTGACCCAATCGCAAAAAGTCGGTTTTAATTCCGGTGTCGGTTTTGGCCCAAATTAGTCTTGTTTGGCTCGGAACGGTCCGCTGGGCCTGGATTCGAGGTTGAGTTTGTGAGATTTGTACTCTGTAAGTGTGTTAGCCAACGATTAATGGATTTGAGCCCGTATCCGAGTGCATAGAAGCACGTTAGCGTCCGATCATCATCGGGTGTTTTTTGGAAACTGCCATAGACACCTGGCAGTCAAAATGCGGGTGTCTACACCTTCTTTTGATCTCCTTGGCATCCATGAACCCGACCTAGCCCTAGTTTCTTCTAATTGATTTATTTGCTTTCATTTATCTTTAGTTACTTGTTTAGCTTAGTCATTAGTCAATCTTAGCCATCGCCTTAGTTTAGTTTGTCTCGATCCTAGTCTAGAATAGTAGCTCACCTTAGTCTAAACCCATTTTCCATCCCTGAGGATTTCGACCCGACTTACCCTTGCTACCAAGCCTAGGTTAGTTGGTTATTACTTTGATCGGTGGGATTCACGACAAATCCTTCCGTCACAATGGGTGCTTGCCTTTCCCATTACACCGTCCAATTGCACGTATAGACATATTGACCTACACATTTAGCAACTTGCGATCGGTGTGTGCGCAAGCGTTCTATTATTTTTTTGCTCTGTCTGCGTGGTGCAGTTGTATTATAGCCCCGCTTTCGGATTCCTGCAACGAGAATGATCAATTCCCACCCTATTACCGTTGAGAAATTAAATCGCCCGATCCGAAGATGTGTAGTCGTCGAGACAAGAATCGAAAACAACCTCCACCCACCTACGTTCTATTTGATACGTCTCCCACATCAACGATACTCGGGTGTAGTGAGCCTACGAAGCTACAAAGCCGGTCTCTGCCGCCTTAGGAGGGGCTCGATTGTCTCGCACAGAATAAATGTCATTCCTGCTGCGGAAGCCCAACCCCAGCCTACCCTACACACACCGGCACATTGTACGACGGTTTGCATCGACGAACCTTCCCCAGGCAACAAACGGTATGATGTGATTGGGTAGAAATTGAAAAGGAGGGAGTTGAATATATAATCAATGCCGAAGTCGGTTATTATTAGTTAGAATCCTTCAACTTCTTCCTCATTGATTATGTAGAATCCAAAGTGAAGAACCCATCAACTTCTTCCTCATTAGAACTCTTCAACTTCTTCCTCATTGATTATGTAGAATCAAAGTGAAACAATAAATTTCAACCACCTCCCATCCTCTTCATCTTCCTCCCTTATAATCCACCACCTATAACAATGGGTGTTTGCCTTTCTCATTACACCATCCAAGTGTATAACGAAACCGAGCTGATTTTCGCCGCCAAACGTCGGCATACTGTTGCCGTTTGATGCAGACGACTCCGATTTTTTCCACCGCCCAGAGTAACTTGGTATGTGAGTGGCTATCAATTTTTTCCTGCTTCATTGGGTTCATGCTTGCATTAGACTCATCTTAATGCTACTCATTATTAGTAGGAGTCAATCGATACAACCTCATTCTCACATAATTGACATAGTATTGTTATTGTAATATTAAGTCGTTGATTGATGAGTTGATGTAGTATCATATCAACACGGCGATCATAGTGTAGACACCCACATTTTGACCGCCAGGTGTCTATAGCAGTTTCCAAAGAACACCCGATGATGATCGGACGTAAACATGACTTAATACGCTCGATTTTGGACTCGGAATCAATAGTAATTGGCGCGAGCTTTTAGCGGAGTACAAATCTCACAAAACAGACCTCAAATTCAGGGCCAGTGGGTCGTTTCCAGTCAAATGAGACTAACTTGGGTCAAAACCAAGACGTGGGCAAAACTATCTTTTAGCGACCGGGTCAAACCCCGGTCAAACACATTTCCGAGATAGAAAATCTGTCACGAAACGTCCGGGAATCCAATTGGAAGTCCAATTCTTCACAAAAATCAGCCACGGGGAAGGATCAAGCAACCAAAACTCTTCCTTAAAAATAAAAATCGATCTCCAAAAGAAGACTTCTACCCAGCTCAGACCCACTCGATCGAGTGGACCGGCCACTCGGTCGAGTGAGCCCATAAAAACCGCCAAATCTGGCATCAGACCGGGCACTCGATCGAATGCTGTGCACTACTCGATCGAGTGACCCATGTTCCAGCTGAAAACCGGATCCTTGGACGGAATCCCACTTCACCCCAACCGTTGCTTTCTTCCTTTGCAAGAAATCTTTTTCCTAATCAAATATCGGGAATCTCCTATCCCGAGTGGAGGTGTTTCATCCTATAAATACCCCCACATACAACACATTGACACACATCAATAAATCACAACGTTCATAACTCACAGATCCAACATCCATATTTCCCGACATCAAGTTACAACCCGAATCTCTAGCAACCTTAGGCGGAACCATACAAAAATACAACATCTTTTTTTTGGGTGAAATGTGAGTAATTCATTCATCAAAAAATAGTAGTTACATGACATATTCTATACAAAGACAATATAAAACACAAAAACACTCGAGACAAGGGGTAGCTAGCACCTTCAACTCGATCAAAAGCTAATTCCTATCTGTCTAAAATAGTGTAAATCGGTATCAGTAACTTTATCCTTAAATCTCAACTTAATCCGTCTCCTGGCATCACCTATGATACGTAAAGCCAGCTTTGTTGGATGATCAATATACCCCTCCAATCGGGCTTTGTTCCGTTGATTCCAAGTCACATAGTAACAGGCCACAAGAATAACACCGTGCAATTTCCGATGCTGCTGGTGCATATCTCCATCAAGTATATTCGTCAGGCTGATATTGCATCCAATAAGATCAGCAACAATCCGCATAAGTCTTCTACTGAATTGGCACTCAAAAAAGAGATGGTCCACCGTTTCAGTGGCATTACAGCAAAGGCAACAATCATCATTGTCAATGCAGCCATGCCGGAACAGCTTATCCTTCACATTAACTCCTCCATTCAAAATCAGCCAAGTTATGACAGCTTGCTTAGGGAGAGCCCACCGATTCCACACGAACTTAGTCCAAGGCGGAGGATTATGAGCAGGAAGGAGCCATCCATAACCACTCTTAATCGAGTAGCCATTCGGATCCAACTCCCATACTCCATTATGAAAGCCTTGTTTAAGAAATTCCTTCGAAATAACTCCTCCTATATTCTCGTTACTCCTACGCAAGCGCCGTTACTACGAGTTCCCAATCGAGACCGAATTTAGCATGTAGGTTGAGGGTGTTTCAAATCCCGATTTCTCTTTTCTTCTCTTCCCTTCTCACGTTTTTTTCTTTATTCTTCTTTCGTCCGTTGTCTATCGTTGTCTACCATCGTCGTTTTCATTTCTATTATCATTACTACCGTAATTAGCAATAACGAGTCGTCCCTAAGGATTCGATATCGATTCTATAGTCGAATATCGGATCTAAAGGAATCAACCAAACAAAAAATTTTCAAAAACTTTTCTCATTGATGCCGAAGTAATTGTCACATAGTCCTAAAAAGACTAATACGACATTACAACGCGGAGGGGTCTATTTTGATTCAAAACAATTTCTAAAAACATCTCTTTTTTCTAAAAATCGCTCTAAGTATTGGATATTGATTTCGTAGTCAAATATCAAATATTTACGAGTTTTGAAAGTTTTAAGTCGGGTATAAATTGTGCCATATTTTTACACGACTTAGCGAAATTATCGGTTTTCAAAAATTAAAAGCAATTTCGAGAATTGCAAATCGAGTCACTCCTCGAACAGGGGGCACTCGATCGAGTGACATCCCAAATCAGAGGCAGGAAACTTTTTTCGAGGACCACTCAATCGAGTGTCATGCTTGACTCGATCAAGTGACACCTCAAAATCGAAGCAGGAAGGTTTTTCAAGAGGCACTCGATCGAGTCCCTCAATGGCTCGATCGAGGGGTCTCTATCACGACAACTCCGTGAGCCTTCAATATATTTCGAGCTTCGATAAAACCTTTTTAACGACTTCGGTCAACACATGTCAAGTCTATCACGTGTCCTAATCTTTTCAAAACCTCGCATCATATCATTTATGTCATTCTAATCCTTTTACAAACCGTTATATCGTTACTAACTCGTTTGTTCCAATGTTGGCATTTCTTTTGTTTAATTATACTAAAAAAAATCTCACATGCTAAAAACAACTTCGACGTTAGTTTAGATGCATTAAAACGACTTAGCAAACATAATTCACATGTTTAGTCAAAAAGCTTTGTTTGCATATCATTCAGCCGTCAAACTAACACGCGTACACAAAAATCGAACGATATCTTAGTAAAGTCCGCTAAGTGCGGGCGGGGTTGGGTGTTCTTTGTAAACTTCCCAACACGTATCCTCATTCCTTACTCAGAACCGTGGTTTCCGGATGTCTGAAACCATTGGCATACGAGAGTCATTCAATACCCGATTTCCGATAATGTCGGAATCAGTATCGCAATGCAAAGGGACGAACCCAATGAACTCTGAAATCGGAATGGGCCGTACTTTGTGCATGACCCACTACGACATAGAGTGGGTTCGAATGGGCCCGAACTCCCACAAAGTTTGGTGGCGACTCCAACTTCGATTTAAATTTCAATTTGAGATCCATCTCACACGAGATTCATTCGCCTCCCCAAACCCGCGCGTGGCCGCGTCAGGGTGGACCTATGTCATGTCCACAATTTGGCAACTTCGCTGGGAATTCCTGATGTACCACTAGTCATCGGGGTTCCTAGGGTGAGACTCAAAAAGAAATCGTTCGATTAGTAATGTACGCATTTTAGTTCGATGGTTCATGCATAACCCAAATCTTTCCCGTGCCGGTTACTTGTGACCGACGTCCCACTATACCACGGTGCATTCCTAAATGGGTGCACTAAAGACTTCTATGGCCGAACTCGCATGGGTCTCACGACATGTTCTAAGTCCAATTCGGCTTAGGAAGTCCGTCCTGATTTGCGAGAAAGCCGTCGTTGTTGGTATAGACCCTACTTTGACTGACCGAGACTTAGTTTAAGAGCATACATGGTGTCATTATACTGCTTCCATGACTACGTGCTGCTTGATCTACATGTCATATCTTTCAACAACTAGGAAGCTACCAAATTTAGGACTTACGATTTTATTCAAAATAGCCTATTTCTAGCTGGTATGCTCCCCGAACACTTTCAAAACCTTTAAAAATCGGCTCGAGGACTCGTTTTTTGATTTTCAAAAAATCGGGCCATCCATCCCACTTTCTCGGATTTTTTTTCTAAAAGTTCAAATTTCCCTTTTCAAAACTTTTCTCTTCTTACGACTCCCCGTATTTAGTAGTGTTGGGTCTTAAGTTGTCCAAGTCTCTAGCGTCGAAACTCCCTTGATCTTACATCACGGGTTTCCTCCCTATCCCAGTCTGCCTTACTTGTTAAGGCACGACCCACCTAAGTAGGACGTACTCCTACAAAGGCGGGCCCGTTCATACTTTCGAGTCCAGAGCCTGGGGATTTCTAACGTGGACCTTCCTTCAAACGGGACTACGCCCACTCTGTCGAATCCTAAGGAAATTACACCACCCACGAGTCACCCGTCTAGGTGTCGGTCTTGAGTCATTTTATTGTCTACTTATTTCCTTGCTCGGGATGTGCCTTCTCTTTTTTGGGTTTCAAGATCCGAGTTCTATTTCTGATTACGGGGTATTCTTACAGACAGGCCACCCTTCACCAGATCCAAGATGCAAGAAGCTGTGGACCAGTTGGCAGCCTCGTTGGCTAAAATTGAGACCCAAATGACGAGAATGAGGGAAGACCAAATATCTCTCATTACCCGTGTAAGCGCTGTGGAGCAAGGAACTCCTGGAGGTGGGACCGAGACTACTGGGCCTTTAGCTGAATTAGCTAGCGCAGTCCGCAAACTGCAGGAACAGGTCCATCTATCGACCAATAACACCATTCATGTCCGCAAACCGCAAAATGCCCATGGCTATTCACCTCTGACCGACGAACTGCCCGCTAACCTCAACCTTACGGGCCTACCAATGTTCGATGGGACTGAAGACCCGGTACTCCATATCCGGGCCTTCAAGGAATTTATGCCTGTTAAGGGGGTGAAGTCAACCATGTTCAAGCACCTGTTTGCCTCCTCCCTCGAGAAGCATCCGAAAGCCTGGTACTACAGGCTTGATTCTAAGAAATACAAAACTTGAGATGACGTGGCGATGGAATTTGCTCGGAACTATGCCGACAACACTGAAATTCAGACCACGATGCGCACCCTGGAGGTTATGGCCAGGAACCCAAGGAAGGATTTACAAAATACCTTCAACGATGGAGGGCCGAGAGTGTAAAGCTGGTCGATAAGACCAGCGAAAAAGTCTTATTGGAGACCTTCGTGAAAAATCTCCTCCCCTCTTACCGGGTCCATCTCCGGTACGCGATCATACCCAAATTCGCCACCTTAATCGAAATGGGGACGAGGATTGAGGATGACTTGAGATTAGAGAGACTTACTAAGGCCTCTACCAAAGGTTATCAAGGGGCCAGCTCATCCACAAGCAAGCCCACAACCGCAGCTGCTACTCGCAGCATCTTCGACGAGGTCAATCTACTTGATACCCCGTCCAAAAGGAATACCACACCACGGGTATTCACCGATATAGGTACTACCTATACACATGCCTTACAAAGGCTATCGTCAAAAGGCCTTATCCAACCGATAGGCCCAACGCCCGAAGTCCCGGTCGAGCGTCGCTCCAAGGCCTACGACATCCAGGCCTATTGTCAATACCATCGGGGCAATGGGCACGACACCGAGAAATGCTGGAAGCTCAAGCATTTAATCCAGGATCTGATCGAAAATGGTAAGAGCCCCTTACCCGGAGGCAAGCCCAGTAATAAAGACAATCCATTAGCTACTCACGCCATTTTCTCCAGGGAAGTAGTTGATTGCTCACACCTCATCTCTCCCTTTATCCCACAAATAAACGGGATCTGGTGCGACGATGAAGACGACGTCTACCTCACCAAAGGGAAAGATGTCCCCATCACTCCCGAGGAGATCCAAAAGGTTAAGTCCAAGGCCTTAGCCAGTAACCACCTTAGGGACGTTCTTACCATCACTGAACCAATTAGGGTGGAGGCCGTCCCGGAAGAGCCGACCACCAAGAAGACTCTCGTGAAGCAACTAAAGAAGACTCGAGTTGACCTCTCTATATGGCAACTCTTAGTTAGCTCACAGGAACATCGAGAGGCACTCGCTAAGGCCCTCGATCAAGTCAAGATCGACTCCTCGGCTACTCCAGCTGAAATGGTAGCCACTGTCCTACCACACCTAAAAGGCAAAGCTAAGGAAGACGACCCGCTAATCACCTTCTCCGAAGCCGATCTACCGTCATTCAGGCCTACCCAAAACATGGCCCTCTATATCACGGTGATCTTCCGTGGAAAGTACCTCCCAATGACCCTAATTGACGATGGGTCCGCAGTCAACGTCCTCCCCTTGAGGACCGCTAAAGCCCTTAGCATTACCGAGGCCGACTATATTCCAACAGCTCAGACCATCCAGGCTTTCGACAGAACCCCAAGATCGGTAGCTGGGGTCGTGAAACTAACCATCATAACCGGCCCAGTAGAAAAAGAGATGGAATTTCAGGTGATTGATGTCACCTCTTTCTTCAACCTGCTCCTAGGGAGACCATGGATCCACGCCGTCAAGGCGGTATCCTCCACCCTACACCGGAAAATCAAGTTGCCTTTACACGATAGCGTCATCACCTTGGAGGCAACACCTATGACTGTGGTTAACTGTAACACCTCGGGCCGCACCGACCTCTGGGGATTCGATTTCATAAGAATGATTGAAGACGAGTATCTCTTCCAGCCCTACTTCAGAGCTAGCATCGATAGGATGCTACAAAATCTAGGGTATCTACCGGGGGCTACTTCGAGGCCAAATCTTCCCGCAGGAAAAATTATCGAAGTCCTAAATGACGGGAGGTCTCAATTCGGTCTAGGGTACACCATGACCCCAGAAAATGTGGGCCAAACAGGAACTAACATTGTTACCTTTGTTACTCCAGTATTTGGGCCTATCCAAATGGGCCTATACCGGCCCAATGCCACGTACCCTGAGACCCACTTAGCCCAGGACTGCAACTTCATACCAGATGATATCTTCGCCCTTATCCAGTCCGAAGATGCTAGCAATGCTGAGCCCGCACTAGGACTACTTTTTGGAGAAGAAGTCGCGGCCCCAGCGCCAAAGAAAGACCTGGTCAACCTCATTCTTCATAGCAATAGGTTTGACGCGACGAAGCTAATCTCGGACGTAGGATCCGAAACGGGAAAAAGATCCTGGAGTAAGACTGTCAAATGGACTGACAGTCAAGGAAGGACTTACAAGTCGATCACTGGAGAAGGAGAAATGCCCGAGTCTGAGTCCGAGTCTGAGTCCGAGTCGGAGTCCGAGTCGGAGTCTGAGATCGAGTCTAGTGAGTCTGGTGCTAGAGTCACTCCTGTAACCCCCTATCCCTTTAGCTATTCCTAGCGCTTCGGGGTCTGTCCCGAGCGCCTTACCTATCCCGCCACTGACCAATGATCAGATGGCAGCTCTTTTCGAGCTATTTTCTAAATTCTCAATCAATAATAGCAACCGTTTTGCTTACGACTTGTCTCATTTTCAAAATACTTTTAATTTCAAAAATGTTTCGTGCAATGACATTGAGAAACCCGACGAACAGGTACCCCTACCTCCACATCTGATCGAGCAATTAGAGCAAAGGGAGTCCTGGAACCCGGTAATCGAAGAAACCGAGACCATTAATGTGGGAACAACTTTAGAACCTCAGATACTTAAGATAGGGTTATCCTTAGATCCCGAGGAGAAACAACAATTCACGAACCTCCTCCAAGAATTCAAAGACATCTTCGCATGGTCCTACAAGGACATGCCGGGGATAGACCGGGAAATAGCCGAACATCATATACCGATCAAGGATGGATTCAAGCCGGTTAAGCAGAAGTTCCGCCACATGAGGCCCGAATGGTCCCTTAAGGTCAAG
Source organism: Agrostemma githago (assembly GCA_958450325.1). Taxonomy (NCBI): domain Eukaryota; kingdom Viridiplantae; phylum Streptophyta; class Magnoliopsida; order Caryophyllales; family Caryophyllaceae; genus Agrostemma; species Agrostemma githago. The sequence goes on along the minus strand of OY288239.1, from coordinate 25,148,587 downwards.
GAGGAAGTCGACAAAAAATTCAAAGCTGGGTTCATACAAGTGTTCGAATATCCAGACTGGGTTGCAAACATCGTGCCGGTTCCTAAAAAGGACGATAAGGTGCGTGTCTGTGTAGATTTTCGGGATCTCAACAAGGCGAGCCCGAAAGACGATTTCCCATTACCACACATCAATATACTGGTGGATAACACAGCTGATCATGCCCTTCTATCATTTACGGATGGGTATGCCGGGTATACACTACAACAAAAAAGCCTTTTCGCGACGATTATTTTGTGACGCTTGAAAAATCGACATAACTAATATACTTATATTCTTTACGAATGGCCCCTCATTGTAACAAATATCAATCGATGCTAATAAACCCGACAAATTGACGGGTTTCATCCTCAAAACCCTAATATTATAATAAACCCAATTGAAACCTACCTTCCTTGTTACTGAAATCACGTTCACTCATCTTTTGCTCTTCCTTTACTTTCTCTATCCTGTTCTTCCCCATTTCTACTGTCAATTATGCCTTCTAACAACCGAAGAAGACTCAGATCGTATGTTTCTTCTTTTCTTCTTTCCCTAATTTTATTGTATGTGTGTTTAATTTCAAGTTTTCGTTAAAAAATTCTACAAATTCAGTTATTTAGGGTTTCCTAAATCGGGTTTTTGTGATGATTAGTTGAGGTGATTTCTTGTATGATTTCTAATTAATTTTCGATTGATTTTATTTCGTGATCATCTTTCGATTCGATTTCGAGTTTTCTGATCAGAAATTATGTTTAAAACGTTGGATTTTTAATCTAATACAATGAATTGTTAGAATGAATGATTTCTTTTACCCTAAATTCCATAAGTTTTATTTTAATTTGTTAATTTGACCTAATTCAAGTTGTTCTTTGTAATCAGTTTTTTGTATGTTAAATTCATCACCCAGAAGAAAGTTCCCGTATGTCTTTCCATTTCTTAGGGTTTTCACTTCATTTCATCTTTGATTTGATTATTTTCATAAGTGTTTTCTAAAATATTTGTTTGCAGAACTGTGCTTAAATTAAATTTCCAATTTTTTATAAGGGGTGTTCATGTTGTGTAGTTTCGCGGTTCAACTTCAATCTTTGTTTTTTGGGTACCTTCAGTTTGAAGAGTCGGCCTCTAAGGTTACATTCTCATCATCCTTCTTTACTACATACTGTTCAGTCTTCAAATTTGATGCAGACTTGTTTCCGTTTCCCTTTTTTTAATGAAATTTGGGTTGTGTAATCTTGAAAGTTGTGACAAATAAGGTTGCTTTTTTTAGATTTCATGATTTGTCTTTAATTGCTCTTTCTTCTAGCTTTGTTGTGACCATTAGTGTAATTAGGATTTCAAATTGAGTGAGCTAGACTCTACCCTTGGTAATTTTAAGTGGTGAACTAGTAACACGATATGGTAAATAATATAGAATTTTGTTTACTACTCCCTCCGTCCTTTATGTTTCTTCCCACTTCTTAAGATTTGTGAGGAATATTATATTGAAACGGGAAGAAACATAAGGGACGGAGGGAGTATTAATTGAAGTGTTTGTGAACTTGTGTCTTATATTGGCTATGTTTGTGCTACTAGATGCTGATGTATGAGAGAGTCTAGAGAGTTATGACATGATAAAATTTTGAAAGAAACACTGGCCTCGCTACCCAAAATGCTCCTGTTGAGCGATTTTTGCCTGCCTCATTTACGATGTATTGACCTTTGCTAGCCGACGCTACTATGGAATTTCAAATGGAGGTTTCCATATTTTTGTTCCTGATTATACCCTCTTTATATTGTGAGAAACAAAATCTTATATTCCATTAAATACTACCTATTGCGGATGTCCTAGAATATGGAGTACTTACTACCTACTTTTACTGTCCGTCCATTTTTAAATCAAAGTAGACACCAAAGACTCAACCATTTGATTTACCCACCTCTCAAGTTTTCACCTTCCTTTCAAAAAACATCATCTCATCATAACTATTCTTCTGCACTTCTAGAAATTGATCAACTTCTTCAATCCTAATTTTATTTATTCTTTTGGGTGTAGTCTGTGTTCAACTGTTCATTGATAGTTCATCTTCACTTCTTCAGCAATAAAAAAGCTTTGACTTTTCTCCTCTTTTTATTACTTTTTGTCATTTTCTTACATATTTTTTTTGATTTTTTAGTAGGAAATTTCCAGGTATTGCTTCCTTTTTTATTTAGAGTATATAATTATATATGATTGAATACCCAATTTGTCTTTTTTCCCCTTTTGATTGATTTATATAAAAAAACCACCTGAAAGTCAAGAACTTTTGATTGTTTTGACTGTTAATTCAACTGCCATTCAACTCAATCTGCAGAAAATTAGGTACCCTTTTCATCTTACAGCTTAAATTCATCACAATTCTGATTCAATTGCATTCATTTTTTGTTACAGTAGCAGCAGCAGATGAAATTCATCACAAATCCCCAATTCCCAATTCCTAGTAATTAGAATTAGGGTTTGTTTGAATTTAGAAAGATGGGATCTTGATAAGATTAATGAAATGTCTTGCATAACCTGTTGTTTCCCAATACTAGAATGTGTATATTGCTTAGCTTGTGCTACGTGGGCATGGAAGAGGTGTAGATACACTGCAGGTCATAAGAGTCAAAACTGAGGTTTGTCTACTGCTGTGGAATTCGAACCCATACCCACACTGCAGCATGAAAATTTAATTTTATTGAATTTTGTGATTAATGTGGGATATTTTTATTTAGGTCTGTTCCAACTTGCTTTGTTGGTCTTGCTTCTTGCTGGTGGAGTTACTGCTGGATTTGTTTCACAATAGTAAGTTTTATGCAACTTCTATTATAAACTGAGATGTTGCCCATCTCCAATGTCCATGTGAGTTGGGTTATCAAGTGCTGGATACATCCTTTTCTGCATTTTCCAATCTACATTGGCCATAGATTTACTAATTTTGTCATCAGATTAATATGCTCTTTTGCAGGCCAGGTTATTGCTGACATGGGAGAGCTACTCGCCACAACATTAATTTTCAATATTATTGTAAGTATACCACCCACATCTCACCTGGTAAATGAGATGATTCTATCAGTATGAGCATACAAGAAAAATATTACCAAGATATATAAGCAAATGACACTGATTTTTGTTTTGTTCATGATCCTCTATGCTTATGGAGGAGACTATTTTTTCATTTTCATATATAGTGATGTTTTTAATGCTTGTTTTCCTCTTTTGTATAGAACTGAGGCCACAACTTATGCTGGCTGTTCGTTCAGTGGGAATCAGATTCGATCAGGACATAATGGTCAGGCATGTCGATTTTCAATCTTTTTGTTTTGTTTTATGAATATTGCATTTAGCATCGTCATTTTCAATCTTGTTCTCGATGTTATGCAAAATGGTTGCACCTGCTGTAATCTTTACGGTGAATGCTCAAGCGTATCCATCTCCTTTTTGGGCTAAAAATCGCTGTGGTCAGGTTCAGTGCTAACTACTCTTGTTTGCTTTCTAATTGATCTTTTCTTTCCTGACACTCAAAGACTGTTTAGAGGATGATATATGCTATGCTTGGTGTTTCTTTGTTGTTGTTTCATCCGTGTTTCAGCTGCATATTCTACGTAGCGCAGGCTGCATCTATTATTTACAGGCCGCTGTTCTAGTATTGATGCAAGGCTGAAATATTCAGACTGGACTCCGGAGAGAAATCAAGGCGAGTTGTTGCATTGAGATCAGTTTTGGGATGCACTATAACCGAATATCAAGGACGGTACATTCTGAATAATGCAACGGGAATGCAGGCCTTCCTTATTATGTTGCTGGTTGACCGCCTTTTGATTCAACACGAGATGCACTTTAGGTGCGGAATCAGCCGGCGGTTTTTTTAGGCGCGATTACTTTACAATATAATACCGAATACATGGGTAGAATGAAGCTCTTCTTTGGTGGCCGAAGACATGTAATTTTTTTAGGTTGTCAAAAGATCGTTTGTAGTTTTGCACTTATTTATATTAATTTAATTTTAGTCGATGTTGGATATATATAATTTTTGGAATTTATGAGTAATATAAAAGTTACATATTTTTTCACTTGTTTTTTGGCTTTTATTTTCGCACCACATTTGAGAGATAAATGTGATATTTTCGTATCGAATGAAATCGATACCAAATTTAGTATATGGTTGCATTTAATAGTACTTATTGTGTCGAATGCAATTGCAACAAATGTCACTAAATGACATTTTATTGTAATTATCGTGTCGAATACAATCGTTGCAATTCTCATTAGTGGGAAAATCAAATTATTTACCGCATCAATAATAATCGACACTAAAATCGCCACTAAATCTCCTCTTCTTTCGCGTCGATTTTAAGGAGCTAACCCAACGAATAGATTATTCGCTACGAAAGGCTACGACAACGCTGCCTACCTCAACGAATACACAATCGATGGGGAAACCTTTCACGTCGAATAGAATCGCCACGAAATACAAAAATAATCGCCGCGAAAAGGTGATTTTCTTGTAGTGATAATCAGATAAAAATGGCAGAAGAAGATATGAGTAAGACCACCTTCATTACACCTTGGGGTACTTACTGCTATACTGTCATGCCATTCGGTCTTATAAACGCCGGTGCCACATATCAACGAACCGCCACAACTTTATTACATGACATGATGCATAAAGAAGTGGAAGTTTACGTGGACGACATGATCGTCAAATCTGAAAACAGGGACGGTCACATCACTGCCCTAAGAAAATTCTTCACCCGATTACGCAAGTACAATATGAGGTTAAATCCTCAAAAGTGCAGTTTCGGGGTAACATCTGGCAAATTACTGAGTCATATCGTTAGCCAACGTGGCATCGAAGTCGATCGAGCTAAAATCAAAGCCATCACCAAGATGCAACCTACTAAAACCGAAAAAGAAATAAGAGGATTTCTCGGGAAGGTCCAGTACATCAGCAGATTCATTTCAAAATTAACCATGGTGTGTTAACCAATTTTCAAGAAACTGAAGATAGGGTAACAAATATTGTGGGACGACAAATGTCAAATGGCCTTCGATAGAATCAAGGAAATCTTATCTGCACCGCCAGTTTTGATGCCACCTCAACCCGGTTTGCCTCTGTCGTTATACCTTACAACGACCGAGACAGCCATGGGGGCTATGCTAGCTCAGACGGTCAGATCCGAAGAACGAGCTATCTACTACATCAACAAGAAGTTTTTAGCGTATGAATGCAAATACACCATGCTCGAAAACACATGTTTAGCTCTGGTTTGGGCCACAAAGAAGGTTCGACATTATATGCTCAGCTATGAGGTGCAGGTATTATCTAAGATGGATCCAATCAAGTACCTCTTCGAAAAGCCCATCCTCAATGGCAGAATGTCAAGATGGACCCTAATGTTAGCAAAATTCGACCTAAAGTTCGTACCATTAAAAGCCATTAAAGGCCGGATAGTAGCCGAGTTTCTCGCCGACAGTCCCGTGATTGAAGAAGGACACACCGACACTTGGTTCTTTCCAGATGAAGATATTTTCCATACCGATGCCGAAACATGGGACTTATTCTTCAACGGGGCATCCAATTTCCGAGGATTCGGAGTCAGGATTCTTCTAATCTCACCAAAAGGGGAACATACTTCCGTTTCCATCAAATTAGACTTTGACGTCACTAATAATGCTGCTGAGTATAAAGCATGTATCCACGGGCTACAAGCCGCCGCCGACTTAGGGGTCACGAACCTCCGAGTACACGGTGATTCGTCTCTGGTCATTAATCAAGCGCTCCAAAAATGGAAAACTTGGAATGCTAATCTCGTGGCCTACCAGGCACGAGTAAGGGATATCGAGAAACAATTCCAAAAGGTGGAGTATATATACTTACCTCGGGAAGAAAATCAGTTCGCAGATGCACTATCAAAACTGGCATCCTTACTAAACATTCCCGATCATGTGACCAGTATGCCAATTTGTGTCGAGAGACGGTCTGAGCCGGCATACATCCACGACATTGAAGATATCGAGATACCTGATCCCGAGCCATGGTATAAAGTTATCCTAGCATACTTAACAACAAGGGAATATCCACCCGGAGTCGACAATCAAGCCAGGAAAGCCTTACGAAGGCTGGCAACCCAGTTCATCCGTACCGACGACGGACAACTTTACAAAAAGACAGCACAAGAGGCTCTTCTCTTATGTGTCGATAAAACTAAAGCTGAAAAGGTTATGGCCGAAGTACACGATGGTGAGTGCGGCCCACACATGAATGCCCAGATGCTAGTCCGGAAAATCATGAGGCTCGGATATTACTAGAATAGCATGGAAACCAACTGTCAGTTATATGTCAAGCATTGTCATAACTATCAAATTTTTGCCAATATACAACATATGCCGCCATCCCTATTATATACCATGACGTCGCCTTGGCCATTTTCGACATGGGGGATCGACATAATTGGAAAGATAAATCCTTCGGGAACCGGTGGACACTGCTTCATTTTGGTAGCTATCGACTATTTCACCAAATGGGTCGAAGTTGAGTCTTATCGTATTCTCAACGCCAAGCATGTCGCCAAGTTTATCCAAAAAAAGATAATATGCCGATACGGGATCCCGCACGAATTTATCAGTGACCACGGGACCTACTTTCAAGATGAAACGGCGGCCCTGCTAACTAAGTATAAAATTCAAAGACATACATCGTCACCCTATCGACCCCAAACAAACGGAGCGGTAGAAGCGTCTAATAAGACGATTGTCACCATACTAAAAAAGATGGCTGATAATTACCGATACTGGCCCGTTAAAATATCCTTTGCACTATGGGGATACCGGCCGTCAATCCGTACATCAACCGGCGCAACACCGTATTACCTAACATACGGAATGGAAGCAGTCCAGCCGGTCGAGTTGGAAGTGATGTCTCTCCGGATTCTACTAGAAAGTCAAGTACCCGAAGCTGATTGGGTTCGAGCACGATATGACTCGCTAGTCCTGTTAGACGAACGACGATCTCGTGCCCTCAATAACATACAGATATATCAAAAGAGGATTCAACGGGCCTTCAACAAAAGGGTGAGGCCCAGAAACATTAAGGAAGGGGATTTGGTTCTCAAGTCTGTTCAAGCCCTATTACCAGTAGACCCAAGGGGAAAATTCAAACTCAATTGGGCCGGACCATATTTGGTGAAAAAGATTCCATCAGGCGGAGCTGTGATGCTGACGGACCTGGACGGGAACGAGTTTGTCAACCCAATCAACCTGAACCAGCTAAAGTGTTACTACCCTAAAGCTCTTTCTCAATGTCATTTGCAAAGAGTTTATTAATATCATTTCTTAAAATAAACTTTCAAAAGCAAGTCAAAAGCTAGAATTATTTATTCTACTGTTGTAAACATTTTGAACCATAGTCATGGTGTATTTCAAGATTGCAAATCTATGAAAAAAAATCTGAACTACGTTTGGTTTGATTCCGCTAGATTGTGGATATGTAGGCAGCCCCTCAAAAGGGCACAACCACTGCAATCGGAAAAAAAGGAACGGTTTAAATAATAAACTTCCTTTATTTATTTTCAAAAAAAAAATCCGATAAACTCAGAAAATTACAAATTGCAGAAAAAAAATTCAAAAAAAAACACACGCGACATTAAAATAAATAGTAATAATACTTAAATAATAAAAAATAGGGGCTCGACATCTAGGGCATCTTGCCCTTTTCCTTGTCTTTAGCTTCTTTTTCCGTCCACTGGCGACGACGTGGAGGTGTGCGCTTCCGAATCACCACGGGAACCTCCATAGCCCGGACTCGTTTCTTCGAACTTGAGTCCTCAGTCACCTCAGTCGGACCAAGTCGGGCCCCCACCCTTTCTGGCAACCGTTCACGTGGACCCATTCGGTCTCGGGCCGCCAGTCTCGGCCCAAGTCATTTCTCTAAATCAGTCTGGGGCTTAGCCGTTCTCGTGAGTCAATAGCATCGGTCTCTTTAGCTCGAGTCTTAGTTTTTGACTTAAGACCCGACTCCAGTCGGACAAGAGTAGCGGGAGTTTCTCCTTCATCAAAGAATCCCCTATTATCTTTCACTGTTTCCCAGCGAACCAAGTCAAAAGCCTCGTCAGTCTTCAAAGCTTTACAGGCCTCCTCAGATTCCTCGGAAGTTCATTTTTGATATGACTCCGAAACCCAAACGGTTTGGCAAGGACGGGGTATAGTCCATATGGCACCGGTAAACCAACGTTGTAGCCACGTGTCACACATAGCGTTCGTCAATTGGAGCGAAACGCTAATGATTGCTTCAATCTCAGGGATCTGCTGAAACGAACCGAACTGCCTCAGAATGCGGTCCGGGTAGATATGGACGGTCCAATCCAAGGACAGGATCACCAAATAGCGGGCTTTGTCTCTCTTAGCTAGCCCGGTCAATTTCTAGAGAAACCACCAAATAACGGTCCATCTAATCAAGGGCCCACCATGGAATTTTAATTCTTCGTCCCAGTAAGTTCGGTTTATGTGATGGCTCGAGCTTATTCGCCGTTTCCTTGAGCTAATTTGGCAGCTACGATATTTGGAAATACTCACCGGGGGCTCTATGATCGACAAGCGCTCAGATAACCAGATCTAAACAAAAAAACAAAGCAAAATTTTCGTAAGCAAAATCAGGTACCGCTGACAGGTACTTGATCGAGTGCCACAACTGACTCGATCGAGTGGGCTAGCTGAAAACGGGTAGACGGGTTTTTCCGAGGTCACTCGATCGAGTGACAGGACCACTCGATCGAGTGGCACCTGTACGTCAAAATTCACAAAAAATAGGAAAAAAGAAGCGCAAGATAATACCTGCAAAAGACGGGTACTTCCCGTCAATTGTCGATCCGGGTCAAGTCTTCTAGCGTCAAGGCCCGTAATGGTTTCCCCAGTTGTCAGCCAAGCCGAGTTGTGACCCGTCTCCATCCGATCAACTATGCCTATTAGCCTAATTTGACCTAAGCACGAGTCAGCATCCATTCTTCCTTCGAAGATATATCGGTGTAGCATGCAAAAAGCGAAAGCCCTACGCCTATGGGTGGGGGTAACTCTTACGCCTCTAGAATTCATGAATTTATCGGCTAAGTCAAATAAAGAAACAGAATCTCCCTTCACCATACGGTCCGTCTCAGCATGGGACAAACCAAGAAAGTCCCTTAATCTCCTCCTTGGGTCATGATAGAACGGGGGAATAACAGGACGAGCGTTAAGGCACCAACCGCCGATAGCTGCAATCTCTTCGGGAAGGGGACATATTTCTCCTTGAGGAAATGCGAAAACATGGTGGGTAGTATCCCAAAAGGATAGGCAAGCATCCAGAAAGTGCGAATCTACCCTAAGTCGTTGGAGAGGGAATAAAGCACTAATTCCCATTTGAGTCAGCTGAACTTTGTCTTCATCTCGGAAATACTGGGACCATGTCTGAAGCATTGCGGTCACATGTTCGATACCCATAGCAAGAACTTTTTCTTACAAGTCTAAAGGATTTTGAGAAAAGAAAAGAAATATTTGGTTTGAGATATAAAAATTAAAAGCAAGGAACCCTCTATTTATGATAGAAAATCTTTTCCTAATTGCCTTAGGAATATGGATTCTCATCATGTCTCCTAGTTCGCGTAGGCGTGAGCTCAACCCAAAAGGCTTTAGGAATCCTTCTCAGAATCTGATACAAGAATCGAATCATCCCGAGCATTTTCAAAAAAAATTCGAAATTTTCAACATTTTCAAAAAAAAAATCAGTCAAACATTTTTGTACAAATTTTCAATTTTTCTCAAAAATCAAGTTTTTACTTTCCCAGCGTGAGTCAGTGTTTTGCCTAAATGTTACATACGAATTGTTATCTGTCAGCATACAGGTACACCCAAGACTTCGGAAAACACGGGATGTGTCTGCAAACGGACACACCCGCAGCTTCTTAGGCAAGCTCCCGCGCAGCTCCAAGATGGGATATGTCTGCAAACGGGCACACCCAGGGCTTCTTAGGAAAGTGCCCACGGAGTTTTTAGCACCCACTCAGGTATGATTTATATCCTATGGCTGGCGAGCCCTCTTACGCAAGAATGGACTATAAACGACCTGATCGGAAGTCTGCCAGGTCTTAATCCTCGATTGGCCTGGTAGCTACTCTGACTTTTGCCTTGTCCAAGCCTCAGTCAGAGTGGGGGCTCTGTAGACACCCACATTTTGACCGCCAGGTGTCTATAGCAGTTTCCAAAGAACACCCGATGATGATCAGACATAAACATGACTTAATATGCTCGATTTTGGACTCGGAATCAATAGTAATTGGCATGAGCTTTAAGCGGAGTAAAAATCTCACAGAACAGACCTCAAATTCAAGCTCAGTGGGTCGTTTCTAGTCAAATGAGATTAATTTGGGTCAAAACCGAGACCAAGGGCAAAACCGTCTTTTAGCGACCGGGTCAAACTCCGGTCAAAGGCATTTCCGAGAGATAAAATCTGTCACGAAACGTCCGGGAATCCAATTGGAAGTCCAATCTTCACAAAAATCAGCCACGGGGAAGGATCAAGCAACCAAAACTCTTCCTTAAAAATAAAAATTGATCTCCAAAAGAAGACTTCTACCCGGCTCAGACCCACTCGATCGAGTGGACCGGCCACTCGGTCGAGTGAGCCCATAAAAACCGCCAAATCTGGCATCAGACTGGGCACTCGGTCGAGTGCTGTGCACTACTCGATCGAGTGACCCATGTTCTAGCTGAAAACCGGATCCTTGGACGGAATCCCACTTCACCCCAACCGTTGCTTTCTTCCTTTGCAAGAAATCTCTTTCCTATCCAAATATCGGGAATCTCCTATCCCGAGTGAAGGTGTTTCATCCTATAAATACCCCCACATACAACACATTGACACACATCCATAATTCACAACGTTCATAACTCACACATCCAACATCCATATTTCCCAACATCAAGTTACAAACCGAATCTCTAGCAACCTTAGGCGGAACCATACAAAAATACAACACCTTAACTCCTCCTATATTCTCGTTACTCCTACGCAAGCGTCGTTACTACGAGTTCTTAATCGTAGGTTGAGGGTGTTTCAAATCCTGATTTCTCTTTTCTTCTGATCTCTTCCCTTCTCACGTTTTTTTTTTCTTTTCTTTATTCTTCTCTCGTCCGTTGTCTATCGTTGTCTACCATCGTCGTTTTCATTTCTATTATCATTACTACCGTAATTAGCAATAACGAGTCGTCCCTAAGGATTCGATATCGACTCTATAGTCGAATATCGGATCTAAAGGAATCAATCAAACAAAACGTTTTCAAAAACTTTTATCGTTGATGCCGAAGTAATTGTCACATAGTCCTAAAAAGACTAATACGACATTACAACACGGAGGGGTCTATTTTGATTCAAAACAATTTCTAAAAACATCTCTTTTTTCTAACAATCGCTCTAAGTATTGGATATTGATTTCGTAGTCAAATATCAAATATTTACGAGTTTTGTAAGTTTTAAGTCGGGTATAAATTGTGCCATATTTTTACACGACTTAGCAAAATTATCGGTTTTCAAAAATTAAAAGCAATTTCGAGAATTGCAAATCGAGTCACTCCTCGAACAGGGGGCACTCGATCGAGTGCCATAGCCACTCGATCGAGTGACACCCCAAATCAGAGGCAGGACACTTTTTTCGAGGACCACTCGATCGAGTGTAATGCTTGACTCAATCGAGTGGGACCTCAAAATCAAAGCAGGAAGGTTTTTCAAGAGGCACTCGATCGAGTCCCTCAATGGTTCTATTGAGTGGTCTCTATCACGACAACTTCGTGAGCCTTCTACATATTTCGAGCTTCGATAAAACCTTTTTAACGACTTCGATCAACACGTGTCAAGTCTATCATGTGTCCTAATCTTTTCAAAACCTCGCATCATATCATTTATGTCATTCTAATAATTTTACAAACCGTTACATCGTTACTAACTCGTTTGTTCCAATGTTGGCATTTCTTTTGTTTTATTATATTAAAACGAATCTCACATGCTAAAACAACTTCGACGTTAGTTTAGATGCATTAAAACGACTTAGCAAACATAATCACATGTTTAGTCAAAAAGCCTTGTTTGCATATCATTTAGCCGTCAAACTAACACACGTACACAAAAATCGAACGATATCTTAGTAAAGGACGCTAAGTGCGGGCGGGGTTGGGTGTTCTTTGTGAACTTCCCAACACGTACCCTCACCCCTTACTCAGAACCGTGGTTTACGGATGTCCAAAACCATTGGCATACGAGAGTCATTCAATACCCGATTTCCGATAATGTCGGAATCAGTATCGCAATGCAAATAGACGAACCCAATAAACTCTGAAATCGGAATGGATCGTACTTTGTGCATGGCCCACTACGACATAGAGTGGTGTGGACATGACGTAGGTCCACCACGACGCGGCCACGCGCGGGTTTGGGGAGGCGAATGAATCTCGTGGTGGGATTGTTCTCGGGTTTGAAATTTAAGTCAAAGTTGGAGTCTATGTCGTCGTGGGCCATACACAACGTACGGCCCATTTTGATTTCAGAGTTTATGGGGGCTCGTCCCTTTGCATTACGATACCGATATCGTTTACACCGTCTTTTGCGTATAGAATGACTCTCGTGCGCCAACGGTTTCGGGCATCCGGAAACCGAGGTTCTGAGTAAGGGGTGAGGGTACGTGTTGTGAAGCCCACTAAGGACACCAAACCCCGCACGCACTTAGCGGCCTCTACTAAGACATCGTTCGTGTTCGTGTACGCGCGCTAGTAAAACCACCAAATGATATGCAAACAGCGTTTTCGGCTAAGCATGCGAATTATGTGTGAGCTACGTCATTTAATGCATCTAAATTATTGTCGGAGTAGTTTAGCATGTGATGTTCATTTAAATAAATAAATGGCGAACATCGAAAATAGAAAACTCGTAAATAAATTACAAATTACACGGGCGGAATACAACCCAGAATTCACAATACAACGAGCAATAAAATAGAATGATCGAATTATAAGCGGCAAATGCTAACTAGAAACGGACCCGTATATAATAAATATAAACTAGACCGTAAGTCGTGTGAATGGACGAACTTCGATTAAATACACATTATATTGTGTACTAAACGAAGGACGGAGATATGGGTCCTAGGCGTGATGCTAGCCCGATCCCTAATCTCGATGCCTTGTCCCGACTTATCACATCGAAAAATTGGCGTCTAGATTAGTCATGTATCGGATACGACTAAAGAGTCGTCAACACAAGACTAATAGTGAGAGACGATCGATCAAAGTCGTTTAAGTGAAATGATATGCATGAGTTTTGAATAAGGAATCACGTGATTGATTTTACACGTGACGACTAAGTCATAAAAAAAAGGACGAGGCTCGGATGATGAAATAAAGCGCTTGTCTTGGTGGGCTAAAGGACCCACTCGATCGAGTCATGGCATGGACTCGATCGAGTGCGCCTTCGAACTAGCTACTTCCCGGTTTTTGGGGTGCTACTCGATCGAGTGGCCCATGGCACTCGGTCGAGTGCCCCCTGTACGAGTTATAACTCGTTTCGGAAAAGGTGGCTATCCCGATTTATTTACTTTTAAATCGATGGTTGGCCGAGTTAAATAGAAATATGGCATGATTTAAATTTAACTCGGTTTCCGGTGCTATAATTGTATAATATACGATTATAATACCGTCATCGGAAATTTGTGAAAAATGTTATTATGGGATTGAAAAATTTTATTAGCGACGAAATGATGTTCCTCCGCGTCACAACATCGAAACTAATCCTAGCGGATTATGTGATGTTGGTTTTCGCATCAACGGATTCCGTGCTAATCTTAGAAATAGAATCAAACACGTTCAACTATGATTGACCACGATCACATTACACCCTTGAGTACATTGGGGCGGCGCTCCTCGAAAGGGTGCCACCTCCGTCGTGACTCGTAAAGGGATTAAACGGACTTTAGATGGTCGTCATAGTCAAACGGATTCGAACTCGATTTTATTATTATGTACGTATACGCGGTAAATAAATGTTAAATGTTAGAATGCGAAGAAATAAAAAGTTAGTAACGAAATTGAAAAGTTAGTAAACGATAACTAAAATGTTAGTGTTAGTGTTAGTATACATAAAATTAAAACTTAGTGTGTTAGTAATAATAATAATAATAATAATAATAATAATAATAATAGTAATAATAATAATAGTAATAATAATAGTAATAATAATAGTAATAATAGTAATAATAGTAGTAATAATAATAGTAATAATAGTAATAATAATAATAATAATAATAATAATAATAATAATAATAATAATAATAATAATAATAATAATAATAATAATAATAATAATAATAATAATAATAATAATAATAATAATAATAATAATAATAATAATAATAATAATAATAATAATAATAATAATAATAATAATAATAATAATAATAATAATAATAATAATAATAATAATAATAATAATAATAATAATAATAATAATAATAATAATAATAATAATAATAATAATAATAATAATAATAATAATAATAATAATAATAATAATAATAATAATAATAATAATAATAATAATAATAATAATAATAATAATAATAATAAAATAATAATAATAATAATAATAATAATAATAATAATAATAATAATAATAATAATAATAATAATAATAATAATAATAATAATAATAATAATAATAATAATAATAATAATAATAATAATAATAATAATAATAATAATAATAATAATAATAATAATAATAATAATAATAATAATAATAATAATAATAATAATAATAATAATAATAATAATAATAATAATAATAATAATAATAATAATAATAATAATAATAATAATAATAATAATAATAATAATAATAATAATAATAATAATAATAATAATAATAATAATAATAATAATAATAATAATAATAATAATAATAATAATAATAATAATAATAATAATAATAATAATAATAATAATAATAATAATAATAATAATAATAATAATAATAATAATAATAATAATAATAATAATAATAATAATAATAATAATAATAATAATAATAATAATAATAATAATAATAATAATAATAATAATAATATTATTAGAAGTCCTGAGGAAAAGATTGGATCTAATCCTCCTTCTCTTAGAGATATGTTGGCTTTTAATGACTGTCTTTCTGCTTGTTTGCTGGATGATCTCAGTAGTTCAGGCTGTGATATGACTTGGACCAATAAGCAAGTTCCTTCTGATAGAATTTGGTCTAAGTTGGACAGAGTTCTGGTTAATCCCATATGGCTCTCTACTTTTCCTAACTCTTCTGCAATTATCTCTGAGGCAGGAATTTCAGATCATTCACCAATTTTAGTGCAGGTCCTGAAGGATCATCCACCAAGGAAGGCTTTTAGTTTTCTAAATTGTTGGATCTCTCATCCTGAGTTCCTTCCTGTGGTCAGGCACGCCTGGAATAGTAATATTAAAGGCTCTCCTACTTTCAAATTCTTTGGTAAATTGAAACTGGTGAAGAGGGCTCTCCAAAACTTACATAAAGAATATTTCTCCAATGTTTCTATTAGGGTTATGAGGGCTAAGCAGGACCTTTTAGCTTGTCAAAGGAAACTGCAGGCGTCTCCTTTTTCCCCTGGTCTTATTTCTGAAGAAAAGGCTTTATATACTTTGTATTGTAATTTGAAAGGTGCTGAACTTGATATGCTTAAACAACGAGCTAAAATACAAGACCTTCAACTTTCAGATTGCTCTACCAAATTCTTTTTTGCAAAAATAGCTGAAAGAAGGAATGTTCAAATGGTGGGTTCTATTATTGATGAGGATGGAATAATGCATGAAGGCACAACTAATGTAGCTCATGCTTTTCAGAACTATTATCAGACTCTTTTGGGGCAGGAGAAAGAGATTATTTCTGTGGACACACTGCAAGGTACTTGTGTCTCTGAAGATCAAAAAGGCAAGCTCATATCTGTCATTACTGAAGATGAGATAAAAAATGCTGTATTTGGTATGGATTCTAATAGCAGTCCGGGTGTGGATGGGTTTTCAGCAGGCTTTTATAAAGCTACTTGGAGTGTGATAAAAGGGGATTTTTGCAGAGCTGTTATGAGCTTCTTTCATAATAGTCACATGGCTAAGCAGGCCAACTCTACTTTGATTACCTTAATTCCTAAGAAGAAGGGAGCTTCATCTGTAATGGAGTTTAGGCCCATATCCTGCTGTACAGTCTTTTATAAGACAGTAAGTAAAATCATTGCTAATAGACTCAAACCTATTCTTCCTGACATTATTGGAGAAGAGCAAGCTGCCTTTGTAAAAGGCAGGAATTTGTTTGATAACACTCTCCTCTCTCAAGCTTTGGTTAAAGGTTACACAAGAAAATATATTACACCCAGATGTATGGTGAAGGTTGACATTAGAAAAGCATTTGATTCCTTACAATGGAGGTTCATCGAAGATATGCTTACTAAACTTGATTTCCCATCCGTCTTTATCTCTTGGGTCATGGGATGTATCTCTAATCCCTGGTACTCCTTCAAGCTTAATGGGGGAGTCCATGGGTACTTTCAAGGTAAGAGTGGTATCAGACAAGGGGACCCTTTATCCCCTTATCTGTTTGTATTAAGTATGGAAGTATTCTCTAGATTGATGAGGAGAATTGGGACCTTGGATCGGGTCTCTTTTCATCCTAAATGCTGTAGGCTAAATCTTACTCATCTTATTTTTGCTGATGACCTCATGATTTTCACAAGAGGTGATGTTCCTTCAGTGAAGGCAGTTAAGAGTGTTTTGGATTCTTTTGGTTCTTTGAGAGCCAATCTTGAGAAAACCTGTATCTACTTTGGAGGTACTAGTTCCCTGATTCAGCAAGAAATTCTCAGTTGTACGGGGTTCACTTCAGGTTCCTTCCCCTTTAGGTACCTTGGAGTTCCACTTAATGATGCAACTATCAAAGTTTCCATGTTTGATTCTCTGATTATAAGAGTCCAACAGTCTATACAGCATTGGTCAACAAAATTCCTTTCTTATGCGGGTAAAGCTCATTTGATAAACTCAGTTGTTTTTGGCCTGCAAAATTTCTGGTGCTCGAGCATTCTTCTTCCCAAGACTGTTATCAAGACACTTAAGAAGCTATGCAAGGACTTCTTCTGGGGTATTCAACCAGGTGCTAGGAGATTAACTCTTAAGAAGTGGGATGATATTTGTAAACCTTGGTCAGCAGGGGGCTTTAATATCAAGAGTTTGGAAGCTTGGAACAAAGCTCTCCTAACTAAATGGATTTGGTCTTTGTCTAATATTCCTGATAATATTTGGAGCAAATGGTGTCATTGTTACATTCTGGATAGCTCGTCCATTTGGACAGTTTGTTCAAAAGAATTCTTTCCTTCAGGAATTAAGAATGTTCTCTTAGTTCGTGATGAATGGATTAACAGATGTGGGTCTCTTCAGGATGCTCAAAAAATACTTCTCAGCTGTGTTCATAATAGAAAGTTTAATGTTGCAGCAACTTATGACTTCTTCTTAAAGGATTATTCCCCTCAGTTTTGGAGCAAAGCTCTGGTTTCATCAATTATTGTTCCACGGCACCGCATCATTATTTCTTTGGCAGCACAGAATAAGCTACCGACAGTGGATAATATCCAAACTAAAGGGGTTCAATTAGCCAACAGATGCGCCTTATGTCAGCAGGCTGAGGAAACTGCAAGTCATCTCTTCTTCAAATGTAGCTTTTCAAAATCAGTCTGGCATCTAGTCTTGATCTGGTTGGATATACCATTGGCAACTGATGGTCTCCTTGCTGGGTTGAGGTGGATAGCCCAGTCAAGTAAGAAACATCACTGGAAGGCGGATTGGTACAAAGCAAGCGTGGCAGCTATGGTTTATTTGATCTGGAAGGAACGTAATACTAGGATTTTTGGGCTGACTTCTAGTACAGTTGACAATCTTGTTAGTCATTTGAAGTTTATAATTTTAGTCCGATTTCTCTTGTACAAATCTAGTCCTAAACATAGAAGGGCTTTAGAGAGAATTGCGGTTTTGGCTAGCTAAAACAATAGTGTGCTAGTTCTTTTGCAAATCTTGTAATTTCATTAACATCTAATGAAATGATATCCTTTTGCAAAAATAATAATAATAATAATAATAATAATAGTATATACATAAATATATAAACATAAAAATAATAAGAAGAGGGGAGAAAGGATGTCGGGGTTTTAATTACACCCTCAACCTACATGCTTAATGGCCTCGGAAACGAACTCGTAATAGCGACGGGAGCGCGGGAGTGTCGAGATATGTAGGGTGAGTTATGGTGTGTGTCTTTGACGAGTTTTGATCTCGGGATATTGAATGTATTTGTGTGTGTGTGTGTGTGTGTATGAGTGCCTAGAACTCAAGGGTGATGAATGTTTGAAGTTTGAAGATGTAGTGTAAAATGTGACTGATTTAAGGTTGCCAAAATGTTGTAAGTGTAAGGTGATTAGGGTTGGAAAAGGTTATGTAAAAAAGTTGTAGTGTCAAAAAGTTGTTTTTTTGTGATGGGTGATGATGGGGTATTTATAGGACAAATACCCCGGTTCAGGGTCACTCGATCGAGTGGCGCGGGTGCACTCGACCGAGTGGATGTGAGCTACTCGATCGAGTGGGAGTGAATGGAGGGAGTGTAAATAGGGCATGATTTGTTGCCTATTTTTGAATGAGATTTGGTTGTTGAGTCTTGATTCATTTTGTGTATTTGGACATAATGTGAGGCTGGTTCGTCTCGGGATTCGACTTTGACCGGGTTTTGACTCGGTCGCTAAAAGACGGTTTTATTTCCGGTGACGATTTTGACCCAAATTAGTCTCATTTGATTGGAAACGACCCACTGGGCCTGGATTTGAGGTCGGTTTTGAGAGATTTGCACTCCGCTAAATGCCCACGTCGGATACTATTGATTACGAGTCCGTATTCGAGCGTATTAAGTCACGTTTACGTCCGATCATCATCGGGTGTTTTGTCGGGAACTGCTATAGACACTAGCAGGCAAAATGCGGGTGTCTACAAGTGGGTTCGAATGGGCCCGAACTCCCACAAAGTTCGGTGGCGACTCCAGCTTCGATTTAAATTTCAATTCGAGATCCATCTCACACGAGATTCTTCGCCTCCCCAAACCCGCGCGTGGCCGCGTCGGGGTGGACCTATGTCATGTCCACACATAGATTTAGAGGCATCTCTACATCAATCATAATCTAATACACAACTAATAATGGAAAATAATAGAAGAACACTAACACAGACAACAACAGATGTGGAACATCAAAATTAGAAACAAGCACAACAAAGGATAAGAGCAGTAATAGATTGTTAAGTGTGTTGGACTTTGTTTCCAGTTTGCTATATAGTGGTACTATGTATTAAAGCGCTAAAACTGCTATCCCATGTATATGTCACCTTTTGTCTATGATATAATAATACCTCACATTTTACCAAAAAAGGGTAAGAGCAACAAACTCAACAATGTAGACGAGAAAAAACAAAGGAGAAACTAGCACAAGATCGAACAATAAAATACGATATCTCACTATTTGTATAATTTCGCGTAAAAAAAATCACGTACAAAAGTTGAAAAAGCAAAAAATATAAAATGGGAGAAAAGAAAAATGTACAGAGAGAGGGGGGATGTTAGAGCACTATCTTATCTATTTATTAATTTATTAAAATTCAAACAAACCATCATCATCCATCATTTATCTAAGGGCAATAGCAGCAATAGTTGTAGTTCCATACACCATATTTTCATTGTCATCAAGCTACATCTAACCATGTTTGAAACTCTCTATTTCACCGATCAATGGTAAAAGTTTCATATATTTATTGTGGATCCCCTTTTTTCTCTCATTTACATGTATGAAATCGATTCCTTACTTTAGAAACCGATTTCATATAATGAACTTTATTCTCTAACTCAATGACATGAAACTCCTTATATGTTATCTTTGCTATTGCCCTAATACTATCTTATACTCCCTCTGTTCATAATCTTTTGCCCCATTCATCATTATTTGTGAGGGTATTTTAATGAAACGGGGCAAAAGATAGTGAAAGGAGGGAGTAATAAAGTCATGTGTTCTGCTTTGTTTGGGCCAAACAACTAAACCAACCGACAAATAAAATTAAGAAACGAGGGAGTTTGTTAAAAAAACAAAAACAATCAATTAACAAAATTTTTAATTAAAAAAACTCAATCAATTAAGAAAGAAAAGAGAAAAGAGGAAAAACTTATCAACTCCACCTCGCTTCATCATCCTCTTCCATTCATCTTCCCCTTTCATAGTTCATAATTGTATTATCACCTACAACAATGGATACAAAGTTATTATAGAGCATGAACCTCAATATGTCACCCAAGTGTACAACCAAAGCGACCCGATTAGACCTACAACCAAATCTCAATATGAACCTCAGTGTACCACCCAAATAGAATTAGAGTTTCGCGGTAAACAGACCAATTAAAAAAGAGAAGAGAAGGCTAGACAAGAGGTAAGCGAACAATTATTATGTACATCAACTACGAGCACTTAATAATACATTGCTTATATTTTAAGAACAAAACTAACACACCCAATGTGTTATAAGTCTGAAGTGGTAGTAAAAGAAGCATCCGTAACAATAGAAACCATACAAGAAAAGAGGCCAAGATTAGATTTGAAAATCTCAACTAAAGACGCGAGGAAAAATTAAGAAAGATCAAAGCCATAATTCAAGAGGATTACGTTCTCCAATAAAAGTTAAAAAATGAATTATTAGTTACGCATTACTCATCTTATAGCGTTATATCTCATTTTTGCCAATAATCACTTGCTTACGTTTTTACAAACACACTTTCAGTCTAATTGACCTTGCTACACTTGTGGTGACATGTTTGATGTATGTTTCGACACTTTTACTCTCCCGTTTTTCCCTATCATTCATTTAACATACATGTCAAATATATTTCTGTAACTTGAATCGTTCAATCTTTCTAACCTCCATCTTATTCAGAATTTAGGAATGTCTGTGGAAGTAACTAAAATTACAAAGACATGAAATCAAAACAAAAAATGCATAAATTAATAATAAAATAAATATTGGACAATGAAGCAAAAAGACAGAATTGTGATTTACAAGGGCCGTAAAACAATATATTCTCGTGCGGTGCACGGGTATGGCGACTAGTTATTTTTAAAAGCTCAAAAAATGTATTAAATGTTATTCATGCTAAACATATAAAGCCAAATTGTATTATATTAAGAACTTTTACTTAAATTTGTAATTTAATCTTTGTTTTGACATTATAAAAAGTATAATAATTTAGTACTTCCTATTAAATATCCTAACTTTTATATAATTTTTTTTTTTATAAAATAGAAAGAATATCGGGTGACGGATGGATAACGGGTGGATTTAGCTTCATCCGTCATCCATCCATCATCCGCTAATTTCGGTTTTTCCTCCATCCATTTAAATTGGGTGGATGGATATTTAACGGTTTCGGGTGAAATTGACATCCCTAAGTAGCACAATGAGAAGTAACGTGACATATGTGGCAGGTGATAAGGGTTCGATCCCTTGTGTTAGCAATTTTCAACTAGTCCTCATTTGTAAATATTACACTAGTTTTTAATTATTTAATTTTTTATTATTTCCTGAACAAAATCTATTATTTATATAATTCAAGTTTTATTTTATTAATTTCCTATTTTAATAATTAAACTAGTTGGA
Source organism: Agrostemma githago (assembly GCA_958450325.1). Classification (NCBI taxonomy): domain Eukaryota; kingdom Viridiplantae; phylum Streptophyta; class Magnoliopsida; order Caryophyllales; family Caryophyllaceae; genus Agrostemma; species Agrostemma githago. The sequence continues at coordinate 25,126,782 of OY288239.1, read as the reverse complement.
AAGCCTGTGCACAGGCCGATTTTTAGTGACATCCATAGTAATACTTAGTTGGATGAATACATAAATTGGTGAGACTACACAACATTAGAAAGTATTTCAAATAGCAAGTGAATGTGTTTCTTGTGAAGTATATATGTGGTGAACTTCAAATCAAATTATAGACATTATTAAAGTACCTCGCATACACAAAGTGTACGTTGATATAAATATTATTTCTCTTATTTGTGATCAGGGGCGGACCTAGAGGGGGGCCCGGGTGGGCAAAGGCCCCCCCTCCCCCCCAGTCCATTTAGAAATAATTAGGTTTGAGTAAGATTAATTATCATTATAGTAGTATTGATGTAGTGGTTTAGGTATTTGTCTCTCCTGTTTGAATATAATTAACCTTTTTAGCTATTAAAAAGATAATGTTGCATAAGGGATTCGAACCCATGTCCATTGAATAGTCAATCATGTAGTCAATCTTACCACCTTATACTTAATATTATAATTCATTGAAAATTTCTATATATTATACTTAAACTATTTCTCAAAACTTTCATTCTTTTACTTGTAGATTATTCACGACACGTTCAAATATTTGTCTTCATTTTTTCCTATATATATGTAATTAGTTTATTTAATTTGGTAATAATTTTCACAACCGTATGATAAAAATATGATTTAAAACATATATAAGCATTTTTTGGCAGGTTTCATTGTCCAATATTATATAGGAAAAAATATCGTAAAAGTAGTTTTAAAATGCAAAAAATGTCGGGAAAAAATAGTGCTCCCTAGCTGAAAAATCCTAGGTCCATCACTGTTTGTGATATAGAATTTCACCACCTCACCATAATTTTTCGATGTGAGATAGATCTATTTAACTTTATAGCCTTAAAAACTCTTTCTGGAACTCAAGATTTAAGGTTAATATCTAAAGGTGAATGATCCCCTCCGAGTTCCTATATTCTTTTCTATTTCTGTTAGGACTGAGTTTGATCTTCTTCCTTATTTTCATTTATGGAAAATTTTTTTGAACAACTTATCATCTTTAATTAATATAAAATTTCTCTCTCATACTTTTCTAATCCACTTTTTCTCTTTACTTTTATTTGTAAAATAAAATTTTATCACCTTATTATAATTTCTCGATGTGGAATAATTTTACTTCAATTTATAGCCGTAAGAGTTGTTATAAGATTCAAAAGATTTTTTGTTAATATCAAAAAACAAATAATTTCTCTTACACATAATTTTTTGGTTGATATCTAAACACAAATGATTAGTTTTTATTATACTACGTATAATAGAATTCCATCATCTTATTACGGAATAGCCCTCCGTCCCAAAAAGATTGTCCCATTTCCTCATTATATGTGAGAGGTATTTTAATGAAATATGACAATCTTAGTGGGACGGAGGGAGTATATTATTTCGATGTGAGATAATTTTATCCATACTTAAGTTTATTGTTTTAAGAGCATTTATACTATCAAATTATTATAATTTTTTGTTGTGGCATAATTACTTAAGTTTGTAGTGTTGAGCATTTTGAATTACTCTAAATTACTCTAATTTTTCGATGGAGTAATAATTTTAAGAGCCTTTTAAGACTCAAGACTTTTGGATTGATAACTAAGAGCAAATGATTACTATTTATGATATAAAATTCCATCATTTCATCACAACTCTTCAATGTGGGATAATTTTAATTAAATTTATAATCTTAAGAGAATTCTTAAGACTCAATTTTTTTTGTTGATATCAAGGACGACTGATTACTCACAAAAGATTACTCTTATTTATATAATAGAATTCTATCGCTTCATTATAATTTTTCGAAGTGGGTTAATTTTACGTTTTTTATATATGTAATAATAGAATCATCACTTTTTCGAGTACATAATATGAAATTTATACTCTAATAAAAGCATTTTCTACCACGAAATCTAACTATTTCATTTGTATATTTTTGTTATGATAATTTTTTTGTTAAATGAAACTTAAAAGTTTTTTACTTTAAATGGTAAAATATTACATTAATATAATGGATTAAATATATATTATAATAATTAAAAGATTCTCTACTTGATTTTCTTTATTATTTATGATATTTTCCTGAATCGAGTCTTGATGAAATGGACCAATCATATCGCTCAAAAAGAGCATCAAATATATATATATATATATATATATATGAAGTATCGTAATTTTTTTATGTGGAATAATTTTTATTTTTATTTAAGTTCATAATCTTAGGAGCTTTTTTAAGATTCAAAAAATTGTTGGTTGATAACGAAAAATGAATGATTGATTTTAATTTATACTCCGTTATATAAAATTTCATCGATACTTTTTCGATGTGGGATAATTTTGAAGTGTTGGTTGATAACTAAGAACGAATGATTGCTCTTGTTAATATAGAATTTCTATCACTTTATCATAATTTATCGATGTGTGATAATATTAGTTAAGTTGATAAATTTATGAGCTTTTTTAAGACTCAAAAGATTGTTGATTGATATCTAAGAATGAATATTGCTCTTATTTATAATATAAAATTTTATCACTTTATCATAATTTTTTCAATGTGAGATAATTTTTACTCAAGTTTATAATTTTCGGAGTTATTTTAAGACTCAAAATATTTTTTTGTTGATAACTATGAATGAATGATTGCTCTTAAGCTTTTCTTAAGATTCAAAAAATTGTTGGTTGATATCTAAGAACGTATGATTGCTCTTATTTATAATACAGAATTTCTATACCAATGATATTAACTTTATAATCTTAATAACTTTTTTTTTGAAAACTCAAAAGATTGTTTGTTGATATCTAAAAACGAATCACTACGTATTACTCTTATTTATATATAACAGAGTAAAGAATTTCATCAGCTCACATCGTCATATTTTTTTCAATGTGAGATAATTTTTACTTAAGTTTATAATCTTAGTAGCTTTTATAGATTCAAAAGATTGATTGCTCTTATTTATTAATATAGAATTCATCAGCATATTATAATTTTTCGATGAGAGAATTTTTTACTTAAGTTTATAATCTTATGAACCCTTTTTAAGACTCGAAATATTATTGATTGATACTCCGTATCTAAGAACAAATGATTCTTATTATTTACAAAGAATTTGAGAAAATTTGGGATAATTTTTAATTCTTAGTTGATATCTAAGAACGATGATTGCTCTTATTAATATACTCCGTAGAATTTATCATCGTGTCATAATTTTTTTGACGTAGGATAATTTTAATTAAGTTTATAATCTTAGCAACTTTTTTAAGACTCAAATAAAAGATTGTTAGTTGGTATTGATGAACGAATGATTATTTTTATTTATATAAAATTTCTTCACCTCATCATAATTTTTCGATGTAGGATAATTTTTATTTAAGTTTATAATCTTAGGAACTTTTTTAAGATACAAAAGATTGTTGGTTGATACAGTATCTAAGAACGAATTATTGCTCTTATTTATGTAGAATTTCATCACCTCATCACAATACTCGTTTAGGATTATTTTTCCCTACACAAATTTCTATATATTCTTTATTTAAATTAAAAAATATATTAAAACTATAATAATTATTAATACTCCGTCCGTCCCAGTCAATAGTTCATACTTTCTCTTTTGGGTGTATCAGTCAATAGTTCACACTTTTCTTTTTGGGAAAGTTTTACCCTCTACTTTTTACTCCGTACTTTTTAATAAACAAACATTAATTCTTCTCTCACTACCTTAAATTTTGTCTATAAAGCAAATGTGAACTATCTATTGGGACAGAGGGAGCAATAATTATTTAAAAAATTCAAAATTTTAATTTCATACTCCATACTCTGTATTTTTTTAGGGTGAATAAATCAATATTAAACAATTATCAAACATAATTGACTAAGCGTTTCACGATGTTGCTGTCCAATTTTTGTTGCCTTATGAGGTGATAATCGTTGGTTTATATAGTGATAAGTTTTTATTCTTAAATGGAGTAGGAATAAGATTGTTTTTTTCCGATATAAATTCCAATATTATTTATATAATTTTTTTTAAAAAAAATCAAGTCTTAGGTGGAGTAGAAATTTTTTCATACAAATTTTTATATACTTTATTTAATCTAAAAAATATATTAAAATACTTGGACCAATCATATCGCTCGAAAAAAAAATAGTCTTAGGTGAAGTAGGATTTTTTTTCCTACAAATTTTTATATTCTTTATTTAATCTAGAAAATATATTAAAAAACTTGGACCAATCATATCGCTCGAAAAGTTCCTGCTTTATTTTTTTTTTGCAAGAAGGTAGTTCTCTTATATCTCATCAAAAAGGTACAAGAGTTTAGTCTTACAAAAGAATAAGTCACTATAGATTTGTACTTCAACCTTGCAAGCTAGCTATTATCTCATCATGTATTGACTCGTTTGTATTATGCAACATCAATATACTGACACTATACTGGATTTCCCGTATCAGAAATTCCTTTGGCCGGACTATCGATGAGAAGATTTGCCCATTCCTCTCCCTCCATAGGCTTGACACTGTAGCAGTAATACAACATCGGATCCACGAACACCTCCAATGCTTACTCCTCTTCCTGCTCGAAACCCAATGTAGCATAGTAGACAGATCATAGGACATTGTAGTAGCTCCGCACCATTGCATTATGGAAGAGAGTACCTCCCGTGAATACTCACACCTGAAAAAGAGGTGTTTCGGTTCCTCTTCACTCTGGTAGCAGAGATAGCCTCTATTTGCTAGTGGTAGCCCTCGCTTCTTAATGTTATCCTACATTGCTAACTTTCCTTGGTAAGCTAGTGTTAGAAAGAGTTTGTGTCAGGGGTAAATACCAGCATTCTAGCACGGTTTATACCAGCTAAGTTGGGGGTAAGGCATCCTAAGCACCTGATACATAGCAGCCACGTTAAATCTATTTCTTTGGGCACATCCCTGCAGGAGTTTTTTGGCCTCGGAAATGCTGCCTGCGTGATCTATCAGAATGTCTCTGGCTAAGATGATGCCTCTCAAGCTTTTGGAGTGGCGATCAACGATTGTAAGGTCCCATATAATAGTAGTAGGATGAAGATGACACCTAGTGACCCATTGCACCCAAATTGAGCCTTCCTTCCTATCCAACACCCATAGCCACTTAAGCATGAGTGCCTTGTTCCATATGTGAAAATATTTGATATTAAATCCTCCCTCCTTTCATGGCTTACTTATGCTATCCCAACTTTTATACACCATTTTCCGATTGTCACTAGTGGCTCCCCACGCTCTGCATATCCTGATAATTTGACGAATTACACCGGCAGGTAGGAGCAAGCTAGCGCCCCAAAAACTTTGAAGGCCAAAAATCATAGAGTTTAATAGCTGAATCTTTCCTGCATATGATAAAACTCTGCTAGACCAGTGCATAATGGTCCTTTGAAGCTTAGTAATTAACCCTCCATACATGTCGATAGTGAGTCTAGCATGATGTACTGGCACCCCAAGGTATCTAAAGGGGAAACGCCTCTCTTTGAACTCAGTATGCCACACGATTTGTTGCTTGACTGCTTCTCGTATGCCTCCAAAATAGATTTTTGTCTTCTCTGAACTAGCATGAAGTCCATATCTCTTAGCAAATAACTCCAAGGTCTATTTAACTTGAGCCACTGATGGTAGATCTCCCCTTATGAATATCATTAGATCGTCCGCGAATACAAGATGCGTTAGGCCAATTTTAGAGCACTTAGGATGATAAGAGACATTTACCTTAGAGCACATGTCCCTGAGATAACGCGATAAGATTTCCATGCTCAAGACGAACAGAAACGGCGATAGGGGATCTCCCTGCCTTATACCACTACGACCTTTGAAAACCTCATAGGATGCCCCATTCACCTTAACAGAGAACCATGAGCCTGTAATACACCCCTTTATCTAATTAATAAACTGGACAGGAAATTGGAATACTTGCAGCATATTTAGGACGAAATCCCACTGAAGTGTGTCAAACGCTTTAGATATATCGATTTTTAGCATACATCGGGGGGAGATTTCTGCCCTTGTATAACCCCTTAATAAATTCTGAGTGAGCATGACATTCTCAAAAAGAATCTTGTAAAATATGAAAGCAGCCTGCTCTTTCCCAACCACTTTAGGCATTATATTTGAAAGACGATTCGTCAGAATTTTACTTACTGTTTTATATATCATTGAGCAACATGAGATAGGTCTGAAATCCTTCACTGATTGGGGAACTTCCTTTTTAGGAATCAATGTTAATATGGTAGCATTTGCTTGCTTTGCCATGTGCCCGGTTTTGAAAAACTCAAGGATAGCTATGCATAAATCTTTCTCAATAATATGCCACGAGGCCTTAAAGAATCCGGAAGAGAACCCATCAGAGCCAGGACTCTTGTTAGAGTCAATACTAAAAAGAGTATCCTTAATCTTCGTAGCCGTCACAGGAGCTATAAGCATCTGGGCATCCCCTGATTCAACACAAGGCCCCTTCCTTAAGAACTCAACATCTAAAGGTAGTACCAACTGTGCTTTACCCAGTAAGTCCGTGTAGTAATCTACAAAAGCTTGACCAACGTCATCCAAACCAGAGTGGAAGATTCACTGTTTCAAGAATCCCACCATCTGCTGCTGGTGTCTCTCTTTGATCTTAGCAAAGAAAAACTTTGTACATCTATCACCCATGCTAATATTTTTTACCTTTGCTCGCTGCTGAAGAATGTTCAGTTCTATTTTCTTGACCCTTGCATACTCAGAAGTGAGCCTTTTTTCCTCCTGAATGAGAGCAACCGACAAGGGAGTAGCAACAAGTTGCTGCTGTACTCTCTTAAGGTCCGCTCTAAATCCCACAACCTGCATGCTAATCCCAGAAAAATGTGCTTTGTGAAGGCCTTGCAGTCCCCTCCTGACCTGCTTTAGTTTTCCCATAAGGCGAAACATGGTGTTCCCAGAGATTGGGGCATTCCAATTCTCCCTTATAGTGGCAAGAAAATCCGAATGAGCTATCCAGGTATTTAGAAACCTAAAAGGCTTCCGTAAAGGCGTATCATCTACAAAGCCAACTACCTGGGGACTATGATCAGAAATCCCAAGCAATAAGCTTTCAGCAGTAGTTCTGTAGTTCCAAGCACTATTGATAAGTACTCTGTCTAGTTTGGAGCAAGTGTGAGTGTCCACATCTTGCTTGATAGTCCATGAGTACCCTGTGGTAGGCATATCCACCAGTCCACAGGCATGAATACAGTTATTAAAATCCAGAATTTCAGCGAGGACAGGAGGAATGACACTCAATTTCTCCTTAACATCTCGGATGATGTTAAAATCCCCCATTAGCAACTACCCCAAAGAGCTGGACGTATAATTTGATAGAGTGCACCATAACCTCTGTCTATCCTCTGCCTTATTGCTGCCATAGACGACAGTGAAAAGAAAATCCCTACCTGATCCATGGTGTGTTACATGACTGTGAATGCACTGATGCTGTTCATCAAAAATCTGAATGGTGACACTAGAGGAAGACCAAATCAACCAAATCCTACCATTATAATGAGACTTATAGTTACTATGCACTTGGTATTGTGCAAACTTATTCTTAAAAATTTTATTAGCCTTATTTTCCTTAACCCGGGTTTCAATCAGGCCAAGTATGTCTAATTTATTTTCCCTGATAAAACCCACTACCTCCTCTTGCTTTACAGGTTTATTAAGGCCCCTGATGTTCCATGTTGCTATCTTCATTGAAGTTTATCAGGTGGGATTCTCTCCTCAAGAAGCCCCCCCATAGTACTCTCACAACCCCATCAAGCAAGTAGAAAGCATTGGATGTAATTACAGGTGTACTACATTCTGGTTTCAGAGTCATTCCACTACTCTTCTTAGCTGAGACTGTCTTGAACCCATCCTCAGGACCGCCCTCATCACCTCGCTCATCAGGCTGCACTGTTAAGGGGCCTAGCAGAGGCTTCTCCTGCACAGAAGAAGTCGGAGCAAGCAGAGTTTGAGCAGGAGCATTTCCTTCATCCACTAATTTTCCCTCAACCTGCTTAACTACCTTCCCTTTTTTCCTGTTCAGCTTACAAGAGGAGGAGGTATGGCCTAGTCTCTTGCAGGTGTGGCAATAATATGGCACCCATTCATAAATCACCTTCTGAATTGAATGACCTACAAAAGGAGCATTGATAATCACATGTTCAACCAAGTCTTTAGAGACATTGACCTCAACCATGACCCTAACAAAGGAGAGTCGGGCTTTACATGTCGTGGTAAGATCAGCAAAAAGGGGCTTCCCCACCTTACTCGCCATCTTACTTAGTACAGAATCCGTCCACACGTGAGGATCGAGGTCAGGAAACAAGATCCACACCGGAACTATAGCAACACTATCCATAATACTCGAGAAATATGGGGTCCATTGTTTCAGAATCAGTGAGTTAGACCCTAAGGTCCAAGGACCTCTCTTGAGCACCTCAGCCATGGATTCCTCATCATCGAATTTGAAGCTAAACCAGCCTCGCTTGAAATACCTTACCAAGGGAAGCTTCCCAAAGTTCCAGTGTTTAGCAATGAAGTCGGACATTTGCTTCAAGGTAGGTTCCCCTCCCCCCCCAAAAAAAAACATTCCCCATTAAAGTATGCGACCATTGAAGGATCTCCTCCTGTATTTCAGATATATCACTATCTATTTCTGCAGACTTAGCACTATCCTCATGGTAGTACAAGCTCATACCAGGCGGAGATTTCCCCGTAGTGATATCAGCCCATTTATTCAGTGATTTTCCAGGCACAACATGGTCATCAACAATAACCTCATCACTAGTAGTATGATTAACCGAGTTTGATGTGATTCCAGTAGATTTAAGAACATGATCAGAGTTCAGACTAGCAGGATTACTTACAGTAGTATTAATGGCGTCACTAATGAAATCATTAATACAGAAGTTACCCCTTGGCAGAGAGAGCTGGTGTTGCAATTCCTCTAATTGTGATGCACCCTCTGCAGCGTCAGTACCCCGAGTAGTTGTTTCCGACAGTTCCAGAGCTTGCCGTGACTTTTTCGGTGGCCGACCTGGCTCTTTCCCCATAATCGAAGAGCTTGGAGTGTACTTCAATGGCGTTCTCAGTGTCTCTAACAGAATCGCTCAGGTTAGAGAGAGAAAGTTTTTTCTCTAACTGAAAACTTTTTATTTTATTTTCAAACTTGAGGGAGCTTGAGTGGTCATCTTTAACTCATAATAAAGTTCAATAATATATTAATATATTGATTGTTCATAATATATATTGATTGTTCCTGCTTTGTGATGAACTTACTTTATTAATATATATTGATTGTTCCTGCTTTATTGATTGCGCAGAGGAACTGAGGAAGTTTCTGCTTTATTAATATATATTGATTGTTCATAATTATGAAGTATTATTGGTGAAATTCAATGATCAATACATACCTACTCATACTCGTATTAGTTATTTAGGTCTCGTTTGGTTCATCAGGGAACTAACTTCCTGTAGGAAGTTGTAATTCCCACGAACTTACTTCCCACATCAACTTCCCGTGAATTTACAAATATTTGTTTGGTTGTCATCCTGGAATTCACACTTCACATGAATTGAATTCTCGTATCTTGTTTGGTTGCACTAATCTAATTCCCATTATTTTGTTTATAAAGACAATTATGCCCTTTATTAATCAAGGTTATAAAACTTATGAAATAATTTATTTATTTCAAGACTTATGAAATAACTAAAATTGTCTCCCCCATGATACGCAGTCGTAGCAAAATTACGTCATCAGCATAAAAAAGAACATTATTTTAAAAAAATATTGGTTCATTGATCAGCTTATTATACTCCCTCCATTTTTTATTGTTGTACTCATTTGCTTTATACACTATTCTTAAGGAAAATGAATAAAAAATTAAAATGAGAGAGAAGTTGATACAAGTCATAGTAGAAAGTATTAAAAAATGAAGATGTGAGAGACTAATATGGAAAGAATAGAATGGGAAGAACAATAAAAAAAGTCTCAAAGAGAAAAATTGGTAAAAACATTAATAAATGGAGGGAGCACTATTAAATTAAAAAAATGATTATAAAGATGGGGAGTTGGGTGAAAAAATAGGATTATAAAGTGAGAAATATGATGAGTGCATAAGGGTAAAAAAGTTGTTAGCATGAGTCGGGATGTGGGAAGTGCAGCTCACCAAGGGAGCTTGATGAGCAATTTCCCACATCATCTAGTAAGTGCAACTCATGATGTAAGTTTGAGTTCCCCCAATTTTTCACTTTTGGTAACCAAACATGTAACAACCCGGATTTTGGATGACTTAATATATATATAAAGGAGGAAGTTTTCGAGCAATATGATTGGTTCGTTACGTCGAAACTCAATTTAGGAAAGTATCATTAATAATAAAAAAAATCAAATAGAGAATCTTTTAATTATTACAATCAATATATTTAATCTATTATATTAATGTTATGTTTTATAAATTTTCATCTAAAAATCTTTAAATTTCATTTAACAACAAGTTATCGTAAATAAAATTATAAAAATGAATTAATTAGATTCCTGGTAAAAAATGTTTTCATTAGAGTATAAATTTCATATTATTTATTTCATAATATTTGCTCGAAAAAGTGATGAATTTGTTACATATAAAGATATTAAAGTTATCTCACATCGACAAATTATAATAAGGTGATGAAATTCTATATTATAAATAATACAGTAGTAATCACACATCAACAAATTATAATAAGATGATGAAATTCTATATTATAAATAATAGTAATCATCTATTCTTAGATATCCACCAAAAATCTTTTGAGTCATAAAGAACTCTTAAGATTATAACATATATAAGAGTAATCATTGTTTCTGAATATCGACAAAAAAACTTTTGATTTTTTAAAAAACTCTTAATAAGACTACAAACTTAATATTGTCCCACATTGAAACAATTAAAATAAGATGATGACTCTATATTTGTGGACATGACGTAGGTCCACCCCGACGCGGCCACGCGCGGGTTTGGGTAGGCGAATGAATCTCGTAGTAAGATTGTTCTCGGGTTCAAAATTTAAGTCAAAGTTGGAGTCGCCACCGAATTTATGGTAATTCGGAACCATTCGAGCCCACTCTATGTCGTCATGGGCTATACACAAAGTACGACCCACTTCGATTTCTGAGTTTATTGGGCCCGTCCCTTTGCATTGCGATACCGATACCATCTACACCGGTATCGTGTAAAGAATGACTCTCGTGTGCCAACGGTTTCGGGCATCCGGAAACCGAGGTTCTGAGTAAGAGGTGAGGGTACGTGTTGGGAAGCCCACTAAGGACACCCAACCCCGCCCGCACAATGGCGGCCTTTACTAAGACATCGTTAGTGTTCGTGTACGCGCGATAGTAAAACGACTAAATGATATGCAAACAGCGTTTTCGGCTAAGCATGCGAATTATTGGTTAACTACGTCATTTTAATGCATCTTGATTCACGTCAAAGTGATTTAGCATGTGATGTTCATTTAAGGCAATAAATGGCAAACATCGAAAATAGAAAACTCGTAAATAAATTACAAATTACACGGGCGGAATACAACCCGGAATTCACAATACAACGAGCAATAAAATAGAATAATCGAATAGGAAATGGTAAACGTTAACTAGAAATGGACCCATATATAATAAATATAAACTAGACCGTAAGTTGTGCAAACGGACGAACTTCGATTAAATACACATTATATTGTGTATTAAACGGAGGACGGAGATATGGAACCTAGACGTGGTGCTAGCCTGATCCTGAATCTCGATGCCTTGTCCTGACTTATCACATCGAGGAATAAATTCTAAATTAATCATGTGTCGGATACGACTAAAGAGTCGTCGACACAAGATTAATAGTGCGAGACCATCGATCAAAGTCGTTTTAAGTGATATGATATGCATGAGTTTTGAAAAATAGGATCACGTGATTGACTTTACACGTGTCGACTAAAAGTCGTAATAAAATTGACGAGGCTCAAATGATGATCAAAGCGCTCGGTTTTCCAGGCTACAGGGTCCACTCGATTGAGTCATGGCACGGACTCGGTCGAGTGTGCCTTTAAGGTGGCTACTGCCCGGTTTTTGGGGTGCTACTCGATCAAGTGGCCCATGGCACTTGGTCGAGTGCCCCCTATACGAGGCGTGGCTCGTTTCGTTTTATTTGTTCAAAGTCGATGGTTGGCCGAGTTAGATAGAAATATTGCATGATTTAAATTTAACTCAGTTTTCGGTGCTATGATCGTGTACTATTACGATTATAATACCGTCATCGGAATTTTATAGGAAAAGTTGTTATTGGATTGAAAAGATTTGGTTAGTGACGAAATGGTGTCCCTCCGCGTCACAACATCAAAACTAATCCTAACGGATTATTTGATGTTGATTTTCGCATCAACGGATTTCCCACTAATCTTATAAATGGAGTCAAACGCGTTCAACTATGATCGACCACGATCACGTTACGCCCTTGAGTACGTTGGGGCGGCGATCCTCGAAAGGGTGCCACCTCCGTCGTTGCTCGTAAAGGGATTAAACGGACTTTGGATGGTCGTCATAGTCAAACGTGTTACGACCCGAATTTTAATATTATTATGTACATATACACATACACGGTATTAATTGTTAATGACGAAATATAAATAAATAAATAAATAAATAATGTTAGTGGTTAGAGTACATAAATAAAATGTTAGGTTGCGATAAATAAAATGTTAGTAGCAAAATTTGTTCCGGTCACGGAAACAATTAACCCGGCTCTGGATCAGGGTTGTATAATTGGATTATCAGTGAGCAATTGATCGTCTGATTTCCTTAAACCTCCCCTTTGTCTCACTCCCTTGATCGGACCTTCCCGGCGGAGTTGGCCTGCTCCCTGCACAATGAACGCACAGGGCCTCGGAGGTTGTCCGAGGAAACCCTCTCCGATGCCTAAGTTAGTCCGTGAAATGCCTTGATGAACCTAGCTCGTGAGGAACTAGGTGGCGTTTTTAGGAGTAAGAGTCTAGAGAGAGAAAATCCAACCCTCTCATGTGGGAAATGGGAAAGTATTTATACCTTCCCACAAGAGAGAGGAAGAGAGAAAAGAAGAGAGGGAAATGGGTGGATGCTCGCGCGACACGTGGATTCACCTTGTCCACTCATTTCCCCTTACCTTAGGCAAAATGACGGATGGGTTCCCGGTTCTCCTTTGGTTCTGCTTGGGTGGGGCGCCCTGGAAGCAGGCAGGGGGCTTGGTTGCCCTGCTCGGCAGGCGGCAAAGCCATGCCAGGCAACTGAGTGATTAAGGCCATCTACTTGGAGGTTTTAATGATATTGCTGGGAGGTCTGCTGGGCAGGTCTTCTCCTACTCTTGGATCGGGCACCCTGGGGCCTGACTGGCAGGCGACCCGAGGCTGACTACCGACCCCCATCAATTGACCCTCGCCGGCTGAGGGGGAGCGGGGCTCCTGCTCGGCAGGCGACATCTTGTTTCGGGACGGCGGGAGGCTGACTCCTTGAACACTCTTGCATTAAATGCGTTGCATGTTCCCGAGGGAACGAGCTTTAACTTCTCTGGGTATGCAGAGAGTTTAAACGTCTTCTTTCATGATTATTCTTCTTCGCAAAGTGGGTTTTCGAACAGTGTGCCAGTTTGATGATTGGCTCTCCTCTTTGCAGAGGTGGTTGAAGCTCCATTAATGCTCTGGTTCTGCTCTTTGTATAAATTGCATCTTCCTTCACCATTTTCACGACCCATTTCCAACTTTCCTTTCTTTCTTTGTCTTTAATCATGGTTTGGATCAAAAAATTTGTGACTCGCCGTGGAGCTCGATATGTTACTTTTGTTTTTAGAGGGTTATGGCGGCTTCGGTACGCTCGAGCTGCTTACCGAGCTGTCCGCCGTAGCCATCGTTCACGGCGTTACTCCCGTCAGAAGGGCAAGAGGGTTCCTACCAGGTTGAACAAACGTCTCAAGAGGTCCTCACCCCCCCTGCGCCTAGATTCAGGCGTTGCCCCCAGGGAGGGGGTTGCTTTGACAGGGGATGCCACGAATGCTTTCCGTGGCTGCACCCTGGACAATTTGATCCTAACTTCTCTGATACTGACTCCTCCTTGGCGTCAGGGCCCTCCTCGCCTGTGAAGAGGACAGGTTGTCGCACCTGCGACGAATCCCAGGCCGTTCCCTTTGGCAGGGACTGGGAGGATAGCAGCCGAGACTCCGACGACAGCGAGGGTCTTGGTTGTTTGAGTGACAGGGATGAGGATGGGGTCCCTGACGATCCTTTCAAAGACTCCCCAGACTGGGACTGGGGCCCAGATTTTGGGGGCCCAGACAGCCCTGGGGACCCTTCCCCTGACTTGGATGATGACTAGGCCTGCGTAGCAAAGCGTTTGTTTGTTGGGCCGGAATTATTGGGCCCTTGTATATTTTCTTTTCTCATTTGGCGCTGAATGTAATTTTCCCTTTTGAGGTTTAATGAAATGAAATTCAGGCAATGTGTTTGTGTATTGTATTTTTAATATTTGTTTATTACTTTTCGTTTGAAGTGAAGAGGGGACGTCACAGGGTGATCAATCCCTTGACACTTTTTGGTCCTTTCGAGGTTATTCTTGGGAGACTACACAGGGCTGACTTCTGAGGATGTGACGCGTGGGCAGTGGTCTTTGGGTGGACTCCTGAGATTTTGGCGACTCTTTGTATGCCCTTCTCCCTATAAAAGCAAACAGTTATACACTCTTCCTCTTTTTCCTTCTTCAATCTTTCTTCTCTCTTGGAATCTTCCTACTCTCTCTTTCTGCAAAACCCTTGGGTGTTGACGACTCGTACCCTACTTTGTACCCCCATTTCTCTGGGAGATTCCTTCTTCAGGCCTTCATCGTACCGGCAGGCGATCTTAGGTTAGACTTTTGTCTTCCATTTCTTGCTTTTTCCTTTTCGATTTCTTGTTTTCCGCTTCCATTAGAGTTGAAAATGTCTAGAACTCGTGAGCGGATTCTACCTTTTGTTGACCCATCAAAGAGGGGGGAAGGGGTGAACTTTGCCTCCTCCTCTAGGGAGGTTGGTTTCGAGGAAGAACATTCGGCGGACGGCGGAGGTGGTAACTCTCCTGATCCCCCTTCGTTTGACGCCATTGACTCGGATGACGAGGCGTTGGAAGTTGACCCTTCTAAAACCTCTGGCCCCCTTATTCGTAGGGAAAGGGGTAGGGTTTACTATTTAGATAGAGTCAAATACCGCATCCCTTTGAGTACTTTCCCTGACCCGTAAAATCGGGACTTGATCCTTGCAAAGAACGCCGCCGGTGTGATTGAGCGGTTTTACAACTTCGGGGAGGGGTACACAATCGTTATCCCCGGCGAAAAAGATACCATATGCAACCCTCCCGACGGGTGCATAGCGGTTTACCATAAGTGCCTGGAGTTCGGCCTTCGCTTTCCCCTCCATCCTTCCTTGGAAGAGATCTTCAGGCGTATGAACGTCGCCATCGCCCAAATGACAGCCACGGCTGTCAGGTCGTTGATTGCGTACATCTGGACTTTTCTGTTCCACCGCGCCGAGCCTTCCATTGACGCCCTGCGGTTTATGGTGGGCTTACAAATGGTTTCTTCTGGGAGCGTGGGCTCCCCTGGTTATTGGTCCCTTTTGAGGCAGAAGGGACATTCTTTGGTGTGGCCTGCCATGGATAGTTTGAGAGACTGGAAGAACAACTTCCTTTACGTGCACAGCATCCATGGGTGGAGGATTCCCCGTCATTTCAGGAATCATGTCCATACCAGGCTAGAGACCCCTGAGGAGTATCACCCCGGCGTGGGTGGAAAAGCCTTGGAGGTGAAGCTGAGCGAGAAAGACAAGGAATTGACGGGCTATTTTGCTGCCCACACTGATAAGTATGGGGTGTATGGCCCTACATTATAGCTCCCCCATGCGGAGCTTATTGCGACTGATAAATACCTGACCCGGTTGGGCATGAATCCGGGTCTAGATGAAGGTAGTTCAGGAGTGTTGATGATTCTTTCTTACTCTTTTTTCTCTTAAAGTGTCCTGACAGTTCGCCTGTTTGTCTTGCAGCTCTCGCTACCTTCATTTGGAGAAAAGGGGAGGTGAGGCGCCTGGGTCTGACCGAAACCCTTACTGTCGTTCAAAGTCGTCCTTCTCTTCCCCCTGATTTTAAGAAAGGTGAGAAGAATCTTATGAAGTACTTGAAGGGTCTGTCGTTCAATAGACCAAGGCTCCCTCCCCCTCCTAGAGCAACGCCTGCAAAAACGGCGGTTTCTGAGGCCACCCCCTCTCCAGTTGCGAAGGTGATTGCCTGTGAGGCTACCCCTTCACCTGTTGGCAGGCAGGGGGGCCTGTCAGCAGGGGTTCAAATTCCCTTGGGGCCGCGGGCTGCGGGCTCCGAAGAGACTGGGGAGAGCACTCCCAGGGAGCTGATTAGAAAGAGGAGCAGGGAGGCTCCAAATGCTGACCAAGTGGTGGACCTGGAGACTACCATGCCTGAACCCAAACGTTTTGCTCAGGGGGTTCCTGCTACCCTCTTTTCCGAGGAGAACACTGAATTCCATTACACCACCGGCGATAGCCAAGATGTTTCCGCCTTACTCTCCGACTCTGGAGCAGTTCTAGCGGACCATCTCCTCAAGACTGTCCATTCAGCCACCAACCAAGTGACCCAGTACGTCCAGCGTACTGCAAAAATCATCCAAGCTTCTGCAGAGCTGGCGGCCCTTAACCGCCTGAGTGATGAGGAACTGTCTAACTCTGACCGCCTTTCTGCAGTCGAGAGGGACGTTGCTCTCATTGCCAGTCTGAAGGACCAGTTGGCGAAAAAGGAGACCGAGCTGGAAGAGGTCAAGGGTCAGGCGATCCACTGGAAGTCTGAGAATGAGAAGGCTATCAGGGAGGTGTCCCGCCTAGGGGAGGAGTCAAAGAGAGCTCAGCAGGCCTTCGCGGAGTTGGAGCAGGCCAGGAAAGCTTTGGCTGAGCTGGATCACGCCAAGAAGAGCGTCGTCGACCTTGGGGAGCGCCTTTCCAAGGCAAATTCAGATCTGCAGGCGGCTCTTGGCGATCTGGCGGCGAAGACCAAGGAATGGGAGAAGGAGAGGGACGAAATACTCCAGGAGGTGGAAACGGCTGTGTCGGCGGGCTTTGTGAATGGGGCCAACTCTTGTTTGGGGGTAGTTATGGAGGCTGTCAGGGAGATGTTCCCTGGTTTTGATGAAGATGCTTTTCGGGCCCTCTACACTGCCAAGGACGAAGCTCAAATGCGCAGACTGTCTGAAGGGGCTGCTACTTCTGGCCCCGACGCTCCCCCTGCTTAATATGGAGGGCAGTCTTCCTCAGAGGGCTCTTGTTCGTCTCCCGCTGCGCCTGTGCCGATGCCTTAACTTCTTTATTTCTTTGCGCGCCGAGCCCTTTGGTGGCCGGCTGCCGTGTTTTAATTGTAATCACTTGTTTAAAAACTCTTATCCTGTGTACCTTTGACCCTATTCCTTTTTATGTAGATTTTTCTGTTTGCTTTGTCTGTTTTTGTTCGGTTTTTCATGAGTTTGATGCGCAGCCTGTCCCTGCCTGCCCAGAGGTAAGCAGGGGGGTTCCTTAACGTTTTTTATACAAGGTTGGGGGGCCTGCCCCCAGTCCTTGTTGATCCGGCCTGTCCCTAGCTTTTATTCAAAGTCCAGGAGGCCTGCCCCCTGCCCTGCCCAGAGGTAAGCAGGGTGGCTCTTGCGTTTTTTATACAAGGTTGGGGGGCCTGCCCCCAGTCCTTGTTAGTTCGGCCTGTCCCTGGCTTTTGTTCAAAGTCCAGGGGGCCTGCCCCCTGCCTGCCCAGAGGTAAGCAGGGTGGCTTTTGCGTTTTTTATACAAGGTTGGGGGGCCTGCCCCCAGTCCTTGTTAGTTCGGCCTGTCCCTGGCTTTTGTTCAAAGTCCAGGGGGCCTGCCCCCTGCCTGCCCAGAGGTAAGCAGGGTGGCTTTTGCGTTTTTTATACAAGGTTGGGGGGCCTGCCCCCAGTCCTTGTTAGTTCGGCCTGTCCCTGGCTTTTTTTCAAAGTCCAGGGGGCCTGCCCCCCGCCTGCCCAGACGTAAGCAGGGTGGCTTTTGCGTTTTTTATACAAGGTTGGGGGGCCTGCCCCCAGTCCTTGTTAGTTCGGCCTGTCCCTGACTTTTGTTCAAAGTCCAGGGGGCCTGCCCCCCGCCTGCCCAGAGGTAAGCAGGGGGGCTTTGATTTTTTGTTGGGGGGTTCATTTCTCCCAGTTTTGGCAACAGGGGGGCCTCCCCCTATTGCCCCCTGCTCGTTTGTGTGTGAGGGCGCAAGTTTGAACAGGCAACGAGTATAAATCTGATGCTTTTCTCATTTCTTTCATGAAATTTTGGACATTAAGGTGGTCGGAGCCGTCGACATTCTTTGACCGTCCTCCGCCATTGTTTTTAGTAAAAATAAAAACTACCCTTAGACCTGGTTCAGACATAGTATTTCTTCAGGGTGTCCGCATTCCAGTGAGCATGCAATTCTTGTCCTTCAAGGTTAGCGATTTTATATGTGCCTGATCCCAGGATTTGAGTCACTTGGTATGGACCTTCCCAGTTGGCACTTAGCTTTCCATGTTCCCTTGATTTTCCAACCGCCTGCGTTTATCTCAGAACCAGTTCACCCATCTGGAAGTTCCTCTGGCGGACTCTGGTGTTGAAGGCTTTCCTCATTCGTTGCTGGTAGGCAACGATGTTGGTGTTGGCCTCCTCCCTTAACTCAATGACTAGATCTAAGGCCTCAACCATTGCAGCTTCATTCTCAGTACGGTCGTATTGCAGGGAGCGTAGAGATTGGATCCTTGCTTCAATAGGTAACAGAGCCTCTACTCCATATACTAGACCGAATGGGGTCTGGCCTGTAGACTCTTTTCGGGTGGTTCGAATTGACCAGAGTATGCTAGGAAGTTCATCAGCCCACCTACCCTTGAGGTCATCTACCATTTTCTTCAGACCATTTAAGATTTGCTTGTTGGTTGCCTCTGCTTGTCCGTTGGTTTGAGGGTGATAGACGGCTGAGTAGGCAACTGCGATGTTGTGGCTTTCTAGCCAGATTCTCAGGGGATCATTGTCAAACTGCCTGCCATGATGATCAAACACCAACATTTTTGGTAGGCCGAATCTGGTGATAACATTTCGCCAGATCACCTTTCTGACTGCTGGCTCGGTAATGTTGGGCACGACTTCAGCTTCTATCCATTTGGTGAAGTAGTCTATGGCGACAATCAAGAATTTCCTGCCCCCTGTGGCCACCGTGAGGGGTCCTAGTATGTCCATCCCCCATTGAGCGAAGGGGATGGGGGATAGGATTGGCCTGAGCTCCTTGGCCGGCGCATGGATTGATGGGGCGAAGAGCTGGCACTTTCTGCATTTCTGGGTCAGGCTCTTGGCATCCGCCAGCATAGTAGGCTAGTAGTAGCCTGCCCTTAGGGCTTTGTGGGCCAGTGATCTCCCTCCGATGTGATGTCCACAAATCCCTGAGTGGATATCCTCCAATACTTCGGCAGCTTGGTCTGCCCGTAGGCATTTGAGCAGAGGATAGGTAAAAGATTTCTTATAGAGTTCTTCACCAATGAATATGAACCAGGCTGCTTTAGCCTGTATCTTTCTCTTTTGTACTGTTTCTGATGGCAGGATACCATGTTTCTTGAACTGGATGAAGGGAGTCATCCAACTTTCCGGCCCTTCCTCCACGGTGCTAATCGCCTGACAGGGGCTAGTAGACTTCTCATGTAAGACGTCAACCCACACTGACCTCCGTATGTCCTGTAGACTGGAACTTGCTTGTTTTGACAGGGCATCTGCTCGACTGTTCTGGGAACGGGGGATCTGTTTGATCTCATATGATTTCAGGCCTGATAACTCTCCTCTCACCATCTCTAGGTACGTGGCCATTGCCTGGTCCCTGGCTTCATACTCACCATTGATTTGGTTGGCGATGAGCTGGGAGTCTGTTGCCAGGACAATCCGTTCTGCCCCTGCGGCTTTGGCTAGCCTGACGCCTGCGAGTACTGCTTCATACTCTGCTTCGTTGTTTGATGCAGGGAAGACAAACCTGAGTGCATGCTCAAAGTCAGTCCCCTCTGGGCTGGTCAGTACGACGCCTGCGCCTGCGCCATTGGCTGTCGAGGATCCATCAGTATGCACGACCCACTCCTCGGCGGGGGTCTCTTCTTCCCCTGAATGGGAGCACTCAGCCAGGAAATCGGCTAAGGCTTGGGCTTTGATGGCTGTTCTTGGCTGGTAAGATATCCCTAGCCCACTCAGCTCGATTGCCCATTTCAGCAATCTGCCTGATTTCTCAAACTTTTCCAACACTTTCTCCAGCGGTTGGTCGGTGAGGACCACGACCGGATGCGCGTCAAAGTAAGGTCTGAGTTTTCTGGCAGCAATAATGACTGCATAGGCGGCTTTTTCGACCATCGGGTAATTTTTCTCGGCTGCCCCCAGCGCATGACTTACAAAGTATATAGGTTGCTGGGTACCTGCCTCTTCCCGTAAAATGACCGCGCTGACAGTTATATTAGTTACCGCGATGTAGAGGAAAAGTTTTTCCCCTGCTACTGGTCTTGCCAGGGTGGGGAGCTTCTTAAGATGGTCCTTCAATTGCTCGAAGGCTTCTTTCTGCTCGTTTTCCCACTTGAATTGTTTGTTTCCTTTCAGTATCTTGAAGAAAGGAGTAGACTTGTCTGCTGATCGGGCGATGAATCGTGCCATGGCGGCCATGCGTCCCGTCAGGCGTTGGATGTCTCTAATGGTCTTGGGTTCAGGAAGGTCCAGAACCGCCTGAACTTTCTCAGGGTTGGCGTCTATTCCACGAGAGCTGACCAAGAATCCCAGGAATTTACCGGAACGGACTCTAAACGTACACTTTTTTGGATTGAGTTTCATTTTGTAGGTGCGCAGGGAACAGAAGGTCTCCTGCAGGTCTATCAGGTGCTCCCTGTCCTCTTTGCTTTTCACGATGGCGTCATCGACGTAGGCCTCAATGTTTCTGCCTTTTTGACCCTCAAACACTTTATCAACTAAACGTTGGTATGTGGCCCCTGCATTTTTAAGCCCGAATGGCATCATCTTGTACATGTAGGTGCCTGAACTGGTGATGAACGCATACTTCACTCTGTCCGGCTGCCATAAGTATACTTGATGATACCCTGAAAAGGCGTCTAGGAAGCTCAGCATGGTATATCCACTGGTGGCGTCTACCAGTTGGTCGATTCTGGGGAGCGGATAACAGTCTTTCGGGCAGGCCTTGTTGAGGTTTGTAAAGTCTCATTTTATTGGAAACGGCCCACTGGGCCTGAATTTGAGGTCGTTTTTCAGAGATTTGAACTCCGTTAAATGCCCACGTCGGATACTATTGATTCTGAGTCCGTATTCGAGCGTATTAAGTCACGTTTACGTCTGATCATCATCGGGTGTTTTGTCGGGAACTACTATAGACACTAGCAGGCAAAATGCGGGTGTCTACAGAGCCCCCACTCTGAGTGAGGCTTGGACAAGGCGAAAGTCAAAGTAGCTACCAGGCCAATCGAGGATTACGACCTGGCAGCCTTCCGGTCGGGTCGTTTATAGTCCATTAGACTCGCGTGAAGGGCTCGCCAGCCATAAGAAAAGGGTCATACCTGTCTTGATGATGATAGCTCCGTGAGGATTCGAACTTGTCTTTGCAGTCATAGGTGTACCCGTATGTCGACACATCACATCTTGGATGTATCATTCCAGGAGAAACGCCAACTCATGCTGGGGAGTAAAGTAGCTGCGCAGGGACTTGCTTCTGAAATCTTGGGTGTACCCGTATGCCGACACGTCACATCTTGGATGTAGCATTCCAGGAGAAACACCGCCTTTGATGTTCCGTTTGGGAAGCACTAGCTGGTACCTGAAATGTTAGATACATAGGCAGAAATAGCAGGCATAGTAGATAGCAAGATAGCATATAGGAAATGATGTTAGCATCTATAGACTGGCTTGCGCTGGGGAGAATGATTTTTGAAATCGAAGTCCTGAAAGCAACTCACGTGCTAGGAGATAGGTTTTCAAAATTGAAAAGGAGTAGAAAAGAAATTTTCAGTTTAAATAGATTGAAATTTTACCTTGTCGAAAAGGATTTTATCAAATGGCTAAGTTTTGCAAACTTCAAAGCAAGAATTAAAGAGAGAGGCCTACCGACAGACTCGACTCTGGACGCGACAGGACGAGTTGACAGACACAACTTGGACTCTCGAGGGGTTGGGCCGTGACTCGGCAAGGGGGTGGGCCACATAAAATGACAAGACTCTTAAGCTGCGCTATTCCGTAGCCTAGGCGAGTGGCAACACGGTCGAACGTCGAAATGGGAAGGATGTACTATAGGGTGGCTGCAGTAGTCTGTAACGAGACTGTAACGACAGGACTTTGTAGTAGCAATGTTATAGTCTGGTGCTCTTTTGAATCTTTGGTTTTGGGGTACAGTCCCAAAATGGGTATCGCTTCGAGTCCTTGACAAATTCTCGTCTTTGACTGAGCCGAGTACTAGGACACTTTATAGAAAGGAGGTTAGTTTTTGAAAATCATTTGAATTATGTGAATGGATGGGAGTCTTCTGCCTAAGAGAAGCCCCCAGGACGACAAAGCTAGTTGTTGAGAACATGACAGTGTCGTGATAACATGACAGTGTCATGATGGTGCTTTTTTATATTTGTGTCAATGTGGGTAGTTGTGCCCTTGTTTGAAAGGCTGCCTACGTATTCACGTGTAGTGAAATCAAACCAAGCCGTAGTTCAGTGGATTGGAAGATATATTATGGTGCCTAGTTTATTAGGGCTTTGTGTGTAACTAGCCATAGCGATGGTGTAGGCTAGGTGAATTCCCAATGATGTCTTGATCAAAGGGCAAGAACAGTTAGGATGTTGATCCCGTGACTGTGAACGTTCTCTGGGGTAGCCCCTAGAGGTGGTATGAACTATTTGGGCATGTTCTATGCCGACTGCAAGTTGAGTTCCCGTGTTTGGGGTTGGTAGCTGGTTTGGATGTTTTTGGAAATGTGGTGCCAGGTAGAAAGTGGCTTTGATGTTTTGAAATCTGGAGCTCGATTTTGTGGAGCTAAAGCTTCAAGGGCAAGGTATTGTAATGTGGTAGGAAAGGGGGAAGTCGAGTAAAAATGACTCGAACTTCAATCGCGGTAGGTTGATAATGCAGGATCTGATTTCCATGTCTGGCCCTAATGGTTAGGGGTATCCTATGGAGCTTGAATCCTCAAAATTCCGGGCTGTCTCTTAGCCTAGGTCTCGGGAAGGTCTTGAAGGTTGTAATGTGGGAAGGCTAAGTGTGGTGTTAGCTAACCAGCTTGATTGTCTCTCCCCTTTTTGATGGTATAGGTATCGATAATTTTTGAATTGACCGTACCCCGGTCAAGGAGCTTTCACTTGAGTTGACCTCTTAGCCCCGGACGTGGGATTCTTTATTTGAGTTGACCGTGCCCCGGTCAAGGGTTCCTCTTTTTGATGATGGCCTACTTTTTTTTGTTTTAGCCTTTTGCTTTTTCCTTGGACTTTTGATTTTTTTTAGCTATCCTCCCCTATGGTGTTGTGGGTGGATACGGGGGTGGGCCTATTGGTTGGATTAGGCTTGTGGAGCTAAACCTTTGTAAGGTGTAAGCCTAGTTGGTGTTTGTGTGAGTGCAACTCGCGGTGGAGTACTCTACGGTAAGCATGGTGATTTGGATCTTGGTATTGTCATCATAATTCCGAGCAGGCTTGGTGGGAGTATCGTCCCGAGCTGGGCATAGAGTCACGATGCTTTTTTTTTTGCTTCTGGTCAGACTAACGCTTAAGGTAGGGATTGGTCAGTTTTATTGGAAGGGTGTTTATTGTGGGAAATAGGCTTGCCTCCCGTCTTGAACCCAAACTAGGAGACTACCTAGATTTGTCATAGGATTTGATAGTGCTCCTGTTAAGAGGAGTTTTGTGGCTTTCTATACCAGACATGGAACAGGTAAAGGAAAACACGGGTCTCGGTTCTTGCAGTCATTATAGATGTGCCTATAATAGTCACGTACAAGTGCTCACAGTGTATGATGGTGTTCATCATGTTCTCGGAAACACATAAGGTAAGCATATATGAGAGATAGAAAAGCTGATTTTATTGAATTTGAAAAGAGGACAGAATACAGTTGACTCTGACTCTGACATTGAAAGAAATAGAACATCCTAGACTCGGACTCAGACTCGGACTTAAATCAAATCCGGACACTTGGATGATGTTGTCAGTAATCTTCGGCTTCTAAGGACTCAAGTGGATGTCCAGTATAGCCTTCAGTAGAAGCTTCACCCAGATCTTCATTGTGTCGAAGATCGTCTTCAATCCTAGTGCCCATTTCGGTAAGCACTGCAAAGTTTGAAATGCCAGCATACCTAAGATGGACGCGGTAGGAGGGTAGGAGGTTGTTGATGAACGCCTCCACTAGTGTCTTCTCGCTGGGCTTGTCTACCAGCTTAACACTCTCAGCCCGCCAACGTTGAAGGTATTTGGTGAAACCCTCTGTTGGATCTTGGGCCATGACTTCTAAAGTCCGCATGGTAGTCTGAAGTTCAGTATTATCAGAATAGTTTGTAGCGAACTCGGTAGCCACATCTTCCCAAGTAGGGAACCTTTTTGTGTTTAGCATGTAGAACCAGGCTTTTGGGTATTTCCCGAGGGATGCGCCGAACAAATTGATGAACATGTCGGCTTTGACCCCCTTGATCGCCATAAATGCTTTGAAGGCTCGGAGGTGTAGTAATGGATCCTCCGTCCCTTCGAATATGGGTAACCCCTCTAAGTTGAGATCTGTTGGTAGTTTCTCACTGATGGGTGTATAGTCTCGGGAGTTTTCAATACGAATGTTATTCCCTTGAAGGGCGTGGAACTGTTGTTCGAGCTCACGCACCGTGCTGATCAGTTTAGCAAATGGCCCAGTATTTACCGACCCATAATTGAAGTCTTGTTCTTCAACGACAGTTAAATGAGCATTCAAGGCTTCTTGGTCGGCTCTTATGAACCCTAGTTGGGTTTCAAACATGGCCTGCTTACTAACCATTGTTTCTAGCAAAGCCTTCAGTTCATTAATGGTGTTTTCCATGTCCCTATTCCCGGTTGTGGATGCCATACTCTGCGAGAATACCCACGTAATCAGAAATGTTGCTTCGGAACTCGAATGCGGCAAGGCATAGGAAATAGCGCGTAAGGAAAGACAACTCCGGTATGACTCGGGTTAGACTCTCCTAAGACAAGTAAGTAGGGTACGATTCTCGGGATGACTGTGATTAATCGCCCCGTCGGAGAATAGCCCCCAAGTGAGACTAAGGACTCTTATAGGACTAAGATGGTGTGACATCTTAGTGACTCAAAAAGTGGGGTACGTGAGACAACACGTGTAAGACATGACCCTTAGAACAATCGTGATTAATCGCTCTGCTGAAGGGTAGCCCCCAAGTGTAATCGAAGGTTTTGTTAAGACTCGAGTGTCGGACGAGTGACCCTTTAGATGTAAGGACCACAAACGTTTAGCTACAGGGCTATGTCTTGTAAAAGGTTGACTCGGCCTCGAGGGAAGGCAGACGGGGTAGGGGAAGAAACTTGCGATGTAAGATCGGCAGAGTTTCGACGCTAGAGACCCTTGACCTGACTTGAATAAGGATAGACCCTGTGATTAGGGTAGACCCTTAAGTTAAAGGACTTGAATTGGGATGACTCGACTAACGGATTGAAAGACGGGCAAAATTTCCCTAGGAAAGGTCGTAGGGACCGTCCTGTCGAAGGGAAAGATCGCGTGTGACTTTCTAGTTAGGACTCGAGTGTTTACGAACCTCCACTTACAAGTGTATGACTCGTGTTGGTTGGTTATGCCTTTAGGATAAGGCGGACTAGGATGGAAGAGAAACCCGTGATGTAGGATCGACGGAGTTTCAAAGCTACAGGCCTTCGACAAATCATGAAAAGACCCGACACATGGATTACGGTAGGTCCTATAATAAGGAAGGTTTTTGAAAAATGGTTGAATTTTGAAAATTGAGAGAACGGTCCTGAAATTGGTAGTGGGCCAATAGGATTGGGCATTTTGAAAGGTGAGAATGGTTGCGAGTAAATTCGCATTTTGAAAAAAAATGGGAGACGGTCCCGTCTTTTGAAATTGGCAGCATGCCGACAGGACCGAGTTTTTTTTTTGATAAGTTGAATATTTGGAATTTTGAAAATTTAAATATCGAAAAATAAATTTCCGAAAATTTGAAAATCGAAAATAAGATCCCGAAGATTTGAAAATCGAAAACGGCATCTCGGAGATTTGAAAATCGAGAATGAAATCTCGAAGACTTGAAAATCGAGGTGGAATTTTGAAGATTTGAAAATTGAAGTTGAATTTTGAAAATTCGAAAGTCGAAAGGGAATTGAAAATTCGAAATTTGAAATGGGAAGCATGCCGGCTAAAAATAGGCTATTTTGAGTCAAATCGTAAGTCTAAATTTCGGCAGCATTCCGAGTTTTTGAAATAGGATATTTTGAAAAGACGGGTCCCGAAACGGACAGTATTTTGGATTTTTCAAAATTTGGTATTTTTGGAAATATGCATTTTTTGAAATGACGGTTTTTGAAAAATGACACGGAAACCAAGTAGCACGTAGTCAAACAAGCATTATAACGACGCTTATGTATGCATTACGCTAAGTCTCGGTCGGTCAAAATAGGGTCTATACCAACAACGATGGCTTTCTCGTAAATCAGGACGGACTCCCTAAGCCGAGTTGGTCTTAGGACATGCCGCAAAACCCATACGAGTTCCGCCATCGAAGTCTTTAGCGCACCCATGTAGGAATGCACCGTCGTATAGTGGGACGTCGGTCACAAGTAACCGGCCCGGGCAAAAATTTGGATTATGCATGAATCATTAAACTAATGCGCGCACACTAATATACGAACGATTTCTCTTCGAGTCTCACCCTAGGAACCCCGATGACATGTGGTACATCAGGTGTCCCCAGCGGAGTCGCCAAATTGTGGACATGACGTAGGTCCACCCCGACGCGGCCACGCGCGGGTTTGGGTAGGCGAATGAATCTCGTAGTAAGATTGTTCTCGGGTTCAAAATTTAAGTCAAAGTTGGAGTCGCCACCGAATTTATGGTAATTCGGAACCATTCGAGCCCACTCTATGTCGTCATGGGCTATATACAAAGTACGGCCCACTTCGATTTCTGAGTTTATGGGGCCCGTCCCTTTGCATTGCGATACCGATACCATCTACACCGGCATCGTGTAAAGAATGACTCTCGTGCGCCAACGATTTCGGGCATCCGGAAACCGAGGTTCTGAGTAAGGGGTGAGGGTACGTGTTGGGAATCCCACTAAGGACACCCAACCCCGCCCGCACAATGGCGGCCTCTACTAAGACATCGTTCGTGTTCGTGTACGCGCGCTAGTAAAACGACTAAATGATATGAAAACAGCGTTTTCGGCTAAGCATGCGAATTATTGGTTAACTACGTCATTTTAATGCATCTTGATTCACGTCAAAGTGATTTAGCATGTGATGTTCATTTAAGGCAATAAATGGCAAACATCGAAAATAGAAAACTCGTAAATAAATTACAAATTACACGGGCGGAATACAACCCGGAATTCACAATACAACGAGCAATAAAATAGAATAATCGAATAGGAAATGGTAAACGTTAACTAGAAACGGACCCATATATAATAAATATAAACTAGACCGTAAGTTGTGCAAACGGACGAACTTCGATTAAATACACATTATATTGTGTATTAAACGGAGGACGGAGATATGGAACCTAGACGTGGTGCTAGCCCGATCCCGAATCTCGATGCCTTGTCCCGACTTATCACATCGAGCAATAAAGTCTAAATTAATCATGTGTCGGATACGACTAAAGAGTCTTCGACACAAGATTAATAGTGCGAGACCATCGATCAAAGTCGTTTTAAGTGATATGATATGCATGAGTTTTGAAAAATAGGATCACGTGATTGACTTTACACGTGTCGACTAAAAGTCGTAATAAAATTGACGAGGCTCAAATGATGATCAAAGCGCTCGGTTTTCCAGGCTACACTCGATCGAGTCATGGCACGGACTCGGTCGAGTGTGCCTTTAAGGTGGCTACTGCCCGGTTTTAGGGGTGCTACTCGATCGAGTGGCCCATGGCACTCGGTCGAGTGTCCCCTGTACGAGGCATGGCTCGTTTCGTTTTATTTGTTCAAAGTCGATGGTTGGCCGAGTTAAATAGAAATATTGCATGATTTAAATTTAACTCAGTTTTCGGTGCTATGATCGTGTACTATTACGATTATAATACCGTCATCAGAATTTTATAGGAAAAGTTGTTATTCGATTGAAAAGATTTGGTTAGTGACGAAATGGTGTCCCTCCGCGTCACAACATCGAAACTAATCCTAACGGATTATGTGATGTTGATTTTCGCATCAACGGATTTCCCACTAATCTTAGAAATGGAGTCAAACGCGTTCAACTATGATCGACCACGATCACGTAACGCCCTAGAGTACGTTGGAGCGGCGCTACTCTTCGAAAGGGTGCCACCTCCGTCGTTGCTCGTAAAGGGATTAAACGGACTTTGGATGGTCGTCATAGTAAAACGTGTTAGGACCCGAATTTTAATATTATTATGTACATATACACATACACGGTATTAATTGTTAATGACGAAATGTAAATAAATAAATAAATAATGTTAGTGGTTAGAGTTCGTAAATAAAATGTTAGATTGCGATAAATAAAATGTTAGTAGCAAAATTAAAATAATGTTAGTAACGGAATTAAAATGTTAGGGCTAGTAATAATAATAATAATAATAATAATAATAATATACATATACATATACATATACATATACATATATAATCGAAAAAGAGAAAGGAGAAAGGAGATGTCGGGATTTGAATTACACCCTCAACCTACATGCTTAAATGGCCTCGGAAACGAACTCGTAATAGCGACGGGAGCGCGGGAGTGTCGAGATATGTAAGTAGAGTTATGGTGTATGTGTCTTTGACGAGTTTTGATCTCGGGAATTTGAATGTGTATATGTGTATGTAGATGGATGATTGAAAGGTGGTGAAGTTGTAGTGTAAAGTTGCAAAATGGGATGATTAGGGTTGGAAAAACCTTGTTTTGAAGGTGGTTAAAGGTTGAAAAGAGTTGTGTAATGTGTTGGGGTGATGGGGTATTTATAGGGAAATACTCCGATTTAGGGTCACTCGATCGAGTGGCGCGGGTGCACTCGATCGAGTGCCCGACTTGGGTCTGGTTTGGCGGGTTCATGGCCTTACTCGACCGAGTGAGTGTGAACCACTCGATCGAGTGTGTGTGAACGGAGGGAGTGTAAATAGGGAATGATTGTTGACCATTTTTGAAAGGATTTGGTTGTTGTGACCTGATTCATTTTGTGTATTTGGACATAATGTGAGGCTGGTTCATCTCGGGATTCGACTTTGACCGGTTTTTGACTCGGTCGCTAAAAGACGATTTTATTTCCGGTGACGGTTTTGACCCAAATTAGTCTCATTTTATTGGAAACGGCCCAGTGGGACTGAATTTGAGGTCAGTTTTGAGAGATTTGCACTCCGCTAAATGCCCACGTCGGATACTATTGATTCTAAGTCCGTATTCGAGCGTATTAAGTCACGTTTACGTCCGATCATCATCGGGTGTTTTGTCGGGAACTGCTATAGACACTAGCAGGCAAAATGCGGGTGTCTACATTATTATAAATAAGAGTAGTCATGTGTTCTTTTAGGTCTTAAGGAGCTCTGAAAACAGTAAATTATCCCACATCAAACAAAATATTATGATAATGGAATTTTGTATTATAAATAAGACTAATCATTCGTTCTTAAATATCAATAAAAAAACCTTTTGAGTCTTAGAAAATATCTTAATAAGACTACAAACTGAAATAACAAAATCTCACGTCGATTAATTATAACAAGCTAATGAAACTCTATATTATAAATTAGAAATAAGAGTAATCAATTCTATAATAAGACGGTATTATGAAATTTTATTTTACAAATAAAATAAATCATTCCTCCAAATTTTATATTGTAAATAAGTGTAATCTTTTGTCCTTATATGACTAATCATTCGTTATTAGATATCTTCCAAAACTCAATTGAGTCTTAAAACCTCTTAGGACTATAAACTCAAGTAATGATGAAGCACAAAAGTTCTCAAGACTATAACTGAACTTAAATCAAAATTATTCATTCTATATCGAAAAATTATGAAGTGATGGAATTTGATATTATAAATAAGATTAATCATTCATTCTTAAATTAAAAAATAATAAAAATAATTAGACTTACAAATATTATCTCACATTGAAAAATTATAATACGGTGATCGAATTTTATTATATAAATAATAGCCCATTCTTAAGTTGTTAGATGTAAAAAACAAACTCTTTTATTATTATAATTATCCTAACGTTGTCTCACATCGAAAAATTATGATGAGCTGATGAAATTCTATATATTCTAAATAATAATCATTTGTCCTTGGATATCAGCTAAAAAAATTGAGTCTTAAAAATGCTCTTAGGACCGTAAGCTGATGGAAAGGAAAAATCATTTGTGTTTAGATATTAACAAAAAATCTGAGTTCTAAGAAGAGTTTTTAAGACTATAAACCTGAGTAGAGTTATCGCATATCGAAAAATTATGATGAGTTGATAAATTCTACTATATCACAAATAAGAGACATCATTCGTTTTTATATATTAGCCAAAAAATTGTCTTATAAAAGCAGCTATAAATTAAAGTAAAATTATCCCACATCGAGAAATTATAATAAGATGATAGAATTCTACTATATAAATACGGAGTAAAAGCAATCATTCGTCTTTAAATATTAACGAGAAATTTTTTGAGTCCTAGAAGAACTTTTTAGGACTATAAACTTAAATAAATTATCCTACATCGAAAAATTATGATGAGGTGATGAAATTCAACATCATTAATAAGAAAAATTATTCGTTTTTAGATATTAATAAGAAAAAATATTCGTTTTTAGATATTCATAAAAAAATCTTTTGAATCTTATAAAACCCCTCTTAAAGCTATAAATTGAAGTAAAAATTATCCCACATCGAAATATTACAAAAAAGTGATGAAATTTTATTTTATAAATAAAATTATTCATCGTCTTTATTAGATATCAAACATAAATCTTTTGAGTCCTAAAAAGAGTTAAATCATTCGTTTTAGCTAATCATTTGTCCAAAAGTATACTCCGAAATATAGTGATCGAATTCTATTATATAAATAAGAGTAATCGTTCGTTCTTAATAACTTAGATGGAAAAACAAAATCTTTTGGATCTTAAAAAAATCCTTAAGACCATAAACTTAATTAAGTAAATACATCTCACACTTTTGAGTCTTAAGAGATATAAACTTGAGTAAAATTTCTTGCATCGAAAAATTATTAGTACAAAGTCATGAATTTCATAGATACAAACCAAACATCTTTTGAGTTTTAGAAAATCTCTTAGGACTACTATAAACGTGTGTCAAATTCTACATCATTAATAAGAGAAATTATTCGTTTTTAGATATTAATAAAAAAGTCTTTTGAGTCTTATAATAACTCTTAAGGTTATAGATTGAATTAAAATTATCCCACATCGAAAAATTGCATTAAGGTGATGAAATTCTATTATATAAATAAAAGTAATCATCATCTTTAGATATCAATCAGAAATCTTTTGAGTCCTAGAAAGAGTCCTTAAAACCATAAATGTAAGTATAATTATCACAAATCGAAAAATTATGATGAGTTGACGAAATTTTATACTATATCATAAAAAGAGAAATAATTCGTTTTAGATATTAACCAGAAAAATCTTTTGAGTCTTATAACAACTCTTAAGGCTATAAATTGAAGTAAAATTATACCACATTGAGAAATTATAATAAGACACTAAAATTCTATTATATAAATAAAAGTCTGTCAACCATTAGTTTCACAAATTTATGCAATCCTCTAACTTGTTGTCATTATCATTTTCACTAAAAATAGGCCCGTGCATCGCACGGGCTTTCCAACTAGTTTAATAGATAATGCAGAAGATTATCTAAGTCATTTAATTATACAATATCAGAATATGTTTTAGAAATCCGGATCACTACGGATCCATTACAAAATGCGAGTATAAATATTACATAGTCTAAAATTATTAGTACATAAATATAAATTGTCGTTTTACACTACTTATTTTTATTACAATCCTTGCTCGATTTCTCCCCATCGTCTACTACCTGCAAAAAAAATAAAACAGAGGTCGCTGAGCGAAACAGCAACCAAACCGTTCTTCTAACATCACTTCAATCGTACTTAAAGAAATATTAAAGGATATCACTTAACAATTAGTTTCCCTTAATTCAGTTAATCAACACGTGAGGTGATGAAAAACGGTAAAGTTTTAAAAATGGGACGCTGACAGCCATTTAATTTTTAAAAGATTTGTTTTCACATAAACCGATTAATGCACGAGTCGGGCCTCCTACTACCACCGCTACACTCTATTGACTTGCATCTTACCAATCAATAGGAGTAACCGTGTTACCGACCCGTAGACCGAACCGATCTTATGAGGTTTACATCTCACCCATAAGGCTCAATTGGGTCGGACTTCAATTATATTATATGTTTATTCAAATGAGGCTCTGGGCGGAATGAAAGCTGATGATTACATTCTCTGCATCAACAAGAGAGTACCCGTAGTTTTCAGAATCCTGTTCTGCCCCCGCTACCTAGGTAGTAATATTGATCAAAAACTTGTCTATATATGCGCACATACCCTACGCATCTCTTGGACCGCAGTCCTCACTGCCGTAGGACGACTACCTTAAACACTAGGTCGACTCTTTGACCGCAGTCTCCGAGTCTGCTTTTCGTTACAAGTGCAGTCGATGACATCTCAATGACGTATCCAACACAAGCTACCCGGACCCCAGACTCGGATTGTAAACTTTATATAAAAGTCACCCGTGATCAAGTAATATTTTATTTGGTGACCTTTAATAGATGGTCGGAATCATTTGAAACAGACAAATTCCCAAATTCTTACTTTCGAGGTGATAGTGTTATACTTTAATCCTCAAGTGTCACCCGAAACATTTTATTTCAAATACCGTACAACATTTATTTGAGAAGGTACATTATTTCTAAATACGTTATTTTGGATATAAATGTTTATTTATTTCTTTAAGTCCTTATATATATTTTGTATTTTTTTTGTAAATTTAAATTTAGAAAATATAGATTTAAAATTTAATAGGGTCACATGACATGTGTCGTCCTACCATTTGTCCATTTCTAAAAATCACCTTTAAACATGTTTTCTTTATTTTAAACTTATTTTTAAATCGGAATTTCTTTAACTAAGGTTTTATTAAAATAGACTAAGGTATAATAAAATACCATTTTGATACTTAAGATTTTTAAAAATATATATTAAGTCATACGTTATTGATTTTTGGGGATCTTGACGTTTCTATACATTAAAACGTATTCTTCGTTAACGATTTTACACTTCTTTAATTTATTTAAAAATTAAAGTTAAATAAAATATTTTTGTAAAAATTTTATAGTTTCTGAAAATTTAATTATCAAGTCATATTTTAATAATTTTATATTTTTCAAAGTTTTAAACTAACAAACAAGATTTTTATCAAAACTTGGTTTTAAGTAATATATTTGTAAGTTACGTTTCATAAACTAAAACTCGATGAAAAATTATGAAAGGATATAACTTTAAATTGTAATTAGAATTACCATATTTCTTTCCAAATTTTAAAGTGATAAAATATTTCACATAATTTCTTAAAACCTAAATAATGAAAATTCCATAATTAAATTTCTACTTATCTAAAAATTATGAAATTTGACGTGGCATTACTTTTAATACTCATGAATGTCGGGTAAAATTTTCAAAATAAAATTAATTCATTTAATATATCCGAGGTAATTTTTAAAGTTTCCGTCTTCTTAAAACGAAATAAAATGTGATTAAAACAAAATGTTTTGTATGTTACCCACTTACACCATTGTTACAAGATATAAATAAGTACAAATAATACTAAAAGAAAAATATGAACAAAAACCATAATACACAAAGTAATTAATTAGCAAGAAATGTAAAACAAAAGTAAAGTGAAATATAGTGCAATTAATAAATAATACATTGTTCATCTAAGTATTTCTTCTCAAAACTGGCAGAGAGAAGAAGCCAACAGGTTTTGGGTGCCATTACAGATTCTACTGGTACTTTGAAGGTGGGTCTGGAGGCTGTAACTACTGCTTTCCAAGAATATTATAGTAATCTTTTAGGGAAAAGCAGGCCTGTCACTGGTAATAGTGCTCCTAGCTCCTTACCTGCTGAGGCTTGTGATTTTCTCATAGCTCCATTTACTAAAGATGAGATTAAAGCTGATATATTCAGTATAGATCCTAACAGTAGCCCTGGAATTGATGAGTTTTCATCTGGGTTTTTCAAAGCAGCTTGGTCAGTGATTGAGGGTGATGTTTGTAAAGCCATTCAAAGTTTTTTTAAGTCAGGTAATATGGCAAAGCAGGCAAATTCTACATTGATTACATTGATCCCTAAGAAGAAATATGCTAATTCAGTCATGGACTTTCGCCCTATATCTTGCTGCACAGTTATTTACAAAGCTATATCTAAATTGATTACTTCAAGGCTTAAACTTGTGCTACCTGACTTGATTGGGGAAGAGCAGGCTGCCTTTATCTCTGGCAGAAACATCTTTGATAATACCTTGCTTTCTCAGGCTCTTGTTAAAGGTTATGGGAGAAAATTTCTTACTCCTAGATGTCTTGTTAAAGTTGACATTAGGAAGGCTTTCGAATCCTTACAGTGGGATTTCATTTCCAAAATGTTAGTTGCTTTTGGGTTCCCTGTGCAATTCATCAAGTGGATCATGGGTTGTATAAGCAGTCCTTGGTACTCTTTCAACATCAATGGAGGCATTTCAGGGTTTTTCCCAGGGAAGAGTGGGGTTAGGCAAGGAGATCCCTTGTCTCCTTACCTATTTGTAATGAGTATGGAGATCCTCTCAAGGCAACTTAGAGTCATCTGTGATCAGGACCAAGTCTCTTTTCATCCTAAATGTTGTAAGCTTCATCTTACTCATCTTGTATTTGCAGATGAACTCATTACTAAGCATGATTTCCATCTGTAGTTGTTGCTAGGGATTGTCTCAACAATTTTGCTGCTCTATCCGGTTTCTATGCCAATGTGGATAAAACATCTATTTACTTTGGGGGAGTGATTGAGTTAGTTCAGAAGGAAATCATGCAAGCTACTGGATTCTCTAAAGGACTCTTTCCATTCCAGTATTTGGGAGTTCCTTTAACTGATGCTAGACTAAGCATAGCTATGTTTGATTCCCTTATTCTTAAAATTCAACATGCTATTCATCACTGGTCTACTAGCTTCCTCTCATATGCAGGAAAGGCACAACTCATTAACTCAGTGCTATTTGGTATGGAAAGTTTCTGGTGCTCTAGTATCCTACTGCCCAAAGCTGTAACCAAGAGAATCAACAAAATCAGTAAAGATTTTTTTTGGGGTATTGCAGCTGACTCTAGGCGCCTAGTGTTCCAAAAATGGATTGATATATGCTCCCCATGGAGCTCGGGGGGTCTAAATATCAAAGACCTTAGAGTCTGGAATAAGGCTCTTCTGACTAAGTGGATTTGGGTGCTCTCTTGTGAGCCTAATTCAATTTGGAGCAAATGGTGAAAAGCATATATTCTAAACTCTGATACAGTCTGGACTGTCCAAAGCAAGGAGTATTTTCCTGCAAGCATCAAAGGTATTCTTCAAGTTAGAGATATGTTGGTTCAATGCAAGGGCCTAGTGAATGCTCAAAAATGCATCAACTCTAAGTTCCATGTGAAAAAGGCATATAAAGGACTAAAGGAGTGGAGGATAAAGAAGTGGACTAAGATTTTACAGTTAGCTGTCCATCAGCCTAGTAGCAAAATTATTTTTTCTTTGGCCATTCAAAGCCATTTACCCACTGTGGATCTGTTTTGCAAGAGAGGAGTCCATCTTGTCAACAGATGCCAACTGTGTAAGCAAGATGAGGAGTCCCACGCCCATTTTTTCTTTCAATGCTCCTTTTCAAGGAAGCTTTGGACTGATATTAATTACTGGATTAATGTTGATGTGGGGAAATACAGGCTGCAGGATATTGTTTGATCATGTAAAGTTGGTTGTTGCTTCCCGGTTCTCTTGCTGCAAAACTAATCCTAAATACACTAGGATTTTAGATAAGCTTCTCCTTTTGCCATAATGTCTTAATAGTGTGTTAGCTCTTTTTGCAACAATGTAATTTCTTTCAACATGAAATGAAATGATATACTTCTTGCAAAAAATAATAATACATAAATAATAATAAAAATGAAGAGATACTAAAAATAACAAAAATTGATTTTATTCTTTATAGGTTCTTTTAACCAATTTTATCCATTTTCTTTTATACTCCCTCCGGTTTTTAATTATTGCCCGTATTCCTTATATGGCAGGTTTTTATTTTTTGCCCCACTTTTCCACTTTCCATATTTGTGTTGTATATTTTACCAAAATGTCCTTATGTATTCACCTTTTTACACCATTTGCCATCAAAAAAATTAAATATACCATTTGTATCCTAACTTTATGACACACACATGTCTAGTCACCTCATTTGCATCATCATTGCTCCCTTTATCATTATTTTTATATTTCCATTGATTTGTGTGTGTTAGGAAATAAGTGCCTAGCAATTGTATTTTCGGATCTCGAATTGGTTTCCAACCTGAATCTGTTTAATTAGGAAGGTTTCCTAATTAATATCTGATTGATTAGAGTTTCCTAATCAATATCTGAGTATCTGACCTAGGATTTCCTATTGTATAGGGTTTCCTAATCTGTTTAGGGTTTCTGTTGAGGTTGGGAGTAGTATATAAACTCTCATACCTCTACCCTAGAAATCATGATATCAGTCAGTCTAAAATCTGTAACTTCTCCTCAAAGTTAATAAAACTATCCCCTCCTTCTGCCCGTGGATGTAGCTAACAGGTTGTTAGTGAACCACGTAAATCTGTCTGTCTCTCGATTTTACGTTCTTATTTGTTTGTCTTTCTCTTCCGTTATAACAAACTGGTATCAGAGCTTCAGGTTGTTATTCCGCTTCCGCTTTTGAGCTTCAGGTTCGGCTTCTGCTGAGTTAGGCGTTATTTGGGTTTGTTGAATTTTTGGTGAGAAGATGTCTGGAGCAACAATTTTAAAGGTTGATAAAATCACGGGGAGTAATAGTTTTGGGTTGATAGGCTTGGGTGAAGATGGTAGTGTTGGCGGTAAGGTGGAGTTTTCACTTGTACGGGTCGAACTACATGATTCTGAAGACAAGCTATCAACTGTTGTTTCCGCTTCTCAATGAGGCGGGCTCCTATGGAAAGGAGAAACCCGTGCCTTGGGTTAAAAAGGCAGAAGCCCGTGCCTTGGGTGAAAAAAGGCAGAACCCGTGCCTTGGGTTAAAAAGGCAGGACCCGTGCCTTGAGTTAAAAAGGCAGGACCCGTGCCTTGGGTTAAAAAGGCAGGACCCGTGCCTTGGGTGAAAAAAGGCAGGACCCGTGCCTTGGGTGAAAAAGGCAGAACCCGTGTCTTGGGTGAAAAAGGCAAGACCCGTGCCTTGGGTGAAAAAGGCAAGACCCGTGTCTTGGGTGAAAAAGACAATCGGAAAGGAGGAAAATTACTATTGACTGAAGACCGTTGAAAGATGCGATCGTTCAGGTCAAGGTGGAGATTATTGGGACAAGTAGTGACTTGAGAATCGATTGTTCGAAGCTGCACTTTGAAGATTGGTTCGGGTTGGACAATTCTAGTCAAGGTGGAGATTGTTAGGAAATAAGTGCCTAACAATTGTTCTTTTGGACCTTGAATTGATTTGTTGCTGATATCTTTCCTAAAGTTGATCTTCTTGTTTTGGTAACATAAGATTGTTTGGTTTTAGGAAAGATTGAACCGTGTTTCCTAATTACTTTAGGTAACTAGTTTAGGTGGAATAATACTATATAAAGACCTGACTAGTTTCTAGGTTAATTAGGACAGAGAGATGATTTGAGAGCACAATATAGAGGGCTGATTTGTGAGGGTTTTCTTGAAGGAAAAACTCAGTCTGTTCTGAGTCCCTATTATTTGGTGTTTCTATTGATCTCGTCTTCGTTGGAGACCGTTGGAGTTTGTTCGGATCTTGGTTGGCCGCAGGATCGTTTTTCCTTCGTCTCGTCGGTGAGTTCGTCGCAGGTCGAACTCGGTTTGGGTAGTCTCTTTCCAGTTTGAGATTACTATCTGGTTGGTAGAATTGGTAGTACTTCTGGCTTTAGCTGTGAGCTATTAAGCACGTGTATTACAGTCTACTGTTGTACTATTATCTCCACATAGTGAATTTGGTCTCCTTGTCGGTGTGGACGTAGCCAGTGATTTTGCTGGTGAACCACGTAAATTCTGTGTGTCACTTTATTATTGTTTGCTATTTGTTTTGTTCTTCTCACATAATTAACA
This sequence comes from Agrostemma githago, assembly GCA_958450325.1. Classification (NCBI taxonomy): domain Eukaryota; kingdom Viridiplantae; phylum Streptophyta; class Magnoliopsida; order Caryophyllales; family Caryophyllaceae; genus Agrostemma; species Agrostemma githago. Next base: position 25,088,108 of record OY288239.1, on the reverse strand, counting down.
AACCGTAGGTAACGGGACGCCTCCGTTACAACAAACTGGTATCAGAGCTTCAGGTTAATTTGATCTGTGAGAAAGATGTCTGGGATGAGCGTTAAAATTGAGAGTTTTGATGGGAGGAATAGTTTTAGTCTGTGGCAGATCAAGATGCGGGCATTGTTAAAGCAACATAGACGGTGGGCGCCATTCGTGAAGAAAGACGACACAGTCACCGCTGAGATGGCCGTTCTGGAGGAGAGTACAGTTTGTCTGATGATATCATCACTGAAATCGGAGGAAGATAGAAGTAGTAGTGGTAGTACTGATAAACAGGTGGAGCAGCAAGTAACTCTTGATGAGAGTGAAGCAAAGTCTGAAGATCAACCACTACAGTCCGAATCTGAATCTGAATCTGAACCATCAGGTTCTTCATTAGCAGTTCAGAAGCAGCAGAGTTTGGCCCGTGAGCGGTCAATCAAGCTTCCAAACAGGTATGGTAATGAAGATGGGATGGGTCTGTCTGATCTGGTTCCGAATAGCAAGTTCCAACATGGTTTGGACTTGCTAAATTCTGGAAATATCTGATTGCCCTTTGTTGGGCAATATCTGAGGCAGGAGGGGAAGAGGAGTTTTATTTCTGGTACATCTGGCATTCGTTGGAGTGCATCTGGTACATCTGTCTGATTGAGGAGATTTCTGATACATCTGATCTGGCATTCTTTGGAGTGCATCTGGTATTCTGATCTGGCATTCGTTGGAGTGCATCTGTCTGATCTGATTGTGAGACAATTCGAGTCAAGGTGGAGATTGTTAGGAAATAAGTGCCTAGCAATTGTCTTTTCGGATCTCGAATTGGTTTCCAACCTGAATCTGTTTAATTAGGAAGGTTTCCTAATTAATATCTGATTGATTAGAGTTTCCTAATCAATATCTGAGTATCTGACCTAGGATTTCCTATTGTATAGGGTTTCCTAATCTGTTTAGGGTTTCTGTTGAGGTTGGGAGTAGTATATAAACTCTCATACCTCTACCCTAGAAATCATGATATCAGTCAGTCTGAAATCTGTAACTTCTCCTCAAAGTTAATAAAACTATCCCCTCCTTCTGCCCGTGGATGTAGCTAACAGGTTGTTAGTGAACCACGTAAATCTGTCTGTCTCTCGATTTTACGTTCTTATTTGTTTGTCTTTCTCTTCCGTTATAACAGTGTGAAAAAGACAATGAGGCAAAAATTAAAAACCAAGGGAGTATAACAAAAGACATTATTATTTTAGTCATAAACGAAAGTACGTAGCGAAAATTAAATCGAAGTCCGCTACAAGTAAATTTCGGTCCCATAGTAACTCTACGTCCTCTAAATCTAATTTATTAAAAGTCTTATAACCAAAATAAAACGCATTAAAATTACTCATCTAACATTTTTATACATATAACTTAGTAATGTTAGTCATAAAATAAGCCTAAATATTAAACTAAGCATATTACTATATTAGTAACATAAATATACTTATGTATAAAAAGGATGTTAGAAGAAAAGCTTGGTTACCTTATTAGCTACTATTTAATAACGATATTAAGAACTAAAGATTGTCGGGATCGATAATATCGTCGATGTTTGGAAGGTCTTCTCCTTCTTCTATGGATGTTTCGGCCCAAAACAAAACAATAAGAGAAATGAGACAATTTTAATACTAACGCAACATAATTAGTTAAAAGTGATTATAAAAAGTTTAGTGTTGAAGTTTACTAGAGAGAAAAGAAAGAAAAATAAATATGGACAATGATGAATTTGGTGTACCAATATGAAGAACAAAAAGAAAATGACTAAGGGTGGAAAGCAAAGAGAAATAAAGAAAGATGACAGCTACGTACTTCAATTTGTTAGTTGTAGGTAGGGATGGCAACGGGTCGGGTCTGGGTCGGGTCCACCCAGACCCGGACCCGGACCCGAAGTTTCAACCCTAGACCCAGACCCGACCCGGACCCGAACGGGTCCAAAATTGTCAGACCCATACCCGAACCGGCCGGGTCTGGATCGGGTCCGGGTCTACCCGCGGGTCCGCCTTAGTTATTACATTATTGTATTATTCATTGTTTCGATGGAAATTTCATAGAAAAACACGAACTTAATTTCCGAAAAAAACTACGTAATGTCTTGAGTCATCCTTACGCATAAGATCTTAAAAAAGTGTTTACAAATCACGCATAAAAATGATTAAAAAAAATGTCTACAAGTCTCACAATACAACCGGAACGTCTCACAAAATATAACACAAAGGTCGTCTTCAAAATATTCGTCACAAAGTAATTCATTAAAAAACATATTAAGTGATACATGAGTCACTGCTCGGTATGTTTAATGAATTTAAAAAAAATTATTTTTTTTAACGGGTCTACGGGTCGGGTCCGGGTCCCAAGATTCAGACCCGTACCCGTACCCGAATTTTTTGGGGAGGACCCAGACCCGACCCATGCCCATCGGGTCTAGAAAATTTAGACCCAGACCCGACCCATTCGGGTCCGACCCGCCGGGTCTGGGTCGGGTCTTAGACCCACTGCCATCCCTAGTTGTAGGTGATAGTGTTGTATTAAAGAGGTAATATTTGGTTTCTTTTTTTTTATTAGAAGTGTGATAGTGTAAGAAGATGTTGGGTATTAAGTAGGCAAAGAAAATTTTCAAGGATGGAAAGTGCCATTATTGACGTGAGATAGGACTAGAATGGGTCTGTTTTCTGTCTCTCAAAATTCGTTCCGTTTTACGTGAACTTGCTACCGAGAATTTATATTTTAATAACCTCGACTGTCTTATAACTAGAAAACTAAAAACGTTTTGAAAATATCGATAATTGAATTTTAACACGGGTTATGATAAGGTCGTTTTTTCTCAAATTTTGAACTATGAAATTTACATGATAAAATAACGGAATCCGTAATATTTACTTTTGAAACGAAATTGGTGTTACGATGTGCAAAACAGACGATGAATAGTAATAAAGGACAATAATTTCAAAGTAATCATTACTTAGTTGAAAACTAGTCTAAGTAGCCTATATGTCACGTTTACGGGCATTGTTCCGTCGTTCGTTTACATCTTCGCGTAATCGGCTCTCAAAATATTATTTTAAAAATTTGATAAATCATTCTTATTTATTGCAAGACGGAAAATTATTTTAAATTGTCAAAACGACGATTTACTATTCGTAAAATATTTTTCTTGTTTTAAAGATTGTTTAACGATAGATTTAAAACTTTAATAACGTTTGTTAAACACGGGGTGTTACAAAACAACTCCCTCAAATTGTATTTCATGGGATCTTCCACTTCCTGGAAAGTGGAAGAGTAACCAAACGAGACCTTAATTTTTTGCTTAGACATTGATATATTATTTTGTACTCCGTACACTACAAGAAAATGGTACATGGATGACTGACTAGCTTGCGTCTGAAATAGTGGACGCCAATTTGACGACCGCTAAATAAATCGGGCGACCACTGTCAGTCGCTAAATTTGGCGATCGAAGCGTATTTGAGTAAGTGTATTCTAAAAAAATTGTGCGCAAAATAGAGAAGACGGGCGAGTAACAGGGGTCGCAAAATGGAAAGTCGGGCGACCGCTATCGGTCGCCTTTTTCGCTTCAGAAAATCCGTCCATATCAGTCCCCCCACCCCCTTCTCGTCCTTCATATCTAAAAAAATACTCTCTAACTTCTCTCTACTTCACCCGAAGCATCTCCCTCCCCCAAATTCCTACCGATTTCCTCCATTTTCTCTATTGTTAAGGTTGGTTTTTCTTTTTTATTAGGTTTGATTTATTTATTTTATGTTTTGTTATTATTAATTTTGATTAAGTTGAATCATTTAGTTGAGCTTTTGTAATTATTGAGTTTGATTTCATTTTTAATTCTTTTAGGTTGCTAATTAAGTTATCATGTTAGTTTGCCCAATATTGATCAGGTAGATTGTTAGTTAGCTTGAGATTAGGGTTTAGTGATTGATATTATGATGAGTTGTGTATTTTGGGAATATATTAGGTTTAGGATTAGGAAATTGTTGGTAATTGGTACCTTGAACCTGTGGTTGTTTTTAGATTATCAGTTCTTCAGAACAATCGTAGTTAATTTGTAAACAGAGATGTGGTTAGCTGTTGCTATGACTATGTTATTTTCAGTAACGCTTGAGGAAGCAACCAAATTGTTCTTACAGCTGACTTCGGTATCGTGTTGTGATGAAAGCTTATTTGGTATATCGTGTTGTGGTTGATTATATGTTATTGTTTTTGCAGAAATTGGTTGTTAATGAAACAAAATGTTACGGACTAAAATCAGAGGAATTGGTGACCGACAGTGGTCGCTATTTATGCAGTTGGCGACCGACTGTGGTCGTTATTTTGGCCATTTTGGCGACTGCAGTCGGTCGCTATCTTCTCCCACTGGCAACTGATAACGGTCGCCAAATCCGTCGCCAATTTGGCGACTGCCGGTCGCTAATTTTGGCTACCAATAGTAGTCGCCACAAGTCAGTCGCAAAATTTGGCGATCGGTAGTGGTCGTCCAACTCTTCAAATTGCGACAAACTTGGGCGACGGACTTTGGCGACCACAGTCAGGCGCTAATATGAATATGGCGACCGAAAATGGTCTCCAATGACGGACGCCCGAATCATGTATTCTTGTAGTGGTAGTTGGTAGCACTGTCGAGCAAATCGTCTAAAAATTGTTCAAAATTGTAACTTGATATTTTATGGAAAGAAAACTATAATTTTCGTACAAGTTAACACTCATTAATATGGGGGCCTCCAACGAAAATTGGAACCGAGCCACCGAATATTATTTGACGGTCCTGATAGGGGATTGGTGGTTAGGATAACATTATTGGTAGTTTTGAGGTGAGTAGCCTTGTCTCAAGATTCATGTGAGTCTTATCAATAATGTTGCAAGTCTTGAGGAAAGTTTTAAGATTATTGGTAATATGAAGTTTTAAGATTAATAGTAGTCTTTAGGTGAATAGTTTTGTCTCAAGACTCATATGGGGTCTACCAATATTGTAGCAAAGGCTTAAGTTGAGTCTTGAGTCTTGAACTTTAGAGACTCAACTTAAGACTTTTGTGGGGTCACGACTCATGTTACATATTTCTCGACATATTATCCAATAAATACTCGTATTTATACAATTTTTTATTTTCTACGAGTATTATTTTTAAAGTCTCATTTTTTTTGTTTAATTGTCCATCTATTTCTAACTATTTTTTTTGTCTCGGTCATTTGTTTAACTTTTATATTATTTTTGCGATTTTTTTAATAAAAGTTAATTAAATGAACGAGACAGAGGGAGTATAAAATCAATTAATCCTCTTTTTTTTCGACCCCTAATAAACTTATTAAACACTTATTAACAAATAAAACACATAATTAACTAATTATACATAATTAGTTAATTAAACACAAAATTAACTATTTTAGCATAATTGTTATTTTAAAAAGAAAAGAAAAGAAAAAACGGACCGCCATCATCGGCGATCGACCCGCAAAATAACAATTATGAGTACATTACGTCGTCCTAAGACCTTGTACGAAAAAATAATAAGCAAAATATCGTAAATTAATATCAGCAAGACATAATTAAAATATCGTAAATTATCCGGACCAATAATATGAGTAAAACTCAAAAGATCGTTCACCCGTCCTTTAGTATATCACACGAAAATCAACAATAGAATAAAAGAAGTTAGAAAATTTAAATAAAACTAATTGATACGGGTTAGTCGCGTCACCGATACCAAAATAATCCTAGATTATTACTAACGGATAGCTGGCGTAAGTAGGGTCGATTCCACTGGGAGGCAGGTTGAAAATTATAAGTTAGTCAATTAATCTATCAGGTCACGATTTTATAATGATTTGGGATGAACTGACAGTAACACAGAATTAATAAAAGTATGAATTAATGAATTAATAAAATCACCAGAGTCGTCGGATCATTACAAATCAAAACAGGCATACATACGATTTCCAAATAATCAGTTAAAATGAGTTAAAGAACATTGACACGGTCCTCTCGGATCACTAGTCATCCTAGAAGTCACCTAACGGGCTCTCGCTACGTATTAGGGAATTCTATCGATTACAACGAGTCTTATCCTTTCCCGGGCTTTTGCTACGTAGGTCGGATTACGAGATACAAATAATCAATTACGGCCTATAATTAATTATTCGTCATTAAGATGTTGCAAGAGCGATTTAACTCATAAAGGTCAATTATTTAGTCATCATAAATAAATTTGTTTCAATTCGTAATTCACCTAAAACTCTAGTGACGGAGAATTAGCTACCCATACTTACAGTAATAATGACGGAATAAAACATGATGAATAAAGAAAGCAGGATGAATGAGAATGAATAAAAAGAAGAGATAAAAGAAAATAAAAGAAAAGTTACAGGAAATGGATAAATTAAGAAAAGAAGAAAAAAATAACAGTAGCAGTAATTAAGAAGGAGAGGAGATTAGGGAAGAGGAAGAAAGTACCGGATTGGAATAAATAAATAAGGGCTACTTAACGTCGTCCGTCTATTTACTTAGTGTCGTCCATAATTTATGAGTAAATTACCAATTTGTCATTTTTAAATTTACTAAACTAATTTAACTCAACTACTCATTAACCTAATTTACCCTACTATTTATCAACGTCATTCTAATTACAACTTGGACAACAACAACAACAACTTTACTATCGAATTCAACAATTTTACTGCCGAATTAATAAAACGCTTATATTTTGAATTTTTTATTATTCGACGATTAACCCGGACATGTCGAACACGGAAAACAGTTTTCCTTTTAATTTGAATTTGCCCTATAACGAAAATAATTCGGACGACAATGTTATCGAGGTTAGTCTTTATTTTTGTCATCATGAACGCAATTATGATTTGTATTATTTTTCGTATTAGACGTGACAAAAGACTTCGCCCCAGGTATTAATCGTAAAAGCTCGTACCCGGAATGACTAGCGAAATATATAAGACCGGGTGTGGGGACAGACGTAGAACACCCACGACTAAGCCCAGTTTGAGTTTTAAAATTTCTAAATCTCGTCCTGGGGACAGTCTTAGAACAGCTAAGACTGAGCCCAGGTTGAGTTTTAAACTTTTTAAATCTCGTCCTCGGGACAGTCTTAGAACAGCTAAGACTAACCTCAGGCTGAGTTTTAAACTTTATAAATCCTGCCCTAGGGACAGTCGTAGATATCCCAAGTCTCTGGGTTTTTTTATTCGATTTTATGTGTATTTTTGTTTGTTTATTGAGTATTATTTTCCATAGGTATATTTAATTGCTTTGTCAAACATGCACATTAGAAATTATAATCGATATTGTGGTATCGTGATTTAAGTTACTAATATTTTAGTTTACCGATTTGGATGATGTTGTTTGTTAAAGGGTTGCTGATTTACGCCTCAATTTGGGCGATTCCAGTGTCGAATTTTGGTCTCAAATCGATAATCAATCATATAATAAACTGAAACCAACTGATGTACAGAAGTTAAAAACGATACCTTGAACTCGAAATTAGTATGTCAAGAGTGAATTAATTGGAGTTGGATTGAGCATAAGTTGTTTAATTGTAGTTCAATTGCAATTGAAATATGATGAAAGTTGATGAGTTGAATGTTGGAAGATAATTTTAATTGAATGAGTAAAGGGGAGGGTGTAAAAAGAGTTAAACAAAGTGAGAGTAAAATGGGTATATTAGGTAAAATACGGACGACACTAAGTAAAATTATGGACGACGAGAAGCGAAAGTATAAATAAAAGAACAAAGATGGAGAATTAGAATAATAAAAATAACCCAATCGAGAATATGAATACCGGAATTTTGAGAAATAAACTTGATAAAAATAAAAGCTAAATATTTACATGAAACTAAACTAAAACTAATGTGTGTGAATGATTGAATGAGAAAAAGATAGATAAAAGATGAGATTCTGGGTAAAAGATTGTAAGCCTATTTATACTAAATCAACCTAAGGATTAACCTTCCCACTAACTGACAACACCTCAATCCCCCACTAACTTCTTAATATACGTAAAACAGAAGGTAGTGGGGTAAAGGAAGCGTGGTCACCAAGGAGGGAGAACGTGGGTAATTTCATCAAAATATCTACGCTAGACTTGAATTGGTAGTCTGGTAGACTGAGGTCTTAGTCTGGGTAGACTGAGATCCCAGTCTAGCTTCTAATTCTTCCTCGGTCTACAGAACTTGCAAATTGCTGCACTTTCTTAGTCTATAGGCTTGTTTCTTAGTCTACAGACTTGTCTTGTTTGCTTTGCTTGCACTTCCTTAGTCTATAGACTTGTTTCTTAGTCTACAGACTTGTTTCTTAGTCTAGAGACTTGTCTTGTTTGCTTTGCTACACTTTCGCATGGGCCTTCTCATTTGGGCTCAGCTTTATCTTCTCTTGATTTTCGTACAACGAATCGGTTTTAGAGCTTTAACGATTTTTGACGTAATTTTGAGCTCTTTTAACTACTCGGTCTCGATTATCTGCAGAACAACAAAAGAATACCCGAGTAGCACTTATGGGAGAAAATAACGTAATCCGACTCCTAAAATTAATAAAAATAACACGGAAACGCGTGCCAAAATAGGTGAAAAATCGAATAGGAACGCCACGCATCACTAAACAATAAAGTAATAGTAGTAATTTGTACCAAAGAAGTAAATTGTAAAGTAATTTGGAAGGTTTAATTACAAATTAAACCAAATTAATTACTCGTAATATTTTTACCAAAAAAAGGGCCTGAACAAAGTCTAACTGATAATGTATAAAACCTGAGCTAAGTCCGAGGAATAAATAAATATAAAAAATTAGTGAAAATGTAAGGTGACAGAGTATTATGACTTTGATAAGTGTTACCAATAGAGGAATAACCTTATATAGTTGTAGTCTTGTCGTTGAAAGTTCCAACTCCCAACCAATTGACATCCTTACTCAAGTAATGTAAAATATTTCAATTTTAAACTGCAATCATTTGAAGTGAAGTTTTTATCCTAGGTAAATTTAAAATAGTTTAGCTGAGAAAGTTTTAGATTGGTGGTTTTGAAGAGGTAGCGGTAGGCCGTAGCTAGCTTAGGGCAACAACAACAATGAAAGTTCATACAAGTTCGTTTATCGTCACATCACTTATCTACAAACTCAAACTCCATAAAACCAATGTCAACAATAGTACAAGTTTATCCAAGTTTATAATGGGTCCCACCCACAATCCACTCACTACTTAAAATTAATTTCTACCAAAAATGTTTCTTTTTTAATTTAACATCATAATATTTTGTTTAATAAATGACTAATAAAATTAATTACTCCATACACTTTTAAACAGTAAATATTAATTTAAATTAAATTATTTTTTAATAATTTAACATTCTAAAAACATAAATAATACTTCCCAACATAATATTTCGATAGTATTTTAATGTCTTATTCAATAGGTTAGTATTATTGTATTTGTATAATGATTTTAATAAGATATTTATTTGTTGTATTGGGTCGAAAATAGTTCATATAGGGTGGGTCGGGTTTCAACCTATGTTTTTTTATTTAGTGTTTAATCATACTCGTATTATATTTTTGTAATAAATAAGTTATTATTTGTTTATAATTATGCTATACACTTTAAATACGGAGTAACTAATAAATCATAAATTATTCCATTAATTATTTTATACACTTTTAAATACAGTAATAAATGAGTATTACAATTAATTATTTCATAATAATTAATAAATATTTTTGTTAACCTATATAAATCCAAGTATTAATGAACAAAGTAAATAATAGAATATAAATTAAAGAATCAAATAGAAATTGGAGTGGGAGTGTGAAATGGAGTGTTTGTCCCACTTGAAGGGAGTGCATGGACATGTTTGTATTTTAGAGCAACAACAACAACAACAACAACAAACGTCCATCCAAGTTCATTCTCCGCCACATCACTGCCACATCACTATCTACAAACTCAAACTCCAAAGAACCAATGTCAACAATAGTACAAGTTCATCCAAGTTTATAAATGGATCCCACACACAATCCACTCACTACTTAAACTTAATTTCTACCAAAACATTTCATTTTTAAATTAACATCATAATATTTTTTTAAAATAAATTAACATTTCATTTTTAAATTAACAACAAAACGTTTTTTAATAATATTTTTTTAAACTCCATATTTTTTTCAACATCATAATTTTTTGTTTTTAACTCCATACACTTATAAACAACAAATTTTAATTTAAATTAAATTATTTTTAATAATTTAACAATCTAAAAAAAATTAACACTTCGCACCAACAACTACTCCCTCCGTATCTATATGTTCGTCCACTTTAAATATAATACTCCACTCATAAAATAAACAAAGTGGACGAACATATAGATACGGAGGGAGTATAATAATAGATTTATTTATATTTCGATATCTCCTCCAAATCGTTGCTTATGCTTTGTAGTTATTTATCAAAACGGTCATTATTTGATCTGTTATATCAATAGGACGAGTAATTCCATCACAAACAAGAATAAATCAAAGTAATCTATGATTAATATTACCAAAGAAATATAGAGTAAATCAATTTGCATTTAGAGTGTGCAAAAAGGAGAAAATGAGAAAATGATGATAAAAAGAGTGTGAAATTAAATGGGAAATGGTGTGCAAAAAGTAGGGAGGACCCACTTGACTATACAAAGAACCAAGTTTGTATTTACAAACCTGTATGAACGAACGAAACTCAACAATAGGAAGAACTTCCACCAAGTTTGTCCATTTCTACAAACGCGTGGAACAAACGCCTATTGCTAATGCTCTTAGAACTTGGATGAACGAACGTCACCCAACAATAGCAAGAACAAATAAATGTTCGTCCATACTGATGAACTTCCTATTGCTAATGCCATCATGTGTTTTAATTCATGCTAGTAAATAACTAAATAAAATCCTCTCCATTACCTCCTCTTCATTTTCTCTCACATTTTATTAAAACATTAGTGGGAAAGTCTGTGCCATGCACATACCGATTTTTAGTGACATCAGTAGTAATACTTAGTTGGATGATACATAAATTTGTGTGACTACACAATAGTAGAAAGTAAGTCGAAGGTAAGAATATGTCTAATAGTAAGTTAATGTGTTTCTAGTGAAGTATATGCGGTGAATCTCAAATCAAATTATAGACATTATGATGCATTGTAGTTAGAAAGACTAATTAAATAAAGTATCTTGCATATACAAAGTGTACGTAGATATAATTATGAAGACTAATCTATATAAAACAATAAAAAGTCATCCTTTCTTAGTCTATTAGGATAACAAGCCCTCAGAGGCCGACACGTGGCATGCCAAATGAAAGTCATCCTAATCCCATAAATGAAAGTCTAATCAATGCTTAATAATCTACTCCCCTCTTTCTTCACCTCGAAATAGACTCGCCCTCCATTACAACTCATTTACTCCTCCATTAAAGTTCTCCTCCATTAAATTTCTCGCGGTTACGATGGCATCCGAAGCTCAGAAGTCATTTGAGTGTATTTATACTTTCCAAGTTCATACAAATGAGAAAATGGCCTTCACTTGCCTTCCTCTTTTCGTCCCTCTACAGCTTTACCGTCAATTTGCTCCGAAAGTTGCTTCCAATTGCATCCTTCTTCGTCGGTAAGATTTACGCTATTTGGTTGTTGTTTTTTATCGGTTAAATTGAGGTTCTTCCTCTATAATATTGAATGTTCATGTTGAAGTAGAGAAAGGCCAATAGAGCTTTACAATTAATATAAGCTAAATGTATGAAATGCGGGGGAGTGTATAAGTATGTGTGCGTCCATAATCATTCATGCACAAACCTGAGCGAAGCCGATTAGATTACTGAAATTGAAGGTGCTTCTATTACATTCACGGAAATTTGTCGGTTCATGCTTCGTTCCTGTAAAGTTTGTGTATGGTATATTCTTGGTAATTCGAATTATTTATATGTATACCCTGACCTAGCAGAGCATTTCCGATTAATTATTTACACAACAATCAAATTATTTTCGTAAGCATTATTTCACAGTTATTTGCTCTCCATAAATCAGCCTGCAAGAGGAGAAAGAAAAATCAATTAGTATTAGATAACCACTTGATACTCCATACGAGTATAAGATAAGAGCATATAGTTAAACATCACTACCAGCTGCACTTTCTCTGGCTTATTTATGTTGGGGCCGCGTCGAACACCTACTTTACCTCCACCACTTGCATTAGTACCAGCTGTGAACAAAGTCTCGAGTTCTGAAATATCTATCTCCGGAGCCCTGTAGCAAAATGGTGGCCTATTACTATTGACCTCAGCGGAGCCGATTAATACTGTAACACAAGTGATTTTTAGTCTGTATCTTCCTGCTCTTATTTATTATTTACTCACCCAAAACCAGGTCATGCCTTTGCAGTTTGGAATCCAATACTACCCCGTGAAATGGACAATATACAGCCGGTAGAAGAACCAAACAACGCCGTTGGACTTGATAGAAATCATACGCGTATGAATAGATTTACAAGAAAGTGCATTCTTGCAAGCATGAGAGGCGACACAACCTCCAGTCAAAGGGCTGTCCAGCATAGGATTACTCCGCCGCAACACAGCCTCCAATGCAGCCACAACCACAGTTGGGATTGAATCCTCACATTCGTCGCTTATACGCTCATCTAACAAAGAGAAATAGGCACTCAAGAAGAAATATTTTGGACCAAATGAGAAAATTCAGACTTCCACCGCCTCCAAGTCGGTTAGGAAGGGGTACGAAGAGGAAAAACATCACATCAGCCGAAGGATCCACTGGGCAACCGAGCCAGAAGAAAAAAAGACAGGAAATGTTACCGCTCAATCCACAACCCAACCCTGCACTAAGAAGGGAGAAAGCACGTCTGAAGTTGGAGAACCCAGTCGCCGAGCGATTTGCAAACAACCCCTTGAACTTGCCCCTACCCGCAACATTATTGGTACACTCTACTGCCCTACCCTACATAACTGCTGCTCTTAGATAGAAACAATTATTAATTCCATTCGCCCGCCTTGCTCCCTTTTGTAACTACATATATACAGGAACCCACTGTTCAGCCCAGCCACAAGTTGCAGCCGCCCATTTAGCAGGGAACTCCGCGAGTCGACCGGGTCGGAAGAACAAAAAACAAACAGCTGTTACAGGTGCCTCGAAGAGGCGATCCAACGTTAAAAAAGGCAACGCTCAACCTGCTGTCGATGCGTCCAGTAGTGGGTCGCCGCCTCTGAGGAACAAATAGCAACCTCCAATGCACAGAAACTATTGGTACATTCTGTTGCCTTATTGTTGTGCTAAGAACAGTTAACAATGTCATTTATCACCTAACCTCTCTTTCACTCCTGCATATGTAGCAACCCAATCTCCAACCAAAACAAGCTCCACCAGCAACACCAAAAGTATGCTCTCATATAGTTAAAGCCCTAACATACATTGTCCCTTGCTTGCAACTTATTGCCATGTTTTTTCACAGAAGTTTTTGTTGAACCTTGGTTCTTTGGCGGCCCTACAGAGACATGTGAGTTTTGTGGTGTGGTTGTGTGGATTGAGGAGTCAGTTGGTAAGCGTACCAAACACGGACAGCCTAAATTTAGTATCTGCTGTCAGAAAGGCAAAGTGATGTTTCCTTTGCTACATGACCCAACTGCTGACAATGTCAATGATATTCACAACAGAAATAAAAATAACCTGCAGCGCGTAGAAGGAAACGAGGAAAAAAAAATACTATTGTAGAGTCGGCAGAAGACGAGATGCTCCCCAATACCCCACATAAAACAGAAAATTTAGAGCGTCCGAAATAGTAATTATAAAACAAATTACATTTACAAATAATCATTACATTTGTTTCATTACGCAAATTGACCATAATATCTGTCTACAATGTACTGCAGAGATGAACCTAAAGCGAAAGAAACAAACATGAAGGGGATTAGCAAGGCTGAAAAGCGATTGAGACCAACAACATCACACCACACTTAAGAGGAGCAAAATTAAGCAGCCTACAAGCATTGGTTAAAAAATTATTTACATATTATTGTTAGTTAAATGTGTCATATTACAGTAAAGGATTCTTATTTAAGTACCGTTTTTCAACTATCACGAACTATATTCCAATTGGTTCAACAAGATTTGGAGGTGTGTCTTACCCAGATTCGCACATTCCTTATTTACTAGCATTGTTTTGTTCTCTACCTTATGCTTATAGTTGAGGTTTACACAACTTCACGTAACAAAACCAATCATTAAGAATTTTCACTCTTTCACCAATTGATCTCTACGTTGACAACAAACTCTCACAAAGAAGGTACTGCGCTAAAGGAAGATCGCACAAATATATCATTGCTAGCCCCGTGAATTTCACGGGCACGAAAACTAGTTAAAGTATCTAATATCCCTTGACTCTTAGATGTAATAGGATTGATGTTTTTCCTATAGAAATTCTTATACTATTATTTAAATTAAAAAATATATTAAAACTTTTAATTAATTAGTTGACGGGTAAGGATTTGTCGTGGATCCTACCGATCGAAATTAACCAACGAACCTAAGCTAGGTAGCTAGGGTAAGTCGGGTCGAGATCCTCAGGGACGGGGAGTCGGACTAGAGTGAGCTACGGTCAAAGACTAGGTTCGAGAGAAACTAAACTAAGGCGATGGCTAAGGTTGACTAATGACTAAGCTAAACAAGTAACTAATGATAAATGAAAGCAAATAAATCAATCAGAAGAAACTAGGGCTAGGTCGGGTCCATGGATGTCAAGGAGATCAAAAGAAGGAAATGAGGGTGCTAGCATACTTTCGTAGCCTAGGTTACGATCGGGCTCTCGCTACTTAAACGGCCTAGGGGTCATCCTCACCACGCTCTCGCTACTAATGGGGGAACCAAACCTACCAACCAAACAAGAACATGCAAGAGAAGAAGCAAGAAAAACAAGGAGTGATCATCTCAAGTCTCACAAGCATTTCATCAAACATGTAGAGTGCAAGGCAAATAGGAAACAACAAAAACAACAACTAGTACCACCCATCTCACCCTAATTATCTCTAATCACACCCAATCCCCCAACTAACCCTAGGGTAATCTACTCACTCATATTCAAGATGACAACCATAACACACATCTCAAAACAAGCATAACAATGGAGGTTCATGATATGAGATTGAGTATTATCAAACAAGAACATAAACAAGAGAAAACTAAAGTAAAGAAGATTAAAGAGAAGAGAAATTATACCAAACATAAATGAAAGGCAAAAGATTGAATCCTGTATAAAATCAACCTAAGAAGCATCTTCAATGCTGTCAATAGAGAAGAACTCTTCAATAGATCTTCAATCACACAAGAACTAACTAGGATTAAACAAAGATTAAGGAGTAATTAAGGAGAGATTAAACTAATCTACACTAATCTAAGTTAATCTAACCTAAAGTAGTCTAGGGTTTAGTGGGTAATGAATGGTGCTTAAAACAAAACAAGAGGGGGTATATATAGGGTTACATAAGCAAGGGGAGCGAAACAATGAAAATCGAGCTGAACTGGGCCCTTCCCGTGCGGGAAGGAAGTGATCTCAGTCGGGATGGTGCATAACACCGGGCGGTGTTATGCTCTTCCCACGGGATGGTCTGTCAGAAGTGCGTCTTTCCTTGCATCTCATCCCGGTCGTGATGGATGATGGTCCCGACTGGGATGGGTCATGTAGGCTTCAAATATGGTCACATAGGTTCCTACTTGCTCTTTTTAGGCTTCTTATCGACTCTCGGTGCTCGGGAATGGGCTCGAAGAGACTCGGGATCGAGTCTAAGTCACCGAGTCATCGTCACTTCTCTTCGTTGGCTCCATATGCATCGAAAATGAGTCGGAATCGTTCCATTTCTCCAAGATTGGCCCTAAGAACCTAAAACAAGCTAGAAGAAACGAAAGTAGCCTCGAAAACCGCTCCGAAGAGCGATTCCACAAGAGAAACTAGGACCAAACACAAGAAATAAGCACTAAAAACCACACTTATCATTAGTTTAAAAAACTTGGACCAATCATATCGTTCGAAAAATTCATGCTTTATTAATATATACTAGTTGGAAAGCTCGTGCGATGCACGAGCCTATTTTTAGTGAAAATGATAATGACATCAGGTTAGAGGGTTACATAAATTTGTGAAACTACTGGTTGACAGACTTTTATTTATATAATACAATTTCATTGTCTTATTATAATTTCTCGATGAGGTGTAATTTTAATTCAATTTATAACCTTAAGAGTTGTTATAAGACTCAAAAGATTTTTCTGGTTAATATCTAAAACGAATGATTTCTCTTATTATGATATATTATAAAATTTCGTCAGCTCATCATAATTTTTCGATGTGTGATAACTCATTTATGGTTTTAAAAACTCTTTTTAGGATTCAAAAGATTTCTGATTGATATCTAAAGATAATGATTACTTTTATTTATGTAACAGAATTTCATCACCTTAATGCAATTTTTCGATGTGGGATAATTTTAATTCAATTTATAGCCTTAAGAACTATTATAAGACTCAAAAGATTTTTTATTAATATCTAAAAACGAATAATTTCTCTTATTGGTGACGTAGAATTTCACAGACGTTTATAGGATTAAGAGTTTTTTTAAGACTCAAAAGAGAAATTTTTACTTAACTTTATTATAGTCCTAAGAGTTTTTCTAAAACTCAAAAGATGTTTGGTTTATATCTATGAAATTCATGACTGCTGTCCGGGTCAAAATTCGCATCCACGGAGTACGACGTGGCATATTACGAATGGTAAGTCAAAAAGTCATAGGTCAAAGAGTCAAAGGTCAGAAAGTCAAAGGTCAAAAGGTCAAAGGTCGGAAGGTCAAAAGATAATAGTCGAAAGTCAAAAGTCAAAGACCACAAGTCGGGAGTCAACATAATCGGGGATCGATGAGTCAAAGATCAAGGTAACAAAGGATGATGGGTCAGTAAAAAAAAGTAGTTGGCTAAGTAATGGGCCAAGTAACCAAGAGAGTCCAACAAAATATACAAAGCATCAGCAATTTCAGCCCAAACAAGTAAGAGGGAAAGAGTCAAAGAAGGGGTTCCTACATTTGGAGAAACCCTCCTGCAGACCAGGAGAGAAATCAGGGGAAGGGTGTAACGGCTGGGGGAGCATTAAAGACAACGGCTCTAAAGGAGAGAAAAAGGTAACGGCTCCAGGGGCGAGCAGCTATAAAAAGCAAAGGATGGAGGAAGAAAGGGGACATTCAAGGCATTAACATCACACTTCAGTCCCGAGAAAACACTAAGAGCAAACATCAATAGTCGATTATAATCAAAACTCCATACTTGTATCCCTCTTATTTTTTTCGTTCTTTCCGTTCATAGTAGAATCTTTGTAGGATTCTGACTCCCCCCGTGATTTTTCCCACATCGGGTTTCCGCGTCACCAAAACTTTGTGTGTCATTTTCTTTCTTTCATTGTTCTCCGTTTACTAGATTCGATATCGCTTAGACAACCCGTAGTTATAGGACGATCACTTTAACCCGCAACCGAAATCGTAGATCCGGTAAATTTTTACCAAAACAATTTGGCGCCCACCGTGGGGCAAAGTGATCATTTCCTATAAGCCAAATCCTACAGTGAAGCAATTCGCGTATCATCATGTCCGGATCCAACCAAAGCCCCTCCAGCAGCCTGGAAGCATCAACCCAGCCCACTGGAGGAGAACCGCCTCTAGGATCATCAAATCCAATCTTCGCACCTCTCACCCAGGCAATCCCTACCAGTCTGGCAGCAGGACACGTACCAGTAGCCTCAAGACCACCTCATGTGCCTAAGGTGTTGAAAACGTCCAATCCATTCAAAACCAGCAAGGAAGGCGCTTCGTCCAAAATGCATGTGCAAGGAGGGATACTGGGAGACTTTTTCAGGATTTCAACTCCACCAGACCCCCTAAGGGACGTACTCCGGGGGATTAACGCTCTGCGGCAGGCGGTGGCAACTCTGCAGAAGGATAACCAAGACATCAAGGCCCAGATCTCTGCAGTAGCCAAACCTCCAGTTACACCTGTCCAATTGTCACCAGAAGTGTCGCCTCTAATACCTGGAGGAGAGCCCAACATTCAAAGAGAACCCGCTACCAGCAGACAAACCTCCAGGACACTTCCCCAGGAACTGGTCACCAGGCTGGAACTTGGACCGGCGCCGCCTAGCCAAGACATTGAGCCTCGAGGGCTGGGCTACCTGTCTTACGGCTCCACATCCGACAGATCTTATATCACAGGTAATCTCCTCTCTACCATCGAAAGTCGAGAAACTAACTCACTGTCTCTTACAGGTACCCCTATTCACCAGGCGCCAGGATGGCAATCTGTAATCAGCCCTCTGGAGGAGCAAGGTCAGCAGCCATCCCCATCCAGCAGATATTAAGATGGCAGCAAGGTGGCCCAGCCAGTATGGTGACCCCTGACAGTAGCCCATATCCTGGAGGAGCCTGGCCGCCCAGAGTCCCACTCCAACATGCAGCAGAATGGCAACCCGGATCCACAATCAACGCCACACCATTGCCCAACCCTCCTAGTAGTCAGTATCCTGGAGGAGGTATCTGGTCAGGGGGTACCCCTATCCTCCAGACACCAGGATGGCAATCCGCAGCTCAACCAGGAGTAGTCACCCCATCCAGCGTTCAGTCCTCCTGGAGGAGCATGGTCAGCAGCCACCCCCATCCAGCACGTGTCAGGATGGCAGCCAGAAGCCCCAACCGGCACGACGACCCCGTCAACAACTTGTATCCAGGAGGAGTCTGGTCAGCAGGAGTCCCATTCCAGCAAGTAACATGGTGGCAATTTGGGTCCACAATCAACGCGACACCGTTGCTTAACCCTCGTAACCACCAGCACCCTGGAGGAGCATGGTCGGGAGGTACACCCTTTGGCTTCTTTCTCCTATCTCTAACCCTCTTGCAGGATCAGGTAACGTAATGGATCAGCAGTACCAGGAGCTGAGAAACTTGATCAATAAGTTTCCAGAGATGCCACGCCCCTTAGAAAGAGCAGCGAGAGATAGCTACACAGATTCTCCATTCACCGACGATCTAGCCTGTGTCGCCGTCCCCAAAGGATTCATGCCACCAGCCATGACACTCTATGACGGTACCGCAGACCCGTTGGATCACATCAATCAGTATAAGCAAAAGATGATGACGGTGACTGCAGCAGGACCCCTGAAGGAGGCATGCATGTGCAAGGGATTCGACTCCGTCTTGTCAGGAGCAGCTTTGCAGTGGTTCGTTAGTCTGCCCAACCGAAGTATCACCTCCTTTGCTGACCTGCTCAATGCCTTCAACCAGCAGTTCGCCAGCAGTAGAAAACCGGAGAAGCAGACCAACGATCTATACCGGGTGGTACAAAAGTTTGAAGAGTCCACGCGCGACTTCCTCAACAGATTCAACAAGGAGAAAGTGACCATACCCAGATGTGATGTAGCCACCGCCATAGAAGCCTTCCGCCAAGGACTCCACCAGGATTCAGATCTGTACAAGGACCTCACCAAGTATCCATGCAACCACATTTGAGGATGTGCAGACAAAAGCATTGGCAGCCATCAGGCTGGAGGAGGATTCAGGTCCCATAAGAGCTACTCATGATCCAGCAGAGCTACTTATGAACCTGGAGAACCACTCTTCCTGTATCTATCAGTAACCGAGGTAGCAGTCAGTGCGGTATTAGTACGTGAGCATGAAGGAGCACAACACCCAGTATATTATGTCAGTAAGTCTTTGCTTCCTGCAGAGACCAGGTACACATCCCTTGAAAAACTCATACTTGCACTTGTTACAGCATCCCATAAACTACGACCTTATCACATGTTATTTCAGTAATAACAAACTATCCTCTAAAGACTATTATGAGAAAACCTAAGTTGTCAGGGAGAATGGCTAAGTGGTCCATACACCTGAGTGGCTTCGACCTGAAGTTCGTCCCCAGAGCAGCAATCAAGTCCCAGGCGCTAGCAGACTTCGTATCTGGCTTCAACCCAACATTGCAGTCCCAGGCAGAGAAAGACGTCCTCGTCCTGGAGGAGGACAAAGGAGAGCAGATCTGGAAGCTGAATGTGGATGGTGCCTCCAACATGAGAGGATCTGGGGCAGGGTTAATCCTCAAGTCACCACAGGGAGACCTCATAGTCCGAACAACGAATAACGAAGCTGAATACGAAGCCCTAATCCTAGGCCTCCAACTGGCCCTGGACCCCAAGATTAAGCACATGGAGATGTGCAGCGACTTCCAGCTCATAGCCAACCACGTGAATATCTCTTATGCAGCAAAATACTCCAAGATGTTGGCCTATCTGGAGAAGCAGATGCCCTAGCCACCCTGGGGGCAACGTTCAAGCCTGGAGCAATCTCCACCATACCCATTGTCCATGTCCTGGAGCCAGCAATCCAGAAGAATTAAGAAGCATCTGGAGGAGGCAAAGACAGGACCTGATGGCTGCAAGAGGCAGGAATATTCAGCACCACAGCCAGCCAGGGAGAGACCCCAGACTGGAGAGAATCCTACCATGACTGGCTACAGATGACATGCGGCCAGTAAACCAGAAGAAAGTCAGAGGCTTCAAAATGAAAGCATCCAAATTCACCTTCATTGATGGCATCCTATTCAGAAGATCACTTGCTGGACCATACTTAAGGTGTCTGGGTCAGGAGGAGGCGGAAACTGTTTTGCATGACTTCCACAATGGTGAATGTGGAAATCATGCAGGGGGTTGAGGCCTATCTAACAAGGCACTTTGCCCCTGGGCAACAATGCGCAGAGATGCTGTTGAGTACGTCAAGAAATGTGACGCCTGCCAGAGGCACGCCCCAGTCAACCACCAGCCCGCAGAGCCTCTACATCCAGTAATTTCTCCTTCGCCTTTTATGAAGTGGGAGATGGACATTGTCGGCAAGCTACCCAGAGCCCCAAGAAACAAAGTCTTTATGTTGGCCATGACGGATTACTTCTCCAAGTGGATAAAAGCGGAGGCATTCCCATAGGTAACTAAGAAACAAGTTATATCCTTCATAAAACGTAACATTATCTGCAGGTTTGGCATTCCCTCAGAAATCATCTGCGACAACGGATCCCAGTTTATTGGCAACAAGATGGAGGCCAACTGCGCCAGGTGGAATATCACACTAAGCAAGTCTACCCCAGAAATCCTCAGTCTAATGGACAGGCAGAGTCTAGTAACAAAATTGTGACAGACAACCTGAAAAGAAGGCTGGAGGAGGCAAGGGGCAGATGGGCAGAAGGACTCCCCTTGGTGCTACGGTCTGACAGAACTACGCCTAAAGCTACAAGACATTCACCGGCTGTATAACAGAAGACAGAAATCAGGTGGAGATGACAAGCAGTCTGGACACCATAGACGAACTCAGAACTGACGCTCAAATCGGAATGGCCTCCTGCAGGCAGACAGTCGCCAGAAGCTACAACGAGAATGTCAAAATCAGAATCCTGCAGGAAGGAGACATAGTTCTCAGGAAAGTCTTCCAAAACACCAGAAATCAGCAAGCAGGGAAGTTCGCCTACAATTGGGAAGGACCGTACCAAGTGGAGAAAGTAGTTGGGAATGGGGCCTACCGACTTATGACCATGGAAGGGAAAAATATCCAGAAACCCTGGAACATCATACACTTGAAGAAGTATTTCTTTTAAAGGGCCAACGTTGCCAGAAACATGGGCCAACGTTGCCAGAAACATGGGTCATCGTCGCCAGAAACATGGGCCAATGCCGCCAGAAACATGGCATCTATTCTGTCAGATGCAGCTCCACCAGAACCCAGGTTCAATTTTACAAAACATTGCAAACAGGTATTTTTCATCATAACTTTCTTTGTCTTTTCTTTCTTTCTTTCTATTTTCTTCTTACAAAATTCGAAAAATCAAAAATTTCATCTTAGGATTTTAAACCTTCTTTTAACGTATATCTTCAAGTATTGTGTCTATCGTTTTTATCAAAAATCGTCAGTTTTCTTAATTACATCACAAGGAACTGGTGACTAATCTGGTGGAGTATACAATTTCTACAGAAGACGTGCGTCTGTGACTAAGTGCCTACAACCGGGAATTACAGTCTCCCGCGCCACTTAGCACCCACGCAAAGCGTGGCACCTCCGACTGAGTGGGCGAACTAAATCCCAGGCCACCACTATATCAGAGGTCGACCATACAAACATAGGGCATGCATACAACATAAGGTAGTAAGACAAAACTACAACAAACGATTACAATCAAAAGCAAACAGTTACGATCAAAAGCAAACAATTACGATCAAATTCAGGCATAACATACAGCCGCAGATAAAAAAAACGACATTACGAAAGCTACTTCGATTTCACACAACGAAAGTTAAGGAATGAAGTGCCACAAAATACTAACACACTTCGCTCCCCTGCGCAAAGGCAAAGTCATTATAGATTTTTTTTTGCAAACACTTCGCTCCCCTGCGCAAAGGCAAAGTCATTACAGAAGTTAATGCCACGCAGGATTCACAAGCCGAAAACAGAGTACAACAAAAGAGGAGTAACATCACTCCAGCAGAACTTGGTCCACAGCCTGGACATCCTCCTCCGGTGGAGGTGGAACTGTACTGTAGCAGATACTCCTGCAGGAACCTGGGTCTCTAGATAATTGAGATGAACAGCAGCGGGACCTCTCCCAAGATCATCAACGGCGTCCTCCTGGTCCACAACCTCTCGCCCATCAGCCTCCGGGTCAGCAATAAAGGAATCAATAGACTCCTTCAGATCCTCCGCCTCCACGTCAGAGAGAGCATCCGAGTTAGGTGTCCCAAGAAATTCCTCATACAGACGCTTCTTCTCTACAACCAGGTCTTTATCTTTGTGCCTCTCCGCCAGATATTCCTTGATCACCTCAACCTTGATATACTGATCCTACCAAGCAAGAGCATCCCTCAGAGTCTTCTTCAGCTCATCACTCTTCCCCCTACAGGGAAGAATTGGCATCCAGGGCCTGGGCAAGCTCACTCCTTGCCTCCACCATATTTGCACTAAGCTTTTGTCCTTTACCAGATTCCTCCGCCAGGAATCCGCGAACCAAACCCAACTGCTCCAGAGAACTATTTTCTAGCACAGACCAGGAAGAAGCATCTGGTCCAGAAGAGCCACATCCTCTGCAGGATTGGATGTATCGAAGTCCTCAGGAAATTTGAACACCACTCCAGCAGGAACATAATCAACGGATCTGGGGGCAGAATAAGAGTGAAGATCGGAAATATCCACCTCTGGGGGTTCACTTTCTACAGGAGTAATTTCTTAGAGAGGGGACGAGTTACGCCTTCTCCTCGAACCAGCAGGGCCATTAGAGGCAGAACTAACTTTCCTCTTGAAGACCGCCCTAGTAGCAACGACCCGCCTCCCAGCAGCCACTTGCTCTAGGGACACACGAGGCTTAGCTGATCCTGAAAAGGAGGGCAAGAAAAAATGAGTACCATGGAAGGCCGAGGCCAAGTGAACTTAGCCCAGCATGGATGTATCTTGCTCGAAGACATGTTCTTACCAGGCTCATCTTCTTCTGGGGGAGGAGAGGAAGGATCACCTTTGGAAGAATTGAGCAAGTTGCGAAATATACTCTGCTCTGGGTCTAGGCCGAATAATCGGATCAAGAAATCAACCGCTACTCCAACTGTCTACAACGGAAGCAAATGGAAATTCCCGCCTAAGATGAGCTTAGTCGAAATTTGGGGCATTTGTTCGGGTCAAAATTCGCATCCACGGAGTACGACGTGGCATATTTCGAATGGTAAGTCAAAAAGTCAAAGGTCAGAAAGTCAAAGGTCAAAAGGTCAATGGTCGGAAGGTCAAAAGATAATAGTTGAAAGTCGAAAGTAACAGGTCCAGGGTGTAACAGCTGAGGGAGCATTAAAGACAACGGCTCTGAAGGAGAGAAAAAGGTAATAGCTCCAGGGGGCGAGCATCTATAAAAAGCAAAGGACGGAGGAAGAAAGGGGACATTCAAGGCATTAACAACACACTCCAATCCCAAGAAAACACTAAGAGCAAACATCAATAGTCGATTATAATCAAAACTCCATACTTGTATCCCTCTTATTTTTTTCGTTCTTTCCGTTCATTGTTGAATCTTGGTGGGATTCTGACTCCCCCGCGGTTTTTTCCATATCGGGTTTCCGTGTCACCAAAACTTTGTGTGTCATTTTCTTTCTTTCGTTGTTCTCCGTTTACTAGATTTGATATCACTTAGACAACCCGTAGTTATAGGACGATCGCTTTAACCCGCAACCGGAATCGTAGATTCGGTAAATTTTTACCAAAACAACTGCGTAATATTTTTTCGATGTGAGAAATTTTACTCAATTTTATAGCCTTAAGAGGTTGACTCAAAAGTGTGGATATATTTACTTAATTAAGTTTATGGTCTTAAGATTTTTTTTAAAATCTAAAAGATTTTGTTTTTCCATCTAAGTTATTAAGAACGAACGATTACTCTTATTTATATAATAAAATTCGATCACCTTATTATGGAGTATACTTTTGGACAAATGATTATCTAAAACGAATGGTTTCTCTTATTTATGATATTTCATCATAATTTTTCGATGTGTGATAATTTCACTTAAATTTATAGTTTTGAGAACTCTTTGTAGAATTCAAAAGATTTTTGTTTGATATCGTCATAGTTTTAAGAACTCTTTTTAGGATTCAAAATATTTTTGTTTGATATCTAAAGACGATGATTACTTTTATTTATATAATAAAATTTCATCACTTTTTTATAATATTTCGATATGGGATATTTACTTCAATTTATAGCCTTAAGAGAAGTATTATAAGATTCAAAAGATTTTTTTATTAATATCTAAAAACGAATAATTTCTCTTATTGATGATGTAGAATTTCATCACCTCATCATAATTTTTTGATATAGAATAATTTTATTTAAGTTTATAGTCTTAAAAAGTTCTTTTAGGACTGAAAAGATTTCTCGTTGATATCTAAAGACGAATGATTACTTTTACTCTGTATTTATATAGTAGAATTCTATCACCATATTATAATTTCTTAATGTGGGATTTTATTTTATTTTTTGCAAGAAAGATAGCTCTTTATTCATCCAAAAAGGGAATAAAGATAAGACTTACAAAAAGATCATCACTAGAGCCTAAGGGGTCGTTTGGTTGTCCTCTTAAATCATGGGAAGTAGAATTTTCCAAGAATTGATAAATTGGGATGTTGTTTGGTTGCATACTTCCCAAGAATTGTCACTTCCCAGGAATTGCCACTTCCTCCATAATTGGGGAAATTACTCACCAACCCCCCCGTTGGTGTGTATAACTTCCCGCATGAAGTTATTTCTCACATGGCAACCAAACAATATTTTTGTAATTATCATGAAATACAAATTCACGTGAATTTAAGTTCCCGGTAACTCCATCTTCCCATGGTGAACCAAACGAGCCCTAAGAATTTACACAATTACTTAAATCCTCATTGTCGATTGAATTCTTATACAAAAGACGTATGGTTACAAGAAGGTTGATAGAGTAAATCAGACAATCTACATTCCGAATGCTTCCACAAAAGATGCTTCCACAATGTGGGATAATTTTACTTAAATTTATAGTTGTTTTTATATGACAATTTTTTTGGTTAATATCTAAAAACAAATTATGTTTCTTATTCGTGATATAGAATTTCATTATCTCATCATAATTTTTCGATATGCGATAATTCTACTTAGGTTTATAGTCTTAAAAACTCTTTTTAGAACTCATATTTTTAGTTAATATCTAAACACAAATGATTTGTTTTTTCCATCAAAAGAGTTTATTTTTATATCTAACAACTTAAGAATGGGCTATTACTTTTATTAGACTTAATAAAATTCAATCACCTTATTATAATTTTTTCATGTGAGATAATCTAACTTAAGTGATGGAGGTCGGTTGCCTGCCTTTGGCCGCCTGCCAGTCAGGCCCCAGGGCGACCAGTCCCAGAAGGAGGAAAGGCCTGCCCAGCAGACTTTCCATCAAGATCATTGAAACCTCCAAGTGTGGCCTTCATCCCCTAGCCGCCCGGCACAGCCTGGCCGCCCGCCAAACAGGGCGAACCAGGCCTCCAGCCTGCTTCC
The DNA here is from genome assembly GCA_958450325.1 of Agrostemma githago. Taxonomy (NCBI): domain Eukaryota; kingdom Viridiplantae; phylum Streptophyta; class Magnoliopsida; order Caryophyllales; family Caryophyllaceae; genus Agrostemma; species Agrostemma githago. Next base: position 25,061,919 of record OY288239.1, on the reverse strand, counting down.
AAGGCGCTCCCGCCTAAGCAGAACCAAAGGAGAACCGAGGACCCATCCATCATTTTGCCTAAGGTAAGGGGAAATGAGTGAACAAAGTGAGTCCACGTGTCGCACCAAAATCCACCCATTTCCCTCCTCTTCTTTCTCTTTTCCTCTCTCTTGTGGGAAGGTATAAATACTTACCCATTTCCCACATAAGGGAGGTTGGATTTTCTCTCTCTAGACTCTTACTCCTAAAAAACGCCACCTAGTTCCTCACGAGCTAGGTTCGTCAAGGCATTTCACGGACTGACTTAGGCATCGGAGAGGGTTTCCTCGGACAACCTCCGAGGCCCTGTGCGGTCATTGTGCAGGGAGCAGGCCAACTCCGCCGGGGAGGTCCGATCAAGGGAGTAAGAAGAAAGGGAGCCTGAAGGAAATCAAACGATCAATTGTTCATCATTAACCCAATCATACAACCCGGATCCAAGACCGGGTGAATTGTTTCCGTGACCGGAACAATTTGGCGCCGTCTGTGGGGAACTTACGGTTGTGCTCACGAGTTACCCACTAAAATCAACCACTCATAATCACAAAACTAACACAATCATGCCAGAAATCGTTGATGCCAGTGCAGGAACGGGTCCGACGGTCCCACCGGTGGCCCCCCTGTATGGTATGCCGCAGTCGGAGAGGGCTCCTCCTGCCACGATCCTAGGGGTAGGGGGAACCAGTCTCCTTGGTGGATCTAACACTGCTGTGACGCCTGAGCTGGGGGCACGCCCAGGGCACGCTCTTAATCTGACCCCAGCTCAGATGGCGCAGACAGCCGCCTTCTTCTCTGCGATGCTGAACCAGGAGTTCACTCCTGAGGACTTGGTAGGCAGGGTCGCATCGGCTCCCAGGCAACCATCCCCAATCAGCAGGGATGAAGCCGGGGGCACGAGGCGAACCGCCGCCAGGAATGCTCAGAGGAAAGCAAGAAGGACGGCACAAGCGTATGCTCATATGCAAAGGCGCATTACTACCGGCAGTCCAGAGCCACCTGTCCAGCAGGCGTTTTCCATCCGCACAACGGAATCTGCGTCGGGAGAACAAGGAGGCTTGTCCCGGGAAATGCAGGAGAGAATGAGGCCCAAGGAGCCCATGTCAAAACGCTTGGGGGAAAGGCCAGGCGGAGTTTTCTCCAGGCTAACACCTGCAGCCAAGGAACAGTCGGCCCCCGACTTATCCCAAAGCTTGCAATCCAGGCTCATTCGAGGACAACCGCTCGAGTCCAGACATCATCAGGGTGAGAACCTCTGCCACTCTCAGAGGAAGAGGCCCAGGCAGATTTCCCCGGAAACAGAGGATGAAGCAGCAAGCAGGCCCCCACCAAGGCACCGCTCCCCCAGTGCGAGGAAACCGACCCATAAACAATGGGATTCTCACGGTAACCAGTCTGGGGAAAGCAGGTCACGACTGGTAGGCAGGCCTACAAAAACCCCGCTGCACCCTGAGGTACAAGAGTACCCCATTCCAAAAATCAAAATGCCCACCATCAAGTTTGATGGGACGACAGATCCTGAAGATCACCTGGCGGCGTTTGAGAGCCACATGGGCATGTACGACGTAGATGATGCCATCTGGTGCAAAGTTTTCCCAACCACCTTGGTGGGACTGGCGCAGGGATGGTTCAGAGACCTCCGCCAGGGGTCAATCAAGTTCTTTATAGAGTTGGTTGAAATCTTCCTCGAGCAATATGCCGGGAATAAGAGAAGACGCCTCACTCGTTTCGATCTCATGACCCTGAAGCAAAAAAAGGGTGAAAGCGTGAGGGAATACCTGAGAAGATTTGATCTATCCTACCAGCAGGTTAGGGAGATCGACGACTCCACTGCCGCCTACGCCCTGACAATCTCCCTACTTCCAGGGGAAATGAAAAACCAGATGATCAGGGCCCAGCCAGAAACCCTGGCCATGGCCAGGAAAATTGCGGAAGGATTCATTCTGCAGGAGGAGTTCCACGGCCTGACGGATACCCCTGCAGGTCAAGCAAAGCCTCAAGGGGGACCGCAGGGTGGACGGGGCAGAAGTGAGTCAGGCAAGCAAAGGGAGGAGGGAGACACTCCCAAAAAGGAGCGCACAGTCTACCAGCCCAGGTTCGATAGTTACACTGCCCTGAACAAATTCAGGGCGGAGATCTTCGAACTAGAAAAAGAAACTGCTAAATGGAATCGCCCGAACAAACCCCGCAGCCCGAAAGGAGACCCCAAGAAATTCTGCACTTTCCACGACTGCATAGGCCATACCACCGAGGAATGCCGTCACCTGAAGGACGAAATCGAGAAGTTAATCAGGAACGGATGGTTAGCCAACTACGCAGCTAAAAATAAGTCTCAGAAGGAAGTGTCTGAAAAACCTGAAGGGTCAGTGCAGAACCGCATGGTGATCCATGTAATTTCAGGGGGCACTGAGGGCCAGCTCAGTCGAAGAGGCCAAAAAAGACAAATGCGCGAACTAAGGAACCAGATCTGCTATGCTGAGAAAGCAGGGAGCCCAAGGGGGGTGACCTTAAGCATCACCCCTGATGATGCAGGGCGTGTGGTATACCCGCACAGTGACCCTTTGGTGTTGTCCCTAGAGATCAGCAACCACATTGTGCGGAGGTGTATGGTGGACACAGGCGCGTACACGAATCTACTGTATAAGGACGCCTTCGAGAAAATGGGCCTGGAAAAAAGGCACCTACGACCTGCCCCCGGATCATTATACGGATTCAGCGGAGCAGGCGTGCTGCCCATGGGGGTCATAGACCTACCCGTAACCTTTGGGGAAGGCTCTACTGCCAGAAACGTCAGGGCAACCTTTGTTGTTGTGGATGCAAGATCTGCCTACAACGCCCTAATTGGCAGAGCCACCCTAGACGAAATCGAGGCAGCCATCTCCATCAGGGCTCTCACCATAGCGTATGTCACCGATTTCGGGCTAGAAGGAAAGGTGCGTGGGGACCAGGAGTCAGCCAGACAATGCTACTCCGTGGCCCTGCAAGAGCACGAAAAAGAAAGGAAAGGAAAAAGGAAGGCTGACAGTTCCCCCAGCAGGGAGGGCGAAATCCCAGCCGAACACCCGGCGTCCGATCACCTGGAGCCAGGGGGCGAAAGCATGTTAGTAGACTTGGAGCCAGGCAGGCAGGTCCTGATAGGAGCTGACCTGGAAAAATCCTACCAGGCTGAACTGGTCAAGCTGCTAAAAGAAAACAAAGACGTATTCGCCTACTCGGCAGACGAGATGCCCGGCGTTGATCCATCATGCATCGTTCACAAGCTGAATGTAAGTATGGATGCTCGCCCTGTAAAACAGAAGAAACGAAATATGTCCGCGGAAAAAGACGCAGCAATCAAGGAAGAAATTGACAAACTCTTGAAAGCAGATTTTATTGAGGTCTGTGACTACCCAGAATGGTTGGCGAATGTAGTCATGGTTAAAAAATCGTCAGGCGCATGGAGAATGTGCGTGGGTTTTACAAACCTCAACAAAGCCTGCCCGAAAGACTGCTATCCGCTCCCTAGAATCGACCAATTGGTAGACTCCACCAGTGGCTATTCCATGCTAAGCTTCCTAGATGCCTTTTCAGGGTATCATCAAGTATACTTGTGGCAGCCGGACAGGGTGAAGTGCGCGTTCATCACCAGTTCAGGCACCTACATGTACAAGATGATGCCATTTGGGCTTAAAAATGCAGGGGCTACATACCAGCGGTTAGTTGATAAAGTATTTGAAAAACAAAAAGGCAGAAACATCGAGGCTTACGTTGATGACGCCATCGTAAAAAGCAGAGAGGACAGAGAGCACCTGACGGACCTGCAGGAGACCTTCTGCTCCCTGCGCGCCTACAAAATGAAACTTAATCCAAAAAAGTGTACATTTGGGGTCCGCTCCGGCAAATTCCTGGGATTCTTGGTCAGCTCTCGAGGGATAGACGCCAACCCTGAGAAAATTCAGGCAGTTCTAGACCTCCCCGAGCCCAAGACCATTAGAGACATCCAACGCCTGACGGGCCGCATGGCCGCCTTAGCACGATTTGTCGCCAGGTCAGCAGACAAAGCTATCCCTTTCTTCAAGATACTGAAAGGAAACAAACAGTTCAAGTGGGAAAACGAGCAGAAAGAGGCCTTCGAGCAACTGAAGGACCATCTTAAAAAACTCCCCACCCTGGCAAGACCAATAGCAGGGGAAAAACTTTTCCTCTACATTGCAGTGACCAATATAACGGTCAGCGCAGTCATCTTACGAGAAGAAGCAGGCGCCCAGCAGCCTATATACTTTGTAAGCCATGCGCTGGGGGCAACCGAGAAGAATTACCCGATGGTCGAAAAAGCCGCCTACGCAGTCATAATTGCTGCCAAGAAGCTCAGACCTTACTTTGACGCGCATCCAGTCGTAGTCCTCACCGACCAACCACTAGAGAAGGTATTGGAAAAATTTGAAAAATCAGGGAGACTACTGAAGTTGGCGATTGAGCTGAGTGGGCTAGGTATATCTTACCAGCCTAGAACAGCCATCAAGGCCCAAGCCTTAGCAGACGTTCTGGCTGAGTGCTCCCATTCAGGGGAAGAAGAGACCCCTGCCGAGGAATGGATCGTGCATACTGACGGATCCTCGACAGCCAATGGCGCAGGCGCAGGCGTCGTACTAACCAGCCCAGGAGGGGCTGACTTTGAACATGCCCTCAGATTTGTTTTCCCAGCATCAAACAACGAAGCAGAGTACGAGGCAGTACTTGCGGGCGTCAGGCTAGCTAAAGCCGCAGGGGCAGAACGAATTGTCCTGGCGACGGACTCCCAGCTCATCGCCAACCAAATCAATGGTGAATACGAAGCAAGGGACCAAGCAATGGCCACATACCTGGAGATGGTGAAGGGAGAGTTATCCGGCCTAAAATCATATGAGGTCAAACAGATCCCCCGATCCCAGAACAGCAGAGCAGACGCCCTGTCAAAACTGGCAAGCTCCAGTCTACAGGACATCCGGAGATCAGTGTGGGTCGACGTTTTACACGAGAAGTCCACTAACCCCTGTCAGGCGGTTAATACTGTGGAAAAAGAGCTAGAAAGCTGGATGACTCCTTTCATCCAGTACAAGAAGCATGGTATCTTACCGTCAGACTCATTACAAAAAAGGAAGATACAGGCTAAAGCAGCCTGGTTCATACTCATTGATGAAGAGCTTTACAAAAAGTCTTTTACTTATCCCCTGCTCAAATGCCTACGGGCGGATCAGGCCGCTGAGGTATTGGAGGATATCCACTCAGGGATTTGTGGACATCACATTGGTGGGAGATCACTGGCCCACAAGGCCCTCAGGGCAGGCTACTACTTGCCTACCATGCTGGCAGATGCCAAGAGCCTGGCCCAGAAATGCAGGAAATGCCAACTCTTTGCCCCATCAATCCATGCCCCGGCCCAGGAGCTCAGGCCAATCCTATCTCCCATCCCCTTCGCTCAATGGGGGATGGACATTCTAGGACCCTTCACGGTGGCCACAGGGGGCAGAAAATTCTTGATTGTCGCCATAGACTACTTCACCAAATGGGTGGAGGTCGAAGCAGTGCCCAACATCACTGAGCCGGCGGTCAGGAAAGTGGTCTGGCGAAATATCATCACCAGGTTCGGTCTACCAAAAATGTTGGTATTCGACCATGGCAGGCAATTTGATAACGATCCGCTGAGAATCTGGCTGGAAAGCCACAATATCTCAGTCGCCTATTCAGCCGTTTGTCATCCTCAAACCAACGGACAGGCAGAAGCAGCCAACAAACAAATCCTGAACGGCCTGAAGAAAATGGTGGATGACTGCAAGGGTAGATGGGCTGACGAACTCCCCAGTATACTCTGGTCAATCCGAACTACCAGAAAAGAGTCTACAGGCCAGACCCCGTTTGGTCTGGTATATGGAGCAGAGGCATTATTACCAATTGAGGCAAGGATCCCCTCTCTACGCTTCCTGCAGTACGACCGGGCTGAAAACGAAGCTGCAATGGTCGAAGCCTTGGACCTGGTAAATGAGTTAAGGGAAGAGGCCAGTACCAACATCGTTGCCTACCAGCAACGAATGAGGAAAGCCTTCAACACCAAAGTCTGGCAGAGGAACTTCCAGATGGGTGAGCTAGTTCCGAGAAAGAGACAGGCGGTTGGAAAGTCAAGAGAACATGGAAAGCTGAGTGCCAACTGGGAGGGTCCATACCAAGTAACTCAAATCCTGGGACCAGGCACATACAAGATCGCCAACCTTGAAGGGCAAGAGCTACATGCTCACTGGAATGCAGACACGCTAAAGAAGTATTACGTCTGAACAAGAATGCATGCAGTTTTTAATTTTACTAAAAAAGGCGGAGAACGGTCAAAAATGTCGACGGCTCCGACCACGCCAATGTCAAAAAGAAAATTTTTTTAGAGAAATGAGAAGATTCAGATTTATACTCGTTGCCTGTTCACACTCGCGTCTTTCACACACAAACAAGCAGGGGGCAATAGGGGGAGGCCCCCCTCTTGCCAAAATTGGGAAAAGTGAACCCCCCAACGCAAAACTGGAGCCTCCCTGCTTACCTCTGGGCAGGCAGGGAGCACGCCCCCTGGACTTTGAACAAAAGCCAGGGACAGGCCAGATTAACAAGGACTGGGGGCAGGCCCCCCAACCTTGTATAAAAAACGCAATAGCCACCCTGCTTACCTCTGGGCAGGCAGGGGGCAGGCCCCCTGGACTTTGAACAAAACCAAGGGACAGGCCGTACTAACAAGGACTGGGGGCAGGCCCCCCAACCTTGTATAAAAAACGCAAAAAGCCACCCTGCTTACCTCTGGGCAGGCAGGGGGCAGGCTCCCTGGACTTTAAAAAGCCAGGGACAGGCCAGATTAACAAAGACTGGGGGCAGGCCCCCAAACTTGTGTAAAGAGAAGCAATCAAAAAACCCTCCCCACTTACAGGCAGAAGCGGGTCGCGAATCATGTTCATAAGGAATCAAAACAGACAAAACGAACAGAAAATTCACATAAAAGGAATAGTGTCAAGAGAATACAAGACAAGAGTTCTTAAAACAAGTGATTGCAATCAAGAGTACGGCAGCCGGCCACCAAAGGGCTCGGCGCGCAAAGAAGTAAGGAAATTAAAGCATTGGCACAGGCGCAGCAGGGGACGAGCACGAGCCCTCTGAGGAAGACTGCCCTCCACGTTACGCAGGAGGGGCGTCTGGGCCGGAGGCAGCAGCTCCTTCAGACAGTCTGCGCATTTGAGCTTCGTCCTTAGCAGTGTAGAGGGCTCGGAAAGCATCTTCGTCAAAGCCAGGGAACATCTCCCTGACAGCTTCCATAACAACCCCTAGGCAAGAGTTAGCACCATTAATGAAGCCCGCCGACACAGCCGTCTCCACCTCCTGGAGTATTTCGTCCCTCTCCTTCTCCCAATCCTTGGTCTTCGCCGCCAGATCGCCAAGAGCCGCCTGCAGATCAGAATTTGCCTTGGAAAGACGCTCCCCGAGGTCAATGACGCTCTTCTTAGCATGATCCAGCTCAGCCAAAGCTTTTCTGTCCCGCTCCAACTCCGCAAAGGCCTGCTGAGCTCTCTTTGACTCCTCCCCCAGGCGAGACACTTCCTTGATAGCCTTCTCACTCTCAGACTTCCAGTGGACCGCCTGATCCTTGGCTTCTTCTAGCTCGGTCTCTTTTTTCGCCAACTGATCCTTCAGGCTGGCAATGAGAGCAACGTCCCTCTCGACTGTAGAAAGGCGGTCAGAGCTGGACAGTTCCTCATCACTCAGGCGGCTGAGGGCCGCCAGCTCCGCGGAAGCTTGCATGATTCGGGAAGTGCGCTGAATGTACTGGGCCACTTGATTGGTAGCAGATTTGACAGTCTTAAGAAGATGGTCCGCTAGAACTGCCCCTGAGTCGGAAAGTAGGGCGGAAACATCTTGGCTATCGCCTGCATTATAGTGGAACTCGGCGTTCTCCTCGGAGAAAAGGGTGGAGGGAATCCCCTGAGCAAAACGTTTAGGCTCAGGCGTGGAAGTCTCCAGGTCCACCACCTGGTCGGCACTTGGAGCCTCCCTACTCCTCTTCCTAAGCAGCGCCCGGGGAGTGCTCTCCCCAGTCTCTTCGGAGCCTGCAGCCCGTGGCCCCGGGGGAATCTGGACCCCTGCTGAAGGGCCCTCATGCCTGCCAACAGGCGAAGGGGTAGCCTCGAAAACAATCGCCTTCGCAACTGGAGAGGGGGTGGCCTCAGAAACCGCCGTCTTAGCAGGCGTTGCTCTAGGAGGGGGGGGGGAGTCTTGGTCTACTGAATGACAGACCCTTCAAATGCTTCATCAGATTCTTCTCACCTCTCTTAAAATCAGGGGGAAGAGAAGGGCGACTTTGGATAACCGTGAGATTCTCGTCCAAACCCAGGCGTCTCACCTCCCCTTTCCTCCAAATAAAGGTAGCAAGATCTGCAAGGCGAACAAACAAGCTATCAGGGCATTTTCAAAGGAAAGAAGAGTAAGAAGGAATCACCAGCACTCCTGAACTACCTTTATCTAGACCCGGATTCATGCCCAACCGGGTCAAGTAATTATCAGTCGCTAAAAGCTCCGCATGAGGGAGCCATAAGGTGGGGCCATACACCCCATACTTGTTAGTGTGGGCAGCAAAGTAGGCCGTCAACTCCTTGTCTTTCTCACTTAGCTTAACCTCCAAGGCCTTTCCACCCACGCCAGGGTGGTACTCCTCAGGGGTCTCCAGCCTGGTGTGGACATGATTCCTGAAATGGCGAGGAATCCTCCACCCATGGATGCTGTGTATGTAAAGGAAGTTGTTCTTCCAGTCCCTCAAGCTGTCCATGCCAGGCCACACCAAACAATGTCCCTTCTGCCTCAAGAGGGACCAATAACCAGGGGAGCCCGTACTCCCAGAAGAAACCATCTGTAAGCCCACCATAAACCGCAGGGCGCCGATGGAAGGCTCCATGCGGTGGAAAAGATAGGTCCAGACATATGAAATCAACGCCCTGACAGCTGTGGCTGTTAGCTGGGCGATGGCGACGTTCATGCGCCTGAAGATCTCCTCTAAGGAAGGATGGAGGGGAAAGCGAAGGCCAAACTCTAAACATTTATGGTAAACCGCTATGCACCCATCGGGGGGGTTGCATACGGTATCCTTTTCGCCGGGGACAACAACTGTATACCCCTCCCCGAAGTTATAGAGCCGCTCAATCACGCAGGCGGCGTTCTTTGCAAGGATCGTCTCCCAATTTTTCGGGTCAGGGAAAGTACTCAGGGGGATGCGGTATTTAGCCTTGTCTAAATAGTAAACCCTACCCCTTTCCCGACGAACGAGGGGGCCGGAAGTTCTGGAAGGGTTAACTTCCAACGCCTCGTCGTCTGAGTCAATAGCATCATACGAAGGGGGGTCAGGAGAATTACCGCCCCCACTACCCGCCGAATGCTCTTCCTCAAGACCAACCTCCCTAGAGGAGGAGGCAAAATTCACCCCTTCCCCCCTCTTTGATGGGTCAATAAAGGGCAAAATCCGTTCACGGGTTCTAGACATGTTACTCTAAAAAGAAGCGGAAAAAAGGAAATCGAAGAAAGAAAAAGAATGGAAGATGAAAATCTGACCTAAGATCGCCTGACAGCACGTTACAAGCCCGAAGAAAGAGTCTCTCAGGGAAATGGGGTGCAAGGTAGGATACGATCCGTCAACGCTCAAGGGTTTTTGACGGATAGAGAGAATAAGGGAATTTCGAAGGAAAGGAAAGATTGAAAAAAAGTGAGAGAATGGATGACTGATCACTTTTATAGAAAGAGAGGCATGCCAAGAGTCGCCCAACCCTCAGGAATTCACCCAAAGGTTGCGGTCCACGTGTCGCCCCCATGGAGGTTTGCTCCAAGTAGCTTCCCACGAAAAACCTCGGGAGGACCAAAGGGTGTCAGAAGATTGGTCACCCTATGACGTCCCCCCTGGCAAAAAAAAAAAAAAAAAAATTTGCAGTACACGAACGCGTCGCCTGATTTTCATTTCATTAAGTCTTACAAAGGAAAGTTACATCTTGAGACAGATACGAAAAGAAAAATACATAAGGCCCAAAAATTCCGGCCTGGCAGAAACCAAACACCCTGCCACGCAGGCCTAGTCATCGCCCAAATCTGGGGAATAATCCCCAGGGCTGCCTGGACTCCCGAGAGCCGAGCCCCAGTCCCAGCCTGGGGAGCCCTGGAAAGGGTCATCAGAAGCTCCGTCTTCACCCTTGTCGCTCAGGCAACCAAGACCCTCGCTGTCATCAGAGTCATGGCTGCTATCTTCCCAGTCCCTGCCAAAGGGAACGGCCCGGGACTCGTCGCAGGTGCGACAGCCTGTCTTCTTCACAGGCGAAGAGGGACCTGACGCCAAGGAGGAATCAGTGTCGGAGAAGTTGGGGTCAAATTGTTCAGGGTGCAGCCATGGAAAGCACTCATGGCATCCCCTGTCAAAACAGCCCCCTCCCTGGGGGCAGCACCTAAACCTAGGCGCAGCAGGAGGCGAGGACCTCCAAGGGCGTTTGCCCATCCTAACAGAGGCCTTCTGACTCCTCCGGCGGAAATGAAGTCGTGAACGGCGACTCCGGCGAACAGCTAGGTAAGCAGCACGAGCATATCGAAGCCTCCAAAATCCTCTGAAGATGAAAGTAACATGCCTAACTCCACGACGAGTTACACTTTTTTTGATCCAAGCCATGATTAAGACAGAGAGAGGAAAAGTTGGAAATGGATCATGAAAATAGTGAAGGAAGACGCAATTTATACAAAGGCAAAAGCAGGGCATTAATGGTGCCCCAACCACCTCTGCAAGGAAGAGAGCCAATCATCGAACCGGCACATTGCTCGAAAATTCTCTATGTAAAGGAGGGTAATCATAACAAAAGACGTTTGAACTCTCTGCGTACCCAGAGAAATTAAAGCATGTTCCCTCGGGAACACGCGCACATTTAATGCAAATGTCCAAAGAGTCAACCTCCCGCCGTCCCAAAACAAGACGTCGCCTGCCGAGCAGGAGCCCCGCTCCCCCTCAGCCGGCGAGGGCCAATTGATGGAGGTCGGTTGCCTGCCTTTGGCCGCCTGCCAGTCAGGCCCCAGGGCGACCAGTCCCAGAAGGAGGAAAGGCCTGCCCAGCAGACTTTCCATCAAGATCATTGAAACCTCCAAGTGTGGCCTTCATCCCCTAGCCGCCCGGCACAGCCTGGCCGCCCGCCAAACAAGGCAAACCAGGCCTCCAGCCTGCTTCCAAGGCGCTCCCGCCTAAGCAGAACCAAAGGAGAACCGAGGACCCATCCGTCATTTTGCCTAAGGTAAGGGGAAATGAGTGAACAAAGTGAGTCCACGTGTCGCACCAACATCCACCCATTTCCCTCCTCTTCTTTCTCTTTTCCTCTCTCTTGTGGGAAGGTATAAATACTTACCCATTTCCCACATAAGGGAGGTTGGATTTTCTCTCTCTAGACTCTTACTCCTAAAAACGCCACCTAGTTCCTCACGAGCTAGGTTCGTCAAGGCATTTCACGGACTGACTTGGGCATCGGAGAGGGTTTCCTCGGACAACCTCCGAGGCCCTGTGCGTTCATTGTGCAGGGAGCAGGCCAACTCCGCCGGGGAGGTCCGATCAAGGGAGTGAGAAGAAAGGGAGCCTGAAGGAAATCAAAGGATCAATTGTTCATCATTAACCCAATCATACAACCCGGATCCAAGACCGGGTGAATTGTTTCCGTGACCGGAACACTAAGTTTATAGTCTCAAGTACTTTTGTAAGTCTAAATTTTTTTTTTATATCTAAGAACAAATGAATAATCTTATTTATAATATCAAATTCCATCACCTCATAATTTTTCGATATAGAATGAACAATTTTGATTTAAGTTTAGATATAGTCTTAAGAACTCTAGTACTTCGTCATTACTTGAATTTTGGGAGATATCTAATAATGATTAGTCATATTTAAGGACGAAAGATTACACTTATTTACAATATAGAATTCCATCACCTCATCATAATTTGAGGGAATTATTACTTTTATTTGTATAATATAATTTCATCGTCTTATTGTAGAATTGATTACTCTTATTTCTTATTTATAATATAGAGTTTCATCACCTTGTTATAATTTATCGATGTGAGATTATGTTACTTCAGTTTGTGATCTTATTAAGATATTTTCTAAGACTCAAAAAGTTTTTTTTATTGATATTTAAGAACGAATGATTAGTTTTATTTATAATATAGAATTTCATTATCATAATTTTTTGATGTGGGGTATTTTAAGACCCAAAAAAACAGATGATTACTCTTATTTATAAGATAGAATAATCATAATGTAATTTTAATTGTTTCCATGTGGATATTAAGTTTGTAGTCTTATTAAGAGTTTTTCTAAGACTCAAAAGTTTTTTTTGTTGATATTCAAAAACAATGATTACTCTTATTTATATTATAAAATTCCATAACCTAATTTTTCGATGTGGGATAATTACTTAAGGTTATAATCTTGAGTTTTTTATGACTCAAAAGATTTTTGGTGGATATCTAAGGACGGATGATTACTATTATTTATAGGAAAATTATATATACAACCCTAAGGGTTGTTTATGTTAAGGATATCTCCTGATATCTCGTAGATATTATTACGTCAATATTATTATTCTGCATATATTGTTATCTTTGTATATTTTTCATGTCATATATTTTTTGTATCTCAGTTTAGCTTATTCTTATTCTTATACCATATTTAGGATTATTTGTAATCAATGTATTTATAGTCCTAGGTTGTAATAGTTTCTCTTTAGTCAATAATAAAATATCATCCTTCAAATCCTTACATGGTATCGGAGCTTTATTGATCCATACCATCTTCAATCTCCTCAAAACAATGGCTACAAATCAAATCACCAACACCCATGAACCAAACGTCCCACTATTCATTGTCAACATTTCCATGGTTGACAAACTAACACCCCTCACATATATGCAATGGCAAACACAAGTAGAAGCAATGCTATTCGGCTAAGACCTCCTGAAATTCCTCGATGGTACCCACCCATGTCCACTCGAAACCATTCTCGACCCAAACGCCAAAACCGACGACAAAACACCCAAAACCACCGAAATAGCCAACCTGACCTACATGACGTGGAAACGTTAAGATCAATTCATCAAAAGTGCTCTACTAGGTTCCCTATCCAAGGACACGGGAGCCCTTGTCACGCGCCTTACCACATCACGTGAGGTCTGGACCTCCCTAGCCAAAACCTACGCCAACCCCTCCCGTGGTCATATCCTTCAAGTCAAGGATCGACTTGAGTCTATCACCAAAACCGCCACCACTACCGTAACCGAGTACATGCAATCCATCAAAACCTGCACGGACAAACTCGCTGTCCTCGGCAAACCAATGGACCCCGAAGACATCACGGCAAAAATCCTACGTGGACTTGATTCCACCATCTACAAATCTTTCATTGACTCTGTCAATGCCCGTGATGAACCCATTACTTTTGATAATCTTCACGAAAAAATCCTAAACTATGACCGAACCGTAACAAAACCAACCCAACCCGGTTCCCCACCTCGGCCCACATGGTTCAATACCGTCCCAACGACCGCTCCTACAACCGACCTACCCAAGGCCAAAATCGCCCTCCCCAAACCAACCCTAATTCGGACCAACCTCCCCCCCCCCCCCCCCCCCATTTAAAGGCTGATGTCAATACTGCAACTACATTGGACATGTAGTTCCCAAGTGTCGACGTTTCACTCGTGACTTTCCGGGTGTTACGTTTCAAACTCTCCCCTTGCCCCGTCCCACCAACAACACCAACCCACATGGCCCTCATCCTCAATTTAACCTCGCCACCACACACCAACCCAAATATGACCAACCTTGGCTCTTAGACACCGGTGCCACTCACCACGTTACCAACGACCTCTCCAACCTTGCTCTTCATGCACCTTATGACGGAAGTGATGAACTTGTGATAGGTGACGGCTCGGCTCTTCCAATATCCCACATTGGTTCGTTTCTTATTTCCACCCCTTCTAACCCCCTTTTTAAATTTTCTAATGTTTTATGTGTTCCGACTATTTCTCGCAATATTTTATCCGTTTCACAATTTTGCCAAGACAATAACACCACTTTTGAATTTTCCAATGATTTTTTTCTTATCAAGGATATCACCACGAGTCGGATTCTCATACGCGGAAGGCATAATGGAGGTGCCTACGAATGGCACCCTCCCACACCCACCGCGCACACCTCCACCATCACCACACCGGATTGGCATCACCGTCTAGGACACCCATCAATCAAGATATTTAATTATTTACGTACTAAGTTTAATTTTTCATCAAATAATCTAGCTATGCTTGTAATATTCACAAGAGTCACAAACTAGAATTTTCTACCTCTACATTAATTACTAAAAACCCGCTTGATCTTATTTTTACGGATGTTTGGTCTTCACCAATCTTGTCTTATGATAATTTCAAATGCTACATTATTTTTGTTGACCACTTTACCAAGTACGTTTGGTTATACCCACTTAAAAATAAATCCGATTCTACCGTTGTTTTTAATCGATTCAAACTTTTGGTCGATTTTTTTTTGCAAAACCAATTAGACAAATCTATTCCGACAACGGTGGTGAATACATAAAAATGTCACACACCCTTGCCAATAATGGAATAGGACATCTCACCACCCCACCCCACACACCCGAACTAAATGGATATACCGAACGTCGTCACCATCACATCGCCGAAACCGGTCTAGCTCTTCTCACCCATGCACGTCTTCCCACGACTTTTTGGCCTCACGCCTTCTCCACCGCGGTCTATTTAATCAATAGATTGCCCACACCAACCCTTCAACATGATTCGCCCTACTTAGCCCTTTTTGGCTCACAACCCAACTACACCAAACTACAAAGTTTTGGTTGTTTATGTTACCCTTGGCTTCACCCATACACCACTCACAAGTTACAACCACGGTCTCCAGCATGTGTCTTCCTAGCCTATTCCTCGACCCAAAGTGCATATTATTGTCTCGACCCAACCACATATAAAATCTTTGTCTCACGTCATGTAAAATTTATTGAAAATTGCTTCCCATTCCCAGACCTTGACTCTAAAGACGCACCCATTGACACCCAAAAACCCGTCCAATGGTTCCACTCCACAATACCCGACCCCACCCATCAACCCAACAGCCCCACCCATCAACCAAAGAACTCAGCCCCTACCCAAACCCCCTCCGCAATACCCAACACCCCGGCCCAACCCAGCAGCCCAGCCGTGCCCAACAGCCCTCCCAACCGTACCCAAACTGCGCCCAACAGCCCATTAGTCCAGCCCAACAATCCCGTGACCCCGGATGGCCCAGCCCAACCCGAGACCATAGATGGCCCAGCCCAACCTGAGAACCGAGACAGCCCAGCCCAACCCAACGCCCCCGAACCCCCTCCAAACCGACCCGTAACTCGTTTATCCAATAACATTCGTAAGCCCAATCCCAAATATGTCCACCTTGCAACCCTTACCCCTCCCCCCGTCTCAACTACCCAACACCACAAAACAAGCCCTTGCCATCCCACAATGGAAGGAGGACATGGTAGCCGAATATGAAGCCTTGTGTAAAAATAAAACTTGGACAGTAGTCCCGAGACAACCACAATATAATGTTATTAGCTGCAAATGGATATATTGTATCAAGTACAACCCGGACAACACCACTGATAGATACAAAGCTCGTCTCGTAGCAAAAGGATTTCTCCAACGGGCTGGCATAGATTACTCTGACACTTTCAGTCCGGTTGTCAAACCCACCACGGTTCGTATTCTTCTCATACTTGCTTTAACCAACGGTTGGAAATTATGCCAACTAGACATAAACAATGCCTTTTTACAAGGCAAACTCACTGAAACTGTTTATATGACACAACCACCCGGGTTTGTGGACTCCCACAATCCCTCCCACGTATTTAAACTCACCAAGGCCATGTTGGTCTAAAACAAGCCCCGCGAGCTTGGTACACCACCCTCAAGCAGTACCTACTCGCTAATGGCTTCACCGGGTCAATTGCTGACCCATCACTATTCATCACCACGACACCACACAACAAAATTTACCTTTTAGTATATGTCCTTGATATAATCATCACAGGTCCAAATCCCCGTGTTGTCGAGTCATTCATGACAAAATTGGCGTCCCGATTTGTACTCAAAGATCTTGGTGCATTGTCTTACTTCTTAGGGGTCGAAGTCACACCCACTAAATCGGGACTTCTTCTCACACAATCAAAATATATACATGATTTATTGCACCGTCATCACATGCTTGATGCTTAACCCACTAACACACCAATGGCACTCTTTCCTCCATTACACATAGATGAATCTTCACCAATTCATAATGCCACTGACTATCGGGCTATCATTGGTAGCCTACAATACCTTTCATTCACTCGTCCCGACCTTGCCTTTCCTGTAACCCGGCTTGCTCAATTCATGCAACGTTCCACCGATCTCCATTGGACTGCACTCAAAAGACTCCTTCGGTACCTTCAAGGCACGGCCCAAGTTGGTTTGTTACTTCACCGAAGCTCACCCAACAACCTACACGCCTATAGCGATGCCAATTTGGCCGGTGATCGGAACGATTACCGGTCCACCACCGGATTTGTCACTTATCTTGGTCGAAACCCACTTTCCTGGTCATCTAAGAAACAAACCGTTGTTGCTCAATCGACAACCGAATATGAATTCCGAGATGTAGCAACTACAGCCTCCGAGTTATTATGGATACAAAATTTATTAAAGGAACTCCACTTTCCCAATATATCTCCACCCGTCATCTACTGTGATAACCTCAGCGCAACAAGTTACTCTGCAAACCCAGTGTTTCACTCCAGAATGAAGCGTCTAGCACTTGCTTTTCACTTCGTACGTGAACTAGTCACAAACGGCGCCCTACGTGTACAACGTATCGCCGGCGATGATCAACTCGCTGATGCACTCACCAAGCCACTCTCTCGTCTACGCTTCACGAATTTAGTTACCAAGATCGGACTTTTCGGAGGATCGTCCATCTTGCGGGAGCATGTTAAGGATATCTCCTGATTTTTCGTAGATATTATTACGTCAATATTATTATTCTGCATATATTGTTATCTTTGTATATTTTTCATGTCATATATTTTTTGTATCTCAGTTTAACTTATTCTTATTCTTATACCATATTTAGGATTATTTGTAATCAATGTATTTATAGTCCTAGGTTGTAATAGTTTCTCTTTAGTCAATAATAAAATATCATCCTTAAAATCCTTACAGTATATAAGAGGTTATAAAAGGAAATAATTCTTTAATATAAATATTAATTACATTGTATATAAAGTACATTGATATACTTTGAAATAATTCTTTAGTATAAATAATAGTAATCACACATCGACAAATTATAATAAGGTGGTGAAATTCTATATTATAAATAACGGTAATGTTAAATACAACCCTATGGGTTGTATTTAATCAATTAAAATTTTCCATACTTAGAAAAATATTGGGATTGAAACCTAAATTACACATATATCAATGTAATTAATATTTATATTAAAGAATTATTTTCTTTTATAACATCTTATAATATAGAATTTCATCACCTTATTATAATTTGTCGATGTGGGATAACTTTAATATTTTTATATGTAATAAATTTATCACTTTTCCAAGCAAATAATATGAAACAAATAATATGAAATTTATATTCTTATGAAAGTATTTTCTACCACGAATCTAATTAATTTATTTTTATAATTTTATTTACGATAACTTTTTGTTAAACGAAATTGAAAGACTTTTAGATGAAAATGATAAAACATCACATTAATATAATAGATTAAATGTATTGATTGTAATAATCAAAAGTTTCTCAATTTGTTTTTTTATTATTAATGATACTTTCCTAAATTGAGTTTTGATGTAACGGACCAATCATATCGATTGAAAAAGTCCTCCTTTATTTATATATACCAATCATATCGATCGAAAAGTTCTTTCTTTATATATATATACTAGATTAAAGCCCGTGCGTTGCATGAGTTAGTTGGTTTCGAGTTAATTGGCTTAATTACATTGATGATGTATATTCGTTAAATAAGAAACTTGATCAATCTATATCATTATAATAAATAAGATGATCACATGATATTAGTTTTTTTTTTTTTTTTGAAAACACATGATATTAGTAATCAAACTTAATTTCAACTAAGTTTATAGTCATGAGAGCTTATTCTAAACTCAAAAGATTACATGCGAATAATTTTTTTTATTGATAATATAAGATTCTATCGCCTCATCATAATTTTTCGATATAGGATAATTACTCAAGGTTTATAGTTTTAAGATATGCTTTAAAGACCCAGAAAAACGCACGATTACTCTTATTTATAATATAGAATCATCACCTTATTTTAATTTTATCGATGTGGGATAATTTTAGGTTTCTAGTCCTTTTAAAAGCTTTTTAAGACTGAAAATTTGTTGGTTGATATTTAAAACCATAAGATTACTCACTTATGATATAGAATTTCATCACCCCATCGTACTTTTTCAATGTGGTATAATTTAATTACTTAATTAAGTTTATAATTTTAAGGCTATTTTGAAGATTTAAAAGAGTTTATTTTTATATCTATGTTAGATGATAGACGATTACTCTTTATTTATATAATCGAATTTGATCATCTTTTATTATAATTTTTCGATGTGGGATAATTTTAATTAAGTTTATTTAAGTTTAGATATAATCTAATTAAGAACTTTTATGCATGATTATTCTTATTTATAATAAAGATTACGTAGAATTATATCACCTCATTATAATTTTTCGATATGTGATAATTTTAATTTAACTTTATTTGTAGTCTTATTAATAGCTTTTTTTAAGACTAAAAGTTTTTTTGTTGACATGTAAGGATGAATGATTAGTCTTGTTTATAATGTAGAATTTCATCAGCATAGAATTTCATCGTCCCTCAAAAGATTTTAATTGATATGAACAAATAATTAGTCTTATTTATAATATAGAACCATAACCATATTATAATTTGTCGATGTGGGATAATTTAAGTAAAATATGTAGTCATATTTATAATATAGAATCATCACCGTACATTATTTTAATTGTTTCAATGTGGGATAATTTTAATTTTGTAGTCTTATTAAGACTTTTTTAAACTCAAAATATTGTTGGTTGATATTTAAAAACAATAACTACTCTTATTTAGTAGAAATTCATAATCTCATCATAATTTTTCGATGTGGGAGAATTACTTAAATTGGTTGATGTCTAACGAAAAAATTATAAATTACTTAAATTGGTTGATGTCTAACGAAAAAATTATAATTAGTGTTTTGTGTATAGTCTTAAGAGTTTTTTAAGATTCAAAAGATTTTGATTGATGTCTAAGAACAAATAATTAGTCTTATTATAATATAAAAATCAATCACCTTATTATAATATAGAAATTAATATTGTGTAGGATAATTACTTAAGTTTATAGTCTTAGAAACTCTTTTTGAGATTCAAAAGACTTTTGGTAGATATCGAAGAACAAATTATTACTCTTTATTTATAATATAGAATTTCATTATCATATTGTAATTTGTCGATGTGGGATAATTTTAAAACTGTTATATGTTATAAATTCATCACATAATGTGAAACAAATGATATGAAATTTATACTCTAATAAAAGCATTTTTTAACACGAATTTAATTATTTCATTTTTATAATTTATTTTACGATAATGTTTAAAAAAAATAAACTCTAAAGGTTTTCACGTCAAAAATTATAATAAATTAAATATATATTGTAATAATCAAAAGATTCTCTAATTGATTTTTTTTATTATTTATGATACTTTTCTAATTTGAGGTTTGATTGAACGGACCAATGAGATCGCTCGAAAAAAACCTAAAATATATATATATATATGTGTGTGTGTGTACACACACACATACACACACACACACATTACACACACATATATATTGATTGATTATTGTTACTTTCTCCTTACCTCATCTTCATTTTCTCTCACATTTTGTTATAACATTATTATTAATACTTTTCTTTCCACTTTAGATAATTAATGTAAGAACCATCGAATCGATCTGAAATTAAATTTAAAACCTTCATAAGTAACTAGGCCTGGTGCAAAATGCACGGTTTATATTAGACATAAATTTATTAGGAGTAATAAATAAAACAAATAATAGAGTTTAATTAAATTGATGTATCAATTTATATATTAAAAAATTTCACAACTATCTAAGACCATGGTTATCAATGGATGCAATTTCTCTCCACAGAGGACCCTACTTCATACAACCTCAAGAACCCTACTACACCCTAGAGCAACCATACACACACACATACAACGTCATTTGCAAACCCTAATCAAACCCTAGCAATTCTACACTATCAAAAACCCTAAACTTAGTTTTAGGAATCAATCCCGAGCCACCATAACTTAACCTCCATAAAACCTCGAAGACTCTTGTGTTACAGCCACGGTTACGAGTCCGTTTCGAGACAAGAACATGTAGGTTGAGGGTGTCAAAACCCCGTTTCTTCTCTTTTCCTCCTGCTTCTCGTGTCGCGTCGTCATTATCTTCATATGGGTCGCGTTTTTTTATTTTATTTTATCGTTATTATCGCATCCTAATATTACTAATATCGATAGTATCAATATCAAAGCATTAAAATACTTATCGATTTGTGTCGAATAAGAAGGATATCGGAATAAGGAAACCCGAAAATACAAGTGTACTGCACACAGCGTTGCTGGTCTCTTATTCCGATACCCCGACTATTTGATTATTGAGATAAGTTAACTTAAACGATAATTCGTTATTTTTGTCGTCATCATCATTAATCTTGCATTCGTCAATTTTTAACATCAATTTTCAATAAGGGTCGAAGCCCGTTGACGCGGATCCGACATCACAATCCCTCGGGATTTATTTCGATGTCGGAAAAGCCGAGGGAATCAGGTTTTCTATTTCAGCAAAGAGTCGATTCCCTAGATTCGATACCTATTTCATAATTGGATGTCGAATCTAGCGATCTAGTCGCATAAATTAATTAACGCGATTTGTTCATATCACGATAGTTAATTTAGGACGACTAAAATCAATTTAATGTTTTCACTCTAGTATTCTATATCGATTCAATAAAACTATGAGTATTCAAAATTGGGATTGAATATAAATCTCGCAATATTTATATTCGATTCAACAAAATCAACGATTTATAAAATCCGGGTTGAGCATAAATCGTGCAATATTTATGTTTGACTTGGTAGAATCGTCGAATTATCAAAAATCAAAGAAGCAATTTTCAAAATCAATACGATTTCACAAACGAATTGTAAATTGTACAGAGGACACTCGACCGAGTGCCTAGCCCACTCGGTCAAGTGGCACCTCAAAACCGGATCAGAATGTCTATTACGACCTCCACTCGATCGAGTCTCACAGTGACTCGGTCGAGTGGCCACGTACTCGACCGAGTTGGTCAATAACTCGGCCGAGTACGGTCTATAATGCAAAATAGAACCATCTTTTACAAGTCCACTCGATCGAGTCCATCAACCACTCAATCGAGTGACCTCGTAACGACCAAAACACGAGTCGTACATCCTTCTCTTCAAATTCGATAGTATTCCATGATTTAGGTCAACACGTGTCTAATTAATCGCATGTATACTATCTTTTCAAACCATGCATCATCATATTTGCATCTTCTCATCTCATTCGATATTTGCACAAACAGTTATTATTCGTTCTACCGTTACTAACAGTTTGTTTGTTCCTTTTGTCAACTTAATGTTTGTTCATTTATTGTACTAAATGAACCCACATGCTAAATTCCACTTCGACGTATAATTAATTGCATTAAATTGACTTAGAAACCCTTTTCAATTTCTATTCACATGCCTAGGAAAACAATGTTTGCATAAGAATTTTCCCGTTCAACTAGCACGCGTATTAGAAAGTCATTCGAGTTCTTACTAGAGGCCGCTAATGTGCGGGCGGGGTTGGGTGTCCTTTGTGGGCTTCCCAACACGTACCCTCACCCCTTACTCAGAACCTCGGTTTCCGGACGCCCGAAACCGTTGGCGCACGAGAGTCATTCAATACACAATGTCCGATAATGTCGGTATTGGTATCAAATGCAAAGAGACGAGCCCAATAAACTCTGACATCGGAAATGGGCCGTATTTTGTATACGGACCACTACGACATAGAGTGGGCTCGAATGGTTCCAAATAACCACAAAATTCGGTGGCGACTCCACTTCGACCTAAATTTCAATTCGATCTGTTTCATATGGAGATTCATTTGCCTACTCAAACCCGCGCGTGGCCGCGTCGGGGTGGACCTATCTCATGTCCACAATTTGGCGACTCCGCTGGGGATTAACTGATGCGTGACTTACCATCGGCGTCCTCAGGGTGAGACTCGAATAGAAATTGTTTGACAAATACATTACGCGTTTTAGTTCTACGGTTCATGCATAACCCATATTTTCCCGGGCCGGTACTCGCGACCGACATCCCACTATACCGTTGATGTACTCCAATATGGATATGTCAAAAGGTGTCCATAGTCGATTCGAGTGGGTTTCGCAGCATGTTCTAAGATCAACTCGACTTAGGAAGTCCGTCCCGATCAACGTCTAGACTATGTACACTGGTATAGACCCCCTATAGACCGACCGAGACTTAGTGTAAAGCATACATGCTGTCGTCATAATGCTTACGTGACTATGTGCCGCTTGGTTTCCGTGTCGTTTTCAAAAACCGTCATTTCAAAAAATGCATCTTTCCAAAAATATTCAAATTTTCAAAACCCGGGACACATACCGAATTTAGGACTTATGATTTTACTCAAATTAGCCTATTTCTAGCCGGTATTCTGCCCATTTCAAAACTCGAAAATATTTTCAAACTTTCAAATTTAGGGCCCGATGCACTTTTCGTTTTTTTTTTTTTGAAAAATCGAGCCCTTCCCTGAGTTCTCTCGGATTTTCCAAAAAAAAAATCATTTTCAAAACCTTCCTCTTCTTAGGACTTCCCGTATTTAGCAGTGTCGGGTCATGTCATAAGTCGTCGAAGTCTTTAGCGTCGAAACTCTGTCGATCTTACATCACGAGTTTCTTCCCTATCCCAGTCCGCCTTATTAGACTAAGGCAAGGCCCACCTACGTAGGACATACTCCTACAAAGGAAGGCCCGTCTACACACTCGAGTCTAAAAGTTTGGGGATGTCTCACATGGACCTTCCTTCGGACGGGACTCGGCCCACATAGCCAAATCCTAAGGAAGGCCCACCTTTCGCAAGTCACCCGTCTAGGTGTCTTTTCCGAGTCAACCTTTTACAAGGCATAGCCCTATAACAAAAGGTTCACGGTCCTTACGTCTAAGGGTCACTCGTCCCACACTCGAGTCTTAACAAAATCTTCAATCCCACTTGGGGATTACCCCTTAGCAGGGCGATCAATCACGGTTGCTCTAAGGGTCACGTCTTACACGTGTCTCCCATAACCCACTTTCGAGTCACTTAGATGCCACACCATCTGAGTCCCTAGCCTCAGTTGGGGGCTATTCTCCGACGGAATGACTAATCACAGTCACTCCGAGAATCGTACCCTACACATTTGTCTTAGGGGAGTCTAACCCGAGTCAAACTGGGGGCCGTCCCTCCTCTTACGCTATTTCCTATGCCTTGGTGAGTTTGAGTTCCGAAGCAACCTCTCTGATTACGTGCTGCTCTTACAGACAGGCCACCCGAAAACAAACGCCAACGCAAGATGGACGATTTGAAAAATGCTCTTGCCTAGATTGAGACTCAACTGGCCGCCATCCAGACTGACCAAGCGACCTTGGCCACTCGTCTAAGTGTCGTGGAGAAAGGGACTCCTCCTCATGGATCTGAGCCCACTGGGCCCATAGCTGAACTAGTCAGCGCTGTTCGCAGGCTCGAGGAACAAGTTCACCTGTCAACAAACAACTCGATCCACACTGAGATTGCTCGTTCCTATTCACCCCTGAATGATGAACTGCCCGACAACTTCGACCTTACGGGCATACCAATGTTTGAGGGTACCGAGGACCCGGTCCACCACATCCGGGCTTTCAAAGAATTTATGGCTGTCAAGGGGGTGAAGTCCACCATGTTCAGACACTTGTTCGCTTCTTCCCTAGAAAAGCACCCCAAAGCCTGGTACTACAGGCTCGATT
The DNA here is from genome assembly GCA_958450325.1 of Agrostemma githago. NCBI lineage: Eukaryota > Viridiplantae > Streptophyta > Magnoliopsida > Caryophyllales > Caryophyllaceae > Agrostemma > Agrostemma githago. Next base: position 25,037,610 of record OY288239.1, on the reverse strand, counting down.
CCAAGAAAACCCGACTTGGGATGATATGGAAACAGAGTTCGCTCGGAATTATCCTGATAATACCGAGATCCAGACGACAATGCGTACTCTAGAAGTGATGGCCCAAGAGCCCAAAGAAGGGTTCACTAAATATCTTCAAAGATGGAGGGTCGAGAGTGTAAAGTTGGTAAACAAGCCCAACGAGAAGACACTAGTGGAGGCCTTCATCAACAACCTCCTACCTTCTTACCGCGTCCATCTTAGGTATGTCGGCATTTCAAACTTTGCCGTACTTACCGAAATGGACATTAGGATTGAAGACGATCTTCGACATAATGAAGATCTGGGTGAAGTTGATACTAATGGCTATACTGGACATCAACTCGAGTCCGTAGAAGCCGACGACTAATGACAACATTATCCGAGAGTCCGGGTCCGATTTGAATCCAAGTCTGAGTCCAAGTCTAGGATGTACTATTCCCTTCAAAGTCGAAGTCAAAGTCAAAGTCAGAGTCAGAGTCAATTGTATTCTGTCCTCCCTTTCAAAATCCAATAAAATCAGCTTTCAATATTCTTTCTCATATACACTTTCCTTATGTGTCTCCGAGAACATGATGAACACCATCATACACTGTGAGCACACGCACGTGACTATTATAGGCACATCTATAATGACTGCAGGAAACCGAGCCCGTGTTTTCTTTTTACCTATTCCGTGTCTGGTATAGAAAGACCACATAACTACCCGTAGCAGTTGCGGTATCGAATCCTATGACAAATCTAGGTAATCTCCTAGTTTGGGTTCAAGACGGGAGGCAAGCCCATTTCCCACAATAAAATACCCCTCCAATAAGACTGACCAATCCCTACCTTAGATGTTAGTCTGACCGGCAAAAAAAAACAAAAAAACACTGGACAAAAAATTCAAAGTAAAAAAAAAACAAAAGAAGGCCATCAAAAAAGAAAGGGCCAAAACAAAAAGAAGAGCGCAAAAAAAAGAAAGCTGGACACAAAAAAAAATCGAAAGTCCATGAGAAAAAAGCAAAAGGCCAAAAAAAAAAAACAAAAAGCCATCATCAAAGAAATTCAGAATACCCATGATCGTGGTCAACGGTCAATTCAAGTGAAAGCCCCATGACCAGGGTACGGTCAAAATTATCAAAACCCATGACCGCGGCTAAGAGGTCAATCAAAAATCAAATACCCATGACTGTGGTCAACGGTCAACTTAAGTGAAAATCCTTTGACCGTGGTACGGTCAAATTCAAAATTATCCATACCATCCAATAGGGGAGTAACAATCGAGGTGGTCAGCTAACACCACACTCAGCCTTCCCACATTACAACCCTCAAGACCTTCCCGAGACCCAGGCCAGAGACAGCCCGGAATTTTGAGGATTCAAGCTCCATAGGATACCACTAACAATTAGGGCCAGACATGGAAACCAAATCCCGCATTATCAAACCAGCCCTCGAAGCCTTAGCTCCACAGAACCGAGCTCCAGATTTCGAGTCATCAAAACCAGATCCCACATTATCAAACCAGCTCTCGAAGCCTTAGCTCCACATTACCGAGCTCCAGATTTCGAGTCATCAAAGCCATTTACTTCCTAGCACCACATTTCCAAAAACATCAAATTCCCCGAGAGCAGAACTCGTTAAAAATCCCGAGAACAAAACTCGTTAAAATTCCCCGAGAGCAGAACTCGTTAAAAATCCCGAGAGCAGAACTCGTTAAAAATCCCGAGAACAAAACTCGTTAAAATTCCCCGAGAGCAGAACTCGTTAAAAATCCCGAGAACAAAACTCGTTAAAAATCCCGAGAGCAGAACTCGTTAAAATTCCCCGAGAGCAGAACTCGTTAAAATTCCCCGAGAGCAGAACTCGTTAAAAATCCCGAGAACAAAACTCGTTAAAATTCCCCGAGAGCAGAACTCGTTAAAATTTCCCGAGAGCATAACTCGTTAAAAATCCCGAGAGCAGAACTCGTTAAAATTCCCCGAGAGCAGAACTCGTTAAAAATCCCGAGAACAAAACTCGTTAAAATTCCCCGAAAGCAGAACTCGTTAAAATTTCCCGAGAGCATAACTCGTTAAAAATCCCGAGAACAAAACTCGTTAAAATCCCCTCCAAACCAGCTACCAACCCCGAACACGGGAACTCAACCTGCGGTCGGCATAGAACATGCCCAAATTGTTCACACCACCTCTGGGGCCTACCCCAGAGAACGCTCACGGTCACAGGATTAACATCCTAACCATTCTAGCGCTTTGATCAAGACATCATTGGGAATGCACCTAGCCTACACCATCGCTATGGCTAGTTACACACAAAGCCCTAATAAACTAGGCGCCATAATACATCTTCCAGTCCACTGAACTACGGCTTGGTTTGAACTCCACACGTGAATACGTAGGCAGCCTTTCAACAAAGGCACAACCACCCACATTGACACAAATTCAAGAAGCGTCATCCTTTCGGTCATGACACCGTCATGTTCTCAAGAGCTAGCTTTGTCATCCTGGGGGCTTCTCCTAGGCAGAAGTTCTCCTTCCACTCACAAAATCCAAAATACTTTCAAAAACTAGCCTCCTTTCTGTAGTGTGTCCTAGTACTCGTCTCCGTCGAAGACAAGAATCTGTCAGGACTCGAAGTTATATCCATTTTGGACTGTACCCTAAAATCAGAGATCCAGAAGAGCACCAGACTAAAACCGTCTCATTATAAACTACTGAAGTCCCCTATAGCATATCCATCCCATTTCGATGTTCGACCGTGTTGCCACTCGCCTGGGCTACGGAATAGCGCAACTCGAGAGTCTCGTCATCTTAGGTGGCCCATCTCCTACCGAGTCACGGTCCAACCCTTAGAGAGTCCAGTCCGTGTCGGTCAACTCGTCCTGTCGCGTCCAGAGTCGAGTCTGTCAGTATGTCTCTCTCCAAATTCTCATTTTAAAATTTGCAAAACTTAGCCATTTGAGAAAATCCTTTTCGACAAGGTCAAATTTCGGTTATTTAAACTGCAAATTTCTTTCCTAAAATTCTTTAGGAGTCAAAAATTTCAAAATTTCAAAATTTCAAAAATCCAAACTTTCAAAAATTCAAAAATCATTCTTCCCCAGCGCAAGTCATTTTACTACCTACGTGTTGCATGCATTTTATGTGACTTATACAGGTATGACTCAAACAGGGACGTGCAACCCGCTACATCTCCCCAGCATTTTCACGGGATGGGCCAACACACAGGCGCACCCAGGACTTACGCGACAAGTCCAAATGCCCCACGGAGTATTACCATCAGCCCAGGTATGGTTTCTAGCTTATGGCTGGCGAGCCCTTCACGCAAGTCTAATGGACTATAAACGACTCGGCCAGAAGTCCGCCAGGTTTCAATCCTCGATTGGCCTGGTGGATACTCTGACTTTCGCCCTGTCCAAGCCTCAGTCAGAGTGGGGGCTCTGTAGACACCCGCATTTTGACTGCCAGGTGTCTATGGTAGTTTCCAAAAAACACCCGATGATGATCGGACGCTAACGTGTTTCTATGCGCTCGGATACGGGCTCAATCTATTAATCGCTGGCTAACACACTTACAGAGTACAAATCTCACAAAATCAACCTCGAATCCAGGCCCAGTGGATCGTTCCGAGTCAAACAAGACTAATTTGGGCCAAAACCGACACCGGAATTAAAACCGACTTTGTGCGATTGGGTCAACCCCAGTCAAAGTCGTTTCCGAGATACACAAAAACAGTCATCCAACCATCAAAAGTCCAAGTCAAATACAAAACCCATCAAACATCCAAAGTCAAAGTCCGAAAGACTGACCTGTGCGACCCAGCTGGGCCACTCGATCGAGTGGGCCTATTTCGAGCCTGACGGTTGGCATAACGGGCCACTCGACCGAGTTAGCTACCTACTCGGTCGAGTAACCCTAAACCGGGTGCCCTAACTTTTCTTATATAAGCAACCCCCATGCACACATCTTGAACACTTTTTTTGACACAACCTCAAGAACCCTATTACACCCTAGAGCAACCATACACACACACATACAACGTCATTTGCAAACCCTAATCAAACCCTAGCAATTCTACACTATCAAAAACCCTAAACTTAGTTTTAGGAATCAATCCCGAGCCACCATAACTTAACCTCCATAAAACCTCGAAGACTCTTGTGTTAAAGCCACGGTTACGAGTCCGTTCCGAGACAAGAACATGTAGGTTGAGGGTATCAAAACCTCGTTTCTTCTCTTTTCATCCTCCTTCTCGTGTCGCGTCGTCATTATCTTCATATGGGTCGCGTTTTTTTTTTATCGTTATTATCGCATCCTAATATTAATAATATCGATAGTATCAATATCAAAGCATTAAAATACTTATCGATTTGTGTCGAATAAGAAGGATATCGGAATAAGGAAACCCGAATATACAAGTGTACTGCACACAGCGTTGCCGGTCGCTTATTCCGATACCCCGACTATTTGATTATTGAGATAAGTTAACTTAAACGATAATTCGTTAGTTTTGTCGTCATCATCATTAATCTTGCATTCGTCAATTTTTAACATCAATTTTCAATAATGGTCGAAGCCCGTTGACGCGGATCCGACATCACAATCCCTCGAGATTTATTTCGATGTCGGAAAAGCCGAGGGAATCAGGTTTTCTATTTCAGCAAAGAGTCGATTCCCTAGATTCGATACCTATTTCATAATTGGATGTCGAATCTAGCGATCTAGTCGCATAAATTAATTAACGCGATTTGTTCATATCACGATAGTTAATTTAGGACGACTAAAATCAATTTAATATTTTCACTCTAGTATTCCATATCGATTCAATAATCGAATATGGGATACTATGAGTATTCAAAATTGGGATTGAATATAAATCTCGCAATATTTATATTCGATTCAACAAAATCAACGATTTATAAAATCCGGGTTGAGCATAAATCGTGCAATATTTATGTTTGACTTGGTAGAATCGTCGAATTATCAAAAATCAAAGAAGCAATTTCAAAATCAATACGATTTCACAAACGAATTGTAAATCTTACAGAGGGCACTCGACCGAGTGCCTAGCCCACTCGGTCGAGTGGCACCTCAAAACCGGATCAGAATGTCTATTACGACCTCCACTCGATCGAGTCTCACAGTGACTCGGTCGATGGCCACGTACTTGACCGAGTTGGTCAATAACTCGGCCGAGTACGGTCTATAATGCAAAACAGAACCATCTTTTACAGGTCCACTCGATCGAGTCCATCAACCACTCAATCGAGTGACCTCGTAACGACCAAAACACGAGTCGTACATCCTTCTCTTCAAATTCGATAGTATTCCATGATTTAGGTCAACACGTGTCTAATTAATCCCGTGTATACTATCTTTTCAAACCATGCATCTTCTCATCTCATTCGATATTTGCACAAACCGTTATTATTCGTTCTACCGTTACTAACAGTTTGTTTGTTCCTTTTGTCAACTTAATGTTTGTTCATTTATTGTACTAAATGAACCCGCATGCTAAATTCCACTTCGACGTAGAATTAATTGCATTAAATTGACTTAGAAACCCTTTTCAATTTCTATTCACATGCCTAGGAAAACAATGTTTGCATAAGCATTTTCCCGTTCAACTAGCACGCGTATTAGAAAGTCATTCGAGTTCTTAGTAGAGGCCACTAATGTGCGGGCGGGGTTGGGTGTCCTTTGTGGGCTTCCCAACACGTACCCTCACCCCTTACTCAGAACCTCGGTTTCCGGACGCCCGAAACCGTTGGCGCACGAGAGTCATTCAATACACAATGTCCGATAATGTCGGTATTGGTATCAAATGCAAAGGGACGAGCCCAATAAACTCTGACATCGAAAATGGGCCGTATTTTGTATACGGACCACTACGACATAGAGTGGGCTCGAATGGTTCCGAATAACCACAAAATTTGGTGGCGACTCCACTTCGACCTAAATTTCAATTCGATCTGTTTCATATGGAGATTCATTCGCCTACCCAAACCCGCGCGTGGCCGCGTCGGAGTGGACCTATGTCATGTCCACAATCTTCAATTCCAATAATATGACGGTCCTTTTGAATCTCAAAAGTTGTGACTATCATTTTCTATTAAAAAAATATGACCGTTATAATGGGGTTATTTCAGAATTCAAAATATATTACTATTATTACTTTCTATTTTGAACTCGAAATATATTATTACTATTACTTTGAAATTTAAATTGTGGGAGTAGAAATTATAACACAGGGAAATTAATAGGGCATATATTATTTTATTATTCCAATACAAGAATGAAAAAAAATTGAAAACGATAAAACATAAAAACGATAAAACATAAAGAGGATAAACCAATTAATACTATAATGCAATAAACAATTAAAACTATATATGATCATTAATTTCCTCGAGTAGTTCATCCCTCCTCATTTTCTCGGCGGGAGTCGGGTTCGGTAGTTGGTCGTACGTTTGAAATAACATTAACTTCCTTTTCCATGCTAAATCTTTCTTTTCCATTTCCAATCTTTCTTTTTTCGTCTCTTGAGCATCTGATATTTTAATAATAAAAATTTTCCAACTGATCAGTGACCTTTGAAATATCGTCACCATCAACAACACGAGATTTTCCTTTATTCTTTTTTGTCGCTTTAACTCCTATCGGACGTTTGCTACTTCCAATAATATCCATTGGCGCGTCAGTTTCAATTTCCTAGTCCCTACTACGCTTACCACTACTTTCTGAGGGCGTATCGATTGGTGTAGAGACATTTTGTTTTTGAACCTTTGGACTTGATGAGATAAATTCTTCCCATCTAGGAAATTTTTTAAGAAGTTGCCATTGATTTTCGTAAGTGTACGAGTTGGAACATAAAGCACGAGCCTCGGCAAGCGCATCACCATCGACCATTCCACTAGCGTTTCTTCCTTTTGCTTGGTCGTGATAACCTGCAAATCTTGACACACCCGCACAAATTCTATGCCATCTATTAGTCAACATGCTAATCTCTCGGGGACGTATTGTTGTTGGGTTTGCATCTTGAGCTTCGTCGTATTTTTTCTTGATCCTCCCCCAAAATTTTTCTTTTTTTTGGTTCGTACCAACTAAACCGTCGGTACTAACACGCATATAAGCCGAGATTAGAGCCGCATCTTCTGATTCGGTCCATTGAATTTTTTTCGTTGGAGTTTTTTTGGTGGGACCCTTGGAAGACGTATTTTGAAACGAATTTTCCGGGATAAACTGTGTTTCACGAACAACTTGGACTTCGTCGTCACCGTCTTCATTTTGTGCCAAATCGACAGCATGTGATTTTTCATTGTTCACGGTCTCTTGGGAATCAAAATGAAGATTATTATCACCGAATAATGAACGTCTTATAGATTCCGGAGGATACGATATTGAATTTTGAGAAAATAAATTGGTATTTGGGAAAAAAGGAATGGTAGATGATGACGGATTATAATCATGTTGCATCGGATTTTGGATGGGTCGTAAATTTGGTGGTAGGAAATAATTACTCGGAGAATTTTGTACGGGATTACTTTGGAGAAATCGAATATATTCGTGATATCTCGGATCATTATAATTGATATTATACCTCGGATCATTATAATTGATATTATTATCCATTTTTTTCCAAAAAATATTTAAAAGACCTTGAGATTTATATGAATGAATAATAGAAGTTTAATCTTATTAGGATAGGATGAATTAATATAAAATGGTAGAGGTAAAAGTAGTATTTATAACACAATTTCTAAGAATTAGCCGTTGAACCCAATCACAAATTATTACACATAATACATTTAATTAAGGCAACTTAATCAATCTTTCCTCTTTTCTTCAATCCGTCAAAGTGGATATTTTTTCTCAATCCTCCTCCAAGGATTGAGGATCCATTGATGTATCACCATTTTCAATCCACCCACCCTATGGATTGAGTCCAAATCCATTGCTAACCTTGCTCTAAGATAACTATGATGACATATGTTAAAAATAGACCCTCTCAAGATGATAAATGTGCCTTTTATTACGTCTTAATTTTAATTTAATTTGTACACTAAGTACGAAGTATATATTTTTCACATACTTATTGGGTTGATGGCAAGTTATTCATATTTTCGGTCAAATAAATGTTTAGAGCTAATAGATGCAGATATTTTTTGCCGGGAAAAAAATTCAGTACATCGTGACACATGTCCTCGTCTTTTTTTATTGGTTTCTCAATTGTTTTTTGGAGTTACACTTTGCAGTACCAATTTTACTCGACGCAGTACTTTTTGTACATATTTTTCCATTATATGTCCTTCACCAGGAAAAAAAATTTCTTACTCTCTAACCCTTTCTATTGTAATCATAAAAATCAATCAATTTTTTCAAATATCATCGATTCATTTTAATACTAATTATATAGCTCATTCAATTTATCAAATTTATAAGACTATGGATACAAGTTTGATCGAAAAAAAGGTATGGACTGTTATTTATCCCTAATTAATGAAATTAGGGTTATAGAAATTGTTTAATTTTTTTAATTATCATCAATGACATGCCTCAATCCCTAATTATTGAAATTAGGGTTCTAGAAATCGTCCATTTTTTTCAATATCATTGATTCCTCAAATTCTAATTAATTCATAAGATTATAGATACGAATTAGATTTAAGAGCAATTATAAACTAATTATTGAAATTAGTTTTTTTTCTTAGTTTTTTTGTCCAACCTTATTCTTTTTACTTACTTAGTACGGTCGTAATTTTTTTTACAAAAAAAAAAACAAACGTTACAAATTGAGCAAATGTCCTCAATCAAAGTTTTAAAAAAAGAATGTATTGCGTCAATGTTGGAAACAAATATACTGCGTCGTACAAGAATCGTATTGCGTTAGCAAAGTTTTAAAAAAAAACTGCATCAAAGATTAAAAAAATATGCAGTGCACGAAAGTAAAACAACTGCGTACAAGTAAAAAAATATACTGTATTGAGTTAAATATATCAGGAGAAAATAGTAGGAAAAAGGAAAGAAAGAGGGGAAAAAGAAAAAAAGATGAATTTGAGGGGAGGGGAAATGAGAGGGACATAATTTAAAAAATTGTACTGCGTTGAGTAAAACGTGTACTGCGAAGAGAAATAATCTTATCTTTTTGCAAAACATTATTAGCTTCTCAATTAGTATACAGTTGATTCTTGAATTATTTCTTATTATATGAGGTAATTTATAGTGAGTCATAATTATGTTTGGTAAGAATATTATAATTGATTGTTTTGTCTATTATTGTTTCTTACCTATCTATATCTATCTATCTATCTATCTATCTATATATATATATATATATATATATATATATATATATATATATATATATTAATTTGATTTATCCATTGCCTGCATGGCAGCATAGATGCAAGGCTAGGATGACGTGGCGCAATTTTGGAGCATTTGTGTTTATTAGTCTTACCTTACCCATTTATGTAAAGTCATTAAAAATGATTAAAACAAAGAATATTCCTGATTTAGACAGCGTACTAATTATTCCATCACTTAATTGCAATACAAAATTTTAACTGTAATATTAATTTTTAGTATTGATATTCGTAAACATTAATCAAAATTTATGTATATGTAATTGATTTAACTAAATAATGCACTTTGTAGACACCCACATTTTGACCGCCAGGTGTCTATAGTAGTTCCCACCAAACACCCGATGCTGATTGGACGTAAACGTGCTTTGATAGACTCGGATATGGGCTCGTAATCATGGACATTTGGTTAAGACTTATTAAGGAGTACAAATCTTACAAAACCAACCTCAAATCCAGGCCCAGTGGGTCATTTCAAGTCAAATAACACTAATTTGGGTCGAATCCGACACTAGGGGTAAAACCGTCTTTTAGCGACCGAGTCAAAACCCGGTCAAAGATTTTCCCGAGACACGTGAGTCAGCCGTGACACTTCACACGGCTGATTCATACTCAAACACTACCAAAATTCCAGCTTCAAACAATTCTGTTAAAGGTAGAATTCGACCTCAAGTAGAAATTCTATCCAGAAACCGGAACAGACACAAACCGAGCTCAAACACTCGGTTTAGGCGTCCCAGCTCAGCCGAAATACTCCTCCATCAGCCGAGATTCATGACTTCTTCACCAAGAAACGGGACTTTGATTTCCTCTCGAACTCTCGTATTTCCTATCCAAACCGGTATTTCTTGTCACACAAGCAAGACTACCTCGATTTCTATAAATAGGACCTCCCATCCAACACTTTTGACAACAATCAACACACGATTTTGAGACACAATTAACACCGAAAAAACAGCCTCATAACACGGTTTACACATCCTACATCCTCGATATCTAGCAAATTCCGACACCTTCTCGAAGAAGCCTCGAAATACCGACGAAACCACCCCACCGTCCGGCCAAACCCGACGTCCAACCACCCATCCAAACCGACACCCTAAACTCATCCTCATCATCTCGACGCTCCCAAGTCTAAGCCACTTTCCGACGAGCCTTATCCCGAGAAAACAAAGCATGTAGGTTGAGGGTGTAAATCAAACCCGATTCTTCTCTTCTTCTCTCCTTTTCTTCACGTTTTTTTTCTCTTCTTTTTTGTGTCAAGTCGTCGGTCCTCGTTTAATATGGGTCGTTTTCGCATATTTTTCATTATTTCTAATAATCGATATTAAAAAAAACTATTTTTTTTATAACGTTCTTAAAATACGGTATCGATTCTCTAATCGAATATCGTACCTAACAAGAACAAAATTAATTAATTCTCGTTGATGCTAATAAAATCGTTACATCTTTTTAGACAAAATTCGACGATTTTATACGCGGAGAGAATTAACATCTTTTTTCTTTTACTTTTCGTTCAAAACAAACTTTTTTTCAAAACCTTTTCTAAACATCCTTCCGACTATTCGATATCGATTTCATAATCGAATATTGAATACGACGAATATCGAAAATATGAATCGGGTGTAAATTAATCCATATTTGTACGCGATTTATAAAATTTAACGATTTTCGACAAAAAATAATAAAAACGGGCAGACCCGCACGCGAGTCGCGCCATGCCCAGGCGACTCGCGCACGGGCCTGTGACCCGGATCGCTTTTTTGCTTTTTCGGTCGTTTTTATTATTTATTCTACGAAACGATTTCTAAAATTTATATCTTTTCTAAAACTATTCCAAATATTTGATATTGATTTCGTAGTCAACTATCGAATATAACGAATATCGAGAATATTAAGTCGAGTACGAATTATGCGATATTCGTACGCGATTTAATCGAAAATTTGCTAAAAACCGCTTCCGAAAACAGGCCGCCACGCGACCCGCCGGCATCCCGGGCGAGTCGCGCGGCCGGCTGCCTTCGCGCGACTTTTTCGTTCTTTTTTTTTATTTTTCGAGCTTCGTTTTTTATACAAAACAGTGTTTTAACAATATTTTTCAGATTTCGATTAATATTTATTTTCTCGATCTCGAATATTTATTTGCTATATTATTATTCAATCGTTACTAACTTGTTTTCTCGTGGTTGTAGCAAGTTATTTTCATATTTTGTTTTATTAGACTAAAACGAATTCACATGCTAAAATAACTTTGACGTTATTAGTTTAACATGCATTAAACGACTTAGCAACCCATTTATTTATTTTTCTCCAATGTCTTAGGAAAATAATCTCTGCATATCATTCGACCGTCGAACTAACGCGTGTACACAAAACCGAACGATATCTTAGTAAAGGCCGCTAAGTGCGGGCGGGGTTGGGTGTTCTCAATGAGCTTCCCAACACGTACCCTCACCCCTTACTCAGAACCGTGATTTCCGAATGTCCGAAACCATTGGCAACGAGAGTCATTCAATATACGATAAACCGCTCAAGTCAGCATCGGTATCGAACTGCAAAGGGACGAACCCGATAAGCTCTGACATCGGAAATGGGCCATGTTTTAAATATGGCCCACTACGACATAGAGTGGGTTCGAATGGTTCCGAATAACCACAAAATTCGGTGGCGACTCCTACTTCGATTTAAAATTCTATTCGATCCATCTCATATGGAAATTCATTCGCCTTCCCAAACCCGCGCGTGGCCGCGTCGGGGTGGACCTATGTCATGTCCACAATTTGGCGACTCCGCTGGGGATTAACTGATGTGTCACTTACCATCGGCATCCTCAGGGTGAGACTCGAAAAGAAATCGTTCGATTAGTAATGTACACGTTTTAGTTCAATGGTTCATGCATAACCCCGTTCTATCCCGGGCCGGTTACTTGTGACCGACGTCCCACTATACCACGGTGCATTCCCACTTGGGTGCACTAAAGACTTCGATGGCGGAACTCGCATGGATTTTACGGCAAATTCTAAGACCAACTCGGCTTAGGAGGTCCGTCCTGATTTGCGAGAATGCGATCGTTGTTGGTATAGACCCTATTCGACCGACCGAGACTTAGACTAAGAGCATACATGGCGTCGTTATACTATTTCCATGACTACATGCTACTTGATCCTCTTTGGTCTTTTCAAAAACCGTCATTTTCAAAAAAATTACATCTTTTCAAACCCATCTACTTTTTTCAAAACCCGGAAGGCTACCGAATTTAGGACTTATGATTTTGACTCAAAATAGCCTATTTTTAGCCGGTATGCTGTCCAAACCTTTTCAAAAAAAAAGCCCGAAATCTCGGCCCGATACCCTTTTTCCCGGTTTTCAAAAAAAATCGGGCCTTCCAATCCGACCTTGCTCGGATTTTTCAAATCCAAACTCCCTTTTCAAAACCCTCTTCTTCTTAGGACTTCCCGTATTTAGCAGTGTCGGGTCTTGTCATAAGTTAGAATCTATAGCGTCGAAACTCCGTCGATCTTACATCACGGGTTTCCACCCCATCCCAAGTCCGCCTTATTTGTCAAGGCACGGCCCACCTGCGTAGGACAGACTCCTACGAAGGGAAGCCCGTTTACACACTCGAGTCCAAAGTCTGGGGAATTCTCACATGGATCTTCCTTCGAACAGGACTAGGCCCACTTTGCCAAATCCTAAGGAAGTCCCACCATCCACGAGTCACCCGTCTAGAAGTCAGTTTTCGGTCTTTTTAGTCTTTTCCTTGCTCGGGATGTACTCTTTGATTCTAAGATCTGGGTCAGTTACTGATTACGCGATGCTCTTACAGACAGGCCACCCCACACTCGAGCCATGACGCAACAAGCCGTCGATGAATTGAAGACCTCCCTGACCAAGCTGGAAAACATGATCACGTCAATGAGAGGGGACCAGATCTCCATCCTCACCCGGGTAAGTGCCATAGAGCAGGGAACTCCTAGTGGCAGTGTCGATACTACTGGGCTTTTAGCTGAATTGGCCAGCGCAGTCCACAAACTGCAGGAACAAGTCCATCTGACAACCCAAAGCTCCATCCATACGGAGAATGCTCGGACCTACACCCCATTGACCGATGAACTACCCGCCAATCTCAATCTGACGGATCTTCCAATGTTCGAGGGTACTGAAGACCCGGTCCACCATATCCGGGCTTTCAAAGAGTTCATGGCCCTTAAGGGGGTCAAGTCCAACATGTTCAAGCACCTGTTCGCTTCTTCTCTCGAGAAGCACCCAAGAGCCTGGTACTACCGGCTCGATTCCAAGAAATACAAAACTTGGGATGACGTGGCAACGGAATTCGCTCGGAACTACGCCGACAACACGGAAATCCAGACCACTATGCGCACCCTGGAAGTAATGGCCCAGGAACCTAAGGAAGGATTCACGAAATATCTTCAACGCTGGAGGGCTGAAAGCGTCAAACTGGTAGATAAGTCCAGTGAAAAGGTGCTGGTTGAAGCCTTCGTCAAGAACCTCCTTCCAGCTTACCGGGTCCATCTCCGGTACGCCATCATACCTAGCTTCGCGGTCCTAACTGAAATGGGAACAAGAATCGAGGATGATTTAAGGTTGGAAAGCCTCACTAAGGCCTCCACCAAGGGATACCAAGGGGCCAGCTCATCAACAAGCAAGCCTACAACTACTGCTGCCACTCGTAGCATTTTCGATGAGGTAAACGCACTTGATACCTCGTCCCAAAAGAATACCACCCCCCGGGTATTCACCGACATAGGCACTACCTATGAAAATGCCCAGCAGAGGCTTTCATCAAAAGGCCTGATCACCCCGATAGGCCCAACACCTGATCTCCCGGTCGAACGACGCTCCAAGGCCTACAACCTCCAGGCCTACTGTCACTACCATCGTGGTAAGGGGCACGATACCGAGAAATGCTGGAAGCTAAAGCACCTTATCCAAGATCTCATCGAGAACGGGAAGATACCTTTGCCCGGGGGTAAACCCAATAACAAGGATAACCCGTTGGCTACTCACGCCATCTTCTCCGGGGAAATAATGGACTGCTCACACCTCATTTCTCCATTTATCCCTCAAATAAACGGGATCTGGTGCGACGACGAAGACGACGTCTACCTCACCAAAGGGGAAGTTGTCCCCATCATGCCCGAGGAGATTCAGAAGGTTAAGTCCAAGGTCTTAGCCACTAGTCAAGCCCTCATCATTGCCGAGCCACTTAGGGTCGAGCCCGCCCCAGAAGAGCCAACTGCTGAAAAGGCTCTTGTAAAGCAACTGAGCAAGACTCGAGTTGACCTCTCTATATGGCAACTCCCAGTTAGCTCCCAGGAACATCGAGAGGCACTCACCAAGGCCCTCGATCAAGTCAAAATCGACTCCATGGCTACTCCAGCTGAAATGGTAGCCACGGTCCTACCCCACCTAAAGGGGAGATCCATAGAGGAAGGCCCACTAATCACCTTCTCCAATGCTGATCTACCACCATTTGGGCCAGCCCACAACATGGCCCTCTACATCACGGTCATCTGCCGTGGAAAGTACCTACCCATGACCCTGATTGACGACGGGTCCGCAGTCAATGTCCTTCCCTTAAGGACCGCCAAAGCCCTCGGCATCACCGAGGCCGACTACATTCCCACAGCTCAAACCATTCAGGCTTTTGACGGAAGCCCAAAGTCAGTAGCCGGAGCCACAAAACTCACTATCATAACAGGCCCAATAGAGAAGGAGCTGGAATTTCAAGTGATCGACGTGACTTCCTCCTTCAACCTCCTTTTAGGAAGACCTTGGATCCACGCAACCAGGGCTGTATCCTCCACCTTGCATCGGAAAATCAAGCTACCTTTGCATGACACCGTCATCACTCTAGAAGCCACACCTATGACTGTGGCTAACTGCAACACCTCGGGCCGCACCGATCTCTGGGAGTTCGATTTCGTAGGGGCCATCGAAGAAGATCATCTCTTCCGTCCTTACTTCACGGTCCGCCTTGACCGAATGCTGCATAATCTGGGCTTTCTACCAGGGGTTACATGAAAGCCCGATCTCCCTGCAGGAAAAATCCTCGAAGTTCTGGACAATGGGAGGACTCAAACAGGCCTGGGCTACACCCTAACCCCGGAAAACATAGGCCAAACCGGAGCCGGCAAGGTTATCTTTGTCACTCCAGTGTTCGAGACTGTCCAAACAGGCCTATATCGGCCCGTCACCACACGCCCTGGGACCCACTTGGCCCAGGACTGCAACTATATACCCGATGACATCTTCACTCTTATCCAGTCCAAAGATGCTAAGAACGCTGAGCCCGCGCTAGGGCTACTTTTTGGAGAGGAACTCGCGGTCCCAACACCAAAGGAAGAGCTAGTCAGCCTCATACTCCGCAGTCGCACCTTTGATCCATCTAAGCTAATCTCAGAAGTCGGGTCCGGGACCAGAGCTTGGAGGAAAACTGTCAAGTGGACTGACAGTCAAGGAAGGACTTACAAGCTGATCACAGGGGAAGGAGAAATGCCAGAATTTGAGTCTGAGTCTGAGTCGGAGTCCGAGTCAGAGTCTAAGATTGAGTCTAGTGAGTCCGGTGCTAGGGTCAGTCCTGTAACTCCCCCTCTCCCTTTAGCTATTCCTGGTACCTCGGGGTCTGTCCCAGGCACCCTACCTATCCCGCCACTGACTAGCGATCAGATGGCAGCTCTTTTCGAGCTCTTTTCCCAATTTATGATCAATAATAACAACCGTTCTGCTTACGACTTGTCTTATTTTCAAAACTTTCTCAATTCCAAAATTTTATGTGCAATGACATTGAGAAGCCCGACGAACAGGTATCCTTGCCTCCACATCTGATCGAGCAACTAGAGCAAAGGGAATCCCCAAATCTGGTAATCGAAGAAACCGAATCCATCAACGTGGGAACAACCCTAGAACCTCAGATGCTTAAGATAGGATTATCCTTAGATCCCGAGGAGAAACAACAATTCATAGTTCTCCTTCAAGAATTCAAAGACGTCTTCGCATGGTCCTACAAGGACATGTCGGGGATCGATCGCGAAATAGCCAAGCACCATATACCGATCAAGGAAGGGTTCAAGCCGGTTAAACAAAAACTCCGACGCATGAGGCCCGAATGGTCCCTCAAAGTCAAGGAGAAAGTCGACAAACAATTCAAGGCTGGGTTCATACGAGTCTCCAAGTATCCAGATTGGGTTGCAAACATTGTACCAGTCCCTAAGAAAGACGGTAAGGTCCGTGTCTGTGTAGACTTTCGGGATCTTAACAAGGCGAGCCCGAAGGACGATTTCCCGTTACCACACATCGATATACTGGTGGATAACACAGCTGACCATGCCCTTCTATCATTTATGGACGGGTATGCGGGGTATAACCAGATAAAAATGGCAAAAGAAGATATGGATAAGACCACCTTTATTACACCTTGGGGTACTTATTGCTATACTGTTATGCCATTTGGTCTCATCAATGCCGGGGCCACATATCAACGAACCGCCACAACTTTATTACATGACATGATGCATAAAGAAGTGGAAGTTTATGTAGACGACATGATCGTCAAATCCAAAAACAGGGATGGTCACATCACCGCCCTGAGAAAATTCTTCACCCGATTACGCAAATACAACATGAGGCTAAACCCTCATAAATGCAGTTTCGGGGTATCATCTGGCAAATTACTGGGTCATATCGTTAGCCAACGTGGTATCGAAGTCGATCCAGCCAAAATCAAGGCCATCACCGAGATGCAGCCCCCTAAAACCGAAAAGGAGATAAGAGGGTTTCTCGGAAAAGTCCAATACATTAGCAGGTTCATTTCAAAGCTAACCATGGTGTGTGAACCAATCTTCAAAAGGCTGAAAATAGGAGAACGGTTACTATGGGACGACAAATGTCAAGCAACCTTTGATAGAATCAAGGAAATTTTGGCCTCACCACCGGTCCTGATGCCGCCTCAGCACGATTTGCCTTTGTCACTGTACCTAACCACGACAGAGACAGCCATGGGGGCTATGCTAGCTCAAACGGTCAATTCCGAAGAACGAGCCATATACTACATCAGCAAGAAGTTCTTAGAATACGAGTGTAAATACACCATGCTCGAAAAGACGTGTTTAGCTCTAGTCTGGGCCACTAAGAAGCTCCGACATTACATGCTCAGCTACGAGGTACAGGTATTATCCAGAATGGATCCAATCAAATACCTCTTCGAGAAGCCCACTCTCAACGGCAGGATATCAAGATGGACCCTAATGTTAGCAGAGTTCGATCTAAAGTTCGTACCATTGAAAGCCATCAAAGGACGAATAGTAGCCGAATTTCTCCCTGACAGTCCCGTAACCGAAGAAGGACACACCGACACTTGGTCCTTCCCGGATGAGGACATTTTCCACATTGATACCGAAGCGTGGGACTTATACTTTGACGGGGCATCCAATTTCCGAGGATTTGGAGTCGGAATTCTCCTAATCTCGCCAACAGGGGAACATACTCCCGTATCCATCAAATTAGACTTCGACGTCACCAACAACGCCGCTGAATATGAAGCATGTATCCACGGGCAACAAGCCGCCGACGACTTAGGAGTCACAAACCTCCGAGTACATGGTGATTCATCTCTGGTCATTAATCAAGCCCTCCAAAAATGGAAGACTCGAAATGCTAATCTCGTGGCCTACCAGGCACGAGTACGGGATCTCGAGAAACAGTTCCAGAAGGTAGAATATATATACCTACCTCGGGAAGAAAATCAATTCGCAGATGCACTCTCAAAACTGGCATCTTTGCTAAATATTCCCGATCATATGACCAGTATGCCAATCTGTGTCGAAAGACGATCCGAGCCAACATATATTCACGACATCGAAGAAATCGAGATGCCTGATCCCGAGCCATGGTATCAAGTTGTGTTGACATACCTAGCAACCGGGGAATATCCACCCGGAACTGACAACCGATCCAAAAAGGCCCTGCGAAGACTGGCAACCCAGTTCATCCGCACCGACGATGGGATCCTTTACAAAAAGACAGCACAGGGGGCTCTCCTTCGATGTGTTGATAAAACCAACGCTGAAACAGTCATGGCTGAGGTACATGATGGCGAATGCGGCCCACACATGAATGCCCAGATGTTAGTCCGGAAAATCATGAGGCTCGGATACTACTGGAACAGCATGGAAAGCGACTGTCAACTATATGTTAGACATTGCCATAATTGTCAAATTTTTGCCAATGTGCAGCATATGCCACCATCCCTGCAGTACACCATGACGTCACCCTGGCCATTTTCAACATGGGGAATCGACATAATTGGGAAGATAAACCCCTCGGGAACCGGAGGACACATCTTCATTTTGGTGGCTATCGATTACTTCACCAAATGGGTCGAAGCTGAGTCCTATCGTATTCTCAACTCCAGCCATGTTGCCAAGTTCATTCAAAATAAGATAATATGTCGGGATCCCTCACGAGTTCATCAGTGACCACGGGACCCATTTTCAAGCCGAAACAGCAGCCTTGCTGACCAAGTACAAAATTCAAAGGCATACATCTTCACCTTATCGACCTTAAACCAATGGAGCGGTAGAAGCGGCTAATAAAACAATTGTCACCATACTCAAAAAGATGGCTGATAATTACCGAGACTGGCCCGACAAAATACCATTTGCACTTTGGGGATATCGAACCTCGATTCGTACTGCGACCGGGGCAACACCGTATTACCTTACATACGGCTTGGAAGCAGTCCAACCTGTTGAGTTAGAGGTACCATCACTCAGAATCCTACTCGAAAGTCAAGTACCTGAAGCTGATTGGGTTCGAGCACGATATGACTCGCTAGTCCTTTTAGACGAACAACGATCTCGTGCCATCAATAATATACAAATCTATCAGAAGAGGATCCAACGGGCTTTCAACAAAAGGGTAAGGCCCAGAAACATCAAAGAAGGAGATTTGGTTCTCAAGTCTGTTCGAGCCTTATTACCAGTAGACCCAAGGGGAAAATTCAAACCTAACTGGGCTGGGCCATATTTGGTAAAGAAGATTCTATCAGGTGGAGCAGTAATGTTAACGGATCTGGACGGGAATGAGTTTGTCAATCCAACTAACCTGGACCAGCTGAAGCGCTACTACCCTTAACTCACCTATCTCAATGTCATTTGCAAAAGTTTATTAAAAACATCTTTTTTCAAAACTTTTAAAGACAAGTCAAAAGCTAGAATTACTTATTCTACTGTTACAAGCATCTTGAACCAATAGTCTTGATGTATTTCGAAATTGCCAATTATGTATGAACTACGTTCGGTTTGATTCCATTTATTGTGGATACGTAGGCAGCCCCTCAAAAGGGCACAACCACTGCAATCGAAAAAAAAAAACAGGAACGGTTCTTTAATAAATCTTTCTGTATTTATTTCAAAAAAAAAATTCGACAAATCCAGAAAAATTACAAAAAAATCAAAAAGTAATAAATAAATAATACTAATACTTAAATAATAAAAAACTAGGGCATTTTCCCCTTTCCTTTGCCTTTAGCCTCCTTTGCGGTCCATCGGCGTCAAGGTGGAGGTGAACGCTCCCTAATCACCAAGGGAACCTCTTTAACCCGGGCTCGTTTGACTCCCCGGTCACCTCGTTAGCACGCGGGCCTAGCCTGTCTCGGACCGCTAGTCTCGGTCCAAGTCTTCTCTCCAAGTCACTAGCACCGGTCTCATTAGCCTGAGTCTTAGTTTTCGACTTAGAACCCGACCTCGGCTCAGCAAAGGTAGTTGGAGTCTCCTCTTTGTCAAAGAACCGTCTATTATCTTTTACCGATTCTTGACGGGCCAAGTCAAGTGCCTCTTCAATCTTCAAAGTCTTACGGATCTCTTCTGATTTTTCAGAAGTCCATCTTCGATATGATTCAGAAACCCAAGTAGTTTGACAAGGGCGAGGTATAGTCCACATGACACGGGTAAACCAGCGTTGTAACCACGTGTCACACATAGCGTCCGTCAATTGGATCGAAACGCTAATAATTGCCTCAGTCTCGGGGACCTGCTGAAACGAACCGAAGTGTCTCAGAATGCGATCCGGATAAATATGGACGGTCCAGTCCAAGGACAAGATCACCATATAACGGGCCTTGTCCCTCCTAACTAACCCCGTCAACCTTGAAAGGAACCACCAGATGACGTTCCATCTAATCAAAGGCCCACCATGGAATGTTAGCTCTTCATCCCAATACTTTCGATTTATATGATGACTTGATCTTATTCGTCGGGACCTTGAGCCAATCTGACAGCTACGATATCTGGATATATTCACTGGGGGCTCTATGATTGACAGACGCTCGGATAACCAGATCTGCAAAATTTTCGAAAAGTCAAAAACTTTCGAAAAATCAAAAAGTCGAAAATTCAAAAAAAAATCAAAAAAAAACAAAATTTTCGAAAATTGGAAATTTCGAAAAAAACAAAAATTTTCGAGAAATTGGAAATTTCGAAAATTTCGGAAAATTCGAAGATTCGGGAAAAATTCGGAAAAATCGAGCAATCTTTCGTAAAACGGTTAAATACCTGCAAAAGACGAATGCCTCCTGTCAATGGTCGATCCGGGTCAAGTCTCCTAGCGTCAAGACCCATAATAATCTCCCCAGTTATCAGCCAAGCCGGGCTGTGACCTGTCTCCATTTGGTCAACTATGCTAATTAGCCTGTTCTCACCCAAGCACGAGTCAGCATCCATCCGACCCTCAAAGGCATATCTATGCAGCATACAAAAGGCGAAAGCCCTACGCCTATGGGTAGAAGTAATTCTTGCGCCAACTGGGTCCATGAATTTATCAGCCAGGTCAAATAGGGAAACTGAATCTCCCTTTACCATACGGGCTGTCTCAGCATGCGACAGGCCTAGAAATTCTCTTAGCCTCCTCCTTGGGTCGGGATAAAATGGGGGAATAGCCGGACGAGCACTAGGGCACCAACCGCCTACAGCTGCAATTTCTTCAGGAAGGGGACACATTTCTCCTCGAGAA
The DNA here is from genome assembly GCA_958450325.1 of Agrostemma githago. Lineage (NCBI taxonomy): Eukaryota > Viridiplantae > Streptophyta > Magnoliopsida > Caryophyllales > Caryophyllaceae > Agrostemma > Agrostemma githago. The sequence goes on along the minus strand of OY288239.1, from coordinate 25,016,219 downwards.
AATGCAAAAACATGGTGGGTAGTATCCCAAAAGGATAAGCAAGCATCAAGGAAATGCGAATCTACCTAAGTCGCTGAAGTGGGAATAAAGCCACAATTTCCATTTGAGTTAGTTGAACTTTATCTTCATCTCGAAAATCCTGGGCCCACGCCTGAAGCATCGCAGTCAAATGATCAATACCCATTGCAAGAATAGTTTCTTTTATTTATCCTAAAAGGTCTAAAGGGATTCTAAGATGAAAGAAAAGATTTGGGTTAGAATATGAAAAATAAGAAGCCAAAGCCCTCTATTTATAATAGAGAATATCCTCTTTCCTAGTCATCACAGGAATAGGCTTTATATCACTTCCTCTACTTCACCTAGGCACACAGGCCTAACCAGGAATTCCAGAAGTCCGTGTCAGAATCCGATTAGGAATCAAAGTCATCCCAAGCATCCTTATTTCCAAGCTTTTCAAAAAAAAAAATCAGCATTTTTTCTCTTCAAAAATTTTCGAAAAAAAATCATCATTTCTTCCCCAGCATGAGTCGGTGTTTCACCTAAATGTTACATACAAATTATGTCAGCATACAGGTACACCCAGCACTCCCGGGAAATTCTAAGAAAGATCCCCCAGTGGAAAGTCCAGGCGACATTTTATATCTGTAAACAGATATACCCATAGCTTCCAAGGCAAGCTCCCGCGCAATTCTAAGACAGGATGTACCTGTAAACAGGTATACCCATAGCTTCCAAGACAGCTCTCGCGACATTACCAGCATCAACCCAGGTATGATTTCTATCCTATGGCTGGCGAGCCCTTTACGCAGGTCTAATGGACTATAAACGACCCGATCGGAAGTCTGCCAGGTTTTAATCCTTCATTGACCTGGTAGCTACTCTGACTTTTGCCTTGTCCAAGCCTCAGTCAGAGTGGGGGCTCTGTAGACACCCACATTTTGACCGCCAGGTGTCTATAGTAGTTCCCACCAAACACCCGATGATGATTGGACGTAAACGTGCTTTGATAGACTCGGATATGGGCTCGTAATCATGGACATTTGGTTTAGACTTATTAAGGAGTACAAATCTTACAAAACCAACCTCAAATTCAGGCCCAGTGGGTCGTTTCAAGTCAAATCACTAATTTGGGTCGAATCCGACACCAGGGGTAAAACCGTCTTTTAGCGACCGAGTCAAAACCCGGTCAAAGATTTTCCCGAGACACGTGAGTCAGCCGTGACACTTCACACGGCTGATCCATACTCAAACACTACCAAAATTCCAGCTTCAAACAATTCTGTTAAAGGTAGAATTCGACCTCAAGTAGGAATTCTATCCAGAAACCGGAACGGACACAAACCGAGCTCAAACACTCGGTTTAGGCGTCCCAGCTCAGCCGAAATACTCCTCCATCAGCCGAGATTCATGACTTCTTCACCAAGAAACGGGACTTTGATTTCCTCTCGAACTCTCGTATTTCCTATCCAAACCGGTATTTCTTGTCACACAAGCAAGACTACCTCGATTTCTATAAATAGGACCTCCCATCCAACACTTTTGACAACAATCAACACACGATTTTGAGACACAATTAACACCGAAAAAACAGCCTCATAACACGGTTTACACATCCTACATCCTCGATATCTAGCAAATTCCGACACCTTCTCGAAGAAGCCTCGAAATACCGACGAAACCACCCCACCGTCCGGCCAAACCCGACGTCCAACCACCCATCCAAACCGACACCCTAAACTCATCCTCATCATCTCGACGCTCCCAAGTCTAAGCCACTTTCCGACGAGCCTTATCCCGAGAAAACAAAGCATGTAGGTTGAGGGTGTAAATCAAACCCGATTCTTCTCTTCTTCTCTCCTTTTCTTCACGTTTTTTTTCTCTTCTTTTTTGTGTCGAGTCGTCGGTCCTCGTTTAATATGGGTCGTTTTCGCATATTTTTCATTATTTCAAATAATCGATATTAAAAAAAACTATTTTTTTTTATAACGTTCTTAAAATACGATATCGATTCTCTAATCGAATATCGTACCTAACAAGAACAAAATTAATTAATTCTCGTTGATGCTAATAAAATCGTTACATCTTTTTGGACAAAATTCGACGATTTTATACGCGGAGAGAATTAACATCTTTTTTCTTTTACTTTTCGTTCAAAACAAACTTTTTTTCAAAACCTTTTCTAAAAATCATTCCGACTATTCGATATCGATTTCATAATCGAATATTGAATACGACGAATATCGAAAATATGAATCGGGTGTAAATTAATCCATATTTGTACGCGATTTATAAAATTTAACGATTTTCGACAAAAAATAATAAAAACGGACAGACCCGCACGCGAGTCGCGCCATGCCCAGGCGACTCGCGCACGGGCCTGTGACCCGGATCGCTTTTTTGCTTTTTCGGTCGTTTTTATTATTTATTCTACGAAACGATTTCTAAAATTTATATCTTTTCTAAAACTATTCCAAATATTTGATATTGATTTCGTAGTCAACTATCGAATATAACGAATATCGAGAATATTAAGTCGAGTACGAATTATGCGATATTCGTACGCGATTTAATCGAAAATTTGCTAAAAACCGCTTCCGAAAACAGGCCGCCACGCGACCCGCCGGCATCCCGGGCGAGTCGCGCGGCCGGCTGCCTTCGCGCGACTTTTTCGTTCTTTTTTTTTATTTTTCGAGCTTCGTTTTTTATACAAAACAGCGTTTTAACAATATTTTTCAGATTTCGATTAATATTTATTTTCTCGATCTCGAATATTTATTTGCTATATTATTATTCAATCGTTACTAACTCGTTTTCTCGTGGTTGTAGCAAGTTATTTTCATATTTTGTTTTATTAGACTAAAACGAATTCACATGCTAAAATAACTTTGACGTTATTAGTTTAACATGCATTAAACGACTTAGCAACCCATTTATTTATTTTTCTCACATGTCTTAGGAAAATAATCTCTGCATATCATTCAACCGTCGAACTAACGCGTGTACACAAAACCGAACGATATCTTAGTAAAGGCCGCTAAGTGCGGGCGGGGTTGGGTGTTCTCAATGAGCTTCCCAACACGTACACTCACCCCTTACTCAGAACCGTGGTTTCCGGATGTCCGAAACCATTGGCAACGAGAGTCATTCAATATACGATAAACCGCTCAAGTCGGCATCGATATCGAACTGCAAAGGGACGAACCCGATAAGCTCTGACATCGGAAATGGGCCATGTTTTAAATATGACCCACTACGACATAGAGTGGGTTCGAATGGTTCCGAATAATCACAAAATTCGGTGGCGACTCCTTCTTCGATTTAAAATTCTATTTGATCCATCTCATATGGAAATTCATTCGTCTCCCCAAACCCGCGCGTGACCGCGTCGGGGTGGACCTATGTCATGTCCACACACTTATATCGTACGGAGTAAATACACTAACGTTCTCAAAAATATATATATTTTTATATATTACTCCGTATGATATATATCTATATGATTAAAAGTCCAAATATTTTTAATTGATTATATCTGATCTAATACATCATATTTCATTGGAAAAAAAACACAATAATAAATAATGTTAAACAATCGAAGAATTATATATAGAAAAAACATTATGAGAATACTATAGAATATCCATGATTTTTATATGATCAAGATTAACAATCGTTCACCCCCTAATATTTCGTAATTTAGAATAATACTGAAATTTTCAAACATCAATCAAAATCTAAAATTTTTACTTGATTAATAAATAATTAATCATGTATGTATTCAATCTTCGAGTTTATATGTCTACAAATACTGAGAGCATAACTGATTGAAAGATTCTTAAGGGTAAGATTAGTAACCAAACTTTGCTTTTAATTCCATTTAAGAGTTTGAACTATTTAACTTTACGGTTAAGGACTGAAAATTATTAACACCGTCAATTGACATCATTCAACCTCTCAAAATAAAGCGAAAGCAAAATATGAAGACATGTCAAACGGGTCCAGCGAGTAAGGTTATACGGGCCGGGTCCAAATACAAATTAGATCATATATGAGTCGAGTTATACGGGTCAATGATCGGGTTAGGGTCAGAAATAGTTTCGAACGCCTATATTTAAAAAAAATTAATATCATTTTTTCTTAAATATTATCGTTATTATACTCTTTAATAATAATATTTACACTTTAAAAATATAAAATTCAATTTTTAAAATTATTTTATTATTAAATGATAAAAAAAAAAAAGTTGTATTAAATTGAATATCTGTCATTTAAAATATCATAAATAGTTATTTTTTAATTATAAATCCAAATATAATATTAAATATAAATAATTTAATAATTTTAATAAATTCTCACCGACCGAACGGGTGGAACGGGTTGGGTCGTGTTTCAACCCTAAGTTAACAAGTCTATTTGGGGTCGGTCAAACGGGTTGCGGGTCGAAAAAATTGTTTCATGACCTTAAAAAGGGAGTCGATTGCAAACATTAAACTGAATCTAAATATTTTTAATTGAATTAGCTAATTAATCATGTACATATTCAGTCCTATAAGATTTTATATGTCTAAACACACTTAGAGCAAAACTGAGTGAAAAATAAAATTAGTAACCAAACTTTGATTGTAATTCCATTTAAGGGTTGAACACTTTAACTTTACGGTTAAGGGTTGAAAATTAACACCGTCAGTTAACGTTATTCAACCCCTCAAAAAATAAAGTGGGGGCGTAATGTGAAGACCCATCAAACGGGTCCAGCAGATTGGGTCTAAATACGGGTCAAGTCAAATATGAGCCACGTTATACGGTTCAATTTACCTTTATATCAATTTATATATACCCCAACAACAAAACCAACCCGTGAATTTTCACGGGTGTTAAAACTAGTTAATCTCACAATTTGAGAATTTTTTTGAGCAGGAATTTGAAGTGTTGAGGAGTCGGCATGTCAGCGATTTTTTAGTTGGTGTTATCCTATTAGTATAAGGAGGATGGTGAGGAGGCAATGGAGAGGGGTAGTGGAGAGGATCCTAACTCGTAAAGAAGCTCACAAGCAATAATAGTTTCAGTCTTACTAGTTTTGAAGACCAAGTGTTGTATATTTTCAACTTTCAAGCAATACATATAATCGGCTTCAGCACCTTTGGTGCTTCAGCAAGTGCACATTGAGCTATACTAATCCTGCCAAAAATCGATCCGACCTGAAACCCTGGGTTGTAACTGCTGGTAAGTGGTAAGTGGTGATTGTGTCGTTGATTGTTGCTATGTTCGAAATCCTACCCCGACTTCCTGAAATGTACTGTAGTAGAATGTATCAATCAGAGATATGGGACTAGTGGCGTCTTGTTGATTTCTTCACGAGTCCTCTTCTGAACAGCTTTTACAGCAGCTGTTCGTGCAGCAACAGCAGCTCTTTCAGCAGCTGCAACCGCCATACTAACTCGGTTGTCACCTGATGCTACCACATTATATGATCTCCGAGATGCTTCCCTGGCCTTCTGCAGTTACATTAACCATCCACTTAATAAATTACATTCCAAATTCATCTAACGCAGTTTTCATAATAGATTTGGCAAACAGGTTGGTTATTTAGTCGAGTCATTATAGATTTGGATTGTTTTTGGACTCGTCCAATTGCATTTAATAATGTACTTGCTTCAAATGATTGATTTCAGGCCGTTTTTGCGGTCAGGTCAAACTGGATAAAATACCTGGACAACATCCAAAACTTGGCCTCCTGAATGCAGTTGAAAGGGTGATGTAGACGATCCAATTCGATTGTCAAGCATGCCGTTTTGCCAGTGACCAGATTGGACGTCTGCGTTCCTGAAAGTATAGACACCAAGCCCTTGCCTACTGCCTTCATGCCATGATCCCTCGTACTGGTGGCCATTGACATATTTATAGACTCCAAAACCGTGCATTTTGTCAGCAAAATATTCACCCGCATAAACATCTCCATTTCTGCATTAGTACATTTTGCACACAATCAATTTGCATCCACATCTACATCCAATGTGTCTGTATATAGACCACTCTATAACTGAGACAGAACAATACAACATGATCAAGCGTAAACAGTTTTGCCCTTCGCGTTGGAATATCTGGGGCCACGAAACACCATGGTAAAAGACCTCTCAACCAAAACCCTCCCCGGGAGTTTTGCAAATGAAAAAAAAAAGAAAAAAAAAAAAAAAACTCTCTGAGATGTTAAATTTAACTCCATGGTACCCATTTGGCCATTTATATTTTGAGAATCAAAGTTAAAAAACTTTAACCATTTAACTCCCTATAAAATTTCGCAATATGATTTTCACATACTTCAATTTGTTATAAAAAAATTTCAACTAAAACAAATTTAGATTGTAACAATCTTTGTCTGCATATTATAAAATTCACTGTATAAAATTTTAATATTCTTATTATACTCACTAATACAAATTTTATAGTTATGGAGGGATAAAAAAAATAGTACTCCCTCGGTCATAAATTATTGTCTCATTTCATGATTATATGTAAGGTGTATTTTAATGAAATGGGACAATAAATTGTGACCGGAGGGAGTATATTTTATGCACAATTTTAAGGAAGTGTTTGTTTATTATTAAAGGTATAAATAAGTACTCCCTCCGATTTATTTTTTTCTTCTCGTTCGACTTTTGAGTGAAAAATAAAGGCATAGGAATGTGTGGCTCAAAAAAGAATAAAATGAGAGAGAAATGTAAAAGTAATTCTAGACCAAATGTTGATGAATAGAAAAGGTGACTATCTCAATACACAAATTCTTTTTTGTGACGGAGATATCCGTCACAAACGTATAACGGGTCAAATAGGTACCAAATAAGTGAGATATGACAAAAGTGAAGTTGGTAGGACCAAAATAAATGATTGTATTCTCCTCAAGTGGTACTTACTTGACTCATCTTAAACTTTCGACGGATATATCCGTCGCAAAAGAGACCAACTGATCTCAATAAGAGATAGGGAAGAACAAAAAAAATCAAAAACAGTATTTGTTTAATATTAAATGCAGGATAGATAATGAAATTTAAAATATTTATTTAATATTAAAATAATGAATAAAATAGAAAGAAATATATTGGAATTGAACAGAGGAGGGAGTACCTGTAATGGTAGTGGCCAAATCCATGCTTGAGACCCCATTTGAACTCCCCAACATAGGTAGTCCCATCCTTAGAAGCATAAACTCCAGCACCATGACAGTTTCCAGTGAGCCACTCCCCTTGATAAACATCCCCACTGTAAAACTTGTAGACGCCAAACCCATGTCTCAACCCATTCCTATATTCCCCTTTGTACTTGCTTCCTCTCAACCATGTCTCCACACCATGCCCTTCATACTTCCCTTTCACCCAACTCCCCTCATACTTTCCACACATGTAATACTGATGTACCCCTTTTCCTGTTCTCTTTCCCTTCTCAACTTCCCCTTCATAAATATCACCATTTCCATAATACTTCACCAAAACCCCTGAACTACTTTCTTCAAACCTCTCCCCTTTTTCATCACACCCAATTGACCAAACAACAGGATTATTATTATTATCAGAATAGTCTTGGGGTGATTTGTTAACAAAGACTTGAATTGGTGAAGGGTGTGGCAGTGCCAAAGTGAGGGAAATGACAAGAAAAGCAAAAAATGCAAAAACCCAGATGAAATTGATTGAATTTGAGGTGAAGAAGTAGAGTGAAAATATAAAAAGGGTGATCACAAGGAAGAAAGTTTGAAACTTTTGTGTATGTTTCAATCTGTGAAAGGCCGCAACTTTGGGTACTGAATGCATTGCTGTGTCTGTGGAATCCATTACATGATACGATACAGCAAGTGATTCTTTTTTGACTACCCTACCTACTTGGCTACTTGCTTGGTAAGAAATTGGATTGATTCAAAATATAATACGGAGTAGTAGATATTTGCACTCTTTGATGTTGTTTTGTTGGCCGGGAGTATTATAGAGTAGTTAATGATTGAAATGGTAGAAATATGTTTGATTTTATGATGAAGAATGATTGAATTCTCAAAGCAAGTGGATTGGAGTAAGATTGGGTGACATAAGCAAATGACTGTAGCAGATTAATAGAGGAGGAGGAGGAATGTTATCCAAATCTAATCATGTTTTGTCATGGCTTACAATGCAAGTGTACAGCCCCCCTCTTACCCTTACTCTTAGCCTCAAGACGTCAACTTACTTTCATTCCATGCAGACCACTCCTGCCTCCTGGTATTTTAAGTAGTACGGAGTATATTCAATCAATTGAATCACAAGTTTCTATCTTGAGAATATCTTGCATTAATGAATTCACAGTTCACATGCATCCAAATTATGCTCTTCGTCTTAATCCTAGTGCGATTCAAGCAAGTAAATTTTTTGTTCCTTCAACGAAAATGGCACGTAGTCACATTATAATAGCGGGTAGGGTGAATCAAACTTGAGAGGTTTAGACTATCGTCCAGGTTACCTCCATCTTAACCACTAGCCTAAAACATCTATGGTTAAAGTAAATAATGTGTTTGATGAAATTACGGTTCACGTAAGTCACATTACCCCCGGCCCAATCCTAGGACCGAAAATGTTAACAACGGTAGCTCGCCAGGCTTTGTATTGGTCCCACAGACCAACACGAGTTCTTTCTAGCGCATTTTGTCCTCACTCATGCACATCCAGGAACCTTTCCAGGAGATCACTTATCCTAAGACTACTCTCAGCCAAGCAGGTAGCACCAACACGAACACGGACACAAAGACGTAGTTGATACGTGACACAAGCGCTCTAAGTTTTTATAGGATACGGACGCGGTAGAAACAAAAATCAATATGTTAGTTAGATAATATTCCGTAAATATTATGTTACTGTATTTCCATTATTCTCTCCTTAGTTAGCTAAGATTGTACCCATAAATATAGGATGATAGTTAGGAAACAATATATTGTAATCATACTATATATATCAATGAATACAGAAAACCCTACTCAAGGGATTGAGTAATCTGACATGGTATCAGAGCGGGTTTAAAATTTCGATCCAACCCCGATTCTCCTTCCCCAAAACTACGCTATTTTTTGAAATACCAACCTGCCTCACGCACAAAAGTAGTGGACTCGGACATCTCCGACACCGAAATGTCACCACCGGTCAAGCCAGCCTTTCACCCCATCTTCACCGTATCTAATATCCAACATAAAATCTGTGTCTTAGATGGCACGAAAGTGAAATATACATCGTGGGTTCGCCTATTCAAACTTAATGCACGCGGGTACAATGTGCTCTCCCACATTGATGGCAGTGCCGCACCTGCCGCCACCGACGCATCTTATGCCACGTGGTACAAAGTAGATGCCCATGTCCTTCAATGGATCTATAGTACTCTCAATGACGAACTCCTCCCTCAAGTACTTGAGGACGAATCCCTCGCTCGTGAAGCGTGGCTTCGGGTTGAAAATTTATTCAACAACAATAAAGGAGCGCGTGTTGCCGCTCTCGAGAACGAATTCAACAATCTTCGTCTCGAGCACATGCCATCCCTCGAGACCTACTACCAATGCCTCCGTGAACTCGCCGGAATGCTCAGAGATGTCGATGCTCCAGTCACCGAACGTCGTCTCGTTATTCAATTGGTTCGTGGCCTACCAAATGAATACGACACTATAGCCTCGTATATTAACCAGATACTCCCAACGTTCGAGACCGCCCGGAGCATGTTAGAACTCGAACAACACCGAAAATTCAGCCGAGATGAGTCCGCGACAGCCCTAGCCGTCCCGTTGTCACCCCCACCGAAGGCACCTGCTCCGGTGTCACAGCCCAGAACCACCCGATGCTCTAACAGGGGTTCTGGTCATAAGTCGAATCGAAAGAGGGGTGAGCGTACCCAGCTTCATAGCCTCAACAACAACCCATTCCGTGGCCAACCAATTGGCCGGCTCCGTGGTCTCCTCCTCCATGTTCCTACCCCACATACCCTTGCTAGGCCTCACCGTACCAGCCTGTCCAACCGCGTGCCCCTGCTCCATCCCGTGGCCCTTCGAACCGCTCCTCCGGGCAGGCCTATGCTGCTGCTAGTGAACCGCCACAAGTCACGGATTTGACCCGGGCTTTCCTGGCTCTCTCTGTTTAGTCTCAGCCGGATAACTCTTGGTACATGGATACGGGAGCATCATCTCACCTTACCGCTGACCAAGGTATGATTACTGCTCCATTTAATATGAGTAATATTCGTTCTATATATGTCGGGAACGGTCATTCTATTCCAGTTATGCAGTCCGGTACGACAATCCTACCCACCCCTGACCGTACCCTACACTTGCGTCGCGTATACCCCCTCAATAATTAAAAAACTCATTTCTGTCCGCCAATTTACGACCGACAGTAATGTTATTGTTGAATTTGACCCATTTGGTTTCTCTGTGAAGGACATTCCGACTGGGAAAACGATTATGTGAAGTGACAGTGTTGTTGATCTTTATCCCGTGTCAGCCACCCAACCGTCCAGCTCACCTACATCTCCTCAAGCCTTTGTCACCGCACGTACCAATTTTTGGCACCACCGTCTTGGCCATCCCGGGACATCTATTTTAAAATTTCTTCATTCTAATTTTGTTATTGTGTGTAATAAAGTAGCTAACTCGTCATATTGCTCCTCTTGTCAAATTAGTAAGCATTGTCGTTTACCATTTCATGACTCTACGTCCAAAACCATTGCACCATTTGATATCATTCATGCTGATTTGTGGACGTCTCCGTTAATAAGCAAAACTGGACACAAATATTATTTAGTCTTAGTCGATAATTTCACACAATTTGTTGGGTCTATCCACTAAAATTTAAATCCGAGGTTTACAATAAATTTAGCCAATTTTGTAAACTAATTCAAACTCAATTCCATGGGCCTATTAAATGCTTCCAAAGTGACCTAGGACGAGAATTCGACAATAATTCTTTTCACTCATTCGCTCGCCAATCCGGACTCGTATTCCGGTTCTCATGCCCTCAAACCACTACTACAATTTCCTTACTTTCTAGACGCTTTATGGTCGACACTTTTATAAGCGTCGAAACATTTTTGATTAAAAAACTGAAAAAATCCCAAACCTGAAATGCGCGCACTAATGCTGTACCAAAAGTTTCATTTCCCGCTCTCTCATCGAAAAAGAAGTGCCTTACCCTAATTAATTACTCGTAATATTTTAGTCAAAACCTAATTGTTGTCTTCCTCTGTTCAATCGCCTTTCCTGTTCCCGATCGATTTCACATCAACCAACCTCTCAATCTCTCAATCTGCCGATCAACTAATCGATTAATCTCTCGTTGATCATCAATTTCCCAATCAATTAGTAAGTTTCTTCAATCTCATGATTTAATTTTTATTTATTTTTGCAATTCTCCTCGGGAACCTTAATTGACCGAGTTCTTCATTATTTGCTCATTATTTTCTTCATTATTCTTTCTTTTATTTTCGTGCTCTGGTTCACCACCGACAATGGCATCGTAGCCGAAGTTGAAGAAAGGTATTAATCGAGTATCGAATATCGAATTGTTCGTTCAATCTTTATTTAATCGAGTATCGAATTGTTGTTTTGTTTGTATTACGCTGCTGCTACTCTTTTCCCTTCTTCGTTTTGCTGCTACTGGTCAATGGTCATGTTGTTGTTGTTTCTTCGTTATTGCTACTGGAGTCGTCTTGCGTTGTCGATGTCGTGCTCTTGTGGTCGTATTTGTTTCTTCGTTTTCTACTTGATTTGCATATTTGCATATATTTGAACATGACGATTTTGTTTGCACATGAGCATGACGATTGCGTTGGTGAACATGAACATGAAGATTGAACATGATATATTGTTTATTTTTGATGATACCTGAGCAGCAAATTTAGTTAATTGAGCTTGTGAGGAACACATTAACTGACCAGCTAATTAAAGCCTACATTAAACTGTAGTTTCGAATTAACTGAACAGCTAATTAAAGCCTAAATTAAAGCCTGCTGTAGTTTTACTGGCAGTGCAGCCTTGTATCGAACTGTAGTGCAGCCTACACTGTATAAACTCGTAGATTGCATCCTGAACCGAACTAGCCTGGTAGAAATGCAACGCATCAGGTATGTATTGTATAAGTGTATTGCGCAACTGATCTTTCTGATCATTTACTTTATATTTTGATAACTGATCGTTTTGCATATACTTTATTATGGTATTGTATTGTGATATCTAAGTGATGTTTCTGGTTGTGGAAAGGGTTGCGAAAATGTTAGCTATCTGATCTTTCACTAATCTTTCACTTACACTTAATTGTTACACCTTATTCTTATCACTTACACTTTATTGTTATGTATGTGCAACTCACTTCTTTAGTTTCGCCATAGTTTTGCAAACTTAAGTGCCTTTCAAAATGGATGGCCGCAGGATTATTCACCTTATTATCCCTTGAAAACAGCTTCTGAAGAAGAAGAAGAAGACTTCTCGTCTGATGATATGATTATTGACGTTGCAGAGGAGTCGTCTACTGTCATTAGATTTGATTCCAAAGCAGGTTTGAAATCGGGTGAAGCACGGTTTTTGAAGATTGTGAGCAAGCAGATGGTTGGAGTATACATATCGTTTTAGGTTCGCAGTACGTTGAGGAGACATATCACCAATTTGAAGGTATCTCCTGTTGGAGTAGGCCTAATGGGTAACATGGAAAACAAGGTAATGCAACTTACTTCTATATATCACAACCCGCACGCGGCCATATCTAGCTACACCTCAACTTAGTTAGATACTAATGTATAATATTGTATTCATACATACTGATACGTGCATATATGATATATCCACATATAAATACAGGGATCTATTTCGATGAGCATGTCGCTTTATCAGTCACGAATGTGCTTTGTTTGCTCCCACCTGGCCTCGGGTCATAATGATGGAGACCAGAACAGACACAATATTGATGTCTACGAGATCATTAGACGTACTCGCTTTATATCCATTATTGACAGTAGCCATCCAAAAATCATTCCTTCTCATGAGTAAGCATACCTTTCTTTATTTCCTTTTTCTATAAAGATGCATGTTTAACAGGGTTATATACTGATATAACATGCATGTATGAGGGTTTTGATTGAAATAGCATTTTTTTTATCTGTTAGCATGCAGCCAAATATTCTGGTTTGGCGATTTGAACTACCGTCTCAACATGAAGGATTCAGAGATAAGAAAGCTTGTTGCTGGTAAGCAGTGGAATGAACTTATCGACCATGATCAGGTGAAAGCCTATTATATTTTTAAAAGGAATATAATGGCAAATATTATGATCTGATCTGATGGTTAATCCAATCCTGGTGAATATAGTTGTTACAGCTTAGCAAAGAGCTCCATACCGGACACGTATTTGGGGGACGGAGGGAAGGAACAATAACCTTTCCACGTACTTACAAGTATGAAATTAATACCGATAGATACGTAAAGTGAAAACCCAAACGAAGGCAATGAGAAGAGGAGATCACCGGCTTGGTGAGCGTACTCATCACTCAATTTGGAAGATCAATTATTCTTCTCCTGTCCCTAAGTTTGATTCTAGTCACAGTATGTCTCTTCTCTTCTCTTCGGTGTTTTGTATTTCGTTAAATTTTCAATTTGTCATCTGTAGATTCTGATTAACAGGTAGTTGAAGGAATTTATCAACCGATGAATACAATTTTGTAAGGCTGTTTAGACTGTGGCGTAAGGATGATGAAAAATTGGACGTAGATTCAGATGACCTCAATCGGTTCAGCTGCTCATCGAGTTGCTCTGTAACTGGGTGAGACCTTGATGGTAAACTGATTGAACGAGCGTGGTGGACTGTGAAAGAAGCGATTTGTTATTTTTATTTTTTTGTCGAAGCAAAGGTGAAGAAGAAGATCAAGATCCAACTGTAGTTTGTTTGATGACTTCTTTTCCTTGCAAAGCTGTATTTATATGAAAACAAGCATAGACAGAAGGAATTTCGCAGTAAGTAGAATGAAGAAGTAACATGGTTTCTGTAGTTAACAATCACTTCTTTAGGCTATGTTTTTTTATTCCTTCAACTATCTGTTAATCAACTCGATGAGCCCGAATTCCTAGCATTCAGTCTACTCCTATTAATTAAGAAATCTAATTTGTTTTGCCTATAATTCGTTGAGACAGAATTAATTACTACAATTTGCAGGGTTTAAGGGAAACAAGCAAGTAAGCAGACTGTTTGAGGGCGTTAATTTAACCCGAAAGTACTGCATTTTGATGGTCTGTTCACTCTACATTTAAACTACTTAAGGCTGCAGTTTTCATATTGATGTAGTTTCCGTAATCCAACGTTTAGTTTATGGATGAAACAAGAAGGGATTAGGGGAAAAGCAGGTGCATCAGCTCAAAAAATGGATGCTCTATATTTTGTTAAATGCTAGCTGCTATTGTCATGCTTATTAATATAGCCTGCCCGTGGTACTAAAACTAACGAAAGGTTTTTTTTAAAATGATTGGACAACTTTAGATGGATTTTCTTATACTTTACCAGATTTCATTTAAGCTTGTGCTTGTAGGTTTTTGGGATCGGGTTCGTATTTTTAACGATTTGACGCCATGGTTTTCGATTACTGTATCGAGCTGGGTCTTTCACACATAACAAAAGGTAATGAGAAGAAAATAAGTGGAAGAATTGAAGTAGAGACTTGGTTGTTGTACATCAATTATGATGCCTGATCCATCAACCAGTTTTGTGTGTCGCTGAACTATTGTGAATTGTGATACCTGAACCCAAAAGCTCACTTCTGTATCAATGTTCTGGCTTACAATAGGCTGGTTTATTCCTCGTATTCACTTATACACAGTTTATATTAGTCCGAAAAGCAGTTGTCAGGTTTGTATTTGAGCTGAATTGTAGCTCGATATAAACTGCATCATCACATCTGCAAGCTATGAGTTCTTGTTGTTCTTTTATGTGTTTTCCAGATGCAAAGACCAATGCAAATCTGCGCTCCACTGAACTCAATTAGGCTGCACCTTTAGTACTTTCAGGTACGTTTATCTCAGTTTGAAGCTATGTTTTAGTTGCTCCAACATGGATTTTACGTGATGCAGCCTACGTTTCGAATATGGCTGCTCAACTTCCTAGTATTGGGCTGTGTTTTCCATTCTATCATCACATAATTAAAGTCCCATTTGCTTTTCACTTAGTCCTTGCAGCAACAGTGGAACTAATGGAGCCTTTCCATTTTTAATTAGCTAACATGCGAGGCACTCACTCCACATTTATACCCATTTATTTTGTTCTATTATCCACACATATCATTCATACTTGCCCATTAATTGACAGCTATCAAGCACAACAAAAGATCCTCACCCATTTCACGTAGTAGCTTGGGACAACATTATATTGAAATGTCATCGGTTGGGATCATTGCTGCCATAGGTAATCTACTTTGTTGTTATGTTCAATCACTGCATTTTTTGTGAGTGTATCATATCAACCTAGTTTATTAGTAAGAAATTAAGAATCTTGTAGTATATATCATTGGGCTTAGGCAAACAAATCTTGTAGTTAATTGAGAGGATATTTGTTAATGCTAGTTTGTTTTTCATGTATTCCTCACGTGAAATCTAATTGAATTGCATCTTCGGGTGATTTAAAATGTTAGAAATGTGTGCTATTCGGGAATAAGTGAGACAAAAGGATATTATCAACATGTTGAAATGGCTCACAGTTTTTACTTGCTTCAAATTTTGGACATTAGAATTCGAGTTATTATCTTTTGTTTATCCTTGATCTTGTGTAAATTCCTATTCCTTATCAAAGTGTTGCAAAAGAGTGTAGGACGGAGGGCAAGAGATACCCACCAAAATATCGGAGTGTTATGTCATGCTAAAAAGTATTGAGTCCGTAAGATATATACTGTCAAAAATATTTTTACAGCTTTAGATGAACGAACGAAAACAGGTCAGCCTCTTCAAACTAATGCTATACGTTGTAATTATTTTTTAGCTGCCAATTTGAGTGTGATTTTAAGAAACTCGTTTAATTACTACGGAGTAGAATTTTCAACAATTTTCAAACCTGGTCTGATTTGACCTCTCTGATAGACATTATTATCCCTTGGTTTCTATATTATACAACCAATCATCTATAAGTATACTTTTCTTTTTTTACTTTTGTTTTCAGTATTAGCCAATGTCTTTCATCAGTTCCTTGACATCAGGTTTCTCCTTGTGATATCTTCTTTTTACGTAATCACTATATGTAACTACTTTACTCAATCATGTCAAAAGTTCTGTCTATTTATAAAACTTAAATTGCTATTTAAGTTGGGATGAAACGGGTGTTCTTATTGTGTCGTGGCCATAATTTAGCATATAATTTGAAAGAGCATAAGCTAATTTGATATTTGGATGGAGTGAAATGTCTGCAAGATTGAGGAGACAACTCTAGCCGACTTAAATGTGAGTAATATTTTTTTTAAGGGTGCACTAGTATGAAAAATTGATCTCTTCCTCCGCTGCTAAATGTGGATTAGGTAAAGGTGCAGTAACGCATGACAACAGCTTGCAATAATGTCAAACATTAATCTCTTCCCTCACCGGTACCAGGTACATGGAATAATCTCTAAAGCAAATGGAAAGTAGGCCTTCAGATTTCAGCTAAAACATGGACAAAGACAAGACAGAAACTGGGCGCAGCCTGCTCTAACTTCAGCGAAGCAGCTTGTTCGTAATATGGGCATAATATCCCAACAACCTGAGTTTGCACAATGAACAAATTGCTTTATATTGATTGAGATGCAGCATCGGTAATATAGGAGTAGTAATGAAGTCGGATATACTCTTCAGAAAATAGAAGGAAGCAAGTCGGCTCAATTCAGGCATAGCATTCCCCATTCAACCTGCTACAAACCAGTTTATACTAAGTAAAAATGCAGTCTAATCAATGAATAAAGCAGTTTGCAATGCCCCATTCAAAGTGTTCGTTTTATGAAACTTTATTTAATTTGTATGTGCTCTCTTGTTATAATTATTAAAAATAAGCCCAACTCTTTGTGTATTATTGATATATATTCTGTAAAATTTAGAGTTGCTAAGACATATATCTGCAATCGCAAACAGTTAAATGTCGGATTATATATATATATATACACACACACACGTATGTATACGTATATATGTATACATATATATATATATATATATATTACGGAGTATTAATGTACTCCGTTTGTTATGTTTCTTCCCGCTTTATATGATTTGTAAGAAGTATTTAATTGAAATGGGAAGAAACATAAAAAACGGAGAGTACTTTATATGACACCATTCTTGATGCTTTTTCAATGTCAAACTGTCGATATGTGAATTTAATAATATTGTTTCTCGATTCTATTAAGAGTAGAAAGTTTTGTGCATAGAAAACATGTTGGCTGTAAAAAAATACTGCGACATAGAAAAGCGTCGAGATTGCCAATTTTAAGTATACATGTAGTGACGCTACAAAGCGTCACCAATAAAATATTCAACGTTTTAATGTGTCAAGAATGGTGACACAAAAATATGTCGAGAATTCCTAACGCCCAAAATCTCCACGCTTTGGAAAAGCGTCGAGAATTAAATTTGCGACACTTGAAAGCGGCGAGAATCTACCTTTAAAGCTTCAAGAAACCAAGGGATTTGTAGTAGTAACCTCTCCTCAAAATGGAAAATCTGAACGCATGATACGTCGGTTAAACGATATCATGCTCGTCTTACTCCACCATGGTTCCGTCCCGCCTCAATATTGGGTCGACGCCTTACACGTAGCCGCTCACCTCCATAATATTCTACCCACCTCCACACTTCAATTCTACACACCTACTTCCGCTCTCTATCTCAAAAACCCGTCTTAAGATCATCTACGTGTCTTCGGGTGTGCTTGCTACCGAATGTGTCCGCCACTCGGCCCCACAAATTGGCTCCCCGTTCTCTCCAATGTGTCTTCCTCGATTATCCACCCAATCAACGAGGATACCGATGTCTTGATTTATCCTCCGATCGTATTTATGTGTCTCGTCATGGCGCTTTCACTAAAACCGTATTCCCTTTTACGGATACCGAGAAAACCAACCCCGCATCCTATTCTTTCCTTGATACGCCTAATGACCACTTTCACCCTTTATTTTTTGATTATGTGGCCCCCATTACTAACCTAGCCCACATCCCCCCTTTAAACTCCACCACCCCTACAAACAAAAGCCCAACCCCCTGTATAACTCCCTCCTCTCCAACCCACGTATCCCCACCCACACCCATTGTACCCAACAGCTCCCCACCCCCGTAACCACCATATTTACGCCCCCACCTCTCCTCCCTGCAGCTCCCACGACCACCCCACACCACAAATCCAGTCACCTCACCCACCTATCCCATTACCAACCCATCATATGACCACGCGTACCAAAAACGAGATTTTTCAACCCCGTGTTCTGGCCACGTCCAGTAGCCTGTCCCCACTACCCAAATCACCTCATGTCGCTCTCCGAGACCATAACTGGAACTGGGCAATGAAAGACGAATTTACCGCATTAATGGACAATCATACTTGGGAATTGGTACCTCGACCTACTAATGCTTCCGTTACTCGTTGTATGTGGTTGTTTCGACATAAGTTTCATGCAGATGGTTCACTTCAACGTTATAAAACCCGCCTCGTCGTAAATGGAAAAACCCAACAAGTCGGCATTGACTGTGATGAAACTTTCAGTCCGATGGTTAAGCCAACTACCTTTTGCACGGTCTTAGCCTTGTTTTCTCCAAGTCATGGCCAATCCACCAATTGGATGTCAAAAATGCATTCCTCCACGGCGACCTAGTTGAGATGGTTTATAAGCATCAGCCCCCGGGTTTCGTCGATAAAGCTCACCCCGACTTCGTATGCCAGCTCTGTAAGTCACTATATGGTCTTAAACAAGCTCCACGGGCCTGGTATCACCGTTTCGCCACTTTTATCTTATCTCAAGGGTTCACGAGTAGTGTATGTGACTCATCTCTGTTTATTTATAAAAACACATACTGACACCGCATTTTTATTGCTCTATGTCGACGATAGAGTTCTCACAACCTCGAGTGACACTCTCTTACAGTCCATCATTTCTCGGCTCTCCCAAGAATTTGCAATGGCGGACCTCGACAAACTTCACCTTTTTTTGGGCATTGCAGTAACTCGTACCAAACACGGTTTGTGTCTCTCTCAAGCTCAATATGCGAAGGATATTATTGCTCGAGCTAAAATGAGCTCCTGTAACCCGTGCAACACCCCTGTAGACCCCAGCTCAAAACTCAGTGCTGACTCCGGCCCTGCGCTCGACGACCCTTCCCTCTATCGTAGTCTCGCCGGCGCTCTTCAATATTTAACAATCACCCGTCCCGACATTGCTTATGCGATCCAACAGGTTTGTTTGTTTATGCATGATCCTCGGGCCCCTCATCTCCATTTTTTGAAAAGGATCATCCGGTACCGCCAGGGAAGCATTAATCTTGGCCTCACAATCCATCCATCTCGATCCCACACTCTCACCGCTTATTCAGACGCCGATTGGGCTGGATGCCCAAATTCTAGACGTTCCAACTCGGGCTATTGTGTATTTCTCGGTGATAACTTAGTGTCTTGGTCTTCTAAGCGTCAAGCGATAACGTCTCGCTCTAGCGCAGAGGCTGAATACCGGGGTGTCGCAAATGTCGTTGCAGAAACTAGTTGGCTCCGAAATTTGTTGTCTGAACTTCATATGCCGCTTAAGCGAGCCACTATTGTTTTCTGCGACAATGTCTCCGCTGTCTATCTATCTAGTAACTCAGTCCAACATCAACGTACCAAGCACATTGAGATTTGTTCTGGTATGGAAACAATTTAACCCGAACCGGGTTCGGGTTTTAATACTCGATATCGTAACTTTGGTAATGATGGTTAAATCCTTCGGATCTGTCCTTCCTTCCACTCCAATGATCGGACCTTCCCGGCGGAGTTGGTCTGCTCCCTACACAGAGAAAACACAGGGCCCCGGAGGTGTCCAGGGGAACCCTCTCCGATGCCTAAGTCAGTTCGTGAATTGCCTTGAGGAACCTTACTCGTGAGGAGTAAGGTGGCGGTTTTTAGAGTGAGAGTCTAGAGAGAGAAAATCCAACCTCTTGTAAGTGGGAGGAAGGAAAGCATTTATACCTTCCTCCAAGAGAGAGAAAATGGAAAGGAAGAGAAGGAAATGGGTGGACGGGTGAGCGACACGTGGACTCACCTTGTCCACTCATTTCCCTTTACCTTAGGCAAAATGACGAATGGGTCCCCGGTTCTCCCTTGGTCTTGCCTGGGTGGGAGCACCTTGGAAGCAGGCAGGGGGCTTGGTTGCCCTGCTTGGCAGGCGGCACGGCCGTGCCGGGCGGCTACGCGATGAAGGCCATATACTTGGAGGTTTCAGTGATATTGCTGGGAGGTCTGCGGGGCAGGCCTTCCTCTATTCTCGAGTCGGGCCACCTTGGGGCCTAACTGGCGGGCGACCCGTGGCTGGCTACCGACCCCCATCAATTGGCGCTCACCGGCTGAGGGGGAGCAGGGCTCCTGCTCAGCAGGTGACATCTTGTTTTGGGAAGGCGGGAGGTTGACTCCTTGAACACTTTTGCATTAAATGCGTCGCGTGTTCCCGAGGGAACAAGCCTTAAATTCTCTGAGTATGTGAAGAGTTTAAACGTCCTCTTTCATGATTATCCCTCTTTGCAAAGTGGATTTTCGGACAGTGTGCCAGTTTGATGATTGACTCTCCTCTTTGCAGGAGTGGTTGGAACACCATTAATGCTTTGCTTTTACTCTTGTATAAATTCTGATCTCCTTCGCCACTTTCACAACTTATCCTCAACTCTTCTTCTACTCTTTTTCAAAGAACCAAAAATTGTCTTGGATCAAGAAAACGGTTTTTCGCTGCGGAGTCTACGTAGACGTCTTCTGCTTCAGAGGGCGCCGGCGGTTGAAGTACTCTAAGTGGGCTCATCAGATTCTTCGTTGCAGTAGGCGGAACCGCTCCCGTCCTCAATGGGCTACTAGGAGGAAAACTCTCTCCAGGGCCGGCAAACACCCCAAGAGGTCTCCCTCTCCTGCTGGTCCTCCATCTAGACACTGCTCCCAGGCGGGAGGCTGCTATGACAGGGGATGCCATAGGTGTTTTCCTTGGCTGCACCCTGAACAGCTTGATCCTTATTGTGCTGAACTAACATTCTCTCCTGAGTCGGGTCCTTCCTCGCCCTTGGTGAGGAGAGAAGGCCATGGTTACCCTGATGGCGTCAGGGCGGTTCCCTACGGCAGGGATTGGGACGTGAGCAGTCACGACTCGGAAGATAGCGAAGGTCAGGGCTACTCCTTTCGCAGGGGTGAGGAATAAGGCCCTGACGATCCATTTAAGGACTCTGATGACTGGGATTGGGGATCCGCCTTAGATGGTCATGAAAGCCCTGGGGATTACTCCCCGGGTTTTGATGATGATTAGGCCTGCTTTGTATATGCAGGCTGGTTGACTGAGCCGGGATATCAGGCTCCTTTTGTATTTACTTTCCTTGCCCACTCGCTTTGTAACCTTGGTCGTTTTGAGACCTTTTTCAATTAATGGAAAATAAGGCGGGCTTTTTTCATGTGTGTTTTTTTTATGAATGAATGAATGATGTCATGCCATGATTGCCTTCTGACTTTTGTTGCCTTTTCGAGGCTTCTTGGGAAGTGATGGGTGGTTGGGTTTTTAAAGTGTGACTCGTGGGGGCTTTTCTTAGGGAGGTCTCTTGGATGGGCGACCCTTCATTTTCTCTTGCCTATAAAAGTACTCATACGCCTCCCATTTCCCCCTTTCACATTTTTGAAAACCCAGAAACCCTCTCTTCCTACTTCCTCTGTTTGAACGTTTTTAAACTGAGGAGCTCTCTTTCTTGGACCTTCATCCAGCGGCCGTCGTTTTAGGTCAGAATCCTATCTTCAGCCTTCATCTTTCATCTCTTAGTCATTATGGGCAGCCGCCGTGCTCGCATCCTTACTTTTACCGACCCTTCAGCCGAAAAGGCGGGGGGTAGAGATAGGACTAATCTTGCCTCCTCCTCTGGGGGGCCTGGGATAAGAATGACCGAGGAGGATCACTCGGAGGAGAGTGGGGGTGCCAACTCTCCTAACCCTGCTCCTTTTGACGTCATCGATTCTGATGACGAGGCGATGGAGATTGACCCCTCCACGATCGCCGGCCCACTTATCCCCAGGGAGCAGGGAAAACATACTATTTAGATAAGGCTAAATACCGAATTCCCCTGAAAACCTACCCGGAGTCCAAGAACCGGGATTTAATTCTAGAGAAAAATGCCGTCGGGCCATCGAACGATTCTATAATTTTGGGGAAGGGTATACAGTTATTGTCCCTGGAGAGAGGGACACTGTGTGCTGCCCCCCTGACGGCTGCATAGCCGTCTATCATAAATGATTGGAATTTGGTCTTCGCTTTCCTTTGCACCCCTTTCTGGAGGAGACTTTTAGACGAATGAGCGTGGCTATTGCTCAGTTAACTGTTGTGGCAGTCAGGTCACTAATTGCCTACACATGGACCTGCTTATTCTTGGGCGAGGGGCCCTTAATTGATGCTCTGAGATTCATGGCTGGCCTGCAGATGGTGGCCTCTTCTGAGGGTGAGGGTTCCCCTGGGTATTTTTCCATCCTGAGGCAGAAGACATGCACTTTGGTCTGGCCGATCTTAAATATCCTGAAGGATTGGAAGAACAATTTTCTGTATGTGCACAGCGCTACAGGGTGGAGGATTCCTCGTCACTTCAGGAACCATGTTCATATTAGACTGGAGACTCGTGAGAAGTATCACCCTGGCGTTGGGGGCAAGGCCCTTGAGGTGAAACTAACTGATAAGGACGAGAAACTGGTCAAGAGGTTCGCTGCCTCCAAGGACAGATCAGGAGCATTTGGCCCTGACTTCTGGCTTCTTCATGCAGAGCTCATAGCCACTGACGCCTATCTGATCCGAGTGGGTCTAACCCCCGTCCTCAGAGAAGGTAGTTTGGGGATGTCAATGATATTTTACACTCTTTCAGCCCTATTTTTCTGTATTTTTCTGACTGATTTTCATTTGTCCTGCAGATCTCGCCACCTGTCGCTGGTCAAAGAACGAGGTGAGGGATCTTGGGCTGAACAATGACTTTAACGTCGTCGTAAAACGCCCCTCTCTTCCCTCCAGCTACAAGAAAGGTTGCAAAGCCTTTATGAAGTACGTAAAGAATATAGCTGCCAATTGAGCGAGACTTCCTCTTCCTCCCAGGCGAACACCTGCAAGGCCGACGGCTCCTGCCTTCCAAGATGCAGAGAAGGAGGCTGCCTCGGAGGCCACCCCCTCTCCTGCCAGCAAGCAGAGGGGCTCTCCTGCAGGGACTCACCCCCCTATGGGGTCAAAGCCAGCTGATTCCGAGGAAATTGGGGAGAGTACTCCCCTGGAGACCAGGAAGAGAAAAAACAGGGAACCCACAAATGCTACACCAGTGGTGGATCTGGAGGCTGATGTTAATACGCCTGACCCCAAGCGTCCTACTCATGATGTTCCCAATATCTCTTTTCAGAGGAAAACACTGAGTTTCATTATACCGCTGGCGATAGTCTTGACGTTTCCGCCCTGCTTTCCGACTCTGGTGCTGTGTTGGCGGATCATCTTACTAAGACTGTGACCTCCACTACCACCCAGGTGATTCAGTACATCCAGCGTACTTCTAGGGTTTTCCAGGCTTCAACTGAACTGGCGGCCCTCAGCCGCTTGAGCGATGAAGAGTTGGTCGTTACTCCTGGATTCCCTCTCCCTGATTGCCTGTCGATGTTGAGAGGGATGTTACCCTTATCGCCAGTTTGAAGGACCAACTGGCAAAGTGCGAGGGCGATCTAGGAGAGGCCAAGGCCCAGGCCGCGCACTGGAAGGCTCGGGGTGAACAGGCTGTGAGGGAGGTAACTGGCCTGGAGGCGAAGCTGAAGCAAGCAAACAATGAGCTGGAGGAGGCCAAGAAGGCGGTTGCTGAGTTAGAGCACTCCAAGAGAAAGATTATTGATCTGGAGGATCACCTGACAAAAGCTGACTGGGATTTCTAGAAGGTGCAGGGTGATCTGAAGATAAAAGGCTAGGAGTGTAAGAAGGAAAAAGACGCCATCATTCAAGAAGCCCAGGCTGCGGTGGCAACGAATTTTCAGGCCGGAGCCTCCTCATCTTTGCAGTTTGTTATGGAAGTTATCAGGGGGATGCTTCCAGATTTTAATGAGGATGCATTTCAGGCTCTTTATGCTGCCAAGAATGATGCTCGAGCCGATAGATTGCCTGAGGAGGCTACTGATCCTGATCAAGATGCTCCCCCTGCCTAACATGCGGGGCAGTTGTCCTCCGAGGGCTCTTGTCCCTACCCTGCTGCGCCTTTGTTTCCTCGCTGATATTTTCAATCTTTTTGCGCGCCGGGCCTGATGTGGCCGGCTGCCTATTTGATGTAATATTTTTAACCCTTCTGTTCCTGGATTCTTACTGTCCTTTTCTGTCAAACTCCTTTTATTTGTTATGAACATATTTTCTTTGTTCTTGTCTGATGTTTTTCTTCTAAGGTATGGCCTGACCCTGGCTTCTGCTTGAAGTCCAGGGGGCCTGCCCCCTGCCTGCCCAGAGGTAGGCAGGAGGATTTTGTGTGTTTTTTATACAAGGTTGGGGGGTTGCCCCCAGTCCTTGTTTATTCGGCACGTGGGGACCGGCCTGGCAACGACTTCTGGTCGAAGTCCAGGGGGCCTGCCTCTTGCTTGCCCAGAGGTAGGCAGGGGGACTTTGTGTTTTTTATACAAGGTTGAGGGGATGCCCCCAGTCCTTGTTCATTCGGCACGTGGAGCCCGGCCTGACCCTGGCTTCTGGTCGAAGTCCAGGGGGTCTACTGATAAGGCTAAAGTCGTATCACCTATATCAAAATAAACCTAACTAACAACTAACAAATAGCTAGCAGCAAGTAAGGGTCGAACCACAGAGAGAATGATGAATATTGCAAATTATCTATAATTGATTCTAAACTATTTAAATTCCGATTTGTTAGGATTTGTTTTCTAAACTATTGCAGTAATGTAAATAAAGGGTT
The DNA here is from genome assembly GCA_958450325.1 of Agrostemma githago. Lineage (NCBI taxonomy): Eukaryota > Viridiplantae > Streptophyta > Magnoliopsida > Caryophyllales > Caryophyllaceae > Agrostemma > Agrostemma githago. Next base: position 24,991,084 of record OY288239.1, on the reverse strand, counting down.
CTAACAATATTAAAAGAGATCTAGGGTCTTACGGTTCACTATGCAATTAAATTGGGTAAAGTTAATTAATTATTCAATCAATCAATCAAAGTTATTTAGGGCAAAGACACGGCCTCTCGGATCTTATGTCAACCTTAGGATAGATTCTGACGGGCTCTCGCAACTTACCAGATTATCCTACCCACTTACTTGTAAGTCTACCCTTACCAGGCTTTCGATCTTAGGTTCGGGTTCCTAAACATTCAACTAGTTCAACGTCTCAAACTAATCAAACGATAATACAAAACAAGTAGTAAGGCAATAACATATGAACGATTAATCAAATAAGTAATTAAACTAACATCCCCAATTTAATTAACATAGATCCCCTTCAACCCTAGAAGAATAAATTAGCTACTCATGGTAATGGATGAAACGACAAAATAATTGAGCATAATTGAGAATAATATGTAAATAAGAGAAGAGGAAAAAAATACCGATTATGAAGAACTGAAAGATTGAGTAATAATAAAAAGCTAAAAAGTACCGCTACAAGCTTGCAGAATTCCGATGCTAATAATAAAACTAAAACTAGAGTTTTCGAATGAATAAAAGTTGTCCTTAAACCTAGCCCTCAAACGGGTATTTATACTTATTACAACCAATTTAATTAGGAAATAGAATATAGTCTAAAATAATCCCGTAGGATTCTAATTAGGATGAAATAAAAATTCTTCGAAAATTAGGAAAAACCATCTAACGCATCGCGAACCGCTCGGTTCACAAACAAACCGAGCGGTACAAAATCAAACCGCTCGGTACAAATTCAAACCGACCGGTTCGGCATCATACCGACCGGTTCGACCTTCGTTGTCCGCCTTTATGCCTTTTTCTTCTTGTTTTCTTCATTTGTAGCTCTTAACTTCGTCTTTTGCTATGTTTCCTGTCAAAACATAAACCATATACCCGGCATAACAAACTACGGATAAAAGGCTACTAAAGTATTCTTAAGGCATGTGAAATCGGTAAAAACGGAGGATAAAGCGAGAATAAATATGCACATGAACTGCGTTCATCATCTACCCCCTGTCTGCCCAAAGGTAGGCAGGGGGACTTAAAATTTTTGTTGGGGGTCCATTTCCCCTGGTTTTAGCAACAGGGGGCGTCCCCCTATTGCCCCCTACTCGTTTTGTGTGTGAAATGCAAGTTTGAACAGACAACGAGTATAACTTCGCAATTCTTTCATTTCTTTGCAAAATTTTAGAAAGTATTTATGGTCGGAGCCGTCGACATTGTTTTCTGACCGTCCTCCGCCGATTTTTGAAAAAGAAAATTCTGATTTCTTAGCGCTAGACATAGTACTTTTTTAGAGTGTCGGCATTCCAATGGGCGGCCAGCTCTTGGCCTTCAGGGTTGGCAATCCGGTAGGTACCTGGTCCCATAATCCGGGTCACTTCATATGGACCTTCCCAATTGGCGCTCAAATTTCCGTGCTCTCTCGATTTTCCTACCGCCTGCGTTTTTCTCAAAACCAAGTCTCTTATTTGGAAGCTTCTTTCGTTTACTTTTTTGTTGTATGATTTCCTCATCCGCTGCTGGTAGGCGGCGATGTTCGCGCTGGCCTCTTGCCTTACTTCATTATCTGCCCTGTTATACTGTTAGGATCGCAGGGTGGGGATTTGTACCTCAATAGGTAGCAGGGCCTCAGCCCCGTAGACCAGGCCAAAGGGGGTCTGCCCCGTGGATTCCTTCCAAGTGGTTCTGATTGACCATAGTATGCTCGGTAATTCATCTGCCCACCTGCCTTTAAGCCCACCCACCATCTTTTTTAGACCGTTCAGAATTTGCTTGTTGGCAGCTTCGGCTTGCCCGTTAGTTTGTGGATGGCAGACGACAGAGTAGGCGACTTATATGCCATGTCCTTCCAGCCAGACCCTTAGGGGGTCGTTGTCAAATTGCCTTCCATGATCAAATACCAGCATCTTGGGCAGGCCAAATCTTGTTATGATATTCCTCCAAATCACCTTCCTGACTGCAGGCTCGGTGATGTTTGGGACTGCTTCACCTTCAATCCATTTTGTAAAATAGTCGATCCCTACTATTAAAAACTTCCGGCCCCCTGTTGCCGCAGTGAAGGGGCCCAATATGTCCATCCCCCACTGGGCGAAGGGAATGGGAGACAAAATTGGTTTGAGTTCCTGGGCCGGAGCATGAATTGATGGGGTGAACAAATGACACTTTCTGCATTTTCTGGTTAGATCATTTGCATCAGCCAGGAGAGTTGGCCAATAGTAGCCTGCCCTTAGGGCCTTGTGGGATAGTGACCTTCCAACTATGTGGTGGCCGCAGATTCCTGAGTGAATGTCGTTTAGGACTTCTGCGGCCTGCCCTGCCCCATGGCATCTGAGCAGAGGAGAGGAGAAGGACTTTTTGTATAGTTCTCCATTGATTAATATGAACCACGCGGCTTTCGCCGGCATCTTTCTTTTTTGAGCAGGGGTCAGATGAAAGGGTTCCGTGTTTCTTGAACTGGATGATTGGGGTCATCCAGTCTTCAGGCCCTGCTTCTTCAATGACACTGACCGGCTGGCAGAAGGTAGTGGATTTCTCCTAGACCACGTCTACCCAGACTGACCTTCTTATGTCTTGGAGGCTAGAACTGGCCAGTTTTGACAGAGCATCCGCTCGATTGTTCTGGGATCGGGGGATTTGCCTGACCTCGTAAGACTTCAACCCTGATAGCTCTAGTTTCACTTTCTCCAGGTAGGCGGCCATAGCCTGGTCCCTGGCTTTGTACTCTCCATTAATTTGATTGGCGATGAGTTGGGAGTCTGTTGCCAGGACAAGTCTCTCGGCCCCTGCAGCTTTGGCTAAGCTAATGCCTGCCAGCACGGCCTCATATTCAGCCTCATTATTTGATGCAGGGAAGGTGAACCTGAGTGCATGCTCGAAGTTTGTTCCTTCAGGGCTAGTTAGCACAATCCCTGCCCCCGCACCGTTGGCTGTAGATGATCCATCTGTGTACACCACCCATTCTCCAGCAGGCGGATCATCTTCTTCTAAGTGGGAACACTCAGCCAGGAAATCTGCCAAGGCCTGCGCCTTGATGGCAGTCCTGGACTGGTATGATATTCCCAGACCGCTCAGCTCTATGGCTCACTTTAATAGTCTTCCAGATTTTTCGAATTTTTCCAGGACTTTTTCCAAGGGCTGGTCAGTTAGCACCACGACAGGGTGTGCATCGAAATAGGGCCTGAGTTTTCTAGCAGCAACGATGACCGCATAGGCTGCTTTCTCGACCAACGGATAGTTCTTTTTTGCTGCCCCCAGGGCATGGCTCACAAAATATATCGGCTGCTGGGAGCCTGCTTCTTCCCTCAGAATCACCGCGCTAACTGTTGTGTTTGTCACGGCGATATAGAGAAAAAGCTTCTCCTCTGCCACTGGTCTTGCCAGGGTGGGTAGTTTCTTCAAATGCTCTTTTAGCTGTTTGAAGGCTTCTTTCTGTTCATCCTCCCATTTGAACTACTTGTTTCCCTTCAACACTTTGAAGAAGGGTGTTGATTTATCAGCCGACCTGGCAATGAACCGCGCCAGGGCAGCCATCCTGCCTGTCAGGCGCTGGATGTCTCTTACTGTCTTTGGTTCTGGGAGGTCTAACACTGCCTGGACTTTTTTGGGGTTTGCATCGATACCTTTGGCGCTTACTAAAAAACCCAGAAAATTTCCAGAGCGGACACCGAAAGTACATTTCTTGGGGTTCAGTTTCATTTGATATGCGCGCAGGGAAGAGAAAGTCTCTTGCAGGTCTTTCAGGTGTTCCGCATCCCCTTTGCTTTTTACAATAGCGTCGTTGACATAGGCCTCCAAGTTTCTGCCTTTCTGTTTCTCAACAACCTTGTCGACAGTCGTTGGTAAGTGGCGCTTGCGTTTTTGAGTCCGAACGGCATCATTTTGTACATGAATCTGCCGGCGCTGGTGATGAAGGCACATTTTACCCTGTCCGGCTGCCAGAGGTAAACTTGGTGATAGCCTGAAAAGGCATCCAAGAAACTGAGTGTGGTGTACCCGCTGGTGGCGTCTACCAGCTGATCGATCCTCGGGAGCGGATAACAGTCTTTTGGGCAGGCTTTGTTGAGATTGGTGAAGTCCACGCACATCCTTCAGGCGCCTAAGGACTTTTTCACCATCACAACATTCGCCAGCCATTCAGGGTAGTTACAAGCTTCTATGAAATCAGCTTTTAAAAGTTTTTCAATTTCTTCTTTTATGGCCTGATCTTTTTCGGCGGACATGTTTCTTTTCTTCTGTTTTACAAGGCGTGCCTCCGGGTTTACGTTCAGCTTGTGAATGATGTGTGCCGGGTCTACTCCTGACATTTCGTCTGCCGAGTAGGCAAATACATCCATGTTATCTCTTAGGACTTTGATCAATTCTTCTCGTTAGGGGTCTACAAGGTCAGCTCCTATGAGGACTTGCTTTCCTGGTTCCAGGTCTACCAGCATACTCTCTCCCCCAGGTTCGAGGTGGTCCGCTGTCTGCTGGCCAGCTGGAATCTCCCTTTCCCTGCTGGGAGAGCTGTCCGCTTTTCTTTTACATTTTCGCTCTGTTTCGTGGGCACGCAGGGCTACAAAGTAGCACTGCCTGGCGGATTCCTGGTCACCATGTACTTTTACTTTCATGCCGAAGTCCGTAACGTAGGCTATGGTTAGGGCTCTGATTGATATGGCAGCTTCAATCTCATCTAAGGTAGCCCGGCCTATCAGGGCGTTGTATGCTGATTTGGCGTCCACAACGACAAATGACGCCCTGATGTTTCTAGCTGATGTACCTTCTCCAAACGTTACGGGTAGGTCAATGATTCCCATTGGAAGCACACCTGCTCCGCTGAACCCGTACAGCGATCCAGGGGCAGGCTTGAGGTGCCTTTTCTCCAGGTTCATTTTCTCGAAGGCGTCTTTGTATAATAAGTTGGTGTAGGCGCCAGTGTCTACCATACACCTCCTTACAATAAGATTACTGATGACGAGGGATAATACCAGAGGGTCGCTGTGAGGGTAGATAACCCGCCCTGCATCCTGGGGGTGATGCTCAGGGTCAGGCCCTTTGGACTCCCGGCCCTCTCAGCATAGCATATCTGGTTTCGGAGTTCACGGATTTGTCTTTTTTGACCTCTTTTGCTTGTCTGGCCTTCCGTGTCTCCCGACACTACGTGGATTATCAGGCGATTCTGCACTGATCCCTCAGGTTTGTCCACTACTTTCTTCTGACTCTTGTTCCTTGCAGCATAGTTGCTCAACTACCCATTCCTGATGAGTTTTTCAATCTCATCATTCAGGTGTCGGCATTCCTCAGTGGTGTGCCCCACACAATCGTGGAACGTACAAAATTTTTTTGGATCTCCCTTTGGACTGCGTGGCTTATTTGGGCGTTTCCACTTAGCCGTCTCTTTTTCCAGCTCGAAGATTTCTGCTCTGGATTTGTTTAGAGCTGTATAGCTATCAAACCTGGGCTGATAAGCTACACGCTCCTTCCTCGGAGTGTCGCCCTTCTCATTTTTCTGTCTGCCAGCTTCGCCCCTGCTACGTCCTCCCTGCGGTCCCCCCTGCGGCCTGGAAGGTCCTGTGGGGGTGTCCGGCAGGCTGTGAAATTCCTCCTGCAGCATGAAGCCCTCGGCAATCTTTCGAGCTTTGGCCAGGGTCTCTGGCTGGGCTCTAATCATTTCGTTATTCATCTCCCCTGGGAGCAGTGAGATGGTTAATGCGTACGCTGCAGTTGAGTCGTCAATTTCTTTGACCTGCTGGTAAGACAGGTCGAACCTCTTCAAGTAGTCCCTGACAGTTTCACCCTTCTTCTGTCTGAGGGTCATCAGGTCAAATCGGGTTAGCCGGCGTCTTTTTTTTCCTGCATACTGGTTCAGGAAGGCCTCGGCCAGTTCAATGAAGTAACTGATTGAACCCCACGGTAGGTCCCTGAACCATCCCTGAACCAAACCTACCAGGGTGGTAGGAAAGATCTTGCACCACATTGCGTCATCAACATCATACATCCCTAAATGGCTCTCAAAGACCGCCAGATGATCCTCTGGATCGGTGGTTCCGTCGAACTTGACGGAGGGCATCTTGATCTTTGGGATGGGATATTCCTACACATCAGGGTGGAGGGGAGTCTTGGTGGGTCGGCCTACCATTCTTGACCTGCTTCCCCCAGAGTGGTAACCGTGGTCGTCCCATCTTTCAGGGGTCGGTTTTCCAGTGCTGGGGGAGCGGTGCCTGGGTGGCCGCCTACTCATAGCTTCATCATCCCTGACAGAAGAGTGGTGCCTGACCGTTTCTTCTGGGGTGGCTCCAGGTTATCACCCTGACGGTGTTTTGACTCTAGTGGCTGTCCATGGTTTAGCCTTGATTGCAGGCTTTGGGACAACCCTGGAGCTCGTTGCGACCCGGCTGGGGTCAGCCTGGAGAAGACATCTCCCTGCTTTTCCCCCAGGCGTGTCGTCGTCGGTTCCCTGTTCCTCATCCTATCCCGGAGCTCCTGGGATAAACCCCTTTTTTCCAAAGCTGAGGTAGACTCAGTGGTATGTATGGAAAAGGCTTGCTGCTGGGCAAGCTGCTTTTGATTTTCGGTGAGGCGCTTCTGGGCCTGCACATACCCCTGAACCGTTTTCCTCGCCTTCCTCCGGATCTTCCTGGCGGCGGTTCGCTTCGTGCCCCCAGCTTCATCCACTCCTTCAAAGTGAAGCTGCCTGGGGGTCGTTGCGATCCTGCCCATCAGGTCCTCTGGGATGAACTCCTGGTTAAGCATGGCCGAGAATGAAGAAGACAGCGGTCTGCGCAATCTGGGCAGGGGTGAGGTTCAGACTAGGCCTCTGATAGCTGACCTGCCCGGCTGCGACTGTAGTTTCTCCATTAGGCGCTCCATGAAGGCTTGCTCGCCCTACCCCTGGGATTGTTGCAGCAGGCGTCATCCCAGGTGTAGGCATGCCATACAAGAGGATCACCGGTGGTACCGTCGGACCCGCCCCAGAATTGGCCATCGACTTGGAGGTTTCAGTGATATTGATGGGAGGTCTGCGGGGCAGGCCTTCCTCTATTCTCGGGTCGGGCCACCCTGGGGCCTAACTGGCGGGCGACCCGTGGCTGGCTACCGACCCCCATCAAGATCGATATTCATTTCGTACGTGAAAAGGTCCAAGTAGGCGAAGTACGTGTCCTCCATGTTCCTTCCGAGTACCAATATGCCGATATATTCACAAAGGGCCTACCTTGCCACTTGTTTACTCGGTTTCGTGACTGTCTCAGCGTTCACACAATTACCGCTCCGATTGAGGGGGCGTGTTAGTTAGATAATATTCTGTAAATATTATGTTACTGTATTTCCATTATTCTCTCCTTAGTTAGCTAAGATTGTACCCATAAATATAGGATGATAGTTAGGAAACAATATATTGTAATCATGCTATATATATATATCAATGAATACAGAAAACTCTACTCAAGGGATTGAGTAATTTGACACAATATTATATAAATCAAAACAGAGAGAATTTGAAAAATTTTATACCTAAAATATAGGTTTGCTTGGTTATTTACACTATTGAAATTATCGTAAAGTAACAAAACAAAAAATTGAAGTCTCATAAACTCAAAGTTAAAAAATCAAATCTTAAAAAGTCAAACAATTGTGCTACTATGATATACCACTTCCTTCGTTCCATTTGATTGTTTGCATTTGCTTTTTCACACTTGTCGATGTACGTTTTCTTTTGTCTATATCTTTAATTACATATTTCTAAAAATTATAAAAATTTGATATTTATAACGTACTCGATTAAACAATTTAAAGAAGATCCCGCATGACTATATTTTATCTTATATATTAGAAGTTACATTGACGATTTCATTCACTCATTTATAACGTACTCGATTAGACAATTTAAAGAAGATCTCGCCTGACTATATTTTATCTTATATATTAGAAGTTACACTGACAATTTCTTTCACCCATTAATAGTGCCCAAAATACAAATGCAAACAATCAAATGGAACGGAATGAATATATACTCCAATTACTAGTTACGAAGTAATTATTCAGTCTTATGATAAGTGTTTAAAGGATCAACTAGCTACCATAATCGTACAATAGTGCATCCGACGAGTCTCCAAATACTACGAACCGTGCCCGACACATCTCCAAATATATGAACCGCATCAAACACGTGTCCAAATAAATTAAAAAACTGGATATCTATATTTTATTTAATACATTGCAATTATACTACGTTGCAATTAACTCTATATTTTATTTAATACATGTGTATTTGGTTAGAGTAACATCTCATATCTATTGGAGTAACACCTTTCTTGAGTTACAGTAACAGACATAATCCATGAAAGTAACATCACATATCTATTGGAGTAACACCTTTCTTGAGTTACAGTAACAGACATAATCCAAAATTAACTCTATTTTATTTAATACATGTGTATTTGGTTAGAGTAACATCTCATATCTATTGGAGTAACACCTTTCTTGAGTTACAGTAACAGACATAATCCATGAAAGTAACTGAGCACATCAGCGTTGTTTAAACAAATGATTACCAAAGTAACTGAGGATAACTTGGATTAGAATCATTCATTAGGAAATTAACAACTTTCGTTCTTTAAAGAACCATATATAATGCGTCATAGTGATTGATGATAATATCAATGAAAGTGATTATGAGACCACACCATTAATACCAATGAAACTTAATCATGAGACGTAGAATAACATCATTAATCAATTAGAGTAACATAATTTGTTCATTAAAGTAACAGTTACAATGCGTCAGTGTAATACACTGATTATGAGACCACATTTGTATCTTGGGTAAACTCCATTCATTCCCATAGTAACATCAGTCGTTACTTAGAGTAACAGGTACAGTCAATCACTGTAACAGAATGAACAAATTCGTAACCAGAAGAAGAAGGTGACATAATTCATAATATTTCATAATCAGAAGAAGGTGACATAATTCATTAGACATAATTCATTAGACACATCATTTTTTTCGACCCTTTGTTGGCTTGGTCTTGGGACCGTCGATGATCTGTCTCGCGTCTGGGACCGTCTGTTCTTGTCTGCCAATACGAATATGAAGATTACCTTTGCTTGAGTTGAAGATGAAGTTGAAGGGTTTTTGTTAGGCGAGTGTGTTTGAATGAAAAAATTGAATGGGATGAAAGAGAACGTTTATTAGTTGGAGGTAATTAAGGGAGAAGAGAAGATTTTATTATATTTTTCCAAGATATGGTAGTTATTACCTTAATTACAACACTCAATCACCACCATCCATCTATTTTAGATCAATGGCTCTAAATAGGACTTATGGACTCAAAAAAAAAAAGTGACTCACTTGATCTTCACTCTATATATATATATATACCACTTCCTTCGTTCCATTTGATTGTTTGCATTTGCTTTTTCACACTTGCCGATGTACGTTTTCTTTTGTCTATATCTTTAGTTACATATTTCTAAAAATTATAAAAATTTGATATAACGTACTCGATTAGACAATTTAAAGAAGATCCTGCATGACTATATTTTATCTTATATATTAGAAGTTACATTGACGATTTCATTCACTCATTTATAACGTACTCGATTAGACAATTTAAAGAAGATCTCGCCTGACTATATTTTATCTTATATATTAGAAGTTACACTGACGATTTCATTCACCCATTAATAGTGCCCAAAAGACAAATGCAAACAATCAAATGGAACGGAATGAATATATACTCCAATTACTAGTTACGAAGTAATTATTCAGTCTTATGATAAGTGTTTAAAGGATCAACTAGCCACCATAATCGTACAATAGTCATTTATTAAAGGTTTGAAAGGCATAAACAACGATAGGTACATCCGACGACTCTCCAAATACTACGAACCGTGCCCGACACATCTCCAAATATCATGAACCGCATCAAACACGTGTCCAAATAAATTAAAAAATTGGATACGATTTTACAAGTGTCCGACACATTGTCATGTGTTCTACGTGTGTCGGTCTCCGACACGATGACTAACACAAACACGTTGATTAGAAGAAGTGTGCGTGCTACCTAGATGACAGTTCCTTGTAGGGATGGCAGTGGCCAGTAGGTTAAGGGTCGGATTCAAATATGTCTGGTCGGTTGCAAATGGGGCGAGCTTGGGTTCCATATTTTTGGACCAAACGGATATGGGTCAGGTATGAATCCCTAAATAAAACATGGGTCCGGACATTCTCTAAACCAGTCCACAAATCAGCGTGAAAAATAGCAATGCATAACATCACAAGTGTACGTTTGAAAGCCAAGTGATGAATAGTTGAATACCAATTAGCATATCAATATCGGACAAGGATTGGAAATACACACAGGACACCTGGGAGGGTAGGAAATAGGGTCCTAAATATTTCCTACTAAAAAAACAAAATTAAGACGGTGTAACCACTACATGATAATTCCATCACTCGAATTCAGGACAAAGGTATAACAATCTAGCATACAAACACTCGAATAAACAGCGCTAAAATTGTGAATTATAATGACAGGTCAAAGTGCGGCATTGGAAACTGCTATCTTTAGCATGCTCGACTCACGGCAAACATACCATTATCCAGCAGAAGACTTTCCTGGCAGCTAAAGACGCTTTTGATCTTGCATCTCTCAAAAGTTATACATTCATTAACCCTTCAACATGTTATCAGACCAAGCTGCATATTGATCAAGAACCGCAAATCTTGACTTAAAATCATGGCTTATGGAGCTTAAAACCAAAAACTCTTGGAGTATAGTTCTGATTTGGCTTCTGAGGCTTTAGATGTGGGTATGTCATCAAAAAGAGGTGAGGAAATGTCGTCCCGAAATAAGCACCATCAACGTCTAAAAATGTCAAGGACAACACAGAATCAAATATTCAAAACATGTACTGTAAACATGTTTATGGTTTCAACTTTCAAGTGAAGAAAAAACTCTGTATTTTAGTATTCATGCATAGGAACAAGAATGAATAGTCTCGAATGCTACAAGGTCCAAAATACAAGAAAACCAAAAAAATAAGGAGCGGGCGCAATCAAAGGAGTGAAAACTCAAGAGCACAACAATTATAGCATGTTTATAATTCCAGGAAATGTAGGTCCGCTTAACCTTTTTTGACAAGATATAATAGGAGTATTAATTACGGGACACCAACAGGGTCACACTCATGTATTCAATCACTAATCTTTTGAAAGATGGTCTCATGTTAATATAAGACCAACCCATAACTTTAACCTCGCCCAGATACCAATTAAGTAATTAACACATTAGCTCAAAGAATAACTACACCACCTACAAATTCTTACGAGTCAAGCAGTCACCGTGATTTAATGCAAGATAACACAGGACAAGACAGATGGGGAGATAGCACAGAACACCATGATAAGCATTCGGGTAAAAAAACGCTTCAGGAAAAAAAGGTTCTAGGAATATAAAGGATACTGCCTTGATATTTGGAACGGGGGTAGTATATGTCTTCGCATTTAGGGCAGTAGATCTTCACTGTGCTTGAACGAGGAAGATCAGATTGGCCAACAGGGAGGCAGGGTTGTCCACAGCAGTAAACCCTGGGACATCTCCCAAAATCATAACTTTTGTATTTCTCAAGCTGTATACCAATAAAGCACCTGTTAGTAGTACTTCAGCATCCTTGCTATATCATATCACAACTTATAAATAATTCTCACCATTGCAGCCATGCCTTTGCTGGTCAATACGTATCTAGCGTGAATTAAGCCATACAGCATTTCAGCTGCAGATTCAACCAGCTCATTCTGTTCCTCAGTAAACATATCACCTATATAGCAGAACGTATAGTATGCTTTAGTTGAGGAAAAACTATATAAAAACCAAATAGCAATGAAAAGAAATTTATAGTAATTTACAAGACGATCTACACACAAACATCCAATTCTAGACCCCCCCAGAAAAGAAAAATGTTCTCGGCAGACTACCACTTGAAACATGCACTTCATCCCAGTAGTCAATCAATACGTAAAAATATATCATAATGACGATGTGAATACAGTTGCTTTGGAAAATCAGACTGGACAAATTTACACAGTTTCATGACAAACAAGTGAAGGAATTAATCACCAAAGGTGACAATGTTTAACCACCGAAGTGAAATGGTAACAATATCAATCGAATGATGTATGAAGAAAATACTCGTAGCTATTTTCTGGAAGGGCTGAACTCATGCATAGCAACAGACAACAGTGTCACACAGAAATCACTGGATACTACAAGAATCACATCATGCAATGCATCCTCAACATACCTAACCTATTCATCTAAAGTAACTAACAAAGAATAGGTTTTGTTATAATAGAGAGAAGTAACTCACCATGTGAAGATTCCACATCCAGAATCAAATCCAAGGCATACTCATAATAAGGAACTTGACTACTTAAACCACAAAGGTTGAAATCATCTTGGGTGTAATCATCATCAACTTCACAGAAAAACTCGTTCCCCCGCAAGTTGCAAAACCATGAAATCCAAGAAGTGTCGTCACCTTCGGAACCACTAACATCAGACTCTTCGCTATCAGTTTCAGATTCCTCTGAAAGTCAAGAGGCCAACTGTCAACAAAAACCAAGCAAACCCACCTTTCTCTAGAAGAAAGGCAAAATACCAAGGAAGAAGATTGATCATAAGATGCATTTCAAAATGGCCCATCAGATGACAACAAGTTCAGAGGAATTCAGGTAGTCAAAGATCAAAAAACAAGAAATGGCATGACCAGATCTGTATAAACAGCCAACATTGTTTGAAAATTGAAACCAAACACACAAAATAAAAATTTGTGCCTGGGAACGAGGGTTCAAAACTCCACACTGAGGAATCAGACAGCGTCAGAAACACATACAAACAAAATCATATACTTCCTCCAACTTTCTATCTTCTTCCCACTCCAAAATGGCACAAAGTTTTTTGGTTGGGTTAAAATAATGAAAAAATAATGAGGTATGGGTTGGTAATGAAAAAGTAATGAAAAATAATGAAGTTAGTGTATAAATAGATTAAAATAATGAAAAAGTACGGACAAACAAGGAAATAAATGAAATGGGAAGAAGGTAGAAAGTTGGATGAAAATGGTAAGTGGGAAGAAGATAGAAAGTTGGAGGAAGTACAACATTTGCAGGATTTGCGGTGTTGGTTAAATCTAGGGAAGGATACTAAAGTTAAGCTGAGCAACCAATGCAAACCATAAAATAAACCGATCTCACTTTTTTCTAAAAAATTTCAGCACATATTCGTGTACTAATCCCACGTAAACCTTCCCCCACATTCCCGAAACGGAGCTAGCTAAACAGTACAAGCAAATAATGAACAAGATAAACAAAAGGTTACAAAAGTAACGTAAGTGTCATAAAAAAAATGAACGGAAAACGGACAATCTTTTCCTATTCTAGGGTTCAAGAGAAAATAATTTCCATTTTGGTGTCCTTTTAAAAGTATTTATCATTTTAATATCCACCTCACCAACAAAGTCTCAAAATTTACACCTTTTCCATTTCTTTCATTTATACACATTTTTTATAGTACATTCGAACAGTAATCTTATCCACTTAACATTGTGAAAAAAACTGTCAGGATTAGAGTTTAACTTAAACATCCCAAACCCCGAAATCCCTCCCATCCTCTCTCAGTAGTCCTCACCACTCCTGACCAACAGTAATCCAGTGACCACTGCTGGAAACAACCAACACCAACCAGTCCAAGCGTCACCGGAAACAACCAATAAAGTCTAAGCGTCACCGGAGATCTGTCATGAAGCCACTGGTGATCTCACAGACCCCATTGGCCCTCCATTGGCCTCTTCAGACACTAATCCCTCCTTTTTCATCCCAAATTCCACCATCAAACACCACCACCACCACCATCATTCTCACCATGAACTACCACCATCACATCGCCACATCATCCCCAGCTGACCACTATTCCTTGATGCTCATCACAAGATTTCTATAATCACTAGTAGGGTGTGAATCTCGGCAGGGGCTAGCACTGGTCAGATGGTGGAGAATGGTGAACGACGAGGTAGTGGATCCGCAAGTCGTGAACAACGAGAGAGTGAGGCCACAATTAGTGACCTGCAAGGTGGTGGCCACGCCAGTGATGTGTAGTGACCAATGAGGTGGTGAATTTGGTGATCAGCGAAGTGATGTTTTTGGTGAACAACAATATTCCTTCGATTACCTCTCTTCACCAGTGACATTGGGAGGTGGACATCAATGGATGTTTGGGTTAAGACTAAAGATAATTGAGTTAATGTTGACCGTAACTAATTAATATTAATTGCCGATTCACTTGTTATCATACTATTACTAATTACATACTACTACTACTAATTACATGATAATTATAGGGTAAATTGTACATTACTCCCATATAAAATCATGATTTTGAAACTTACTACCTTAGCAAAAGTTTTTAAAAATTTACTAGAGCTAAAATCACATGTTCAAAACTTTGATACAAAAATGTGTTTCCAACGAAAAAAGAGCACTCCCTCCATATTTCTTATTTATGACCATTTTACCCTTCTAGTCCTAATAAAGACACCCACCAACCAACAAACCACCACTAGTCCACCATTGAGATATAAACCACCACCCACCGCCACCATCATCGTCTTGCCGGCCTATAGCCAACGTGACACTACTGTCGTCCCCTCTGTCACACCTCCTTCCACCGTTCAATCTACCCATCCAAGCCCCAAGCCAAAATCCCACAAGTAACACTCACTGTCAAAACAACCTGCTGCTGCCAGTGTCACCAAGATTATTGCATCCCATCGATGGCATTGCTAAGACCACCTCCAAAAAAGAGAACACTCCATATTTCTTATTTATGACCATTTTACCCTTTTACTCCTAAAGACAAAAACCCACTAGCAACACTCACCATCAAACCTCCCGCCGCCAGTGCCACAGGGTTAGTAGCATCCCCATCATAGGCCTTGCTATGACCACCTCCAAAAAAGAGATCGCTCCCTTCATACTTCATATTTATAACCATTTTACCCTTTTACTCCTACTAAAGCCACAAACCCACCAACAAACCACCACCGTTAGTTTGAGAAGGGGCAAAATGGACCAAGGCACTAATAGGACACGTAAAGCACAAGGCAAATGTGCACGCCTTTTTGACTTAAGGCTCCCTATTTTTAGCAACAAATTCATACTTTCAAAATATTATTTTGGGCAACAATATCCTCTTTACGAGAATTTAATTTGGCTAAAATGCAAAGCAATAAAAATTAAGAATAATGAAAAAAAAGGCATAATTATAGAATTAGATGAAAAAGTATGGACTGTTTTTTTTTGGTTCAAAAAAAGTATGGACTGATGAGACTTATTAAGCGAGTCTTGTCTAAAAAGTGCACCTAAAATGCATCCACAGGGGTTTTGGCTAGTGCCTCATCCAAGGCACTCTTTTTAAAACTAGGCCACCTCCACCGATATAAACCACCACCCACCGCCACCCCATTGTCTCTTCTCAAACCTCTAGCCAACGTGATACCACCATCATACCCTATGTCAAACCTCTCTCTATCGCTTAATCTACCCATCCAAGGCTCATCCCTCATTAGCAACACTCACCACCCAACCATTCATCGTCGGGTTGCTAGGACCACCTCACCCCCACCAACAATGACCACCCACGACCGTATAGTACCTTAAATTTTGGTTTTTGAATACTAAACATGATCGTACAGTACCTTAGATTTAGGCCACTGATTCCACTCCACTCCACTCCATCACCAAAACCCCATCCTTATCTTCAGTGGTATTCGGTGTGGAAGTCGAACTTCGTGGCTCCAACAAAGGTGGTGGATTGGATGGGGTGAGGATGAGTAGGGGGTGGTTGTGGTAGTTTAGAGAAATGTTAGAGAAGGGTTGGGTATATCTCTACCCTTTGGTCATTTACATAATTTTTTTGTCTAAGGTATTATTAGTCGAATATAAGTGTTTTTAACGGTAGTAAGTTCTGAATAAAAATTACAAGGTAGTTAGTTTTTAAATCCTAATATTAATCTTATTTACTTGTTATCATATACTCAGTCTGATTGCTTATTATCTTCCCTCTTTACTTGTTGGGTTGAGTTTGATTTTTCTTCCCTCTTTCCATTTAAGGAAAGTTTTTCACCCCTCATTAATTAATATAATATTCTTCTCTCATACTTTTCCACCTCACTTTTTCTCATTTAATTAATATAATAATATTTCTTTCTCTTACTTTTTCATTCCACCTTTTATCTTTTATTAATATTAACTCCCTCCTTATTTTCCACCCAAAAAGAAAGGGGAAGAAAATAGGCAATCGGAAGGAGTAGAATATTAAAAATAAACAAACTACACTTGAATGTAAGACTAAAATGCACTTCTTAATTATGTTCCACATTTCCATTTTGTGACATTCACTAAGATGTTCTAATTTTTTTGGTATATGATTTGTGGTTTCTATTTTTACAACCTCGGATTTTTTCTCTATTTATATTTTCCTTCACATATTATCGTTCTTCTCAATTTCTCCCTAAAAGCAATGTGGAACCTCTTAAAGAAGTGGAGGGAGTAACTTTTAAGATTTTGTTGATGAGATGGACAGTAGAATGATATAAAAGCAAAAGCAACCCCTTCATACGAAATAGGCAAGACCATTAGAGTTTCATCTCAAGAAACCAAGAGGAACACATGGACAAGGTATTATTTTTTCTGGGTGCTAATGGACAAGTTATTATAGATAGTCGAAAACATAAGCAAGATATCCGCAAAAATTGAAGGCCCAACTCTTATGAGCAATTATTTAAAATATCAAGGAGGGAAACACTAACTTTTTTGTAATGACATCACAATCAATTACTTTACCGTAATTACTCTTTCACACGTGCTTTTCGCTAAATCATTCACATGTTTTCACAAAGTTTCTATACATTAACATCATCATCATCAGAGTCTTAGTCCCAAAAATATTTGAGGTCAACTAACATGAATCATTGTCTGAAGTCGTTAAGTCATTAATAAAAAAACATAGTAGTAAAAATATTAAGAAGCCGAACAATAAAATAATACTTCCTCCAATTTTTTTATATCTTCTCACTCCCTTAATATATGGGTGGAGTATTATAATAAGATGGGAAGATATAAAAAAATGGAGAAAGTAATAAAAATACAGTTTCAAACTCAAAATAAAGTTGAAAGTGTTAATAATACATTTTTTAAGGATTACAAACTTCAAGTTAAAGAAGAAAATTTTATTAAGTAAAAATACTATTAGGAAAACATAGTTATGAAAAATAAAATAAATAAAACAAAAGGATAGTACTCGAATATCTTCCGCCACCCGAATCCTCTCCCTCCACGACGTCCTATCCAACGCCATAACTTCCCCAATCCCAAGAAACTTCATATCGTTCCCAATCACTTCTATCCTGCATAGGTCTTCCCCAACCCCACACCAACTCATGCTCTCTCCATCCTTCAAATCTCTATTGGTGCATCAATCAACCTCCATCTCACATGTCCAAACCACCTTAACCGATTCTCCATCAACTTATCCTCTATATGGACCACTCGTACTTTCTCCCTAATCACCTCATTTCCAAGTCTATCATTTCTTGTATGCCCACACATCCATATTAGCATACACATTTCTGCCGCATTATCTTTTGCACATGACTATTTTTTAGCGCCCAACATTTCGTGTCGGCCTAATTGTTCTCCGGCGGAATATGCCCTTCAATCAATGAGTTACTCCTTGATCACATAGGAACCTCGTTGCACTCTTTCTTTTCAACCATATCGCTTTAATCCTATGGGCCACATAACTATCAAAATATTGGAAAAACTCGAATTCGCGTATAACATTCCCATCAAACGTGCTAGTACCCGCCAAGCCCCGATCATCACCGCTTTCAGTTTTACTTCTACTCAACCTAAAACCACGAGTTTCTAATGTATGCCTCCAAGGTTCCAACTTTGTCTTTCGTTTCATCAATCAATACTACTTCATGGGCAAACATCATGCTCCAAGGGATGTCATCTTGACATTGTTAATTCGTCTATGACTAAGTCAAAAAGAAACGGACCGCCTAAGCCTGGATCCACCCCAATAGTAATAGGAAATTCCTCAATCCTCCTCATCACCAGACACCGACCTCCAACCACCAATCGACCACCCTCTAGGTTGCACAGACACGAACATGAACATGGAGACGTAATGGACACAGGGCACATCAGTAGAAAAAAAAATCAATATACATATTTAAACAAAGAGAATTTGAAGTTTTTTACACCTAAGGTATAAGTTTGGTTACTTAAACTATTGTAAAATAACAAAAAAAAAACAAAGTCTTACAAACTCAAAGTTAAAATCAAATCTTAAAAAGTCAAAACAATTATACTATCGTAATATAATAATTAATTAATTATTTAGTCTTAAGTTGAGTGTTTAGAGTATAAGTAGCCACTATAACCATAAAATATTATCCTTTAATTAGTCCAAAAATTCATAAACAACGCAAAGTGTGCCCCATGAGTCTCCAAATACTATGAACGGGTCCGACACGTCTCAAAATAATATAAAACGTGTCTGACACGTCTCTAAATAAATTTAAAAAGGGACACAATTTTACAGGTGTCCAACAATACACGTATTGTCGTGTGTCCGACACGACACGTTGATTTGGAGGAGTGTCCGTGCAACCTAGACCATCCCTACCAACCACACTCCAACTCACAACAAAATCCATCATGCACACTAAAAAACAAACTTCCACTAAAGAAATTTGTGGTGTATTGTCGTGAATATGTCAGTACCCTTGAAACATCATTTAGTTGTCAAAAATCTCGCCTTGAATCGATACTCAACCTTACAAAAATCTTTGATCTCAGCCAAAAATCAGCTATTGGTTTTGCCCATGTCAGATTTTGGATCTATGTATTTGTATTGTTCTGGTACAAGGGAGTAATTTTGGTGCTTCAAGTGAGCAACAATGGTGTTCGTAGATGAAGACAGTGGCTAATGGCGATAATGGTGGGTCAGTGACGCTGGAGTTGATGGTGAGTTGGTAAATCTTGCGAGTAGACGGCCATGGCGCCGCTTTGTCATTGATTTCGGGAAGGAAAAAAAAAGTGAAGGTTTTCGGTGGTCGGGTTAGCGGAGAAGATGGTGACTAGCGAAGGTGGGAGACGATAATGGTTGGTCGTGTAGGTGTCAGCGGTGGGTGAAGTTTAAGCGGGCACGGATTGAGGTTGGGTAGGTGGTGGGTAAGAGAGTCGTGATATGATCGAATGGATGGGCGCGGTCATTCGTGGGTGGTGGAGGGTCGGGTCTCGCGGGGAAGGGCCGGAGGAAATTGGTTGTGAGAGTGCGATTAGAGAGTAAGTTTGGTTAGTTTTATTATTTTTATTTTTTAATCATGTCATGTCATCAATTACCTAGGTTATTGAGTCATACACGACATAAGTTTATTTTAGGAAGATAATGTCAATACTAAGGTTTATTCTCGGATTAAATCAAGTTCGTATTATTTTGAAAATATGATGTATAGATAGTATTATTCATGTGAAATACTCCTAAAAAAACACAAATCAAGGTCATATTAAAATTAAAAAGTGTAAGTAAAAAAATCCTTGTAAAATTGTACGTAGTAAATTCCAAATTAAAGGTGAAAAGTATAGTAAGTAAAAATAATAGTAGTAGTAACAATAATAACAAAGAAAAGATAAAAAGATAAGAGATAGTCCTCAAATATCACGAACCACCTAGATCCTCTCACTCCATGTTATCCTATCTGACGCCATAACTTCACCAATCGCAAGAAACCTCGTATCGTCCTCGACTACTCTTACCATGTCAGTTTAGGTCGTCCTCTACCCCTCATCATCCTTCAACCCTCCATACATACATCAATTGGCCTTCGTAGGACAGCTTGCAGCACAACCAACCTGAACTCCAGGTAACATATGACTAAGACTCCAAATGTCTTCAAAAGGAAGCAAATGTATCCACGATCCATCTAGATGTGGGACTTTCAATGATTAAACACTAACCTCAGCAGGGGCGAATCCAGAATCGAAATTTTAGGGTAGCGAGTTCATCATATTTGCTACTAGCTAGATTCCCCCCTGAACCTCAGAAAGCAATTAACTCCAGAATTTCACATGACTGCATAAGCATGCCCTAATATTACTAAGTTACCTTCAGGAGTTTCATACCCCCACTTCCTCACAGTATCCAGGCCCAACACTCATAAGTCAGAGCGATTCGATAAAACAAGATAGAAACTTCACGAGAGTACAAATCCTATCCATAAGCTCTATCTCCCAACACCACAAGAAACTACATTTTCCATCGGAAAAAATAGTGCTGTATAAGACACCCTCTTTATTAACAAATGGCCTCCTTTCTACGATGACCAAAAAGTACCTAAAAGCAAGAACAAATCACATTACAGCTATACTTTACAAGAATCACGGCTCAATTTCTGCAAGCGCAGCATAAACTCCAAAAGCATTTACCACTACTCCACACTCTCTGCACGAAAATATCGTCAACACCAATAATGCAGCATTGCAGCCTTCAAAAATTGAACTTTAAACACACCACTCATAATATAAATCAAATCGCACATACATGCTATCAGAACTAACCATCACAAAAATTATAGTTCTTGTCCTTCACCAGCACATCAAAATGCAGCTTATATGCCATTTCGGAACACATCAAATCAACAGACAAACAACACAAATTAATTCAAAGAGAAAACGAACAGAAAATCAATCTGTCGACTCCCTCAAAACAACATGAAATTATAATCTCTAACTAATCAACTACTTCCTCCTCCCCAAACATTTGTTTAAAACAGTTTTCTTTTACTATTGTGAGGAATCTTATTTTTGTGAGAAGTGTTTGATAAATGATTGAAAAGAAAATAAAGAATAAATAATAACAAACCATCCGAACATCGACTCTTGAAGAGAGAAGGCGACCGTTGATCGGCCGGCTGTTTTCCTCCGGCGCTAGAAGCCGCAGCCGACAAGCGGTCCTTATTGCTCGCAGCGTGATCTTTACCGTTCAATCCTTTCGAAGTCGACGGCGAGGATCTTTGCAAGTGTTTATCCAACGCTTCATTTATTCGTTTTCGATCCACCATTTCCGACACCTTCGATCCTCCTCCTCTTTCCTTGTACATTTTTACCTCTCGCTCTTCGAAAATTTATTACCTTCTATTTTCACCCAAATGTAAAATTGAAGTGGTACAATGGAGGTAAATTACTAGTGATTATAGCGGTAAAATTGATAAAGCTCGAGAATTGGGGGAAAGTTGATGTGAGAAGACGAAAGTTCGATTTAGGGATTTGGATAAGGTGAAAATCTGATTGATGGAGAGGTGGTGAGAAAAGAGAGAATCGACAATTAGGGTTTAGAAAGGGGAAAATCGGTGAGGGATGGGGAATCAAGCCATCTCTCTACTCTCTTACGATGATTTGGGGTTCTTTTTCATTTTTCTGCTTTTTGTTTTGGGCGCAGAAAGATTGTTTGGGAGCTGCAGTTGTGTTGTGAGTCTGTGAGAAGGCGTGTTCAAAAAGTGATCTTGATCTGTAAATCGAAATGGATTGGATCGTACGGTTTTAACTGTGGTTCATATCGGTCTGGTATTTGGGTCGTCAAAAATTTGGTGACCAGTCTGGTCCACACTTAAAAAAAATCAAGTTTAGAGTACTTTTGCGGTCCGGTCTTAAACGAGTCCGGTTCAAGTTTCTTTGCTAACTGGTCCGGTCCGCGGGTTTGGATTTTTGGGTCCACAGGTCAATCCGGTCCGGACTTCCGATTACTCGATTAGGGATGGCACGGGTAAGGGGTGGGATTGGATCCACTAAGATCCGGGTCAGAAGCCTGAGCCCAGACCCAATTCAAACCGCAGGGTCTAAAATTATCAGACCCAAAATTCACCGAGTCCGAGGTGGATCCCAGTATACCTACATGTCCAAGAATAAAAGTATACCTCCAAACTTTTATAAAAGAGCAACTATAATAATAGACTACCCGTGCAAGGTTGCACGGGTATATGTAATAGATAAAATTGACAATGTATTTTGGGGTTATTTAACAACAATAATCCCAACTATAGAACGTCTTCCCAAAATAATATCAATTTTAATAAATCTAAGAATAATACGTATTATTAGAGTAGTTAAACCCGAATAGTATAGATGATCGGTTACCTGTAGAACTCATCTACCTTCCTTTTTCACCTTTAGTTTTATTTAACGGTAATCAATCAATTAATATATATAGAGAGAGTAATTTGCGAAACACTACCTAAGATTTACCCCTATTTGCGAAGAACTACCTAACATTTTTTTTTTGCGAAACACTACCTAAACTTTAATGAGTTTTGCAAAACACTACCAAGCGACGGTTTCTGTTAAACTTCCGTCATATTGGGCCATGTTTGAAGATATTTTTCTTCATATTTTTTCTTCCCTATTTCCTTCCTTTTCCCCCTCTTTCTTCTGTACTCGTGCATCCACAACACCATCAACTATCACCAATTAACGCTCAAGTATATATTAGTAATGAAGTATTATTGTAGTTGATGTCAAGTATTTGTAACCACTGGCCAAATTTTTGGATTACTTAGGGAATATTACGTTTGTTACTCAAGTTAGAGGAGTAAAATTTTATGGTAGACTTTTGTTGTTGGGGGTGTCCCAAATGGGCGACTTATTTTTTGTAATTGCTATGACAATGTATTCTAGGTCCCCTTTTAACTACAGAGTATTTGGTCAAAACAGAACCCCCGAGTCTCGGAGCTGATATCTTTGTTCTTATTTATGTTATAACTTAGTCTTGGAGCTGCAGAAATTATTAGGATGAGAGAAGAAACAAAGGAGAGTAGATTGAGAAAAGAGATATAATATGTGAGAATGAAAAAAATGCATACAGAAGAAAGAGGGAAAAGGGAAGGAAAATAGGGAGGAAAATATCTTCAACCATGGCTCACTATGACGAAAGTTTAACATAAACCGTCATTTGGTAGTGTTTCGCAAAACTCATTAAAGTTTAGGTGTGTTTCGCAAAAAAAATGTTCGGTAGTTCTTCGCAAATAGGGGTAAATGTTAGGTAGTGTTTCGCAAATTACTCATATATATATTTGAAATTTTTTTCGAACAATCTCATTGGTCCGTTTTTATCAAACCTCAAATTAGGAAAGTATTATAAATAATAAAAACCTTTAGATTTCATTTTTTTTTAAAAAATTATCGTAAAATAAATTATAAAAATGAAATAATTAAATTTGTGGTAAAAAAATGCTTTCATTAGAATATAAATTTCATATTATTTGTTTCACATTATGCGATGACTTTATTACAAATAACAGTTGTAAAATTATCCCACATCGACAAATTATAATATGATGATGAAATTCTATATTTGTAGACACCCGCATTTTGACTGCCAGGTGTCTATGGTAGTTTCCAAAAAACACCCGATGATGATCGGACACTAACGTGTTTCTACGCGCTCGGATATGGGCTCAAATCCATTAGTTGTTGGCTAAAGAACTTATGGAGTACAAATCTCACAAAATTGACCTCAAAATCAAGCCCAGCGGACCGTTCCGAGTCAAACAAGACTAATTTAGGTCAAAACCGACACCGGAAATAAAACCGACTTTTTAGCGATGGGGTCAACCCTGGTCCAAGTCGTTTCCGAGACACACACAAAACAGCCTTTCAAACATCAAAAGTTCAATTCAAACACAAAACCCATAAGAAATCCAATCCACGGTCCAAAACACCGGACCCATGCGATCCAGCTGGGCCACTCGATCGAGTGCCCAGCCCACTCGATCGAGTGGGCCCTTATCCAAGCCCGACGGCAGACGCGCTGGGCCACTCGACCGAGTCAGCCACTTACTCGGTCGAGTAACCCTAACCGGGGTCCTTGGCTTTGCCTATATAAGCAACCCCATGCACACACAATTGAACAAATTTGATCATCCTTAAAAAAAATCCTAATTCTACCCTAATCAACACACCCTTTCTACAACACTCAAACCCTAAGCCTAGCTTTAGGAATCGAAACCCTAACCACCATAACTCAACCTCCATAAACCTCGAAACTCCCGTGTTAAAGCCACGACTACGAGTACTATCCGAGATAAGAACATGTAGGTTGAGGGTGCAAAACCCGTCTTCTTCCTTCTCCTCTCTCTCTCTCTCTCTCTCTCGTCTTTCCTCTTTTTCTTTTCGTTTTTTTCTCTTCTTTTTACTCCTTTATCGCATCTGTAATATCGATAATATAATTAGTATTAAAACATTAAAATACTTGTCGATTTGTGTCGAGTATGAGAGATGTCGGAATAAGGAAAACCGAATATACATGTGTACCGCACACAGCGTTGCCGGTCGCTTAGTCCGAAACCCCAATTATTTGATTATTGAAGCAAGTCAATTTAAACAATAATTCGTTATTTTTGTTTTCGTTGTCATCAATCGCATCTATCGTCAATTACAAACTATCTTTCAAATCGCGCATCTTTCAATAAGGGTCGAAACCCGTTGACGTGGATCCGACATCACACAGTCCCTAGGGATTTATTTTGATGTCGGAGAAGCCGAGGGAATCAAGTCTTTCAATTCAAGCGTTGATCTATTAGATTCGATACCAATTTCATAATTGGACGTCGAATCTAGCGATCTAGTTACATAGATTAATTAACGCGATTTCTATTGATGCTAAAGTAATTGTCGTACAATTCGTTAGAATTACGACATTATTAAACGTGGAGGAAATTTATTTGTGTCGCGATAGTTAATTTAAAACGACTTAAAGCAATTTTCTTTTTTTTTACTCCAGTATTCCATATCGATTCAATAATCGAATATGGGATACAACGAGTATTCAAGTTTAGAATCGAGTATAAATTCCATAATATTTATGCCCAATTCATCAAATCATCAAAATTAAAAGCAATTTCGAAATCGATAACAAAATTGCAAACGAACCTGGTTCGTACAGGTGCCACTCGACCGAGTGCCTATGCCACTCGATCGAGTGGCATCACAAAAACCGAAACAGAATATCTTTACGACCTCCACTCGGTCGAGTCTCACAGTGACTCGGTCGAGTGGCAACGTACTCGGTCGAGTTGGTCAATAACTCGGTCGAGTAGGGCCACGAAATCCGGACAGAACCTTTTTTAGAGGTCCACTCGGTCGAGTCCCTCAATGACTCGGTCGAGTGGCCCCTTTATCGCGTCAAAGCGCGAGTCCCACAAATTACTCGAGTCACGTTCATATCTTTTCACGACTTAAGTCGACACGTGTCCAATCAATCACGTGAAAGCTTCCCTTTTCAAAACCATACGTCATCATATTTACATCATCTCGTCTCATTCAATATTCGCAAACCGTTAATATCGTGATACCGTTACTAACCGTTTGTTGTTTCTTTTGTCAATTTTGGTTGTTTATTTTATCGTACTAAAATGAACCCACATGCTAAATTTTACTTCGACGTAGAATTAATTGCATTAAATCGACGTAGAAACCCTTTTCAATTTCTCACATGCTTAGGGAAAACAATGTTTGCATAAGCATTTTCACCGTTCAACTAATGCGCGTATTGGAAAGTCATTCGAGATCTTAGTAGAGGCCGCTAGTGCGGGCGGGGTTGGGTGTCCTTCGTGGGCTTCCCAACACGTACCCTCACCCCTTACTCAGAACCTCGGTTTCCGGATGCCCGAAACCGTTAGCGCACGAGAGTCATTTCATACACGATAACCGGTATTGACGGTATCGGTATCAGGTGCAAAGGGACGAGCCCAATAAACTCTGACATCGGAAATGGGCCGTATTTTGTACACGGCCCACTACGACATAGAGTGGGTTCGAATGGGCCCGAACTCCCACAAAGTTCGGTGGTGACTCCACTTCGATTTAAATTTCCATTCGATCCGTTTTCATATGGAGATTCATTCGCCTCCCCAAACCCGCGCGTGGCCGCGTCGGGGTGGACCTATGTCATGTCCACAATTTGGCGACTCCGCTGGGGATTAACTGATGTGTGACTTACCATCGGCATCCTCAGGGTGAGACTCGAATAGAAATCGTTTGACTAGTACAATACGCGTTTTAGTTTTACGGTTCATGCATACCCATATTTTCCAGGGCCAGTACTCGCGACCGACGTCCAACTATACCGTTGATGTACTCCAATATGGATATGTCAAAAGGTGTCCATAGTCGATTCGAGTGGGTTTCGTGGCATGTTCTAAGCTCAACTCGACTTAGAGAGTCTGTCCCGATCAACGTCTAGACTATGTACACTGGTATAGACCCTCTTAGACCAACCGAGACTTAGTGTAAAGCATACATGGCGTCGTTATAATGCTTGTGTGACTACGTGCTATTTGGTTTCCGTGTCGTTTTCAAAAAACCGTCAACTTTTCAAAAATACATCTTTTTCAAGATATTCAATTTCAAAACCCGGGACATACCGAATTTAAGACTTATGATTTTACTCAAAATAGCCTATTTTCTAGACGGTATGCTGCCCAATTCAAAACTCGAAAACATTTTTGAACTTTCAAAACTCGTGGCCCAATACTCTTTTCGTTTTTTCGAAAATCGGGCCCTCCACCGAGTTTTCTCGGATTTTCCAAAACAATCCATTTTCAAAACCTTCCTCTTCTTAGGACCTCCTGTATTTAGCAGTGTCGGGTCATAAGTCGTCAAGGTCTTTAGCGTCGAAACTCTGTCGATCTTACATCACAAGTTTCTTCCCTACCCCAGTCCGCCTTATTAGATTAAGGCAAGGCCCACCTACGTAGGACCAACCCCTACAAAGGAGGGCCCGTCAACACAATCGAGTCCAAAGTCTGGGGATGTCTCACGTGAACCTTCCTTCGAACAAGACTAGCCCCACTCGCCGAATCCTAAAGAAGGCCCACATTTCACAAGTCACCCGTCTAGGTGTCTTTTCCGAGTCATTTCCTTTTTTTAGTCTTGTTCGGGATGTACTTTCTATTCCGGGATTCGGGCTAGTTTCTGATTACGCGGTGTTCTTACAAACAGGCCACCCGAAACCAGACATCAACGTCAAATGGATCAACTAAAGGACGCGTTGGCCAAGATCGAGACTCAACTGACCTCCATCCAGGCTAGCCAAGCAACGTTAGACACCCGTTTGAGTGCCGTAGAAAAGACGGCCCCTGTTGACGGGTCAGAGACCACTGGGCCCATAGCTGAACTTATCACCGTTGTTCGCAGGCTCGAAGAACAAGTTCACCTGTCGACGAACAACTCGATCCACACCGAAAATGCTCGTTCCTATTCACCTTTGAATGACGAGCTGCCTGCTAACCTCAACCTTACGGGAATTCCGATGTTTGAGGGTACTGAAGACCCGGTCCATCACACCCGGGCTTTCAAAGACTTTATGGCGGTCAAGGGGGTAAAGTCCGCCATGTTCAAGCACTTATTCCCTTCCTCTCTCGAGAAGCATCCTAAGGCCTGGTTCTATAGGCTTGACCCCAAGAAATATAAGACTTGGGATGATGTGGCGACCAAATTTGCTCGGAATTACGCCGACAATACTGAAATCCAGACTACAATGCGTACTCTGGAGGTGATGGCCCAAGAGCCCAAAGAAGGGTTCACAAAATATTTGCAAAGATGGCGGGCCGAGAGTGTGAAGCTGGTCGACAAGCCTAGTGAGAAGGTCCTAGTAGAAGCTTTTGTCAAGAACCTTCTCCCATCCTACCGGGTCCATCTCCGGTATGCTATCATCCCTAACTTCGCCGCCCTCACTGAAATGGGCACAAGAATAGAGGACGACCTAAGGTTAGAGAGCCTGACTAAGGCCTCCACCAAAGGCTATCAAGGGGCAAGTTCATCTACGAGCAAGCCCACACCCGCAGCTGCAACTCGCAGCATCTTCGATGAGGTAAATCTGCTCGACACCTCATCCAAAAAGAATACACCAAATCGGGTATTCACAGATATAGGAACTACATATACTTATTCTTTACAAAGGCTATCTTCGAAGGGCCTGGTCCAACCGATAAGCCCAACTCCAGAACCTCCAGTAGAAAAGAGGCCCAAAATTTATAACGCCCAAGCCTACTGTCAGTATCATCGAGGTAACGGACATGATACCGAAAAATGCTGGAGACTGAAACATTTGATCCAAGATCTGATCGAGAGCGGGAAAATCCCGTTGCCCGGAGACAAGCCGAGCAACCAAGAAAACCCGTTCAGCGCCCATGCTATATTCACGGGAGAGGTAATCTACCAGGACGGAATCTACCCTCGAAGAATCAAGCACTGACACGGCTCTGGTCCAGCAACTAAAGAGGGTTCGAGCTGACTTAACCATATGGCAATTACTAGTTAGCTCACAAGCTCATCGGGAAGCACTAACTAAGGCTCTCGATGAAATCAAGGTCGACTCACAGGTTACCCCTTCTGAAATGGTAGCCACTATTATGCCTTATCTCAAAGGCAAGTCCAAGGAAGAAGGCCCACTCATCACCTTCTCCGAGTCTGATCTGCCAGCGTTCGGGCCCAATCATAATCTGGCCCTAAATATTACGGTCATTTGCCGAGGGAAGTACCTCCCAATGACCCTTATTAACGATGGGTCCGCTGTGAATGTCCTAACTCTAAGGACCGCTAAAGCTCTCGGCATCACCGATGCCGACTACCTCCCGACAGCACAGACTATCCAAGCTTTCGACGGAAGCCCAAAACCGGTGGTCGGGGCTGTTAAGTTAACAATAATAACGGGCCCAATTGAGAAAGAGTTGGAGTTCCAGGTGATTGATGTCACCTCGTCCTTTAACTTACTATTAAGAAGGCCTTGGATCCACGCAGTCAAGGCCGTATCCTCCACTCTCCACCGAAAAGTCAAGATGCCACTTCGGGAGGGCATCATCACACTAGAGGCTACTCCAATAACCGTAGCAAGCTGAAATGCTACAAGCCGGGCCGACCCACGAGGATTTGATTTCGTGAGCATGATCGAAGAAGAGTATCTCTTTAGGCCCTACTTCACAACTAGCATCGACACGATGCTACAGAATCCAGGCTATCTCCCGGGAGCAACCTCGAGGCCGAATCTTCCAGCTGGGAAGATCATTGAGGTCCTAAATGATGGCGAATCACAATTCGGATTGGGGTATGGTATAACCTCAAAAAACGTGGTTCGGGCCGGTATTCACAAGGCCATCGACATTTTCAGGGGTACTTACATAGGCCCTTTGATAAGTGTAGTTGGTAGTGCCTAATTTGCTGTGTTTTGGTCCCATTTCCTTGCGGAATCGCTCCTTGGGAGCGGTTCATGGGCTACTTATGCTACCTCTAGCTCGTTTCAGGTTCCCGAGATCATTCGTGAAGAGTTGGAGCGATTCCGACTCAATACATACACTTTTCGGAGCCAACGAAGCGGAGGAACGATCACTCGATGCCTTGGATTCGACCCCGAGACCTTGGGACCCATTCCCGAGCCTCCAAGACCCGATCCCGAGTCCCGAGAATCGATGAGAAGTCCATGTGAAGCAAGGAGGAACCAAAAGGATCATATTGGAGGCCTACAAGACTCATCCCCGACGGGTATGCACCTCATCCCGTCCGGGATGAAGTGCACATTTGAAGAGGCCACTGACAGGCCGTCCCGGTCGGGACCAACCCGTCCCGGTCGAGATGACAGGCCGTCCCGGTCGGGATGATCCCGTCCCGGTCGGGACCAACATGCTGTAGCCACGCATCATTTTTTCTTCCTCCTTCATTCTTGTACCCCTATAAATACTTTCCTCTTGTATTGTTTATGCATCTTACCTTACCCTAGACTATCTTAAGCTTCTCTACAACATATAAACCCTAGATTTAGTTCTCCTCTCATTAGTTTAATCTTCCTTTAATCTTTAGTTAATATTAGTTAATTAGTCTTGTAATTAAGAAGATTCTTGAAGACTCATCCAAGATTGACAACCTTGGGGTTCTATTTGGGTTTCTTATTAATTCAAGTTCTCATCTTTTTCATCCTATTGTAGTGGGTATAATTTCTCTTCTCTTAATCTTTGTTTTATCATCAAGTTTTAATCATTGATTATTGTTTATTGCTCTTGATTGTTTATGATGAATGTTTTGATGTTTATGATGTTGTTTTATCTTTTCATTGTTGTAGTTAGTTTGAATATGTGTGAGTAGTCTCCTTGTGGGTTAGTAGGGGGATTAAGGGTAGAATGTGGGTGATTAGGGTTTGATTAGGGGTAAAGGGTGAATCTTTGTTGTTAGTCACATACTTGGCACACCATGTGTTTGTTGAAATGCTTGTTTGAGTTGTGGTGGCCATGCTTCTCATGCTAGTCTTCCTCTACTCATTGTTTGTCTAGTATGTGGTCATGTTGAGGATAGTCGTAGTCACGAGAGTGCGGACTAGGGTCTAAGTTGCGAGAGCCCGGACCTACCTCGACTTCGGTCTAAGTAGCGAGAGCCTGGACCTACCTCGACATCGGTTTAAGTTGCGAGAGCCCGGACCGATTCTAGCAATTAGGAGACACCTACACCCTTGACCACCCAAGTCACCCTACTACACTTTTGAACCCGACCTAACCCACTTATTCTTCATATTTAATTCAACTTATTAGTTAGTCATCATTTCTTTAGTTCATTGTTTAGTTTGTGTTTAGTTATTTCATTTAGCCTTGTTATAGTCTAGTTCATTGCTAGTCCAATTCCTTCTTCTCCTCTCATCACAATTCGTCAATTAGTATTTCTTTGTGTTTGTTTGGTAGCATAGTCTTGTTTTAGGCCAACCTATTCTAAACCTTGCGACACCGTCTCCGTGGACACGACTCGACTTACCCTAACTACCGTTAGGTCTTAGCCGGTTATTTATTTGGCGGTGGGGAGCCACGACAATTCCCACCATCAATTTGGCGCCGTTGCCGGGGACCAAAAGTATAAGTTCAAGCCTTTGAACTTACAAGATTGGGACGCCCCGGGAACGTCAAGACAAGGTCATGAAGAGCCTTGGTATTTGGATGCTTATGTCTCAAGCATGATTGAAGACTTTGCTAGGGCCTTCGACTTGTTCCTTCGTGCCCTTGATGGAGATGGAACTAGTTCTTGTTGTTGAAAAAGATAGAAGAATGCACCACCTTGGTTTGACGGAGTTCCACAAGAACCGTCTCTTTGTATATATCTCTTTCCCTTGTTGTTTGTTTTGTTTTGTGAACTTCTTGATTACTTGGATTGATTGAGGAGCGATGTGAGGGAGGGAATTTGATGTGTTATTTGAGTTTATTGTGATAGGTGTGAAGTGGAAGTGATTCCTAGGGAGGAGTGGGCATTGTTTGAGCTTGGATCGTGTGAAGGGAAGTCGGTTTTTGAAGTTTGGAACGAGCTTTTGGGAGCTATAGAGGGTTAGGAGACTCTTCCCGGCCTAGAATAGGTCATCCCGTCCGGGATGGAAGGCCCATCCCGACCGGGAAGGATGTCATCCCGTCCGGGATGAGGTGCACAAAAGATGGGTCTACTGACAGGTCATCCCGACCGGGACCAAAGCTTCCCGACCGGGACGAGCAGGTCATCCCGACCGGGACCACCCATCCCGACCGGGATGGACCCCTTGTTCCTCCTTTGGCCCTTTCTTTGTCGTTTGAGCCCACCCAACCACTTTATACCCCCTCCCAACCTCCCTACATGTCCTTACTCTCATAATATGACCCTTACACCTCACATACACATTTTCATCTCACTTTCTCTTCACTTTAAACCGACTTTCACATCAAAACCCACCTCACTATACCCTTGTGCCCCAACCATGGAACCGTATCGCGATTGGGGAGGAATAACGACGACGACTAGCTACATGCCGATATTGATTTATGAGACGATGGAGCGAGTGAGTTGCTAACCTTACGGTACGACAACTATCCTCTCTTTTCCGTTTTTATAGCTTGTCTTCATTTGTTTATTCCCTTCCCCTTATACACTTATGTGTCATGGTGGCTCTCGGGGCCTTGGTAGTTGTTGATCTTGACTCTCGATGATGTGACTACATCGAGAGTCATTTCAAAATCCAAATTTTTCAATATTTTCACACTTTTTTTGTAGGATTTAGTCGGATTTGGGCGGAATCCGGGCTAGGTGACTTGATCACACCTAGTCCTCCCCTCCCATTTCCTTTTATTTCTTTCTTTTTATTTCTTCCCCCATCCATATCTTTTCTTGTCTCGGCCCATGGTGACTTGACTACACCTCGGTCGGACACATTCTACCCTTTTTTCCACTTTTTGTTTTTTAGCTTTATTTTCGTAGTTTCTTTTCTTTTGTCCTCCCATGCACTACGGTCCAGCATGAGGACATTGCTCGGCTTAAGTGTAGGGGAGCAATATTCTATCGTAGTTAGTTTTATTTTCGTAGTTTTTCGAAAAATCTTTAAAAACCCTAAAAATTTGAAAAAATTTCATAAAATCAAAAAGATTTTCCTTTTGTGTGTTTTCCTTTTATGTCGTTGTATCGTGTATTTGTTGTGTTGTGCGTGTTTTGCCTCCCTTTTTCCTTATAGGTTACTTGAATCACCAATAGCTTTGGAGAGCTTTCAAGACTTCCGGTAACATCTTTATCCCTTTTTCTTCTTTATCTCTTGTGGAGTTTGGAGAAGGTTTGTGATGTGGTGTGCTCGGGTGGAGCTTTGTAATGCTTGTGGTTGATTTGGTGGCTTGTTTGGATGCTCGGGGTGGTGTTTGTGTTGTTTATGTGTTTGTCTTGTTTTGTTTTTGTTTTGTGTCCTTTTATATCTTTTTCTTTCGTTTTCGCCATGTCTTCGTTTTGTGTTGTGTTAGTGTGTCTTGTGTGTAACCGGTTTTCGAAAACCCGGTTTAGAGGCTAGTGTGCGAGTGTTTACTTTCCCTTCCTAGTGGTACAAATCGAGTCTTGGACTTTAGTCTAGTAGAATGACCCTAAATCAATGAATTCGTTGGTCCTTTACCTTGAGTCCACCTAGCTTAATAGGGATTTACTACGGGATTTGCATTTTGACCATTATGACCACCCACGGTGTGAAAAGGCCTTGGTTGCCGAGTCCCGTCCCTTAGGTGACCGTGTCTGAGGTTGTTTGATTAGTCCAAGTTCTCCACCTTTTTGTGGGTTTGAAGGGGGAAAGCGCGCTCCCAACTCACCCATTCCCCTACCTCCTACACATTTCCACACAATAAAATTGCAAATTGTTGAAGTCATCTTTCTTGTTGCAATAAGAAATGCCAAAAAGCCAAATCAAGCCAAAAGGGCAAAGAAAAGAAAAGAAAGAAAATGAAAGAAAGAAAAGAAAGAAGAAAAAGAAAAGGCACAAAATCCAAAAAGAAAATAGAAAAGAAGAAAAAGAAATGGCATGGCAAAACAAAGCAAAAATGCGAAAGAAGAAGAAAATGCCAAAAGAAAATCGTCTCACAAAAATAGAAACCTCACACCTCACAAAATAAGCCTTTTACCGACTATTACCGTGAAGAGCCTACCAAAGGACCGAGTCCCTAGGAAGGATGATAGCGGTAATGGTCGGTCTTCCCTCATTTTGCATATTTCCACCTTTTTACTTGGACTAGTTAGGCGGTTTCGGACATGGGACGACCCTCTTGGCTCACGCTAAAGGGGGCGGGTCTTCACTTACCTACAGTGTCGACTAACACCGTGGATCATCACTTCCCACTCCGCCGATCGTCCCGTAGTACGTTCTTAGAAAGTTAGGAGGACCTAGGTAAGTTACCAACGTTTTTATTGCTTTGTCGTCATACTATTAGGATTTAGTTCATTTTGGTTTGTATTGCTAGCTTGGGAACGTTGTCACTTGCCTCGAGTCCTAAACCGGTGCTTCTTTCACCGCTTGTTTGAGGGAAGCGGTATTTCTTTTGTTTTGGGTGCAACCGTTTATTTGTTTGTTTGTATGTTTGTTTTTCTATGTGTTTTGTGTCCGGTTGCATCCACAGTTTTGTCGCAAGATCCCACTTGCCTTGCGGAGTGCACTTTTCCCTCTAAGTGTACTCGCGTGAGTTGAAAGGGCGTAGGGTGCGCTAATACCTGCTCGGCTAGTTTAGTAGTTAGTTTGTGCTTACTCGAGGGCGAGTAAGGGTTAAGTGTGGGGGAGTTGATAAGTGTAGTTTGTAGTGCCTAATTTGCTGTGTTTTGGTCCCATTTCCTTGCGGAATCGCTCCTTGGGAGCGGTTCATGGGCTACTTATGCTTCCTCTAGCTCGTTTCAGGTTCTCGAGACCATTCGTGAAGAGTTGGAGCGATTCCGACTCAATACATACACTTTTCGGAGCCAACCAAGCGGAGGAACGATCACTCGATGCCTTGGATTCGACCCCGAGACCTTGGGACCCATTCCCGAGCCTCCGAGACCCGATCCCGAGTCCCGAGAATTTATGAGAAGTCCATGTGAAGCAAGGAGGAACCAAAAGGATCATATTGGAGGCCTACAAGACTCATCCCCGACGGGTATGCACCTCATCCCGTCCGGGATGAAGTGCACATTTGAAGAGGCCACTGACAGGCCGTCCCGGTCGGGACCAACCCGTCCCGGTCGAGATGACAGGCCGTCCCGGTCGGGATGATCCCGTCCCGGTCGGGACCAACATGCTGTAGCCGCGCATCATTTTTTCTTCCTCCTTCATTCTTGTACCCCTATAAATACTTTCCTCTTGTATTGTTTATGCATCTTACCTTACCCTAGACTATCTTAAGCTTCTCTACAACATATAAACCCTAGATTTAGTTCTCCTCTCATTAGTTTAATCTTCCTTTAATCTTTAGTTAATATTAGTTAATTAGTCTTGTAATTAAGAAGATTCTTGAAGACTCATCCAAGATTGACAACCTTGGGGTTCTATTTGGGTTTCTTATTAATTCAAGTTCTCATCTTTTTCATCCTATTGTAGTGGGTATAATTTCTCTTCTCTTAATCTTTGTTTTATCATCAAGTTTTAATCATTGATTATTGTTTATTGCTCTTGATTGTTTATGATGAATGTTTTGATGTTTATGATGTTGTTTTATCTTTTCATTGTTGTAGTTAGTTTGAATATGTGTGAGTAGTCTCCTTGTGGGTTAGTAGGGGGATTAAGGGTAGAATGTGGGTGATTAGGGTTTGATTAGGGGTAAAGGGTGAATCTTTGTTGTTAGTCACATACTTGGCACACCATGTGTTTGTTGAAATGCTTGTTTGAGTTGTAGTGGCCATGCTTCTCATGCTAGTCTTCCTCTACTCATTGTTTGTCTAGTATGTGGTCATGTTGAGGATAGTCGTAGTCACGAGAGTGCGGACTAGGGTCTAAGTTGCGAGAGCCCGGACCTACCTCGACTTCGGTCTAAGTAGCGAGAGCCCGGACCTACCTCGACATCGGTTTAAGTTGCGAGAGCCCGGACCGATTCTAGCAATTAGGAGACACCTACACCCTTGACCACCCAAGTCACCCTACTACACTTTTGAACCCGACCTAACCCACTTATTCTTCATATTTGATTCAACTTATTAGTTAGTCATCATTTCTTTAGTTCATTGTTTAGTTTGTGTTTAGTTATTTCATTTAGCCTTGTTATAGTCTAGTTCATTGCTAGTCCAATTCCTTCTTCTCCTCTCATCACAATTCGTCAATTAGTATTTCTTTGTGTTTGTTTGGTAGCATAGTCTCGTTTTAGGCCAACCTAGTCTAAACCTTGCGACACCGTCTCCGTGGACACGACCCGACTTACCCTAACTACCGTTAGGTCTTAGCCGGTTATTTATTTGGCGGTGGGGATCCACGACAATTCCCACCATCACCTTTATAGCCCGAAGTTAACTGACTACTTTGTCACTCCAGTTTTCGGAGCTATTCAAGTGGGCCTCTACCAGCCCACCATCACATATCCCGAGACCAAAACGGCTCGGGTATGCAATTTCATCCCCGATGATATATTCACCCTTGTTCAAGCTGAGTCCAAGGAAGGGGAAAGCAACTCCGGGCCCGTGCTGGGGCTCCTATTTGGAGAAGACAAAGCCGTCCCTACACCAAAAGACGACTTGGTCAATCTGATCCTCCGCAGCGATCGGTTTGACCCAACTAAGCTAATCCCCGAAGTTGGTGCAGATACAGGAAAAAGGGCCTGGAGGAAGACCATCAAGTGGACTGATGGCCAAGGACGGACCTACAAGCTGACCACCGGCGAGGGAGACATGCCGGATACCGAGTCAGAGTCAGAGTCAGAGTCGGAGTCAGAGTCCGAGTCTAGAGGGTCTGGTGCTAGAGTCGAGTCTGTAACCCCTCTTCCCTTATCCACTGAGGTCTCGGGGCCTGTCCCAAGGCCTCTCCCTATCCCGCCACTGACCAACGATCAGATGGCCGCTCTTTTCGAGCTTTTCACAAAATTCACTATTAATAATAATAACGAAAACCGCTCTGCTTACGACTTGTCTTATTTCCAAAATTTTCTCAATTTCAAAAACTTTATATGCAATGACATTGAGAAACCCGACGAACAGGTACCTCTGCCCCCGCATCTGATCGAGCAGCTCGAACAAAGGGAGTCCCGAGATCCGGTAATCGAAGAAACCGAGTCCATTAATGTGGGAACCACTTTAGAGCCCCAGATGCTTAAGTTGGGCCCGTCCTTGGATCAAGAGGAGAGAAAACAATTCACGGACCTCCTCCAAGAATTCAAGGACGTCTTTGCATGGTCCTACAAGGACATGCCGGGTATAGATCGGGAAATAGCCGAACACCGAATACCCATCAAAGATGGGTGCAAACCGGTAAAGCAAAAACTCCGAAGGATGAAGCCCGAATGGTCTCTCAAGGTCAAAGAGGAAGTAGAAAAACAATTCAAAGCGGGCTTTATACAAGTGTCTGAATATCCAGACTGGGTCGCAAACATCGTGCCGGTACCCAAGAAGGACGGCAAGGTGCGGGTGTGTGCGGACTTCCGGGACCTCAACAAGGCCAGCCCAAAAGACGATTTTCCGTTACCCCACATCGACATACTAGTAGATAACACGGCCGATCATGCCCTTCTATCATTCAGGGACGGGTATGCCGGATACAATCAGATTAAAATGGCAGAAGAGGATATGAGTAAGACCACCTTCATTACACCTTGGGGTACTTACTGTTACACCGTCATGTCATTTGGGCTTATCAATGCTGGGGCCACTTATCAACGGACCGCCACTACTTTACTACATGACATGATGCACAAAGAAGTGGAGGTCTATGTGGACGATATGATCGTTAAGTCCAAAGATCGAAGCGGGCACATTGCGGCCCTAAGAAAATTCTTCACCAGGCTGCGCAAATACAACATGAGGTTGAACCCTCAAAAGTGTAGCTTCGGGGTAACATCAGGCAAATTACTGGGCCATATCGTTAGCCAACGCGGCATCGAGGTCGACCCAGCTAAAATCAAAGCCATCACCGAGATGCAACCACCCAAAACCGAAAAAGAAATACGGGGGTTTCTCGGGAAAGTCCAATACATCAGCCGGTTCATTTCAAAGTTGACCATGGTATGTGAGCCCATTTTCAAAAAACTGAAGATTGGAGTGTAACACCCCGGCCCAATCCTAGGACCGGAAATGTTAACTGCGGTAGCCCGCCAGGCTTTGTACTGGTCCCACAGACCAACACGAGTCCTTTCCAGCACATTTTGTCCTCACTCATGCGCATCCCGGAAACCTTCCCAGGAGGTCACCCATCCTAAGATTGCTCCCAGTCAAGCACGCTTAACTGCAGAGTTCTTATCATGGGCAAACCAAAAAAGAAAGTGCACTTTGTTGATATGAGTAGTACTTCAAATCCCTTTAAGCAAAGCTCATAAATAGGACATCTTCAATCAATGTGGGGTGTTTCAATCACTCCCACTTGAAGAACGCAACGTCCTCGTTGCGCCTGGCAGCATAACCGCTGACCCAGAATCCACCCCCGCTATGTGCCAAATGCACGGTCGCAGGGTTGCTCTGATACCATTTGTAACACCCCGGCCCAATCCTAGGACCGGAAATGTTAACTGCGGTAGCCCGCCAGGCTTTGTACTGGTCCCACAGACCAACACGAGTCCTTTCCAGCACATTTTGTCCTCACTCATGCGCATCCCGGAAACCTTCCCAGGAGGTCACCCATCCTAAGATTGCTCCCAGTCAAGCACGCTTAACTGCAGAGTTCTTATCATGGGCAAACCAGAAAAGAAAGTGCACTTTGTTGATATGAGTAGTACTTCAAATCCCTTTAAGCAAAGCTCATAAATAGGACATCTTCAATCAATGTGGGGTGTTTCATGGAGAACGAGTACTATGGGACGACAAGTGTCAAACGGCTTTCGATAAAATCAAGGAGATTCTGTCTGCACCGCCGGTATTAATGCCACCTCAACCCAGCTTACCTTTGTCGTTATACTTAACAACGACCGAGACAGCCATGGGGGCTATGCTGGCCCAGACAGTCGATTCAGAAGAACGAGCTATTTACTACATCAGTAAAAAGTTCCTCGAATATGAATGCAAATACACAATGCTCGAAAAGATGTGCCTAGCGTTGGTTTGGGCCACTAAAAAGCTCCGACACTACATGCTAAGTCACGAGGTACATGTATTATCCAAAATGGATCCTATCAAGTACCTGTTCGAGAAGCCCATCCTTAATGGCAGAATGTCCAGATGGACTTTAATGTTAGCTGAGTTTGACCTCAAGTTTGTACCATTAAAAGCCATCAAGGGCCGGGTAGTAGCTGAGTTCCTCGCCGATAGCCCGATATCTGAAGAGGACCACACCGACACTTGGGCCTTTCCTGATGAAGACATATTCCATACTGACACCGAAACATGAGATTTGTACTTTGATGGGGCATCCAACTTTCGAGGATTCGGGGTCGGAATTCTGCTAATCTCACCACGAGGGGAACACACTCCCCTATCCATCAAATTGGACTTTGACGTGACCAATAACACAGCCGAATACGAAGCATGCATTCACGGGCTGCAAGCCGCCGCCGATTTAGGGGTAACAAACCTCCGGGTCCACGGTGATTCGTCATTGGTCATCAACCAAGCGCTCCAAAAATGGAAAACTCGGAACGCCAATCTCATGGCTTACCAAGCACGGGTACGGGTTCTAGAGAAACAATTCCAAAAGGTGGAATACATTTATCTGCCCCGGGAAGAAAATCAGTTCGCAGATGCACTTTCCAAATTAGCATCCCTGCTAAATATACCAGACCATCTTACTAGCATGCCAATCTGCGTCGAAAGACGGTCCGAGCTGGCGTATGTACACGCCATTCAGGATATCGAGCTAACCGACCCGGAACCTTGGTATCAGTCAGTCCTAACCTACTTGGCAACGGGAGAGTATCCCCCAGGAACTGAAAACCGGGCCAAGAAAGCCCTGCGGAGATTGGCAACCCAATTTGTTCGCACGGACGACGGGCAATTATACAAAAAGATGGCACAGGGGGCTCTCCTCCTATGCATCGACAAAATACAGGCCAAAAAGGTTATGACCGAAGTACACGACGGTGAAAATGACCCGCATATGAACGCCCATATGCTAGCCCAAAAAATCATGAGGCTCGGGTATTACTGGAACACCATGGAAACAGACTGTCAATTATACGTCAAACACTGCCATAATTGTCAGATCTTTGCCAATGTACAGCATATGCCATCGTCCCTACTATATACCATGACATCACCATGATCATTTTCGACATGGGGTATTGATATAATTGGAAAAGTGAACCCTTTCGGGACGGGAGGTCATTGCTTCATTTTGGTGGCCATCGACTACTTCACCAAATGGGTCGAAGCCGAGTCATACCGTATCTTGAACGCCAAGCACGTGGCCAAATTTATCCAGAATAAAATCATATGCCGATACGGGATCCCTCACGAATTTATCAGTGATCACGGGACCCACTTTCAAGCTGAAACTGCTGCGTTGCTAGCAAAATACAAGATTCAGAGGCATACATCATCACCCTACCGACCCCAAACAAATGGAGCGGTAGAAGCGACTAATAAAACAATCGTCACCATACTTAAAAAGATGGCTGAGAATTACCGGGACTGGCCCGACAAAATACCCTTCGCCTTGTGGGGGTACCGAACGTCAATTCGCACCGCGACCGGAGCAACTCCATATTATTTGACATATGGAATGGAAGCGGTTCAGCCGGTTGAGCTAGAAGTGTCATCCCTCCGGATTTTACTTGAAAGCCAAGTACCGGAAGCAGATTGGGTCCAAGCCCGATACGATTCGCTAGTCCTTTTAGACGAACGGCGATCCCGGGCCCTCAACAATATCCAAGTATATAAAAAAGGATCCAACGGGCTTTCAACAAGAGAGTTAGGCCCAGAAACATCAAAGAAGGGGATTTGGTCCTAAAATCGGTTTGTGCCTTACTACCGGTTGACCCAAGGGGGAAATTCAAACCCAATTGGGCTGGGCCATACTTAGTCAAGAAGGTCCTATCAGGAGGAGCGGTGATGCTGACAGACTTGGACGGGAACGAATTTGTCAACCCAACCAACTTGGACCAGCTGAAGCGCTACTATCCTTAAACCCCGTCTCAATGTCGTTTGCAAAAATTTATAAATGTTTGCCTTTTTATAAATTTTCAAAAATTATAGACAAGTCAATAAGTTAGAATTAATTATTCTACTGTCGCACATCTCGAATTAATAATCTTGATGTATTTCAAAAATTGCAAAAAAAAAATCAATTAATCAATTTTGAACTACATTTGGTTTGATTCTGCTAATTGTGGATACGTACGCAACCCCTCAAAAGGGTAAAACCACTGCAATAAACGAAAAGACGGGAACGGTATTCATTAATATGTCTTTATTAAAAAGCCGACAAACTCGGGAATTACAAAAAAAAAAAATGGCAAATCACAAAAATCACACCAAAAAAAAATAATAATACTCAAATAGTAAAATAAAGGAGACTAATATCCGGGCATCTTGCCCTTTCCTTTGTCCTTTGGGTCGCGTGGAGCCCGAGGTCGCCAGGGCGGGGACCAGCGTTCCCGAATCACAAGAGGAACCTCCTTAGCCCGAACCCGTTTCTTTGACGATGGGTCTTCGGCAACAGTCTCCGGTCCAAGTCGAGCCCGCACGTGCTCGGGTAGCCTATTCCGTGGGCCAAGTCGGTCCTGCACGGCTAGTTTTGGGCCCAGTCTCCTTTCCAAGTCAGTCTGGGGGCTCACCTTCCTCCAAGCACCTTTAGCACTAGACCCTCCAGCCTGAGTCTTAGTCTTTTTCTTCTGACCTGACATGAGACGAACCATGGTAGCCGGGGTGTCACCTTCATCAAAGAATCCCCTGTTGTCTTTAGCTTGCTCCCTTCGCAGCAGGTCGAAAGCTTCATCAACCTTCAGAGCAGCTCGGGCCTTGGCATCCCCCGCTTTAGTCCACTTCACATATGAATCCGAAACCCAAGTCGAGTGGCGAGATCTGGTGACGGGCCAAGTATGCCGGGTGTAGCACCTTTGCATCCAGGTGTCACACATCACATCAGTCAGTTGGGTAGGGTCACTCACAACTGCTTCAATTTCTGGGATCTGTTGGGTCCATCCATACTGCTTTAGTATGCGATCCGGGTAGAGATGAATTGTCTGCCGGAAAGATAGGATCACCTGATAACGGGCTCTGTCCCTCGGGTCCAAGCCAGTCCAAAGATAGATGGGCCACCATGGTACTATCCATCGAATTAGCGGGCCGCTGTGGAAAGACAACACCTCGTCCCAATACTTCTGGGTAATTTTACGAGAAAAGTCAATGGCCCGCCTCCTCGTCGTCACCTGGTTATGACGATAATTGCTCGCATCAAGGGGAGGATCTATCACTGATAGCCTCTCATATAGCCAAATCTGCAAAAGGAAACAAAAACATGAGCTCCCGAGACAAAATAGGCGTCCGCCTAAGGGCACTCGATCGAGTACCGGGGTGACTCGATCGAGTGGCACCTCTGAACAAAAACAGAAGGTTTTTTATCGAGGGCACTCGATCGAGTGCCAGGGTGACTCGATCGAGTGCCCACTGCTGCAGGCAATCCGAAAAAAAAAATCAAAAAATCGAAAAGTTGAGAAATTGAAAAAATAACAAAAATCCGACATACTTGCAGCAATCGGGTGCTCCCGGTAAGACGACTTGATGAGTCCCTCTTGCGATTGTCCAAGCCTTGGATAATCTCGCCCGTGATCAGCCAAGCCGGGCTGTGTTCAGTCTCCATCAAATCCACTACGGTCATGAGACGGATGTTTCCCATGCATGATAATAAGTCCAGGTGACCTTCAAAAGCATAGACATGGAGCATACAGAAAGAGAAAGCCCTACGGCTATGAATCGGTCTGACCCGGACATCACGCGGGTTCATAAATTTCTCAGCCAGATCAATTAGGGAAACTGTGTTGTCATCTCCAGTCATACGAGATACTTCGTTATGGGAGAGCCCTAAAAATTCTCGCAGCTTCCTCCTTGGGTCATAGACTGAATACGGGACGGCTGGACGAAGTATCGGGTTCCACCCTCCCACAGCTGCGATCTCCTCAGGTAAAGGGCAGACTTCGCCCCGAGGAAAGGCAAAGACATGATATATGTCGTCCCAGTAGGACAAGCATGCATCCAGGAAGTAACGATCAACCACCATCTGACGGAACGGGTACAACTGGGAAATACCCGTCTGGTTGAGAGCTACCCTATCTGTGTCCCTAAAACGACGGGTCCATTCCTGCAGCATCACAGTTAATCTATCAATTCCCATGGCTAGTTTCTTGAAAGGGATGAAGAGGTTTTCTTTTGAAAAGGGGTTGAATTGTAATGGAATTATGAAGAAAATCAATGACAAGGGAGGGATATTTATAGTATTGATTCTATAGCCCTCTTTCCATATCTTTTCATGCACAAGGGTTTCCTAATCCCAATTGGAATCAACCCACAAGTCTAGTCTTGATACTAGCACGAAAATACGCATCCCGAACTTTCCTAATTCGTGTTAGGAGTCAAAAATCTCAAAGTTTCCAAATTTCAAAAAAATCTCAAAATTTCGAAATTTCAAAAAAATTCAAATTTTCAAAAATTCAAAAAGACATTTTCCCCAGCGCGAGTCATTTTACTGCCTACGTGTTGCATGCATTTTATGTGACTTATACAGGTACGACTCAAACAGGGACGTGCAACCCACTATATCTCCCCAGCGGAAGCCAACGACGGCATTTTATGGGATGGGCCTACAAACAGGCACACCCGGGACTTATGCGACAAGTCCAATTCCCCACGGAGGTATTGTCATCAGCTCAGGTATGACTTCTAGCGTATGGCTGGCGAGCCCTTCACGCGAGTCTAATGGACTATAAACGACCCGAACGGAAGTCTACCAGGTCTTAATTGACTTGGTAGCTACTCTGACTTTCGCCTTGTCCAAGCCTCAGTCAGAGTGGGGGCTCTGTAGACACCCGCATTTTGATTGCCAAGTGTCTATGGTAGTTTCCAAAAAACACCCGATGATGATCGGACACTAACACATTTCTACGCGCTCGGATATGGGCTCAAATCCACTAGTTGTTGGCTAAAGCAATTATGGAGTACAAATCTCACAAAATTGACCTCAAAATCAAGCCCTGCGGACCGTTCCGAGGCAAACAAGACTAGTTTAGGTCAAAACCGACACCGGAAATAAAACTGACTTTTTAGCGATGGGGTCAACCCTGGTCCAAGTCGTTTCCGAGACACACACAAAACAGCCTTTCAAACATCAAAAGTCCAATTCAAACACAAAACCCATAAGAAATCCAATCCACGGTCCAAAACACCGGACCCATGCGATCCAGCTGGGCCACTCGATCGAGTGCCCAGCCCACTTGATCGAGTGGGCCCTTATCCAAGCCCAACGGCTGACGC
Organism: Agrostemma githago; assembly: GCA_958450325.1. Lineage (NCBI taxonomy): Eukaryota > Viridiplantae > Streptophyta > Magnoliopsida > Caryophyllales > Caryophyllaceae > Agrostemma > Agrostemma githago. The sequence goes on along the minus strand of OY288239.1, from coordinate 24,947,073 downwards.
GCTGGGCCACTCGACCGAGTCAGCCACTTACTCGGTCGAGTAACCCTAACCGGGGTCCTTGGCTTTGCCTATATAAGCAACCCCATGCACACACAATTGAACAACTTTGATCATCCTTAAAAAAACCCTAATTCTACCCTAATCAACACACCCTTTCTACAACACTCAAACCCTAAGCCTAGCTTTAGGAATCGAAACCCTAACCACCATAACTCAACCTCCATAAATCTCGAAACTCCCATGTTAAAGCCACGACTACGAGTACTATCCGAGACAAGAACATGTAGGTTGAGGGTGCAAAACCCGTCTTCTTCCTTCTCCTCTCTCTCTCGTCTTTCCTCTTTTTCTTTTTGTTTTTTTGTCTTCTTTTTACTCCTTTATCGCATCTGTAATATCGATAATATAATTAGTATTAAAACATTAAAATACTTGTCGATTTGTGTCGAGTATGAGGGATGTCGGAATAAGGAAACCCGAATATACAAGTGTACCGCACACAGCGTTGCCGGTCGCTTATTCCGACACCCCAATTACTTGATTATTGAAGCAAGTCAATTTAAACAATAATTCGTTATTTTTGTTTTCGTTGTCATCAATCACATCTATCGTCAATTACAAGCTATCTTTCAAATCGCGCATCTTTCAATAAGGGTCGAAACCCGTTGACGTGGATCCGACATCACACAGTCCCTAGGGATTTATTTCGATGTCAGAGAAGCCGAGGGAATCAAGTCTTTCAATTCAAGCGTTGATCTATTAGATTCGATACCAATTTCATAATTGGACGTCGAATCTAGCGATCTTGTTACATAGATTAATTAACGCGATTTCTATTGATGCTAAAGTAATTGTCATACAATTCGTTAGAATTACGACATTATTAAACGCGGAGGAAATTTATTTGTGTTGCGATAGTTAATTTAAAACGACTTAAAGCAATTTTCTTTTTTTTACCCTAGTATTCCATATCGATTCAATAATCGAATATGGGATACAACGAGTATTCAAGTTTAGAATCGAGTATAAATTCCATAATATTTATGCCCAATTCATCAAATCATCAAAATTAAAAGCAATTTCGAAATCGATAACAAAATTGCAAACGAACCTGGTTCGTACAGGTGCCACTCGACTGAGTGCCTATGCCACTCGATCGAGTGACATCACAAAAACCGAAACAGAATATCTTTACGACCTCCACTCGGTCGAGTCTCACAGTGACTCGGTCGAGTGGCAACGTACTCGGTCGAGTTGGTCAATAACTCGGTCGAGTAGGGTCACGAAATCCGAACAGAACCTTTTTTAGAGATCCACTCGGTCGAGTCCCTCAATGACTCGGTCGAGTGGCCCTTTATCGCGTCAAAGCGCGAGTCCCACAAATTACTCGAGTCATATTCATATCTTTTCACGACTTAAGTCGACGCGTGTCCAATCAATCACGTGAAAGCTTCACTTTTCAAAACCATACGTCATCATATTTACATCATCTCGTCTCATTCAATATTCGCAAACCGTTAATATCGTTATACCGTTACTAACCGTTTGTTGTTTCTTTTGTCAATTTTGGTTGTTTATTTTATCGTACTAAAATCAACCAACATGCTAAATTTTACTTCGACATAGAATTAATTGCATTAAATCGACCTAGAAACCCTTTTCAATTTCTCACATGCTTAGGGAAAACAATGTTTGCATAAGCATTTTCACCGTTCAACTAATGCGCGTATTAGAAAGTCATTCGAGATCTTAGTAGAGGCCGCTAGTGCGGGCGGGGTATGGTGTCCTTCGTGGGCTTCCCAACACGTACCCTCACCCCTTACTCAGAACCTCGGTTTCTGGATGCCTGAAACCGTTGGCGCACGAGAGTCATTTCATACACGATAACCGGTATTGACGGTATCGGTATCAGGTGCAAAGGGACGAGCCCAATAAACTCTGACATCGGAAATGGGCCGTATTTTGTACACGGCCCACTACGACATAGAGTGGGTTTGAATGGGCCCGAACTCCCACAAAGTTCGGTGGCGACTCCACTTCGATTTAAATTTCCATTCGATCCGTTTTCATATGGAGATTCATTCGCCTCCCCAAACCCGCGCGTGGCCGCGTCGGGGTGGACCTATGTCATGTCCACAATATTATAAATAAGAGTAATCATTCTTTATTCGATATCTACCAAAAGTCCTTTGAATCTCAAAAAGAGTTATTAAGATTATAAACCTCAATTAATTATCATATATTAAAAAATTATGATGAGGTAATAAAATTTTATATTATATCAAAAAATTATGATGAGGTGATGAAATTTTATATTATAAATAAAAGTAATCTTTCGGTTTTAAATATCGACCAAGAAAAACTTTTAAATTATCCTACGTCAAAAAATTATGATGGGGTGATGGAATTCTATATTTTTTTTGAAATTCCCATGAGGGAAACTAAATAATAATTTCAGTAGCCACAATTCGGCTAACAGTGGACAGAAGATCAGTCCCTCAACGTGTCGTACCTTCACCCACTGAATCGATGTGTGCGAGAGCATGCGCAACGCCCTTACAGACCCTTCTCGAGAAACGCCAACAAATAGAGCTAAATGACTCGCCAAGTAGGTAAATCTCGTCTAGAATAAAAAACAAGCTGCTACGACCCTGCTTCTTCTCGACAATGGCATCAATAATGACCTTCCCGTCGCTCTCGATGATAATGTCATCATGCCCCTGACTCCGACCCTCCATCATTCCTTCTAGTATGGCAACCGCCTCCGTGATCGAAAGTTCCCACTCCTCCCTACGATGAATTGTAAACGCCCATAGCACCTTCCCCACAGCATTCCTGCACACCCCGCCCATTCCCACTCCCTTACCCTTCGTCTTTCCTGCATCCACGTTAAGTTTTACCCTTCCCTGTTCCGGTGGCACCCACTTCTCCATATGCGCAGCGGCAGCCGAGCCTCCATGCATCCAGCCTCCCCCGGTACTTGTCTTCAGTCATGGAATTCTATACTATAAATATTAGTAATCATTCGATTTTAAATATCGACCAAAAACCTTTTGAGTCTTAAAAAAACATTTAATAAGTATATAAGACTATAAATTTAAAATCATCCCACATTGAAAAATTATAGTGAGGTGATGAAATTCTATATTATAAACGAGAGTAATGATGTATTTTTTTAGTCTTAAAAAGAGCTGATGGAGGACTATAACTTAAATAAATTATTCCACATCGAAAAATTATGATAAGTTGATGAATTCTATATTATAAATAAGACTAATCTTTCATTCTTAAATATCAATCAAAAAAAACTTTTAAGTCTTAAAAAGTCTTTTAATAAGACTACAAACTTAAGTAAAAATAATCTTATATCGAAAAATTATACTTAAAAATAATCTTAAGTTAAAATAAGGTGATGAAACTTTATATTATAAATAATACTGCGTAGTAATCATGTGTGCTCTCAGATATTAACCAAAAATCTTTCGAGTCTTAACATATATTAAGATTATAACATAAGTAAAACTGTCCCACATTTGAAAAATTATAAAGTTTCATCAAACATAAATCATTTGAGTCTTAAAAAAAGGTGTTAAGACTATATACTTAAATAAAAAATTATAATAAGGTGATGAAATTCTATATTATATAAATAAAATTAATAAATAAAATTCCTAAGACATCAACCAACTTCAGTAATTCTCCCACATCGAAAAATTATGATGAGGTTATAAATTTCTACTAAATAAGAGTAATCATTGTTTTTAAATTTCAACCAACAAAAAAACTTTTGTTTTTTTAAAAAACTATGATGGAATTCTATATCGTTGTTTTTTTTAAAATTATGATGAGGTCATGAATTTGTAGTCTTATTTTTTGATTTGTTTTTAAAAAACTTTTGAGTTAAAAAAATGTCTTAATAAGACTACAAACTTAACATTATCCCACATCGAAACAATTACAATAAGTTACAGTGATGATTCTATATTATAAATAAGACTACAAATTTTAATTAAATTATTTCACATCGACAAATTATAATAAGGTGATGGATTTCTATATTATAAATAATAGTACTAATTATTTGTTCTTAGATATCAATCAAAATTTTTTGAGTCTTAAAAAACTCTTAAGCCTATAAACTTACGTAAATTATCACACATCGAAAAATTATACCTCTCTCTTTTGAGTCTTAAAACACTCTTAAGACTATAAACTTAAGTAAATTATCCCACATCAAAAAATTATACTCCCTACTATTTTTTGCCTCATTTCATTAAAATATCCTTCACAAATATTAAGGTAATGGAGAAAAAAATAGTGGACGAAGAGAGTATAATAAGCCGATGGAATTCTTTTATATAAATAAAAGTAACCATTTCTCCAAATTATGATGAGGTGATGAAATTCTATATTATAAATAAGACTAAACATTCGTCCTTAGATATCAACAAAAAAAATATTTTAGTCTTAAAAAAAGTTCTTAATAAGACTACAAATAAAGTTAAACTAGATTATTACATATCGAAAAATTATAATGAGGTGATAGAATTTTATATAATCTTTCGTTCTTAGATATTAAGCAACAATCTTTTGAGACTTTAAAAAAATTCCTAAGACTAAGACTATATAGTTAAAGTATAATTATCCCGCATCGAAAAATTAAGATGGGTTGATTGAATTCTATATATTATAAATAAGTGTAATCATTCGTCTATAAATAAAAGTTCTTAATTAGACTATATCTAAACTTAAATAAACATAAGTAAAATTATCCCACATCGAAAAATTATAATAAGGTGAATTTTTTTTATTATATAAATAAGAGAATCATTCATTCAAAATATATAATAAGATGATCAAATTCGATTATATAAATAAAGAGTAATCGTTTGTCCTTTTAACTTTGACATAAAAACAAACTCTTTTAAGTCTTAAAAATTGCTCTTAAGACTATCAACTTAATTAAGTAAATTATACCACATCGAAAAATTATGATGAGGTGATGAAATTCTATATCGTAAATGAGTAATCTTTCGGTTTCAAATATCAACCAACAATCTTTTGAGTCTTAAAAAGCTTTTAAAAAGAATACAAACCAAATATTATCTACATCGAATAAAATAAAATAAGGTAATGATTCTATATTATAAATAAGAGTAATCATACGTTTTTGTTGGTCTTAAAATCATATCTTAAGACTATAAACCTTGAGTAAATTATCCTACATCGAAAAACTATGATGAGACGATAGAATCTTATATTATTGATGGACCATTTTTAGTCGTATTTATTACGATGGTTTTGGTGTATTTTGTTGAGCTAAATCAGTTGTCTTGTATCGCATTTGTGTCAGTTCGGTATGAATGTAATATAAGCTATTTTGATGATGCTAATCATTGGACCGTTGATTTGGGCCAAGAGCGAATGAAACATGAAGGAAAAGATGGTCCACTTGAAGACCCGGAATGATAGAATCGAAGGATCATGCGAAACAGCAGCAGCCGTCCCAGGCGAGTCGCTCTACACGAGTCGCGCGATCAGGCGAGTCGCGCGACAGCCATGCGGGTCGCCCGGATGACTGAAACTCCTTATGCGTCTCGTCCTATTTCGTGATACTTTGCTACGTTTTTAAGACTTTGGTTTTAATTAGGAAACTTTATTATTACTAGGACATTTTTATTATTTTATTATTATTAATAGACTATTATTAGTTTAAGCTTATTTTAGCATTATCATTATTCACATCTCGTCTAGTTTTATGTAACCTTGAGAAGAAAGGGAGGGCCTTTGAAGAACCCTAATTTTTCATCTCAAGTATGTGTAACTAATCTACTCTACTTAGATTTAAGCCTTTGAAACGCTCGAGAAACGTTTGTGAGTTTGAATATTTTGATTGTTAACCTTGATTATTATGAATTGCTTAGTTATTAATTTCATGAATGTTGTTGTTAATTGCTAGGTGTACAACTAGTACTTCATTTCATCGTTCTATCGTTAGTATTGTTAATTGAGTAGGATTTACTGATTAACTTTACATTAGTAACAACTAGGAATTAATATTGAACGGGATACGTTGTTATTAGTTTTAGGAGCGATTCATATAAATATAAATATATATATATATAGGCGCGACTAGATTGTACGTGCTGTTTATTCTCTATCAAATTCTCAGATCTATATTGCTTCTGTCTAATTGAACCTAGAATTAGATTGTTTAGGTTGTTTTACGGTTAGGGTTAATTAAGAACGAGATTCGTCTTAGTTAACTATTCATAAGAGAATTGGAATTTTATGTTCACGATAAAGTAGTCAAGGTTATTAATTGAAACCGTCTTATGATGATCAATCACTATTGAGTGTGGATTCGTGCTTGTGTCTAAGTTCTTTTTCATCATTTGATATCTCAAGTTATTATATTTTTACTTTAGGGGGCGTTTGGTTCATCAAAGGGAAAGATAATGAAATCAACAAAGGAAAACTGAGGGAAAGGAATGAGATTACCCCAAATTTAGGTTGTTGTTTGGCTTCAATGAAAGAGAATGAATTTGACCCAACCTTCACTCAAACCTCAACATTAGCGGTGTGCCATCATATTATTTATACTTATGTAAAATAATTTTACATAATAATTACTACAATACGATAAATTTTAAAAAATACGTTTTCTTTTTAGTTGATAAATTAAGGCATCAAAAATTATTTTGACCCAACTTTGACTCATATTTGACCTGACCCGAAAGTGTGGTGATGTTCATAATGGTGGTAGGTGGGTCTTGGTGGTGGTCGTAGTGGTGGTGGTGGTGATGGTGGCGGTTGTTGGTAATGGTGATGGTGATGGTGATGACTAGGTTGGTGAGTGGGGAAAGGGAATCTCATTACCTTGGGGGGTGAGGGTAAGAAGTTAGAGGAGTTTGGGGGAAAGGGAATGATTGAATTGGCTAAACAAACACAAACAAAGGGAATCATGAACTTTGATTCCCTTTCCCTTTCCTGAATACCTCAAGCCACGGCCCCTTAGTTTGTTAGATAATTAATCATAAACCCCCCCTTGGTTACTACGATCTCTAATTGTATTAGAGATTGATTTCATCTACACTTAGTTATCGTAATTTGAGGCATACGACTTATGCTTGTCAAATTTTGGCGCCGTTGCCGGGGAGTCGGTTTTAATTATTTTTGTGTTTTCTAGTGTAGTTTTTAATTTTCTTTTTATTATAACTAATTTTATTTTCTTTTGTGTAGTTTATGTATAATACTCGATCATCTAACTTGAACCTCGAGGCATTCGACTCAGAGATTGAACACACTTTTTTCAGGTCACGGAGAATCGGAGAAGGAGCAATAGTTATCGGAACACAGGAATTCGAGGCTCTAGAGTTTAACAACGATATTTCTATTATTCCCGTGAATACTGAAGTTTCTTCCGAATCCGAAGACGAGTCGGACACCATGGCCAACACAATTAAGCAGCTGACAGCACCCGACCTTGCACAACAACCTTTGTGCATTACGTACCCGCCATTGGGTGCGAATGCCACTTTTGAATTGAAGTCGGGTTTGATCCATCAATTACCCACATTTCATGGCTTAAGCGATGAGGACCCTAAAAAGCACTTGTCGGATTTTCATATTGTTTGCTTGAGGATGAAACCGCCTTCCGTCACTGATGAGCAATTTAAGTTGCGGGCCTTTCCCTTCTCGTTGAAGGATGCTGCGAGGGATTGGTTGTATTACTTGCCACCGGCAAGTATTGATACGTGGGTGAAGATGAAGAAGACGTTCCTCGAAAATTACTTTCCGGCGTCTTGAGCTTCCCAATTGAAGAAGCAGATTAGTAATGCGGAACAACGAGATGATGAAACGATGTACGAATATTGGGAACGTTTCAAGAAGTTGTGTGCTACATGCCCTTATCATGGCTACAATCCTCAAGGCCTTGTGATGTACTTCTGTGGAGGTCTCTATATGTGGAAGATGCCCGCACCGTGAATGCGGCATGTGGTGGATCGATCGTGAATAAAAGCCTAGATGCTGCTACAGAGGTTGTCCAGGAGCTAGCTGAAAGGTCTAGAGATTTTTCTCGAAGATATCCCAAATGGAGAGTGCATGCCATAGGTAATTCATCATCCTCGAGTCTTGAACATAAAGTCGATAACTTAACGGTTCTTGTCCAAAATATGATGTCGGGGAAAACAAATCAAGTTATGATGTGCGGTATTTGTTCTACCGAGGGACATCCAAGTGAGCATTGTCCTCACATGCTTGAAGAGGATCAAGAGGAGGTGAATGGAATATGGGAAACCGGGGAAAAGAAGAAATGGGACCCCTACTCTACTACCTTTAATCCCGGATGGAGAGATCATCCCAATATGAGGTGGAGAACTCGCCAAAGGGATCAACAATTTAATCTAGGGAATCAAGTGTCAAGCGAAGCAACAATTCTTTGCCAAACAACAAGTTCCTAACAAAGTTCCTTCTCCACCCCCAAATAGTGGTCAAATGTCCACCGAGGACCTGATACGCGCTTTGGTTGCTAGTCAAGCTACGGTAACCACCCAAATGTCCAATCTTCAAGCTACAGTTCTTCAACATAAAACGGAGAACAAAGCTAGTATCCAAAACATGGAAACTCAATTGGGACAAATGGCGACCTCTATTAGTCATTTGGAAGCTCGAGATTCTACGGGGCTCCCATCCCAAACGGGGGTGCCTTTTAAGAATGTGAGTGTCATTTCATTGAGGAACGGAAGACAATTAGAGGAGGTCGAGAAGGTGAAGAAGGTAGCGAAGCAACCGGTTGTTCGAGAGGAAGAAGAAGAGATAGTGATCGAGGAGGAAGAGCAAACACCTATTGTCAAGGGAAAGGAGCTCGTTACTACTACAACGATTGTGGAACCGGAGGTACCTTTCCCCGATGTACTAAAGAGAACTTGCCACTTTGAGCACGATAAGGATATTTATGAGGTATTTGAAAAGTGCGAGGTAAATATTCCCCTTCTTAATCTTTTGAAAAGTATTCCTAAATATGCAAATTTTTTAAAAGAATTGTGCACTATTAAAAGGAATAACAAGATAAAAGGGGCAAAGAAAGTTAAGGTAAGTGAACATGTGTTCGCCGATTTTCAACGGAAACTACCACCTAAATGTAGTGATCCGGGTATGTTCACAATTTCTTGCACCATTGGTAACACTAAATTTCATAAGGCCATGCTAGATTTAGGAGCTTCTATAAATGTGATGCCTTATTCTGTGTATAAATCTATTCAACTTGGTCTTTTGAATAATACTAGTGTTGTAATTCAGTTGGCGGATAGATCGAATGTCTACTCGAAAGATGTTATCGAGGATGTTCTTGTTTTAGTTGACAATCTAATCTTTCCTGCTGATTTTTATGTGCTAGACATGGAACATGATCACCATGTGGCTCCAATTTTGATAGGAAGGCCGTTCTTGAAAACGGTTGTAGACACCCATATTTGGACCTGGTGGCTTTAGAAGTGCCCAACAAACACTCGATGACGATCGGGCTGCAACGCGACGCGGGTTCGCGGTGTTTTAGATAGTTTTTCTATAGAACAGATCAAATTAATTTCTCAAAAAAATTAAACTAACATCTTGACAGCCTTAGTCGTGTCGTTACAGTCGCGTAGACACTAATTATAGTCAATTCTGACACTGGGACCCCAAGTCGGTCCCGAAACTCGAACCGAGTCAGCACCGCACCAAACAAACCCGGGGATGCACACCCGAGGCCCACTAAACACCACGACGCTAGGTCAAAACAGGGGAAGACTTAATCCCTAAGCTTCATATTATACACTCATCTCTCGGGTTTGGAAAGTATCAAAATCGTATCTCCAAAACTTCGAGCGCCTCACCTTGCGCGCCTGTATCTTCCCGCGCCTAAACCCAGGCGCCTGAGTTCTGGTGCGCCTGGGCTCAGGCGCCTATCCGGGTTACGAGGACCGAAAAACACCTATAAATACCCTCCTCCACCCCCTCATTTCGACACACACTTCAATTCTCTCTTCCCTCTTCACTCGTAAAGAGTTTCTCGCTAAGGGCTCGCACTCCGACACCCGAGGCAAACGATCCACTCGATCGTAGTTTCGATAAAGCGACATCGATGCTACTCCTCACCTTCGAGCACTCCACTCGATCCTGAGGTGCTTGTGTTCGACTAACTATAGTCTAGTAACGGAGTTCTGTCGGATTAGCCGCAGAACTAACAAGTAGTAGCGAAGCTCTGCCAGAATAGCCGCAGGAAGGGCCAACGGTAACAGAACTCTGCCAAAATCACCGGGCAAGCTAGGAGGATCCGCCTTTGAAGTCGAGTCGTCACTAGGTTGTTATCTAAACAAAACTTTACATTCTCGCACCTTTATTATTATGCACTACGATAATACTAAATGTGGATACTAGGTCCACGACACTTACTAAAACACGTAACGTCCCAACTTCAACCACAAACATTAAAATACACTAAATAGACCCGAGTAATTCCGAGATCTGTTCTCAACTATCTATGCATCGTGTCCCGTTTAATGTATCCTTCGAGGGTGTAACTCCTCACAATGTGATTTACTTACATTGGCATTTACAGTTTTTCGTATGATTTATTGCTTTTATGACTTAATAATCGCATGCTAAATCACCTAACACGGAATTTAAAATGTAAACAAGCTAAAAATGAACAAAGTGATGGTCGGGTTCCGCATTAGTCCCGGTGCTCACCTTACTAGGTTCGATGCATCCCTACTAATACCGAATCGACGTATCTTAAGCAGCATACCAGGTAAGGTATACCCCGAGAATGACTAATATCCGTATTATCACGTTAAACTGACTTGCTAATACCTATAATATTAGTACTCTCTAATGTCCTACGTGCATCTTTTCATGGCCTGCTTGTCACGTGAAATCGCATGCAAAGACTGTAAACACAATTATTTCGACGACAAAATTTACTTGTCCTTAAACAACCGACGTAGCAAAAGGTATAGGGTGAAAACAATGGACGTTACAGTACTTCCGCCACAACGAAAGAACAAGGTTATCAACCCAACGATTGATTAGTAGAGGCCGCTATAGTGCGGGCGGTATTGGGTGTCGACGTCTATCGGATGTTGGCTTCCCAATACGTACCCTCACACCTTACTCAGAATCGACTGTTTTCGGATGTCCGAAACCATTGGCAATGAGAGTCATTCCAGGCATGGAGTGCTTAAGGGTAGAAGTCTTTATCTTTAGGTCCTGTGCCCCTCAACTTTGAGCCGGCTAAGGGTCAAAGTTGACTTGAACGGTTTTTCAGTCCCCATAATTGACTCGGTGGCGACTCCACAAATCGGCAACGAATTCAGTTCACTAAAAAGGTCGCCTTACCAAACATATCGGCCTTTAAACATTTACAACCACGACTCGATCGATTCCTAACGGAAACACGGGTGCCCGCACCCGTCTAGTTCAAGTCCGGATCGTCATCCGAATCGAGGTCCGAAACATCGTCCCGTACGCGAGATCCGACCGGCCTCCGACTGAGAGGGGGCCACGTGGGTGGCCGCCGCCATACATTAAAAGACGGGTCGATCCCACGCGGGTGCGCGTGGGGCGCCGGATGGTGCGGACAGACGTCCACAACGGTAAGCACGAAGATTGATGTCTCTAATGGATCTATGTTTATGGAGTCCAATGGCCAATTAGTAACCTTCATAATCTATGATGCCATGAAATACCCCGTAGATCACCATTCTGGCAATTTTATTGATGTCGTTGATCCATTAGCGTTGGAATTCTTTGACCTTAATGGTTATGATGAGTTGCAGGTAGCTTTGGGGAACAGTGTAAGTAACGAGGAGGTAGAATATGTCTTTTCTGCTAATCTGCAGGAAGTTGTGGCGGAATTGCATGATTCGAGGAGACCACTGTCTAATTTTCAGAACTCGTTACCACTAACTGTACCTAGGGAGAAATTGTTGCCTTCTATTGTGCAGGCACCTGTGGTGGAGCTTAAACCTCTACCAGAGCACTTGAAGTATGTGTTCTTTGGTGAGGGAGAAACACTCCCGGTTATCATCTCTAGTAAGCTCACCGAGGAACAAGAGAGGAAGTTGAAGGATGTTCTTGTGGAGAACAAGCAAGCCATTGGATGGACAATTATCGACATTAAAGGTATTAGTCCAAATACTTGTATGCACCGGATTTTACTCGAAGATGATGCTAAACCAGTGAGGTAACCACAACATCGATTAAATCCTCCTATGATGGAGGTAGTGAAGAAAGAAGTTCTCAAGCTACTATAAGTCGGTATGATTTTTCCTATTTTTGATAGTAAATGGGTGAGTCCTACGCAAGTAGTCCCTAAAAAATCGGGGATGACCGTAGTAGAGAACAAAGATGGTGAGCTTGTCCCCACTAGGATTCAAAATGGGTGGAGGGTGTGCATTGATTACCGTAGATTGAATGCGGTAACTAGGAAAGACCACTTCCCCCTCCCCTTCATTGACCAAATGCTAGAAAGATTAGCGGGGAAAACCTACTATTGCTTTTTAGATGGATATTCGGGCTATTTCCAAATAGCTATTGCCACCGAGGATCAAGAGAAAACCACATTCACTTGTCCTTTTGGCACGTTTGCGTATAGACGCATGCCTTTTGGTCTTTGTAATGCACCCGCGACATTTCAACGATGTATGATAAGCATATTTTCAGAATATGTAGAACATTTCATTGAAGTGTTCATGGATGACTTTACGGTGCATGGTGAATCTTTTGATTCTTGTTTACATCATCTATCTCTTGTGCTTAAACGTTGCATTGAAACTAACCTTGTCTTGAATTCAGAGAAGTGTCACTTTATGGTGGAACAAGGTATAGTTCTCGGACATGTGGTTTCATCGAAGGGTATAGAGGTAGATAAAGCAAAAATTGATACCATTTCTTCTCTACCTTACCCTACTAATGTTCGAGAAGTGCGGTCTTTTCTTGGTCATGCAGGTTTTTATAGAAGATTTATTAAAGACTTTTCTAAGATAGCCACACCATTGTTCAAATTGCTTCAAAAGGCGATAGATTTTGTATTTGATAAAGCTTGCAAGAAGGCTTTTGATGAGTTGAAACGTAGGCTCCAATTATTCAAGCACCGGATTGGTCTCTCCCCTTCAAGATCATGTGTGATGCAAGTGATTACGCATTAGAAGCAGTGTTGAGTCAAAGAGTCGGCAAATTAGCTCATGTCTTTCACTATGCTTCCATGACCCTTAATGAAACTCAAAGGAATTACACCACAACAGAAAAGGAGCTCCTAGCAGTCGTGTACGTGTTAAAGAAATTTCGATCCTACTTGTTAGGAACGAAGGTGATTGTGTTTTCTGACCATGCGGCATTGTGCAATTTGATGTCTAAGAAAGAAGCCAAGCCGAGATTGATCCGGTGGATTCTTTTACTTAGTGAGTTCGATCTTGAGGTGAAAGACAAAAAGGGAGCTGAGAATGTAGTTGCCGATCATTTGAGTCGGTTGGTTGATGTTGATTCCGGGTCGCATGAGAAAGAGTCGGTAAAGGGTGTGTTTCCCGATGAAAGTTTATTTGCGCTTAACTCGGTTCAACCTTGGTATGCGAATATGGTAAATTTCTTTGCTCATCTAAATTTCCTTCGGTTTTCTCGAAATCTCAAAAAGACAAGTTTCGTAGTGATGCGAAGTACTATGTGTGGGATGAGCCATATCTATGGAAACATTGCTCCGATGGTGTTATTAGAAGGTGTGTCCCGGAAAATAAGATGACCTCGGTTCTCACGTTTTGTCACTCTCAAGCGTGTGGAGGTCACTTTGGTGCACGGAGGACGACAAGGAAGGTGTTAGATTGTGGTTTCTATTGGACCACCTTGTTTCGAGATGCCCAAGTCTTTTGTCAAGCTTGCGACAATTGTCAAAGGGTGGGGAATATTTCTCGGAAAATGAGATGCCTCAAAGTTATATGCTTAATTGCAAGATATTTGATGTATGGGGGATCGATTTCATGGGGCCGTTTCCAAACTCGAACGGTAATCTCTACATTTTACTTGCAGTCGATTATGTGTCCAAGTGGGTGGAAGCGATCCCCACTAAGATCGATGATTCTAAGGTGGTGGCGGATTTTATCAAGGCTAACATATTTGTTCAATTTGGAATTCCCAAGGCCTTGTTTAGTGATCCTGGTACTCATTTCGTGAATAAAACGATAATTGCTTTGCTCAAAAAGTATTTTGTCACTCATAAAGTATCCACGGCCTACCATTCACAGATGAACAGACAAGCTGAAGTGTCCAATCGAGAGGTTAAATCCATCCTAGAAAAGACGGTCAATCCAAATCGGAAGGATTGGAGTGGACGGTTAGACGATGCATTGTGGGCCTATCGAACGGCCTACAAAACCCCGATCAGCATGTCTCCATATCGATTGGTGTTCGGGAAGGCGTGCCATCTTCCCGTGGAGCTAGAGCATAAGGCATATTGGGCGATAAAAAGCTTCAATATGAATTTGGATGAATCGGGAATGCATCGTAAGCTACAATTACAAGAGTTGGAGGAGCTACGTCTCGAGTCGTATGAAAACGCAAAAACTTATAAGGAGAAACGAAGGCTTGACATGATAAGATGGTCTTGAGACGAGACTTTCAAGTTGAGCAAAAAGTCTTATTCTAATCCCGTCTTCGTCTATTTCCCGGTAAGTTAAAATCCCGTTGGCTTGGTCCATTCATTATAACTCATGTCTACCCTCATGGTGCAGTTGAAGTACGAAATCCCGAGACGAACAAGATTTTGAAGGTCAACGGACAACGTCTTAAGCCGTATTATGAAGGATTTGAAGCTAACATAGTGGACTCGATGGCCCTCTACGACCCTATCCAGGAAAATTAACACCCGTCTTAGTCGAGCGAATGACTTTAAACAAAAGCGCTTCTGGGAGGCAACCCATTTTGTAGATTTTTATCGTAAAATTTCGTTTTACGGGTCATAGGTCGTAGTATTAATTTCATTGTTTTCTTAATCGTTTGTTTTTCTTAAACTTACTTTTTATTACTAACTTTTGATGTTTTAATAGGAGAAGAGCATCGATTTTTCAAGAGATGGGGCGGCTAGCATGGGTCTTGGGCGACTAGCATGGAGACCCCTCAAAATTATAGAAAAAAATGAAGAAAGAGCGAAAAAGAGCGGATTTTTAGGCATTCGCGCGAGTCGCGCGGACCCTATGCGACTCGCGCGTCTCCCCACACACACAGGTCAGTTTTTTTAATATTAAAAAAAAAGAAAACAATTCAAAAATTAAACAAACATACCCGACCCCTCTTCCCTCTCTTCCCCTTCATCTTTTACCCTCTTCCTAACCCTAATCAAATTCCCTCCCCAATTCCCAAATCAGATAATCATATTTCCTATCCCGCGATTCAAAACCCATCACTATTACCACTAATCCTCTCCTCCTCACTTCAAAATCAATTTAAAATCACCGTGTTCGGGCGAGTCGCCTGGGTCTAAAGTTCCTGCGCGCATCACCTGGGTCAGAGTCGTTCGCTGGTGGTCGCAGTCCGTCACGTCGCCGGTCAGAGTTTTCATCTCCGTCGGTCTGTTCCTGTGTTCGGCCGGTCCGTAGCTATGCGCGTGACGCGCGGGCGTCGCGACCCGTACAATCAAACAATATTTTTAACTCCGACCAACCTAACTAATGGAGTAGTGGTAGGTTGGGATCGATCCATAGGGAGAGGGGTTAAGCCGTTTTGGTCAAGTCTAGAGTCTAATCGTGATCGGGGGATTGAGATGGGGGATTTGGGTTGAGAGAGAGGTCGAACTATTGCTAGCAAACTACACTACTAAAGCTAGGAACAATAATAGGAAAGGTGTTGGGGAGAGTCGGGATTCGGAAATGGGGTCTTTAAAGTCTCGGGATCGAGTTTTTGTTACAACGTTAAAAAGGGAGAGTGCCACCTTTCGGTTTCTTCACCCGACCTACCTAAACCCGCTTTCGCGACGAAAGGGTAAGTCTCAAATTAAATTAATTTCTACCCCGAGTTTCCCCATATTGGTAGAAACGAGTCAAGGTCGGCGTAGTCACGATTCTAGGTCAACAAAGACACAAAAACCTTAAAATTGATAATTAACAAGGAAACAACCCACCAACATCCCTTGAATCAAATAATCCAAATCTTCCTCCCTAATTCCCCAACAAGAAAATCTACTCACTAATCATGGTGATTAACAACAATACACTAACTAAGGAGAATCTAACTAGAGCATGCATAAAAACCACACTAACAAATTATACTAAGAGAGAATAAACTAACACACAAACTAAAGAGCAATAAACTAACTAATGGAATAAAGGGAGAGGAGAGAATTTTACCAACTATGGAGGAAACTAAGAAGAAAGTTGAAGATAAATAATAAAGATTGAATCTTGGGAGAAATATACAAGAATTTGTCACCAATCCATGCATAAATCTTCAATCTTCAATATAAGCAATATAAATCTTCAAGAAATAATACAAGAGTTTTGTCACATAAACTCCTGCAAAACCCTTGAATCTTCAATAATCTTCAACAAAGAAGGATGTTTGCCTACTAATTATAGAGTAATTATACTAATACTAAGTAGATCTACTAATTGTTTTGGAGATTTTTCTAGGAGAGCTTACTACAAACTACTACTACTACTACTACTACTACTAGAGAGTTCTCTACACTACTACTCCTAAGGGCTAATCCCAAGGCTCACTCAAGGCACACTCAAGGCTCAAGGAGGCACAAAACCCTAGGTTAAGTATTTATAGAATTCTTAATGGGTCACACAAGTTTAAGGCCCATAATCCAATCCTTCTTCATTAAGCCTAGACCTTCACCCTTTGCATCTTCATGGGGCAAAACTTCACCCTGCGGTTGACGACATTGGCACCACCGGGTGAAATTTCACCCGGTGAGATTTTCTTCTCGAATCGTCATTTTTGGCGTCCTTCTCCATCGGGCGAAATTTCACCCGGTGGGCGAAATTTCGCCCGATCGTTTCGCCCGGTGATAGCTGCCCATGAAAATCTTCGGGAGTGGAAAATGTCGTCGGGCGAAACTTCGCCCGGTGATGACTCACCGGGCGAAATTTCACCCGGCGGTATTTCTCCTCTTTTCCGGTTTCTTTCTTCGTCGATCAATTGGATTACTTGAACTTTCGGTTGTGTGCTTTGCTCTTGGACCGTATCTCTCTCATGCTCGTGGAAGCTCAAACACGTTTTTGGTCGAAAATCCTATCAAAATAGACAGAAAACTACCAAAAACACGTAAAATGCAAAAGAGAGACACTAATGCAAGAAGTACGCAAAATACGGCGATAATCGCACTCTATTCTCGCAAAACAGAGGAAAAACGGGTCTAAATGGGAGGAAAAATGATCCAAATTTGGCACACAACAATTCCCCCACACTAAACCGTTGCTCGTCCTCGAGCAAAGACCCAAAAAGAAATTAACTACTACTAACTAAGCTAGACTATGCTAAGCCGATACGGGGCAATTAACGGGCCCGCTCCGTCCCTTCAACTCACATCGAGATACCCATGAGGTAGAGTACCTCCATGGAAGGCAAGTTGGGGCTTGCTCAAAATTGGGGTTGCGACTATCACACACACAAACACACAAAACAAGGAAGACACACGAAAAGATAGTCGCAACCAAAGAGAAAATAAATCGCCGAATCCCTCATCGAAACGGCGGAGAAAGCACCGATTTGAGCTTAAGACAAGCGAGAACACTACCAAATTAGTAACAGAAAATGACATGGACAAGATCCTAATAGGATGACAATCAAACAATAAAAACATTGAAAATTTACCAAGGTCCGTCTAATTCCACTCGAGATGCCTACAACGGGACGATAAATGGAGTGGATAAGTGAGAACCATGGAGTTAGTAAGCACTGTAGGTAAGTGTTATGCCGTCTCCTAAGCTAAGCCTAGAGGATCGTCCCAAACTTGAGAAATCCAATTAGACCAAAAAGATGGATAAGTGTTTGCGAAATGGTAAAGATTGCCAAATTACCGCTATTTTCCTTCCTCGGGACTCGGTCCTCTAGTAGGCATTTCACGGCAATAAGTCAATCAAGGGATTATTTGGATTTGGGAACGATTTTTGAGATTTTGATTTTCTTTTCGGTTTTCTTTCTTTCCCCATTATTTCGATCGAGGGTTTTTTTTCCACATGCCCTTCTTCTTCATTTTTCCCTTTTTTTTTGGAATAACTCTTTTTTGGCTAGATAGTTCATTTGAGATCAAGGTAAAGCATATTCTTGCAAACTTATTTGTGGAAATGGGTGAATGGTAGAAAATAGGCTAGTCGGTGTGCACCCCCTCCGAACCCACAAAAGGATGGAAATTTGGACTAAGGAAATGGCTTCTCAAGTAAGGTCACCTAAGAGAACGGGGAATGGTAACCAAGGCCTTATCACTCCATGGGTGGTCAAGGTGGTCAAATGCAAATCCCGGTGTAGACTCCTAGTAGAAAAGATGGACTTATGGTAAAAATCCAATGCAAAAATTGGTTCAAAGTCATTCTACTAGAAACATGTCCAAAAATAAAAAAGGGTCACTAACGAGGGAGTAATAAACACTCGGCCTAAACTCAAAATCGGTTTTTCAAAAACTTTACCTAGACAAACTATACACACAATGAAAAAGAACACACAAAAAATGACAACAACACAAGAAAACAAAACAAAATCACAAATATAGCCAAGCACTCCGAATTCCATTAAGTCAACACAGTCCACAACCACCAATTCCAAAATGTTCACCAAGTGAACCTCCAAATAGCATATACGCCCAAACTCTCATGCATAAGAGAAAGGGTAAAAACGAAGGTAGAAAATATTACCGCGCGGTCTTCATTTCATTTCCGCTACCTTACGTATCCATGCTAAATGGTTGGCGGTGTTCCAACAAGAAGAGAATGCAAGACAATACAAGTGGCACAAAAACAAAAATAAAAGAGAAAAGAAAACGAATTATTTTTGGGTTTTTGGTTTTTAAAGGAAAAATGAAAAAGAAAAGGAAGAAAAAGGATAGTATGATCCAGCCCCCACACTAAAACCGTGCATTGTCCCCAATGCACAAGTAGAGGAAGAATCGAAAAAGAAGAAAAAGAGAAAAGAATGGAAAATCTTTTTGAATTTTCATGATTTTTCAAATGTTTTTGGATTTTTGATAATTTTTTAAATGTTTTTGTATTTTTGAAGATTTTTCAAATGTTTTTGTATTTTTGATTTTTTAAAATGAAGAAAATAGAAAGAAAAGAAGTGAAAAATGAAAAATGAAGAAAAAGAAGAGAAAATAAAAGGGAAATGGGGAAACTCAATAAGATGGGAAACGGCGTAGGTGTAATCACGTCACCTCGCCCGGATTCCGCACGAATCGGGAAATTTAAAAGAAAAAGAAAATTTTGGATTTTTCAAATTGGTCTTGGTGCGATCAAATCACCTAAGACCGGGAGCAACAATCAGGTCCTTCTTTCCTAAGGCACCTGCAAATAAACCTCACGTTTGTGATGACCCAAGTAGGATCATGTGAGAGGCTGACAACTCACAAAACCAACCAAAATATTATCACAAATTAACTAACAACCATAATTATCAAATGCCAAAAATTGGCGCTGCAAGACTGACAAAGATTACTGAAACTAGAGAACAAATTACCGACGACTGACGACTGACACCCAACACTCCCACAACAACACTGACGACACTCGACCACTCACATCGGACCTGGGGGACGAGGTGGTGGGTAGTAAGACCTGGTGGAGGCACACCGAAAAGTTGATTAAAAAGGCTCTGTTGCTGCTGCAACATCCTTTGGTTCTCCTCCGCCGCCATCCTCGCTGCTTGGGCGTCCCTAGCCATCTCAAAACTACTCCTGGCAAACTCAAAGTCTTCCCTAGAGTACGTGTAAGAACCATGCGCAGTATCGCGCGCATCCCGGGCTACATTATAGGCGTCCTGGGCCAGGTTCAGAGAGGTGATCGAGTTCTCCCAAGTCTGACGTGTACGGTCATAAACTTCCCCCCACTGGTTATAGAAGTCCTCTGATCCGAAGAACGAGGATTGTCGTGGAGGACTCGTGTTGGCGTCCTCCTGAAAACCGGGGGTAGACGGGGTGAACGTGGAGTGTCTGTGCGGTGTAAAGTCAGGTGTGAAAAACTGGGAGGTCTGGTGTTCGGTCTGATGGGAGGAAGAGGGTCCATGTGATGATGACGATAAAGTCCAATGACCCTCATCCCGAGAGGTTTCAACCTCCGGTTCCTCCTCCGACACGTCTACGACCTCTATATCATCGTCGCCATAATCTAAAGGTCCATCGGGGTATTAAACCATATAAAACTTACCTCGGGTGTTATCCCGAATGTACTCCCCAGACCTCTTCGGCATGCCGAAGTTCTCTTCAATATCTAGCCTAACCCATTCGTGGTTAGGCATTGCAATAGCTCTCATCTCAGTAATCGTATACAGGAACAAACTGTCATAATCCCCTTTTTGGGGCCACACAAGGAAAGGACAATAAACTTCATCTATAAAAATTCCCGCTCCGACAACTGGTGCTAAATCGCTAAAATCAATGTCCAAGGCTCTAGCTATCATCGTTACAATACCGCCACAAGAAATTTTCTTGCGGCTGCCCTTAGCAACCTGGGCAAAATGAGTAGCTAAGGCGTCGGACATATCGATAGACGGGCCTCTGTTCAAAACCGCATCCTCCAATAATTGTACAGCTGTGTCACTACAGTTATGGTGCGTGTCATAGCTTGTCAGGAATGAGTTGGCTATGATACGTGCCAAATATCAAAGGATGGGGTTCCGAATAGAGAAAGAACGCATTTTCCCTCCCTTGAAAGTCCTCTGGTGGGCTATTTTAAACCAGAATCGATCTTGGCCGAATTTATCGTCCCGAGTCTGTCCCGCCCTAGGCCTTCCAAGGACCGAAGAAGGAAAACCATGCAGTGCACCAAAGTCCCTCAAGTTGAGGACGTACGAAGTTTCTCGCAGCTGAAACGAGACAGTGGCATTATCGTCACCACTTAGCTCGAAAGTTGCGAAAAAATCGCACGTCAACTTCTGAAAAGTTTTCTCCTCGGAGGCATAAAATCTGCTAAGACCAAGGCTTTGGCACATTGCTTGCACCTGCGTGTCTATACCCATTCGCTCAAGTATATCTCGAGCCGCCCAACGAGTCGGCTCGAGAGGACAGACCCAAAATTTCTTACACTTATCAACATGAGCTTTTTTTAGCGAAATATAAACCATATTCAACATGACGGAAACTACGACGAATTTTTGGGTAACGTACCTCAAGCGGAACAGGTTGTTCGCGCGGTGTTGGTCTTTGTGTCTGAACCGGCATCGGGACAGATTCATCCCGAGCCTCGGTCGTCTCCTCCCACCTAGAGGATGATGTTGACCCCGAATTCCGACCTAGCATTGAAGAAATCCGTTTCCTTGCCATTTGCTCAACCCTTCTCATTCTTGATGCTTGAATTTGATAAATAAGTTGTTGACGGTCTCGGTTTGGGGTTTGTCGGAACTTGAACGATTTCTCGAAACAAACTCCAAGAAGATGTTAGGAATGTGATAAGGATGAGAAATATATAATTTAATTGGATTTTGGTAGAGAAATGGAGGGATTAGAGGTGGTTTAAGGTGGTAGATTTGGGGTTTATTTGGGGTTTTTGGGGTTTGGTTGAGGAGAGAGAGAGGAAAAGTGTGAAATGAAGATGGGAAGGGGGGTTTGTAGGGTAAGGTTGCCGCGGGGTGATTTTTCGCCCGGTGGTCACCCACCGAGTGAAATTTCACCCGACGGTGTTCGGGTCAGTTCTCGACATTTCCGCGCAATTTCACCACCGGGCGAAATTTCGCCCGGTCGGATTTCCGTCAAATTCCAAGTCGCAAAATATTTTTACCGCAGGGTGAAATTTTGCCCGGTGAGATTCCACCGGGTGAAATTTTGCCCGACGGATTTTCCGTCAATTCCTTTAGTTCGAGCAAACACTACTACAAATCCCCTATTTTTATGACGCTTTCATATTGACGCTTTTAAAAGCGTCGCTATCATAATCTCCCTTCTTTCCTTTTTAACATCTTTCTACCGCTATCTATTGTATTTTAGATTATTAGATGAGCGCCTATCTTTTGGTTTAAAAAAAAAGTGAAACTTTGTTTAGGCGGTATCCTCGTTTCCCTATAAACCCACAAACCAAAATCTTATATTCATCCTCTTCCATTAGAAACACCGATTGCAGTCTTGCGGCGCTCTCTCCATATCAATAACCACCGTCGCAACATACTCATGACGACGACGATGATGACAAGAATACCAACCAAGACCACCAAAAACGACGCCATCCTAGACACCATCTCAGATGAATTTCATGTCCAACACCACTCTTATGTATGTTTCTCGATCAAATACCTTCCATTTTTCTGGATTTTTTTTAATTTGGTTTAAGGTGGTTATAAATTTAGTGTTTCAATGTTGCTTAATTTAATTTAGGATGCATCAGGTCATTCATTGCTTGGTTTCAATCTCGTTTTTAGGGTTTTTTGGTTTTTTTTGCAGTCAAATGAGGGAAATCGAAATGAGTTTCGAGATTAAAAATTTGAACGCTTTGCTCTTTAGGATTTGAGGTATACTTATTTTTCCTAAATCCTTAACCTATTTTTAATTCGATTTAAAAATCTTAACCTGGGTTTAGGTTATACGATTATGATTATGATGAGATTTAGAACAAATGTATACTCAAAATGTATACTCAAATGTATACGTTTGCTCAAAAATTTCATGTGAGGTTTAGAACAAATGTATACTGTGAATTCCTTGTGAGTTTATGAGTTGTGCCTTGTGAGTACTGAGTTTTATTTGAGAAAATACTTGTTTTTTGTGGTGTGTACAAGGTAAAGCTTTACGATTATTGAAGTTAGACAAAAAAAAGTGTTTTTTCAATTGTTATCCCCTCAGTTCTTGAGTGGAGGGTTATTACAGAGTGCAGGGGATACGGGACCTGAAGACTTTTTTTTCCCGGTTTAGTAGAAGACACAAGATCCAATACAATGGAACCAGTATGGTAGGTTCAATGTGATTACGGTTTCCTCTAACTAATATATTGGTTGTGGCACTCGACCTCGGCCAATTCAGATGATAATGTCATGAGTTATTACTCGTGAGTCGTGTTCCAAGCTTAAACTTGCTACACTATATTTGCCTCGTAAACAGGTTATGGCTGCCATAAAGATTAAAATACGAGCAAGTCTCATGCCGCCTTCAAGGTATCAAACTTGTTATGTTGTGAGATTTCACAGTTGTACTTGCTTTTCGTTCATTTTACATGTTTTGGATTTGACTCATGTCTTGAACAATTTCATTTCAATATTCACACTCGGCTTAGATGCTTATATTATTACTTAGATGAAATTTAAATATGATTAATAATATCATTCATGTTTCTGTTAAGTTTATTGGACACAAAGTATTGATATAATAATGTATAAAACACTTTTAGGAGATATATGGGAAAATCGGATGTTTGGGTGACTTTCTTGTAATTTAATTTTGATTGTGCGTTTAATATTAATGCTGGCTACCAGGTCTTGATGCAATTCCTCTAGATAACTTGCCCACATATCAAATCACGTCTCTCTCTCTTATGATGAAGTTGTTCTATATAAAGCTTCAATCATTCGATTCTGAAAGTAATGAAATGATTCAGAAAAAGATACAAATGTGGAAGGCTTTAGTGACAGGAATGTAAGTGGATCGTTTCATATTGCTTGATTGGCTACTAAAGAAAACTAATAAAGTTGTCTTCAATATCCTATTGCTTGATTGACTACAATTTCTTAAATCTAAATTTTAGTCAACGGGGACAATAAGTTTGGGGTAGAGAAAGTACATGATTTTTTTTCTTTTTCCTTTATGTTTATGATCATATGGACTCATTCTTAGGTTCCTTCTATGATTTCATTTACTTGTTTTGATTTACATGTAACTGGGATGGATCAATTTCATATGACGTTCATCTTTCTATTCTATTTCATCATGATGATTACTCTACAAAGTTAGAGAAACAATGTAATCAACTTGATTCTAGATGATTGGAGATCACAACTGTTACCGAGGATCCCTCAGAACTGAAGAGCAAGGTAATATTGAAGATGAGGCCAAACTGTACCGTAAAGAACCTGCTAGTATCTGTGACAGCATTAGTACTGTAAGAACTTCTTTTCTAGTTCCGATTTTGTTTTCTTTTGTATCCAACTTTCACAGATTGTCTATATTTATAGATTCAGTGGTGTCTACATTTATAGATCCAACTTTGAAACTGATCAAACTGATCTTATGACTTACAGAAACATGTTCATGTATTTCTTTGATTTTCAATGGCTTAGATATAGAATTCTTCAAACAATCAGTGCTCTTCTTGTACTCTTTAAGGACCCACTGTATTACTATATCTGAATGCATTTTTTTCCTGATCTTCACCAAGATGTTTTAAACTCTTGATCCATCATTAAGGGAACATCCAAAAAGCTTCAAAGTCGAAGATACGCGGGCAGGAATGGATAGCAAAAACAATATTGTTACTAGTGCAAATTCTGGTATTGGACTTTCCACTACCGAGGGCCATGCTTCCAGGTATATAAACCACCTACACTTTTTGGTTGATAATCAGCATTTTTTGTGCTTCTAAATTATATTTTCATAGTTCCATGGTTATATTTTCTGAGTGAAACAGGGAACTAAATTTCATCAATCTATACCCCATTTTTTCCATAGAGGAGCATCTGCCTACATGGTATGCCGCAGCAAGGAGAGGGGCGAAGCTGCTCTTTCTAAAGTTCAATTAGCTACTTGAATTCAAAATAAGTATTTAGAGGTATATAACGTACTAGCGTCTTGTATAAAAATCTTCTATTATCCTCTACAATTGGTTGAAGATTTAATAATTTTTTCTTCGTGTTTTCTGTTTAATTCTGAGCTTTTATGATGATGTTTGTGCTGGTGCTACAATTTCCTTACTACAATTTGGATGTACTTTTGGAAATTGTGGTGTTGTTGATGCAATTCCTTCTTTGTTCGTATTTTTTGTTTAATTTTTTGATTTTTAGCTTTTGTGATGATGCTGAAGCTGGTGCGATGCGGTTTTTGGTATCACTAGTTCTAGAAGTTATTGTCCAAACTGGTTAAATATTTTGCCATTATGAATGAATTTGTTAAATAGCGAGTATTAAATCATATACTAGTAGCTCTTTGTCTACTTTAATTTTATAAACTTTGTTAAATTAGATTGAAATCATCAAAACATACATTGAAACATTTTTTAATGATTACGAAAACATTATATGAATTATATACGTATAGGAGTATGAAAATGACTAATGAATGGTTTATGATTTTCACTAGTGCAGGGACTAGGTGATTTGCCAAGAAGTAAGATTCAGCCCAGACTCAAATGCGAACTGGCGAGATAAATTGATATCTTTTAATGAATTGTCGTTGTAATGACTTTTATGCATACTGTGAATGGACGACGTACAAAGTATATTTACTGCATTGTTTATTAGAAAAATTTGAACTTCGAATTTAATTTGTTTGTTTTGTGTAATTTATTGTATACGTATCTTGTATGTAGTTGGATTATAATGTTATATGAGATTTTCTAGATTATTATACTACTATGTGATATTGTCATCAATATGTATACTACTACGCTATCATCCTTCTGTGATCAATGTCTAAAAAATATTACAGAGTATAAAATATTTTCTTAATAATTAAATCTTGACGCTTTTTTCCGTCAATCTGACTTTTTTTTGTTTTCACACATTAGTGTCAACCTATGAAATTTTGACACATAAAAGCGTCAACAATCTTGACACCATAAAGTGTCGTCTTAGACTCTTGACGCAAGAAAGTGTCGAGAATATCGACACTTAAAAGTGCCAAAAATTCCTAACACCCCAAAATCTGACGCTTTTGTAAAGCGTCAAGACTAAAATTCTCGATGCTTTAAAGTGACGAAAGTAAGAAAAAAAAGCGTCGAGATTCATAGGGATTTGTAGTAGTGAAAGTCACCACCGGGTGAAATTTCACCCGGTAAAATAATCCAATCCAAAATAGGACTTTGCTACAAAAAATCTCTTCGACTTGGCCCAAAAACATCCTTCACTCTTCAATAAGATTAATCCTCTCACTCCATGCATTAGTTACACGGAGAAAAACTCTCGAAATTCATAGCGTATCCCAAAAATTCCAAAAGAAATCTTCACGGTTCCTGCAGGTACCAAACACGCTCCAAAAGAAAAAAATCCAAAAGCTATTGTCCAAGGAGAAATAAAAAGAGAAAAGAATATACAAATATTTACAAGGTGGTTATTATGGACACCACCAAACCGAATTGAATAGTTTGAGTTTAATCGGGGTTGCTTGAAAAGCAAACCGGAGGGTCTTGATCATTCACTTCGAATTCCACATTACCGATCTT
Source organism: Agrostemma githago (assembly GCA_958450325.1). Lineage (NCBI taxonomy): Eukaryota > Viridiplantae > Streptophyta > Magnoliopsida > Caryophyllales > Caryophyllaceae > Agrostemma > Agrostemma githago. Next base: position 24,920,539 of record OY288239.1, on the reverse strand, counting down.
GAGCTTTTCTCTAAACTCCGGCATATTCATAAGTTGTGCTACCTCGGGAAGCATTGCAAATTCTTCGGAAATATCTTCGTCGGAGGTAAAACCAAGTATGAATAGGGCACTGTCGTCTTCTTCATCATCGTAGTCAAGATCTTCGGTAGAAGGCTCTTCATTTGATGGGAATTCTACCATTTGGTTCAAAAACTCCGTATTAGGAGGATCTTCGGGAAGGAACGCGGGAAGCACAAATCGGACCATTTCATTAGCGACATTAAAAGATAAACGTCCTCGCTTCACAACGATAATCACCCCACCGGTAGCTATAAAAGGCCGTCCCAAAAGGATAAGACCGCTCCTCAATTGGCATGTCTAAAATGACGAAGTCGGTAGGGATATATAAATTCCCCACATTAACCATGATGTTACGGGCCAATCCTTAGGGCTCCTTAGTGGTTCCATCGGCCATTTGCACTTTCACGGGAAAATAATCCAAGTCTTTAATATAAATAGTGCGAGCAATGGCTAAGGGCATCAAACTAATGTCGGCGCCAAGGTCGCACAAAGCCCGGTCTATTAAGACATGGTCGATGGAGCATGGAATGGCAAAGCTACCCGGATCTCCTAGTTTGATGGGAATTGTGACTCTAGGGTTGGTCTTTGGAGAAACGAGAGTTTTTTCCTTCTCGGCGGGTTTCAAAATGATTTCTCGGATGTAATCGGACGGGGTAGGCATAGATGCGCTTTTGTCAATATTCTCGATAAGGTCGGTGAATGTTATCATGCCCAAGGCTTGGTTGTTGGATGGGGTTTGTGGAATGTCATTCAAGGGTGGTACCTCAATTCTAGAGATTAAGTTCGTGTCCTCTATTGGAATTTGTTCAATAACATACGCAATATCTCCTACAAGGTACTTTGTTGGATCTCTTCTTGGTCTTTCAGTTACATCCTTGACCACTTTCTCACCGTTTTCATTGATTGAGGGATGAGATGTAGTTTGTGGGTCAAAGGGTTTCACCGGTTCCTTTTTGATCATTACCTTAATGGTATTCACGGATGCATTATTGAAAGAATCGGTTGTCTCTTGAGAAGATTGGGCTTGCGAGGCCGAACGTGCCTCTAAAGCTTCAAGTCTAGCTCGATTTGACGCATTTTCTTTCAATAGAAAATTGATGGTTTGTTGAATGTCATAAAAGGGTTGAGAATTACCTTGAAAGTTCCTTGGAGGACCTTGATTGAATGGAGGATTGTTTCCAAAGGGAGGACAGTTTGGTCTAGGCGGTCCTTGAGGATAGTAATAGCCTTGATTGAATTGATTTGTGTGAGGAGGTCTCGGTTGATAATAAAAACCATGTGAATTAGGATAAACCCTTTGATTGGGGGCTCTTGGAAAAGGATATGATCCTTGAGTAGGCATGGAATAAAATCCGATCCCCGAATTAGGATTGTTCGTTTGAGATTTTTCATGGTTTCTTTGGGTGTTGGCTTGGTAAGCACTCTCCTTTCTCATACACAATTCGGAATCATGGTCATATCTCCCGCAATGATCACATGGAATTTCAATACGATACAATTTAGGTGGTGAAATGGACGATCGCCTAGGTGAAATCACTCTTCTTGGTGGAGATGATCTTTGTGGAGATGTTCTATTATTGGGTGGAGAATTGGCTCTAGCAACATACACTTCAAATTGCCTAACCAACTCCTCAACTCTAGCTTCAAGTTCGGTTCTCCTCTCGGTTGACGATGTCGAATCACCACTTAGCTCTTCATTTTGATCATTTTCGGAATATTCATCATTCTTAGCTATCCTTTCAATGAGTTTTGTAGATTCGATTTCAATTAACAAAAAGAAATCACCTTTTGCCGCCGCATTAACATTATCTTTGGCATTATCTAATAACGAGTGGAAGAATATATGAAGTAGAAGCCAACTAGGGATACCGTGGTGCGGACATTTCCGTTGCAACGTTTGAAATCGGTCCCAGGCTTTACTTATGCTCTCATTTTCTTGTTGTTGGAATATTTGAATTTCTCTTCGGAATTTGTTGGTCTTGGATGGTGGGTAGTATTTTTTGAGGAAAGCGTTGCTCAAATGTTCCCAAGTGCGAAAGGTATTGTTGGGGGACACTCTTAATCCATCTCCTTGCTCCATCACGCAAGGTGCGAGGAAAGAGAATCCGACGTAGTTGGCACTCGGTGACACCTTCAAGCTTGACACCAATAAGACTTTCCTTGAAAAGACAAACATGCTCTATCACATCTTCATCCGGCAAACCTCGGAAAGTTTGTTGTTGAATTAAATGGATGATGGAAGTTTTAAGCTCGAAACTCTCCTGGATGGCTCCAATGAAGATGGGTGAAGAAATCTCTTCAATAGATGGTTGAGAATGGGACCCAAGTGTAGCCATACTTGAATCCTTGGAAGTTGTTTGAGGATGGAGTGTTGAGAAATGGTAGAAATTGATGGAAGATCACAATATCAAGTAATTGCTTTGGTCACAATATTTCCAAGCGACTTGCTCTCCGAATGGGGATCAAGCAACCTAAATCAAGAGTACACCTAGCAAAAACTCAACAAAAGATGAGTCCTCCTAGCACCTAATGGCACTAGGGTAGGAGGAAAGAAAAACAATTATCCAATCACAGTAAAACTAAGACTTAATCAATTAACTAATCACCGTCTCCCCGGCAACGGCGCCATTTTGACGCGCGGGCATCGCGACCCGTACAATCAAACAATATTTTTAACTCCGACTAACCTAACTAATGTAGTAGTGGTAGGTCGGGATCGATCCACAGGGAGAGGGGTTAAGCCGTATTGGTCAAGTCTAGAGTCTAATCGTGATCGGGGGATTGAGATGGGGGATTTGGGTTGAGAGAGAGGTCGAACTATTGCTAGCAAACTACACTACTAAAGCTAGGAACAATAATAGGAAAGGTGTTGGGGAGAGTCGGGATTCGGAAATGGGGTCTTTAAAGTCTCGGGATCGAGTTTTTGTTACAACGTTAAAAAGGGAGAGTGCCACCTTTCGGTTTCTTCACCCGACCTACCTAAACCCGCTTTCGCGACGAAAGGGTAAGTCTCAAATTAAAGTAATTTCTACCCCGAGTTTCCCCATATTGGTAGAAACGAGTCAAGGTCGGCGTAGTCGCGATTCTAGGTCAACAAAGACACAAAAACCTTAAAATTGATAATTAACAAGTAAACAACCCACCAACATCCCTTAAATCAAATAATCCAAATCTTTCTCCCTAATTCCCCAACAAGAAAATCTACTCACTAATCATGGTGATTAGCAACAATACACTAACTAAGGAGAATCTAACTAGAGCATGCATAAAAACCACACTAACAAATTATACTAAGAGAGAATAAACTAACACACAAACTAAAGAGCAATAAACTAACTAATGGAGTAAAGGGAGAGGAGAGAATTTTACCAACTATGGAGGAAACTAAGAAGAAAGTTGAAGATAAATAATAAAGATTGAATCTTGGGAGAAATATACAAGAATTTGTCACCAATCCATGCATAAATCTTCAATCTTCAATATAAGCAATATAAATCTTCAAGAAATAATACAAGAGTTTTGTCACATAAACCCCTGCAAAATCCTTGAATCTTCAATAATCTTCAACAAAGAAGGATGTTTGCCTACTAATTATAGAGTAATTATACTAATACTAAGTAGATCTACTAATTGTTTTGGAGATTTTTCTAGGAGAGTTTACTACAAACTACTACTACTACTACTACTACTACTACTACTACTACTACTACTACTACTACTACTACTACTACTAGAGAGTTCTCTACACTACTACTCCTAAGGGCTAATCGCAAGGCTCACTCAAGGCACACTCAAGGCTCAAGGAGGCACAAAACCCGAGGTTTAGTATTTATAGAATTCTTAATGGGTCACACAAGTTTAAGGCCCATAATCCAATCCTTCTTCATTAAGCCTAGACCTTCACCCTTTGCATCTTCATGGGGCAAAACTTCACCCTGCGGTTGACGACATAGGCACCACCAGGTGAAATTTCACTCGGTGAGATTTTCTTCTCGAATCGTCATTTTTGGCGTCTTTCTCCATCGGGCGAAATTTCACCCGGTGGGCGAAATTTCGCCCGGTCGTTTTGCCCGGTGGTAGCTGCCCACGAAAATCTTCGGGAGTGGAAAATGTCGTCGGGCGAAACTTCGCCCGGTGATGACTCACCAGGCGAAATTTCACCCGGCGGTATTTCTCCTCTTTTCCGGTCTCTTTCTTCGTCGATCTATTGGATTACTTGAACTTTCGGTTGTGTGCTTTGCTCTTGGACCGTATCTCTCTCATGCTCGTGGAAGCTCAAACACGTTTTTGGTCGAAAATCCTATCAAAATAGACAGAAAACTACCAAAAACACGTAAAATGCAAAAGAGAGACACTAATGCGAGAATTACGCAAAATATGGCGATAATCGCACTCTATTCTCGCAAAACAGAGGAAAAACGGGTCTAAATGGGAGGAAAAACGGTCCAAATTTGGCACACAACAGCGCGCGTAAGTCGTAACTGTTGTTAGTTCGTGTTCAGGCATCATCGGGTCGCGTGTGGGTCTGTCAGTTGTCGCCGGTCAGTCTGGTCAGGTGTCGGCAGTGGTTCGTCGTAGCCTCTGCTGTTTCCGTTCTCAGGACAAGTCACAACAAGCCTCCGTTACTGTGCGTGTCGAGTTTGTAAGTTTCCAACCCCCTCCTCTCACTCTCTTCTGTTGCTTCTATGTGATTACGCTGTTGGTGCTCTATTGTTTGTAAGTCATCGAGTTTGTGCACTGTGTGGTCCAGAGTAGTCGGACTACCGATATTTGATACCGGTAGTTGATTCGAGTCATATTCTATCTCCGTGTCTCTGTCTAGTTATACGGTCTCTGCGTATCTGTGTCTCTCTTTGTGATAGTGTTTACGGTCCGTTTAGTTGGTCATGTTCGAGTTGTGGTTTTGTCTTGAGTTAGTGCCCGTTGTCTCATTTCATTGTCGTCATGGCCCCAAAGAAGCAAAAAACGACCTCGGTTGACTATATGGGTGATAAGTGTAGTTTGTAGTGCCTATTTCGTAGTATTTTGGTCCCATTTCCTTGTGGAATCGCTCCTTGGGAGCGATTTATGGGCTACTTTTGCTTCCTCTAGCTCGTTTCAGGTTCTCGAGCCCATTCATGACGAGTTGGAGCGATTCCGACTCAATACATACACTTTTTGGAGCCAACGAAGCGGAGGAACGATCACTCGATGCCTTGGATTTGACCCCGAGACCTTGGGACCCAATCCCGAGCCTCCGAGACCCGATCCCGAGTCCCGAGAATCGATGAGAAGTCCATGTGAAGCAAGGGGGAACCTTAAAGATCATATTGGAGGCCTACAAGACTCATCCCCGACGGGTATGGCCTCATCCCGTCCGGGATGAAGCGCACAAATGAGGGGTCTCCTGTTTTGGGTCGGTCCCGGTCGGGACCAACCCTTCCCGGTCGGGACCGGCCCTTCCCGGTCGGGACCGTCGTGTTGTAGCCGCGCCTCTTATTTTCTTCCTCCTTCATTCTTGTAACCCTATATATACTCCTCCTTTGTAATGTTTAAGCATCTTACCTTACTCTACCTTACCCTAGATTGTTTTTAGGCTTCTTTTAAGATTTGTAAACCCTAATTAATCTCTCTTAATCTTTAGTTAATCCTTAGTTAATCCTAGTTTAATCTAGTAGTAATTAGTTCTTGTATTGAAAAGATTCTTGAAGACTCCTCCAAGCTTGACATCCTTGGAGATTATTTGGGTTTCTTATTTATACAAGATTTCATCTTTTCATCATTTGGTTGTTGGTATAATCTTCCTTTCTCTTGTTTATTGTTATTTATTCAAGTTTGAATCTTTACTTAGTGTTTATTGTTATTGTTCATATTGTTCTTGATAATGGATGTTAGGGTTGTGATATTGTTTCCTCTTTTTGTTGTTAGTTTATCATCGATTATGAGTGAGTAGTTTTCTTGTGGGTTAGTAGGGGGATTAAAGGTAGATTATGGGTGATTAGGGTTTGATTAGGGGTAAAGGGTGAATCTTTGTTGTTAGTCACATACTTGGCACACTATGTGTTTGTTGAAATGCTTGTTTGAGTTGTAGTGGCCATGCTTCTCATGCTAGTCTTCCTCTACTCATTGTTTGTCTAGTATGTGGTCATGTTGAGAATAGTCGTTATACATACAATGTGGACTAGGGTTTAGACGCCATCAAACGCGAACCCACCTTGACATCGGTTTAAGTTGCGAAAGCCCGGACCGAATCTAGCAATTAGGAGGCACCTAGACCCTTGACCACCCAAGTCACCCTACTACACTTATGAACCCAACCTAACCCACTTCTTCTTCATATTTGATTCATCTTATTAGTTAGTCTAATTTCTTTAGTTTGCTAGTTGGTTTGTGTTTAGTTATCTCATTTAGCCTTGTTTTAGCCTAGTTCATCATTAGTCTAGTTCTTACCTCTCCTCCACCATAGTTTTCCATTTATCGCTTCTTTGTGTTTGTTTGGTGATCTAGTCTAGTTTTAGGTAGACATAGTCTAAACTTTCCTAAACCGTCTCCGTGGACACGACCCGACTTACCCTAACTACCGTTAGGTCTAGTTGGTTATTATTTGATCGACGGGATCCACGACAAATCCCACCATCAATTTGGCGCCGTTGCCGGGGACGGTGCATTGTTTGGACATAGTTTGCTTATAGCTAGACTTAGTTACTCTTCTTGTGCTCTTCTATCATCTCTTGTGAATATCCTCTAGATTTTTCTTGTTTCAATAGTTTAATTTCTTCTTTTTTTTCTCTTTGTCTCTCGATTGTGCTTGTTTATTGTCGTTACCTAGTGCCCATAAAGCATTAGGTGTTCTCACGTTTGTTCTAGTGTGTAGTGTATGCCTAGGCGGGGAGGCGAATTCTTTCTCTTTAATCCAGAGCCGGAGAGGATTTTTCTAGCCTTTCGCCAACGGACGATTAACCGGGTTAGAATCTCTCAACCAACCGCAAGCAATACCCATCAAGAGCAAGCTCAAGGAAGCGATATTGAGGAAGCATCTCGAGAGACGGCCGAAGGGAATTTCACCAATCCCTTTGGACATTCTAGTCCTAGTTCCCCTTCTACATCTACTTCAACTTCGTCTACACCATCTTCTCCCTTACATCCAATAATGCTGAAATTTTCCTCTCACTCTACATTTACGAAAGATGTCTTGCCGGGACCGAATGCTTTTCCGGCCGCTTATGCCAGAAATTTTACGGCTAAGACTCACTTCATCCAACTTGTGGAAAGGAATCAATTTAGTGGTTTGCCCACCGAATACCCGCACCAACACATGGAGACTTTCACCGATTATTGCGACGCTATCTCTCAACCCGGGGTTACACAAGATCAAATCCGATGGGTATTATTTCCATTCTCATTAATTGGAAAAGCGAAGCAATGGATCAAGAGTCTCGATAGGGCAACCATGGGCATCGACACTTGGAAGAAGCTTGCATTGGCGTTCTACCAAACATTCTACCCTCCGGAAAAGACTAATTTGCTTAGGGCCTCCATCACCGGTTTCCAACAAAGGGATGAAGAGAGCCTATATGAAGCTTGGGAGCGGTTTAAGTCTTTGGTTAGATCGTGCCCTCACCATGGACTTTCACAATGGTTCTTAGTCCAACAATTTTGGAACGGTCTTTATGAGGACTCAAGAACTATACTCAACATGGGCTCCAATGGTAGGTTCACCGAGGTCGATGATGACCAAACATGGGCAAGAATCGAAGAGATGGCGGTACATAATTCCCAATACTCTAGGCCTAGGAAGGCAAATCGAGGAGGTAGGCACGAGGTTGATGCTATTACTCAATTAAGCATTGACCTTGGAGCTCAATTGAAAACACACATGGAGGCCATTGATAAGAAGCTCCAAGGCCACCTAAATCAAGTTCAAAGCATTAGTTCCTCCAACCAACACTCAATTCAAGAAGTGAATGCTTTGGGATTTGCACCTCCTTTGCCTTATTATGGGATGTGCGATACTTGTGGAATCGTTGGTCATAATCCTATGCAATGCCAAGGAAGTATTGAGCAAGTGAATGATTTTCAAGCGTTCAAGCAAGGTGCCTCCTATTCCAATCAATACCAAGCTTCCAATCAAGTCCCTCAACAACAATCTATGCAACCTCGTCCCTATTTTCCACCTCCCTTAAGGGACAACAACCAAGGTTATCAAGGCAACTCAAGGCCCTTTAACAACTTCAAGCAAAATAACCAAGGTACCTTCCACAACAACAATCAAGGGTTCCAACAAGGGAACTTCAATCAAGGTGTTCTCCAAGGAAACCAAAACTTCCAAAGACAACAAAACCACAACAATGGCCTTAATCAAGGCAATTCTCATGGGTTCCAAGGGAACCATCAACAACAAGCAACTCAAGCTAACCGTCAAGAAAGCAAGCCTAGGAGCCGATCTCCTATTCATGATTACGGTTCTCCATTAGCCCTCACCAATACTCCGCACAATCCACAATCTCCAACTCGTGATTTCGACATTCAAAAATATATGTTGGAGATGCAAAGGGGTCAAATGGAGATGTCAAAAAACCAACAAGAGTTCTATGCTTTTATTCAAAGGGACAACATGGCGAGAGATGCCAATACGAAGATGCTTGAAACCCGAATAGCTCAACTTGCTTCGGGTAGCTCTTCAAGGCAACCGGGGCAATTACCTCCTCAAGGTGAAATACCGAAATTTGAGCATGTAAATGCTATTACCACGAGGAGAGGTACATCTTATAACCCTCCCCCACCCCCTAATGAGCAAGAGCCAACAAGAGAAGTTGTGCCTCCGATTCAAGAAAACTCAAGCAAGGAACATCCAATGGAGGAGCAAGTCTTAAGGGAGATCGGGAGACCCCAAGAAGACAAGCTTCCCCCACTTCAAGGCAAAGACAAGGGAAAAAGGAAAGTGTCATTTGAGGAGTCTACCCCTATTGAGCAAAACAAGATCCAAATCAAGTTGCCTTTCCCAACAAGGCAAATGAAGACCAAGGTAGATTCTCAATATGAAAAGTTCCTTGACATTGTGAAGAAATTGGATGTTAGTGTCCCATTCACCGAGCTACTTACCCAAATCCCGGCATATGGAAGATTCATGAAAGATATCTTGGCTAGGAAGAGATCCATCGACAAGGAAGAGACCATTGCGTTCACAAGAGTGGTGAGCGAGCTCATTCAAGGTTCTACGCTTCCAAATTTGAAGGATCCGGGTAGATTCTCGATCCCTTGCACCATAGGCCACTACAAGATCGAAAGAGCCTTATGTGATTTGGGTGCGAGTGTGAGCATCATCCCTTATTCTATTTGTTGCCGACTTGGGATGAAGGAGCTTAAAATTACTTCTATCACACTCCAAATGGCCGATAGTTCATTCAACCGACCATTGGGAATGCTAGAGGATGTGCCGGTGAGAATCGGTAAGTTCTTCATTCCGGTTGACTTCATCGTGCTCGATATGCGGGAAGATGCTATCACTCCCATTATTCTCGGGCGCCCATTTCTACACATCGCCGGTGCTATGATCGATGTGAAGAATGGTAGGATCACCTTCGAACTAGGCGAAGAGAAGCTAGTGTTTGACCTCCAAGGTAACACTTCGCCCGCCAATGATGAGTCATGGAATATGATCCAAGCCGCAAAAGACATCGATCTAGGGGGAGAGTCGGGACAAGGCTTGAACAAGAACTCTTGTGAACTTGAGGATGATGACTCCGAGATTGGAGAGGATGAGAGCCCAATTCATGGGCTTGATGACAAGTTGAAAAGCAAGGAGAAAGATGAGCCTCCCTTGGGGCCACACGAGGACCGGTGGACGTTTGGGTACATCCCGAAGGACCAAAAGTATAAGTTCAAGCCTTTGAACTTACAAGATCGGGACGCCCCGGGAACGTCAAGACAAGGTCATGAAGAGCCTTGGTATGTGGTCGGTTATATCTCGAGCTTGATTGAAGACTTTGCTAGGGCCTTCGACTTGTTTCTTCGTGCCCTTGATGGAGATGGAACCAATCATTGTTGTTGAAAAAGATTGAAGAATGCACCACCTTGGTTTGACGGAGTTCCACAAGAACCGTCTCTTTGTATATATCTCTTTCCTTTGTAGTTTGTTTTGTTTTGTGAACTTCTTGATTACTTGGATTGATTGATGAGCGATGTGAGGGAGGGAATTTGATGTGTTATTTGAGTTTATTGTGATAGGTGTGAAGTGGACGTGATTCCTAGGGAGGAGTGGTCATTGTTTGAGCTTGGATCGTGTGAAGGGAAGTCGGTTTTTGAAGCTTGGAACGAGCTTTTGGGAGCTATAGAGGGTTAGGAGACTCTTCCCGGCCTAGAAGAGGTCATCCCGTCCGGGATGGAAGACCCATCCCGACAGGGAAGGATGTCATCTCGTCCGGGATGAGGTGCACAAAAGATGGGTCTACTGACAGGTCATCCCGACCGGGACGAGCAGGGCATCCCGTCCGGGACCACCTATCCCGACCGGGATGGACCCCCTGTCCTCCTTTGGCCTTTCTTCGTCATTTGAGCCCACCCTACCACTTTGTACCCCCTCCCAACCTCCCTACATGTCCTTACTCTCATAAACATGACCCCTACACCTCACATACACATTTTCACCTCACTTTCACTTCACTTTAAACCGACTTTCACATCAAAACCCACCCCATCATACCTTTGTGCCCCAACCATGGAACCATATCGCGATTGGGAAGGAATAACAACGACGACTAGCTACATGCCTATATCGATTTATGAGACGATGGAGCGAGTGAGTTGCCAACCATACGGTACGACAACTATCCTTTCTTTTCCGTCTTTTCTAGCTTGTCTTCTTTCGTTTGTTCCCCTTCCCTTATATCATTTATGTCATGGTGGCCCTCGGGGCCTTGGTATTTCTTGCTCCCGACTCTCGATGACGTGACTACATCGAGAGTCATTTCAAAATCCAAATTTTACAAGATTTTCACCCTTTTGTAGGAATTAGTCGGATTTGGGCAAAATCCGGGCTAGGTGACTTGATTACACCTAGTCCGCCCCTCCCATTCCCTTTTATTTCTTCCTTTTTATTTCTTTCCCCGTCCATATCTTTTCTTGTCTCGGCCCATGGTGACTTGACCACACCCCGGCCGGACACATTCTACCTTTTTCTCCACTTTTCGATTCTTAGCTTTATTTTCGTAATTTCTTTTCTTTTGTGCTCCCATGCACTACGGTCGAGCATGAGGACATTGCTCGGCTTAAGTGTGGGGGAACGATATTCTATCGTAGTTAGTTTTATTTTTGTAGTTTTTCGAAAAATCTTTAAAAATCCAAAAAAATTGAATTTTTTTCACAAAAATCAAAAAGATTTTCCTTTTGTGTGTTTTCCTTTTATGTCATTGTATCGTGTATTTGTTGTGTTGTGCGTGTTTTTCCTCCCCTTTTCCTTATAGGTTACTTGAATCACCGATAGCTTTGAAGAGCTTTCAAGACTTCCGGTAACATCTTTATCCCTTTTTCTTCTTTATCTCTTGTGGAGTTGGAGGAGATTGTGATGTTGTGTGCTCGGGAGGAGCTTTGTAAAGTTTGATGTTGGTTGGTTGCTCATTTGGAAGCTAGGGGTGGTGTTTGTGTTATGTATGTGTTCGTTTTGTGTTGCTCTTGTTTTGTTGCTTTTGTTTCTTTTTCTTTCGTTTTCGTTGAGTCTTTGTTTTGTGTTGTGTTGTGTGTCTTGTTTGTAAATGGTTTTCGAAAACCCGGTTTAGAGGCTAGTGTGTGAGTGCTTACTTTCCCTTCCTAGTAGTGTAAATCGAGTCTTGGACTTTAGCCTAGTAGAATGACCCTAAATCAATGATTTCGTTGGTCCTTTACCTTGAGTCCACCTAGCTTACTAGGGATTTACTGCGTGATTTGCACTTTTGACCATTATGACCACCCACAGTGTGAAAAGGCCTTGGTTACCGAGTCCCGTCCCTTAGGTGACCGTGTTTAAGATTGTTTGATTAATCCAAGTTCTCCCCTTTTTGTGGGTTAGAAGAGGGATCGCGACCCCCGACTTACCCATTTACCTACCTCCCACACATATCCACACAATACGTTGCAATTTGTTGAATTCTCCCTTTCTTGTCATACAAAGAAATGCCAAAAAGCCAAATCAAGCCAAAAGGGCAAAGAAAAGAAAAAGAAAGAAAATGAAAGAAAGAAAAGAATGAAGAAAAAGAAAAGGCACAAAAGACAAAAAGAAAATAGAAAAGAAGAAAAAGAATGGCATGGCAAAACAAGGCAAAAATGCAAAACAAAAGAGAAAATGCCAAAAGAAAACCCGATTCACAAAAATAACCCCTACCTCTCAAAATAAGCCTTTTTCCCGACTTTTGCCATGAAGAGCCTACCAAAGGACCGAGTCCCTAGGAAGGATGATAGCGGCATTAGTTGGTCTTCCCTCATTTTGCATATTTCCATCTTTTTACTTGGACTAGTTAGGCGGTTTTAGACATGGGACAACCCTCTTGGCTCACGCTAAAGGGGGTGGGGTCTCACTTACCTACAGTGTCGACTAACACCGTGGTTCATCCTTTTTCCATCCCGCCGATCTTCCCGTGGTACGTTCTTAGAAGGTTAGGAGGAACCGAGGTAAGTTACCAACGTTTTTATTGCTTTGTCGTCATACTATTAGGGTTTTGTCCATTTTGGTTTATATTGCTAGCTTGGGAACGTTGTCACTTGCCTTGAGTCCTAAACCGGTGCTTCTTTCACCGCTTGTTTGAGGGAAACGGTATTTCTTTTCTTTTGGGTGCAACCTTTTGTGTGTTTGTTTGTGTGCTTGTTTGTTTATGTGTTTTTGTGTCCGGTTGCATCCACAAATTTGTCGCAAGACCCCACTTGCCTTGCGGAGAGAACTTACCCTCTAGGTGCTCTCGCGTGAGTTGAAAGGGCGTATGGTGCGCTAATACCCACTCGGCTAGTTTTGTAGTTAGTTTGTGCTTACTCGAGGGCGAGTAAGGGTTAAGTGTGGGGGAGTTGATAAGTGTAGGTTGTAGTGCCTATTTCGTAGTATTTTGGTCCCATTTCCTTGTGGAATCGCTCCTTGGGAGCGATTTATGGGCTACTTATGCTTCCTCTAGCTCGTTTCAGGTTCCCGAGACCATTCATGACGAGTTGGAGCGATTCCGACTCAATACATACACTTTTCAGAGCCAACGAAGCGGAGGAACGATCACTCGATGCCTTGGATTCGACCCCGAGACCTTGGGACCCCATCCCGAGCCTCCGAGACCCGATCCTGAGTCCCGAGAATCGATGAGAAGTCCATGTGAAGCAAGGGGGAACCTTAAAGATCATATTGGAGGCCTACAAGACTCATCCCCGACGGGTATGGCCTCATCCCGTCCGGGATGAAGCACACAAATGAAGGGTCTCCTGTTTTGGGTCCATCCCGGTCGGGACCAACCCTTCCCGGTCGGGACCACTCCCTTCCCGGTTGGGACCGGCCCTTCCCGGTCGGGACCGTCGTGCTGTAGCCGCGCCTCTTATTTTCTTCCTCCTTCATTCTTGTAACCCTATATATACTCCTCCTTTGTAATGTTTAAGCATCTTACCTTACTCTACCTTACCCTAGATTGTTTTTAGGCTTCTTTTAAGATTTGTAAACCCTAATTAATCTCTCTTAATCTTTAGTTAATCCTTAATTAATCCTAGTTTAATCTAGTAGTAATTAGTTCTTGTATTGAGAAGATTCTTGAAGACTCCTCCAAGCTTGACATCCTTGGAGATTATTTGGGTTTCTTATTTATACAAGATTTCATCTTTTCATCATTTGGTTGTTGGTATAATCTTCCTTTCTCTTGTTTATTGTTATTTATTCAAGTTTGAATCTTTACTTAGTGTTTATTGTTATTGTTCATATTGTTCTTGATAATGGATGTTAGGGTTGTGATGTTGTTTCCTCTTTTTGTTGTTAGTTTATCAGTGATTATGAGTGAGTAGTTTTCTTGTGGGTTAGTACGGGGATTAAGGGTAGATTATGGGTGATTAGGGTTTGATTAGGGGTAAAGGGTGAATCTTTGTTGTTAGTCACATACTTGGCACACTATGTGTTTGTTGAAATGCTTGTTTGAGTTGTAGTGACCATGCTTCTCATGTTAGTCTTCCTCTACTCATTGTTTGTCTAGTATGTGGTCATGTTGAGAATAGTCGTTATACATACAATGTGGACTAGGGTTTAGACGCCATCAAACGCGAACCCACCTTGACATCGGTTTAAGTTGCGAAAGCCCGGACCGAATCTACCAATTAGGAGGCACCTAGACCCTTGACCACCCAAGTCACCCTACTACACTTATGAACCCGACCTAACCCACTTCTTCTTCATATTTGATTCATCTTATTAGTTAGTCTAATTTCTTTAGTTTGCTAGTTGGTTTGTGTTTAGTTATCTCATTTAGCCTTGTTTTAGCCTAGTTCATCATTAGTCTAGTTCTTACCTCTCCTCCACCATAGTTTTCCATTTATCGCTTCTTTGTGTTTGTTTGGTGATCTAGTCTAGTTTTAGGTAGACATAGTCTAAACTTTCCTAAACCATCTCCGTGGACACGACCCGACATACCCTAACTACCGTTAGGTCTAGTTGGTTATTATTTGATCGGCGGGATCCACGACAAATCCCACCATCAATGGGGTGTAAGAATTTGAGTACGAAACTGAAATCGGTGTGGCGTCAACTATTTGATCGGGTTGTTATGTCCACTAAGTTTGTTGATAATATGGCATTGGAGAGGCTTGGAATCGTTAATAAGGTGTTGACGTAATTGACTCGTATTGGGTTAACAGACTTTTATGATGTTTACGCGAACACGTATAAGCGCGACACACTTGAATTCTTGTCCACCGTAGAAGTACATCGTGATGACGATCCCCCTCAGATTACTTTTCATCTCAGAGATTCGGAACGAGATTTGACCTTTACAGAATTGAGGGAGGCGTTGAGTATAACATCGAGAGGGGGGCGGAGTTTCTGACTCCTACTACGCATATGATGGATGATTTGGAAGAAAATTAACGGGAGTGCATATGGGGGGCACATGGGAACACCGGGGCTAAGAATGCTGATATTCGTTACCCCGCCCTTCGTTATGTTCACCGACTTTTGAACTCCACATTTCCTTGCAAAGGCGAACCGACACATCTACCTAGGGCGGATTTGATGTATTTGTAGGCCATGATGCCCGAATGCTTGGGAACCCCGAATTGGCTCGATATATTCTTGACTTGTTGTGAGAAGCACCAGAAAGCGATCTCGGGGAACATTCTGTTGGGTGGTATGGTTACTCTTCTAGCTCAATATCTTGGCCTACCCAAGATGACGGATTCTCCAGTTGTGGGGGGATATTACTATTAATCTAAAGTTCTTGGAGAGTTGTACTATGATTTCCCTACCGCTTATTGGCTCCCATCTAATCTGGACGATCGGCACGTCCCACCGTCATTTCATGATTTTGCCTCGTCTGGATGGAAACCGTAACCGTTGGGGCCTACTACAGCTACGTTTTGTCTTCCTCCCAACGAGGAATTTCCTGGACCGACCACCGAGCCTAGTGCCCCAGTTGTGGAGGAGCCCGAGGTTGCTTCTGATTTTGATTGTTGGAGCGCTTGGCGCGAACCGATAGAAGATCGAGTGGAAGAATTTGTTGACAATAGTAGGTTGGCCACTGAGTTCGGTCGGTGTATGAATCGGTTGCAATTGAGGTTGCATCCTAGTGACTACTCGGAACCATCTCCCGAGTTTTATGAAGAGCGTGCAGCCTGTGAACAAGCAAGATCATCTAGGAGAGCGGCACGTGAGGTTAAGTCACGTGATGCCGGCTCCTCTTCTCACTCTTGAGCCTCCGAGGTATTTCTCTTCCCATTTCTTTTATTGTCCTTAGTTCACACATTCGAGGAGGATGTGTTATTCAAGCGTGGGGAGGGAAATTATCTTGTTGTATATAATAGTTATTTCGTATTACGTCTTTTATTTAAAAAAATGATAAAAAAGGAAAAAAAAGAGAAAAATTGAAAAGAAACAAAAAGAAATAAATAATCCCGGCTAGGTGAATACCTGAAAAGGGCGCCTAGGCAAGAATGGAGAATGTGGCCGAGGACGGAGTGAAAACCCGAAAGGGCGCTCCGGGTAAAAGGAAAAATTGAGTTGCGTGCCACGGGAGTAGTGTGAGGAAAAAAAAAAGAAAGCTAGAGTGAAAATTCGCAAGGGCGGATGCTCTAGGCAAAACGAGGGAATTAGGAAAGAATCACTACTACTTTCTCCATTTTTGGTGTTGGCGTCATAAGAAGGGTAGGATAGTTGGCTAAGGTGAGAAGAATCACGGTGCGGTGTAGTCGTTGCACTATATTCTTTGCGATTGGTGATATTTGTTTGGTATATTGAACTATTAGAGGCGTTTAGGATTGATCACATGTGTGGGTTGTGGAATATTGTGGTATACATTTTTACCGCCGGTGACATTTTTAGCACATGTGATCCGTTCTAATATTGGAGAAATAAGGGGCGTAAGATGTGGATTTTAGCTTATCTTTATTTGCTAATGTTCCTTGTTTTGATGAATTGGGTCGATGATAATAGTTTGATATTGGGTGTGTTAATTCTATTGAGCATTTGAGTTGAGTTTCATTAGACTGTGGGATTAGCTTGTGCATTATTTTAGAACGAGGGAGTTTGGTGAAAGACGAGTGAGGGTCGGTGTCTGTAATGTTATTCTCGCACATTTTGGATCAGTGACGGTTGTGTTTATGGTGTTCTACGAGTTTTACTCGAGGACGAGTAAAGGTTCAAGCGTGGGGATATTTGATGGGCCGTTTTTAGTTGTATTTATTACGACGGTTTTGGTGTATTTTTTTGAGCTAAATCGGTTGTCTTGTATCGCATTTGTGTCAGTTTGGTATGAATGTAATATAAGCTATTTTGAGGATGCTAATCATTGGACCGTCGATTTGGGCCAAGAGCGAATAAAACATGAAGGAAAAGAAGGCCCACTTGAAGACCCGGAACGATAGAATCGAAGGATCGCGCGAAACAGCAGCAGCCGCCCAGGCGAGTCACCCCGAGTCTACGTGAGTAGCGCGACAGCCATGCGGGTCGCCCGGATGCCTGAAACTCCTTATGCGTCTCGTCCTATTTCGTGATACTTTGCTACATTTTTAAGACTTTGGTTTTAATTAGGAAACTTTATTATTACTAGGATGTTTTTATTATTTTATTATTATTAGTAGACTATTATTAGGTTAAGCTTAGTTTTAGCATTATCATTATTCACATCTTATCTAGTTTTACGTAACCTTGAGAAGAAAGGGAGGACCTTTGAAGAACCCAATTTTTCATCTCAAGTATGTGTAACTAATCTACTCTACTTAGATTTAGACCTGGCAAAGTAAACCTGAACCCGAAAAATCGATCGAATATAATCGAATCGAAAATCGATTGTTGACTCGAAGCAACTAACCTGAAATCTTACCGAAAACCAACTCAACCCAAATCGAATCGAAATTGAATCGAAGTTCGAGGTACCCGAAAAACACCCGTAACCGATTGTATCTATACCGATTCTCACTCGAACTGATTTGACCTGAATCGAAATAAACCCGAACCGAAATAGACCCGAAATTACTAATCGAATTCAACCCGAGTCACCCGAAATGACCTGATTTTATTTTTCCTTATCTAAAATATATGTATATAATTATTATAATATACTTGAATACTATATTATAATTAAACGAGCGATTGTCTAATATGTCAACTTTCTTTAACAATGCAATATTATAAAGAGTTCAAAAAAATTACAGGTATTAATATTCCTAACTAAAACATAAAGATGTCATGCTTGGAGGTCTACTTAAATTATATTCACACTTAAATTAGGGAGGAAAGTGATTTTTATTTTATTTTAAAGAATCAATCTTATCCTAATCAACCAAAACTTTACATTTTTACCTTATATTGCATCTCGATCGACGATTATGATGAATTCATCACATGAATGCTTGTCGGCTTGATAACTTGACTGCCAGGCAGAAACTTCATTGTATGCAAAGAGAGGTAGAGAAGTGTGGATGATGATTGATTTCATTATTATTTATCAAGAATCAAGATGATTTTATTTTTTTGTGATTAATGATTTGATGATCTATAGATATGATTTTGTTTTCTTTTAAATTGGGGGTCGGATGGTGAGAATTAGATTTAATATAATTAGTTAATTGGTCAAACACAATTTCTTGTATGAGACGGTCTCACGATAACTTTATCTTGAGACGGTCTCACATGAGACTAACTGGTATAGGTCTACTGAGAGACGGTATTTCAATCTTTCATTATGTTTAGTGAGAGACCAATTACAAATGAAGGTACGTCCAAACTTAATATAAATAGGTACGTTTAACCTAATAGAGTATACAAACAAATATAAAATGGGTACACTTGTTATAAAAAATGGTACAAAACAAAGTTATTATTTAGAGCCTTAGAGGTATATCTAATCATAAAATAAGTACGAATAAGAAATAGAGTGGTACTAACAATTTAACAAATATTCTCTCAATAAGACAAATAATTAAAATTTGCAATTGGTTTAAATTTTAAATAAATGTGTACATATTACTATATTTGTCATATATGCTTAATGTATTAATATGAATTTGTTAAAATGTGATTACACTAAAAAAAATTACTCTACTGTTTTTATGAGTGTTCGACTTTATACTCGTATAGTCGTATATAACTCGATCATAAATTCATAATGAAATAGTCGTATTCTCATATATAAAACTAAATCGATTATTTATTATTTCTTTCGCACATAAAAAAATGTATTTGATTTAATTAAGTTATCTCTTAATCAAAATATTTGACAACGATTTAATACATGAATCATGAACATCCAAGCTAAGAAAGTCGTAATAGATGCAACTATTCAAATTAAAGCTATATTAAATTTTATTTCGTGCTAGTAATTTTTATTATTATTTAGTAATCCGTATTATTGATTTATTTTTATTGATATTTAACCTTTGATATGAGAAGATATATCTCGTTCAAAGGACGTGATTTTAATATATTTAATGAATTAATTTCGACGTACTGAATTTTAGCTGATAAAGTTATTTTTAGAATATTTTTGCTTAATTACATAAAGCTCGATATAAACTTAACCCGAAATAACCGATATTTGAATGTGACCTGATCGGAAATAAACCGATCCGACATAGACCCGACCTGTTTATTACTTGATCCGATGTTGACCTGCCTTGAACCCGAATCGAATTTGAAGTGGCAAAACCCGAAAAACGTTGGTAATCGAAATGAACCTGAATTGAATCGAATCGAAACCGAAAACAAAGCTCACTCGAAGGACACCCGAACCGATTGAACCCGCTCCGAAATCGAATCGAATGACCCGTTTGCCAGGTCTACTTAGATTCAAGCCTTTGAAACGCTCGAGAAATGTTTGTGAGTTTGAATGTTTTGATTGTTAACCTTGATTATTATGAATTGCTTAGTTATTAATTTCATGAATGTTGTTGTTAATTGCTAGGTGTACAACTAGTACTTGATTTCATCGTTCTGTCGTTAGTATCGTTAATTGAGTAGGATTTACTGATTAACTTTACATTAGTAACAACTAGGAATTAATATAGAACGGGATACGTTGATATTAGTACTTAGGAGCGATTCATATAAATATCTAAGGCGCGACTGGATTGTACGTGCTATTTATTCTCTATCAAATTATCAGATCTATATTGCTTCTGTCTAATTGAACCTAGAACTGGATTGTTTAGGTTGTTTTACAGTTAGAGTTAATTAAGAACGGGATTCGTTTTAGTTAACTATTCATAAGAGAATTGGAATTTTATGTTCATGATAGAGTAGTCAAGGTTATTAATTGAAATCGTCTTACGATGATCAATCGCTATTGAGTGTGGATTCGTGCTTGTGTTTAAGTTCTTTTTCATCATTTGATATCTCAAGTTATTATATTTTTACTTTAGTTTGTTAGATAATTAATCATAAAACTCCCCCTTGGTTACTACGATCTCTAATTGTATTAGAGATTGATTTCGTCTACACTTAGTTAGCATAATTTCGTTATTCTGATTCCCTTGGGTTCGACCCTTATTTCTACTATACTACGTTTTAGTATCTAGATTTAAGTGTTTATAAATATTAATTTGAGACATACGACTTAAGCTTGTCAATTATAAATAAGACTAATATTTCGTTCTTAGATATCAATCAAAAAACTTTCGAGTCTTAAAAAATCTCTTAATAAGACTACAAACGTAAAATTATTTCCACATCGAAAAATTATAATAAGGCGATGAAATTTTATATTATAAATAAGAGCAATGAGGTGTTCTTTTCAGTTTTAAAATGAGTTCTTAAGACTATAAACTCAGCTGAAATTAAGTTTGATTACTAATATCACATGATCATCTTATTTATTGTAATGACATAGTTTGATTAAGTTTCTTATTTAACGAATGTATATCATCAATGTAATTAAGTCAAAATGTGCTTATTACGGAGGAACAAAGTGCTTTCACTTCGGGTCGACTTATCTCTAATAATGCTCTCATCGCCTTTGAGGTATTTCATGTTATGAAAAGAGGAGGCGAAGGCCGACAGGGCAACATCGCCTTAAAACTTGATATGAGTAAGGCTTGCGATCGAGTCGAATGGGAATTTCTCGAGGCTATGATGGAGGCCATGGGTTTCGCTAGGCAGTGGGTTCGGCGGATTATGAGCTGTATTGAATCTGTCTCCCATGCTTTCGTGATTAATGGAGAATTGACGAGAAGTGTTATCTCGAGTAGGGGCCTGAGACAGGGTGACCCGATCTCCCCTTACTTGTTCCTCTTTTGCGCTGATGCTTTCTCATATCTCGTTAGGCGTGCAGTATTTTCTCGTCAAATACATGGTGTGCGAGTTTGCAGAGGCGCACCGACTATTTCTCACCTGTTTTTTTGCAGATGACAATATACTTTTTGCTAGAGCAACCTTGGAAGAATGCTCGAGGATAGCTAATTTTATTAGCCAATATGAAGGAGCTTCGGGACAGCAAATCAATTATGCCAAGTTGGAGGTAGTATTTAGCAAAAAAGTATCAGGCCAGTTTCGTGAGATGGTGCGGAATATAATGGGTGTTCGAGAGGTTGATAGGCACGAGAAATACCTTGGTCTCCCTACTTTGATTGGTCGGTCTAAAAAGGCTATTTTTATGGGATTAAAAGACCGGGTATGGAAAATAATTAATGGGTGGAAGGAGAAATTGCTGTCAAAACCCTGTAAAGAAATATTACTCAAGGCTGTTGCCCAAGCAATCCCTACATATATGATGAGTATCTTCTACATTCCCGAGGGGGTCATTAGCAAATTACATAAGACGATGACCAAGTTCTGGTGGGGGTCTACGGAGTCTAAACAAAAACTTCATTGGTTTTCATGGGAGAAGATGTGCCGTGCTAAGGGACGAGGTGGGATGGGATTCCGCGATATGAGAGTTTTTAACCAGGCTCTATTGGCTAAACAAATTTGGCGACTATACAGCTGCCCTAACTCGTTGGCTGGTCGTCTCATGAAGGCTAGGTATTATAAAAACTCATCAATTTTGGAGGCTAGGAGGGGACATGATCCTAGTTACTGCTGGAGGAGTATATGGGGAGCCAAACCGCTTCTCCTTGATGGGCTCAAATGGAGGGTTGGGAATGGACTGGATATTAATGTGTGGTCCGATTCATGGCTCCCGGGTCAAACGTCAGCGCGCGTTCCTGTTCCAAATTTGGAGGAGGCTAATATGCGAGTGACTGATCTGATTAATCACACCACCCGAGAATGGGACCTGCCCCGTCTCCGTGAAATTTTGGTCGAAGAAGATGCTCGCGATGTCCTTGAGATCCCTATTTCTATGAGTGCCGTGCCCGATGCTATGTATTGGTGGCCTACTAAAGATGGTATTTTTTCGGTAAGATCAGGTTACTATCTTGGTGTCCATGGTATAGCTGATATCAGTCCGGGAGTGGACCATGTCTCTCACAATTCGGTTTGGAGGTTGATCTGGAAACTGCACATTCCCCCGAAACTGGCCCATTTTGCCTGAAGAGCGTGCTCAGAATCTTTAGGAGTCCGGCAACGACTATATTTCCGTCATTGTGTGGATTCCCCAATCTGTGGACTCTGTCAAGTTGAGGATGAGACCACGACTCATGCTTTATGGAGATGTGAGAAGACTAAATGGGTGTGGATGGGGACTGATTTTGAGCCTGTCATCAATAGCCTTCGAACAGGTGGGCCTTTTGTGGATATTTTACAGGATGCATTGGAGGGGCTTGAGTTCGACGCCAAGACTAGGTTCTTAACTTTGTCCTGGGCTGTTTGGACGATCCGCAATTCATTGATTTTTGAGGAACATCCGCAGCATCCATCAATTATTCTCCATGGTATGTCGACGCTTGTTCATGATTATGCTTTGTATCAAAATGCAGTATCTAGTACTTCGGGTCAACCGTGTGGAGTAGGTGGGAATACTTGGCAGAGACCGACTTGGGGTACTGTTAAAATTAACGTGGATGCTGCTATTATCAATGGTGATGAGGTTGGCTTGGGTTTCGTGGTCCGTAATGGTGAGGGGCGAGTCTTGAAGGTCGGCAGTAGAAGGGTGTTGACAAGATGGTCTCCGGAGGTAGCAGAAGTTAAAGCAGCATGTTTTGGATTGTGTAAGGCATATGCCGAGGGATATCGAAATATTATTCTCGAAAGCGACTCGTTCAACATGATTCGGAATGTGGCTCAACGATCTCATTGGAGGACCCCTATAGGTTGCTGTTATGATGATGTTACCAGGCTTTTAGATCTTTTCGATGTGGCCCAACGTATGCATACAAAGCGTAGCGGTAATACTGTAGCCCATTGGGTTGCGAGACTCTGCCCCACTTTGGGTTCCGAAGTTGTATTTGTAACAAACTTTCCGTCAACTGTGATTGAGTTGTCGGCACTAGATTTAATATAATGGTTATGCTTTATTCAAAAAAAAATGTAATTAAGTCAACTAACCCGTGCAGTGCACGGGCTTTAATCTAGTAATATCAACTATAGAGTGTCTTTCGAAAATAATTCCAATTTTAATAAATTAGAGAATAATACGTATTTTTGGAGTAGTTAAACCATAGCAGTATAGATGACCAGTTAGCGGTAGAACCCGTTCACTTTCTTTTTTTTGCCTTTAATTTATTTCATATTACTTCACTCCTTTTCACTTACTCAATGTACGGGGCATTAAACACCATTAGTGTCCTCCGTCTTTCTCTTCCTTCAAGTCTTCAACTTCACCAAGTCTAGCTAACAACACAATCTTACACCAAAATCAACACGTTAATCTAACGAAACGTATAGAAAAAAACTAAAGAAGGATAAAGGGTAATGGAGAGAGAGGATGAAGGAGAGAAGTAAGGAGAAGTAGGCATGACAAAACTGACCCGACCCGAATAAGCCAAACCGAACCCGACCCGACCCGAATTGATCCAAGCAAACCCGAAACTGACCTGACTATTATTATAGAAAACGAGTCGATATCCCTAAAAAGTTGAAAACAGCAAACTCGAGAATGACCCAAACCCGAAATTATCGATTATTATAACCCGAAAGTGGTCCGACCCGAAGCTGACCCGACACGGTTCACCTGTTATCCAGGTCGAAGATGGAGGATGGAGGATAAGTAGCATGTTAAATATTAATTAGGTGACCTGATGTAGCAGGTTATAAAGTCACTTATATTACTCTTGTTTAACTACTCTAACAATACGTATTATTCTCAAATTTATTGAAATTAATATTATTTTGAGAAGATGCTCTATAGTTGGTATTATTGTTGTTAAATAACCCTTTATTTTAAGTATTTTAGGAGAAACTTATATCGGTACTTACTCGGTACTGGAGTATTAAGTCACAAAATTTCGAAATTACTCTTTCCTAACGAGTCTTTACTCAATCCTAACGACATTTTACCATTTTATCCCTCTCATTTTATCTCATCAAAAAGTTAGGGTTTGTTTTTCTTTCTAAATAAACCTCATAACTCAACCACCCATGAACCTACCATGAACCACCACAAATATTGGAACCGTTCGGGGTCGGTGGCTGGGGTCGACAGGGGGCTGGGTGGGGTCGGGTCGGAGCCAGTGTGGGTCGGGTGGTGGGTGGTTAAATGGCAGGCGGTGAGAGGTGGAGGAATGGGTCAGAGCCGGTGTCAGGTGGTGGGATGGGTGGTGGACAGGGTGGGGGTCGGGTCAGGTGGGTAAGGGTGGTACCGTGGTGGGGTGTGTCATGGGGTATTGGGGTGGGGATCGGAGGAGGGAGGCAGTAGGAGGTTGGTTTTTTCCCCTTTTTTAATTATTTTATTTATTTAAATTTTCGTTTTTTCTTTTGTTATTTATTGTTTTCCTTTTTTTGTTGTTTATTGTTTTTGTTTTTTTTTTGTTTTTATGTAAACCCTTTGATAAATACCACCTCATCAGTACTTGATAATCAATTTTAAGTCATAAATAAAGTCAATTTAACTCATCTGTTATTGAATTATAGGTCATAATCGAATTTGAGGGTGATTGACTATCTAAACTGCTGGAGTAAAAATTTGAGAGCAATTGATTATTTAGATTGATGGAGTAAAAATGAACAAAGTGTAATTGAATCTCAATATAAAAGATGAAAATCATATGCGGGTATAATGAAAAAAGTTTGGGAAAATTCGTTAGGATTGATTAAAAGCTCGTTAGGGAAAAAACACGACCCTAAAATTTTTAATGCTAAATATTAGGATAAATGTAATGAAATTAGAATACATAAAGTCGACAAAAAAAATATCGTAAGAGTCGGTCTATCCACATCGATATATGTCATCTATATTAAGATAAATGTATTTCTATGAAACACACATGTATATGAAGTATATAGTCACACCTACTCGTAAACACTAAATATAGGTATTATATCTACAAAGTCACATATAAGGCCATGTTCTTCTTGGCTAAAAGTGGCTTAACTCAAACAAACTGAATTGAAATGAGTTGAACTGAAATGATTGAATTGTAGTGAAACTGAATTGAAAGTGTGTGAATTGGACTAAGCTGGATATAACCCGAAAAGAAAAACGCGAAAGTTCTCCGTATATATCAATGTTTCGTTCTGAAACAATCAACTCCAAAACGGGTTATGAAGCTGTAGACACCCAGATCCTGACCTAGGGGCTGGTGGGTGCAGGAGTGCCCGACAAAACACCCGATGACAATCAGACTGCAACGTGACACGAGATTACGATGTTTTAGATGGTTTTTCTATGGGACGGATAAAATAATTACTCGGAAAAATTAATTTAACATCAAAATGGTATTAGTCGCGTCCTTACGGTCGCGTCGACACTAATTAGAGTCAATTCCAACAGCGGGGCTCCGAATCGGTCCCGGAACACGCAAAGTCAAACCCGAGTCAATGCGTCGGGCCAGGCGAACCCTAAGACACGCGTCCGAGGCCCACCCGGAGCTTGACGGACTAGGGCAAACAGGAAAACTTAATCCCCAAGCATGCCCAATACGCATCATCTCCATTCTGGAAAGATTCAAAATCAGATCTTCAAAAGTCAAATCGCCTCCCTCCAGGCGATCGAGTTCTCCTACGCACGCCCTCAGGCACCTCAATTCTGGTGCGCAAGCCACCAGGCGCCTGATTATTCAATTTGAACTGCGCAACCAACTATAAATACCCCCCTATTCCGCTCATTTCAACACATAACATTCAATTCTCATCTCCCTCTTCCTCTTTACGAGCTTCTCCCTCTAGCTTAGCGTCACAATCCAACTCTAAGTACGATCCACTTGATCGTTTGTTCCCGATAAGCGAATAAACACTACTCCTCGTAGTTCCTCAAGTCCTTGGCTCGACTTGAACGAAAAGGGGCACCTGTGTTCGACTAGCCACCTCTAGACGCAAGTAGCGAAGCTCTGCCGGATTTGCCGCAGGAAGAGCTAGGAGGATCCGCCCTAGAAGTCGTATCGTCACTAGGTTGTCATCTAAACAAAACTTTACATTCCGTACTCTTTATTTATGCACTTCGATAATGTCGAGTCCGACTCGTATTGACGTTAGGTCCATGGCGCGTTATAAACATATGTAACGTCCACAACTTCAACCATAAGCACTAAAACACCCTAAATTAAACCCGAGTAGTTCCGAGATCCGTTCTCAATCATCTACGCATCGTGTCTCGTTTGGTGTACACTCCGAGGGTGAAATTCCTCATTATGTGATTTATTTACATTACGCATTTATCGCTTTCGTATGATTTATCACGTTTACGACCATAATAGCATGCTAAATCACCTAACAAGGAATTCAAAATATAAACGAACTAAAATTGAACAAGCAGTGGTTGGGTTCCATATTAATCCCAATGCTCACCTCTCACACGTGGTTCGACGCATCCCTATTAATACCGAACCAACGCATCTTAAGCAGAATACCAGGTAAGGTATATCACGAGAATAACTAATATCCATATTATCGCGTTAAAACTGACTTGCTAACACGTATAGTATCTAGTACTCTCTACTCTTCTACGTGCATCTTTTCATGGCCTGCTTGTCACGTGAAATCACATGCAAAGAATGTAAATACAACTACTTCTACGACAAAAGCTTACTTTTCCTTAAACAACCGACTTAGCAAAGACATAGAGTTTTAAGCAACGGATGTTATCGTACTTCCGCCACAATTAAGGAACAAAGTCATCAGCCTACCGATTGATTAGTAGAGCTCGCTATGTACGGGCGGGATTGAATTTCGATGTCTAGCGGACGTTGGCTTCCCAATACGTACCCCCACCCCTTACTCAGAATCGACGGTTTCCGGATGTCCGAAACCATTGGCAGTGAGAGTCATTCCAGGCATAGAGTGCTTACGGATACAAGTCTTTATCTTTAGGTCCCCATGCTACTCAACTTTGAGCCGGCTAAGGATCAAAGTTGACTTGAACGGTTTCCAAGTTCCCAAAATTAATTCGGTGGCGACTCCAAAAATCGGCAATGAATTCGGTTCACTAAAAAGGTCGTTTTACCAAACATATCGGCGTTTAAACACTTACAATCACGTCTCGATCGATTCTAACGGAAACACGGATGTCCGCATCCGTCTAGTACATTTCAAATCGTCAACCAAATCAAGGTCTGACACATCGCCCCGTACGCAAGATCGGACCGGCCTCAGGACGTATGGGGTCGTGTGGGTGGCCGCCGCGAACCGGGGGTCCCGCGTGGGCACGCGCGAGGAGCCGGGCAGTGCGGACGAGCGTCCACAGTTTGGCGACTCCGCTGGGGATTTGGAAACAAGTTTCCAGCGGTAGTGTAACTTGAACGAGGTCGGTGAAGACCATTTCCTAGTTCCTTTTTTGTGGTCACTACAAGTTTTGGCCCTTAAAAGCCCACCCTAACCGATATTAGGACCAATCGACCTCTTCGCGGCAAGATCCTTACGGACGCGTGGAGAGATCCTCGATTGACGTTCCGGCCGTCTAAGGTAGTCACGCATTCCGTGGATATGCCAAGCGAATGGCGCTGAGCGAACGGGACAACGCTCACCTCCCCTGGTGACTCGTCATCATCTAAGCAAGGACTATTCGTGGACGGTAGCCTACCCTAACCTACTCGTGTCTGCATCCTGCATGAATGTATGCATTCCTAGTTATGTATAGCGTGTGTGACAACCCGAATAAAACATTAAAATTGGGATTCAACCACGACAACATATTCAACCGCACTCAAACTCCGTTTTCGAAAAGGACATCTTTTCAAAACCGCCTTTTAAACGCCATTATTCCGGCCAAAATTAAACTTTTTTTCAAAAAGACACCTTAGCGCCATCACCCTGGCCGATTTCACACCCATCGCTTTCAAAAGTCATTTTTAGCGCCATTACTTTCGCCAAAACAAACTCGTCACTTTAAAAAAACGATGACATACCGTTACTATTACCAAACTCCCAACCAATGAGATCAAGGTACCTCATACTGTCTTATTTTGCTTCCAAAACATTTTCGCACACGCCATTACTACTGCCAAACTCCCGACCAATGGGACCAAGGCACGTAAAACGGTTACACTTTGAATTTTGAAAATGTTTTTCGCACATACCGTTAACATTACTGAAATTTTAATTAATGAAGTTAGGGAATGTACGGTTACACTCACAAAACATTTCACACACACCGTCAAGATTCCAATCAATGAAATCGACTAATACGGCGGCACGTTTTCAATTTTTTTTGAAAAGCACTATCACCACTCAAGTTCCATAACAAGAACTTGACCACATTTTCAAAAGCACCGTGTTTTCTCACGAAACACTCTTTACACCGCGAACTTCGAACTCTGAATTAATAGTAGTCTCGATAAAGACGCAACGCCACATTTTTCAAAACCGCTTCTTCTACAACCGCGCTTTTACAAAATCACAATTTACACTTTTTCTATCATCGAGTCCTCGACGCACACATAGCAACACTTTCCACGCACCACAAGTGATGTCACTAAACCATCGCAATAACGATTTCACAAAGACTCTCACCTTCGAAAAAATTTGCTTTCAAAACTCATCCATTTTCGAAAACATCAAAACTCTTTGATTCCGAGCCAAGATCGAGATCAATTCCCTATGTTGTACAACCGTGTGATTATTTGTCTGTGTTAGTTACTAAAGTCATCTCTAGTCGAGGTCTTATGTTTTGGGTCGTCTCATCTCGAGAAGTCCTCTTCTTTAAATCTCACCCCGAGATTTGTGTCAAATCATCTCGTTCTAGAGATCCGAGTCTATTAGGCGTTTCGCCGAATACCCTAAGTGTCTAAAGCACCCGAGTGCCCAATCCGATGACTGCAAACACGTGCCAATCAGGGATCTCATTTCCGTGTCGCTCGCCTATAAGAATCCCTCGAGTCTCTTACATCGTCTGGTGGATCTAGTCATACCTTCAGTTCTGTTCTGTAGACCCGAAGATGTCTTCAAACAGCAACAAAAACAACATCGACCAACTGAATGCCTTAATGAACGTAGTTCATGGCGTCCTGGGACTAGTATCATCAATCTCCTCCTCCATCGACGATGTCAGGCACCGACTTGAGACCTTGGAAGGAACCGAAGGAAAATATCATGAAAAGCCAATAGGGCAAGAACTAGTTTTCAGTGGCAATCCATACGTTGAATACGCAAGGCTCACCCATTCCACTGAAGCCATGACTTTTCGAAGACCTTTTAGGCAATTCATAGAATTAGGAGAGTCTTACGCCGAAGCTCTCAGAAAGCTGCAAGAGGCATTGTTATTATGGCCAATAGGATCCACTCTCGACCCGCTGATGGATAAAAGGGGCGCGACCTGGAATCCGAATGCCTACTGTCTGTAGCATCAGGGCCGAGGACATGAGACTCAAACGTGCATTGAGCTCAAGAACGAGGTACAAGACCTAATCGATAAGGGAGTGTATGTCCCCGTAGGGTGCCTTTGAAGGAGGACCAACTCCCGGTACCAAACCAACCAAATGGGTGACCCGAATGAACACCGAGAGTCCAACCAGCGAAGATTCTTCTAAAGGCATGTGACCCGCGCCTCCTAGTTAGAGTCTAGTTCGTCTTAAGGGTCTAGAGTTAATATAATAATAAGCTTCTTGTAGTTTTTTTACATCGAGTCAGGAGTTACGAAGAGACCTGTCCTCTGCATCGCAAAAAAAACAATGTCCCAGGCACATAGCCCGCATACACTATTACCAATAAAAGGATATGAACTTTTGTTTCTTTACAATGCGCCTCGATAATCGCTTGATTTAAAATAACGCATTTTCTCGCTTAAAACTCGATATTATGCCATTTATCGATAGCAATTAATCAAAACATAAGGGCTACAACTAACAGCCCACTTAGTTTCACCCTAGGCGAGATCAATACGATCATCCCAACACTCGACCCAACCCATAGCCAATTTCCTAGCCAAAAACTCGGTACAGGAAACCCACACAATTGATAACCCACAAGGCGACCACACACCCATATCAGTCAAACTAGATTTCCCAGTAACCAATAACGCAGCCGAATACGAAGCTTGCCTAATAGGGCTAAAAGCCGCAACGACACTAGGGATTAAGAACCTTAGAGTCCATGGCGATTCCTCCTTAGTAGTCAACAAGCCATACAGCGAAAGCCTAGCTCCATACCAAACCGAAATAGAGACAATATCCCGAGAGTTCGTCAAAATCAACTTCATATGTAATCCCCTAGAAAATCTAACGCGATACAGTGGCGGAAACACTGTAGAGTTGGGATTAAAACACACTGTAACTATGTCTTAGTAAAATTAAAATGGTAAAGTCAAACAATAGGCCTTAAATAAAATGGCCAAAATTTAAAACAATCCACAAAAGGGGTTTGAACAATCCATAAGACATAATTATAAAAATAAATAAGCAGGATCCACACTGCTCGCTAGCCCACACCCGGAACACGTATACCTGCCATGTTAAAACATAACAGCCACAATCAGTGGGGAGCAACGCCAACGTACTCCCAGCCGTATAACAGGATTTTAAAACTGTAATTACTATTATAGAAAAATAGTAAAAAGGAAAACAGTAAAACATCATATTAAAATAAGCTTTAGCGTAAAACAAAATAATCAAAAGGGTTTCCGAAGAAACATAAAAATATTTGCCAACCTGCAAACCAATTTATATCGATAATAAATAAAATAATCAAAATGGCGTTATGGATATTCGGTTAGTGTGCACAAGGCTAGACTTTCACTAGGAATAATACTGGAAACTAGGTTCGAGAACTGTAGACTTAACTCATAACAGAATCCAATCTCTAACTAGGCAACTCAACTATAACAGGACTGCGTGCAGCGAGGTCCTGGTTTAAGTAGTATACACCCCTCCTGGATACCAAATGTATCCAGTTCAACTGACGGCGACTAACACGATGCGATATCTAGCTTAAGGGCACAATGCACACTCTCCTAGGCGAAACTATGCCCAGTTCAACGACCAAATGTGCCCCAAATGGGCACACCGACTTTATAGCTGATGGCAAAAACGTACACCCCAGATTATTACTCTAACCCCACACTTGACTTTATTCCATAACTCCAAAACAAGCCATTATCGATATCCAAAAATAAATATAAACAATAGGAGAACAAAAGAAAAAGGAATCACTTCCCAAAAGAGGAAACTTTCTATTTTAGGAGACTTCTATTTTTAGAAACTTTACCAAAAATAGCATCATATCAAAATAGCAAAAATATTAGTTTATACTAACATCACATTTTTAGTAAACGATATAGATTTATAAAACTAAAACTTTCGGCCTTAACGATATTAATTACCAAAGTGAACATTTAATTTTGTGAAATTATTAAAATATCGTATAAGCGTTATAAAATGATTAAAAATGTCTTAAACATTTTATTACTACTAATTAGGGTGTTTCCAAAATTTATAAATCTCAAATTCCCTAATTATTAATAGTTTCGACAATACAAATATAAATAGGATTTTTACGGCAAATGTCAAAATTAAATATTTGAACATCTTTATTTAATTAAACCGACAAATATATTTAGAGTATGTTAAGGGATGATTTAACTCTTTAAAGTTTCAGATTTAAATACTTTCAAAATTGCTGGAAAAATAATTCTTTTAGGTAAGACGAAGCATTTTAACGATAAATCACCATTTGTCCGAAAATCAATACTTATTAATTAAAGACTTTAATAAATAGTACAAAAATTACGTAAAATAGTTAAAATATATTTATGGACATTTTGTCCAGAAAAGAAAATTTTCCAGAATCCTAAAACTCAGTTTTTAAAGCGTTTTCTCGTTAATCGTCTAACCTCGACAATAACGACTAATAAAAATAGTAATTACAAAACGATTTAATTATTAATATCCAAAAATTAAAAATCATGATTTTCCAGAAAATAATATTTTTCCAGATTTCCAAAAATTCCAGATTTAATAAATCTCGTTAAAACCGTCTTTTAAACCCGTTTTCACAATTAACGATACCATTAATAAAACTTATCGTTCCTAACATTTTATTAAAGCACTAAAAATCATAAAATTACATTTTAATATGAAATCATCAGAATCAATTTTTTCCCAGATTTAAACCAAAGACCAGAAATCGAGAATTTAAACGACAAACACGGTTTTAACGATAAACGATGATTTAAAGTGATTAATTAATTCATCAACTTAACAATTCCGAAAAATTATGAAAAAGTTCAGAAAATTATATTTCAACAGAAAGTTTTACCACGTCAAAAATCAGATTAACATAAAATGTTTAGGTACTAGAACTAAAAATCGGCTTTTAATCGTTTTGTCCGTAAACGGTAATAATTCATAATTGATAACTAAAATATCAGGAAAATATTAAATTATTAAAAATCATCAAAAACATCATTTTTACAGAATATAAACATATATTACATGTTTAGGCCGAATATTACGATTTTACAAATTAATATGGCGATTTAATCGTTAATCTCGTAAAAGCGATAAAAATACCGAAACATGCAAATTTTCAACTTTTAAAAATCTTCCAGATTATATGACATACATATATTGTCAAAAGTAAAATTATAATAATATACATGCAATTACACAAATAAAATCATGCAATACCGAGTAACACCGACGTTACCTTCAATCCAAATCCGAGTCTACGATAAATTCGTCGGCTTCGGGGTCGACCAAGAATCCTAAATCACATGACATACATGGTACAAAAATACCATGAGAAAACTAAAAGAATCAAGGTAAATAACAATCGGAAATAACATCGATTATTACCTTAACGAAGGGGAAAGAGAGACGATAATTTAGAAGGCGAAAATAGGACGATCAAAGCTTGATTATGGACGAAAATGGCTGCTGAAAATGGGCATGAACACCAGCCAAAAAGAGGGAGAAAGAAAAGGTTTCTGCTAAAATAAAATGGAAGAATGAATAAAGAGGAAAATGTGAAGAGATATGGAATGAATGGTGACTTAAAAGTTGATGAAAACTAGGTACATTCACCTCAAAAATTCAGCCAAGAGTGAATGTGAGAGGAGTGTGAAGAGTTTGTATTAATCCACCAAAATGAATGAAGAAAGAAATAAATATCTAATGTTTAACATAATAAAATGAAGTGTATAAAAAAAATATAGTAGGGGTGAGCCAAGGGGGGTCACGGTCCAAAATGTGGGAAAATGTCCCAAAATAATTTGTAAGTTGATAAAAAAAAAATCGTAAAATTGTTAAAGGTATTTCAAAGCAATTCGAGTAAACCTCGCGTAAGAAAATAATTATTCGCGAAACTTCGTATTAAAATCATAATGGCTACTCTTTAGTAAACAAAAATATTTCTTAGTTGAAAATATTATACAAATGCATTTAAACATTTTTAGGAAGAGGAATAACTTAAATCCGAGCTTAAAAACGTTAATTCGTAGAGAAATAGAATTCCTCGCGGAAAATAAATAGTTTACGAGGAAAATCAAATAAATGGATTTAAAAGAATTAATTTTTTTTTAAAAATATAAATAAATATCATTAAACTCAACAATGAAAATAGAGCTTAGTAAAATGATGAAATATGAGGTCGAAAAGTGACAGAGTTAAGACGGAGTCCTAACGGAAAGAATAAAAATGCTTAGAAAAAATAGCGGGTGTTACATCATACACATACCCCGCGAGGAAAACCAATTCGCTGATGCCCTATCCAAGTTAGCCTCGCTAATAAACATGCCCGACAACCTTTTTTCTATGCCTATCTGCGTGGAGAGAAATGAGCAACCCGCTTATATCCACAACATCGAAACCGATGACACCCCCGAAGAACCTTGGTACAAAGTGATCCTAGACTTCCAAACCGACGGATCATACCCGCCTAATACAAACACCAAAAAAAAAAGAGCCTTAAGAATACAAGCCACCCACTACGTCCTAAAACAAGGATTACTATACAAACGAACGCCGCAAGGAGTACTCCTTAGGTGCATAAACAAAACCAGTCCAAAAAGGTCTTGGAAGAAGAACATGAAGAGGAATGCAGACTCCACATGAG
Source organism: Agrostemma githago (assembly GCA_958450325.1). NCBI lineage: Eukaryota > Viridiplantae > Streptophyta > Magnoliopsida > Caryophyllales > Caryophyllaceae > Agrostemma > Agrostemma githago. Next base: position 24,886,296 of record OY288239.1, on the reverse strand, counting down.
TGCACACTTGTTAGCTCATAAGATAATGAGATTGGGTTATTACTGGATCACCCTAGAGGCAGATTGCCCACACCACGTCCGTCACTGTCACAACTGTTAAATATTTGCCAACATCCAACACCTACCACCATATCCGCTCCACACCACAACAACACCCTAACCCTTTTCTACCTGGGGAATAAACATTATAGGAAAGGTACACCCACCCGGAACCGGCGAACACTATTTCATATTAGTGGCCGTTGATTACTTTACCAAATGGGTAGAAGCAGCCTCTTATACCATACTAACTTCCAAACAGTAGTCAAATTCATAAAAAACAATGTGATCTGCCGCTACGACATACCATACGAGATCATCAGTGATCAGGGGGCTCACTTTAGGCCGACACCCAAAAACTCCTAGACAAATACAAAATCCAACGATACAAATCCTCACCCTACAGATCTCAGACAAACGGGGCTATGGAATCAGCAAAACCATCATCATAATCCTTAACAAGATGATAGACAACTACCGGCATTGGCCCAACAAAATACCCTTTGCATTATGGGTATACCGAACTTCCTATCGAACTCCCACCGGAGCCACACCCTACTACCTAACCTACGGCTCCGAAGCTGTACAACCAATAGAGTTAGAAATGCCCTCGCTAAGGATACTAGCCAAGAGCGGCATTCTCGAAGAAGAGTGGAACCAAAAACGTTATGATGAGCTAGTACTCCTAGATGAGCGTAGAATATATGCACTGTCCAACGTGCAAGCTTACCAACAAAGAATACAACAAACCTTTAACAAACGAGTCAAATCTCGAAACATACATGAGGGAGACTTAGTATTCAAATCCATTAGAGCACCCCTTCCCATCGACCCCATAGGGAAATTCAAACCAAACTGGGCAGGCCCCTACCTTGTTAGGAAAATACTCACAGGGGGCGTTGTGATCCTTACCGACCTAGACGGTCAAGAGTTCTCAACCCCAACCAACATGGACCAGCTTAAACGCTATTATCCTTAACGTCCTAAACAACCTCATCCTGATCTCTAAGTTAGGGTGAAAACCCATACAAAACGCTTAAAAACAATCTGCACCGATAAATGGCATAACGAGTCTAAAGCAAAATCACTCACATATTTTACGAACTACGAACATGGTTTGATTCCGTCTAAATGCGGGTACATAGGCAACCCTTCCAAGGGTACAACCAACAACAAAAATAATAACAAAATCGATTACTCAATTCGCGTGCAAGTCGGAACCACCCCTACGTTCCGATTTACTAGTGATTTCAATGATGAAGCACAAACGACGAGCCGAGGACGGGGTGAAATCCCGATGGGGCGCTCCGGGCAAAATGAAAAAACGAGTTGCGAGCCGTCGTAAAAAAAATGACGAGCCGAGGACGGAGTGAAAACCCGAAAGGGTGCTCCGGGCAGAATGAAGATTCGAGTTGCGTGCCGTAAAAAAAAAGAGCAAAAAAAAGAGAGCGAAAAAAAAGAAGAAAAAGAGAAAAAGGTGAGCCGAGGACGGAGTGAAAACCCAAAAGGGCGCTCCGGGCAAGATGAAGAATCGAGTTGCGAGCCACCACAAAAAATAAAATAAAAAAAAGTGCTTCTCATTAATGCAAAATCAATTAAATCAAGCCTTTGTCGAGGCCCTTTACATCGAGCATCCATTACCCAGCTACTTCGAAAAATGACAACGTGTCAAGCAAAACCCTACAAAAACTTGTACTAATATGCCACATAATATAAATTTAAAATGACATAGTACTAAACGGCTGGGCTCTACCTGTCAAACTTTTCCTTTCCTTTACCATTCGAGCGTGCTTCTCCGGGTCTCTGACTACAGACCCTCCGCTCACAAGCCTCCATCATCTTAGCCCGAGGCGAGCCCAGCCTGTCCATTTCCCCTCCCCACTCACATTTTCAATATGGGTCTTGTTAGTCTTGGCCCGTTTAGATGAATTGGCGGTACTAGGATCGGTAACACTGCCTTTGGTCGAGTACTTAGTGACATCAACTCGTATTGCCTCTTTATCCCGTAACACCATGGTCTTCCTGACATTTGACTTGTCCCGGGTTGTCAAATATCTGTAAGTTTCCCGCCGGGCATGAGTAGGGAGTGTCGGTCGAACATTTTCTAAAGAAAAGTAGTGCATAGTCCTTTGTCTCCATGACATTTCAAACTTCCTAAGAGAATCCTCATTCCATGGGTAAGAGCGGGTAGCGCTAGTGGTAACCTCTGATGCGGTTTGCCTTGCGCCCATTTGGCGCGTAAGCCTATTCGGATAAATATGAACGCAGTCGCTTAAAGACAATATCTGCATAGCACGGGCCGGTAATAAGAGCGGGAGCCCGATATATCCACTGATATGCCACCACGGTATCGCCCACCTAACGGTAACCTCTCTACTAGCCCGCAAGTAGGAAAGCCATTGCTCTTTGGTATAGCCATTGTTCCATGACTGCGCCACACTCCGACCAGTGAAGCCTTTATAGCTGTAACCCTTGATAGACCGGGGAGGCTCGATCAAACCTAACCTCTCTTGTAGCCAAATTTGCACAAATTACAACATAGTGTCAAACTTTCGAACTAAGGTAAGTTTTCGAATAAGGAAGTAGTACCTCGACGTACCTGCAAAATAATACTAGAGCCTCGAAAGGGAGCACGATGTATCCATGCGTGAGAGTCGAGATCCATCATAAGCTCACCAAGAGTAAGCCAAGAGGGCGATCACCCATGCTCTATCCCCATCACAAGGTCCAAAACTCAAGGACTACCCCAGCCTTCATGCACCGACGCATCTTCAAAAAGATAATAACATGCCACCGCGATACTAAAAGCTCGTTTACGGGCTAAAGGCGAAATATCACGAGATTCTTTTTATGAAAATTCCTTAATAAGTGACTTTAAGTCAATACCACCTTCCCCAAATAAAACTTTAGCCTTCTCTAACAAGGGGATATCCAAAAAATGACGAAGTCGTTCCACGGGAACATCACCCCCAATAGGTATACAAGAACAAACCGAATGTCAACCACCTATAGCATCCAACTCCTCAGGGAGAGGACAAACATTACCCCCCGGGAAAGAAAAAACATGGTTCTTAGCATCCCAAAAGTGAGAACATGCCAACAAAAAGTCATCTTGCACTTTAACCTGTTTTAGCACAGTAACAATAGACAAACTGTCACCTGGCTAATCCTCAAGATCACCTTTCTTAAGACAACCCATCCACCCGGTTAAGAGACTCCCAAAATTCGACATGACTCCAAATAATACAAGGAAGTTATAAAGACACTATGGGTAATCTAATATGTCTAAGACGAGAACCCATAACCCGCATATATAGCCTTAATCGCACAACAAATAGGAAATTGCGGAAAATTTCCATAACCGAGAAGTGGGCAGCCTAAACCCAGGCGCCCCAAGACCGGACCACCCAAACCCAGACGCCTGAAGATCAAACCGCCCAGGCCCAAGCGTCGATGCCCTTGACCATCAGCCTCCTGGTACCCAAATCCCATGTTGTCAACCATGCTTTATCCCATCAGCTATCACTCGACAATCCCCAGATGTCAGGAATGACCTCCTGAAGTCACTCGACCCCTTTTCAAAAGCCGAAGCGTCCATTACAAGCCCCGTGCGAGAATGAAAGGACCACGCGGACGACACATTTTCGTCCACCGGATCCTCCAGACTTAGAGGTTTTTTTTTTTTTTTTTTTTCTAAATTTTTTTTAGGGGGATAAGCTACCCCACCTAAGCGTGTTGTAGCCCCAAGTGGCATCGTCAATTTGCGTCTGTATCTGAATACGGCATTCACATTAAGACATAATAAGTGGTCTAACTTTTTTCTTTTCTTTTTGCTTCATTTTAAACACGAACATCGAAACGATTACACTTTTCTCTTAGCACCGAACACGCACTCGATCAAAACACTTTAGCTACGAAGCATTTCTTACATATTTTACACGTCTCAAGTCAAACATTTTAATCGACGTACTACTCGATCCAATTCCCGGCTCAAACTAACGCATTTTAAGAATTCTGAAAAGCATTTTCGTATTTCCATGAAATCCTAACGCATTTAGAACGTCCTAAACTACGACGAAATCGTGAACAAACCAAACTTGAAGTGATTACTTGTCATCTAAGTCAACATTTTAAAAAAGCACAAGTCAATCAAAGCACTAAAAGTCTAGAATATACAAAATATACAAAATTCAACCATAAATCAAATGTACAACCTAGAGAGGACCCTGGAGGCTGCAGCTACAACCAGCACAAGCCCACCAATGTCATAATCCAAGTCTAGATCTCCCAGATTGAAGGTGGGAGACTCGCTACCCTCCATACCCGTTAGCATATCCAGGGTACCTGTCTCGTGAATTTATCCAACATCCCCAGTAGCGCCCGTAGCTTGATCCTCAGCCTCAGCATCTCTCTCTACTTCGGCCCCGAACCTAGCTTCACCCGGCGCCGAGGTCTCGCCCTGAGCTCGAGCCAACTGCCCCTTAAGCATGGCAATCTCGTTCTCTCGAGATTGCAGAAATTGCAGTAGCTTGGCCTCATTCGCTTCGAGCTTGGTCACCCGAGTCTCTAGTTGCCTCACTATGTCCGGGACATCCTGCAAACACAATTACCTTTTAGGAAAAGACACAACCAGCATAGAAGAACATCCTTAGAAAAACAGTACTTACCGATCGAGGTCCCGATGTGTCATGGGAAGAGGCAACAACTATCTGATAAGCTATTCGTATACCTATCAAAGATAACCAACTTAGGTCTAACTAAAAATATAGCTAGGGAAGTCAGGATCGTATCCACAAGGAGACAAATAAATTCTACTCGCAATTAAAGTCTATCTAAGTAACCAAATCGGGGGTTTGTAATTGGGTTAATAAACTAAAGTAGTGAAGGAAAGAGAATTAAAGAAGAAGAAATTACTATAATAAATAAGATGAATAAAGATGAATAAATATAGAGAGAAAACTAGGATCGTCGGTTCACCATGAATTTCCTACGGTCACGGTCTAGGTCACAGGTCTGTCGCAGATATTGGTCTAAGGGGTAGTGAAAAGGTCCTTCCGGTCCGCTATTCACCCTAGAATGCTTCTAACGGCTTCCGATCTTATTAGGGCAAACTAATGTGTTGTAGCAGGTCTAACTCTTACCAGGCTTCCGATCTTAGGTTCGAGTTCACCAATTCAATTAATCAATTACGTCGACTTAATCAATTAATCTCAATTAAATGCTACAATTAACAACTCAGATGCAATATCGTAGACAGATCTATAAACTAATTAGCAATCATATTCAATTCATGGATCCCCTAAATCCTAGCATGGGAAATTAGCTACTCATAATTAAATCAAGAACAACAATATTAATAAAAGATTTTACTAGATTAAACATGACGAATAATAATAAAATTACGACAAACATAAAACAAAGATTAAGAATAAGTAAATATGAAGAAGTACAATCAAGAACGAGGAAGAAGGAAGAAGGAAGAAAGATTAGATAAAATTACCAAAAGGAATGAAGGTGATTAGAATGTTGCAATCTTGAGTTTTAAAGGAAGAAATTAAACTAGAATAATTGTAAGAGAATAAGGAGAAGAAATCTAAATAAGAGTCTAAGGAGAAGCAAAAGAGAATAAGGGAGAAGTTAAAGTAAAAAAGTATGGAGAAGTTGTAGAATTCTAGTCTAATAGTTTCTTAAATACTAATCTAAAACAAAAGCCTAAAAGTCTTATTAACCCTAAACATCAAATTAGGAAAGTCTCGGTCTTCGTCCAGTCTCGAGAATAGTCGGTCGACTATTTTGGATAGTCGGTCGACTATTAGGATAGTCGGTCGACTATTATTGACCTGTTTCCGTTCTCAGCACTGCGCGCTCAACTTCAAACGCTTGCCATTTCTTCGTTACTTCTTCAAATCGGGCGTGTAAGATACCGTTGGAAATCTAAGAGAAAGAGCTTTCCAACGCAACTGGAATCAGCTCAATTGGAGTTGTAAAAATCAAGATATTCACGTTTAAAGTAGACCCATTTGGAAACGATCATTCTCTTTTCTTATTTCGCAAAAGATTTCATCTTTAAGCACGATTTTTGCCTTGTTTATGCATCAACGGGTTCAAACCTGCATAAGATGCAATATAACCACAAAGTATCAAATTCGGGGGAAAATAGTAGATAATGCTACTCGATATGCATGGAAATGCGTGCGTAAAAGACGTAATACTCATATATAAATAGCACGCATCAAACCTCCCCAAACCGAACCCTTGCTTGTCCTCAAGCAAGCACAAAACTATAACCCAATCCTAATGGAATGTATATAACTCATAGCGGAACATGCTTCAAAGTTACCCAAACCAATGCGCAACGATTAAAGTCAATGTAAACAACCACATACAACAAGCTTAACCAATGACAACAATACTGAACCTTCAACCTTGCAAGACTCGTCTATATCGGACTCCCACGGATCGCTCATCACACAAAACGGGTGATATTGTGAGTTTGTGTAAAAACGGAAAGACAAAGCACTCACCTAAACTGCGACCTACAAGAACATGCATGCAATCTAACATGAAATTAATCTCTAATAACCGTACATACGCATTCTATCGGGAAAAGACACGTGCCAAGGACTTACATATGGTATAAAGTGAGGCTAATCGGGTAAGAAGGGGCAAAACGATATGGATATGAGGAGGTAAAAGCCAAGCTAGTATTCACTACCCCATCAATAATAAATATTCCGTTCTCACCAAACTCCAGTCGAAGAAATTAGGCATAGCAACAAGCGCCTTATCAATATCGCTTCCCACTAATAACTATGAAATTAGAGTGATCAATTCTTTTCTCATAGCAAAAACACATTCTTCTTCTAGTTTCACTTCATTTTTTCTTTCCTTTTTTTCCCTTTTTTTTTCCATTCAATTTTTTTTCTTTCATTGAATTTTTTCTCTTTTTTTTTTCCATTTTTTTTCTCAATTCATTTTTTTCCAATTCCCTTTTTTTCTTTTCCAATATCTTGGTTCCAAAATTAACCCGAAAAAATAATAATTCCGTCCAACTAATCTACTAGCTTGACTAGGGTAGGCTATATATGGCATGTAGTTGATAAACAGGTTAAACAGGTCAATTTGGCTATGTGAGGCTCATGGGAATTAATTAAAAGAAAGGATTTGCCTTTTTCGCACATGTCAAAACCACGAGTCAAAAACGTACAGGTACCTAAGAGACGAATGTCATGCTTATGCAATTTGATGTTACATGCCTCATAAGGAGTACTACTCTCAACCTAAATGAAACTGATCATGGATGTCATCAGTTTAAGGCTCTAATTCCTTACAAATCTTAGTAGTTTGCCAACAATGAGTCAAGTTTATTCGTTCAGTAAAATAATCAATGACAAGAGAATGATGCATGTAATTATATACAAAAACGATAACGGTGCAAGGCATAAGCAAGCTAATGAAGACATAAAAGCAATATCATCATCGCTACATAGCATTCCGACTCAACTAAGACTCGACTAAATGCAAAAACATAATTTTGTGATGTTTTTTTTATATGCATGCGAGAATGCAGGAAATATGCAGATGGATGAAAACAGACAGAAGCATACTCTCCCCAAACCAAATCACACAATGCCCTCATTGTGTACAACATACAATAAGAGGCCACAATAAATACGGGGAAGGAATGAAAAACGATGGAAGTGCAAAAAGAAAATAGAGAAAATAAAAGAACTACTTACAAGATATATATGAGCGGAGACCTTCCCTAAACCGCTCCTAAGCATCAAAATATACCAACTTCGTCATTTTACTTAAAAAACACATCAACGCCCTAAGTAGCATGTCATATTTCTGCGCATGTGAAATATGAAAGCAAATATAAGCACATGATAAGATATAAGTATCAAATGTCAAAAATATGGAATGAAACATCTTATCACGGGGTGGAGGACCAATTTCCACATGAAGTACTGCACTAATCTCCTCGTCCGCAAGACATGGAGCACCAAAGTTAAAATCAGAAAACAAAGTGTTAGTGGTCGTAGGAAAATGGTCAAAAATTGGCAGCAGTGGGGCCGATAAGCATAAAGGTGGAAAAAGGAGTGGAACAGGAGGAACTAAGCCCAAAACCTTAGAAGGAGAGAGGATAACGGGCAAAGTAACCAATAATGGTTCATCTACAATGTCGTGCTCATACTCGTCCCATCCAACCTCGATTTTCGAATCAGAAGGTTCTTTACGAATCTCATCACACAGATTCTCACAAAATGGAATCGGGGCACTTGTGTCATAGCTTTCGCCACAACTTATCTCATTGTCGAAACAAGGTTCCTTAAAAATAACCGCATTATTAGTCTCACCAATGGGTTCATCATTAGTCAAATAAAGTGAAAAATCGGGTTTCACACTTTCTTCAGCTAACCAGTCAAAGTACTCTATCACCTCTTCATAGGACTTGCTTTCAAAATCCTTACAAGTGGAAAATATATAGGCTTTTGTAGAGTCTGTCATACCTTTAATGACTGTAAGAACAAGTGTTTCATTAGTGAAACGAGCGGATTTGAGAGAGCTAAGCCAATCGCAAAACCTCTCCATATAAGCTCCAAAAGTCTCGTCGGGTTCCTGTGGAAAATCTATAATAATCCTCATGGAAACGGTGAGAACGGTCTCAAGAAACTGGAGTTCCCTGAGATAAAAGATAAACTAAAACGACAAGTAAAATTAACCGTCTCCCCGGCAACGGCGCCAAAATTTGATAAGCTAGTCGTATACCTATCAAAGATAACCAACTTAGGTCTAACTAAAAATATAGCTAGGGAAGTCAGGTCGAATCCACAAGGAGACAAATAAATTCTACTTGCAATTGAAGTCTATCTAAGAAGATAAATTGGGGGTTTTGTTGTTGTTTTAACTAATCTAAAAGTAGTGAAAGAAAGAAAATTAAAGGAGAAGAAATAACTAAAATAAAATAAGACGAATGAAGATGAATAAATATATGGAGAGAAAACTAGGATTGTCGGTTCACTACGAATCTCATATGGTCACGGTCTAAGTCACAGGTCTGTCGCAGATATTGGTCTAAGGGGTATTGAAAAGGTCCTTCCGGTCCGCTATTCACCCTAGCATGCGTCTAAAGGCTTCCGATCTTATTAGGGCAAACTAATGTGTTGTAACAGGTCTAACTTTTACCAGGCTTCCGATCTTAGGTTCAAGTTTACCAGATTCAATTAATCAATCATGCGCATTAACTGACTAATCGCGATTATTTGCTACAAGTGACAACTCAGACACAATATCATTGACAAATCTATAAATTATTTAGCGACCACATTCAATTCGCAGATCCCCTAAATCCTAGCGAGGGAAATTAGCTACTCATAATTAATTCAAGAACAACAAGATTAATAAAAGAATTTACTAGATTAAACATCACGAATAATAATAAATTTACGACAAGTATAAAATAATAATTAAGAATAATTAAATATGAAGAAGGAAACAATGAAGAACAAAGAAGAAGGAAGGAAGATTAATAAAATTACCGAAGGAATGAAGGCGATTCGAATCCAAAAGTTCTTACAATAACCGAGTTTTGAGAAGAAATTAAACTAGAGAAAATAAAAGTAGAGAAGAAGTCTAAAAGAAATCTAAAGAGAATAAGGGAGAAGTTGAGAGATGATAAGAAGTGAGTTCTAATGTGGCTCCCAAAGCCCTATTTATACAAATTGGATGGGTTAAAAACTGTTTAGGAAACTCTTGCGTTTAGGAAATTCCTTGCTGATCACGAAATCTGCCCGCAGTCCAGGAATAGTCGGCCGACTATTGTAATAGTCGGTCGACTAACCATGCATCAACTTGATCTCTGCAGCTCCAGAATAGTCGGCCGACTATTGTAATAGTCGGTCGACTATCGTCATGGTCGGCCGACTATTGTGATAGTCGGTCGACTATCGCCCGTTTCAGCGTACAACAATTTTCCAGCTTCGATTTGGCACGATTTTGGTTCGTTTTAGCTCCTTTGTCTTCCGTTCCTGCAAAAGGACAATACACACCACAAAGTAGCCAATTCGGGGCAAAATAATAGTTTTCACTATTCAATAAACACGAGAATGCGCGTAATAAGAGCATAAAAAGTGTATATAAAATACGCGCATCAAATCTCCCCAAACCAAACCCTTGCTTGTCCCCAAGCAAGCGCAAAACTTTAACCCAATCCTAATGGAATGTATATAACTCGTAGCGGAATATGCTTCAAAGTTACCCAAACCAATGTGACGATTAAAATCAATGTACACAACCACACACAACAAGCTTGACCAATGACAACAATACTGAACCTTCAACCTTGCAAGACTCGTCCATGTCGGACTCTCACGGATCGCTCATCACACAAAAGGGTGATATTGTGAGTTTTTATGTAAAAACGGAAAGACAAAGCACTCACCTAAACTGCGACCTATAAGAACATGCATGCAATCTAACATGAAATCAATCTCTACTAACCGTACATACGCATTCTATCGGGAAAGACACGTGCCAAGGACTTACATATGGTATAAAGTGAGGCTAGTCGGGTAAGAAGGGGCAAAACGATATGGATATGAGGAGGTAAAAGCCAAGCTAGTATTCCTTACACCCATCAATAGTAAACATTCCGTTCTCACCAAACTCCAGTCGAAGAAATTAGGCATAGAAGTTGTAGAATTCTAGTCTAATAGTTTCTTAAATACTAATCTAAAACAAAAGCCTAAAAGTCTTATTAACCCTAAACATCAAATTAGGAAAGTCTCGGTCTTCGTCCAGTCTCGAGAATAGTCGGTCGACTATTTTGGATAGTCGGTCGACTATTAGGATAGTCGGTCGACTATTATTGACCTGTTTCCGTTCTCAGCACTGCGCGCTCAACTTCAAACGCTTGCCATTTCTTCGTTACTTCTTCAAATCGGGCGTGTAAGATACCGTTGGAAAGCTAAGAGAAAGAGCTTTCCAACGCAACTGGAATCAGCTCAATTGGAGTTGTAAAAATCAAGATATTCACGTTTAAAGTAGACCCATTTGGAAACGATCATTCTCTTTTCTTATTTCGCAAAAGATTTCATCTTTAAGCACGATTTTTGCCTTGTTTATGCATCAACGGGTTCAAACCTGCATAAGATGCAATATAACCACAAAGTATCAAATTCGGGGGAAAATAGTAGATAATGCTACTCGATATGCATGGAAATGCGTGCGTAAAAGACGTAATACTCATATATAAATAGCACGCATCACTATCCTCGATGCATAGGCCCGGAAGTAGTTGGCGGCTTGCCACAACTACCGTTGATGGGAAGCCGACGATACCTGAAAAGGAATAAAACAAGTCAAACAACCAAACCCAAACCTCGAAGCCCAGTTCAAGGCAAAATTTCGAAACTTATCCGGTACATCCGGTCACGCCACTCCGTCCCAACCTTCATCTTCTCTGCGGAACAAGGGGGAAGAGGCTCAGTAAATGCCACCCCGGTCACGTCAACCCTGAGCAATGTCAAGGGTAAGTCCGGGGCTGAATTGCATCAGCCGGATCGGCCAGCTGAAGAAAAAGCAAATCGTTCAAAATGCAAGCAGATATTAAACCGTAGACCAAAACAAAAAAAAGCCAAGTCCTCACCACGAGGCAGTGGCAAGCTAGCCGCTGACAGACGTGAGACTCATAGGAGGTTCCAGGCACCAGTAACGCATCGCCTCCCTCTCCGTCCCTGCCCTCGTGAGCCTCTGCGGTGGTCAGCGGTCTAAACATGGTCCGGGAAGGATCAACCGGTACCCTGAACTCGTCGTATAAAGATTGATACATTTGGCCGTTAGGTGTCTATAGCAGTTTCCAAAGAACACCCGATGATGATCGGATGCAAACATGCTTTGACATACTCGAATATGGGCTCAAAATCATGGGCATTTGGCTTGGGCTTTTTAAGGGGTACAAATTTCACAAAACCAACCTCAAATTCGGGCCCAGTGAGTCGTTCCCAGGCAAATAAGACTAATTTGGGTCAAAACCGACACCAAGGGCAAAACCGTCTTTTACCGATCGAGTCAAACCCCGGTCAAAGACACTTCCGAGACGTAAATCTGCTACGTCACGCTGGAAATCCGGCTGGAAGTCTAATACTACAAAAATCAGCTACGAAAATAATAAACAAATCCGTAAAAGATAGAATTCGATCCTTAAAAGGAGTTCTACCCGAGCTAGACCCACTCGATCGAGTGGACCGGCCCACTCGGTCGAGTAAGCTCACGAAACACGCTGAACCGGTGTCAAAACCGGGCACTCGACCGAGTATTAGAGTCACTCGGTCGAGTGACTCCTTTTTCCAGCCGGGGTGGATTTCTTTCCCACCAAGTAACGGAATCCTCGTTCCTCTCGAATTATTGCATTTCCTATTCAAAAAAGTCTTTCTTCTCACCCAAGCAAGACTATCTCTCCTAGTCGGGATCGGGAACCTCCCCTATAAATAGATCCCTTTGCACACATTAAAAAAAAACATCAATTACAATCCTCAACACATCTAACAATTACGTACACATCAAGGAACATACAATCCGACATACCCGAGAACACGCCGCCTTAGCCCCGAGATCCGGCCACCTCTGCCCGACACCCTACACGACCAAAACCACCATAACTCACTTACATTATCTCGACCCTCCCGTGTCTAAGCCACATTCCGACGAGCCCCGTTCCGAGAATACAAAGCATGTAGGTTGAGGGTGTAAAATCAAACCCGTCTTCTCCTTTCTCTCTTTCTCCCTCTCGTCTTTTTTCTTTGAGTCGTCGATCGTCTGTCTTCGTACGGGTCCTCATCACGTTTTTTCTTTTCTTTCTAAATACCGATATTATCGCTACAATCTATTTTCATACAAAATAAACGTTCTTAGAACACGATACCAACTCTATAGTCGAATATCGTGCCTAAAAGAACTAAATTTATCTTGTTGATGCTAAAAAATCGTCACATAAACAATATACAACGATTTCGATGCGGAGAGAGTTCGTTTTATTTTAGTTCGATTTTCAAAACGATTTACAAAAATCTTTTCTAAAAATCGCTCCAAATATTTGATATTGATTTCATAATCGAATATCGAATATAACGAGTATTGCAAATTTAAGTCGAGTATAAATCGTATCATATTTGTACGCGACTCAACAAAACTATCGATTTTCTGAAAAACAGTTTCGAGAACAGTCCGCCACGCGAGTCGCGTGACTATGCGAGTCACGCCACCTCTGCGCGGGTCGCATGGTTCCCTGAAAACCGTGACACAAAACAAATTATTTCGTCTCACTTCAATTAAACAAAATTCTTCCAACATCTTCTTTTTAAGGCACACTCTAAATATTCGATATCGATCTCATAATCGAGCATAGAATATGGTGAGTATCGAAAGGTTAAGGTTGAGTATAAATCTCATTATATTTTTATGCGACCTAACAAATCGATGATTTTTTTAAACACAATAGCAATTTTCAAAAGCAAAATCGAAACGAACCCTAATTCGTACAGGGGTCACTCGACCGAGTGCGATAGGCCACTCGATCGAGTGACATCCAAAAACCGGGCAGAATACTTTTTTTGAGTCTACTCGGTCGAGTGCCTTAGTGACTCGATCGAGTGGCTCCTGTTTCATTAAAACCGTGAATTTTCAGCATCCTTTAAGCAAAGCTCATAAATAGGACATCTTCAATCAATGTGGGGTGTTTCAATCACTCCCACTTGAAGAGCGCAACGTCCTCGTTGCGCCTGGCAGCATAACCGCTGACCCAGAATCCACCCCCGCTTGGTGTCAAATGCATGGTCGCCGGGTTGCTCTGATACCATTTGTAACACCCCGACCCAATCCTAGGACCGGAAATGTTAACTGCGGTAGCCTGCCGGGCTTTGTACTGGTCCCACAGACCATCACGAGTCCTTTCCAGCACATTTTGTCCTCACTCATGCGCATCCCGGAAACCTTCCCAGGAGGTCACCCATCCTAAGATTGCTCCCAGTCAAGCACGCTTAACTGCAGAGTTCTTATCATGGGCAAACCAGAAAAGAAAGTGCACTTTGTTGATATGAGTAGTACTTCAAATCCCTTTAAGCAAAGCTCATAAATAGGACATCTTCAATCAATGTGGGGTGTTTCAGAGTCTCGATAAAATATTTTTTATGACTTCGGTCAACAGGTGTCAAGTCAATCACGTGTCATAAACTTTTCAAAACCATTCATCATATCATATTTACATCTTTCATTCAATTTACAAACCGTTACTAACTTGTTTGTTCATGTTTTCAGCAATTTATTCGTTGTTTGTTTTATTATACTAAAACGAACCTCGCATGCTAAAACAATTTTGACGTTAAATTTAGATGCATTAAATCGACATAACAACTTATTCAAATATTCACATGTTTAGTCAAAACAATGTTTGCATATCATTCATCGTATTACTAACGCGCGTATTTCAAATCAAACGATATCTTAGTAGAGGCCGCTAATGTGCGGGCGGGGTTGGGTGTTCTTTGTGAACTTCCCAACACGTAACCTCACCCTTTACTCAGAACCATGGTTTCCGGATATCCGAATCCATTGACACACGAGAGTCATTCAATACACGGTATCCGATAATGTCGGTATCGGTATGAAGATGCAAAGGGACGAACCCAATAAACTCTGACATCTGAACGGGCCATACTTTGTGCATGGCCCACTAAGATATAGAGTGAGTTCGAACGGGCCCGAACTCCCACAAAGTTCGGTGGCAACTCCACTTCGATTTAAATTTCAATTCGACCCATCTCATATGGAGATTCATTTGCCTCCCCAAACCCGCGAGTGGCCGCATCGGGGTGGACCTATGTCATGTCCACAAATAGCAGAATAAAATGATGTGCTCATCTTAAGCTTGGTTCTCAAAGTCGTCTAAAGTTTCTCCCAAAATATGAAAAACAAATATGACATTCCTATTTAATATAATATCCTTTGGAACTCCATTATTAAATTTTACTACATAATGTATATAAGCATCAACAAGTTGCTTCTTCTCTCATATCTTTCGTAGGAACAAAATGTGCATTCTTAGTTAACCAATTACTTATAACTAAAATCATATAATTACCTTTCTGTGACCTTGACAATGTAACCCAACTATAAAATCCATAAAGATTAAACTCCAACGCCACTTGGGAACTTCTAAAGGTTGCAACTTTCCCTAAGGCCTCCTATATTCACTCTTAACCTTTTGACATATCAAATATCGAATCACAATCTGAATTTTCTTCCTCATACTCAGACCACCAAAATCCTAATTTCAAATCCACATACAATCACCTCCAAAATGGACAGAAAACCGGGTTGGATGTGGCTCATTTATTATCTTTTCCTTTATCCTTGTGGTTAGATACGCAAACTCTATCTCATACCTTAATCAATACACTCTGTCATCACGCTTGAACAAAGCAACTCATTCATCACCTTATCCTACAAAAATTTATCACCACCTTTCAATTCTTTGATAACACTCATCAATTCGCTCTCAACAGATAACACACTATACAGGGTTCCTAATTTTGCCATTTTGATCCCAAATATCATAAACTCTTTCCTCAGCTTATCATGGAACATCACTAACATATTGTATGGGAAAGAAGAAAAAAATTACTCCACGCATCGGCCACCACATTGGCATATCCTACATGATACTGCATCTCGATCTTATAATCCTTAATCAAATCAAATCACTTCCTCTGTCTCATATTGAGCTTCTTATGGGTAAATATATACCTTAAACTTTTGTGATCATAAAAATCGTAAAGGGTACACCAAATAGTATGTCTCCAAATTTTCAAGGTAACGACCATTGCTAACTCCAAATCATGATTAAGGTGATTTTTCTCATAAGGTTTCAACTGCCTCGACGCATAAGTAATCACTCTCTTATTCCGCATAAAAACACAACCTAATTCTTTCTTAGATGCATCTGTATAAACCTCATAAGCTTCAATTTCATCAGAAGTGGTCAATTTCTCCTTTAAAATTTGAAACGATTCCCCACTCCTCTCATCCCAAAGAAGTTGTGGCTTCCCTCATTAGTGTGATCATTGATCTATCTATTTTGAAAAAAAAATCTTTCACAAATCTACTATGGTAACCAACTAAACCCAAAATGCTATGAATTTCAGTCACTGATTTCGTTCTAGGTCACTCATTAACAACTTTAACATTAGCAGGATCTACTGACACTCTATCCCTACGTATAATATGCCCCAAAATTACTCGAACCAGCCAAAAATCACACATCAAAAATTTAGCAAATACTATTTTTCTCTCAAGTTACCCAAGGCAATCCGTAAATGTGCCTCATGCTCTTCTTCATTCTTGAATAATCACTATGTCATCAATGAATATCACAACAAATTTATCCAGGTAAGTACTCAAAGTTCGGTTCATCGAGTCCATAAACACATCAGATGCACTAGTCAACCCAAAAGACATCGCAGTAAACTCACAATGGTCATGTCTAGTAGAAAATAAGCTTAGGTATATCCTCAAACGTTATCATCAATTGATGGTACCCAAATCGCAAGTCAATTTTGGAGAAAACAGATGACCACTCCAACTGGTCAAATAAGCCAATAATCCTAGGTAAGGGATTCTTATTCTGTATAGTAACTTGATTCAATTCACAATAATCAGTACTCACCCTTAAAATTCCATCCTTCTTTTTCCCAAATAAAACAGGCCCTCCTAAGAAAATTTTACTGTGTCCATAATCATTATTAGTCCAATGAAATTCTAGCCAATCCATCCTCAAAATCACATCAAAGTAAGGTAATGAGAATTTTAACAAGTCTGCCTCAAAATCATGATCACCAATTAACACACACATCCTTATACATCCTTTTACGGTTTACTAAGTCCCAAATGGCATGACAAAAATAAAAATAATACAAAATTTCACTAGGTTCTACGCTTCTTTCGTCCACAAACATAGTCCACTAGAGTGAGATGCACCACAATCAACAAAACAAGGGCTGAAATAGAGTTCACTAAAAAGTTACCCGAAACAACGTCTACATTCTCGATTGCCTCTCCATTCATGACATGAAGCTTCCCAAATTTCAATAAATGATATCCCATTACAATTAGGCATAATATGATTCTATCCCAAATAATAACGTAAGTAGAGCTCACCTCTATCACAATTCAACTAGGTAAGATTAATAGTAGTAAAACATGGCAAATATAAATATAAACATAATAATTCATGCGTATGCAATTCACCCAATCCACCCAACACTCTATTTTTATATACAACAGATTTTTTTTAAAACCAATTCAAATGTAACAATAATTTTTTTAAACCATCTCAAATTTTGCAAAACATTTTGGAAAAACCTATTGCTCTGATACCAACTGTAACAACCCTAAATTTTCGCGAATAAAATAGTAAAGTGAAATAGGAAAATTCAAAGCTGTTACTCCGCACTTAGCTCACAAAGCCAAGTGCAAGGCAAATAAAATAATATAAATCAAACAAAAAAGAAGTTTGATAGAAATAATTGAAACAAAGTGGAATTTCGATAATTAATTAAATGAAAATGTTGCAACGGAAGACTTAAGTTTTATAAAATTCAAAACGATTTAAAACAACCTCAAACCAATAATCCAAAATATAAATATATATAAATAGTTCGAGACAAAGTCTAAATAATTAAAATCTTTCTTCGCTCAGAAAAACCCAAAACCAGAATGCGTGCACCCATGCAGGATATCGTGTGTACCTATCAACTGTACCCAAAATCACGAATATGTACAGGTTCCAGTAGGGGAACAACCCAAACAAAAGGACGTCATCAAAGTCGAGTAAAAGAATAATAAATTAAAACATAGAATAATAGTAATAACCTTATAGTAAACTGAAACAAGAGTCAAAAGTCATCGTTTTGATACTAGTACACAATACTGTAAAAACAATAGTCAAAACCAAAACCAACCAAAATATATTTTCACCACTTGTGTGCCAAGGTCCTATCCTTGCATGGTCTAGAGGTATCATCTGTGCTTAACTCGACTTATATAGTGCGCACCTCTCGCATTTGAACGGTCAGTAGGATGAGGCTGCCAAAGGAGAAAGTCTAACTACCTAGCAAATGGGGGCCGGATACCCCACTCAAATAAACTCGGGCCAAGAGTTCAGTTTCGGCACGAAGTCCCAGGAACGTTGTAGACGCACCTTAAACCGACTAGATAAACAAAGTTCCCAGAGTCTGTTATAACCTCCAAAAATTTTACCAAAACACTACAAATGTGTAACTCGTGTCAGAAGTTCAAAATCCAAAATATTACGAGTATCCTAAAAATCACCATTGAAAAAATAATTTATAAAACTGCTTTAAAAATATAGTTTAGACCGAAAATACTCTTTACTTAAATGTGAAAAGGGTAAAACGTCCTTACCTTTTATGACGAACAATCCAGCTAATATTAACCCAATAATTCTCTCCTCAAGTCCACAAACTACAAATAATATAAATGGTTCAACGAACTAACCGTATACGTAACATTAAGAAGACCTAAAGTTACACACCAACTTATTACTATAACTCGTCTGAATTCTTGTCCCGTAAGTAATCCACCTAGTTTATATATAGTTGTCCTAACCGACCCAAATAGACTTGTCTTAAGACTAGAAAAACATTAATTTAGCAATTGCCCAATGCTCCTGTTATCTCCCACGTAAACTCCCTTTGCTTATTATGTGCTCAAAGATTTTCCTAATTCTATGTCATCATTCCATTACTACTCAATCAATATTGCCTATCATTAATCATCATCAATTACTTATTGTACACATAAAACCATATGTGCAGGAACCATAAACTACAACATCCATGTCTACATAATCCCATCGAATCACGCTAATGCCGAAAATTCTAATACACTTTATCAACCTCAAGCATGAAAACACCCCGTAACCAAATCCAATAATACTACCCACAACATCGACTCTCTATGAACATAAATTTGGGGTAAAACAACCAAATGACAATGACGATCAAACATCAACAATTAATTAATGGCCGACAATAAAAATAATTAAATTTAGTTACATATCCGATAATTTATGTCAAGAAAAGGAATTAAAAAGGAAAAAGTCGAAATTATTGGGACTTGTAGACACCCAAATTTGGATCTGGTGGCTGCAGGAGTACCCGACAAACACCCGATGACGATCGGACTGCAACACGACGCGAGATTACGATGTTTTAGTTAGTTATTCTATAGAACGGATCGAAGAATTACTCGACAAGATTAATTTGACATCAAGGCGAACTTAGTCGTGTCATTACGTTCACGTCGACACTAATTAGAGTCAATTCCGACACCGGGACTCCGAATCGGTCCCAAAATACACAAAGTCAAACCCGAGTCAACGCGTTGGGCCAAGCGAACCTCGTGATGCACACCCGAAGCCCACTTGGCGCAATGGCGCGCTAGGGTAAACGGGAAGACTTAACCTCGAAGACATAATATTATACGCATCTTCTCGGTTTTGGAAAGTTTCGAAATCGTATCTTCAAAATCCCAGGCGCCTCACCCCGAGCGTCTTACACCTGGTGCGCACGACCCCAGGCGCCTGAGTTCTGGTGCGCCTGGACTCAGGCGTCCATCTGGGCGATGTGAACCGCGCGAGCACCTATATATACCCCCCCTCACCTCATTCATTCGACACAACATCTCTTCTTCTCTTCTCCCTCTTACTCATTACGAGTTTCTCTTAGCTTGGTCTCACACTCCGACACCCAAAGCCAACGATCCACTCGATCGTAGTCCCGATAAGCGAATCAATGCTACTCCTCACCTTCGAGCACTCCACTCGATCCCGAGGTGCCTGCGTTCGACTGGCTACCCCGAGTCTAGTAGCGGAAGCTCTGCCGGATTACCACAGAACCAACAAGAGGTAACGAAACTCTGCCGAAATCACAAGGCAAGGTAGGAGGATCCACCCTTCAAAGTCGAATTGTCACTAGATTGTCATCTAAACAAAACTTTACATTTCTGTGATTTTATTATGCACTACGATAATCTCAAAAGTGGATGCTAGGTCCATGGAACGTTATAAACATACGCAATGTCCCAACTTCAACCATAAACACTAAAACACCCTAAATAGACCCGTGTAGTTCCTAGATCCTTTCTCAACTATCTATACATCGTGTCTCGTTTAGAGCAACTCCGAGGGTGCAACTCCTCACTACGTGAATTACTTACATTCGCATTTACAGCTTTTCGTATGATTTATTGCTTTTATGACCTTATAATCGCATGCTAAATCACCTAACACGAGAATCAAAACATAAACAAGCTAAAACTGAAAAAAGTGATGGTCGGGTTCCATATTAGTCCCGGTGCTCACCTCACACGGTTCGATGCATCATTATTAATACCGAGCAGACGCATCTTAAGCAGAATACTAGGTAAGGTATACCACGAGAACGACTAATATCCGTATTATCATATTAAAACTTATTTACTAATACATATAATATTAGTACCCTCTACTCTCATATGTGCATCTTTTCATGGCCTGCTTGTCACGTGAAATCGCATGCAAAGAATGTAAACACAATTAATTCGACGACAAAGCTTACTTGTCCTTAAACAACCGACGTAGCAAAGACATAGGGTTAAAACAATGGATGTTACAGTACTTCCGCCAAAACAAAGGAATGAAGTTATCAGCCCACCGATTGATTAGTAGAGGCCGCTATGTGCGGGCGGGATTGGGTGTCGACATCTAGCGGACGTTGGCTTCCCAATATGTACCCTCACCCCTTACTCAGAATGGACGGTTTCCGGATGTCCGAAACCATTGGCAATGAGAGTCATTCCAGGCCCGGAGTGCTTAAGGGTACAAATCCTTATCTTTAGGTCCCGTGCCACTCAGATTTGAGCCGGATAAGGATCAAAGGTGACTTGAACGGTTTCCGAGTCCCCATAATTGACTCGGTGGTGACTCCACAAATCGGCAACAAATTTAGTTCACTAAAAGGTTGCCTTACCAAACATATCGGCCTTTAAACATTTACAACCACGACGCGATCGAATCCAACGGAAACATGGGTGCCTGCACTCGTCTAGTACAAGTCTGAATCGTCATCCGAATCGAGGTCCGAAACATCGCCCCAAATGCGAGATCGGACCGGCCCCCGACCGGGAGGGGGCCGCGTGGGTGGCCGCCGCGATGAAACTAGATCGGTCCCGCGCGGGTGCGCGCAAGGCGCCGGGCGTTGCGGACGGACGTGCACAGGACCTAGTTCTTATTTGAACCATACATTATAAAACAAAAAAGACAATTGGTCAAGAAACTTACAATTTATATTAAGCATGATGGCAAATGAGTTTGATATAAGCGAGAATCAAGAACCAATTTCACAACGGTGATTGAACGGTGAAAATCGAAGGTAAAAATGGAAGAAGACGGACTGGCTATGCGGCAGAATAGTGTTAAGAGAATATGTAGAAGGTGAATTAGAGAAAAAGGGGACGTGGGGTATATAGGTTTTAATAGTTTTTTTTTTGTGTGTGTGTTTGAGTCAAAGTCCAACCCGAAACTAATACGATTTATAAATTAACGTTCCACTTTTAAAAACCAAAGTCGATCTATTATAAGAAGGCCCGAAAATACTTTAACATTTTATATCGAGATTGAAAATATATTTCCAACTTAAAACCAGATTTAAATAAAATAGAAAATCAAAGACTATTCGTGGGCGGTAGCCTACCCTAACCTACCCGTGTCTACATCCTGCATGAGTGTACGCATTGCTAGTTATGTGTAGCGTGTTTGAACAACCAAAATAAAACACTAAAATCTGGATTCGACCACGACAACATATTCAACCACACCCAACTCCGTTTTCGAAAAAGAAACATCTTCTTTTCAAAACTATCATTCGAGCGCCGATACTCCAGCCAAATTAAAGTTATTTTCAAAAAAGCTTTAAACACCGTCATGACAAATTTTACACTCACTACTTTCAAAACACCCTTTTGAGCGCCATCACTTGGCCAAAGTAAAACTCTTCGTTTTTTAGCAACAATGAGGACTGTTAATGTCACCAAACTCCCAAATAATGGGATCAAGGTACCCTATACGGTTACATCTTATATTTTTTTCAAAACATTTTTTTCGCACATACCATTAACACAACCGAAACTTCAATTAATGAAGTCAAGGAAACCAAAATGGTTACACCCTCAGAGTACTTTTCACAATACATCACCCCCATCGTCGAAATGCCAGTTAATGGAGTCGACAAGCGTGGGTCGCCCGTTTAAATTTTTTTTTAAAAAAAAAGGAGAAAGAAACACTTTCACTACCTAAATTCTGTAATAAGGATTTAGTCACACCTTCAAAGCACCGTCACAGACGCCACGAACACCGTCTACCCCACAAATATCGAACTAGCTAATCAATAGTAGTCTCGATAAAAGCACAATATTACTATTTTCAAAACGGTTTCCTTTAGAACCGCGCTTCTTTTGTGAAACCACCACTCACGCTTTTGCTATCGTCGAGTCCTCGACGCGCACGTAGCAACACCTCTTCACGTCACAAACGATGTCACTACACCATCGTAATACCAATTTATGAACACCACTTTTTAAAAGAAAAGGTTTTATCTTTGGAACCCATCCGTTTTCAAAAGCATCAAAACTCTTTGATTTCGAGCTGGGATCGCGATCAATTCCTTACGTCGTACAACCGTGTGATTAACTGTCTGTGTTAGTTACTAGGGTCACCTCTATTCGAGGTCTTACATTTTGGGTCGTCTCGTTTCGGGAAGACCTCTTCTTTAAATCTCACTTCTGAGATTTATGTCAAATCGTCTCGTTCCAGAGACGTAAGTCCATTAAGCGTTCCGCCGAATACACCAAGAATCTAAAGCACTTGAGTCCCTAAACCGATGATTGCAAGCACGTGCAAATCAAGGGTCTCATTTCTGTGTCGCTCGGTCAAGAGCATTCCTCGAGACTTCAAGTCGTCTGTTGGACCCAACCTCATCCTCCGCAGACTTAGAAATGGCATCAAACGGCAACGAAAATAGCATCGACCAACTCAACGCCCTGATGAACGTTGTCCATGGCGTCCTAGGACTAGTGTCATCAATTTCTTCCTTCATCGACTATGTCAGGCATCGTCTCGAAACCCTGGAAGGACCCGAGAGGAAACCACGAGAGACCGATAGGGCGAGAACTGGTACTCATTGGAGACTCGTATGTCGAATATGCCAGGCTTGCTCATTCCACCGAACCCACGACCCATCGTCGACCCTTTAGGCAATTCACCGAGTTAGGAGAGTCCTATGGTGAAGCCCTCAGGAAGTTATAGGAGGCCTGGTTGCTATGGCTAATAGGACCTACTCTAGACCCACCCATGGAAAAGAGGGGGGCGGCTTGGAATCCAAATGCCTATTGCATATACCATCAGGGTCGAGGACATGAGACCCAAACGTGCACTGAGCTCAAACATGAAGTACAAGACCTGATCGATAAGGGAGTCTATGTCCCCATAGGGTGTCTTCGGAGGAGGACTAGTTCACGATACCAAGCCCATCAAGAAGGTGACCCGCATGAGCGCCGAGAGCTCAACCAACGGAGATTCTTCTGGGGCGTGCGAAGCCAGTCTTAGCTAGAGTCTAGTTCATCTTAGGGCTTAGACTTAAATAGTAAATGTCTCCCCTTTACGCATCGAGTTCAGGGAGGTGCGAGGGGACCTGTCCTCCACCTCCCCCATCAAACAAAATAACGAGCACCTAGCCCGTCTTCTATTATATCAATAAAACGATTCTTCTTTTACAAACACGCATCGACAATCGCTCAACTTTTTTAATAATAACGCATTTTATCGCTTGAAACCCGATACTATGCCACTTATCGATAACAATTAATCAAAGCGTAAGGGATTAGGAACAAACAGTCCACTTAACTTCACTCTAAAAAGAGATCAGGAACAATTACCCAACACAACCAACGACCAATAAGCAACCATACACCCATATCAGTAAAACTAGACTTCCCAGTTACCAAAAACGCAGCCGAATACGAAGCTTGCCTAATAGGGTTAAAAGCCACCGTAACTCTAGGAGTTAAAAACCTTAGAGTACACGGAGATTTATCCCTGGTAGTCAACCAAGCCACGGGCACCTGGAAGGTCTATAGCGAAAGCCTGGCTCCGTATGAAACCGAAATAGAAACAATATCCCGGGAGTTCGCTGAAATTGACTTCATACACATACCCTGCGAAGAAAACTAATTCGCTGACGTCCTATCTAAGTTAGCCTCACTAATAAACATGCCTGCCAACCTCTTCTCTATGCCTATCTGTGTAGAAAGGAGTGAACAACCCGCCTACATCCATAACCTCGAAACCAACGATATCCCCGAAGAACCCTGTTATAAAGCAATCCTAGACTTCAAAACCGACGGATCCTACCCGCCCAACACAAACACCAAAAATAAAAGAGCCTTACGAATACAAGCCGCCCATTTGTCCTAAACCAAGGACTACTATACAAACGAACCCCACAAGGAATACTCCTTAGATGCATAAACCAAACCCAATCCAAGAAAGTCATGGAAGAAGTACGTGAGGGGGAATGCGGACCCCATATGAATGCACACCTATTAGCCCGAAAAATAATGAGAGTAAGCTATTACTGGGTTACCCTAGAGGCAGACTGTCGACGTCACGTCTGTCACTGCCACAACTGCCAAATATTCGCCAACATCCAACACCTACCGCCATACCCACTCCACACAATAACTACACTCTGGCCCTTCTCTAGCTGGGAAATTGACATCATAGGGAAGGTACACCCAGCCGGAACCGGCGGACGCTGTTTTATACTAGTGGCCGTTGATTACTTTACCAAATGAGTAGAAGCAGCCTCTTACACCACATTAACGTTCAAACAAGTAGTCAAATTCCTACAAAAAAACATCATCTGCCGCTACGGCATACCCCACCAAATTATCAGTGATCAGGGGGCTCATTTCAGGGCCGACACCCAAAAACTCCTAGACAAATACAAAATCTAAAGACACAAATCCTCACCTTATAGACCTCAGACAAACGGGGCCGTGGAGGCAGCAAACAAAACCATTACCACAATCCTTATGAAAATGATAGACAACTACCGGGATTGGCCAGACAAAATACCCTTTGTATTATGGGGATACCGAACCTCCTACCGAACACCCACCGGAGCCACACCATATTACCTAACCTACGGCTCCGAAGTCGTGCAACCCATAGAACTAGAAATATCCTCACTAAGGATACTAGCCGAAAGCGGCATTCCCGAAGAAGAATGGAACCAAAAACGTTACGATGAGCTATTACTCCTAGACGAGTGTAGAATACACGCATTGTTCAACGTGCAAGCCTACCAACAACGCATACAACGTGCAAATCCCAAAACATACAAGAGGAAGATCTAGGGGTCAAATCCATCAGAGCACCCCTTCATGTCGATCCTAGAGGGAAGTTCAAACCAAACTGGGCGGGCCCCTACCTCGTCAAGAGAATACTAATGGGGGCACCGTGATCCTCACTGAACTAGACGGTCATAAGTTATCAACCCCAACCAATATGGACCAACTCAAACGATACTACCCCTAAACATCCCAACAACCCCATCCTGATCTCCAACCTAGGGTGAAAACCCACTCAAAACGTTTAAAAATAATTCGCGTCGATAATTGGCATAACGAGTCTAAAGCAAAATCACTCACATCTAAAAGAACTACGACCATGGTTTGATTCTGTATAAACACGGATACGTAGGCAACCCTTCCACGGGTACAACCAACAAAATAACAAAATCGATTACTCGATTCACATGCAAACCGAAACCTTTTCCCCGCGTTCCGGTTAACGAGTGATTTCAATGACGGAGCACAAACGACGATCCAAGGACGGGGTGAAAACCCGAAAAGGCGCCCCAGGTAAAACAAAGAAACGAGTTGCGAGCCGTTGTGAAAAAAAATGACGAGCCGAGGACGGAGTGAAAACATGAAAGGACGCTCCGGGCTAAATGAAGAATCGAGTTGCAAGCCGTAAAAAAAACAAAAAGAAAAAAAAGAGGCAAAAAAAAGAAACAAAATAAAAGGTGAGCCGAGGACGGAGAAAAAACCCGAAAGGGCGCTCCGGGTAAAATGAAGAATCGAGTTGCGAGCCACCACAAAAAATGACAAATAAAAAAAATGTGATTCTCATTAACAAAAAAAATTAGTTAAATTGTGCCTTTGTCGAGGCCCTCCACCAGTCCAACTTCTTTCTCCCATCGCCATTTGGGTGTGCTTGTTAGGGTTTTTCACCATCGACCCTTCTTAACACAAGCTTCCACCACCCATGCCAAAGACGAGCTCAGCCAATCATACTTCCTCTCATCACTCGCATCTTCAATATGGGTCTCGTCAGTCTTGGCCCGTATAGATGAACTGACGGCACTAGGATCAGTAATGTTGTCTTTGGTCAGGCACTTAGTGATATTACCTTGAGTCACCTCCTTATTCTCTAGCACCGCAGTCTTCCTAACCTTCGACTTGCTCTATCCAGACGGGTATTCATAAACTCCCCGCCGAAAAAAATAACATCGGTCGGTCGAGCACTCTTTATAATAATAGGATGTGAAAACTTCTGTCCCCAAGATATCTTGAATTCCTGGAAAGAACTTTCTGTCCACAGGTCAAACTTAGGAACACCCTTAGCAACCTCCAAGGTGGTTGGCCTCAACCCCATTTGGTTCGACAACTCGCTCGGATAAATATAAACCGGATCCTTCAAGGATAATATCTGCATAACCTGAGTAGAAGATGAGAAGGGAAACCCGGGACTGTCCACCTGACAACCACTCGCCCATTAGCCAAGTAGGAATGTCATCCTTCTTCGGCATGACCATCACTCCATGCCTGCACCATCTTGCGACCCGTAAAGCTCTTTGTAGCTATAATCCTTGACGGACCGAGGAGGGTCGACCAAACCAAGCCTCTCTTGTAGCCAAACCTGCACGAACCACAATAAAATGTCACAATTTCAAACTAAGGCAGCCTAAAAAAAGCAACAAAAAATAACATCCCATATACCGGCAAAATGATCCTAGAATCACGAAAAGGAGCCTGATGCAGCCGGGCACGAGCATTGAGACCTAGGACAAGCTCACCCAAAATGAGTAAAGAGGGTGATCGCCCATGTTCCATCCCCATTACAACATCCAAAACTAGAAGATTACCCCAACCCTCATGCACTAACGCATCCTCAAAGAGATTGTAACAAGCCACCGCAATATTAAAAGCCCGCCTACAAGTTAGGGATGAAATATCACGAGAACCTGTCCGTGAGAATGTCCTAAAAAGCAACTCTAGGTCAATACCGTCTCTCTCGAAGAAAACCATAGCCTCCTCTAGTGAAGAAAGGTCTAAAAAGTGACAAAGCCGTTCCACAAAAGTATCATCTCCCAAAGGCACACAAGGTCAAACCGAACACCACCCGCCTATAACGTCTAGCTCCTCGGGAAGAAGACAAACTTTACCTCCGGGGAATACAAAAATATGAATCTTTGCATCCCAAAAATTAGAACATGCTAACTGTGGACGTCCGTCCGCACCGCCCGGCCCCCGCGGGATCGACCCAGTTTTTTAATGTATGGCGGCGGCCACTCACACGGCTCCCTCCCGGTCGGGGGCCGGTCCGATCTCGCGTACGGGGCTATTTTTTGGACCTCGATTCGGATGACGATCCAGACTTGTACTAGACGAGTGCGGGCACCCGTGTTTCCGTTTGGAATCGATCGAGTCATGGTTGTAAATGTTTAAAGGCTGATATGTTTGGTAAGGCGACCTTTTTAGGGAACTGAATTCGTTGCCGATTTGTGGAGTCGCCACCGAGTTAATTATGGGGACTCGGAAACCGTTCAAGTCAACTTTAATCCTTAGCCGGCTCAAAGTTGAGGGTCACATGACCTAAAGATAGAGACTTGTACCCTTAAGCACTCCATGCCTGGAATGACTCTCATTGCCCCTGGTTTCGGACATCCGGAAACCATCGATTCTGAGTAAGAGGTGAGGGTACGTATTGGGAAGCCAACATCCGATAGATGTCAACACCCAATCCCGCCCACACTATAGCGGCCTCTACTAATCAATCGGTGGGCCGATAAGTTCGTTCTTTTGTTGTGGCAGAAGTACTGTAACATCCATTGTTTTCACCCTATACCTTTTGCTACGTAGGTTATAAGGACAAGTTGGTTTTGTCGTTGAAGTAATGATTTTTACATTTTTTGCATGTGATTTCACGTGACAAGCAGGCCATGAAAAGATGCATATTGGAGAGTAGAGAGTACTAATATTATAGGTATTAACAACTCAGTTTTAACGCGATAATACGGATATTAGTCGTTCTCGTGATATACCTTATCTTTTATTCTGCTTCAGATGCATCGATTCGGTATTAATAGGGATGCGTCGAACCGTGCATGGCGGGCACCCGGATAAATACGGAACCCGACCATCACTTCGTTCAGTTTTAGTTGTTTTACGTTTTGAATTTCGTATTAGGTGATTTAGCATGCGATTATAAGGTCATAAAAGCAATAAGTCATACGAAAAACTGTAAATGCGAATGTAAGTAAATCACATAGTGAAGATTTCCACCCTCGAAGTATACACTAAATGGGACACGGTGCATAGATAGTTGAGAACGGATCTCGGAATTACTCGGGTCTATTTAGTGTATGTTGGTGTTTGCGGTTGAAGTTGGGACGTTATGTATTTTAGTAAGTGTAGTAGACCTAGTGTCCACATTTAGTATTATCGTAGTGCATAATAATAAAGGTGAGAGAATGTAAAGTTTTGTTTAGACGACAACCTAGTGACAATTCAATTTCAAAGTCGGATCCTCCAAGCTTGCTCGGTGATTTCGGCAGAGTTCCGTTACCGTTGGCCCTTCCTGCGGCTATTCCGGCAGAGCTCCGCTACTATTTGTTAGTTCTGCGGCTAATCCGACAGAACCCCACTAGACTAAGAATGGCTAGTCGAACACAGGCACCTCGGGATCGAGTGGAGTGATCGAAGGTTACGAGTAGCGTCGATGTCGCTTTATCGGAACTACGATCGATTGGATCGTTTGCCTCGGGTGTTGGAGTGCGAGCCCTTAGCGAGAAACTCTTTACGAGTGAAGAGGGAAGAAAATTGAATTGTGTAGAAGTAGGCACGAACCCGTGATTATGTGTCGAATGAATGAGGTGGGGAGGAGAGGGGGGGTATGTATAGGTGTTTTCGGTCCCCGTCACCCATATGGACGCCCGGTATCCAGCAACTCCTACTTCAGACGCCTGGTGTGAGGCAGTTCAGTCTTCAGGTGCCAGAGCTCAAGCTGTCGAAGTTTTGAAGATCCGATATCAAAACTTTCTAAAACGGAAAAGATGCATAACTTGGGTTTTCTTGAAGGTTAAGGCTTCCCTATAACCCTAGCATTTCGAGCGCCAGGTGGGCTTCGGGTGCGCGTCCCGAGGTTCGCTCGGCCTAACGCGTTGACTCGGGTTTGACTTTGCATATTTCGGGACCGATTCGTGGCCCCGGTGTCGGAATTGACTCTAATTAGTGTCGACGCGACCGTAATGACACGACTAAGGCTACCTTAATTTCAAATTAATCTTTCCGAGTAATCATTTGATTCGTTCTATAGAAAAACTATCTAAAACATCGTATTCTCGCGTTGTGTTGCAGTCTGATCGTCATCGGGTTTTTGCTGGGCACTTCTGCAGCCATCAGGTCAAAATCTGGGTGTCTACAGAAGCCCCCACTTTGCCTGAGGCTTGGACAAGGCGAAAGTCAATGTATAGCCACCCTGGCCAATCGAGGATTACGACCTGGTGGCTGTCCGGTCAGGTCGTTTTAAGTCCGTTTGACTACGTATTTGAGGTTCGTGATATCCTCGCCTGCGGTTGATTGTCTGAGCTCGGGTCCGTGCTCGCTATCTCGTCTTGGGTCCGTTGCTTTAGTAGTTTTGACAGTATTAGTTCGCTCGTATTAGTTTTCTTAATTCTTTATTGATGTCTTAATTCTGGTTCGATCTCCTCGGCGGATGGTTGTGTTGATTTTGATTTTGATTTAGGTATTCCTCAGGGGGCGTGAATTGAATGCTTAGGGACTCGTTTCGGGTTGATTTGATTGTTCTGAGTGCTACCAGAGACTCGTTTCGGGTGGATTTGATTGGTCTGAGTGCTACCAGGGACTCATTTAAAATTGAATTGAATTGTATTGATTATATTGACTTGAACTGAAATTGGATTGAGTGCTACCAAGGACTCATCTAAAATCGGAATTTTAAGCGCTCCCAGGAGCTCGTTGAATTAACTTGACTTGACTTGAATTGGATTGAGTGCTACCAGGGACTCATCCAAAAACGGGTTTTGAGCGCTACCAGGGGCTCGTTGAACTAAACTGAGTGCTACTAGGGACTCGTTTAAAATTAAATTGAGTGCTACCAGGGACTCATCCAAAATCGGATTTTGAGCGCTTCCAAGGGCTCGTTGAACTAAACTGAGTGCTACTAGGGACTCGTTTAAAATTAAATTGAGTGCTACCAGGGGCTCATTTAAAATTACAGGAGGATGCTCCTTCCTGCGTTGTTTCGCTCGGTGCGGTATTTGGGCGAAAGCTTGGTGCGTCGGTGTCTATATGATGAGTTTAGGGTGTCGGTTGATCCTTCCTAGATTATGTTTAGACCATCGACCGCTGCAGAGGTCCGCGAGGGTAGGGATTGAAAGGGTGGCGACGCACTACTGGGTGCCTCCTATCTTTCTCACGTCTGCCAGCGGCTAACTTGCCACCGCCTCGTGGTGAGTACTCGATTATTTGTCTTATTGCTTGTATTGTTCTATGGTTTAGTATTTGCCTGTATTTTGAACGGTTTGCTTTTCCTTCAACTGGCCGATCCGGCTGATGTTGTTCAGCCCCCAGACTTCCCCTTGACACTGCTCAGGGTCGATGTGGCTGGGGTAGCCTTTACAGAGCCTCTTTCCCCGTGTTCCGCTGAGGAGATGGAGGCTGGGATAGAGTGACGTGATCGGGTATACCGGGTAAGTTTCGGTTTTTGCCTTGAATTTGGTTCTCAAGGATTAGGTTTGGATGACAGCATCGGTGAGCTTATGATAGTTATAGGCGCAGATTCTAGGGGTCCTCCCTAGTTTGTAAACTCGGTTTTCGTATGGATTTTGTGTATTTTGTATATTTGTAAGACTTTTAGTATTCGGATTGATTTGTTTAGTCTTGCGTTTTTGGTTTGTGAAATGTTAACTTGGACTGACAAGGAATCACTTCAGGTTCGGTTTGTTTTCGATCTCATCGTAGTTTTAGGATGTTTTAAACGCGTTAGGGTTGCGTGAGAGTACGCAAATGGTTTTTTCGAATATTTTTGAAATGCGTTAGTTTGAGCCGAGAGTTGGATCAAGTGGTACGTCGATTAAAATGTTTGACTCAAGATGCGCAAAAACGTAGAGTGCTTTGCAGCCAAAGTGTATCGACCGAGTGCGTGTCCGGTGTTGGGAGACAAGTGTGACTGTCTCGACATTCATGTTTACAATAAAAAAAGTTAGACCACTTTTGAAAAAAAGTTAGACCACTTTTTATATCTTAGTGACAATGCTGTACTGGGCTACAGACGCGAATTGACGATGTCATTCGGGGCTACAACACGCCTAGGTGGGGTAGCTTATCCCCCTAAAAAGAAAACAAAAAAACGTCTAACTCTAGTGGATCCAATGGACGTAATGTATTGTCCGCGTGGACCTGTCACCCTTGAGCGGACATTTCGAGTTTTGGAAAGGGGTTTAGCGATTTCAGGAGGTCGTTCCTGACATCTGGGGTTGTCGGATGTGAGAGAAAGGTTAAGGATTGTGGAGATGACTGTACTATAGAACAAGGAGGCTGTGTGGGCTAATGTCGCTAAGCGCCCGACAGAAGACGGCGTTACCGGTCCTAGTATTTGTCAGTTCATCTGAACGTGCCAAGATTGACAAGACCCATATTGAAAATGTGAGTGAGGAGGGGAAATGGGATCGGCTAGACTCGCCTTTGGCCGAGATGACGGAGACGTGTGTTCAGAGGGTCTATGGTGAGAGACCCGAACAAGCGTATCCAAATGGTAAGGGAAAGGCAAAGTTGGACCTGTAGAGTCCGGCCGTTCAGTACTATGTTGTATTAATTGATACTATGTGGCGTATTAATACTAGTTTTTTTGTAGGGTTTTGCTTGACACGTTGTCATTTTCCGGGGTAGCCGGATCTCGGATGCTCGATGTAAAGGGCCTCGACAAAGGCTTGATTTAACTGATTTTTTTAATTAATAAGAAGCACATTTATTTTTTAATTTTATTTTCCTTTTTTTTGTGGTGGCTCGCAACTCGATTCTTCATTTTGCCCGGAGCGCCCTTTCGGGTTTTTACTCCGTCCTTGGCTCACCTTTTTTGCTCTTTTTTTTGTATACTCTTTTTTTTTACGACGGCACACAACTCATTTCTTCTTTTTTCCCGGGGCGCCCTTTCGGGTTTTCACCCCGTCCTCAGCTCGTCGTTTGTGCTTCGTCATTGAAATTACTCGTTAATCGGAACGTAAGGGTGATTCTGATTCGCTTGTGAATCGAGTAATCGATTTTCTTATTTTTGTTGGTTGTACCCATGTAAGGGTTGCCTACGTGTCCGTGTTTAGACGGAATCAAACCATGTTCGTAGTTCATAATAGGTGTGAGTGATTTTGCTTTAGACTTGCTATGTCAATTATCGATGTGAGATGTTTAGAGTGTATTCACCCTAGTTAAAGAACTAAGGTGGAGTGGTTGGGTGTGACCCTTTGAAAGTGACATTTACCGAGATACCGTGTTTTGGTCAGGGTGACTGGCTTGGGATGGTTTTGGAATGTGGAGCTAGGTAGTAAGTGGTTTCGATAAATCAAAATCTGGAGCTTGATTTTTGTGGAGTTAGGGCTATGGGCTAAGGTTTCGTAATGTGGTAGGAAAAGGGAAGCTGAGTAAAAATGACTCAGACTTCAATCGGGTGGGATGTAAAGTACGTGGGATCTGATTTCCATGTCTGGCCCTTACGGTTAGGATTATCCTATTAAGTTTGAATCCTCAAAATTCTGGACTGTCTCCTGACAAGTGTCTCGGGAAGGTCTTAAGGGTTGTAATGTAGGGAGGCTAGTATTTGGGTTCTAGTTGACTGGTCTGTTAATTTTTCTTTTTCTCTTTTTTTTTGCTTTTTGTTCGGACTTTGCATTTGAAGTCGAGTTGAATGATTGGGGGTTTCAATTTGACCGTTGAGTTTGGTATTGATCATTGAATTGGGCCGGTTTAGTTTGGCCTTGGTTTCATTTATTTCCTTTTGCTCCTTTTGGCCATTTCAGACTTCTTTTTATTTTTGTCAGACTAGCACCTATTGTAGGAATTGGTCGGTCTTTATTTGAGGGATATTTATTGTGGGAAGTGGGTTTGCCTCCCGTCTTTAATCACAAGTTAAGAGATTATCTAGATTCGTCATAGGATTCAGTAATGCTCGCTCTAAGGGGTACGGTACTTATGTGGCTTTCTATACCAAACATAGAATAGGTGAAAGAAAATAACACGGGATCTCAGTTCTTGTAATTCCTCGTTGTTTTGCGGAATGCTTGATTGTTATCGATAAATGGCATAGCATCGTTTCGTAAGCAAGAAGGTGCGTTATTTTAAAATCAAGCGATTGTCAAGGCACATTGCAAAGAAGAAAAGTTGATTTTCTTTTTATTGATGGTAATAAGTGGGCTATATTCCCGAGATGTTGTTTTTGGGGAGGTGGAGGACAAATCCCTCGCACCTCCTGACTCGATGTAAAAACAAAAGACATTTGTTATACTATTAGGTCTAGGCCCTAAGACGAACTAGACTCTGACTCGGACACAGATTTACTCGTCTTGGCGGACGCCCGTGCGTTGCCGGGATCTTCCTCGATATTCAGGATATTCTCCTCTATAGGGTCGAGGTGGGAACAATCGATGGTGTCGTCGAAGACAGTGTGAACGCTAAAGGGGTTTGTAGTATTGTTTGGTTTCTCAAGTGGAGGAAGAGGAATCGTCACGTTTTCGATCATGTCTTGTATGGCATGTTTGAGTCGAAGGCAAGATTCGGTATCATGCCCAATCCACGGTGGTAATGGCAATATTTATTGGCATCCCACAACTTCCCTTTTCTGGCCGCGGCTGGCTCCGGGGTAGGGCCTATGGGTTCGAGCTTTCCTTGCTTGGTTAACCTTTTTAGAGCCTCGGCGTATGTGATGCCTAGCTTGGAGAATGTTCTAGGGGTAAAGTTTGTTCTTCCCTGGGTGGTTGGTTCGACTAGGGGTGTACTTCTTCGGTTTTGTTATTCCTGGATGACCCATAAGAGCGGGTTCCCGTGGATGTAGTTGGACCTTGATAACCTTTCCCTGTTATTTTGGAGAATACTCCCTTTTTCAAATCGTCTTCTAGGCGTATTCCTAAGATAGATCATTCCTTGAAGGTATGGATATTTTGGTACCTAAGGTGAGAGGCGTAAGTGGGCCTGAGGTTATTGACGAATTTTTCTACTAAGGTGGCTTCGTCGGAAGGTTTACTAATTGGGTGCTGACCTTTCTCCACCTAGTCGGAAATTCGGAGAAGCCTTCCTTCTCGTTTTGGGAAAGGACCTCGAGGGTTTGGATGGTTACTTGTTGTAGACACCCAGATTTGGACCTGGTGGCTGTAGAGGTGCCCAACAAACACCTAATGACGATAGGACTGCAACGCGACGCGGGTTCGCGATGTTTTAGGTAGTTTTCTATATAACGGATCGAATGATTAATCGGAAAAATTAAAACTAACATGATGGCAGCCTTAGTCGTGTCATTACAGTCGTATAGACACTAATTAGAGTCAATTTCGACACCGGGACCCCCGAGTCGGTCCCGAAACTCAAACCGAGTCAGCACCGCGCCAGGTGAACCTCGGGATGCACACCCGAGGCCCACTAATGATCACGGCGCTAGGTCAAGCCCCGGAAGCCTTAACGCCCAAGTATTGAATTATCTTCCTCCCTCTCGGTTTTAGAAAGTATCAAAATCGTATCTTCAAAATCCCGACTGCCCCACCTCACGCGCCTTAGCCCAGGCGCTTGAGTCTTGGTGCACCCCAGCTCAGGCGTCCATATGGGCGACGAGGGCCGAAAACACCTATAAATACCCCCATCCGCCTCATTCATTCAACACACAATTTCTCATCTTCTCTTCCCCCTCTAACTCTCTCGCTAAGGGCTCGCACTCCGACCCCCAAGGCAAACGATCCACTCGATCGTAGTTCTGATAAAAGCGACATCGACGCTATTCCTCACCTTCAAGCACCCCACTCGATACCGAGGTGCCTGTGATCGACTAGCTCAAGTCTAGTAGCGAAGCTTTGACGGATTAGCCGCAGAACTAGTCCACAGTAACGAAGCTCTGTCGGATTAGCCGCAGAAGGGGCAAACGGTAACGAAGCTCTGCCGGAGTCACCAGTCAAGCTAGAAGGATCCGCCTGTTGAAACCGAGTCGTCACTAGGTTGTCATCTAAACAAAACTTTCCATATTTGCACTTTCCTTTATTATGCACTACGATAACACTAGATGTGGACACTAGGTCCACGAACATCTACTAAAACACGTAACGTCCCAACTTCAATCACAAATACTAAAACACACTAAATAGACCCGAGTAATTCTGAGATCCGTTCTCAAATATCTATGCATAGAGTCCTGTTTTGTGTACACTCCGAGGGTGCAACTCCTCACAATGTGATTTACTTACATTCGCATTTACAGTTATTCGTATGATTTATTGCTTTTATGACCTTATAATCGCATGCTAAATCACCTAACACGAAATTCAAAACGTAAAACAACTAAAACTGAACAAAGTGATGGTCGGGTTCCGTACTAGTCCAGGTGCTCACTCTACTAGGTTCGACGCATCTCTATTAATACTGAACCGACGCATCCTAAGCAGAATACCAGGTAAGGTACACCACGAGAATGACTAATATCCGTATTATCGCGTTAAAATTGACTTGCTAATACGTATAATACTAGTACTCTCTACTCTCTTACGTGCATCTTTTCATGGCCTTCTTGTCACGTGAAATTGCATGCAAAGAATGTAAACACAACTACTTTGAAAACAATACTTACTTGTCCTTAAACAACCGACATAGTAAAAGACATAGGGTTAAACCAACGGATGTTACAGCATTTCCACCACAACAAAAGAATTAGGTTACCAGCCCACCGATTGATTAGTAGAGGCCGCTATAGTGCGGGCGGGATTGGGTGTTGACATCTATCGGATGTTGGCTTCCCAATACGTACCCTCACCCCTTACTTAGAATCAATGGTTTCCGGATGTCCGAAACCATTGGCAATGAGAGTCATTCCAGGCATGGAGTGCTTAAGGGTACAAGCCTTTATCTTTAGGTCCCGTGCCACTCAACTTTGAGCCGGCAAGGGATCAAAGTTGACTTGAACGGTTTCCGAATCCCCATAATTGACTCGGTGGCGACTGCACAAATCGGCAACGAATTCAGTTCACTAAAAAGGTTGCCTTACCAAATGAATCGGCCTTTAAACATTTATAACCACGATTCGATCGATTCCCAAACGGAAACACGGGTGCCGCACCCGTCTAGTACAAGTCCGGATCGTCATCCGAATCGAGGTCCGACACTTCGCCCCGTACGCGAGATCGGACTGGCCCCCGACAGGGAGGGGGCCGCGTGGGTGGCTGCCGCCACACGTTGAAAAACCGGGTCGGTCCCGCGCGGGCGCGCGCGGGGCGTCGGGCGGTGCGGACAGACATCCACTGTTTGGCGACTCTGCTGGGGATTTGGAAACAAGTTTCCAGCGGTGGTGTAACTGGAACATGGTCGGTGAAGCTCGTTTCATAGTTCCTAGTTGTGGTCACTATAGGTTTTGGCCCTAAAAAGCCCACCCTAACCGATATCAGGACCAATCGACCTCTTCGCGGTAAGATCTTTAGGGACACGCGGATAGATCCTCGATTGACGCTTCGGCCGCCTAACGCGTAACCCGCGGGGTTAATAAGAGGATAATTCCGAACAGACGGTATGGCACTCGTCTCCCGAAACGATTTGTCAATGCCTAAGTAAGGACTATTCGTGGGCGGTAGCCTGCCCCAACCTACCCGTGTCTGCATCCTGCATGAGTGTACACATTCCTAGTTATGTGTAGCGTGCTTGCAAACAACCCAAATAAAACACTTAAAATCTGGATTTAACCACGCCAACATATTCAACCGCACCCAATTCTGTTTTCAAAAATACCCAATCTTTTCAAAAATGACCTTTTAAACGCCGATATTCCTGTCAAATCGTGATTTCTAAAAAGGGAAAAGATTTTTAGACGCCGTCATCATGGCAAATTTTACACTCACCACTTGTTTATAAAATAAAAAAAGGGAAATTCCCACTTGTACCCTCTAAGTTTTCACTTTTCCCAGTTGTACTCCTGCGTATAAGCAAATCCCAGCTGTACCCCT
This sequence comes from Agrostemma githago, assembly GCA_958450325.1. NCBI lineage: Eukaryota > Viridiplantae > Streptophyta > Magnoliopsida > Caryophyllales > Caryophyllaceae > Agrostemma > Agrostemma githago. The sequence continues at coordinate 24,848,599 of OY288239.1, read as the reverse complement.
GAACTCTATTGATTACTCCCAACCGTGACTAAAGTAGAATTTGCCGTTAAGTATGGGTGTTAAGTGCCACCTTGCAACCCTAATCTAACGACATGGCTAGTGACATGTCGGTCTACTTGGCTTTTGTCTTCATTAATCCCTAATTCACCATTTTCCCCCCAATTTTTTCCTCCAATTCTTTCCCTCCAATTCTCAATCTTTTACCTCCCTATTTTTTTTCCTATTTACTCTTACTTATTTACCTCTACAAACACTTCTATTTCTTTCTCTCTCTCACTCTCTCATTTTTTTCTCTCTTATTTTGCATTATGTCATCTTCATCTACAAGTTGGGTAAGAAATAACCACATTGAAGGACTTGAATATCGAAATCAAGTTTGCAATATTTGTAGGAGAAATGCGGTACTAAAGCAAGTACTACAACAAATATGAGTAATGCAACATTAAAGTACTTCAAACCCTTCATAGTTGACACCAATTCTTTCAAGTGCATCTTCAATCCTAGAAGTTCATCACTAATAGCTTCAAGACTTGCTAAAATGTCTTCATCTTCATAGTTAGCGTGAGAGAGATGAAGATAGAGAAGTGTTTATAGAGGTAAATAAGTAAGAGTAAAAAGATAATAAATAGAAAAAAAATTGGGAGGGAAAAGATTGAGAATTGGAGGGAAAGAATTGGAGGAAAAATTGGGGGGAAATGGTGAATTAGGGATTAATGAGGACAAAACCCAAGTAGACTAACATGTCACTAGCCATGTCATTAGATTAGGGCTGCAAGGTGGCACTTAACACCCATACTTAACGGCAAATTCTACTTTAGTCACGGTTGAGAGTAATTAATAGAGTTCAGGGGTACAGCTGGGAATTGTTTATGCGCAGGGGTACAACTGGGAAAAGTGAAAACTTAGAGGGTACAAGTGGGAATTTCCCATAAAAAAAATGTTTTCAGTGCCATCACCTTGGCCAAATTAAAACCCGTCAATACCACTGAGGCTCCCAATCAATGGGATCGAGGTACACTAAACGGTTACATTTCTTATTTTCAAAAAAAATGTTTTTTACACACATACCGTTAACTTAACCCAAAACTTCAATTAATGAAGTCAAGGAACTCAAAAAGCGGTCACACCTTCAAAACACTTTTTTTTATGCACCCTCCCACCGTTAAATGCTAGTTAACACAACCGAAGAACGTGGGTCACTAGTTTTAAATATTTTTTTCTAAAAAGAAAGATTTTCCTAAAACACTATTCACCACCTAAATCCCCCACTAAGGATTTAGTCACACTTTTAACACTGTCACTAAGCTTCATGCTCTACCATGAGCGTCACATACACCACAAGTATCGAACTAGCTAATTAATAGTAGTTTCGATAACGTAGTCACGTAATCGTTTTCAAAACCGGTTCCCCTAGAGAACTGTACTCCTTTAAAAAAAACATTTACACTTCGTCATCGCCAAATTTCCGACACACACGAATAGCAACACACTTTCACGTCACAAGCGATGTCGTCACGCCATCATTGCACTATTTCTACAAATCATCCTTTTCAAAAAATTTGCAAGATCGGTCGTTTTCGGAAGAAGCATGTATCAAAACTCTTTGATCCTGAGCCGGGATCCCGATCAACCTCTCACGTCGTACAACCGTGTGTTTAACTATCAGTGTTAGTTACTAGGATCACCTCTACTCGAGGTCTTACATTTTGGGTCGTCTCATTTCGGGAAGTCCTCTTTGAACCTCACCACCGAGGTTTGTGTCAAATCGTCTCGTTGTAGAGACCTAAGATTCACTAGGCGTTTCGCCGAATACACCAAGAGTCTAAAGCACCTGAGTCCCTAAGCCAATGACCGTACACACGAGTCAAGCGTCTCATTTCCACGTCGCTCAGTCACGAGCATTCCTCGAGCCCTTTAAGTGTCCGGAAGACCCGTCCTCATTAGCATTACCTTTTCACAGTCATGACGGGGGATTCAAGCGTAGACGCAAGCAACCAGAGTGGGGATAACGCCGGACAATTCGTAGACAACACCATAGGAGCCCTAGCTGACCTAGTCCGGGACTTACAAACCACTGTCATCGTGGTGAACGCGTCCGTAAACAGCATAGACTCTCGCCTAGGTCACCTAGAAGACAAAGCCTAAGAAGAACACCACAATCGGATCCTCAACGAGGTCCTCTTAAATTCCACCCCACTAGGCGGAGCACCCGTCGGCGTCGTTCCTACCGATCCCGTTGCCCCGTCTCACGATGACACCCTCCAATCCGCTATGAACCGCATAGATTTCCTTGAGAACGAGATGCGCCTGAACCAGGGAAACAACGTTCACCTCAAAAACCATAGGAAATTCGAAATGATGAACGACCAATTACCTGAAAAATTCTCCCTAGCAGACATCCCTAAGTTCAAGGGAACCGAGGACCCCCTCAATCACATCCGGGCCTTTAAGGACTATATGGACATTAAAGGGGTGAAACCTAGCCTCTTCACTAGGATATTTCCCTCATCCTTAGGAGACACACCGCGATCATGGTTCTATTCACTAGATCCTAAAAAGGTATCCACTTGGGATGATATCTCCGTAGAATTCGCAAAACAATACGCGGATAACGCCGAAACACAAGTCGCCATTAGAAGCCTCGAGGTCCTCTCCCAGAATGAGAAGGAAGGCTTCTCAGAATTTCTGACTAGATGGAGGAGGGTCAGTACCCAACTAATAAATCGCCCTGACGAAACCACTTTGGTAGAAAAGTTCGTCAATAACCTTAGACCTGCCTACGCCTCCCATCTTAGGTACCAAAACATCTACATCTTCAAGGAGTTATCCACCTTAGGAATACGCCTAGAGGACAACATGAAGAAGGGGGTATTCTCCAAAATAATGGGGAAAGGCTATCAAGGACCAACCACCTCTACAGAAACCCGGTCTTATGGGAATAACAAAAATGAAGAAGTACACCTGGTCGAACCAACCACCCGGGGAAGAACGAACTTCACCCCTAGAACATTTTCCAAGCTAGGTATCACATACACCGAAGCATTAAAAATGTTGACTGAGCAAGGAAAGCTCGAGCTGATAGGTCCTACCATGGACCCTCCCGCGGATAAGAGGGCAAAAACATGGGACGCTAATAAGTATTGTCAATACCATTGTGGCAAGGGCCATGACACAAAATCCTTTTTTCGGCTCAAGCATACCATACAAGATATGATAGAAAAAGAAACGATCCCTCTCCCCTCACCTGAGAAGCCTAATAATACTACGAATCCTTTTAGTGTCCACGCCATCTTCGACGACACTATTGACTGCTCCCACCTTACCCCCTTAGGAGAGGATGTTTTAAACATTTTGTCTTAAGAATTGAGGCTAGGATAACTCACATCGAGGAAAGGCTCAAAGAATCTCTCAAACCTCCTATTTCCACATGCAACGGGTCAGTCAAAGGGGATGACATAGGCTCGCCCAAAACTGTCGAACCCAAAAGGAAGTTCACTCAAATCAGGGTTAGCTACGCGGCCGCGCTCCGAAGATTAGCCTTCCTCCGCCTCTTACAACCCATAGGGCCAATGGGCGATCCCCCACTTAAGCATAGGTTTTGTCACTGGTCCAAAGGAAAATACTATCACTACCACAGAGGCAATAGTCATGACACGGAGTCCTGTACACTGCTAAAAGATAAAATCGAGGGATTGATTAAAACAGGGGTGGTAAAAACTGCACCACTAACAAAAAGACCCACCCGCTTCTTGACAAACAACTCCGAGGAAAGGGGTCTTCGATTACTAGAGCACCTCGGGCTATCTCACGATCAGGCCCTGACAATGCTAATATCCGACGGGCTACTATACCCCCTAAGTCCGACGCCTGACCCACCGACTGACAAGAGGCCGTTACAATGGAACGGTAACAAATGGTGTCGGTACCACCAAGGTCGAGGACATGACATTAGTGAGTGTCGTGAATTTAGGCAGCAAGTTCGCTACCTCATCCAAGAAGAAAAATTTGGGGCTTACTCCGAGTACGAGGACACCAAGGCGCCTACTGAGGGCAGCAAGTCCGCACCCGAATCAGAGTCTAGTTCATCTTAGGGCCTAGACTAAAATAATAATAATAAATGTCTTGCCTTCTATCTTATCGAGTCTAGGGAGGTGCGAGGGAACATGTCCTCCGCTTCCCCCAAAAACAAATCACGGGTATCTAGCCCGTTTTATCATCTATCAATAAAACAACTTTTTTTTTTACAAACATGCCTCGACAATCGCTTAACTTCTTTCAACAGTTTACTTTAATGCTTAAAAAGGCTCGACTTTATGCCAATTATCGATAACGACGGACTAAAACGCAAGGGCTACCACGAATAGCCCACTCAACTTCACCCTAAAAAAGAAGTCGGGAATAACAACCTTAGATTCAACCCACCACTGACCAAACAACAATAAGCTTGCAAACGAACAAACAGTCACCCAACCAGACTTACGATGCAGCCGAACGCGAAGCCTAATAGGTCTAAAAACAGCCATATCTCTAGGAGTCAAAAACCTTAGAGTACATGGAGATTCATCCTTAGTGGTCAACCAAGCTACGGTTACCTGGAAAGTTTACAGCGAAAGCCTAACCCTATACCAAACCGAAGTAGAAGCAATGTCCCGGGAATTCATCGAAATTAACTTCATACACATATCCCGTGAGGAAAACTAGTTCGCCGATGCGTTATCCAAACTAGCCTCACTAATAAACATGCCCGATCACCTTTTCTCCATACCTATTTGCATAGAGAGAAGTGAACAACCAGCCTACATCCATAACCTCGAAACCGACGATACCCCCGAAGAACCTTGGTACAAAAAGATCCTAGACTTTAAAACCCACGGGTCATATACACCCAACACTAACACCAAGAACAAGAGAGCCCTACGAATGCAAGCCACCCATTACGTCCAAAATCAAGGGCTACTATACAAACGAACCCCACAAGGAGTCCTCCTTAGATGCGTAAACAAAAATCAATCCGAGAGAGTCATGGAAGAGGTACATGACGGGGAGTGCGGATCCCACATGAGTGCACACCTACTAGCCCGTAAAATAATGAGACTGGGCTATTACTGGATTACCTTAGAGACAGACTGTGGACGTCACGTTCGCCATTGCCACAATTGCCAAATATTTGCTAACATCCAACACCTACCTCCTTATCCTCTACACACTATAGCCACATCCTGGCCTTTCTACACTTGGAGGATAGACATCATAGGGAAAGTACACCCATCCGAGACCGGCGGACACTGCTTTATACTAGTGGCCGTCGATTATTTCACCAAATGGGTAGAGGCTGCCTCATACACCGTACTAACCTCAAAACAAGTAGTCAAATTCTTACAAAGCAACATCATCTGTCGCTACGGCATACCTCATGAAATCATCAGTGACCAGGGGGCTCACTTCAGAGCCGACACCCAAAAGCTCCTAGACAAATACAAAATCCAAAAATACAAATCCTTACCCTATAGACCACAAACAAACAAAGCCGTAGAAGCAGCCAACAAAACCATCACCACAATCCTTAAGAAAATGATAAACAACTACGGGGATTGGCCAAACAAAATTCCCTTTGCCTTATGGGGATACCAAACATCCTATCGAACACCCACTGGAGCCACACCATATTACCTAACCTACGGCTCCGAAGCCGTCCAACCAATAGAGCTGGAGATACCGTCACTAAGAATATTAGCCGAGAGTGGTATCCCTGAGGAACAATGGAACCGAAAACGATATGATGAGCTAGTACTCCTAGACGAACGTAAGATACATGCCCTATCCAACGTACAAGCGTACCAACAACGAATCCAGCGAGCCTTTAACAAACGAGTGAAATCCCGAAACATACACGAGGGAGATTTAGTAATTAAGTCCATTAGAGCACCCCTTCCCGTTGACCCTAGAGGGAAATTCAAACCAGATTGGGCGGGCCCGTACCTCGTTAGGAAAATACTCTCGGGGGGCGTCGTGATCCTCACCGACCTAGACGGTCAAGAGTTCTCCACCCCAACCAACATGGATCAACTCAAATGATGCTGCCCGTAAACACCCTGAAAATCACGTCCCGACCTTCGACTGAGGGAGGGAAGCAAAAAAAAACAAAAACAAAAAAAATCCAAATTCGCATCGCTAAATGGCATAAACGAGTCTAAAGCAAAATCACTCACACTTTCGAAAGAACTACGAACATGGTTTGATTCCGCCTAAAAACGGATACGTAGGCAACCCTTCTCCGGGTACAACCAAAACAAAAAAAACAAATAAGAAAAATCGGTTAATCGATTCATGTACACACCGGGACTCCTTCCACGTCCCGACCAACGAGTGATTTAAAATGACGAAGCACGAACGACGAGCCGAGGACGGGGTGAAAACCCGAAAGGGTGCCCCGGGAAAAATGAAGAAACGAGTTGCGAGCCGTCGTAAAAAAAACGACGAGCCGAGGACGGGGTGAAAACCCGAAAGGGCTCCCCGGGCGAAATGAAGAAACGAGTTGCGAGCCGTCGTAAAAAAACATTAAATAAAATAAATAAAAATAAAAATAAAGTATGGTGAGCCGAGGACGGGGTGAAAACCCGAAAGGGCGCCCCAGGAAAAATGAAGAATCGAGTTGTGAGCCGTCGTAAAAAAAAAAAAAAAAATATACGTGCTTCTCATTAAAAAAATAATAACAAAATTCGGTTGAATCGAGCCTTTGTCGATGCATTTACATCAAACATCTGAAACCCGGACATCCCGAAAGTCAGCAATGTGTCAAAACTCCACAAAAACTAGTACTAATACGCCACATAATATCAACAAATAATACATAATACAAAATGGCCGAGCTCTACCGGTCCAACTTTTCATTCCCTTTGCTATTCGGGTGTACCTGCTTGCATTTCTCATCCTCGATACTGAAGGCAAGCTTCCAACGCCCTAGCCAAAGACTAGCCCAGCCAGTCAAACTTTCCTTCCTCTTCCACAATTTTAATATGGGTCTCGTTAGTCTTGGCTCGCATAGATGAACTGACAGAACTAGAATCGGTAACACTGTCTTCCTAAATTTTGAGTTGCTCTGTCCTGACGGGTGTTCACAAACCCTCTGCCGGACGGAGGCAATTTCGATCGGTCGAACACTTTCCTTAACAACGGGATGCAAAAACTTCTGTTCCCAGGACACCCTAAAGTTCCTAAACAAATCTTCGGTCCATGGGTCAAAACTAGTGATAACTTTAGCATCCTCTAGAATGGAAACACCCATTCGATTTGACAACTTGCCCGGGTAAATATGAACTTTATCCCTCATGGATAGTATTAGCAAAGCCCAGGTCGAAGACGAAAATAGAAACCCGACACGCCCACTAATATTCCACCACGGGATAGACCACCTAATGATCACCTCATCCTTAGCCAAATAGAAAAGCCAATCCTTTTCCTTGTGGCCCTTGCCCCACACCTGCGCCGTCTTCCGGCCCGTGAAACCCCTATAGTTATAATCTTTAAAGCCTCGGGGAGGATCGACCAAACCTGCACAAATCACCACAAATATCTCACCTCCAAACCAAAACAACCGAAAAAAATAACCACAAAAACAAAACAAAGAAAACCAAGCTACAGAAATAAAAAAAATACCTGCAAAATAATTCTGGAACCTCGAAAAGATGTGTCATTGAGTCGAGCACGGACATTAAGACCTAGAATAAGCTCGCCCAAAATAAGCAAAGAAGGTGATCGTCCATGTTCCATCCCCATCACCACATCCAAAACTCGAGGGTTACCCCAGCCTTCACACACCCTCGCATCCTCAAAAAGATGATAACAAGCCATCGCAACATTAAAAGCGCGCCTACGCGCTAAGGCCGAAATATGATGAGAACTAACCTGTGAGAACGTCTTAGAAAGAAACTATAAGTTAATGCCATCCCTACCAAAATAACCTTTAGCCTCCTCCAGTGACGAAAGATCCAAAAAATGGTAAAACCGCTCCACGTAAGCGTCATCCCCGTAAGGCACACAAAGACGAGCCGAGCTCCACCCACCTATAGCATCTATCTCTTCGGACAAAGGACAAATTTTACTCCCGGGAAAAGCAAAAACATGACCCTTTGAGTCCTAAAACCTAGAGCCTGCTAATAAAAAATCATCATGTACCTTGACTCGACTTAGCGCGACAACCACTGACAAACCATCATTTGAATAAATCTCGGGGTTACACTTCTTAAAAGAACTAGCCCACTCGGAAAGAACATTCCCAAAACCCGATGACATGACGCTAAATATAGACGTGCTAGACTCTATGGATATCCTAGTATGTCTAAAACGAGCACCCACGACCCGTATATATAGCCCTAATCCCACAAGAATTAGGAAACGACGAAAATTTCCATAGCCCGGACCCGAACCGCCTCGGCCAAGGCGCCCGAATTTCCAGCCGCCCGAGCTCAGGCGACCCTGGACCCAAAAGCCTCAGCCCAAGCGCCCATATCTAAGCGGGCAACATCTAGAGCAACCCCAAAGCTAGAAACACCAATCTCGCATTATAACCATGGCTACCACATGACACCCCGGACATCGATAACGACCTCCCGAAACCGTTAAAACCCGCCCCAAAAATTGAAGTACCCATGCAGGGACCACAAGAACGCAAATTAACCCGTCGGACGCTCGGGACTTAGACATTTTTTTTATTTTTTTAGGGGGATAAGCTACCCCACCTAGGCGTGTTGTAGCCTATTAGCAGTCATCGTCAGGTCGCGTCTGTAGCCTAACAAGGCAATAAAATAAGCATGCAAAAAGTGGTCTAACTTTCAAAAGTTAGACAAATTTTAAACTTTGATTTCGTTCTGAATGTTAAAGCAACTAAACTCATCTCCTAATATACTCGGTCAAAACACACCAATGTTTTACGTTACCATTTTACATCTCGTTCATCTCGAGTCAAAACATTTTAATCGACGTACTATCTGATCTGATTCCCGGCTCAAATCAACGCATTTCAAAACATCCAAAAGGAAATATTTTAATACCTCCGTACAACATCAGCGCACTCCAAACTAGGTCAGATTGCAAATGAATGAATGCAAAAGTGATTACTTGTCAATCTAGATAAACAATTCGCCAAACAAAAAGACAAGACTAATCCAGCTAATTCAAGTGCTAAAATTTAAAAACAAATATACAACACATACAAATTCATACACAAATCGAGGCTAGGAAGGACCCCTAGAAGCCGCACCAATAGCTATCACAACCTCGCAAAGATTGCCGTCTAAACCTAGATCCTCCAAGTCTATAAGAGGAGACTCACTACCATCCATCCCCGACAGCATGTCTAAGGTAGTCGTCTCGGGGACTCCTCCGATCTCCTTGCTAGCACCCGTAGCCTCAGCCTCCCTTTCCACCCGATGCCTAGCCTCACCTTGCGCAGAGGTCTCACCCTGAGACCAAGCCAGCTGCTCCTTTAGAAAGGCGATCTCGTCAGCCCGAGATTGCAGGAGCTGTCGCGCCTCAATCGCTTCCGCCTCGAGCTCGGTCACCCTAGTCTCCAGCTGCCCCACCATATCCGGGACATCCTACAAATACACTTAAACATTAGGAGGGTACGCCAACAGCCTAGAAAACCACCCTAATCACACTAACTCACCGATCGAGGCCCCGAAGTATCACGGGGAACCCTCGAGGCATAGGCCCGGAAGCAGTTGGCGGCTTGCCACAACCGCTGATGGCAAGCTGATGAAACCTAAAAGGTGAAACCACAGAAGTTAGACAAACCAATCCTAACTCTTAGAACACAGACCCAAAACGAAAGCCAAAACTTACCCGGTATACCCGGTCACGCCACTCTATCCCAGCGTCCATCTCCTCAGCAGAACACGGGGGGAGAGGCTCGGTGAAAGGTATCCCAGCCGCATCCACCCTAAGCAGCGTCAGGGAAAAATTCGGAGGCTGGATTTCATCAGCCGGGTCGGCCAGCTGAGAAAATAATAACAGGATTGGTCGATCAGAGGGCAAAGAAATGACAAACCGCAAAAAAAAACAAGTCTTAGAAACAAAATTAGAACATTACCACGAGGCGGTACCAAACTAACCGCCGGGTGACGTGAGATTGGTAGGAGGCACCGGGCACCAAGAGCGCATCACCTCCCTCTCCGTCCCTATCCTCTAGGATCTCTGTGGTGGTCGGTGGTCTAAACATGGTCCGGGGAGGATCAACCGGCACCCTGAAATCGTCATATAGACACTGTCGCACCAATCGCTCGCCCAGATACCAAACCGGGCGAAAAAACGCAGGAAGAAGCATCCTCCTGTAACTTCTAGGCCTCAACTCCGTGGCCACATACTCCGGCATGCCCTCATAATCAGCCCAAGGGCGAGCCACAAACTACACAAATGAACCAACACTCCGATAAATCCTAAACCTTGGGGGCTACTAAGCTAAGTAGGACATGAAAAAAAAGAAAACTTACATCCCCGAGGCTCAGCTTGTTAACCAGCGCATTCTTCGACGGGTAGTGGCTGGTAGTGCTCTTAGGTTGGGCCAGCCTCCACTCGATTCCCGCCGGGAATCTCTTCGAGTGAACCGGCACCATCTTAGGTGCCAAACAAGGAAAATAAGAGTAGATTCAGGCCTGCAAACATCCTAAATACATTTAGTAACATTAACCCAAAGCCAAGCAGAATTCAAGATACATAAGTGAGAATAGTAGCTAACCTCCAGTATAAGGCCTGGACCCACAATGGGCACATGTGAGGCCGACTCTATCGCCAACGACCTCACCATGACTTGCAGGTAGCGAGTCATCTCCATGAAAGCCGCGGTTACCCAATCATAACGACCCAGCTGAGCCAGGTCCTCTAGCAGAGGCAAAATCCTAGTGCTAAACCTCTCGCATTTATCCAAGAAGTGGGTCGACCCTAGGAAGTACCACAACCACAACCGGGCATCCTACTCCTGCTTGTTGGGTTCCCGACCCTCTAACACCGCCACTCGCTCAAAATGAACGGTGATATACGAACTCACCAAAGCATGAGGCGCACTATAGGCCTCATGCAGTAAACAGTCCCCGATAAGGCCCCGCACCCCATCACTATCTAGCCTAGGGCCTTCGGCGGCCCACCTAATCCTATCCGGCCCCCATGGCAAACCCGTAATCATCCCAAAATCATCTAGGGTCATCCCGACCTCCCCAAAAGCCATGTGGAAGTGTGGACATGACATAGGTCCACCCCGACGCGGCCACGCGCGGGTTTGGGTAGGCGAATGAATCTCCATATGAGAATGGATCGAATTGAAATTTAGGTCTATGTGGAGTCGCCACCGAATTTTGTGGTTATTCGGAACCATTCGAGCCCACTCTATGTCGTACTGGTCCGTATACAAAATACGGCCCATTTCCGATGTCAGAGTTTATTGGGCTCGTCCCTTTGCATTTGATACCAATACCGACATTATCGGATATTGTGCATTGAATGACTCTCGTGCGCCAACGGTTTCGGGCATCCGGAAACCGAGGTTCTGAGTAAGGGGTGAGGGTACGTGTTGGGAAGCCCACGAAGGACACCCAACCCCGCCCGCACTTAGTGGCCTCTACTAAGAACTCGAGTACCTTTCTAATACGCGCGTTAGTAAAACGGGAAAAATGCTTATGCAAACATTGTTTTTCCTAGACATGAGAGTGGAATTAAAAAGGGTTTCTATGTCGATTTAATGCAATTAATTCTACGTCAAAGTGGAATTTTAGCATGTGGGTTCATTTTAGTAAAATAAAATAAACGACAAAAAAATCGACAAAGAAAACAATCAAACCGTTAGTAACGATGCAACGAGTAATGAATTGAATAAAGATATAGATGTGATGAATGCATGATTTTGGAAAGCTTTATATGTCACGTGATGGATTTACACGTGTTGACCAAGGTCAAGAAAAATATTTATCGAACTCTGGAAAATATGTCGCGAAAGTCGCTATTTTATGTAAGATTGGAAAAGAACAGAAAAGACGAGAAAACAAAAAAAAAGACCCGACGAACCAGGCCTCCGCGCGAATCGCCTGACAGGCGCGCGACTTGCGTGGGGGTCTGTCCGCTTTTTTTTATTTGTCGAAAACCGTCAATTTTTATAAATCACGTACAATTATGGATTAACTTACACCCGATTTATGTTTTCGATATTCGTTATATTCAATATTCGATTATGAAATCGATATTAAATACTTGGAATGATTTATACTTGATTCGAACTGTGACGCTCATCATATCCCATATTCGATTACGGAATCGATATGGAATATTAGAGTGAAAAAGATAAAAAAAATTGATTTGAATCGTTTGAAATAACCAAGATGATATAAATATTCCTCCGCGTTTGTAGTGTCATGATTCGAACGAATTAAATAACATCTACGTTAGCATCAACGAAAAATTGAATTGGCTAAATTGTTTGATTAGATTATTAGACTCGACATCCAATTATGGAATTGGCATTGGATCTAACGTATCGACACTTTGCTTGAATTAAAACTTGATTCCCTCGGCTTTTCCGACATCGAAAAAAATCCCTAAGGATTAGGATGTCAGATCCGCGTCAACGGGTCTCAACCCTTATTAAAAATACGTGCCTTGAAAAAGGTTTTAAACTTGATGAATGCAAGATTAATGATGATGCCGACAAAAATAATAAAGAATTATTGTTTAAGTTAACTTATCTCAATAATCAAATAATCGGGGTACCGGAATAAGCGACCGTCAACGCTGTGTGCAGTGCACTTGTATATTGGTGTTTTCTTATTCCGATATCCCTCTTATTCGACACAAATTGATAAGTTTTTTAATGCTTTGATATTAATAGTATTATCGATATTATGATGCAATGAATAAAATAAAAAAAATGAATAAAAGATGCGAGAGGAAGATGAAGACGACGTGAGGAAGAGAAGGAGAGAAGAAAGGGTTTTGACACCCTCAACCTACATGTTCTTGTCTCGGAACGGACTCGTAACCGTGGCTTTAACACAAGAGTCTTCGAGGTGAATGAAGGTTAAGTTATGGTGGCTCGGGATTGATTCCTAAAACTAGGTTTAGGGTTTGCTAGTGTAGAATTGCTTAGGGTTTGAGTCTTGTTGTGTTGAGAGTTTGATGTTGATTAGGGTTTGATTTGATATTGATTAGGATTGTGTAGAGATGTGTATTAGGGTTCTTGAGGTTGTGAAAAAGTTGAATTAGGGTTGAATTTGATGTGTAAAAGATGTGTAATTGTGTGTGCATGGAGTTGCTTATATAGGCATTGCCCATGTACTTTGGTGTCTAGGGTTTTTGCTCTGACGGACTTGACCTGATGACCCGTCTGAAGGTGGACTGTTGGTTTTGCTTCTTGAGTTGGACTTTTAGTATTTGAGTGGCTGCTTTGATGTGTCTCGGAAACGACTTTGACTAGGGTTGACCCAATCGCTAAAAGTCGGTTTTAATTCCGGTGTTGGGTTCGGCCCAAATTAGCCTTATTTGATTGGAAACGGCTCACTGGACCTGGATTTGAGGTTGATTTTGTGAGATTTGTACTCTGTAAGTGTGTTAGCCAGCGATTAATGGATTTGAGCCCGTATCCGAGCGTATAGAAGCATGTTAGCGTCCGATCATCATCGGGTGTTTTTTGGAAACTGCTATAGACACCTGGCAGTCAAAATGCTGGTGTCTACAGAGCCCCCACTCTAACTGAGGCTTGGACAAGGCGAAAGTCAGAGTAGCCACCAGGCCAATCGCGACTTGAAACCTGGCGGACTTCCGGTCGGGTCGTTTATAGTCCATTAGACTCGCGTGAAAGGCTCGCCAGCCATAAGCTAGAAGTCATACCTGAGCTGATGACGATAACTCCGTGGTGAATTGGACTTGTCGCATAAGTCCTGGGTGCGCCTGTATGTAGGCCCATCCCGTTAGATACCACCGTTGGCTTTCGCTGGGGAGGTATAGTGGGTTGCACGTCCCTGTTTGAGTCGTACCTGTATAAGTCACATAAAATGCTTGCAACACGTAGGTAGAAAAATGACTCGCGCTCGGGGAAAATGATTTTTTGAAAACTTAAATTTTGAAATCTTGAAAATTTGAGATTTTTGAATTTTGGAAACTTTGAGATTTTTGACTCCTAACAAAGATTAGGAAAGTAATTTGCAGTTTAAATTGACCGAAATTTGACCTTGTCGAAAAGGATCTTTTTTCGAATGGCTAGATTTTGCAAATTTCAAAGTGGAATTTGAAGACAGAGGCCTACCGACAGACTCGACTCTGGACGTGACCGGACGAGTTGACTGACACGACTGGACTCTCGAGGGGTTGGAACGTGACTCGGTAGGGGTGTGGGCCGCCTAACAAGACTCTTAAGTTGCGCTATCCCGTAGCCTAGGCGAGTGGCAACACGATCGCACATCGAAACGGGATAGATATGCTATGGGGGGATTGCAGTAGCCTGTAATGGGACTGTTTTAGTCTGGTGCCCTTCCGGATTTCTGATTCTAGGGTACATTTCCAAAGTGGGTATTGCCTCGAGTCCTGACAGATTCTTGGCTTCGACTGAGCCGAGTACTAGGACACACTACAGAAAGGAGGCTAGATTTTTTGTTGGATTTATCTGGATTTTGTGAGTGGATGGGGAACTTCTACCTAGGAGAAGCCCCCAAGACAACAAAGCTAGCTGTTGAGAACATGACGGTGTCGTGACCGGAATGTGTGTCAATGTGAGTGGTTGTGCCTCTATTGAAAGGCTGCCTACGTATTCACGTGTAGTGAAATCAAACCATGCCGTAGTTCAGTGTCGGAAGATGTATTATGGTGCCTATTCTAATAGGACTTTGTGTGTAACTAGCCATAATGACGGTGTAGGCTAGGTGCATTCCCAGTGATGTCTTGATCAAAGGGCTTGAATGGTTAGGATATTAATCCTGTGACTGTGAGCGCTCTCCGGGGTAGCCCCCAGAGGTGGTGTGAACTATTTGGGCATGTTCTATGCCGACTGCAAGTTGAGTTCCCGTGTTCGGGGTTGGTAACTGGTTTGGATGAGAAGAGTTGGGATGAGATTTTTAACGAGTTTTGTTCTCGGGATTTTTAACGAGTTCTGCTCTCGGGGAATTTTAACGAGTTTTGTTCTCGGGATTTTTAACGAGTTCTGCTCTCGGGGAATTTTAACGAGTTTTGTTCTCGGGATTTTTAACGAGTTCTGCTCTCGGAGAATTTTAACGAGTTTTGTTCTCGGGATTTGATGTTTTTGGAAATGTGGTGCAAGGAAGTAAGTGGCTTTGATGATTCGAAATCTAGAGCTCGATTTTGTGGAGCTGAGGCTTCGAGGGTAAGGTATTGTAATGTGGTAGGAACGGGGGAAGTCGAGTAAAAATGGCTCGAACTTCGATTGGGCTGGTTTGATAATGCGGGATCTGGTTTCCATGTCTGGCCCTAATGGTTAGGGGTATCCTATGGAGCTTGAATCCTCAAAATTCCGGGCTGTCTCTGGCCTAGGTCTCGAGGACGTCTTGAGGGTTGTAATGTGGGAAGGCTGAGTGTGGTGTTAGCGGACCAGCTTGATTGTTACTCCCCTATTGGATGGCATGGATAATTTTGAATTTGACCGTACCGCGGTCAAAGGATTTTCACTTGAGTTGACCGTTGACCACGGTCATGGGTATTTGATTTTTGATTGACCTCTTAGCCGCGGTCATGGGTTTTGATAATTTTGACCGTACCCTGGTCGTGGGGCTTTCACTTGAATTGACCGTTGACCACGGTCATGGGTATTCTGAATTTTTTTTGATGATGGCCTGCTTTTTTTTTTTGCCTTTTGCTCTTTTTCCTCATGGACTTTCGATTTTTTTTTTTGTGTCCAATTTTCTTTTTTTTGATGGTCTTCTTTTTGTTTTGGCCCTTTCTTTTTTTGATGGTCTTCTTTTGTTTTTTTTTTTTACTTTTGATTTTTCTTGTCCAGTGTTTTTTTTTTGCCGGTCAGACTAACACCTAAGGTAGGGATTGGTCAGTCTTATTGGAGGGGTATTTTATTGTGGGAAATGGGCTTGCCTCCCGTCTTGAACCCAAACTAGGAGGTTACCTAGATTTGTCATAGGATTCGATACCGCTCCTGCTATGGGTAGTTATGTGGTTTTTCTATACCAGACACGGAATAGGTAAAAAAGAAAACACGGGCTCGGTTTCCTGCAGTCATTATAGATGTGCCTATAATAGTCACGTGCGTGTGCTCACAGTGTATGATGGTGTTTATCATGTTCTCGGAAACACATAAGGAAAATATATATGAGAAAGAATATTGAAAGCTGATTTTATTGAATTTTGAAAAAGAGGACAGAATACAACTGACTCTGACTCTGACTTTGACCTTGGCTTTGGAATAGAACATCCTAGACTCAGACTCAGACTCGGACTTAAATCAAATCCAGACTCTTGGATGCATGAGAGGTAGACTGGATGCTTCGGTCATCGGGCCCTGTGTAGTCCACGAGGGGCTTTGCAAGCGACAATGTTTCCAAAACGGGAGTCTTCCCGGCATCGAGGAAGTCTTGAATGAGATGTTTCAGCTTCCAACATTGTTCTGTATCGTGTCCCCTCCCTCCGTGGAATTTGCAGTAATGCTCGGCGTTCCATGCTTTGGAACGTTTCTCCACAGGTGGGTCGGCTGTTGGGCCTTTAGGTAGAACTAGGCCCTTCGGAACCAACCTCTGGAAAGCGATGGTGTAGGACATATCCAAGTGGGTAAATGTCCTTTCCTTTGACTGATTCTTGATTTTTGGAGAGGTGACTTGAGGGTTACTTTTCTCGGCCTTGCCATCTTGAGGGTATCGGACAGTTTCGCAAGAGTGTTTACCCTTCAAATGACTCGGTTGGGTGATTGGCTGCCTTACCCGCTCTAGTTGTGTTAGACGGGATCGGGTTCTTACAAGGTATTCTTCGATGATGGTTACCCTGGAACTTAGGTTATCTAGGGCAGTATTGATTTTCGAGAAGATGTTGTTAATGGAGCAAGATAGCACAAGCATACTCCCCTGGATATTCCCTTTCTTGACGGCATGGGATTTGTCGTGGTTTGGTAGTGTCTCGTTCATAGGGTCCCTGATCGGAAGAAATGACAGGTGTTAGAACTCGCCTAAGCTCGGTTTTGCGTACATGATGAGTCAAACTAGACATGGCCCGGGGTGACGGAAATGACTAGGACTCTCGGACCGGGATACTTGAATGTTGACCTAGACGAGGTAACGACCGCAAATTAGACTCGAGCTGCAGAAGGGTGAGTCTGAAAATGGGGCGACCATGTTTGACTTGGGTTAGACCCTCCTAAGACGAATGTGTAGGGCGCGATTCTCGGAGTGACTGTGATTAATCACTCCGTCGGAGAATAGCCCCCAAGTGGGATCGTTAATTTTGTTAAGACTCGAGTGTGAGACGAGTGACCCTTTAGACGTAAGGACCACGAACCTTTTGTTATAGGGCTATTCCTTGTAAAAGGTTGACTCAGAAAAGACACCTAGACGGGTGACTCGTGAAAGGTGGGCCTTCCTTAGGATTCGGCTATGTGGGCCGAGTCCTGTTCGAAGGAAGGTCCACGTGAGACATCCACAGACTTTTAGACTCGAGTGTGTAGACGGACCTTCCTTTGTAGGAGTATGTCCTACGTAGGTGGGCCTTGCCTTAGTCTAATAAGGCGGACTGGGATAGGGAAGAAACTCGTGATGTAAGATCGACGGAGTTTCGACGCTAAAGACTTCGACGACTTATGACATGACCCGACACTGCTAAATACGAGAAGTCCTAAGATGAGAAAGGTTTTGAAAATTGATTGATTTGAAAATTCCGAGATAACTCGGTGGAGAGGCCCGATTTTTCGAAAAAAATCGGAAAGTGCATCGGGCCTCGGTTTTGAAAGTTCGAAAGTATTTTTGAGTTTTGAAATGGGCAGCGTACCGTCTAGAAAATAGGCTATTTTGAGTAAAATCATAAGTCCTAAATTCGGTATGTGTCCCGGGTTTTGAAATTGAATAGTTTGAAAAAGATGCAATTTTTGAAAAAAAAAACGGTTTTTGAATACGACTCGGAAACCAAGTAGCACGTAGTCACACAAGCATTATAACGACGCCATGTATGCTCTACACTAAGTCTTGGTCGGTTTATAAGGGGTCTATACCAGTGTACATAGTCTAGACGTTGATCGGGACGGACTTCCTAAGTCGAGTTGAGCTTAGAACATGCCGCGAAACCCACTCGAATCGACTATGGACACCTTTTGACATATCCATATTGGAGTACATCAATGGTATAGTGGGACGTCGGTCACCAGTACCGGCCCGGGAAAATATGGGTTATGCATGAACCGTAAAACTAAAACGCGTATTGTACTAGTCAAACGATTTCTATTCGAGTCTCACCCTGAGGATGCCGATGGTAAGTCACGCATCAGTTATTCCCCAGCGGAGTCGCCAAATTGTGGACATAACATAGGTCCACCCCGACGCGGCCACGCGCGGGTTTGGGTAGGCGAATGAATCTCCATATGAGAATGGATCGAATTGAAATTTAGGTCTATGTGGAGTCGCCACCGAATTATGTGGTTATTCGGAACCATTCGAGCCCACTCTATGTCGTAGTGGTCCGTATACAAAATACGGCCCATTTCCGATGTCAGAGTTTATTGGGCTCGTCCCTTTGCATTTGATACCAATACCGACATTATCGGATATTGTGTATGGAATGACTCTCGTGCGCCAACGGTTTCGGACATCCGGAAACCGAGGTTCTGAGTAAGGGGTGAGGGTACGTGTTGGGAAGCCCACGAAGGACACCCAACCCCGCCCGCACTTTGCGGCCTCTACTAAGAACTCGAGTGACTTTCTAATACGCGCGTTAGTGAAACGGGAAAAATGCTTATGCAAACATTGTTTTTCCTAGACATGTGAGTGGAATTAAAAAGGGTTTCTATGTCGATTTAATGCAATTAATTTTACGTCAAAGTGGAATTTTAGCATGTGGGTTCATTTTAGTAAAATAAAATAAACGACAAAAAAATCGACAAAGGAAACAATCAAACCGTTAGTAACGATGCAACGAGTAATGAATTGAATAAAGATATAGATGTGATGAATGCATGATTTTGGAAAGCTTTATATGTCACGTGATGGATTAACACGTGTTGACCGAGGTCAAGAAAAATATTTATCGAACTCTGGAAAATATGTCGCGAAAGTCGCTGTTTTATGTAAGATTGGAAAAGAACAGAAAAGACGAGAAAACAAAAAAAAGACCCGACGAACCAGGCCTCCGCGCGAGTCGCCTGACAGGCGCGCGACTCGCATTGGAGTCTGTCCGCTTTTTTTTATTTGTCGAAAACCGTCAATTTTTATAAATCACGTACAAGTATGGATTAACTTCCACCCGATTTATGTTTTCGATATTCGTTATATTCTATATTCGATTATGAAATCGATATTAAATACTTGGAATGATTTATACTTGATTCTAATTGTGACGCTCATCATATCCCATATTCGATTACGGAATCGATATGGAATATTATAGTGAAAAAGATAAAAAAAAAAAAATTGATTTGAATCGTTTGAAATAACCAAGACGATATAAATATTCCTCCGTGTTTGTAGTGTCATGATTCGAACGAATTAAATAACATCTACGTTAGCATCAACGAAAAATTGAATTGGCTAATTTGTTTGATTAGATTATTAGACTCGACATCCAATTATCGAATTGGCATCTGATCTAACGTATCGACACTTTGCTTGAATGAAAACTTGATTCCCTCGGCTTTTCCGACATCGAAAAAAATCCCTAAGGATTAGGATGTCAGATCCGCGTCAATGGGTCTCGACCCTTATTAAAAATACGTGCCTTGAAAAAGGTTTTAAACTTGATGAATGCAAGATTAATGATGATGCCGACAAAAATAATAAAGAATTATTGTTTAAGTTAACTTATCTCAATAATCAAATAATCGGGGTACCGAAATAAGCGACCGTCAACGCTGTGTGCAGTGCACTTGTATATTGGTGTTTTCTTATTCCGATATCCCTCTTATTCGACACAAATTGATAAGTATTTTAATGCTTTGATATTAATAGTATTATCGATATTATGATGCAATGAATAAAATAAAAAAAATGAAGAAAAGATGCGAAAGGAAGATGAAGACGACGTGAGGAAGAGAAGGAGAGAAGAAAGGGTTTTGACACCCTCAACCTACATGTTCTTGTTTCGGAACGGACTCGTAACCGTGGCTTTAACACAAGAGTCTTCGAGGTGAATGAAGGTTAAGTTATGGTGGCTCGGGATTGATCCCTAAAACTAGGTTTAGGGTTTGCTAGTGTAGAATTGCTTAGGGTTTGAGTCTTGATGTGTTGAGAGTTTGATGTTGATTAGGGTTTGATTTGATATTGATTAGGATTGTGTAGAGATGTGTATTAGGGTTCTTGAGGTTGTGAAAAAGTTGAATTAGGGTTGAATTTGATGTGTAAAAGATGTGTAATTGTGTGTGCATGGGGTTGCTTATATAGGCATTGCCCATGTACTTTGTTGTCTAGGGTTTTTGCTCTGACGGACTTGACCTGATGGCTCGTCTGAAGGTGGACTGTTGGTTTTGCTTCTTGAGTTGGACTTTTTGTATTTGAGTGGCTGCTTTGATGTGTCTCAGAAACGACTTTGACCAGGGTTGACCCAATCGCTAAAAGTCGGTTTTAATTCCGCTGTCGGTTTCGGCCCAAATTAGCCTTATTTGATTGGAAACGGCCCACTGGACCTGGATTTGAGGTTGATTTTGTGAGATTTGTACTCTGTAAGTGTGTTTGCCAGCGATTAATGGATTTGAGCCCGTATCCGAGCGCATAGAAGCATGTTAGCGTCCGATCATCATCGGGTGTTTTTTGGAAACTGCTATAGACACCTGGCAGTCAAAATGTGGGTGTCTACAGGAAGGTCGAGGTAGTATTGTGGAAGCGATCTATCATCGCTCTAATCACCATAAGGTTGCACTTAGTCTTGCAACCCACCAACCTAACCCACTGCTCAACCATGGGACCTAGAGCAGTCCTCGCGATAATCCCCTTTACCCCAGCGGTCAATTTCTGAAAATAAATCTCGAGACACGTAGTAAAGCCCGAGAAAGTCCTCATCGGACCTGGGGGTTGCAAACTGAAACAATACGAATATAAACAAAACTAGTCTAGCCTAGCCAGAGTAAAAAATCGAAGATATAGCTAACAAACCCAAATAGAACACTCACCAGACCCCGCACGGTACGGTGAGAAATGTGACGGTCAAGGTGAAATAGCAGATGATGACCATCCCAATCCCACTCGGGATCCTCATTAACAATCTCCTCATCCTCCAGTACAGGGACCGGAACGTGAGCCCTTCTAGCAACCGTCTCCGGAAGCCTACGCTTCCTCACTCTATCAAAATCGGCCTCATTTATGGCCTCAGGGTTACGACGCTAAGACGAGGTACTCCGTCGTTTCCTACGAATCCCTCGGGGAGTTTGTGAACTCATCCCGACAACCTCATCAATAGGATCTCCCTCGGGACGCTCGATGTTACCTCTCACTACAAAATCAAACAAAAAAGAAGAAAATTCGTGCCTCAGGTCAGGCTAAAGCAGCTCAAACGGGTCAAAATAGGGTCAAAATTTTGGATAAGGATATCAAAATTCTGAAAAGGCCATTAGCACCCATTTTTGATCCCGGTCACAATGGAAGTGGTTTCGGGAAAATCCGGCATTGTTACGACACCTTTTGGTCTGTCTTAATACACACAAAACCTCACGGAAAGCCCTAGGAGCCACCCTAGCCCATGAAAACCGACAAGAGAGCTACCCACATCCTCACAAACACTATTTGAATGATATTACATAAAATAAATACGGAAATAATCAAGAAAACGGTCTCTAACCCTAGCATTTTGAACCTATCACCCTAGAAAACCATTATTGCACCTCGAGAGCCTCTATCACGCTTATAACTAACCTTACAAGCTCTAATCGACCCTAATTTAACAATGGGACTATGCATAAGCATCGAAACTTAACATACTAAAAACCCCCCAAATCGATGTTCTAGGTTTTTCAACAAAACAAACTAATAATCAAGCAAATCAAGCAAAAACGATAATAAACAGGTAAAAGACGTTTACCCGGAGTCGACATTGTTGCGTACGATGGAAAATCGAGACGAATTTGGCAAGAAAAGTTGAGAAATCGGCTTTGGGGTGAAAGGGGTGACGCGTTCAAAGTTTGTGTGGAGTGAAACGATCACCCCAATTTTCAATTACTTAAACAGACCCGATCCCCAGAAATCCCACCGCTTCAGGTGACGCGTCCGAGTCCTGGCATGCTGGGGGCTAGGCGCCTGAAGATTGGACGCAGACAAATGCGCGTCTGAGCTGCCCGGTACAAACTAAAACAAAGTAAACGAAACTTTAAATTCGATACACATAAAACACGCATCTTTTAAGACAAACAAAATAACAAATAACGAAACAATTACTAATCAACATCGAAAAAACACGCTCGATAATAAGACAAGCATCAGAATCACGCTTTACCTGAACACTACACCCGAACGCGTAACAAAGCAATCTGAACCGAGCTAACCATAAAACAAATCTCAAATGCATAACAAACTAAAACAAAGCAAGAGCAAACCCAAACAAAACAATACAAACTCACTAAACAAATACTTGTAACTAAAAGAAATAAACAAACAACAATTTTGCCCGAGGGACGTTAGTATCCCGGAGGCATAACATTTTGCCAGAGAGACGTTAGTATCCCGGAGGCACAACATTTTGCCCGAGGGACGTTAGTATCTCGGAGGCACAGCAATTTTGCCCGAGGGACGTTAGTATCCCGGAGGCACATCAATTTTGCCTGAGGGACATTAGTATCCCGGAGGCACAACAATTTTGCCGGAGGGACGTTAGTATCCCGGAGTCACGGCATTTTGCCCGAGGGACGTTAGTATCCCGGAGGCACAACATTTTGCCCGAGGGACGTTAGTATCCCAGAGGCACAACAAACGGCAATTTTGCCTGAGGGACGTTAGTATCCCGGAAGCACAACAACAACAATTTTCGAGTGGATACCAACGCCCTCGAAGGAGTCTGATACCTCCACAGCATTTTTCATTCGAGAGGAGACCGACGCCCTCGAATGGTGTACTTTATTCTAGGGGTCAGAGCATCCCCGAAGAAAGCTGCTCAAGTGGAGACTGACGCCCTCGAGTAGTTAACAACAACAATTACGTCCCAGGGGTCAGAGCATCCCCGAAGACAGCTGCTCGAGTGGAGACTGACGCCCTCGAGTAGTTAACAACAATAATTTTGTCCTAGGGGTCAGAGCATCCCTGAAGACAGTTGCTCGAGTGGAGACTGATGCCCTCGAGTAGTTAACAACAGCAATTTTGTCTTGGGGTCAGAAGCATCCCGAAAGACAGCCGTTCGAGTGGAGACTGACGCCCTCGAATGGTTCTTTTATCTCATTTTGTTTGGTCCTAGGGGTCAGAGCATCCCCGAGGACAGTTATTCGAGTGGAGACTAACGCCCTCGAATAGTTTATATCATCTTGTTTTGTCCTAGGGGTCAGAGACATCCAAAAGACAGGTGTTCGAGTGGAGACTAACGTTCTCGAACGTTTTATCAAGGGTTCACAAGCATCCCGAAAGAAACATTCGTTTAAATAAAAGACAACACATAAGAACGTTCTTTGCACGTGCGCTTAACGCGTCACCTACACACAAAAACGTTTAAAATTAAAAGAACTTTTACACAATCCAAGAGGCCAAGCGCGTGCGCATAAAGAACCAAGAACGAGATATCAAGCAACAGCCCGGGCCCAAGCAAGCAACCGCAAGCGAAGACGTCATGTATGATTTCTAACCTATGGCTGCCGAGCCTCAACACGTAGTCCACTGGACTTAAAACGACCCGACCGGACAGCCACCAGGTCGTAATCTTCGATTGACCTGGGCAGCTATACTTTGACTTTTGCCTTGTCCAAGCCTCAGTCAAAGTAGGGGCTTCTGTAGACACCCATATTTGGACCTGGTGGCTGCAGAGATGCCCGACAAACACCCTATGACGATAGGACTGTAACGCGACGCGGGTTCGCGATGTTTTAGGTAGTTTTCTATAGAACGGATCAAATAATTACTCGAAAATATTAAAAGTAACATGATGGCAGCCTTAGTTGTGTCATTACGGTCGTATAGACACTAATTAGAGTCAATTCCGACACCAGGACCCAAGAGTCGGTCCCGAAACTCAAACCGAGTCAGCACCGCGCCAAGTGAACCTCAGGATGCACACCCGAGGCCCACTAATGATCACGACGCTAGGTCAAGCCCCGCAAGCCTCAATGCCTAAGTATTGAATTATTCTCCTCCCTCTCGGTTTTGGAAAGTATCAAAATCGTATCTTCAAAATCCCGACCGCCCCACCTCACGCGCCTTAGCCCAGGCGCCTGAGTCTTGGTGCGCCCCAGCTCATGCGTCCATATGGGCCACGAGGGCCGAAAACACCTATAAATACCCCCCTCCGCCTCATTCATTCGACACACAATTTCTCATCTTCTCTTCCCCCTCTAACTCTCTCGCTAAGGGCTCGCACTCCGACACCCGAGACAAACGATCCACTCTATCGTAGTTCCGATAAAAGCGACATCGACGCTACTCCTCACCTTCGAGCACCCCACTTGATACCGAGGTGCCTGTGATCGACTAGCTCAAGTCAAGTAGCGAAGCTCTAACGGATTAGCCGCAGAACTAGTCCATAGTCACGAAGCTCTGCCGGAGTAGCTGCATGAGGGGCAAACGGTAACGGAGCTCTGCCGGAGTCACTGGTCAAGCTAAGAGGATCCGCCTGTTGAAACCGAGTCGTCACTAGGTCATCATCTAAACAAAACTTTCCATATTTGCTGTTTCCTTTATTATGCACTACGACAACACTAGATGTAGACACTAGGTCCACGAACATCTACTAAAACACGTAACGTCCCAACTTCAATCAAAAATACTAAAACACACTAAATAGACCCGAGTAATACCGAGATCCGTTCTCAACTATCTATGCATCGAGTCCCGTTTAGTGTACACTTCGAGGGTGCAACTCCTCACAATGTGATTTACTTACATTCGCATTTACAGTTTTTCGTATGATTTATTGCTTTTATGACTTTATAATCGCATGCTAAATCACCTAACACAGAATTCAAAACGTAAAACAACTAAAACTGAACAAAGTGATGGTCGGGTTCCGTACTAGTCCAGGTGCTCACTTTACTAGGTTCGACGCATCTCTATTAATACCGAACCGACGGATCCTAAGCAGAATACCAGGTAAGGTATACCACGAGAATGACTAATATCCGTATTATCGCGTTAAAACTGACTTGCTAATACGTATAATACTAGTACTCTCCACTCTCCTACGTGCATCTTTTCATGGCCTGCTTGTCACGTGAAATCGCATGCAAAGAATGTAAACACAACTACTTTGACAACAATACTTACTTGTCCTTAAACAACTGACATAGTAAAAGACATAGGGTTAAAACAACGGATGTTACAGCATTTCCACCACAACAAAAGAATTTGGTTACCACCCACCAATTGATTAGTAGAGGCCGCTATAGTGCGGGCGGGATTAGGTGTTGACATTTATCGGATGTTGGCTTCCCAATACGTACCCTCACCCCTTACTCAGAATCGACGGTTTCCGGATGTCAAAACCATTGGCAATGAGAGTCATTCCAGGCATGGAGTGCATAAGGGTACAAGTCTTTATCTTTAGGTCCCGTGCCACTCAACTTTGAGCCGGCAAAGGATCAAAGTTGACTTGAACGGTTTCTGAGTCCCCATAATTGACTCGGTGGCCACTCCACAAATCGGCAACGAATTCAGTTCACTAAAAAGGTTGCCTTACCAAATAAATCGGCCTTTAATCATCTACAACCACAACTCGATCGATTCCCAAACGGAAACACGGGTGCCCGCACCCGTCTAGTACAAGTCTGGATCGTCATCCGAATCGAGGCTGACACTTCGCCCCGTACGCGAGATCGGACCGGCCCCCGACAGAGAGGGGGCCGCGTGGGTGGCCGCTGCCACACGATGAAAAACCGGGTCGGTCCCGCGCGGGCGCGCGTGTGGCGTCGGGCGGTGCGGACGGACGTCCACACTTGTGTTTCGGAATTATCCGCGTATTGCTTTGCGAATTCTATGGAGATGTCATCCCAAGTGGATATATTTTTAGGATCGAGGGAATAAAACCAGTATCGAGGTGTGTCGCCTAAAGAGGATGGGAATATCCTAGCAAAAAGGCTGGGTTTGATTCCCTTAATGGCCATGTAATCCTTAAAGGCCCGGATGTGGTTGAGGGGGTCCTCAGTTCCTTTGAACTTCGGTATGTCGGCTAAGAAAAAGCTTTCTGGTAGCTGGTCGTTCACCATTTCAAACATTCGGTTGTTTTCGAGATGGACATTGTTGCCTTTGTTTAGGCGCATTTGGCTTTCAAGGAAGTCTATGCGATTCATGGCAGACTGTAGAATGTTATCCTTAGGTGGTGTAATAGGGTCATTAGGGGTGAATCCGGCGGGAACACCTCCTAGCGGGGTGGAGCTTAAAAGGACCTCGTTGAGGATCCGATTATGGTGTTCATCAGAAGCCCTATCTTCCAAGTGGCCTAGACGAGAGTCTATGCTGTTTACGGATGTGTTCACGGTAATGATGGTGGCTTGTAAGTCTGGGATCAGGTTGGTTAGGGTTTCTATGGTGTTATCCGCGGATTGTCCGGCGTCGTTCCCGCTATGGTTACTTGCGTCTACGCTTGAATCTTCTGACATGACTGCGGAAAATATAGTTTTGATGAGGGTGGGTTTACCAGACGTCCTAGAGACTCGAGGAGTGCTCATGGCCGAGCGATACGGAAATGAGACCCTTGACTTGCGCGTGTTTGCAGTCATTGGTTTACGGACCCAGGTGCTTTAGACTCTTGGTGTATTCGGCGGAGTGCCTAACAGACTTATGTCTCTGGAGCGAGACGATTTGACACGAACCTCGGAGGTGAGATTTAAAGAGGACTTCTCAGAATGAGACGACCCAAAATGTAAAACCTCGATTAGAGGTGACCCTAGTAACTAACACAGACAGTTAATCACACGGTTGTACGACGTAGGAAATTGATCACGATCCCAGCTCGGAATCAAAGAGTTTTAATGCTTTTGAAAACGGATGAGTTTTGCAAGTAAAACCTTTTCTTTTGGAAAGTGGGGTTCATAAATTGGTGTTACAATGGTGTAGTGGCATCGTTTCTGACGTTAAAAGGTGTTGCTATGTGTGCATCGAAAATTCGATGATAGCAAAAGCGTAAATGGTGGTTTTACAAAAGAAGCATGGTTCTTAAGGGAACCAGTTTTGAAAATGATAACATTGTGCTTCTATCGAGACTACTATTGATTAGCTAGTTTGATATTTGTGGTGTAGACGTTGCTCATGAAAGAACGTGATATCTCGTGACGGTGCTTTTGAAAATGTGACTAAATCTTTGTTACAGAATTTAGGTAGTGAAAGTGTTTTTAGAAAACTTTTAAAATGTGTGGCCATATTTGTCCAGCTTATTGATTAGAATTTCGATGGTGGTGATGGCGTGTAAAAATGTTTTGTGAATCTAACCGTTTCGGATTCCTTGACTTCATTAATTGAAGCTTTGGCTGTGTTAACGGTATGTGCAAAAATAAAATGTAACCGCTTTAGGTGCCTCGGTCTCATTGATTGGGAATTTGACATTTATTAGCGGTTCTCGCTGTTGTTGGAAAACTACGAGTCTTGCTCTGGCCAAGGTGATGGCGTTCAAAGAAAGGTTTTCCTTTTTTTCTTTTTTTGAAAGTAGTGAGTGTAAAATTTGCCATGATGAGAGCATTTAAAACGTTTTTTTTTCGAAAATATCTATGATTTGACCGGAGTATCGGTGCTCAAAATGTCGTTTTGAAGAGGAGATTTTTTTTCGAAAACGGAGTTGGGTGCGGTTGAATATGTTGTCGTGGTTGAATCCATATTTTAGTGTTTTATTTGGGTTGTTCAAACAAGCTACACATAACTAGAAATGCATACACTAATGCAGGATGCAGACACAGGTAGGTTAGGGTAGGCTACCGCCCACGAATAGCCTTTGCTTAGGTGTCGACAGGTCATCTGGGGAGATAAGTGTCGTACCGTCCACTCAGAACTACTCGTTAAGTATATCCGCGGGGTATGCGTTAGGCGGCCGGAGCGTCAACCGAGGATCTCTCCGCATGTTCATAAGGATCTTACCGCGAAGAGGTCGATTGGTCCTGATATCGGTTAGGGTGGGCTTTTTAGGGCCGAAACCTGTAGTGACCACAACTAGGAACTAGGAAATGAGCTTCACCGACCTCGTTCGAGTTACACCACCACTGGAAACTTCTTTCCAAATCCTCAGCGGAGTCGCTAAACTGTGGACGTCCGTCCGCACCGCCCGGCGCCCCGCGGGGGACCGACCCGGTTTTTCAATGTATGGCGGCGGCCACCCACGCGGCCCCCTCCCGGTCGGGGGCCGGTCCGATCTCGCGTATGAGGCGATGTTTTGGACCTCGATTCGGATGACAATCCGGACTTGTACTAGACAGGTGCGGGCACCCGTGTTTCCGTTTGGAATCGATCGAGTCGTGGTTGTAAATGTTTAAAGGCCGATATGTTTGGTAAGGCGACCTTTTTTGTGAACTGAATTCGTTGCCGATTTTTGGAGTCGCCACCGAGTCAATTATGGGGACTCGACCGTTCAAGTCAACTTTAATCCTTAGCCGGCTTAAAGTTGAGGGGCACGGGACCTAAAGATAAAGAGTTGTACCCTTAAGCACTCCATGCCTGGAATGACTCTCTTTGCCAATGGTTTCGGACATCCGGAAACCGTCGATTCTGAGTAAGGGGTGAGGGTACGTATTGGGAAGCCAACATCCGATAGATGTCAACACCCAATCCCGCCCGCACTATAGTGGTCTCTACTAATCAATCGGTGGGCTTATAACTTTGTTCTTTTGTTGTGGCGGAAGTACTGTAACATCCCTTGTTTTCACCCTATACCTTTTGCTACGTCGGTTATTTAAAGACAAGTTGGTTTTATCGTTGAAGTAATGGTGTTTACATTCTTTGCATGCGATTTCACTTGACAAGCTGGCCATGAAAAGATGCATAATGGAGAGTAGAAAGTACTAATATTATAGGTATTAACAAGTCAGTTTTAACGTGATAATACGAATATTAGTCGTTCTCATGATATACCTTACTTGGTATTTTGCTTAAGATGCGTCAGTTCGGTATTAATTAGGATGCGTCGAACCGTGCATGGCGAGCACCCGGAATAATACGGAACCCGACCATCACTTTGTTCAGTTTTAGTTGTTTTACGTTTTGAATTCCGTATTAGGTGATTTAGCATGCGATTATAAGGTCATAAAAGCAATAAGTCATATGAAAAATTGTAAATGCGAATGTAAGTAAATCACATAGTGAGGAGTTGCACCCTCGGAGTTTACACTAAACGGGACACGATGCATAGATAGTTGAGAACGGATCTCGGAATTACTCGGGTCTATTTAGTGTATGTTGGTGTTTGCGGTTAAAGTTGGGAAGTTACGTGTTTTAGTAAATGTCGTGGACCTAGTATGTCCACATTTAGTCTTATCGTAGTGCATAATAATAAAGGTGCGAGAATGTAAAGTTTTGTTTAGACGACAACCTACTGATGATTCGACTTCAAAGACGGATCCTCCTAGCTTGCCCGGTGATTTCGGCAGAGTTCCGTTACCGTTGGCCCTTCCTGCGGCTATTATTTCGGCAGAGCGCCGCTACTATTTGTTAGTTCTGCCGCTAATCCGGCAGAACCCCACTAGACTAAGAATGGCTAGTCGAACACAGGCACCTCGGGATCGAGTGGAGTGCTCGAAGGTGAGGAGTAGCGTCGATGTCGCTTTATCGGAACTACGATCGAGTGGATCGTTTGCCTCGGGTGTCGGAGTGCAAGCCCTTAGCGATAAACTCTTTACGAGTGAAGAGGGAAGAGAATTGAATTGTGTAGAAGTAGGCACCAACCCGGGAATGTGTGTCGAATGAATGAGGCGGGGGGAGGTATTTATAGGTGTTTTCGGTCCCCGTCACCCATATGGACGCCTTGTATCCAGCGAATCAGACTTTAGACGCCTGGTGTGAGGCACTTCAGTCTTCAGGCGCCAGAGCTCAATCTGTCGAAGTTTTGAAGATCTGATATCAATACTTTCTAAAATGGAGAAGATGCATGTCTTAGTTTTCTTGGAGGTTAAGGCTTCCCTATAACCCTAGCGTGTCGAGCACCGGGTGGGCTTCGGGTGCGCGTCCTGAGGTTCGCTCGGCCCGACGCGTTGACTCGGGTTTGACTTTGCATATTTCGGGACCGATTCGGGGCCCCGGTGTCGGAATTGACTCTAATTAGTGTCGACGCGACCGTAACTACGTGACTAAGGCTACCTTGATGTCAAATTAATCTTTCCGACTAATAATTTGATCCGTTCTATAGAAAAACTATCTTAAACATCGTATTCTTGCGTCGCGTTGCAGTCCGATCGTCATTGGGTTTTTGCTGGCCGCCAGGTCAAAATATAGGTGTCTACACTAACAAGAAGTCATCTTGCACCTTAACTCGACTTAATGTAATAACCATGGACAAATCATCACTTGGACAAACCTCGAGATCACATTTCTTAAAACGACTCGCCCACTCGGTTAAGAGATCCCCGAAACCCGACATGACTCGAAATAATATAAGGAAGCTAGAGACACACTATGGGTATTTTAGTATGTCTAAAACAAGCACCTGTAACCCGCATATATAGCCCTAATCCCATGACAATTACGAGACTACAAAAATTTCCATAAACGAGAGTTGGACCGCCCGAGCCCAGGCGCCCAAACACCAAGCCGCCCGAACCCAGGCGACCTGAAACCAAACTACCCCAGCCCGGGCGCTTGAACCCTTAGTCACTAGCCTCCTTAACACCCCAAAGTCATAACATCGACCTTACTTTACCACAATGATATCCACCTAACAACCTTGGACGTCAGGAACGACCTCGCGAAGTCACTAAAACCCTTCCCGAAAGCCAAAATACCCGCGCGAGAGCAACAAGGTCGCACGGACAACAAATTTTACCCGTCGGATCCACCAGACCTAGACATCTTTTCATTTTTTTCTTTTAGAGGGATAAGCTAGCCCACCTAGGCGTGTTGTAGCCTTTAACGGCATCATCAATTCGCGTCTGTAGCCCAGTACGGCATTACCATGAATATACAAAAAGTGGCCTATTTTTTTCTTTCAAAATTGGTCTAACCCCTTTTGTTTTAGCCTCATTCTAAACATGAATGTCGAGACAACTGCATTTGTCTCCCAAAGTGCTCAGTTAAAGCATGATATTTCTTTACATTTCGCACGTCTCGAGTCAAATTTTTTAATCGACGTACTACTTGATCCAACTCCCAGCTCAAACTAACGCATTTCAAAAGTCCAAAAAACCGTTTTTGTACTCTCACGCAACCCTAACGCATTCTAAAACATACTAAGGCTATAACGAAATCGCAAACGAACAAACTCGAAGTGATTACTTGTCAACATCCCGCAAAACAAAAAAACGCAAGACTAAACCAGTCAATAAAGCACTAAAAGTAAAAAAAATATACAAGCTATACAAATCCATACACAAATCGAGTTCGTAAACTAGGGAGGACCACTAGAAGTTGCGCCTATAGCTATTACGAGCTCACCGATGTGGTCATCCAGAGCTAAGTCCTCCAAGACGAAGGTAGGAGACTCACTACCATCCATCCCTGACAACATATCTAGAGTAGCTGTCCTGGGAGTCCCTCCAACATCCTCGGTAGTGCCCGTAGCATGACCTTCAGCCTCAGCTTCAACCTCCCTCTCTGTCTCAACCCCTAGCCTAGCCCCGCCCTGCGCCGAGGATTCGCCTTGAGACCGAGCTAACCGCTTCTTGAGTTGGGCAATCTCGTCGTCCCGGGATGGCAGGAGCTGTCGTAGATCAGCTCCTTCCGCCTCGAGCTCGGTCACCCGAGTCTCCAGCTGCCCCACCATGTCCAAAGTATCCAGCAAATATACTCGTACTTTAGGAAAACATACAAATAGTTTAAAAAGCCAACCCTATGCACGCAAACTCTCCGATCGAGAACCCAAAGTATCATGGGAAACCCTCGACGCATAGGCCCGGAAGCAGTTGGAAGCTTGCCACAACCGCTGATGGCAAGCCAACGGGACCTAAGAGGCAATAAACCGTAGGAATTAGCCAAACAAAACCTAACCCTTAGAACCGAAATCCCAAAACAAAAAAACAAAACTTACCTGGTATACCCGGTCACGCCACCCTATCCCAGCATCCATCTCCTCGACTGAATACAAGGGGAGAGGCTCAGTGAAAGCTACCCCGGCTGCATCTACCCTAAGCAGCGTCAAAGGGAAGTCTGGGGGCTGAACAGCATCAGCCGGATCGGCCAGCTGAAGGAAAAGCAAACCAATCAAGGTCCGAGTAAACACTAAGCCATATATAGAACAAAATGAGCCTTAAAACAAAAGTCGAGTACTCACCACGAGGTAGTGGCAAGCTAGCCGCTGGCTGACGTGAGATAGGTACGAGGCTCCAGGAACCAGCAGCGCATCACCTCCTTCTCCATCCCTACCCTCGAGAATCTCTACGGCGGTCGGTGGTCAAAACATGGTTCGGGGAGGATCAACCGGCACCCTGAAATCATCATATAAGCATTGACGCACCAACCGTTCGCCCAGATACCACACCGAGCAAAACAGTGCAGGAAGGAGCATCCTCCTGTAGCTCCGAGGCCTCAACTCCGCCGCCACGTACGCAGGCACGCCCTCGTAATCGGCCCAAGGACGGGCCACAAACTACATAAACAAATTGACGCCTCAATAATCCCAAACCAAGGAGGACACCAAATAAAACAGACTGTAAGAAGGAGACTCACATCCTCAAGGCCCAGCTGGTTCACCAGCACATTCTCCGACGGGTAGTGACTCGTCGTACTCTTGGCCTGAGCCAGTCTCTACTCGATTCCCGCCGAGAAACTAATCGGACGAGCCCGCACCGTCTTGGGTGCCAAACAAGGAAAATAAGAGTAAATAAGCCTACAAAACCCAAGGGAAAACATCATTAGCAAAACTAAACCAAACCAAGCAAAACCCTATAAACGAATATAGGGGTGACTAACCTCCAGCGCAAGACCTGGGCCCAGGATGGGCAAAGTCGAGTCCGATTCCACTTGCAGTGGCCTCACCATGACTTCCAAACAATGGCTCATCTCTGCAAAAGCTGCGGTTACCCAATCAACACGACCCAACTGATCTAAATCAGCCAGGAAAGGCAAAATCCTAGTACTAAACCTCTCGCCCTTATCCGAGAAGTGGGTGGATCCTAGGAAATACCACAACCACAATCGGGCATCCTGCACCGGCGTGTTGGGTGCTCGACCCTCTAATACCGCCACCCTCTCGTTGTGGTTGGTAATGTACAAACTCACTAGAGCATGAGGCGTACTATAAGCCTCACGCTCCAAACAATCCCCGATCCATCTCCGGACCTCATCGCTATCTAATTTAAGGCCCTCGGCAGCCCATTTAATCAACTCTGGACCCCAGGGTAAACCTGTAATAACCCCGAAGTCCTCCAAAGTTATCCCGATCTCCCCGAAACACATGGGGAAGGTCGAGGTAGTGTCGTGAAAGCGATCTACCATCGCTCTGATCAACATAAGGTTGCACTTGGTCTTACAACCCACCAACCGGGCCCAGTGCCCGACTACGGGGCCCAGAGCCATCCTTGCGATAATCTCCTTTGCCGCGGGATTAAGCTTCTGTGAGTAAATCTCCAAGCATGTCATAAAACCGAAGAAGGTCATTGGACCTGGGGGCTGCAAACCGAGGTAATACAAGCATAAACAAATCAAACCAAACCAACCAAAGCCAAAATTCAAAACCTAAACCAATAAGCATGAGTCAAGATACTCACCAGACCCTGCACAATACGGTGAGAGATGTGCAAGTCAGGACGAAACAACAACTGATGATCGTCCCAGTCCCGAGCCCAATGAGGATCCTCATAACCAATCTCCTCCTTCTCTTGCGCAGGAACCGGGACGTGAGCCCTCCTAGGAATCGTCTCAGGTAGCCTACGCTTCCTTACTCTATCGAAATCGGCCTCATTTATGGCCTCTGGATTGCGACACTGCGATGGAACGCTTCGTTGTCTCCTACGAATCTCACGGGGAGTCAGTGAACTCGTCTCGGCGACCTCACTACTAGTGCCAGCCAAAGGAGCTCCCTCGGTACGCAAAAAACCATGCCTCAAGTCGGATGTAACACCCGCTATTTTTCTAGCATTTTTATCATTTCCGTTATGACTTCGTCATAACTCTGTCACATTTCGGCCTTATGTTTCATCATTATTCCAAGCTCTATTTTCATTTTTGAGTCTAATGGTATTTATTTTTATTTTGAAAGATTTTAATTCTTTTAAATCTATTTATTTGATTTTCTTCGTAAACTAATTTTTTTTCTGCGAGGAATTCTACTTCTCTACGAATTAACGTTTTTAAACTCTGATTTAAGCTATTCCTTTTCCTACAAATGTCTAGATATATTTATATAATATTTTCAACTAAGAAATATTTTATTTACGATAATTTAGCCTTTAATTATTTTATTACGAAGTTTCGTAAATAATTATTTTCGAACGCGCGGTTTACTCGAATTGCTTTGAAATGCTTTTAATAATTTTATGATCCTTATTTTTATCAACCTACAACTAAAAAGAGACCTTTTTGGACCGTGACACCATGTAGTAAAACATTTGACTACAACTTTTATTTACATAACACTTTATGTTTAAACTTTAAGTAAAAATATATTTTTCTCTTTAATTGATTTACATGCTTAAATTACAAAATTTTCATGCTACCATCACATTCATTTTGGCTGAAATTTTAAGACTACATTCACATTGTTTTTATCTATTTTAATGCTTCATTCATCCACCATCCTTTCATATTTTTTTTTTTGGTGAAATGTAAGTAGTTCCATTCATCAAAAAATTTTTACAATGAAGTATATACTCTGTACATCAAAAAATACCAACAGACGGTATCAGAAACTCTCACTTAGCAATCAAAGCCTATGTTCCGGAGTTGTATGATGTCTTCATTAGTAATATCTTCCGTCTCCTTTATCTTAATTCTTCTTCTAGCCTCAGTAGCAATCTGTTGTGCAACCAACTCAGGGCGAAGGAGACTGTTCTCTATCCTCGCCCTATTTCTTTAATGCCAAATATGATAATAGGTTATAGTTAAAATCGTAGTTTGTAGTTTCCACCTGATCGATCCATCTACATTAGCTATGAGGGTGGTTAAGGACGGGGTGTAACCAGTAAACAGGTTAACAGCATCGAGTATTTTCTTGCTGTACGGGCAGTCAAAAAACAAGTGACCATCCGTTTCAATGTCAGCCAGGCAAATACAGCACTTTTCGTCATCAATACATCCCAACCTGAAAAGTTTTTCCTTCGTGTTGATGCCCTTCTGAATTATCAGCCACAATATCATACCATGTTTTTGCACATTCCAAGCGTTCCACACAATGGCAGTCCAGGGATGAGGGTTAGGACAAGGATTCATCCAATCATACGCTCCATGAACCGAATATCCTTTACCATCCTTTCATATTTTTCTTATTCATTTTTACATCAATTTTAATTTAACAAAAACCTCTTCTTTCTCCATCTTTTTGGCTGGTGTTCCTGCCCATTTTCAGCAGCCATTTTCATCCATAATCAAGCTTTGATCGTCGTATTTTCATCTTCTAAATTATCGATTTTCTTTTCCCTTCGTTAAGGTAATAATCGATGTTATTTCGGATCATTATTTTCCTTGATTCTTTTAGTTTTATCATGGTGTTTTTGTACCATGTATGTCATGTGAATTAGGATTCTTGGTTGATCCCGAAGCCGACGAATTTATAATCAACTCGGATTTGGGTTAGAGGTAACGTCGATGTTACTCGGTATTGCATGATTTTATTTGTGTAATTGGATGTATATTTTTATATTTTTGTTTTTGATGATATATATATGTCATATAATCTGGAAAAAATTTAAAAGTTGAAAATTTGTATGTTTCGGTATTTTTATCGCTTTTACGAGATTAACGATTAAATCGTCATATTAATTTGTAAAATCGTAATATTCGGCCTAAACATGTCATATATGTTTATATTCTGTAAAAATGATGTTTTTGATGATTTTTAATAATTTAGTATTTTTATGATATTTTAGTTATCGATTATTGAATTATTACCGTTTACGGACAAAAACGATTAAAAGCCGATTTTTAGTTCTAGCACCTAAACATTTTATTTTAATTTGATTTTTGTCATGGTGAAACTGTCTGATGAAATAGAATTTTCTGAATTTTTTCATAATATTTCGGAATTGTTAAGTTTATTAATTAATTAATCACTTTAAATCATCGTTTATCGTTAAAACCGTGTTTGTCGTTTAAATTCTCGATTTCTGGTCTGTTGTTTAAATCTGGAAAAAAATGTGATTCGGATGATTTCATAATAAAAAGTAATTTTATGATTTTTAGTGTTTTAATAAAATGTTAGGAACGATAAGTTTTATTAATGAAATCGTTAATTGTGAAAACGGGTTTTAAATAGGTTTTAACGGGATTTACTAAAATCATGATTCTGTAAAATGGTAGATTCTGTAAAATCATGATTTTTAAGTTTGATAATAATTTTTGGAAATTAATACTTAAATCGTTTTGTAATTACTATTTTTATTAATCGTTATTGTCGAGATTAGACGATTAACGAGAAAACTCCTTTAAAAACCAAGTTTAAGAATTCTGGAAAATTTTGTTTTCTGGACAGAATGTCCAAAAATATATTTTTGCTATTTTACGTAATTTTTGTACTATTTATTAAAGTCTTTAATTAACAGTAATGGTTTTTGGACAAAATTACGATTTGTCGTTAAAATGCTTCGTCTTAGCTAAAAGATTTATTTTTCCAGCAATTTTGAAAATATTTAAATCTGAAACTTTAAGAATTAAATCATCCCTTAACATACTCTAAATATGTTCATTGGTTTAATTAAATAAAAGACGTTAAAGTATTTAATTTGGCATTTGCCGTAAAATACTATTTATGTTTGTTTTGTCGAAACTATTAATAATTAGGGAATTTTAATTTTATAAAAATTTGAAAACACCCTGATTAGTAGTATTAAAATGTTTAAGACATTTTTATTCATTTTATAAACACTTGGAAAATATTTTAATAATTTCATAAACCTAAAAATGTTGTATTAGTATAAACTAATATTTTCGATATTTTGATATGATGCTATTTTTAGTAAAGTTTCTAAAAATAGAAGTTTCCTAAAATAGAAAGTTTCTCTTTTAGAATATAATGGTTACTTCTTTTGTTCTCTTATTATTTTAATGATTATATCTTTTGAATATCGATAATGTCTTTGTTTTGGAGTTATAGAGCGTGTGTATATTTTCTTAAGCTCGTGCCTCGCAGTGTAAGACGCCGTCGGGTTGAACTGAGTATTTATGGTGCTCGGGAGGGGTGTACATATCATCTTAAACTAGGGTCACGCATTTATAATTCGTCGTCCTATTATGGTTGAGTAGCCTAGTTAGAGATCGAGGTTTGATTTGTTTGAACTAAGTTCTCGAAGCTAGTTTTAGTATTCTCCTAGTGAAAGTCTAGCCGTCTACACTAATCCTATCCATAACACCATTTTGAATATTTTATTATTATCGGTATAATTTGGTTCGCAGTTTGGCAAATGTTTTCTGTTTTCTCCGGAAAACTCATTTTTTTATTATATTGTTTCGATACGTAAAATTCTTCACTGAAAGCTTAATTTTATTATACTTTTTACTATTTTCCGTTTTTACTATATTTCTATAATAGCAATTATATTTTTAAAATACTGTTATACGGCTGGGAAAACGTTGACGTTGCTCCCCACTGATTGTGGCTGTTATGTTTTTTTCTAACATGACAGGTATATGTGTTTCCCTTCAGGTGGGCTAGCGAGCAATTGTGGATCCTGCTTGTTTTAATAAGATCACTGTATAGTGGATTGTTAAAACCCATTTTTGTGGATTTTATTATATTTTTATTTTGTAGCCATTTTTTATTTTATGGCTTATGTATTGACTTACCGTTTTTATTTAATAAAAACATAGTTACAGTGTGTTATAATCCCACTTCTACAGTGTTTCCGCCACTGTATTGCGTTAGAATTTCTAGGGGATTACAGTTGGTATCAGAGCATCACTGCTCCCAACGCTTACACCTGAAATT
Organism: Agrostemma githago; assembly: GCA_958450325.1. Lineage (NCBI taxonomy): Eukaryota > Viridiplantae > Streptophyta > Magnoliopsida > Caryophyllales > Caryophyllaceae > Agrostemma > Agrostemma githago. The sequence continues at coordinate 24,810,091 of OY288239.1, read as the reverse complement.
AAGGAAAATACCAGTAAATTATTTAAACAGTAAATAAAAATATTATTAGAGATGGGTAGAAACAAGTAAGGACTTATTTGATTAGTCTTTCTGTTTCTGAAACTCAATGATTAGCATTGAATATTTGTTTTATATGTCAAAAAAGATGATGAGTGGACAAGATGTTGACGTGATGCTGCTCCAAATTGGGACAAGACCTACCTAACACTCTCAACGCCTGCTGACTCGAGTGGACAACTTGGTGCTCTAAGAAAGATACAAATGGTGACTTTCCAGCGCCAATTCAGTTTTCTCAAGCTACAGGCCAGATCGTCAAGAGTAGATCTCAGTTCCATCATGGTGCAGTAGACTCAGATGTGAAATCACTTTGGATCCAGATGGAGCGACTCAATACTAGTGTGCTTGTTCCTCTACTTGAAATTGAAGAAATCCAACGAGTTCCCCAATGAACTCTGCAGACCCGAAGATTCTTCTCTGGTTTGTGATCTGAAGTATCTAGGATCATTGATTCTTTTCTTTCATCTTCCACCCTCTGCTTTTCCCAATTCTTCTCTTATATTCTCATCTTCATTTTTTTTGGTAAGTCCTTGTTCTATTCTTCTACTTTACCATCTTCCCTTGTGAGACTCTTTGGTTAGACCAAATTCTGTCTTAGTGAACCTTTTTAGAAGTAATATGTTGGAGGTTTAGTTAACTTTTTATTACTAATGGTTTGAGGATTGTGAGTTGTGCCATGTTATCTAATATAGTGAGCTTTTGAGGAATTGATTTCAATGGTATTAGTTGATTAATGGAATTAGGATTATACCATAGAGATTGCTCAAACTTGGGTCAAGAATTACTTGATCGTAGAGAGGACTAAGAGTTGAGTAAATTATTGGATAGTGAGAATTATATCATATTTTGATGGATATCTAATACCCAACATAGAACCTAATCAAGTGTAAATAATAATATCACTTTGGGATTCTTACCTAATGCTTATTTGGTGGATGCATCGTGAATATTTGGGATCTTAAAGTATCGTTTAAAATGTTAGCCTGAGTGTTGTGGTACCATTAAAGGTTTTCATTAATGTCGTTAGAAATTTTGGTGGACATAGATTTCCCGTGTTTCTTAAGGATTATTTCGTGGATCGTTGATGTAAGGTTGTAACCTACAAACTTTGAAGTTGAATGACCTAAATTTTGGATAAATCATTGTTAACCTTGAAGGAGAGAAACATATTGCACAATTAAAGGTTAGATTTAACGCGTTGATTTGAGGAATACTTAATGCCTATCATCTTAATGGATTTACAGTTCAGTACCCTTAGACCATCGCGATTGTGGCTTCGTTGATTTAATAAATATTTTAGTGGTTTCGTTGTTACGATATGAAATTTGATGGAATTCTCAGAAACCTTAGTCGAATGACGTGTTTGGAAATGTGAGTATCTGTCGTTACATGTCAGGCTGAGTGTGTTTAAGGTTTGGTGTACTTTCCTAACCTCTGTCTATTGATGATGTGAAGAATATGTTGATGATCATTTTTGAAGTTTTCGTGTCCGAACCTTGTTAATTGGTGGATTTTATTTAGTGTTCCTTACTCGAGAAATTTGAGGTATACCTCGAGTTCGGACTTTGAGCTTTGAATTTATGAGCCTTAGTGATTACCAGTTTGGGTATGTTTTGATGACCGTTGAAATCTTAATTAATGGATTAGTCTAAATCATTTGCGAATTCTTACCATACTAATTGAAAAATTATATAAGTATGTAAGACTTAATTTTGAAGGCTATGGCAGTTGATAATTTTGGAGGTTGTAGATTGAGTAGGACCACCCTGTATCGATATTGGACTTAGCGTAGTTGATGGGCCAATTGGGAACCGTGTTTGTGAGAATCGTGCTAGGAATCTGGAGATGGTTAATTTCTTCTATAATCCTTGAGAGTTCTTTTTGACTCTAAACTCCGCCTTCTATTCTGCTTCTATTGAATTTTGTTACCGCATCTGCTGCTAATCCCTTCGACCTCTATCGATTTTGTAAGCTCTTATTTTTAATTTATTTATCCTTGCTCTTTTTATCCGTTGACCATTTTTTTTCAAACTTCCTATTTTTATAAAAAGTTTGACTTGTTTAAAAAAAATGGATTATCGTAAAATTTTAACATTTTGAGTTATAATCTCTAATTGTGATTTTGCCCGTTTTGTAAAAAGTTTGACTAACTTAAACTTTTTGGATGCCGTGAAATTTAATAATTTTTGAATTATAATTTAAGAACTTTATACTTCACTTTTGTTTTATCTTTGGTTGATATTTATATTTAGATCAGCTTCAAAATGCATTAATAATTCATCTTAAATTATTTCAATTTTTGATTTTCAAGCGATCAGAATTTTATGAAGACTTTCATATTTCCAAATACTTCGATTTCTATAGGATTATTTAAAACGTTGTCGAAATTATTTTGTATATTCGAGTTTGATAATATTTTTGAAAACTTTCATAATTACTTTGATAACATTTTCGAAATTTTAACATTTTGAAATTAGTTTTCGTTTTATTGTTGGTGGACATTTGAATCTGTTATTGAAAATATTTGACGACTGGTTCGATTTTTACTAACTACAAAATTTGATTTCTCCGAACTAAATTTTGTTTCTTCATAAAAAAAAATAAACATTTTCGAATTTCTTAATCAAATTGTTTTACTTTTGTTTTGAAAAAGTTTTGGTTACCCTATTTTCTTCAAGCTCGTTACAAATGCTATTTAGCGTCGTTATTTTATCAAATAACTTTAGTTTACGATTTCACTAATTTAGAAGATTTTAAACTCCGAGTAGCTTAGCCCAGTTCCTCTTGGAATAGATATTTGCGTTCGATTTCGTATCACTTTGAAAGTTATTAAATTTTCTTTTAAAGCAAGTTCTTATACAAATTTGTATCCTCATCTTTTCGAGTGGGCTAATCTTGATTCCCTTCTACTTATTCTTAGTTTCGAGGACGAAACTTTCTTTTAGTGGGGAGGATTGTAACACCCGCTATTTTTCTAGCATTTTTATCATTTCCGTTATGACTTCGTCATAACTCTGTCACATTTCGGCCTTATGTTTCATCATTATTCCAAGCTCTATTTTCATTTTTGATTCTAATGGTATTTATTTTTATTTTGAAAGATTTTAATTCTTTTAAATCTATTTATTTGATTTTCTTCGTAAACTAATTTTTTTTCTGCGAGGAATTCTACTTCTCTACGAATTAACGTTTTTAAACTCTGATTTAAGCTATTCCTTTTCCTACAAATGTCTAGATATATTTATATAATATTTTCAACTAAGAAATATTTTATTTACGATAATTTAGCCTTTAATTATTTTATTACGAAGTTTCGTAAATAATTATTTTCGAACGCGCGGTTTACTCGAATTGATTTGAAATGCTTTTAATAAATTTATGATCCTTATTTTTATCAACCTACAACTAAAAAGAGACCTTTTTGGACCGTGACACCATGTAGTAAAACATTTGATTACAACTTTTATTTACTTAACACTTTATGTTTAAACTTTAAGTAAAAAGATATTTTTCTCTTTAATTGATTTACATGCTTAAATTACAAACTTTTCATGCTACCATCACATTCATTTTGGCTGAAATTTTAAGACTACATTCACATTGTTTTTATCAATTTAATGCTTCATTCATCCACCATCCTTTCATATTTTTCTTATTCATTTTTACATCAATTTTAATTTAACAAAAACCTCTTCTTTCTCCCTCTTTTTGGCTGCTGTTCCTGCCCATTTTCAGCAGCCATTTTCATCCATAATCAAGCTTTGATCGTCGTATTTTCATCTTCTAAATTATCGATTTTCTTTTCCCTTCGTTAAGGTAATAATCGATGTTATTTCGGATCGTTATTTTCCTTGATTCTTTTAGTTTTCTCATGGTATTTTTGTACCATGTATGTCATGTGAATTAGGATTCTTGGTTGATCCCGAAGCCGACGAATTTATAATCTACTCGGATTTGGGTTAGAGGTAACGTCGATGTTACTCGGTATTGCATGATTTTATTTGTGTAATTGGATGTATATTTTTATATTTTTGTTTTTGATGATATATATATGTCATATAATCCGGAAAAAATTTAAAAGTTGAAAATTTGTATGTTTCGGTATTTTTATCGCTTTTACGAGATTAACGATTAAATCGTCATATTAATTTGTAAAATCGTAATATTCGGCCTAAACATGTAATATATGTTTATATTCTGTAAAAATGATGTTTTTGATGATTTTTAATAATTTAGTATTTTTCTGATATTTTAGTTATCGATTATTGAATTATTACCGTTTACGGACAAAAACGATTAAAAGCCGATTTTTAGTTCTAGCACTTAAACATTTTATTTTAATTTGAGTTTTGACATGGTGAAACTTTATGATGAAATAGAAGTTTCTGAATTTTTTCAAAATATTTCGGAATTGTTAAGTTGATTAATTAATTAATCACTTTAAATCATCGTTTATCGTTAAAACCGTGTTTGTCGTTTAAATTCTCGATTTCTGGTCTGTTATTTAAATCTGGAAAAAAAATGTGATTCTGATGATTTCATAATAAAATGTAATTTTATGATTTTTATTGCTTTAATAAAATGTTAGGAACGATAAGTTTTATTAATGAAATCGTTAATTGTGAAAACGGGTTTTAAAGACGGTTTTAACGGGATTTATTAAATCTTGAGTTTTTGGAAATATGGAAAAAATGGTAGATTCTGTAAAATCATGATTTTTAAGTTTAATAATAATTTTTGGATATTAATACTTAAATCGTTTTGTAATTACTATTTTTATTAATTGTTATTGTCGAGATTAGACGATTAACGAGAAAACCCCTTTAAAAACCGAGTTTAAGAATTCTGGAAAATTTTGTTTTCAGGACAGAATGTCCAAAAATATATTTTTGCTATTTTACGTAAGTTTTGTACTATTTATTAAAGTCTTTAATTAACAGTAATGGTTTTTGGACAAAATTACGATTTGTCGTTAAAATGCTTCGTCTTACCTAAAAGAATTATTTTTCCAGCAATTTCGAAAATATTTAAATCTGAAACTTTAAGAATTAAATTATCCCTTAACATACTCTAAATATGTTCATTGGTTTAATTAAATAAAAGACGTTAAAGTGTTTAATTTGGCATTTGGCGTAAAATCCTATTTATGTTCGTTTTGTCGAAACTATTAATAATTAGGGAATTTTAATTTTATAAAGTTTGAAAACACCCTGATTAGTAGTATTAAAATGTTTAAGACATTTTTATTCATTTTATAAACACTTGGAAGATATTTTAATAATTTCATAAACCTAAATGCTCTCACTTTGATAATTAATATCGTTAAGGCCGAAAGTATTAGTTTTATAAATCTATATTGTTTACTAAAAATGTTGTATTAGTATAAACTAATATTTTCGATATTTTGATATGATGCTATTTTTAGTAAAGTTTCTAAAAATATAAGTTTCCTCTTTTAGAATATAATGGTTACTTCTTTTGTTCTCTTATTATTTTAATGATTATATCTTTTGAATATCGATAATGTCTTTGTTTTGGAGTTATGGAATAAGGACAAGCGTGAGGTTAGAGTAATATATTCTGGGGTTTACGTTTTTGCCATCAACTATAAGGCTGATGTGTCTTTATGGGGCACACTGGTTGTTGAACCGAGCATATATGGTGTTCGGGAGTGTGTGTATATTTTCTTAAGCTCGTGCCTCGCAATGTAAGACGTCGTCGGGTTGAACTGAGTATTTATGGTGCTCGGGAGGGGTGTACATATCATCTTAAACTAGGGTCACGCATTTATAAGTCGCCGTCCTATTATGGTTGAGTAGCCTAGTTAAAGATCGAGGTTTGATTTGTTTGAACTAAGTTCTCAAAGCTAGTTTTAGTATTCTCCTAGTGAAAGTCTAGCCGTCTACACTAATCCTATCCATAACACCATTTTGAATATTTTATTATTATCGGTATAATTTGGTTCGCAGGTTGGCAAATGTTTTCTGTTTTCTCCGAAAAACTCATTTTTTTATTATATTGTTTCGATACGTGAAATTCTTCACTGAAAGCTTATTTTTATTATACTTTTTACTATTTTCCGTTTTTACTATATTTCTATAATAGCAATTATAGTTTTAAAATCCTGTTATACGGCTGGGAAAACGTTGACGTTGCTCCCCACTGATTGTAGATGTTATGTTTTTTTTTAACATGGCTGGTATATGTGTTTCTCTTCAGGTGGGCTAGCGAGTAGTTGTGGATCCTGCTTGTTTTAATAAGATCATTGTATTATGGATTGTTAAAACCCATTTTATGGATTTTATTATATTTTTATTTTGTAGTCATTTTTTATTTTATGGCTTCTGTATTGACTTACCGTTTTTATTTAATCAAGACATAGTTATAGTGTGTTATAATCCCACTTCTACAGTGTTTCCGCCACTGTATTGCGTTAGAATTTCTAGGGGATTACATCGGGCTAAAGCAGCTCAAACAAGTCAAAATAAGGTCAAAATTTCGGATAGATATATCAAAATTCCAAAAAGCCCACCAGCACCCATTTGCGATCCCAGTCATAATAAAAGTGGTTTCGAAAAAATCCGACGTCGTTACAGCACCTTTTGGTCCGTCGTAAGTCACACAAAACCTCACGGAGTGCCCTAGAGGACATTCTAACTCACAAAAGTCGACATGGAAGTCACCCATAATGTCACAAACACCAACCGAGCAAGATAACGGAAGGCAAGTACGGGAATAACCGGGAAAACAATCCCCAAACCCTAGCATTTCGAATTTACCCCATGGGAGGCCGTCGATACACCTCAAAACCTCCTATCAAGCTTATGACTACCCTAACAAGCTCTATTCAACACTAATTTAACAATGGGATCAAGCAACATCGAAACCTAGCAAATTCAAAACGCCCAAATCAATTTTCTAGGGTTTTAACAAAATCAACTCACAATCAATCAAATTAAACAAAATCGACAATAGGCAAGTAATGAACGCTTACCCGATGTCGACATAATCATGTATGGCAAAAATCGAGACGGAAATCGGTTGAAAAAATTGAGAAAGCAAGATTGGGGTGGAGGGAGTCGCGCATTTTGATTTTGGGACGAATAACTCGTTCCTCCTCCCTACGCTAATTTTAAACGGGTCTGACCCACAAAACCCCAGGTGCCCCGTTCGAGCGTCCTTCTTCCAGACCGCAGGGGGCTAGACGCCTGAATCCTATGGCACAACAGGATGCGCGCTTAACTACTCGACTCAAGATTAAAACAAGATCAAATGAGACACGTTATCCAATATCTGCACAACACAGACTCATAAGCCAAGTGAAATAAACAACGACAAGACAATTTACTAACCGATCCGGCAAAAGCAAGCTTATAAACACCCTCTAACCGAAATCTATTCAACAAATAATAAAACAACAACAACAAGCATAAAAGCCCTGACTAACGCAAAAACTCACACTCAAGCACATGGCAATGCAAAGCGAATCCAAGCAAAGTCTGAACAAATCCAAGCAGAGCAAAACAAATCCGCAAAGCAAGATTAATCTAACCAAAATAAACGAATATCTACGAATCTTTAACCCTAACGAGTCGCTAAGCGCTCTGAAGTCAATATAAATATGAACGGACCCCAATGCATCCCAAACACTATTCATGTCCGACGAGTCGCTAGGCACTCTTAAGATATGAATTCTTATACATCCCCAGCACTTTTCAAGTCTGACGAGTCGCTAGGCGCTCTGAAGACATGGGTTCTTATACATCCCCATCACTTTTCAAGTCCGACGAGTCGCTAGGCGCTCTGAAGACATGGATTCTTATACATCCCCAGCACTTTTCAAGTTCGACGAGTCGCTAGGCGCTCTGAAGACATGGATTCTTATACATCCCCAGCACTTTTCAAGTCCGACGAGTCGCTAGGCACAATGAAGACATGGATTCTTATACATCCCCAGCACTTTTCAAGTCAGACGAGTCACTAGGCGCTCTGAAGACATGGATTCTTATACATCCCCAACACTTTTCAAGTCCGACGACCTGGTGGCTGCAGGAGTACCCGACAAACACCCAATGACGATCAGACTTCAACGTGACGCAAGATTACGATGTTTTAGATGGTTTTTCTATAGGACGGATCAAATAATTACTCGGAAAAATTAATTTAACATCAAAACGACCTTAGTCGTGTCATTACAGTCGCGTAGACACTAATTAGAGTCAATTCCGACACCGGGGCTCCGAATCGGTCCCAAAATACGCAAAGTCAAACCTAAGTCTATGCGTCGGGCCAGGCGAACCCCAAGAGACACGCCCGAGGCCCACCCGGCGCTCGATGTGATAAGGAAAACAAGAAAACCTAATGCCCAAGCATGCCCAAGATACGCATCATCTTCATTTTGGAAAGTTTCAAAATCGGATCTTCAAAAGTCAAATCGCCTCCCTCCATGCGATCGAGTTCTCCTACGCACGCCCTCAGGCACCTCAATTCTGGTGCACAAGCCACCAGGCACCTGAGTAGTCAATTTGAACTGCCCGAACAACTATACATACCCCCTATTCCGCTTATTTCAACACACAACATTCAATTCTCATCTTCCTCTTCCTCTTTACGTGCTTCTCCCTCTAGCTTAGTGTCGCACTCCGACTCTAAGTATGATCCACTCGATCATTTGTTCCCGATAACCGAATCAAGACTACTCCTCGTAGTTCCTCGAGTCCTTGGCTCGACTTGAACGAAAAGGGGCACCTGTGTTCGACTAGCCACCTCTAGACGCAAGTAGCGAAGCTCTGCCGGATTTGCCGCAGGAAGAGCGAGGAGGATCCAACCTAGAATTCGTATCGTCACTAGGTTGTCATCTAAACAAAACTTTACATTTTGTACTTTTTATTTACGCAGTTCAATAACATCGAGTCCGACTCGTATGGACGCTAGGTCCATGGAACTTTATAAACATATGTAATGTCCACAACTTCAACCATAAGCACTAAAACACCCTAAACTAAATCCGAGTAGTTCCGAGATCCGTTCTCAATCATCTACGCATCGTGTCTCGTTTAGTGTACACTTCGAGGGTGCAATTCCTCATTATGTGATTTATTTACATTACGCATTTACCACTTTCGTATGATTTATCGCTTTTACGACCATAATAACATGCTAAATCACCTAACACGGAATTCAAAATATAAACAAACTAAAATTGAACAAGCGGTGGTCGGGTTCCATATTCATCCCGGTGCTCACCTCTCACATGTGGTTCGACGCATCCCTATTAATACCAAACCGACACATCTTAAGCAGAATACCAAGTAAGGCATATCACGAGAATGACTAATATCCGTATTATCGCGTTAAAACGAACTTGCTAATACGTATAATATCTAGTACTCTTTACTCTCCTACGTGCATCTTTTCATGGCCTACTTGTTACGTGAAATCGCATGCAAAGAATGTAAATACAACTACTTCGACGACAAAAGCTTACTTATCCTTAAACAACCGACTTTGCAAAGACATAGGGTTTAAAACAACGGATGTTATCGTACTTCCGCCACAATTTAGGAATAAAGTCATCAGCCCACTGATTGATTAGTAGAGGTCGCTATGTGCGGGTAGGATTGGGTGTCGATGTCTAGCGGACGTTGGCTTCCCAATACGTACCCTCACCCCTTACTCAGAATCAACGGTTTTCGGATGTTCGAAACCATTGGCAATGAGAGTCATTCCAGGCATGGAGTGCTTAAGGGTGCAAGTCTTTATCTTTAGGTCCTCATGCTACTCAACTTTGAGGCGGCTAAGAATCAAAGTTGACTTGAGCGGTTTTCGAGTTCCCAAAATTTACTTGGTGGCGACTCCACAAATCGGCAACGAATTCGGTTCACTAAAAAGGTCATCTTACCAAACATATCGGCCTTTAAACACTTACAACCACGTCTCGATCAATTCTAACGGAAACACGGATGTCCGCATCCGTCTGTACAATTTGGCCCGTTCGTGAGATCGGACCGGCCCCAGGACGGACGGGGCCGCGTGGGTGGCCGCCGCGAACCTGGGGTCCCGTGCGGGGTGCCGGACGGTGCGGACGAGCGTCCACAGAAGCTTGAGTTTGCCTTGAACTTGTGTCTTCATATCTCTAACTTCTTCCTTTGACTTAGCAAATATCCCTGTTAAGCATTAGAGCTTGTACTCTGCACAAGGATCAAACAAGGCCTCAGAGGCTTCCGAGGGGACCCTCTCCGATGCTTAAGTCAGCCTCTTGGAGACGTTATCAGCCGTTACTCAGGGAGAGTTAATTGGCTTAATTGCATGGAGAAAGAAAGAGATTAATTATATTACCCCTTAATGAGGAACAGTAAGAGGGTATTTATAGGTTACCGGGAGGGGGGTGGGGGGAGAGAAGGAGAGCTTGATGGTCCAGCGGGATGGAGAACCCTTTTCTCCTCTCCTCGTCTTAGGCTATAGCTGGAGAGAGGCATCCCATTAGTTACGCCCAGAAGTGTGGAGGACATACGATCGACTTGTCTTCCTGCTTCGGGTGGCGAAGCACCAAGGTCCGTAGGTCTTTCGAGCCCTTCAGTCTGAGGCCTTGAAAGCTCGGCATCTCTAATGACGACACTGGTGGTCTCGGCTCTTGCAGTCCGGGATCTTTGGCCGAGGGTCTAGATGAGCTCCTGGTGGGATTACCTAGACTCGACCTGGACAGGATAGGATCCGGGCCGAGGAGTGGCAGCGATATCGGACCCATCAATTGCTCCTTGGTAGCTGGGAAGTACGGGTATCCTGTTGGCTGTCGAAGAGACGCTCTGGGATCTAAACCGTCGTGCTGGTGACGCAGCGGGGGGCGCCAACATGCGTGATCTCGCGCCTGATCTGAGGGGGCGAGCCTCCTCCTTGTTCTAAGTGCTTTTCGCCTTTTCCCGAGACTTGGAATGTCTTGTCAGGCTTTCTTTTCTGCAGCCTTTTGGTGTGCTCGAGGCACTCGATTGTCTGCTTCAGTAATCATCATGGAGGCAAAGGAAATATTTTGGGTTGCACCCTTTTTCGACACTTGTCACTCATCTTGGGGGCAATTGAGGTAATAACTCTCTAACCGTCCTCCCTTGGAGTATAAAAGGGGACCTTATGAATTTCAACCTCTCCATTCCATCATTTCTGTTTCTTCAAAAAATGACTTGGAGGGTTGACACAGTCTTCTTGAGGGGTGTGGTAGTGAAGACTAGGAAGTTCTTTGGCTGCCGCCTGAAGTTTCGATACCTACCACCCTATCATGCGTCGAATTCTGAACAGATCTCTTCTTTGGGTGCAGAACTCAGATTTTGCTCCTGGCTCGGCTCAGCTTCCGGAGGCGACACTACTACAAAACATCAAATAGACAACTGCCAATAGACATCTAATATTGCAAACAACAGATGTATAATTTATAGACAACTGTTTTTTTTGACAAACAGTTGCCTTTATAGGCTTATACACAACTGAACTTTATAAAAACAGTTGTGTATATATATTATACAACTGTTTTTCTTAATCTCAGTTGTCTATTAACCTATTATAGACCACTATCAATTGACGGATACCCGACCTAACTCAGAATTGACCTGAATATTATTATAGAACACGAGTCGATATCCCAAAAAAAGAAATAACAAATGACCTGAACTCGAAATTATTCGACCGACCCGAAGCCAACCAGATTTTTCAGACCCGAATGGGACTCGACCTGAAGCTGACCCGACCCGATTTTTCGTTTGTCGGATCTACCCAAAATGACCCGACCAGAATTACAAACTCGAAAATAGTCGATAAAACTCTTATTGTGATCCGAATCGGTTGACCTATTTACGAGATAAAAGATTGTAGTTAAGACAAAAAAAAACTACAGAATCTATATAATTAGTTTGAGAAGAAAAGGAGCCGTGAATTCGCGATCAGTAGCAGCAAGAGACGAAGGTGCTCCCATGGCGGAGATACTCTGTTTATCTCTCCTAATCTTCTCGCTACCTTTCGCATTCTCCCTTGAATTCGCCATTAATGGAGGTGTGATTGAATTAGACGAAGCAGCGAACTTCGATTCCGCGATTTCTAGCTTTGATTATGTTCTCGTTGATTTCTATGCTCCTTGATGTGGTCACTTTAAAACCCTAGCTCCTGAGGTTTGATTTCCCTCTCTAATTCTTCAATTTTTATGTGTTTCGGATCTTGTTTTGCTGATTTACCGCGTAAAATCTGGTAGAAGTTCATTGTTTTAGTTAATTCGATTGATTTAGGGTTTTGTTCTGATTCGAAATGAAATAAATCAGTGATTGATTTGATTTCTGATATTGAAATCGTTGAAATTGTGTATGTAATTGATGATTTGTGCTAAATTTTTTATGTTTTTGAATTGTTGTATGGTTGAGATTTATCAAAATTGTTTATTTTGAATGTTTTGTTGCTTCAGTTCATCGTAAATTTGCACTTTTCCAGTAATTTTTACTGCTAATTTGTTGAAAACAAAGATTGAAGTGGAATTGATGTGGAATCATATGTGTCTGATGTTGAATTGTACTTCTACTCCTTATTTCATTCTTATAGTATGTCTAATGCCTAGGTGTCGAATTGAACTCACTAGGCCTTTCACCGTTGCTTTGATATGCTTTGTTTGCATCTCTTTGGCTCGCTTTGATATGTCTTCAATTTGATGTTTTCCCCAAATTTCCGGATTTATTCTCAATTTATTTCGTTTTCAGATTTTTCTTGATCCACACGATCACGTCTTATTATAATGCTGATAGGTTGAATTGCGAATTAGATTATGCGTATACTGGTAGTTTTTACAGAGCCATAGTGGGTGCCTCTTTCCTTCCTTCCTTCCTTCAATTACCACTTACCAGCAGTACAGTACAGTACAGTATCAATTACTCCTCATTTTGTTTTTCAGTAGATTATGTCAGTAATACGAAAGACAGTTGAATCCTATGATTTCGTCGAAATTGAAACTCCGGTTCTGCAGGTTTCTACTTCTGGTTCTTTATTATGAATATGATTATGATTATGATTATAATATTTATTATGATGGTTTATCGGACTATAATCCCATCCCATCCATCCTACTAGGGAGAAGTTGGTGGAGCAGAAGCAAGGCCGTTTGTTACATATCACAACTCGCTGGGATGGGATCTCTATCTGAGAATAGTTACCGAGCTCCACTTGAAGCGAATGCTAGTGAGACTTCCCCCCTCCCTCCCTCCCTCCTCCTACTCCAAATTTCCAACTTAATCACCAATCGCTGTTTAAAATTTTGTCTGTCTTTGCTAAAATAGGTCAGGGGGTTTGAAAAGGTTTATGAAATCGGGCGAATATTCAGAAATAAGGGCATTTCAACTCAACACAATCCCGAGTTTACCACCATAGAAGTGATAATCTGTCTCTTTGCATTAACATCTTCTTTCCTTTACTTCCGTCTTCCTCTTCATTCCTGGACTCCCTCACCTCTTAGGCCCTATTCTTTCTGGCTTAAATGAAAAAAGGGCTTAATGTAACTTAACTTCATTTAATGTTGAATTGACTTAATGATCATATACTTAACTTAACTATACTAAATAAGGATGAACATTCATCCAACTTGAAAATAAGCCGGAAAGAACATGGTTTTAATCTCTTATTGCTTTATTTACCTCTGCTTCCCAGATGTACGAAGCATATTCCGATTATGAGAGCATGATGACCATGGCAGAAGAAATCGTCACTCAGTGTGCTCTTGCAATTCAAGGAAAACTTACAATTGATTATCAGGTGAAGTTGCTTATTTTCGTGTAGAAATCCAATGAGTATTTGTTCCGCTTAGAAGTGAGGCATTCATTGTGATGTATTTTTTTTATCTTATTATAATTTTTCTTGTGTAAAGTAGTTAATATATCTTGGTCACTCCGAAATAGTTGATGTTGAACACCTATGCTAATTTATACAAGCACCGTTTTTCTGTCCACTTTTGACATCTGAGCCTTAGCTGAAAATATACCAAAAATGATGTCACCTTGCTAGAAAGCATTAAAGCTTACTGATCTGAGTAGCAGGCTGATCCACAATGTTACCCTGGAATCAGTGTTGTTGTCTGCAATAATTATAATTTTGAGTTACAAGATTGTTTTGAATTAACTAGTCTAAGAGGCCAGGTACGAAGTACAAAACCTTTGTACTCCCTACATACCGAGTCAATAGTGTACTAAAGTTGCATCTGTTTACTTTGCTGTTGTAGACACCCACATTTGGTCATTAGGTGTCTATAGCAATTTCTAAAAAACACCCGATGATGATCGGACGCAAACATGCTTTAACGTACTCGAATATGGGCTCAAAATCATTGGCATTTGGCTTGGGCTTTTTACGGAGTACAAATCTCACAAAACCAACTTCAAATTCAGGCCCAGTGGGTCATTTCGAGTCAAATAAGACTAATTTGGGTCGAATCCGACACCGAGGACAAAACCGTCTTTTAGCGACCAAGTCAAAACCCGTTCAAAGATATTTTCCGAGGCATAGAAACCAGCTGTGTCACCCCATGAGTCCGGTTTGAGCTCAAACATCTACGACATCAACTACAACTCCAAAAACAATTTACAACACAACAATTCCGATCCCGACATACACAAATTACAACCCGGAATTTCAGCAATACTAGGCATATTATATTCCGATCTTTCCTCTAGAAATCCTATAGGATTCCCGACCATTCACAACCCAAAATTCTAGGCAATTTTAGGCAAACCATATACAAACCCGAGAGCAAAACTCGTCAAATCCCCTCCCTAACCATACACACCATAACTCACCTATATATATCTTAACGCTCCCGCGCCTAGGCCGCTACTACAAGTCCGTTTTCGAGATAAATAAACATGTAGGTTGAGGGTGTCACAAATCCCGCTTTCTCCTTTTCTCTCTTCCTTTTCTTCTGTCTTTCACGTTTTTTTTATTTTTTATTTTTCTTTTCTTTCCTCGTTTCTAATACGGATATTATCGCAACAACTATGTAATTTTTTTACAAACAGTCATTCTTAAAATACGATACTGACTCTATAGTCGAATATCGTATATAAAAGAATTAAATCAATCTCGTTGATGCTAAAAAATCGTCACACGGTCTTAAAAACAAAATACGACGATTTTAACGCGGAGAGAATCAACATTGCTTTTTCTAGTTCAATTTTCAAAACGATTTACAAAACACATTTTTTTTTCTAAAAATCATTCCGAATATTTGATATCGATTCCATAATCGAATATCGAATATAACGAGTATCGCAAATTTATGTCGAGTATAAATTATGCTATATTTATACGAGATTTAACAAAACTGTCGATTTGCTAAAAATAATCTCGAAAATAGGCCGCCATGCGAGTCGCACGAGTCCTGTGAGGGTCGCATGGCCACGCGAGTCGCGCCTCACCCGCGCGGGTCGAATAGGCTCCTGAAAACCGTGACACCGAAAAGCTATCCCGTCTTGATTTTTCAAACATCTTTTTTTTTTTAATAAAACAGCGGGCTTTTCAGCATATTTTAGGTCTCGGTAAATATTTTCTTGACCTCGGTCAACGCGTGCTTAATCCATCACGCGAACTATCTTTTAAAAACCATGCATCATATCATATTTACATCGTTCATTCAATTTACAAACCGTTACTAACTCGTTTGTTCATGTTTTTAGCAATCTCTTTTCGTCATTTGTTTTATTATACTAAAATTAATTTCGCATGCTAAAACAACTTTGACGTTAATTTTAGATGCATTAAATCGACCTAGCAACCCATTCAATTATTCGCATGTCTAGGCAAAACAATGTTTGCATATCATTCATCGTATTACTAACGCGCGTATTTCAAAATCAAACGATATCTTAGTATAGGCCGCTAATGTGCGGGCGGGGTTGGGTGTTCTTTGTGAACTTCCCAACACGTACCCTCACCCCTTACTCAGAACCATGGTTTCCGGATGTCCGATCCATTGGCACACGAGAGTCATTCAATACACAGTATCCGATAATGTCGGTATCGGTATCAAATGCTAAGGGACGAACTCAATAAACTCTGACATCCGAATGGACCATACTTTGTGCATGGCCCACTAAGATATAGAGTGGGTTCGAACGGGCCCGAACTCCCACAAAGTTCGGTGGCGACTCCACTTCGATTTAAATTTCAATTCGACCCATCTCATATGTCATTCACCTCCCCAAACCCGCGCGTGGCCGTGTCGGGGTGGACCTATGTCATGTCCACAATTTGGCGACTCCGCTGGGGATTAACTGATGCGTGACTTACCATCGGCATCCTCAGGGTGAGACTCGAATAGAAATCGTTTGACGAGTATAATACGCGTTTTAGTTTTACGGTTCATGCATAACCCCATATTTTCCCGGGCCGGTACTAGTGACCGACGTCCCACTATACCATTGATTAATCCAAATTGGATATGTCAAAAGGTGTTCATAGCAGATTAGTATGGGTTTTACGGTATGTTCTAAGCTCAACTGGGCTTAGGAAGTCCGCCCTGATTCTCGGATAGGCTATGTACATTGGTATAGACCCTCTATAGACTGACCGAGACTTAGTATAAAGCATACATGGCGTCGTTATAATGCTTGCCTGACTATATGCTACTTGGTTTCCGAGTCTTTTTCAAAACAGTCATTTTCAAAAGTTGCATCTTTTTCCAAAAATATTCAATTTCAAAACCCGGGACATATATCGAATTTAGGACTTATGATTTTACTCAAAATAGCCTATTTTCTAGCTGGTATTCTGCCCATTTCAAAACTCGAAAATATTTTCAAACTTTCAAAACCGTCACCCGGCTCGCCTTTCCGTTTTTTTTTAAAAAAAAGGGTCGGGCTCCCTCTCTCCGATTTTTTTCGGGCTTTCAAAAAAATCCATTTCAAAAACTTCCTCTTTTAAGACTTCTCATATTTAGCAATGTCGGGTCGCGTCATAAGTAGTCGAAGGTCTTTAGCGTCGAAACTCCGTCGATCTTACATCACGGGTTTCATCCCTATCCCAGTCCGCCTTATTAGACTATGGCAAGGCCCACCTACGTAGGACATACTCCTACAAAGGATGGCCCGTTTACACATTCGAGTCTAGAAAGTCTGGGGAATATCTCACGTGGACCTTCCTTCGAACAGGACTCGGCCCACATGCCGAATCCTAAGGGAGGCCCACCTTGTACGAGTCAGCCGTTTAGGTGTCTTTTCCGTGTCATTTCCTTCTTAGTCTTCTTTTCCCTTGCTCGGGATGTACTTTTATTCCCGGATTTGGGTTAGTTACTGATTACGCGGTGCTCTTACAGACAGGCCGCCCTTCACCCGGGCCATGACGCAACAAGCCATAGACGAGTTGACAGCCGCGTTGGCTAAGTTGGAAACCCAGTTGACAAAAATGAGGGAAGACCAGATCGCTATCCTTACCAGTGTAAGTGCCGTGGAGCAAGGGACCCCTAGTGGTAACGTCGACACTGACGAGCCGTTAACTGAATTGGCCAGCGCGGTCCGCAAACTGCAAGAACAGGTCCATTTGTCAAACAGCCACACCATCCATACCGAGAATGCTCGGGCCTATTCACCCCTGACCGACGAGTTGCCCGCCAATCTCAACCTCACTGGCCTACCAATGTTCGATGGGACTGAAGACCCGGTACTCCATATCCGAGCCTTCAAGGAATTCATGGCGGTCAAAGGAGTGAAGTCCACCATGTTTAAGCACCTGTTCGCTTCTTCCCTCGAGAAGTACCCGAGAGCCTGGTACTACAGGCTTGATTTCAAGAAATACAAGACTTGGGACGATGTAGCAACTGAGTTTGCCAGAAATTACGCGGACAACACCGAGATCCAGACTACCATGCATACTCTGGAGGTCATGGCCCAAGAGCCCAAGGAAGGTTTCACCAAATACCTTCAAAGGTGTAGGGCCGAAAGCGTGAAGCTGGTTGATAAGCCCAACGAAAAGGTGTTAGTGGAAGCCTTCGTGAAGAATCTCCTCCCCTCTTACCGGGTCCATCTCCGGTATTCCGTTATACCCAATTTCGCCACCTTAACCGAAATGGGTACATGAATTGAAGATGACTTAAGGCTAGAGAACCTTACTAAGGCCTCTGCCAAAGGGTATCAAGGGGCCAGCTCGTCCACCAGTAAGCCCGCAACTCTAGCTGCAACCCGCAACATCTTTAACGAGGTCAATTCACTAGACACCTCATCCAAAAGGAATACTCCAACTCGGGTATTCACTGATATAGGGACCACCTATACTTATGCCTTACAAAGGCTTTCTTCCAAGGGTCTGATCCAGCCGATATGCCCAACTCCGGAAGTTCCGGTCGAGAAACGGTCCAAGAGCTACAACATCCAGGCCTATTGCCAGTATCACCGAGGTAATGGGCATGATACTGAAAAATGCTGGAAACTGAAGAATCTTATCCAGGATCTAATCGAAGGTGGCCTGGGAAGATACCGCTGCCCAGTGACAAACCAAGCAACAAGGAAAACTCCTTCAGTGCTCACGCCATTTTCACTGGAGAAGTAATCGACTGTTCTCATCTCATTTCTCCTTTCATCTCACAAATTAACGGGATATTGAACGATGATGAAGACGACGTTTACCTTGCTAAGGGGGAAGTTGTCCCCATCACCATCGAAGAAATCCGGAAGGCTAAAACCAAAGCCTTGGCCAGCACTCATATCGTCACGGCCGACCCTTCTACCCCGGAGACCGTCACTGAACTTTCCAAGATGGAATCTACCCTCGAGGAGCCAAACGCTGACACAGCCCTAGTCAAACAACTGAAAAGGGTCCGAACCAATCAATATATATATATATAAAGGAGGAAGTTTTCGAGCGATATGATTGGTCTGTTACATCAAAACTCAATTTAGGAAAGTATCATTAATAGTAATAAAAAATTAAATAGAGAATCTTTTAATTATTACAATATATATTAAATCTATTATATTAATTTGATCTTTTATAAAATTTCATCTAAAAATCTTTAAATTTCATTTAACAAAAAGTTATCGTAAATAAACTTATAAAAATGAATTAATTAGATTCGTGATAAAAAATGCTTTCATAAAAGTATAAATTTCATATTATTTGCTCAAAAAAGTGATGAATTTATTACATATGGATATTAAAGTTATTCTACATCAACAAATTATAATAAGATACTGAAATTCTATATTATAAATAATAGTAATCACACATCTATAATAATACTCAGTAATCATCGTTTTTAGATATTCACCAAAAATCTTTTGAGTCATAAACGATTTTGATGAGGTTATGGAATTCTATAATACTCCGTATAAATAAGAGTAATCACCGTTTTTGAATATCGACCAAAAAACTTCCACGTCAAAACAATTGAAATAAGATGATGATTCTATATTATAAATAAGAGTAATCATGTGTTTTTTTGGGTATTTAAAGGAGCTCTTAAGACAGTAAATTATCTCACATCAAAAAAATCATTCGTTCTTAAATATCAATAAGATAAATTATAACAAGGTGATGAAACTCTATATTATAAATAAGAAATAAGAGTAATCAATTATACAATAAAACGATGAAATTCTATTATACAAATAAAAGTAATCATTTCTCCAAATTATGATGAAGTGATGAAATTTTATATTGTAAATAAGTGTAATCTTTGTCCTTAAATATGACTAATAATTTGTTATTAGATATCTTCCAAAACTTAATTGAGAATTAAAACCTCTTAAGACTATAAACTCGAGTAATGCCGACGAAGTACAAGAGTTCTTAAGACTATATCTAAAATTAGATCAAAATTATTCATTCTATATCAAAAAATTATGAGATGATGGAATTTGATATTATAAATAAGATTAATCATTCGTTCTTAGATATATAAAAAAAATTAAACTTACAAAAGTACTTGAGACTATAAACTTAGGTAAGATTATCTCACATCGAAAAATTATAATAAGATGATCGAATTTTATTATATAAATAAGAGTAATCGCCCATTCTTAAGTCGTTGGATATAAAACAAACTCTTTTATTACTATTATAATTATCCTAACATTATGTGACATCGAAAAATTATGATGAGCCGATTAAATTTTATATATTATAAATAATAATCATTTGTCCTTGGATATCAGCTAAAAAATTAAAAAAGCTCTTAGGACCATAAGCATAAGCTAATGAATAAAGAGAAATCATTTGTGTTTAGATATTAACCAAAAATTTTAGTTCTAAAAAAAGTTTTTAAGACTACAAATCAAGTAGAATTATCGCATATCGAAAAATTACGATGAGATGATGAAATTATATATCACAAATAAGAGACATCATTCGTTTTTAGATATTAACAAAAAAAAATTGTCTTATAAAAGCTCTTAAAGCTACAAATTTAAGTAAAATTATCCCACATCGAGAAATTATAATAAGGTGATAGAATTCTACTATATAAATATGGAGAAAACGCAATCATTCGTCTTTAGATATCAACGAGAAATCTTTTGAGTCCTAAAAGAACTTTTAAAGACTATAAACTTAAATAAAATTATCCCACATCGAAAAATTACGATGAAATTCTACGACTCCTCTTAAGGATATAAATTGAAATAAAATTATCCACATCGAAATATTACAAAAAAGTGATGAAATTTTATTATATAAATAAAAGTAATCATCGTCTTTAGATATCAAATAGAAATCTTTTGAGTCCTAAAAAAGTTCTTAAAACTATAAATTTAAGTGGAATTATCACATATCGAAAAATTATGATGAGATATCATAAATAAGAGAGAAATCATTCGTTTTAGATAATCATTTGTCCAAAAGTATACTCCATAATAAGATGATTGAATTCTATTATATAAATAAGAGTAATCGTTCGCCTTTAATAACTTAGATTAGATGGAAAAACAAAATCTTTTGGATCTAAAAAAAAATTCTTAAGACCATACACTTAATTAAGTAAATATATCCCACACTTTTGAGACTTAAAAAAAACTCTTAAGACTATAAACTTGAGCAAAAAATTTCACATCGAAAAATTATTACAATGTCATGAATTCCAAACCAAACTTTTTTTGAGTTTTAGAAAAGCTCTTAGGATTATAATAAACTTAATTAAAAATTTCTCTTTTGAGTCTTAAAAAAGATCTTAAAACTATAAACGCATGTGAAATTCTACATCATCAATAAGAGAAATTATTCGTTTTGAGATATTACTAAAAAATCTTTTGAGTCTTATAATATAGCTCTTAACTCTTAACTCTTAACTCTTAAGGCAATAGATTGAATAAAATTATCTCACATCGAAAAAATGCATTAAGATGATGAAATTCTATTATATAAATAAAAGTAATAATCGTCTTTAGATATCTATCAGAAATCTTTTGAGTCCTAAAAAGAGTTCTTAAAATCATAAATTTAAGTAGAATTATCACACATCGAGAAATTATGATGAACTGACGAAATTTTATACTTATATCATAAATAAGAGAAATCATTCGTTTTAGATATTAACCAGAATTTTTTTTGAGTCTTATAACAACTCTTAAGCATAGAAATTGAAGTAAAATTATACCACATCGAGAAATTATAATAAGATGATGAAATTCTATTATATAAATAAAATTCTGTCAACCAGTACGTAGTTTCACAAATTTATGCAATCCTCTAACTTGGTGTCATTATCATTTTCACTAAAAATAGGCCCGTGCATTGCAGGGACTTACTTTCTACTGTTACGTCGTCTAACCAATTTATGAAATCATACAACTACGTGTCATTATCAATGTCATTGACAAGCGGCCCGTGCATCGCACGGGCTTTCCAACTAGTCTTACTATATGGCAGCTTTTGGTTAGTTCTCAAGAGCATCGGGCAGCACTAAGGCTCTCGATCAGATCAAGATTGACTCATTGGTTACCCCCACTGAAATGGTAGCCACTATTTTGCCCCATCTTAAGGGCAAATCCTAGGAAGAAGGCCCACTCATCACCTTCTCCGAATCCGACCTCCTGCCGTTCGGGGCCACCCATAACTTGGCCTTATACATCACGGTGATCTGCCGGGGCAAATATCTCCCCATGACCCTGATTGATGACGGGTCCGCTGTAAACGTCCTTCCCTTAAGGACCGCCAAGGCCCTCGGCATTACCGAGGCCGATTACCTTCCGACCGCACAAACTATTCAGGCTTTTGACGGAAGCCCAAAATCAGTTGTTGGGGCTGTTAAGTTAACTATTATAACAGGCCCAATCGAGAAAGAGCTAGAATTCCAGGTGATTGATGTCACCTCATCCTTCAACTTGCTACTAGGAAGGCCCTGGATCCACGCGGTCAAAGCCGTATCCTCCACCCTCCACAGGAAGGTCAAGCTGCCCCTACAAGACGGGGTCATCACTCTCAAAGCCACCCCCATAACCGTGGCAAGTTGCAACACCGCAGGCCAGACCGACCCACGAGGTTTCGATTTCGTGGGAATGATCGAGGAAGAATATCTTTTCCGACCCTATTTCACTACTAGCATCGACACGATGCTGCAAAACTTGGGTTACCTACCGGGGGCTACTTCGAGGTCATATCTTCCAGCCGGAAAAATCATCGAGGTCCTAGACGATGTAGAATCACGGTGCGGTTTGGGGTACACTATGACCCCGGGAAATGTGGACCAGACAAATATAATCAAATTTGTCACTCCAATGTTCGAGGCTATTCAAGTGGGCCTCTACCAACCCAGTATCACATATCGGGAGTGCAGCTATATCCCCGACGACATATTCGCCCTCGTTCAAGCTAAAGAGGGCACTGACGGTACTGAGCCCATGTTGGGGCTCCTATTCGGGGAGGACAAGGTCGTCCCGACCCCTAAGGAAGAATTGGTCAACCTGATCCTCCGCAGTAGCAGGTTTGATCCAACCAAGCTGATCTCCGAAGTTGGTGCTGACACAGGAAAAAGGGCTTGGAGGAAGACTATCAAGTGGACCGACAGCCAGGGTCGAGTCTACAAGTTGACTACCGGTGAAGGGGATATGCCAGATACGGAGTCCGAGTCCGAGTCTGAATCAGAGTCCGAGTCTGAGTCCAAGTCTAGAGGGTCCAGTACTAGGATCGAGTCTGTAACCCCTCTTTCTTTAGTAACACCCACCGAGGCCTCGGGGTCTGTCCCGAGAGCTCTCCCTATCCCGGCACTGACCAACGATCAGATGGCTGCTCTCTTCAAGCTCTTTTCCAAATTTACTATCAATAATAACGAAAACCGTTTCGTTTACGACTTGTCTTATTTCCAAAATTCTTTCAATTTCAAAAATTTTATATGCAATAACATTGAGAAACCCGACGAACAGGTACCTCTACCTCCACATCTGATCGAGCAGCTCGAACAAAGGGAGTCCCGAGATCCGGTAATTGAGGAAACCGAGTCCATTAACGTGGGAACCACTTTAGAGCCTCAGATGCTTAAGTTGAGTTTATCTTTAGATCTCGAGGAGAGAAAACAATTCACGGATCTCCTCCAAGAATTCAAGGATGTCTTTGCATGGTCCTATAAAGACATGCCAGGGATAGATCGGGAGATAGCTGAACATCGTATACCCATCAAAGACGGGTATAAGCCGGTAAAACAGAAGCTCCGCAGAATGAGGCCTGAATGGTCTCTCAAAGTCAAAGAAGAAGTCGACAAGCAATTTACAGCGGGCTTTATACAAGTTATCTGAATATCCAGACTGGGTTGCAAACATCGTGCCAGTACCCAAGAAGGACGGTAAGGTGCGGGTATGTGTAGACATCCGGGACCATAACAAGGCTAGCCCAAAAGACGATTTTCCGTTGCAACACATCGACGTACTGGTGGACAACACAGCCGATCATACCCTCCTATCATTCATGGACGGGTATGCCGGATACAATCAAATCAAAATGGCAGAAGAAGACATGAGTAAGACCACCTTCATTACACCTTGGGGTACTTAATGTTACACCATTATGCCATTTGGGCTCATCAACGCCGGGGCCACGTATCAAAGAACCGCCACAACCCTATTACATGACATGATGCATAAGGAAGTGGAGGTTTATGTGGACGACATGATCGTAAAGTCCAAAGACCGAAGCGGGCACGTCGCGGCCCTAAGAAAATTCTTTACCCGACTACAAAAATACAACATGAGATTGAACCCTCAAAAGTGCAGTTTCAGGGTAACATTAGGCAAGCTACTGGACCATATTGTCAGCCAACGCGGCATCGAGGTCGACCCAGCTAAAATCAAGGCCATTACCGAGATGCAGCCACCCAAAACTGAAAAACAAAATAAGGGGGTTTCTCGGGAAAGTCCAATACATTAGCCGATTTATTTCAAAGCTAACCATGGTATGTGAACCCATTTTCAAGAAACTGAAGATAGGAGAACGAACACTGTGGGACGATAAATGTCAGACGACTTTCGATAAAATCAAGGAGATTCTGTCTGCACCGCTAGTATTGATGTCACCTCAACTTGGTTTGCCTTTGTCGTTATACCTAACAATGACCGAGATAGCCATGGGGGCTATGCTGGCCCAGACAGACGATTCAGAAGAACAGGCTATTTACTACATCAGTAAAAAGTATCTGGAATACGAGTGCAAGTATACAATGCTCGAGAAAACGTGCCTAGCTTTGATTTGGGCCACTAAAAAGCCCCGACATTATATGCTCAGTCACGAGGTACATGTCCAGTCTAAAATGGATCCTATCAAGTACCTATTCGAGAAGCCCATCCTTAACGGTAGGATGTCCATATGGACTTTAATGCTAGCCGAGTTCGACCTCAAGTTCGTACCATTAAAAGCCAACAAAGGCCGGATTGTTGCCGAATTCCCCGCCGATAGTCCCGTATCCGAAGAAGGGCACACCGATACTTGGGCTTTTCCAGATGAAGACATATTCCATACTGACACCGAGACATGGGATTTATATTTCGATGGGGCATCCAACTTCCGAGGGTTCGGAGTCGGGATTTTATTAATCTCACCAAAAGGAGAGCATACACCGTTATCAATTAAGCTGGACTTTGACGTGACTAACAACGCATCCGAATATGAAGCATGCATTCACGGGTTGCAAGCCGCCGCTGATTTAGGAGTAACAAACCTCCGGGTCCACGGTGACTCATCTCTAGTCATTAATCAAGCTCTCCAAAAATGGAAAACTCGGAACGACAATCTCATGGCTTACCAAGCGCGAGTAAGGGTTCTCGAAAAGCAGTTCCAAAAAGTAGAGTACATCTATCTACCTCGGGAAGATAATCAGTTTGCAGATGCACTTTCCAAATTAGCATCTTTACTAAATATCCCGGAACACCTGACCAACATGCCGATTTGCGTCGAAAGACGGTCCGAGCCGGCATATATCCACGCTAACCAAGACATCAAAATAACTGATCCAGAACCTTGGTACCAGGCCATTCTAAACTACTTAACATCGGGAGAATATCCCCCGGGAACTGAAAACCGGGCCAAGAAAGCCTTGCGAAGATTGGCAACCCAATTCGTTCGTACAGACGATGGACAGTTATACAAAAAGACGGCACATGGGGCTTTACTCCTATGCATTGACAAAACGCAAGCCGAAAAGGTCATTGTCGAGGTACACGATGGTGAAAACGGTCCGCACATGAACACCCATATGCTAGCCCGAAAAATCATGAGACTCGGGTACTATTGGAACACCATGGAAACTGACTGTCAGTTATATGTCAAACGATGCCATAACTGTCAGATCTTTGCCAATGTACAACATATGCCATCATCCCTACTATACACCATGACATCACCATGGCCATTCTCAACGTGGGGGATTGACATAATTGGCAAGGTGAACCCTTCCGGAACAGGCGGTCACTGTTTCATTTTGGTGGCTATCGACTATTTCACTAAATGGGTCGAAGCCGAATCATATCGGATTTTGAACGCCAAGCACGTTGTTAAATTTATCCAAAACAAGATTATATGTCGATACAGGATCCCTCACGAGTTCATCAGTGATCACGGGACCCATTTCCAAGCTGAAACCGCTACTTTGCTGGAAAAATATAAAATCCAAAGGCATACATCCTCGCCTTACCGTCCCCAAACAAATGGAGCGGTGGAGGCAGCCAATAAAACATTTGTCACCATACTTAAAAAGATGGCTGAGAATTACCGGGATTGGCCCGACAAAATTCCTTTTGCCTTATGGGGGTACCGAATGTCAATTCGTACCGCAACCGGAGCAACTCCATATTATCTGACATATGGAATGGAAGCAGTCCAACCGGTCGAGCTAGAAGTACCATCCCTCAGGATTTTACTTGAGAGCCAAGTGCCTGAGGCAGATTGGGTCCAAGCCCGATACGACTCACTAGTTCTTTTGGACGAACGGCGATCCCGGGCCCTTAACAATATTCAGATATACCAAAAAAGGATACAACGGGCTTTTAACAAAAGAGTTAGGCCCAGAAATATCAAAGAAGGGGATCTAGTCCTAAAATCCGTCCGGGCCTTACTACCAGTCGACCCAAGAGGGAAATTCAAACCCAATTGGGTCGGGCCGTATTTATTAAAAAAAGATCCTATCAGGAGGAGCGGTGATGCTGACAGACTTGGACGGGAACGAATTCGTCAATCCGACCAACTTGGATCAGTTGAAGCGCTACTACCCATAAACCCTCTCTCAACGTCATTTGCAAAAATTTATAAAAATTCGTCTTTTTATAAATTTTCAAAATTTATAAGCAAGTCAATGAGCTACGATTAGTTATCCTACTGTCGCACATCTCGAACTAATAGTCTTGGTGTATTTCGAAAATTGCAAAAAATCTATATTTGAACTACGTTTGGTTTGATTCTACTAATCGTGGATACGTAGGCAGCCCTTCAAAAGGGTACAACCACTGCAATAACGAAAAGACGGGAACGGTATTCATTAATATATCTTTTATTAAAAACCGATAAACTCGGAAGTTTTAAAAAATACATCACAAAAAAAAAGCAACGACAACAACACAAAAAATCACACCACAAAAATAATAATAATACTTAGATAATAAAACTAAGGAGACTAGCACTTAGGGCATTTTACCCTTTCCCTTATCCTTGTCACGTGGAGCCCGAGCTCGACGGGGCGGAGGCGAACGTTCCCGGATCACAAGGGGAACCTCTTTAGCTCGAACCCGTTTCTTCGACAGTGG
This sequence comes from Agrostemma githago, assembly GCA_958450325.1. Taxonomy (NCBI): domain Eukaryota; kingdom Viridiplantae; phylum Streptophyta; class Magnoliopsida; order Caryophyllales; family Caryophyllaceae; genus Agrostemma; species Agrostemma githago. The sequence continues at coordinate 24,782,816 of OY288239.1, read as the reverse complement.
GTCTTCTGCTATTGTCACTGGTCTAAGCCGAGCCATTACGTGCTCGAGTAGTCTATCTCGAGGACCAAGTCGGTCCTGAACCCTTAATTTTGGGCCGAGTCTTCTTTCCAGGTCTGTCTGGGGGCTCACTTTCCCCCGTGCACCTTTAGTACTGGACCCTTCAGCTTGAGTCCTAGTCTTTCCTTTCCGACCTGACATCAGCCGAACCAAAGTAGCCGGAGTATCACCCTCGTCGAAGAAACTTCTATTATCTTTAGCTCGCTCTCGTCGCAGCAGGTCGGAAGCCTCATCAGTCTTCAAGGCAGCTCGGGTTTTAGCAGAATCCGCCTTCGTCCATTTCACATAAGAATCCGATACCCAGATTGAGTGAAGAGTCTTAGAAACAGACCAAGTAGCCCGGGTGTACCACCGCTGCATCCAGGTGTCACACATCACATCCGTCAGTTGGGTAGATTCACTCACGACCGCCTCGATTTCCGGGATTCTTTGAGCCCGACCATATTGCCTAAGTATGCGATCGGGATAAAGGTGAATTGTCTGCCTAAAAGATAGGATCACCTAATATCGTGCCCTATCTCTCGATTCCAAACCGGTCCAAACATAAATGGGCCACCACGGCACGGTCCATCGGATCAACGGGCCTCCATGGAAAGACAGCACTTGGTCCCAATATTTCTGAGTATTATGGCGAGAAAATTCAATGGTCCGTCTCCTCGTCATCACTTGATTGGGGCGATATCGGCTCACGTCAAGGGGAGGATCCACGATTGATAGCCTCTCAAATAGCCAAAGTTGGAAAAATCACGAAAAATCAAAAATCGCGAAAAATCGAGAAAAACGCGCCAAAAAAAAAATCGCAAAAAAATCGAAAATCGCGGAAAAACTGAGAAAATCGCGAAAAAATCGGAAAAATAGGTAATATACCTGAAGAAGACGGGTACTCCCAGTCAGCCGGATTGACGGATCCCTCTTACGATTGTCCAAGCCTTGGATAATTTCCCCCGTAATCAGCCAAGCCGGACTGTGCTCCGTTTCCATTAGGTCAGCCACAGTGAAAAGTCGGATGTGGCCCATGCATGATAACAGATCCATATGACCTTCGAAGGCATAAACATGGAGCATACAAAAAGCAAAGGCCCTACGGCTATGGACTGGCCTGACCCGGACATCGTGTGGATTCATAAAATTTTCAGCTAGATCAACCAAAGAGACAGTATCTCCTTCCAGCATACGGGATACCTCCATGTGAGAAAGCCCTAAAAATTCTCGTAGTTTCCTCCTGGGATCGTGAACTGAAAACGGGATAGCAGGACGAAGTATCGTGATAAGTATCGTCCCAATAGGACAGCAAGCATCTAGAAAATGACGATCCACTTGCATTTGACGGATTGTGAACAATTGAGTAATACCATTCTGATTCAGAATAACTTTATATGCGTCTCTAAAGTAACGGGACCAATCCTGCAGCATTCTGATTAAACGGTCGATTCCCATAATTGAATTTCTTAAAAAATAATAAGATTCTCTGAATTTGTTTCTCTTTAAGAAGGAAGGGAATTATGAGAATTATGAGAAAAATAAAAGCAAGGCATGGGTATAAAAAATCTATTTTTTTTTTCAAAATTTCTATTCCCCAGCGTGAGTCATTTTCCCAAATGTTGCATGCAAAGCCTTGTATAATCATGTACAGGAACGATTCAAGCAGGGCTTGTGACTAACTCCCCAGCGGAAAGCCCAAGGCGGCATTTTTCACGGGATGGGCCCATATATAGGCACACCCGGGACTTACGCGACAAGTCCAAATTCCCACGGAGTTATCATCATCAACTCAGGTATGACTTCTAACTTATGGCTGGCGAGCCCTTTTTACGCAGGTCTAATGGACTATAAACGACCCGATCGGACGTCTGCCAGGTCTTAATCTTTGATTGACCAGGTAGCTACTCTGACTTTCGCCCTGTCCAAGCCTCAGTCAGAGTGGGGGCTCTGTAGACACCCACATTTGGTCATTAGGTGTCTATAGCAATTTCCAAAAAACACCCGATGATGATCGGACGCAAACATGCTTTAACGTACTCGAATATGGACTCAAAATCATTGGCATTTGGCTTGGGCTTTTTATGGAGTACAAATCTCACAAAACCAACCTCAAATTCAGGCCCAGTGGGTCATTTCGAGTCAAATAAGACTAATTTGGGTCGAATCCGACACCGAGGGCAAAACCGTCTTTTAGAGACCGAGTCAAAACCCGGTCAAAGATATTTTCCGAGGCATAGAAACCAGCCGTGTCATCCCATGAGTCCGGTTTGAGCTCAAACATCTACGACATCAACTACAACTCCAAAAACAATTCACAACACAACAATTCCAATCCCGACATACACAAATTACAACCCGGAATTCCAGCAATACTAGGCATATTAAATTTCGATCTTTCCTCTAGAAATCCTATAGGATTCCTGACCATTCACAACTCGAAATTCTAGGCAATTTTAGGCAAACCATATACAAACCCGAGAGCAAAACTCGTCAAATCCCCTCCCTAACCATACACACCATAACTCACCTATATACAACTTAACGCTCCCGCGCCTAGGCCGCTCCTACGAGTCCGTTTTTGAGATAATTAAACATGTAGGTTGAGGGTGTCACAAATCCCGCTTTCTCCTTTTCTCTCCTCCTTTTCTTCCGTCTTTCACTTTTTTTTATTTTTTTATTTTTCTTTTCTTTCCCCGTTTCTAATACCGATATTATCGCAACAACTATTTAATTTTTTACAAAACAGTCATTCTTAAAATACGATACCGACTCTATAGTCGAATATCGTATATAAAGAATTAAATCAATCTCGTTGATGCTAAAAAATCGTCACACGGTCTTAAAAACAAAATACGACGATTTTAACGCAGAGAGAATCAACATTGTTTTTTCTAGTTCAATTTTCAAAACGATTTACAAAACACTTTTTTTTCTTCTAAAAATCATTCAGAATATTTGATATCGATTCCATAATCGAATATCGAATATAACGAATATCGCAAATTTAAGTCGAGTATAAATTATTCTATATTTATACGAGATTTAACAAAACTGTCGATTTGCTAAAAATAATCTCGAGAACAGGCCGCCATGCGAGTCGCACGAGTCCTGTGCGGGTCGCATGGCCACGCGAGTCGCGCCTCACCCGCGCGGGTCGCGTAGGCTCCTGAAAACCGTGACACCGAAAAGCTATCCAGTCTTGATTTTTCAAACATCTTTTCCTTTTTTTTAATAAAACAACGGGCTTTTCAGCATATTTCAGGTCTCGGTAAATATTTTCTTGACCTCGGTCAACGCGTGCTTAATCCATCACGCGAACTATCTTTTAAAAACCATGCATCATATCATATTTACATCTTTCATTCAATTTACAAACCGTTACTAACTCGTTTGTTCATGTTTTTAGCAATCTCTTTTCGTCATTTGTTTTATTATACTAAAACGAATTTCGCATGCTAAAACAACTTTGTCGTTAATTTTAGATGCATTACATCGACCTAGCAACCCATTCAATTATTCGCATGTCTAGGCAAAACAATGTTTGCATATCATTCATCGTATTACTAACGCGCGTATTTCAAAATCAAACGATATCTTAGTAGAGGCCGCTAATGTGCGGGCGGGGTTGGGTGTTCTTTGTGAACTTCCCAACACGTACCCTCACCCCTTACTCAGAACCATGGTTTCCGGATGTCTGAATCTATTGGCACACCAGAGTCTTTCAATACATGGTATCCGATAATGTCGGTATCGATATCAAATGCTAAGGGACGAACCCAATAAACTCTAACATCCGAATGGGCCATACTTTGTGCATGGCCCACTAAGATATAAAGTGGGTTCGAACGGGCCCAAACTCCCACAAAGTTCGGTGACAACTCCACTTCGATTTAAATTTCAATTCGACCCATCTCATATGGAGATTCATTCGCCTCCCCAAACCCGCGCGTGGCCGCGTCGGGGTGGACCTATGTCATGTCCTTAGCTGTACAGTGCACACATTTACCATTTGTCGTTTGTCTTTTGGGTAGTTTGTCTTATGCCTGGTGATACTATTGCAGCTCATTGGGCTTCACCGAGAGGTTGCAACTATTGCAGCTCATTGGGCTTCACCGAGAGGTTTGAACTGTTTATATGTGGCCAGGAACTAGCTAACGCGTTCTCAAAGTTAACCGATCCTATTGATCAGGTAATTGTGGAGGGATTACCCTTCTCTACAACATAGTTCGTAATTACCAATCTTATGTTATTTCAACTCATGCTCCAACGTGGGTTTTGGAATCTCGGTCTTACTCAGAAAAAAGAGGACTTTGAACTTTTAACATTCAAAAGGATCATTAATATTGATTCTCTATTTAAAAGGAACATTTAAAAGGATCACTGCTGGTAAGTGGTAATTAGTTTCTTCATGCTAATGCTCTCCAAATTTTCAAGGGTTGTGGTTGATTTCGATGATGATGAGTATTGATTGTTCTTCTACAATTGTGAGCTTGGACTGGTTTTAAGCATTTTTATATAGAATCTATGATATGCATGCGAAAAACTTCTTTTTTTCATTTGTAGAAAACTCTTACACTATGTAATACTTGTTGCAATATAATCGGCTCCTCATGCTCGGAAAACAGAGTGCAGTTATTGCCTGATGAGATATATGATTGAAATTATCACTCGTTCTGATTTGAAGAGAACCGTCAATGAGGTAAGACTTCGGTTTTACAGTTTCTCTTGTTTTAATCATTTGTTTTACACACATAATTGAAACAAAATAATAAGTTCATTTATATTATTGATTTTGTAGCATTTCGAGGATATGAAGCCATATTCTCAAGAAGATATAGACGAGGTTCGTGGATTATGGGCGGATTATTTTCTTAATACTTAGTCGTATATGTGGACAAGGTGTTAGTTGGATTATGGTTTTAGGTACTTTTGGACATTGGATAATGATTTTATGTGTACCTTTTGGATTTTGGAGGTTGGATAATGATTTTTTGTATCTTTTAGATTTTGGATGTTGGATTTTATAAAAATGTAACTTCTTTTGTTCAACTATTTCCTATGATATTCATTTTTCATGGTTTGTTAATTTGTACGTATTTCAGAATTATTAAAAAACATAAAATATGTATACGTATATAAGCACATATCTATATACCTCATAGACAGCTGCTATTTCCGTAATAAACAACTCTTGTTTTAGAAAAACAGTTGTCTGTATACGCAATAGACAACTGTTGTTTTAGAAAAACAGTTGTCTATATACGTAATGACAACTGTTGTTTTAAAAAACAGTTGTTTATTAACCAATAGACAACTGTTCTAAAACAAATGTCTATGCACAGAGTAATATACAACTCCAAACTACTCAACTGTTGTAAGTCAGTTGTCTATTGAAAAAAAAACGTTTTCTATTTGATGTTTTGTAGTAGTGCGATCCGTCGCCCTAGGAAATTAGCCTATTGGTAGAAGGCCAAACCCTACCCTTGCAAGCAGCTGGGGGGAGGGGTGCGACAATCGGAAGTGCAGCGTCTGTGTACCCTGGCTTCGACCTGAGAACTTAGACTCTGACATCCCTGATTCGGGGTCTTCTTCGTCCACCTTGCCCACCCCTCACTCTGAGAACGAGGAGGACCAGTGAGGGCCCCTCTATTTCCCTATTCCTTCTCCTCTTACTTCTCCTTCTCTTTCTCCTGAGTCCAGGGATATTTTAGTGTTCTTTCGAGAGCTGAGGAATAACTTCAACGCTTACTCAGACTCGGAAACAAACGAGGGTATCAAGCTAGACGCGGCGGAACTAGCGCTCGGAGCAGAAGGTGTTACGGACGATTGAGAGAAGGGCTCCGACGAGGGGTGCCGGTCCAGCCAATCCTAGAGAGCATCCTCTCTCTGAATCTGACGAGAGTAGCAGAGGGTCCGAGGACTAACGTCTGGTGCCAGGGTAACGGATCCTGTTGCGAAGGTGGTGGAAGTAACGAATGTCGCCTTTTCCAGAGCCGGGGTATCGTGGTATCCGAACCCGCACGTTTATTTCAGCGGTAGTTTCTATTAGTATTCCGTCCCTGTCGGGACATTAATTCTCTTTTCTTTTTATTTCAATTTTTTGGCCGACCCGGTTAGCCGAGTCTGTAAGTACTTCTTATGGGGCCTTCTTTGTAATGGAGTATTTGCTGATGTCACTCAGTACTTTTGTTTTTTCGCACCCATTGCTTGTTTCTTATGCCTCTTTATATTCTACTTTTGCTGTTACCCATGCCATGGGATGTGATGGGTAGTCAATTAAGGAGGCAACTGATGGAGGGATTATCATCGATCCCGACCACCAATGATATCCAACCAACCTAAACTAAGTAGCTAGGGTAAGTCGAGTCGATCCTCAGGGAGGAGATTTCTGAACTAGAGAATGCAAAGTACTAGACTAAGTCCCAAGGTAACATTCGTGATTGGTTTGTTGGATTAAGTTGTGACTAAACTAGAATCTAAGGTCTAAAATAATGCAAAGTAAATAGGAAGCGATAATGAAAAGCGAGGATCAACAATATAAGAAAGGACTAGGGTTAGGTCGGGTTCAAGGGTGTCTAGGTGGTCAAGGGAGAACAAGGGTGTCGGTGCAATCCACTAGCCTTGGTTACGCCAGGGCTCTAGCACTTAGAAGGCCAAAGGAGTCTCTACACTACGCTCTCGCTAATAATGATGATATCCAACAAACTAACATGCAATAACATACCAGAGGAAACAAGGAAACATGAATTTCTCAATCATAAGTCTACTTGGCATTTCATCAAACGTGTTATGTGCACAATGATAGGAGGCAAGGTAAATGTCACCACACACCACCAATTTCCACCCTAATCACCCATTAGTCAACACCCAATCCCCCTACTAACCCTAGCAAGGAAATCTACTCACTCATGCTCAAGATGACAACCACAACACACATCACCAAACAAGCGTAACAATGAAGGTTAATGATATGAGATTGAGTATTATCAAACAAGAACATATAAACAAGAAAAAACTAAAGTAAAGAAGATTAAAGAAAAGAGAAATATTACCAAACACAAATGAAAGACAAAACATTGAATCTTGTATAAAATTAACCCAAGAAGTATCTTCAATGTTGTCAATAGAGAAGAATTCCTCCAAAGATCTTCAATTACACAAGGTCTATTTAGGATTAAACTAGAATTAAACAAACATTAAGGAAAGATTAGGCTAAAATTAGGAGTTTCTATCTAGAGTTTCGTGCCTACAAATGATTACAAGAGGAACTATTTATAGGGTAGGAAGAAAGGGGAGGAGGCAAGAAATCAAAACCGGGTACTGCAGGGGCTACACGACCGTGTAGCAGTGGTCACGGTCGTGTAGAGTGTCTCGACCTGACCGTGTCATGGGGGACACGATCGTATAGGCTTATGTCGACAAAGTTGTGTCCTTCGCGACCCGTGTAATATATACCTCGTTATTTTCCGAGTCATTTATAAGTCGTTACCTTTCTATTATATTTAAATCGGGTTATAAATTGGAAAAAAAATTATTTTCGATGTCATAATATTTTTGGGTCTTTCTAAAATAATACGTTTTTGGGCTATTTTAAAAGTGAAACGTTTATTTTTCGAAACCAATTTGATTTTGGATTGACCTTTGAGCCAAACACGAAAAGGAAAAAAAAACTAACTACTTAAACCCTACGTATCACACCCCCAACCCCCATCATTCAATTCATTCATTCATCCCAGTTCTGCCACACTACCACAACTTTGTCCTCCCTCTTTTCTCCCGGTTTTTCAATCAATCAACCGCCCAGAAAATCGATCCTTGATCCTTACTTACACCAACAAGTTTTACATTCTTCTTCATCTAAATTTTAAGTTTCTTAACCAATTGTAATTTATACTTCTTATAATTAGTGAGTCAATAATATAGTACTCCGTATGTCTTAATATTTTAAGTTTGATAACTTTCTTTTGTGTTTAGTTAAAATGTTTTCTCATCATAAATTTAACGATTATGTGAGTATGTAAACATTCGGGCAGAAATATGGGTTTCGGTGTTGGGTTGCTAATTTCATGCGGGTCACAAATACTGTCGTATTACGGGTTTGGTGACAGGCGATGAGCAGAGGTGTAAATAACATAACCAAATTGAAATTGATGGTGTTGGGCACGTGGATATTGGAGAAAAAGGAAGAAGAAGAAGTCAATGGCGTTGATGCGGATTACATTAAAATTAGATGATATCTTGCACATAAGTGACTTATATGAAAATAAGAGAGAGCTTAAGACAATAAGTAAATTAGAGTTTTTTTTCTAGTCTTGAGACGAGTCTATTTGGGTCAATTAAGACAACTTGTCAACTATATATAAACTAGATGGGTTACTTATGGGACGAGAATTTAGACTAGTTATAGTAATAAGTTGGTGTGTAAGTTTGGACCGTCTTGATTTTAGTTGGTGAATATTGAATCCAATTTATATTATTTGTAGCTTGTGTGTTCGAGGAGAAAGATTTTTTGGATTAATATTAGCTTGGATTTATCGTCTCAAGAGGTAAGGACATTTTAACCTTTTCACCTTTAAGTAAAGGGCATGTTCGGTTTAAATTATATATATGAAACAATTTTATAATTATTTTGTCAATGGTGAATTTTTATGATACTCATGTGATATTTTGGATAATGGAACTTTGTGACACAAGTCACATATTGACATTATTTCGGTACAATTTTTTGTGGTTATAACAGACTTTGAGAGTTCTGTTGGTCTATGAAGTTAATGTGCGTTTGATACGTCCCTGGGATTTTGTCCCGAAACTGAACTGTACTCCTGGCCCGAGTTATGTTAAGTAGGGGTTTTCGGCCCCACTTGCCAGGTAGTTAGACTTTCTCCTTTTGCAGTCTCATCCTACTGACTGCCCAAATGTGAGTAGTGCGCACTATAATAAGTCTAGCTAAGCATAGGGTGTACCTCTAGACCGTGCAAAAGCGTAGGATGAAACACCCCACATTGATTGACGATGTCCTATTTATGAGCTTTGCTTAAAGGGATTTGAAGTGCTACTCATATCAACAAAATGCACTTTCTTTTCTAGTCATCCATGCAAAAGAACTCTGCATTTAAGCGTGCTTGGCTGGGAGCAATCTTAGGATGGGTGACCTCCTGGGAAGGTTTCCAGGACGCACATGAGTGAGGAAAAAATGCGCTGGAAAGGACTCGTGTTGGTCTGTGGGACCAGTACAAAGCCTGGCGAGCTACCGCGGTTAACATTTCCGGTCCTAGGATTGGGCCGGGGTGTTACAAATGGTATCAGAGCAACCCTTCGACCTTGCATTTGGCACTTAGCGGGGGTGGATTCTGGGTCAGCGGTTATGCTGCCAGGCGCAACAAGGACGTTGCGTTCTTCAAGTGGGAGTGATTGAAACACCCCACATTGATTGAAGATGTCCTATTTATGAGCTTTGCTTAAAGGGATTTGAAGTACTACTCATATCAACAAAGTGCACTTTCTTTTCTGGTCATCCATGCAAAAGAACTCTGCAGTTAAGCGTGCTTGGCTGGGAGCAATCTTAGGATGGGTGACCTCCTGGGAAGGTTTCCAGGACGCACATGAGTGAGGACAAAATGCGCTGGAAAGGACTCGTGTTGGTCTGTGGGACCAGTACAAAGTCTGGCGAGCTACCGCGGTTAACATTTCCGGTCCTAGGATTGGGCCGGGGTGTTACATAGGACCTTGGCACATAGGTGGTGACAATACATTTTGGTTGATTTCTAGTTTTGACGACTGTTTCTACAGTATTGTGGTTTGGTATCGGGACGGTGACTTTCAACTCTTGTTTCAGTTTACTATAAATTATAATTATTGTGTGACATTTCATTTATAATATATTTTATACTCAGCTTTGCTGACGTCCTTTTGTTTTGGGTCGTTCGCCCACTGGAACCTGTACCTATTTGTGTTTTTGGGTACAGTTGATAGGTATACTTGATATGCTGGATGGGTGCATTATGGTTTCGGGATGCTGAGTGAGGAAGGATTTTATTATTTAACATTACCTCCGAACTATTTATATTTATGTTGGATTTTGGTTTGAAGTTGATTGGGGTGGGCCGCCTGTCAATTAGCCGCCAGCTAGGCAGGCCCCGAGACCAGCCCCTAGCAAGAAATTAGAACAAGCATAAAACGCTAAGGTTGGTCGTCAGCTGCTGGGAGCACATGCCAACCCAGCCTGTCGGAACTTGGCAGCTCCCTGCCTGAAGACTGTCTGCCCTGGGAAAATCCCTGGCTGACAGGGCCAGGACCCCCAGGGGCCCTCTCGTCATTTTGCCTAAAGGTAATTGGGAATGGATGGATGAGAAGCCGCCACTTGTCACTTCTCTATCCAACCATTCCTCTTCCCCTTCTCTCTCTTGTGGGAAGGTATAAATACCTCCCCATTTCCCACATGAGAGGGGTTGGATTTTCTCTCTCTAGACTCTTACTCCTAAAAACGCCGCCTAGTTCCTCACGAGCTAGGTTCGTAAAGGCAATTTCACGGACTGACTTAGGCATCGGAGAGGGTTTCCTCGGATAACCTCCGAGGCCCTGTGCGTTCACTGTGCAGGGAGCAGGCCGTTTCCGCCGGGAAGGTCCGATCCAGGGAGTGAGAGGAAGGGGAGATCAAGGGAAATCAAACGATCAATTGCTCACCATTAACCCGATTGTACAACCCGGATCCTAGGCCGGGTGAATTGTTTCCGTGACCGGAACAATTTGGCGCCGTCTGTGGGGAACTTACGGTTGTGCTCACGAGTTACCCACTAAAATCAACCACTCATAATCACAAAATTAAACACAATCATGCCAGAAATCGGTGACGCCAGTGCAGGAGCGGGTCCGACGGTCCCGCCGGTGACCCCCCTGTACGGTATGCCGCAGTCGGAGAGGGTTCCTCCTGCCACGATCCTAGCGGTAGGGGGAACCAATCCCCTCGATGGATCAAACACTGCTGCGACCCCTGAGTTGGGGACACACCCAGGACGTGCTCTCAATCTGACCCCAGCTCAGATGGCACAGGCGGCCGCGTTCTTCTCTGCGATGCTGAATCAGGAATTCACACCTGAGGACTTGGTGGGCAGGGTCGCGTCGGCTCCCAGGCAACCGTCCCCAGTCAGCAGGGACGAGGCCGGGGGCACGAGGCGGACCGCCGCCAGAAATGCTCAGAGAAAAGCGAGAAGAACAGCTCAAGTGTATACGCATGCGCAGAGGCGCATTACTACTGGCAATCCAGAGCCACCTGTCCAGCAGGCGTTCTCCATTCACACAACAGAATCGGCGTCTGGAGGACAGGGGGGCTTATCTCAAGGACTACAGGAGCGCATGAGGCCCAGGGAGCCTGTGTCAAAACGCTTGGGAGAAAGGCCAGGCGGAGTTTTCTCCAGGCTGACACCTGCAGCCAAGGAACAGTCGGCCCCCGGCTTATCCCAAAGCCTGCAATCCCGGCTCAACCGGGGACAACCGCTCGAGTCCAGACACCATCAGGGTGAAAACCTCTGCCACTCTCAGAGGAAGAGGCCCAGGCAGATCTCCCCGGAAACAGAGGATGAAGCGGTAAGCAGGCCACCACCGAGGCACCGCTCCCCCAGTGCGAGGAAACCGACCCATAAACAGTGGGATTCTCACGGTAACCAGTCTGGGGAAAGCAGGTCACGACTAGTGGGCAGGCCCACAAAAACTCCGCTGCACCCTGAGGTACAAGAGTACCCCATTCCAAAAATCAAAATGCCAACCATCAAATTTGACGGGACGACAGATCCTGAAGACCACCTGGCAGCCTTTGAGAGCCACATGGGCATGTATGACGTAGATGATGCCATATGGTGCAAAGTTTTCCCTACCACCCTGGTGGGGCTCGCACAGGGATGGTTCAGAGACCTCCGCCAGGGGTCAATCAGGTTCTTCATAGAGCTGGCTGAAATTTTCCTCGAACAGTATGCCGGAAACAAGAGAAGACGCCTTACCCGTTTCGATCTCATGACCCTGAAACAGAAAAAGGGTGAGAGTGTGAGAGAGTACATGAGAAGGTTTGATCTATCCTACCAACAGGTCAGGGAGATCGATGATTCCACTGCCGCCTACGCCCTGACAATCTCCCTACTTCCAGGGGAAATGAAAAACCAGATGATCAGGGCCCAGCCAGAAACCTTGGCCATGGCCAGAAAGATTGCTGAAGGGTTCATTCTGCAGGAGGAATTCCACGGCCTGACGGATACCCCTGCAGGCCAAACAAAGCCTCAAGGGGGACCGCAGGGTGGAAGGGGCAGAAGTGAGCCAGGCAAGCAAAGGGAAGAGGGAGACACTCCCAAGAAGGAGCGCCCAGTCTACCAACCCAGATTCGACAGTTACACCGCTCTGAACAAATCCAGGGCGGAAATCTTCGAACTGGAAAAAGAAACTGCCAAATGGAACCGCCCAAACAAACCTCGCAGCCCAAAAGGCGACCCCAAGAAATTCTGCACTTTCCACGACTGTATAGGCCACACCACCGAAGAATGCCGTCACCTGAAGGACGAAATTGAGAAATTAATCAGGAACGGATGGTTGGCCAACTACGCAGCTAAAAATAAGTCTCAGAAGGAAGTATCTGAAAAACCCGAAGGGTCAGTGCAAAACCGCATGGTGATCCATGTAATTTCAGGGGGCACCGAAGGCCAGCTCAGTCGAAGAGGCCAAAAAAGACAAATGCGCGAGCTAAGGAACCAGATCTGCTACGCTGAGAAAGCAGGGAGTCCAAGGGGAGTGACATTAAGCATCACCCCTGATGATGCAGGACGCGTGGTATATCCGCACAGTGATCCTTTGGTGCTGTCCCTAGAGATCAGTAACCATATCGTGCGAAGGTGTATGGTGGACACAGGCGCGTACACAAATCTATTGTACAAAGACGCCTTCGAAAAAATGGGCCTGGAAAAAAGGCACCTGCGGCCTGCTCCCGGATCGCTGTATGGGTTCAGTGGGGCAGGCGTGCTGCCCATGGGAGTCATCGACTTGCCTGTAACCTTCGGGGAAGGCTCTACAGCCAGGAATGTTAGGGAAACCTTTGTTGTTGTGGACGCGAGATCTGCCTACAACGCCCTGATTGGCAGGGCCACTCTGGACGAAATCGAGGCGGCCATCTCCATCAGGGCTCTCACCATCGCGTATGTCACTGACTTCGGGCTGGAAGGAAAGGTGCATGGGGACCAGGAGTCAGCCAGACAATGCTACTCCGTGGCCCTGCAAGAGCACGAGAGAGACAGAAAAGGAAAAAGAAAAGCCGACAGTTCCCCCTGCAGAGAAGGTGAAGTCCCAGTCGAGCACCCGGCGCCTGACCGCCTGGAGCCAGGGGGCGAAAGTATGCTGGTAGACTTGGAGCCAGGAAGACAGGTCCTGGTAGGAGCAGGCCTGGAGGAATCCTACCAGACCGAATTGGTCAAACTACTAAAGAAGAACAAAGACGTATTTGCCTATTCAGCAGACGAGATGCCCGGCGTTGATCCATCATGCATCGTTCACAAGCTGAATGTAAGCATGGATGCCCGCCCTGTAAAACAGAAGAAACGAAACATGTCTGCGGAAAAAGACGCAGCAATCAAGGAAGAAATTGACAAACTCTTGAAAGCAGACTTTGTTGAAGTCTGCGACTACCCAGAATGGCTGGCAAATGTTGTCATGGTCAAGAAGTCGTCAGGCGCATGGAGAATGTGCGTCGACTTTACAAACCTGAACAAAGCTTGCCCAAAAGACTGCTATCCGCTCCCCCGAATCGATCAACTGGTGGACGCCACCAGTGGCTACACCATGCTGAGCTTCCTGGACGCCTTTTCAGGGTATCATCAAGTATACTTGTGGCAGCCGGACAGGGTGAAGTGCGCGTTCATCACTAGTTCGGGTACTTACATGTACAAGATGATGCCCTTCGGGCTCAAAAATGCAGGGGCTACGTACCAGCGGTTGGTCGATAAAGTGTTTGAAAAACAAAAAGGCAGAAACATCGAGGCTTACGTTGATGATGCCATCGTGAAAAGCAGGGAAGACAAAGAACACCTGACAGACTTGCAGGAAACCTTCAGGTCCCTGCGCGCTTACAAAATGAAACTAAACCCGAAAAAGTGTACGTTTGGAGTCCGCTCCGGAAAATTCCTGGGGTTCTTGGTCAGTTCTCGGGGTATAGATGCCAACCCTGAAAAAATTCAGGCAGTTCTAGACCACCCTGAGCCCAAGACCATTAGAGACATCCAGCGCCTAACGGGCCGCATGGCCGCCTTAGCACGGTTCATCGCCCGGTCGGCGGACAAGGCCACTCCTTTCTTCAAAATACTGAAAGGAAATAAACAGTTCAAGTGGGGAAACGAGCAGAAAGAGGCCTTTGAGCAACTAAAGGACCATCTTAAGAAGCTCCCCACCCTGGCTAGGCCAGTAGTAGGAGAAAAGCTTTTTCTCTACATTGCAGTAACCAATATAACAGTCAGCGCGGTCATCCTACGAGAAGAGGCAGGCGCCCAGCAACCTATATACTTTGTAAGTCATGCGCTGGGGGCAGCTGAGAAGAATTATCCGATGGTTGAAAAAGCCGCCTATGCGGTCATAATTGCTGCCAGGAAGCTCAGGCCTTACTTTGACGCGCATCCAGTCGTAGTCCTCACCGACCAACCCCTGGAAAAGGTGTTGGAAAAATTTGAAAAATCAGGGAGATTGTTGAAGTGGGCAATTGAGCTGAGTGGGCTAGGTATATCTTACCAGCCGAGAACGGACATCAAGGCCCAGGCCTTGGCAGATTTTCTGGCTGAGTGCTCCCATTCAGGGGAGGAAGAAGCCCCTGCCCAGGAATGGATCGTGTATACTGACGGGTCCTCGACAACCAATGGCGCAGGCGCAGGCGTCGTGCTAACCAGCCCAGCAGGGACTGATTTTGAGCATGCTCTCAGATTTGTTTTCCCAGCATCAAACAATGAAGCAGAGTACGAAGCAGTGCTCGCAGGCGTCAGGCTAGCTAAAGCCGCTGGAGCAGAACGAATTGTCCTGGCGACAGACTCCCAGCTCATCGCCAACCAAATCAATGGAGAATACGAAGCAAGAGACCAAGCAATGGCCACGTACCTGGAGATGGTAAAGGGAGAGTTGTCCGACCTAAAATCATATGAGGTCAAGCAAATCCCCCAATCCCAGAACAACAGAGCAGATGCCCTGTCAAAACTGGCAAGCTCCAGTCTGCAGGACATCCGGAGATCAGTATGGGTCGACGTTTTACACGAAAAGTCTATTAATCCCTGTCAAACGATTAATGCCGTGGAAGAAGAGCTGGAAAGCTGGATGACTCCCATCATCCAGTACAAGAAGCAGGGTATCTTACCATCAGACTCGTTACAAAAGAAGAAGACGCAGGCTAAAGCAGCCTGGTTCATACTCATCAATGGAGAGCTTTACAAAAAGTCTTTTACTCATCCGCTGCTCAAATGCCTGCGGGCGGATCAGGCCGCTGAGGTATTAGAGGATATCCACTCAGGGATATGTGGACACCACATTGGTGGGAAAGCACTGGCCCACAAAGCCCTCAGGGCAGGCTACTACTGGCCTACCATGCTGGCGGATGCCAAGAGCCTGACCCAGAAATGTAGGAAATGCCAACTCTTTGCCCCATCAATCCATGCCCCAGCCCAAGAGCTCAGGCCGATCCTATCCCCCATCCCCTTCGCTCAATGGGGGATGGACATTCTGGGACCCTTCACGATGGCCACAGGAAGCAGAAAATTCTTAATTGTCGCCATAGACTACTTCACCAAGTGGGTGGAGGCCGAAGCAGTGCCCAATATCACTGAACCGGCGGTCAGGAAAGTAATCTGGCGAAACATCATCACCAGATTCGGTCTACCAAAGATGTTGGTATTTGACCATGGCAGACAATTCGATAACGATCCACTGAGAATCTGGCTGGAAAGCCACAACATTTCAGTCGCCTACTCAGCTGTCTGTCACCCTCAAACCAACGGGCAGGCAGAAGAAGCCAACAAACAAATCCTGAACGGCCTGAAGAAAATGGTGGATGATTGCAAGGGTAGGTGGGCTGACGAACTCCCCAGTATACTTTGGTCAATCCGAACTACCAAAAAAGAGTTTACAGGCCAAACCCCATTTGGTCTGGTATATGGAGCAGAGGCACTATTGCCAATCGAGGCAAGGATTCCCTCTCTGCGTTCCCTGTAGTACGACCAGGCTGAAAACAAAGCTGCAATGGTTGAAGCCTTGGACCTGGTAAATGAGCTAAGGGAGGAAGCCAGTACCAACATCGCTGCCTACCAGCAGCGAATGAGGAAAGCTTTCAACAGCAAGGTCCGACAGAGGAGCTTTCAGATGGGCGAGCTGGTTCTGAGAAAGACACAGGCGATTGGGAAGTCAAGAGAGCATGGAAAGCTGAGTGCCAATTGGGAGGGCCCATACCAAGTAACTCAGGTTCTGGGGCCAGGCACATACAGGATAGCCAATCTGGAGGGACAAGAGCTGAGCGCTCACTGGAATGCAGACACACTAAAGAAATATTACGTCTGAACAGGAATACAGGCAGTTTTTACTTTTACTAAAAAAAAAAGAGGCGGAGGACGATCAAAAATGTCGACGGCTCCGACCACTCCAATGTCAAAAAGAATTTTAAGAGAAATGAGAAATACAGATTTATACTCGTTGCCTGTTCACACTCGCGTCTTTCACACACAAACGAGCAGGGGGCAATAGGGGGAGGCCCCCCTGTTGCCAAAATTGGGTAAAGTGAACCCCCCAACGCAAATCAGAGGCTACCCTGCTTACCTCTGGGCAAGCAGGGGGCAGCCCCCTGGACTTTGAACGAAAAGCCAGGGACAGGCCAAGCTAACAAGGACTGGGGGCAGGCCCCCCAACCTTGTATAAAAAACGCAAAAGCCACCCTGCTCACCTCTGGGCGAGCAGGGGGCAGGCCCCCTGGACTTTGAACGAAAAGCCAGGGACAGGCCAAGCTAACAAGGACTGGGGGCAGGCCCCCCAACCTTGTATAAAAAACGCAAAAGCCACCCTGCTCACCTCTGGGCGAGCAGGAGGCAGGCCCCCTGGACTTTGAACGAAAAGCCAGGGACATGCCAGGCTAACAAGGACTGGGGGCAGGCCCCCCAACCTTGTATAAAAAACGCAAAAGCCGCCCCGCTTACCCCTGGGCAGGCAGGACGCGGCCCTCTAGGCTTTTGATCAAAAACCAGGGGCATGCTATGGCAGGCGATTAAACAAATGAGGAAAGAACCCCTGAATTTTAAAACAGTTTGCCATAAAAAGAAAGGAATATCCCACAGAACAAAACCCACGAAGGGTGGAAAGATCTTTACAAAGTCAGAGAAAAATACAAGTAGCAAAATATTACAGAATAACCATAAACACTGGCTCAGTGCGGGAAAATAAAAGCTTTTGTAAAAGAGAAGGGGCGTCATGCAGCATCCTGGTGAGCGTTGGCGTCTGCCTCAGGCTGCCTGGTCACCCGGGCTTCATCCTTGGCGGAATAGAGACTCCGGAAGGCGTCCTCGTCAAAAGTAGGGAACATCTCCCCTATCACCTCCATTACCAGCTCTAGAGAAGAGTTAGCACCACTAGCAAAGCTGGCATCCACTGCAGCCTCAGTCTCCTCAGCCAAAATCTTTTTCTCTTTCGTCCATTCCCCCTTGGCCTGTTCAAAAGCCGACTTGGCCTGTGACAGCTGCTCCTCCAGGACAGTCACTCTCCCCTTCAAGTGCCCCATCTCGGCCAAAGATAGGTTGGCCCGGTCCAACGACTGCCGGCTCTCCTTCAGATCGGCCTCTAACTTGGAAACCTCCTTCACCGCCATTTCCCCTTGCAGCCTCCATCGATCAGCCTGTTTCTTGGCCTCCTCCAACTCCCCCTCTTGCCTTGTCATTTTCTCTTTCAAAGAGCTCATCAAGGAGACGTCCCTCTCTATCATGGCCAGGCGGTCGGGAGGAGGAGCCCCAGGGGTAACTGTTAGCTCCTCATCACTCAGGCGGCTGAGAGCCGCCAGTTCCGCAGATGCCAACATGACCTTGGAGGTGCGCTGAATATATTGAAGCACTTGATGAGAAGTGGAAGTCACCATCTTTGTAAGGCGGTCGGCCAAGACAGCTCCGGAGTCAGAAAGCAGGCCTGATACGTCCACACTATCACCAGCCGTGTAGTGGAACTCCACATTTTCCTCTGGGAAGGGAATGCTAGAAGGCTCACGTGCAGGACGTTTCGCCTCAGGGGTGGAGATATCCGCCTCCAGGTCCACCACGTCAGCACTAGGAGGCTCCCTCTCCCTTTTCCTCCTCGTTTCCAAGGGAACACTCTCCCCAGTCCCCTCGGAATCTCCAGGCTGCGTTCCCTGCGAGATCCGAGGGCCAGCCGGAGAAGCACCCTGTTTTTGACCAGGGGAAGGAGTAGCTCCTGAAGTAACCTCCGCTTCCCCCTCATGAATGCTGGGAGTAGGAGTCGCCGGCTTCGACGAAGGCAGCCGGGGGGGGAGAGGTAATCTTCGACCAGCGGCAAAGTCTTTCACAAGCTTCATGAGGGCCTTACTTCCTTTCCTAAAATTTGGTGGAAGAGAAGGACGCTTTGAAAGAACGTGCAATTCCTCGCTCAAGCCTAGCCTTCTGACCTGCTTCTTGGTCCAGCTCCAAGTGTAGGAATCTGCAGGAAAGGAAAGGCGGTCATCTAAAAAGCAGGGAGAAATAAAATCCCTGGAAAATCGTGACAACAAGAAAACCCTAGAACTACCTTCAAGGCCACGAATCAGGCCCAGGGGAAGCAGGTACTCGTCTGTCGTGATGAGCTCCGCATGAGGGAGCCAGAAAACAGGGCAAAAGTTCCCATGTTTATCCGTCACGATCTCAAACTTTTTTATCAAAATCTTCTCCTTCTCGCTCAGCCTGACTTCCAGAGCCTTCCCCCCAACGCGAGGGTGATACTCCTCACGCGTCTCCATGCGGGTATGGACATGGTTCCTAAAATGTCTAGGAATTTTCCACCCCGACGCACTATGGACATATATGAAATTGTTTTTCCAGTCCTTCAGACTGCTCATGGCCGGCCAGACCAAGGCGTACTTTTTCTGCCTCAGCAGAGACCAGTAACCAGGGGAGCCATCCCCCCCAGATGAAGACACCATTTGGAGGCCAACCATAAAGCGAAGGGCGTCGATGTAGGGCCCCTCGCCATGGAAAAGGCAGGTCCAGGTGTAGGCCACTAATGCCCTAATGGCCGTTGCAGTTAACTGAGCGATGGCGACGTTCATCCTCCTGAAAGTTTCCTCCAGGAAGGGATGCAACGGGAATCGCAGGCCGAATTCTAGGGCCTTATGGAAAACGGCTATACACCCTTCTGGGGGACAGCACACTGTGTCTTTTTCCCCAGGGATCACCACTGTGTACCCCTCCCCAAAATTATAAAACTGCTCAATGGCCTCAGTCGCGTTACATTCCAAGATCAGGTCCCTATTCTTAGCCTCGGGATAGGTCTGTAAGGGAACCACATATTTTTCTTTGTCCAAAAAGTAGGTCCTCCCTCTCTCCCTGCGGATAAGGGGACCGGCCACCCTGGCAGGGTCCACCTCCAGGGCCTCGTCATCTGAATCAATCACATCAAAGGGAGCTGGGTCGGGTGACTCAGCACCCTCTCCCCTGTGATCGTCTTCCTCCCTGGGGCCAACCCCGGAGGAAGAAGCAACGTCATGACGGCTACCGTCGCCGCCGCCAGTTCTTCCGAGCAAAGAATCAAAGGAAAGGGGACGGACTCGCGACATTTAGGCTATAGAAGGGAAGAAAAGAGGCGAGAGATTCGAAAGTTCTAACCTAAGGACGCCGGTGAAGTTGCCAGAAACAGCGACAAGAAGTGATCCTTGCTCCTCGAAAAGAAAATGCTCGGCCAATGAAGGAGATTCAAGAAAGTGTTATGGGGAGTAAGGTATCAAGAAGAGTAAAAGAAGAGAATGAAGGGGGAGAAGGGTTTATATAAAGCCCAAAGAAGTTCAAAAGGCGAATTCCCTGACAAAACCTTCGAGGATCGTCCACGTGTCGCATACTGAACACCAAATGCTCACCTTTTTCAAGAAGAGCCTCGGTAAACAGAAACGTCAGAGAGAAAGGTCAATCAGCGACCTCATTCAAAAAAAAAAAAAAAATAATAATAATAATAAAATAATAACTCATATTAAAAATTCAAATGCACAAAATGTTCATTTCATTAAAACCCTACAAGGGAAAGTTACATCGTGGGACGGATATGAAAGAAAAATACATAAGGCCCAGAAAGTTCCAGCCTGACAGAAATCAAAAGCCCTGCCACGCAGGCCTAGTCATCCCCCAAATCTGGGGAATAATCCCCAGGGCTGCCTGGACTCCCGAGGGCCGAACCCCAGTCCCAACTTGGGGAACCCTGAAAGGGGTCATCAGAAGCCCCGTCTCCGTCCCTGTCGCTCAGGCAGCCAAGACCTTCGCCGTCATCAGAGTCGTGGCTGCTGTCTTCCCAGTCCCTTCCAAAGGGGACAGCTCGGGACTCGTCGCAGGTGCGACAGCCTGTCTTCTTCACAGGCGAAGAGGGACCCGACGCCAGGGAGGAATCGGTGTTAGAGTTGGGGCCGAATTGTTCAGGGTGCAGCCATGGAAAACACTCATGACATCCCCTATCATAACAGCCCCCTCCCTGGGAGCAGCGCCTAAACCTAGGCGCAGCAGGAGGCGAGGACCTCCTAGGGCATTTGCCCATCCTAATGGAGGCCTTCTGACCCCTCCGGCGGAAGCAAAGTCGTGAACAGTGACTCCGGCAAACAGCTAAATAAGCGGCCCGTGCATATCGGAGCCTCCAAAACCCTCTAAAGATGAAGGAAACATGTTTGACCCCACGGCGAATTACGCTTTTCTTGATCCAAGTCATGTTTAAGATAAAGGAGATGGAAAGATTGAAGGTGGGATGAAACACAAATGATAAAGGAAACTGAGGATTTTATACAAAAGAAAGCGCAGCATTAATGAACGCTCCAACCACCCTGGGAGGAGAGCCACCAATCAGAAACTCTTCACGGTTCCCCAAAATCCGCCCAGAAGAGAAGGGTAATCATTACAAAAGTGCTCTCACCCCTTTGCATACCTGACATGAGCAGTGCAAAGTTCCATGGGAAGGCGCGAAACATTAAATGCTGCAACAGACATGGAAGTCAACCCCCCTCCAAGCAAGAGTCGCCAGCAGAAGAGAAGTCTCACTTCCCTCCTACTGACGAAGGCCAATTGATTGGGGTGGGCCGCCTGTCAATTAGCCGCCTGCTAGGCAGGCCCCGAGACCAGCCCCTAGCAAGAAATTAGAACAAGCATAAAA
Source organism: Agrostemma githago (assembly GCA_958450325.1). Taxonomy (NCBI): domain Eukaryota; kingdom Viridiplantae; phylum Streptophyta; class Magnoliopsida; order Caryophyllales; family Caryophyllaceae; genus Agrostemma; species Agrostemma githago. The sequence continues at coordinate 24,761,411 of OY288239.1, read as the reverse complement.
CGCTAAGGTTGGTCGTCAGCTGCTGGGAGCACAGGCCAACCCAGCCTGTCGGAACTTGGCAGCTCCCTGCCTGAAGACTGTCTGCCCTGGGAAAATCCCTGGCTGACAGGGCCAGGACCCCCAGGGGCCCTCTCGTCATTTTGCCTAAAGGTAATTGGGAATGGATGGATGAGAAGCCGCCACTTGTCACTTCTCTATCCAACCATTCCTCTTCCCCTTCTCTCTCTTGTGGGAAGGTATAAATACCTCCCCATTTCCCACATGAGAGGGGTTGGATTTTCTCTCTCTAGACTCTTACTCCTAAAAACGCCGCCTAGTTCCTCACGAGCTAGGTTCGTAAAGGCAATTTCACGGACTGACTTAGGCATCGGAGAGGGTTTCCTCGGATAACCTCCGAGGCCCTGTGCGTTCACTGTGCAGGGAGCAGGCCGTTTCCGCCGGGAAGGTCCGATCCAGGGAGTGAGAGGAAGGGGAGATCAAGGGAAATCAAACGATCAATTGCTCACCATTAACCCGATTGTACAACCCGGATCCTAGGCCGGGTGAATTGTTTCCGTGACCGGAACAGAAGTTGTTTTAAACCGTTTTGGTTTTTGTGGGACTTAAGACTTCCGCTGCAACGTTTTCATTTAGTTATCTATCGGATTTATATTTCTTTTTAATTCTTATACTATTCTTTTGCCTTGTACTTGGTCTTGTGAGCTAAGTGTGGAGAAACGACTTTGAGTTTTTTTGTTTTTTATCCTTCTATTTTGGTCGCAAAAATTTAGGGCTGTTATAGTTGGTATCAGAGCAATAGGTTTTTCCGAAATGTTTTGCAAAATTTGAATTGGTTTAAAAGAAATTCATTCTTTCTAAACAGAGAGTGTTGGGAGGATTGGGTGCATTGCATATGCATGAATTATCTTATTTATATTTATATTTGCCATGGTCTAGTACTATTTCTATCCTTACCTAGTTGAACTGTGTGATGGAGGTGGATGCTATTTACATTAATATTTGCGAATTGAACCTTCTTATGCTTGGACTTAATAGAATATTGTTTATATCTATAGTAACAATGTCTCCACGAAGATATAATGAAAACAATGATATGACCGCTATGATGGCACAATTGATAGCTCCGAATGCAGCTCTTGTCCAAGTTGTGCAACAAATGACCGCTATTACCCAGAATATGAAAGATAGGGTTGAGAATGAGAATGATCCTACACCCACTGTTACTGGAATGTCCGAAGCGGTACAGAAGAAGAAGAACTCGCCGACCTTTACTAGGAAATAAAGGGGATCCTAATGAGTTAGATAACTGGGTTAGAGAGATGGAGAAAAATTTTCTGGCTGTAGGGTGTTCGCATGAATTTCAAGCTAGGATCGCTGTCTTCTATCTAAAAGAAGAGGCGGACATTTGGTGTGGCAGACTATTAAAGAGGACTTGATGAAACCAATTATGGTAAGAAATCCTAATGGCACTCACACACTATATGATAAAGACTAGGATACTCTTAATGAGATATTAGAAGCAGAATTTTTCCAGAACATGTGAAACATCAAAAATTGGCTGAATTTGGAGACCTAAAGCAAACCGATGAGATAAGTGTGAAAGACTTTTATAATAAATTTTTTGAGCTTAGTCATTTTGCCAAAGAGTTAGTGCCAACAGAGGGAATTAAAGCATCTAGGCTTGAGGATAAGTTACATTGGAAGATTAAGGGTACCTTTGCTGAAGAGACATTCACTTCATTAAGAGATGTCTATACTAGGGCCATTAACATTGAAAGGAGTAACCAGAAGATGCAGGCCGAAATGGTGAGTAGTGGGACTAAGAAGAGAGAGTTTCAGGGGAGTCAATCCGACACCCCAACGAAGAGAGGGAATTTCAATACTAACAACAACACTCAACATAAGTCCCGATCATTTTGAGGGAATGAGAAGGAAGAAGGAAATAACTGGAGAGGTAGAAGCCAAGGAACAACTAATGACTTTACACCTCATTACTACTGTAAGTTATGCAAGGGTGATCACCCAGGCGTTGACTGTCAGGGAAATAAGGTGACATGCTACTGGTGCGGGAAGTTAGGACATCGAGAATTCTAGTGTTGGAACAAGAAGGCGGAGAAACCCCGTGCTGCACAATCTGTTATTGCTAGTGTGAATCAGAGTAACCGATTTCAGGGTTAGGGGAAGACGCAGAATTTTGGTAGATCTGCATCTAACAACAATTTTAGGAATCTAGGTCCGACTCAGACCAATACTACCGCAGCTAGTAAACCCACGGGCCAAGTAAATGCCACAAATAATAGCAAGAAGCCTACGGGGAAGCTCTATGTCAGGAATAGGGAGGAAGCCGAAAACACAGACAATGTTTCAGCTAACTTTCTAGTGAACTTTATTTCAGCTCAAGTTCTATTTGATTCTGGTGCATCTCACTCTTTTATTTCAACTAAGTTTGTGGATAAAATGAATGTTGAACCTAGTGAAATTGTGGATTATGATTTTGCCATGCCATCTGTGGACTTAGTGAATTCTAGGAGGGTTTATAGGGATGTGTATGTTTTTATTGGTGATCATGGTTTTAAGGCAAACTTGATAGAATTCCCATTACCTTACTTTGATGTTTTTTTGGGTATGGATTGACTTGGTTCTCATCGGGCTAATACTTATTGTGCATATAGTAAAATTTCCTTAAGAGGTCCTAAAAATGTGAGAGTATCTTATAGGGGTCATGTAAGGGGTCCTAGGGTGAAACTTGTTTCCGTTATGAAGGTGAAAAATCATTTATCTAGGGGAGCTGAGCTGATTTTGTGTCATATAAGAGATTTAAGTGTTGAATACCCCGACTTGAGTGAAGTACCAGTAGTGAGTGAGTTTGTTGATGTGTTTCCTGAGGAGATACTGAGAATCCCTCTTGCTAGGGAAGTTGAGTTCCAAATCGCCCTAGTGCTAGGGACGGGTCCAATTGCTAAGTCACCATACCGAATGGCACCCTTAGATATGAAGGAGCTTAAGAAATAATTAGATGAACTGTTGGAGAAAGGATATATTAGGCCTAGTGTGTCGCCTTGGGGTGCCCATGTTTTATTTGTGAAAAAGAAGGATGGAACCTTAAGGCTTTGTATTGATTATCGAGAATTGAATCAAGTTACTATTAAGAATAGATATCCCTTATCTAGGATTGATTACTTATTTGACCAGTTGAAGGGGGCTTCTGTTTTCTCTAAAATTGACTTGCGATCTGGGTACCATCAATTGAAGATAACTCCTGAGGATGTGCCTAAAACTGCATTTTCTACCAGATATGGTCATTATGAATTTACTGTGATGCTTTTTGGGTTGACTCATGCACCTGCTATTTTATGGACTTGATGAACCGAACTTTTAGGAATTATCTAGATAAATTTGTTGTGGTGCTCATTGATGATATACTGATTTATTCGAAAAATGAGGTAGAACATGTGGAACATTTAAGGATTGTCTTAGGTATTTTGAGAGAAAAACAGTTGTATGCTAAATTTTCAAAGTGTGAATTCTGGTTGGATCAAGTAGCTTTTCTGGGGTATATCATATCTAAAGATGAAGTGTCAATAGATCCTGCTAAGGTTAAAGCTGTTAAGAAGTAGTCTAGACTAAAATCTGTGACTGAAATTCGTAGCTTTTTGGGTTTAACTGGTTACTATAGGAGATTTGTGAAATATTTTTCTAAAATAGCTAGACCAATGACCACAAAATTTCAGGGTTGAGGGATGTGAGGAGTCATTTGAAATTTTGAAGGAGAAATTGACTACTGCTTCGGTGCTAGCCTTACCGGATGGATATGAAGTTATGAAGTTTATACCGATGCATCCAAGAATGGGTTAAGTTGTGTTCTTATGCAGAATAGGAGAGTGATTGCCTATGCTTCTAGATAGTTGAAACCTTATGAAGAAATTTATCTCACTCGTGATTTAGAATTAGCAGTCGTAGTCTTTGCCTTGAAGATTTTGAGACATTATTTGTTTAGTGTACCCTTTAAGGTTTTCTCTGATCACAAAAGCTTAAAATATATATTCACTCAAAAGAAGCTTAATATGAGACAGAGGAGATGGTAAGGATTACGAGATTGAGATTCAGTATCATGAAGGAAAAGCCAATATGGTAGTCGATGCCTTGAGTAGAAAATCCCTTCATGCAATACAGTTAGTGATGAGCTGTGATAAGCTGAGCGAAGAATTTAGGAACTTTGCGTTCCACATGGCAAAGCCAGGAACCCCATCTAATGTGTTATCTGTTGAGAGCGATTTGATAGGTGACATTAGAGAATTGCAGGTTAGTGATAAATATTAGCAGAATAAATTAATGAATGAGCCTACCTTAGCTTGTTCAGGCGCGACGAGAGTGGATTGATTAAAGTTCATGATAGAGTTTGTGTGACTAACCACTAGGAGATCAAGGAAAGAATAATGACCGAGGCACATGCAACACCGTATTCTGTTAACCCCGGGGGTGATAAAATGTACGCGGGCTTGAAATTAGCATTTTGGTTGTCCGGTATGAAGAAACATATTGCAGACTCCGCGGCTAGATGCTTGATATGTCAGAAGGTTAAGAGTGAATATAGGAGACCGCAAGGGAAGCTGCAGCCTTTAGAAGTTCCCGAGTGGAAGTGGAGTTCAATCTCCATGGATTTTGTAGCTAGTTTGCCAAGATCTCAGAAAGATAATAATATGATTTGGGTGATAATTGATAGACTGACTAAGAGTGCACATTTTATTCCAATGAAAGATACCTGGAAGAAGAAGCATCTTGTTGATGCTTATATACATCATGTGGTAAAATTTCATGGTGTTTTAAAAGATATTGTATCAGTTAGGGATGCCAGATTTGTTTCGATATTTTTAGAGAAACTTCAGACAGCTTTGGGAACCAAACTTAAGATGAGCACAACATTTCATCCAGCTATCGATGGTCGGACTGAGAGAACAAATCAAATACTTGAGGATACGTTGCGAGCTTGTGCCTTACAATTTCAAGTAGGATGGGAAGATAAGTTAGATCTTATTGAGTTCTCATATAATAACAGTTACCAGGCTACAATTCAGATGACACCATTTGAGGCGTTGTACGGACGCAAGTGTAGGAGTCCGGTGTGTTGGGGTAATATTAGTGAGCTGTGATTCTAGGGCCTGAGATGATAATCAAATGGTTGAGAGTGTTGGGATTATATAGGACAAGATGAAAGTGGCTCATGACCGTTATAAGAGTTATGTAGATAAGACTCGTAGACACGTGGAATTTGAGGTTGGTGACAAAGTTCTTTTACGTGTTTCTCCTACTAAGTGAATGATGCGGTTTGGTAAGAAGCGCAAATTGAGCCCTAAGTTTATTGGACCGTATGAGATCTTGGAGCGTATTGGCAAGGTGGCTTACTGACTTGATTTACCAGCTGATCTAGAACGAGTACATAATGTGTTTCATGTTTCCCAACTAAGGAAATACATTAGTGGTCCATCACATGTGTTAGACCCAGAGACTATTGAGCTTGATGAGACCATGACTTATGAAGAGACTCCTATTCGTATTTTGGATAGTAAGGTCCAAAAGACCAGTAGAAGTGAAACAAGAATAGTCAGAGTGTTGTGGAAGAATAACAATGTGGAAGAGGCTACTTGGGAAGTCGAGTCAACTATGAAACCAAATATCCTCATTTTTTTGCCTAAGGTAAATTTTCCGCGCTTCGAGGACGAAGTTTTATTTTAAGGTGGATAGAAATATGCATGACTACTTGTTTTTGTGGTAAAAACACGTTCTTGTGTGATTTCATGCTAATATCTATTTATTGGCCACAAATATGAATATTTTGGCTATTGTCGATGCTTAATAAGCACAATGTAATTGGTTATTGGTTATTACTTGAAATTTGACTTGTTTACACATGTTTGTGGTTTATTTGTGCTCAACGGAGTCAATGCACATATTGGTGGTTTTGTGCTCAACGTACATGTTGGTGGTTTGGTTATGTTAAATGCACTTAATTGATTGATTGACTTTGTGCATTACGCACTTGTAAAAGTGGTTGAACTTATGAATATCAAAATTTTGAAATAATGTAAATATTTTTGTCCGACATGCTCTTAACTTGGCAAGTGATACTTTTACCTTAAAGGAGTATGAGAATTTTGGTGATTTTGAACCTTGCTATTATCTTGTGGAGTTAGGTGGTGGTGAAGTTGTGTTACTATGGAATTGAGGAATTAGGTATTTTTTTTAAATTTTGAGGAATTTAGAAATCTGAGATAATTTGAGGAATTAGGCGATTTTGGAATTTTTGGACAATTTAGAAGGTGAGATATCTTAAAGTTACGTGTCTCTTTTGACGGATTTTGGATATATGGAGTAAATGGTTTATCTTGGATATATATGAGAAACTTTGGCGGATTTTGGATATATGAAGTGAAACGAGTTATTTTGGACATTCGTGAGTAATGTGAGACTATATTTTCGAGGATGAGTTCAATTTTCGAGGACGAAGTTTTGTTTTAAGGAGGGAAGTCTGCAATACCCCATTATTTTCCGAGTCATTTATAAGGCGTTACCTTTCTATTCTATTTAAATCGGGTTTTAAATTGGAATTTATTTTCGATGTTGTAAACACCCAGATTCTGACCTGGTGGCTGCGGAAGTGCCATGATTCAAACAATTAAATCTACTGACATACTTAATAGAGGGAGTATTTAATAGTATGAACACCCGATGATGATCGGACTGCAAGACGATGTCGACGCCCGTCCGCACCGCCCGGCGCCCCGCGCGCGCCCGCGCAGGACCTCTGGTTTCCGCGGAGGCCACCCACGCGACCCACCTTGTCGGGGGGCCGTTCCGATCACGCGTACGGGGCGATTTGTCGAACTTCGATTTGGTTGACGATTCGGATTATACTAGACGGATGCGGACACCCGTGTTTCCATTAGAATCGATCGAGACGTGGTTGTAAATGTTTAAAGGCCGACATGTTTGGTAAGACGACCTTTTTAGTGAACCAAATTTGTTGCCAATTTGTGGAGTCGCTACCGAGTCAATTATGGGGACTCGGAAACCGTTCAAGTCAACTTTGATCCTTAGCTGGCTCAAAGTTGAGTGGCACGAGACCTAAAGATAGAGACTTGTACCCTTAAGCACTCCATGCCTAGAATGACTCTTATTGCCAATGGTTTTGGACATCCAGAAACCGTTGATTCTGAGTAAGGGGTAAGGGTACGTATTGCGAAGCCAATGTCCGATAGACATCGACACCCAATCCCGCACGCACATAGTGGCTTCTATTAATCAATCGGTGGACTGATAACGTTGTTCCTTAATTGTGGTCGAAATTCGATAACATTCGTTGTTTTAACCCTATGTCTTTACTATGTCGGTTGTTTAAGGACAAGTAAGCTTGGGAACTCGGTCGCTTAGAGTGGGGCGCCTTGAATTTTGAAGATCAGATTTTGAAACTTTCCAAAACGGAGAAGATGCGTATATTTGAATGACTTGGGGATTAAGACTCCTCGTTAACCCTAGCGCGTCGAGCGCCGGGTCGGCCTCGGGCGTGTGTCTCGAGGTTAGCTCGGCCCGACATGTTGACTCGGGATTGCCTTTGCATATTTCTGGACCGATTCGGGGCCCCGGTGTCAGAATTGACTCTAATTAGTGTCGACGCGACTGTAATGACACGACTAAGACCATTTTGATGTTGAATTAATATTTTCGAGTAATTATTTTATCCGTTCTATAGAAAAACTAGCTAAAACATCGTAATCTCGTGTCGCATTGCAGTCCGATCGTCATCGGGTGTTTGTTGGGCACCCCTGCAGCCACCAGGTCAAAATCTGGGTGTCTACAGAAGCCCCCACTTTGACTGAGGCTTGGACAAAGCAAAAGTGATAGTATAGCTGCCCAGGTCAATCGAGGATTACGACTTGGTGGCTTTCCGTTCAGGTCGTTTTAAGTGTGTTCGACTACGTATTTGAGGCTTGTCAGCCAAGGCTTAGAAATCATACCTGACCTCCTTGCCTACGGTTGCTTGTTGGAGCTCGGGTCCGGGCTTGCAAACTTGTTTTGGGATTGTTGTTTTAGTAATTTTGGTCTTTGACATGGGCCTTTATCTTAAGTCTTTTATTGGTGTCTTAGTTCTGGTTTAATATCCTTGGCGGACGGTTGTGCTGATTTTGGTTTTGCTTTTCGCTTTAGGTATTCCTCTGGGGGTGTGAATTGAGCGCTTAGGGATTGCTTTCAGGTTGATTTGATTGTTCTGAGTGCTTCGGGACTTATTTAAAATTTAACTTAGTGCGACAAGGACTCGTTTAAAATTGAATTGAAATGAGTACGACAGGGACTCATTTAAAATTGAATTGAACTGAGTGCAACAAGGACTCATTTAAAATTGAATTGAACTGAGTGCGACAGGCACTCATTTAAAATTGAATTGAACTGAGTGCGACAGGGACTCGTTTAAAATATAATTGAACTGAGTGTGACAAGGACTCATTTAAAATTGGATTGAACTGAGTGCAACAGAGACTCATTTAAAATTGAATTGAACTGAGTGCGACAAGGATTCATTGAATTGAATTGGACTGAGTGCTACAGAGACTCATTTAAATTTGAATTGAATTGGAATGCTTTGGGATTCTTTAGACTCACAGGTTTTAAAATTTTACCTTCAGAATGCTTTGTTATTCGTTAGGCTTACTGGTTTTAGATTCCTCTTTGGAATGTTTCAGGATTCAATTGAGTTTGTTTTGTTCAGATATCATGTTTGGATTGTCATGTGCTTCGGTATGAGTGGTCTCATTAGTTAGAGGTTTTCATGATTTTTCCCCTGGGGGTTGATTTCGATTAGAGGAGGTTTTGAGGTTTGTTTCATCGGTTGGGGGCAGTAAACTGTCCCATTCCTGCTTATTTTGTTTAGTATAGGAAGGTGCATCTTGCGGCTATTGGGTATCATGACCAAGATGTTTCTGTCTTTGTTTTGTGCCAAACAGTCAGACGCGGGTTCTGAGGCGCCTTGATTCTCAGTTGCCTAGCCCCTAGCGGTTTAGAATTGGGACGCCTGCTCTGAGGCGCCAGGGATTTTGAGGGACAGGTTCACTTAAAGTCAGCGAAGGAAAGGGGGCGATCTTCATTCGTCTCAATAACGAAACGCGCGACACCTCCCGCCTTAAACCCGTACTTTCGATTTTGCTCAACCGATTTCCATCTCGATTTTTGCCATATTCGATTATGTCGACCTCGGGTAAGTGTTCCTTACTCACCTATTGTCGGTTTGTGCTTAATTAGATTGATTGTGGGTCGATTTTGTTTAAACCCTAGAAATTGATTTGGGCATTTTGATTTTGATATGTTTCGATGCTTACTCTTGGTCCCCTTGTTAAATTAAGATAGAATAGAGCTTGATAGGGTAGTTATTAGCTTGATATGAAGCTTAGAGGTGCTTTAATGGCTTTCTATGGGTGGAAATTGGAATGCTAGGGTTTAGGGATTATTTTCCCAGTTATTCTCGTACTTGACATTTGTAATCTCGCTTGATTAGCAATTGTGACGTTATGAATGACCTCCATGTCGAGTTTTGTGAGTCAGAATGCATCCTAGGTCTTTCCGTGATGGTTTGTGTGGCTTACGACGGACCGAATGATACCGTATCGATGCCGGATTTTCCAAAAACCACTTTTATCGCGACCGGGGTCAAAAATGGGTGCTAGTGGATCTTTCGGAATTTTGATATATCTATCCGAAATTTTGAGCTTTATTTTAACCTGTTTGGGCTGCTTTCACTTGACCCGAAACGCGTCTTTTATTTTGTTTTGCAGCTAGAGATGACACAGAACATCCCGAGGGAACTCCTACGATTGGTACTAGCGGAGAGGCAGTTGGGTCGAGTTCGCTGACTCCCCCGGGGGAGGGGGGGGTCCGTTAGAGGCGACAGAGCGTTTCTTCGCAGCGCCTTGAGCCTGGGGGCCGTAGACGAGGATGGTTTCGATAGCGTCACATGCGTAGATTGGCTGTGACGGTTTCCAGGAGGACCCTTCTCCCTGGACCTGTCGACGAGGGGGAGGAGATTATCTACGAGGATCCCCCTTGGGCTCGAGATTGGGACGGTCATCAATTACTGTTACGTCCCGATTTACATATCTCTAGCCGTGTTGTTAACGGCCAGGTGAGTATCTCGACTCGTGTTGGCTCGAGTTTTGATTTCGGTTTGCACTGGTTTATTTTGTTTATGCTTTTACTGTATCGGCTTGCAGTCCCCCGACTCGATGAGGACCTTCTCGTGTTTTACTACGTGCTTGGAGATTTATTCTCTGAAGCTTAGCTCCGCGGCAAAGGAGATTATCGCGAGGACGGCTTTAGGTCCTTTGGTCGGGCACTGGGTTTGATTAGTAGGTTGCAAGACTATGTGCAACCTTATGGTAATTAGAGCAATGATAGATTGCTTTCGTGACACGACCTCGACATTCCATATGTCGTTCGGGGAGGTTGGGATGACCTTAGAGAACTTTGAGGTGATCACGGGTTTGCCCTGGGGTCCTGAGATGATTAGGTGGGTTCCTAAGAGGCCTAGGTTCGATAGCGACGAGGTTAAGGGTTTGATTGGGGACTGTTTAGAGCGTGAGGCTTACAGTGCGCCCCATGCTTTGCTTTGGTGAGCTCGTACATAACCGACCACTTTAAGAGGGTGGCGGTGATAGAGGGATGAGTGCCCAACACGCCGGTGCAAGATGCCAGTCTGTGGTTGTGGTACTTCCTAGAGTGGACCCACTTCTCGGATAAGGGCGAGAGGTTTAGTACTAGGATTTTGCCTTTCCTGGTTGGCTTGGATCAACTAGGACGTTTTGACAGGGTGACCGCGGATTTCGCGGAGATGACCCGTTGCCTACATGTCATGGTGAGGCCGCAGAGGGAGGACTCCGGCTCAGCTTTACCCATCATGGGTCCAGGTCTCGTACTAGAGGTTACTCATGATTTTTGTACTCGGTTTCAGGTTTTACTTAGTTCAGTTTGGTTTTGCTGACGATGTTTTTCGGGTTTTGCAGGCTTGGATCTACTCTTACTTCCCTTGTTTGGCACCCAAGACGGTGCGCGTTCGCCCGACTAAGTTCTCGACTGGGATTGAGTGAAGGTTGGCCCAGGCCAAGAGCACGACGAGTCACTACTCATCGGAGAATGTGCTGGTGAACCAGCTACGCCTCGAGGATGTAAGTTTCTTTCTTACAGTTTGTTTTCCTTATTAGCCCCCAAGGATAGGAGTCTAACATGTTGGTTTGCTTATGTAGTTTGTGGCCCTCCCTTGGGCCGACTACGAGGGTTTGCTCGAGGACGTGGGGGCAGAGTTGAGACCTAGGAGCTACAGGAGGATGCTCCTTCCTGCGTTGTTTCGCCCGGTGTGGTATATGGGCGAGAGGTTGGCGCGTCAGTGTTTATATGACGAGTTCAGGATGCCAGTTGATCCTCCCCGGACCATGTTTAGACCGCCGACCACCGCAGAGACTCGCAAGGGTAGGGACAGAGAGAGAGAGGCGATGCACTATTGGTGCCCGGTGCCTCCTATGTGTCTCACGTCTGCCAGCAGCTAGCTTGCCACCGCCTTGTGGTGAGTACTCGTTTTTTTTAATGTTCGTTTTGTTCAATGGTTTAGTGTCTGCTTGCATTTTGAACGATTTGCATTTCCTTCAGCTGGCCGATCCGGCTGATGCTGTTCAGCCCCCAGACTTCCCCTTGACAGTGCTTAGGGTTGATGCGGCTGGGGTGGCCTTTACGGAGCCTCTTCCCCCGTGTTTCGCTGAGGAGACGGAGGTTGGGATGGAGTGGCATGACCGGGTGTACCGGATAAGTTTCGGTATTTGCTTCGAATTCGGCTTTTGAGGGCTAGGTTTTGTTTCACTAATTTGTTTGGTTTTGTCTTTCAGGTTTCGTCGGTTTCCTATCAGTAGTTGTGGCAAGTTGCCAACTGCTTTCGGGTACGCGTCGAGAGCGGCTGCTGCCTCTTTCCGTGATACTTCGGGACCTCGATCGGTAAGTATGCTTTCTTTAGGGTTGGTTTTCTAGGCTGGTTGTGTGTTTCCCTAAAGGATAGTTGTATTTGCATGATGTTCCGGATATGGTGAGGCAGTTGGCGACTCGGGTGATGACGGAAGGGATTTGTCGTGAATCCCACCGATCAAATAAAACCGGCAAAACCTAACTAGGGTAGCTAGGGTAAGTCGGGTCGAATCCACGGGGACGGTAATGTATAGCCTAGACTAGGTCGGCCCAAATACTAGACTAAGTCAACGAGCTACGCTAGAGAATGATAAGAGGGAGAGAAGGCTAGACTAAGACTAAAGTACCGGAGAAACAAACAAGGAAAACGGGTTAGGATTAGGTCGGGGTCAAAGGGGTAACGGAATGGTCAAGGAAGAGCTAGAGCGAAGGAGGTAGTAGGGTGATCTAGGTTGGTCCGGGCTCTCGCAACTTAGACTGACCTAGAGGTTCCACATGGAACCCATTTCGGCGACACACACGACAAAGGAAGGCAAGAAAAACAAGCATTCTAACCTACTTAGTCATTCAAGCATTCCAACAAACATGTAATATGCATCAACCAAGAGGAAACCCAAATCTTCCACCAATTCTTCCAACAAACCCTTAATCACCCAATTAACACCCTAATCACCCTACTAACCCTAGCAAGAACACTACTCTAACATAATCAACTTAAAACTAACAAGAACAAGATGAATCAACATAAACATTAAAACAAACATAAACAAACTAGTGATAACTATGAACTAAGAACAATAAGATGAACAAAGATTAAAACTTGGATGAATAAACAAGATAAAGAGTAAAAAGGAAGAGAAGATTATACCATACTAACAAGAGAATGAAAAGGAGAACACTTGCATAGAAGATAACCCAAATTCATCCACCAAGGTTGTCAATCTTGGATGGATTCTTCAAGAGATTCAATAATACAAGATTAAACTAAGATTAACTACTAATTACCGACTAATCCTTTATATATTAAAGTAGGCACCGGTGTCAATGACGTGGCACTGCTTATTGTTGAGCATTTCAGAATACTCAATCCTCATTAACCCAAGTTAATTATGTAATTATGGTAAATCTTTTCTTTCATAAAAAGAAATTAAAAATCCACTTCAAAGATTTGTATCAATCCTTTATATAATAAAGTAAGCACCGGTGTCAATGACGTGACACTGCTTATTGTTGAGCATTTCAGAATACTCAATCCTCATTAACCCAAGTTAATTATGTAATTATGGTAAATCTTTTCTTTCATAAAAAGAAATTAAAAATCCACTTCAAAGATTTGTATCAATCCTTTATATATTAAAGTAAGCACCGGTGTCAATGACGTGACACTGCTTATTGTTGAGCATTTCAGAATACTCAATCCTCATTAACCCAAGTTAATTATGTAATTATGGTAAATCTTTTCTTTCATAAAAAGAAATTAAAAATCCACTTCAAAGATTAGTATCAATAGGTTTTGAACCCATAACTATCAAACCAAATTTCAACACCTTAACCATTGCACCATTCCAATATTCGTTATTAAAATTGTATAAAAACAATACATATACTTTATAGGTTTGGGAGAATTACATAGTAATTAATTCAGGTTTCCCTATAATTCACATTTGAGACCTATACTGCATCTCTATATCTAATTAATTGAAAATCTAAATTCGCAAATTAATTTTCAAATAAGTCATACATCGTTTATTCATTTACGTGTCATTACAAGTAAATCTTTGGCTGACATTGTTGATTATGACAGTTACTAAATCAAAAAAATGTCTTAAACGAAATCGTCCAACAAAAAGTTGTACATAACCCCGTGATTATTCACGGGTATTACACTACTCTATTTCGAATTCATTTTGTACATGAATAGTTAAAAATACTACTCCTATAAAATACTCAACAAAAAAGGTTATAAGAGATCGTCTGACAATATGTACTGGGACGGGATATATTTATCTTTTACACTCTGTTTTAAAAAATTAACAGAGGGTACAAAAAATGGGTGTAGAAATAAAAACACTAAATTAAGTAATAATGATAATATTTTAGAGTTGCAACCCGACCCGTTGAATCAACAAAAATTAAAATTGATAAATTTATATTTATATACTTCAGTATAGTTATCTTTGGATTTATAATTAAGCAATTAATATTTTAAATTAAAATATACTCCGTAATCGAATTTACAATTTAATTAATACATTCGAGTATTTTTTACCATTTAATAATAAAATAATTTAAAATTTGATTTTTTTTATTTAAAATATAAACATTATACTCCGTAGTTAAAGAGTATACGAATAATGTTATACTCTTAAATAAATAAAAATTTGATGAGAAAAATATTATTTTGAGCTTAAATCGTCAGAAGATTTTGTATTTTAATTGATGAAAATATGTCGTTCAGTATTTAAAATTACTTTAAAGTAATTCATGGTCAAGTTTTTCATAAAACAGACCGTCTCTAAACTATTAATTCTACGGAACGTATGCTTTTTCTTTTTTTCAAGTCAAATTTGTGTTCACGGACCCATATGAGTTCTTAAACTTAGATATTGACCATACCGTAAAAATATTATTTCTTTAAATTCAATAATTTCACAAATGTACCACGCAACAATGTCTTTCTGTTATACTACTTAATAATTTTTTTCTATATGTTCTAATGACAAAGAAATGACCTCAATCCCGTGAATTTTCACGGGTTAGTACACTAGTATACACTAATCTAATCTAATCTAACCTAAAGTAGTCTAGGTTTTAGTGTCTAATGAAGTGCCTCCCATTTACAAAACAAGTGAAGAGTATATATAGGGTTACCAATGGAAGGGAGAAGAAAGAAAGGAAATGCGGGCAGCAACAGCACGGTCCCGATCGGGACGGGTTCAACCCGACCGGGACGGTCCTGTCATCCCGACCGGGACGGGTTGGTCCCGACCGGGACGGCCTGGCAGTGACACCCTCAAAAGCGCACTTCATCCCTGACGGGATGAGGTGCATACCCGTCGGGGATGAGTCTTGTAGGCCTCCAATATGACCCTTTTGGTTCCTTCTTGCCTCACATGGACTTCTCATCGATTCTCGGGACTCGGGATCGGGTCTCGGAGGCTCGGGATTGGGTCCCAAGGTCTCGGGGTCGATTCCAAAGCATCGAGTCATCGTTCCTTTACTCCGTTGGCTCCAAAATGTGTATGTATAGAGTCGGAATCGCTCCAACTCTTCCAAATCGGTCTCGGGAACCTGAAACGAACTAAAGGAAGCATAAAAAGCCCCTAAACCGCTCTCAAGGAGCGATTCCACAAGGAAAATGGGACCAAAACACTACGAAATAGGCACTACAAACTACACTTATCAACTCCCC
This sequence comes from Agrostemma githago, assembly GCA_958450325.1. Lineage (NCBI taxonomy): Eukaryota > Viridiplantae > Streptophyta > Magnoliopsida > Caryophyllales > Caryophyllaceae > Agrostemma > Agrostemma githago. The sequence continues at coordinate 24,746,008 of OY288239.1, read as the reverse complement.
CACACTTAACCCTTACTCGCCCTCGAGTAAGCACAAACTAACTACTACTAGCGGAGTGGGTATTAGCGCACCCTACGCCCTTTCAACTCACGCGATAACACTTAGAGGACAAGTGCTATCCGCAAGGCAAGTCGGGTCTTGCGACAAAACTGCGGATGCAACCGGACACAAGACACAAAAACAAACAAACACACAAACGAACACATAATCGGTTGCACCCAAAGAAAAACAAATACCGCTTCCCTCTAAAAGCGGTGAGAGAAGCACCGGTTTAGGACTCGAGGTAAGTGACAACGTTCCCAAGCTAGCAATACAAACCGAGGTGGACTAAACCCTAATAGTATGACGATAAAGCAACAAAAACGTTGGTAACTTACCTAGGTCCTCCTATGTAACACCCGCTATTTTTCCTAAGCATTTTATTCTTTCTGTTAGGACTTCGTCTTAACTCTGTCACTTTTGGCCTCATATTTTATCATTTTACTAAGCTTTATTTTAATTTTTGAGTTTAATAATTTCTATTTTTAATTTTAAAGATTTAAAATTCTTTTAAATCCATTTATTTGGTTTCTTCGTAAACTAAGTAATTTTTCCGCGAGGAATTCTATTTTTCTCCCAATTGACATTTTTAAGCTTGGATTTAAGTTATTCCTTTTTCCTAAAAATGTTTGAATACGTTTATGGAATATTTTCTACTAAGATATATATTTTAGTTACTAAAAACAAGCCATTTATGATTTTATTACGAAGCTTCGCGAATAATTATTTTCTTACGCGAGGTTTACTCGAATTACTTCGAAATGCCTTTAACTATTTTACGATTATACTTTTTATCAACTTATAAATTTTTTGAGACTGTTTTCTCACATTTTGGACCGACTAAGCTCTTGGTCACAAGTTTTATTACATTTTATTTAAACGTTTCATTTTATCACATTAAAACGTAAACATAAGGTAAATCATTTTCATTCATGGTAGCATTTATGTCAAAACTTTTCTTACTCCCTCTCTTATCCTCTTGGCCGGCCAACTATAGGTCTAGATACATTTTGGATTCCTCATTTTGAAGCCTTAATTCATTCTTACTCCTTTAAGTGTAGTAACATCCATCTCCTCCTTTACTCTACATTCATTTTTGCATTAACAAAAATATTCATCACTTCTTTCTTCTCTCTTTTGGCCGGGTACTTCTTACCCTCCTTGGGCTGATTTTTGCTCCATTTCAAGTCCCAATCGCATCATTTTTATCGTCATAATAATCCTCTTTCCGATTCCTTCGTTAAGGTATTAATCGACGTCATTTTCGATCAATTTTTACCTTGTTTTTTTTATTAGTTTTCTCATGGTATTTTTCTGCCATGATTTACGTGTTTGGTAGGATTTTTGGACGATCCCGAAGCCGACGAATATATCGTTGATTCAGACTTGGAGTAGAGGTAACGTCGATGTTACTCGGTATTTCAAGATTTTAATTGAGTATTTGCATGTATATAGTTTTATATTTTATTTTGGCAATATATGTATATCACGGATTCTGGAAAAAATTTTAAAAGTTGAAATTTTGCATGTTTCGATATTTTTATCGCTTTTACGAGATTAACGATTAAATTGTTATATTAATTTGCAAAATCGTAATAATCGGCCTAAACATGTAATATATGTTTATATTCTGGAAAAATGTTGTTTTTGATGATTTTTAGTAATTTAGTATTTTTCTGATATTTTTGATATCGATTATTGAATTATTATCGTTTTCGAACAAAAACGATTAAAAACCGATTTTTAGTTCTAGTACTTAAACATTTTATTTTAATCTGATTTTTGACGTGGTGAAACTTTCTGGTGAAATAGAATTTTCTGAGTTTTTTCATAATTTTTCGGAATTGTTAAGTGGATGAATTAATTAATCACTTTAAATCATCGTTTATCGTTAAAACCGTGTTTGTTGTTTAAATTCTCGATTTCTGGTCTTTGGTTTAAATCTGGAAAAAATTATGATTCTGATGATTTCATATTAAAATGTATTATTATGATTTTTAGTGCCTTAATAAAATGTTAGGAACGATAGGTTTATTAATAAAATCGTTAATTGCGAAAACGGGTTTAAATGACGGTTTTGTTGAAATTTGTTGAATCTGGATTTTGGAAAAATCTAGAAAATTTATATTCTGTAAAATCAGGATTTTAAAAGTGTAATAATAATTTTTGGATATTAATACTTAAATCGTTTTGTAATTACTATTTTTATTAATCGTTATTGTCGAAATTGGACGATTAACGAGAAAACGCTTTAAAAACCGAGTTTTAGAATTCTGGAAATTTTCTTTTCTGGACAGAATGTCCATAAATATAATTTAAATATTTTAAGTAATTTTTGTACTATTTATTAGAGTCTTTAATTAATAAATATTGATTTTCGGACAAATTGTGATTTATCGTTAAAATGCTTCGTCTTACCAAAAAGGATTATTTTTCCAGCAATTTTGAAAGTATTAAATCTGAAACTTTAAGATTTAAATCATCCCTTAACATATTCTAAATATATTCAATGGTTTAATTAAATAAAAGACGTTAAAAGATTTAATTTGACATTTGTCGTAAAATCCTATTTATAATTTTATTGTCGAAGCTAATAATAATTAGGGAATTTTAGCTTTATAACTTTTGAAAACACCCTAATTAGTAATATTAAAATGTTTAAGACATTTTTAATCATCTTATAACACTTATACGATATTTTAATAATTTCATAAAATCAAATGTTCTTACTTTAATAATTAATATTGTTAAGGCCGAAAGTATTAGTTTTATAAATCTATATCGTTTACTAAAATGTGGTATTAGTATGAACTAATATTTTCACTACTTTGATATGATGCTATTTTTAATAAAGTTTCTAAAAATAGAAGTTTCCTAAAAATAGAAGTTTCCTAAAATAGAAAGTTTCCTCTTTTAGAATATAAATGTTTACTTCTTTTATCCTCATATTGTTTATGATGAATACATCTTTTAAATATCGATAATTGTTTGCTTTGGAGTTATGGAATAAGGACAAGTGTGGGTTTAGAGTAATATAGTCTGGGATGTACGTTTTGCCATCAACTGTAAGGCTGGTGTGTCTTTATGGGGCGCATTGGTTGTTGAACTGAGCATGGTTTGTGTTCAGGAGAGTGTATATTTACCTTAAACTTAGATATCGCATCGTATAAGTCGCGTCGGGTTGAACTGGATATGGTTTGTATCCAGGAGGGGTGTACATTACTTAAGCCAGGACCTCGCTGCACGCAGTCCTGTTATGGTTGAGTTGCCTAGTTAGAGACCAAAGTCTAATTTGTTTTGACTAAGTTCTCGAAACTAGTTTTTAGTATTATCCTAGTGAAAGTCTAGATTCTACATTAATCCTATCCATAACGCCATTTTGATTATTTTATTTATTATCGATATAAATTGGCGCAGGTTGGCAAATATCTTTATGTGTCTTCGGAAACCCCTTTTGAATAATTTGTTCGACACTAAATCTTATTTTAATATGATGTTTTACTGTTTTCCATTTTTACTATTTTTCCTATATTAGTAATTACTGTTTTAAAATCCTGTTATACGGCTGGGAGAACGTTGACGTTGCTCCCCACTGATTGTGGCTGTTATGTTTTAACATGGCAGGTATACGTGTTTATTTTCCGGTGGGTGTGGGCTAGCGAGCAGTCTTGGATCCTGCTGATCTTTTAATAATCATGTTTTAAGGATTGTTTAACCTCTTTATGGATTGTTTTAAATTTTAGCCATTTTTATGTATGGCGCATGTTTGACTTTACCAATTTAATTTATTAAGACATAGTTCTGTGTGTTTTAATCCCGACTCTACAGTGTTTCCGCCACTGTATCGCGCTAGAAATTTTAGGGGATTACAGTTGGTATCAGAGCATCACTGCTCCCGACGCTTACACACCTGAAATTAGGGAAAAATACCAGTAAATTATTTAAACAGTAAATAAAGATATTATTAGAAATGGGTAGAAACAGATAAGGACTTAACTGTTAAGATTGTCTGTTCCTGAACTCGATGATTAGCATTGATTTTATGTTGTTATTTGTGAACTTCAAGATGGCCGGAAGAGGTAACCGAAACAACAACAACAACAACAACCGCAACAACAACAACAACAATGATCAAGGAGGTATCGAAGCTCTGGCTGACACGCTACGCAATATAGCGCAGGCTATGAACGAGATGAACAACCGGAACCAGCAGAGGCCCTTCAACTTCTCTCACGCTGCTGAAGGAATGGCTAAAAGCAGATTGGACTATTATGACGGTTCCGTGGACCCTGAAGTCATGAACCGTTGGTTTCGAGTGATGGAAAGACAGTTTGGAATTTACTCCGCCCCCGAGGATCAGAAGGTGGACCTAGCTGTGTTGTACCTGTCAGACGATGCAGACAGATGGTGGAGCCAGGTTGGCCCGACTGCTCTTTAGACTCCAGGATTCAACTGGACTCAGTTCAAGGCTCTCTTAGAGCAGAGATTTTATCCCGAGGAGCTGAGGCGTCAGAGGATGACTGAATTCAACACTCTAAGCCAGAATACCATGTCGGTTGAAGCTTACACCACTCGCTTTCACTTTCTGGCGAATTATGCTGGAGATCTGTTACCCAATGAGAATTCCCGAGCTTTCTTTTATCGAGGAGGACTTCGAGCCGATATCACTCTCAACATGCCCCGGAGTCTCTCAACTGTTAATGAGCTTTATAATGCCGCGCTATACGCGGAATCTTCGATTGAGCGGGTGAAATCTATGAACCCATCATCTGGTTATAAAAGACCTTTCACCCATTCAGGGAATAACTCTTCATCTTCTTCTAAGAAGTTCAACTCTGGAGGTCTGGATTACTTTTCCTTTCTCTTCTTCTTCTACTTTCTTTACTCTAAATTTCTGACTCTACTGTATGCTATTACAGGTAGTGGTTTCAAGAAAAACAATTTCAACTCGAAGCCCAACAACAAGAAGGATTCTAACTGTTTCAAATGCAAGAAGGCCTATCATCCGGGTTTGACTTGTGAGGGTAACCCTATTACCTGTTTCCACTGTGGGGAAGTGGGACATCGTTCTACCTACTGCCCCAACGAAAGCAGCAACCAATACCGCTACTGCAGCTGGCGCTGTCTCTACTTCTGCTCCTCGTAAGGGACGCATCTTTGTGATGAGCCGTGCCGACGCTGAGGCTAATCCTGATGTGGTTACGGGTATGTTTCTGATTTCTGGTGTTAGTGCTTATATATTATTTGATACCGGCGCTTCCACGTCTGTAATATCTTCTACTCTGGCTCCAAAACTATCCTTAACCCCCTGTCTAGCTGAGCCTATAGCTATTTCCCTCCCTTCTGGTGAAGTCGTTGACTGTTCTAAAGCTTATCAGAATGTACCTATTCTCTTTGCTGGTACTATTCTTCCTTCTACTCTCCTTGAGTTCCCTCTCGCTGAGTTTGACGTTATTTTGGGAATGGACTGGTTAGCTCAGTATGATGCAAGATTTCAGTGTCGAGATCAGAAGATTTCTCTGAAGACCCCCGAAGGTGTTCGAGTGACTTACCGTGGTGGTCGAAGACAGAAGGGTATCAAGATTATTTCTGCCATGAAGGCTATCAGAATGCAGAGAAAAGGTTGCCAAGCATTTCTATGTACGGTAACTGTAACTGCTGAACTCCCCAAGCTCGAAGAGGTGCGCATAGTGTGTGATTATGCAGATGTATTTCCTGAGGAGTTACCAGGTATCCCACCCGAACGAGATGTGGAATTCACTATTGAACTCGTGCCTGGTACTGGCCCAATCGCCAAAGCACCTTACAGAATGGCTCCTGCTGAGTTGCAAGAGCTACGCAAGCAATTGGATGAAATGATTGAGAAAGATTTCATTCGTCCAAGTTCTTCCCCTTGGGGCGCTCCTGTACTTTTTGTCAAGAAGAAAGATGGTTCAATGCGCCTGTGTATTGATTATCGTGATCTCAACAAGGTTACGATCAAGAACAAATATCCCCTGCCCAGAATTGATGATCTCTTTGATCAACTTAAGGGTGCTTCCGTTTTTTCCAAGATCGATCAAAGGTCTGGATATCACCAAATTCCCGTCCGTGAATCAGACATTCCTAAGACGGCTTTCAGTTCGAGGTATGGACATTATGAATTCAAAGTCATGCCTTTTGGACTAACCAATGCTCCTGCTGTTTTTATGGATCAGATGAACAGAACTTTCAGGGAGTATTTGGATCAGTGTGTTGTTGTCTTTTTTGATGACATCCTGATTTATTCCAAGTCAGAGGTTGAACATGCAGAACATCTCAAGATTATTCTTGGCATCCTACGAGATCAGAAGTGGTATGCTAAGTTTTCCAAGTGTGAGTTCTGGCTTTCCGAGGTAGCTTTTCTGGGTCATGTTATCACAAAGGAAGGTATTAAGGTTGACCCTGCTAAGATTTCAGCTATCGAGAGCTGGGCAAGTCCCAAAGATGTTGGCGAGATCCGAAGTTTCCTAGGTCTTGCCGGCTATTATCGAAGGTTTGTGCAAGACTTTTCTAAGTTAGCACGACCTATGACTCAATTACTCAAGAAAGAGAATAAGTTTCTGTGGAGTCAAGCTTGTGAAGATGCTTTTTCTGAGCTCAAGAGAAAGCTCACCTCTGCTCCTATCCTGACCCTACCTGAAGAAGGCGTTGGATTTGATGTGTACTGTGACGCTTCTAAGAATGGTTTGGGTTGTGTCCTTATGTAGAACGGTAAGGTGATCGCTTATGGCTCTAGACAGTTGAAAATTCATGAGGTGAATTACCCTACCCACGACTTGGAGTTAGCAGCTGTGGTGCATGCCTTGAAGGTTTGGAGGCATTATTTGTACGGAGTAAGATGCAAGGTTCACACTGACCATAAAAGTCTGCGATATCTCTTCACACAGTAAGATCTGAATGCGAGACAGAGACGCTGGATCGAGTTAGTGAATGACTATGACCTTGAATTGGTGTATTGTGAGGGAAAGGCTAACGTGGTTGCTGATGCCCTTAGCAGAAAGATCCTTCATTCCTTGTCTCCGTGTTCTAGCTTGCCTGAGAAGTTGTCCCGAGATTTTGCCAAGATGTCTATTGATGTTGTGGATGAAGATTATGATGGTCGCCTGTATGCCCTTGTTGCTGAACCAACTCTTTTCCGTGAGATTCGTGAGAAGCAGTTGGATGATCCTTTTGTGGCTGGCATCCGAGAAAAGATGAATCTTGGTAAGGCTCTAGATTTTTCTGTGGATTCCAGTGGAGCACTGAAATTTAAGAACCGCTGGGTTGTCCCTGGTGATGCTGAGGTGAGAAAGCAAGTTCTAACCGAAGCACATAAGACGAGGTACTCTATTCATCCTGGTGGTGACAAGATGTATCGGGATTTGAAGCTCCATTTCTGGTGGCCTCATATGAGAGAGGACATTGCAGAGTTTGTAAGTAAGTGCTTGACTTGTCAGCAGGTGAAGTTCGAGCACAAGAAGCCTGGAGGTTTGCTACAACCACTCCCTGTTCCAGAGTGGAAATGGCAGTGCATATCGATGGATTTTGTGATGGCTTTACCTAGAACCGTGAATGGTAGAAACGGTATTTGGGTTATTGTGGACCGCTTGACCAAATGTGCACGATTCGTCCCAATTCGCGATACTTGGAGTTTGGAGAAGCTCGCAGAAGTGTATATTGCCGAGATCGTCCGTCATCACGGTGTACCGCTCGAGATTGTTTCGGATCGAGACCCGAGGTTCTGCTCTAAATTTTGGAAGGCTTTGCAAGATGCTTTGGGAAGCAAGTTATTGATGAGTACCGCTTTCCATGCTGCTACAGATGGACAGTCCGAGAGAACAATCCAAACTTTGGAGGATATGTTGCGGGCTTGTGCCTTGGATTTCCAAGAGAGTTGGATCCGACATCTTCCATTGGTAGAGTTTTCCTATAACAACAGCTACCATGCTTCTATTAAGATGTCCCCGTTTGAAGCACTTTATGGTCGAAAGTGCCGTAGTCCCATCTGTTGGGATGTTCCCGGTGAAGTAAAGATTTTGGGCCCGATTTGTTGGCTCAGACTATTGACGTTGTGAATGTGGTCCGATCTAGGATGAAGTCTGCCCAGGATCGACAGAAGTCGTATGCTGATGTTCGTCGCCGACCTTTGGAGTTTTCGGTTGGTGATCTGGTGTTCCTGAAGGTATCACCTATGAAAGGGGTGAAACGGTTTGGGATTAAGGGCAAGCTCAGCCCTAAGTTCGTTGGCCCATACCCTGTGATCGAGAGAGTGGGCGAAGTTGCTTATAAACTGGAATTGCCTGCATCCATGGGTAAGGTTCACGATGTATTTCATGTTTCTCAGTTAAGTAAATATGTTAGTGATCCCGAGCACGTGTTGGAGCCCGAGATTGTGGATCTCGAGCCGGATTTGACTTATGAAGAAAGGCCGGTGAAGATCACTGATCGCCGCGAGAAGCGTTTAAGGAACAAAGTTGTACCTCTGGTGAAGGTTTTGTGGCGCTGTAATCGGTTTGAGGAAGAAACATGGGAAACCGAGTCTTCGATGCGAGCTAAGCATCCTCAACTCTTCGAGTAAGGTAAACCTCGATTTCCTATCTGCTTATTCTTAGTTTCGAGGACGAAACTTTCTTTTAGTGGGGAGGATTGTAACACCCGCTATTTTTCCTAAGCATTTTATTCTTTCTGTTAGGACTTCGTCTTAACTCTGTCACTTTTGGCCTCATATTTTATCATTTTACTAAGCTTTATTTTAATTTTTGAGTTTAATAATTTCTATTTTTAATTTTAAAGATTTAAAATTCTTTTAAATCCATTTATTTGGTTTCTTCGTAAACTAAGTAATTTTTCCGCGAGGAATTCTATTTCTCTCCCAATTGACATTTTTAAGCTTGAATTTAAGTTATTCCTTTTTCCTAAAAATGTTTGAATACGTTTATGGAATATTTTCTACTAAGATATATATTTTAGTTACTAAAAACAAGCCATTTATGATTTTATTACGAAGCTTCGCGAATAATTATTTTCTTACGCGAGGTTTACTCGAATTACTTTGAAATGCCTTTAACTATTTTACGATTATACTTTTTATCAACTTATAAATTATTTGAGACTGTTTTCTCACATTTTGGACCAACTAAGCTCTTGGTCACAAGTTTTATTACGTTTTATTTAAACGTTTCATTTTATCACATTAAAACGTAATCATAAGATAAATCATTTTCATTCATTGTAGCATTTATGTCAAAACTTTTCTTACTCCCTCTCTTATCCATTTGGCCGGCCAACTATAGGTCTAGGTACATTGTGGATTCCTCATTTTGAAGCCTTAATTCATTCTTACTCCTTTAAGTGTAGTAACATCCATCTCCTCCTTTACTCCACATTCATTTTTGCATTAACAAAAATATTCATCACTTCTTTCTTCTCTCTATTTTGGCCGTGTACTTCTTACCCTCCTTAGGCTGATTTTTGCTCCATTTCAAGTCCCAATCGCATCATTTTTATCGTCACAATAATCCTCTTTCCGATTCCTTCGTTAAGGTATTAATCGACATCATTTTCGATCAATTTTTACCTTGATTTTTATTAGTTTTCTCATGGTATTTTTCTGCCATGATTTACGTGTTTGGTAGGATTTTTGGACGATCCCGAAGCCGACGAATATATCGTTGATTCAGACTTGGAGTTGAGGTAACGTCGTTGTTACTCGGTATTTCAAGATTTTAATTGAGTATTTGCATGTATATATTTTTATATTTTATTTTGGCAATATATGTATGTCACGAATTCTGGAAAAATTTTTAAAGTTGAAATTTTGCATGTTTCGATATTTTTATCGCTTTTACGAGATTAACGATTAAATTGTTATATTAATTTGCAAAATCGTAATAATCGGCCTAAACATGTAATATATGTTTATATTCTGGAAAAATGTTGTTTTTGATGATTTTTAGTAATTTAGTATTTTTCTGATATTTTTGATATCGATTATTGAATTATTATCGTTTTCGAACAAAAACGATTAAAAACCGATTTTTAGTTCTAGTACTTAAACATTTTATTTTAATCTGATTTTTGACGTGGTGAAACTTTCTGGTGAAATAGAATTTTCTGAGTTTTTTCATAATTTTTCGGAATTGTTAAGTGGATGAATTAATTAATCACTTTAAATCATCGTTTATCGTTAAAACCGTGTTTGTTGTTTAAATTCTCGATTTCTGGTCTTTGGTTTAAATCTGGAAAAAATTATGATTCTGATGATTTCATATTAAAATGTATTATTATGATTTTTAGTGCCTTAATAAAATGTTAGGAACGATAGGTTTATTAATAAAATCGTTAATTGCGAAAACGGGTTTAAATGACGGTTTTGTTGAAATTTGTTGAATCTGGATTTTGGAAAAATCTGGAAAATTTATATTCTGTAAAATCAGGATTTTAAAAGTGTAATAATAATTTTTGGATATTAATACTTAAATCGTTTTGTAATTACTATTTTTATTAATCGTTATTGTCGAAATTGGACGATTAACGAGAAAACGCTTTAAAAACCGAGTTTTAGAATTCTGGAAATTTTCTTTTCTGGACAGAATGTCCATAAATATAATTTAAATATTTTACGTAATTTTTGTACTATTTATTAGAGTCTTTAATTAATAAATATTGATTTTCGGACAAATTGTGATTTATCGTTAAAATGCTTCGTCTTACCAAAAAGGATTATTTTTCCAGCAATTTTGAAAGTATTAAATCTGAAACTTTAAGATTTAAATCATCCCTTAACATATTCCAAATATATTCAATGGTTTAATTAAATAAAAGACGTTAAAAGATTTAATTTGACATTTGTCGTAAAATCCTATTTATAATTTTATTGTCGAAGCTAATAATAATTAGGGAATTTTAGCTTTATAACTTTTGAAAACACCCTAATTAGTAATATTAAAATGTTTAAGACATTTTTAATCATCTTATAACACTTATACGATATTTTAATAATTTCATAAAATCAAATGTTCTTACTTTAATAATTAATATTGTTAAGGCCGAAAGTATTAGTTTTATAAATCTATATCGTTTACTAAAATGTGGTATTAGTATGAACTAATATTTTCACTACTTTGATATGATGCTATTTTTAATAAAGTTTCTAAAAATAGAAGTTTCCTAAAAATAGAAGTTTCCTAAAATAGAAGTTTCCTAAAATAGAAAGTTTCCTCTTTTAGAATATATATGTTTACTTCTTTTATCCTCATATTGTTTATGATGAATACATCTTTTAAATATCGATAATGGTTTGCTTTGGAGTTATGGAATAAGGACAAGTGTGGGTTTAGAGTAATATAGTCTGGGATGTACGTTTTGCCATCAACTGTAAGGCTGGTGTGTCTTTATGGGGCGCATTGGTTGTTGAACTGAGCATGGTTTGTGTTCAGGAGAGTGTATATTTACCTTAAACTTAGATATCGCATCGTATAAGTCGCGTCGGGTTGAACTGGATATGGTTTGTATCCAGGAGGGGTGTGCATTACTTAAGCTAGGACCTCGCTGCACGCAGTCCTGTTATAGTTGAGTTGCCTAGTTAGAGACCAAAGTCTAATTTGTTTTGACTAAGTTCTCGAAACTAGTTTTTAGTATTATCCTAGTGAAAGTCTAGATTCTACATTAATCCTATCCATAACGCCATTTTGATTATTTTATTTATTATCGATATAAATTGGCGCAGGTTGGCAAATATCTTTATGTGTCTTCGGAAACCCCTTTTGAATAATTTGTTCGACACTAAATCTTATTTTAATATGATGTTTTACTGTTTTCCATTTTTACTATTTTTCCTATATTAGTAATTACTGTTTTAAAATCCTGTTATACGGCTGGGAGAACGTTGACGTTGCTCCCCACTGATTGTGGCTGTTATGTTTTAACATGGCAGGTATACGTGTTTATTTTCCGGTGGGTGTGGGCTAGCGAGCAGTCTTGGATCCTGCTGATCTTTTAATAATCATGTTTTAAGGATTGTTTAACCTCTTTATGGATTGTTTTAAATTTTAGCCGTTTTTATGTATGGCGCATGTTTGACTTTACCAATTTAATTTATTAAGACATAGTTCTGTGTGTTTTAATCCCGTCTCTACAGTGTTTCCGCCACTGTATCGCGCTAGAATTTTTAGGGGATTACAGTTGGCCCGACTGCTCTTCAGACTCCAGGATTCAACTGGACTCAGTTCAAGGCTCTCTTAGAGCAGAGATTTTATCCCGAGGAGCTGAGGCGTCAGAGGATGACTGAATTCAACACTCTAAGCCAGAATACCATGTCGGTTGAAGCTTACACCACTCGGTTTCACTTTCTGGCGAATTATGCTGGAGATCTGTTACCCAATGAGAATTCCCGAGCTTTCTTTTATCGAGGAGGACTTCGAGCCGATATCACTCTCAACATGCCCCGGAGTCTCTCAACTGTTAATGAGCTTTATAATGCCGCGCTATACGCGGAATCTTCGATTGAGCGGGTGAAATCTATGAACCCATCATCTGGTTATAAAAGACCTTTCACCCACTCAGGGAATAACTCTTCATCTTCTTCTAAGAAGTTCAACTCTGGAGGTCTGGATTACTTTTCCTTTCTCTTCTTCTTCTACTTTCTTTACTCTAAATTTCTGACTCTACTGTATGCTATTACAGGTAGTGGTTTCAAGAAAAACAATTTCAACTCGAAGCCCAACAACAAGAAGGATTCTAACTGTTTCAAATGCAAGAAGGCCTATCATCCGGGTTTGACTTGTGAGGGTAACTCTATTACCTGTTTCCACTGTGGGGAAGTGGGACATCGTTCTACCTACTGCCCAAAGAAAGCAACAACCAATACCGCTACTGCAGCTGGCGCTGTCTCTACTTCTGCTCCTCGTAAGGGACACATCTTTGTGATGAGCCGTGCCGACGCTGAGGCTAATCCTGATGTGGTTACGGGTATGTTTCTGATTTCTGGTGTTAGTGCTTATATATTATTTGATACCGACGCTTCCACGTCTGTAATATCTTCTACTCTGGCTCCAAAACTATCCTTAACCCCCTGTCTAGCTGAGCCTATAGCTATTTCCCTCCCTTCTGGTGAAGTCGTTGACTGTTCTAAAGCTTATCAGAATGTACCTATTCTCTTTGCTGGTACTATTCTTCCTTCTACTCTCCTTGAGTTCCCTCTCGCTGAGTTCGACGTTATTTTGGGAATGGACTGGTTAGCTCAGTATGATGCAAGATTTCAGTGTCGAGATCAGAAGATTTCTCTGAAGACCCCCGAAGGTGTTCGAGTAACTTACCGTGGTGGTCGAAGACAGAAGGGTATCAAGATTATTTCTGCCATGAAGGCTATCAGAATGCAGAGAAAAGGTTGCCAAGCATTTCTATGTACGGTAACTGTAACTGCTGAACTCCCCAAGCTCGAAGAGGTGCGCATAGTGTGTGATTATGCAGATGTATTTCCTGAGGAGTTACCAGGTATCCCACCCGAACGAGATGTGGAATTCACTATTGAACTCGTGCCTGGTACTGGCCCAATCGCCAAAGCACCTTACAGAATGGCTCCTGCTGAGTTGCAAGAGCTACGCAAGCAATTGGATGAAATGATTGAGAAAGATTTCATTCGTCCAAGTTCTTCCCCTTGGGGCGCTCCTGTACTTTTTGTCAAGAAGAAAGATGGTTCAATGCGCCTGTGTATTGATTATCGTGATCTCAACAAGGTTACGATCAACAACAAATATCCCCTGCCCAGAATTGATGATCTCTTTGATCAACTTAAGGGTGCTTCCGTATTTTCCAAGATCGATCTAAGGTCTGGATATCACCAAATTCCCGTCCGTGAATCAGACATTCCTAAGACGGCTTTCCGTTCGAGGTATGGACATTATGAATTCAAAGTCATGCCTTTTGGACTAACCAATGCTCCTGCTGTTTTTATGGATCAGATGAACAGAACTTTCAGGGAGTATTTGGATCAGTGTGTTGTTGTCTTTATTGATGACATCCTGATTTATTCCAAGTCAGAGGTTGAACATGCAGAACATCTCAAGGTTATTCTTGGCATCCTACGAGATCAGAAGTGGTATGCTAAGTTTTCCAAGTGTGAGTTCTGGCTTTCCGAGGTAGCTTTTCTGGGTCATGTTATCACAAAGGAAGGTATTAAGGTTGACCCTGCTAAGATTTCAGCTATCGAGAGCTGGGCAAGTCCCAAAGATGTTGGCGAGATCCGAAGTTTCCTAGGTCTTGCCGGCTATTATCGAAGGTTTGTGCAAGACTTTTCTAAGTTAGCACGACCTATGACTCAATTACTCAAGAAGGAGAATAAGTTTCTGTGGAGTCAAGCTTGTGAAGATGCTTTTTCTGAGCTCAAGAGAAAGCTCACCTCTGCTCCTATCCTGACCCTACCTGAAGAAGGCGTTGGATTTGATGTGTACTGTGACGCTTCTAAGAATGGTTTGGGTTGTGTCCTTATGCAGAACGGTAAGGTGATCGCTTATGCCTCTAGACAGTTGAAAATTCATGAGGCGAATTACCCTACCCACGACTTGGAGTTAGCAGCTGTGGTGCATGCCTTGAAGGTTTGGAGGCATTATTTGTACGGAGTAAGATGCAAGGTTCACACTGACCATAAGAGTCTGCGATATCTCTTCACGCAGAAAGATCTGAATGCGAGACAGAGACGCTGGATCGAGTTAGTGAATGACTATGACCTTGAATTGGTGTATTGTGAGGGAAAGGCTAACGTGGTTGCTGATGCCCTTAGCAGAAAGATCCTTCATTCCTTGTCTCCGTGTTCTAGCTTGCCTGAGAAGTTGTCCCGAGATTTTGCCAAGATGTCTATTGATGTTGTGGATGAAGATTATGATGGTCGCCTGTATGCCCTTGTTGCTGAACCAACTCTTTTCCGTGAGATTCGTGAGAAGCAGTTGGATGACCCTTTTGTGGCTGGCATCCGAGAAAAGATGAATCTTGGTAAGGCTCTAGATTTTTCTGTGGATTCCAGTGGAGCACTGAAATTTAAGAACCGCTGGGTTGTCCCTGGTGATGCTGAGGTGAGAAAGCAAGTTCTAATCGAAGCACATAAGACGAGGTACTCTATTCACCCTGGTGGTGACAAGATGTATCGGGATTTGAAGCTCCATTTCTGGTGGCCTCATATGAGAGAGGACATTGCAGAGTTTGTAAGTAAGTGCTTGACTTGTCAGCAGGTGAAGTTCGAGCACAAGAAGCCTGGAGGTTTGCTGCAACCACTCCCTGTTCCAGAGTGGAAATGGCAGTGCATATCGATGGATTTTGTGATGGCTTTACCTAGAACCGTGAATGGTAGAAACGGTATTTGGGTTATTGTGGACCGCTTGACCAAATGTGCACGATTCGTCCCAATTCGCGATACTTGGAGTTTGGAGAAGCTCGCAGAAGTGTATATTGTCGAGATCGTCCGTCATCACGGTGTACCGCTCGAGATTGTTTCGGATCGAGACCCGAGGTTCTGCTCTAAATTTTGGAAGGCTTTGCAAGATGCTTTGGGAAGCAAGTTATTGATGAGTACCGCTTTCCATGCTGCTACAGATGGACAGTCCGAGAGAACAATCCAAACTTTGGAGGATATGTTGCGGGCTTGTGCCTTGGATTTCCAAGAGAGTTGGATCCGACATCTTCCATTGGTAGAGTTTTCCTATAACAACAGCTACCATGCTTCTATTAAGATGTCCCCGTTTGAAGCACTTTATGGTCGAAAGTGCCGTAGTCCCGTCTGTTGGGATGTTCCCGGTGAAGTAAAGATTTTGGGCCCGGATTTGTTGGCTCAGACTATTGACGTTGTGAATGTGGTCCAATCTAGGATGAAGTCTGCCCAGGATCGACAGAAGTCGTATGCTGATGTTCGTCGCCGACCTTTGGAGTTTTCGGTTGGTGATCTGGTGTTCCTGAAGGTATCACCTATGAAAGGGGTGAAACGGTTTGGGATTAAGGGCAAGCTCAGCCCTAAGTTCGTTGGCCCATACCCTGTGATCGAGAGAGTGGGCGAAGTTGCTTATAAACTGGAATTGCCTGCATCCATGGGTAAGGTTCACGATGTATTTCATGTTTCTCAGTTAAGGAAATATGTTAGTGATCCCGAGCACGTGTTGGAGCCCGAGATTGTGGATCTCGAGCCGGATTTGACTTATGAAGAAAGGCCGGTGAAGATTACTGATCGCCGCGAGAAGCGTTTAAGGAACAAAGTTGTGCCTCTGGTGAAGGTTTTGTGGCGCTGTAATCGGTTTGAGGAAGAAACATGGGAAACCGAGTCTTCGATGCGAGCTAAGCATCCTCAACTCTTCGAGTAAGGTAAACCTCGATTTCCTATCTGCTTATTCTTAGTTTCGGGGACGAAACTTTCTTTTAGTGGGGAGGATTGTAACACCCGCTATTTTTCCTAAGCATTTTATTCTTTCTGTTAGGACTTCGTCTTAACTCTGTCACTTTTGGCCTCATATTTTATCATTTTACTAAGCTTTATTTTAATTTTTGAGTTTAATAATTTCTATTTTTAATTTTAAAGATTTAAAATTCGTTTAAATCCATTTATTTGGTTTCTTCGTAAACTAAGTAATTTTTCCGCGAGGAATTCTATTTCTCTCCGAATTGACATTTTTAAGCTTGGATTTAAGTTATTTCTTTTTCCTAAAAATGTTTGAATACGTTTATGGAATATTTTCTACTAAGATATATTTTAGTTACTAAAAACAAGCCATTTATGATTTTATTACGAAGCTTCGCGAATAATTATTTTCTTACGCGAGGTTTACTCGAATTACTTTGAAATGCCTTTAACTATTTTACGATTATACTTTTTATCAACTTATAAATTATTTGAGACTGTTTTCTCACATTTTGGACCAACTAAGCTCTTGGTCACAAGTTTTATTACGTTTTATTTAAACGTTTCATTTTATCACATTAAAACGTAATCATAAGATAAATCATTTTCATTCATTGTAGCATTTATGTCAAAACTTTTCTTACTCCCTCTCTTATCCATTTGGCCGGCCAACTATAGGTCTAGGTACATTGTGGATTCCTCATTTTGAAGCCTTAATTCATTCTTACTCCTTTAAGTGTAGTAACATCCATCTCCTCCTTTACTCCACATTCATTTTTGCATTAACAAAAATATTCATCACTTCTTTCTTCTCTCTATTTTGGCCGTGTACTTCTTACCCTCCTTAGGCTGATTTTTGCTCCATTTCAAGTCCCAATCGCATCATTTTTATCGTCACAATAATCCTCTTTCCGATTCCTTCGTTAAGGTATTAATCGACATCATTTTCGATCAATTTTTACCTTGATTTTTATTAGTTTTCTCATGGTATTTTTCTGCCATGATTTACGTGTTTGGTAGGATTTTTGGACGATCCCGAAGCCGACGAATATATCGTTGATTCAGACTTGGAGTTGAGGTAACGTCGTTGTTACTCGGTATTTCAAGATTTTAATTGAGTATTTGCATGTATATATTTTTATATTTTATTTTGGCAATATATGTATGTCACGAATTCTGGAAAAAATTTTAAAGTTGAAATTTTGCATGTTTCGATATTTTTATCGCTTTTACGAGATTAACGATTAAATTGTTATATTAATTTGCAAAATCGTAATAATCGGCCTAAACATGTAATATATGTTTATATTCTGGAAAAATGTTGTTTTTGATGATTTTTAGTAATTTAGTATTTTTCTGATATTTTTGATATCGATTATTGAATTATTATCGTTTTCGAACAAAAACGATTAAAAACCGATTTTTAGTTCTAGTACTTAAACATTTTATTTTAATCTGATTTTTGACGTGGTGAAACTTTCTGGTGAAATAGAATTTTCTGATTTTTTTCATAATTTTTCGGAATTGTTAAGTGGATGAATTAATTAATCACTTTAAATCATCGTTTATCGTTAAAACCGTGTTTGTTGTTTAAATTCTCGATTTCTGGTCTTTGGTTTAAATCTGGAAAAAATTATGATTCTGATGATTTCATATTAAAATGTATTATTATGATTTTTAGTGCCTTAATAAAATGTTAGGAACGATAGGTTTATTAATAAAATCGTTAATTGCGAAAACGGGTTTAAATGACGGTTTTGTTGAAATTTGTTGAATCTGGATTTTGGAAAAATCTGGAAAATTTATATTCTGTAAAATCAGGATTTTAAAAGTGTAATAATAATTTTTGGATATTAATACTTAAATCGTTTTGTAATTACTATTTTTATTAATCGTTATTGTCGAAATTGGACGATTAACGAGAAAACGCTTTAAAAACCGAGTTTTAGAATTCTGGAAATTTTCTTTTCTGGACAGAATGTCCATAAATATAATTTAAATATTTTACGTAATTTTTGTACTATTTATTAGAGTCTTTAATTAATAAATATTGATTTTCGGACAAATTGTGATTTATCGTTAAAATGCTTCGTCTTACCAAAAAGGATTATTTTTCCAGCAATTTTGAAAGTATTAAATCTGAAACTTTAAGATTTAAATCATCCCTTAACATATTCCAAATATATTCAATGGTTTAATTAAATAAAAGACGTTAAAAGATTTAATTTGACATTTGTCGTAAAATCCTATTTATAATTTTATTGTCGAAGCTAATAATAATTAGGGAATTTTAGCTTTATAACTTTTGAAAACACCCTAATTACTAATATTAAAATGTTTAAGACATTTTTAATCATCTTATAACACTTATACGATATTTTAATAATTTCATAAAATCAAATGTTCTTACTTTAATAATTAATATTGTTAAGACCGAAAGTATTAGTTTTATAAATCTATATCGTTTACTAAAATGTGGTATTAGTATGAACTAATATTTTCACTACTTTGATATGATGCTATTTTTAATAAAGTTTCTAAAAATAGAAGTTTCCTAAAAATAGAAGTTTCCTAAAATAGAAAGTTTCCTCTTTTAGAATATAAATGTTTACTTCTTTTATCCTCATATTGCTTATGATGAATACATCTTTTAAATATCGATAATGGTTTGCTTTGGAGTTATGGAATAAGGACAAGTGTGGGTTTAGAGTAATATAGTCTGGGATGTACGTTTTGCCATCAACTGTAAGGCTGGTGTGTCTTTATGGGGCGCATTGGTTGTTGAACTGAGCATGGTTTGTGTTCAGGAGAGTGTATATTTACCTTAAACTTAGATATCGCATCGTATAAGTCGCGTCGGGTTGAACTGGATATGGTTTGTATCCAGGAGGGGTGTACATTACTTAAGCCAGGACCTCGCTGCACGCAGTCCTGTTATGGTTGAGTTGCCTAGTTAGAGACCAAAGTCTAATTTGTTTTGACTAAGTTCTCGAAACTAGTTTTTAGTATTATCCTAGTGAAAGTCTAGATTCTACATTAATCCTATCCATAACGCCATTTTGATTATTTTATTTATTATCGATATAAATTGGCGCAGGTTGGCAAATATCTTTATGTGTCTTCGGAAACCCCTTTTGAATAATTTGTTCGACGCTAAACCTTATTTTAATATGATGTTTTACTGTTTTCCATTTTTACTATTTTCCTATATTAGTAATTACTGTTTTAAAATCCTGTTATACGGCTGGGAGAACGTTGACGTTGCTCCCCACTGATTGTGGCTGTTATGTTTTAACATGGCAGGTATACGTGTTTATTTTCCGGTGGGTGTGGGCTAGCGAGCAGTCTTGGATCCTGCTGATCTTTTAATAATCATGTTTTAAGGATTGTTTAACCTCTTTATGGATTGTTTTAAATTTTAGCCATTTTTATGTATGGCGCATGTTCGACTTTACCAATTTAATTTATTAAGAAATTTTAGGGGATACAGGAGCAGAGTTGGTACTACGGAACGATCGGCGGAGTGGGAAGTGATGATCCACGGTGTTAGTCGACACTGTAGGTAAGTGAGGCCCCGCCCCCTTTAGCGTGAGCCAAGAGGGTCGTCCCGTGTCCAAAACCGCCTAACTAGTCCAAGTAAAAAGGTGGAAAACATGCAAAATGAGGGAAGACAGACTAATGCCGCTATCATCCTTCCTAGGGACTCGGTCCTTTGGTAGGCTCTTTACGGTAGTAGTCGGTAAAAGGCTTATTTTGTGAGGTGTGAGGTTTCTATTTTTGTGAGACGATTTTCTTTTGGCATTTTCTTCTTCTTTTGCATTTTTTGCTTTGTTTTGCCATGCCATTCTTTTTTTCTTCTTTTCTATTTTCTTTTTGGCTTTTGTGCCTTTTCTTTTTCTTCATTCTTTTCTTTCTTTCATTTTCTTTCATTTTCTTTTCTTTGCCCCTTTTGGCTTGATTTGGCTTTTTGGCATTTCATCGTGTAACAAGAAAGAGAGAGCTCAACAAATTGCAAATTTATTTGTGTGGATATGTGTGGGAGGTAGGTAATGGGTGAGTCGGGACGGGCCCTTCCCTTCTGACCCACAAAAAGTGGAGAACTTGGACTAATCAAACAATCCCGAACACGGTCACCTAAGGAACGGGACTCGGCAACCAAGGCCTTTTCACACCGTGGGTGGTCATAATGGTCAATGTAAATCCCCTAGTAAATCCTTAGTAAGTTAGGTGGACTCAAGGTAAAGGACCAACGAAATCATTGATTTAGGGTCATTCTACTAGGCTAAAGTCCAAGACTCGATTTACACTACTAGGAAGGGAAAGTAAGCACTCACACACTAGCCTCTAAACCGGGTTTTCGAAAACCGGTTACACACAAGACACATAACAAAACACAAAACAAGGACTCAACGAAAACGAAAGAAAAAGAGACAAAAACAACAAAACAAGAAAAACACAAAACGAACACATACATAACACAAACACCACCCCTAGCTTCCAAATGAGCAACCAACCAACATCAAACTTTACAAAGCTCCTCCCGAGCACACCACATCACATTCTCCTCCAAATTTCGCAAGAGACAAAGAAGGAAAAAGGGATAGAAGATGTTACCGGACATCTTGAAAGCTTTCCAAAGCCATCGGTGGTTTAAGCAACCTATAAGGAAAAGGGGGGCAAACACACAACAAAACAAATATACGAGACAATGACACCAAGGAAAACACACAAAAAGAAAATCTTTTTGATTTTTGTGAAAGTTTTCAAATTTTTAGGGGTTTTAAATATTTTTTTGGAAAAACTACGAAAATAAAACTAACTATGCTAGAATATTGCTCCCCCCACACTTAAACCGAGCCATGTCCTCATGCTCGATCGTAGTGTGCGGAGAGACAAAAGAAAAGAAGAGAAACTACGAAAATAAAGCTAAAAATCAAAAATAAAGGTGAAGAAAATGGTAGAAGGTGTCCGGCCGGGGTGTAGTCAAGTCACCATGGGTCGAGACAAGAAAAGATATGGAAGGGGGAAGAAAAATAAAAAGAAGGAAATAAAAGGAAATGGGAGGGGAGGGCTAGGTGTAATCAAGTCAACTAGCCCGGATTCCGCCTAAATCCGACTAAATCCTCAAAAAGAAAGAGTGAAAAAAACTTGTAAAATTTGGATTTTGAAAATGACTCTCGATGTAGTCACATCATCGAGAATCGGGAGCAATCAAAACCAAGGCCTCGAAAGCCACCATGACATCAAGACACAAAAGTGTACAAGGGGAAGGGAATAAACACAAAAGAAAACAAGCTATAAAAGACAGGAAAGAAAGGATAGTTGCACTCCCTCCATCGTCTCATAGATCAATATAGGCACAAAACTTGTCTTCATCATTGCTATTCCGCTTCGAACGTGAAAGTATCGCATGATAGAGGTAGTAATGGTGCGAGGTGGTGGGATTTGATGTGAATATCGGTCTAAAGTGAGGAGGAAGTGAGGTTAAGGTATGTAAATGAGGTACATGGGTGGTATGATATGAGCAAGGAAGGTAGGGAGGTTGGGCGGGGGTATATAATGGTTGGGTGGGCTTGAATGTCGAAGAAGAGGCACCAAAAAGGAGTAGGGGACCATCCCGGTCGAGATGGATGATCCCGGTCGGGATGACATACCCGTCCCGGTCGGGAAGCCTCCTTTCCGATCGGGATGACACTCCAGTGAACTCGATTTTTGGCACCCTCATCCCGATCGGGACGGCCCCATCCCGGTCGGGACGACCCACCCTTCCCGGTCGGGAAGGGTCTTCATGACTCCCATGACCCCAAAAACCGACTTCCTTACTCACGATCCAAGCTCTATCACTAACCACTCCTTTCTAGGAGTCACCTTCACTTCACCTATCACAATAAACTCAAAATACACATCAAATTCACTCCCTCACATCGCTCATCAAAATACCAAAACAATTACAAGAATATCACAAAACTAACAAAACCAAGGAACAAAACACACAAATACAAGCACAAGTACTCTAAAAAAGAGAGGAGAATGTACAACATGACGGTTCTTTAGAAACTCCGTCAAACCTAGGATGGTGGACTCTTCTTCAACCGTAGCCCTCATGGGCATGGAGGAGCAAGTCGAACGCGCTATCGACATCATAATGAAGGCCCAAGAAGCGCTCGAGCCTAGCCAACCTCCACGGCCTCCAAGGTGGAGGCAAGAAGTTGGAATCCCAAGACCCAATATCATCATTCATGTCATCTCCGGGGTCTATCCATCCCACGAGCTTCACCGACCTCTTCCTCCCTAGGCATCGCCTCCAATCATTAGCAAGCTTCATTTCCAAGAAACAAGGCACAAAAAGCGGTTTTGGCCTCATCTCCTCAATGCACACCCCCACACTTTCCTCAAGTTGTGGTTCCCCATCTTCATCACTCGGCCCCACATCATCTTGGAGAAGAGGCTTCTACCGGCGGTTTCAATCTCTTCCAAGTCATTGCTTGGTTCACTAGCTAGGGGCTCTTGATTCTTAGTCGCATTATCGCACAAGGGCAACTCGAGGCTATCAATCTCACCCAACAACTTCACAAACTCTACCAAACCGTCCAACTCACTATCCTCCTCCAATTCCTCACCAATGTTGCCTTCACCAAGGGTCATCTCCTCATTCGTCTCTTTTTGGGTAGACGATTGAGGTTCTTCAAAGCAAGACTCGCTCCTTATAGGGAATTCATTAACGACCTCTTCATTAGGTTGTTCCCCTTCCCCAAATGAACATCCCTCATCAAGTTGTGAGGATCGAGTTAAGAGCATTAGGGTTTGAGCCGCTAAAGCATGCAATCTAGCTTTAGTTTCCTCCCTTTCCCTAAGGATTTCGGCCAAGAGTTCATTATTCTTTTGCGATTGGATGGCCATTTCTTGTTGCATTTGAAGCATCGATTGAAACACCTCCATGTCGGGCATTTGGTGATCATTGGGGTCTTGTAAAGCTCCTTGATAATCTTGATGATGCCCAAGGGGTGGGGCATCATATTGTTGGTAGTGGGGTTGAGGTGATTGGTAGTATTGTGGGTCATGGGGTTCATATTGTGGTTGGGGTGGAGGGTAATAATGGTGGGTTTTGGGGGTATTGGCTTCCATAAGGCGAATCTTGATTGAACATGGTGGGTTCACATTGACAACTCGAGTAATAGTCACCATGATCGTAGGATTGGTAATCGTTCGCTTGTTGGTAGCCGTTTCCGTACTCTTGAAGATCATACCCGTCTTGATCACCCCAAGAAGCTTGATAGTGGTAGGGGGACGTCATGTCATAGCTTTGGTTCAAAGAAGAAGAGGAGTAGCTCATATCGGCTTCCATGTGTGGGGAGTTTAGATCAAACCCCATGCTCGCTCGAAAATCGTAGTCCATACCCGGTTGGAAACCTCTCACCCTAGCAACCGTCCGTTTAAGCGGCTCTAAGTCGCAAGAAGAAGATGGTCACCACCTCTAAGCACAAACTGTAGACTAAGAGCAAACGTGAGAAGCCTAGTGCTTTTTGGGCACTAGACAAGAGAGAAATAAACCACACACACACAAGAAGCAAGGTAACAAAAAGAAAAAAGAAAAACACAAACACAAAGACAAAGTCAAGTAACTAGGAAAACAAAGTCTAAACTAGCACCGTCCCCGGAAACGGCGCCAAATTGACGGAAGGGATTTGTCGTGAATCCCACCGATCAAATAAAACCGGCAAAACCTAACTAGGGTAGCTAGGGTAAGTCGGGTCGAATCCACGGGGACGGTAATGTATAGCCTAGACTAGGTCGGCCCAAATACTAGACTAAGTCTACGAGCTACGCTAGAGAATGATAAGAGGGAGAGAAGGCTAGACTAAGACTAAAGTACCGGAGAAACAAACAAGGAAAACGGGCTAGGATTAGGTCGGGGTCAAAGGGGTAACGGAATGGTCAAGAAAGAGCTAGAGCGAAGGAGGTAGTAGGGTGATCTAGGTTGGTCCGGGCTCTCGCAACTTAGACCGACCTAGAGGTTCCACATGGAACCCATTTCGGCGACACACACGACAAAGGAAGGCAAGAAAAACAAGCATTCTAACCTACTTAGTCATTCAAGCATTCCAACAAACATGTAATATGCATCAACCAAGAGGAAACCCAAATCTTCTACCAATTCCTCCAATAAACCCTTAATCACCCAATTAACACCCTAATCACCCTACTAACCCCAGCAAGAACACTACTCTAACATAATCAACTTAAAACTAACAAGAACAAGATGAATCAACATAAACATCAAAACAAACTAGTGATAACTATGAACTAAGAACAATAAGATGAACAAAGATTAAAACTTGGATGAATAAACAAGATAAAGAGTAAAAAGGAAGAGAAGATTATACCATACTAACAAGAGAATGAAAAGGAGAACACTTGCATAGAAGATAACCCAAATTCATCCACCAAGGTTGTCAATCTTGGATGGATTCTTCAAGAGATCCAATAATACAAGATTAAACTAAGATTAACTACTAATTACCGACTAATCTACACTAATCTAATCTAATCTAACCTAAAGTAGTCTAGGGTTTAGTGTCTAATGAAGTGCCTCCTATTTACAAAACAAGGGAAGAGTATATATAGGGTTACCAGTGGAAGGGAGAAGAAAGAAAGGAAATGCGGGCAGCAGCAGCACGGTCCCGATCGGGACGGGTTCAACCCGACCGGAACGGTCCTGTCATCCCGACCGGGACGGCCTGGCAGTGACACCCTCAAAAGCGCACTTCATCCCCGACGGGATGAGGTGCATACCCGTCGGGGATGAGTCTTGTAGGCCTCCAATATGACCCTTTTGGTTCCTTCTTGCCTCACATGGACTTCTCATCGATTCTCGGGACTCGGGATCGGGTCTCGGAGGCTTGGGATTGGGTCCCAAGGTCTCGGGGTCGATTCCAAAGCATCGAGTCATCGTTCCTTTACTCCGTTGGCTCCAAAATGTGTATGTATAGAGTCGAAATCTCTCCAACTCTTCCAAATCGGTCTCGGGAACCTGAAACGAACTAAAGGAAGCATAAGAAGCCCCTAAACTGCTCCCAAGGAGCGATTCCACAAGGAAAATGGGACCAAAACACTACGAAATAGGCACTACAAACTACACTTATCAGGTGATCGAGCTCGAGATGACTGAAGCCAAGTTGCTGCAAATTCTGCAATCTCGGGATAATGAGATTGCCAAGCTTAAGGAGCAGTTGGCTCGGACTCAGGGCAAGACCTCAGCGCAAGGTGAGGCTACGTTCGGGGCCGAGGCAGAGAGAGGAGTTGAGGCCGAAGCTGAGGGTCATGCTACGGGCGCTACTGAGGACGTCGGGGGAGTGCCTGAGACAGCTACCCTAGATATGCCGACGGGTATGGATGGTACTGAGTCTCCTATCCTTGATCTGGATAATGACATAGGTGATTTTGTGTTGGCCATAGGCGCAGCCTCTAGAGGTCCTCCCTAGTTTGTAAACTTGATTTTTGTTCGGATTATGTATAGTAAGTATATTTTAGACTTTTAGTATTTTGATTGACTGGTTAGTCTTGTGTTTCGTTTTTCTTTTTGAAATGTTGACTTATATGACTAGTAATCACTTCAAGTTTGGTTCGTTTGCGGTTTTGTCATAGTTTAGGATGTCTTGAGTGCGTTAGGATTGCATGAGAGTTTGAAAATGTTTTTCGGAATTTTTGAAATGCGTTAGTTTGAGCCGGGAGTTGGATCAAGTAGTACGTCGATTAAAATGTTTGACTCGAGACGTGCAAAATGTGTAAGAAGCGCTTTGTAGTTAAGAAAGTTTTGACTGAGAGCATGTTCGGTGCTGGGAGACAAGTGTAATTGTTTCGAGGCTTGTGTTTAATATGAGGCAAAGAAAAGAAAATAAAAGTTAGACCACTTTTATATCTTTTAATGATAATGTCGTACTGGGCTACAGACGCGAATTGACAATGCCACTCGGAGCTACAACACGCCTAGGTGGGGTAGCTTATCCCCCTAAAAAAAGATTTAAAAAATCGTCTAAGTCTGGTGGATCCGATGGACGAAAATGTGTCGTCCGTATGGATCTATCATTCTTGCTCTCGGTTTGTAACGGATGCTTTCGCTTTTGGAAAGGGGTTTAGTGACTTCGGGAGGTCGTTCCCGACGTCCGGGGTTGTCAAGTGATAGCTGATGGGGTAAGGCATGGCTGACATAGTAATGTTCAGACCTTGGTAGGCTTAATGGTCAAACATATCGACACCTGGGCCTGGGCGGCTTGATACTGCGACGTTTGGGCTCTTGCGGCCCAATCTTCGGGCCCCTGGGTTCGGGCGGCCCGATCCTTGGTTATGGAAATTTTTCGTAATTTCCTAATTGTTGTGCGATTAAGGCTATATATGCGGGTTATGGGTACTTGTTTTAGACATATTAGACTACCCATAGTGTCTTTATAGCTTCTTTGTATTATTTTGAGTAATGTCGGGTTTTGGGAGTCTTCTAATCGGGTAGATGGGTCGTCTTAGGAAATGTGACCTTAGGTTTGTCCAGGTGACGGTTTTTCTATGGTTACCGCACTAAAGCAGGTTAAAGTGCAAGATGACTTCTTGTTGGCATGTTCAAGTTTTTGGGATGTTAAGAACCATGTTTTTGCTTTCCCGGGAGATAATGTTTGTCCCCTTCCCGAGAAGCTAGATGCTATAGGTGGGTGGTGTTCAGTTTGACCTTGTACACCCCTTGGAGATGATACTCTCGTGGAACTATTTTGTCATTTTTTGGACATTCCTTTCCTGAAGGAGGCTAAGGTTTTCTTTGGGGATGGTGGTATTGACCTAAAGTTACTTGTTAGGATATTCTCACAAAAAGGCTCTCGTGATATTTTGCCTTTGGCTTGTAAAGGGGCTCTTAATATTGTCGTGGCATGTTACTATCTTTTTGAGGATGAATCGGTGCATGAAGGTTGGGGTAGTCCTTGGGTTTTGGATGTGGTAATGGGAATGGAGCATGGGAGGTCACCTTCATTGTTTATTCTAGGTGAGCTTATCACGTGTCTCGACGCTCGTGCACGGATATATCGTGCTCCATTTCGGGGTTCTAGGATCATTTTGCAGGTATCTCGGGTACTACTTTCCTTTTTCGAAACTTGCCTCAACTCGAGAGTTTGACGTTGTGTTGTGATTCGTGCAGGTTTGGCTGCAAGAGAGGCTTGGTTTGATCGAGCCCCCTTGGTCCGTCAAGGGCTACAGCTATAAAGGTTTCACGGGTCGTAAGATGACACAACCATGGAACGATGGTTACATTGAAGAAGGATGACATTCCTACTTGCGGGCTAATGGTCGGGTTGATATTAGGTGGACAATCCCGTGGTAGCATATCAGTGGACAAGTTGGGTTTTCTTTTTCATCATCGGCTCAAACTATGCAGATACTATCCTTAAGGGATCAGGTTTATATTTACGCGGGCAAGTTAACCCGCCAAATGGGTGTGGACGGAAAGTTCTCTCAGGGAGTTCGAAATGTCTTGGAAACGGCATTTTCTACGTCTCGTCGCTATAGAAAATGTTCAACCGACAGACCATACTCGTTCCTGGCGGGGAGCTTACAAATATCTGCCAGGGCAGGGCAAGTCGAATGTTAGGAAGACTGTGATGCTAATGGATAAGGAGAAGACTCGAGTTAACGTCGCTAAGCGCTCGACCAAAGACAGTGTTACCGATCCTAGTGCCATCAATTCAGCTAAACGGGCCAAGACTGACAAGACCCATATTGAAAATGTGAGTGAGGAGAGGAAATGGGATTGGCTGGGCTCGCCTTAGGCTAAGGTAACGGAGGCTTGGGTTCAGAGGGTCTATGCCGAGAGATCCAAACAAGCGCGTCCGAAGGGTAAGGGGAAAGAAAAGTTGGACCGGTAGAGCCCAGCTGTTTAACACTATGTCGTATTAATTGATATTATTTGGCGTATTAGTACTAGTTTTTGTAAGGTTTTACTTGACACGATGTCATTTTACGGAGTAGCCGGGTATTGGATTCTCGATGTAAAGGCCTCGACAAAGGCTTGACTTAATTGATTTGCATTAATGAGAAACACTTTTATTTTTTTTATATTTTTTTTGTTTGTTTGTTTTTTCTGGTGGCTCGCAACCCGATTCTTCATTTTACCCGGAGCGCCCTTTCAGGTTTTCAGTCCGGCATCAGCTCACGTTTTGTTCTTTTTATTTCTTCTTTTTGTTGGTTTTTTTTAGGGCTCACAACTCGTTTCTTCATTTTGCCCGGAGCGCCCTTTCGGGTGTTCACTCCGTCCTCGGCTCGTCTTTTTTTAATATTTTTTTAATTAACGATGGATCACAACTCGTTTCTTCATTTTGCCCGGTACGCCCTTTCGTGTTTTTACCCCCTCCTCGGCTCGTCGTTTATGCTTCATCATTGAAATCACTCGTTAATCGGAACGTGGGGGGTTCTGATTTGCATGTGAATCGAGTAATCAATTTTGCTACTTTTGTTGGTTTTACCCTTAGAAGGGTTGCCTATGTATCTGTATTTTGATGGAATCAAACCATGTTCATAGTTCATAATAGATGTGAGTGATTTTGCTTTAGACTCGTTATGCCAATTATCGATGCAAATTGTTTTTAAACATTTCGTATGGGTTTCACCCTAACTTAGAGATCATGATAGTGTTATTTAGGAGGTCAAGGATAGTATCGTTTAAGGTGGTCCATGTTGGTTGGGGTTGAGAATTCTTGACCATCTAGGTCAGTATGGATCACGACGCCTCCCGAGAATATTTTCTTGGCGAGGTAGGGGCCTGTTCAGTTTGGTTTGAATTTCCCTCAAGGATCGACGGGAAGGGGTGCTCTAATGGATTTGACTACTAAGTCTCCCTCATGTATATTTCGGGATTTGACTCGTTTGTTAAAGGCTCGTTGTATTCTTTGTTGGTAGGATTGCACGTTGGACAGTGCGTGTATTCTACGCTCATCGTAACGTTTTTGGTTCCACTCTTCTTCTGAATGCCGCTTTCGGCTAGTATCCTTAGCGAGGGTACTTTTAGTTCTATTGGCTGAACGACTTCAAAGCCGTAGGTTAGGTAGTAAGGTGTGGCTCTAATGTGAGTTTGGTAGGAGGTTCGGTATCCCCATAATGCAAAAGGTATTTTGTTGGGCCAATCCCGGTAGTTGTCTATCGTTTTCTTAAGGATTGTGACGATGGTTTTGTTTGCTGCTTCCACAGCCCCGTTTGTCTGAGGCCTGTAGGGTGAGGATTTGTGTCGCTGGATTTTTTTATTTGTCTAGGAGTTTTTGGGTGTCGACCTTAAATTGAGCCCCCTGATCGCTGATGATATCGTGTGGTATGCCGTAGCGGCAGATGATGTTGTTTTGTAGAAATTTGACTGCTTGTTTGGAGGTTAGTATGGTGTAGGAGGCTGCTTCTACCCATTTAGTAAAATAATCAACGGCTACTAGTATAAAACAGTGTCCGCCGGTTCCGGATGGGTGTACCTTTCCTATAATGTTTATCCCCCAGGCAAAGAAGGGCTAGAGTGTTCTTCTGGTGTGGAGTGGGTATGGTGGTAGGTGTTGAATGTTTGCGAATATTTGACAATTGTGACAGTGACGGACATGACGCTGGCATTCTGCCTCTAGGGTGATCCAGTAATAGCCTAATCTCATTATCTGGAAAATTTGGTTTCTTTATTGATATATGCGGGCTATGTGCCCGAGATATTGTTTTTAGGGAGGTGGATTACAGGTACCCTCGCACCTTTTGACTCGATGCGAAAAAAATAAAAAATAAAAAGACATTTATTATACTATATAAGTCTACGCCCTAAGATGAATTAGGCTGTAGCTAAGATCGGATCCACTTCCTCAGTGAACTCTCGGGATATTGTCTCTATTTCGGTTTGGTATCGGGCTAGGCTTTCGCTATAAACCTTCCAAGTGCCGGTGGCTTGGTTGACTACTAGGGATTAATCTCTGTGAACTCTAAGGTTTTCAATCCCTATTGCTACGGCGTCTTTTAGCCCTATTATGCAGGCTTCATATTCGGCTCCGTTGTTTGTTACTGGGAAGCCCAGTTTGACTGATATGGGTGTGCGGTAGCCTATTGGTTATCGGTTGTGTGGGTTACCTATGTCGGGTTTTTGGCTAGGAAGTCGGTTATGGGTTGGGTTGAGGATAGTTGCTCCTGATCTCTTTTTAAGGTGAAGTTTAGGTGGGTCGTTAGTTGTAGCCCTTATTCTTTGACTGACTGCTATCGATAAATGGCATAGTATCGAGTTTTAAGCAAGAGAGTGCGTTATTATAAATCAAGCGATTGTCGAAGCGCGTTATAAAGAAGAAAAGTTGGTTTCTTTATTGATATATGCGGGCTATGTGCCCGAGATATTGTTTTTAGGGAGGTGGAGGACAGGTACCCTCGCACCTTCTGACTCGGTGCGAAAAAAATAAAAAATAAAAAGACATTTATTATACTATATAAGTCTACGCCCTAAGATGAATTAGGCTGTAGCTAAGATCGGATCCACTTCCTTTAGTAAAAACCTATGACCACCTCTCGACCCCCATTACAATTTTGACTTGGTCTCTGATTTTAGACCCTTATGTAATCTTCTGAGGATGCGACCCTTGAAGGGTGTTCTGGACTGGTTTCTGTTGGTGGACTGTCGAGGGGTTTAAAATAAGTTGTGACAACCATCGATGTCACTATCTCCTCCTCGGGGCTCCTGAAAGTGAAATCTACTTTTTGTCGGGAGGGAATGTTCCTTCCTCGATCATGTTTTGGATGACGTGCTTTAATGCAAAGCACGTCTCAGTATCATGCCCGTTACCTTGATGGAATAGACAGTATGCATTAGGAGTCCAATTTTTGCTTCGTCTGTTGATAGGTGGGTCCAGAGTGGGACCCATGGGTAAGAGTAACCCCTGATCGACTAGGTGCTTGAGAGTTTCAGTGTAGGATGAATTGATTTTGGTAAACTTTTTTTGCGGCGTTCTTACTTTGTCGGATAGGTCTTTGTGAGGCCTCGAGGTTATTTCTGTATTGTCCTTGGGGGATTTTGTCCGTGCGGAGCACTGGGATGACCTACTTGGGGTAAGTTCTTAGGTATGGTAATCGCTTGAACTGGCATTTGCCACGCTCTCTATGCGCCCACTCTCGAGGAAACTGAGGCGGTTATCGATGTGACTAACGAAGGAGGTTAGGTGGTTTATCGAAGTGCGGACGTCATGAACCACTTCGGTTAGGGTATTGACATCGTTGCAGATGTTTTCGATAACCTTTGGATCTAGGGAGATGTTGGGGAGTAATTCGGTAAGAAAATATCGGGGGTCAGAACGGATCACCCGGACGACTCAGAGACTCGAGGAGTGCTCGCAAGAGAGCGACACGGAAAGGAGACACTCGATTCGCGCGTGCGTGCGGTCACCTGTTTCGGGACTCTGGTGCTTTAGACTCTTGGTGTACTCGGCGAAGCACCTAACAAACTTGTATCTTTAGAACGAGATGATTTGACATAAATCTCGGTGTGAGGTTTAAAGAAGAGGACGTCTCGAGATGAGACGGCCGATAAATATAGGGCCTCAAATAGAGGTGACCATTGATAACTAACACAGACAATTAATCACACGGTTGTACGGCGTAAGGAGTTGATCTCGATCCCGGCTCGGAATCAAAGAGTTTTGATGTTTTCTAAAATGGATGGATTTTGAAAACAAACTTTTTTGAAAGTGAGAGTTTTTTTGTAAAATTGGTATTATGATGGTTTAGTGACATCACTTATGGTGTGTGTAAAGTGTTGTTATGTGAGTGTCGAGGACTCAACGATAGCAAAAGTGTAAGTTGTGATTTTGTAAAAGCACGGTTGTGAAAGAACCGGTTTTAAAAAAAATTGTGATGTCGCGTTTTATCGAGACTACTATTAATTAGGAGTTCGAAGTTCGCGGTGTAGAGGGTGTTCGTGAGAGAATGTGGTGTCTGTGACGGTGCTTTAAAAATGTGACCAAATTCTCATTACAGAATTTAGGTGGTGAAAGTGCTTTTAGAAATTCTTTTAAAACGTGCGACCGCTTTCGTTGATTCCATTGATTGGAATTTCGATGGTGGTTATGGTACTGTGGACACCCGTCCGCACCGCCCGGCGTACCACGTGTGCCTCTGGTTTGTCACGGCGGCCACCCACGCGGCCCCCTCCCGTCGGGGGTCGGTCCGATCACGCGCACAGGACGATGTGTCGGACCTCGATTTGGTTGATGAATCGGATAATACTAGACGGATGCGGGCACCCGTGTTTCTGTTATAATCGATCAAGACGTGATTGTAAATGTTTAAAGGCCGATATGTTTGGTAAGACGACCTTTTTAGTGAACCGAATTCATTGCAGATTTGTGGAGTCGTCACCGAGTCAATTATGGGGACTCGGAAACCGTTCAAGTCAACTTTGATCCTTAGCCGGCTCAAAGTTGAGTGGCACGGGACCTAAAGATAAAGACTTATACCCTTAAGCACTCCATGCTTGGAATGACTCTCATTGCCAATGTTTTCGGACATCCGGAAACTGTTGAATCTGAGTAAGGGGTGAGAGTACGTATTGGGAAGCCAATGTCCGATAGACATTGACACCCAATCCCGCCCGCACATACCGGCCTCTACTAATCAATCTGTGGGTTGATAACTTTGTTCCTTAATTGTGGCAGAAGTGCAATAACATCCATTGTTTCAACCCTATGCCTTTGCTACGTCGGTTGTTTAAGGACAAGTAAGGTTTTGTCGTCGAAGTAGTTGTATTTAAATTATTTTCAAGCGATTTCTTGTGACAAGCAGGCCATGAAAAGATGCACGTAGGTGAGTAGAGAGTACTAAGTATTATACGTATTAGCAAATCAGATTTAACGCGATAATACGGATATTAGTCATTCTCGTGGTATACCTTACCTGGTATTTAGCTTAAGGTGCATCGGTTCGATATTAATAAGGATGCATCAAACCACGTGTGGTGATCATCGGGATTAATATGGGACCCGACCACCGCTTTGATAAGTTTTAGCTTGTTTATGTTTTGAATTCCTTGTTAGTTGATTTAGCATGCGATTATAAGGTCATAAAAGTGGTAAATCATACGAAAGCGATAAATGCAAAATGTAAGTAAATCACGTAGTGAGGAGTTGCACCCTCATAATGTACACTAAACAAGACACGATGCATAGATGGTTGAGAAGGGATCTCGGAACTACTCGAGTTTAGTTAGGGTGTTTTAGTGCTTATGGTTGAAGTTGAGAACGTTACGTATGTTTATAACGTGCCATGGACCTAGTGTCCACACTAGTCGGACTTGACACTATCGAAGTGCATAATAAAAGACAGTATGTAAAGTTTTGTTCAGACGACAACCTAGTGACGATACGTCTTCAAGGCGGATCCTCCTAGTTGGTCCTTCGGTGAATCCGGCAGAGCTTCGCTACGATACTTAAAGGTGGCTAGTCGAACACAGGTGCCCCTCTATGTTCTAATCGAGTGGGGTGCTCGATGAACGACGAGGAGTAGCGTCGATTCGCGGGTCGGGAAAACGATCGAGTGGATCGTACTTAGAGTTGGAGTGCGACCTAAGTTAGTGAGAAAGAGGGGGAGAGCGAATTATGAGAGAAAGAGTTCACGAATTTGAGTTGGTCTGTCGAATGAGCGAAATGGGGGGGTATTTATAGTTGTTCGCGCAGTTCAAATCGACTGTTCGGACGCTTGACCTCTTGCGCACCAGAACTGGGTCGCCTGGTGTCCCGCGCATGAGAATGGAGACGCCTGGTGTGAGGCGCCTGGAATTTTGAAGATCCGATTTTGATACTTTCCAAAATGGAGAAGATGCGTATATTGGAGTAGCTTGGGGATTGAGAATTCCCGCTAACCCTAGCGCGTCGAGTGCCGGATGGGCCTCGGGCGCGTGTCTCGAGGGTTGCTCGGCCCGATGCGTTGACTCGAGGTTGACTTTGCATATTTCGGGACCGATACGGGCCCGCGGTGTCGAAATTGACTCTAATTAGTGTCGACGCGACCG
Source organism: Agrostemma githago (assembly GCA_958450325.1). Lineage (NCBI taxonomy): Eukaryota > Viridiplantae > Streptophyta > Magnoliopsida > Caryophyllales > Caryophyllaceae > Agrostemma > Agrostemma githago. The sequence goes on along the minus strand of OY288239.1, from coordinate 24,711,554 downwards.
TAATGACACGACTAAGACCATTTTGATGTTGAATTTCTTTTTCGGAGTAATTATTTGATCCATTCTATAGAAAAACTATCTAAAACATCGTAATATCTCATTGCGTTGCAGTCCAATCGTCATCGGGTGTTTTTTGGGCACCCCTGCAGCCACCAGGTCGAAATCTGGGTGTCTACAGAAGCCCCCACTTTGAGTGAGGCTTGGACAAGGCGAAAGTCAAAGTATAGCCGCCGAGGGCAATCGAGGATTACAACCTGGTGGCTGTCCGTTCGGGTCGTTTTAAGTCCGTTGGACTACGTATTTGAGGCTCGTCAGCCAAGGCTTAAAAATCATACCTGACATCCTCGCCTGCGGTTGCTCGTCGGAGCTTGGGTCCGGGCTTGCTAGCTTGTCTTGTGTTTGTTGTTTTAGTTGTTTCGGTCTTTGACATGGGCCTTTTGCTTAAGTCTTTTATTAGTGTCTTAGTTTTGGTTTAACATCCTTTGCGGATTGTTGTGTTGATCTCGGTTTTACTTTTCGCTTTAGGTATTCCTCTGGGGAGCGTGAATTGCATACTTAGGGGCTCGTTTCAGGTTGATTTGATTGTTCTAAGTTCTTTAGGACCTACTTAAAATTGAATTGAATTGAGTGCTACAGGGACTCATTTAAAGTTGAATTAAATTAAATTGAGTTAGGTTGAATTGCATTGAATTGACTTGAATTGAATTGACTTGAATTGAATTGAATCGAATTGACTTGAATTGAATAGAATTGAATTGAATTGAATTGAATTGAATTGAATTGAGTTGACTTGAATTGAATTGAATTGAATCGAGTTGAATTGAGTTGAATTGAATAGAATTGAATCAAATTGACTTGAATTGAATCGAGTTTACTTGAATTGGATTGAATCGAGTTAAATTGAATTGACTTGAATTGAATTGAATTGAATTACCTTCATAATGCTTTGGGATTCGTTAGGCTCACGGATTTAAAATTTACCTTCAGAATGCTTTGGGATTCGTTAGGCTCACGGGTCTAGAATTTGGTTTACCGAATGCTTTGGGATTCGTTTGAATTTGAACTTGTTTTATTTAGACATTGTGTTTGTATGTTGTGCGTGTTTCGATTTAGAGAAGGTTTTGAGGCTTGCCTTATCGGTTGGTGGTAGTAAACTGTGCCCTTTCTGCTTATTTTGTTTAGTATAGGAGAGTGCGTCTTGTGGCTATTGGGTACCATATCCAATTTGTTCCCGTCTTTGCTTTGGGCTGAATAGTCAGGCGCTGGTCCTGGGGGGCCTAATCCTCAGTCGCCTAGCCCCCAGCAGTCCAGTACAGGGATGCTTGACTTGGGTAGCCCGGGATTTTGAGGGTCAGGTTTGATTAAATCAGCGAACGAAAGGGGGATGACTTATTCATCTCAAAAGCCAAACGCGAGCCTTCCTTCGACTTAAACCCGCATTCTCGATTTTGTTCAACCAATTTCCGTCTTGATTTTCGTCATATTCGATTATGTCGACCCTCGGGTAAGTGTTTCTTACTCACCTATTGTCGATTTGTGTTTAGTTAGATTGATTGTGGGTTGATTTTGATTAAACCGTACAAATCGATTTGGGCGTTTTGTTTTTGCTAGGTTTCAATGTTTATTCTTGGTCCCATTGTTAAATTAGGGTAGAATAGAGCTTGATAGGGTAGTTATTAGCTTGATATGAAGTTTTGAGGTATTCTAATGGCTTCCTATGGGTGGAACTTGAATTGCTAGGGTTTAGGGATCGTTCTCCCAGTTATTCCCGTACTTGAAGTTTGTAATTCCACACGACTAGTGCTTGAGATGTTATGGGTGACCTTCATATCGACTTTTGTCAGTCAGAATGTACTCTAGGACATTCCGTGAGGGTTTGTCTGGCTTACGATGGACCAAATGATACCGTAATAATGCCGGATTTTCCCGAAACCACTTTTATTGCGACCGGGGTCAAAAATATGTGCTAGTGGGTCATTCGGAATTCTGATATCTCTGTCCGAAATTTTGAGCTTACTTTGACTTGTTTGGGTTGCTTTGATCTGACCCGAGGCGTATTTTTTGTTTTGTTTTGCAGGTACAGATGATACAGAGCCTCCCAATGGAGCTTCTTTGGTGGGTACTAGCAGAGAGGCCGTCGGGTCGAACTCGCTGACTCCCCGGGGGCTTCAGAAATGACGACGGAGCGTTCCTTTGCAGCATTGTGAACCGAGAGCCATAAATAAGGCTGATTTTGATACGATCACAAGGCGTAGACTGCCTGTGACGGTTGCCGGGAGGACCCATTTCCCGGATCCTGTCAACGAGGGTGAGGAGGTTGTTTACGATGACCCCCCTTGGGCTCGGGATTGGGACGGTCATCAATTATTGTTTCGTCCCTATTTGCATGTTTCTAGCCGTGTCGTAAACGGCCGGGTGAGTATCTTGACTCGTGCTTATTGGTTTAGGCTTTAATTTCGGTTTGAACCGGTTTGGTTTGTTTATGCTTGTATTATCTCGGTTTGCAGTCCCTGGGTCCAATGAGGACCTTCTCGGGTTTTACGACGTGCTTAGAGATTTATTCTCATAAGCTTAGCTAGCCCTGTGCCAAAGAAGATTATTGCGGGGACGGTTTTAGGTCTCGTGGTCGGTCACTGGGTCCAATTGATAGGTTGCAAGACCAAGTGCAACCTTATGGTAATTAGAGCGATGGTAGATCGCTTTCACGATACGACCTCGACCATTCATATGACTTTCAGATAGGTCTGGATGACTTTCAGATAGGTCTGGATGACTTTGAAGGACTTTGCGGTCATTACGGGTTTGCCCTGGGGTCCTGAGAAGATCAGGTGGGCTCCTGAGGGCCCTAGATTAGATAGTGACGAGGTCAGGGACTGTTTAGAGCGTGAGGATTACAGTGCGTCTCATGCCTTGGAGAGTTCGGACATCACCGACCACTTTGAGAGGGTGGCGGTGCTAGAGAATCGAGTACCTAACACGCCGGTACAGGATGCCCGTCTATGGTTGTGGTACTTCCTAGGGTCGACCCACTTCTCGGATAAAGGCGAGAGGTTTAGTACCAAGATTTTGCCTTTCCTAGCTGACTTGGATCTGCTGGGGCATTTTGATTGGGTGACCGCGGCTTTCGCGAAGATGACCCATTGCCTATAGGTCATGGTGAGGCTGCAGAGGGTGGACTCTGGCTTGGCTTTAACCATAATGGGTCCAGGTCTCGTACTGGAGGTTAGTTATTGTCTCCTGTACTCGGTTTTGGGGTTTTACTTAGTTCGGTTCGGGTTTGCTGACGATGTTTTCGGGTTTTGCAGGCTCGGATCTATTCTTACTTTCCTCACTTGTTACCTAAGAAGGTGCGCGCTCATCCGATTAGGTTTCCGGCGGGGATTGGGTGTACGTTGGCTCAAGCTAAGAGCATGACGAGTCACTACTCGTCGGAGAATGTGCTGGTGCACCAGCTGCGCCTCGAGGATGTAAGTTTCCTTCTTACGGTTTGTTTTCCTTAGTAGCCCCCAAGATTAGGATTATTGATATGTCGGTTTGTTTATGAAGTTCGTGGCCCACCTTGGGCCGACTCTGAGGGTCTGCCCGAGTATGTGGGGGTAGAGTTGAGGCCTAGGAGCTACAGGTGGATGATCCTTTTTACGTTGTTTCGCCGAGTGTGGTATCTAGGCGAGAGGTTGGTACGTCAGTGTTTATATAACGAGTTCAGGGTGCCGGTTGATTCTTCCCGGACCATGTTTAGACCACCAACAACCGCAGAGGCTCGTGAGGGTATGGACGGAGAGGGAGGCGACGCACGACTGGTGCCTGGTGCCTCCTATCTATCTCACGTCTGCTAGCGGCTAGCTTGCCACCATCCCGTGGTGAGTACTTGGTCCCTTGTTTTATTGTTCGTTATGTTCTATGGTTTAGTGTTCACTTGCATTTTGAACGGTTTGCTTTTCCTTTAGCTGGCCAATCAGCTGATGCTGTTTAGCCCCCAGACTTCCCCTTCACACTGCTCAGGGTCAATGCGGCTGGGATAGCTTTTACAGAGCCTCTTCCCCCATGTTCCGCTGAGGAGTTGGAGGCTTGATGGAGTAGCGTGACCGAGTGTACCGGGTAAGTTTCGGGATTTGTCTTGAACTCGACTTTAAGGGTTAGGTTTTGTTTGACTAATTTTTTTAGTTTTGTCTTTTAGGTTTCGTTGGTTTCCCATCAGTGGTTGAGGCATGCTGCCAACTTCTTCCGGGCCTATGCATTGAGGGTGGCCGCTACCTCTTCCCGTGATACTTCGGGACCTCGATCAGTAAGTATGTTTTTCCTAGGACTAGTTTTCTAGGCTGGTTACGTTTTTTCCTAAAGTATATAGGTGTATTTGTAGGATACTCCGGATATGGTAAAGCAGTTGCAGACTCATATGACAGAGCTCGGGATGAATGAGGCCAAGTTGCTGCAACTCCTGCAATCTCGGGGTAATGAGATTGCTAAGCTTAAGGAGCAGTTGGCTCGGACTCAGGGTGAGACCTCGACGTAGGGTGAGGCTAGGTTCGGGGCTGAGGTTGGGAGAGAGGCTGAGGCTGAGGGTCATGCTACGGGCGCTACCGAGGATGTCGGAGGAATTCCCGAGAGAGGTACCTATGATATGCTGTCGAGCATGGACGGTACTGAGTCTCCTATCCTTGATCTGGATGATTTAGATTTGGATGATGATATCGGTGATTATTTTTTTGGCCATAGGCGCAGCCTCTAGGGGTCCTCCCTAGTTTGTAAACTCGGTTTGTGTTTGGATCTTGTATAGTTTGTATATTTTAGACTTTTAGTTTTTTCATTGACTGGTTAGTCTTGCAGTTTTTTTCCTTTTGAAATGTTAACTTAGACGACAAGTAATCACTTCAAGTTTGGTTCGTTTGCGGTTTCGTCGTAGTTTAGGATATTTTGAATGTGTTAGGATTGCGTGAGAGTTCGAAAATGTTTTGCGGAGCTTTTTTTAAATGCGTTAGTTTGAGCCGGGGGTTGGATCAAGTAGTACGTCGATTAAAATGTTTGACTCCACACGTGCAAAAAAAGTAAGAAATACTACGTAGCTAAAGTGTTTCGACCGAGTACGTGTTTGGTGCCGGGAGACAAGTGTGATTGTCTCGACATTCATGTTTAAAATGAGGCAAAAAATAAAAAAGTTAGACCACTTTTGAAAAAAAAAGTTGGGCCACTTTTATATCTTAATGATATTGCTGTACTAGGCTACATACGCGAATTGACGATGCCACTCGGGGCTACAACACGCCAAGGTGGGGTAGCTTATCCCCCTAAAAAGAAAATAAAAAAAACGTCTAAGTCTGGCGGATCCGACGGGCAAAATGTGTCATCCGTATGGACCTGTAACTCTAGCGCGGACATTTCGGCTATTGGGAAAGGGGTTTAGTGACTTCGGGAGGTCGTTCCAGACGTCCGGAGTTGTCGAGTGATAGCTGAGGGGGTAGGGCATGGCTGATGGCATAATGTTTAGACCTTGGTAGGCTTAACGGTAAAACGTATCGACGCCTGGACCTGGGCGGCTCGACACTGCGACGTTTGCGCTCGGGCGTCCCAATATTCCGGCGCCTGGGCTCAGGCGGCTCGATTCTTGGTTACGGAAATTTTCCGTAACTTTCTAATTGTTGTGGGTTTAAGGTTGTATATGCGGGCTACAGGTACTCGTTTTAGACATACTAGATCACCCATAGTGTCTTTATAGCTTCTTTGTATTATTTTGAGTCATTTCGAGTTTTGGGAGTATCTTAACCGAGTGGATGGGTCGTCTTAGGAAATGTGACCTTGTGGTTTGTCCATGTGATGGTTTGTCTATGGTTACCGCGCTAAAGCAGGTTAAGATGAAAGATGACTTCTTGTTGGCGTGTTCTAGTTTTTGGGATGTTAAGAACCACGTTTTTGCTTTCTCAGGAGGTAATGTTTGTCCCATTCCCGAGGAGCTAGATGCTATAGGTGAGTGGTGTTCAGTTCGACCTTGCATACCCCTTGTAGATAATACTCTCATGGAACGATTTCGCCATTTTTTGGACATTCCCTCGCTGGAGGAAGCTAAGGTTTTCTTTGGGGAAGGTGGTATTGACCTAAAGTTGCTGATTAGTACATTATCACAGAAATGCTCTCGTGATATTTCGTCTTTGGCTTGTAAACGGGCTTTTAATATCACGGTGGCATGCTACTACCTTTTTGAGGACGCGTCGGTACATGAAGGTTTGGGTAGTTCTTGGGTTTTGAATATTGTGATTGGTATGGAACACGGGCGATCGCCCTCTTTGATTATTCTAGGTGAGCTTATCACGTGTCTTGACGCTCGTGCACGGATATATCGTGCTCTCTTTCAGGGTTCTAGGATCATTTTGCAGGTATGTCGGGGTGCTACTTTCCTTTTTTGAAACTTGCCTTAGTTCGAAAGTTTGAAGTTGTTTCATGGTTCGTGCAAGTTTGGCTACAAGAAAGGGTTGGTTTGATCGAGCCCCCTCGGTCCGTCAAGGGCTATAGCTACAAAGGTTTCACGGGCCGTAAGATGGCGCAACCAGGGAACGATGGTTACCCTGAGGAAGGATGGTGCTCCTACTTGCAGGCTAAAGGGCGAGTTGATATTAGGTGGACAATCCCGTGGTGGCATATTAGTGGACAGGTTTGATTTTCGTTCTCATCATCGGCTCATACTATGCAGATACTGTCCTTAAAGGATCAGGTTTATATTTACCCGGGCGAGTTATCGCGCTAAATGGGTGTGCGGCAAGCTGTATCAGAGGTTACTGATGACGCCCCTAAGTCTTATCCGTGGACGGAAAGTTCTCTCAGGGAGTTTGGAGTGTCTTGGAGACAGAGGTTTTCACGTCCCTTCATTATAGAAAGTGCTCGACCGACAGACCCTACTTGTTCCCGGCAGGGAGCTTACGAATATCTGCCAGGACAGGGCAAGTCAAATGTTCGGAGGACCGTTGATGCCCGACTTTGACGAGGACGCCTTTAAAGCCAAGTACGACGAGATAGACGCTGCACGGATGCAGGATCCACTGAAGGAAGAACCCAAGGGCATGCCTTCTCATGTAGAGCCGACCCTTGATGAGGATCCTTTCTCATGATAGTCTGGTTAGTCCTGGTGAGCGGAGTCTGCGGCCCTCGCACTCTTCTTGCCCTTTCCTTAGCCTTCATTTTCCATTTCTTGATGTGGTCGGATGTTGACCTTTTAGTACTTATGCTTTTATTGTTCTTCATTTCTGACTTGTGTTACTGAATTCTAGATCTTGCATCCAACTTTGCTATTTTGATTTCGTAATATTTTCTGTTTTATACTTATGTTTTTCACGTTCTTTATATAAGACTAAGTGTTACTTAGACCTCGTTCGGCATTTGTGGTAGTGGCCCACCTTCAAGTTTTGGCCGTGCCCCCTGCATGACTGTTGTCAGGTGAGAGACTTATGATTTTTACACAAGGTTAAGTGTTTCTTAGACCTTATTCGGCACTTGTGGCCGAGGTCCATCCTCGAGTTTTGGACGAACATCGGGGGCCATGCCCCCTACCTAACTAGTGTCAGGTGGGGACTTATGTTTTTTATACAAGGCTAAGTGTTGCTTAGACCTTTTTTGGCACTTGTCGCTGAGGCCCATCCTCGAGCTTTGGACGAAGCTCGGGGGCTGTACCCCCTGCCTAACTGATGTCAGGTGGGGGACTTATATTTTTATACAAGGCTAAGGTTGCTTAGACCTTGTTCGCCACTTGTGACTGAGGCCCATCCTCAAGCTTTAGACGAAGCTCGGGGGTCGTGCCCCCTTCCTGAGTGGTGTAAGGTAGGAGACTTGTGTGTTATGGTGGTCATTGTGACCTACTTTTCGCAACAGGGGCTCCTCCGCTATTGCCCCTGCTCATTACTTGAGATTTGCAAAGAACAAGTGATGGGTAAAAAACTCATCATTCCATTATTCATCTTGCTACATTGCACGGAGCCGTCGACATTTTTTATTGATCGTCCTCCGTTGGTTTTAAGGAATTTGAAAGAAAAAAGGTGAGAAAACATGAGGACAAAACACGTTCAGTCTCCTTAAACATAGTACTTCTTCATTGTATCGATGTTCCAGTCCGCTGCTAACTCTTGACAGACGTGCTTGCCAATTTTATAGGTGTTGGGTCTGAGGATACGAGTGACCTAGAATGGGCCTTCCCAATTAGCACTCAACTTTTCGTGCTCTCGAGCCTTGCCTACAGCCTCGGTTATTCTGAGGACCAAGTTTCCCACTTGGAAACTCCGCTCGGATACTTTTCTATTGTAAACCCTTCTCATTCTTTGTTGGTATGTGGCAATGTTAGCGCAGGCTTCTGCCCTCACCTCTCTTACTAGGTCAAGTGTCTTAGCGATCGCTTCTTCATTGCCCGCTCTATCGAACATCTGGGATTTGAGAGTAGGAAGGCGAGCTTCAATCAGTAGGAGGGCCTCAGCTCCATAGACCAAGCCGAAGGGTGTCTGGCTCGTGGACTCTTTTCGGGTCGTCCTGATAGACCATAAGACGCTTGGTAGCTCGTCGGCCCACCGACCCTTCAAATCGTCCACCATCTTCTTTAATCCGTTCAATATTTGCTTATTTGCGGCTTTGGCTTGGCCATTTTCTTGGGGATGGCAGACGGCCGAGTATGCCACGGCCACGCCATGCTCTTCCAACCATTCCCGTAAGGGGTCGTTGTGAACTGTCGACCGTGGTCGAACACCAATACCTTAGGAACGCCATAACGGGTTAGAATGTTCCTCCAATGACTTTTTTGACTGCTAGCTCAGTGATGTTGGGGACAACCTCTACCTCTATCCATTTCTTGAAATAGTCGATGGTGACTATCAGAAACTTTCTTCCCCCGGTAGCGAAAGCGAACGGACCGAGAATGTTCATTCCCCACTGAGCTAAAGGAATTGGGGATAGAGTCCGATGGAGCTCCCGAGCCAGGGCATGAATGACAGGGGCGTGAAGTTGGCACTTTCTGCACTTCCAAGTCAGCTCATTTGCATCAGCCTTCATGGTCGGCCAGTAGTACCCAGCCCTCAGGGCCTTATAAGCTAAGCTTCTCCCCCCAACATGGTGTTCACAAATCCCCGAGTGTATGTCATCAAGAACAAGGGCTGCCAAGCGGGGTCCGAGGCATCTCAGCAACGGTGCGGAGAAAGATTTCATGTACAGCTCGTCATTTATCATGATGTAATGAGCAGAATTCATCTGTACCCTCCTCCTCTGCTCCGGGTCATCCGGGAGGGTCTGATCCTTCTTGAACCGGACGATGGGTGTCATCTAGGTTTCTTGCTCTTCTCCCTCAACCTCGCATAGAATATTGGGGGGCGAGGCTTCATCAATTGGCTTGACCTTTCTAACATCAACCAGAACCAATCTTCTTATATCCTGCAGGCTCGAGCTCGTCAATTTGGACAAAGAGTCCGCCCGGTGGTTTTGAGATCTTGGGACTTACTTTACCTCATATGACTTAAGCTTTGATAACTCGATTTTCACCTTCTCGAGGTACTGAGCCATAGCTGGTTCTCGTGTCTCATATTCTCCATTGATTTTGTTAGCGATGAGTTGCGAGTCCATGGCCAGTGTTATTCTCTCTACCTCTACGGCCGTGGCTAGGCTAATGCCTGCCAGCACAGCCTCGTACACAGCCTCGTTGTTTGAGGCGGGGAATGTGAACCTCAGTACATGTTCAAATTCGGCACCTTCAAAACTAGTAAGCACAACTCCTGCCCCCACCCCAACTGTCGTTTGACGATCCAGCAGTGAACACTTGCCACTCACCGGCCGGGGGGGGGGGTGTCTTCTTCTCAGTGGGAGCACTCGGCCAAGAAGTTTGCTAACGCTTGGGCCTTGATAGCGGTTCGGGCTTGGTATGATATTATGAGCTCACTCAGCTCTATTGCCCATTTCAATAACCTTTTGGATTTCTCAAACTTCTCGAAGACCTTTTCCAAAGGTTGGTCCGTGAGGACGACCACTGGGTGTGCATCAAAGTATGGTCGAAGCTTCAGGGTAGCGATGACCACGGCATAGGCGACCTTTTCTACCGGGGGGTAATTCTTCTCTGCCAGTCCCAGGGCATGGTTATTGAAATAAAAAGGACGCTGGGCCCCAGCCTCTTCTCGGAGAATCAGCCCACTTACTATTGTATTTGTGTGGACATGACATAGGTCCACCCCGACGGCCACGCGCGGGTTTAGGTAGGTGAATGAATCTCATGGTTAGATTATTCTCGGATTGAAATTTAAATCGAAGTTGGAGTAGCCACTGAACTTTGTGGGAGTTCGGGCCCGTTCGAACCGACTCTGTACTTAGGCATTTCGCGCACAAAGCATGGTTTGCCTTGTAGTACTAGAGCTAGTGGGGTTCGTCCCTTTGCATAACGATACCGATGTCAAATTATTGAATATATGACTCTCGTTGCCAATGGTTTCGAGCATCCGAAAACCGAAGGTTCTGAGTAAGGGGTGAAGGTACGTGTTGGGAAGCCCATGAAGGACACCCAACCCCGCCCTCACATAGAGGCCTCTACTAAGATATTGATCGGTGTTTGGGTGCCCGCGTTAGTAAGACGATGAAAATGTATGACAATTGTTATTTTAGGCTATACATGCAAATTGCGAGTTCACTACGTCATTTAACGCATCTTAAAATATGTCGAAGTTGAATTTAGCATGTGTATTCATTTAAAAGCTATAAATGCCACACAATGGAAATAAATAACTTGAAATTAAATTATAAGTTACACGGGCGGAATACAACCCAGAATTCACAATATGACAAGCGAAGATATAATATTGAGTTAGAAACGGTAACGTAAACTATAAACGGACTCGTAAATAGAAAACGTATGCTGAAACTATAAACCAAATGATTGGACATACTATAATCAGCTACGTATTGCACTACGTATTGACCAGAGGACAGAGGCTCGGATGCTAATGCAGCCTGGAACTCAGGCGCCTGAGGTGAGGCAACCTGATGTTCAGGCGCCTAACCAAGGGCGCCCAGACAGGCAATGTTCAGGACCAAAGCGTGATGCTAGCTTGATCTCTAAGCCTCGATATCTCGTCCTGACTTATCCTAGAAAAAAATGACCATCTCACTACAAGAGTTAAAGTCAGTGGCGACTGATCTTAGCTACTGACATCTGTCGCAAAAATCAGATGCGCGACCATCAACAGTCGCTAAGCGACAGTGGCTACAGTTAGTCGCTTCTAGCGACTGATTTCAGTCGCTAAAAAAGCGCGCGACTGAAATCAGTCGCTAAATTTAGCGACTGAAATCGGTCGCTATAACATAATTTTAGCGACCGATATCAGTCGCTAAAAGCGTCAGTTAGTGACTGATTTCAGTCGCTAAATGGTGCGACGTGGCATCCTTTAGCGACTGATTTCAGTCGCTAAATAGTAAACTTAGCTACTGATATCAGTCGCTACCGTGCCAGAAATAGGCCGGTTACATTTATTATTTTTCTAGCCAAAATATGCACAATAAAACAAACCAACAACCACAATACATCCTAAACATCATTCCAAACGTTATGCAAGCTTCACACTCCAAAATTGTCAACCAAGTACGCAAACGTCGTGAATACACTAAATTAAAAGTGTTGTTACAAACAGTTTTTTCAACAAGCATTCAGAAACTACAAATTGTTTTCATTCAATCAACTCAGCCAACAGGAAAACTAGCGGACGCACCACTACTACCGTCACCGAAGGGGTCTCTAGGATCCGGGAATCGGGGAGTGGGGCCGGAGTTGCAGTTATATTGCTGCGTGTTCCTAAGACGCCGTATCTCTTCCAAAATTTGCAGGTTAATGGACTCCTGCGTCTTCAGCCTCTCATTCTGCTCCTTCATCTGCTCGACCATAGCTGCCCGTTGCACCCTCTCCTCTCGAATTTCCGCCCTCATCTCAGCCATCTCGGATGGTACACACTCGGTCGTGGTAGCATGGGCCCCCCCGAACATTGGGTGGTGTCTAGTACAGGAAATGAGCGTTCCCCGTACCGTACACCGCTCCCTTGCGGTATCCCTCCGCCACTCTAAACCAAATCGTGCTCGGGTCCACACCTTCATTCTCGGGCGCTCTAGTGGCCGCCAAATACGATCTCTGAAAGAAATAGAAGTCATGATTAGGTTGATTGTTTAATTTGAAGAAGAAAAAGTAACAAAGTATTGTGTTTGAAACTTACCCAAGTCTCCAAATCCTTCTTCGTGGCGAATGATCGACCGGTGGCATCGTCCCCCTTACTCTTCGCTTCGAGAAATAGCTGCACAGGAGGAGGAATTCTCCGGTTTTCTTCTTCACCTGTTGACAGTACATGTAGATTTTTCATTTATTTTTATAATGAAAACATTAAATAAGAATTCAATATAAAAAACAAAAGTACGGAAATACTAACGTTCATGGCCCGCTGGTGCATCGACTGCGACCCACCGTAGTGGGTGCACTCCGCCTCCGCCTCGGGGTCCCTTCCCCGCCTCTTGTTCTTTTTTGCCTGAACGGATCTCTTAAGGAAGTTCGGGTCGGAGCGCGCTGTTTGGAACTGTTGGAAGGCGTCACCTACAATTTATACACTTTGAGATCAATAAATGTTTTGAATATATATACAACTTTCTGTTCAGGTACTAACACCAATTTAGTAATCGAACCTCTAAGTTGTTTCTGTAACTTTTCATCGCTCGCCATCTTATACATCATGTCTTTGTATCTTTCCTTTGCGACATCCATGTATCTTTCTCTCACAGCCACCTCGAGACCATCGTTGTAGAAGTGTTTCAACTGCAAGATAGTTTGTTGTCGTTGTATTAGTAATCTGTAAACAGTAACAGATAATTAATAAAAATCAGAAATTGGTGTACCTTGAAGTTGGCAAACCACTTCTCCCGTTGCCACAGAGGCAACTTAGTCCAGCTCGTGCAGTAAGTAGTCAAATCATTCATGAAACTGTCCTTGACACCATTCACCGTCGCACGAGTACGAAACCTACACCAAAGAGTGAAATAAGATGATGTCTCACAAAAAAAAAGGAAATACAATGTCTCACCATGTGGACTCGGGGCCAATTATTAGGTGCCCGTCGTCTGTGTATCGAAGCACTTCATCTTGGCGTGGTTGCGGTTGTTCTTGTTCCTCATTGCCCTGCACCTCCTCCTCGTTCTCCACTTGTTCGTCCTCTCGCCTGTTTTCTTCTTGGTCTTCCTGCTGTACCCGGTCCCTGCTGCTGCTGCTGCCGCTGCTCGAACTACCAAACCTCAACCTGCTGCCCAACGTCATATCTGCAGACATGTAATAGTTGAAAGTAATTTTTTTATCTAAAAAATTTAAGACAATAACCACATACAAATTATTTTCTCTAAAGTAATTTACTAATATATATACACTAGTCAAATATTATGTAAAATTCTCAATTCACCTAAACATAGTACTATTTCCACCCAATTCGTCCATAATTACATCACCAAATCGGCATAATTGTATTTTACTTCCAAATTCCTAACACATCAAAACAACCCAATTCAATCAACTACTTAATCGCAAACCCTAATTTTATACTAACAATCTACCTAATTCAAATTGGGGAACCTATTGGGCGATTAAAATTCTAACTAGACTAAATATTCCAACAACTAAGAAACTATCCAACCCAATAACTAATTTATTTAAATCGATAAAAACAGAAATTCACAAATAATTGAAACTAAATAAAGATAGATAAACATACCTTAAGGAAAATGAGAGAATTGAAGAAGGAATGGAGAGGAATGGAGAGGAGCCGAGTGTTAGAGAGAGGGGGGAGGGTTTTTAGAGAGAGACCGAAATGGGTGAATAAGCCGGGGGAAGGGGGGGGGGGGGTGTTCGTTAATTTAAAAAAAATTAACATCTTTAGCGACCGAAATCGGTCGCGCGCCACTCTCATTAGCGACCGATTTCAGTCGCTAATTCTGTCGCCATTTCACTAATTTAGCGACCGAAATCGGTCGCGCGCCGATTATTTTAGCGACTAATTTCGGTCGCTAAATTTAATTAATTTTTTAAAATTCCGTCTCCTCGTCCAGCTACTAATATCGGTCGCGCGTTGAACTTTCAGTCGCTAAATTAGCCACTGAATTTATCAGTCGCGCGTGATTAGTAGCTACATGCAGTATTTCTTGTAGTGTCTCAATCCATCTTATACCGAGTCCGACTAAGGAGTCGTCGATAAAAGACTTAAGTAACAAGACATTCGCTCAAAGTCGTAAAAGGGAAAAACGAACAAGAAGTGTGGATATGAAGAGGAGACGCGTGATAGCTTAACGCGCGTCGACTAACATCGCAAGTATTATACACTCGGCGAAATTTGCAATGCTGTGAACTATATTGGAAGTCTACGATATCTCATTTCGACCATAATAGGGTACTTGTCCTTAATAGTCTCGGTTTATGATTTAGATCGAACATAACGACTTAATACGAATATCGAAGCCCTCCGTATCGCGATGTCGTCATCGGGTCACGTAGACTGTACAACTCTCGGATTGACATCATGAGGTTTCGTACTACTTCTATTATCGGTAGCTCTTTATGCACGATATTTGATTACGGAATCGACTTCAGGCATTTAGAGCAACATCTGAAAATGATATCGAAAACACTCGACAAAGGATTTATGCGATCGTGTTATAACCCGAAGGGTCAGGCGAATGCCATAAAACGCCATGACCATCATGCGCCTGGGGCGGTGAGCCTAAATAATGGGGCGCCACCTCCGGTGCGTCCTGTTTGAGGGTTATTCGGACTTAGGCAGAATTAATTATCGAATGTGATCGATTGAAAAGTTTAATTTGTCATCGCAAACATTAGGCCTTTTGCATTTCGGCGTCGTAGTTTGGCCTTTAAGGCCTACGATGCTCGATTTAGCATCATCGGACGTTTGCTCGAATCGATTTTGAAAATAGTTTTATAATAGTATACGCGGTAATAATATGACGGAAATGTAAAGAAACATATTAGGGAGTTGAATCATCCTAGACAACCAATTACGCGGGGTAGCGAGCTAAGTGACCGTCGACGCGAGTGCGATGCTCTTGTGTCCGTGTTTCCTTATCTCGTCACCCTTTGTATTTGGTACATTAAAGCGAGTATTTTATAGTCAGGTATTAGTAGTTAGATGTTAGGAACGAGAAATAAAATGTTAGATGCGAAAATATAAAATGTTAGTGTAAGGTAAATAAAATGTTAGTAATGGTAGTAGTACGATAAATAAACGAGTTAAAGGATTAGAAAATGGGGTTCGAACCTTCTCAACCTACATGTCAAATGATTCGAAATACGGGCTGACGGAGTATCGTTGTATACACGGGGAGCGGTTCGATATATGTAGGTGAGTTAAGGTGCGTATAGGGAAAGAAATTCTCTCGGTTTTCTGATTGAAGGTTAATGAAAAGGTTGACCATCGAAACGTCGGACATGAGGGTGTATTTATAGAGTTTTGCGAAATGCTCCGACTCGGAATTCGGGTGCCCGGAGGCTAGCGACTCGGTATTGGGGCGCCGCAGTGGAGGCGGCTCAGTTCTGGGGTGCCTGGATGCAAGCGACTGGGATCGCGCGTATCGGAAGTTGCTCAAAATACGGATTGATATCCGGTTTATTTGAGGTAAATACGGATTACGTTCTGACTCGGACATTGGTGTACTTGGACGATTTTTGGAATTTGGTTTGTTTCGGGTTTCGACTTTGACCGGCTTTGACTCAGTCGACAAAAGACGGTTTTGCCCCCACTGGCGGTTTTGGCCCAGAGTAGCTTTATTTTATTGGAAATGACCCACTGAGTCTGGATTTGAGGTCGGTTTTGAGAGATTTGTACTCCAATAAGTGCCCACGTCGAATACTATTGATTCTAAGTCTGTATTCGAGTGTATTGATGCATGTTAAGTTAGTTAATGTCCGATCGTTATCGGGTGTTTTGTTGGAGACTGCTGCAGACACGAGAAACAAAATGCGGGTGTCTACAGAGCCCCCACTCTGACCGAGGCTTGGACAAGGTGAAAGTCTTGGTAGCCACCAGGCCAATCGAGGATTACAACCTGGCAGCCTTCCGGTCGGGTCGTTTAAAGTCCGTTAGACTTGCGTGAAGGGCTCGCCAGCAATAACTAGAGGGTCATATGTGTCTTGACGATGATAACTCCATGAGAATTTGAACTTGCTTCTGAAGTTCTGGATGTACCTGTATGCAGACACATTTTGTTTTGGATATAACATTTAGGCGAGACACGGACTCTATAATCCCCTAGAATTTCTATCACAATACAGTGGCGGAAACACTGTAGATATGGGATTGTAACACACTGTAACTATGTCTTGATTTTTTATTAAAACACTAAAATCATTAACTTGCTTATTTCATACGAAAATATCAGGAACACATTTTTTATCCAGAAAATATCATAAGAAAACGCTTATTTCAGGAACTTCTTTTTCATCAGAAAGTTTATCCACGCCAAATTTCAGATTAAAATAAAATGTTTAAGAATAAGAACTAAACATTGGCTTTTAATCGTTTTTCTCCGAAAACGGTAATAATTCAATAATCGATACTTAAACTATCATAAAATACAAAATTATAAAAATAGTCAAAAACATTATTTTTACAGAATATATTCATATTTGATATGTTTAGGCCGAATATTACGATTTTACAAAGGAATATAACAATTTAATCGTTAATCTCGTAAAAGCGATAAAAATACCGAAACATGCAAATTTTTACGACTTTAAAATTTTCAAGAATATGAGACATAAATATATTATAAAAAAATAAAATTATGA
The DNA here is from genome assembly GCA_958450325.1 of Agrostemma githago. Classification (NCBI taxonomy): domain Eukaryota; kingdom Viridiplantae; phylum Streptophyta; class Magnoliopsida; order Caryophyllales; family Caryophyllaceae; genus Agrostemma; species Agrostemma githago. Next base: position 24,694,735 of record OY288239.1, on the reverse strand, counting down.
TTATATACATGCAATTACACAAATAAAATCAACCAATACCGAGTAACATCGTCGTTACCTTCAATCTAAATCTGAGTCTATGATAAATTCGTCGGCTTCAAGGTCGACCAAGAATCCTACATCACACGACATACATGGGACAAAAATACCGTGAGAAAACTAAAAGAATCAAGGTAAATAACGATCGGAAATGACATCGATTATTACCTTAACGAAGGGAAAGAAAAGACGATAATTTAGAAGGCGAAAATAGGAAGATCAAAGCTTGATTAGGGACGAAAATGGGTGATGAAAATGGGCAAGAACACAAGCCAAAAAGAGGGAGAAAGAAGAGGTTTTTGCTAATATAAAATTGATGTAAAAATGAATAAGAAAAATATGAAGAGATGGTGGATGAATGAAACCTTAAAATTGAGAAAAACAATATGAATGTAGTCTTAAAATTTTAGCCAAAATGAATGAGTGTGGAGATTGAAGAGTTTGATCATTAAGCACTAAAATAAGTGAGTTGAATAAAAGAAATGTCTACATACATAATATTTCATAAAATGAATTATATAAAAATAATATAGTAAGGAGTGTGACATGGGGTCACAGTCCAAAATGGTCCAACAATAGGTTCAAATAGCTTATAAGTCGATAAAAAGAAATTTCAAAAAATTATTAAAGGTGTTTTGAAGCAGACGGGTAAACCTCGGGATAGAAAATAATTATTTACGAAACATCGTAATAAAATCATTAAAGGCTAAATTTTCTTGAATAAAAATATTTCTTACCTGAAAATATAATATAAATGTGTTTAGACATATTTAGGAAAAGAAATAACTTAAATTCGAGCTTAAAGTGTTAATTTTTAGAGAAATAGAATTCCTCGCGGAAAAAAAAATAGTTTACGATGAAACTCAACTAAACATGTTTAAAAGAAATAAAATATTTTAAAATAAAGATAAATATTATTTGATTCGAAAATAAAAATAAAGCTTGAAAAAATGATGAAATAGAATGCCGAAACGTGATAGAGTTATGACGAAGTCATAACGGAAAAGATAAAAGCGCTAGGGAAAAATAGCGGGTGTTACAGACTTGATTATCCGCTAGGGAGTAAAAATTATGATTTTTTGAAATAGGGATTTTAAAAGGAGGAATACTCGGGATGACTCGATTCCTATATTGGGGCTTTTGAAAAGCGTTGGAATGTGTGATATCTGGCTGCAGCGGTGGCACACACGTGTCATTTGGACTATACCCAGTCCTTGTCATTCTGTCTGGATTTCTGAGTCATATCGGAAATGGAGTTTGAAGAGTTGGAGGAGGCCTGCAAGGCCCTGAAGGTCGATGATGCCTTCGATATGGTTCGCCGGGAGACAGGTAAGGACAACAGAGGTTTCTTTGATGACGATGATACTCCTGCTACCTTGGTACGATTAGAGTCGGGTCCTAAGTTAAAGACTAAGACTCGAGCTAGAGACGCCGATGATAGAGTTGTGTGAGGACGACTAAGCCCCCAGACTGACTTGGAGAAGAGGCTTCGGCCGAGACTGGCGGCCAAGGATAGGCTGGGCCCACGTGATAGGCTGCCTGAGCATGTGAGGGCCAGACTCGGGCCGATTAGTGTGGCCGAAGATCCGCACTCGAAGAAACGGGTCTGGGCCAAGGAAGTTCCTCGAGTGATTCAGGAACGTCCGCATCCGCCTCGTCGCAAATGGACGGCCAAGGATGTAAAGGATAAGGGTAAGGGCAAGATGCCCTGAATACCCGATTCCTTAGACTTATTATTATTTGAATAATACTACTATTTTTGTAATGTCGTGTGCTGTTTTTGTATTTTTGTACTTTGGATTTCCCGAGTTTATCAGGGTTTTTAGTAATAATAAAGGAAGATTTTATTAATTAAACCATTCATGTCCTTTTTTCGTGATCGCGATGGTTGTGCCCTTGTGAGGGGCTGCCTACGTATCTACAATTAGTGGAATCAAACCAAACGTAGTTCAAGCTTTTATTATTTTGCAATCTCGAAATACACCAAGATTAATGGTTCGAGATGCGTATGAAAGTAGGATAAATAATCCTAGCTTATTGACTTGCTTTTCGAAAGTTTATATATTGAAAAAATATAATTTTGATAAAATTTAGCAAATGACATTGAGAAAGGATCAGGGGTAATAACGTTTAAGCTGGTCTAGGTTGGTAGGATTAGTAAAGTCATTCCCGTCCAAATCTTTCAGCTTCACAGCACCGCCTGATAGAACCTTTTTCACCAGATATGGCCTGACATGATTTTATGTACTGTCTGGGCAAGTAATACGTTTCTTGATGTTAAACGTTTTGTTTGGACTTGAAAAAACAAATATTATGTTCTTGATGATGTCTATTGTGTGTACGTCGAATTTCAAATGAATACATCATATATATTTTCATTTACCAAATTTGTACTAAAATGGGTCAGATTTAGAAAGATGATTTTATTGATTAAAATTAACATTTGAAAAATGACTCATTTAGTACCTTCAATAATATTATCAATTTCGTTATTAATCAAAGTTATTTTTGTAAAACTCTAAATTTTGAGAAATATGATACATAATAAGGTTAAAAATGATTTTTATAATTATTATAAATTTATTTGATTTTTGAAATATTTTACTAAGTATAAATATGTTTTAAAATAAAAGTATACTTGTACAAATACAAAACCGTATAAAAATACTAAATGCGTACACTTGAAGGATAAATGTACTAAATACTTGTGCCCAAAAAGTATAGAGTACTAAAAGACGAATAATCCAAAAGTACTAAGTTAAAACATGCTTAAATGTGCTAAACAATACTTAAACTTTATAATAAGCACTGAAGGACTAATTAGTGACTAAGTCAAACTAAGGGTTGACTAGTCCACTTTGGTCAAACTTTAACTTTGAAAATCAACCTGGACCAATTCAATATAAAAAAAAACTCATATTAAATAATGTAATTAGAAATAATTGCATCTTTAATCAAATCTCAACTAATGACACTTCAAATAATATACCTCAAATAAAATGTTCGAAATCTCATATATCAGTATACTAAAAACTATCAGTTAAGATAAATTTTATGATGATTGATAATGATTGTTTATCTTAAAATCGATATACTTAAATTCCATAGGAACGATCGTACTTCCAGTCGGTGTGTTACCTAATTTGGGGTAATCCTTAGGTTTTAGATGTTATAATGGGTATGGAACATGGGCGATCAACCTCTTTACTCATTTAGGGTGAGCTTATCCTTGGTCTCCATGCTCGCGCCCGATTGCATCAAGCTCATTTTCGTGGTTCTAGGATCATTTTGCAGGTATGTGAGGCGTTTTTAATTTTTTTTTGTTTTGAGGCTTGCCTTAACTCGGAAGTGTGACATTGTGTTGTGGTTCGTGCAAGTTTGGCTACAAGAGAGGCGTGGTTTGGTCGACCTTCCTCGGTCCGTCAAGGGTTATAGCTACAAGGGCTTTACGGGTCGCAAGATGGTGCAAGTGTGGGGTGATAGTCATGCTGAAGAAGGATGACATTCCTACTTGACTAATGGGCGAGCAATTATCAGGTGGACAGTCTTGTGGTGGCATATTAGTGGACAGACTAGGTTTCCCTTCTCATCTTTGGCTCAGGCTATGCAGATATTATCCTTAAGGGATACGGTTTATATTTATCTGAGCGATCTGTCGGGCAAAATGGGAGAGAGGCCAACCATCTCGGAGGTTACTGGGGGTATTTATAAGTTTGACCCGCGGACAGAAAGTTCTTTCCGGAAATTTAAGACATCTTTGGGACGAAAGTTTTCACGTCCCATTGTTATAGAGAGTGCTCGACCGACCGACGTTACTTATTTCCGGCGGGGAGTTTATGGACACCTGTCAGGATAGAGGAAGTCAAAAGTTAGGAAGACCATGTCGCTAAAGGATAAGGAGGCGACTCAAGGTAACGTCACTAAGTGTCTGACCAAAGACAACGTTACCAATCCTAGTGCCGTCAATTCATCTATACGGGCCAAGACCGACGAGACACATGTTGATAATGTGAGTGATGAGAGGAAGTATGATTGGCTGGGCTCGCCTCTGGCTAGGGTGGTGGAAGCTTGTGTTAGGAGGGGTCGATGGTGAAAAAACCCGAACAAGCACACCCAGATGGCGAGGGGAGAAAGAAGTTGGACTGGTAGAGCCCAGTCGTTTTGTACTATGTTCTATTAGTTAATATTATGTGGCGTATTAGTACTAGTTTTTGTAGGGTTTTGACATGTTGTCATTTTCTGGGGTAGCCGGATTTTTGATGCTCGATGCAAAGGGCCTCGACAAATGCTCGATTTAACTGATCTGTCTCTTTTTATTAATTAGAAGCACATTTTTTATTTATTCATTTCATCATTTTTTTTGTGGTGGCTCGCAACTCGATTCTTCATTTTACCCAGAAAGCCCTTTCGGGTTTTCACTCCGTCCTCGGCTCACCTTTTGTTTGGTTTCTTTTTTTTTGCTCTTTTTTCTTTCTTTTTTTTGATGGCTCGTAACTCGATTCTTCATTTTGCTCGGAGCGGCTTTTCGGGTTTTCACTCTGTCATCGGCTCGTCTTTTTTTTTTTAACGACGGCTTGCAACTCGTTTCTTCATTTTGCCCGGGGCGCACTATCGGGTTTTCACCCCGTTCTCGGCTCGTCGTTTATACTTCGTCATTGAAATCACTCGTTAACCGGAATGCGGGAAGAGGTTCCGATTTGCATGTGAATAGAGTAATCGATTTTGTTATTTTGTTGGTTGTACCCGTGGAAGGGTTGCCTACGTATCCGTGTTTAAACGGAATCAAACCATGGTCGTAGTTCTTTCTAGATGTGAGTGATTTTGCTTTAGACTCGTTATGCCAATTATCGATGCGGATTATTTTTAAGCGTTTTCCGTGGGTTTTCACCCTAGGTCGGAGATCAGGATGAGGTCGTTGGGGTGCTTAGGGGTAGTATCATTTAAGTTGGTCCATGTTGGTTGGGGTTGAGAATTCCTGACCGTCTAGTTCAGTAAGGATCACGGCGCCTCCCGTGAATATCTTCTTGACAAGGTAGGGGCCCACCCAGTTTGGTTTGAACTTCCCTTTAGGATCAACGGGAAGGGGTGCTTTAATGGATTTGACCACTAGGTTCCTCTCACGTATGTTTCGGGATTTAACTCGTTTGTTAAAGGCTCGTTGTATGCGTTGTTGGTAGGCTTGCAGGTTGGACAACGCATGTATCCTACGCTCGTCTAGGAGTACTAGCTCATCGTAACGTTTTTGGTTCCATTCTTCTTCGGGAATGCCGCTTTCGGCTAGTATTCTTAGTGATGGTATTTCTAACTCTATTGGGTTGCACGACTTCGGAACCATAGGTTAGGTAGTAGGGTGTGGCTCCGGTGGGTGTTCGGTAGGAGGTTCGGGTATCCCAATAATGCGAAGGGTATTTTGTTTAGCCAATCCCGGTAGTTATCTATCATTTTCTTAAGGAATGTGGTAATGGTTTTGTTTGCTGCCTCCACGGCCCCGTTTGTCTAAGGTCTATAAGGTGGGAATTTGTGTCTTTGGATTTTGCATTTGTCTAGGAGTTTTTGGGTGTCGGCCCTGAAATGAGCCTCCTGATCACTAATGATTTCGTGAGGTATGCCGTAGCGGCGGATGATATTATTTTGTAGGAATTTGAATACTTATTTGGAGGTTAATGTGGTGTAAGATGCTGCTTCTACCCATTTGATAAAGTAATCGACGGCCACCAGTATAAAATAGTGTCCGCTGGTTCCGACTGGGTGTATCTTCCCTATGATGTCGATTCCCCGTATAGAGAAGGGTCAGGATGTTGTTATGGTATGGAGTGGATATGGCGGTAGGTGTTGGATGTTGGCGAATATTTGGCAGTTGTGGCAGTGGCGGACATGAAGCCGACAGTCTGCCTCTAGGGTGACCCAGTAGTAACCTAGTCTCATTATTTTTAGTGCTAGTAGGTGTGCACTCATGTGGGGTTCGCATTCCCCGTCATGTACTTCTTCCATGACTTTCTCGGATTGAGTTTTATTTATGCATCTAAGGAGTATTCCTTGTGGGGTTTGTTCGTATAGTAGTCCTTGGTTTAAGACGTAATGGGCGGCTTGTATTCGTAGGGCTCTTTTATTTTTGGTGTTTGTGTTAGGTGGGTATGATCCATCGGTATTAAAGTCTAGGATTGCTTTGTACCAAGGTTCTTCGGTGATATCGTCGGTTTCAAGGTTGTGGATATAGGCGGGTTGTTCACTCCTTTCTACGCAGATAGGGATAGAGAAGAGGTTGTCGATCATGTTTATTAGTGAGGCTATCTTGGATAGGGCATCAGCGAATTGGTTTTCTTCGCGGGGTATGTGTATGAAGTCAATTTCGGTGAACTTCTGAGATACTGTTTCTATTTTGGTTTGGTACGGGGCTAGGTTTTCCCTATAGACCTTCCAGGTACCCGGGGCTTGGTTGACTACTAGGGATGAATCTTCGTGTACTTTAAGGTTTTTACCTCCTAAAGTTAAGGCGGCTTTTAACCTTATTAAGCAGGCTTCGTGTTCGGCTACGTTGTTGGTAACGAGGAAATCTAGTTTGACTGACATGGATGTATGGTTGCTTATTGGTCGTTGGCTGTGTGGGTTTCTTACGTTGTGTTTCATGGATCAGGGAGTGTATCGTGGGTTGAGCTTAGAGTAATTGTTCTTGATCTCTCTTTAGGGTGAAATTAAGTGGGCCGTTTGTTGTAGCTCTTGTGCTTTGATTAATTGTTATCATTAAATGGCATAGTATCGAGTTTCAAGCGAGAAAGTGCATTATTTAAAAAAAGTCGAGCGATTGTCGAGGCGTGTTTGTAAAAAAAAAGAATTGTTTTATTCATATAGTAATAGAAGGGCTAGATGCTCGTGATTTTGTTTGATGGGGGAGGCGAAGGACAGGTCCCCTCGCACCTTCCGGACTCGATATTGAAAGGAGACATTTATTATTTTAAGTCTAAGCTCTAAGATGAACTAGACTCTAGCTAAGATCGGCTTCACACGCCCCTAGAAGAACCTCCGTTGGTTGGACTCTCGACGCTCATGCGGGTCACCTTCATGATGGGCTTGGTATCGCGAACTAGTCCTCCTCCGAAGACATCCTACGGGGACATAGACTCCCATATCGATCAGGTTTTGCACTTCATGTTTGAGCTCAGTGAACGTTTGGGTCTCATGTCCCCGACCCTGATGGTATAGGCAATAGGCATTTGGATTCCAAGTCGCCCCCCTCTTTTCTATGGGTGGGTTTGGAGTAGGTCTTATTGGCCATAGCAACCATGCCTCCTGTAACTTCCTGAGGGCTTCAGCATAGGACTCTCCTAACTCAACGAGCCTGGCATATTAGACATACGGGTCTCCACTGAGTACCAGTTCTCGCCCTATCGGTCTCTTGTGGGGTTTCCTCGCGGGTCCTTTGATTAGTGTAGTTTGTAGTGCCTATTTTGTAGTATTTTGGTCCCATTTCCTTGTGGAATCGCTCTTTGGGAGCGGTTTAGGGGCTTCTTATGCTTCCTTTAGTTCGTTTCAGGTTCCCGAGACCGATTTGGAAGAGTTGGAGCGATTCCGACTCTATACATACACATTTTGGAGCCAACGGAGTAAAGAAACGATGACTCGATGCTTTGGAATCGACCCCGAGACCTTGGGACCCAATCCCGAGTCCCGAGACCCGATCCCGAGTCCCGAGAATCGATGAGAAGTTCATGTGAAGCAAGGAGGAACCTTAAAGATCATATTGGAGGCCTACAAGACTCATCCCCGACGGGTATGGCCTCATCCCGTCCGGGATGAAGTGCACAAATGAGAGGGTTGCTGTATTGGGTCCATCCCGACCGGGACCAGCTCCTCCCGGCCGGGACCGACACCTTCCCGACCGGGACCACCTCCTCCCGGCCGGGAAGGGCACCTGGCAGCCGTGCTTTTTCTCTTCTTAATTCCCTTCCATTTGTAACCCTATAAATACTTACCTCTTGTATTGTTTATGCATCCTACATTAGTTTAGCCTCTCTTAAGCCTCTCTACAACATATAAACCCTAGATTTAGTTCCTCATATTAGTTTGAATCTCTCATTAATCCTTAGTTAATCTTAGTTAATCCTAGTTAATTAGTGCTTGTATTAAGAAGATACTTGAAGACTTCTCCAAGATTGACAACCTTGGGATTATTTGGGTTTCTCTTTTATGCAAGATATCATCTTTTCATCATCCTATTGTTGGTATAACTTTCTTTTCTCTTGTTTATTGTTATTGAATCAAGTTTGAATCTTTACTTAGAGTTTATTGTTATTGATTGTTATTGTTCTTGATGATGAATGTTAGGGTTGTGATGTGGTTTTCTCTTGTTATTGTTGTTAGTTCTTCTTTGATTATGAGTGAGTAGATTACTTGTGGGTTAGTAGGGGGATTAAGGGTAGATTATGGGTGATTAGGGTTTGATTAGGGACAAGGGGTAAATCCTTATTGTTAGTCACATTCTTAGCACATCATGTGTTTGTTGAAATGCTTGTTTGAGTTGTAGTGGCCATGCTTCTCATGCTAGTCTTCCTCTACTCATTGTTTGCCCAGTATGTGGACACCTTTGACCACCCAAGTCACCCTACTACTCTTATGAACCCAACCTAACCCACCTCTTTTTCATAGTTGATTCATCTTGTTAGCTAGTCATCATTTCTTTAGGTTGCTAGTTAGTTGGATTATTAGCATTGTTTAGCATTTCTCTTTAGTTGGCTAGTTGGCTTGTGTTTAGTTGTTATTTGATAGTCTAGTTCATCATAGCTCTTCATTAGTCTACTTTCTTCTCCTCTCATCATAATTCATCAATTAGTAGCTCTTTGTGTTCGTTTGGTAGCATAGTCTTGTTTTAGGCCGATTTAGTCTAAACTTTGCAATACCGTCTCCGTGGACACGACCCGACTTACCCTAACTACCGTTAGGTGCTAGTTGGTTATTTAATTGGTGGCGGGATCCACGACAAATCCCTACCATCAATTTGGCGCCGTTGCCGGGGACGGTGCATTGTTTAGACTTTGTTTGCTCATTTCTAGACTTAGTTACCCTTCTTTGTGTCTTCCTATCATCTCTTGTGAATATTCTCTAGTTTTTCTTGCTTTCTTAGCTTTCTTTTTTTCTTTGTCTCTAGTTGTGCTTGTTTATTGTCGTTACCTAGTGCCCATAAAGCACTAGGTATTCTCACGTTTGTTCTAGTGTGTAGTGTATGCCTAGGCGGGGAGACGAATCCTTTCTCTTTAATCCAGAGCCGGAGAGGCTTTTTCGAGCTTTTCGCCAACGGACGATTAATCGGGTTAGGATCTCTCAACCAAGTGCAAGCAATACCCATCAAGAGCAAGCTCAAGGAAGCGATATTGAGGAAGCATATCGAGAGACGGCCGAAGGGAATTTCACCAATCCCTTTGGAGATTCTAGTCCTAGCTCCCCTTCTACATCTACTTCAACTCCATCTACACCATCTTCTCCCTTACATCCGATAATGCCGAAATTTTCCTCCCACTCTACATTTACGGAAGACGTCTTGCCGGGACCCAATGCTCTACCGGCCGCTTATGCCGGAAATTTTACGGCCAAGACCCACTTCATTCAACTTGTGGAAAGGAACCAATTTAGTGGTTTGCCCACCGAAGACCCGCACCAACATATGGAGACCTTCTCCGATTATTGTGACGCTATATCTCAACCCGGGGTTACACAAGATCAAATCCGATGGGTTTTGTTTCCATTCTCATTAATTGGAAAAGCGAAGCAATGGATTAAAGGTCTCGATAGGGCAACCATGGGCATCGACACTTGGAAGAAACTTGCATTGGCATTCTACCAAACTTTCTACCCTCCGGAGAAGACTAATTTGCTTAGAGCCTCCATTACCGGTTTCCAACAACGGGATGAAGAGAGCTTATATGAAGCTTGGGAGCGGTTCAAGTCTTTGGTTAGATCGTGCCCCCATCATGAACTTTCACAATGGTTCTTGGTCCAACAATTTTGGAACGGTCTTTATGAGGACTCAAGAACTATACTTAACATGGGCTCCAATGGTAGGTTCACCGAGGTCGATGATGACCAAACTTGGGCAAGAATCGAAGAGATGGCGGTGCATAATTCGCAATACTCTAGGCCTAGGAAGGCAAACCGAGGAGGTGGGCACGAGGTTGATGCTATAACTCAATTAAGCATTGACCTTAGGGCTCAATTGAAGACACACATGGAATCCATTGACAAGAAGCTTCAAGGTCACCTCACTCAAGTCCAAAGCATCGGTTCCTCCCACCAAGCCTCAATCCATGAAGTGAATGCTTTGGGATTTGCACCTCATTTGCCTTATTATGGGATGTGCGATAATTGTGGAATCGTTGGTCATGACCCTATGAATTGTAGAGGGAGTATTGAGCAAGTGAATGTCTTTCAAGCATTCAAGCAAGGTACTTCCTATTCTAATCAATACCAAGCTTCCAATCAAGTCCCTCAACAACAAGCCTTTCAACACCATCAACAACATCGTCCTTATGTTCCACCTCCCTTAAGGGACAACAACCAAGGTTACCAAGGCAACTCAAGGCCTTTCAACAACTTCAAGCAAAGTAACCAAGGTTCATTCAACAACAATCAAGGGTTCCAACAAGGGAACTTCAACCAAGGCTATCAAAACCACAACCATGGCAACAATCAAGGCCTTAATCAAGGCAATTATCAAGGGTTCCAAGGGAACCGTCAACATCAAGCAATTCAAGGCAATCAACAACAAAGCAAGCCTAGGAGCCGATCTCCTACTCATGACTATGGTACTCCCTTAGCCCTCACCAATACACCGCATAATCCATCATCACCACCATGGGATACTCAAGACATGCAAAAGAGGCAATTGGATGCACAAATGTCACAACAAGGAGCCATTGATCAAATTTTAATGGAAAACAAGGAAATGAAAGCTCACATGAAGATGATTGAGAATCAAGTGGCACAACTTGCATCGGGAAGTTCCTCAAGACAAAGAGGGCAATTACCCCCTCAAGGTGTAACTCCGACTTTTGAGCATGTCAATGCCATCACCACAAGGAGAGGTACATCTTATGACCCCCCTCCATTCCCGAGTGAGCAAGAGCCGGTGCAAGAACCGACAAGAAAGATGAAACCTCCAACTCAAGAGAGCTCAAGCTTTGACAATCCAACGGAGGAGCAAGTTTTATGGGAGGTTGAGAAACCTCAACAAGACAAGCTTCCCCCACTTCAAGCTAAATATAAGGGTAAAAAGAAAGTGTCATTTGAAGAGTCCACCCCGATTGAGCAAAATAAATACCAAGTCAAGTTGCCTTACCCAACAAGGCAAATGAAGACCAAGGTAGACTCTCAATATGACAAGTTCCTTAGCATTGTGAAGAAGTTGGATGTTAGTGTCCCATTCACCGAATTACTTACCCAAATCCCGGCATATGGAAAATTCATGAGAGAAATCTTGGCTAGTAAGAGATTCGTCGACAAGGAAGAGACCGTCGTGTTCACAAGGGTGGTGAGCGAGCTCATTCAAGGTTCCACACTTCCAAAGTTGAAGGATCCGGGTAGTTTCTCGATCCCGTGCACCATAGGCAACTACAAGATCGAGAGGGCATTATGTGACTTGGGTGCGAGTGTGAGCATCATCCCCTATTCCATTTGTTACCGGCTTAAGATGAAGGAGCTTAAGCGTACATCCGTTACACTCCAAATGGCCGATAGTTCACTCAATCGACCATTCGGGATGCTTGAGGATGTGCCGGTACAAATTGGGAAGTTCTTCATTCCGGTTGACTTCATTGTGCTTGACATGCCGGAAAATGCTTTCACTCCTATTATTCTTGGGCGCCCATTTCTACACACCGCCGGTGCCATGATCGATGTGAAGAATGGTAGGATCACCTTCGAGTTAGGCGAAGAGAAATTAGTGTTTGACCTCCAAGGCAACACTCCGCCTACTAGTAACGAGTCGTGCAATATGATCCAAGCCAAGAAAGACACCGATCTAGGGGTTGAATCGGGACAAAGCATGAACAAGAACTCCTATGTGCTTGAGGATGATGACTCCGATTTGGAGGAGGATGAGAGCCCATGTCATGGGTTTAATGACAAGTTAAAGAGCAAAAAGGATGAAGATGAGCCTCCCTTGGGGCCACATGAGGATAGATGGACGTTTGGGTATATACCGAAGGATCAAAAGTACAAGTTCAAGCCATTGAACTTAGTAGATCGGGATGCCCCGGGAACGTCGAGACAAGGTCATGAAGAGCCTTGGTTTGTGGATGCTTATGTTACTAGCTTGATTGAAGACTTTGCTAGGGCCTTCGACTTGTTTCTTCGTGCCCTTGATGGAGATGGAACTAGTTTTGGGTGTTGAAAAAGAATTGAAGAAAGTACCACCTTGGTTTGACGAAGTTCCACAAGAACCGTCTCTTTGTATATATCTCTTTCCCTTATAGTTTGTTTGCTTTTGTGAAATTCTTGATTATTTGGATGATTGATGAGCGTTGTGAGGGAGGGAATTTGATGTGTTATTTGAGTTTATTGTGATAGGTGTGAAGTGGAAGTGATTCCTAGGGAAGCGCGGTCATTGTTGGAGCTTGGATTGTGTGAAGGGAAGTCGGTTTTTGAAGCTTGGAACGAGCTTTTGGGAGCTATAGAGGGTTTGGGGACTCTTCCCGGCCTAGAAGAGGTCATCCCGTCCGGGATGGAAGGCCCATCCCGATCGGGAAGGATGTCACCCCGTCCGGGATGAGGTGCCCAAAAGTTGGGTTCACTGACAGCTCATCCCGACCGGGACGAGGTCCTCCCGACCGGGACGAGATGTCCATCCCGACCGGGACCACCCATCCCGACCGGGATGGACCCCCTGTCCTCCGTTGGCTCTTTTCTTCGTTGTTTGAGACCACCCAACCACTTTATACCCCCTCCCAACCTCCCTACATGTTCTTAATCTCATTGTATGACCTTTACACCCCACATGCACGTTTTCACTTCACTTTCTATTCACTTCAAACCGACTTTTGCATCAAAAACCCGCCTCATTTTGCATTTGTGCCCCAACCATGGAACCGGATCGCAATTGGAGAGGAATAACGACGACGTGGACAAGCTAAGTGCCTATTTTGACTTATGAGACGATGGAGCGAGTGAGTTGGTAACCGTATGGTACGGCAACTATCCTCTCTTTTCCGTTTTTATCGCTTGTCTTCTTGGTTTATTCCCTTTCCCTCTTATCATTTGTGTCATGGTGGCCTTCGAGGCCTTGGTGTGCTTGCTCCCGACTCTCGATGATGTGATTACATCGAGAGTCATTTTCAAAATCCAAATTTTCCAAGTTTTTCACTCTTTCTTTTTGAGGATTTAGTCGGATTTAGGCGGAATCCGGGCTAGGTGACTTGATTACACCTAGCCCTCCCCTCCCATTTCCTTTTATTTCCTTCTTTTTATTTTCTTCTCCCATCCATATCTTTTTCTTGTCTCGGCCCATGGTGACTTGACTACACCCCGGCCGGACGCCTTCTACCCTTTTCTCCACTTTATTTTTGGTTTTTAGCTTTATTTTCGTAGTTTCTTTTCTTTTCTTTTGTGCTCCATGCACTACGGTCGAGCATGAGGACATGGCTCGACTTAAGTGTGGGGGAGTGATATTCTAGCATAGTTAGCTTTATTTTTGTAGTCTTTCGAATTTCGAAAAAATCTTTAAAAAACCCTAAAAATTTGAAAAATTTTCACAAAAATCAAAAAGATTTTTCTTTTGTGTGTTTTCCTTTTGTGTCTTTATGTCGTATATTTGTTGTATTGTGTGTGTTTTGCCTCCTCTTTCCTTGTAGGTTGCTTAAATCACCGCTAGCTTTGGAGAGCTTTCAAGACTACCGGTAACATCTTATCCCTTTTTCTTCTTCATCTCTCGCGGGGTTTGAAGAAGATTTGTGATATGGTGTGCTCGGGAGGAGCTTTGTAAAAGTTTAATGTTGGTTGGTTGCTCATTTGGAAGCTAGGGGTGGTGTTTGTGTTGTTCATGTGTTCGTTTTGTTTTGTTTTTGTTTTGTTGCTTTTGTTTCTTTTTCTTTCGTTCATTTTCGTCATGTCTTTGATTTTGTGTTGTGCTATGTTGTGTGTCATGTGTGTAAACCGTTTTCGAAAACCCGGTTTAGAGGCTAGTGTGTGAGTGAATATTTTCCCTTTCTAGTAGTATAAATCGAGTCTTGGACTTTAGTCTAGTAGAATGACCCTAAATCAATGATTTCGTTGGTCCTTTACCTTGAGTCCACCTAGCTTACTAGGGATTTACTACGGGATTTGCATTTTGACCATTTTGACCACCCACGGTGTGAAAAGGCCTTGGTTACCGAGTCTCGTCCCTTAGGTGACCGTGTCTAGGATTGTTTAATTAGTCCAAGTTCTCCACTTTTTGTGGGTTTGAAGGGAAATCGCGACCCCCGACTCACCCATTACCCTACCTCCTACACATATCCACACAATAACTTGCAACTTGTTGATTCCTCTCTTTCTTGTCATACAAAGAAATGCCAAAAAGCCAAATCTTGCCAAAAAGGGCAAAGAAAAGAAAAATAAAGAAAATAAAGGAAAGAAAAGAATGAAGAAAAAGAAAAGGCACAAAAGCCAAAAAGAAAATAGAAAAGAAGAAAAAGAATGGCATGGCAACAAACGAGCAAAAATGCAAAAGAAAGAGAAAATGCCAAAAGAAAACCCGATTCACAAAAAGATCTTAACCCCACAAAAATAAGCCTTTTTCCCGACTTTTGCCGTGAAGAGCCTACCAAAGGACCGAGTCCCTAGGAAGGATGATAGCGGCATTAGTCGGTCTTCCCTCATTTTGCATATTTCCACTTTTTACTTGGACTAGTTAGGCGGTTTTGGACACGGGACGACCCTCTTGGCTCACGCTAAAGGGGACGGGGTCTCACTTACCTACAGTGTCGACTAACACCGTGATTCATCCTTTTTCCATCCCGCCGATCGTCCCGTAGTACGTTCTTAGAAAGTTAGGAGGAACCGAGGTAAGTTACCAACGTTTTTGTTGCTTTGTCGTCATACTATTAGGGTCTAGTCCACCTCGGTTTGTATTGCTAGCTTGGGAACGTTGTCGCTTGCCTCGAGTCCTAAACCGTTGTTTCTTTCACCGCTTGTTTGAGGGAAGCGGTATTTCTTTTCTTTTGGGTGCAACCTTTTGTGTGTTCATTTGTGTGTTTGTTTGTTTTTGTGTCTTGTGTCCGGTTGCATCCGCAGTTTTGTCGCAAGACCCGACTTGCCTTGCGGAGTGCACTTTTCCTCTAAGTGCACTTGCGTGAGTTGAAAGGGCGTAGGGTGCGCTAATACCCATTCGGCTAGTACAGTAGTTAGTATGTTCTTACTCGAGGGCGAGTAAGGGTTAAGTGTGGGGGAGTTGATTAGTGTAGTTTGTAGTGCCCATTTTGTAGTATTTTGGTCCCATTTCCTTGTGGAATCGCTCCTTGGGAGCGGTTTAGGGGCTTCTTATGCTTCCTTTAGTTCGTTTCAGGTTCCCGAGACCGATTTGGAAGAGTTGGAGCGATTCCGACTCTATACATACACATTTTGAAGCCAACGGAGTAAAGAAACGATGACTCGATGCTTTGGAATCGACCCCGAGACCTTGGGACCCAATCCCGAGTCCCGAGTCCCGAGACCCGATCCCGAGTCCCGAGAATCGATGAGAAGTTCATGTGAAGCAAGGAGGAACCATAAAGATCATATTGGAGGTCTACAAGACTCATCCCCGACGGGTATGGCCTCATCCCGTCCGGGATGAAGTGCACAAATGAGAGGGTTGCTGTATTGGGTCCATCCCGACCGGGACCAGCTCCTCCCGGCCGGGACCGACACCTTCCCGACCGGGACCACCTCTTCCCGGCCGGGAAGGGCACCTGGCAGCCGCGCTTTGTTTCTTCTTAATTCCCTTCCATTTGTAACCCTATAAATACTTACCTCTTGTATTGTTTATGCATCCTACATTAGTTTAGCCTCTCTTAAGCCTCTCTACAACATATAAACCCTAGATTTAGTTCCTCATATTAGTTTGAATCTCTCATTAATCCTTAGTTAATCTTAGTTAATCCTAGTTAATTAGTGCTTGTATTAAGAAGATACTTGAAGACTTCTCCAAGATTGACAACCTTGGGATTATTTGGGTTTCTCTTTTATGCAAGATATCATATTTTCATCATCCTATTGTTGGTATAACTTTCTTTTCTCTTGTTTATTGTTATTGAATCAAGTTTGAATCTTTACTTAGAGTTTATTGTTATTGATTGTTATTGTTCTTGATGATGAATGTTAGGGTTGTGATGTGGTTTTCTCTTGTTATTGTTGTTAGTTCTTCTTTGATTATGAGTGAGTAGATTACTTGTGGGTTAGTAGGGGGATTAAGGGTAGATTATGGGTGATTAGGGTTTGATTAGGGACAAGGGGTAAATCCTTATTGTTAGTCACATTCTTGGCACACCATGTGTTTGTTGAAATGATTGTTTGAGTTGTAGTGGCCATGCTTCTCATGCTAGTCTTCCTCTACTCATTGTTTGCCCAGTATGTGGACACCTTTGACCACCCAAGTCACCCTACTACTCTTATGAACCCAACCTAACCCACCTCTTTTCCATAGTTGATTCATCTTGTTAGCTAGTCATCATTTCTTTAGGTTGCTAGTTAGTTGGATTATTAGCATTGTTTAGCATTTCTCTTTAGTTGGCTAGTTGGCTTGTGTTTAGTTGTTATTTGATAGTCTAGTTCATCATAGCTCTTCATTAGTCTACTTTCTTCTCCTCTCATCATAATTCATCAATTAGTAGCTATTTGTGTTCGTTTGGTAGCATAGTCTTGTTTTAGGCCGATTTAGTCTAAACCTTGCAATACCGTCTCCGTGGACACGACCCGACTTACCCTAACTACCGTTAGGTGCTAGTTGGTTATTTAATTGGTGGCGGGATCCACGACAAATCCCTACCATCATCCTTCCAGGGTCTCAAGACGACGCCTGACATCGTCGATTGAGGAAGAAATTGATGACACTAGTCCTAGGACGCCATGGACTACGTTCATCAGGGCGTTGAGTTGGTCGATGCTATTTTCGTTACCGTTTGGTGCTATTTCTGAGTCTACGGAATAGAACATGAGGATGAGGCTGGATCCACCAGACGACTTAAAGACTCAAGGAATGCTCATAATCGAGCGACACGGAAACTAGACCCTTGATTTGCGTGTGTCTGCGGTCGTCGGTTTAGGGACTCAGATGCTTTAGAATCTTGGTGTATTCGCCGAAGCGCCTAATGGATTCATGCCTCTGGAATGAGACGATTTGACATAAATCTCGGGAATAAGACTTAAAGAAGAAGACTTATCGAGACGAGACGACCCAAAATGTAAGACCTTGAATAGAGGCGACTCTAGTAACTAACACAGGCAGTTAATCTCACGGTTGTACGACGTAAGGAATTGATTGCGATCCCGGCTCGGAATCAAAGAGTTTTGATGCTTTTTGAAAACGGATGGGTTTTGAAAATAAAACCTCTTTTTGAAGGTGAGAGTTCAAAAAATTGGGTGTTACGACAGTGTAGTGACATCGTTTGCGACGTGAAAAGGTGTTGCTACGCGTGTATCGAAAACTCGACGATAGCAGAAGTGTAAATGGTGGTTTTACAAAAGAAGCACGGTTCTAAAGGAACCGGTTTTGAAAATTGTAACATTGTGCTTTTGTCGAGACAACTATTGATTAGCTAGTTCTATATTTGTGATGTAGACGGCGCTCGTGGGAGAACGTGGCGTCTGTGACGGCGCTTTGAAAATGTTATTAAATCTTTATTACAGAATTTAGGTAGTGAAAGTGTCTATCTTTTGTTTTTAAAAAACTTTTAAAATGGGCGACCCACGCTTGTCGACTCCATTAACTGGCATTTCGACGGTGGGGGTGGTGTATTGTATAAATTAATTTTGAAGGTGTAACCGTTTTGGTTTCCTTGACTTCATTGATTGAAGTCTCGGTTGTGCTAACGGTATGTGCGAAAAAATGTTTTGAAAAAATAAGATGTAACTGTATAGGGTATCTTGATCCCATTAACTGGGAGTTTGGTGACATTAACGGTCCTTGTTGTTGCTTGCAAACGACGAGTTTTACTTTGGCCAAGGTAATGGCGCTCAAAATGGTCTTTTGAAAGTAGTGAGTGTAAAATTTGTCATGATGACGGTGCTAAAATAATTTTAATTTGGCCGGAACATCGGCGCTCAAAAGGTAGTTTTGAAAAGAAGATATTTCTTTTTCGAAAATGGAGTTGGGTGCGGTTGAATATGTTGTCGTGGTTGAATCCAGATTTTAGTGTTTTATTTGGATTGTTCAAACACGCTACACATAACTAGGAATGCGTACACTCATGCAGAATGTAGACACGGGTAGGTTAGGGTAGGCTACCGCCCACGAATAGTCTTTACCTAGGTGACGATAGCTCACCTGGGGAGATGAGTGTCGTACCGTCTGCTTAGAACCACTCGCTTGGTATATCCCCGGGATGCGCGTTAGGCGGCCGGAGCATCAACCGAGGATCTCTCCGCGTGTCCATAAGGATCTTACCGCGAAGAGGTCGATTGGTCCTAATATCGATTAGGGTGGACTTTTTAGGGCCAAAACCATTAGTGACCACAACTAGGAACTAGGAACTGAGCTTCACCGGCCTCGTTCGAGTTACACCACCACTGGAAACTTGTTTCCAATTCCCCAGCAGAGTCGCCAAACTGTGGACGACCGTCAGCACCGCCCGGCGCCCCGCGCGCGTCCTTGCGGGACCTGTAGCACCCGCTATTTTCCTATAGCTTTTATCTTTTCCGTTATGACTTCGTCATAACACTATCACGTTTCGGCCTTCTGTTTCATCATTTTTTTCCAAGCTTTATTTTTATTTTTAAGTCAAATAATATTTACTTTCATTTGAAAAGATTTTAATGCTTTTAAACCTATTTATTTGATTTTCATCGTAAACTATTTATTTATTCGCGAGGAATTCCATTTTTCTACAAACTATCAGTTCATGCTTCGAATTTAGTTATTTATTTTCCTAAAAATGTCCAAACAAGTTTATTTAATAGTTTCAACTAACAAATATTTTATTTTGGAAAATTTACCATTTAAAGATTTTATTACAAATTTTCGTAAATAATTATTTTCTAACGCGAGGTTTACTCTAATTGCTTTGAAATAACTTTAATAATTTTACGATCCTTTTTTCTACCTACCTAGAACTATTTTTGGACTCCCCTTGTCACCCTTGGACCGTGACCTTGTCACACACTCATCCCTTTACATTTTTTTACCCTTTGTTTTATAAAATGGATTAAGGTTTTTAGATATTTTGTTTTTTTACCATTTATTCTTAGTGTTAATGATCAAACTTTTCAAGCTCCACCTCTTCATTTTGGCTGGCCAACATCACTAGTATTTGGCCTCATTTTGATCAAAAGTCATGCATCATTTATGCTTAAGAAACCCTTTGTTTTTCTTATCATTCATTTACAAAAAAAAAAAGCAAAGCAACTCCCTTTTCCTCTTCATTTGGCCATGTTTTCCAGCATCTACCAGACCCAATTTTGTGCAAAAATCGAGTCATGATCGTCTCGTTTTCATCATCAAATTAGTCGTTATTCCAATTCCTTCGTTCAGGTAATAATCGATACAATTTTCCATCATTATTTACCTTGATTCTTTTAGTTTTCTCATGGTATTTTTATACCATACTTTTCGTGTTTTGAAGGATTTGTGGACGATCTCGAAGCCGACGAATTTATAATCGACTCGGATTTGGATTCAAGGTAACGTCGATGTTACTCGGTATTGCTAGATTTTATTTGTGTAATTTCATGTATATAAATATAATTTTATTTTTGACATTATATGTATCTCTCATTATCTGGAAAATTTTTAAAAGTTGTAAATTTGCATGTTTCGGTATTTTTATCGCTTTTACGAGATTAACTATTAAATTGTTGTATTATTTTTTAAAATTGCAATATTTGGCTTAAACTTGTAATATATGAATATATTCTGTAAAAATTATTTTTTTGATAATTTGGTATTTTTTCTGATATTTTAAATATCGATTATTGATTTATTACCGTTTTTCGACAAAAATGATTAAAAGCCAATTTTCAGTTCTAGCACTAAAAAAATTTATTTTAATCTAAAATTTAGCATGGATGATCTTTCTGGTGAAAAAGAGTTTTCAGAATTTTTTCATACTTGATTGGAATTGTTAAGTGGGTGAAATAATAATCACTTTAAATCATTGTTTATCATTAAAACCGTGTTTGTCATTTTAATCTCCGATTTCTTTGTTTTAAATCTGGGAAAAAAATATTTCTGATGGTTTCTTGATAAAATGTATTTTTATGATTTTAAGTACTTTAATAAAATATTAGGAACGATAATTTTTATTAAGAGAATCGTTAATTGTGGAAACGGGTTTTAAAAGACGGTTTTAATGGAATTAATGAAATCTGGGATTTTGGAAATATGGGAAAGTTGATTTTTTATGGAAAATCATGATTTTTAGGATTAATAATAATTTTTGGATATTAATACTTAAATCGTTTTCTAATTACTATTTTTATTAATCGTTATTGTCGAGATTAGACGATTAACGAGAAAACCCTTTAAAAATCGAGTTTAAAGATTCTGGAAAAAAAATATTTTTCTGGACAGAATGTCCAAAATTATATTTTAGCTATTTTACATAATTTTTGTACTAATTATCAAAGCCTTATCGTTAAAATGCTTCGTTTCAACTAAATGAATTATTTTTTCCAGCAATTTTGAAAATATTGAAATCTGTAACTTTAAGATATAAGTCATCCCTTATCATATTCTAAATTTGTTTAATGGCTTAATTAAATAAAAGACGTTAAATGATTTATTTTGACATTTGTCGTAAAATCTTATTTATGCTTATTTTGTCGAAATTATTAATAATTAGGTGGTTTTATAAATTTTGACAACACTCTAATTAGTTGTATTAAAATATTTAAGACATTTATTTTATAAACACTCGTGTGATATTTCAATCATTTCATAAACCCAAACGTTCTCACTTTATCAATTAATATCGTTAAGGCCGAAAGTATTAGTTTTATAAATCTATACCGCTTACTAAAAATGTTATAATAGTATTGTTCCGGTCACAGAAACAATTAACCCGGTCTTGGATCCCGGGTCGTGAATTGAAACGTTGACAAGTAATGGACAGCTCGAATTCCCTTGACCTCTCCTTTATCCCTCTCCTATGATCGGACCTTCCCGGCGGAGTCGGCCTGCTCCCTGCACAATGAACGCACAGGGCCTCGGAAGTTGTCCGAGGGAACCCTCTCCGATGCCTAAGTTAGTCCGTGAAATGCCTTGATGAACCTAGCTCGTGAGGAACTAGGCGGCGTTTTTAGGAATGAGTGTCTAGAGAGAGAAAATCCAACCCCTTTCTTGTGGGAAAGGGTTGAGTATTTATACTTTCCCATAAGAGAGGGAAGTAGGAGGGGAATGGATGGATGAGGAGGTGACAAGTGGCGTCTTGCCATCCACCCATTCTTAATTACCTTAGGCGAAATGACGGGAGGGCCCCTGGGGGTCTTGGCCCTGTCAATCAGGGACATCCCCAGGGCAGGCGAATTTTGAACCGTGACCGCTGGGCTCTAGCAGGCTGTGTTGGCTTGCTGGCCCGGCGGTCGATTGCTTTCCTTAGCGTTTATGTTTCTATTTTGGCTGCTTGCCAGGGACTGACCATTGAGCTTTATAGGCGTTCCTCTGGGGCCTGCCTGGCAGGCGATTAGTGACAGGCTGCCGACCCCAATCAATTGGCCCTCGTCAGCAGGGATGAAAGCAAGGCTTTCCTTCTGCTGGCGACTCTTGCTTGGAGGGAGGTTGACTTACTTCCATGTCTGCTACCGCATTTAATGCTTTGCGCCTTCCCAAGGAACGAAGCGCAGTTCACGCCAGGTATACAAAGAGTTGAGAGTGTTTTTGCAATGATTATACTTTTCCTCTTGATGGATTTTCGGGAACCGTGAAGAGTTCCTGATTGGTGGTTCTCCTTCCAGGGTGGTTGGGACGTCATTAATGTTGTGCTTTCACTTGTATAAATCCCAGTTTTCTTTGTCATTTCTGCTTAGCCCATCTTCAATCTTTCCACTTTCTCTGTTTTAATCATGGTTTGGATCAAAAAAGTCGTGACTCGCCGTGGAGTTAGCTCTGTCACTTTCCTTTTCAGAGGATTCTGGAGGCTCCGGTATGCTCGAGCTGCTTATCGAGCCATTCGTCGTAGCCGTCGTTCACGGCTTCATTCTCGTTGGAGTGGCAGGAAAATCTCCACCAGGTCGAACAAACGTCTTAAAAGATCCTCGACCCCTGCTGCTCCCAGATTTAGGCGCTGCCCTCAGGGAGGGGGTTGCTTTGACAGGGGGTGCCACAAATGCTTTCCGTGGCTGCACCCTGAGCAGTTTGGCCCTGATTTTTCTGATGCTGACTCCTCCCTGGGGTCAGGCCCCTCCTCCCCTGTGAGGAGAACATGTTATCGCACCTGCGACGAGTCCCAAGCTCTTCCCTTTGGCAGGGATTGGGAGGACAGTAGCCGAGACTCTGATGATAGTGAGGATCTTGGTTGCTTGAGTGACAAGGATGGGGATGGACTCCCTGATGATCCTTTCAAGGATTCCCCAGACTGGGACTGGGGCTCGGATTTAGGGAGCCAAGGCAGCCCTGGGGACCATTCCCCAAATTTGGATGACGATTAGGACTGCGTAGCAGGGTGTGGGCTTGTCGGGCCGGAATTTCTAGGCCTTATGTATTTTCTTTTCTTGTTCGGCACAAGATGTAATTTTCCCCTTTTAAGGCTAATGAAATGAAATTTAATCAGCTTCGTTTTTTTTTTCGTTTTTTTTTTTTTGAATGCGGGGATGACGTCGTCGGTCGATTTTTTCCCTCTGCCACTTTAGTTTTTCGAGGCCCTTCTTGGGAAGGGGTGAACAGCCCGTGTTCAGCGCGCGACACGTGGGAGACTGTTGGGGCTCTTGTCAGGGAAGTCGCCTTTTGGGCTTCTTGGGCTTTATATAAACCCTTCTCCCCCTCCATTCTCTTCTTTTACTTTTTCTGAGATTTCCAACTCCTTACACTCTCAAATCGCTTTTGTTGCTGAGCATTCTTCGAGAAGCAAGGAGTACCCTCTGTCACTGTTTCCGGCGACTTTATCGGCGTCTTTAGGTTAGAAGTTCTTCTTTAAACCTTTCCCCCTCTTTTTTCCCTTCCATAGCCAATATGTCACGAGTTCGTCCCCTTTCTTTTAATTCTTTGCTCGGGGGAACTGGGGATGGCGACGGTGGCCGGCGTGACATAGCTTCTTCCTCCGGAGTCGGCCCTCGGGAAGAGGATGATCATCACAGGGGGGGAGGGTGCTGAGTCACCCGAACCGGCCCCCTTTGATGTAGTCGACTCCGATGACGAGGCCCTGGAGGTGGACCTTTCCAGGGTTGCCGGCCCCCTCATCCGCAGGGAGAGGGGGAGGACCTATTACTTGGACAAGAAAAAGTATTTGATCCCCCTAAAGACTTACCCTGAGGCCAAGAACAAGGACCTGATCTTGGAGAGTAATGCTGCTAGGGCAATTGAACAGTTTTATAACTTCGGGGAAGGGTACACACTCGTAATTCCGGGGGAAAGGGACACAGTATGCTGTCCTCCGGAGGGGTGCGTGGCCGTCTATCACAAGGCCTTGGAATTTGGCCTGCGATTCCCACTACATCCTTTCCTGGAGGAAACCTTCAGGAGGATGAACGTCTCCATTGCCCAGCTGACTGCCACTGCCATTAGATCCTTAGTAGCTTACACCTGGACCTGCCTTTTTCACGGCGAGGGGCCTTATATTGACGCCCTTCGCTTTATGGTCGGTCTTCAAATGGTGTCCTCGTCAGGGGGGGGGATGGCTCCCCTGGTTATTGGTCTCTGCAGAGGCAGAAGAAGTATGCCTTGGTCTGGCCGGCTTTGAGCAGCCTGAAAGACTGGAAAAATAACTTTTTATACATCCATAGCGCGTCAGGGTGGAAGATTCCTAGGCATTTTAGGAATCATGTCCACACCCGTATGGAAACGCGCGAGGAGTACCACCCAGGCGTCGGGGGGAATTCCCTGGAGGTTAAGTTGAGCGCGAAGGAGAAGATTTTGATTCAAAAGTTAGAAATTGTTGCAGACAAACATGGCACCTTTGGCCCTGCCTTCTGGCTCCCTCACGCGGAGCTTATTACGATAGACGAGTACTTGCTCCCCTTGGGCCTGATTCCTGGCCTTGAAGGTAGTTCTAGGGAGTTTTTGCTGTCACGATTTTCC
Source organism: Agrostemma githago (assembly GCA_958450325.1). Taxonomy (NCBI): domain Eukaryota; kingdom Viridiplantae; phylum Streptophyta; class Magnoliopsida; order Caryophyllales; family Caryophyllaceae; genus Agrostemma; species Agrostemma githago. The sequence continues at coordinate 24,670,311 of OY288239.1, read as the reverse complement.
AGAGACTTTATTTCTCCCTGCTTTTTAGATGACCGCCTTTCCCTTTCTGCAGATTTTTATACTTGGCGCTGGACGAAGAAGCAAGTAAGGAGACTGGGCTTGAGTGAGGATCTAGTCGTTCTTTCGAAGCGTCCCTCTCTTCCTGTGAATTTCAGGAAAGGGAGCAAAGCCTTAATGAAGCTTGTAAAAGACTTTGCGGCTGGTCGGAAATTGCCTCTCCCTCCCCGGATGCCTTCGTCGAAGCCGGCGACTCCTACCCCCAGCATCCATGAGGGGGAGGCTGAGGTCACTTTTGGAGCTACCCCCTCCCCTAGTCAGAAGCAGGGTGCTTCTCCAGCTGGACCTCGAGCTTCTCAGGGAACGCAGCCTGGGAATTCCGAGGGAACTGGGGAAAGTGTTCCCTTGGAGTTGAGGAGGAAAAGAGACAGGGAACCTCCTAGTGCTGATGTGGTGGATCTGGAGGCGGATGTTACCACCCCTGAGGCGAAGCGCCCTGCCCGTGAGCTTCCAAGTACCCCCTTCCCGGAGGAAAACGCAGAGTTCCACCACACTGCTGGTGACAGCGTGGACGTGTCAGGCCTGCTTTCTGATTCTGGGGCCGTCTTGGCTGACCGCCTCACCAAAACTGTGACTTCAACCTCTCATCAAGTGCTTCAGTACATCCAGCGTACCTCTAAGGTTCTGCTGACGTCTGCTGAGCTGGCGGCTCTCAGCCGCCTGAGTGATGAAGAACTGACGATCACACCCGGGGCTCCTCCTCCTGACCGCCTGGCCATGGTAGAGAGGGATATTTCCTTGATAAGCTCTTTGAAGGATAAGTTGGCAAGGCAGGAGGGCGAGCTAGAGGAGGTAAAGAAGCAGGCTGGTCAGTGGCGGCTGCAGGGGGAGAGGGCTGTGAAAGAAATAGCTAAGCTGGAGGCTGATTTGAAGGAGAGCCGCCTGTCGATGGATCGAGCTAACCTCTCTTTGGCTGAGATGGGGCACTTAAAGGGGAGAGTGGCTGATTTGGAGGAGCATTTGTCCAGAGCTAACTCAACTTTTGAACAGGCTAAAGGAGAATGGAAGAAGGAGAAGGAGACCCTGGCAGAGGAGACTGAAGCTGCGGTGGATGCTAGCTTCGCGAGCGGTGCCAACTCTTCCCTGGAGTTGGTGATGGAGGTGATAGGGGAAATGTTCCCTACCTTTGATGAGGAAACCTTTCGTAGTCTTTATACCGCCAAGAATGAAGCTCGGGAGGCCAGTCAGCCTGAGGCAGACGCCGGCCCTCACCAGGATGCTCCGTGATGCTTCTTTCTTGTAATAGTCTTACTTTTCTGTAATATTTGTCACTTTGGTTTCTTTGCCTTAACTTTGTAAAGACCTTCTACCCTTCACGGGTCTTGTTTGTGGAATATTTTTCTTTTCTTTGCTTCTTTAAGGTATGCTTGATCTAGAACTCAGGGGATCCTCCCCTAATGTTGGTCGTACCTAGCATAGCTTGTCCCTGTTTTCTGTTTGGAATCCAGGGGGCTTGCCCCCTGTCTGCCCAGAGGTAGGCAGGGAGGTCTGCGTTTCTTATACAAGGTTGGGGATCTTGCCCCCAGCCCTTGTTGATCTGGTCTGTCCCTGGCTTTTGTTCAAAGTCCAGGGGGTCTGCTCCCTGCCTGCCCAGAGGTAAGCAGGGAGGTTATGCATTTTTTATACAAGGTTGGGGAGCTTGCCCCCAGTCCTTGTTGATCTGGCCTGTCCCTGGCTTTTGTTGAAAGTCCAGGGGGCCTGCTCCCTGCCTGCCCAGAGGTAAGCAGGGAGGTTATGCGTTTTTTATACAAGGTTGGGGAGCTTGCCCCCAGTCCTTGTTGATCTGGCCTGTCCCTGACTTTTGTTCAAAAGTCCAGGGGGCCTGCTCCCTGCCTGCCCAGAGGTAAGCAGGGAGGTCTGCGTTTTTTATACAAGGTTGGGGAGCTTGCCCCCAGTCCTTGTTGATCTGGCCTGTCCCTGGCTTTTGTTCAAAAGTCCAGGGGGCCTGCCCCCTGCCTGCCCAGAGGTAAGCGGGGAGGTTTGGAATTTTTGTTGGGGTGTTCATTTTCTTTAGCTTTGGCAATAGGGGGGCCTCCCCCTATTGCCCCCTGCTCGTTTGTGTGTGAAAAAGCAAGTTTGAACAGGCAACGAGTATGAATCTGAAGCTTTTCTCATTTCTTTATAAAACTTTTTGACATAAGGGTGGTCGGAGCCGTCGACATTCTTTGACCGTTCTCCGCCATTGTTTTCAGCAAAATAAAAACTATCTTTAGACTTGGTTTAGACATAATATTTCTTCAGGGTGTCCGCGTTTCAGTGAGCATTCAACTCTTGTCCTTCAAGGTTGGCGATTTTATATGTGCCTGGTCCCAGGATTTGAGTTACTTGGTATGGACCTTCCCAGTTGGCACTTAGTTTCCCGTACTCCCTGGATTTTCCAACAGCCTGCGTTTTTCTGAGAACCAGATCACCCATCTGAAAATTTCTCTGGTGTACTCTTCTGTTGTAGGCTTTCCTCATTCGTTGCTGGTAAGCGACGATGTTGGTACTGGCCTCCTCCCTTATCTCACTGACTAGATCTAAGGCCTCAGTCATGGTAGCTTCATTCTCAGCTCGGTCGTATTGCAGGGAGCGCAGAGATGGGATCCTGGCCTCAATTGGTAGTAAAGCCTCTGCTCCATATACTAGGCCGAACGGGGTCCGGCCCGTAGATTCCTTTTGGGTGGTCCGGATTGACCAGAGTATGCTGGGAAGCTCGTCAGCCCATCTGCCCTTGAGGTAATCTACCATCTTCTTAAGGCCATTTAAGATCTGCTTGTTGGCTGCCTCTGCCTGTCCGTTGGTTTGAGGATGGCAGACGGCCGAGTAGGCAACCGCAATGCTATGGCTTTCTAGCCAGATTCTCAGGGGATCATTGTCAAACTGCCTGCCATGATCAAACACCAACATTTTTGGCAGGCCGAATCTAGTGATAATATTCCGCCATATCACTTTTCTGACTGCTGGTTCGGTAATGTTGGGCACTGCTTCAGCTTCTATCCATTTGGTGAAGTAGTCTATAGCCACGATCAAGAACTTCCTGCCCCCGGTGGCCACCGTGAAAGGTTCTAGTATGTCCATCCCCCACTGAGCGAAGGGGATGGGGGATAGGATTGGCCTGAGTTCCTGGGCCGGGACATGGATTGACGGAGCGAAGAGTTGGCATTTTCTGCACTTCTAGGTCAGGCTTCTGGCATCTCTTAGCATGGTAGGCCAGTAGTAGCCTGCCTTCAGGGCCTTGTGGCCCAACGATCTTCCCCCGATGTGATGTCCACAGATTCCTGAGTGGATGTCCTCCAGGACTTCGGCAGCCTGGTCTGCCCCCAGGCATTTGAGCAGGGGTAAGTGAAAGATTTTTTATAGAGTTCTTCGCCAATGATTATGAACCAGGCTGCTTTGGCCTGTACCTTCCTCTTTTGTATCGGACCTGATGGCAGGATGACATGCTTTTTGAACTGAATGAGGGTGGTCATCCAATTTTCCAGTCCCTCCTCGACGGTGCTAATTGCCTGACAGGCGCTGGTAGATTTTTCATGCAAAACATCAACCCACACCGATCTCCGTATGTCTTGTAGGCTGGAGCTGGCCAGTTTTGACAGAGCGTCGGCTCGGTTGTTCTGTGATCGAGGGATTTGCTGGATTTCATAGGACTTTAGGCCCGACAACTCTTGCTTTACTTTTTCAAGGTATGTGGCCATGGTCTGGTCTCTGGCCTCATATTCTCCGTTAATTTGATTAGCAATAAGCTGGGAATCGGTAGCTAGTGTAACTCGCTCTGCCCCTGCGGCTTTAGCCAGTTTTATCCCTGTGAGCACAGCCTCGTATTCCGCCTCGTTGTTCGATGCCGGGAAGGTGAATCTGAGTGCATGCTCAAAATCCACTCCCTCAGGGCTGGTTAGCACGACGCCTGCACCAGCACCATTGGCTGTTGAGGATCCATCAGTGTGCACGATCCACTCCTCGGTAGGGGGCTCCTCTTCCCCTGAATGAGAGCATTCAGCCAGGAAATCGGCCAAGGCTTGGGCTTTGATGACTGTCCTTGGCTGGTATGATATCCCCAGCCCACTTAACTCGATCGCCCATTTCAGCAGTCTCCCTGATTTCTCAAACTTTTCCAACACTTTTTCCAGTGGTTGGTCGGTGAGGACCACAACGGGATGTGCGTCAAAGTAGGGTCTGAGTTTTCTGGCTGCAACGATGACTGCATAGGCGGCTTTTTCTATCAAGGGGTAATTTCTTTCTGCTGTTCCCAGGGCGTGACTCACAAAGTAGATGGGTTGCTGTGAGTTTGCTTCCTCCCTTAGGATGACGGCACTTACCGTTGTGTTTGTGACGGCAATGTATAGGTACAGTTTTTCTCTGGCTACCGGTCTTGCCAGGGTAGGGAGTTTCTTTAGGTGCTCCTTCAATTGCTCGAAAGCTTTCTTTTGCTCATCCTCCCATTTGAATCTCTTGTTGCCTTTTAATATTTTGAAGAAGGGGGTGGACTTGTCTGCCGACCTGGCGATAAACCGAGCCAGGGCGGTCATCCTGCCTGTGAGCCGCTGAATATCCCTGATGGTTTTAGGATCCGGGAGGTCTAGGACCGCTTGAATTTTCTCGGGGTTGGCGTCTATTCCCCTGGAGCTGACCAAGAAACCCAGGAATTTTCTGGACCGGACCCCGAATGTGCATTTTTTCGGATTCAGCTTCATCTTATATGACCGCAGGGAAGAGAATGTCTCCTGAAGGTCTGTCAGATGCTCTTTGTCCCCCTTACTTTTGACGATTGCGTCGTCGACATAGGCTTCCAAGTTTCTTCCTTTTTGATTTTCGAAGACTTTGTCTACCAATCGCTGATAGGTGGCGCCTGCATTCTTTAGCCCAAATGGCATCATCTTGTACATGTAGGTGCCATGGCTGGTTACGAAGGCGCACCTCACTCTGTCCGGCTGCCAGAGGTACACTTGATGGTACCCTGAGAATGCATCCAGGAAGCTTAGCGTGGTGTATCCGCTAGTGGCGTCCACTAGTTGATCTATCCTGGGCAAAGGGTAGCAGTCTTTAGGGCAAGCCTTGTTAAGATTTGTAAAATCTACGCACATTCTCCATGCTCCTGATGACTTTTTTTACCATCACAACGTTTGCTAACCACTCAGGATAGTCACAGACTTCGATGAAATCTGCCTTTAGGAGTTTGTCTATTTCTTCTTTTATTGCTGCATCCTTTTCTGAGGACATGTTCCTTTTCTTCTGCTTCACAGGACGAGCCTCCGGATTAATGTTCAGCTTGTGAACAATAAAAGCCGGGTCGACCCCTGGCATCTCATCTGCAGAGTAAGCGAATACGTCCCTATTTTCTCTCAGGACTGCAATTAGTTCTTTTTGGTAGGACTCTTCCAGGTCGGCCCCTATAAGGACCCGCCTTCCTGGTTCTAAGTCCACCAGCATGCTTTCCCCTTCAGGCTCTAGGTGGACTGATTCTTGCTGGGCAGTCGGGATCTCACCTTCCCTGCTGGGAGAGCATTGAGCTTTTCGCTTTCCTTTTCTTTCTGTCTCATGGGCTTGCAGGGCCACGGAGTAACAGTGTCTGGCCGACTCCTGATCCCTGTGGACCTTCCCTTCCATGCCAAAATCCGTTACATAGGCTATGGTGAGGGCCCTAATTGATACAGAAGCTTCTATCTCATCTAGGGTGGCTGGACCTATCAGGGCGTTGTACGCAGATTTGGCATCCACCACAACAAATGACGCCCTGATATTTCTGGCCGAGGTTCCCTCCCCAAACGTCACCGGCAGATCGATAACTCCCATGGGTAGCATGCCTGCTCCATTGAACCCATACAAAGATCCGGGGGCTGGCCTCAAGTGTCTTTTTTCAAGGTTCATTTTCTCAAAAGCGTCTTTGTATAAGAGATTTGTGTAGGCACCAGTGTCCACCATACACCTCTTGACAATATGGTTGCTAATTTCAAGGGTTAAGACCAGAGGGTCACTATGCGGGTACACGACTCTCCCTGCATCTTCAGGAGTGATGCTTAGGGTAGTGCCTCTTGGACTGCCTGCCCTCTCGGCGTAGCAAATTTGGTTCCGCAGCTCGCGGATCTGCCTTTTCTGGCTACGCCTGTTGGTCCGCCCCTCTGCATCTCCTGATACTACATGGATGACCATGCGATTTTGGGCTGAGCCCTCAGGTTTGTCTGCCGCCTCTTTCTGGGGTTTGTTCCTTGCTGCGTAGTTACTCAGCCAGCCGTTTCTTATTAGTTTCTCTATTTCGTCTTTTAAGTGGCGGCATTCCTCCGTGGTATGACATATGCAATCGTGGAACGTGCAGAATTTTTTGGGATCCCCTTTTGGGCTGCGCGGCTTGTTTGGACGAGCCCATTTTGCTGTTTCTTTTTCCAACTCGAAGATTTCTGCTCTCGGCCTGTTGAGGGCCGTGTAGCTGTCAAACCTTGGTTGGTATGTTGTGCGTTCCTTTTTGGGAGTGTCTCCTTCTTCTCTCTGTTTGCCTGGCTCATTTCTGCCACGTCCACCCTGCGGTCCCCCTTGCGGCCTTGTTTGGCCTGCAGGGGTATCCGGCAGGCTGTGGAACTCTTCCTGCAGAATAAATCCTTCAGCAATTTTCCTGGCCATGGCCAAGGTTTCTGGCTGGGCCCTGATCATCTGATTTTTCATTTCTTCTGGGAGCAGGGAGATTGTCAGGGCGTAAGCGGCGGTGGAGTCATCGATCTCCCTGACTTGCTGGTAGGATAAGTCAAACCTTCTTAGGTACTCCCTTACACTTTCACCCTTTTTCTGCTTTAGGGTCATAAGATCGAAGCGAGTGAGACGTCTCCTTTTGTTCCCTGCATATTGTTCGAGGAAAACCTCGGCCAATTCTATGAAGAATTTGATTGATCCTTGGCGGAGGTCCCTGAACCACCCTTGTGCGAGCCCTACTAGGGTGGTTGGGAAGACTTTGCACCAGATAGCGTCATCCACGTCGTACATGCCCATGTGGCTCTCGAATGCCGCCAAGTGGTCCTCTGGGTCTGTTGTCCCGTCAAACTTAATGGTGGGCATTTTAATTTTCGGGATGGGGTATTCTTGTACCTCAGGATGAAGTGGGGTTTTTGTGGGCCTGCCTACCATTCGTGACCTGCTTTCCCCAGACTAGTTACCATGAATATCCCATTGTTTATGGATCGGTTTCCTCGTACTGGGGGAGCGGTGCCTTGGAGGCGGCCTGCTTGCTGCTTCGTCTTCTGTCTCAGGGGAGATTTGTCTGGGTCTCTTTCTCTGAGAGTGGCAGAGGTTCTCATCCTGGTGGTATCTAGATTCAAGCGGTTGCCCCCGGTTGAGCCTAGACTGCAGGCTTTGGGACAAACCTGGGGCTGGCTGCTCCTTGACCGCCGGCGTTAACCTGGAGAAGACCCCGCCCTGCTTTTCTCCCAGGCGCTTAGATATGGGCTCCCTGTGCCTCATCCGCTCCTGCAATCCCTGGGATAAACCTCTATGTTCTCCAGACGCGGATTCTGTTGTGTGAATGGAGAATGCCTGCTGTTGGGCAGGTGGCTCTGGGCTGCCTGTTGTGATACGCCTTTGCACCTGCGCGTATACTTGTGTCGTCCTTCTTGCTTTCCTCTGAGCGTTTCTGGCGGCGGTCCGCTTCGTGCCCCCAGCTCCATCCCTGCTTATTGAGGGTGGCTGCCTGGGGGCCGTTGCGACCCTGCCTACCAGGTCCTCAGGAGTGAACTCCTGGTTTAGCATTGCAGAGAAGAAGGCGGCTGTCTGCGCCATCTGAGCTGGGGTCAGATTCAGAGTGTGCCCTGGGTGTGTCCCCAACTCAGGTGCTACAGCAGCGTTTGACACGCCTAGGAGACTGGTTCCTCCCACCCCCAGGATCGTGGCGGGAGGAATCCTCTCTGACTGTGGCATGCCATACAGAGGGGTCACCGGTGGGACCGTCGGACCCGCCCCCACACTGGCGTCAACGATTTCTGGCATGATTGATTGTTTTAGTTTTTTGTAATTAGGAATGGTTAATTTTTTGTGGGTAATCCGTGGATACAACCAGAACTTCCCCACAGACGGCGCCAAATTGTTCCGGTCACGGAAACAATTAACCCGGTCTTGGATCCCGGGTCGTGAATTGAAACGTTGACAAGTAATGGACAGCTCGAATTCCCTTGACCTCTCCTTTATCCCTCTCCTATGATCGGACCTTCCCGGCGGAGTCGGCATGTTCCCTGCACAATGAACGCACAGGGCCTCGGAGGTTGTCCGAGGGAACCCTCTCCGATGCCTAAGTTAGTCCGTGAAATGCCTTGATGAACCTAGCTCGTGAGGAACTAGGCGGCGTTTTTAGGAGTGAGTGTCTAGAGAGAGAAAATCCAACCCCTTTCTTGTGGGAAAGGGTTGAGTATTTATACCTTCCCATAAGAGAGGGAAGTAGGAGGGGAATGGATGGATGAGGAGGTGACGAGTGGCGTCTTCCCATCCAACCATTCCTAATTACCTTAGGCGAAATGACGGGAGGACCCTTGGGGGTCTTGGCCCTGTCAATCAGGGACATCCCCAGGGCAGGCGGATTTTGAACCGTGACCGCTGGGCTCTAGCAGGCTGTGTTGGCTTGCTGGCCCGGCGGTCGATTGCTTTCCTTAGCGTTTATGTTTCTATTTTGGCTGCTTGCCAGGGACTGACCATTGAGCTTTATAGGCGTTCCTCTGGGGCCTGCCTGGCAGGCGATTAGTGACAGGCTGCCGACCCCAATCAAGTATGAACAAATATTTTCGATATTTTGATAAGATGCTATTTTTAGTAATGTTTCTAATAATAAAAGTTTCCTAAAATATGAAGTTTCCTCTCTTAGAATAAAATGATTACTCCTTTTGTTCTCTTATTATTATAATGATTATATCTTTTGAATATCGATAATGGCTTTGTTTTGGAGTTATGGAATAAGGACAAGTGTGAGGTTAGAGTAATATATTCTAGGGTTTACGTTTTTGCCATCAACTATAAGGCTAGTGTATCAGGAATCGGTACATTAGTTGTTGAACCAGGTGATAGGTATCTCATGAGTTGTGTACATTTTGACCTTAAGCTTAGGCCTCGCAGTAAGTCGCCGTCATAAGTTGAACTAGGTGACAGGTAATCCCAGGAGGGGTGTGCATTATCTTAAACAAGGGTCACGCATTTATAAGTCGCCGCTATATTATGGTTGAGTAGTATAGTTAGAGATCGAAGTTTGACTTGTTTGAACTAAGTTCTCGAAGCAAGTTTTTAGTATTCTCCTAGTGAAAGTCTAGCCTTCGACACTGATTCTATCCATAACGCTATTTTGAATATTTTTATTATTATCGGTACATTTTGGTTTGCAGGTTGACAAATATGTGAAATTTTCTTCTGAAAACTTGTTCTGATTTTATTATTCCAATGATTTAAGTCTTCTCCAAAAGCTTATTTTTATGAATAATGTTTTACTGTTTTCCGTTTTTTTACTATTTTTCTATAATACTCCCTCCATTCAAATCCAAACTACACATTTCTCTTTTGCACATTTGTCGATGCGTGTTTTGCACCATCGATATCTTTCATTTTACATTAGTAAAAATCACAAAAAATTGATATTCTTGACCTACTTGTAAATATGAATCAAACAAGATCCCACATGACTATATTTTGTCTTATAGATTGTCGAGAATATCGAAAATTCTCTTTAGTTGTGAATAGTGTCAAAAAAAAGTGTAGTTTGGATTTGAATGGAGGGAGTAGTAATTACAGTTTTAAAATCCTATTATACAGCTGGGAGAACGTTGAAGTTGCTCCCCATTGATTGTGTCTATTATGATTTTAACATGGCAGGTATATCTGTTTCCCTTCGAGTGGGCTAGCGAGCAGTTATGGATCCTGCTTGGTTTAATAAGATCACTGTATTATGGATTGTTAAAACCCATTTTATGGATTTTCTTTTTATTTTTTATTTTGTCGTCATTTTTATTTTATGCTTATGTATTGACTTACCATTTTTATTTAATCAAGACATAGCTACAGTGTGTTATAATCCCACTTCTACAGTGTGTGTGCGCATACATATATAGGGGCACTGATCAGCTCTTACTCTCTATATCGGATATCTTTGGGGGCAGAATACCTTCCGACCTTTGCCTTAGCAGTGTATGGGACATGTTCTTTTTAGCGGGGCCTCTGAGTCCATGCATTTGCAGACCTTCTTCTCCGTATGTCTGTCAACTAAACCGAGTCAATTTAGGTGTTCGGTCCTATTGAGCAGTAGGGGTGAGATGTAAACCTCCTAGTATCAATGTGATTGGTAGGATTGATGATCCCATCTGCACTTATGGTGAGATGCAAGCCTTAAGTACGCATGAGACATTAGTATTTACGTCCCATGCATTGTGTGTAAAGAAAACCTTGGTTTTTAAACTAAATGACTACAGTTTTCTAAATTACATGTTTTGGTATGGCTCCCTATTGTTCTAAATCCACTTGATAAATTAGTTTGAATGAACACATATGTTCAAAAGTGATATACTTGCATTGTCGTGTTTCACATGTTACATGCTGAATGAGTTGATTCATATGACGTATACTCAATGATGATATATCCATTATGTTTCTCATGTTATTCACAAAATGTATGCTTTACTGTTTACTTCTCCCATGTCATTCACATGTTGTATGCTTTACTGTTTTACTTCTAACATGCTACTCACATGATGTATATTTTATTGTTTGCTTTTCACATGTTATTCACATAATGTATGCTTTATCATAATTCATATCGCATGCTTGTTTCACATGCCATTATGTTCACATGCTAAACTGAACTCACTTCATGTGTATCTCACATTGTATACATGTCGACTTATAATGTGACATGCCTGCTTATCTATTAATTAGATAACCTAAAGATAATACTACATTGATTATTCGGGGTCGTGTTAGAAGGTCAGTTAGGTTACTCCAACTAAGTGGGACATGTATCATGTATATTTAAATATGCATTCAGGTTGACGAACCCTCAAGACTGGACATGGGGACATGCATGAGTGCAAGAGATACAGCTTAGCAGATGAGAGTGTCAAACTATAAATCTTGTAACACAAATTTTGTCACACTATTGTATTTAGAAATTGTAATTCTGTTTTCAGTTGTTGTATTTTAACAAACGGTTTATGTATCGGTAAAAGACTCCTTATGAGTCAACGATTTTATTTTTTACCACTTTTTACGACTTAATTATTTTCCACCTAGTTAATTAATGTCATTGGAAGAACCGGGTTGTTACACCCATTGTATCCTCTTTTGGTATACCTGAATAATATTGAGGGCGCGAGACCGCCGTTCGTCTAATAGAACCAGCGAATCGTATCGTGCTTGGACCTAATCTGCTTTAGGTACCTGGCTTTCCAATATAATTATGAGGGATGGTACTTCCAACTCGACCGGTTGAACAGCCTCCATCCGTTATGTTAGGAAATAGGGTGTTGCACCGGTTGCGGTGCGAATTGATGTCCGGTATCCCCATAGAGCGAAGGGTATCTTGTCGGGCCATTCTCGGTAATTATCAGTCATCTTTTTAAGTATGAGATAATTGTTTTGTTGACTGCTAATACCGCTCCATTTGTTTAGGGATGGTAGGGTGAGGATGTATGCCTTTAAATTTTATACTTGGTTAGCAGAGCTGCTGTTTCGACTTGGAAATGGGTCCCGTGATCATTGATGAATTCATGTGGGACCCCGTACCGCCAGATAATCTTATTCTGGATGAACTTAGCTACATGCTTGGCATTCAGAATGCGGTAGGATTCGGCCCCGACCCATTTGGTGAAGTAATCGATGGCTACCAAAATGAAGCAATGTCCTCCCGAACCCAAGGGGTTTACATTTCTGACTATGTCGATTCCCCACGTCGAGAATGGCCATGGTGACATCATGGTGTATAATAAAGACAATGGCATGTGTTGTACATTGGCGAAGATTTGACAATTATGGCAATGTTTGGCGTACTGTCTGCAGTCGGTTTCCAAATTAATCCAGTAGTATCCGAGCCTCATGATTTTTTGGACTAGCATCTGGGCATTCATAAGTGGACCGCATTCACCGTCATGTACTTCTGCCATAACCTTTTTGGCCTTTATTTTGTCGATGCATTGGAGAAGAGCCCCATGCGCTGTCTTTTTATATAGTTGCCCATCATCCATGCGGATAAATTGGGTAGCTAATCTTTGTAAGGCTTTCCTGGCCCGACCGTTGGTTTCAGAAGGATATTCTCCCGTTGATATGTATGTTAAAACAACCTGATACCAAGGTTCGGGATCAGTTATTTCAATATCTTCGATGGCGTGGACGTATACCTGTTTGGACCGCCTTTCGATGCAAATCGGCATACTAGTAAGATAATTGGGGATGTACAATAGAGATGCCAATTTGGAAAGTGCATCTGCGAACTGATTTTCTTCCCGGGGCAAGTACATATACTCTATCTTTCGGAATTGCTTCTTGAGAACCCTTACTCGTGCCTGGTAGGCCACGAGGTTGGCGTTCTGATTTTTCCACTTCTGGAGTACCTGATTGATGACCAAGGATGAGTCGCCGTGTACCCGGATATTTGTGACCCTGAAATCGACGGCGGCTTGTAACCCATGTGTGGACATGACATAGGTCCACCCCGACGCGACCACACACGGGTTTGGGGCGGCGAATGAATCTCATGTGAGATGGATCTCGAATTGAAATTTAAATCAAAGTTGGAGTCGCTACCGAACTTTGTGGGAGTTCGGGCCGATTCAAACACACTCTATGTCGTAGTGGGCCGTGCACAAGGTACGGCCCATTCCGATATCAGAGTTTATTGGGTTCGTCCCTTTGCATTGCGATACCGATACCGACACTATCGGTAATCGTGCATTGAATGACTCTCATATGCCAACGGTTTCGGACATCCGGAAACCACAGTTATGAGTAAGGGGTGAGGGTACGTGTTGGGAAGTTCACAAAGAACACCCAACTCCGCCCGCACTTAGTGGCCTTTACTAAGATATCGTTCGTTGTTCTCGTACGCGCGTTAGTTTGATGGTTGAATGTTATGCAAACAATGCTTTTTGCTAAACATGTGAATTATGTTTGGCTACGTCATTTAATGCATCTAAACTAACGTCAAAGTTGTTTTAGCATGCGATGTTCATTTTAGTACAATAAAACAAACAACGAAACAAGAAAGAGTGCGACAACAGATTACAATATACGAGCGGCATACCACCCGAAAATACAATGCCACAAACGATACAATACAACAACAATAACGAAGTGCAAATGAATTAGAAGATGTGAATATGGTACGACGCGGTTTTGAAAAGATGGGATCAAGTGATGGACTCGACACGTGTCGACCGAAGTCGTTAAAAGAATTTTATCGGGGCTCGAAAGTAGCTGAAAGACTCGCGGTTTTGGCATACCAGGGGCCACTCGGTCGAGTCATTGATGGACTCGATCGAGTGGTCTCGAAAAAAAGTTTTTGATTCGTTTTTTGGGGTGCCACTCGATCGAGTGGACTAGGTACTCGATCGAGTGCCCCTTGTACGGACTGCTGTCCGGTTTTGATTTTGATTTTGAAATTGCTTTCGGTTTTGAAAATTGATAATTTGGTTAAGTCGCGTAGAAATATGATGCAATTTATACTCGACTTAAATATTGATACTCGTAATATTTGATGCTTGATTATAGAATCAATATCGAATATTTAGAGTCGATTTTGAAAAAAAGTTGTTTAGAAATTGTTTAGGATGTTATTAAGACGAAATAAATTCCTCCACGTTGTATTGTCGTAATTAGTCTTTTCAGACCATGTGATCATTACTCGGCTTCAACGTAATTACCTAGAATTTCGGGTTGTGAATGGTCGGGAATCCTATAGGATTTCTAGAGGGAATGCCGGGATATAATAAGCCTAGTATTGTTGGAATTTTGGGGAAGAATTGATGTGAATTGTGTCGGGAATTGTAATTGTCTTGGATGTGTCGATGTTATAATGTGTGTTGAATTTCCGGAATTCTATGTATGAATTGATGTGTGAATCACTGATGTTGTAGATGTATGAATCGTGCTAATTGTGTTGTGTAGGAGGGTGTATTTGTAGGGGAGGTTTCCTGGCTTGGATGGGAAGAAACTCCTGTTTTGGATAGGAAATGGCTTGCTTCGGGAGGAAGAAACAAGCGGTTTAGGAGAAGTAGGATTCCGTTTATGGATAGGAGAGACTTGCTTGCATGGGAAGAAATACCCGGCTTTGGCTGAAAAGAAGGCCACTCGATCGAGTGGTTCATGGCACTCGATCGAGTGCCCGGTGTGACCTCGATTTTGATTTCTTTTATGGGCCCACTCGACCGAGTGAGCCAGTCCACTCGATCAAGTGGGGCTGGACGAGTGAAATGCCTTCTTGAAAGATAAAATTTTATCTCTTACGGAATTGTTTAAAATTTTTGTAGTTGGTTTTTGTGAGGAATCTGACTTTAAATTGGATTCTCGAATGCTGCGTCAGATATTTATGGCTTGGAAATGCCTTTGAACGAGGTTTGACCCGGTCGCTAAAAGACGGTTTTGCCCTTGGTGACGGTTTTGACCCAAATTAGTCTCATTTGAGTGGAAACAACCCACTGGGACTGAGTTTGAGGTAGGTTTTGTGATATTTTTAATCCGCTAAAAGCTCGTGCCAACTACTATTGATTCCGAGTCCGAAAATCGAGCGTATTAAGTCGTGTTTGCGTCCGATCATCATCGGGTGTTTTTTAGAAGCTGCTATAGATACCTGGCGGTCAAAATGTGGGTGTCTACAGAGCCCCCACTCTGACTGAGGCTTGGACAAGGCGAAAGTCTGAGTAGCTACCAGGCTAATCGAGGATTAAGACCTGGCAGACTTCCGGTCGGGTCGTTTGTAGTCCATTAGACTTGCGTAAAAGGGCTCGCCAGCCATAAGATAGAAATCATACCTGAGTTGATGCTAATAGCTCCGTGGGGACTTGCCTAAGAAGCCTTGGGTGTGCCCGTTTGCAGACACATCCCACCTTGGAGCTGCGCGGGAGCTTGCCTATGAAGCTATGGGTGTGTTCATTTGCAGGCACATCCCAATTCAAAATTACGCGGGAGCTTGCATAGGAAGCTATGGGTGTGTCCGTTCGCAGACACATCCCGATTCAGAATTACGCGGGAGCTTGCATAGGAAGCTATGAGTGTGTCCGTTCGCAGACACATCCCGATTCTTTAGTAGAAATGTCACCTGGGCTTTCCACTGGGGAGTTTTTGCGAGGAGACTTCCTTCTCGAGTCTGGGTGTACCTGTATGATGCCGACACAAAGCAATTCGTATGTAACATTTAGGCGAAACACCAACTCACGCTGGGGAAGTAAAAACTTGATGTTCCTTTGGGAAGCACAAGCTGGTACCTGAAATGTTAGATATATAGGCAGAAATAGAAAATATAGCAGATAGCAAGATAGCATACAGGAAATGCAGTTAGCATCTATAGACTGACTTGCGCTGGGGAAAATGATTTTTGCTTAATCTTGAAATCGAAGTCCTGAAAGCAACTCACGTGCTAGAAGATAGGTTTTCAAAATGGAAAAGGGTAGAAAAGAAATTTGCAGTTTAAACAGACTAAAGAATTTGAAGAGAGAGGCCTACCGGCATACTCGACTCTGGACGCGACAATACGAGTTGACAGACACGACTTGGACTCTCTAAGGGTTGGAGTGACCTGGAAGGGGGTGGGCCACCTAAGATGACAAGACTCTTAAGTTGCGCTATTCCATAGCCTAGGCGAGTGGCAACACGGTCGAACATCAAAATGGGAAGAATATATCGTATGGGGATTGCGGTAGTCTATAATGTGACTGTTTCTGCATGACAGGACAGTAGCAGTGTTGTAGACTAGTGCTTTTTTGGTTTTCGGGTACACTCTCAAAGTGGGTATTGCTTCGAGTCCTTGACAGATTCTCGTCTTTGACTAAGTCGAGTACTAGGACACACTATAGAAAGGAGGCTAAATTTTGAAAGTATTTGGATTTTGTGAGTGGATGGAGAACTTTTGCCTAAGAGAAGCCAACAGGACGACAAAGCTAACTGTTGAGAACATGACAGTGTCGTGATAGGAATGACAGTGTTTTTTGAATGTGTGTCAATGTGGGTGGTTGTGCCTTTTTTGAAAGGCTGCCTACGTATTCACGTGCGGTGAAATCAAACCATGTCGTAGTTCAGTGTTGAAAGATATATTATGTTGTCTGGTCTATTAGGGCTTTATGTGTAACTAGCCATAGCGATGGTGTAGGCTAGGTGAATTCCCAATGATGTCTTTATCAAAGGGCTAGAGTAGTTAGGATATTGATCCTGTGACTGTGAGTGTTCTCCAGGGTACCCACCAGAGGTGGTGTGAACTATTTGGGCATGTTCTATGCCGACTGCAAGTTGAGTTCCCGTGTTTGGGGTTGGTAACTGGTTTGGATGTTTTTGGAAATGTGGTGCTAGGTCGCAAATGGCTTTGATGATTCGAAATCTGGAGCTCGATTTTGTGGAGCTAAGGCTTCGAGGGTAAGGTATTGTAATGTGGTAGAAAAGGGGGAAGTCGAGTAAAAATGACTTCAACTTCGATCGGGGTAGGTTGATAGTGCGCGGGATTTGATTTCCATGTCCGGCCCTGATGGTTAGGGTATCCTATGGAGCTTGAATCCTCAAAATTCTGAGCTGTCTCTTAGCCTAGGTCCCGAGAAGGTCATGAAGGTTGTAATGTGGGAAGGCTAGATGTGGTGTTAGCTGACCATCTTGGTTGATTCTTCTCTATTTGATGGTATGGGCATTCTGAATTGACCGTACCCCGGTCAAGGGACTTTCCACTTGAGTTGACCGCTAAACGCGATCATGGTTTTTTTTTGGGTTGACCTCTTAGCCCCGGTCGTGGGATTTTGGAATTTTTTGATCATGGCCAGCTCTTTTTGTTTTGGCCTTTTGCTTTCTCTTGGACTTTTGCTTTTTTTTCCAGCTTTTTTCCTTTTTTTTGTTGGTCAGACTAACACCAAAGGTAGGGATCGATTAGTCTTATTGGAGGGGTGTTTATTGTGGAAAATGGGCTTGCCTCCCGTCTTGAACCCAAACTAGGAGACTACCTAGATTTGTCAAAGGATTCGATACCGCTCCTGCTAAGGGTAGTTATGTGGCTTGTTATGTCAGACATGAAACAAGTAAAGGAAAACACGGGTCTCAGTTCCCTGCAGTTATTATAGATGTGCCTATAATAGTCACGTGCATGAGCTCACAATGTATGATGTTGTTTATCATGTTCTTGGAAACACATAAGGAAAGTATATATGAGAAACAGAAAAGCTGATTTTATTGAAATGTGAAAAGAGGACAAAATACAGCTGACTCTGACTTTGACTTTGAAAGAAATAGTACATCCTAGACTCGGACTTAGACTAGGACTCAAATCAAATCCGGACTCTTGGATATATGGGAGGTAGATTGGATGCTTTGGTCGTTGGGCCCTGTATAGTCCATGAGGGGCCTTGCAAGTGACAATGTTTCCATGACGGGTGTCCGCCCGACATCGAGGGAATCTTGGATGAGGTGTTTCAGTTTCCAGCACTACTCTGTATCGTGTCCCCTCCCTCTGTGGAATTTGAAGTAATGCTCAGCGTTCCATGCTTTGGAGCGTTTTTCCAAAGGTATGTCGACTGTTGGGCCTATGGGTAATATTAGGCCCTTCGAACCAACCTTTGGAAAGCGACAATGTAGGACATATCCAAGTGGGTAAATGTCCTTACTTTTGACTGGTTCTTGACTTTCGGAGAGGTGACTAGTGGATTACCTTTCTCGGTCTTTCCATCTTGGGGGTATCGGATGGTTTCACAAGACTCCTCACCCTTTAAATGGCCCAGTTGGATGATTGGCTGCCTTACCCGTTCTAGTTGTGTTAGATGGGATTGGGTTCTTGCAAGATCCTCTTCGATGATAACTACCCTGGAACCTAGGTTATCTAGGGCGGTATTAATTTTCGAGAAGATATTGTTAATAGAGCAAGATAGCATAAGCATGCTTCCCTGGATATCCCCTTTCTCGATGGTGCGGGCTTTGTCGTGGTTAGGCAGTCTCTCGTTCATTGGGTCCCTGGTAGGAAGAAGCGACAGGTGTCAGAACTCGCCTAAGCTCGGTTTTGCGCAAATGCAAGAGAGAAAGTCAAACTAGACATGGCCCGGGGTGACGGAAATTACTAACACTCTTGGACCGGGATACTCGAACGTTAACCTAGACAAAGTAACGACCGCAAATTAGACTCGAGCTGCGTAAGGGTGAGTCCGAAAATGGGGCGAACGTGTTTGACCGCGTCACGTGCTTGGACCAACTCTGGTGACCTAACCCTAGGTGACTCGAGTGTTCGTAGCATTGGTACGGCTCGAAGAAGGCATCATAAGGACGCCATTGTAGGATGGACGTAGGGTACTCCCTTAAGGTGACCGTGGTTGACTGCTCGGGTGGAGGACAGCCCTCGAGTGAGACTAAATACTCTGATTGGACTCAGATGGTGTGGCATCTGAGTGACTCAAAAGTGGGGTACGTGAGATCACACGTGTAAGACATGACCCTTAGAGCAACCGTGATTGATCGCTCTGCTGAAGGGTAGCCCCCAAGTGGGATTGAAGACCTTGTTAAGACTCGAGTGTTGGACGAGTGACCCTTAGATGTAAGGATCACGAACCTTTTGCTACAGGGCTATGCCTTGTAAAAGGTTGACTCGGCCTCGATGAAAGGCAGACGGGGTAAGGGAAAAAACTTGCGATGTAAGATCGGCAGAGTTTCGACGCTAGAGACCCTTGACTTGGCTTGAATAAGGATAGACCTTGTGATTAGGGTAGACCCTTAAGTTAAAGGTGTCTCGAATTGGGATGACTCAACTACCGGATTGAAATATGGGCGAAATTCCCTTAGGAAAGGTCGTAGGGACCGCCCTGCTAAAGGGAAAGGTCGCGTGGGACTTTCTAGTTAGGACTCGAGTGTATAAACGGGCTTTCCTTGGTAGGGGTATGCCCTACGTTGGTTGGCCCATGCCTTAGTCAAATAAGGCGGACTAGGACGGAGAAGAAACCCGGGATGTAAGATCGACGGGGTTTCAACGCTAATAGACCTTCGACGACCTATGAAAAGACCCGACACACGAATTACGGTAGGTCCAAGGAAAAGAAGGGTTTTGAAAAGGATTGACTTCCTAAATAAGGAAGGTTTTTTGAAAAGGATTGAATTTTGTAATTGAGAGGACGGTCCTGGAAATGGTGGTGGGCCAATAAGACCGGGCTTTTTGAAAAATTGAATACTTGAAATTTTGAATATCGAAAATAAATTTCCGAAACTTTGAAAATCGGAAATAAGATCCTGAAGATTTGAAAATTGAAAACGGTACCTCGGAGATTTGAAAATCGAGGATGACATCTCGAAATTTTGAAAATTGCGAATGGCATCCCGAAGATTTGAAAATTGAAATTGAAATTTGAAAATTTGAAAATCCAAAGGGGATCGGAAATTTGAAATTTGAAATGGGCGGTATGCCGGCTAGAAAATAGGCTTCTTTTGAGTCAAATCTTAAGTCTAAATTTCGGCAGCTTTCCGAGTTTTTTGAAAATTGAATATTTTTGGAATTGATAGTTTTTGAAAAATGACACGGAAACCAATAAGCACGTAGTCAAGTAAGCATTATGACGACAGCATGTATGCTTTATACTAAGTCTCAGTCGGTCGAAATAGAGTCTATACCAACAACGACGGCTTTCTCGCAAATCAGGACGGACTTCCTAAGTCGAATTGAACTTAGAACATGCCGTGAGAGCCATGCGAGTTCGGCCATAGAAGTCTTTAGCGCACCCATATAGGAATGCACCGCGATATAGTGGAACGTCGGTCACAAGTAACCGGCCCGGGAAAGATTTGGGTTATGCATGAACCATCGAACTAAAACGCGTACATTAGTAATCGAACAATTTCTTTTCGAGTCTCACCCTGAGAATCCCGATGACAAGTGGTACATCAAAACTCCCCAGCGGATTCGCCAAATTGTGGACATGACATAGGTCCACCCCAACGCGGCCACGCGCGGGTTTGGAGCGGCGAATGAATCTCATGTGAGATGGATCTTGAATTGAAATTTAAATTGAAGTTAGAGTCTCCACCAAATTTTTTGGGAATTCGGACCCGTTCAAACCTACTCTATGTCGTAGTGGACCGTGCACAAAATACGGCCCATTCCGATTTCAGAGTTTATTGGGTTCGTCCCTTTGCATTGCGATACCGATACCATTATCGGTAATCGTGCATTGAATGACTCTCATATGCCAACGGTTTCGGACATCCGGAAACCACGGTTCTGAGTAAGGGGTGAGGGTACGTGTTGGGAAGTTCACAAAGAACACCCAACCCCGCCCGCACTTAGCGGCCTTTACTAAGATATCGTTCGTTGTTCTCGTACGCGCGTTAGTTTGACGGTTGAATGTTATGCAAACAATGCTTTTTGACTAAACATGTGAATTATGTTTGGCTACGTCATTTAATGCATCTAAACTAATGTCAAAGTTGTTTTAGCATGCGATGTTCATTTTAGTACAATAAAACAAACAACGAAACAAGAAAGAGTGCGACAACAGATTACAATATACGAGCGGCATACCACCCGGAAATACAATGCCACAAACGATACAATACAACAATAATAACGAAGTGCAAATGAATTAGAAGATGTGAATATGGTACGATGCGGTTTTGAAAAGATTGGATCAAGTGATGGACTCGACACGTGTTGACCGAAGTCGTTAAAAGATTTTTATCGGGGCTCGAAAGTAGCTGAAAGACTCGTGGTTTTGGCATACCAGGGGCCACTCGGTCGAGTCATTGATGGACTCGATCGAGTGGTCTCGAAAAAAAGTTTCTGATTCATTTTTTGGGGTGCCACTCGATCGGGTGGACTAGGCACTCGATCGAGTGCCTCCTGTACGGACTTCTGCCCGGTTTTGATTTTGATTTTGAAATTGCTTTCGGTTTTGAAAATTAATAATTTGGTTAAGTCGCGTACAAATATGATGCAATTTATACTCGACTTAAATATTGATACTCGTAATATTTGATGCTTGATTATAGAATCAATATCGAATATTTAGAGTGGATTTTGAAAAAAAGTTGTTTAGAAATCATTTTGGATGTTATTAAGACAAAATAAATTCCTCCACGTTGTAATGTCGTAATTAGTCTTTTCAGACCATGTGATCATTACTCGGCTTCAACGGGATTATGCTTTACATGATTTAATGATTGATACCTTTAGATCCGATATTCGACTATAGAGTCGATATCGAATCCTAGGGACGACGCTTTATTGAAAATAGCACGATAATATCGATATTAGTAACGAGAAAAGAAACAAAAAATTGCGACGACGACCCATAAATAGAAACGGACGAACGAGAGAAAGAGAAGAAAAGGGAGAAGTCGGGATTTGAGACACCTTCAACCTACATGCTTGATTATCTCGAAAACGAACCCGTAGTAGCGGCCTAGGCGCGGAGCGTTCAGATGTATGTAGGTGAGTTATGGTGTGAATGGCTAGGGAGGGGATTTGGCGAGTTTTGCTCTCGGGTTTGTATATGGTTTGCCTAAAATTGCCTAGAGTTTCGGGTTGTGAATGGTCGGGAATCCTATAGGATTTATAGAGGGAATGTCGGGATATAATAAGCCTAGTATTGTTGGAATTTTGGGGATGAATTGATGTGAATTGTGTCTGTAATCCCCTAGAAAATCTAACGCGATACAGTAGCGGAAACACTGTAGAGTCGGGATTAAAACACACTGTAACTATGTCTTAGTAAAATTAAAATGGTAAAGTCAAACAATAGGCCTTAAATAAAATGGCCAAAATTTAAAACAATCCAAAAAAGGGGTTTGAACAATCCATAAGACATAATTATTCAAAATAAATAAGCAGGATCCACACTGCTCGCTAGCCCACACCCGGAACATGTATACCTGCCATGTTAAAACATAACAGCCACAATCAGTGGGGAGCAACGTCAACGTTCTCCCAGCCGTATAACAGGATTTTAAAACTGTAATTACTACTATAGAAAAAAATTGTAAAAATGGAAAACAGTAAAACAACATATTAAAAATAAGCTTTCAGCGTAAAACAAAATAATAAAATGGGTTTCCGAAGAAGCATAAAAATATTTGTCAACCTGCAAACCAATTTATATCAATAATAAAAAAAATAATCAAAATGGCGTTATGGATAGGAGTAGTGTAGAATCTAGACTTTCACTAGGAGAATACTAAAAACTAGCTTCGAGAACTTAGTTCAAACAAATCAAACTTCGGTCTCTAACTAGGCTACTCAACCATAATAGGATGGCGACTTATATATGCGTGGCCCTAGTTTAAGACAATGCACACCCCTCCTGGGATTACTTGTCACCCAGTTCAACTTATGACGACGACTTACTGCGAGGCCTAAGCTTAAGGTCAAAATGTACACAACTCCCGGGATACCTGTCACCCGGTTCAACAACTAATGTACCGATTCCTGATACACTGGCCTTATAGTTGATGGCCAAACCGTAAACCCCAGATTACATTACTCTAAACCCACATTTGTCCTTATTCCATAACTCCAAAACAAAGTCATTATCGATATTCAAAAGATATAAACATTATAAATAATATGGAGAGAAAAGGAGTAACCATTATATTCTAAAAGAGGGAACTTTCTATTTTTAGGAAACTTCTATTTTGAGAAACTTTACTAAAAATAGCATCATATCAAAATAGCGAAAATATTAGTTTATACTAATTCAACATTTTAGTAAACGATATAGATTTATAAAACTAATACTTTCGGCCTTAAGGATATTAATTTCTAAAACGTGAACAACCGGGTTTATGACATTATTAAAATATCGCAAAAGTGTTATGAAATGATAAAAAATGTCTTTAAGCATTTTAATACTACTAATCAGGGTGTTTTCAAAAGTTGCAAAGCTAAAATTCCCTAATTATTATTAGTTTCGACAATATGATTATAAATAGGATTTTACGGCAAATGTTAAATTAAATCTTTTAACGTCTTATATTTAATTAAAAAAAATGAATATATTTTGAGTATGTTAAGGGATGATTTAACTCTTAAAGTTCAGATTTAAATATTTTCAACATAGCTGGAAAAATAAATCTTTTAGGTAAGACGAAGCATTTTAACGATAAATTGTAATTTGTCCAAAAATCAATACTTATTAATTAAAGACTTTAATAAATAGTAAAAGATTTTACGTAAAATAGCTAAAATATATTTATGGACATTCTGTCCAGAAAATAAAATTTTCCAGAATACTTCGACTCGGTTTTTAAAGGGTTTTCTCGTTAATCGTATAATCGCGACAATAACGATTAATAAAAATAGTAATTACAAAACGATTTACGTATTAATATCCAAAAATTATTATTAAACTTAAAAATCATGATTTTCCAGAAACTACAATTTTTTCAGATTTCCAAAAAATCCAGATTTAATAAATCCCGTTAAAACCGTCTTTTAAACCCGTTTTCACAATTAACGATTCCATTAATAAAACTTATTGTTCCTAACATTTTATTAAAGCACTAAAAATCATAAAATTACATTTTATTATGAAATCATCAGAATCATATTTTTTTCAGATTTATCAAAGGACCAGAAATCGAGAATTTAAACGACAAACGCGGTTTTAACGATAAACGATGATTTAACGTGATTAATTCATTCATCCACTTAACAATTCCGAAACGTTAGGAAAAAATTCATAAAATTGTATTTCATCATAAAGTTTCACCACGTCAAAAATCAGATTAAAATAAAATGTTCAAGTACTAGAACCAAAAATCGGTTTTTAATCATTTTTTTCCGTAAACGGTAATAATTCAATAATTGATATCAAAAATATCAGAAAAATACCAAATTATCAAAAATCATCAAAACCTTCATTTGTACAGAATATATTCATATATTAAAATTTGAGGCCGAATATTACGATTTTACAAATTAATATGACGATTTAATCGTTAATCTCGTAAAAGCAATAAAATACCGAAACATGCAAATTTTCAACTTTTTAAAAATTTTACAGATTATATGACATACATATATTGTCAAAAATGAAATATAAAAATATACATGCAATTACACAAATAAAATCAAGTAATACCGAGTAATATCGACGTTACTTCTATTCCAAATCCGAATCTACGATATATTCGTCTTCTGCGGGATCGTTTCGGAAGCCTAAAAAAACATGAATTCCATGGTATGAAAATACCATAAGATCGCTGAAAAATCAAGGTGAAAACGATTGGAAAAGAAATCGATTAATACCTTAACGAAGGAGACGGAAAGACGATTAATTTGGAGATGATAATGAGACGATCAAGACTCGATTTTAAGACAAATATTGGCTGGAATTACTGCTGAAAACCATGTCCAAAGGAGAGGAAATGAAGAGTATTTGCCTAGAATAAGTTGGTGAATGAATGAATAAAAGAGTATGAAAGCTTTATGCATAAATGAGACTTTAAAATTGATAAAAACAAGGCTACACTAACTTGATAAAACCAGCCAAATGAAGTGTGTATGGAGTATGAAAAGTTTATTCATAACTCACCCAAAATAAATGAGAAGAAAGAAAATATCTAAAAGATTAATCCATGTTATAAAAAAATGTAGTAAAAATGTAATGTAGTGTGTGACATGGGAGTCACGGTCCACACAAGAAAAATATGAGTCCAATTAGTTGTAGATTGATAAAAATAAGGATCGTAAAATTATTAAAAGCATTTCAAAGCAAATCGAGTAAACCTCGCGTTGAAAAATAATTATTTACGAAACTTTGTAATAAAATCGTTAAAGGCTAAATTTTCGTAAATAAAAATAAATCTTAGTTGAAAATATTATATAAATGTGTTTAGACATTTTTAGGAATAGAAATAACTTAAATCCGAGCTTAAAAAGTTAATCGTAGAGAAATAGAATTTCTCGCGAATAAATAAATAGTTTACGATAAAAATCAAATAAATAGTTTAAAATAATTAAAATATTTTAAAATAAAAATAAATATTATTTGACTCAAAAATAAAAAAATTAAAGCTTGGAAAAATGATGAAACGGAAGGCCAAAACGTGACAGAGTTATGAAGAAGTCACAGCGGAAAGGATAAAAGCGTTAAGATAATAGCGGGTGTTACAGTGTCGGGAATTGTAATTGTTGTGGATGTGTCGATGTTATGATGTGTGTTGAATGTCCGGAATTCTATGTATGAATTGATGTGTGAATCATTGATGTTGTAGATGTATGAATCGTGCTAATTGTGTTGTGTAGGAGGGTGTATTTATAGGGGAGGTATCATGGCTTGGATGAGAAGAAACTCCTGTTTTGGATAGGAAATGGCTTGCTTCGAGAGGAAGAAACAAGCGGTTTAGGAGAAGTAGGATTCCGTTTATGGATAGGAGAGACTTGCTTGCATGGGAAGAAATACCCGGTTTTGGCTGAAAAGAAGGCCACTCGATCGAGTGGTTCATGGCACTCGATCGAGTGCCCGGTGTGACCTCGATTTTGACTGCTTTTATGGGCCCACTCGACCGAGTGAGCCAGTCCACTCGATCGAGCGGGGCTGGACGAGTGAAATGTCTTCTTGAAAGATAAAACTTTATCTCTTACGGAATTGTTTAAAGTTTTTGTAGCTGGTTTTTGTGAGGAATCTGACTTCAAATTGGATTCTCGAATGCTGCGTCAGATATTTATGGCTCGGAAATGCCTTTGACCGAGGTTTGACCCGGTCGCTAAAATGACGGTTTTGCCCTTGGTGACTGTTTTGACCCAAATTAGTCTCATTTGACTGAAAACGACCCACTGAGCCTGAATTTAAGGTTGGTTTTGTGATATTTTTACTCCGCTAAAAGCTCGTGCCTACTACTATTGATTCCGAGTCCGAAAATCGAGCGTATTAAGTCATGTTTGTGTCCGATCATCATCGGGTGTTTTTTGGAAGCTGTTATAGACACCTGGCGGTCAAAATGTGGGTGTATACACCATGGATGCATGCTTCGTATTCGGCGGCATTATTAGTTACATCAAAATCCAGCTTAATGGATACGGGAGTATGCTCCCCTTTTGGTGAAATTAAAAGAATCTCAACTTCGAACCCTCAAAAATTGGATGCACCGTCGAAATACAAGTCCCATGTTTCTGCATCGGTATAGAATATGTCTTCGTCTGGGAAGGACCAAGTATCGGTGTGTCCTTCTTCAGTTACGGGACTATCGGAGAGAAACTCGGCCACTACTCGGCCCTTAATAGCTTTTAGTGGTACGAACCTTAGGTGGAACTCCGCCAGCATTAGAGTCCACCTAGATATCCTGCCGTTGAGGATAGGCTTTTCGAATAGGTATTTGATGGGATCCATTTTAGATAATACCTATACTTCGTAGCTGAGCATATAGTGCCGAAGCTTTTTGGTTGCCCGGACTAGTGTCAGACACGTTTTCTCGAGCATGGTATATATGCATTCATACTCTAGGAATTTTTTGCTGATGTAGTAGATGGCTCGTTCTATCGAGTCGACCGTCTGGGCCAGCATAGCCCCCATGGCTGTCTCGATAGTCGTTAGATATAACGATAGAGGCAAGCCGGGTTGAGGTAGCATTAAGACCAGCGGAGCAGACAGTATTTCCTTGATTTTGTCAAAGGTCGCTTGACTTATCATCCCACAGTTTTCGTTCCCTTACTTTCAGCTTCTTGAAAATCGGTTCACACCATGGTTAACTTAGAGATAAAACGGCTAATGTATTGGACTTTCCCAGGGAACCCTCTTATTTCTTTCTCGGTCTTGGGAGGCTTCATCTCGTTGATGTCTTTGATTTTTTTCTGGGTCGACCTCAATACCACGTTGGCTAACGATGTGGCCCAGTAATTTGTCAGACGTTACCCCAAAACTGCATTTTTTAGGGTTTAGCCTTATGTTGTATTTGCGCAGTCAAGTAAAGAACTTTCTTAGGGCAACGATGTGCCCGTCCCGACTCTTGGATTTGATGATCATATTGTCCACATAAACTTCTACTTCCTTGTGCATCATATCATGTAATCAGGTTGTAGCAGTTCGTTGATAAGTGGCCCCGGCATTAATGAGGCCGAATGGCATGACAGTGTAACAGTAAGTACCTCAAGGTGTAATGAAGGTGGTCTTGCTCATGTATTCTTCTGTCATTTTGATTTGATTGTACCCGGCACATCCATCCATAAAGGATAGAAGGGCATGATTAGCGGTGTTGTCTACCAGTACGTCAATGTGTAGTAGTGGAAAATCGTCTTTTGAACTCGCCTTGTTAAGATCACGAAAGTCTACGCATACGCGCACCTTACCGACCTTTTTAGGTACCAGCACGATGCTTGCAACCGAATCCGGATATTCGGACACTTGTATGAAGCCGGCTTTGAACTGTTTATCGACTTCCTATATGACTTTAAGAGACCACTCGGGCCTCATTCTGCGGAGTTTTTGCTTAACCGGCTTACACACGTCTTTGATTGGTATGTGGTGCTCGGCTATTTCTTGGTCTATCCCCGGCATGTCCTTGTAGGACCATGCGAAGACGTCTTTGAACTCTTGGAGGAAGCTTGTGAATGTTGCCTCTCCTCTGGATCTAGTGATAACCCTATCTTAAGCATCTGGGGCTCTAAGGTAGTTCTCACTGTAACACCCCTGATTTTATAAATTAAATTAAATTAAAATTATGTTTGTTTTTTTATTTTTACGATTTAACTCGTAATTCTTAAAATTATTATAAAGCGAATTAACCGTTAAATCGTTTCAAACTCCTAAAATCCTATTTGTCTCGGAAACCCTTCTTATATTTAAAAACATATTTTTATTTATGTTTCTAATTATTTTGTACATTTAATTTAATTCTTATCGAAAGTCTATTTCACCGATTTAAAATCTAAACCCTTTTTATTTAATTATATTTAAGTTCGAATTTCTTTATTTTAGGTTTCGTCAAAACATCTATTTTCTTTCCACGAGAAATCAATTTAATTCACTTTATCGAATATTTATTATTTTTCGGGAAATACTATTTCATCTTCTAGCTATTTATTTCTATAAACTTCATTTTTGTCTCGAATAATTATTTATATCTCGAGAAACGTTCATTTTACTCATTTTATTAGTTATATTCAACCCCACCTAATTACATACACCCCCACTTAATCTTTTGGTTTCCACTACTTGACTCCCCTCATTCATCTCACCTTCACTCCTCCACCTCTTCGTTCCTCCTTCTCTATTCTTCTTGTTGCCTCTTGAATTTCTTCCTCATCTACCGCTCGCCCTATATCACTTCTTCTTTCACGCACCTCCTTCACCATTTCCGTGGTCCTCTTAATTCTTTCAAACAGTCGATCCTTTGCCGCTGCCGCTGCTATGCTCGCTGATTCTACTCGACCTGCTGATGTTGTTTGTCCGTATCGATTCACGCTCTGCTGCTTGTTTCCCGTGGTTATTTTGTCGATTGTTGCCTCGAATCCTTCAAGGTATTCCCTCGTTCTCTTACTCTCGTCCCCTGTTTTCGGTAATTGTTGCTGATGCTATTAACGTTGCTGCTACTATTTCGTTCCCTTTGTCCTTCCTCTTCTTATTTCATTCTTGTGAAGTCGATAAATTCCTGCTCGTTCTCCTTCTGTTATTCTCTTCTTGTTTTTTGTTTTGTTGTCCTCGTTGTTGTACGTTGTTGTTGCTATTGATGTCGTTTTCCGTTGTTATTTCTTCTGTCGTCGTGCTTGCTATCCGCTGCTGCTATATGTTGGTTCTTCTCGCTGCTCCTACTGTTATTGGGCGTTGTTCTACTTTTCGTACTGCTGCTACTGTCCCATATTCCTGCTGTTGGTGATTTTGTTGTTAGTCGCTTCCGTGTTCTCCTTTCGTTCTTCTTCTCCTTCTGCTTTCATTCGTGTAGGTTGTTGTTGTTTTCGTTCTTCTTTTTGTCGTTCGTTGCTGTTCTGTAGTTCGATTTCGTTCGCACCTACTGCAGTTCATGAAGCATGTTGTTGTTCTTCTCCGTCATTTGTTATTCTCGATGCTTGCGCCTTCTCTTTTTACTCTCGATGCTGCTGTTTCGTTACTGTGCTCTACTGTTGCTGGTGTTTGGTCGTTGTTTTTTGTCTTCATGCGTTGTATTGCTGTTTTTCGATCCCTTTGTGTTCCGTTCGTGTCCCTTTTCTTTTCCTCGTGTTTCGTCTCCTTAATCTTCTTCTTCCTATCATTCTTCTCCTTCTTCTCCTGTTTTGTTACTCCGTTTTACTTACTCTGGGTTTTTTCCAACTTTCTCTAATTCCGACTCCTTAGTTCGTGTCTTTGTGTTTCGAATTTTCGTTGGAGTTTCAAGCTTTTCAATAGAACAAGTGTCAAGACGACTTTCGAGTTCGTGACAACAACTTGGACTATTAGACGAGCAAATTCTTTAAAGTTATCATTCCGACTCAAGGTAGCTTTAGGACGTAACTCGATTTTATATCGTATGTTTGAGTAGTAGTATGTAATAAATATTTTAACTTCGGTTTTCTAATTTTAGCTATTTATTATTTGCTAAAAATATTATTTAAAATTGTGTACCTTATAAATATTTTACAACTTTCGATATTGTTTAATAAATCGTTAGTAATTTTATTATTAGTGATCGTTATAATATTTTGTTGGTTATCAAGACACTAGTAACTGATGGGGGTCTGTAGCCTGCACCGGGTCACCCACCATTTGGGGCCCAAGATGGCCTGACCCAAGAATAAAGAAGAGCCTGCCCTGTAGGTTCGCCAAACGAGGATCACTAAATCACTCCAAGGCACTCCCCTGCCCGACAGGGCCACGTCGTCGGCCATACAGGGCAGACAAGCCCCCCTGCCTGCTGGCCCCCAGGGTGTTCTTACCCCCAGCAGAGGTAGGGGAAGCCAGTGGCCCTTCCGTCATTTTGCCTAAGGTAAAAGAATGGGTGGGTAAGGTGAAGCCACTTGTCACTCCCTCGTCCACCCATTCTTTCTCTCTCCTCTTCTCTTTTCCTCTCTCTTGTGGGAAGGTATAAATACACTCCCATTTCCCACATGAAAGGGGTTGGATTTTCTCTCTCTAGACTCTCACTCTAAAAACCGCCACTTAGTTCCTCACGAACTAGGTTCGTTAAGGCATTTTCACGGACTGACTTAGGCATCGGAGAGGGTTCCCTCGGACACCTCCGGGGCCCTGTGCGTTCACTGTGCAAGGAGCAGGCCATCTTCGCCGGGAAAGTCCGACCACCGGAGTGCGAGGGAGGAGAGACCGAAGGAAGTCAAACGTAGACCATTCAAGCATCATAGCATCTGTTAAGACCGGAATCCAAAGTCGCGTTTAATTGTTTCCATACCGGAACAGTAACTAAATAATATTGATTTCATATTTTCGTCATATTTCATTGATTTCTAATTTTTGACTTAAAATCATACTTTAATATAATAATCGAGATTTATATACTCATTTAATAAATTAATTTTTTATTTACGATTTATACTAATAAACTAGAAGATAGTCGTTTTGTTGGAAATACATTTTTAGTCGAGACCATTTGCACTCACAATTTCTTATTTGTCTTCGATTGACTACTTTTAGTAAAATCCGTATTATTTATTAATAAAAGCTATTTGTTAAAAATAATTTGAACCTTTATAAATCTTAGTTCATCTGTAAAACTCGTTGACTCAATTAATTTTGATATCGTTCTTCTTAAAACATCTCTTTTCTAAAATTTATAGTTTTAACTCGATTTCCTAATTGTTTATAAAATACTATATTTTGACTTATTATATTTTATTTATATTTTGAGTAACGAATTTAGAAATATATTAAAGTTAGGATAACGACGATATTAATAAAATGTTAATTTCGTTAGAAATGTTATTTTTATACGTTTCACTTATTTTAATAACTTGCGTATTTCCTATGACAAAATTTCTATCTTAAGTAAATTTCTAAAAATAGTAAGTTTCTATTTATAGAAAGTTCCCATTTTAATATAAAATGTTTATTCCTTTTATCCTCATATTATTTATATTGATTATATCTTTTCTATATCGATAATGGCTTGTTTAGGAGTTATGGAATAATAGACAAGTGTGGGGTTTCTTGGACGTACGTTTTTGCCATCAATTGTAAGGCTGATGTGTCTTTATGGGGCACATTGGTTGTTGAACTGAGCATGGTTTGTGTTCAGGAGAGTGTGCATTGTGCCCTTAAACTTAGATATCGCATCGTGTAAGTCGCGCCGGGTTGAACTGGACGTGGTCTGTGTCCAGGAGGGTTGTATTCTACTTAAACCAGGACTTCGCTGCACGCAGTCTTGTTATAGTTGAGTTGCCTAGTTAGAGAGTGGATTTTGTTATGAGTTAAGTCTACAGTTCTCGAAACTAGTTTTCGGTATTATCCTAGTGAAAGTCTAGCCTTGTGCACATTGATCGAATTTCCATAACGCTATTTTTGAATATTATTATTATCGAATTGGCTTTTGACTTGCAGGTTGGCAAGTGCTTTAAGTTTCGCTGAAAACTTATTTTTATTATATCATTTTAATGTTTTCTTATTTCTAAATATTTTGATATTATAATACTACTCCCTCCGTATCTATATGTTCGTCCACTTTGTTTAATATATGGGTGGAGTATTATATCGAAAGTGGACGAACATATAGATACGGAGGGAGTATTATTTTTCATATGACATAATATGGCTGGGAGAACGTCTGAGTTACTCCCCACTGATGTGGCTGTTATGTTTATAACATGACAGGTATTTGTTGTTGGGTTTTGGGTGTGAGCTAGCGAGTAGCGTGGATCCTACTGTTTCTTCGTTCACGATTTATGGAATTGTATAAACCTGTTTGGAGAATTTCCTTTTAGCCCTTTTGTAAAGTATTGACTTACCATTTCTTTGAATAAGATATAGTTTGTCAGTGTGTTTTAATCCAACTCTACAGTATTTCCACCACTGTATTGCGTTAGAATTTCTAGGGATTACAGTTGCTATCAGAGCATTGTTGCTCCCGACGCTTACACTTGATTCTAGGAAAAATACCAGTAAATGGTTTGAACATTAAAAGAATATTAGTGAGAGATGGGTAGAAATCAAAGTAAGGACTTAACTGTTGGGTTTATATGTTCTTGTAACTCAATGACTAACATTGAATATTTGTTTCTTTTATCGAGAAGAAGATGAATGAACAAGAAATTGGTAGGATATTGCTTCAAATCAGGACAAGACCTGCTTAGAACTCTCAACGCCTGCTGACTCGAGTGGAAAATTTGGTGCTCCAAGAAAGATGTCAATGGTGACTTTTCAGCTCCGGTTCAGTTTGCTTAAGCTACAAGTTAGATGATCAAGAGTAGATTCATGTTCCGTGATGTTGCAGTAGATCCAGATGGAGCGACCCAAGACTTGTGTGCTCATTCCTCTAAAAGAAGATGAAGTAATCCATTTAGTTCCCTCGTGAACTCTTGTGGTCCGAAGATTCCCCTCTCGTTGTAGATCTTAGTTATCTAGGATCATTGATTCTTTTCTCCTTGCCTCTACTTCTTCCTACTCTTCTCTTATATATTCTCGTCTTCATTCTTGAGATAAATCTTTGATTAATTCTCCTACTTTACCATCTTTCCTCTTGAGATTCTTTGGTTTGACCGAATTCCGTCCCAGTGAACCCCGTGAAAAGTTATAGATGTTTGAGGTTTAGTAAACCCTTGTTACCTGATTTGAGGATTGTGAGTCTACCCTATCTTCTAAGAAAGTAAGAAATTTGTGAGGATTGATTTGAATGGTATTATTTAGAATAATGGAATTAGGTTGATACCTTAGATACCGATCAGCCTTGGGGTATAGGTTACATGATTCTATAGAGTACTTAAAGTTGAATGATCTTTTGGAGTAGTAAGAGTATATCTTATTTTGATGGATACATAGTACCTAACCTAGAACCGAACTAAGTGTAACTGATAATACAACTTTAGGATTCTTACCTAATGCTTATTTGATGGATGCATCGTGAATATTTGGGATCATAGAGTATTGTTTAAAGTCGTAGCCTGAATGTTGTGGTACCATTAAAGGTTTTCATTAATGTCGTTAGAAATTTTGTTTAAATAGAGTACCTGTGTTTCATAAGGATTAGATCCTTGATCGTTGTTTAAGGTTGTAACCTATGGACTTTGGAGTTGAGTGATCTAACTTGGATAAATTGTTGTTAACCTAGAAGAAGAGAAACATATTGCACAATTAAAGGTTGGATTTATCGCGTTGTTTTGAGGAATACTTAATGTCAATCTTCTTAATGGACTTATAGTTCAGAACCCTTAGACCAACGAGATTGTGGCTTCGTTGAGTTAATAAATATTTTAGTGGTTTCGTTGTCTATATGAAATTTGATGGACTTCTCAGAAACCTTAGTTGAATGACGTGTTTGAAGATGTGAGTGTTTGCGTCATTACCTATAGGTTTGAGCGTGTTTGAGGATTTAGTGTACTTCCCCAACTTCTGTACTTGTGGCATTATAAATATGTTAGTGATCATTTTTGAGGATTTCGTGCCTAGCATTGTTAAATTGGTGGACCTTGTTTAGTGTTCCTCACTCGAGAAATTTGGAGTATACCTCGAGTTCAAACCTTATGATCTTTGAATTTAGGAGCCTTATCGATCAAGAGTTTGGGTGTGTTCTGTTGACCGTGAAATCTTAACTAATGAGATTAGATTCTAAAGCATTTGAGGATTAGTATTGTGTTGTTTAATAATAAAGTGAATAATCATGCAAGACTTTTATTGGAGGTCGCAACAGATGATGCTTTTGGACGTTGTAAAACGGAGTAGGACAACCTAATACCTAATATTGGACTTAGTATTATCTGATGTAATTAGGAACCCCTGTTTGTGTGAGTCGTGCCGGGAATCTCGAGATGGTTAATTTATTCTCTAATCCTTGAGAGCTCTATTTGACTCTCAATTTCCACCCCCTGGCTTCTCTTAAATCCTGCTACTTCTTCTTCGGTCAATCCCTTCGACTTCTTTATCGGGTTTGAAAACTTTTGTTTCCATTTGTCGTTAACCTTGACTCTATTTATCCGTTTACCATTTTCTTGAACCTATGTTATGAAAAGTTTGACTAATTTAAAATTTTGGGCTATCGTGAATTTTAACATTTTGAGTTATAAATTTCAAAGCTTGGTACTTCGTTTTTGTTTTATTTTTGGTTGATAACATATATTTAGTCCTGTTTCAAAAGATCTTAACAATTTATTCTAAAGTATTTTGAAATTGTTTCAATTTTCAAGCATGTTTAAATTTCACGTACACTTTCGTAATTGCTAATATTTTGATTTCTATAAGATTATTAGGTAAAACGGTTTAAAATTTCCGAAAAACTTCGTATGTCTAAGTTTTTGTATTGTTGTCGGTAGACTTTAAATCTGTTAATGAAAATGCTTGGCGACTGGTTCGATTTTTATTTACTAACTACAAAACTTGATTTCTCAGATTTTTGTTTGGTCTTAAACCAAAATATTGACGAATTTCTTAATCAAAACGTTTTACTGTTGCTTTAAAAATATTTGGGTACTCTCCTCCTCGAGTTCGTATACAAATATTATCTATCGTCATTATTTTATCAAATAACTTTTAACTTGTAATTTTATTAATTTAAATGATTTTAAACTTTGGAAACTGAGCCCAACTCATCTTGAAATAAAATTTTGACTTCGATTTCGATTTCATATCACGTTTGAAGTTATACAAAAAAAATTAAATTGAGATTGTGATGCGAGTTAAACATTCTCCATTTGTTCAAATGATATAACCTTGTTTTTTATTCTATTATTATGTTTTTGTTAACTTCGAGGACGAAACTTCTTTTTAGTGAGAAAGATTGTAACACCCCTAATTTTATAAATTAAATTAAATTAAAATTATGTTCGTATTTTTATTTTTACGATTTAACTCGTAATTCTTAAAATTATTATAAAACGAATTAACCGTTTAATCGTTTCAAACTCCTTAAATCCAATTTGCCTCGGAAACCCTTCTTATATTTAAACCATATTTTTATTTATGTTTCTAATTACTCCCTCCATTCATTACCAATTGTCACTATTCATTTTTGCACCAATTTTAAGAAAGTAATAAAAAATGAATAAAAGGACAAGAGTGTGGATCAACACACCACACTTGTCCTAATAGTAGTGGACCAAAATGAAGTATGTGGGTCATAGTAGTGGTATATGGTGTAAATAAAGTAAGATAGTGAGGGCAAATTTGTCATAATAATTGCCGAAAAAGGAAAGGTGATAAGTGAATTTGAATGGACCAAAAAGGAATAAGTGAAGAGTGGAGTTGAATGGAGGGAGTATTTTATACATTTAATTTAATTCTTATCGAAAGTCTGTTTCGGCGATTTAAATTCTAAACTCTTTTTATTTAATTATATTTAAGTTCGAATTTCTTTTTTTTTTTTGGCTCGAAGCTCACTTATTTTAGGTTTCGTCAAAACATCTACTCCCTCCGAAATCCTATTATTGTCCAACTTTCCATTTTGGGCTGAGTTTGATTTTTGTCCCACTTTCCTTTTTAGGCCATCTATATGTGGTTCACAATTACTCTCCCATTTCTCTCTCTTCTTCCTTCTTTTTTGAGCCACTCATTTACCTTTCCTTATTTTCCACTCCAAAAGCTTTTGGAATAATAATAGGTACTCGGAGGGAGTATTTTCTTTCCACGAGAAATCAATTTAATTCACTTTATCGAATATTTATTATTTTTCGGAAAATACTATTTCATCGTCTAACTATTTATTTCTATAAACTTCATTTTTGTCTCGAATAATTATTTATATCTCGAGAAACGTTCATTCTACTCATTTTATTAGTCGGTCCAATTAATTTTTTTTATTAATTCGATTTTAATTGGATACGTGGGTCAGTCAACTTATCATTACGGAATTCGTCTCCTACCCGATTCATTTAATTAATCTGTATACAACGTATACTTATTATCTCGAAATCTGTACACTTTTTTTTGGTGAGTTATATTCAACCCCACTTAATTACGTACACCCCCTTTGGTTTCCACCGCTTGACTCCCCTCATTCATCTCACGTTCACTCCTCCACCTCTTCGTTCCTCCTTCTTTATTCTTCTTGTTGCCTCCTGAATTTCTTCATCATCTACCGCTTGCCCTCTATCACTTCTTCTTTCACGCACCTCCTTCACCATTTCTGTGGTCCTCTTAATTCTTTCGAACAGTCGGTCCTTTGCCGCTGTCGCTGCTTCTACTCGACCTGCTGCTGTTGTTTGTCCCTATCGATTCACGCTCTACTGCTTGTTTCCCGTGGTTATTCTATCGATTGTTGCCTCGAATCCTTCAAGGTATTCCCTCGTTCTCTTACTCTCGTCCCCTGTTTTCGTTAATTGTTGCTTGTTATTGTTGTCCGGGTTCAACGCTGTTGCTGATGCTATTAACGTTACTGCTACTATTTTGTTCCCTTCGTCCTTCCTCTTCTTATTTCATTCTCGTTAAGTTGATAAATTCCTGCTCGTTCTTGTTCTGTTATTCTCTTCTTGTTCTTTGTTTTGTTGTCCTCGTTGTTGTACGTTGCTGTTGCTAATGATGTCGTTTTACGTTGTTATTTCTGTTGTCGTCGTGCTTGCTGTTCGCTGCTGCTATATGTTGGTTCTTCTCGCTGCTCCTACTGTTATTGGGCGTTGTTCTACTTTCCGTACTGCTGCTACTGTCCTTGATTCCTGCTGGTGGTGATTTTGTTGTTAGTCGCTTCCGTATTCTCCTTTCGTTCTCCTTCTCCTTCTGTTTTCATTCGTGTAGGTTGTTGTTGTTTTCGTTCTTCTTTTTGTCGTTCGTTGCTGTTCTGTAGTTCGATTTTGTTTCCACC
Organism: Agrostemma githago; assembly: GCA_958450325.1. Taxonomy (NCBI): domain Eukaryota; kingdom Viridiplantae; phylum Streptophyta; class Magnoliopsida; order Caryophyllales; family Caryophyllaceae; genus Agrostemma; species Agrostemma githago. Next base: position 24,633,258 of record OY288239.1, on the reverse strand, counting down.
TGCTGCAGTTCATGAAGCATGTTGTTGTTCTTCTCCGTCATTTGTTATTCTCGATGCTTGTGCCTTCTCTTTTTACTCTCGATGTTGTTGTTTCGTTACTGTGCTATACTGTTGCTGATGTTTGGTCGTTGTTTTTTGTCTTCATGCGTTGTATTGCTGCTATTCGATCCCTTTGTGTTCCGTTCGTGTCCCTTTTCTTTTCCTCGTGTTTCGTCTCCTTAATCTTCTTCTTCCTATCGTTCTTCTCCTTCTTCTCCTGTTTCGTTGCTCCGTTTTACTTACTCTGGTTTTTTTCCAACTTTCTCTAATTCCGACTCCTTAGTTTTTCGTGTCTTCGTGTTTCGAATTTTCGTTGGAGTTTCAAGCTTTTCGATAGAACAAGTGTCAAGACGACTTTCGAGTTCGTGACTCCAGCTTGGACTATTAGACGAGCAAATACTTTGAAGTTATTGTGCCGACTCAAGGTAACTTTAGAACGTTATTCGATTTTATATCGTATTTTTGAGTAATAGTATGTAGTAAATACTTTAACTTCGGTTTTCTAATTTTAGCTATTTATTATTTGCTAAAAGTATTATTTTAAATTGTGTACCTTATAAATATTTTACAACTTTCGATATTGTTTTATAAATCGTTAGTAATTTAATTATTAATGATCGTTATAATAATTTTTTGGTTATCGTGACACTAGTAACTAAATAATATTGATTTCATATTTTCGTCATATTTCATTGATTTCTAATTTTTGACTTAAAATCATATTTTAATATAATAATCGAGATTTATATACTCCTATAATAAATTAATTTATGATTTACGATTTATACTAATGAACTAGAAGATAGTCGTTTTGTTGGAAATACATTTTTAATCAAAACTATTTTCACTCATAATTTCTTATTTGTCTCCGATTGACTAGTTTTAGTAAAATTCGTATTATTTATTAATAAAAGCTATTCGTTAAAAATAATTTGAAACCTTTATAAATCTCATTTCATCTATAAAACTCGTTGACTCAATTAATTTTTATATCGTTCTTCTTAAAACATCTCTTTTATAAAATTTATAGTTTTAACTCGATTTCCTAATTATTTATAAAATACTATATTTTGACTTATTATATTTTATTTATATTTTGAGTAACGAATTTAGAAATATATTAAAGTTAGGATAACGACGATAATAATAAAATGTTAATTTCGTTAGAAATGTTATTTTTATACGTTTCACTTATTTTAATAACTTGCGTATTTTCTATGACAAAATTTCTATCTTAAGTAAATTTCCAAAAATAGTATGTTTCTATTTATAGAAAGTTCCCCTTTTAATATAAAATGTTTATTCCTTTTATCCTCATATTATTTATATTGATTATATCTTTTCTATCGATAATGGCTTATTTTGGAGCTATGAAATAAAAGACAAGTGTAGGTTCTACGACGTACGTTTTTGCCATCAACTGTAAGGCTGATGTGTCTTTATGGGGCACATTGGTTGTTGAACTGAGCATGGTTTGTGTTCAGGAGAGTGTGCATTGTGCCCTTAAACTTAGATATTGCATCGTGTAAGTCGCGTCGGGTTGAACTGGACGTGGTCTGTGTCCAAGAGGGGTCTATACTACTTAAACCAGGACTTCGCTGCACGCAGTCCTGTTATAGTTGAGTCGCCTAGTTAGAGACTGGATTCTGTTATGAGTTAAGTCTACAGTTCTCGAAACTAGTTTCCAGTATTATCCTAGTGAAAGTCTGGTCTTGTGCACACTGATCGAATTTCCATAACGCCATTTTTGAATATTATTATTATCGAATTGGTTTTGACTTGCAGGTTGGCAAGTGCTTTAAGTTTCGCTGAAAACTTATTTTTATTATATCGTTTTAATGTTTTCTCATTTCTAAATATTTTGAAATAATAATACTATTATTTTTCCAAATGATATAATATGGCTAGGAGAACGTCCGAGTTACTCCCTACTGATGTGGTTGTTATGTTTATAACATGACAAGTATTTGTTGTTGGGTTTTGGGTGTGAGCTAGCGAGTAGCGTGGATCCTACTCTTTTTTCATTCACGATTTATGGAATCGTATAAACCTGTTTGGAAAATTTTTTTTTTTAGCCCTTTTATAAAAAGAGGCGTTTGTATTGATTTACCATTTCTTTTAATAAGATATAGTTTGTCAGTATGTTTTAATCCCAATTCTACAGTGTTTCCGTCACTGTATTGCGTTAAAATTTCTAGGGGAATTACACCCACATTGATGGATTCGGTCTCTTTGATTACCGGATTCCAGGACTCCCTTTGCTCTAATTGCTCGATCAGGTGAGGAGGTAGGGGTACTTGTTCGTCGGGTTTCTCAATGTCATTGCATAAAATATTTTCGAAACCAGAATTGCAGTTAAAAAGAGAAAAGTCGTAAACAGAACGGTTGTTATTATTAATTGAAAATTTGGAAAAGAACTCAAACAGAGCAGCCATCTGATCGTTGGTCAGTGGCGGAATTGGAAGGGCACTCGGGACAAACCCCGAGGCACCAGCAGGAGTGACTAAAGAGAGAGGGGTTACAGGTTGGACTCTAGCACCGGACTCCCTAGACTCGACCTTAGACTCTTACTCAGACTCCGGCTCAGACTCGGGCTCGAACTCAGACTAAGAATCAGTAGCAGGCATGTCTTCTTCACCAGCGACCAGGTTGTAGATCCGTCCTTGACTGTCGGTCCATTTGACAGTCTTTCTCCATGCTCTGTTTCCCGTCTCAGAACCAACCTCCGAGATCAGCTTGGTCGGGTCAAACCTGTTGCTGCGGAGGATGAGGTTGACCAAGTCATCTTTTGGAGTCGGGGTTATCCTGTCTTCTCTGAATAGTAGCCCCAGCGCGGGCTCAGCATTGTCGACATCCTCCCTTGGTTCCGACTGGATGAGAGTGAGCACGTCATCCGGAATGTAGTTGTAGTCTCGGGCCAGTTTGGTCCCGAGATGCGAAATAGTTGGTCAGAACAGACCGACCTAGATGGCCCCAAATACCGATGTGACGAAGTAATCAATTAGTCGTGGGCTATAAGAACTCAAGTGGATACCCTTTGTGAGGTTACAGGCCTTTTCAATGCATGTTCGGACGATATTACCTGGCGTTATGGAGTACCCTGGGCCGAAGTGAGAATCTTTGTCTTTCAGAACCTCGATGATCTTCCCAGCTGAAAGATATAGCCTAGAAGTGGCCCCTAGGAAGTACCCCAAATTCTGTAGCATTGTATCAATGCTGGTAGTGAAATAGGGTCTGAAGAGGAAGTCCTCTTCGATCATTCCCACACCCCCAAAGGTCCGTACCGAGACGGCTCCTGGCATTGCAGTTGCCCACCGTCATAGGTGTTGCCTCTAGGGTGATAATGTCATCACGCAAAGGCAACTTGATTTTACGGTGCAGGGTAAAGGATATTGCCTTGACATCGTAGATCCATGGATGTCCCAAGAGCAAATTGAAGGAGGAGGTGACGTCGATCACCTGAAATTCCATCTCTTTCTCTACCGGGCCCGTTATGATAGTCAAATTGATGGCCCCAGCTACCGACTTTGGGCTCCCATTGAAAGCTTGGATGGTTTGGGCAGTCGGGATGTATTCGGTCTCGGTAATACCGAGAGCCTTAGCGATGCTTAGGGGTAGGACGTTGATAGCAGACCCATAGTCGATTAGGGTCATGGGGAGATATTTCCCGTTGCATACCACCGTAATGTATAGGGCTAAGTTGTGGGAAGCCCCAAATGGTGGTAGATCGGACTCAGAGAAGGTAATTAGTGGGCCTTCTTTAGCCTTGCCCTTTAGGTGGGGCATGACGGTAGCTACCATTTCAGCAGGGGTAACTGTCAAGTCGATCTTGATTTGATCGAGAGCCTTAGTAAGTGCCTCTCGATGTTCTTGTGAGCTGACTAGGAGTTGTCATATAGTGAGGTCAACCTGGGTCTTCTTCAGTTGTTTCACGAGAGCCGTGTCAGTAGTTGGCTCCTCAGGGACGGCTTCTGTCCTGACCGGATCAGTGACAGTTGCCGGTAGGGGTGTCCGGTAAAGATGGCGTGGGAGCTGAAAGGATTGTCCTTGTTGCCCGGTTTGTCCCCGGGCAATGAAATCTTGCCACTCTAGATTAAATCCTTGTAGCGGGTCTTCAGATCAGTCCCCTTGAACATCGGCAAACCCGTGAGATTGAGATTCGCAGGCAGTTTGTCATTCACCGGAGAATAAACACGGGTGTTTTCCATGTGGATGTTGTTACCCCCGGACAGATGGACCTGTTCCTCTAACCGGTGCACCGCGCTGATCATTTCAGCCATGGGTTTAGTGTCTGCAAACCCAAAGTTAGGATTCCCTTGCTCCACAGTAGCCAAACGAGCATTTGTAGCCGCTTGATCGGCTCTTATGGCTACCAGTTGACCTTCGACCTCAGTTTGCTTGTTGACCTTCAATTCACCCATAGCTTGTTCCATTCTGAGATTAGTTGAAGGTGGCCTGTCTGGAAGAATACCACGTAATCAAAATCCTTGGGCCTAGATCTTGGAATCAAAACATCCCGAGCAAAGAAAAACGGAATGAGGGAAAATGACTCGAAAGAGACGACTAGACGGGTGACAAAATGGGTGGTATGACTCCCTTAGGATTTGGCTATGTGGGCCGAGTCCTGTTCGAAGGGAGGACCACGTGAGATTTCTCCAGACTTTGGACCCGAGTGTTTAGACGAACTTTCCTTTGTAGGGGTATGCCCTACGCAGGTTAGTTGTGCCTTTAAATAAGGCGGACTTGGGATGAGTAAGAAACCCGTGATGTAGGATCGACACACTATAGACCTTCGATGAATTATGAAAAGACCCGACACACGGATCACGGTAGGTCTTATAATAAGGAGGTTTTGAAAGGGTTTGAATTTTGAAAAAAAAATTGGAGGACGATCCTGACTTTTGAAATTGGCAGCATGCCGACATGACCGATTTTTTTTGAAAAGTAGAGAGTTTTGAGTTTCGAAATGGGCAGCATGTCGGCTAAAAATAGGCTATTTTGAGTCAAATCTTAGGTCTAAATTTCGCAACATTTCGAGTCTTTGAAAACTTGACATTTTGAAGAGATGCATTTTGAAATGACGGTTTTTTGAAAATGAGACGGAGACCAAGTAGCAACTAGTCACACAAGCATTATGACGACAGCATGTATGCTTTACACTAAGTTACGGTCGGTCAAAATAAGGTCTATACCAACACCGATGACTCTCTTGTAAATCAGGACGGACTTCCTTAGCCGAATTGGACTTAGAACATGCCGTAAAACTCATACGAGTTCGGCCATAGATGTCTTTAGTGCATCCATGTTGGAATGCACCGCGGTATAGTGCGATGTCGCTCACAAGTAACCGGCCCGGGCAAAATTGGGCTTATGAATGAACCATCGAACAAAAACGCGCACTTTAGTAACCGATCGATTTCTCTTCGAGTCTCACCCTGATAATCCCGATGACAATTAGTACATCAAGTATCCCCAGCGGAGTCGCCAAATTGTGGACATGACAAAGGTCCACCCCGACGCGGCCACGCGCGGGTTTGGGTAGGCGAGTGAATCTCGTGGTCAGATTGTTCTCGAATTGAAATTTAAATCGAAGTTGGAGTCGTCACCAAACTTTGTGGGAGTACGGGCCCATTCAAACCCACTCTGTACTTAGGCATTTCGCGCATAAAGTACGGTTTGCCTTGTAGTACTAGTGCTAGTGGGGTTCGTCCCTTTGTATAATATACCGATGTCAAATTATCGAATTTCGTATATCGAATGACTCTTGTTGCCAATGGTTTCTGACATCCGGAAACCAAAGGTTCTGAATAAGTGGTGAAGGTACGTGTTGGGAAGCCCACGAAGGATACCCAACCCCGCTTGCATATAGCGTCCTCTACTAAGATATCAATCGGTGTTTAAGTGCGCGCGTTAGTAATACGATGAAAATGTATGACAACCATTATTTTAGGCTGTACATGCAAATTGCAAGTTCACTACGTCATTTAATGCATCTTAAAATATATCAAAGTTGAATTTAACGTGTGGGTTAAAGCGATAAATGCCACGCAATGGAAATAAATAACTTGAAAGTAAATTACAAGTTACACGGGCGGAATACAACCCGGAGTTCACAATACGACAAGCGAAGATATAATATCGAGTTAGAAACGGTAACGTAAACTATAAACAGACTCGTAAATAGAAAACGTAAGCTGAAATCGTAAACCAAATGATTGGACAGACTCTAATCAGCTACGTATTGCGCTACAAAATAATGCGGCCTGAAACTCAGGCACCTAAGGTGAGGCGGCCTAATGTTAAGGCGCCTAACCCTGGGCGCCCAGACAGGCAATGTTCGGGACCAAAGCGTGATGCTAGCTTGATCCTGAAGCCTCGATATCTTGTCCCGACATATCCTAGCGAAAACCGACCATCTCGATCCATCGTATACTGAGTCCGACTAAGGAGTTGTTGATATAAGACGTACTTACGTAACAAAACATTCCCTAAAAGTCGTAAAAGGGAAAAACGAACATGAAGTGTGGATTTAAAAAAGTGACGCGTGATAGGTTAACGCACGTTGACTAACGTCGCAAGTATTATTCCCTAGGCAAAATTTGCATCGTTGTGGACTATATTGAAAATCTACGATATCTCATTTCGACCATAATAGGGCATTTGTCAATAATAGTCTCGGTTTATGATTTAGATCGAACATAACGACTTAATACAAATATCGGAGCCCTCCGTATCGCGATGTCATTATCGGGTCATGTAGACCGTACGACTCTCGGAATGACATCATGAGGTTTCGTACTACTTCGATTATCGATAGCTCTTTATGCGCGACATTCGATTACGGAATCGACTTCAGGCATTTAGAGCGACATTTGAAAATGATATCAAAAACACTCGACAAAGGATTTCTGTGATCGCGTTATAACCCCAAGGGTCGGGCGCACGCCATAAGGCGCCCTGATCCTCGGGCGCCTGGGACGGCACGCCTCAATAATGGGTCGCCACCTCCGGTGCGTCCTGTTTGAGGGTTATACGAACTTTAGGCAGAATTAATTATCAAATGTGCTCGATTGAAAAGTTCAATTTATCGTCATAAACATTAGGCCCTTTGCATTTCGGCGTCGTAATTTGGCCTTTAAAGCCTACGACGCTCGATTTAGCGTCATCGGACGTTTGCTCGAATCGATTTTGAAAATAATTTTATAATAGTATACGCGGTATTAATATGACGAAAATGTGAAGGAACATTTTAGAGGGTTGACTCACCCTAGACAACCAATTACGCGGAGTAGCGAGATAAGCGACCGTCGACGCGGGTGCGATACTCTTGTGTCCGTGTTTCCTTATCTCGTCACCCTTTATATTCGGTACGTTAAAGGCGAGTATTTTATTGTCGAGTGTTAGTAGTTAGATGTTAGGAACGAGAAATAAAATGTTAGTATATGGTAAATAAAATGTTAGTAATGTTAGTAGTACGATAAATAAACGAGTTAAAGGATAAGAAAATAGGGTTTGAACACCCCCAACCTACATGTCAAATCCTTCGAAATATGGGCTCGCGGAGTATCGTTGTAGACACGGGGAGCGGTTAGGTATATGTAGGTGAGTTAAGGTGTGTATAGGGGAAGAAATGCTTTCGGTTTTCTGATTGAAGGTTTCGAGAAATGAAAAGGTTGACCATTGAAACGTCGGACGTGAGGGTGTATTTATAGATTTTCCTAAATGCTCCGACCCGAAATTCTGGCGCCCGGAGGCTAGGGACTCGGTATTGGGGCGCCCCAGTGGAGGCGGCTCAGTTTCGGGGCGCCTGGATGCAAGCGACTGGGATCGCGCGTATCGGAAGTTGCTCAAAATACAGATTGATATCCGATTTATTTGAGGTAAATACGGATTCCGTTTTGACTCGGAATTTGAGTGTACTTGGACGCTTTTTGGAACTTGGTTTGTTTCGGGTTTCAACTTTGACCGGGTTTGACTCGGTTGACAAAAGATGGTTTTGCCCCCGGTGGCGGTTTTGGCTCAAAGTAGCTTTATGTTATTGGAAATGACCCACTAAGTCTGGATTTGAGGTCGGTTTTGAGAGATTTGTACTCCGCTAAGTGCCCACATTGGATACTATTGATTCTGAGTTTGTATTCGAGCGTATTGATGCATGTTAACGTCTGATCATCATCGGGTGTTTTGTTGGAGACTAATACAGACACGAGCATGCAAAATACGGGTGTCTACAATTTGTCACAGCTATGTATAGGTATAGGTATAAAATTTCCCCTACATTGGGCCTGGCGAGCGTTCGGAGGCTCTTCAAGTGCTCCTTCAATTGTTCGAAGGCTACCCTTTGCTCGTCCCTCATCTGAATTGCTTGTTTCCTTTCGAGACCTTGAAGAAAGGCGTGGTCTTATCAGCTGACTTGGCGATGAACCTTGCGAAGACGGCCATTCGGCTGGTTAGCCGTTGGATATCCCTGATGGTCCGGGGCTCGGGTAGATCCTGGATGGCCTAGACTTTTTTAGGATTAACATCAATTCCCCTAGAGCTAACGAGGAAACCTAGGAATTTTCCCGAGCGGACTCCAAAGGTGCACTTCTTGGGGTTCAGCTTCATTTTTTAACGTCTCAGCAACCCGAACGTTTCTCTCAAATAATCCAGGTGCTGATCGTCCCCCTTATTCTTCACGATGGCATCATCAACGTACACTTCAACATTTCTGCCCTGCTGCTCTTGGAATATCAGGTCTACCAGCCTCTGATATGTGGCACCATCATTCTTGAGAGCGACTGATTCCATAGCCTAAAGCTAAAGCCAAGTGATCCAAACGCAAAGATCAGTACCCATGGGACGCACTCACGTGCTGAACAAAATAAACAATGACGGGACAATTTACTTCTCCCCGACAGATTGGGCAAACCTTAAAACCCCTTCTAACCAGACAATTAAAGTCAATCCCCAGCGGACTAAATAAACCTTAAAACTCTTTTAACGGGGTGATTAAACTCAATCTAACTCACTCCAGCGGAGTAAACACTAAAACCCCAACTAGTACGGCAACTCATACAAAAGCACATGACAATCCAAGCGAGTCCCTAAGCACTCAATCCTAGCGAGTCCCTAAGCACTCAATCCTAGCGAGTCCTTAAGCACTCAATCCAAGCGAGTCCCTAAGCACTCAATCCTAGCGAGTCCCAAATCCAAGTGAGTCCCAAAGCACTCAATCCAAGCGAGTCCCTAAGCACTCAATCCTAGCGAGTCCCTAAGCATTCAAAAGCAAACATAAATCCATTATCCTAGCGAGTCCCTAAGCACTCAAAGCAAACCCATTATCCTAGCCAGTCCCTAAGCACTCAAAGAAAACCCATTATCCTCGCGAGTCCCTAAGCACTCAAAGCAAACGCATTATCCTAGCGAGTCCCTAAGCACTCAAAGCAAACACATTATCCTAGCGAGTCCCTAAGCACTCAAAAGCAAACATAAATCCGTTATCCTAGCGAGTACCTAAGCACTCAAAGAAAACGCGAATCCGTTAGCGAGTCCCTAAGCAGTCAAAAGCAGACGTAAACCCACTATCCTAGCGAGTCCCTAAGCACTCAAAAGCAAAAACCCATTATCTTAGCGAGTCCCTAAGCACTCAATTCACATCCCCAGAGGAGTACCTAAAGCAAACGCAAACCCAAGAACCAATGCAAACACCTTTACGCACTCGCCAAGAGTTTACACAACGACCCCAGCAAAAATCAGAAACAAAACTATCGTCAAGCCTAAACAATCACTCATCAAAGGAATGGACCAAGGATTGTCGGAAACTATCCGAAAGAAAGCAATAAATCAGGGACGGTCAAAAATTATCCCAAAGAAAGCAAACCCAAAATCAACGCAACCACCCTAGAGAGATAAATCTAATTTAACGCAGCCACCCGTAAGGAATTAAACCAAAACTAAAGCACCAATGAAAGACTTAAGCAAGAGGTCCATGTCAAAGATTGAAACACTAACCAACTAAAATAACAAACCCAAAGAAAAATAAGCAAAACGCGCAAGCCCAGATCCAAGCATCAACCGGCGACTGCAGGCAAGGAGGTCAGGTATGATTTCTAAACCCTGGCTGACGATCCCCAATACGTAATCCAATGGACTTAAAACGACCCGAGCGAACACCCACCAGGTCCTAATCCTCGATTGACCTGGGCGGTTATACTTTGACTTTCGCCTTGTCCAAGCCTCAGTCAAAGTGAGGGCTTCTGTAGACACCCAGATTCTGATATGGTGGCTGCAGAGGTACCCGAAAAACACCCGATGATGATCGGACTGCAACGCGACGCGAGTTTATGATGTTTTAGATGCTTTTTCTATAGAACGAATCAAATAGTTACTTGGAAAAATTAATTCAACATCAAGACGGTCTTAGTTGTGTCATTACGGCTGCATCGACACTGATTAGAGTCAATTCCGACACCGGGACCCCGAATCGGTCCCGAAATACACAAAGTCAAACCCGAGTCAGCGCGTCAGGCCAAGCGAACCTCGAGACGCGCACCCGAGGCCCATCGACGCTTGACGCACTAGGTCACGGAAATGCTTAACCCCCAAACAAAACACAAGATCACGTATAATCTTCGTTTTGGAAAGTTTCAAAATCGGATCTTTGAAAATCCAACCGCCCCCCTCCAGGCGTTTCAATCTTGGTGCGCTTGGCACCAGGTGCCTTAATCCTGGTGCGCACGCCCACCAGGCGCCTAAAAAGTCGATTTGAACTACGAGAAAATATTATAAATACCCCCCCCCCCCCCTTCTCCGCTCATTTCGACACAATTCAGAATTGGTGGACACGATTCATACTTCTCCATCCCCCTCCTTCTCTTTACGAGCTTCTTCTAACTTAGCGTCGCACTCCGACTCTAAGTACGATCCACTCGATCGTTTGTTCCTAATACGTGAATCAACACTACTCCTCATAGTTCCTCGAGTCATTGGCTCGATCTGAACAAAAAGGGGCACCCGTGTTCGACTAGCCACTTCACAACACTGTAGCGAAGATTTGTCGAATTTGCCGCATGAAAGCTAGGAGGATCCGCCTAAGAAGTTGTATCGTCACTAAGTTCTCATCTAAACACAACTTTACATTTCGCACTATTTATTTATGCACTTCGATAACGCCGAGTCCGACTCATATGGACACTAGGTCCATGGCACGTCGTAAACATACGTAACGTCCACAACTTCAACCATAAGCACTAAAACACCCTAAACTAAACCTGAGTAGCTCCGAGATCCGTTCTCGACCATCTATGCATAGTATCTCGTTTAGTGTACACTCCGAGGGTGCAATTCCTCACAATATGATTTACTTACATTTCGCATTTACCGCTTTTATGACCATAATAGCATGCTAAATCACCAAATACGGAATTCAAAACGTAAACAAACTAAAACTGAACAAGTGGTGGTCGGGTTCCATATTAATCCTGATGCTCACCCCTCACACGTGGTTCGACGCATCTTCATTAATACCGAACCGACTCACCTTAAGCAGAATACCAGGTAAGGTATACCACGAGAAGGACTAATATCTGTATTATCACGTTAAAACTGATTTGCTAATACGTATAATATCTAGTATTCTCTACTCTCCTACGTGCATCTTTTCATGGTCTGCTTGTCACGTGAAATCACATGCAAAGAATGTAAACACAACTACTTCGACAACAAAAGCTTGTTTGTCCTTAAACAACCGACTTAGGAAAGACATAGGGTTAAAACAACGTATGTTATCGTACTTCCGCCACAATTAAGGAACGAAGTTATCAGCCCACCGATTGATTAGCAGAGGCCGCTACATGCGGACGGGATTAGGTGTCGATGTCTAGCGGACATTGGCTTCCCAATATGTACCCTCACCCCTTACTCAGAATCTACGGTTTTCGGATGGCCGAAACCATTGGTAATGAGAGTCATTCTAGACATGGAATTCTTAAGGATACAAGTCTTTATCTTTAGTACCCATGTCACTCAACTTTGAGCCGACTAAGGATTAAAGTTGACTTGAACGGTTTCCGAGTTCCCAAAATTAACTTGGTGGCGACTCCACAAATCGGCAACGAATTCGGTTCACTAAAAAGGTCGTCTTACCTAACATATCGGCCTTTAAGCACTTACAACCACGTCTCGATCGATTCTAACGGAAACACAGATGTCCGCATCCGTCTAGTACAATTCAAATCGTCAACCAAATTGAGGTCCGACACATCGCCCCATACGCGAGATCGGACTGGCTCCAGGACGACGGGGCCGCGTGGGTGGCCGCCGCGATCGGGTCTCGCGCGCGAGTGCGGGGCGGAGCGGTGTGGGCGAGCGTCCACCCCATGCTTGGCACCAGACCCGCATTGTAACACACGTTATTTTCCTAGCGTTGCTATCTTTTCCGTTATGACTCAGTCATGACTCTGTTATTATTCTTGCTCTCTGTTTCCTTCATTTTTCCAAGTTTCATAATATTTACGAGTCAAATATTATTTATTTTTATTAAAATATTTTAAATATTTTATTTTTCTACCATAAATCTATTCATAAAATTTTCATCGCAAACTATTTATTTATTTGCGAGGAGTTCTATTTTTCTACGAACTAGCGTTTTAAGCTTGGAATTAAGTTATTTATTTTTTTCTAAAAATATCCAAATACATTTATATGATATTTCCAACTAAAAAATATTTTTATTTAAGAAGATTTGACCTTTACAGATTTTATTACGAAGTTTCGTAAATAATTGTTTTCCAACGCGAGGTTTACTCGAATTGCTTTGAAATACCTTTAAAAAATTTACGATTATTCTTTTTATCAACTTACAAATTATTTTGGGATCTTTTTCCACATTTTGGACCGTGACACCCCCCCTCCCCCCCCCCCCCCCCCCTACATTTTTTTATTATACACTTCATTTTATTATGTTAAACTTAAAGATATTTTCTTTTCTTTTTCATTTAGTTGGTGCTTAATGATCAAACTCTTCACACTCACTTCCTCTCTCATTTTGGTTGGATTGTGCTTGCATTATGGCATAGTTTTCATCAAAATTTACTATCATTATGCTTTAGAAAACCATCCACTTTCGTATCATTCATTTTACAAAAAATTAAGCAACATTTCCTCCCTTTTGCTCTCTTTGCCGAGATTTTCCAGCATCTTTTCTAGCCAAATTTTGTCTCAAATCGAGTCTTGATCGTCTCATTTTCATCTCCAAATTAATCGTTATTCCATTTCCTTCGTTAAGGTAATAATCGATGTTATTTTCGATCGTTATTTACCATGATTCTTTTACTTTTCTCATGGTATTTTTGTACAATGTATGTCGTGTGGTGTAGGATCTTGGTCAACCCCGAAGCCGACGAATTTATCGTAGACTCGGATTTGGATTGAAGGTAACGACGATGTTACTCGGTATTGCATGATTTTGTTTGTGTAATTGCATGTATATAATATAATTTTATTTTTGACAATATATGTATGTCTCATAATCTGAAAATTTTTAAAGTCGTAAAATTTGCATGTTTCGGTATTTTTATCGTTTTTACGAGATTGATGATTAAATTGTTGTATTGTTTTGTAAAATCGTAATATTCGGCCTAAACATGAAAAATATGAATATATTCTTTAAAAATGATGTCTTAGATGATTTTTGATAATGTTTTATTTTTCTGAAATTTTAAGTATCGATTATTGAATTATTAACGATTCGGACAAAAACGATTTAAAAGCGCTTTTTTTGTTCCAATACGTAAACATTTTATTTGGATCCGAAATTTGGCGTGGAAAATCTTTCTGATGAAAAAGAATTTTTTGATTTTTTTCATAATTTTTCGGAATTGTTGAGTGGTTGAATTAATTAATCACTTTAAATCGTCGTTTATCGTTAAAACCGTGTTGTCATTTTAATTCCCAATTTCTGATTTTTGTTTTGATCCTGGAAAAATATTGTTTCTGATAGTTTTTGATAAAAATGTATTTTTATGATTTTTAGTACTTTAATAAAATATTAGGAACGACAAGTTTTATTAAGAGAATCGTTAATTGTGGAAACGAATTTTAAAAGACGGTTTTATTGAAATTTGTGAAATCTGAAATTTTGGAAATCTGGAAAAATTGATAGTTTCTGGAAAATCATAATTTTTAGGTTTAATAATAATTTTTGGATAATAAAACTTAAACCGCTTTGTAATTACTATTTTTATTAATTGTTATTGTCGAGATTAGACGATTAACGAGAAAACTATTTAAAAACCGATTTTACAGATTATGCAAAATATTTTTTTCTGGACAGAATATCCAAAATGTATTTTAACTATTTAACATAATTTTTATACGATTTATTGAAGCCTTAAAATGATAATACCGATTTTGAGCAAAGTTATGAATTACCGATAAAATGTCCCGTTTCAGCTAAAGAAATTATTTTTCCAGCTATTTTGAGAGTTTTGGAAATCTGAAAGTTTATATGTTAAATCACCCATTATACTATTCTACATTTGTTTAATTGTTTAATGAAATAAAAGATGTTAAAAGATTTATTTTGACATTCGCCGTAAAATCCTATTTATGCTTGTTTTGTCGAAACTATTAATAATTATGGAATTTTAGTTTTATAAATTTTGGGAACACCCTAATTAGTAGTATTAAAATATTTAAGACATTTTTAATCATTTTATGAACACTTATATGATATTTCAATAATTTCATAAACCCAATTGTTCTCGTTTTAAAAATTAATATCGTTAAGACCAAAAGTATTAGTTTTATAAATCTATATCGTTTCCTAAAAATGTTTTATTGGTATGAACTAATATTTTCAATAATTTGATATAATGCTATTTTTGTAAAGTTTCTAAATATAGAAGTTTCCTAAAATAGAAAGTTTCTTTTTTTAGAATATAACGATTATTCCTTTTATCTCCATATTATTTATAATGATTATCTCTTTGAATATCGATAATGACTTTGTTTTGGAGTTATGGAATAAGAACAAGTGTGAGGTTTAGAGTAATATATATTCTGGGGTTTACAGTTTTGTCATCAACTATAAGGCTAGTGTATCAGGAATCGATACATTAGTTGTTAAACCGGGTGACAGGTATCCCGGGAGTTGTGTACATTTTGACCTTAAGCTTAGGCATCGCAGTAAGTCGCCGTCATAAGTTGAACTGAATGACAAGTAATCACAGGAGGGGTGTGCATTGTCTTAAACTAGGGTCACGTATTTATATGCCACTGTGCTATTATGGTTGAGTAGCCTAGTTAGAGACCAAAGTTTGATTTGTTTGAACTAAGTTCTCAAAGCTAAGTTTTAGTATTCTTCTAGTGAAAGTCTAGCCTTCAACACTAATCTTATCCATAACGCCATTTGAATATTTTATTATTATTAATATAATTTGGTTTGCAGGTTGGCAAATGTTTTATGTTTTCTTCGGAAAACTCTTTTTTATTACAATGTTTCTGTTCCGGTCACGGAAACAATTAACCCGGCTTTGGATCCGGGCGGAGTAATCGGATTGTCGGTGAACAATTGATTGTCTGATTTCCTTAAACCTCTCCTTTGTCCCACTCCCTCGATCGGACCTCCCCGGCGGAGTTGGCCTGCTCCCTGCACAATGAACGCACAGGGCCTCGGAGATTGTCCGAGGGAACCCTCTCCGATGCCTAAGTTAGTCCGTGGAATGCCTTGATGAACCTAGCTCGTGAGGAACTAGGTGGCGTTTTTAGGAGTGAGAGTCTAGAGAGAGAAAATCCAACCCCTTTCTTGTGGGAAAGGGTTGAGTATTTATACCTTCCCACAAGAAAGAGAAGTGGGAGAGGAATGGATGGATAAGGAAGTGACAAGTGGCGGCTTCTCATCCACCCATTCTTAATTACCTTAGGCGAAATGACGCGAGGGCCCCTGGGGGTCCCGACCCTGTCGACCAGGGACTCCCCCAGGGCAGGCGGACTTCGCGTCGTGGTCACTAGGCTCCAGCAGGCTGTGTTGGCTTGCGGTCTCAGCGGCCGACTGCTATCCTTAGCGTTTTATGCTTCTATTTTAGCTTCTTGCCAGGGACTGGCCTTTTGAGCTTGATAGAGATCCTCCTAGGGCCTACCTAGCAGGCGATTATTTGACAGGCTGCCGACCCCAATCAATTGGCCTTCGTCAGTAGGAGGAAAGTAAGGCTTTTCTTCTACTGGCGATTCTTGCTTGGAGGGCGGTTGACTTATTTCCATGTCTGCTACTGCATTTAATGCTTCGCGCCTTCCCAAGGAATGAGGCGCAGCTCACGTCAGGTATACAAAGAGTTGAGGATGCTTTTGGAATGATTACACTTCTTCTCTAGGTGGATTTTTGGGAACCGTGAAGGGTTCCTGATTGGTGGTTCTCCTTCCAGGGTGGTTGGAAATTCATTAATGCCGTGTTTTTCTCCTGTATAAAATCCTAGCTTTCTTCATCATTTCTGCTTTAGCCCATCTTCAATCTTTCCACTTTCTTTATCTTAATCATGGTTTGGATCAAAAAATTCGTAACTCGCTGTGGAGCTCGTTATGTTACTTTCCTTTTTAGAGGATTTTGGAGACTTCGGTACGCTCGAGCTGCTTATCGAGCTGTTCACCGTAGCCGTCTTTCACGACCTCGTTCTCGTCGGAGTGGCAGGAAGGTCCCTTCTAGGTTGAGCAAGCGTCTCAAGAGATCCTCACCCCTTGCTGCTCCCAGATTCAGGCGTTGCCCTCAGAGAGGGGGCTGCTTTGACAGGGGATGCCACGAATGCTTCCCGTGGCTGCACCCTGAGCAGTTTAACCCTAACTCTTCTGATACCGACTCCTCCCTGGCGTCGGGCCCCTCCTCGCCTGTGAGGAGGACAGGTTGTCGCACCTGCGACGAATCCCAGGCCGTTCCCTTTGGCAGGGACTGGGAGGATAGTAGCCGTGACTCCGATGATAGCGAGGGTCTCGGTTGCCTGAGCGACAAGGATGGGGACGGAGCTCCTGATGATCCTTTCAAGGATTCCCCAGACTGGGACTGGGGCTCGGATTTCGGGAGCCCAGGCAGTCCTGGGGACCATTCCCCAGACTTGGATGACGATTACGCCTGCGTAGCAGGGTGTTTGATTTTGTCAGGCCGGAATTTTTGGGCCTTATGTATTTTCTTTTCGTATTCGGTTTGAGATGTAATTTTTCCCCTTTTAAGGCTAATGGAATGAAAGTTAATCAGCTTCGCTCTTTTTTTTTCTTTTTTTTTTTAAAATGCGGGGGTGACGTCGTCGGTCGATCTTTTCCTCTGCCATTTTAGTCTTTCGAGGCCCTTCTTGGGAAGGGGTGAACAGCCCGTGTTCAGTGCGCGACACGTGGATGACAGTTGAGGGTCTTGTCAGGGAAGTCGCCTTTTGGGCTTCTTGGGCTTTATATAAACCCTTCTCCCCCTTCATTTTCTTCTTTTACTTTTCCTGAGACTTCAAACCCCTTACACTCTTGAATTACTTTTGTTGCTGGGCATTCTTCGAGGAGCAAGGAGTACCCTCTGTCACTGTTTTCCGGCGACTTTATCGGCGTCTTTAGGTTAGAACTTCTTTAAACCTTTTTCCACCTCTTTTTTCCCTCCCATAGCCAATATGTCGCGAGTTCGTCCCCTTTCTTTTAATTCTTTGCTCGGGGGAACTGGGGGCGGCGACGGTGGCCGGCGTGACATAGCTTCTTCCTCCGGGGTCGGCCCTAGGGAGGAGGATGATCATCACAGGGGGGGAGGGTGCTGAATCACCCGAACCAGCTCCCTTTGATGTAGTCGACTCCGATGACGAGGCCCTGGAGGTGGATTCTTCCAGGGTTGCCGGCCCCCTCATCCGCAGGGAGAGGGGGAGGACCTACTACTTGGACAAGAAAAAGTATGTGATCCCTCTAAAGACCTACCCTGAGGCCAAGAATAGGGACCTGATTTTGGAGAGTAATGCTGCTAAGGCCATTGAACAATTTTATAACTTCGGGGAAGGGTACACAGTCATAATTCCGGGGGAAAGGGACACAGTATGCTGTCCTCCAGAAGGGTGTGTGGCCGTTTATCACAAGGCCTTGGAATTCGGCCTGCGATTCCCACTACATTCTTTCCTGGAGGAAACCTTCAGGAGGATGAACGTCGCTATCGCCCAGCTGACTGCAAATGCCATTAGATCTTTAGTAGCTTACACCTGGACCTGCCTTTTCCATGGCGAGGGGCCTTATATTGACGCCCTTCGTTTTATGGTCGGTCTTTAAATGGTGTCTTCGTCCGGGGGGGGGGATGGCTCCCCTGATTATTGGTCTCTGCAGAGGCAGAAAAAGTATGCCTTGGTCTGGCCGGCTCTGAGCAGCCTGAAAGACTGGAAAAATAACTTTATATACGTCCATAGCGCGTCAGGGTGGAAGATTCCTAGACATTTTAGGAATCATGTCCACACCCGTATGGAGACGCGCGAGGAGTACCATCCAGGCGTCGGGGGGAAGGCCCTGGAGGTCAAGCTGAGCGAGAAGGAGGAGATTTTGATTAAAAAGTTTGAGATTGTGGTGGATAAACATGGGAACTTTGGCCCTGCCTTTTGGCTCCCTCATCCGGAGCTCATTACGACAGACGAGTACTTGCTTCCCTTGGGCCTGATTCCTGGCCTTGAAGGTAGTTCTAGGGAGTTTTTGTTGTTATGATTTTCCAGAGACTTTATTTCTCCCTGCTTTTTAGATGACCGCCTTTCCCTTTCTGCAGATTCCTACACTTGGCGCTGGACAAAGAAGCAAGTCAGGAGATTGGGCCTGAGTGAGGAATTAGTCGTTCTTTCAAAGCGTCCCTCTCTCCCTGCGAATTTCAGGAAGGGGAGCAAAGCCTTGATGAAGCTTGTAAAAGACTTTGCTGCTGGTCGAAGATTGCCTCTTCCTCCCCGGCTGCCTTCGTCGAAGCCGGCGACTCCCACCCCCAGCATCCATGAGGGGGAGGCTGAGGTTACTTCTGGAGCTACACCCTCCCCTGGTCAGAAGCAGGGTGCTTCTCCGGCTGGACCTCGGGCTTCGAAGGGAACGCAGCCTGGGAATTCCGAGGGAACTGGGGAAAGTGTTCCCTTGGAGTTGAGGAGGAAAAGAGACAGGGAACCTCCTAGTGCTGACGTGGTGGATCTGGAGGCGGATGTTGCCACCCCTGAGGTGAAGCGCCCTGCCCGTGAGCCTCCAAGTACCCCCTTCCCGGAGGAAAATGCAGAGTTCCACTACACGGCTGGTGACAGCGTGGACGTGTCAGGCCTGCTTTCTGATTCCGGACCGCCTCACCAAAACTGTGACTTCAACTTCTCATCAAGTGCTTCCGTACATCCAGCGTACCTCCAAGGTTCTGCTGGCGTCTGCCGAGCTGGCGGCTCTCAGCCGCCTGAGTGATGAGGAGCTAACGATCACACCCGGGGCTCCTCCTCCTGACCGTCTGGCCATGGTAGAGAGGGATATCTCCTTGATAAGCTCTTTGAAGGACAAGCTGGCAAGGCAAGACGGCGAGTTAGAGGAGGTAAAGAAGCAGGCTGGTCAGTGGAGGCTGCAGGGTGAGATGGCTGTGAAGGAAGTTGCCAAGCTGGAGGCTGATCTGAAGGAGAGCCGCCTGTCGTTGGACCGAGCTAACCTCTCTTTGGCTGAGATGGGGCATTTAAAGGGGAGAGTGACTGACTTGGAGAAGCAACTATCAAGAGCTGAGTCAACTTTTGAACAGGCTAAAGGGGAATGGACGAAGGAGAAAGAGACCCTGGCTGAGGAGGCTGAAGCTGCGGTGGATGCCAGCTTTGCGAGCGGTGCCAACTCCTCTCTGGAGTTGGTGATGGAGGTGATAGGGGAGATGTTCCCTACCTTTGATGAGGACACCTTGCGGAGTCTTTATACCGCTAAGAATGAAGCTCGGGCGGCCAATCAGCCTGAGGCAGATGCCGACGCTCGCCAGGATGCTACGTGACGCCTTTTCTTTATAATAGTTCTTATCCTTCTGTGCTGAGCCAGTGTTATGGCCAACTTGCTTGTAATATTTGCCACTTTCGTTTCTTCTCTTTAACTTTGTAAAGACCTTCTACCTTTCAAGGGTCCTGTTTGTGGGATATTTCTCTTTGCTTTTTATGATGAGTTTTGATTTAGAATTCGGGGAATCTTTCCTTGACGTTAGTCGCGCCAGGCACAGCTTGTCCTTGGCTTTTGTTCAAAGTCCAGGAGGTCTGCCCCCTGCCTGCCTAGAGGTAATTCGGGGGGCTGTTTGCGTTTTTATGCAAGGTTGGGGGGCTTGCCCCCAGCCTTTGTCGATTCGGCCTGTCCCTGGCTTTTGTTCAAAGTCCAGGGGGCCTGCCCCCTGCCTGCCCAGGGGTAAGCAGGGGGGCTTTTTTTTGTGTTTTTTATACAAGGTTGGAGGGCTTGCCCCCAGTCCTTGTTGATCTGGCCTATCCCTGGCTTTTGTTCAAAGTCCAGGGTGCCTGCCCCCTGCCTGCCCAGAGGTAAGCAGGGAGGTTTTTGCGTTTTTTATACAAGGTTGGAGGGCCTGCCCCCAGTCCTTGTTGATCTGGCCTGTCCCTGGCTTTTGTTCAAAGTCCAGGGGGCCTGCCCCCTGCCTGCCCAGAGGTAAGCAGGGAGGTTTTTGCGTTTTTTATACAAGGTTGGAGGGCCTGCCCCCAGTCCTTGTTGATCTGGCCTGTCCCTGGCTTTTGTTCAAAGTCCAGAGGGCCTGCCCCCTGTCTGCCCAGAGGTAAGCAGGGAGGCTTTTGCGTTTTTTATACAAGGTTGGAGGGCCTGCCCCCAGTCCTTGTTGATCTGGCCTGTCCCTGGCTTTTGTTCAAAGTCCAGGGGGCCTGCCCCCTGCCTGCCCAGAGGTAAGCAAGGAGGCTCGGATTTTTTGTTGGGGGGTTCATTTTTCCTAACTTTGGCAACAGGGGGGCCTCCCCCTATTGCCCCCTGCTCGTTTGTGTGTGAAAAACGCGAGTGTGAACAGGCAACGAGTATAAATCTGAATCTTCTCATTTCTTTTACGAAACTTTTGACATTAGGGTGGTCGGAGTCGTCGACATTCTTTGACCGTCCTCCGCCATTGTTTTTAGCAAAAAATAAAAACTATCTTTAGACCTGGTTCAGACATAATATTTCTTCAGGGTGTCCGCATTCCAGTGAGCGTGCAATTCTTGCCCTTCAATGTTGGCGATTTTATATGTGCCTGGTCCCAGGATTTGAGTCACTTGGTATGGACCTTCCCAGTTGGCACTTAGCTTTCCATGTTCCCTTGATTTTCCAACCGCCTGCGTTTTTCTAAGAACCCGATCACACATCTGGAAGTTTCTCTAGCGAACTCTGCTGTTGAAGGCTTTCCTCATTCGTTGCTGGTAGGCAACGATGTTGGTACTGGCCTCCTCCCTTATTTCATTGACCAGATCTAAGGTCTCAACCATTGCAGCTTCAATCTCAGTTCGGTTGTATTGCAGGGAGCGTAGAGATGGGATCCTTGCCTCAATAGGTAATAGAGCCTCTGCTCCATATACTAGACCGAACGGGGTTTGGCCGTTAGACTCTTTTTGGGTGGTCCTGATTGACCAGAGTATGCTGGGAAGCTCGTCAGCCCACCTACCCTTGAGGTCATCTACCATTCTCTTCAGACCATTTAGGATTTGCTTGTTGGCTGCCTCTGCCTGTCCGTTGGTTTGAGGATGACAGACGGCCGAGTAGGCAACTGCGATGTTGTGGCTTTCTAGCCAGATTCTCAGGGGATCATTGTCAAACTGCCTGCCATGATCAAATACCATCATTTTTGGTAGGCCAAATCTGGTGATAACATTTCGCCAGATCACCTTTCTGACTGTCGGCTCGGTAATATTGGGCACCGCTTCAGCTTCTATCCATTTGGTGAAGTAGTCTATGGCAACAATTAGGAATTTCCTGCCCCCAGTGGCCACCGTGAAGGGCCCTAGTATGTCCATCCCCCATTGAGCGAAGGGGATGGGGGATAGGATTGGCCTGAGTTCCTGGGCCGGGGCATGGATTGACGGGGCAAAGAGTTGGCACTTTCTGCACTTCTAGGTCAGGCTCTTGGCATCTGCCAGCATGGTAGGCCAGTAGTAGCCTGCCCTTAGGGCTTTGTGGGCCAGCGATCTCCCTCCGATGTGATGTCCACAAATACCTGAGTGGATATCCTCCAATACTTCAGCAGCCTGGTCTGCCCGTAGGCATTTGAGCAGAGGGTAAGTAAAAGATTTCTTATAGAGTTCTTCACCAATGATTATGAACCAGGCTGCTTTAGCCTGTACCTTTCTTTGTCTGATGGTAGGATACCATGTCTTTTGAACTGGATGAAGGGGGTCATCCAACTTTCCGGCCCTTCCTCAACGGTGTTAATCGCCTGATAAGCGCTGGTAGATTTTTCGTGCAAAACATCAACCCATACCGACCTCCGTATGTCTTGTAGAGTGGAGCTGGCCAGCTTTGACAGAGCGTCGGCTCGGTTGTTCTGCGACCGAGGTATTTGCTGGATTTCATAGGATTTCAGACCTGACAGCTCCTGTTTTACTTTCTCAAGGTAGGTGGCCATGGTCTGATCTCTGGCCTCATATTCTCCGTTAATTTGATTGGCAATGAGTTGAGAATCAGTAGCTAGTGTAACTCGCTCTGCCCCTGCAGCCTTAGCCAATTTTATCCCTGTGATTACAGCCTCATATTCCGCCTCATTGTTTGACGCCGGGAAAGTGAACCTGAGCGCATACTCAAAATCCACCCCCTCGGGGCTGGTTAATACGACGCCTGCACCTGCACCGTTGGCTGTTAAGGACCCATCACTGTGTACGATCCACTCCTCAGCAGGGGGCTCCTCTTCCCCTGAATGGGAGCATTCAGCCAAAAAATCGGCCAAGGCTTGGGCTTTGATGGCTGTTCTTGGCTGGTAAGATATCCCCAGCCCACTTAGCTCAATCGCCCATTTCAGCAGTCTCCCTGATTTCTCAAACTTTTCCAACACTTTCTCCAGTGGTTGGTCGGTGAGGACCACGACAGGATGTGCGTCAAAGTAGGGTCTGAGTTTTCTGGCCGCTATGATGACTGCGTAGGCGGCCTTTTCTATCAGGGGGTAATTTCTTTCGGCTGTCCCCAGGGCGTGACTCACAAAGTAAATAGGTTGCTGTGAGTTTGCTTCCTCCCTTAGGATGACAGCGCTTAATGTCGTGTTCGTGACGGCGATGTATAGATATAGCTTTTCTCCGGCTACCGGTCTTGCCAGGGTAGGGAGCTTTTTCAGGTGATCTTTTAATTGCTCGAAGGCTTTCTTCTGTTCGTCTTCCCATTTGAACTGTTTGTTGCCTTTTAATATTTTGAAGAAAGGGGTGGACTTGTCTGCTGATCTGGCGATGAACCGAGCCAGGGCGGCCATTCTGCCTGTGAGCCTCTGAATGTCCCTGATGGTTTTAGGCTCTGGGAGATCTAGGACCGCCTGAATTTTCTCAGGGTTGGCGTCTATCCCCCTGGTCTGGCCGACTTCTGATCCCCGTGGACCTTCCCTTCCATGCCAAAGTCTGTTACATAGGCTATGGTGAGGGCCCTAATCGATACCGCAGCTTCTATTTCATCCAGGGTGGCTCGGCCTATCAGGGCGTTGTACGCGGATTTGGCGTCCACCACGACAAATGATGCCCTGATGTTTCTTGCTAAGGTCCCCTCCCCAAATGTAATAGGCAGGTCGATAACTCCCATGGGTAGCATGCCTGCTCCATTGAACCCGTACAAAGATCCGGGGGCTGGCTTCAGGTGCCTTCTTTCAAGGTTCATCTTCTCAAAAGCATCTTTGTATAAGAGATTTGTGTAGGCGCCAGTATCCACCATACACCTCTTGACAATATGATTGCTGATTTCCAGGGTTAAGACCAGAGGGTCACTGTGTGGGTACACGACTCTCCCTGCATCCTCAGGGGTGATGCTTAGGGTAGTGCCCCTTGGGCTGCTTGCTTTTTCGGCGTAGCAGATTTGGTTCCTTAGTTCGCGGATCTGCCTTTTCTGGCTGCGCCTGCTGGTCCGCCCCTCTGCATCCCCGGAAACTACATGGATGACCATGTGATTTTGGGCTGAGCCCTCAGGTTTGTCTGCTACCTCTTTCTGGGGCTTGTTTCTTGCTGCATAGTTACTCAGCCAGCCGTTTCTTATTAGTTTTTCAATTTCGTCTTTTAAGTGGCGGCATTCCTCTGTGGTATGGCCTATGCAGTCTGATGCGCGTATTTTATATACACTTTTTATGCTCTTATTACGCGCATTCTCGTGTTTATTGAATAGTGAAAACTATTATTTTGCCCCGAATTGGCTACTTTGTGGTGTGTATTGTCCTTTTGCAGGAACGGAAGACAAAGGAGCTAAAACGAACCAAAACCGCGCCAAAACGAAGCTGGAAAGATTGATGTTCGCTGAAACGGGCAATAGTCGACCGACTATCAGAATAGTCGGCCGACCATGACGATAGTCGGCCGACTATTCTGGAGCTGCAGAGATAAGTTGATGAGTGATTAGTCGACCGACTATTACAATAGTCGGCCGACTATTTCCTGGACTGCGAGAAGATTTCGTGATCAGCAAGGAATTTCCTAAACGCAATAGTTTCCTAAACAGTTTTTAGCCCATCCAATTTGTATAAATAGGGCTTTGGGAGCCACATTAGAAATCATCTCTGAACTTCTTAACACTTCTTAACACTTCTTAACATCTCTTAACTTCTTTCTTATTCTCTTTACTTCTCTTTAGATTTCTTTTAGACTTCTTCTCTACTTTTATTTTCTCTAGTTTAATTTCTTCCCACAACTCGGTTATTGTAAGAACTTTTGGATTCGAATCGCCTTCATTCCTTCGGTAATTTTAATTAATCTTCCTTCCTTCTTCTTTGTTCTTGATTGTTTTCTTCTTCATATTTACTTATTCTTAATCTTTGTTTTGTGCTTGTCGTAATTTTATTATTATTCGTGACGTTTAATCTAGTAAATTCTTTTATTAATCTTGTTGTTCTTAAATTAATTATGAGTAGCTAATTTCCCTCGCTAGGATTTAGGGGATCTGCAAATTGAATATGGTCGCTAAATAATTTATAGATCTGTCAATGATATTTAGTCTGAGTTGTCACTTGTAGCATATAATCGCGATTAGTCAGTTAATGCGCATGATTGATTAATTGAATCTGGTAAACTTGAACCTAAGATCGGAAGCCTGGTAAAAGTTAGACCTGCTACAACACATTAGTTTGCCCTAATAAGATCGGAAGCCTTTAGAAGCATTCTAGGGTGAATAGCGGACCGGAAGGACCTTTTCAATACCCCTTAGACCAATATCTGCGACAGACCTGTGACTTAGACCGTGACCATATGAGATTCGTAGTGAACCGACAATCCTAGTTTTTCTCTCCATATATTTATTCATCTTCACTCGTCTTATTTTATTTTAGTTATTTCTTTTCTCTTAATTCTCTTTCTTTCATTACTTTAGTTTAGATAAAAACAAAACACAAAAACCCCCAATTTGGTTACTTAGATAGACTTCAATTGCAAGTAGAATTTATTTGTCTCCTTGTGGATTCGACTTGACTTCCCTAGCTATATTTTTAGTTAGACCTAAGTTGGTTATCTTTGATAGGTATACGACTAGCTTATCAAATTTTGGCGCCGTTGCCGGGGAGACGGTTAATTTTACTTGTCTTTTTAGTTTATCTCTTGTCTCAGGGAACTTACGTTCCTTGAGACGGTTCTCATATTTTCCTTCTTAGTTCTGTGTATGCCCAGGTCTAACAGGTCCGAGATTCATCCTTTTGATCCCGAACCTGAGAAGACTTTACGAGCTAGACGGAGTTTTAGGAGGGAAATTCGTCAAGCGGAAAAATCTAATCCGCTTGACCCAATTTTCGCTAATCTGAAAGCGGAATATTCGTCCCACGAAGAGGACAACTCAAGCACCAAGTCAGACGCCGAGTCAGATATCTTAGTTCCGATCATGCCGCCGAAGCTTTCCACTCACTCCGAGCCGACTCAGGCTAACATTCCAAAAGGATGGAAGCTACCGACTCCTACCACCGGCTCTTTCGAGATTCGTCCCGCTTATATCAATTTAGTGGAGCGAAACACCTTCTCGGGCAATAAAAACGAAGACCCCGGGCAGCATATGGAAATATTCACTAATTATTGTTGTTCAATTCCAGTTGCTCCCGGGGTAACGCAAGAACAAGTAATGGAGGCCTTATTTCCATTTTCTCTTGCAGGTCCAGCCCGTAGATGGTATCGAGATTTGGACAAAGATGCAGCCAACATCAATGACTGGAATTCATTGGTGCTCGCTTTTTATAAGCATTACTACCCTCCTCAGCGCACTAATCAGATACGGAGTCAAATAACCAGTTTTAAGCAAGGACCACTGGAAGATCTACATGAAACATGGACTAGATTTAAGGATCTAGTCCGCTCTATTCCTCACCACGGATTTGAACCATGGTTCTTATGCAATCAATTTTATAACGGTTTATTTGATGATAATCGTGCTATTCTTGATGGTGCAGCTAACGGACGTTTCCAAAACAACGTTGATGACGACAAGGGTTGGAAATTGATCGAGGAGATGGCCACGCATCGAGCCGAATATGGAAATCCGAGGGGTAGTGTTCGGGTAGCCGCGGCGGAAACTAGTGAGATTATGGCTCAATTTGATCATCTTCATGCCCGTCTCGACAAAATTCAGAATCCGCCTCATAGAAACGAGTCGAATCAGCAAACTGTCCATGCCATGATCAAACAGGAGGCAATGTGTGAGCGATGTGGTATAGAAGGCCATAGCGCGGGGGAATGTATGACCGGGATGGAACAAGTTCTAGCTTTTCAACACTTCAAGCAAGGTAATCCCTATTCTAATTACTACAATGAGAGGACTAGGGAGCATCCAAACTTCAGTTGGACGAGTCAGAATGTGTTGAACCCAGTTCCTCAGCCGAAGCAACAAGCTTATGTTCCGCCTCATCGCGGACAACAACAAGGCTTCCAAAAGCCTCTAGCTCTTCCACCGCCAACTCAACCTCTTGCTATTCTTCCTCCACCACCTGTGACTCCGGCTCCAGTTCCTAGTGAATATCAGGAATTGAAGAGTATGATGCAATCTCTCATGATCCAGATGCAGAAAAGTGACCAATCTAAAGATGCACAGATCAAGATGTTGGAGACGCAGGTGGCGCAGCTTGCCACAAATCAGTCTGCTAGGCAACCACGCACACTACCGTCACAGCCGGAAAAACAGCATGATACGGCCAACGCGATTCAGCTTCGAAGCGGCCTTACTTATGACGAGCCCAAGATGCCTAGTTATGATAATTCTGTTAATGTGGAAGATGTAATAGTTGATGATGTATCGTTAAAAACTGCTGAAACTGCTGTGAATGACGAACTGGTCAATAATAGTCGACCGACTATTAAAAATAGTCGACCGACTATCATTGACAGATTAACAGAAACTGCAGGTGAGGAGGAAAATAGTCGACCGACTATCCCTGATAGTCGACCGACTATTGTTAATAGTCGACCGACTATCCCTGATAGTCGGCCGACTATTCCAGAGACAGGATCCAGATCCGAGACGGTCGCTGCTGATAAGCCGTCTGATGCTGAAGTGGAAACAGGTGTTCTACAAGATAAAGCTACTGAACAGATCAACATTCAAGTTCCTTTTCCTAGCCGTTTGAAGAACAAGAAGATCGAGAATCAGTTCAGTAAGTTTATGGAGGTCGTCAAAAATCTCCAGGTAACCGTTCCCTTCACGGAATTAATTACCCAGGTACCCTCTTACGCAAAATTTATGAAAGATATTCTGACCCGAAAGAGGAACTTTAATGAACATGAGACTATTGCTTTTACTGCTGAGTGTAGTGCTCTAATTCAGAGTAAGTCTCCACCCAAACTGAAAGACCCGGGTAGTTTTTCCATACCATGCACCATAGGCACCCATGTAATCGATAAAGCTTTATGTGATTTGGGTGCAAGTGTCAGTGTCATGCCCTATTCAGTTTGCGAGAAACTGAATATGGGTCAGCTTAAAGTCACGAGTGTGACTCTTCAGATGGCTGATAGGTCAGTTAAACGTCCCCTAGGAGTCTTAGAGGATGTCCCTGTGAGGATAGGTAAATTCTTTATACCTGTCGATTTCATTCCTTTAGATATGGCTGAGGATACTCAAATTCCTATAATTTTGGGTAGGCCGTTTCTACATACTGCAGGGGCTATTATAGATGTCAAGCACGGACGCTTGACTTTAGAGGTGGGGGATGATAAAGTGACCTTTAATTTGGCCAACACATTAGCTAAGCCTATGATCGAGGATACTTGTTATTCATTAGATATTATCGATGAAGTTATTCTTGCTGTTTGTACGGGTTCCCTGAGTAGGGACCCGCTCGAGGCTTTGACATGTTTAGACACTTGTGCAGGTGATAAGACTAACGATGATGCTGTGTGGGATATTTTAGGAGATACACAGAAACTGACGAGCATCGACGGAGAAGTGGTAAATAGGTTGGTAGATACTTCTTATGCTGTAGAGGTAACCAAACCCGACCTGAAACCTCTTCCGTCTCATCTTAAGTATGTATTTCTAGACGATTCTGAGTCTTATCCCGTCATCGTAAGTAATAAATTAGATGAGAACCAACTTTCTGCTTTGTTGGTTGTTCTTAAAAAGAACAAGAATGCATTAGGTTACAGTCTAGATGACCTTAAGGGAATTATTCCCGATATTTGCATGCATCGAATTGAACTAGAAGAGGATCGCCGACCTGTTAGACAGGGTCAACGTAAGTTGAACCCAAAAATGCAGGAAGTAGTAATGAAAGAAGTGATGAAGCTATTAGACGCAGGTATAATTTATTTTGTCGGTCACTCTAAATGGGTGAGTCCTGTTCAGGTCGTCCCGAAGAAAGGCGGGACGACCGTGGTAAAAAACGATAAAAATGAATTAATACCTACTAGAATTGTAACGGGATGGCGGATGTGTATTGATTATAGACAATTAAATGCCGCCACAAAAAAGGATCACTTCCCTCTTCCGTTTATCGATCAAATGGTAGAAAGGTTAGCCTCACATAAGTTTTTCTGTTATTTAGATGGCTATTCAGGGTTCTTTCAGATCCCAATCCATCCTGATGATCAGGAAAAGACTACCTTTACTTGTCCCCATGGTGTTTTTGCTTATCGCAGGATGCCCTTCGGGTTGTGTAATGCCCCTGCCACCTTTCAAAGGTGTATGATGGGGATATTTTCCGAGTATATCGAGTCTATTATGGAGGTATTTATGGATGATTTCAGTGTCTACGGTAGTAGTTTCGCTGATTGTTTAACTAACCTTGATAAAGTGATGCAGCGATGTATTGAGGTCAATCAAGTGCTGAATTGGGAGAAGTGCCATTTTATGGTCAACGAGGGAGTTGTCCTTGGTCACTTAGTTTCAGACCGAGGCATCCAAGTAGACAAAGCAAAGGTGCAAGTGGTCGAGCAATTACCTCCTCCCGTTAACGTGAAGGGGGTTAGGAGTTTTCTTGGACACGCCGGATTTTATCGCCGGTTTATAAAAGATTTCTCTAAAATTGCTAAACCACTTACACAATTGCTTCTTAAGGATGCCCCATTCATTTTTTCTGATGAATGTTTATCTGCTTTTAACAGGTTGAAGCAGGCTTTGGTCACAGCACCTATTATTCAGGCCCCGGATTGGGACTTACCGTTTGAAGTCATGTGCGATGCTAGTGATTATGCGGTCGGAGCGGTGCTGGGTCAAAGGAAAGAAAAAGCAGTAAATGCCATCTATTATGCGAGCCGAACTCTGGATGAGGCTCAGGTGAAGTATACTACGACGGAGAAGGAGCTTCTAGCTGTGGTTTATGCACTGGAAAAGTTTCGATCTTATTTAATAGGATCGAAAGTCACAATTTATACGGACCATGCGGCTTTGAAGTACCTCCTCGCGAAGCAGGAAGCCAAACCGAGATTACTACGATGGATCCTTCTACTTCAGGAATTCGACCTGGAGATTAAGGACAAGAAGGGTGCTGAAAATTCTGTGGCGGATCACCTTTCTAGATTTCCATTGCAGGACGGAGGCGATACTTTACCGATAGATGATTCTTTTCCTGATGATATTTTGATGGCTATTGGTATAATGGATACTCCATGGTACGCTGACTATGCTAATTTTCTTGTAGGTAAAATAATGCCGCCTGATTTGTCATATCAACAAAAGAAGCGGTTCCTACATGATGTTCGGCAATATTTTTGGGATGATCCATATCTTTTCAAGGAGTGTGCCGATGGAATCTTTAGGCGATGCATACCGCAATGGGAAACCAATGCCATCTTGGAAGCCTCTCATTCCTCGTCTTATGGTGGTCACCACGGTCCCGCTAGGACCGTGGCTAAGGTACTTCAGTCAGGTTTTTATTGGCCATCTTTGTTTTCTGATGCCAAGTCATTTGTTGCAGGATGTGATGCTTGTCAAAGGACGGGAAATATCTCCCGGAGGCATGAGATGCCTCAGGTCGGTATTTTGGAGGTAGAAATTTTCGATGTTTGGGGCATCGACTATCAAGGTCCCTTCCCGACAAGTCGAGGTAATAGGTACATTTTAGTAGCTGTGGACTACGTATCTAAGTGGATAGAAGCCGTTGCCTCGGTCCATTGTGACGCTAAGACCGTCATCCAACTTTTCAAGAAGATTATATTTCCACGTTTTGGCGTTCCCCGAGTCGTCATTAGTGATGGAGGTATGCACTTTAAGGAAAAACAACTTATTGCCTTATTATCTAAATATGGTGTTATGCATCGTAGAGGTTTGGGGTATCACCCCCAAACTAGTGGACAGGTTGAAGTTTCCAACCGGGAGCTTAAGGATATTTTGGCAAAAGTTGTCTCGAAGTCAAGAAAAGATTGGAGCCTGAAACTAGATGACACTCTATGGGCGTATAGGACCGCCTATAAGACACCGATTGGTACATCACCTTATCGGTTGGTTTATGGGAAGTCCTGTCACTTACCCGTAGAGTTGGAGCATAAAGCTTGGTGGGCCGTTAAAGAGCTGAATTTTGACCCAAAATTGTGTGGCGAAAATCGACTTTTACAACTCGACGAGCTCGAGGAGTTCAGGATGAATGCCTACAATAGTGCCCGTATCTACAAAGAAAAGACAAAAAGGTGGCACGATAAGCGTATCATTCCGAGAGAGTTTAAAGCGGGCGAAAAGGTATTATTGTTTAATTCTCGTCTTCGTCTTTTTCCTGGAAAATTAAAATCCAGATGGTCCGGCCCCTATACGGTAATTTCGGTTTCTAAATTTGGGTCGGTCGAGCTTGAAAATTCTTCAACGGGAAATCGCTTTAAGGTCAATGGTCACCAAATAAAGCACTATTACGAGAGAGGTGAGACAGGAGGAGAAGTCGAGGTTTTGTACCTCGAAACAGTCACTAACTGAGCAAGGTGACTACGGTCGTGCAGGACCTTAAACCAGCGCTAACCGGGAGGCAACCCGGGTTGTAAAACATTTGTACTGCATTTAGTTAGTTAGAGCATATTTACTTTTCTGCATTATAGATTTTGTGAGGGTGAGAATGAGGGTCTAAAGGTTTGAATTGAGTTTTGCAGAGAACAGGCTGCTGACGGAAAACTGGAATGAGTCAACAATAGTCGACCGACTATTTTCATAGTCGGCCGACTATTCCTATTGTCGGTCGACTATTCCAATAGTCGGTC
Organism: Agrostemma githago; assembly: GCA_958450325.1. Taxonomy (NCBI): domain Eukaryota; kingdom Viridiplantae; phylum Streptophyta; class Magnoliopsida; order Caryophyllales; family Caryophyllaceae; genus Agrostemma; species Agrostemma githago. Next base: position 24,601,468 of record OY288239.1, on the reverse strand, counting down.
AACAATTCCGACATCGCGCACCTTGGCTGACAAATTCCGTCAAATAAGTTTTTCTTTCCTTACTCTACTTCAGTTACTTTTTTTAACTCCTAAACCCTATTTTCTCTTTTACTTTTCCCATGTACTTCTATCCCTACCTTCATCTTCTTCAAATCTCCATCTTCTTCAAACTACCATCTTCATCCTCAAATCCCTACCCATCTTCTTTTCTCCATTCCTTTTTCTTCTCTAATCTTTTCATCCTTTGCTAAGTTCTTGTCATAATTGAAGTTGCAACTACCTTCCAACCATTCAAGTAAGTTTTCTTGTGCTTCATTTTCTGTTTTCCGTCTAGAGCTTGTCGTTTACCTTTCGCTGCTTCGTCCTCTGCTGTCCGCCGGAGTCGCCGACCATCCGAATAGTCGGACGACTATTCCAATAGTCGGACGACTATTCCGATAGTCGGACGACCATTGTTTTGTCAGGCAATTTTTGCGCGATTTCTGGGTTTATGTCGCGACGCTTCGGGCTGCTTGAGTTTCTGATTTTTGGCTTAGCTTCTCTCAGATTTGTGTTATTACTCTTTTGCTTACCCAAATCAATTAATTCTTTCACATTATCATGTTTTTATCCTAATTTCAGTTTTGAAATTAGGGTTTTGAGTTCAATTGATTTGGGGTTTTTTGTGGATTTCTGCTACTACTTCATTTATTTACCCAAATTTGTTGATTTCATCCACATAATAATGTTTTTACCCAAATTTCAGTTTTGAAACTAGGGTTTTGATTTCAATTAATTTGGGGTTTTTTGTGTGAGCAATACACCAAGTCTGATTTTAGCTATTTCAGGTCAATATGGATGCAAGAAAAAGACAACGCCAGGGAAGCACAAGACGTCGAGTCGATATTAGCCGGGAGTCAATGCCAAGTCAAGACCTCGCTCCATTTCCCGAGGAGAGCATACCGGAATATCCAAACGTTCAGTTTGCCTCAGCTGATCAGAGAGAGCGTTTTGTCCAGTTGGCAGCTCTTAAGGTAACACCGACACGGTTTCTAGACCGTGAGCTCTTGGGCAGGTTAGGCATTTATCAGCCTGTTGTTGACTTACTTAATGGTACCGGTATGAGTGGGCTAATTTATATGCTAGAATTCACATATAAGGGTCTTACTCTTGAGTTTTTTAGTAGTTTCAATTTTTTTAGTGACTTGAACTGGGACACACCTTGCATTTTTTTTAGACTCTTTAACACGAGTTTTTCTAGGACCGTTCGTGAGTTCGGTCAGCTTTTAGGTGTTACTAGCGAAGGGGATTCAATTCATCCCCCTCGCCGTCTAGCCAATGAAATCTGGTCTTGCATTACTGATCGTAACACGGGTCGTAAGCGGGGCAACGAAGTCCACCACCCGGCCATCCGATACTGGCTTCGTCTGATAGGGTGCACTATTTTTGGACGTACTGAGCCGAATAATATTAATGCGGATGAGTTAGAGAGTCTAGCGGGCTATCTAAACATCGATAGCGAGCGGCCAAATGTCATGAATGTGGCCGCCCTTGTTGCCCACCATTTCCAACATATCGGGAATGGGCTTATTTCTGTCATTCATTGCGGGGGCCTCGTTTCCCACATCGGTCGTAGGCTATTTCCGGACTTCCCGTACGGGGAGGAACCTATAGGACACGAGCTTCCATCGGCCGAGCGACTCAATAGTCGCCTTTTGAACTTTTCTGTCCTTAGGGGTCTTCATTGGCTAGGTCCCGATTTGCGTTGGCGCATAGCAAAGGATGAGTCGGTTATCCTCCCTTACAATCTACCACCTCTTACCCCCTTCCCATATCTCCCCTTTGGTCCTGAACGGGACCCACCACCGTATCCCTCCTATTTGCTACCACTTAGGAGGGATCTTCAGACCCCCAGACACTTCGCACCCGAGACGGGTGAACCATCTCGACCTTCTCGACAATCTCGAGGAGGTGGTAGCCGATCGACCAGCCGTGCTTCACATACACCATCTTTTGCGGCTGGACCTTCGGTCCCACCACGGCCTCCTTATGCATTTCCACATACTGATTATTCTAATGTGCCTGCTTTTCCTGCTCACTTTGTGCCTCCTCCACCGTATGTTACACCGGCGGTGCTCGACCAAGCGGCGGTCCCGAGAATGCTTAATGAGTTATGCCACCGGATGGCCACGGTGCAACTAAATCAGGCACTTTCCGATTTTCATTGTTACAACAACGGAGTGCAGGTCGGCCTAATCTCTCCTACAGCTTGGCACCCGACTTACTACACCTATCCCGAGGGAGGCTATGGTAACCATGCACCATAGGCACCCATGTAATCGATAAAGCTTTATGTGATTTGGGTGCAAGTGTCAGTGTCATGCCCTATTCAGTTTGCGAGAAACTGAATATGGGTCAGCTTAAAGTCACGAGTGTGACTCTTCAGATAGCTGATAGGTCAGTTAAACGTCCCCTAGGAGTCTTAGAGGATGTCCCTGTGAGGATAGGTAAATTCTTTATACCTGTCGATTTCATTGTTTTAGATATGGCTGAGGATACTCAAATTCCTATAATTTTGGGTAGGCCGTTTCTACATACTGCAGGGGCTATTATAGATGTCAAGCACGGACGCTTGACTTTAGAGGTGGGGGATGATAAAGTGACCTTTAATTTGGCCAACACATTAGCTAAGCCTATGATCGAGGATACTTGTTATTCATTAGATATTATCGATGAAGTTATTCTTGATGTTTGTACGGGTTCCCTGAGTAGGGACCCGCTCGAGGCTTTGACATGTTTAGACACTTGTGCAGGTGATAAGACTAACGATGATGCTGTGTGGGATATTTTAGGAGATACACAGAAACTGACGAGCATCGACGGAGAAGTGGTAAATAGGTTGGTAGATACTTCTTATGCTGTAGAGGTAACCAAACCCGACCTGAAACCTCTTCCGTCTCATCTTAAGTATGTATTTCTAGACGATTCTGAGTCTTATCCCGTCATCGTAAGTAATAAATTAGATGAGAACCAACTTTCTGCTTTGTTGGTTGTTCTTAAAAAGAACAAGAATGCATTAGGTTACAGTCTAGATGACCTTAAGGGAATTAGTCCCGATATTTGCATGCATCGAATTGAACTAGAAGAGGATCGCCGACCTGTTAGACAGGGTCAACGTAAGTTGAACCCAAAAATGCAGGAAGTAGTAATGAAAGAAGTGATGAAGCTATTAGACGCAGGTATAATTTATTTTGTCGGTCACTCTAAATGGGTGAGTCCTGTTCAGGTCGTCCCGAAGAAAGGCGGGACGACCGTGGTAAAAAACGATAAAAATGAATTAATACCTACTAGAATTGTAACGGGATGGCGGATGTGTATTGATTATAGACAATTAAATGCCGCCACAAAAAAGGATCACTTCCCTCTTCCGTTTATCGATCAAATGGTAGAAAGGTTAGCCTCACATAAGTTTTTCTGTTATTTAGATGGCTATTCAGGGTTCTTTCAGATCCCGATCATCATGGAACGTGCAGAATTTTTTGGGGTCTCCCTTTGGGCTGCGAGGCTTGTTTGGACGAGACCATTTTGCTGTTTCTTTTTCTAACTCGAAGATTTCTGCTCTCGGCCTATTGAGGGCCGTGTAGCTGTCGAATCTTGGTTGGTATGTGGTACGTTCTTTTTTGGGAGTGTCTCCCTCCTCTCTCTGCTTGCCCGGCTCACTTCTGCCACGCCCACCTTGCGGTCCTCCCTGCGGCTTTGTTTGGCCTGCAGGGGTATCCGGCAGGCTGTGGAACTCTTCCTGCAGAATGAATCCTTCAGCAATTTTCCTGGCCATGGCCAAGGTTTCTGGCTTGGCCCTGATCATCTGATTTTTCATTTCTCCTGGAAGCAGGGAGATTGTCAGGGCATAGGCAGCGGTGGAATCATCGATCTCCCTGACCTGCTGGTAGGATAGGTCAAACCTCCTCAGGTACTCCCTTACACTTTCACCCTTTTTCTGTTTTAGGGTCATAAGATCAAAGCGAGTGAGGCGCCTTCGTTTATTCCCAGCATATTGTTCGAGGAAGATCTCGGCCAACTCTATGAAGAATTTGATTGATCCTTGGCGGAGATCTCTGAACCATCCTTGTGCGAGTCCTACCAGGGTGGTTGGGAAAACTTTGCACCAGATGGCGTCATCCACGTCGTACATGTCTCGAATGCCGCCAGGTGGTCTTCAGGGTCTGTTGTCCCATCAAACTTAATGGTGGGCATCTTAATTTTTGGAATGGGGTATTCTTGTACCTCAGGATGAAGTGGGGTTTTTGTGGGCCTGCCTACCAGTCGTGACCTGCTTTCCCCAGACTGGTTACCGTGAGAATCCCATTGTCTATGGGTCGGTTTCCTTGTACTGGCGGAGCGGTGCCTTGGAGGCGGCCTGCTTGCTGCTTCATCTTCTGTTTCAGGGGAAATCTGCCTGGGTCTCTTCCTCTGAGAGTGGCAGAGGTTCTCTCCCTGGTGATACTTAGATTCGAGCGGTTGCCCCCAGTTGAGCCTGGATTGCAGGCTTTAGGATAAACCGGGGGCTGACTGTACTTTGACTGCCAGTGTTAACCTGGAGAAAACCCCGCCTGGCTTTTCTCCCAGGCGCCTTGACATGGGCTCCCTGGGCCTCATCCTCTCCTGCAATTCCCGGGATAAGCCTCTCTGTTCTCCAGACGCAGATTCTGTTGTATGAATGGAGAATGCCTGCTGTTGAGCGGGTAGTTCTGGGCTGCCTGTTGTGATACGCCTTTGCACTTGCGCGTACACTTGGGCCGTCCTTCTTGCTTTCCTCTGAGCATTTCTGGCGGCGGTCCGCTTCGTGCCCCCGGCTCCATCCTTGCTTATTGAGGGTGGCTGTCTGGGGGCCGACGCGACCCTGCCTACCAGATCCCCAGGAGTAAACTCCTGGTTCAGCATTGCAGAGAAGAAGGCGGCTGTCTGCGCCATCCGAGCTGGGGTCAGATTTAGAGTGTGCCCTGGGTGTGTCCCCAGCTCAGGCGCTGCAGCAGCGCTCGGTATGCCTAGGAGATTGGTTCCCCCCACCCCCAGGATCGTGGCGGGAGGAATCCTCTCAGGCTGTGGCATACCATACAGGGGGTCACCGGTGGGACCGTCGGACCCGCCCCTGTACTGGTGTCAATGATTTCTGGCATGATTAATTTGATTGTCTTAGTTTTTTGTGATTAGGAATGGTTGATTTTTTGTGGGTAATTCGTGAGCACAACCGTTGTCCTCCCCACAGACGGCGCCAAATTGTTCCGGTCACGGAAACAATTAACCCGGCTTTGGATCCGGGCGGAGTAATCGGATTGTCGGTGAACAATTGATCGTCTGATTTCCTTAAACCTCTCCTTTGTCCCACTCCCTCGATCGGACCTCCCCGGTGGAGTTGGCCTGCTCCCTGCACAATGAACGCACAGGGCCTCGGAGGTTGTCCGAGGGAACCCTCTCTGATGCCTAAGTTAGTCCGTGGAATGCCTTGATGAACCTAGCTCGTGAGGAACTAGGTGGCGTTTTTAGGAGTGAGAGTCTAGAGAGAGAAAATCCAACCCCTTTCTTGTGGGAAAGGGTTGAGTATTTATAACTTCCCACAAGAAAGAGAAGTGGGAGAGGAATGGATGGATAAGGAAGTGACAAGTGGCGGCTTCTCATCCACCCATTCTTAATTACCTTAGGTGAAATGACGGGAGGGCCCCTGGGGGTCCCGACCTTGTCGACCAGGGACTCCCCCAGGGCAGGCGGACTTCGCGCCGTGGTCGCTAGGCTCCAGCAGGCTGTGTTGGCTTGCGGTCTCAGCGGCCGACTGCTATCCTTAGCGTTTTATCCTTCTATTTTAGGTTCTTGCCAGGGACTGGCCTTTTGAGCTTGATAGAGATCCTCCTGGGGCCTGCCCAGCAGTCGATTATTTGACAGGCTGCCGACCCCAATCAGTTTCGATGTGTGAAGTTTTACAGTGAAAGCTTATTTTTATTATGATGTTTCAATGTTTTCCGTTTTTACTATTTTTTCTATAATAGTAATTACAGTTTTAAAATCTTGTTATACGGATGGAAGAGCGTCGTCGTTGCTGCTCACTGATTGTGGTTGTTATGTTTTTAAAATGGCAGGTATATGTGTTTCCCTTCGGGTGGGCTAGCGAATAGTTACGGATCCTGCTTCGCTGATTAGTAATTTAAACTATGGAGTGTTATAACCCTTTTTATGGATTTATTTTATTTTTATTCTGTAGCCATTTTTATTTTTTGGCTTATGTATTGACTTACCGTTTTTATTTAATCAAGACATCTTTACAATGTGTTACAATCTCATATCTACAGTGTTTCCGACACTGTATTGCGTTAGAATTTCTATGGGATTACACGCATACTTAGTATCCGACTCCGCTGAGGGCAAATTGATGGGGGATAAATCCCTCAAGATGCATAGGCCCGACTCCTGGGACCAAGAAGGCCCACATGGGTCCTAGCCGACCCTAGAGGTCGAACCCCTTATTAGACGACCCCTTTACGGATAGTCATTAACTGACTAAGAGAGACTTCCTTATTAACATTCCCTAGTGATGTCATAGGTGACAATCCCCCTAGTGATGTAACCACAACCTTTCCCCTATAAATATCCCACTTAGGGTGAGGGGAGAAGGACAATTCATTTACACATAATCCTTTTTACTCTACCTTACTTATCTCACTAAATATCTATATTTAGTTGTGCATTTTACTGACTTGGGCACGAGCCCAAGGTCGAAGATCCGTTTTTATCCCCAAACAGGCTCATTCATTCAATTCCTACAATTTCTAAAAGTGACAAAAATAAATAAATAAGTAAATAAATAAATAAAAGTCTATTTTACCCTCATCATATTACCAACTATCAACACATAGGTGAGAGAAACATCTACTTTTATACCATTATTCTTAATAATGAGGCTATTTGTAAATGATAGATTTTCATACAATGGGAGAAGTACTTAACTTTTACTCATTTATAGTTGTAATAATCCTCTTTCCACTAACCAAATAACTCAACTCATATATTTTCCCGCCTAAAACTATCCACCAACAAAAATTAAAAAATAAATCAAATGAACTATGTGCAAATAGAACCCTTGACCTCATGTATGTCACCCTTCTCCTCTCCAACTACACTCTAACATCTTACTGATTAAAATATCACTACATCGTACATAAAGCTATACACCACAGAAAGTATGTAATTAAGAAAATTTGATTGATTACATTGATTACGAAAATCACATGTTTTACATAGAAGATATCACATACAATATTTAATATGGAATGTATGATCAATTTTTTTTAAAAAGTATAAACATATTGTATTCCGTTTTAACCAGATAGTTGCATTATTTTTGTTAATAGGAGATTGCACTATCCCGTACAATATTTTACATATAATATAAAATAGTTATGATTATTATTGTATATCTTTCTGATCATATTCAAAAATCATATTCTTAGCATCGATATAAAATTTAGTAACTATATAAAAATGGAATATATATTCCGATTGCTCTTAAAAAGCCTAATACATAGTAAAGATTCACCGAAAATTCTCTATATACTACTCTAAGACAATAACAATTACTAACATTTTCCTCAAAAATACATTAATTTAAATTGAGAAGTAAAAGAACATTTCACTAATAAATTCGCAAACTATTCATTTTCATTAATGTTAGAGATATTGACAAAAAAAACTTCTTTTTATGAAAATAATTAGATAAATTTTAAGATCTGATGTCATTAACCTTGAGAAAAAAAATCAGTTATCTAAAAAATTTATTTTTGAAATGAGTTATTTACTTTAACTTTTACAAAGATATACTCTCCCCGTCCCAATGAATTCTTTGTCTTTCTATTTTAGGAATGTTTATATATATATATATATATATATATATATATATATATATATAGAGTGAGGATCCGGTGAGTCTCTCATCTTAAATGAGTTCGTCCCGCGATCTTAGATCCAAGGGCTGTCATTCAACCACGTCCCCAACTAATTTGATGGATTAAAAAATATTCATATACGTTTCTCCCTTCCTAGTCTTCTACCACCTTGACTCTCATTCATTATACTATTAGAAAAAAAAAATTCAACCACGTCCCCAACACTGCTACTGTTACTGTGTGACAGTGTCACAGCAAGATATTTCTGTTACTGTAACACCGCTACTGTTACTGTGACACTGCTACTGTAATTCCTTATTGATGCGACATTCATTGATTTCATATTACTGTGACACTGCTACTGTGACACTGCTACTGTAATTCCATATTACTGTGACATTCTTTGATTTAATATTACTGTGACATTATTACTGTGACACTGCTACTGTGACATTATTACTGTGACACTGCTACTGTAATTCCTTATTACTGTGACATTCTTTGATTTCATATTACTGTGACATTATTACTGTGACACTGCTACTGTTACTGTGATATTTCTGTTACTGTAACACTGCTACTGTTACTGTGACACTGCTACTGTAATTCCTTATTGATGTGACATTCATTGATTTCATATTACTGTGACACTGCTATTGTGACATTATTACTGTGACACTGCTACTGTGACACTGCTACTGTAATTCTATATTACTGTGACATTCTTTGATTTCATATTACTGTGACATTATTACTGTGACACTGCTACTGTAATTCCTTATTACTGTGACATTCTTTGATTTCATATTACTGTGACATTATTACTGTGACACTGCTCATATGTGCACAGGTACTCCGCGTGCTTTTCAGATCGTTGATCTGATCAAATCGAACGGTCCTGATTTGCGGGACGGACTCGTTTAAGATGTGAGGACTCACATGATGCAATTTCTATATATGTATATATATATATATATATATATATATATATATATATATATATATATTGCATCCGGTGAGTTGGTCTTCTTTAAATGAGTCCGTCCCGCAAATCACAGCCACACGATCAAATCACTTGAATGGCTGAGATTCAGCGTCATCTTCATCGTAAATAATCTTATTGTTACAGTAACAGAACACTATTACAGTAACACAAATATCTTACTGTGACACTGTCACAGTAATAAGGAATTACAATAATAATGTCAGAATAATACTGTTACAGTAACAGAACACTATTACAGTAACACAAATATCTTACTGTGACACTGTCACAGTAATAAGAAATTACAATAATAATGTCACAGTAATAATGTCACAGTAATATGAAATTAAAGAGTTATAAATATCTTACTGTGACACTGTCACAGTAATAATGTCAAATTCATTTATCAATTGACACTACAAAGTAGTAACATAAACATGAGATTAACAGTAACACTGTTCATTTTATCATTGTTACCCTAACACTGTTACAGTAATATTTTTACCGTAACACTATTACATTAAAATTGTTACCGTAACACAGTTACTGTAACTGTAGACACCCACATTTTGACCGCTAGGTGTCTATAGTAGTTCCCGCCAAACACCCGATGATGATCGGACGTAAACGTGCTTTGACAGACTCGGATACGGGCTTGTAATCATGGACATTTGGTTTAGACATTTTAAGGAGTACAAATCTCACAAAACCAACCTCTAATCCAGGCCCAGTGGGTCGTTTCGAGTCAAATAACACTAATTTGGGTCGAAACCGTCACCAGGGGTAAAACCGTCTTTTAGCGACCGAGTCAAAACCCGGTCAAAGATAGTTCTCGAGACTTGTAGGCTGACCGTGACATCTCACACGTCCTATTCGGACTCCAGTTCTACAAAAATCAGCCATACAAAAATAATAAACAATTCCGTTTAAGGTAGAATTCGATCTCGAGTAGGAATCCTATCCGAGAACCGACTCAGACACCCAACCGAGTGCAAACACTCGGCCAAGTAGGAACAACCAGCCGGTTTTTCCTCTTTTCTTCCCTCACAAGAAAACGGAATCCTCGTTCTTCTCAGCTTCTTACTCAAGCGGTAATTCTAGCTCGAACAGGAATCCTATTCAAAAACCGATTCAAGTACCCGACCGAGTGTAAAACACTCGGCCAATTCACCTTCAAGTCAGCCGAGATTTCCCTTTCTTCTTGGCCAAGAAAGCGGAATTCTTATTTCCCTCGAACTCCTATGTTTCCTATCCTAAGCGGTACTCAAACTCTCCTAAACCAGGGTCGGAAACTCCCTATATATAGGACCTCCCGTCCAACATCAGAACACATCAATTATAACGTTTTTCCAGCCAATATACACGGTATTTACACACCCATTACACCGAAAAAACAGCCTCCACACACGGTTCATACACAAATCCGATAGTTAGCAAATCCCGAGACTTTCGAAGCCTCGAAACCTCGACGAAACTGGCCAAACCCGACGTCCCAAATCACCCAAACCAATACACCTTAACTCATCCTCATCATCTCGACGCTCCCAAGTCTAAGCCACTTCCCGACGAGCCTTATCCCGAGAAAACAAAGCATGTAGGTTGAGGGTGTAAATCAAACCCGACTCTTCTCTTTTCTCTTCTCTTCTTCTCGTTTTTTTTATGGGTCTTTCGTCGGTCTTTTTTATTTTCTTTTCTAATATCGATATTATTAAAAACTATTTTCATATATCGAATATTCTTAAAATATGATATCGATTCTATATAATCGAATATCGTATCAAAAAGAATTATATTAAGTTTTCGACGAAATCGTTACATTTTTTTATTCAAAACCCTTTTTTACAACTTTTCGTTCAAAACTCTTTTTTCAAACTTTTTCGTTCAAAAACAAACTTTTTTCCAAAACCTTTTTTAAAGTCATTCCGACTATTCGATATCGATTTCATAATCGAATATTGAATACGACGAATATCAAAAATATAAACCGAGTATAAATTAATCCATATTTGTACGCGATTAACGATTTTCGACGAAGTACAAAAAAAACCCGGGCAGCCTGCCACGCGAGTCGCGCGCCGGTCCGGCGACTCGCGCGGTGGCCTGGTCGGCCGGCTTTCTTTTTCTTCTCGTTTCCTCGCTTTTCTATTTTTTATTCTTTCTCGAGTCTTACATAAAAAGCGACTTTCGCGACATATTTTGATACATACTTTTTCTTTGACCTCGGTCAACGCGTGCTAATCAATCACGTGTCATAAATCTTTTCAAAAATCTTTCATATTATTTATGTCTTTATTCGATTTATTCATCGTTACTAACTCGTTTGCTCCTTGTTTGTAGCAATTTATTCTCTCATATTCTTTTTTATCGTTTTATTAGACTAAAACGAACTCACATGCTAAAATAACTTTGACGTTATTAGTTTAACATGCATTAAACGACTTAGCAACCCATTTATTTATTTTCCTCACATGTCTTAGGAAAATAATCTCTGCATATCATTTCATCGTCGAACTAACGCGTGTACACCAAAATCGAACGATATCTTAGTAAAGGCCGCTAAGTGCGGGCGGGGTTGGGTGTTCTCGCTGAACTTCCCAACACGTACCCTCACCCCTTACTCAGAACCGTGGTTTCCGGATGTCCGAAACCATTGGCAACGAGAGTCATTCAATATACGATTAACCGCCCAGTCGGCATCGGTATCGATATGCTAAGGGACGAACCCAATAAACTCTGACATCGGAAATGGGCCAGGCTTTAAGTATGGCCCACTACGACATAGAGTGGGTTCGAATGGTTCCGAATAACCATAAAATTCGGTGGCGACTCCTACTTCGATTTAAAATTCTATTCGATCCATCTCATATGGAAATTCTACGCCTCCCCAAAACCCGCGCTTCGCCGCGTCGGGGTGGACCTATGTCATGTCCACAATTTGGCGACTCCGCTGGGGATTAACTGATGTGTCACTTACCATCGGCATCCTCAGGGTGAGACTCGAAAAGAAATCATTCGATTAGTAATGTACACGTTTTAGTTCAATGGTTCATGCATAACCCCGTTCTATCCCGGGCCGGTTACTTGTGACCGACGTCCCACTATACCACGGTGCATTCCCACTTGGATGCACTAAAGACTTCAATGGCGGAACTCGTTTAGGTTTTGCGGCATGTCCTAAGACCCACTCGGCTTAGGGAGTCCGTCCTCAGTACGAGAAAGCCATCGTTGTTGGTATAGACCCTATTAGACCGACCGAGACTTAGACTAAGAGCATACATGGCGTCGTTATACTGTTTCTATGACTACATGCTATTTTATCTTTTCCGGTCTTTTTTTTTTCAAAACGTCATTTTCAAAAAAAAAACTTGCATCTTTTCAATCCTATCCATTTTTCAAAACCCGGAAAGCTGCCGAATTTAGGACTTATGATTTTGACTCAAATAGCCTATTTTTAGCCGGTATGCTGTCCAAACCTTTTCAAAAAAAAAGCCCGAAATCTCGGCCCGATAACCTCTTTCTCGGTTTTCAAAAAAAAATCGGGTCTTCTAATCCGACTTTTGCTCGGTTTTCAAATCCAAATTCTCTTTTCCAAACCCTCTTCTTCTTAGGACTTCCCGTATTTAGCAGTGTCGGGTCTTGTCATAGGTTGTAAGAGTCTATAGCGTCGAAACTCCGTCGATCTTATATCACGGGTTTCCGCCCCATCCCAGTCCGCCTTACTTGTCAAGGCATGGCCCACCTTCGTAGGACCAACTCCTACAAAGGAAAGCCCGTTTACACACTAGTGTCTAAAGTCTGGGGAATTCTCACATAGACCTTCCTTCGAACAGGACTAGGCCCACTTTGCCGAATCCTAAGGAAGGTCCATCATCCACGAGTCACCCGTCTAGGTGTCTTTTCCGAGTCAACCTTTTACAAGGCATAGCCTTATAACATAAGGTTCGTGATCCTTACATCTAAGGGTCACTCGTCCGACACTCGAGTCTTAACAAAGTCTTCAGTCCCACTCGGGGGCTACCCTTCAGTAGAGTGACCAATCACGGTTGCTCTAAGGGTCTTGTCTTACACGTGTTGTCTCACGTATCCCACTTCCGAGTCACTTAGGTGTCACACCATCTGAGTCCTATCAGATTCATTAGCCTCACTCGGGGGCTATCCCCCAACCGAGCAGTCAACCACGGTCACCTTAAGGGGTACCCAACGTTCATCCTGCACCGGCGTCCTTATGATGCCTTCTTCGAGTCGTACCTATGCTACGAATACTCGAGTCACTTAGGGTTAGGTCACCACGGTTGGTCCGAGCACGCGACGCGGTCAAACACGGTTGCCCCATTTTCGGACTCGCCCTCATACACCGTCCGAGTCTCATGGTCGAGTCCAAGCCAGGGTCGTTACCTCGTCTAGATCAACGTTCGAGTATCCCGGTCCAAGAGTCTTTGTCGACCCGTCACCCCGGGCCATGTCTAGTTTGACTCCCTCTCTTGCACTTGCGCAAAGCCGAGTTTAGGCGAGTCGTGACACCCGTCGTTCTCTCCAATCAAAGACCTTACCAAAAAAACAACCAACCGAGCATCCGAGTCCGGATTTGATTCGAGTCTAAGTCTGAGTTCGAGTCTAGGATACCCTACATCCTCATTTCCAAATCAAAGTCAGAGTCAAAGTCAGTTGTATTCTGTCCTCTTTTTTCAAAATTCAATAAAATCAGCTTTTCTATTTCTCATATATACTTTCCTTATGTGTTTCCGAGAACATGATGAACACCATCATACACTGTGAGCACACGCACGTGACTATTATAGGCACATCTATAATGACAGCAGGAAACCGAGCCTGTGTTTTCTTTTTACCTATTCCATGTCTGGTATAGAAAGCCACATAACTACCCGTAGCAGGAGCATATCGAATCCTATGATAAATCTGGGTAGTCTTCTAATTTGGGTTCAAGACGGGAGGCAAGCCCACTTCCCACAATAAACACCCTTCCAATAAGACTAACCAAACCCTACCTTAGGTGTTAGTCTGACCGACAAAAAAAAAAGCTGGACAAAAAAAAAATCAAAAGTCCAAGAGAAAAAAAAAAGCAAAAGGCCAAAACAAAAAAAAGCTGGCCATGATCAAAAAAGAATTATCAACATCTCTCGACCAGACACGGTCAACTCAAATGAAGAATCCCATGACCGGGGCTAAGAGGTCAACCAAAAAATATTCAAAAAACCATGTCCGTAGTGAAAACGGTCAATTCAAAAATTATCAATACCCATACCATCCAATAGGGGAGAGACAGTCAAGCTGGTCAGCTAACACCACATCTAGCCTTCCCACATTACAACCCTCAAGACCTTCTCGAGACCTAGGCTATAGACAGCCCAGAATTTTGAGGATTCAAGCTCCATAGGATACACCCTAACCTTTAGGGCCAGACATGGAAATCAGATCCCGCATTATCAAACTTGCCCAATCGAAGCTCGAGTCATTCTACTCGACTTCCCCTTTACATAACAGGATTCACAATCACCATATGCAAATCCGAGAGCAAAACTCGTCAAATCCCCCTGAGAGCAAAACTCATCAAATCCCCGAGAGCAAAACTCATCAAATCCCCGAGAGCAAAACTCATCAAATCCCTGAGAGCAAAACTCGTTAAAATCCCCGAGAGCAAAACTCATCAAATCCCCGAGAGCAAAACTCATCAAATCCCCGAGAGCAAAACTCATCAAATCCCCGAGAGCAGAACCCGTTAAAATCCCCGAGAGCAGAACTCGTTAAAATCCCATCACAATTCTTCTCATTCAAACCAGTTACCAGCCCCAAACACGGGAACTCAACTTGCAGTCGGCATAGAACATGCCCAAATAGTTCACACCACCTCTGGGGGCTATCCCGGAGAACGCTCACAGTCACAGGATCAACATCCTCACCATTCTAGCCCTTTGATCAAGACATCACTGGGAATGCACCTAGCCTACACCATCGCTGTGGCTAGTTACACACAGAGCCCTAGTAAACTAGGCACCATTATATATCTTTCAATCCACTGAACTACGGCTTGGTTTGATTTCACTAACACGTGAATACGTAGGCAGCCTTTCAACAGAGGCATAACCACCCACATTGACACACATTCAGAAATCACCATCATTCCGGTCACGACACTGTCATGTTCTCAACAGCTAGCTTTGTCGTCCTGGGGGCTTCTCTTAGGCAGAAGTTCTCCATCCACTCACAAAATCCAGATAAATTCAAAGAATAAAAATCTAGCCTCCTTTCTATAGTGTGTCCTAGTACTCGGCTTAGTCAAAGACGAGAATCTGTCAGGACTCGGAGCAATACCCACTTTGGAAATGACCCATAAACCAAAAATTCGAAAAGAACACCAGTCTACAGCATTGCTACTACTGGGTCCTGTCATTACAAAGTACATATCTTTCTCATTCCGAGGATTCGACCATGTTGTCACTCGCCTAGGCTACGGAATAGCGCAACTTAAGAGTCTTGTCATCTTAGGTGGCCCATCCCCTACCGAGTCACGGTCCAACCCTTAGGGAGTCCAGTCGTGTCTGCCGACTCGTCCGGTCACGTCCAGAGTCGAGTCTGTCGGTATATCTCCCACTTCATCTAAGCATACAGGCCTAACCAGGAAATTCCAGGAATCCGTGTCAGAATCCGATTAGGAATCAAAGTCATCCCAAGCATCCTTATTTTCCAAGCTTTTCAAAGAAAAAATTTCAGCATTCTCCTTTTCAAAAATTTTCAAAAAATCATCATTTCTTCCCCAGCATGAGTCAGTGTTTCGCCTAAATGTTACATACAAATTATGTCAGCATACAGGTACACTCAAGACTCCCAGAAAATTCTAAGTTCCCCATTGGAAAAGCTCAGGCAACTTTTTAGCTTCCAAGGCAAGCTCCCGCGCAATTCTAAGACAGGATATATCTGCAAACAGGTATACCCATAGCTTCCTAGGCAAGCTCCCGCGACATTATCAACATCAATTCAGGTATGATTTCTATTCTGTGGCTGGCGAGCCCTTCACGCAGGTCTAATGGACCCTAAACGACCCGATCGGAAGCCTGCCAGGTTTTAATCCTTGATTGACCTGTTAGCTACTCTGACTTTTGCCTTGTCCAAGCCTCAGTCAGAGTGGGGGCTCTGTAGACACCCACATTTTGACCGCTAGGTGTCTATAGTAGTTCCCGCCAAACACCCGATGATGATCGGACGTAAACGTGCTTTGACAGACTCGGATACGGGCTTGTAATCATGGACATTTGGTTTAGACATTTTAAGGAGTACAAATCTCACAAAACCAACCTCTAATCCAGGCCCAGTGGGTCGTTTCGAGTCAAATAACACTAATTTGGGTCGAAACCGTCACCAGGGGTAAAACCGTCTTTTAGCGACCGAGTCAAAACCCGGTCAAAGATAGTTCTCGAGACTTGTAGGCTGACCGTGACATCTCACACGTCCTATTCGGACTCCAGTTCTACAAAAATCAGCCATACAAAAATAATAAACAATTCCGTTTAAGGTAGAATTCGATCTCGAGTAGGAATCCTATCCGAGAACCGACTCAGACACCCAACCGAGTGCAAACACACGGCCAAGTAGGCACAACCAGCCGGTTTTTCCTCTTTTCTTCCCTCACAAGAAAACGGAATCCTCGTTCTTCTCAGCTTCTTACTCAAGCGGTAATTCTAGCTCGAACAGGAATCCTATTCAAAAACCGATTCAAGTACCCGACCGAGTGTAAAACACTCGGCCAATTCACCTTCAAGTCAGCCGAGATTTCCCTTTCTTCTTGGCCAAGAAAGCGGAATTCTTATTTCCCTCGAACTCCTATGTTTCCTATCCTAAGCGGTACTCAAACTCTCCTAAACCAGGGTCGGAAACTCCCTATATATAGGACCTCCCGTCCAACATCAGAACACATCAATTATAACGTTTTTCCAGCCAATATACACGGTATTTACACACCCATTACACCGAAAAAACAGCCTCCACACACGGTTCATACACAAATCCGATAGTTAGCAAATCCCGACACTTTCGAAGCCTCGAAACCTCGACGAAACCGGCCAAACCCGACGTCCCAAATCACCCAAACCAATACACCTTAACTCATCCTCATCATCTCGACGCTCCCAAGTCTAAGCCACTTCCCGACGAGCCTTATCCCGAGAAAACAAAGCATGTAGGTTGAGGGTGTAAATCAAACCCGACTCTTCTCTTTTCTCTTCTCTTCTTCTCGTTTTTTTTATGGGTCTTTCGTCGGTCTTTTTTATTTTCTTTTCTAATATCGATATTATTAAAAACTATTTTCATATATCGAATATTCTTAAAATATGATATCGATTCTATATAATCGAATATCGTATCAAAAAGAATTATATTAAGTTTTCGACGAAATCGTTACATTTTTTTATTCAAAACCCTTTTTTACAACTTTTCGTTCAAAACTCTTTTTTCAAACTTTTTCGTTCAAAAACAAACTTTTTTCCAAAACCTTTTTTAAAGTCATTCCGACTATTCGATATCGATTTCATAATCGAATATTGAATACGACGAATATCAAAAATATAAACCGAGTATAAATTAATCCATATTTGTACGCGATTAACGATTTTCGACGAAGTACAAAAAAAACCCGGGCAGCCTGCCACGCGAGTCGCGCGCCGGTCCGGCGACTCGCGCGGTGGCCTGGTCGGCCGGCTTTCTTTTTCTTCTCGTTTCCTCGCTTTTCTATTTTTTATTCTTTCTCGAGTCTTACATAAAAAGCGACTTTCGCGACATATTTTGATACATACTTTTTCTTTGACCTCGGTCAACGCGTGCTAATCAATCACGTGTCGTAAATCTTTTCAAAAATCTTTCATATTATTTATTTATGTCTTTATTCGATTTATTCATCGTTACTAACTCGTTTGCTCCTTGTTTGTAGCAATTTATTCTCTCATATTCTTTTTTATCGTTTTATTAGACTAAAACGAACTCACATGCTAAAATAACTTTGACGTTATTAGTTTAACATGCATTAAACGACTTAGCAACCCATTTATTTATTTTCCTCACATGTCTTAGGAAAATAATCTCTGCATATCATTTCATCGTCGAACTAACGCGTGTACACCAAAATCGAACGATATCTTAGTAAAGGCCGCTAAGTGCGGGCGGGGTTGGGTGTTCTCGCTGAACTTCCCAACACGTACCCTCACCCCTTACTCAGAACCGTGGTTTCCGGATGTCCGAAACCATTGGCAACGAGAGTCATTCAATATACGATTAACCGCCCAGTCGGCATCGGTATCGATATGCTAAGGGACGAACCCAATAAACTCTGACATCGGAAATGGGCCAGGCTTTAAGTATGGCCCACTACGACATAGAGTGGGTTCGAATGGTTCCGAATAACCATAAAATTCGGTGGCGACTCCTACTTCGATTTAAAATTCTATTCGATCCATCTCATATGGAAATTCTACGCCTCCCCAAAACCCGCGCTTCGCCGCGTCGGGGTGGACCTATGTCATGTCCACAGTAACACTTCAACACTGTTACAATTTACAGTAAGTTATAATAATATTGTTACTGTAACACTTCAACACTGTAAGTTATAGTAATATTGTGATTATTTTTGGGTTCATACTTTTGTGAGTAAATTAGTTGGGGACGTGGTTGAATGAGAGCCCTTGGATCTCTTAGATCCAATGGTCTAAGATCGCGGGACGGACTCATTTAAGATGAGAGACTCACCGGATCCTCACTCTCTCTCTCTCTCTCTCTCTCTCTCTCTCTCTATATATATATATATATATATATATATATATATATATTGATCTCCTCATGAATTTGACTTCACATGTCACTTATTCATTGAATCTTTTCTCCTTTGTGTCAAAAGCAAAGACAAACAATTCATCGGGACCGAAGTAGTATACACTCACTCGATACCACTAAGATCTTCTCATTTATTCAAATGTGAGGATTATAATCCTCTTTACTACTAAAAGAATAGAGGTTGCTTAGGTGGCGGAATGAGATTAAAAGTTTTCCCTCCAAAAACTTTAATTTTTAATTATGCAAACAAATAATTCTGATACAAATCAACAATTAAATCATATTTACAAAATTTCCATTTATACAAATTAACTTTTATGATAAATCAAAATATAGAAAAAAAAATTGAAAATATTTATTTAGGTATTATTTGACTTAATTTAATTAAAATAGTAATAATTAATTAATTATATTAACGAGTAAGTTTTCCCCTTTATTAACCTCTTTATTTAATATTAATATTAATAACATAGTATATTTTAGGTTTAACACTTAATTACAGTAATATTTTAATTTAATTTTTTTTATTATGAATAATATCATTATTTAAAAACATGCAAATACATTCATGTTTATATTTTGTCAATGAGTATCATTTATACTCCCAAGTTTTCATGTTTAATAACAATCATTAATACACTTTGTATCATTTAAAAACAAACTAATACTCCGTATTAAACTTAAGTATATTTTATAAACATTCTAAAAAAACTTCATTATTTAATACGATTATCAAATCAAAAAGTCCTCTTATAAACGATGATAAGAGGCATATGCTGCACGTTTGTGCGGGTTCTAAACTAGTAAAAAATCAATTTGTTAAAATTTGTGCAAAATGTAAAAGATAATATTGGATGGGAGGGAGTAATCCGTAATTCATTTGGCAGTTGGTCTCTCTTGCGACGACGGATATATCCGTCACAAGTTTAAGACGGGTCAAATAGATACCATTTGAGGGGAAAAGGACAAAGGTCCCACCAACCTCACTTTTGTTTTTTCCTCTCAAATGGTATCTACTTGGCCCGTCATTTATCTCCGTCACAAACAAGAATTTGTGTTAATTTGGAAGGTCGAACCAAAAGGTCAACGGCAGCAGTTGAAACTTGAAATTCCCCGTACAAGAGATATTAACCAGCCAACCAAACCCCAACGCACGAAACCATCCCCTTCACCCTTTCCCATTTTTATATTCTTTCCTTCTTCCAATCTCCATTCTTCCCTAATTCAACTTCCACGTTCTCTCTCAATTCATTTTAACAAAACAACAACCACTACAACAACAGCAACGAAAGAAAATGGCCGACGTTGACATGTCTCTCGTTAGTGCAGGCCAAGTTGCGGCAGCCGACGACGGCGCTCCTCATCAGCTCGACTACGCCCCCGAATCATTCTGGCTGTCTGAAGACGCGGAGCTCGACTGGCTTGATCGCAATGCCTTCATGGACCGTAAAGATTCCGGCAAAGCCTCTTCCACTAACCTCCACCCGGTTCATCCCCCCGCCGGTTCGAACCGCTATTCCGCGAAGCCTTCTATCATCGGCCTGCCCAAGGCTACGAAGCCCAACTACGCCGACGCCGCCAAGAACCGCCGCCACTGCAAGACGGCCACCATTCGCCTCTTTCCCAAACAACGCTCTCACTCCGCTGGGACTAAATCCGGTCCGGGTATCTCCGAGCCGTCTTCCCCTAAGGTTTCTTGCATGGGTCGGGTCCGGTCTAAGAAAGAACGCAGTCGGAGGAGCAAGAAGAACCGGAGGAGTGAACCCACCTTGGAGAGGAATAACAGTATTGGTAAAGTTAGGAAACCCGGGTTTTGGAACAACTTCCGGTCCATATTCACGTCTAAGCCACGTAAGATGGAACAAAATAAAAAAGTGGAAGCGGAAATGGAAATGGAACCGGAGTTAAATTCAAGGAAAAAACGCGGGTTCAGTAAAAAGGAGACGGGTGAAGGTGAAGGTGAAGGTGAAGCTCCTGGGATAGGAGGGGTGAAGCGGTTCGCTTCGGGGAGAAGATCGGATGGCTGGGCAGCAGAGTTGGAGGTTGAGGTGGCGGCATCAGAGACGCTGAATACGGCTCCTCCTGTATGGCTGCTGCGCAGGGAAAGAGGGGAGACACAGACACAGACACAGACACAGCAGCATGTTGATGCTTGATCTTGATGTGGGTCGTGATTGGCAGTCTGGGGGCCCCGCTTCCGTATGAAAGTCAGGGAGTTGTTTTCAACTCGTGGGCTCCAGCGTTGGTTTCACAGTATAAAATACTCCTTTGAATCAATTCAATGAATATAAACAAATTCATACTACATACATACATACATTCGGTAGTTGGTTTTATTGAGGTTCAGTATGTATGCGGACCCCCCCGTTTTTTCTTTTGGTTGCGTTTAGTCCGGGATGGCGTGCGTGTGTATATTTGTGAGATAGGGAGATTAAAGTCTTTGTTTACTGTTTAGTTCTTAGATTTTGAGTAAACAGGTCTGTAAAAAGGTTGGGTGGGTTCCGGGTGGATACAAATGTTATGCTGTGACTTGTCACCTTGTGATTGTGAAATAATTGAGAGAACAAGTTTTGGTGACGCACATGACTTGGTTTCATTGTTTGGAGCCTGCTAAAATTAACATGCTGTCTTATTACTAACCCATCTTTTTTTAGGATAAACGTGAGGCTTTTATATTAGATCAATAGTCGCTAAGTTGAGAATAATTTGCGGAAAATTCAAACTAAATACAGCATCTTCCACGGAGGAGCAAAATCTAGCCATAGAATGAGCAATCGATTTACCCTCACGTCTGACAAAAACACACCTATAATCGGAGAAAAGTCTTATGCTAGCGGAAATACGGTCCAGACACAGTCCAATAGGGCTTCTCATCACCAAACCCTTGTTTATGGCGCTAGTGATGATCCGAGCATCACTCTCCGCCACAATACGATCCATACGACCATATCCGCAGCGAACACCTGCTGCAAACCAAACGAGAGTGTCATAGCCTCCGCCACTTCCATATCCCATCGAGCCTGAACTCGCCTGCACCCCGCCTTCACCACCCGACCAGTGGCGTACCGACACACGAACCCCAAACCGATCTCCTCCTCCCCAAAGACCGCGGCGTCCATATTCACTTTAATCCAACCCGACATTGGTGGTCTCCATTTTCCTCTCTCTCGAGCCTGCCCTCCCTGCCCACATCGATTAAGCTCCTCTCTGGCAATGGCATAATCAGACACCAACTTTAGTAAGCTCATTTTGACAATGTGGATTGGTATTGGTGTCTCCTTGAATAGCTTAACGTTCCGCCAAGTCCAAGCTGTCCAGATAAGCGAGAGAAGCAAATGAAACTCATCTGCGTTCAAGCTTTGCATTGCCCCTTTTAACGCTTCCCAGCAGCTCGAAGCGTTGAGGGAGGTTCTAAAATGCTTCAGACCGCTTCCGTCCCAAATTTCCTTCGACTCCGAGCACAAGAACAGAGCATGAAGCTCAGATTCAACCTCCGCGTTGCAGATCCTGCACACCGGGTCGTCAAGAATATGCTTTGAGAAGAGAGCCTGTCGAACTGAGAGCATCCCCGAGCTCGCTCGCCAGGCAAAATACGCAAGCTTTGGTGGAACCTCCATGTTCCAAAGTCGCGCCCATAAGTCAGAGTCAGCCGCCCCTGGAGTATTCGGCCCCGACCTCGCGAAACCTCCCTTCGCCAACCTGTAAGCTGAGCGAACGGAAAAAATTCCGTCCTTATTCGGCCACCAAAACATGAAATCCTCCGGAAGGTCGGGATCGAGAGAGAGGGACATCACATCCCTAACCTCATCACCCCGTAACACCTCAACGAGCTTATCAATACGCCACTCACCACAGCTCTGGTCAATGAATTCACCAATGGTCATAAGAGGATCCGCTTCGATATTTGGCGCTGGAATCCGAGCCGAAGTAGGGCCTGGTAACTAAGGATGGCAACGGGTTGGGTCTGGGTCGGGTCCACCCGGACCCGGACCCAAAGTTTCAACCCTGGACCTAGACCCGACCCGGACCCGGACCCGGACCCGAACGGGTCCAAAATTGTCAGACCCATACCCGAACCGGTCGGGTCCGGACCGGGTCCGGGTCTGCCTTATTTTCATTACTTAATACTCCTATCATTACTAAAATAATTGGTTCCAAATGCTCCACTAAATACCATACATTATTGCTCATTTGGCTCGATTTAGGACAAAAAATTGTTAAATCAAATTTAGAAATCTCCAAAAAAAATACTCAATCATCATTAGATCCACTACTACTATTATTTAATAGTCATGAGACCAAAATTAAGTTACACTTGCACACATAGAATTAAATCAAGTTGCAATCTTCGTCGCACAATCCTACGCAGCTACGCCTACCCCCTCATTTGAATCAAGTTTCCTATCTCTCATATTTTTAGGAACTTAGCACAAATTATTTGCAACAAATGATAATTTTAAAGTAGAAATCACAATATTTAATAGTCTGGATCTGTGTCTGAAGAAGGAGATGAAGGGGATGAAGGTGGCTGAAATGAGTCGGGATGAAGGGGATGAAAGAGATGAAGGGGATGAAAGTGGCTGAAATGTTTCAGGGTGAAGGATAAGTTTTTAGGGTTTCAGTTTCTAAGTCACTAACTCACTACTCACCTACTCGGTATGTTTAATGAACTGAAATTTTAATTTTTTTTTAAACGGGTCGTCCACGGGTCTACGGGTCGGGTCCGGGTCCCAAAACTCAGACCCATACCCATACCCGAATTTTTTGGGGAGGACCCAAACCCGACCCATGCCCATCGGGTCTGGAAAATTTAGACCCAGACCCGACCCATTCGGGTCCGACCCGTCGGGTCTGGGTCGGGTCTTGGATCCATTGTCATCCCTACTGGTAACCAAGCCTCGGACCACACGTTTATCTTGGATCCATTCCCTACTCGCCATTTTAGCCCCTCCAAGAGGAGAGCCTTCGCGCCCTACAAGCTTCGCCAACAAAAACTCGGGTCATAGCCACGATGCGCCTCAAGAATATCATCATGTTTGAAATAACGGGCCTTGAGAAACCGGGCCACCAGCGAATTCGGGAAAACAAGGAGTCGCCAAACTTGTTTGGCGAGCAACGCCTGATTGAAAGCGCGCAGGTTCCTAAAACCAAGACCACCCATCTTCTTTGGTCGACAGAGTTGGTCCCAAGTGGACCAGTGGATCCGCCTCCGTGAGTCCGACGATCCCCACCAAAATCGGGCCAAAGCAGCATAAATCTTGTCAATCGTCCCTTCCGCAAGAGCAAAGATACTCATCATGTAAGTCGGGATTGACTGAGCCACAGACTTAATCAGCACCTCTTTACTAGGTTTTGACAAAAGCTTTTCTTTCCACTCTCGAACCTTTTTCCAAATTCTCTCTTTGAGACTCGCGAACACCACCTTCTTTGACCGCCCGATGATGGTAGGCAGGCCGAGGTACTTTTCGTGTCGAACCACTTCCCTAACCCCCATAATTTGTTTAATCGCCTCCCTGTTCTGAGCTGACACCTTCTTACTAAAGACAATCTCTGTTTTAGAGAGATTAATTCTTTGTCCCGAAGCACGCTCGTACTGGCTGATCATGTTAGCTAAAATCGAGCATTCACCTGTAGTTCCTCTAGCAAACAGAACACAATTGTCAGTAAAAAATAGGTGGGAGACTCTTGGAGCCGCGCGACAAATGCTGATCCCATGTAATTTTTTCTCCTCAACTGCTCTCCGTAGCAAATAAGAAAAAGCATATGCACACAAAAGAAACAAATATGGTGATGTGGGATCACCTTGACGGAGACCTCGGCTTGGACGGACCTCTCCGCAAAGCTCCCCATTAATCATAAACGAGTGGGAGACAGTCGAAATGCACTCCACGAGACCTCTAACCCAAACCTCCGCAAACCCCATCCTCCTCATCATTGCCTCAAGAAAACACCATTCGACACGATTGTAGGCCTTGCTCATATCTAGTTTTAAAGCCACATTCCCAGATCTCCCCTCCCCACCCCTCTTCATCGCATGAAATATCTCAAAAGCAATAATAGCATTATTTGTAATAAGCCGCCCCGGGGTGAACGCACTCTGATTCTTCGTAATTAAAGAATTCATAATACGTTTTAGCCGATTCGCTAACACCTTCGAGATAATTTTATAAATAATATTGCACAAACTAATGGGTCGGAAATCCGTTACCTTACGCGGTTCTCGGACTTTCGGTATTAGTACCACCGAAGTTTGGTTTACACGGTCCAGACCACCCCCATTTTCCCACCATTTTTTGACGAAAATGCAAACCTCACCCCCCACGATATCCCAGTACTTTTGGAAAAAACAAGCATGTAATCCATCGGGGCCGAGCGCCTTATTCGGATGCATGTCAAATAAAGTTTTTCTCATCTCCTCATCATCGACTGGGTTAATAAGCATTGCGTTCATTTCAGGCATTACCACCTTAGGGACATTTCTGAGTACCTCCTCACTCCTCGTCGTGCCCTCTGTCGTAAACAGACCTGCAAAATAGTCCTGGATCATTCTTCGAACTTCTGTTTCCTCCCCGCACCAAGACCCATCCTCCTTCTCCAGACCAAGAATCAAGTTCCGTCGTCGTCTCTGGCTAGCCTTGTTGTGAAAGTAACTCATGTTTTTATCACCATCTCACATTTCAATCTTCCTAGCTCGAGTATACCAGTACGTTTCGACCTGCAAACGGAGAGCATCAGCCTCACCCACGATCTTTTGGCATTTCTCCGGTACATAACGGGTCGGATATTTCATTTGCCACTTACCCAACTCCTCAGCCTCCCCTACACATCCCCGAACTTACAACGGGCCCATCCCGCCAACTTCTCTGTGCAGCTCGTAATACGCTATGTGATGCTAGCGCCAATATCTTCGCCCCATGCCCCTGATATCACCTCCCGACAATGCGGTTCAGTCGCCCAAAAAGGTTCAAACCGAAAGCGACGCCTGTCCCGTCCATATCGGTCATGCCACTCCTCCCCTATAACAATTGGCGCAAGATCCGAAGCGTAAATTGGATAATGTTGCACAAAAATGCGGGGAAACACTCGTAACCATTCCACGTTAGCCGTTGCTCTATCAAGACGTTATTCCCGTATCACCCGACCCGCAACTCTCCCTCTTTGCCAGGTAAAAATGTTGCTTCGGAAACCTAGATCTTGCATGGCACAGCCATCAAGAGCTCTCCGAAAAGCCTCCATCATCACTTCCCCTCTAATACCCCCACCCTCCTTCTCGTTCATGGTTAAGATTTCATTGAAATCACCAAAGCAAATAGTCGGAAGGGGAGAGTCCACGCACAATCGTCTTAACATGGCCCACGTTTGTTATTTATTATTTGCCTCTGGCCACCCGTAAACACCAATAGCACGCCACACTTAACCTCCCTCCCCGGCATTAACTTCAAGGCACACGTGGTGCTCATCGTGAGACGTCACCACAGCATCAATGTCTCGCCACCACATTCCCAAACCCCCGGATCTACCATTACTACTAAGACACAAACCAAAAGAAAAATCACATTTTTTTTAACTATTTCTAAATCACTCCCGCTAATCATCGTTTCCATGACGAAAGTGATGTTTGGGCCCTCTCTTCTACACCTATCCCGGAGGGAGTTAACCGTCAAGGAGTTGCCCAACCCTTGAAAGTTCCAGCTAAGAATTTTCATTGTTGTTCGCGGTGCTGGTCTCCGTCAGCATCCGCTACTTTCGTAGTGATGTCATCAAAGCCACTTCTCTCACACCTTCTTTTCCCACGACCTAAACTCCCCTCTTCGTCCTCCTAACCTCCCTCCTGATCACACCTCCTCTTGCTTCCCACACCCACGATATCTCCCCCTGCCACTGGATTCTCCCACCCTCCTCTCCCTTCACCGGAGATGATTTTGAAACCTCTATTCCAGCCCTTTTGTTCCCTTTCCCTATCTCCGTGGAGTATTCCTCCCACTGCCCAACTTCCCCGAGGCTACAACAGTAGCATTTGTACCCCCACTATCCCTATCCTCCCTGATCTGTGCCCTATACACAAGCACCTCAATTTCCATCCTCGCCTTACCCTTCACCCTTGTCTGTACTGCAATCGCTTGAAGTTTCTCAACCAGGTTGTTCACCACCTCAATTTCTTTCCGCTTCATCTCCTCATCAAACTCCCCACTCAGAGCCCGTCCCTTCATGCTACTCTTCTTCGCCTCTAGTTTGGTCGTTTTCCAAGGAGAAGCTCTAAGTGACTCTCCGAAACGTAATTCTCCTTCCTCGTATGGCCCCTCCTCGCATTCTTTTTCTCCGTGACCAAGAACCCCGCACCCATATAAAAAGTTAGGGACTCGCTCATATTTGACCAAAAAAGACACCAGCCCCCCCGACGGCATTCGAATATCAACTTTGTCCCATAAGGGCAGCCTAACGTCGTGTAGCACACGCAACCTACAGCCTTTTCCACCCCCTTCAAAGACCCTTGATCAGCGCAAATAAAGGAACCTAACTGATATCCAATGTGACGTATATTCTCTTCCTTAGCCCGTCCCCTAATAGGTAGGTCGTATACACGTACCCACAGGGGCACATGGTAGAAGGGGGTCTCCGTAATCCTACCTTCTTCGATTGGGTCATTAAAGCACCAAATATGTTTATCAAAATGCCATGACTGTCCTTCGACAACCATTTGCTTATCCTTTTCTAAATCAAAACGAAACAAAAAAATACGCTCTTTTGCATCGAGAACATTACCTACTATAGAACCCCGCGTCTGCCATACCTTCACCACGGTTTCAACCGCCACCTTGACATTGACTGCCCGAACAAACCATATCTTGCCCACCAGAGTGAAATCTTCCTGGATCTGCTCTTGCTCGTCCCCCACGTCCCACACATACCCTTCACGTTGTTCCTCGACTGCCTTTCCTTTTCCACGATCAGATTCCATAACCCGCCACTCTCTCCCAAGCCTGACTTAAAACTGGAATGGTTAAAGCCCGCTTTAGGAGAAGATGGTTTGTGCTAGAAAACAAAAAAGATTAATGATTTCATGATTGCCCTAAACGTAATGATTGGAGATGACAAGTTAACCTACCTAGTGGGAATAACCGACACGTGCGGAGAGAAAGGGATGAAACCTTAGGGAAACTCTCATAGAAACCCTAGAGAGACTTTATTGATTGACTTCTTCTATAGCAAATGTCCATTTATTACTAAGCCATCTATATATTCCCTCCCATCGAATTCACGTTAACATTAAATTTTTGACAATTTTTTAGTAAATTCTCTGTCCGTTCACTATCTTTTATTCTATTTCATTAAAAATATTTTTCACAAATATTAATGAAATAGGGCGAAAGATTATGAACGGAGAGAGTAATAAAAAATAAGTATATTATTGGTAAATCAAATGATTTATGGGTCCACCTAAATTAAAGTGGGTAAAAAGTAATGACATTTTGGGTAAATAGTAGAAGATATGGAGATTGTATGTAAAGTCTTTTTATAAAATGAATGTAAAGCTTGGATTGGATGATAGAGACTGTGTCAGTAGGTGAGCAAAATTGGGTACTCACATCGATTTTGTAAATCAGTTTGGGGATTTGATTTTTTTTTTTTTGCCAGCGGGGATTTGATTTTAAAAAAACATGAAATTGTAAGTCGCAATTGATCCGGTTTATAATTTTTCCTATTTATAAGTATTGTTGAAGAATATAAAAACAAAAGAAAATGGATTTGAATTAATAGTCCTCAACATATTACGGAGTGAATTGCAAGCATCTAGTATTGAACTTAGCAGTTAGCACTTGTCACTTGTCACTTGTCATTTGTCACTTGTCAGTATGCAACACCGACCTTCTGATGTCTGATCTACTCCGTATACGACAATCAGAAGTCCATAACCTACACAAAAAGAAAAAGTTGGCATTGCAATATTGGGCTTAAACAAAGGTGGTCAAAGAGAAACCCTTTACCATTTGGACAAAATTTGTATCAGTAAAGTCACATACTCCCTCCGTTCCATTCATTTTTTAAACAAATGAATGTAAAGGAGAGAATATCTATGACATAAATGGTAGGGTTTAAAATTTTCCTTTGATTATGGGATTGTTTGGTTCTACATAGGAAACAAATCCATGGAGGAAGACAAAATTCACAAAATTCATGAGTGTTGTTTTTGGTCGTCGGCATTTCAGCCAACTCGTCGGCGCTTTTTAATGTAAAAGACGATCATGCCCTTCCCTAATTACATTAGTTAACTAAGTTAATATAATTTTAGAAATGAAATTACGTTAATGAAACTCATTGATGAAACCCGACTTTCCTACAAGCCCGACTTTCCTTTGAAAAACCGACTTTCCCCAAAATGCATATTTTGATTTTATTTTCCTCCCTTTTGATTATATTTTCTCCTTTAATATGTTAATGTGTATTTGTTTAGCATACAAAATCGCTTTTTCTTGTTTAATTTGTCGTTTATGTTTACGGTTTGTTGTATTTGATGTTGTGCTTGATTTTCGTGCTATATAAAAATAAAGAGGGGACACGGAGAAGAAGTCGAGCGTCGATTTCTGGTGCCTGGGGGGTCCCCTGGGCGCCAGTTTCTCGTGCCTGAGAGGGTTCCCTGGGCGCCAGTTTTTGGTGCCTGGGGGGGTCCCCTGGGCGCCTAAAATTGGTGCCTAGGGGGTCCTCTGGAAGCCAAAAACTGGTGCCTGGGGGTCCCCTGGAAGCCAAAAACTGGTGCCCAGCCCAGTTTTTTTTTTCGTACGACGTTATACGTTACGATATCCGTTTAATTTGTTTTCGTTCTTCGATAAATGTTTATATCGTGACTCGGGTGTTGTTATTTTGAATGTTTGGAATTATTATGATACGAAAATGTTAACAAAATTTTAGAAATTTCCTAAAAAGATTCACGGGTTACATTGAGACACGGGTCTCAAAAACCGTAAAAATACTACAAAAACTGTAATCTTAAATTAGTCGAGAAATAATAATTACATTAATTAAGAAACTTAATTAATATCATTAATCATAATTACATAAGGGTAAAAGAGTAAATTCACGTATAAAGCGCCGACGACCTGACTGAAATGTCGACGACTTAATGTAGGAGGGAAATTCACGGGGGGGCTCATACACAACACTTCATGCCAATTTTCATTTCTTGTAAATTGTAGAGATAACAAGACAAGTAGACAGCCATATATATATATATATGGGTTATTTAACAACAATAATACCAACTATAGGTGTGGACATGACAAAGGTCCACCCCGACGCGGCCACGCGCGGGTTTGGGGAGGCGAATGAATCTCCATATGAGGTGGTCAAATTGAAATTTAAATCGAAGTAGGAGTCGCCACCGAACTTTGTGGGAGTTCGGGCCCGTTCGAACCCACTCTATGTCGTAGTGGGCCGTATACGAAATACGGCCCATTTCCGATGTGAGAGTTTATTGGGCTCGTCCCTTTGCATTACGATACCGATACCGACATTATCGGATACCGTGTATTGAATGACTCTCGTTGCCAATGGATTCGGACATCCGGAAACCATGGTTCTGAGTAAGGGATGAGGGTACGTGTTGGGAAGTTCACTAAGAACACCCAACCCCGCCCGCACTTAGCGGCCTTTACTAAGATATCGTTCGTTTTTGGTGTACACGCGTTAGTTCGACGGTTGAATGATATGCAAAGATTATTTTCCCTAGACATGTGAGAAAAAAATAAATGGGTTGCTAAGTCGTTTAATGTATATTAAACTAATAACGTCAAAGTTATTTTAGCATGTGAAGTTCACTTTAGTCTAATAAAACAAACGATAAAAATAAATCGCTACAAACAAGGAGCAAACGAGTTAGTAACGGTTCAATAAATCGAATAAAGATGTAAATACGATAATATGCATGATTTTGGAAAAGATTTTATGACGCGCGAAAAATACTTGTCGAAATCTGAAAATATACCGAGAAAACCGCTGTTTTATGTTAGAAAACGATGCTGGAAAAAATCGGAAAAGACGAGAAAATAGGCCACGGTTTACAGCAGTCCGCGCGACTCGCCCGGGAGGGGAGCGACTCGCGCGGGTGACTGTCTCGGATTCGGTTTTCGAAAATTGATAATTTTGATAAGTCGCGTACAAATATGGATTAATTTATACTCGATTTATGTTTTCGATATTCGTCGTATTCGATATTCGATTATGAAATCGATATCAAATAGTCGGAAGGTTTTTAGAAAAGGTTTTGAAAAAAGAAAAGTTTGCTTTGAACGAAAAGAAGAAAAAAAGAAATTTGAACGAAAAGAGAAAAAAAGATGTTAATTCTCTCCGCGTAAAATCGTCGAATTTGGTTTAAAAAAGATGTAACGATTTTTTTGCATCAACGAGTTTTAATTAATTTAGTTCTTGTTGGATACGATATTTGATTAGAAAATCATTATCGTATTTTAAGAACGTTATATAAAAAGAAATAGTTTTTTGAAGTACCGATTATTAGAAATAATAAAAAATATGACGAACGACCCATATTAAAAATACGAAATGACCAACGACGCAACGGAAAGAAAGAAGAAAAAACGTGGAGAAGGAAGAGAAAAGGGAAAGAGTTGGGTTTGATTTACACCCTCAACCTACATGTTTTGCTTTCTCGGTATAGAACTCGTCGGACGGTGGCTTAGGCACGGGAGCGTCGAGATGATGTGGATGAGTTTAGGATGGTGCGTTTTTTTATGTGTGAGGTGACGGATTCGGCCGGATGGTGGGGTCGGGTTTCGTCGGTATTCTGGCAGTATTTCGGTGCTTCTTTGGATGTATGTCGAGATTATTTTTTTGCTAGATGTCGAGGATGTATGAATGATAGATGTATATTTCATGTATGGGAATAATTGATCGCCTATTGATGGATAGTTTCTGAATGAATTGTGTTGAACAGAGGGTCTTATTTATAGGCGAAGAGGTTTAGGAGATGTATCTTGCTTAGACAACAAGAAATACCGATTTGGATAGGAAACGCTAGAGTTCGAAAGGAACAAGAAGTCTGTTGCTTGGGGAGGAAGCAAGGAATCTCGGCTGGTTGGGGGGAGTTGGCCGAGTATTTTGGTGCTCGGTCGGTAATTGATTCGGTTTTCGGATAGAATTCCTACTTGAGATCGAATTCTATCCTTAAACGGATTTGTTTAATATTTTTTGAAGCTGATTTTTTGTGGTGTTTGAGACCGAATCAGCCACGTGAGGTGTCACGGCTGACTCGTGTGTCTCGAGAATATTTTTGACCGGGTTTTGACTCGGTCGCTAAAAGACGGTTTTACCCCTGGTGTCGGAATCGACCCAAATTAGTCTCATGTGACTCGAAACGACCCACTGGGCCTGGATTTGAGGTTGGTTTTGTAAGATTTGTACTCCGTAATAAGCCCAAGCCAAATGTCCATGATTTCGAGCCCATATCCGAGTCCATCAAAGCATGTTTGCGTCCGATCATCATCGGGTGTTTGGCGGGAACTATTATAGACACCTGGCGGTCAAAATGTGGGTGTCTACAGAGCCCCCACTCTGACTGAGGCTTGGACAAGGCGAAAGTCAGAGTAGCTACCAGGCCAACCGAGGATTAAGACCTGGCAGACTTCCGATCGGGTCGTTTAGAGTCCATTAGACTTGCGTGAAGGGCTCGCCAGCCATAAGATAGAAATCATACCTGGGTAGATGTCAACAATGTCGCGGGGACTTTTCCTAAAAAGTCTTGGGTGTGTCTGTTTACAGACACATCCCATCTTGGAATAACGCGGGGACTTCTCCTAAAAAGTCTTGGGTGTGTCTGTTTACAGACACATCCCATCTTGGAATAGCGCGGGGACTTCTCCTAAAAAGTCTTGGGTGTGTCTGTTTACAGACACATCCCATCTTGGAATTGCGTGGGAGCTTGCCTTGGAAGCTCTGGGTGTATCTGCTTACAGATATATCCCGATTCCTTAATAGAAATGTTGCATGATCCTTCCACTGGGGAGTCTTTGAGAATTCTTCGGGGAGTCTTGGGCTACCTGTCTGTTGATACATAACAAATTGCATGTAACATTTAGGCGAAACACTGACTCATGCTGGGGAAGAAATGATTTTTGATTGATTTTTTGGAAAGAAAATGAATTTTTTTGGAAATTAGAATGCTTGTGATGACTTGATTCCTAATCCGATTCTGACACGGACTCCTAAAGTCTCTGGTTAGGCCTGTATGCCTAGATGAAGTGTGATAAAAATTCCTATTCCCGTGGTGACTAGGAAAGGGATTTTCTCAAATGGCTAAGTTTTGCGAATTTTAAAATGAGAATTTGAAGAGAGAGAGATATACCGACTGACTCGACTCTGGACGCGACAAGACGAGTTGACAGACACGACTGGACTCTCTAAGGGTTGGACCGTGACTCAGTAGGGAATGGGCCACCTAATATGACAAGACTCTTAAGTTGCGCTATTCCGTAGCCTAGGCGAGGGCAACACGGTCGAATCCTCGGAATGAGACTGTTTCCGTACGACAGGGCTTTGTGGTAGCAATGTCGTAGGCTGGTGTTCTTTTGGATATTCTTTTGATTTAGGGGTACATTCCCAAAGTGGGTATTGCTTCGAGTCCCTGACCAATTCTCGTCTTCAACTGAGCCGAGTACTAGGACACACTATAGAAAGGAGGCTAGATCTTTATTCTTTGAATTTATCTGGATTTTGTGAGTGGATGGAGAACTTCTGCCTAGGAGAAGCCCCCAGGATGACAAAGCTAGCTGCTGAGAACATGACAGTGTCGTGACCGGAATGATGATGCTTTTTCGAATTTGTGTGAATGTGAATGGTTGTGTCTTTGTCGAAAGGCTGCCTACGTATTCACGTATAGTGAAATCAAACCAAGCCGTAGTTCAGTATTGAAAGATGTATTATGATGCCTAGCTTATTAGGGCTTTGTGTGTAACTAGCCATAGCAATGGTGTAGGCTAGGTGCATTCTCAATGATGTCTTGACCAAAGAGCTGGAATAGTTAAGATGTTGATTCTGTGACTGTGAGCATTCTCCGGGATAGCCCCCAGAGGTGGTGTGAACTATTTGGGCATGTTCTATGCCGACTGCAAGTTGAGTTCCCGTGTTTGGGGCTGGTAACTGGTTTAGATGTTTTTGGAAATGTGGAGCTAGGTCGCAAGTGGCTTTGATGTTTCGAAATCTGGAGCTCGATTTTGTGGAGCTAAAGCTTCGAGGGTAAGGTATTGTAATGTGGTAGGAAAGGGGGAAGTCGAGTAAAAATGACTCGGACTTCGATCGGGCAGGTTGATAATGCGGGATCTGGTTTCCATGTCTGGCCCTAAAGGTTAGGGTGTATCCTATGGAGCTTGAATCCTCAAAATTCTGGGCTGTCTCTAGCCTAGGTCTCGAGAAGGTCTTGAGGGTTGTAATGTGGGAAGGCTAGATGTGGTGTTAGCTGACCAGCTTGACTGTCTCTCCCCCATTGGATGGTATGGGTATTGATAATGTTTGAATTGACCGTTTCACGGTCATGGGTTTTTGAATTCTTTGGGTTGACCTCTTAGCCCCGGTCATGGGATTCTTCATTTGAGTTGACCGTGTCTGGTCGAGAGATGTTGATAATTCTTTTTTGATCATGGCCAGCTTTTTTGTTTTGGCCTTTTGTTTTTTTTCTCTTGGACTTTTGATTTTTTTGTCCAGCTTTTTTTTTTGTCGGTCAGACTAACACCTAAGGTAGGGACTGGCTAGTCTTATTGGATGGGTGTTTATTGTGGGAAGTGGGTTTGCCTCCCGTCTTGAACCCAAACTAGAAGACTACCCAGATTTGTCATAGGATTCGATATGCTCCTGCTACGAGTAGTTATGTGGCTTTCTATACCAGACATGGAATAGGTAAAAGGAAAACACGGGCTCGGTTTCCTGCAGTCATTATAGATGTGCCTATAATAGTCACGTGCGTGTGCTCACAGTGTATGATGGTGTTCATCATGTTCTCGAAAACACATAAGGAAAGTATGTATGAGAAATAGAAAAACTGATTTTATTGAATTTTGAAAAAAGAGGACAGAATACAACTGACTTTGACTCTGACTTTGATTTGGAAATGAGGATGTAGGGTATCCTAGACTCGAACTCAGACTTAGACTCGAATCAAAACCGGACTCGGACGCTCGGGTTGTTGTTTTTTTTTGGTAAGGTCTTTGATTGGAGAGAAAGACGGGTGCCACGACTCGCCTAAAGTCGGCTTTGCGCAAGTGCAAGAGAGGGAGTCAAACTAGACACGGCCCGGGGTGACGGGTCGACAAAGACTCTTGGACCGGGATACTTGAACGTTGATCTAGACGAGGTAACGACTGCGAATTGGACTCGAGCTACATAAGGGTGAATCCGAAAATGGGGGCTACCGAGTTTGACCGTATCACGTGCTCGGACCAACCATGGTGACCTAACCCTAGGTGACTCGAGTATTCGTAGCATAGGTACGACACGAAGAAGGCATCATAAGGACGCCGGTGCAGGATGAACGTAGGGTACCCCTTAAGGTGACCGTGGTTGACTGCTCGGGTGGAGGACAGCCCCCGAGTGAGACTAAAGACTTTGATAGGACTCAAATGGTGCGACATCTAAGTGACTCGAAAGTGGGGTACGTGAGCCAACACGTGTAAGACTTGATCCTTAGAGCAAACGCGGTTGATCGCCCCGCTAAAGGGTAGCCCCCGAGTGGGACTGAAGACCAACTCCTAGACGGGTGACTCGTGGATGGTGGACTCTCCCTGGGTTTTGGCAAAGTGGGCCTAGTCCCGTTCGAAGAAAGATCTGTGTGTGAAATCCCCAGACTTTGGACTCGATTGTGTAAATGGGCTTCCCTTTGTAGGAGTTTGTCCTACGTAGGTGGACCGTGCCTTGACAAATAAGGTGGACTTGGGATGGGGTAGAAACTCGTGATGTAAGATCGACGGAGTTTCGACGCTATAGATTCTAACAACTTATGACAAGACCCGACACTGCTAAATACGGGAAGTCCTAAGAAGAAGAAAGTTTTGAAAAGGGAATTTGGATTTGAAAACCGAGCAAGGTCGGATTGGAAGGCCCGATTTTTTTGAAAAATCGAAAAAAATGTTACCGGGCCGAGATTTTGAATTTTTTTGGAAAGTTTGGACAGCATACCGGCTAAAAATAGGCTATTTTGAGTCAAAATCATAAGTCCTAAATTTGGTAGCTTTCCGGGTAAAATAGATGGGTTTGAAAAGATGCGGGTTTTTGAAAAAGACGGTTTTTGAAAGACGACTTGTAAATCAGGTAGCACGTAGTCATAGAAACAGTATAACGACGCCATGTATGCTCTTAGTCTAAGTCTCGGTCGGTCGAATAGGGTCTATACCAACGACGATACCTTTCTCGCAAATCAGGACGGTCTTCCTAAGCCGAGTTGGTCTTAGAACCTGCCATAAAACCCATGCGAGTTCCGCCATCGAAGTCTTTAGTGCACCCATTTAGAAATGCACCGCGGTATAGTGGGACATCGGTCACAAGTAACCGGCCCGGGCAAGAATTGGGTTATGCATGAACCATTGAACTAAAACGTGTACATTACTATTCGAACGATTTCTTTTCGAGTCTCACCCTGAGGATGCCGATGGTAAGTGACTCATCAGTTGATCCCCAGCGGAGTCGCCAAATTGTGGACATGACATAGGTCCACCCCAACGCGGCCACTCGCGGGTTTGGGGAGGCGAATGAATCTCCATAATGAGATGGTCAAATTGAAATTTAAATCGAAGTAGGAGTCGCCACCGAACTTTGTGGGAGTTCGGGCCCGTTCGAACCCACTCTATGTCGTAGTGGGCCGTATACAAAATACGGCCCATTTCCGATGTGAGAGTTTATCGGGCTCGTCCCTTTGCATTACGATACCGATACCGACATAATCGGATACCGTGTATTGAATGACTCTCGTTGCCAATGGATTCGGACATCCGGAAACCATGGTTCTGAGTAAGGGGTGAGGGTACGTGTTGGGAAGTTCACTAAGAACACCCAACCCCGCCCGCACTTAGCGGCCTTTACTAAGATATCGTTCGTTTTTGGTGTACACGCGTTAATTCGACGGTTGAATGATATGCAAAGATTATTTTCCCTAGACATGTGAGAGAAAAATAAATGGGTTGCTAAGTCGTTTAATGCATATTAAACTAATAACGTCAAAGTTATTTTAGCATGTGAAGTTCGCTTTAGTCTAATAAAACAAACGATAAAAATAAATCGCTACAAACAAGGAGCAAACGATTTAGTAACGGTTGAATAAATCGAATAAAGATGTAAATACGATAATATGCATGATTTTGGAAAAGATTTTATGACGCGCGAAAAATACTTGTCGAAATTTGAAAATATACCGAGAAAACCGCTGTTTTATGTTAGAAAACGATGCTGAAAAAAAAAATCGGAAAAGACGAGAAAACAGGCCGCGGTTTACAGCAGTCCGCGCGACTCGCCCGGGAGGGGAGCGACTCGTGCGGGTGACTGTCTCGGATTCGGTTTTCGAACATTGATAATTTTGATAAGTCGCGTACAAATATGGATTAATTTATACTCGATTTATGTTTTCGATATTCGTCGTATTCGATATTCGATTATGAAATCGATATCAAATAGTCGGAAGGTTTTTAGAAAAGGTTTTGAAAAAAGAAAAGTTTGCTTTGAACGAAAAGAAGAAAAAAAGAAATTTGAACGAAAAGAGAAAAAAAGATGTTAATTCTTTTCGCGTAAAATCGTCGAATTTGGTTTAAAAAAGATGTAACGATTTTTTTTGCATCAACGAGTTTTAATTAATTTAGTTCTTGTTGGATACGATATTTGATTAGAAAATCAATATCATATTTTAAGAACGTTATATAAAAAGAAATAGTTTTTTGAAGTACCGATTATTAGAAATAATAAAAAATATGTGACGAACGACCCATATTAAAAATACAAAATGACCGACGACGCAACGGAAAGAAAGAAGAAAAAACGTGGAGAAGGAAGAGAAAAGGGAAAGAGTCGGGTTTGATTTACACCCTCAACCTACATGCTTTGCTTTCTCGGTATAGAGCTCGTCGGACGGTGGCTTAGGCACGGGAGCGTCGAGATGATGTGGATGAGTTTAGGATGGTGCGTTTTTTTATGTGTGAGGTGACGGATTCGGCCGGATGGTGGGGTCGGGTTTCGTCGGTATTCTGGCAGTATTTCGGTGCTTCTTTGGATGTATGTCGAGATTATTTTTTTGCTAGATGTCGAGGATGTATGAATGATAGATGTATATTTCATGTATGGGAATAATTGATCGCCTATTGATGGATAGTTTCTGAATGAATTGTGTTGAACAGAGGGTCCTATTTATAGGCGAAGAGGTTTAGGAGAGGTATCTTGCTTAGACAACAAGAAATACCGATTTGGATAGGAAACGCGAGAGTTCGAAAGGAACGAGAAGTCCGTTGCTTGGGGAGGAAGCAAGGAATTTCGGCTGGTTGGGGGGAGTTGGCCGAGTATTTTGATGCTCGGTCGGTAATTGATTCAGTTTTCGGATAGAATTCCTACTTGAGATCGAATTCTATCCTTAAACGGATTTGTTTAATATTTTTTGAAGCTGATTTTTTGTGGTGTTTGAGACCGAATCAGCCACGTGAGGTGTCACGGCTGACTCGTGTGTCTCGAGAATATTTTTGACCGGGTTTTGACTCGGTCGCTAAAAGACGGTTTTACCCCTGGTGTCGGAATCGACCCAAATTAGTCTCATTTGACTCGAAACGACCCACTGGGCCTGGATTTGAGGTTGATTTTGTAAGATTTGTACTCCGTAATAAGCCCAAGCCAAATGTCCATGATTTCGAGCCCATATCCGAGTCCATCAAAGCATGTTTGCGTCCGATCATCATCGGGTGTTTGGCGGGAACTACTATAGACACCTGGCTGTCAAAATGTGGGTGTCTACAATAGGACGTCTTCCCAAAATAATATCAATTTTAATAAATCTGAGAATAATACGTATTATTGGAGTAGTTAAACCAGAGTAGTATAGGTGACCGGTTACCTGTAGAACCCTTCTACCTTCCTTTTTCACCTTTAATTTTATTTAACGGCAATAATATCAACTATAGAGCGTCTTCCAAAAATAATTCCAATTTTAATAAATCAGAGAATAATACGTATTTTTGGAGTAGTTAAACCATAGTAGTATAGATGACCAGTTAGCGGTAGAACTCGTTCACCTTCCTTTTTCGTCTTTAATTTATTTCATATTACTTCACTCTTTTCACTTACTCAGTGTATGAGGCATTAAACGTTATTAATGTCCTCTGTCTTTCTGTTCTTTCAAGTCTTCAACCTCACCAAATCTAGCTAACAACACAATCCTACACCAAAATCAACACGTTAATCTAAACGAAACGTATAGAAAAAAAATTGAAGAATGATGAAGAGTGATGGAGAGAGAGGATGAAGGAGAGAAGGAGGAGTAGACTTGACAAAACTAACCCGACCCGAATAAGCCAAACTAAACCCGACACGACACCCGAATTGAAGACTAGATTTTGACCCGTAATCCGAATTGACTTGAGCTAACCCGACTATTAT
This sequence comes from Agrostemma githago, assembly GCA_958450325.1. Lineage (NCBI taxonomy): Eukaryota > Viridiplantae > Streptophyta > Magnoliopsida > Caryophyllales > Caryophyllaceae > Agrostemma > Agrostemma githago. The sequence goes on along the minus strand of OY288239.1, from coordinate 24,562,117 downwards.
TATAGAAAACGAGTCGATATCCCTAAAAAAAGTTGAAAATAGCAAACCCGAGAATGACGCGAACCCAAAATTATCCGACCCAACCCGAAGTCAACCCAATTATTATAACCAGAATGTGGCCCGATGCGAAGGTGACCCTACACGATTCACCTGTTATCCAGGTCTAAGGAGGAGGATGGAGGATAAGTAGCAGGTTAAATATTAATTGGGTGACCTGATTTACCAGGTTATAAACTCACTTATACTACTCTTCTTTAACTAATCCAATAATACGTATTATTCTCAGATTTATGGAAATTGGTATTATTTTGAGAAGACGCCCTATAGGTTGTATTATTGTCGTTAAATAACCCTATATATATATATATATATATATATATATATATATATATATATATATAGAGAGAGAGAGAGAGAGAGAGAGAGAGAATAAGGTCAACAATTTTTTTAAGTCTATATTAAAGTTACAGATGACATACGATAAAGTTGCATTTGTTCAAAATTGATATGTAACTATAACATTCAGCACTTTTATCACTTCAAGTGATAAAGTGCATTTATCACTCATCTCGTATAACTTTAAGCACTTTTTGTGTAACTTTAACACTGGAATTTATGAACTTAAAAAAATTGTTGACCTTATTTGAACCCCCCTCTCTCTCTCTCTTTATATATATATATATATATATATAGAGTCAAGATCCGGTGAGAACCACAACTCGTTGAGAACCGTGAGAACCTCAATAAAAACTCAATTATTATTTTTTTCGAAAATTTAGATGACTAATTTAGTCTTAGCTTAATTTATTCAAATGTTTTATTAGGCATAACTAATCATATTTTATTAAAAATATTAAGAAAATTGTTATTTATTCACGAAAAGTTGAAAGGGTACACTGAAATGCAATTTAGGTACACTAAAAGTGCAATAAGGTACATCAAAAAAATTAGGTACACTAAAACGAATATTAGGTACACTAAAATTATATGTTTCCGTTTCCGTCACTAAACAAGATTTTTTTTACCGAAAAATATGTTACCCACCCATTAAATTGTACGACGAATTCAAATATGTCATTAAATTTCGAAAAAAATAATAATTTAATGGAGTTCTCAAAGTTCTCATCAAGTTGATGGTTCTCACATGATCTTAAATCTATATATATATATATATATATATATATATATATATATATATATATTTACATACATATATGTATTTACATACATATATGTATTTACATACATATATGTATATAGGAAGGATCAAGTGAATCCACTTATCATAATTTAGTACGTGAGTCCTCATCTGAACCCTTAAATTAGTGATAGATTAATGGTTAAGATTGTTTTGTCAATTAAGGAAATAACTAACTAAATCTTGGTAATATTTTATTTTTTTTCTCTCTCCTCCTTAATTATCTTAATGCAAATCTTTTCTCTCCCATCAAATTTTTAACTACATTTTTCTATCACACAACAAGTGCGTTGTTTCATCTTCATTTTCACCAAAAAAAAGCATCATTTCGCTACTGCCATGTTACTCTAACTCATACAATGTGTTACTCTAATTCATGAATTGTGTTACTTTAACTCATAAAATCTATTATGTTACATAATAGTGTCTTACAAAAACAGTACGTTGCAAAATGTATGTTTATATTAAAGATACTCCAAAACAAAAATTATAAAACTCCATTATAATTCCAATTTTTTCACACCTGCAGTTACTCTAAGAACTTGATATTGGTAATCAAATTATACTCATAAATTGTGCTACTGTAACTCATTATGTATGTTACTCTAACGCATAATGTGTGTTATTCTAACGCATAATGTGTGTTATTCTAACGCATTTTACATCAATAAATTGGTAGAAGAGTTCCAACTGAATCAACTTCATTACAATTCCAATGTTTCACACCTGTTACTCATAATCTGTGTTACTGTAACTCATTAAGTATTTACTCTAACGAATAATGTATGTTACTCTAACAATATACTATTCTACTTAGAATTCTGCTTCTTCATCCTCCTCGTCCTCTTATTCTTCTCCTTCATCATCATCATCGTCAGAAGCTTTGATTTAATCCAACCACCGTGCCATCTTTTCGTTGTGTACCTCCTGACATCGAATCCACAAGCCAATGCGTAGATTTTATAGAAGTTTACTGACTCATCCACGTCCTTGAAGATCTGCTTATGTATGGAGCAAACTCTCACCCACATCCCTACACCATTCATGTGCTTTTGCGTCTACTGAAAAATAATAACAGTGCGAATAAACGTGGCGAAAAAGAAACAATCAGAACTTGAAATTTGTATTAAAGTAACAGATGTCAAGAATTAAAGTAACAGATGAAGTGCATTGAAATAACACTGGATTCAATTAACAGAGGATGCTTATACACCAGGTATAAAGTAACAAAGGTTACACAGACATTAAAGTAACAGATAGTGTGAATTAAAGTAACAGATAATGTTCATTAAAATAACACCAGGTATAGGTTAATGCAAAAAATTCATATAATGATCAGGAATGAGAGTTGACGCAATATATTTCTTTGAATGAGGGCGATATTCTTTGATATTATTTCCTATTTTGAAGTCAATCACGTCTCATAATTATAGGAAGCAATATCTTTCTTTTTTATTTTTTATTTTTTTATATGGCGGTATTCTAAATCTTTTTTGTCACTCCAATGCATTACAGTAACAGATGAAAAGAACTAAAGTAACAGATGAAGTGCGTTGAAGTAACACGAGATTCAGTTAACAGTACGTGCATTAAAATAACAGAGGTTAGTCATTAAAATAACATATTGTGTATATTAAAGTAACACAGTATGTGTATTACAATAACTCCATATATTTGTTCGTGCGTAAAATTCATATAATGCTTAGACCTTTTTGTGTTACATTTTTGTGTTACTCTAATTAAAATTAGGTGTTACTGTAACTCAGAACGTATGTTACTTCAACGCCGTGTCTGTTTCAATAGAAAACAAAACAATAGTATCAGTGAAGCTTAAGAAAAACCTAAAGAATAAACAAAACAATAACACGAGAGTAATGGACCATTGATATGAACCGATGAATAATCAAATGAATAAAATTTCACCTTTTAACAAATACAAAAATTTGGAATCTATACTTACAAGAGAGCAATAAACCAGATATGAATCTATGATGGATGGAATGACCATGAAAGCAATATCGACATGAAAATCGACGAAAAACATGAAAGCAAACTGGCGCAAATTAAGATGATGAATAAAAATTGACACAAAATATGAAAGCAATAACGAAACTCACCATTGTTATAGTCGATGAATTGATTATCAATAGTTGATGAAGATGTCGCGATTATTGAATCCATAGTAACGGGATTTCGAGCACAAATTTGAATGAATGAATGAACGTGATATTGGAAGCGTTTTTGTTTTTTTAGGTTTTGATGAACGTGAATGAATGTTGAATGAGTGTGATATTATTGTTTCCTAAAATTATGGGAGTTATTTTAGGAAGCTGTATCTCCTCTTTTTATTTAATTTTTATTTTTTTAATGCAAATATTATGATGCATCTTGTCCATCCATTCTCATCCCATTCAATGGATGGGATGAGGACTTAGGGACTCATATATAGATAAGGACTCATAAGAGCCTTACTATATATATATATATATATATATATATATATAGAAAAGAGATCAAGGGAGTTTGGTGAAAAGTGGGAAGTTGTGTTTTTGGCCCTTGATCTTGGGTTGAATGGATGGCTTAGATGGATGATGTGTAAAAAAAAAAAGAAAAAAAGGAGACAACAAACTGACAAGCAGCAGTAGAGAGAGGGAAGGAACCCTCAACCTCAATCACACATCGCAGCAGTGGAGAGAGGGGAGCATCCTCTCCTCAATCAAACTCTCCCTTCTTCATTACTTCCCTCCTCTCCTTTTCAATTCATTTCCCTAATTCAATTCATCTCTCCCTAACAAAACTCCATCAAATAAGCTCCATTAATAACTCCGGTCATACTCCGTCAACAACTCCGATCATACTCCGTTTTTAACACAACATGACGGATAATTATACCAAGGTATGTTTATGCATAAACTTTGATCATCTTCATTTTTTTTAGCTTCTTCTTCATCCTCATCTTCATCTTCGATCATCTTCATCTTCTTCAAACTTCTTTTTATTTTTCATATCTTTTTTTTTGGTACTTATAAAATTATTCATCTTCATTGTCTAAAAAAAAGAACAACTTCATCTTTAAGATGAAGTTGTTCTTTTTTTGTGGGATGAATGGAGTTTGAAGATGAAGTTGTTCTTCTTCATCCTCATCTTCATCTTCGATCATCTTCATCTTCTTCAAACTTTTTTTTATTTTTCATATCTTTTTTTTTGGTATTTATAAAATTATTCATCTTCATTGTCTAAAAAAAAAGAACAACTTCATCTTTAAGATGAAGTTTGAAGATGAAGTTGTTCTTTTTTTGTGGGATGAATGGAGCTTGAAGATGAAGATGAAGATGAAGATGAACAAGTCATTTACTGCGTAATGTTTTTACAGAATTGCAAAGTCACACTCATTATGTTGTACAGTCACACTCATTATGTTGTAGAATCACGCAGATGTACACTCATTGTAGTCACATATTCAGTTGTATAGTCATACTCATTATGATGTATAGTCACACTCGCTATGTTGTAGAATCACGCAGCTGTAGAATACCTTGGGATTAAGGTATCATTCGTTGAATCATCTTCATCTTCATGCTTGTTTTATTTTTCATAATTTTTTTTTTGTATTTATAAAATTATTCATCTTCATTATCCAAAAAAAAAATGAAGGTTGAATATGGATGAATGGATGTTAAATATTTAATGAATGTTTAGATATTTTCATTTTTTTAAAGTCATAGTCGTTCATTCATCCATATATATTCAACTTTCATTTTTTTGGATAGTGAAGATGAATAATTTTATAAATACAAAAAAAAAGGTATGAAAAATAAAACAAGCATGAAAATGAAGATGGTTAAACGCATGATACCCTAATCCTAAGGTATTCTACAGCTGCGTGATTCTACAACATAATGGAGTGTGACTATACAACTTAAAGTGTGTGACTATACAACTTAAATTGTGTGACTTTTTTCAGGTATTTTTTATCTACATTCAAGTTTCCACGTTCGTCAAATCCCTACTTCCGAACCTCGATGATACATTCATTAAATAATCTTCATTCAACTGTGTGACTATACAAATTATAACATTCATTAAATATTCAATCTTCATTCATTCATATTCAACCTTCATTTTAATCCATATTTAATCTTCATTTTTTTTTTGGATAATGAAGATAAATAATTTTATAAATACAAAAAAAAAAGTATGAAAAGTAAAACAAGCATGAAGATGAAATGATTGTGAAGGTATTCTACAGCTGAGTGATTCTACAACATAAAGAGTGTGACTATACATCATAATGAGTGTGACTATACAACTTAATATGTGACTACAATGAGTGTACAGCTGCGTGATTCTACAACATAATGAGTGTGACTGTACAACTGAAAGTGTGTGGTCTTGCAATTTTGTAAGAACATTACGCACTAAATAACTTGTTCATCTTCATCTTCAACATTCATTCATCCCACAAAAAAAGAACAACTTCATCTTCAAATTCCATCTTAAAGATGAAGTTGTTCTTTTTTTTTGTGGATAATAAAGATAAATAATTTTATAAATACAAAAAAAAAGATATGAAAAATAAAGATGATGAATATGAAGATGAATATGAAGATGATGAAGAAAAAGAAGCATGAAGATGAAGATGAAGATGAAGATGATGAAGAAAAATAAGCATGAAGATGAAGATGAAGATGAAGATACCTTCGTATGATGATCGACGTTACTGACGGAGTATGTTGGGTTAAAAACGCAGTATGGTCGGAGTAGTTGACGGAGTATGTTGGGTTAAAAACGCAGTATGGTTGGAGTAGTTGACGGAGTATGGTCGGCAGGGGCGGATCTAGGAATCGAAACTATCTAGGGCTAAATTGATTCGACAATTTTGTCATGGTTAGGCGTGAAGCTGATTTTTTACGAGATACTAGGATTTTCTGAAATTTATATCACTAACTTCTAAAAATAATCTAAATATTGCAAAATTCACACTCATATATTCCCTCTCCTCCATTCAATTCTTGACATGATGACCGTTTTTGTGAGGAGAAATAGTGGGCCTATGTAAAGAATTGAATGGATGGGATGGAGTATTCCGTAAAATACTTCAAATACGGAGTACAATATAAGGATGAAAGGTCCTTAATTCTACTAAAAAGAATTCATTAGTATACAAGTAAACACAAGTTCTCAAATGAGACACTCTCACAATGTTAACGTAAGACCTTTCGTATACGGAGTAAGAGTTAGTTACGAAGTACATTAATCAATATTTCATCATTTAATTAGTTGTTTTATGAGTACAATCTAAATTGACACGGTCTCTTTCTTTTAAGAAACCTTTTGCATAGTTTAAACCGGAAAAAAAAAAAACTTATGATCCTCACCATTTTAATACTTTTTTCGTCTCGTTCATTTATTGTTTTTTTATTAAAATATTTCTCTTAAATAATACTATAAAAGAACAACAAATGAACGAGGGGCTATAATACATTCTTTTTTGAAAATAAAATTGTAGTGTCAAATTTTTGATACATTTTCTACAATTATTTATCTACTTTAGATCAATTAATGACATTTAAAGCAAAACCCAAAGCAAAATTGTAAATATGAAGCACAATTAATGGACAAGCAATTTGAAAATGCAACAAACAGTTCGTAGGATTTGAACCATAGACCAACACAACCACCAACCATCCACCTTACCACCTGTGCAACATTCCTCCTGTGCTTATTGTGGTACATAAATTTTATAATTTCTGAAATACTTCTTGGGCTATAGCCCATACAGCCATGGGCTGTATCCGCCCCTGATAGTCGGAGTAGTTGACGGAGTATGGTCGGAGTTATTAATGGTGTGGTCGGAGTTATTAATGATGATTATTTGTTGGGTTTTGTTAGAGAGATATGAATTGAGTTGATAAATGAATTGAAAATGAGGGGATTGGAAAGTGTATGAGGGAAGTAATGTAGGGATTGATTTGGGTGAGGGATGTTTCCCCCTCTCCACTGCTCAGTTCATTGTTTCCTTTTTTTTTTTTTTTTTTAATAATTGAACCCCATCCATCCATCCATCCACATTAGGATGAATGGAGGGGATCAACACTAAGCAACTCTCCAAGAGTTGCTAACTCCCCTGATGCCTCTCTCTCTATATATATATACCTAAATCGCTCAATAACCCCCTTATATTCCTGGATCCTTTAATTTCCTCGCACAGAGGCAAAGAAAGCTATAAACTTGAAGCAACCTTATACAGAGTACAGTATTATTTTTCAACTGCTTTTTTTCGAAAAAAAGAGAAAGGAATAGGGTAGAGGGAGCAATTCGTTGGAGGGGGAAGGTTACGAAAGTGAAAATTGCATTACGAAAGACTTTGTTGTCCTTACAATATTACACAGTGTTCACTTATTCATTTTCCCTATTGTAGATGGGAATCTTTCTCTAAATCTGACAAACTAGAGCTAAAAATAATAAGAGGCATACTAGCAAAAGCACCCCATGCACATACCACTGAGCACTGCCTCATCTCTTCTTTTACCATGGCTGGACTAATAACAAGGGGGGAAGAGGGCGGCATACACCCCCAAAAAATAAAATAAAATAAATTAGAGCAGCCTCCAGATTTTGAGACATTCGGAGATTCGGCATCTGAGTGAAGGAATCGCCCAACATTAAATCATGTAGCTACTTCATCGACTTCAGAGTGGAAAACAAAACTTGGAAAGGTAGTTGTGATATCCCTGAATGCATTTGAATGTTAAATAAATCAGTAACAATTAAAAGTGTGAAACCTATTAATCCACAGTTACATCTGATGCATGTATGAGAACTCTCAGGTTCAAGAGATCAACAACTATGCATACCTGAGATACTGCAGTGTCATTATTTTCAGTAAAGAGGGATTTTTTGACACAAACTGCTGCCACTCTGATTTATCGATCTTTCCATCTTGATTTACATCAGCCTCTTCAAATGTCTGCTCAAATACAGGCAGCAAATAGAGGTCATCATCTGAATTGTTTGGTAAATTATCATTAGTCAGGTACTTGAACGCTTGCCTTATCGAGAATAATTTCAATCGTCTCATCTGCCAATTTCAATTCAGATTCACACAGAATTGCAATCAACATTTGTCTCACCTGCACAAATTCTCTTTTTTTTAAACAACTCTGCAAAAATGCTTTGCTTGACATCTCAAGCAATTTTTTTCAATATATTCACATGGTATCTGGTCGAGGAATTAGTTTAACAACTATTCTTAAATTTCTTAATGATGTTAATATAGCCCACGCAAAACTTAATTTTCCAGAGAACAAAACCGAAGTCCCCGCAAGTAAGAGAAGTGAACAAAAACAAAAAACAAAAAACGAAAATCAAACGTCACCCACATGCAATACTGGGCTCTCATGCAATTTTAAAATTATTTTGTGACCAACAGCCCGCAATGTAACAACTTTTTGTTCTCATTTGTTTCTCATTTCCATGCCTATTCATTTGTTATTGTTATGCATCGAGGTCATCCAAATAAATCGTAGGAAGATTAATTTTAATTCATCCTAGTGCAATAGCAACCCAAACAATCACAATGGTTTCTGATATTGGTTCTCTTCATATATCAATTTTTTCAGTGACAGACAATCATCACTGTAGGCTCGTAGCGGAATAAATTGACGAAGTTAACAAGACCAGAACAAATAGTCTAAATATATCACCACTTTGTCTGGCTTACAAGAAAACAACCATGACGCATACTGCAACAACATGCCATACTTACTGGAACAGCAAGACAGAAGCAACTGGCTAGCATGAAGCAGCCCACAAGACAAAGTAGCAGTATGCCAGGCAAGCGAAGTCAGTGTTTGGTTTGGCTCATATTGGATACATTATGCACTGTACACATGGCTTGCTGGGGTGGGTCATCTGGGATTCAAGTCTGTCTCACGTATCGCTGGCTGGTCATTTTGAATATAGGTCAGGAAGTTATATGTTGGAGCGTTCGCCGTTCGGGTTTCAATTCTAGTCATTTACTCCCTCCGTCCCTAAATGATTGTCCCATTTCCCTATTATTTGTGAGGAGTATTTTAATGAAATGTGACAATCTTAGTGGGACGGAGGTAGTAAGTCGTAAAAATATGTGCGTCTTTTTGGGATAAATTTTGTGCAAAGATAGTCCATCCAAGTCATTTTGGGTTGGGTGATTTTGTTCCAGTCATTTTTGAACGAGGGTTGTTTGTTCATCCCACATAACCAGAGTCGGTCCTGAGGGATGTTTAGATAGGTGGTGGACGAGGACCGACGTTTAAAAATACCCAATTATGGGGAAAAAATGTATATAATGGACTAGTATGTTTAAATATCTATAAACAAGTTGTTGGAAACTCTTTACTTTTTAACATATCAATTATTAATTTTAGGGATTTTCTAAATGGTGCCCCTTTGTTTTTAGCTTTTCTATATCGTACCCCAACACTTTTATAATCACATTATACCCCTCACTTTTGGTGTATTATGTCTCTATACCCTTAATGACGTTTTCAGTCTTTTTTTACTTCCTTTTTCCGTTAATTGTGCTGCTTATACAAAAAAGGGAGGTTTAAGATTAACATAAACAACCACTTAAACATAGTTAAAGCAACACGACTAACGGAAAGGGGAAGTCAAAGAAGACGGAAAATATCATTAAGGGTATGGAGACATAATACCATAAAAGTGAGGGGTACCATATAGAAAAGCTAAAAACATGGGGTACCATGTAGAAAATCCTTTAATTAAATTAGTTAACTATTTCATTTTAAAAAACGTGTGTTTTGTGACGAAGATTTGTCTCTCGCAATATTTTCGCTAAAATGGCGGCGTATACTCAACTATTAAATATATTAAATTATAAATTCAATTACGGCATGTTTGGAAACTTGGATTTGGATTTGAATTCCGGATTTGAAATGTTTGAGCGTTTGGAAACCTTGGGATTTGGATTTGAAATTTTAACCAAATCCAACCTAGTTCAAATTTGGTTTTCTCAAATTCCTAGTATATTGATAGTCATTTCATCAATTTCGTCACTTGTCGTTTCTTTGTTTTTTCGCATAATTTTGTCATAGTATTTGTTTTTCTTTATTTATTTCTTTTCCCGTATTTGAACATTTACATTTTTCTAATGAAAAATTTAAAAAAAAAAATTGGTGAACTTGACCCAACTTCACCCGCCCAAAATCCAAATCCAAATCCAAATCCAAGGGTACCCAAACACCATTTTGGATTTGGATTTAGATTTGAATTCTAGAAATTCAAATAGAGGAATTGAATTCTTGATATTCAAATCACTTCCGAGTACCCAAACGCAACATTACGAAAATGGGATAATGTCTTGAAACGTGTATTTTAATGAATTTTTTTAACAACATATACAATCTTTTTCATTAAAATAATTCGACAAATTATGAAACAAAAAAATCACTACGATAAAATAGTGAAACTACTTCCTCCGTTCACCCAAATTCATTACAGTTATTTTTTGGGTGCTTTTAAATACAATCTCAAAAGTAAGTTAAAGATATTATATAAAAAAATCAATTAATTGTAGACTGGTATAGTTATTTTACTAATAAAAAATTGTCCTAAAAAAGAAATGCAAAAGAATATGTCAAAACACACTAAAGAATTGGGTGAGACGGAAGGGTGACAAACAAACAAAAAAAAATTAATTTAATGAAACAAAAAAAATTGAGCTAATGTGGACGAAACATAAAAAATTAATTTTATGATAGATTATCTTTTCATTTAAATAATTTAATAGATTGTGATATACAAATTAAAAAAAATATTTACTAGTCATAATGGTATAATTTTGATAATAAAAAAAGAGAAATAACTTAATGATATCATTAGTTTCGAGTTATGAAGAATTCTTTTATCTCAAAGGTATCTAAATATAGTTTAGATAATTCATTTCTAAACTTTATTTTACAAAAGTATGAGACTACGAGTATATAAGAGAATATAAGTTCGTATAAAGTACAATCGTTGCATCATGGTCCATATATTCTTTCTATGAGGTTTTCTTTCTATTTTCTAAGTAATATCTAGAATTATGTGTTTATTAGTATAATTATATTTATCATTTCATAATTGTTAAATAGATCTTAGTATGAAAACACAAAAATGAATACTTTTGTTGTAATGAAGTTGTATTGTAAAACATGATGATAATTATAAAAATTTTGCACGACCCCTATATTGTTAGGGACAGTAATGTAAGAAAACGACTCAAAATATACCTCTTGTCGCTCAATAAATCCAGTGCCATCTAAGTCATAAAGCCTGAATGTGACTGCATTGAAAGAAAGAATAATGAGGTCCGATCAGAAGAAGCTAAAATAGAAAAGTCAGTGAAAATCACAATTCTCAGTGAAACATACAGTCCAACTTGTCTTCTATAGAGGCATTGGGGTGAAAGACGTTAAGCGTTCTGACAAAGTCGCCAAAGTCCACAACTCCTTTCCGTTTAACATCAAACAAATCAAAGATCTGTAAGCAAGCAGCATCAAATGCCATTAGAAGTCAGCTCGTGAGCTTAACTACACAAACAACATCATATAGAGAATTTCCTTGTGAAGTAGAATTCAACCAACAAAGAGTAAACTGGTCCTAAAAGAAATAACATACTCTGTTGGCAAAAAGATTTTCTTTCTTCTTTTTCTTGAACAAAGCAAGTTGAAATTCCTCCTGAAGACAAAACTGCACTTTGAGTACATTATACATTTATACCATTATCCATACAACTAACAAGAACATGGGCGTGCAGATGCACATGGATCAAATTGAAACATTACTTCAAGCAATTTATAAGTATTTATACCAATAATCTAAACCATGTGCATTGTTCAACAGTGAGGGCCGCTAAACATACGTGTATTCTAAATTGATTAAAATAATGTGCCATCATACATATTTTTCTCCCTTTTTTTGAAATCTGAACTACTATATTAATCCTCAGTTGCTTAAAATCTCAGAAAATTCTACCACTTGCACTGTGAAACATAAATATACCAACCAGCAAAAATCATGCAAATGTCTGGCACAAATAAGTCACACACAGGAGGCCCCAATTTTATACTAATAGAGAAGATTGCAGACACTAATTACCTTGCTTATAAGCCCATCGTCAATCACAGAACTGCTAATGCTCTTGAACAACTCGAACAAAGCTTCTACTTCACTAACACTAACTGAAAAATGGACACAAGTAATTCAATTTTAATCTGGATCATAAACGAAACTGCTACCTATGGAAGTTCAACGAGTATACAGGTGTCAAATGATTATATTTAAGGTTATAATAGTGAAAATATAAATGTTAGGGACACACTACCAAGTATTTGTTAATTTTTGCAGCTCGAGGACAGATCTAAAGATTGAAACATAAGTAATGAAAATTTTAATTTACTCCGTACTACTTAATTCTTGTACAAATACAAACATGAATGTATTTCTACTTGTGGAAGGAGTATTATATGGTGCATATAATGATATTTTCCTCTACTTTGCCTCCATTCTATTGTTTGTTGCGAGGAGGGGGTGTTGTACTGGTAAGTGCCGAAGAAGAATTTGACTAATCGAGTGTTGTGTGATGCCAGGTATTGGCAAAATATGCCCTCAAGGTGAATGATCAAATTAACATGGTCTTTACACACGACTATACTATAGTCTACTCAAGTAATCTACCCAGTTTTGTGTTGAAAAGCAGCATGTGTCATCAAGTTTTCTAAGGCCGGAAGACTACCCCGTGTCATATAAATAAAATCAAAATGGTTCTTTACTACTATAGCAGCATAACAAACAAATCAACTTCTCTGAACACCAATCAAAGAGGAGCTTACAAGCAGTTTGTGAAGCGAGGTACACCGGGTCTTCATGTCCAGGTGATTGTTTTTTCTTTGCAGTTGAATGAAAACAACCCATTTTCGTATACCAAAGAGAAGCGAATCCCTCCACTCCACTAAGCACTATGGCTTCTACACATCATCACCAGTAAAACCATCTTGACCTTGCGAATTTTGAAAACACGAAAACAAATTAAATCCGAAATGCAAACTGATTATCACATATATGAACTCTCAACATATTGAACTTTACAACGAGCATCAAGTCTTGGCGGAGAAGGAATGACAGCAATAATGTGGAATGCTTCACAAAAGACAGCCACGCCAAAAACTTCCATTCAAAAAAGCACAATAAAGTGGTCAAAAATAATTTACGACTGCCAACATCAAAGAGCATATTTCAAAAGTCAAATTTATGATCTCAAATTGGACTAATTAGAAAAGTAGTTTTGTAGAAATTTTTCTTTCAACATGACCTCCACTCTTTAATAGTCAACAAAATTACCAAAAAATGCAATCTTTATGACATAATATGAGGTACTCTCCGTTCAAGTCCAACCTTCCCTTTTGTCTAATAGATTATCGTGAATATCGAAAGTTCTTTTTGTTTGTGAATAGTGTCGAAAAGAGAAAGGGAAAGGTTGGACTTGAACGGAGGGATAAGAAACTTAAAAAATCTATCTTAAACTGTGTCTAAAGGAGTATAATTCTAAAGACTTGCAAAATACTCCTTACGAAATAGAGTTAACACCAAAGAAAACAAACAATTACAAAAATGCAAAGCTAAATAAAGATCCAAAACTCCGATTATAATTCAAACTGATACGCATTAGAAACAGCTAAAAAGCGTCAAAAACTTCAATTAAGAATGCATCAAATGCAGATTAAATCAGCTTAAAAGGGTTAAAAATTTGGATCATTATTCTATTGATTACCCATCAAAATCAGCTTAAAAGGGTAAAAAAAAAACACCCATCAAAATTCTATTTGACAGTCGTTAGAAGAATCAGAAAATCAATCACTACGTCTTCAATTTTTCATGGATTGAAATATTGCATTAGTTATAGAAAATGCAAGATACCCCCTAAATTATGATCAAGACATCACAAAAAGTAAGCTGAAATTATAAGGGCATGTAATAATAAACAATAAACAACGACTCACAGGGAAATTGGGGTGAACCGCCGGAAAAATCCGCCGGAATCGCAGCTCTTGTTTCCAACAACGGCCACAAAATACGGAAAAGAAATTGAGGCAGAAAACAAAGTGCTGAGCTAAGGAGAGGGAAATCACGACGAAGGTAAAAGTCGTGAGTCGTAGTTTAATTTTTGTGGAGGTTTTATATGAGAAGGATTTGGCTGAAAATTAGGGTAATCACACAATTAATTTCGACCGTTATTTTAAAAGAGCTGTGATTTATGATGGTTGAAGGAGAGACATCGAATGATCCGACGCGCATGTGAAAAGGGCGGTTTATATAAGATTACAGGTGTACAAGGACTAAGGGACCCTTGTGTTTGTTTATTGGGTGAAAAGTGGCTTTGTGACTTTGGGTAGGTGGCAAATCATGGTATTGGGATTGAGATACATTTTATATGATTTACCTATAAAATTGAGATTGATAAAAAAAAATCAAAAATCAAAAGGAGCAACAACAATCCCTTCTTATCATCAACAACAAACAAAATCAACTTAATCAACAAAAATCCACAACATAAAATGGAGATAGAGGTCATAAATTGAGGTAAGTACTTCTATTTGCAACTCTATTTTAGGGTTTAGTGTTTGTCGATTCATATCTAGAAACACGATATTTGTGAATTGAGTGCCAAAAAAAGGAAATCGACAGTGGGCGTTGGAGGGTCACACCTGAGTCTAGGACTGGGTGTGGCTCCTCTACGCCTCAAGCTGGGAACATGCACACTATGGTCACGCCTGAACTCAGCCGCAAGCGCGGAGGAGCCACGCCCAGCCCTCGACCGATGTGCGCCATCTCAACACCCAACAGGTCGATTTCCTTGACAAAAATCTCGACAATAGAAGTTTGGATACGGTCCTTGGAGAAAGCAAAGACTTGATTCCACTCGGGTTTTTGGTTCTTTTCACAGTGTCTAGTGGTTCCCTTGTAGTTGTCTGGTTTCATTTTCACATAAGGAACACAACTACCTGGTACGCGTCCTTACTTGACCATTCCTTTGCTTTGCCGACTCGGACATAGAGGTACTATAGCTCATGAAACTTGTTTATAGCTGTTGTATTCGGTTTGAGTTTAATTAATTAGTATTTTTTGTGGATTTTTGTGGGTGTCTCTGATTCGCACAAGAATTTTGGTCGGAATTAGATTGCTTTTAAAAATGGGTGTAGCTGCTACACAATAATTGTACGTAGTTGATGTATTCAGAATTTTGATTGTTTTATGTATCGGGTTTCGAGTTATTTTGGTCAAGCACAAAGACACTTGAGATCTTCAGTGTTTAATTAGTAGTTTGTAGTTCATGCCTTCCATCTCAATGTGAATTCCTGATCATGCCATCATATATCTTGAATGTCATGGATAGGTAGTTTGTTTATAATACTTCTGTTTTTCCTTCCCTCGGTAGAAACAGAGTACAGAAGAGCCAAAATAGCTCAAAAATAGTCATGAAAAACTTACGACACTTCTTCGATCATGGCTTCTCTCAACACCCCATTTGAGGGAATGTCCATTGTCTGCCATTTCAGTATTTTTTTTCTAAGTTCGCTTTATCTATCCAATTCAACCCATTTTATATTGAAACAGGTCGTTGCATCTCAAACAAACTTTTTGCTAGTCCCAGTTTCAAGTTCAAGACGAATATTTCTGTCTTGAACAAGAGTTAGTGTATTCCTACCGAGTTTCATAAGGGTTTTTAACATTTTGTTGAAAAATGTTGCTTTTTCCTCAATGAAGGATGCAATGAAAGTTTGTTCATTCTTTGCTAACATACTTCTATATCTGTGCATGGTTTCAATCCCGTTTTCTCTTTGCACCAATCTAATAATATTCTCGTTTTTGCTTTGCATTCTAAAGTCTGTATAATAATAGATATAATGATTTTTTTTATTCATTTAGAAATGTATAATTCGTTTATAATGATTACATATATTGTTTACGAATAGGTATCATGACATTTATATTGATTTAGGAACGTAAATTCGTTATTACTGATTTATTTAAAATTTATTCGTTATTATTGATTTATTTAAAATTTATTCGGTATTTATATGTTACGTTGTATTAATATCTCTTTGTAACAGATGCCTGGCAAGGGAAAGAATGTAGCGGCTGAAGTTTCCCGAGTGAGGAATCGACGGGTAAATGTGTCGGAACGACATGCTAGGACGGAATTTGTTACAGCTTTGGAGATGCATTCGTCCATGCTAGAGGGTACAACAGCGGCCTCGGTTGACATTTCAGCTTTTGAGACTGAGACATGTTCGGGAGAGGAGGAGCATCCAAATGAGCAGTGCTCGAGGGATGAACAAGTTACCTCGTTTAAATATATAAAGTTGACGCAGTCGAAGACGGGGAGATTTGAGCGGTTACATGAGGATGGTTTGAGTAGTGTGGCTGGATCTGGTAAGGGTAAGAGTGTGAAAGACCTTTCATGGATCGTGAAATGTCCATGCCCCAGAGGCCCCTTTCTGCCAGACATGCTTCCTAGCTTTGGGGGTCACATTGTGCACGTTTTGTGATTCTCTTCTAGTGGTGTCCAACCATTGCTGAATACTTATAACCGGGCGAATAAGGTTCGGGGGATGGGTGGGTGGCAGACTAGCAGCTTTCGACAGTGGTTAGGACCACCTTGTCCAGCTATGGTTTTCTGAACCTAGATAGCTGCGTGGCGGACAACATCAACACCCTTCTCATTGCTGCTTTCGTCAAGAGGTGACAGCCGGACACAAACACTTTCCACTTGCGCTTTGGGGAAATGACCATTCTTCTACACGATGTCACACGAATCTTAGGGCTCCGAATTAAAGGTAATATATGCGTTATTGTTGATTCCGCCGGTGAGTTTGTTGATCCCGTTGATCTGATCGAGTTTGTGGGTTTTTCAGGATGACACATGAGCAACTCAAGGAGACTCTTAGGGGTGGGGGGACTGCCCCCGTATTTAGGGGTGGCAGTGTCTTGGCGAGAGCCATGGAGGAAGTGGTGCAGAAGGGGTCGAATGAAATCCTGACACAAGGCTCCCTCTTGCTTTGTTGATAAGTCGTCTGATAGGCTACATTCGCTTGTCTTCCTATTGACGTTGGACGCTGAGAGGGTTAGTAGTTATGTTTGGGGGGCCGGTACATTGGCTTACCTGTACTGACAGTTGGGTTTAGCTTCGACGGTCGACGTGACGGGTATCGCTGGATACTTATCGTTGCTGTAGGCATGAGTATACGAGTATTTTCCAATACTTAGTGATAAGCACATAATATATCCTTCTTTTTAGGCTCGTTTTGTGACCAAACCGGGTGTTTCTGATGCTTATTGTGCACATTTATAGTGTTACGCGTATTTGAACCCGTTTGGTGTTTTTGTGTGAATTTCAGTCTTATTAGGTGATTTGTCATCGCTCGAGTCAACAAGTACTTGGAATTTTGAGAGCCAAAAGAGCGATACTGAAAGACGATTTGACCCTCTAAACCAGACATTCAATGAGCCAAGTAGTCCGTAAAGTATCGAATCCGAGTAGCGGGGTCCCGATACTTGTCGAAGAATAAAGGAGCAAAAGCAAAGAAGAAAAACCCAGAAAAAGAAGAAGTGTAGAAATAAAGCTCAAGAGGAGATCATACTGCCAGGCGCAGACGGTGAAGGTTTAGCGCAGTCTGCGCAGAACCATGACGGAGTCTGTGCAGAAGTCGGCGTAGTCTATGGAATTCACCCTGCACAGTCTGCGCATATCCACTTATTCACATGATTCCACTAGTAGAATAATACCCTTTCGCACCGGTTGCAAACCCCCATTTAGCATCGTTTTCTGTAGGTTCCCCTAGCACTGACGCTATAGATAATGTATCTTTAACACCGATTGTGAAATCGGTGCTAAAGATTAATTTTACACCAGTTGTGAATTGTAACCGGTGCTAAAATGTAACCTTTTAACACCGGTTACGCCCTAAAACCGGTGCTAAAAGGTGACCTTTGGCACCAGTTGCAACTTACAACCAGTGTTACAGGGTTACTTTTTTCCATCAATTTTAGTTTACAACCGGTGCTAAATTGTTATATTTTTCAATTTCAAATTACAACCAATTTATTCCATTTTAAAAAATAAATGAAACCGTAAATCCATAACTACAAATCAAGTAATCAACGCCAAATTTTGGACAGCTTCGCCAATATCCAACTCACTTAAATAATTGTGGATAACGTAAAAAGTGAGCAAATATCATCCAATAAAGTTATAAGTCACAACATCCCTATTCTTACACAATTTAGACTTCTTGATGGCAAACACTTTTCTTAGGTAGACTAAACAACGTCGATACACTTTTTGAGTTCGAAATTCGCGAACTACATCCATATCTTCAACCATCGTTCTTAACTTCTAAACACACTACATAAGTGAAAAAGAATTATAATAATAATGGATTAGTGATATTGTCTTAAAATATAGGTAAACAACAAAAAATCATTAATACAGAGAAAGTACCTCCACTAACCTCTCTTTACTCAAAGAGTAGGATACGATTATGTCGTACACAGGGCCATCTCAAACTAGTAAGAGGCCCCAAGCAAAACTAGAAAATTGGGCCTTTATATTACGAACGTCTATTATCTTAATTCCTAACTCATAATGTTACTCCTAATGAATTTAAGTCCATACTAAATAAACTTATACTCTTATAGTATTAATTCATGGTAAAAATATGCTAAAAATTTGGATAGTTCTTTTATTTACCTCAATCAAACTCTGGTAAGTCTCCTTCATCGTCTACTCCATCAAGTATACCTTCTACTCCCGGGATTCTAATACAAGCGCTAACAAAATGTCTCGCGCAGTCATATGTGTGAAACCTACAACGGAAAACCCACTCATCAATACAAAGTGGAAAGATTAGATTAATTCTACAAAAAAAGAACAATAAGATAATGAAGCATTTCAATTTTCTTAATCAAAACCTTTTAAGAAGCCTAACTAATCACTTCTGTTTTTTAACAGCTAGCTACTTGTTGTAATGATATATAATTGGTAGCACTTTGGCACCTTAATGTGATCGACTTTGTGACAATTGGTGAACAAAAGATTGTAAGCCGTTAACCTCATATCAGAATATACAGTAATAGAATAACAATGGTACTAGTGTAAAAACATTGCATATGAATTCTCGAGGTAGTTAATTAGTGCTAATACAATTAAGTGAGCCGGACTAGTTAGCTACTGACTACTATGTTAATTTCTCGAGAGACGCATAATCATGAGCAAGTTAAGAGAAAAATTAGTGTAGTGATTGCATTAGTTAAAAAATAAATAATGTTGTGATTATACTCCGTAATTAAAACAACTAATTAATTAATATGCTCCTAGGCTGTTTTTCCTTTTAAGGAAACAAATAATCAAGAAAAAATAGCACAAAAAATTAATAGTGCAGATAGTGAGTATGCTAGAAGGCCGCAAGAAAGTTACCAGTGAGGTAAATGGCTCAAAACGTGGCTTTCTGGGGTAATTAGAGCATAATCTCTTTCATACACACTTCGTGTAAACCCAGACAATTCTAGAGAAAAGAAAGGATTGAGTTCAAATTGTCCATCCAGGTCATAAAATTTTCATGCAAAGATCAATAACACTACCGTCATTTAGCGCCACAACCACTACTGGAAATCACAATAGATTATCACCAAAAACCGTTTATTCGTACATTACTACACATATTATATTATAGGGTACGATGGTTGAATAACTAATTACGAGTACATTAGTAGTCAGGGGCGGGCCGACAGTGTAGCAAGATGTAGCAACTGCTACACCAAAAAGGAAAAAAATTTATTGAACATTAATGTCTACTATACCAGTAATTAATGGGGTAGCATAACAATAAAAGATTTTCTTTCACTAAATAAAAGATTTTCTTTCCCTAAAAACGTTAATATTCCTTAATCTCAACAACTTTAATTTTAATGAGATCATTAATTACCTCAATTAGTTCACATTCCAAAACAAAGACTCTTTAATAATATACAATTCCAAAAAAAATACTTCATTCTGGTCTTCCTACACATTAATTTTTCTATTGTGTCTATTAAAATACATCACTCCTTAAAATTACCATTTTTATTTCTAGATCGCTGCATACTATTCAATTTACAATGTCCGATCTTCCTATCTCAAGTCTCGAACTATCGTCAAGAGTCAAGACCATCTTCTCCCTCGCCAATGCCACCAGTAACAAAAATATCGATTTTTAATTGGATGCATGTCTTGATGGAGTATTGATTTGATGGTAAATCTGTGAGTATGTATTATAGATGTATTGTGTGTATATAAATATGCAGATATTGATTTGATTTGGTGGTATGGGTAGTTCGTAGAAATGAATTGATGAAGCCTAATTTTGATTAATTTGTTGTAGGAGAATGGCTGAGTGAGAGCAGGAATTGATAAATTGAATAGGGGACTAAATTGATTATTAGTTTGTGTTATCCAATAAATTGTATTCGATTTTTGACTAACTTTGTTAGACGATTAGAGTAATACGGGAAGTGAAATTATAGATATCCGCTAATAGGTTAATTATACTATTCGTATATGGAGTACTATCTATTCCTTACACTACTATTTGGTAAATTAGTATTTACTCATCAATTTTGGTTTATGTTTGATTTATTTAGTGTTTGGTAGGACATAAAATTTGGATTCATAATTTATACTCCATACTTATTTCAGTAAATAAAGATTTATAAGTCGTAATTTTTTTTAAAAAAAAAATCTTTAGCTTCTAAATAAAAAAGAACTAGGGAGGGAGTTAATTACAAAAAAAAATCTTGAAAAACACCCAAATCAAATGCAGAAACAAGCACATAATTTTTTTCTACATAATTTGACAATTTTTTTAATTAATACCATATTGTTATTAACAATATAAATTGCTACACGGAATAAATAATCCTGGGTCCGCCCCTGTTAGTAGTTACCCTAAAAAAAGGTGGGCTTTAGATTAGAGTAGAATATAGAGGAAAGGCGTGCTAAATACTATCAAACATTCCAACGTAATATTATCCACTAAAAGCCTCAGTTATGTTATGTATAACTGATAAAACACTTTGCCCTTATTAAAGCATCACTGCCTGGTATAACAAGTAGCATACCTCAAACTGAAAAGTGAATATTAACAGGAAAATGCATATACAGAGCAGTTTATGCACGAGCAGAGTCAATACTTGAGAATCGTGACCTTTTGCAGCTACAAAAAAACCACCGACACGAACCAAAGGAAGGCAATACTCATTTGTACAGAACAAAAAAAGAACTGAAAAACTATGAGAAAAGATACGAGGAAATTCAAGATGCAATTGAATAAATCGATAGAGTTACATGTTCACCTAAAACCCTCAATTCTGCAACAACCCTAGCACAATTAGACTAACACAATTAGACCTATTAGCCAACTATGGGACGGTCTTACAGACGAAATCAATCAATAAATCAACATACTGTAAAACGGTTCTGTTCTTTATTATCCAATACTACTAATTCAATCATCCACTAGAAAAATCGCATAATAACATAAAGTAGATGGAATTCAACTTGAGTGCAACATGTTTGAAACAAAACAACAAGAAAAATTGAAGCAACTTAATCAAAATCCACAACCCTACACGTACTAAAAATTAACCCTAAATCAAAATTGATATAATCTGTAAACTCATCAATATAATCTGTAAACTCATCAACAATTGAAAAAAAAACAGCCCAAAATCGGAGGAGGTCGTCGATTTGCCCCAAAACAAATTGAAGAATTAAAAAATAAAAACCCTAAATAACATACTTGGTGGAGGTTGTCGGTTTGCCAGACTTCGGCCAGTGGTTAGGGTTTGGTCGTCGGAGGAGGTCTTCGGTCGCTGGTGGTTTGGTCTGGTGTTCGGTTTGGGTACGCGAAGAAGAAGACAAGGGTGGGTTTGTGTATTTGCTGATATATGATGTAAGAAGAAGATAATTGGGTTTGTGTATGAGTATAATGTTATTACCGGGGTATATTATTTGGGTACCTTTTCCACCGGTTCTAATATAAATTGATGTTATTGGGTACCCTTTCACACCGGTTTCACTTTACAACTGGTGTTAGATGGGCTATAATTCTTTTACCCAACCCTTTCACAACGGTTTATTATATACAATCGGTGTGAATGTACCACTTATAACTTTTTAGCATCATTTTTCTTACAACCAGTGTCTTATGGTAGATGTCGCTGGTATTTTTTTACTAGTTCGGCTTTTCTTGTGCGCGAAGCTTGGGTTTTCCTTGTGGGCCTCTCTTTTTGACTCATGGTTTTCTGACTTCATATAAAAGACTGATTTTTGCATTTGGTAAAGAGCTTTTTGCCTTATTAACCTAGTTTTCAATTGTTTTGTTGTTCACCAAGTTTGGATCATTTCATCTTATTTTAGGTATGTTTTTCATTATTAGATGCTAATTACCTCAACCTTGGTGTAAATTATTCCTTATTGTATAATTCTACCACTTTTGTAAGACTTTCTCTTCCTTTTACTTATCTCAATGTTATGGAATTCCTAGTTTGCATGTATAATGATGATTGCTATGCATTGCTTTGGAACCACGCATTTTCTAGCTAGTTTTCATCACTTGCTTGTGTGTTGGACAAATTATTTATGGGCCATTTAGTTCGCGTTATGTAGGTATAAGGTTTGAGGTTGGAATGAGCAAATCCCGTATATATCTTGCGTTTGTTTGACATTTTATTGGTTTTCATACCCATACCTCAAACCTATGAGGCATGAGTTTCTCATACCCAAGGGGGGAGGTGGGTATGAGGTTTGATACTTGTTATCAAATCAATGGTTGTTTTGTTTTTTTATTTTTTCAAAAATTTGTATTTTTTTTATTGTTATTCAAACACTTGTTCTTACAATAATAAAAATGTGGATAAAATAATTTCTTGTCAAAATACTACGTAATAATGTTTTTTTTGGGTTAAAAGCATACAGAGTATTTTTTTTGCTAAGATGATAATTTTTTTAAAAAATAAACTTATTTTTCAATCAAATAAAAAAGCCAAAAAAATATTTCTCTCTTACAATAATAATTAATTTTTTTTAATTGAAAGTTTTTTTCCCTCTAAAATTACAAACTTTTTTTTCCTGGGATTACTCATTCCAGAAATGAACCAAACACAAGGAATCTGGAATGGGGTTCCAAACCCATACCACCCTGATATGATTCTTTATTCCATACCGATACCTTTGTGCGAACCAAACGGACCCTTGTACGGTTCAACCTCATATTGTACTTGCGTAGCCTAGAGAAGAATTTTCTTAGGGTGGTGATGTGTTCTTTTTGACTTTTGGATTTGACGATCATGACGTCAACGTATATCTCTACTTCTTTGTGCATTATATTGTGCAACAAGGTCGTAGTGGTCCGTTGGTAGGTAGCCCCGACATTAATGAGGTTGAATTGCATGACCGTGTAACAGTAAGTGGCCTAAGGTATAGCAAGGGGGTCTTGCTCTTAGAGGTGATCATGAGCGGGCTCGGGTCGGACATGGATGAGCCTAATCATGAAAAATGTGTTCGGTAGGCCATATATTGTAGCTCGTTCCCGCTACAATGAGCCACTTACCGTTGTCCAAGCCCGCCCACTACAACGAAGCGGACCGGCCCATGGGCCTAAATAAACTAATACAATTTTCTTGTTCCTCTTAAAACAGGAGTGTTATCGTTTAATTTACCTACATTTTACAGTAAAAATAATTAAGTCGGTCGTTACCTTTACTTAGATATTGAAATTAACAAATAAATCTACCAAAAAGATAGGCTGACATTATTATTACACAAAAATTTAAATTTATAAAATTTCACGGTACTAACAATTTTTTTAAAGTGTATGTTTTTAAAAATAAAATAAAAATACTATCATAGGTTAAATAGTGGGCCTCCGTGGACAATTTGTTCTAGGCCAAGCCCGCCCATTTATTTTACCGGGCCTAATTTTGTTGTCCGTTACCCATTTATTTTTTAAAATTTCTCGGCCAAGCTCGCTTACTAAGCGCGCCGAACAGGGCGGACCAAACGGGTGGCTCATATTTGATAAGCTCTATCATTCATGACTTCTTCTGCCATTTTGATTTGAATACACCCGGCATACCCGTCCATAAAGGATAGAAGGCCATGATCGATCGTATTATCCACTAGTATATCGATATGCGCACCTTACCGTCCTTTTTAGGTACCAATCCGATGTTTACAATCCAATCTGGATATTCAGATATTTGTATGAAGTCGGCTTTGAACTATTTATCGACCTCTTCTTTGACTTTTGAGGGACTATTCGATCTCATCCTTCAGAATCTTTGTTTAACTGGTTTACACCCTTCCTTGATCGATATATGGTGCTCTGCAATTTCTCGATCTGTTCCCGGCATATCCTTGTAGGACCATGCAAAGACGTGTTTGAATTCTTGAAGGAGGTTTGTGAATTCTTGTTTTTCATTGGGATCTAGCTAGGGATAGTCATATCTTAAGCATCTGGGGTTCTAGGGTTGCTCCCACATTGATGGACTCGGTCTCCTCGATTAACGGATTCCCGTGTTCCCATTGCTCTAGTTGCTCGATCAGGTGAGGAGGTAACTGGACCTGTTTGCCGGGGTTCTCAATGTCGTTGGATCAAACATTTTTGAAAATAGAATGGCAATTTAAAGTAGAACAAGTTGTAAGAAAACTGGTTGTTATTATTATTGATTGAGAAATTTGAAAAGAGCTCGTACAAAGCAGCCATCTGATCATTGGTGAAACACCCCCACATTGATTGAAGATGTCCTATTTATGAGCTTCGCTTAAAGGGATTTGAAGTACTACTCATATCAACAAAGTGCACTTTCTTTTCTGGTTTGCCCATGATAAGAACTCTGTAGTTAAGCGTGCTTGAGTGGGAGTAATCTTAGGATGGGTGACCTCCTAGGAAGGTTTCCAGGATGTGCATGAGTGAGGTCAAAATGCACTGGAAAGGACTCGTGTTGGTCTGTGGGATCAGTACAAAGCCTGGCGGGCTACCGCGACTAACATTTCCGGTCCTAGTTTGGGCCGGGGTGTTACAAATGGTATCAGAGCAACCCTGCGACCGTGCATTTGGCACCTAGCGGGGGTGGATTCTGGGTCAGCGGTTATGCTACCAGGCGCAACGAGGACGTTGCGTTCTTCAAGTGGGAGTGATTGAAACACCCCCACATTGATTGAAGATGTCCTATTTATGAGCTTTGCTTAAAGGGATTTGAAGTACTACTCATATCAACAAAGTGCACTTTCTTTTCTGATTTGCCCATGATAAGAACTCTGCAGTTAAGCGTGCTTGAGTGGGAGTAATCTTAGGATGGGTGACCTCCTGGGAAGGTTTCCAGGATGTGCATGAGTGAGGTCAAAATGCACTGAAAAAGACCCGTGTTGGTCTGTGGGACCAGTACAAAGCCTGGCGGGCTACCGCGACTAATATTTCCGGTCCTAGTTTGGGCCGGGGTGTTACAATTGGTCTGAGGCGGGATTGGAAGAGCGCATGGAACAGACCCCGAGGCGCTAGTAGAAGTGACTAAATGGAGAGGGGTTGCAAGATTCACTCTATCACTGGACTCCTTGGACTTAGATTTAGACACAAATTCAGAATTGGAATCGGAAGCAGGCATGTCTCCTTCTCCGGTGACCTGCTTGTAAACCCGGCCTTGGCTATCGGTCCATTTGACAATCTTCCTCCATGCCTTGCTCGCCTTCTTGGGGTCGAATTCCGAGATCAGCTTGGTCGGGTCGAACATGTTGCTGCGAAGGATGAGGTTGACTAGCTCTTTCTTTGGGGATGGTATGCTCTTGCGTTCCCTGAATAACAGCCCCAATGTTGGCTTGATGTCAGTGGTGTCAGCTTTTGGCTCAGACTGGATGAGAGCGAAGACATCGTCTGGGATGTAGTTGCAAACTCGGACCAATTTGGTCCTGAGTTGTATAGAAGATGGCAGGAATAAGCCAACTTGGACAACACCGAATACTGGTTTGACAAAAGTCAGTCAGTCTCGGGCTATAAGGGCTTAGGTTGATACCCTTCATGAGGTTACATGCGCTTTCGATGCGTGCACAATGTTGCCCGGAGTGGAGTCATATCCCAGATCTAGTAGTGGAGATCATCATCTTTCAACACTTCGATTATCCTCCCAGCTGGAAGATAAGGTCTCGAGGTGGCCCCTGGTAGAAATCCCAGGTTCTATAGCACAATATCGATGCTATCAGTGAAGTAGGGCCTCAAGAGGAAAGTTTCTTCTATTGCTCCTACAAAGTCGAATCACAAGAGATCAGTACTGGGGTGAACAATGGCATTTCAATTGGCCACGGTCATGAGCGTAGCCTCTAAAGTGATTATGTCATCACCTAAAGACAACTTGATCTTCCGGTGCAAGGTGGAAGATACGGCTTTGACGGCATGAATCCAAGGACACCCTAAAAGTAAGTTGATGGAGGAGGTGACATCAATCACTTGCAATTTCAGCTCTTTCTCGACTGGGCCAGTTATGATGGTCAGTTTTATGGCCCCAGCTACTGACTTTGGGCTCCCATCAAAGGCTTGAATGGTTTGAGGTGTGGGAATGTAGTCAGCCTCAGTGATACCAAGGGCTTTTGCGGTCTTGAGTGGCAGGACGTTGACAACAAACCCATCATTTATCAGGGTCAACGGGAGATATTTCCCGCGACATATGACCTTGATATACAGAGCTAGGTTATGAGTGGCCTCGAACAATTGTAGCTTAACTTTGGAGAAGGTGATCAGTGGACCTTATTCTTTGACAAACTTGCCCTTGAGATAAGGCATGACTGTGGCTACCATTTTAGCAAGGGTGGCAGGGAAATTGATCTTGAGCCGATGGAGAGCCTTAGTAAGCGCTTCTCAATGTTCTTGAGAGCTCACTACTAGAAGTTGTCATATGGTGAGGTCAGCCCGAGTTTTCTTCAGTTGCTTGATTAGTGCCGTGTCGGAGATCAGCTTTTCTGTCGCGACCTCTGCCCTGACGGGGTTGGTGCTGGTTATTGAGATAAGGGTCTCCCAGGCCTAGGAGCACGGTAAGGTCGATCAGATCTTGTAAGATGATTGTTTGCTAAGGCCTTAGCTCTAGTCATTTGGATGTCGTCAATGGAAATAGGGACATCTTCTCCCTTAGTAAGGTACACATCATCTTGGTCATTTTACCATATCCCGTTTATTTGAAGTGCAAATGGACTGATAAGATGAGAACAATCCAATATTTCCCCGGCAAAGATAGCGTGGAAACTGAAAGGATTGTCCTTGTTGCTTGGTTTATCCCCAGGTAGCGGGATCTTACCGCTCTCGATCATGTGCTGGATAAGGTGCTTTAGTTTGTAGCACTTCTCGGTATCATGACCATTCCCCTTGTGGAACTGACAATAGACTTGAGCATTCCAGACCTTAGAGCATCTGTCAGAGGGTGAATCAGAAGTTGGGCCTATCGGTTGGATTAGGCCTTTGAAGTTGAGACTCTGTAGGGCATAAACAAAGGTGGTACTAATGTCGGTGAATACTCGTTGTGGAGTGTTCTTCTTGGATGAGGCATCTAGTGGATTAACCTCATCGAATATACCGTGAGTCACGACTGGAGCTTTGGTAGAGGAGGAGGCTCCTTGATAGCCTTAGGTCATCCTCAATCCGGATACCCATTTTGGTGAAAGTGGTGAAATTGGGGATGACAGCGTACCCGAGGTGGACCCGGTAAGACGGTAAATAGTTCTTGATGAACTTCTCCACCAGTGTTTTCTCGTTAGGTTTGTCTATCAACTTAACGCCTTCATCCCTCCAACGTTGGAGGTATTTAGTGAACTCTTCTTTGGCTCATGAGCCATGACTTCCAGAGAGTATGCATTGTAGTCTGGATCTCGGTATTATCAGCATATTCTGAGAAAATTCAGTGGAAACATCGTCCCAAGTTGAGTACTTCTTGGTATCGAGCCTTTAGAACCAAGCTCTCGGATGCTTCTCAAGGGATGCCGTGAATAGGTTCACGAACACACTAGAATCGACCTCCTTTATGGCCATGAACTCTTTGAAGGCCCGATTGTGAAGCAGCGGGTCCTCAGTTCTCTCGAACATGGGCAAACCTGTGAGATTCTGGTTGGCCGATAACTTATCATTCATCGGAGAGTAGGCCCGTGAGTTCTCTATGAGGACATTGTTACCCTGAATAGAATGAAATTGTTCTTTGAGCTTTCAAATCGTGTTAAACAGCTCAGCTGATGGCCCGATATTCACAGCTCCAGAGTCGGTGCCTCTTTGCTTAACGACGATCAGACGAGCATTCATAAGCTCTTGGTTTGTGTTCATGATTCCCAATTGATTCTCGGTCGCGGTCTACTTGGAGACCACAGTCTCTAGCAAAGCCTGTACTTCAGCATTGGCGTTTTCCATGTTTCTAAGTCTAGTTGAAACATGCTTATCTGGAAGAATACAAAGCATTCAGAGAACTTGAACCCGAACCTTGAACTCAAAACCCGAGCATAAAAATAAAAGAAGGCATAGACTTTGGGAAGACTCTACTAATAATGGTTGAAAACCGATGGTAAAGCCCCTTTTAGGAAACGACTAAGGGAGTTGTCCTGTTTAAAAGGAGGGTTACGTAAGACTCCCCAGCTCAAGACTCGAGTGTTTGAACAGACTTTCCGTTGTGGAGGTATGGCCCATACAGGTTAGTCATGCCTTATGATAAAGGCGGACTGGGACGGGGGTGAAATATTGTGATGTAAGATCGACGGAGTTTCGACGCTATTGACTCCTAACGACGGTAGGAATACATATACAGATTAGGGTATACCCTAAGGATGTTACGATTTTTAGAAAAAAGGGGTGTACTTTATGGAAAAAAATTTGAAGGCCGGTCCCAAGTTCTGAAATGGGCAACGTGCCGACAGGATCGAAGTTTTTGAAAGGACTTTGAGAAATTTTGAGTACTGAAATGAACAACATACCGGCTAGATAATAGGTTATTTTAATTCAAAACCTAAGTCTAAATTTCGGCAACATTTTGGGTTTTTGAAAATTGGATATTTTGGAAAGATGCATTTTTGTAAAGACAATTTTTTTTTTGAAAAATGTGACACAGAGACCAAGCAACAAGTAGTCAAACATGCATTATGACGAGAGCATGTATGCTTTACA
Source organism: Agrostemma githago (assembly GCA_958450325.1). Lineage (NCBI taxonomy): Eukaryota > Viridiplantae > Streptophyta > Magnoliopsida > Caryophyllales > Caryophyllaceae > Agrostemma > Agrostemma githago. The sequence goes on along the minus strand of OY288239.1, from coordinate 24,532,657 downwards.
CTAAGTCTCGGTCGGTCTAGATATGGTCTATACCACTGCGCACGACTCTTTCGATAATCGGTATAGACTCCTTTAAGCAATTTGCAAAAGGACGTGCCGCAAAACCCATACGGATCGACCATGAACACCTTGATGCAATCAATTTGGAATACATCATGGTTAGTGGGACATCGGTCAGAAGTAACATGCCCGGGCAAAAATTGGGGTTACGTTTGAACCATCAAACTAAAACGCGCACTTTAGTAACCAATCGATTTCTTTTCGAGTCTCACTCTGAAGACCCTAATGACAAGTTGTACATCAGGTATCCCCAGTGGAGTCGCAAAATTGTGGACACAACAAGGTCCACGCTCGGACACGGTCTGGCGCGAGTTTGGGTAGGCAGATGTTCTCGTGGTGAGATTGATCTCGAATTGAAATTAAATCGTAGTGTCCATCGAACTTTGTGGGAGTTCAGATCTATTCGGGAACGACGGTAGGAATACATATACAAATATGGGCCCACTCTATACTTAGCCATACCACGCACAAAGAATGCTTTATCATATATTACTAGAGTTTAGGGGCTCGTCCTTTTGCATATCGGGCATCGAGTATCAAATGTCGAACATCGAACATTGTATATATCGTATGATTCTCATGACCAATGGTTTCGGGCATCCAGAAACGGAGGATTTAGAGTAAGAGGTGAAGGTACGTGTTGGAAAGCCCACAAAGGACACCCAAACCCGCCCGCACATAGCGACCTCTACTAAGATATCGATTGGTGTTTAAGTGTGCGCGTTAGTAAGACGATTGAATGCTTGACAATCGTTGTTTTAATCTAAACCTGTGAATTATTGTATGTTGTACTACATCGTTTAATGGATCTCTTATTTGTCGAAGTTTTATTTAATATGTGAAGTTCATTTGAAAGCGGTAAATTTCCACGAAAGTAAAGTGAAGAACTAGAAATGCAAATTACAAGTTACATACACGGGCGGAATACAACCCGGAATTCACAACACTTGAACAACCGGAATATTGAATATACAAGAAGAAACGTAAACTATAAACGGACTCGTAAGTAGAAAACGTAAATAGAAACATCGGACAGACCCTGATCAGTCATACATCGCTTTGCGTGCTGATCAAAGGACAAATGTGAGACGCAGCGCATCGAGCGCCTTGGAGCACAGGTGCGCGGCACAAATTACCTCAGCCTTCAGACGCGAGGGTCGGGGCGTCTGGATTAGCAACGACTAGAACCATGGCGTAAGGCTAGCCTGATGCCAGCATCTTGGGACGTCTCGTCCCGACTTATCACTACGAATATTAGTACTCATGAATTGATTAAAATTATAGTCGCCAAAAGAGTCGTCGATATTTGAATTAGTGTAGACACTCGCATTTTGACTGCTTGTGTCTACAGTAGTCTCCAACAAAACACCCGATGATGATCGGACGTAAACATGCTTTAATACGCTTGAATACGGACTCGAAATCAATAGTATCCCTTAGATGACTCGATCGAGTGACCTCCTTAGGCCTCCAACGAGAGTTTAGAATGGCTTGAATCCCCGTCACATCATTTATTTTTATGACTTTAAGTCAACACGTGCTAATTCAATCACGTGCCTCCTCTTTCAAAATCATGCATCGCATAATATTCTAACCGTTTACCATAATTGCTATGTCCGAGTATTGTATTTCTGGATTGTAATCCCGCTCGCATAACTTGTAACTTATTTTTGACTTTACTATCTTCGATGTTTGCCATTTATAGCTTTTAAATGAACATCGCATGCTAAACCACTTCGACATAAAACGAGATGCATTAAATGACGTAGCAAAACGTATTATATTAATGTATCATAAAACAATATTTGAATAACATTCCACCGAATCACTAGCGCGCGTATTAAAATACCAATCGATATCTTAGTAGAGGCCTCTATGTGCGGGCGGGGTTGGGTGTCCTTCGTGGGCTTCCCAACACGTTCCCTCACCCCTTACTCATAACCATTGGTTTTCGGATGCCCGAAACCATTGGCATACGAGAGTCATTCGATATACGATACCCGATAGCTCGGCATCGGTATCGTTATGCAAAGGGACAAACCCCATAAGCTCTAGTACTAAAGCGGGCCGTGCTTTGTGCACGATACGCCCAAGTATAGAGTGTGTTCGAACGGGACCGAACTCCCACAAAGTTTGGTGGCGACTCCAAACTTTGATTTATATTTCAACCCGAGAATTAACTCACACAGGAAACATTTCGCCGCCCAAACCCACGAGTGGCCTCGTCGGGGTGGACCTTTGCCATGTCCACTATTTGGCGACTCCGCTGGGGATACTTGATGTACAACTTGTCATCGGGAACTTCAGGATGAGACTTGAGGAGAAATCGTTCTGTTAGTACAATACGCGTGTTAGTTTTACGGTTCATTCATAACCTCATTTTTACCCGGGCCGGTACTGGCGACCGACGTCCCACTATACCGCGATGTATTCCAAATTGGTTATGTCAAGGTGTTCATGGCTAATTCATATGGGTTTTGCGGCATGTCCTTATACAAATTGGTAAGGGAGTCCATCTCGATTATCGAAAAGGCCATGCGCACTGGTATAGACCCTATGTCGACCGACCGAGACTTAGCGTGAAGCATACATGCTGTCATCATAATGTTTCCTTGACTATCTGTTACTTGGTTTCCGTGCCGTTCCAAAAATGCATTTTTCAAAAATATCCAATTTTTAGAAACTCGAAATGTTGCCAAAATTTAGACTTAAGATTTGACTCAAAACAAGCCTATTTTCTAGCCGGCATGCTATCCTTTTCAATATTCGAATTTTCGATCCCCTTTCGATTTTTGAATTTTCAAAATTTCATTTCAATTTTCAAATCTTTGGGATCCTGTTTTCGATTTTCAAATTTTTGGAAATTTATTTTCGATATTTAAATTTTCAAAATTCCAAATATTCAACTTTTCAAAATGCTCGGTCCTGTCGGCATGTTGCCAATTTCGAAAGCCAGGGCCGTTCTCTCAATTTTCAAAATTCAACCCTTTTCAAATACCTTCCTTATTATAGGACCTACCATTATCCGTGTGTCGGGACTTTTCATAATTTGTCGAAGGTCTGTAGCGTCGAAACTCCGTCAATCCTACATCACGGATTTCTTCCCCCTTCCAGTCCGCCTTATCCTAAAGGCATAACCAACTAACACGAGTCATACACTTGTAAATGGAAGGTTCGTCTAAACACTCGAGTCCTAACTAGAAAGTCCCACGCGATCTTTCTCTCCGACAGGACGGTCCCCACGACCTTTTCTAAGGGAATCTCGCCCGTCTTTCAATCCGTTAGTCGAGTCATCCCAATTCAAGAACTCCTTAGCTTAAGGGTCTACCCTAATCACATGGCCATTCTTATTCAAGTCAAGTCAAGGGTCTCAAGCGTCGAAGCTCCGTTGATCTCACATTGCGAGTTTCTTCCCTTACCCCGTCTGCCTTTCCTCGAGGCTAAGTCAACCTTTTACAAGGCATAGCCCTATAACAAAAGGTTCGTGATCCCTACGTCTAAGGGTCACTCTTCCAGCACTCGAGTCTTAACAAAACCTTCAATCCCACTCGGGGGCTACCCTTCAGCAGAGTGATCAATCACGGTTGCTCTAAGGGTCATGTCCTACACTTGTTGTCTCACGTACCCCACATTTGAGTCACTTAGATGCCACACCATCTGAGTCCTATCAGAGTCTTTATTCTTCTTCGGGGGCTATCCTCCACCCGAGAAGTCAACCACGCTCACCCTAAAGGGTACTCTACGTTCATCCTACACCGACATCCTTATGATGCCTTCTTCGAGTCGTACATATGCTAAGAACACTCGAATCTCCTAAAGGTATAGATCGCCACGGTTGGTCCGAGCACGAGACACGGTCAAACACAGTCGCTCCATTTTTTCGGACTTACCCTCATGCAGCTCGAGTCTCATAGTCGAGTCAAAACCAGGGTTGTTATCTTGTCTAGGTCAACGTTCGAATATCCCGGTCCAAGAATCTTAGTCATTCTCATCTCGTCGGGTCGTGTCTAAGTTTGACTCCCTCTTTTGCACTTGCGCAAAGACGAGTTTAGGTGAGTCGTGGCAGCTTTCATTCTCTACAATCAAGGACCTTACCAAAAAAAACCAACCGAACATCCGAAAGTCCAGATTTGATTTAAGTCCGAGTCTAGGATGTTTTATTTCTTTCAATTTCAAAGTCAGAGTCAGCTGTATTCTGTCCTCTTTCTACAATCCAATCAAATTAGTTTTTCTATCTCTCATGTATGCTTTCCTTATGTGTTTCTGAGAACATGATGAATACCATCATACACTGTGAGCACATGCACGTGACTGTTATAAGCACATCTATAATGACTGCAGGGAACTCATACCCGTGTTTTCCTTTACCTATTCCATGTCTGGCATAGGAAGCCACATAACTACCCCTAGAAGGAGCGGTATCAAATCCTATGACAAATCTAGGTAGTCTCCTAGGTTGGGTTCAAGACGGGAGGCAAGCCCATTTCCCATAATAAGCACCCCTCCAATAAGACTGGCCAATCCCTACCTTAGGCGTTAGTCCGATCAGAAGAAAAAAGAAGCGTCGTGACTCTATAGACTTGATGCCAAAATTAAATACCCAACTTGGGACGATGTTTCCACCGAGCTTGCTTGGAATTATGCTGACAATCCCGAGATCCAAACTACCATGTTTACTGTAGAGTACTCCACCGCGAGTTTTCACTCACATAAACACAAACTACGCTTACATCTTACAAAGGCTTAGCTCCAAAGCCCTAATCCAACCAATAGGCCCAACCCCAAATCCACCCACAACACCATAGGGGAGGATAGCAGGAAAAAAAACCTGGACAAAAATAAAATCAAAGGTTCAAGGAAAAAGCAAAAGGCCAAAACAGAAAAGCAGGTCACCATAAAAAAAAGAGGCACTCATGACCGAGGTTAAACGGTCAACACAAATGAAGATCCCATAGTCTTCGGTCGGCGTAGAACATGCCCAAATAGTTCGCACCACCTCTAGGGGCTACCCCGGAGAACGCTCACAGTCACAGGATCAACATCCTAACTATTAGGACTTTGATTTCAAAATGAAGCAAAAATCGTTTTTCCCAGCGTAAACCAGTCTATAGATGCTTACTGCATTTCCTATGTGCTGTCTTGCTATCTACTATATCAGCTATTTCTGCCTATGTATCTAACATTTCAGGTACCAGCCTGTGCTTCCCAGTGGAACATCAAAGGCGATGTTTCTCCTAGAATACTACATCCAAGATGGGATGTGTCTGCAAACATGTACACCCAGGGCTTCAGAAGCAAGTCCCCGCGTAGCTCTTTTACCCCCCAGCGGAAAACCCGAGGCGGTGTTTCTCCTGGAATACTACATCCAAGATGGGATGTGCCTGCATATAGGTACACCCAGGGCTTCAGAAGCAAGTTCCCGCGCAGCTCCTTTATTCCCCAGCGGAAAACCCAAGGCGGTGTTTCTCCTGGAATGCTGCATCCAAGATATGATGTGTCGGCATACAGGTACACCCAAGACTTCAAAGGCAAGTCCAACTCCCCACGGAGCCATCATCATCAAGACAGATATGATTTCTACCTTATGGCCGGCGAGCCCTTCGCGCAAGTCTAACAGACTATAAAAGACCCGACTGGACGGCTACCAGGTCGTAATCCTCGATCGGCCTGGTAGCTACTCTGACTTTCGCCTTGTCCAAGCCTCAGTCAGAGTGGGGGCTCTGTTGACACCCGCATTTTGACTGCTTGTGTCTATAGCAGTCTCCAACAAAACACCCGATGATGATCGGACGTAAACATGCTTTAATACGCTCGAATACAGACTTAGAATCAATAGTATCCGACGTGGACATTTAGAGGAGCGCAAATCTCTCAAAGCCGACCTCAAATTCAGGCCCATTGGGTCGTTTCCAATAAAATAAGACTAATTTGAGCCAAAACCGTCACTAGAAATAAAACCTTCTTTTGCGACCGAGTCAAAACCCGGTCAAAGGCGAAACCCGAGATGAAACCAGCCATGCATGCGTCCAAATACAAAGCCAAAATCAGTCAAAATAATCAAATCAATCAAAAAAATAAAATCCCAACTTACCATAACAAATCCGACCCTTTCACACCCGGTCAAGGGCACTCGATCGAGTGCAATAGGGCCACTCGATCGAGTGGACCCTCAAAAAATGACCATAAATCCTCCAAACAGGGCACTCGATCGAGTGCACTTAGGGCCACTTGATCGAGTTACCCTAGACGGGTGCCAACTCTATAAATACTCCTACGTTTCACAACTACACATAAGATACATCTTCTACAACCCTTAAAACTTTGAACATGGCTTCAACTCTTCAATACTCATGCTTCTTCATTCTCTCATTCACATTTGAGAGTTTCACACACATACACATACACATACATAAATCAATCCCATGATCAAAACTCGTCAAAGACCCAGAGCATCCTCTCCCCCAACCATACACACCCTAACTCACTCAACATTCTCGACGCTCACGTGCCTACAACGACACTTTACGAGTTCCTTTTCCGAGATATTAACATGTAGGTTGAGGGTGTACCAAATCCCGATTCTTTAATCTAATTTTCTTTTCATTTTGTACATTAATTACTAACTATGACTAACATTTAATTTTTGTTATTAACCATTAACATTTAATTTTCGTTTACTAACATCTAACAATTTTCTTTTCGCATCTAACTCTTTATTTATCGTTCCTAACAATTTACTTTTCGCATCTAACGATTCTATGTGCGGGCGGGGTTGAGTGTCCTTTGTGGGCTTCCCAACACGTACCCTCACCCCTTACTCAGAACCATTGGTTTCTGGATGCCCGAAACCGTTGGCATACGAGAGTCATTTGATATACGATACCCGACAACTTGGCATCGTATCGTTATGCAAAGGGACGAACTCCATAAGCTCTACTACTAAAGCGGACTGTGCTTTGTGCACAATACGCCTAAGTATAGAGTGGGTTCGAACGGGCCCGAATTCCCACAAACTTCAAATTAAATTTTAACCCGAGAATTATCTCACACAGAAAACATTTCGCCTCCCAAACCCGCGCGTGACCGCGTCGGGGTGGACCTTTGCCAAATACTCGGGGTGTCGGGATAAGCGACCGACAACATCGGGTGCGATACCCTCGTATTCGTGTTTCTTTATCCCGTCATCCCTTGTACTCGATACGTAATCGACGAATAATTTAATATCGTTATGATAGTAAAAATACTAGTGACGAAAAACAAAATACAAAGAAAAGAAAAAATAAATAAAAAACGGAGAGGAGAAGAGGGAAAGAGATGTCGGGATTTGAATCATACCCTCAACCTACATGCTTAAATATCTCAGAAACGGACTCGTAAAATAGCGACGTGTGCGCGGGAGTGTCGAGAATATAAGATGAGTTATGGTGTGTATGGTTAGGGAGAGGATGCTCTCGGGTCTTTGACGAGTTTTGATCTTCGAGATTTTGAATGTGTGTGTAGAGGTGATGTCGAGGTTGTGCTAGGGTTGCTCTAGGGTTGTAAAGTTGTTGTAAAATTTTGTTGAATGAAGGTGCAAAGGGGGTGTATTTACAGGAAAAGCCAAACCCCCCGACCTAGGGTCACTCGATCGAGTGCCCCTGCTGGACTCGATCGAGTGGCCCAATAATTGGAAATAACGGGCTTCTCAAAGGCCCACTCGACCGAGTGGGCTGACACTTGATCGAGTGGGTCACCAAGACCGAGATATTTTGAGGTTTTGACTTGGAGTTGGACTCTAGAAGCTTGCATGGCTGGTTTGCGCTTCGGAAACGACTTTGACCGGGGTTTGACTCAGTCACTAAAAGATGGTTTTATTTTCGGTGTCAGTTTTGCTCAAATTAGTCTTATTTGACTAGAAATGACCCACTGGGCCTTAATTTGAGGTTGGTTTTGTGAGATTTATATTCTGCTAAAAGCTCACGCCAAATACTATTGATACCGAATCCAAATTCGAGCATATTAAAGCACGTTTATGTCCGATCATCATCGAGTGTTTTGTTGGAAGCTGCTATAGACACTAGCAGACAAAATGCGGGTGTCTAGGAGGTCACCCATCCTTAGACTACTCCCAGCCAAGCACGCTTACCTACGGAGTTCTTTTGAATGGATTACCAGAAAAGAAAGTGTACTTTGTTGATATGGGTAGTCATTTAAGCACTTTTAATTATTTTAAGCACTAGTCATTTAAGCTCATAAATAGAACATTTTCAATCAATGTGGGGTGTTTCAATCACTCCCATTTGAAGAACGTAACGTCATCATTGCGCTTGGCAGCATAAACGCTGACTCAGAATCCACCCCCGCTAGGTGCTAAATTCACGGTCTCAGTATTGCTCTGATACCATTTGTAACACCTCAGTCCAAACTAGGACCGGAAACACTACTACAGATCGCTTACTTTTGTGACGCTTTGTCATTGACGCTCTCATAGGATGTCAACCTCATAATCTTTCCTCTTTTATATTGTGACACCCTTTGATGTCATTAATTAAATTTGCTATTATTTTGACCCAAAACTCACAAATTTTGTTTAAGCGCGTTTGTTAAATTTTGTGAAAATATGAAAACCCAAAATAAACCCGCTCATTGTCTTGCTTTAATCATCTCTAATAACTCCAGAAATTCCCTAATTGAATCATTTCAATTTCCCTTTCATCCATCATAATAACCGACCTCCACTTCGGCTTCGACCACCGAGCACCGTCGCGTGATCCACAATAGAACAACACCACCGGCAGCACCGTCCTCAGACTACAACTCCGCCGTTCACCCCCAGATTCTGGCCGGCCTCCGTGATTCATGCCTCCGCTGTTCAGAAATCGCTGGAGCCCCACCAAGCTCCTCCACCAAGCCACCACTTAGAGCAGCGAACCAAACCCTAAAATCATTTCACACAACAGCGCTACGACTGTGGAACCCTAATATTCATCAGGTTTTTTTTTTCAATTATTTACTTCGTATGTAATTTTGATATGAATAACAAATGCTTCTTGTAATTTCGTATGTAATTTTGATGATGAACACGCCTCTTATTGTCGCTGTTGTTGTTCTAATATTCATCAGTGCTTAACTTCATCAGGAGAATGGACGATAAATTCGATAGATGAGACAAGTTTTTTTTCTAGTCGCTGGACATTCTGCTTTTTAATATACGTTGCTATTTGATCATTTGTTACCCTTTATGCGTAATGCTAATGATTTCTTTTGGTCTGATATATGATGCTTTTTAATACACTGTATTTTGCTTACATGAATGATGATATGGTATTCCAGTACTCTGATATGGTATGGTGGTAGGGATTAGGGAGTTTATAGTTTATACTAGTTGTACATTTTATTTTTCTTCCCTTCCATTTTTCCTTTTATCTTTTTTTTTTAGTTTTTTGGGTTTTCTTTCTTGCGGTAGGTGTCAACTTTCTACACCATCTTTTGAGTATTTTGTAGAGATTTTTAGAGAAGAGGATGAGGGGAATTGGGAAATGTAGGAAGGAAGGAATATCCTAAACTATCAATTGGTGAAAATTAAATACAATATGGATTCATGTTAAATTGTTGATTGTTGATGATGGTGAAGATGTGTATTTAAGAACGAACGTAAAAGAGACAAGGTTACGAGTATGTTGTATGCAACTCTTTTATAGAGTAATTAGTTTTGACTTCATTGTATGTACTGTACTCCGTATTTGTTTGGTCTGATTTTTACTGTGTGTGTCTGTTTGATTTGTCAATCTAGATCAATTATTATTATGTTTCTTTTGGTCCCAATAATTTTTATCATGTTTTTTTTAACTGTATTAAAGAAAAATAATGGTTGGTTACTGGAGTGCAATCTCTTCTTTTCTTCTTTTCTTCTTTAGTATTGTTTCATATCCTTCTTTTGTTCAAACCTTTGATACACGTTCATGGTCATTTTGATAAACTGTAAATATAGAATGCACACTCAATGCAAAAATTCTAAATAACTAGTGGCTGAAACAAACTTCAAAAAGGGATCTCATAGGTTTGAATTAAAATTAAAGTTAAAGTTAGGTTCTTACCAATTCAATTAAAATAAGTATGGAATTAAAATTAAAGTGAGGTTACCAATTCAATTAAAAGGAAATTTGAATAATTAAAAGGGATGGAGATAAACTGACCAGTTAATAAATCATATGACTCCATGGGGCATACACTTAGTAATTAGTACTCGTATGTTCTTCTTAGATAGGCCACCTCCAACTAGTTTGGTAATAAATCAGAGAATAATGGTCGACTGTGATCTTATATGTGGAAGCCAACAGACTTTGTTCTGGTCATGTAAATTGATAGTGCTGATCAGGTTTATAACTAAGTCTACGCGATTTAAGAATTACTCGTATTACTTACTTTTAATTGGATCCAAGGTTTAGCTGCTAAGTCATTCATCATCACCTAATTAATTACCTTTTGGTTCCTCCCTTTGGCTAACTTTTGATTAATTAGTAATTGACCTTTGCAAGTTGTATGTCTCAAAGTTGTAGGCACTAAGTCACTGAAAAACGAATGAAAATTTCAAGTCTCTGTACTGTTCTAGTAGTGTTTTTTGTTGGATTAGGTCATTTATTTTAGCCTACAATGGAAGATTGGAAGGAGCTACGCTTGAATATTAAAGACGTACTCGTACTAAGCTGGGAAATAAACAAAGGAAACTTAATGTTGCTGACCCAGATTATGTAGTAAATAGAGTGGGGGAAGTGGTTGGAGGTTGAAGGAGGATGGCCTGGGGGAGTTAGAGTAGGGGGGTATATATGGGGAGGGGAGTGCAGAGAAGCATGCAGAGGGCAGAGAGGGGTGACAGGAGAAGGAGGAAGAAAGAGAGGATTACATTACTATACATTACATGTCAAATATTGATCAGCTTTATGCAGTATGCTATGCCTCCATGTTTGTTATAACCAGGTGAGACATTATTTATTGGTAATTAACTGCTTTATGCTTCCACTAAATATACTTCGTATACTCCTACCACTCTTCCTTTTGTTTCTATTTTCCATTACTACTGTTTTTTAACTTCATTTTACCTCAATTTGAATTATAATCCAGGTTAGCGTACCTTATACTTTTCCTGTCGAATTTTACTTCTCCTGTTGTTGTTAGCATTGATGTTTGCCTGGCGTGTTTGAAGGTGGAGAAACAACAACACACAGTTTAAATGACCTGTTTTCCCAAATAATAATTTTTTTAAACTCTTTTTTAGTATTTCAGGATATATCAAGGAGCATATTTCTCAATGATAAATTATCGAAGCAAAAGAACAAGGGTCTTGCTAGGAAAAGATGAGGAATCACAAGCACCAAAAAAGTCAACATCTCATATATCCGTTGTATCTTCAGAAATCCCATGTGGTGTAACGAGTAAGAGATGGGGACCATTTAAACCCAACAAACCACCATTTATAAACTTTTACACCTGATTTTATGTTTATGATGGTGTTGTTACTTGTTGCTGATGTGCGCTGTCATCCCTTCTATGTTGTGCTTGCTGTTATGAAGCTGTTGTTTACTTTGTGTGGTTGTTACGACATTTCTGTGTAGTCATTAGGTTGGCATCTATAATTTGTTGACGAAGTTAATCAAAAGTATAACTTGTGAAAAACATGGACTTTAATTTGGGCTGATGTTGAAGTGGTAAATTCATCCAAATATGAGTTGGTCCATATTTGATTTTGTACAGATTTTGTTGTCATCTAAGAGTACGACTTTGGAATTTGAGATTCAACTATAACCAATCTCATTGCCTCATCGGCGATTAGATGGTGTGGATGAAGAAGTGAATTAGTCTTGTTGAGTTTAGAAAAGATTCGTTTTTCCGTAATTGCAACTAACGTTGTTTTATACAAGATTGATATACAACAAGGTATAAATGTTGATACTACTATCTTTTGTGTTGATCAAAGCTCATTTTTTGTTTGTAGGTTTTAAAGTCTGCAAATGGTGAAGAAGCGCCTGAAGATCACTCTTAGCACATCAAACATAAGCATCTATAGTCTTTTTTCTTTAAAGTGACGTTCTTCAACAACGATAATTGTTATAGCATTTTTTAGTTTTTTTGTTGGAACTATATGTCAAACTTAATTATTTTGAATAATCGCAACGACATTTGTTATAGCATTTTTTTGTCGACGATGGACATATATTTTCCTATGAAAAAGAAATGTTTTGCTATTTTTCTTTTTGAGGTTCTTTTTAATCTTTTTTTGTTTATGAAGATTTAATTAGGTTTTGCTATCGTTTTGTGTATATCACGGTTAGCATCCCATCGTTATTTGTGACAGGAAAAGGCGTCAATAATTATTCTTAGAAAGTTTTATGTCATACACAAAAAAGGTGTCAATAATTATTTTATGAAATATTTTTGCATCAAAAACAATTGACGCAAATGAGCATCACTAAAGTAAGACGCATAAATGTGTCAAGATTATTGACACTAAAAAGCGTCAAAAAATTAAGGGATCCCAAATTTTGATGCTTCTTGTAAGCGTCGCTTTTTAGTGTCATAAATGGGCATAAAAAGTGTCATAAAAGCAAGGGATTTGTAGTAGTAAATGTGAGTCACGGTAGCTCGTCAGACTCTGTACTGGTCCCACAGACAAACATGAGTCCATTCTAGTGCATTTTGAATTCTAGTGCATTTTGACCTCACTTATGCGCATCCTAGAAACCTTCTCAGGAGATCACCCATCCTTAGACTACTCCCAGCCAAGCACGCTTAACTACAGAGTTCTTATCATGGGCAAACCAGAAAAGAAAGTGCGGAGTTCTTTTGCATGGATGACCAGAAAAGAAAATGCGTTTTATTGATATGAGTAGTACTTTCAATCCTTTTAAGCACTAGTCATTAAAGTTGAAGTACATCTTCAATCAATGTGAGGTAGTTCAAAGACAAATGTATTCTACTTGTAATCTAAGTCTATCTAAGTAACAAATCGAGGAGTTTTGTTTGTTTGACAAATCTAAAAGCAGTGAGGGAAGAGAATATAAGAGAAGAAATAATCAAAGTAAACAAGATGAATTAAGGTGAATTTATAAGGAGAGAAAACCAGGATTGTCTGTTCACCATGAATCTCATGTAGTCACGGTCTAGGTCACAGATCTAGCGCAGATATTGCTCTAAGCAGTGAGGGGAAGAGAATTTAAGAGAAGAAATAATTAAAGTAAACCAGATGAATTAAGGTGAATTTATAAAGAGAGAAAATCAGGATTGTCTGTTCACCATGAATCTCATATAGTCACGGTCTAGGTCACAGATCTATTGCAGATATTGCTCTTAGGGGTAGTGAAAAGGTCCTTCTGGTCCGCTATTCACCCTAGCATGCGTCTAAAGGCTTCCGATCTTATTAGGACAAACTAATGTGTTGTAGCAGGTCTAACTCTTACCAGGCTTCCGATCTTAGGTTTGTGGATCTTCGTGAGCACAACCGTTCTCCCCACAGACGACGCCAAATTGTTCCGGTATGGAAACGGGTCCCTGACTTTGGGCTTCGCGGTTCTCCTCGGCTCCGGGTGCGTGCCGACGGTGATCCTGTAAGGTGAACTCCGGGCCCGGGGGAACCCCCGGGGCGGAGCCTCCGACGCCCAAGTCAGAAAAATGTATGACTGAACATAAATATTTAGGGAGATAAGATAGGTAGAGAGAGAAGAGGGAGGAATATGTGAATGAATTGTCCCCCTTTTCCCCTCACCCTAAGTGGGGTATTTATAGGGGAAAGGGTGTAGTAGGGTGATGTCACCCATGACATCAGCATGGTGATCATTAGAGAGGTCTTTTTGGGTCAGTTGATGGCTACCCGTAAAGGGGGTCGGACCTATGCGTCAGGGGGTTTTATCCCCCATCAATTTGCCCTCAGCGGAGTCGGATACTGAGTATGCGGGTCCGGTGCCAAGCATGATTGGACCGACAAACTAAATGACGGACTTTGTTTTTCATACAAAGCCAAGCATTCACTAGGCCTTGTGGGTGCGTCTGCCCTAGCATCGTCTGGATTCTGTCAGGGCGTCAGACGTCGTGCCTTTTGTGTACTCGGAGGTGTACATGGGGTTTTATCATTCTATACATGACCAGGTAATCACTAAGCCCTGTGATCAACGCTTATGCCCTGGTACATCTCATACGGATGTGTCAGGGTGCCAGAGGCCTGCCAGGGTAGTTTATGGACCTTGTCTAGGTCTAGGGGGCCGTGCCCCTTGCCTGTTTGGAGGCAGACATAAGGACTTACGCTTAAATACAAGCCCGAGTGTCTACTTTTTACGCCTTGTCGGCCGGCGATCTTGGCTCGGCCAATCTACGAGCTTTGGTCGAAGCTCGAGGAATGTGCCGTCTGCCTGCTCTGATGTAGGCAGAATGACTTATATATTTTACAAGGCCAAGTATCCGTTAGGCTTTGTCAACTGGATGACCTACCTCAACAGATCATTGAACTTGGCCAAAGTTCAGCCATGCCCATTGCATGTTTGACGCACACAGAAGGACTTATGTTTTATAAAAAGTTTGAGCGTGCCTCAAGCCTTGCTGGCTCACCTATGACGCCTGGCCTGTCCTTGGTTCTGGTCGAAGTCCAGGGGGCCTGCCCCCTGCCTGCCCAGAGGTAGGCAGAGGGCCTTATGGTTCAACTCATGGGGCACGGCCTGACCCTGGCTTCTAGTCGAAGTCCAGGGGGCCTGCCATAGAGGTAGGCAGAGGGACTTGTGGCTCGACACATGGGTCCCGGCCTGACCTTGGCTTCTGGTCGAAGTCCAGGGGGCCTGCCTCCTGCCTGCCCAGAGGTAGGCAGAGGGACTTATGATTTGGCGCATAGGGCCCGACCTGACCCTGGCTTCTTGCCGAAGTCCAGGGGCCAGCCCCTGCCTGCCCAGAGGTAGGCAGAGGGATTTATCGTTCGGCGCATGGGGCCGGGCCTGACCCTGGCTTCTGTTCGAAGTCCAGGGGGCCTGCCCCCTGCCCGCCCAGAGGTAGGCAGAGAGATTTATCGTTCAGCGCATGGGGCCGGGCCTGACCCTGGCTTCTGGTCGAAGTCCAGGGGGCCTGCCCCCTGCCTGCCCAGAGGTAGGCAGAGGGACTTATCGTTTGGCGCATGGGGTCCGGCCTGACCCTGGCTTCTTGCCGAAGTCCAGGGGGCCTGCCCCCTGCCTGCCCGGAGGTAGGCAGAGAAACTTATGATTCGGCACGTGGGGCCCGGCCTGACCCTGGCTTCTGGTCGAAGTCCAGGGGGGCCTTCCCCCTGCCTGCCCAGAGGTAGGCAGAGGGACTTATCGTTCGGCACGTGGGGCCTGCCCCCTGCCTGCCCAGAGGTAGGCAGAGGGACTTATCGTTTGGCGCATGGGGTCCGGCCTGACCCTGGCTTCTTGCCGAAGTCCAGGGGGCCTGCCCCCTGCCTGCCCAGAGGTAGGTAGAGGGACTTTTGATTCGGCACGTGGGGCCGGGCCTGACCCTGGCATCTGTTCGAAGTCCAGGGGGCCTGCCCCCTGCCTGCCCAGAGGTAGGCAGAGGGACTTATGATTTGGCGCATGGGGCCCGGCCTGACCCTGGCTTCTTGCCGAAGTCCCGGGGCCTGCCCCCTGCCTGCCCAGAGGTAGGCAGAGGGACTTTTGATTCGGCACGTGGGGCCCGGCCTGACCCTGGCTTCTGGTCGAAGTCCAGGGGGGCCTGCCCCCTGCCTGCCCAGAGGTAGGCAGAGGGACTTATGATTTGGCGCATGGGGCCCGGCCTTACCCTGGCTTCTTGCCGAAGTCCAGGGGCCAGCCCCCTGCCTGCCCAGTGGTAGGCAGAGGGATTTATCGTTCGGCGCATGGGGCCGGGCCTGACCCTGGCTTCTGTTCGAAGTCCAGGGGGCCTGCCCCCTGCCTGCCCAGAGGTAGGCAGAGGGACTTATTGTTCGGCGCATGGGGCCGGGCCTGACCCTGTCTTCTGGTCGAAGTCCAGGGGGCCTGCCCCCTGCCTGCCCAGAGGTAGGCAGAGGGACTTATGGTTCGGCGCATGGGGCCGGGCCTGACCCTGGCTTCTGGTCGAAGTCCAGGATCCAGCCCCCTGCCTGCCCAGAGGTAGGCAGAGGGATTTATCGTTCGGCGCATGGGGCCGGGCCTGACCCTGGCTTCTGTTCGAAGTCCAGGGGGCCTGCCCCCTACCTGCCCAGAGGTAGGCAGAGGGACTTATCGTTCGGCGCATGGGGCCGGGCCTGACCCTGGCTTCTGGTCGAAGTCCAGGGGGCCTGCACCCTGCCTGGCCTGAGGTAGGCAGAGGGACTTATGGTTCTGTACAAGGCTAAACGTGTATCAATCCTTGTTTTTTGTTGGGGGGTCTACTTTTCCTGGATTTTGCAACAGGGGCTCCTGCTCTATTGCCCCCTGCCCATTAGCTGTGAGAGTAATGAACAGGTGATGGGTATATATTAGTCTTGTCTTCGTAGAATTCCACATGGTGGTTGGCTGGCCTATGCGGTCTCTGCAGACTTTGAGGTTGAGCCGTAAGTCGGCTGGGCAACACCTTGGCCGAGCCGTGAGTCGGTAGGGCCGAGCCGTAAGTCGGCAGGGCGAACCGTAAATCGGCAGGGCAACATCTTGGTCAAGCCGTGAGTCGGTAGGGTCGAGCCGTAAGTCGGCAGGGCGAACCGTAAATCGGCAGGGCAACATCTTGGCCAAGCCGTGAGTCGGTAGGGCCGAGCCGTAAATCGGCAGAGCCGATCCGTAAATTAGTAGGGCAGTATCTTGGCCGAACCCTTGGTCGGTAAGGTCGAGCCGTAAATAGGCAGGGTGGCCGAGCCGTAAATCGGCTGGGCCGAACCATAAATTAGTAGGGCAGTATCTTGGCCGAGCCGTAGGTCGGCTGGGCCATGTCTCTGTCAAGCTACAAACCTTGAGCTTATTTGATACCCATTTTTGTGACTTATCTTCATCCTTTTCGGGTAAATTTGTGAGGAGTATATATATATATATATATATATATATATATATATATATATATATATATATATATATATATATATATATATATATATATATATATATATATATATATATATATATATTGAAACCTTTGTGAGTTGGGTCAAAAAGTTGGGTCATTTTTGTTTGGTATTTTTTGTCTCACAACTTCAACAATTTTTGGCTACTTTTTGTGAAGTATTTGTGAATTTTTGTGGGGGGATGGAAAAATATGGGTACATTTTTGTGACCCGGCTGGTTTTTGAAATGTGAATGTTTTATCGAGGGTGCAAAAAGTCGAATACGAGTTAATAAAAATTAGACTTTTTTCTCTACGTGAAATTTTGACCATTGGTCAATAACATGGTACATGCATTTGTCTAAATCAAATATGCTAAGTGGTTTGCAGCACATGTTGTATATCTACGTGCTCATTTCTCACAAAATTCATAAGTGTCCCCTTCTCTTTATTTTAATGAATCAACCCACATTGCCCATTAAGACGTGTGACTATAGCTTGTTTCATTCTCTAAAATCATTATGCCACACCCGGGTATAAGGTCAATGCTAGCTAGAGTAACTCACCTCATGCCGTTAGTCGAAGCGGAGTTTCATCAGTTGGAGCGGTGGTCCCCACTGGCAATAATAACACCAGTAACAACAGGATGAAGAGTGAGATAAGTGATGAAAGCCTTCCTCTTCATGGCCATAACACAAGCAAATATGGCCGTGAAAAATGGCGTCGTAGCACCGACAGCTTGTGTGAAGGAGACCAGAAGAAAGCGAAGCGAAACATTGCCGCCGGAAACAACGGAGAAACAAAACACGGCGGATAATGCGGCGATCTTAGTGAATTGAAGTCGAGATCGAATAGCTTGCATCGGAACAAACTTGAGCCAAGCAATGGCAACGTAACTGAGCAAACAATAGCTTGCAACGGAACAAACATGTGACACATTGTTAAAAAGAACTCGAGTATTTGAATCCGTAATTGGATAGTAAGTACTTGTTTAGGAGTAATACTCCGATGTTTGCTGAATACCACAACAGGATTAATCTGATTGTGTAGAATTTGCTTGTTAATTGCATTTTGATTTTGATTTAGGGAAGAAATTAGGGTTTGAGTGAGTGATTTTGAGTATAATAATTGAAGTTGGTTTGGTATGAAAGCTGACTTTGTTTTGACGGGAGAATGATTCTTATCAAATCGCACAATTTGCGCGTAACCCGGATTTGGGCACCTATTAATTCCACCATTTTTTTAACAGTCTCTCATCCCTTACTACCCAGAAGTCTCAATCATGAGATGCATATCTTTTATCTAACCCCAAAGTGCAAGATTAGATCAAGGCGGAGAATTAATTTATTTTGAGTTCCTTGATTTTTTTTTGGATCTATCTCCAAGATGTAGATAAGATCTGGAGAAAATTGTATTTGGGAGTGGTTGATTTTTTTGTGGATCTTCGTGAGCACAACCGTTCTCCCCACAGACGACGCCAAATTGTTCCGGTATGGAAACGGGTCCCTGACTTTGGGCTTCGCAGTTCTCCTCGGCTCCGGGTGCGTGCCGACGGTGATCCTGTAAGGTGAACTCCGGGCCCGGGGGAACCCCCGGGGCGGAGCCTCCGACGCCCAAGTCAGAAAAATGTATGACTGAACATAAATATTTAGGGAGATAAGAGAGGTAGAGAGAGAATAGGGAGGAATATGTGAATGAATTGTCCCCCTTTTCCCCTCACCCTAAGTGGGGTATTTATAGGGGAAAGGGTGTAGTAGGGTGATGTCACCCATGACATCAGCATGGTGATCAGTAGAGAGGTCTTTTTGGGTCAGTTGATGGCTACCCGTAAAGGGGGTCGGGCCTATGCGTCAGGGGGTTTTTATCCCCCATCACTATTTATCGCCCCACTCCATTAAAATACTTCTCACATATATTCATGAAGTGAGGCGATAAATAGTGGACGGAGGGAGTATATAACAACCACACTCAATTCACGGATCCCCTAAATCCTAGCAAGGGAAATTAGCTACTCATGGAGAAATTAAGACTAATAACAATGATAATAATTAAACTTAGTATAACTAGTAGATCTAGGAATAAGACAAACATAAACAATAAAGATGAATAAGAAAAGAAGAATAAGAACAAGAGACGAAGAAAGAATGAAGGAAGGATTAATTACCAACCAAGGAAAAAAGTAGTCAAGTGATTCGAATACAAGTGGCAAGAGAGAAACTAAACCCTAGAAATTTAAGAGAAGTTCAATGGAAAGAGAGGATAAAAAGACTCTGAGAGCTCCTCCATAAATCTGGTCTAATGATCTCTTAAATACACTTAATGACTTAAAACTAAATTTGGAAACTATGCTTGCATCATTAGTGGAGGTCTAATATTAGTCGGCCGACTATTCTTGAAAATCTGAAAATTAGCAGTCTCACAAATAGTCGATCGACTATTATTTTAGTCTGTCGACTATCTGTTGACTATTAAATAGTCTGTCGACTAATCTTGAGATTGCGTCAGCTTCTCAGCATTGCGCGCTCAACTTCAAATGCATTCCATTTCATTGTTAGTTCTTCAAATCTGTTTTATGATATACCGTTGGAAATCTAAGAGAAAGAGATTTCTAATGCAACTTGAATCAGATCAATTAAGGTTGTAGAACTCAAGATATTCACCTTTTAAGCTGACCCTTGTGAAAACGATCATTATCTTTTCTTATTTCGCATAAGTTTTCATCTTTAGGCAGGAGTTTTGACTTGTTTATGCATCCACAGATCCATACCCTACAAAAGATGCGTACTGACCACTGAGTATCAAATTCAGGAGAAAATAGTAGTCAATGCTACTCAATATGCATGGAAATGCGTGTGTAAAAGACGGAATAAACGTAAATAAATCTCACGCATAATCTACGACGATGTAAAATATAGAGTCAATGGATGCCCATTTTAGATTGCCTTGATTTATTGATTCGTAGTTGTATATTGTATTGTACCGTGTCAACTTTTGGAACATAAAGTCCTTTGCATGCATGTCGACATCGTTGTTTGGCTACGGGAGCCTACGACGTTCGACTTAGCATCATTGGACTTCCGCACTAAATAGGTGAAACCTCGTCATAGCACATAGTGGATCCTTTGCATGTCGGCGTCACTATTTGAAGGTAAAGATCTTATGACGTTTGACGTAGCGTCATGGGACACATGATCGAAGTATAAATAAAATGAAATGAAATTAAGAAATGAAATGAAGTTGAAAATGGGAAAGGACCGAACACCTCGTTCGTAATTAGGAATGTGATCATGACGTGACCGAGGACCAAGGACCAAGGACCAAGGCGCGCGTTAGGGCGTGCCTCGGTCCATCCTTCGAAGGGCGATTGATCGGACATTGCGCTGAATCATTTATCGAATATGTTCGTTTCAAAAGGTCAACTCATTACAGGGAGTGTTAGATCCTTTGCACTATCGACATTGTCGTTTCACTACTAGAGTCTACGGTGTTCAAATCAACATCATCAGATATGCACTTTAAATCGATAAAGATTCGTCATCGCAAACATTAAGTCCTTTGCATTTCGGCATCATTGTTTGGTCATTAAGGTCTACGATGCTCGATTTAGCGTCATCAGACGTTCACTCGAGTCATGTTTTAGAAAATGGTTTGAATAGTAGTATAAACGGTATAATTGACCATGGAATGTAAGCCCGATAAGTAAGGTTAGGGGTGTTACTAGTTAGGAGCGGTAAAGGAAATATTAGATGCGATAATGTAAATGTTAGTAAGTTAGATTACAAAAAAATAAAGTGTTAGAAGTTATTAAATGAAAACGAAAGAAAGAATTAAAAGATAGAAATGGGATTTGAACACCCCCAACCTACATGTTAAAGGTTCGAAATGGGGCTCGTATTAGTATCGATGCGAACACGAAGAGCCTTTCGGTATGTAGATTGAGTTAGGGTGTTTTTAGGATTTTGGGGGATAGAATGTGAAATGCTCTTCAAATGACAAAATTTTGATCCGTATGTTTTTTATTGTCGACCTGGTCCATCAGAGATTTTAGGGACGCAACCTCCTCATTTCGTCGCAGATGATTAGCACTCAGTTTAGCTTTCCAATCGTGGAACGGGTCAAAGTTCCAGCATTCCCAATTGGTATGCTTTGATGTCAGGGTTTCTCGACCGTTCTACAAAGTGGATGGACACAGCTAGCACTAGTTTTAAAAACTTTCAACACAACCGTTGATTTACATAATCAAATAGCAGACAAGCAATTCGCAGCCAAGCAAGCTTTGAGTAACTGAATGATAGAGCTTCAGATTCGTGAGACCGGGAGTCACGTGGAGGACTCGACTTTTCAGAGCAAGTCCAGGACTTTCTACTCCTCCTCAGAGCAGAAAGACCGAACCTTAGCCACCTAGGTCGAGAAGATGGCTTGGAAGTAGGAGGTTTATCAGTCGGTCTAGAATGACCGTCATTTAGAGCAATCGAGAGATGCATTTGCCGATGCAGCAACATAAGAAGCCCTATTTGGATTAACAACATCGATGCACCATATTATCCTGCAGCAAGTTGAGTTAGTGTGGACCGTGTTGACTAGGGTCCGAAGACTGAGGGAAGATAGGATGAGGAAGCTGGAAGCTAGAAGAGGAGGAGTCGCGGGCTCCAAAAACTAATTTGGTACCATTCTGTTCCACCCTATATGTAGTTTGTTGAGTATGTTTGATTTTCCTATTTTTGTTGTTGTTGGTATTCCTTGAACATACAGGTGCATGTAGTTTGATTGAGTTGCTGTTTTACCATGCCAGGATAACAATCAAGCTGTGATCATAATGTTTTGTGGCTTAGAAGAGAATTTAAGGGAGGTATACCCTTACACTTTTCCTTTTAATTTATGTCAGAATCTGATTGCTTGCTTGGGAACTCTCTCGAGAAATGGATCTTTTGATTGCCAAATATATTTATCGTCTCTTGACCATTTGTTGTGAGAATTCCACGAAATTCATGAACCCTTATATACACACAATAGCCTTCTCAAAACACCTAGCCGACGACCCACCCACCCACACACACACAAACACACACACACACACACATAGGTAAGTTCTCATAAGGACAAGAACTGTTATAAGTTCATAAGTTCCAGGGTTAAAGTTACACAAAAAGTGCTTAAAGTTACACAGATGGGTCTAAAGTTACACTTTATTACTTGAAATGATAAAACTGCTGAATTTTAAAGTTACATATCAATTTTGAACTAATGTAACCTTATCGTATATCATCTGTAACTTTAATATAGACTTACTTACATATGGTGAACTTACTTGATCTCTTATAAATGAGATCAAGGAAGTCGCTTACTATTGGGAAGTCCTTAAGTTCTTGTCATAACCATTGAATGATCTTTAATCAATGGCTAGGATGAGCCATCTTGATTAAAAAAAAAGGAGGAAATCCGAGTGTGTTAGAAGCCTGACACACTCCACCTTCTCCCATCACACCCACCGTCACTCCTCACTCCACCTTCTCACATCACCATCTCTCTCCTCACACTCTAATTTCCCCATTTTTTTATTTTTCACTTGACTTGCACACCATTTCTCTCTACCAAATCCGTATTTATTTGCCCATATCGTTATTCAATCGTTTTATGTTATTTATTATTTGTCCAGTTTAAGAATTTGTTTTTCAATCAATTCATATGTTACATTTATAAGATTTCAAGTTAAATGTTACGTTTTATAAGATTTTGAAGATTGACTGTGTGAATTTTGTTTGTATGCTCTGTGACTTTGAATGTATTTTGTGTGACTTAGATTGGTTCGTATGTATTTTGTGTGATCTTGATTGATTCACGTGCGTGTGTGACTTTTACATGTACCCTGTAGGACTTTGAACGTAGTTTGTGTGATTTTGAGTGATGAGGTGTTACTTCAATATAGGTGTGACTGTTAGTCATATAATGAGTGATTTCGATATATAAAATGTGTGACTGTAAGCGCAATTTGAGTGACTCCATGGAGTTTGCGTTACATTGTTGCCTAATGAACCTTTTAAATTTAAAACATTTAATACTATTTAAAACTTAAACATTAAAATATTTAAACATTCATTTAAAATGAGGTATCATACATTAGGGAAACCAATTAATACCTAGAGCATATATCCGAACATACAAGCATAAAAACATAAAAACATGCATTGTGGAAGCTCAAAAAGTTCCTCCTGATATAACCCCTCATGATAGTAGCTTCTTGGAATATTAGGAGCTTTAATGACCCAACTAAACATAGTGAAGTTCTTAGGTTTTTGCTTACTAATAAAGTGGATGCTCTTGTCATTATTGAGACTCGAGTGAAAGAAAATAAAGCTGGCAAGATTTGGAAGAAGTGGTTTAATAAATGGACAATGGTTCATAATTTTTCCTGCCATTATAATGGCCAGATTTGGTTGCTATATAATGCTGCTACTGTAAGTTTTTTGGCTCAGAATCCAAACTAATAATACTCTGCAACTTACTGTGGTGTATGCTCATAATGATGGGCATGATAGACAGGCTCTTTGGTATGATCTAGGAGGCTTATCTACTTCCATATCCTGGTTAGTGTCGGGTGACTTTAATGTGGTTAGGCATCCAGATGAGAAGTTAGGATCTGTTCCTCCTTTCTTGCAGGATATGTGTGATTTCAACACTTGCCTTTTATCTTGTCATTTGGAGGATATTCACAGTGCTGGTGGTAATTTGACTTGGACTAATAAACAGGATTCATAATCTAGAATCTGGTCCAAGCTTGATAGAGCTTGTTGAATCTTGCTTGGGTTTTCTCTTTTGCTAATTCCTATGATATGATTGGAGAGCCTGGTATTTCCGATCACTCTCCAATCATGGTGACTGTCACTCAGGATAAATAGTTCAGAAAGAGATTCAGTTCTTTGAACAACTAGACCACTCATCCTTCCTATAACTCAGTGGTTAAGAATGCCTGGAATTCTCCAATCCTTGGTTCTCCAATGTATTGTTTCTTCCAAAAATTAAAGCATGTCAAGAGGGGTCTGACTCTACTTCATAAGGATCAATTCTTTAATATTTCTAGCAGAGTTCTGGAAGCAAAAAGCAGCCTCATTAAATGCCAACAGGAACTCATTCAATATCCTTTCTCCTTGCTACTCATTGAAGAGAAGAGAAGACTTATTGCTTAGTATTTTGCCCTTAAAACTTCTGAACTCAATATCTTAGCCCAAATAGCTAAGGTTTAACATTTGCAACTGTCTGATTTTTCTTCTAATTACTTTTTTGCAAAAATTGATGAAAGGAAGCAGCAACAGATAATTGTTGCTATTATTGATGTGAAAGGAAATTTGCAGACTGGGGTAGAAGTTGTTGGTCAAGCTTTTCAGGAGTATTATACTAATCTTCTTGGCAAGGGTGATAAAGTCACTGGGTTTCCCTTTCATACTCATAATATTCTTCCTGGTGATGTGGTGACTAAGCTGGTGGCTCCTATCTCCTTTGTTGAGATCAAGTCTGTTGTTTTCAGTTTGGATAGTAATAGTAGCCCTGGTATTGGTGGCTTTTCTGCAGGATTTTTTTAAATATTCGTGGGATACTGTTGACCAGGATTTCTGTAAGGCTGTTCTTAGTTTTTCCAAGACTGGCAGAATGTCTAAACAGGCAAATTCCACATTGGTCTCTCTTATTTCTAAGAAGAAGAATGTTCATTCTGTCATGGACTAAAGACCAATATCTTGTTGTACAGTTTTTTACGAAACTATTACAAAATTTTTATCACTTAGATTGAAGCCTATTCTTCCCTCCATCATTGGGGAAGAGCGTGCTGCTTTTATCTCGGGTAGAAGTATATTTGATAACACTTTGCTATCCCAAGCCCTTGTTAAAGGGTGTACCATGAAGTTTCTTACCCCTAGGTGCTTAGTCAAAGTAGATATCCAGAAAGCCTTTGATTCCTTGAATTGGGATTTCATATCTAATACGCTTGAGTTCTTGGGTATTCCTAACCAGTTCATTCAGTGGAATATGGGGTGTATTTGTTGTCCTTGGTATTCTCTCAAGTTGAATGGTGAGATTTATGGATTTTTCAAAGGAAAGAATGGGATTAGGTAGGGTGATCCCTTGTCACCTTACCTCTTTGTAATGAGTATAGAGATACTCTCTAAATCTCTTAGGACAATGTGTGCTAAAAGCAATGTTTCTTATCATTCTAAGTGCTGCAGACTCAACTTAACCCACCTAATTTTTGCTAATGATATGATGATTTTTTTCCAGAGGAGATCTTTCTTCTGTCTTGGCAGTGAAGGAGATTTTGGACTCTTTTGGTTCTTGCTCTGGTCTAGTAGCTAATGTGGAGAAAACTAGTATCTACTTGGGAGGTTTCTTACAGACTATGCAGGATGAAATTCGTGGCCAAACTAGCTTCACTTTGGGTTCCTTTCCTTTTAGATACTTGGGTATCCCTCTCTCAAATGCTAGGATTAGCACTGATATGTTTAAATCTCTCATTTTGAAGGTACAACATTCAATTGGGCACTGGTCTACTCATCATTTATTCTATGCTGTGAAAGCCCAATTGCTTAACTCTGTGGTCTTTGGATTGGAGAGCTTTTGGGGCTCTAGCTTACTACTACCTAAAGGGATTGTGAAAATTTTGAATAGATTTTGTAAAGATTTCTTCTAGGGTATTCAGGATGGAAGGAGGAGGCTCATTTTCAAGAAATGAAGAGACATTTGTTCTCCATGGGATTCAAGGGGATTTAATCTCAAGGACTTGCAAGACTGGAATGCTTCTCTACTCTCCAAATGGGTTTGGTCCTTCTCTCAGGATCCGATCAGCCTATAAGGTAAATAGTTTGAGCAATATATTTTTGGTTCAGATTCAATTTGGCATGTAAAGTCCGAGGAATTCTTTCTGTAGACACCAAGATTTGGACCTGGTAGCTGCAGAAGTGCCCAACAAACACCCGATGACGATAGGACTGCAACGTGACGCGGGTTCGCGACGTTTTAGGTAGTTTTTCTATAGAACGGATCAAATAAATTACTCGTAAAAATTAAACTAACATGATGGAAGCCTTAGTCGTGTCGTTACGGTCACATAGACACTAATTAGAGTCAATTCTGACACCGGGACCCCGAGTCGGTCCCGAAACTCGAACCGAGTCAGCACCGCGCCAAGCGAACCTCAGGATGCACACCCGAGGCCCACTAAGCTCACAGCGCTAGGTTAAACCCGGGGAAACCTTAGGCCTCAAGATACGTATTATACTCCTCCCTCTCGGTTTTGGAAAGTATCAAAATCGTATCTTCAAAACTCCAACTGCCTCACCTCACGCGTCTGAGACTCCCCACGCCCGAACCCAGGCGCCTGAGTCTTGGTGCGCCACAACTCAGGCGTTCATATGGGTGATGAGGGCCAAAAACACCTATAAATACCCCTCCACCTCATTCATTCGACACACAATTCTCAATTCTCTTCTCCCCCCACATTCTCGCTAAGGGCTCGCACTCCGACACCCGAGGCAAACGATCCACTCGATCGTAGTTCCAATAAAAGCGACATTGATGCTACTTCTCACCTTCGAGCACCCCACTCAATACCGAGGTGCCTGTGTTCGACTAGCCCAAGTCTAGTAACGAAGTTCTGCCAGATTAGGCGCAGAAACGGTCCATAGTAACAAAGCTCTGCCGGAGTAGCCGCAGGAATGGTCAACGGTAACGGAGTTCTGCCGAAATCACTAGGCCAGCTAGGAGGATCTGCCTTTGGAGCTGAGTCATCACTAGGTTGTCATCTAAACAAAACTTTACATTTTTGTACTTTCTTTTATCATGCACTACGACAATACTAGGCATGGACACTAGGTCCACAAACACTTACTAAAACACGTAACGTCCCAACTTCAATCACAAACGCTAAAATACACTAAATAGACCCGAGTAATTCCGAGATCCGTTCTCAACTATCTATGCATCGTGTCCCATTTAGTGTATACTCCGAGGGTGCAACTCCTCACAATGTGATTTACTTACATTCGCATTTACAGTTTTTCGTATGATTTATTGCTTTTATGACCTTATAATCGCATGCTAAATCACCTAACACGGAATTCAAAACGTAAAACAACTAAAACTGAACAAATTGATGGTCGGTTTCCGTATTAGTCCGGGTGCTCGCCTTATTAGGTTCGACGCATCTCTATTAATACCGAACCGACGCATCTTAAGCAGAATACCAGGTAAGGTATATCACGAGAACGACTAATATCCGTATTATCGCGTTAAAACTGATTCGCTAATACATATAATATTAGTACTCTTGACTCTCCTATGTGCATCTTTTCATGACTTGCTTGTCACGTGAAATCGCATGCAAAGAATGTAAACACAACTACTTTGACGACAAAACTTACTTGTCTTTAAACAATCGACGTAGCAAAAGGTATAGGGTGAAAACAACGGATGTTACAGTATTTCCGCCACAACAAAAGAATTAGGATATCAGTCCACCGATTGATTAGTAGAGGCCGCTATAGTGCGGACGGGATTGGGTGTTGACATCTATCGGATGTTGGCTTCCCAATATGTACCCTCACCCCTTACTCAGAATCGACGGTTTTCGGATGTCCGAAACCATTGGCAATGAGAGTCATTCCAGGCATGGAGTGCTTAAGGGTACAAGTCTTTATCTTTAGGTCCCGTGCCACTCAACTTTGAGCCGGCAAGGGATCAAAGTTGACTTGAACAGTTTCCGAGTCCCCATAATTGACTCGGTGGCGACTCCACAAATAGGCAACGAATTCAGTTCACTAAAAAGGTCGCCTTACCAAATGAATCGGCCTTTAAACATTTACAACCACGTCTCGATCCATTCCCAAACGGAAACACGGGTGCCCGCACCCGTCTAGTACAACTCCGGATCGTCATCCAAATCGAGGTACGTCACTTCGCCCCGTATGCGAGATCGGACCGGCCCCCGGTAGGGAGGGGCCGCGTGGGTGGCTGCCGCCACACGTTGAAAAACCGGGTCGGTCCTGCGTGGGGCGCCGGGCGGTGCGGACGGACGTCCACAGTTTGGCGACTCCGATGGGGATTTGGAAACAAGTTTCCAGTGGTGGTGTAACTTGAACGAGGTCAGTGAAGCTCATTTCTTAGTTCCTAGTTGTGGTCACTACATGTTTTGGCCCTAAAAAGCCCATCCTAACCAATATCAGGACCAATCGACCTCTTCGCGGTAAGATCCTTAGGGACACGCGGGGAGATCCTCGATTGACGCTCCGGCCGCCTAACGCGTACCTCGCGGGAATAATAAGCGGATATTTCCGAACGGACGATATGACACTCGTCTCCCTAGACGATTTGTCAATGCCTAAGTAAAGACTATTCGTGGATGGTAGCCTACCCTAACCTACCCGTGTTTGCATCCTGCATGAGTGTATCCATTCCTAGTTATGTGTAGCGTGTTTGAACAACTAAAATAAAACACTAAAAATCTGGATTCAACCACGCCAACATATTCAACTGCACCCAATTCCGTTTTCAAAAAATACCTCCTCTTTTCAAAATGACCTTTTGAACACCGATACTCCGGTCAAACCGTAATTTCCAAAAAAAGAAAAACATTTTAGATGCCGCATCATGGCAAATTTTTCACTCACTACTTTCAAAAAAAGAAAGTATTTCTTTAGTGCCGTCATTTTGGCCAAAGTAAAACCCGTCAACAGCGAATACCGTTAATACCACCGAAATTCCCGATCAATGGGATCAAGGTACCTCAAACGGTTACATTTTTTATTTTCAAAAAGAAGAAGAAATGTTTTTACATACATACCGTTAAGACGACCGAAGCTTCAATTAATGAAGTCAAGGAACCCAAAATGGTTACACCCTCAAAACACTTTTCACAATACATCACCCTCCACCGTTAAATGCTATTTAACGCAACCGACGAACGTAGGTCACTAGTTTTAAAAGTTTTTCTAAAAAAAAAGAAGAGAGCTTTCTAAAAACACTATTCACCACTTAAATCCCTTAATAAGGATTTAGTCACACCTTTAAAACACCATCACTAGACTTCACGCTCTACCACGAGCACCACATACACCATAAGTATCGAACTGGCTAATTAATAGTAGTCTCGATAAAGGCATCACGTCATCATTTTCAAAAAACTGGAACCATGGTCCTCTAATAAAAAACATTTACACTTTTGCTATCGCCGGATTCCCGACGCACACATATAGAAACACACCTTCACGTCACAAACAGTGTCATCACACCATCGTCACACTATTTTTACAAATCGTCCTTTTCAAAAATTCCCTTCTGCAAAGATTGGTCGTTTTCAAAAAAACATATATCAAAATTCTTTGATCCTGAGCCGGGATCGCGATCAACTTCTTACGTCGTACAACCTTGTGATTAACTGTCTGTGTTAGTTACCAGGATCACCTCTTCTCGAGGTCTTACATTGGTCGTTTTCATTAGGCGTTTCGCCGAACACACAGAGTCTAAAGCACCTGAGTCCCTAACCCAGTGCCTGCACGCACGCACAAATCAAGGGTCTCATTTCCGCGTCGCTTGATTACGAGCATCCCTCGAGTCTCTTACGTCGTTCGGTGGATCCGATCTGACCTTTTGATCCTTTCCCACTAGAATCACCCCCCAACATGTCGGTAGATTCAAGCGCCGTCAAAAGCATCCGCAACGATGTCAATACCCTAACCAAATTGGTTCACAACATCCAAACTTCAGTAGCCCGTTTGACTTTCTCCGTCCATTACATCGATAACCGCCTCAATTTCCTTGAGAGTAGAGACCCAGAAAGTGAAACGAACGCCAATCCAGGCAATTACCACACCCAAGAGTCTACCCGGAATAGATTATCCCAACGCTCCGCCCGATCAAAGCTTACTAAAGTCGATACGGAAAGAACACCAAGACCTTATAAGACCACATCCAACAAAGTACAAAGATCACCGAGGGAGTTTACCTCAATCAACTCATCCTAAACCAAAGCTCTTAAGCGTCTAGTTGACCAAGGGCTGCTCACACCTATGGGTCCCACTTCGGACCCATCAGTCGGCTGACGAGGCAAAAGTTGGACCCCTAATGCCTACTGCCAATACCACCAAGGTAACGGGCACGATACCGAATCCTGCTATCGATTCAAACATGTCATACAAGACATGATCGAAAACGGGACGATTCCTCTCCCTCCGCTCGAGAAACCAAATAACACCACAAACCCCTTTAGCGTTCATGCCATTGAATATTCCCACCTCAACCCTATAGAGGAAGATGTCCTAAATATCAAGGAAGAAGCCGAAATCGAGAACCCACGGGCACCCACCAAGACGAGTGAATCAGTGTCCGAGTCAGAGTCTAGTTCGTCTTAGGGCCTAAATCTAATAGTATAACAAATGTCTTTTGTTTTTACATCGAGTCAGGAGGTGCGAGGCGATCTGTCCTCCACCTCCCCGAAAACAATATCTTGGGCACATAGCCCGCTTATTACTATCAATAAAAAGAAATAAATTTTTCCTCCTTTATAATGCGCCTCGACAATCGCTTGATTTAATAATGCACTTTCTTCCTTACAACTCGGTACTATGCCATTTATCGATAACAATCAAACATACCTCAAAACAACAAGGAATTATAAAAATCGAGATCTCGTGTTCTCTTTTTACCTATCCCATGTCTAGTGTAGAAAGCCACATAACCATCCCTTAGAACGAGCATTCCCGAATCCTATGACAAATCTAGATAAGTCTTTTAGCTTGTGATCAAAGACGGAAAGCAAACCCATTTCCCACTATAAACATCCCTCGAATAAAGACCGACCAATCCCCGCCCTAGGTGCTAGTCTGAAGAAAAAAAGAGAGTCTAAAATGGCCAAAAGGAGCCAAAGGAAAAGTGAAACCAAGGCCAAACTAAACCGGCCCAATTCGATGATCAAGTCCAAGCTCAACGGTCGAAATGAATCCCCAAATTATTCAGCTCGACTTCAAATGTAAAGTCCGAGCAAAAAAAAAAGAAAGAGAAAAAGAAAAATGAACAGACCAGTCAACTAGCACCCAAATACTAGCCTCCCTACATTACAACCCTTAAGACCTTCCTAAGACACTTGTTAGGAGACAGTCCAGAGTTTTGAGGATTCAAGCTCAATAGGATAATCCCTAACGTTAGGACCATACATAGAAATCAGATCCCACGTAATTTACAATCCGCCCGATTGAAGTCCGAGTCATTTTTACTCAGCTTCCTCTTTCCTACCACATTATGGAACCTTAGCCCATAGCCCTAACTCTACAAAAATCAAGCTCCAGATTTTGATCTATCGAAACCACTTACTACCTAGCTCCACATCCCAAAACCATCCAAGCCAGTCACCCTGACCCAAACACGGTATCTCGATAATTGTCACTTTCAAGGGGTCTGACCCAACCACTCCACCTTAGTTCTTTAACTAGGGTGAATACACTCTAAACATCTCACATCGACAATTGGCATAACGAGTCTAAAGCAAAATCACTCACATTTATTAAAGAACTACGAACATGGTTTGATTCCATTTAAAAGCGGATACGCAGGCAACCCTCCTTCGGGTACAACCAAACAAAAAGACGAACAAAAAAAAAATCGATTACTCGATTCATGTACAAACCGGGACTCTTTGCACGTTCCGGCTAATGAGTGATTTAAGTGACGAAGCACAAACGACGAACCGAGGAGGGAGTGAAAACCCGAAGGGGCGCTCCGGGCAAAATGAAGAAACGAGTTGCGAGCCGTCGAAAAAAAAAATGACGAGCCGAGGACGGGGTGAAAACCCGAAAGGGCGCCCCGGGCAAAATGAAGAAACGAGTTATGAGTCGTTAAAAAAAAAGAGCAAAAAATAAAAAAACAAAAAAAAACAAAAAAAACAAAAAAGGGTGAGCCGAGGACGGAGTGAAAACCCGAAAGGACACTCAGAGCAAAATGAAGAATCTAGTTGCGAGCCACCACAAAAAAAAAAGAGAAAACATAAAAACAATGTGCTTCTCACTGATAATCAAATTTGGTTAAATCGAGCCTTTGTCGAGGCATTTACATCAAGCATCCGAAACCCGGATATCCCGGAAAGCAGCAACGTGTCAAAACTCCACAAAAACTAGTACTAATACGCCACATAATATCAACTAATAAGACATAGTACAAAACGGCTGGACTCTACCGGTCCAACCTCTTCTTCCCCTTGCCATTCGGGTGTACCTGCTTGTGTTCCTCATCATCGATCCTTTGAACACAAGCTTCTACTGCCCTAGCCAAAGGCGAGTCCAGCTAATCCCACTCTTCTTCCTCTCTAACATTTTAAATATTGGTCTCGTTAGTCTTGGCCCACATAAATGAACTGACGGAACTAGGATCGGTAACGCTGTCTTTGGTCAGGCACTTAGTGACAGTCCCTCGAGTCACCTCCTCGCCCCTTAGTGGCGCTGTCTTCCTAACTTTTGAGTTGCTCTGTCCTGACGGGTGTTCACAAACCCTTCGCCGGACGAAAGTAATATCGGTCGGTCGAACGCTCTCAATAACGACGGGACGCAAAAACCTTTGTTCCCAAGACGCCCTAAATTCCCTGAGCGAGTCCTCTGTCCATGGGTCAAAACTAGAAATGTCCTTATAAGTCTTCGAGGTGGGAGGTTTCACACCCATTTGGTTCGACAATACGCCCGGATAAATATAAAGCTGATCCCTCATGGATAGTATTAACAAAGCCTCGGTTGAAGACGAAAATGGAAACCCGGTACGCCCATTGATATTCCACCATGGGATAGACCACCTAATGACCAACTGCCCTTTAGCCAAATAGGAAAGCCACTCCTTTTCCTTATTGCCTTTACTCCACACTTGCACCGTCTTCCGGCCCGTGAAACCCCTGTAATTATATCCTTTGAAACACCAGGGAGGGTCGACCAAACCAAGCTCCTTCTGTAACCAAACCTGTACAAACC
Organism: Agrostemma githago; assembly: GCA_958450325.1. Classification (NCBI taxonomy): domain Eukaryota; kingdom Viridiplantae; phylum Streptophyta; class Magnoliopsida; order Caryophyllales; family Caryophyllaceae; genus Agrostemma; species Agrostemma githago. The sequence goes on along the minus strand of OY288239.1, from coordinate 24,499,619 downwards.
ACGACAAAGCATCACACCTCCAAACTAAAGCAATCCTAAAAAAAAACACAACAAAAAGGAAAAAACAAGCAACAAAGGAAACACGACACCCAAAAACACCTGTAAAATCACCCGGGACCCCCGAAAAGATGTCTTGTGTAGTCGGGCATGAGCATCGAGACCTAGAATGAGCTCACCCAAAATAAGCAAAGAGGGCGATCGTCCATGTTCCATTCCCATAACCACGTCCAAAACTCGAGGGTTACCCCAACCTTCACGCGCCCTCGCATCCTCGAAAAGATAATAATAAGCCACCGCGATGTTAAAAGCACGCCTACACGCTAAGGCCGAAACATAACGGGAGCCAGCATGTGAGAATGTCCTGAAAAGCAACTCTAGGTTAATGCCATCTCTCCCAAAGAAACCTTTATCCTCCTCCAATGAAGAAAGGTCCAAAAAGTGATAAAACCGCTCCACATAAGCATAATCCCCTAAAGGCACGCAAGGCCGAAACGAACTCCACCCACCTATAACGTCTATCTCTTCGGGAAGAGGACAAATTTTACCCCCGGGAAAAGCAAAAACATGGCCTTTTGAGTCCCAAAACTTAGAACACGCCAATAGGAAGTCATCTTGTATCTTGACTCGACTCAAAGCAACAACCGTGGACAAACCACCATTTCACCATTTGAACAAACCTTGGGGTCACATTTTTTAAAAGAACCCGCCCACTCGGTTAGGAGATTCCCAAAACCTGACATGATCATAAGTATGGATGTTCTAGACCCTATGGATATTCTAGTATGTCTAAAATGAGCACCCACAACCCGTATATATAGCCCTAATCCCACAAGAATTAGGAAACAACAAAAATTTCCATAAGCAGGGCTCGAACCGCCCAGGCCTAGGCGCCCAAGTCTCCAGCCTCCTGAGCCCAGGCGACCCAGAACCCGAGAGCCTCAGCCCAGGCGCCTACCCTTAGGCAGAGAACATCTAGAGCAACCCAAAATAGAGACATCGATCCCGCATTACCACTACAGCTACCACATGACACCTCGGACATCGGGAACGACCTCCTGAAGTCACTAAAACCCGCTCCGGAAACCGAAATACCCATGCAGGAATTACAGGAACACGAGTTCACCCGTCGGACACACGAGACTTAGGCGTCTTTTTCATTTTCTATTTAGGGGGATAAGCTACCCCACCTAGGCGTGCTGTAGCCTTTTAACAGTTATTGTCAAGTCGCGTCTGTAGCCTAATAAGGCGATGTTATGAGTATGCTAAAAGTGGTCTAACTTTTTTTTTTTCAAAAGTCGCCCGAATTTTTAACTTCGACTTCGTTCTGAATGTCAAAACAACTACACTTATATCCCAATACCCTCGGTCAGAACACATTAATGTTTTACATTTCACCCGTCTCAAGTCAAAATGTTTTAATCGACGTGCTATCCGATCCGATTCCCGGCTCAAGCTAACGCATTTTAAAACGTCCAAAAAAAGAATTGTTTTCGTACTCCCATGCAACTCCAACGCATCCTAAACTAAGATCGAATCGCAAATAAATGAACGCAAAGTGATTACTTCTCAACCTAGGTAAACAATTCGCAAAACGAAAATACAAGACTAATCCAACTAGTTCAAAATACTAAAAATCTCAAGAATATATACAAAACACACAAATCCATACACAAATCAAGGCTAGGGAGGACTCCTAGCAGCGGCGCCAATGGCTATCACGACCTCACAAATGTCGTCATCCAAACCGAGATCCTCCAGATCCAGACGAGGAGACTCACTACCATCCATTCCCGACAGCATGTCTAAGGAAGCCGTCTCGAGAACTCCTCCAATCTCCTCGGTAGCACCCGTAGCTCGACTCGTAGCCTCAGCCTCAGCCTCCCTCTCGATCCGATGCCTAGACTCACCCTGAAACCGAGTCAGCTGCTCCTTTAGCTGAGCAATCTTATCGGCCCGGGATTGCAGGAGCTGTCGTGCCTCAGCCACCTTCGCCTTGAGCTTGGTCACCCGGGTCTCCAGCTGCCCCACCATATCTGAGACGTCCTACAAATACACCTGAACATTAGAAAAACACACAAGCAGCCTAGAAAACTACCTTAGTCACGCAAACTCACCGATCGAGGTCCCGAATTGTCACGGGATACCCTCGAGGCGTAGACTCGGAAGCAGTTGGCGGCCTGCCACAACCGCTGATGGCAAGCTGAGGAAACCTGAGAGATGAAATCATAGAAGTTAGACAAACCAATCCTAACTATAGAACCCAAACGTAAAACGAAAACCAAAACTCACCCGATATACCCGGTCACGCCACTCTACCCCAGCGTCCATCTCCTCGGCCGAACACGGGGGGATAGGCTCAGTGAAAGCTATCCCAACCGCGTCCACCCTAAGCAGCGTCCGGGGAAAATCTGGGGTCTGAATAGCATCAGCCGGGTCGGCAAGCTGAGGGAACAACAATTCGGCCAGTCAAGAGGCAAGAAAGCACTAAACCATGAAACAAACCTTAGAACCGAAAATTAGAACCTTACCACAAGGCGGTGGCAAGCTAGCCGCTGGCTGACATAAGATAGATAGGAGGCATCAGGCACCAAGAGCGCATCACCTCCTTCTCCATCCCTATCCTCGAGGACCTCTGCGGTGATCGGTGGTCTGAACATGATCCGGGGAGGATCAACCGGTACCCTGAAATCGTCATACAAGCACAGACGAACCAACCGCTCGCCCAGATACCAAACCGGGTGAAACAACGCAGGAAGGAGCATCCTCCTATAACTCCGAGGCCTCAGCTCTGCGGCCACATACCCAGGCACGCCCTCATAATCGGCCCAAGGACAGGCCACAAACCACACAAACAAAACCAGCATCTCAATAAATCCTAAACCTTGGGGGCTACTAGGAAAGTAGGACATAAGGAGAAAACTAACATCCTCGAGGCCTAGCTGGTTGACCAGCGCGTTCTCCGACGGATAGTGACTGGTTGTACTTTTAGGCTGAGCCAGCCTCCATTCGATACCCGCGGGGAATCTTCTCGGATGAACCCGCACCATTTTAAGTACCAAACAAGGAAAACAGGAGTAGATCCAAGCCTGCAAAGTCCCAAAACACCATAGCAAAACTAAGCGAAAACTAAGCAAAACCATAAAACACAAAGTGAGAATAGCAACTAACCTCCAGTATTAGGCCCGGACCCACTATGGGCAAAGCTGAGGCCGCCCTATCTCCAGCGGCCTCACCATGACTTGCAGGCAGCGATTCATCTCCACGAAAGCCGCGGTTACCCAATCATAACGTCCTAGCTGAGCCAGGTCAGCCAGCAGAGGCAAAATCCTAGTACTAAACCTCTCGCCTTTATCCGAGAAGTGGGTCGACCCTAGGAAGTACCACAACCACAACCGGGCATCCTGCTCTGGTGTGTTGGGTTCTCGACCCTCTAACACTACCACCTGCTCGAAGTGATCAGTGATGTACGAGCTCACCAAAGCATGAGGCCCACTATATGCCTCACGCTCCAAACAATCCCCGATAAGGCCCCGCCCCTCATCACTATCTAGCCTAGGGCCCTCGGTGGCCCACCTAATCTTATCTAGACCCCAGAGCAAACCGGTAAACATCACAAAATCCTCTAGGGTCATTCCGACCTCCCCAAAGGCCGAACAAAAACTACAAGAGTAATCGTGGCAACTCGAGGTCGGTCCACAGGGAACGAAACGTAGTAGTAGTGAGTTAAAAGTGATGTGTTTGGAATCTAGAGGGGGGGGGGGGGTTCTAAGGGTTGAGTCCACACTACAAAAATAACGATAGAAATAGCTAGAGATAACCAATCTAGGAAAAGGTGTTAGGGGGAAGTGAGATTCGGAACATGGAGTATTAGAAGGTCAGAATCGGGTTTTTGTTGCAACATTGATAAAGGGAGAATGTCACCTTTTGGTTTCTTCACCCAACCCACCTAAAAACCAGCTTTCGCGGTGAAGAAGGGTAAGTCTCTAGTTATGGTGATTTCTACCCCGAGTTTCCTCATATTGATAGAAACGAGTCAAGGTCGGTCTAGTTGGCCGGACTAAAACAACAATGACACAAAATATTAGGTCCAATGGAATGCATTTGTTCAATCATTGGTTGTTTAAGAGCTTGAGAAAGGGAAAACTCTACCGACTCATTCCCTATGTTAAAAGACAACTTACCATTCTTGACATCAACTGAAGTAACTCCGGTAGCCATAAAAGGTCGACCTAAAATAATGGGGGTAATAGTGTCTTCGGGCATATTCTTGACAACAAAGTCGGAGGGGATGAAGAACTTACCAACTTGAACGGGTACATCCTCAAGTATCTCAAGTGGGTACTTGACAGACCTATCCGCAAGTTGAATCGACGTGCTAGTGGGTCTCATCTCTCCTACACTAAGTCTCTTAGCAATAGAATAGGGTAACAAACTAAGACTAGCCCCTAGGTCACAAAAAGCTTGATTAACAACAACATTTCCAACCCGACAAGGGATGGAAAGGCTACCGAGATCCTCTAGTTTCTTTGGCATTTGATTCATAAGAATGTCACTACATTGTGCCGTGAGAGAGACACATTCTTTATCCTCTATTGTTCTCTTTTTAGTCAAGACATATTTCAAAAACTTAGAATAGAGGAGCATTCGAGAAATTACCTCGGTGAAGGGTAAAGCTACCTCCACCTTCTTCAACAAATCCACGAAATGGCTAAATTGGGCATTCTCGTTATGTGGCTTAGCTCGTTCGGGAAAAGACAATGGCGGGACAAAAGCGGGTGGCGGTGGAACATTGGATTCTTCTTCTTCTTCGGCTAATCGCCCCGCCTCTTTTCTTTTTCCTTCTTCTACTTCCATTTGCTCTTTCTTCTTTCTTCGTTCTCTTTGTTCATTCTCTGCATTTTGAAGGATATCAAACTCTGTTTGGGTGCTTTTGGTGTTCAAGTTCAAATTTTTATATGGGTCCTCAAGTTCTTTGCCACCTCTCAAAATGACGGCATTTGCTTGGTGTGAAGGGTCTCTTGGGTTTTAGGGTTGCCCGGGCAAACCATGGGGTGGATGAATTGGGGTGGCTAAGGCTTTTTTTGCTTCTTGTGATTCCCAAACCTTTAGCCTTGCCTTTGTATCTTGATGCTCATTCCATAGCTGCCCAACGGTTCTTTGCAAATCATTAATATTATTCCATGGAACTTCTCCTTGACCAAATAGAAAATTGCTTGATTGCCCATAAGATTGAGAGGGTTGATTAAATGGTTGTTGATTGTAACCTTGATTTCCTTGAAAATTGCCTTGGAACCCTTGATTGTATCCATGATTGAAATGATTACCATGTTGATTTTGGTAATTGTTGTAATTGTTGGGAACATGGAAGTTGCTAACTTGGTTATTGAAGTTGCTCCTTTGATGAGGAGGCATATATGTGGGCATCTTTGGAGGACCTTGGTTAAAGGGCCTTTGTTGACTTTGATTAAATGGCCTCGGTTGACTCCCTTGGGCACGCGGCATAGGATTTTGGACATTTTGATTGCCATAAGAAAAGTTGGGATGATACCTTGTGTCGGCATTGTAAGTATTAGAAAAGGAATCAAATTGAGGTCTTTGCCCATACACTTGTATAGCTTGGACTTCATTTGGCTCTTCAATATAAACTTCTTCATTAGTAATGCAGGAGCTAGAATCATGGCCATAATTGCCACAATGATCACATTGAACTTCCCATGTTAATTGTTTTGGAGGAGATGGTTGCCTTGGTGGAACACTCCTTTGAATTTGGTACATACCTCTAGGAGTGGGTTTAGAACTCATGGCATCCATTCTCTTTTTCAATTCTTCAACTTCCGCTTGAAGTTTCAATTCATTAGAACTCTTAGATGAGTTCACTTCAACTTTCTTTCTAGAATCCCTCGATTGACCCATTCTAGAATCACTCCTTGCCATCTTCTCAATAAGATTCTTAGATGCCTCATCGGTGAGAGAAGATAAGTCTCCTCCGGCGGCCGAATTGAGGTTTTCCTTAGTTCTCGATGAAAGGGTGTTATAAAATGTTTGGGTAGTTAGCCAATCGGGTATTCCATGGTGTGGACACTTGCGCAATAAATCTCTAAATCTTTCCCAAGCCTCACTTAGGCTTTCAAATTCATCTTGCTTGAAGGTTTGTATCTCCATGCGATATTGGTTAGTCTTTATTTGACGGTGGAAAATATTTCTCCAAGAAGGCATTGGATAATTGTGCCCATGTTGTGAATGTATTAGCGGGATGGTCTTGAAGCCATCTACGAGCTCCATCTCTCAAGGTCTTTGGAAATAGCAAACGATGCAATTGGCATGAAGTTAATCCATTGAGACGGGCTCCTACTAAGTTTTCTTTAAATGAAGCGATGTGCTCTTGAGCATCTTCTTGGGACAAATCTTGAAAAGCATCTTGTTGAACCGCATTTGTCAGAGAGGCTTTCAGTTCATAATTCTTGGGAATCTCTCCAAAATCGACGGGAGAAGGTGTTTCTTTGTGTGTTAATTGAGAATGAGATCCTAAGGTTGCCATTTGTTCGATTGGTGGTGATGGTGGATTTGAATTTGGTTGATTTGGAGAGGATGAATTTGGAGTTTTCGATGATGGGGGTGATGGTGGTGAATTTTGTGAAGTGGAAGGTATGGAAGGATTATTTGGAGTGGGATTATGTGATGTAGAAGGTGTAGAAGGTGTATGTGGTAGGGTGGGATTAAGGTTAGGAGGTTATAATGAAGGATGTGGAGTGATGGTGGTTGAGTTATTTCCCCGAAAACGCAATGTTCTATAAGTCCTTTCCGGCTCCGGATCGAACCACAAGAGCGATGACGTGTTCCTAGGCATAAAACTCAATTAAACGGTGAGACTCCTAGCACCTAACGGTACTAGGGAAGAGGCAGAAGAGAAAAGAATCAAACACAATACTAAAAACACAATAACTACTAGCCGCTCCCCGGCAACGGTGCCATTTTGACGCGCACCCCAATCGGATCGGTCGTTTAGCGAAGGACGGGGGGTCAAACAATATTTATAGAATCGGAATACCACAAAAACTACTAAAGTAATCGTGGCAAGTCGAGGTCGGTCCACAGGGAATGGAACGTAGTAGTAGAGAATTAAAAGTGATGTGTTTGGAATCTGGAGGGGGGGTCCTAAGGGTTGAGTCTACACTAAAAAAATAACGATAGAAATAGCTAGAGATAACAAATTGGGTTTTTGTCGCAACATTGATAAAGGGAGAATGTCACCTTTCGGTTTCTTCACCCAACCCACCTAAAAACCCGCTTTCGCGGCGAAGAAGGGTAAGTCTCTAGTTATGGTGATTTCTACCCCGAGTTTCCCCATATTGATAGAAACGAGTCAAGGTCGGTCTAGTTGGCCGGACTAAAACAACAATGACACAACAACCATAAGCAAGATAAACCAACAAGCAAGCAACCCACCAACATCCCTTAATTCAAATAATCCAAGTCCTCATCCCTAAACCCCCGACAAGAAATCTACTCACTAATCATAATAGAAGACAACAAAACATTAACTAAGGAGAAAATAACTACTAAATGCATAATAACTAAATCTAAAGAAACTAACAACAAAATAATGAGAAAACTACGATCTAACAATTACCCACTAAACTATGGAAGAGATACTATCTAACAAAATAAACTGGAGAATAATCTAGAACAACATAAGTAAAATCTAGAGAAACTAACAACACTAAGATGATCTAAACAAGACAATAATGAGAGAACTATATTAAATCTAAACTAGAGATTAGAGAGTGGAAGAGAAATATACCAACTATGAAGATCTACAATAAATAAGAAGATTGCAAAAATAAAGGTTGAATCTTCGATGAAGAGAATGAAGAACTTGTCTCTAATTCTTCAATAAACCCCACAATTCTTCAAATAAACCTTGAAATAATAATAATCTTCTACAAACTCGAAATCTAGAGAATTGTTGATGGAAACTAGGTAGATCTACTACTAAATTACTATTAGAATGATAGAGAATTACGAAGAATACTACTAGATTGTTCTACTAATGGATGGTGTAACTACACTAATGGTGGATGGAGATACTACACTAATGATGAGATGTGTTGGATGCCTTGGGCAATAAACTAGGGTAACATATATATAGTAATGCCTTAATGGGTCTCTTAACCTAAAGCCCAAATCCAACTTTTTGTTCTATTAGTGAGACAACCATCCTTTGCATCTTCATGGGGTGAAACTTCGCCCTGCGGCCTGACGAACTAATCCCACCGGGTGAAATTTCACCCGGTGAGATTTTCTTCTCATTTCGCGGTTTTTGGCGCTTTTCTCCATCGGGCGAAATTTCACCCGGTGGGCTAAATTTAGCCCGGTCATTTTCGCCCGGTGGAGAAGCTCGGAAAATCTTCGGGGAGGAACTTTACCGTCGGGTGAAATTTCGCCCGGTGGTACTTCATCGGGTGAAATTTCACCCGGTCATTTTCTCACGCCTTTTTCCTTGTCTCACGCCTTTTTCCTTGTCTCATTCTTCGTCGATTGATTGGATGACTTTGAACTTTAAGTTGTGTGCTTTGCTCTTTGGACGGTATTCCCTTCTCTTGTGCTCGTGGAAGCTCGATCGTGATTTCGGTGCCAAATCCTATCAAAATTGATAGAAAAAACTACCAAAAACACGTAAAATGCACAAGAGGGATGCTAATGCGAGAAGTACTCAAAATATAGCGATAATCGCACTCTAAACTCGCAAAACGAGGGAAAAACGAGTCTAAGTGAGGGGAAAAAGGTCTAAATTTAGCACACAACAATTCCCCCACACTAAACCGTTGCTCGTCCTCGAGTAAAGACCCAAAAAGAAACTACAACTACTACTACTACTACTAGCCAGACGATGCTAAGCTGATACAGGGGCAATTAACGGGCCCGCTCCGTCCCTTCAACTCACATCAAAATACCCATGAGGTAGAGTACTCCCATGCAAGGCAAGTTGGGGTTTGCTCAAAATGGTGGATGCGACTAAACACACAAAAACACATAACACGAAAGAGTAGACGCAACCAAAGCAAAAATAAAACACCGAATCCCTCATCGAGATTGTGGGGAAGACACCGATTATTTACCTAAAACTACAATAAATTTCCAAGATAAATCACCCACGTAAATAAGGACCAAAGCCTAATACTATGACAATTAAGCAATAAAGATGTTGATAACTTAGCCTAGGTCCTCCTAATCTTCTAAAGGGGTACGATGGGGCGTATAACGGAGTGGAAAAAGTGAACCATGGATTTGTTCGACACTGTAGGTAGGTACAATCCCGCTCTCTTTGGCTAAGCCAAGAGGGTCGTTCCAAACTCGAATTTCCTAGATTAGCCCAAACAAAAAGGTGGAGTGTTTACAATTATTGGGGTGGATTGACTAATCACCGCTATTTTTTTACCTCGGGACTTGGTCCTCTAGTTGGCACTTCACGGTGATGAATCGATTAAAGGGCTTTTTTATTTAAGGACATGTTTTTGATGATATGATTTTCATTTGATGCTCCTTTTCTTTCCTTCTTTTTCATGGTTTTGTGCCCTTTTCTCTTGCTTTGGTTTGCCCTTTTTTGGCTTTTTGATATGGTTCGAAACCAAGCTTAGAGGTTATTTTTGGGTAAACTTATTGTGGTGATGTATAGGTTGAGGGAAAATAGGTAATCGAGAACGCGCGCTATTCTGTAGACACCCATATTTGGACCTGGTGGCTGCAGAAGTGCCCAACAAACACCCGATGACGATAGGACTGCAACGCGACGCGGGTTCGCGATGTTTATATAGTTTTCCTATAGAACGGATCTTATAATTACTCGAAAAAAATAAAACTAACATGATGGCAACCTTAGTCGTGTCGTTACAGTCGCATAGACACTAATTAGAGTCAATTCCGACACTGGGACCCTGAGTCGACCCCGAATCTCGAACTGAGTCAACACCGAGTCAAGCGAATCTCGGGATAAACACTCGAGGCCAGCGAAACCCACGGCGCTAGGTCAAGGCGTGGGGAAGCCTTCGCGACCAAGCAAGATATCACACACCCACCTCTCGTTTTGGAAAGTATCAAAATCGTATCCTCAAAACTCCAACCGCCCCACCTGACGTGCTTGGGTCTCTCCACGCTCGGACCCAAGCGCCTGAGTCCTGGTGCGCCTCAAGTCACGCGTCCATATGGGCGACGAGGGCCGAAAACACCTATAAATACCCCCCTCCGCCTCATTCATTCGACACAATTCAACTCTCTCTTCTCCCTCAAAAAACTCTCACTAAGGGCTCGCACTCCGACACCCGAGGCAAACGATCCACTCGATCGTAGTTCCGATAAAAAAGAGACATCGACGCTACTTCTCACCTTCGAGCACTCCACTCGATACCGAGGTGCCTGTGATCGACTAGCTCAAAACTAGTACCCAGGTTCTGTCGGATTAGCCGCAGAACTAGTCCTTAGTAACAAAGCTCTGTCGGAGTAGCCGCGGGAAGGTCAAACGGTAACGGGGTTCTGCCGGAGTCACTAATCAAGCTAGGTGGATCCGCCTGTTGATCAAGTCGTCACTAGGTTGTCATCTAAACAAAACTTTCCATATTTGCAGTTTCTATTATTATGCACTACGACAACAGTAGACGTGGGCACTAGGCCCACAAACGTCCACTAAAATACGTAACGTCCCAACTTCAACAACAAATACTAAAACACCCAAAATAGACCCGAGTAATTCCGAGATCCATTCTCAAGACTATCTACGCATCGAGTCCCGTTTAGCGTATACTCCGAGGGTGCAATTCCTCACAATGTGATTTACTTACGTTCGCATTTACAGTTTTTCGTATGATTTATCGCTTTTATGACCTTATAATCGCATGCTAAATCACCTAACACGGAATTCAAAACGTAAAATAACTAAAACTGAACAAAGTGATGGTCGGGTTCCGTATTAGTCCGGATGCTCACCTTATTGGGTTCGACGCATCTCTATTAATACCGAATCGACGCATCTTAAGCAGAATACCAGGTAAGGTATACCACGAGAATGACTAATATCTGTATTATCACGTTAAAACTGATTTGCTAATACCTATAATATTAGTACTCTCTACTCTCCTACGTGCATCTTTTCATGGCCTGCTTGTCACGTGAAATCGCATGCAAAGAATGTAAACACTACTATTTTGACGATAAAACTTATCTGTCCTTAAAACAACTGACATAGCAAAGACATAGGGTTTAAAACAACGGATGTTACAGTACTTCCACCACAACAAAAGAACTAGGAAATCAGCCCACCGATTGATTAGTAGAGGCCGCTATAGTGCGGGCGGGATTGGGTGTTGATATCTATCAGATGTTGGCTTCCCAATATGTACCCTCACCCCTTACTCAGAATCGACGGTTTCCGGATGTCCGAAACCATTGGCAATGAGAGTCATTCCTGGCATGGAGTGCTTAAGGGTACAAGTCTTTATCTTTAGGTCCCGTGCCACTCAACTTTGAGCCGGCAAGGGATCAAAGTTGACTTGAACGGTTTCCGAGTCCCCATAATTGACTCGGTGGCGACTCCACAAATCGGCAACGAATTCAGTTCACTAAAAAGGTCGCCTTACCAAATGAATCGGCCTTTAAACATTTACAACAACGTCTCGATCAATTCCCAAACGGAAACACGGGTGCCCGCACCCGTCTAGTACAAGTTCGGATTGTCATCCAAATCGAGGTACGTCACTTCGCCCCGTATGCGAGATCGGACCGGCCCCCGGTAGGGAGGGGCCGCGTGGGTGGCCATCGCCACATGTTGAAAACCGGGTGGGTCCCGTGCGGGCACGCGCGGGGCGCCGGGCGGTGCGGACGGTCGTCCACAGTTTGGCGACTCCACTGAGGAATTGGAAACAAGTTTCCAGCGGTGGTGTAACTTGAACGAGGTCGATGAAGCTCATTTATTTGTTCCTAGTTGTGGTCACTACAGGTTTTGGCCCTAAAAAGCCCACCCTAACTGATATCAAGACCAATCGACCTCTTCGCGGTAAGATCTCTTGGGACACGCGTAGAGAAACTCTATTGCCGCTCCGGCCGCCTAACGCGTAACCCGCGGGATTAATAAGCGGATAGTCCAAACGAACGGTATGACACTCATCTCCCCAGATCATTGTCAATGCCTAAGTAAAGACTATTCGTGGGCGGTAGCCTACCGTAACTTACCCGAGTCTGCATCCTGCATGAGTGTATGCATTCCTAGTTATGTGTAGCGTGTTTGAACAATACAACCCAAATAAAACACTAAAATCTGGATTCAACCACGCCAACATATTCAACCGCACCCAATTCCGTTTTTCGAAAGTACCTTATCTTTTCAAAACAACCGTTTAAACATCAATACTCCGACCAAATCACGGTTTCTAAAAAAGGGAAAACTTTTTTTACGCCGTTACCATGGCAAAATTCACATTCACTAATTTCAAAAAAAAATTATTTTTTACTACCACCACCTTGGCTTATTGAAAACCTATTAGTAACAACGATTACCGTTAACACAACCGAAACTCTCAATTAATGGGGTTAAGGTCACCACGCGGTCACATTCTATTTTAAAAAAAAAACTTTTGCACACGTACCGTTAGCACAACCAAAGCTTCAATTAATGAAGCCAAGGAACCGAAAACGGTTACACCCTCAAAACACTTTTTTTTTACAATGCACACCCCCACCGTCTAATGCCAACCGACGAACGTGAGTCGCTAGTTTTAAAAGTGTTTTTCAAAGAGCAAAAAATTAAAAAAAAAAACACTATTCACAACCTAAGTCCCTCACTAAGGATTTAGTCACACCATCAAAGAGACTGTCATCACACTCTATCATGAACATCACACACCCTGCGAGTATCGAACTAACTAATTAATAGTAGTTTCGAGAGAAGCATCACGTAACTATTTTCAAAAAAAAATGCTTCCCCTAAAAGGAAATGCGCTCCTTTAAAAAAAACATACTTACATTTCGTCATCATTTCTGGTGCACATACATAGCAACTCTCTTACACTCCACAAACGATGTCGCCACACCATCGTTACACTATTTCAACAAACCATCCTTTTCAAAATTTTGCAAAACTGGTCGTTTTCGAAAGAAACATACATCCAAGTTCTTTGATCCTGAGCCGGGATCGTGATCAAACTCTTACGTCGTACAACCGTGTGTTTAACTGTCCATGTTAGCAATTAGGATCATCTATACTCAAGGTCTTACGTTTTTGGGTCGTCTCACCTCGAGAAGTCCTCCTTAAACCTCACCTCCGAGGTTTGCGTCAAATCGTCTCGTTACAGAGACAGAAAATTCGTCGGGCGTCTCGCCAAGTACACCAAGAGTCTAAAAAGCACCTGAGTCCCTAAACCAGTGACAAGCGCACACACGGGTCAGGAGTCTCAGTTCTGCGTCGCTCAGCTACGAGCATTTCTCGGGTCATTAAGACGTCTGGTCGACTCAGTCTCACCTTTGACCATGCCTTGTAGATTTAGAAATGTCTTCCAACGACAATACCGAACCACTCAACGCAATGCTAGGACTCGTTAATGAACTTCAGAATAACCTAGCCCAAATAAACGACGCCCATAATAACATCCTACTCCAGCTCGGCAGGCTGGAGGACACGGTCAACGGGACGGGAGATGGTCCCCGGGAGGTAATGGAAGAGATGCCTGTCATCCCTAAAGAAAAGATGAGGCTAGGGCCAGCTAGGTTCGTCCCGGCTCTCGGAGGGCGTCCCTTTAGAAGACTTACCGACTTAGGCATGACCTTTGTCGAGGACCTCAGAATTGCCAACGAGGGACTAGCTGTCCCAACTCATCCCTACCCCAGATCCACCTCGTGGAGCCCGAGGGGCGGATTGGGATCCTAGCGCCTATTGCCTCTTTCATCAGGGTAGGGGACATGATACTGAGGACTGTGACCGCCTCAAACACGACATCCAGGACCTGGTGGATGCTGGAACCTTCCCTCTGGCAAGGAAGCAGACACTGCGGCCTATCGGCGATGGGGCCGATGGCGAAACAACCTCGTCAATAACAATAAAGACCAGTGGCACCATCAAAGTATTATTCCCTGGGGGGAGCAACGATGCTTAGAGGCAAGGTCGGTCTTATCTAGAGTCTAGTTCATCCTAGGGCCTAGGCTAATAATATTAATAAACATCTTGTTTTTTTCCTTTGTCGAGGTGTGAGGGACATGTCCTCCACCTCATCCAATATCAAATCATGGGCGCCTAGCCCATCTACTATTATTATCAATAAAATAATCTCCTTTTATTTTACAAACATGCCTCGACAATCGCTTAACTTTCTTTCAACAATCCACTTTAAAATGCTTAAAAACTCGACTTTATGCCAATTATCGATAACAACTGACTAAAATGCAAGGGCTACCGCAAGCAGCCCACTCGACTTCACCCTAAGAAGGAAATCGGGAATAACAACCTTAGACTCAAATCGCCACTGACCAAATAACAATAAACTCGGTAACAAGCAAAACGCCACCCGACCAAACTTACCGACAACACAAAGCCTGTCTAATAACTCTAAAAACAGCCATGTCTCTGGGAGTAAAAAAAAACAAAAAAACCTTAGAGTCCACGAAGACTCATCCTTAGTAAGTCAACCACGCCACGGTTAATTGATGGTTCATAGCAAAAGCCAAACCCCATACCAAACTGAAGTAGAAGCAACGCCTAAGGAATTCACCGAAATCGACCTCATACACATACCCCGCGAAGAGAACCAACTCGCTGACGCATTATCCAAACTAGCCCCACTAATAAACATGCCCGATCACCTCTTTTCCATAGAGAGAAGCGAACAAGCAGCCCGCATCCATAACCCCGAAACCGACAGCGCCACCGAAGAGCCTTAGTACAAAGCCATCTTAGACTTTAAAACCCACGGGTCATATCCACCCGACACCAACGCCAAAAACAAAAGAGCCCTACGAATACAAGCCACCCATTACGTCCTGAATCAAGGCCTGCTGTACAAACGAACCCCACAAGGAGTCTTCCTTAGATGCATAAACAAAGACCAATCAAAGAGAGTCATGGAAGAGGTGCACGACGAAGAGTGCGGACCCCACATGAGTGCACACCCACTGGGTTATTACTGTATTACCTTAGAGAGAGACTGTCGGCATCACATTCGGAACTGCCATAATTGCCAAAAATTCACCAACATCCAACACCCACCTCCTTATCCTCTACACACTATAGCCACACCCTGGCCCTTCTCTACTTGAGGAATAGACATCATAGGGAAAGTACACCCATCCGGGACCGGCGGACATTGCTTTATTTTAGTAGCCATAGATTACCTCACCCAATGGATAGAAGCCGCCTCTTACACCGTACTAACCTCAAAACAAGTAGTCAAGTTCTTTCAAAACAACATCATCTGCCATTACGGTATACCTCATGAAATCATTAGCGACCAGGGGGCTCACTTCAGGGCCGAAACCCAAAGACAAATACAAAATCCAAAGACACAAATCTTCACCCTACAGACCGCAAACCAACGGGGCCGTAGAAGCAGCCAACAAAACCATCACCACCATCCTTAAGAAAATGATAGACAACTACCGAGATTGGCCGAACAAAATCCCCTTCGCCTTATGGGGATACCGAACATCCTATAGAACACCCACCGGAGCCACGCCATATTACCTAACCTACGGTTCCGAAGCCGTCCAACCAGTAGAGCTAGAAATACCATCACTAAGAATATTAGCCGAAAGTGGTATCCCTGAGAAAGAATTGAACCAAAAACGATACGACGAGCTAGTACTCCTAGATGAACGTAGGATACATGCCCTATCCAACATACAAGCCTACCAACAACGCGTCCAATGAGCCTTTAACAAACGAGTGAAATCCTGAAACATACACGAGGGAAATTTAGTGATCAAATCCATTAGAGCACCCCTTCTCGTCGACCCTAGAGGGAAATTCAAACCAAACTGGGCGGGCCCCTACCTCGTTAAGAAAATACTCTCGGGGGGGCCCCGTAATCCTTACCGACCTGGATGGTCAAGAGTTCTCAACCCCGACCAATATGGATCAACTCAAACGATACTACCCATAAACACCCCTGAAATCACATCCTGACCTCCGACTTAGGGAGAAACAAAAAAAACAACAAAAACAACAACAATAACAACACAAAAAAAGAAGAAGTCAAGTTCGCATCGATAGTTGGCATAAACGAGTCTAAAGCGAAATCACTCACTTTTTCTAAAAGAACTACGAACATGGTTTGATTCCGTCTAAAAGCGGATACGTAGGCAACCCGTTTCCCGGGTACAACAAAACAACCAAAAAAACAAAGATCGATTAAACGATCCATGTATAAACCGGGACTCCTTTTTACGACCCGACCCCCCGAGTGATTTTAAATGACGAAGCACAAACGACGAGTCGAGGACGGGGTGAAAACCCGAAAGGGCGCCCCGGGCAAAATGAAGAAACAAGTTGCGAGCCGTCGTAAAAAAAACAAAAAAGGAAAAAAAAACCATGAGCCGAGAACGGGGTGAAAACCCGAAAGGGCGCCCCGGGCAAAATGAAGAATCGAGTTTCAAGCCGTCGAAAAAGTGAGAAACAAAAAAAGTAAAGAAAGAGCAAGAGAAAAAAACAAAACAAAAAACAAAAAAGGTGAGCCGAGGACGGAGTGAAAACCCGAAAGGGCGCTCCGGGTAAAATGAAGAATCGAGTTGCGAGCCACCACAAAAAAAAAGAGAATAAAAAATAAAAATGTGCTTCTCATTAATAACAAAATTCGGTTAAATCGAACCTTTGTCGAGGCATCCACATCAAAAATCCGAAATCCGGACGTCCCAGAAAATCAACAACGTGTCTAAACTCCACAAAAACTAGTACTAATACGCCACATATTATCAACTAATAATACATAATATAAATGGCTGGGTTCTACCATTTCGACTCGTCCTCACCCTTATCGCCCGGGTACAACTGCTTGCGTTCTTCCTCCGCGATTTTCCGGAAGCAAGCCTCTAACGCCCTATCCAAACGTGAGTCCAGAAAATCCCACGTTCTTTGCTCTTTCGCATCTTTAATACGGGTCTCGTCAGTCTTGGCCCGTTCGAATATACTGACTAGGCTAGGATCGGTTCCACTGTCCTTGGTTAGGCACTTAGTCTCTCGAGTCTCCTTTTCGCCTCTCAGCGGTGCTGTCTTCCTAACTTTTGGGTCGGTCTGTCCTGACGGATATCCACCAGTTCTCTTCCTGACAGAAGTATCGACAGTCGGTTGAGCAACGGGGTACAAAAACTTCTGCTACCAAGACACCCTGAACCCCCTAAGCAAGTCCTCGGTCGACGGATCAAAACTAGAAATGGCCTTAGCATCATCTGGAATAGGAGGTCGGACGCCCATCTGATTTGACAACATGCCCGGGTAAATATAAACTTGATCCCTCATGAATAGTAATAACAAAGCCCAGGTCGAAGACGAAAATGGAAACCCTACTCGCCCACTAATATTCCACCACAGGATGGACCACCTGATGACAACGTCTCCCCTAGCCAAATAAGAAAACCAATCCTCCTCTCCAGAAATCTTGCTCCACGTCGACACCATCTTCCGGCCCGTGAAGCCCCTGTAGTTGTAATCCTTGAAACACCGGGAGCGTCGATTAAACTAAGCCGGTCTTGCAACCAAACCTGCACAAAAACGACGAAGTGTCACACCTCCCAAGTCAAAATAGCCACAAAACAAGTAAAACCTAGCCACAAAAAAAAAACATGACAAAAAAAACACACCTGTAAAATGGTCCTAGAACCCCGAGAAGGTATCCCCTGTACCGGAACATTAGCGTCAAGACCCAGAACAAGTTCACATAAAATAAGCAAAGAGGGTGATCGCCCATGTTCCATGGCCGCTACCACATCCAACACTCGAGGATTACCCCAACCTTCACGTGACCGCGCATTCTCAAAAGGATAGTAACAAGCAATAGCAACGTTAAAAGCACGCCTACATGCCAAGGTCGAAACATGACGAGAGCCAACTTGTGAGAATGTCCTTGAAAGCAACTCTAGGTTAAAACTGTCCACACCAAAATAGCCTTTAGCCTCTTCTAGCGAAGAAAGGTCCAAAAAATGATAAAATCGCTCCACGGAAACATCATCCCCATAAGGCACACAAGGTCGAACCGAACTCCACCTGCCTATAGCATCTATCTCTTCGGGCAAAGGGCAGACTTTACCCCCGGGGAAAGCAAAAACATGATATTTATGGTCCCAAAATCTAGAACATGCCCGCAAGAAGTCATCCTGCACCTTGACTCGACTAAGCGCAACAACCACTGATAAGCCGTCATTTGAACTAACCCCGGGGTCACATTTCTTAAAAGAACTAACCCACTCGGCAAAGATTTTCCCAAAACCCGACATAACGCTAAATATAAACGTGCTAGACCCTATAGATACCCTGGTATGTTCAAAACAACACACCCACAACCCGTATATATAGCCTTAAACCCACAAGAATTAGGAAACAACAAAAATTTCCATAACCCGGGAACCCAACCGCAACGGCCCGCACGCCCGAATTCCCGGCCGCCTAAGACCAGGCGGTTCGGAGGCCAGCTGCCTCAGCCCAGGCGCCTGTAGTCATGCAGGCGACATCCCGAACAACCCAAGGATAGAAAATCAAATGTCCACTATCATCATAGCTATCATCCTCAACCCTGAACATCGGGAACGACCTCCCGAAGTCACTAAAACCCATCCGGAAAACCGAAATACCCGCACATGAGCTGCGAGAACGTGAAGCTACCCGTCGGGCGAGCAAGACTTAGACGTTTTTTTAGGGGGGGTAAGCTACCCCACCTAGGCGTGTCGTAGCCTTTTAGCAATTACCGTCGAGTCACGTCTGTAGCCTAATAGGGCAATGTAATGAATATATAAAAAGTGGTCCAACTTTTTTCCCAAGAGTCGTACGAATTTCAACTTCGGTCCCATTTTGAATGCCAAGACAACCGCGGTCATCTCTTGACATGTAATCAAAGCACATTAATATTTCACATCTTAAGTAAAAAACGTTTTAATCGACGTATTACCTGATCCGATTCCTGGCTCAAACTAAAGCATTTCAAAAACATCTGAAAGAAGCTGTTTTCGTCCTCTCACGCAACGCTAACGCACCCTAAACCAATTCACATCGCAAAATGAACGAACACAAAAGTGATTACTTGTCAATCTAGCTAACCAATTCGCCAACGAAAACACAAGATTAATCCGACTAATTCAAATGCTAAGAATCTAAAACAGATATAAAAAATATACAAATCCTTATATGAATCAAGGCTAAGAAGGACCCCTAGAAGCCGCGCCGACGGCAATCACAATCTTACAAAGCTGATCATCTAACCCTAGGTCCTCCAGGTCTATAAGGGGAGACTCACTACCGTCCATCCCAGACAACATATCTAGAGTAACCGTCTCGGGAACCCCTCCAGCCTCCTCCATAGCGTCCGTAGCCTTAGCATCGACCTCAGCCTCCCTTTCGACCTGATGCCTAGTCTCACCTGAGTTGAGGTCTTACCCCGGGACCGAGCCAGCTGCTCCTTCAAGAAGGCAATTTCGTCAGCTCGAGATTGCAGGAGCCGCTGTGCCTCAACCTCTTTCTCCTCGAGCTCGGTCACCCGAGTCTTTAACTATCCCACCGTATCCGGAACGTCCCGCAAATACACTTAAGGCATTAGGAAAGTACACAAACAGCCTAGAAAGCCACCTTAGTCACGTAAACTCATCGATCGAGGCCCCGAGGTGTCACGGGAGACCCTCGAGGCATAAGCCCGGAAGCAGTTGGCAGCCTGCCAAAACCGCTGAGGGCAAGCCGAAGAAACCTAAAATACAACCGTAAAAGTTAGGCAAACCGACCCTAGTCCCTAGAGCCCAAGCAAAAGACAATGAAAACAAGACCCACCCGGTACACCCGGTAACGCCACTCTATTCCGGCAACCATCTCCTTAGCAGATCAAGGGGGAAGGGGCTCAGTAAGGGCTACCCCAACCACATCGACCCTGAGTGGTGTCCAGGGGAAGACTGGGGGCTGAACTACATCAGCCGAATCAACCAACTAAAAAAAAAAGAGAATTGTTCCAAAGGAAAGCGAATACTAAACCATTGGACAAAACAAGCGATAAAACCAAAACCGATACTCCAATAATCCTAAACCTTGGGGGCTACTAAATAAAACAAACTGTAAGAAAAAAAAACTCACATCTGCAAGGCGCAGGTAGCTCGCCAGCGCATCCTCCGACAAATAGTGCCCCTAGCCTGAACCAATCTCCATTCAATCACTGCCGAAAACCTAACCGGACGAGCACACACCGCCCTAGGAGCCAATCGAGGGAGTTAGGAGTAAATTCAAGCCCTATAAGGCAAGCTTTACAACCTCCTCTAGTCGAAATCGACCGCCAGCAATGAACGAACACGAGAGCCTTGATTAATAAAGATGCTCGCACTTGACCGCGTGATAAAACGAGCAAAAAAAATCTACAATCCCAAAAGCACTCAAAGAAATATGTTATCAAGTCTCTAAGCACGCTCAATTCACATCCCAGGGAATTATTATTCCCGGAATAATTCAATAAGCAAAAAACATGCAAGCCCAAGAACTAATGCAAAAAGCCTGCACATCAACACTAATATTTTAAAAGCAAAACAAATATAACTCAAGGACAATACACATACACCTACTAAGACAAGACAAATAACAATAACGGGACAACTACTAATCAACATCGATAATACGCTCTCGACAATAAAACAAGCATAAGAAACGCCCTTGACCTAAACGCTACACCCGGACACGTAACAAAGCAAATCTAAACTAAACTAATCTAAGTAAACTCTAAACAAATCTCAAAATGCATACACAAAACTAAATAAAAGCAAGAACAAACCCGAACAAAATAAGACAAGCCTGCAAAACAAATTAAGACAAACTCACTAAGCCAGAATTTTAACTAAAACGAATAGACAAACAACATTTTGCCCGAGGGTTAGAGTTATCCCGGAGGCACATCAACAACATTTTTTCCCGAGGGTCAGAGATATCTCGGAGGCACAGCACAGCAATTTTGCCCAAGGGTCAGAGATATCCCGGAGGCACAGCAACTTTTATTCGAGAGGAGACTAACGCCCTCGAAGGAGTCTTATACCTCCACAACAATTTTTATTCGAGAGGAGATTTCCGCCCTCGAAGGAGTCTTATACCTCCACAGCAATTTTGATTCGAGAGGAGACTAACGCCCTCGAAGGAGTCTTATACCTCCACAACAATTTTTATTCGAGAGGAGACTAACGCCCTCGAAGGAGTCTTATACCTCCACAGCAATTTTGATTCGAGAGGAGACTGACGCCCTCGAAGGAGTCTTATACCTCCACAACAATTTTTATTCGAGAGGAGACTAACGCCCTCGAAAGAGTCTTATACCTCCACAGCATTTTTTATTCGAGCGGAGACTGACGCCCTCGAATATTTTGTCTTGTTCTGTTTTGTCCTAGGGGTCATAAGCATCCCAAAGACGATTGCTCGAGCGGAGACTAACGCCCTCGAACGTTTTATGTCATCAAGTGTTCATAAGCATCCCAAGTAAAAGCAAATACATTTACACCTAAGACATAAAAGCACTTAAAATTAAACGAAACCTCTAAATAAACTGAAGAAGACAAAGCGCGCGCGCACAAAGAATCAAGAACAAGATGTCAAGCAACGGCCCGGCCCCCAAGCAATCAACCACAAGCGAAGACGTCAGGTATGACTTGTCGGCCTTGGCTGGGGAGCCTCACCACGTAGTCCAACGAACATAAAACAACCCGACCGGACAGCCACCAGGTCATAATCCTCGATTGACCTGGGTGGCTATACTTTGACTTTCGCCTTGTCCAACCCTCATTCAAAGTGGGGGCTTCTGTAGACATCCAAATTTGGACCTGGTGGCTGCAGAAATGCCCAACAAACCCGATGACGATAGGACTGCAACGCGACGCGGGTTCGCGATGTTTAGATAGTTTTCCTATAGAACAGATCTAATAATTACTCGAAAAATTAAAACTAACATGATGGCAGCCTTAGTCGTGTCGTTACGGTCGCATAGACACTAATTAGAGTCAATTCCGACACTGGGACCCCGAGTCGACCCCGAAACTCGAACTAAGTCAACACCGAGTCAAGCGAATCTCGGGATAAACACTCGAGGCCAGCGAAACCCACGGCGCTAGGTCAAGGTGTGGGGAAGCATTCGCGACCAAGCAAGATATCACACACCCACCTCTCGGTTTTGGAAAGTATCAAAATCGTATCCTCAAAACTCCAACCGCCCCACCTGACGCGCCTGGGTCTCCCCACGCTCGGACCCAGGCGCCTGAGTCCTGGTGCGCCTCAAGTCACGCGTCCATATGGGCAACGAGGGCTGAAAACACCTATAAATACCCCCCCCTCCGCCTCATTCATTCGACACAATTCGACTCTCTCTTCTCCCTAAAAACACTCTCGTTAAGGGCTCGCACTCCGACACCCGAGGCAAACGATCCACTCGATCGTAGTTCCGATAAAAAATCGACATTGACGCTACTCCTCACCTTCGAGCACTCCACTCGATACCGAGGTGCCTGTGATCGACTAGCTCAAAACTAGTACCCAGGTTCTGTCGGATTAGCCGCAGAACTAGTCCTTAGTAACAAAGCTCTGTCGGAGTAGCCGCGGGAAGGTCAAACGGTAACGGGGTTCTGCCGGAGTCACTAGTCAAGCTAGGAGGATTCGCCTGTTGATCAAGTCGTCACTAGGTTGTCATCAAAACAAAACTTTCCATATTTGCACTTTCTATTATTATGCACTACGACAACACTAGACGTGGGCACTAGGCCCACAAACGTCCACTAAAATACGTAACGTCCCAACTTCAACAACAAATACTAAAACACCCTAAATTGACCCGAGTAATTCTGAGATCCGTTCTCAAGATTATCTATGCATCGAGTCCCGTTAGCGTATACTCCGAGGGTGCAATTCCTCACAATGTGATTTACTTACGTTTGCATTTACAGTTTTTCGTATGATTTATTGCTTTTATGACCTTATAATCGCATGCTAAATCACCTAACACGGAATTCAAAACGTAAAATAACTAAAACTGAACAAAGTGATGGTCGGGTTCCGTATTAGTCCGGATGCTCACCTTATTGGGTTCGACGCATCTCTATTTTGACACTAAAACTTATTTGTTCTTAAAACAACCGACATAGGAAAGACATAGGGTTTAAAACAACGGATGTTACAGTACTTCCACCACAACAAAAGAACTAGGAAATCAGCCCACCGATTGATTAGTAGAGGCCGCTATAGTGTGGGCGGGATTGGGTGTTGATATCTATCAGATGTTGGCTTCCCAATACGTACCCTCACCCCTTACTCAGAATCGATGGTTTCCGGATGTTCGAAACCATTGGCAATGAGAGTCATTCCAGGCATGGAGTGCTTAAAGGTACACGTCTTTATCTTTAGGTCCCGTGGCACTCAACTTTGAGCCGGCAAGGGATCAAAGTTGACTTGAACGGTTTCCGAGTCACCATAATTGACTCGCTGGCGACACCAGTTCACTAAAAAGGTCGCCTTACCAAATGAATCTGCCATTAAACATTTACAACCACGTCTCTATCGATTCCCAAACGGAAACACGGGTGCTCGCACCCGTCTAGTACAACTCCGGATCGTCATCCAAATCGAGGTCTGACACTTCGCCCCGTATGCGAGATCGGACCGGCCCGCGGTAGGGAGGGAGCCGCGTGGGTGGCCGCCGCCACTTGTTGAAAACCGGGTCGGTCCCGCTGATCGCCTCCCAATCAGATAGGTCGTTAACGAAGGACGGGGGATCAAACGAAATTTATAAGACTTGAGATGACACAAAAACTAACAAGAATTCGTGGTAAGTCGAGGTCGGTCCACAGGGAACGGAGTGTGTGAGCAAGTTTAAAGTGACGTGTTTGATGTCTAGAAAGGCGGTTTCTAAAAGTCGAGTCTACGCTAAAGAAATAACTACGAGAATAGCTAGGGGTGATTAATCTAGGGAAAGGCGTTAGGGAGAAGTCGGGATTCGGAACATGGAGTCTAATACGGTCGAGATCGAGTTTTTGTTGCAACATTGATAAAGGGAGAATGCCACCTTTCGGTTTCTTCACCCAACCCACCTAAAAACCCGCTTTCGCGGCGAAGAAGGGTAAGTCTCTAGTTGTGGTAATTTCTACCCCGAGTTTCCCCATATTGATAGAACCGAGTCAAGGTCCGTCTATTTGGCCGGACTAAAACAACAATGACACAACAACCACAAGCAAGATAAACGAACAAGCAAGCAACCCACCAATACCCCTAAATTCAAATAATCCAAGTCCTCATCCCTAAATTCCCCAACAAGAAATCTACTCACTAATCATAATGAAAGACAATAAAACATTAACTAAGGAGAAACTATCTAATGCAGGCATATTAACTAGATCTAAGGAAACTAACTACTAGATGATGAGAAAACTACGATCTAACAATTACCCACTAAGCTATGAAACTACCAAATTAATCTAGAGAATAATCTAAAATAACATGAACAAATCTAGAGAAACTAACAACACTAAGATGATCTAAACAAGACAATAAATGAGAAAACTAAATTAAATCTAAACTAGAGATTAGAGAGTGGAAAGAAATGTACCAACTATGAAGATCTAGAAGAAATAAGTAGATTGCATACATAAAAGGTTGAATCTTTGATGGAGAGATTGAAGAACTTGTCACTAATCCTTCAATAAACCCACAAATCTTCAAATAAAACTTGAATAATCTTCTACAAATTTGTAATCTAGAGAATTGATGTTGGAATCTAAGTAGATCTACTACTAATTACTATGTAAACTACTAGATTTTTAGAGAATTACTAGGAATATTACTTGATTGTTCTACTACTAATGGATGTGTAACTACACTAATGGTGGATGATGGATGCTAATACTAATCTAATGGAGGATGCCTTGAGCAACAAACTAGGGTAACATATATATAGTAAAGCCTTAATGGGTATTTAACCTAAAGCCCAAATCCAATTCTTGCTTCATTAGTGAGACAATCATCCTCTGCATCTTCATAGGGTGAAACTTCGCCCTGCGGTCTTGCGTAATAATCCCACCGGGTGAAAATTTCGCCCGGTAAGATTTTCTTTATTTTCTTCGATTTCCGGCGTTCTTCACCATCGGGTGAAATTTCACCCGGTGGGCGAAATTTCGCCCGGTCGGGAGTATCGGAAAATCTTCGGGGAGGCATTTTACCGTCGGGTGAAATTTCGCCCGGTGGTGTCTCACCGGGTGAAATTTCGCCCGGTCATATATCACGCCTCTTTCCTTGTCTTATTCTTCATCGATTGATTGGATGGCTTTAAACTTTAAGTTGTGTGCTTTTCTCTTTGAACGGTACTCCCTTCTCTTGTGCTCGTGGAAGCTCGATCGTGATTTCGGTGCCAAATCCAATCAAATTTGATAGAAAAACTACCAAAAACACGTAAAACGCACAAGAGGGACGCTAATGCGAGAAGTACACAAAATATGGCGATAATCGCACTCTAAACTCTCAAAACAAGGGAAAAACGGGTCTAAATGAGGGAAAAAACTGTCTAAATTTAGCACACAACAATTCCCCCACACTAAACCGTTGCTCGTCCTCGAGCAAAGACCCAAAAAGAAATTACAACTACTACTGCTAGCTAGACTATGCTAAGCCGATACGGGGCAATTAACGGGCCCGCTCCATCCCTTCAACTCACATCGAAATACCCATGAGGTAGAGTACTCCCATGCAAGGCAAGTTGGGGCTTGCTCAAAATGGTGGATGCGACTAAACACACAAAAACATATAACGCGAAAGAATAAACGCATCCAAAGCAAAAATAAAACACTGAATCCCTCATCGAGACGGCGGGGAAGACACCGATTACTTACCTAAAACAACAATGAACTTCCAAGATAAATGACCCATTTAAATAAGGACCAAAGCCTAATACTATGACAATTAAGCAAGATAGGTGTTGATAACTTAGCCTAGGTCCTCCTAGTCTTCTAAAGGGGTACGACGGGGCGTATAACGGAGTGGAAAAAGTGAACCATGGATTTGTTTGACACTGTAGGTAGGTGCAGTCCCGCTCTATTTGGCTAAGCCAAGAGGGTCGTTCCAAATTCGAATTTCCTAAATTAGCCCAAACAAAAAGGTGGAGTGTTTACAATTATTAGGGTGAATCGACTAATCACCGCTATCTTCCTACCTCAGGACTCGGTCCTCTAGTTGGCACTTCACGGCGACTAATCGATCAAAGAGTTTTTTTTAGAAGACGTTTTTGATGATATGATTTCATTTGAAGCTCCTTTTCTCTCCTTGTTTTTCTTATTTTTGTGCCCTTTTCTCTTGATTTGGCTTGCCCTTTTTTGGCTTTTTGATTTTGATGTGGTTCATAACCAAGCTTGGAGGTTATTTTTGTGTAAAATTATTGTGGTGATGTATAGGTGGAGGAAAATAGGTAAACGAGAACACGCGTCATTCCCGGATAACCCACAAAAAGGCGGAAATTATTTGGACTAAAGGTGCAATGGTCATTCGAGCAAGGTCACCTAGAAAACGGGATGCGGGAACCAAGGCCTAACTCCTCCATGGGTGGTCAAGGTGGTCAAATGCAAACCCCGAAGTAAACCTCTAGTAGAAAAGGTGGACTCAAGCTAAAGGATCAACAAGTTCATTGATTAAGAGTCATTCTACTAGATTAAGGTCCAAAATCTACAATGGGTTATCTACAATGGAATGTAAACTCTTGCAATAAATTTGTAATCGGGTTTTCGAAAACATTTAGTCCTAGACACACTATACAAAAACCAAAGGAACACACGAGAAAGGAAAAGGCAAATAAAAGAAAACACAAGTAAAGTCATGTACTCCATACTCCATCCACATACAAGCACAAAATCAACCACAACACCCAAATGTCACCCCGAGAGCCTCCAATAGCAACAACCTAACTCCTCTACAAAATTAAAGAAAGAAGGAAGGAAGTTACCAAGCGGATGCTTTCATAATCACTTCAATTCGCGCTTCAAGGTGGTGGTTACCTGTAAGAGTAGAGAACAAGACCGTACACGGAACACAAAAACATAACAAGAAACAAGAAAAGAAAAGGGAAAGAAAGGAGAAAAATGTTTTTGATTTTTCGAGTTTTTCAAATTTTTATGGATTTGAAAAGATTTTTGGCAAAATAAAAGATAGTAGACTCCTCCCCCACACTAAAACTGTACATTGTCCTCAATGGACAAGTAGGGGAAGAACGAGAAAGACGGAAAAGAAAAATCTTTTTGGATTTTTAGGATTTTTCAAGTGTTTTTGGATTTTTCAGATTTTTTGAGAAAAGAAAATAAAGAAAATGATAAAATAGTGGCGGGCCTAGGTGCAATCACATCACCTACACCCTAGCCAAGTGGTTAAGAAGTTAAAATAGAAGTAAAAGAGAAGGAAAAAAATTAAAACGAAGGGGTGAAAAATTGGGCGTAGGTGTAGTCACGTCACCTAGCCCGAATTAAGAAAAATTGAGAAAAATTGATTAAAATTTGGATTTTTCAAAAAGGTCAATGGCGTAATCACATCGCGTAAAGACCGGGAGCAAAACCAAGGCCGCTACGGTCGCAAAAAATCGATGGGACGGTGGGACAATGGGACAACTTGCAATTTTGTTAGAGGTAGGACAATCACAATGATTATAAACTGATGAAGCAAGGAACAAGGAATAAATTCATTTCAAAGATTGATTAAAGACTCACCGACTTAATCCACACATATGCACAACATACACATCACCGACCACATTATCTACCGACTCATGGAGGGGGGGTCTAAATCAAGTACTCATTTGATGCAAAGGAAGCCGTCGGAGTGCCCTCACCGGCATACTCCCAAACTCCCACACCCCCCGATACGTTCAGTCGGAATTCACCGGGACCTAAAGGTAGGTCCCAATTGTGGCAATTGTAAATATTGGTTCAGTTTATGTTAGGGACTATTAAAGCATGGTCGTGGCAAATGGAGACGAGGCGATGATCGGGTACATTAAAGATCCAGGTGGGAAGGTAGGCCTCGTCAAGCCAGACACGATTGTCATGTGGGATAAGATGGTCGGTCGCATAACCCAAGGTTTTAGCGATTAAAGTCACAAGACCACCACAGTCTACGGAGGGGCGTTGAGCAATGATAATTTGATGAAAATGCAACGCTACGATGAGTGGTAGGTCAAGGGGATTAAGGTTACTAAGCAAAGAGTCAGAAATCAATTGTAAGACACACACATTAAGATTAATAATATTGTCGGTAGATGGTATCAAGCAATGAGAAAGTATCTCGGCAAAGTAATGAGTAGCGGGGTTACGGATTTCAGCGGTAAAGTTTGAATTAGGTTCAAAATCTCGTTGACCACGTGCTATGCACCGCCAAAGGTCTCTTCTAGAAGCACTAGCTTGTACATCACTCAAAGGTTTACTAATTCCGGTACCCGATGAGGGTAGACCTAAGGCTAGGCCGAATTCAGAAATAGTTAAACAATGAGTTCTACCGAACAATCTAAATTTAAACTCTCTTGGTGTGGTCGGGTTATCGATAGTAAAGGTACCCAAGAACTCACATGTCAAGTCTTTATTTGTGCAAGGCACAAAATTAAGGAGTCCACTAGTTCTGGTCCTCGACGATAACTCTCTAATATCGTCCTCTATTCCTAGAATTTCCATTGTGAATGGACAAGGACACCTTGTACTCTGAAAGGCTTTTTCAGAGAAGGTTTGAGCTAAGGGTGTATTAGGACAAGGTAAAAGTTTGGGCTTAGAAGCTTTAGAGGTTGAAGCCATACCTTTTTTACGCGCGGCTCGTTGGGCTCTTGTCTCCATAATAATAATTGCAAGAAAATCCCGAAACTTTTGCTTTTCCCTCTTCAAAAACCCAAGGATATAATTACCAAGTTGAAATGGAGTGGAGCTTTGAATGTGAATTGGTATGGAAGGTGGTTTGATGTGCTTATGATGGTGAAAATGTGGAGTGAATTGTTGGTAAAAAAGGGTGATATAAATAAGGGTGGTTGGGAGGGAAAGTGAAAGTTTTAAAGTGGGTGGTAAAAATTTGATGTAAAAATTTTGGAGGGAAAGTTATGTGGGTGAAATTTCGCATAATGTGAAGGAGGGAATTGATAGTGTAGTGAGTGAAAAGGTGTAGGTGATCCAGCCAGCTCATGCCGCCGGGTGAAATTTCACCCAGTCAAGCACCACCGGGTGAAATTTCAACCGACGGACTTTTCGTCGTGAAAATCATTTTTGCCACTTTTCCCACCGGGTGAAATTTCACCCGGTCAAAGTCTCACCGGACGAAATTTCGCCCAGTGGTATCTTCTTCAATTTCGGTAATTCTGGCAACTTTCCGTATGGCGAAGTTTCGCCCGGTAAGGTCTCACCGGGCGAAATTTCGCCCGGCGGTCTTGTTTTCTTCGTTTTTCCGCCTTGCCATTTCACGGCTCTTCCAATAGTCACCTAGAGATTCAAATATTGACTCGACTCACATTACATAATCAATATCTCCCACAAACATGCTTGTGGTCTTCAATTTGGCTCCATAACTTCTCCAAAAGCTTGAACTTTATCCAAATAAATGCTCCATGGTGAAATCCAATTTCAATCATCCTTCTCAAGCTAAGAAAACTAACAAACCCAAAGAAATATGATACATATATACAAGGTGGTTGTTGAGGATACCACCAAACCTACTTCAATTTCGAGAGGGGTTAAATATCGCTCCCCAATGGGAGCTCATCAAACTTCACGGTAGCAAAGGTCTCACGAACGTGACCGGGATGGTAAATCTTCAAACGTTGTCCATTAACCATAAACTTCTCGGTTTCCGGGCTTGATATCTCTATTGATTCATATGGTTGCACCTTGGTCACTTCGAATGGACCCGACCATTTTGATTTTAACTTACCGGGGAAGAGCTTAAAGCGAGAGTTGAAGAGTAGTACCTTATCACCAACGGAGAAGTCCTTACGAAGTATTCGAGAATCGTGTCATTGCCGAGTTCGTTCCTTGTAAATCTTCGAGTTCTCGTAAGCCTCAAGTCTTAATTCTTCCAATTCTTGAAGTTGGAGAAGGCGGTTATCTCCTACAACACTCTCATCGAAGTTTAGCTCTTTGATTGCCCATTCGGCTTTGTGTTCTAATTCCATCGGTAAATGACAAGCTTTACCATACACATGACGATAAGGAGTGGTTCCAATCGGCACTTTGTAAGCCGTTCTTAATGCCCAAAGGGCGTCATTTAACTTTAATGACCAATCCTTTCGGTGTGTATTTACAACTTTCTCTAAAATTCCCTTGATTTGACGGTTGGAGATCTCGGCTTGCCCATTTGATTAAGGGTGGTAGGCTAGGGACATCTTGTGAGTGATACCATATTTCCTAAGAAGGTGTTCAAAGGTATCCTTCCTAAAATGAGAGCTTCCGTCACTAATTATGGCTCTAGGCATACCGAATCTTGGGAAAATTACATTCTTGAAAAGCTTAATTACAACCATGGAGTCATTGGTGGGGGAAGCTACGGCCTCGATCCATTTTGAAACATAATCAACCGCAACTAGGATGTATTTGTTACCAAAGGAGGATGTGAACGAACCCATGAAATCAATGCCCCAAACATCGAACAATTCAATTTCTAAGATGGGTTGAAGGGGCATCTCATTTCTTCTTGTAATATTCCCACTTCTTTGACAAGCATCGCATGTGAGAATGAAAGCTCGAATGTCCTTGAACATGGAAGGCCACCAAAAACCCGCTTTTGAGAACCTTGGCAATTGTCTTTTGGTTGGCCAAGTGTCCACCATAAGATGTCGAGTGAAGGTGCTTCACTATATTATACCATTTATCGACCGTAACACATCGTCGGTAAATTTCATCTACACAACGGCGGAATAAATAAGGCTCGTCCCAATAATAGCGTTGGGCTTCATAACGTAGTTTCTTCCTCTCTTTCTTGGAATAATCGTCCGGAATAAATTGAGATACTAAGAAATTGACGATATCGGCATACCAAGGTGTAATAGTCTCAACGGCCATCAAGTCCTCATCTCTCATAGCTTCATTGATGTGTATACCATCTTGTTCATTGCTTTCTTTACTAACCATTAGTCTACTAAGGTGATCCGCTACCCAGTTCTCCGATCCGGCTTTGTCTTTATTCTCAATATCAAACTCTTGTAGAAGGAGGACCCACCGAAAGAGTCGGGACTTGGTCTCCTTTTTGGACATGATGTATTGAATCGCCGCATGATCGGTATGAATAATGACTTTGGAACCGGTAACATAATTTCAGAATTTCTCCATGGCATAGACAACGGCAAGCATCTCTTTTTCGGTTGTTGTATACCTCGATTGGGCTTCATCTAGTGTCTTGCTTGCATAGTATATCACATGTAGCTTCTTATCCACCCGTTGTCCTAGAACGGCACCAACGGCAAAATCGGAAGCATCGCACATGATCTCAAATAGAAGATTCCAATCGGGAGCTTTGATAATTGGAGTGGTAGTGAGAGCGGTCTTTATCCTGCAAAAGGCCTCAAGACACGAGTCATCAAAAACAAAAGGTGCATCTTTCATAAGCAAAGAAGTTAAAGGCTTGGCAATCTTAGAAAAGTCTTTAATAAATCGTCTATAAAAACCGGTGTGACCTAGAAAACTCCTCACCCCTTTGACATTTGTAGGTGGTGGCAAGTTCTCGATCATGGAAACTTTAGCCTTATCAACTTCAACTCCTCAATTAGAAACAATATGAGCAAAGACAACACCTTGTTCAACCATGAAATGACATTTTTCCCAATTTAAAACAAGTCTATACTCACATCGAGCTAACACTTGATCAAGATTTTCAAGGCAATAATCAAAAGATGTACCATGGAAACTAAAGTCATCCATAAAAACTTCCATAGATTTTTCAATAAAATTGGAGAAAATAGCCATCATACATCTTTGAAACGTTCCCGGCGCATTGCACAATCCGAATGGCATCCTTCTATAAGCATAGGTGCCATAGGGACATGTGAAAGTGGTTTACTCTTGGTCATCGGGATGAATGGGAATTTGAAGAAATCCGGAATGACCATCAAGGAAACAAAAATAAGAATGATGCGCCAATCTTTCAAGCATTTGATCAATATGGTGGCCGTGTTCAATTTTCGATAGTCTATACACATGCGCCAACCGGTAATGGTCCTAGTAGAAATTGACTCACCCTTTTCGCCTTTAACAACCGTCATTCCTCCTTTCTTCGGCACAACTTGTATGGGGCTAACGCATTTACTTCCGGTTATTGGGTATATAATGTTAGCCTCATACAACTTGAGGACTTACTTCATGACAACCTCTTTCATGGTGGGGTTCAACCTACGTTGACCCTCAACCGAAGGACGGTGGTCATCATCAAGGATGATCCTATGCATACAAACATTTGGACTTATGCCTTGGAGGTCGGCAATGCTATACCCGATGGCCGTTTTATGCTTCCTCAAAACAATAAAAAGTTTTTCCAACTGAGGTCCATCAAGGGTAGCATTGAGGATAACGGGATAATTAGTTTCTTCAAGAAAAGCATATTTGAGGGAAGAGGGGAGTGGTTTAAGTTCAAGATTAGGAGGACAAGATACCATACTCTTACCCACCGGTAGTGGTTTTATCTTTTCATCATGCGAACATTCATCTTCAAGGGGTGGAGAGTCAAATGGCTCATCTTCTTGCTTATCATCATCTATCAAGCTATACTCAACCAAACTATCAATAACTTCAATGGAATTTATTTGTTCAATCATTGGTTGTTTAAGAGCTTGAGAAAGGAAAAACTCTACCGACTCGTTCCCTATGTTAAAATACAACTTACCATTCTTGACATCAACTATAGTACCTCCGGTAGCCATAAAAGGTCGACCTAGAATAATGGGGGTAATAGTGTCTTCGGGCATATCCTTGACAACAAAGTCGAAGGGGATGAAAAACTTACCAACTTGAACGGGTACATCCTCAAGTATCCTAAGTGGGTACTTGACGGACCTATCCGCAAGTTGAATTGACATACTAGTGGGTCTTATCTCCCCCACACTAAGTCTCTTAGCAATAGAATAAGGTAACAAACTAACACTAGCCCCTAGGTCACATAAAGCTTGATTAACAACAACGTTTCCAACCCGACAAGGGATAGAAAAACTACCGGGATCCTCAAGTTTCTTTGGTATTTGATTCATAAGAATGGCACTACATTGTTCCGTGAGAGAGATACATTCTTTATCCTCTATCGTTCTCTTTTTAGTCAAGACATCTTTCAAAAACTTAGAATAGAGGGGCCTTTGAGAAATTACCTCGGTGAAGGGTAAAGCTACTTCCACCTTCTTCAACATATCCATGAAACGGCTAAATTGGGCATTCTGTTTGTGTGGCTTAGCTCGTTCGGGAAAAGGCAATGGTGGGACAAAAGTGGGAGGCGGTGGAACATTGGATTCTTCTTCTTCTTCGGCTAATCGCTCTGCCTCTTTTCTTTTTGCTTCTTTCGCTTCCATTTGCTCTTTCTTCTTTCTTTGTTCTCTTTGTTCATTCTCCGCATTTTGAAGGATATCAAACTCCGCTTGTATTCCCCGATTTTGTTTAGGGGAATTGGGAGATGATGCTTGTGGTGTACTTGGTTGATTGACTTTGGATGGAGTGCTTTTGGTGTTCAAGTTCAAATTCTTGTATGGGTCCTCAAGTTCTTTGCCACCTCTCAAAATAACGTCATTTGCTTGGTGCGAAGGGTCTCTTGGGTTTTGGGGTTGTCCGGGCAAATCATGGGTGGATGAATTGGGGCGGCTAAGGCTTTTGTTGCTTCTTGTGATTCCTAAACCTTTAGCCTTGCCTTGGTGTCTTGATGTTCATTCCATAGTTGCCCAAAGGTTCTTTGCAAATCATTATAGTTATCCCATGGGACTCCTCCTTGACCAAATTGAAAATTGCTTGGTTGGCCATAAGATTGAGAGGGTTGATTAAATGGTTGTTGATTGTAACCTTGATTTCCTTGAAAATTGCCTTGGAACCCTTGATTGTATTGATGATTGAAATGATTACCATGTTGATTTTGGTAATTGTTGTAATTGTTAGGAACATGGAGGCATATATGGGGGCATCCTTGGAGGACCTTGGTTAAAGGGCCTTTGTTGACTTTGATTGAATGACCTCAATTGACTCCCTTGGGCACGTGGCATCGGATTTTGAACATTTTGATTGCCATAGGAAAAATTAGGATGAAATCTTGTGCCGGCATTGTAGGTATTGGAAAAGGGATCAAATTGAAGTCTTTGCTCATACACTTGTATGACTTCGACTTCATTTGGCACTTCAACATAAACTTCTTCATTAGGAATGCAAGAACTAGAATCATGGCCATAATTGCCACAATGATCACATTGAACTTCCCATGTTAATTGTTTTGGAGGAGATGGTTGCCTTAGTGGAACACTTCCTTGAATTTGGTACATACCTCTAGGAGTAGGCCTTGAACTCATGGCATCCATTCTCTTTTTCAATTCTTTAACTTCCGCTTGAAGTTTCTATTCATTAGAACTCGTAGATGAGTTCACTTCAACTTTCTTTCTAGAATCCCTCGATTGACCCATTCTAGAGTCACTCCTTGCCATCTTCTCAATAAGACTATTAGATGCCTCATCGGTGAGAGAAGAGAAGTCTCCTCCGGCGGCCGAATTGAGGTTTTCTTTGGTTCTCGATGAAAGAGTGTTGTAAAATGTTTGAGTAGTTAGCCAATCGGGTATTCCATGGTATGGACATTTGCGCAACAAGTCTCTAAATTTTCCCAAGCCTCACTTAGGCTTTCAAATTCATCTTGTTTGAATGTTTGTATCTCCATGCGATATTGATTAGTCTTTGACGGCGGGAAATATTTCTC
This sequence comes from Agrostemma githago, assembly GCA_958450325.1. NCBI lineage: Eukaryota > Viridiplantae > Streptophyta > Magnoliopsida > Caryophyllales > Caryophyllaceae > Agrostemma > Agrostemma githago. The sequence continues at coordinate 24,464,521 of OY288239.1, read as the reverse complement.
CAAGAAGGCATTAGATAATTGAGCCCATGTTGTAAAAGTATTAGTGGGATGACCTTGAAGCCATCTACGAGCTCCATCTCTCAAGGTCTTTGGAAATAATAAACGGTGCAATTGGCATGAAGTTAATCCATTGAGACGGGCTCCTACTAATTTTTCTTTAAATGAAGCAATGTGCTCTTGAGCAACTTCTTATGAAAAACCGTGAAAAGTGTCTTGTTGAACCGCATTCGTCAAAGAATCTTTTAACTCATAATTCTTGGGAATCTCTCCGAAATCAACGGAGAAGGTGTTTCTTCATGCATGTGTGAGTTGGGAATGAGATCCTAGGGTTGCCATTGGTTGGATTGGTGGTGATGGTGGTTTTGGAGAATTTGGATGATTTGGAGGGGATGGATTTTGATCTCGTGGTGGAGTTTTCGGTGATGGTGGTGAATTTTGTGAAGTGGAAGGTATGGAAGGATTATTTGGAGTGGGATTATGTGATGTAGAAGGTGTAAAGGGTGTATGTGGTAGAATGGGATTAAGGTTAGGAGGTGATAATGAAGGATGTGGAATGACGGTGGTCGAGTTATTTCCCCGAAAACGCAATGCTCTAAAAGTCCTTTCTGGCTCCGGATCGAACCACAAGGGCGATGACGTGTTTCTGGGCATAAAACTCAATTAAACGGTGAGACTCCTGGCACCTTATGGTACTAGGGAAAAGAGAGAAGGGAAAAGAATCAAACACAACAACTAAAAACAACACAACAACTAGCCGCTCCCCCGGCAACGGCGCCATTTTGATAGCCTCCCAATCGAATCGGTCGTTAACGAAGGACGGGGGATTAAACGATATTTATAAGACTCGAGATGACACAAAAACTAACGAGTATTCGTGGTAAGTCGAGGTCGGTCCACAGGGAACAGAGTGTGTGTGTGCAAGTTTAAAGTGACGTGTTTAATGTCTAGAAAGGGGGTTTCTAAAAGTCGAGTCTACGCTAAAGAAATAACTACGAGAATATCTAGCGGTGATTAATCTAGGGAAAGGCGTTAGGGAGAAGTCGGGATTCGGAACATGGAGTCTAAGAAGGTCGGGATCGAGTTTTTGTTGCAACATTGATAAAGGGAGAATGCCACCTTTCGGTTTCTTCACCCAACCCACCTAAAAACCCGCTTTCGCGACGAAGAAGGGTAAGTCTCTAGTTGTGGTAATTTCTACCCCGAGTTTCTCCATATTGATAGAAACGAGTTAAGGTCGGTCTAGTTGGCCGGACTAAAACAACAATGACACAACAACCACAAGCAAGATAGACCAACAAGCAAGCAACCCACCAATACCCCTAAATTCAAATAAACCAAGTCCTCATCCTTAAACTCCCCAACAAGAAATCTACTCACTAATCATAATGAAAGACAATAAAACATTAACTAAGGAGAAACTATCTAAAGCATGCATATTAACAAGATCTAAGGAAACTAACTACTAGATGATGAGAAAACTACGATCTAACAATTACCCACTAAGCTATGAAACTACCAAATTAATCTAGAGAATAATCTAGAACAACATGAACAAATCTAGAGAAACTAACAATACTAAGATGTCTAAACAAGACAATAATGAGAAAACTAAATTAAATCTAAACTAGAGATTAGAGAGTGGAAAGAAATGTACCAACTATGAAGATCTAGAACAAATAAGTAGATTGCATAAATAAAGGTTGAATCTTTGATGGAGAGATTGAAGAACTTGTCACTAATCCTTCAATAAACCCACAAATCTTCAAATAAAACTTGAATAATCTTCTACAAATTTGTAATCTAGAGAAATGATGATGGAAACTAAGTAGATCTACTACTAATTACTATGTAAACTACTAGATTTTTAGAGAATTACTAGGAATATTACTTGATTGTTCTACTACTAATGGATGTGTAACTACACTAATGGTGGATGATGGATGCTAATACTACTCTAATGGAGGATGCCTTGGGCAAGAAACTAGGGTAACATATATATAGTAAAGCCTTAATGGGTATTTAACCTAAAGCCCAAATCCAACTCTTGCTTCATTAGTGAGACAATCATCCTCTGCATCTTCATAGGGTGAAACTTCGCCCTGCGGTCTTGCGTAATAATCCCACCGGGTGAAAATTTCGCCCGGTAAGATTTTCTTTATTTTCTTCGATTTCCGGCGTTCTTCACCATCGGGTGAAATTTCACCCGGTGGGCGAAATTTCGCCCGGTCAACTTCGCCCGGTCGGGATTATCGGAAAATCTTCGGGGAGGTATTTTACCGTCGGGTGAAATTTTTTGCCCGGTGGTGTCTCACCGGGTGAAATTTCGCCCGGTCATATATCAGGCCTCTTTCCTTGTCTCATTCTTCGTCGATTGATTGGATGGCTTTAAACTTTAAGTTGTGTGCTTTGCTCTTTGAACGGTATTCCCTTTTCTTGTGCTCGTGGAAGCTCGATCGTGATTTCGGTGCCAAATCCTATCAAATTTGATAGAAAACTATCAAAAATACGTAAAACGCACAAGAGGGACGCTAATGCGAGAAGTACACAAAATATGGCGATAATCGCACTCTAAACTCGCAAAACGAGGGAAAAACGGGTCTAAATGAGGGAAAAAATGGTCTAAATTTAGCACACAACACCCGCGCGTGCCCGCGCGGGGCGTTGGTCGGTGCGGACGGACGTCCACATATTCCCGGATAACCCACAAAAAGGCGGAAAGAATTTGGACTAAAGGTGCAATGGTCATTCGAGCAAGGTCACCAAGAAAACGGGATGCGGGAACCAAGGCCTAACTCCTCCATGGGTGGTCAAATGCAAACCCCGTAGTAAACCCCTAGTATAAAAGGTGGACTCAAGCTAAAGGATCAACAAATTCATTGATTAAGAGTCATTCTACTAGATTAAGGTCCAAAATCTATAATGGATAGTAAACTCTTGTAAAAGTTTGTAATCGGGTTTTCGAAAAGTTTAGTCCTAGACACACTATACAAAAACAAAAGAAATACACGAAAAAGAAAAAGCAATAAAAGAAAACACAAGTAAGGTCATGTACTCCATACTCCAACATTAAAGCACACAATAAACCACAACACCCAAAATGCTCAACATCGAAAGCCTCCAATGACAACAACCTAACTCCTCTACAAATGTAAAGAAGGAAGCGAAAAGGAAGGAAGTTACCTAGCGGGTGCCTTCATAATCTCTTCAAACCGTGCTATTAAGGTGGTGGTTACCTGTAAGAGAGGAGAACAAGACCGTACACGGGACACGAAACATAACAAGAAACAAGAAAAGAAAAGAAAAATGTTTTTGATTTTTCCAATTTTTCAAATTTTTATGGATTTTGAAAAGATTTTTGAAAAATAAAAGGTAGTAGACTCCTCCCCTAACTAAAACTGTACATTGTCCTCAATGGACAAGTAAGAGAAGATAAAAAAAGACGGGAATTAAAAGAAAAATCTTTTTGGATTTTTATGATTTTTCAAATGTTTTTGGATTTTTCAAAAATTTTGAGAAAAAAAAAGGAAAAAGAAAATAAAGAAAGCGATAAAATAGTGGCGGGCCTAGGTGCTATCACATCACCTAGACCCTAGCCAAGTGGCTAAGAAATTGAAAAAGAAATAAACGGAAAGAAAGGAAATAAAAACGAAAGGGTGAAAATTGGGCGTAGGTGTAGTTATGTCACCTAGCCCGGATTAAGGAAAATTTGAGAAAATGAGTAAAATTTGGATTTTTCAAAGAGGTCAACGGCGTAATCCCGTCGCCTAAAGATCGGGAGCAATACCAAGGCCGATGGGTTAGTGGGACAGCTTGCAATTTTGTTCGAGGTATAACAATCACAATGATTATAAAATGATGAAACAAGGAAGAAGGAGCGAATTTAATTCAAAGACATGCAATTATAGATGATTAAAGACTCACCGACCTAATCCACACACATACACAACACACACATTACCGACCGACTCTGGGGGATTGTTTAATTTGGGTAATCGTTCGACGCGAAAGAAACCGTCGGAGACCCGGGAAAGGGTTGTTTGCCCTCGGTGGGTTCTAACTCACAAAGGTCGTAGATCGTACGACCCTCGGGTAACGTGTAGTGCGCATACTCCCAAACTTCCATTCCCCCCGATTCGTTTATTCGGAATTCACCGGGGCCTAAGGGTAGGTCCCAATTGTGGCAATTATAAATATTTGTTCGGTGTGTGTTAGAGACTATTAAAGCGCGGTCATGGCAAATAGAGATGAGGCGATGATCGGGTACATTAAAGATCCAAGTCGGAAGATAAGCCTCGTCAAGCCAGACTCGATTGTCTAGTGGAATAAGATGGTTGGTCGCATAACCCAAGTTTTTCACAATTAAGGTCATAAGACCTCCATAGTCTACAAAGGGGCATTGGGCAACAGTAATACGGTGAAAATGCAACGCTACGACAAGTGGTAGGTCTAAGGGGTTAGGGTTACCAAGTAAGGAATCAGAAATCAATTGCAAGACGCACACATCAAGATTAATAATATTATCGGTAGATGGTAACAAGCAGTGGGAGAGTATCGGACAGGGGTTAGTCATATCCCTAATCAAAGATACCCTAAGGACACCAACTAATGTAGATATTGAAGTCAGGGGTCGAACCACAAGGAGACAGGATTTAGTTATCTATTTCTAAGAATTAGATTCTAGGTTATGGGTCACAGTTTGAGTTGGTTTTGGTAGGCTAATAACTAATTACTGATAAATGAATTAATAAGGGAAAAGTCAAGGGTCTCAGGTTCACGATGAATATTACTCGGGTCAGGGAGTCAACTAACAGGCCAATAATCGAACTACCTAAGGTGCAGGTCCGGTCGGTACACTACAACCTTTAGATCTAAACTTAACCTGCGGTCGCTAGCATTAAGTCAGTCTACCCAAAATATCGTGGTCTAATTAGTTCTTAACCCGGTCGGCGAAAAGTCCTAATTTGCGATACTAATTAATTGAATTATGCATCAAACAATTAATCAGAATTAAAACGATATTCAGACGATAGTTCATACGATTAGAAACAGGTCAATTGACTGTAACCCTAATAATACGCATCGATCCCCTTAAACCCTAGATGGAATTTAGCTACTCATATTAACTATAATTGAACTAACAAAAGACGAATTGCAAATAAACATGATGAATACGAATCGAATTAAACTACGGAATTTGATAATAATCTACGCTAGAAAAATCGAGAACGATATAAATGATATAATAATTACTACGCATACAAAAGATGAATTAAGACAAGAATTAAACTAGAGAACTGAAATTAAAATTAAAATTAAAAGTATCGATACCGAATAATTCAAGATCTGAGAAGGAAGAACGGAGTTCGATGTATCTCCCAAAGTAAACTAAACTAAGAAAACTAAATAATGAAAAGTGTGTGATAAGATGTAGAAGAAACGTAAAAGGAAAAGTATAATGAAAAAGTGTGTCTGACAATGAAGTCAGGAAACTGATTTAAATTAAAGAAAATTAGTTGGGCTCGAAAACAGACCCAAATTCTAAGTTGAAAAAGAATTGACGCGCGGCCCGGATTGGGTGCACTCGATCGAGTGTCTGATGGCACTCTATCGAGTGACCCCCCCAAAATATGGGCAGGAGCTTCACGGAGTGGCACTCGATCGAGTAGCGCTATAGGTCACAGCACCGTGCACTCGACTTCAAATGGCTGCCATTTCTTCTTTACTTGTTTAAATTGGACGTGCAATATACCGTTGGAAAGCTAAAAGAAACAGCTTTCCAACAGCATAAGAACTACTCTGATTGGAGTTGTAGAACTCAAGATATGGACGTTTGAAGTTGACCCTTGTGTAGGCGATCATTCTTTCTTCTCAATTTGCATTTGTTTCCTTCTTTGTTCCTTCTTGATTCCCATTCTCGTTCTCGGTGTAGTATTTTTAGTTCTTCAAGACGTAAATGCGTCCAAAAACACACATATCCGGCAAAAGAACCCAAGATATGGCAATATCGACTTTCTAGAAAATATCGACACTTAAAGCATAATAAGGAGAAGAAAACGCGATAAATCGACGGTCGGGGACGAAATAAATAGATACAAAATGTGTTGATCAGTATCTCGGAGAAATAACGAATTGCGGGGTTACGGATTTTAGAGGTAAAGTTTGATTCAGGTTCGAAGTCTCGTTGGCCACGTGCTATGCACCTCCGAAGGTCTCTTCTAGACGCACTAGCTTGTAAATCACTCAAAGGTTCACTAAGTCCGGTACCCGATGAGGGTAAGCCTAAAGCTAAGCCAAACTCGGAAATAGTCAAACAATGGGTTTTACCGAATAATCTTAATTTAAACATTCTTGGTGTGGTCGGGTTATCGATAGTAAAGGTTCGTAGGAACTCACATGTCAAGTCTTTATATGTAGAAGCCGCGAACCTAAGAAGTCCGCTAGTTCCGGTCCTTGACGATAACTCTCTAATATCGTCCTCTATTCCTAAAATTTCCATTGTGAACGGACAAGGCCACCTTGTGCTTTAGATAAGGTTTTAGTTAAGGGTGTATTAGGAAAAGGTAAAAGTTTGGGATTATGAGACTTACATGAAGTAGAACGTTTAGAAGATTTAGAAGTCGAAGCCATACCTTGTTTTCGAGCGGCTCGTTGAGCTCTTGTCTCCATAATAATAATTTGCATGAATGATCCCAAAACTTTAGCTTTACCATCTTCAAAACCCAAAAATAAATCACCAAGGATGGAGATGAAATTATGAATGGGTTTAAATGTGGTTGGGGTATGGAAGGTGGTTTGATGTTTTTATGAAGGGTGAAAATGTGGAGTGAATTGTGAGATAAAATTGATATAAATAAAGGTGGTTGAGGAAGGAAAGTGAAAGTTTTAAAGTCGGTGGCAAAATTTTGGTGTAAAATTTTTGGAGGGAAAGTTATGTGTGGTAAATGTGAAGGATGAAATTGAAATTGTAGTGAGGAAATAGGGTATAGGTGATCCGTTCGAGCTCATGTCGCCGGATGAAATTTCACCCGGTCAAGCACCATCGGGTGAAATTTGAGCCGACAATATTTCGTCATGAAAATCGATTTTGCCAACTTTTTTCCACTGGGTGAAATTTCACCAGGCGAAATTTCGTCCGGTGGTGTCTTCGTCAATTCCGGGAAATCTGGCAACTTTTCCGTAAGGCGAAATTTCGCCCGGTCAAGTCTCACCGGGTGAAATTTCACCCGGCGGTCATGTTTTCTTCGTTTTTCTGCCTTGCCATTCTATGGCTCTTCAATAATCACCTAAAGATTCAAATATTGACTCGACTCACATTACATAATCAATATCTCCCACAAACATGCTTGTCGTCTTCGATTAAGCTCCATAACTCCTCCAAAGGCTTGATCTTCATCCAAATAAATGCTCCATGGCAAAATCCAAGTTCGTCCATTCTTCTCAGCTAACAAAGCTAACAAACTGAAAGAAATATGATACTTATATACAAGGTGGTTATTGAAGATACCACCAAACCTACTTCAGTTTGGGAGGGGGTTAAACAACGCTCCCCAATGGGAGCTCACCAAACTTCACGGTAGCAAAGGTCTCACGAACGTGACCGAGATGATAAATCTTCAAACGTTACCCGTTAACCATAAATTTCCCGGTTTCCGGGCTAGATATCTCTATTGATCCATATGGTTGTACCTTGGTCACTTCGAATGGACCCGACCATTTTGATTTCAACTTACCGGGGAAGAGCTTAAAGCGAGAGTTGAAGATTAATACCTTATCACCAACGGAGAAGTCCTTACGAAGTATTCGAGAATCGTGCCATTGGAGAGTTCGTTCCTTGTAAATCTTCGAATTTTCGTAGGCTTCAAGTCTTAATTCTTCCAATTCTTGTAGTTGGAGAAGGCGGTTATCTCCTACAACACTCCCATTGAAGTTTAACTCTTTGATTGCCCATTCGGCTTTGTGTTCTTATTCCACCGATAAATGACAAGCTTTACCATACACAAGACAATAAGAAGTGGTTCCAATCGGCGCTTTGTAAGCCGTTCTCAATGCCCAAAGGGCGTCATTTAACTTCAATGACCAATCCTTTCGGTGTGTATTTACAACTTTCTCTAAAATTCCCTTGATTTGACGGTTTGAGATCTCGGCTTGCCCATTTGATTGAGGGTGGTAGGCTAGGGACGTCTTGTGAGTGATACCATATTTTCTAAGAAGGTGTTCAAAAGTATCTTTTCTAAAATGAGAGCCTCCATCACTAATTATGGCCCTAGGCATACCGAATCTTAGAAAAATTACATTCTTGAAAAGCTTGATTACAACCTTGAAGTGTAATCCCCTAGAAAATCTAACGCGATACAGTGGCGGAAACACTGTAGATTCGAGATTAAAACACACTGTAACTATGTCTTAGTAAAATTAAAATGGTAAAGTCAAACAATAGGTCTTAAATAAAATGGCCAAAATTTAAAACAATCCACAAAAGGGGTTTGAACAATCCATAAGACATACTCCCTCCGTACCAATGAATTGTTTGCCTATTCCGTATTGGGGCGTCTCAATGAATTGTTTGCCTTTTTATTTTAGGAATGATTTTTGTATGTAATTTGACCCTTTGCTCCACATGTCACTTCCTCATTGGTTCTTTTTCCCTTGGTGCCAAAATCAAAAGCAAACAATTCATTGGAACGGAGGGAGTAATTATTAAATTAAACAAGCAGGATCCACACTGCTCTCTAGCCCACACCCGGAACACGTATATCTGCCATGTTAAAACAAAACAGCCACAATCAGTGGGGAGCAACGTCAACGTTCTCCCAGCCGTATAACAGGATTTTAAAACTGTAATTACTATTATAGAAAAATAGTAAGAAAATGAAAAACAGTAAAACATTATAATGAAAATAAGTTTTCAGTGAAAAATTTCACGTATCGAAACAATATAATAAAAATGAGTTTTCCGGAGAAAACATAAAACATTTGCCAGCCTGCAAACCAAATTATATTGATAATAATAAAAATATTAAAAATGGCGTTATGGATAGGAGTAGTGTAGACGGCTAGACTTTCACTAGGAGAATACTAAAACTAGCTTCGAGAACTTAGTTCAAACAAATCAAACTTCGGTCTCTAACTAGGTTACTCAACCATAATAGGACGGCGACTTATAAATGTGTGGCCCTAGTTTAAGATGATATGTACACCCCTTCCGAGCACCATAAATACTCAGTTCAACCCGACAGCGTCTTACACTGCGAGGCACGAGCTTAAGAAAATATACACACACTCCCGAACACCATATATGCTCGGTTCAACAACCAGTGTGCCCCATAAAGACACACCAGCCTTATAGTTGATGGCAAAAACGTAACCCCCAGATTATATTACTCTAACCTCACACTTGTTCTTATTCCATAACTCCAAAACAAAGCCATTATCGATATTCTAAAGATATAATCATTATAAATAATAAGAGAACAAAAAGAAAAGGATCACTTTCCAAAAGAGGAAACTTTTCTATTTTAAGAAACTTTACCCAAAATAGCATCATATCAAAATAACAAAAATATTAGTTCATACTAATAACACATTTTAGCAAACGATATAGATTTATAAAACTAATACTTTCGGTCATAACGATATTAATTGTTAAAGTGAGAACATTTGAGTTTATGAAATTATTGAAAAACCATACAAGTGTTTATAAAATAATTAAAAATGTCTTAAACACTTTAGTACTACTAATTAGGGTGTTTCCAAAATTTATAAAACTAAAATTCCCTAATTATTATTAGTTTCGACAATACGAACATAAATAGGATTTTACGGCAAATGTCAATTTAAATATTTTAACGTCTTTTATTTAATTAAACCAATGAATATATTTAGAGTATGTTAAGGGATGATTTAACTTTAAAGTTTCAGATTTAAATATTTTCAAAATAGCTGGAAAAATAAATCTTTTAGGTAAGACGAAGCATTTTAACGATAAATCGTAATTTGTCCAAAAATCAATACTTTAATAAATAGTACTAAATTACGTAAAATAGCTCAAATATATTTATGGACATTCTGTCTAGAAAAGAAAATTTTCCAGAATACTTAGACTCGGTTTTTAAAGGGTTTTTTCGTTAATTGTCTAATCGCGACAATAACGATTAATAAAAATAGTAATTACAAAACGATTTACGTATTAATATCCAAAAATTATTATTAAACTTAAAAATTATGATTTTACATAAACTTAAAATTTTCCCAAAGTGTCAAAATTCCAGATTTCACAAAATTATGTAAAACCGTCTTTTAAGCCCGTTTTCACAATTAACGATTCCATTAATAAAACTTATCGTTCCTAACATTTTATTATAGTACTAAAAATCATAAAATTAAATTTTATTATGAAATAATCAGAATCATATTTTTTTTTCCAGATTTAGTCAAAGGACCAGAAATCGAGAATTTAAACGACAAACGCGGTTTTAACGATAAACGATGATTTAAAGTGATTAATTAATTCATCCACTTAACAATTCCGAAAAATTATGAATAAATTCATAAAATTCCATTTCATCAGAAAGTTTCACCACGTAAAAAATAAAATTAAAATAAAATGTTTAGATACTAGAACTAAAAATCGTCTTTTAATCGTTTTTGTCCGTAAACGGTAATAATTCAATAATCGATAACTAAAATATCAGAAAAATACTAAATTATTAAAAATCATAAAAACTTCATTTTTACAGAATATAATCATATATTACAAGTTTAGGCCAAATATTACGATTTTACAAATTATTACAACAATTTAATCGTTAATCTCGTAAAAGCGATAAAAATACCAGAACATGCAAATTTTCAACTTTTAAAAATTTTCCAGATTATATGACATACATATATTGTCAAGAATGAAATATAAAAATATACATGCAATTACACAAATAAAATCATGAAATATCGAGTAAAATCGACGTTACCTCTAATCCAAATCTGAATCGATAATATATTCGTCCGCTTCGGGAACATCCAAGAAGCCTAAAAAAATATGAAATCCATGGTATGAAAATACCATAAGATCGCTGAAAAATCAAGGTGTAAAACGATCGAAAACGAAATCGATTAGTACCTTAACGAAGGAGATGGAATAAGGATCGAATAAGGATGGAACAAGAGACGGAAAGAGGATGATTAAGACTTGATTTTTGCACAAAATTGGGGCTGGTGGCTGCTGGAAAACATGGCCAAATGAAGAAGAAAAGAGAGTTGTTTTGCTTATTTTTTTGTAAATGAATGATAAGAAAGAAATGGATGGTTTTAAGCATAAATGTGATTAAAGTTTTTGATGAAAACAATGCTAATCTAGCCACATATGGTCAGTCGAGGGGTGAGCTAGAGGGAATGAAGAGTTTGTTCATAATGAAGTGAATAAATTAAAAGAAAAGAATTACGTAATTACGTTTTAACGTAATAAAATGAAACGCATTATGAAAATGTAGTAAGGGTGTGACAAGGAGGTGCGTCGGTCCAAACATGGGGAAAATGTCCCAAATAATTTCTAAGTTGATAAAAGATTAATCATAAAATTATTAAAGGTATTTTAAAGCAGTTCGAGTAAACCGCGCGTTGGAAAATAATTATTTACGAAACTTCGTAATAAAATCATTAAAGGTCAAATATTCTTAAATAAAAATATTTCTTAGTTGGAAATATTTTATAAACGTGTTTGATATTTTTAGGAAAAATAAATAGCTCAATTCCAAGCTTAAATCGTTGGTTCGTAGAAAAATAGAACTCCACGTGCAAATATAAATGGTTTACAATGAAAATCAAATAAATAGGTTTAAAAGAATTAAAATCTTTTAAAATAAAAATAAATATTATTTGACTCGAAAATAAAAATAAGGCTTGGAAAAATGATAAAATAGAAGGCCGAAACGTGATAGAGTTATGACGACATCATAACAAAAAATATAAAAGCGTTTGGAAAATAGCGGGTGTTACATGGAGTCATTGGTGGGGGAAGCTACGTCCTCAATCCATTTAGAGACATAATCAACCGGAACTAGAATGTATTTGTCACCAAAAGAGGATGTGAACGGACCCATGAAATCAATGCCCCAAACATCGAACAATTCAATTTCTAAGATGGGTTGAAGGGGCATCTCATTTCTTGTAATATTCCCACTTCTTTGACAAGCATCGCATGTGAGAATGAAAGCTCGAATGTCCTTGAACATGGAAGGCCACCAAAAACCCGCTTTGGAGAACCTTGGCAATTGTCTTTTGGTTGGCCAAGTGTCCACCATAAGATGTCGAGTGAAGGTGCTTCACTATATTATATCCTTTATCGGCCGTAACACATCGTCGGTAAATTTCATCTACACAACGGCGGAATAAATAAGGCTCATCCCAATAATAGCGTTGGGCTTCATAACGTAGTTTCTTCCTCTCTTGCTTGGAATAATCGTCCGGAATAAATTGAGATACTAAGAAATTGACGATATCGGCATACCAAGGTGTAATAGTCTCAACGGCCATCAAGTCCTCATCTCTCATAGCTTCATTGATGGGTATACCATCTTGTTCATTGCTTTCTTTACTAACCATTAGTCTACTAAGTTGATCCGCTACCCAGTTCTCCGATCCGGCTTTGTCTTTAATCTCAATATCGAACTCTTGTAGAAGAAGGACCCACCGAAAGAGTCGGGACTTAGTCTCCTTTTTGGACATGATGTATCGAATCGCCGCATGATCGGTATGAATAATGACTTTGGAACCGGTAACATAATTTCAGAATTTCTCCATGGCATAGACAACGGCAAGCATCTCTTTTTCGGTTGTTGTATACCTCGATTGGGCTTCATCTAGTGTCTTGCTTGCATAGTATATCACATGTAGCTTCTTATCCACCCGTTGTCCTAGAACGGCACCAACGGCAAAATCGGAAGCATCGCACATGATCTCAAATAGAAGATTCCAATCGGGAGCTTTGATAATTGGAGTGGTAGTGAGAGCGGTCTTTATCCTGCAAAAGGCCTCAAGACACGAGTCATCAAAAACAAAAGGTGCATCTTTCATAAGCAAAGAAGTTAAAGGCTTGGCAATCTTAGAAAAGTCTTTAATAAATTGCCTATAAAAACCGCCGTGACCTAGAAAACTCCTCACCCCTTTGACATTTTTAGGTGGTGGCAAGTTCTCGATCAGGAAAACTTTAGCCTTATCAACTTCAACTCCACTATTAGAAACAATATGACCAAAGACAACACCTTGTTCAACCATGAAATGACATTTTTCCAAATTTAAAATAAGTCTATACTCTTCACATCGAGCTAACACTTGATCAAGATTTTCAAGGCAAGAATCAAAAGATGTACCATCATGGACACTAAAGTCATCCATAAAAACATCCATGGATTTTTCAATAAAATCGGAAAAAATAGCCATCATACATCTTTGAAACGTTTCCGGCGCATTGCACAATCCGAATGACATCCTTCTATAAGTGTAGGTCCCATAGGGACATGTGAAAGTGGTTTTCTCTTGGTCATCGGGATTAATGGGAATTTAAAGAAATCCGGAATGACCATCAAGGAAACAAAAATAAGAATGATGCGCCAATCTTTCAAGCATTTGATCAATAAAGGGAAAGGGGAAATGGTCTTTTATGGTGGCCGTGTGCAATTTTTGATAGTCTATACACATGCGCCAACTGGTAATGGTCCTAGTCGAAATTGACTCACCCTTTTCTCCTTTAACAACCGTCATTCCTTCTTTTTTCGGCACAACTTGTACGGGACTAACCCATTTACTTCCGGTTATTGGGTATATAATGTTAGCCTCATACAACTTGAGGACTTCCTTCATGACAACCTCTTTCATGGTGGGGTTCAACCTACGTTGACCCTCAACCGAAGAACGATGGTCATCATCAAGGATGATCCTATGCATACAAACGTTCGGGCATATGCCTTGGAGGTCGGTAATGCTATACCCGATGGCCTTTTTGTGCTTTCTCAAAACAATCAAAAGTTTTTCAAACTGAGGAACATCAAGTGTGGCATTGACGATAACGGGATAATTAGTTCCTTCAAGAAAAGCATATTTGAGGGAAGAGGGGACTGGTTTAAGTTAAAGATTAGAAGGAGAAGATACCATACTCTTACCCACCGGTAGTGGTTCTACCTTTTCTTCATGTAAGCATTCATCTTCAAAGGGTGGAGAGTCAAATGGTTCATCTTCTTGTTTATCATCATCTATCAAGCTATACTCAACCAAACTATCAATAACTTCAATGGAATGCATTTGTTCAATCATTGGTTGTTTAAGAGCTTGAGAAAGGGAAAACTCTACCGACTCGTTTCCTATGTTAATAGACAACTTACCATTCTTGACATCAACTATAGTACCTCCGGTAGCCATAAAAGGTCGACCTAAAATAATGGGGGTAATAGTGTCTTCGGGCATATTCATGACAACAAAGTCGGAGGGGATGAAGAACTTACCAACTTGAACGGGTACATTCTCAAGTATCCCAAGTGGGTACTTGACGGACCTATCCGCAAGTTGAATCGACATGCTAGTGGGTCTCATCTCCCCTACACTAAGTCTCTTTGCAATAGAATAGGGTAACAAACTAACACTAGCCCCTAGGTCACATAAAGCTTGATTAACAACAACATTTCCAACCCGACAAGGGATGGAAAAGCTACCGGGATCCTCTAATTTCTTTGGCATTTGATTCATAAGAATGGCACTACATTGTGCCGTGAGAGAGACACATTCTTTATCCTCTATCGTTCTCTTTTTAGTCAAGACATCTTTCAAAAACTTAGAATAGAGGGGCATTCGAGAAATTACCTCGATGAAGGGTAAAGCTACCTCCACCTTCTTCAACATATCCACGAAACGGCTAAATTGGGCATTCTTCTTATGTGGCTTAGCTCGTTCGGGAAAAGACAATGGTGGGACAAAAGCGGGAGGCGGTGGAACATTCGATTCTTCTTCTTCTTCTTCGGCTAATCGCCCCGCCTCTTCTCTTTTTGCTTCTTCCACTTCCATTTGCTCTTTCTTCTTTCTTCGTTCTCTTTGTTCATTCTCCGCATTTTGAAGGATATCAAACTCCACTTGTATTCCCCGGTTTTGTTTGGGAGAAGTGGGAGAAGATGCTTGGTGCACTTGGTTGATTGACTTTGGATGGGGTGCTTTTGGTGTTCAAGTACAAATTCTTATATAGGTCCTCAAGTTCTTTGCCACCTCTCAAAATGACGACATTTGCTTGGTGTGAAGGGTCTCTTGGGTTTTGGGGTTGCTCGGGCAAACCATGGGGTGGATAAATTGGGGCGGCTAAGGCTTTTGTTGCTTCTTGTGATTCCCAAACCTTTAGCCTTGCCTTTGTATCTTGATGCTCATTCCATAGCTGCCCAACGATTCTTTGCAAATCATTAATATTATTCCATGGAACTCCTCCTTGACCAAATTGAAAATTGCTTGATTGGCCATAAGATTGAGAGGGTTGATTAAATGGTTGTTGATTGTAACCTTGATTTCCTTGAAAATTGCCTTGGAACCCTTGATTGTATCCGTGATTGAAATCATTATCATGTTGATTTTGGTAATTGTTGTAATTGTTGGGAACATGGAAGTTGCTACCTTGTTGATTGAAGTTGCTCCTTTGATGAGGAGGCATATATGTGGGCATCTTTGGAGGATCTTGGTTAAAGGGCCTTTGTTGACTTTGATTAAATGGGCTCGGTTGACTCCCTTGCGCACGCGGCATAGGATTTTGGACATTTTGATTGCCATAAGAAAAGTTGGGATGATACCTTGTGTCGGCATTGTAAGTATTGGAAAAGGAATCAAATTGAGGTCTTTGCCCATACACTTGTATAGCTTGGACTTCATTTGGCTCTTTATATAAACTTCTTCATTAGGAATGCAGGAGCTAGAATCATGGCCATAATTGCCACAATGATCACATTGAACTTCCCATGTTAATTGTTTTGGAGGAGATGGTTTCCTTGGTGGAACACTCCCTTGAATTTGGTACATACCTCTAGGAGTGGGTTTAGAACTCATGGCATCCATTCTCTTTTTCAATTCTTCAACTTCCGCTTGAAGTTTCAATTCATTAGAACTCTTAGATGAGTTCACTTCAACTTTCTTTCTAGAATCCCTCGATTGACCCATTCTAGAATCACTTGCCATCTTCTCAATAAGATTCTTAGATGCCTCATCGGTGAGAGAAGAGAAGTCTCCTCCGGCGGCCGAATTGAGGTTTTCCTTGGTTCTCGATGAAAGGGTGTTATAAAATGTTTGGGTAGTTAGCCAATCGGGTATTCCATGGTGTGGACACTTGCGCAATAAATCTCCAAATCTTTCCCAAGCCTCACTTAGGCTTTCAAATTCATCTTGCTTGAAGGTTTGTATCTCCATGCGATGATGGTTAGTCTTTGACGGTGGAAAATATTTCTCCAAGAAGGCATTGGATAATTGAGCCCATGTTGTGAATGTATTAGCGGGATGGTCTTGAAGCCATCTACGAGCTCCATCTCTCAAGGTCTTTGGAAATAGGAAACGATGCAATTGGCATGAAGTTAATCCATTGAGACGGGCTCCTACTAATTTTTCTTTAAATGAAGCGATGTGCTCTTGAGCATCTTCTTGGGAGAAACCGTGAAAAGTATCTTGTTGAACCGCATTTGTCAAAGAGGCTTTCAGTTCATAATTCTCGGGAATCTCTCCAAAATCGACGGGAGAAGGTGTTTCTTCGTGTGTTAATGGAGAATGAGATCCTAAGGTTGTCATTTGTTCGATTGGTGGTGATGGTGGATTTGAATTTGGTTGATTTGGAGAGGATGGATTTGGAGTTTTCGGTGATGTGGGTGATGGTGGTGAATTTTGTGAAGTGGAAGGTATGGAAGGATTATTTGGAGTGGGATTGTGTGATGTAGAAGGTTTAGAAGGTGTATGTGGTAGGATGGGATTAAGGTTAGGAGGTGATAATGAAGGATGTGGAATGATGGTGGTTGAGTTATTTCCCCGAAAACGCAATGCTCTATAAGTCCTTTCCGGCTCCGGATCGAGCCACAAGGGCGATGACGTGTTCCTGGGCATAAAACTCAATTAAACGGTGAGACTCCTAGCACCTAACGGTACTAGGGAAGAGGCAGAAGAGAAAAGAATCAAACACAATACTAAAAACACAATAACTACTAGCCGCTCCCCGGCAACGGCGCCATTTTGACGCGCACCCCAATCGGATCGGTCGTTTAGCGAAGGACGGGGGGTCAAAAAATATTTATAGACTCGTAATAACACAAAAACTACTAGAGTAATCGTGGCAAGTCGAGGTCGGTCCACAGGGAACGGAATGTAGTAGTAGCGAGTTAAAAGTGATGTGTTTGGAATCTGGAGGGGGGGTCCTAAGGGTCAAGTCTACACTTGAAAAATAACGATAGAAATAGCTAGAGATAACGAATCGGTTTTTTGTCGCAACATTGATAAAGGGAGAATGTCACCTTTCGGTTTCTTCACCCAACCCACCTAAAAACCCGCTTTCGCGGCGAAGAAGGGTAAGTCTCTAGTTATGGTGATTTCTACCCCGAGTTTCCCCATATTGATAGAAACGAGTCAAGGTCGGTCTAGTTGGCCGGACTAAAACAACAATGACACAACAACCATAAGCAAGATAAACCAACAAGCAAGCAACCCACCAACATCCTTTAATTCAAATAATTCAAGTCCTCATCCCTAAACCCCCAACAAGAAATCTACTCACTAATCATAATGGAAGACAACAAAACATTAACTAAGGAGAAAATAACTACAACATGCATAATAACTAAATCTAAAGAAACTAACAACAAAATAATGAGATAACTACGATCTAACAATTAACCACTAAACTATGGAAGAGATACTATCTAACAAAATAAACTAGAGAATAATCTAGAACAACATAAGTAAAATCTAGAGAAACTAACAACACTAAGATGATCTAAACAAGACAATAATGAGAGAACTATATTAAATCTAAACTAGTGATTAGAGAGTGGAAGAGAAATATACCAACTATGAAGATCTACAATAAATAAGAAGATTGCATAAATAAAGGTTGAATCTTTGATGAAGAAAATGAAGAACTTGTCACTAATTCTTCAATAAACCCCACAAATCTTCAAATAAAACTTGAAATAATAATAATCTTCTACAAACTTGAAATCTAGAGAATTGTTGATGGAAACTAGGTAGATCTACTACTCCCTCCCTTCACATCCAAACACACCATATCTCCTTTTGACACTATTCACGTGTTAAGAGAATCTACGATATTCTCGGCAATCTACAAGAGCAAATATAGTCATGTGAGATCTTGTTCGATTCGTCTCTACGAGTTCATTAAGAATATCAAAATTTTATAATTTTTACTAAAGCGAAATAAAAGATATCGATGGTGTAAGACACGTCTCGGCAAATGTGAAAAAGCAAATGATGTGTTTCGTTATGAAGAGAGAGAGTACTAAATTACTACTAGAATTATAGAGAATTACTAAGAATACTACTAGATTAATTGTTCTACTAATGGATGGTGTAACTACATTAATAGTGGATAGAGATACTACACTAATGATGAGATGTGATGGATGTCTTGGGCAACAAACTAGGGTAACATATATATATAGTAATGCCTTAATGGGTCTCTTAACCTAAAGCCCAAATCAAACTTTTTGCTCCATTAGTGAGACAATCACCCTTTGCATCTTCATGGGATGAAACTTCGCCCTGCGGCCTGACGAACTAATCGCACCGGGTGAAATTTCACCCGGTGAGATTTTCTTCTCATTTCGCGGTTTTTGGCGCTTTTCTCCATCGGGCGAAATTTCACCCGGTAGACGAAATTTCGCCCGGTGGAGAAGCTCGGAAAATCTTCGGGGAGGCACTTTACCGTCGGGTGAAATTTCGCCCGGTGGTACTTCATCGGGTGAAATTTCACCCGGTCATTTTCTCTGGCCTCTTTCCTTGTCTCATTCTTCGTCGATTGATTGGATGACTTTAAACTTTAAGTTGTGTGCTTTGCTCGTTGGACGGTATTCTCTTCTCTTGTGCTCGTGGAAGCTCGATCGTGATTTCGGTGCCAAATCCTATCAAAATTGATAGAAAAACTACCAAAAACACGTAAAACGCACAAGAGGGATGCTAATGCGAGAAGTACTCAAAATATGGCGATAATCGCACAAACTCTCAAAACGAGGGAAAAACGAGTCTAAATGAGGGAAAAAAAGGTCTAAATTTAGCACACAACAAATATCCGGAAAAACGGTCCCTAACTCAGCATCTCGAACCTATCACTATAGGAAGCCATCGTCGCACCTCGAAATCCCCTATCAAGCTTATAACTACCCTAACAAGCTCTAATTGACCATAATTTAACAATGGGATTAAGCACAAGCATCGAAACTTAGTAAATCAAAAACACCCAAATCGATTTTCGGGTTTCCACAAAACAAACTCACGATCAACCATATCAAGCAAAATCGACAATAAACAAGTAAAGAACACTTACCCGGAGTCGACATTTTCGAATATGAAGGAAATCGAGACGGAAATCGTGTAGAGAAATCAAGCTTTTAATAATAATAATAATAAGACTAAGACTTAGCTTTTCTATTGCTAAGGGGTGGAGGTCCAGATAGTATCTCGGCTACCCACCAATTTTTTTGTAATCTGCGTTTTGAATAATCAATAATAATAATAATAATAATAATAATAATAATAATAATAATAATAATAATATTAATTTCCCTTAAGAAATAAAGTTATCCATACACAGTTGATCTTACTTGGGACAGACATATTTGTCATAATCTTAAAATGGGTCAAATAATAATACCCAACTAGGAAGGAAATGTCAAAAATCTTTTCCTACAATCTAGGCACATGACTACATGAGTTTGCTTTATCCTACATATTTGACCGTCGTAAACTTAAAGAAAAATATTTCCATCACTAGGGATGTTAATGAGACGAGACGACTCGAGAGCAGCTCGAGCTCGATTATGTCAAACCTCAGCTCGTGCGAGCTCGACCCGTGCTCGGGCTCGGCTCGACAACTTAACGAGTCGAGCTGAGCAATGCATGGCTCGGCTCGAAAAGCTCGAGAACAGCTTGATTTAATATGATTAGTTAATATTTTGCTTTTATTTAAAATTACTTTAATTATGAATCCTAGTATGTTTTATTTATTTTATTACTCTATATTACAATTACTTTAATTATATTGAGTGAAACTCAAAAAACTTAATATGGTTATACAATTTTAAGAAATTTTCATTAGGGTCATTAAATGCAAAAAAAATACATAGTTTTTTCACCATATAAAATGATCTTATTGATTTGCCTAATACGTTTCATGTTTTTGGGATCCCAATTTATTAACATATCGGTGCAATAAAAATGTAAATTTTAATAATTATATATAGGCTCAAGTTAGGTTCGAACTCAACTCGAACTCGTATTTTAGCTCGCGAGCTCAATATTTTCAAGCTCGAGATCGGCTCGAGTTTGAATTTTGCTTAATGAGCATGAGTCGAGCAAGGCCAAGCTCGTCGTGCTCGGCTCGGCTCGTTTACACCCCTATCTATTACAAACAAGAACTTGTCATCCGTAAATTAGGTTGTGCTAGAGGGTGAGGTAGATTCGACCTTTAATTTTAGTTGCCTTTAGTTGTTCACTTGTTCCGTCTAATGCCCACTCCTTTTGTTTCGGTTAATGCAAGTTTAGACGTTTAGTATCCCTTGTGGAACTTTATAAAAAGAGGGAAAATATAACAGTATTTTTTTTTCCATCGATCCACTTATCTGACAACAGCGTAACCTTAATCTCAATTAATTAAAAAACCACTTATGCAGTAAATCCAAATTCCTAAGTAATGTATAAGCTTAGGATATATCCATAGACCACAATACTTCATAGATTTCGTAATATGGACTGTGGCGCACCATACAAAGAGTCAACTTCTTGTTTGTAGAGTATTGCACTTTTAAGCATCTAGTGATTTACATCCAAACTGTTGGGAGCCACCATCATGCATAATGCATTCATGCTTCCTCCACTAACACTAATGCATAATCTCCAATCTTTAATCAACTACTTGAATGCCTATTTCACAATGCATTCACAATGAAAACTTTATGAATAAATACATTAACTTTTGGGCAGCCACGTACGATCAATATGGAGGCGTCAAAACTCAAAACTTGATGGACCAATGCTTAATTTTATCTCCTTCGTAAAGTTAAATTGCGTTGTTGTTTTGTTTTACCAATGTAATAAATGCAGATATGCTCATGCTTCAAGACTCAAGAGTTGCGAGTTTTACTCTTATGTGATTGGTAGAGTTATATACTCCTAATCTAGAGTATAGACAACTATGGAGTACAAATTATAAAGAGACGAAAACAAAAAAAAGTAGTCTTACTTGTTGATTCGGGCTCGTCTAATGGTTTTAAGTGACCATGTTCTATAATCCAAGATGAGACTCTCGTTACAAAGTAAAATCAAAATGAATCGCAAAATTCATCACATTTTATGTAAAACAAAAATAATATGATAAATAATGCAAATAATTTTCTCAATGTTAATCTTTACAAAATAAAGTTATTCGTCTTGCATTCACTGAGGCAAATTAAACGATCAAATCTTTAAGATCTATCTGCTCTAAGAAATTGTTCTCGATTGAAATGAATGTTAAACCATTGAGCCTTTCTTGCGACATTGTTGACCTCATATACGATTTCAGCCATTTAAGCTTGGCCTGGAGAAGCTTCGTTCGGCACTCGCAACGGTCACGAGAGTAGTCAACATTATTCTATATGCAATCATTATGTTAGGAAAACAACCAAAACGCTTCATCAATTTCAAAAGATCCTGACCCGAAAATGGCCCGACATGAAGTCAAATTTTTGTAGACACGAGTGGCAATTAGTTGAATAGTTGAATCACAATTTTCTTACGGAGTACTCCATATTTTTTTAGAATCATGTCAAAAATCGTGTATGCCCAGTTTTGATTGTCCCGGACTCGGTACATGTATACCGTATCTTATACTTAGAAATTTATTTAATCGAAAATGTATACCGTATCGTATCCATATATTAAAATCGTATAATATATTTTTGCTCATCTCCACCCATAAGTAACGATTGACTCAAAAGTAGCACGATCCAAATAACTCGCCATTTTGGATCTTGTTGATCTGGTTACAGGTCGGAATTTTGACCTATGTAGGTAATACTTAATAGATAGCATACGTAAATCTGACTTACCCGAGTATTCGAGTACCTAACTGGCTAACTTAAGTGCACGATAATGTAATATGAATAACCGAATTATTCGATAAATAAAATCTTAAAGTTTTCTCCAACACCAACAAATTACCCGAGTAATCATTTTGTCGAATCTTTACAAAATGAAATATGTAGAAAACAACTTTGGAGTGCATAAGGCCATAAATGATACGGAGTAAATGTATGGTCTCTAAACTCTTGAGGGCATATTTGGCATACAACATGAAATTCTTAGCCCCGGTACCTTTACCCCGTGGCAATAGGGCCATCCTACCAATAATATCTTTTTTTTTATGAAAGGTAAATATATATATATATAAAAAGAATGTGTAACCAATTACAAAAAAACACCAAATGATTACATCAATGTATGCAACCATCTAGCGTCTTTAGGAGGAATAGGGTATTTAATCTTACACATTACTCTATTTGTGACATCTTTCTTTATCATATTAGCCGTGATTCGTGGCAAAGTTACCGAACCCTCTAATCGACACAAGTTACGTTGCCTCCATACATGGTAGATTGCTGCATTAATCATAGCCCGAATTATATTGCATTGTAGCCTCGATCCTCTATCATGTCTTGCCCATAGCAAACCTCCATTCCCCGGTATTGTCCTCGACACCCAATCACCGAGAATGCCCATGACTCTCTTGCTCCAATCACAACCAAAAAACAAGTGATTAATGCTTTCCGATTGATTCTCGCACAAGAAGCAGCGATCCGAGTCCGCTACTCCCCATCTTTCCAGCTTCAGTCTTGTATTCAGAGCCCCCCGATACACCAGCCAGGAAATGAAACTGTATTTCGGGTCACTCCATTTACTCCAAACAAGCCTCCACCACGGTACATTTCCCCAGTGATTACGCAATTCCTCATAAGCCTTAGATATCGAATAATGCTTATCCGAATTATGCCACTTCCCATTCGCATACATATGCTTAATCCGCTCCTTAGCCTGACATATCTTCCTCCAAGCCCACGTAACATCAGCATGTGGTTGAAAGTCATGCCACGAAGAGCCCTTCAGGTACACACTATTCACCCATCGAACCCATAATCTATCCGGCTGATCAAAAACCCAAGATGCAAGTTTAGCTACCGCAGCCTCATTCCAAATGACCAAATCTCTCAATCCCAATCCTCCCTCAGACTTGGGACAACAAATCTTCTCCCAGCTCACTAGCGCTCGATTCGAGCCCTCCATCCCAAAGGAAATTCCGGCAAAGGGATCTTATTCGGCCCATAACATACTTAGGAATAATAAAGACCATAGCCCAGTAGTTGTGTAATTGAGATAACACAGACTGCACTAGGGTCAATCTACCCGCATAAGACAGCTTACGGGCTCCAATACCTGAAATTCTCGCAGTAATCCTAGCAAGCAGCTTACTACAATCAGTCTTACCCAATTTAGTGCTCTGAATAGGGAACCCCAAGTACCGAAACGACATAGATCCTTCAACACACCCAGAGAACTGCAAAATTGCAGCTTTCCTATCCTCATCCACACCTGCAAAATAAGCATGAGATTTTCCCACACTAATACATAAGCCTGAGGCCTTACTGAAAGTAGTAAAAGCTCTCCATAATACCTCCATCTACTCTGAATCCCCTTTACAAAAGAGAAGAAGATCGTCAGCAAAAAGCAAATGACTGAGCTTCAGACCACCACATTTTGGATGGAACTTAAACTTCTTCTCCATCGCCACATAATCCATAATACGAGTGAAATACTCCATACAGATCGTAAATAGCAGAGGTGACATAGGATCTCCTTGCCTCAACCCCCTTTTCCCCCGGAAGAAGCCAAAATTATCATCATTAACACTTAAAGAATACGAAACAGTCTCAACACATTCCATAATCAGCAAGCGAAAACGGTCCGGAAATTCTAGAACACGCATCATCTGGTCAACAAAACTCCATTCGACACTATCTTACGCCTTATGAATGTCCACTTTAAACAGACATCAGGGTGAGATTTTCCTTCTACTATACATCTTAACCAAATCCTGACATATAAGCACATTTTCAACAATGCTCCTTCCTTCAATGAATCCACCCTGCGTCGGACTAATCAATTGGGGTAGAACCCGAGCCAATCGCATACAAATGATTTTAGAAATACACTTGTATATCACATTGCAGCACGCAATCGGTCTAAACTCTTTCACAGACTGAGGCCGCTTTACCTTCGGGATTAAAGTAATATTAGCACAATTTAGCTGTTTAAGCAGCTTACCTGACAAAAAGAAGTCATGAATCGCTTTCGAGAAATCCTCTCCAATAATATCCCAAGCATCGATGAAGAATTGACTCGAAAAGCCATCTGGCCCCGGTGCCTTATCTCGAGGAATGCTCCAAAGAGCCTGTTTAATTTCGCTGTCTGAAACAGGCTGCTCCAGCCACGCCTTCTGCTCATCGGTGCACACCTTTCCTCGTCTAATCATGCCCAAGTTCACCTCTTCCACCTGCTGAGACTCACCCAACAGATTCACATAATAACGCAAGAATGCATCCTCAATCTCTTCCTTATTCCTGCAAATAGAGCTTTCCGCATCAGCCAGCTGCACCACAGCATTTTGCGCCCTTCTCGCTCTCACAAGTCCGTGAAAATAAGACGAATTTACATCCCCTTCACAAACCCATTTTTGCTTCGATTTCTGTGACCAGAATTCTGCCCTAGCCGACTGTAAGGTACGGACCTGATCATTCAACATCGCTTCTTCGTTCATCATGTCAGCATTATGACCAGTCCGTAACGCCACCTGCAACTTTTTCAAGCTTAATTTCAGCTTGCATACATCTGTTTTCGATGTCCGAAAAACAGTCCGCATTCAAGTCTTCGAGAGGCTTCTTCAATTTTTTCAACCTCGATACCAATTTATACATCAAGGTACCACTAATCGCACTTCCCCAAACACTAGCAACACAACTCATAAAATTAGGAGCTTTACTCCACATATTCATATATTTAAAACTTCGGTTCCTCCTTGTCGGAGGATGCTCCAATTGCACAATAGAAGGGCAATGATCAAACGTTCCTTCCGGCAAGAAATTTGCAAATCCACTCGGAAATAGTCTCATGAATTCGTCATTAATCAAACAACGATCAATCCAACTATAAACCCTCGTTTCAGCCACTTTATGCTTATTATTCCAAGTATACCAAGACCCACTAGCCTTAATATCACTCATCTCACAATTTTCCAAGCACCCTCAAAATTGGCTCATAGCTTCTTCCGAGGGAATACCCCCAAGTCGTTCATGCATTGGCTTCCACAACACAGTTGAAGTCCCCCATGACCAACCACGGACCTCTATTAGTATAGCTTTCAAGTCTTTGCCAAAGCTCCACTCTCTCAGAAGCCGAATTAAAGGCATAAACCAAGGTTAGCCAATATTCCTTCCCCGAGTTTGTCGAATTACCAATAATATCTTTACTTTTATCATATTTTTTTAAAAGTGATGAAAAAATGGTAGGTAAAGGAGTGAATGGATGAGAGTATATTAATAAAAACAATCATCCGTTCTTAGTTTCTTACATATCAAACAAGAATTAAATATTATCCCAAAAATTTTCAATAACTATGTAAATAATAGCAATTATTCGTTCTTAGATACGGAGTATCAATCAATAATAATTTAAGTCTTAAAAAGCTCATAAGATTATAAACTTAAGTAAAAAAATCTCCATAATAGAGTGATGAATTCTATATTATAATCAATATATATATATATATATATATATATATATAAAGTAGGAAGTTTTCGAGCGATGTGATTGATTCGTTACATCAAAACTCAATTTAAGAAAGTATAATTAATAATAAAAAAATCAAGTAGAAAATCTTTTAATTATTACAATAATATTTTTGATCTATTATATTAATGTGATGTTTTATAATTTTCATCCAAAAAATTTTAAATTTCATTTAACAAAAAGTTATTGTAAATAAATTATAAAAATGAATTAATTAGATTCGTGGTAGAAAATGCTTTCATTAGAGTATAAATTTCATATTATTTGTTTCATATTAAAAAGTGATGAATTTATTACATATAAAGATATTAAAATTATCTCACATCGACAAATTATAATAAGGTTGATGAAATTCTATATTATAAATAAGAGTAATCATCCGTCCTTAGATATCCACTAAATTTTTTTTGATTCATAAAGAACTCTTAAGATTAGAAGCTTAAGTAATTATCTCACATTGAAAAATTATGATGAGGTTTTGAAATTCTTTTTTTTTGGTATAATGAAGCGCGCGCTTAGTCGTAGTTGAGAATCGAACCCCTGACCTCTCGATCAGGGTGAGGAAGCTCCAAAACGTGAGCTGAAATTCTTTAATATAAATAAAAGTAATCATTGTTTTTGAATATCGACCAAAAAACTTTGGAGTCTTAGAAAAACTCTTAATAAGACTACAAACTAAAAGTTGTTCCACTTCGAAACAATTAAAATAAGATGATGATTTTATATTATAAATCAGAGTAATCATGTGTTCTTTTGGGTCTTAAAATGAGCTCTTAAGACAGTAAATTATCTCACATCAAAAAATTATGATAATAGAATTTTATATTATTAAAAAAACTAATCATTCCTTCTTAAATATCAATAAAAAAACTTTTGAGTCTTAGAAAATATTTTAATAAGACTACAAACTTGAATAACATAATCTCACATCGAAAAATTATACTCCTCCGTTCCATTTGATTCTTTGTATTTATTTTTTGGACACTATTCATAGGTGAGTGAAAACGTCAATGTAACTAAGTGTAATCATTCCTCCAAATTATAATGAGGTGATGAAATTCTATGTTGTAAATAAGTGTAATCTTTCGTTCTTAAATATGACTAATCATTCGTTATTAGATATCTTCCAAAACTCAATCGAGTCTTAAAACCTCTTAAGACTATAAACTCAAGTAAAGTTATTATAAGAGTTCTTAAGAATATATCTAAACTTAAGTCAAAATTAGTCTATATCGAAAAATTATGAGGTGATGGAATTTGATATTATAAATAAGATTAATCATTCGTTCTTAAATATAAAAAAATTGATTTTTGAGTCTCACAAAAGTACTTGAGACTATAAACTTAGGTAAGATTATCATACATCGAAAAATTATAATAAGGTGAACGTGTTATGAAATCATATTAGGTGAATGTCCATTGGGCTTTTGACCCATATGTAAACTCCCTTATCATTGCTGATGTACTATATATATCCCTCTCAATGACATGAATAAGATAACTCTCTCACATATTTTCTCGCTCTATTTTCTCTCAACTTTTCTTTTCTCTCTCGTTTTATAACACGTTATCAGCACGAGACTCTAATTACTGAGCAGAGAACAACTGAGGGGAGTTCATTTTTTTCTCAATCCTTGTATCTTATAAACAAGGAGTTCATTATTTTTTTTTCAATCTTTGCATCTCTTAAGCAAGGAATTCGTTAATTTTTTCTCTCAATCCTTGCATCTCTCAAGCAAGGAGTTCGTTATTTTTTTCGATCCTTGCATTTATCAAAGCAAGAAGTTCGTTATTTTTTCTTGATTCTTGCCGTATTTTATTTCTCAGTCCTATATTAAGAAGTTAATTCATGTATTTTGAAGATACACATATGATCTATTATTACCTCATGACTATAAGGAGATCATAGTATATATATATGGGGTATTTTGAATGCATCTCCATATTTGTATCTCTATGACAAAGAATTATATATATTCAAGTAGTCGTTTTAACGATTGAGATATACGGAGTATACTTTAAAGCATAATAGTTAAGTTCCTATGATACTAATATTTTGTTTATCTCTTTGTCAATATATTTTTAAACGGAAACTTTGACAACTTTATATTATTTCAACAATATGATTTAGATGGTAAATTGGATGATTATCAAAATACATATTTTCTAACGTCATAGATTTTGATATCATAAATATTTAATTTCTATAATAATATATTCTCTACCTTATTATAGCTATGTAGTTATGGTAATAAAATTTTCGTAATTACGGTAACAATCTTTCTATTTTGCTACATATTATATTGTATGAAATAGTGATGACCATTCTTAGGGTATTACAAATTCGTAGTGTCATGATATACTTACTATTAGCAATTTAGAATGTTAAAATTTTCATAATTATGTTCATTATATTTTAAGTTATATTTGTCACGCATAACTTGCATTTCATTGTAAGTTGTTTAGCGATGATTTAATGTGAGATTGTCTTCTATCATTTTAATGCGAGACAATCTCCTATCAAATTTTTTTTGTTATTACAATGTGAGTAAGTCTCCTATCACATTAATGTGAGACGGTATTTTATCGGTATAATGAGAGATGATTTCTGTAAATTTACGATCTTCGATCGGTATAAGTTCAGTCAAGTCTCCCATGAGTTTAATGTGAGATAATTTATTTATGGAGTTATCTTACTCATAATTATTCTCCAATTCTTTACTCGATGTGGAAGTCTAAAATATCTCACTTCATAACTCTTAAATATTCATCATTTGAGTAATTACTCAAACGGAATATATTGTTATATTTCCCAAAAGGATATTAATATATGACAGATCTTGCAAATTTACATGAGACACTAGAAGTGTTCCATTTTGCAAGATGAATATAAAGTTTGTGTCATATTGAGTAAGTTTAGCGTTCAATAGTTTGGCATGCAATTGCTAATTATACTTATTGAGATCAGCTAACTTCGCATATGCATTATTGCAATTAATTGCGAACAAATATCAACATTTGACATGAACTGATTAAGCATATGTGATCAACAAGTGCTTAAAAGTATGGGTTTAAGAATTGTGAATTAAAATTGACTATGAATGATGATATTTGGAGATCCAATTGCACATTACTCGAGGTTGAATAAACATATTTTAAGTTCAATTCTACGAATTGATCGACATTGTTTTAAGTGGCTTGGAGACCACGTATCAAATACGAGTAATTTGTGTTATTAGAATTCACAATTTGATCGTTATCATGTGAATAAATTGATCTCTTAAATTTGGCATTTAGAATCAGCCATTAAAAGTCAATTATTTTATGAATCACGTACTCCCCGAAATATATCATAACCTTGCAAAAATACCCATCAATGAAATCTTATTTGCATATGATATGATAAACGCATTCAAAGGTGGTTAAGTAAATGATTGCAATCTATCTTGAATATTTTTTTTATATCACCTTAGGGGGAGAAAGTGAATGACAAGTTGGTAAAACAAAAGAAGTTTTATCATATCAAATTACGCGTTATTTATCGTGTACAGTAATATACAAGTAGAATGACGATTCTACGAAATTACATCGATATGAAATGGCTACACATTTGTGCGCAATATCAAGTGGCCTATTGAATAAGGATTTTATAAATCCGTATGACCGTCGACATATTTATTGGTATCAATGAGCTCATAATCCTGAAATTCATCAAATTTATTGATGATATTTTAAAGTATACAATACAGTTTGCATATCGAGTCATCATGCTGATATATAGAAACTACGTAGAGTATATCATTTCATATTAGTTTTCTTATCACATCGTTGCATCATTTCATATTCATATAGTAAATTTAGTCGCATATTATATTCGTGCAAATTATTGATAATCTGACTATACTTTGAAATGTTGAAGTGATATTTGGATGAAGACGCAACAATCAAAGACTATCTTCATATTATCCGTATAACTATTTGAAGATCAATGATAAATTTCTAATTATCGAAGACATCTATGGTGTTTATTAAGTATGATGATTATTATTTCAAAGATCGAGATTCATCGTCACATCATGGATAATATTGTTATTTTCCGAGTGATGTAACTATCAGGGGGAGTATGCACGCGCTGTACTCTTTTTCCTTATCTATGGTTTTGTCCCACTGGGTTTTCCATTGAAAGGTTTTGATGAGGCAACATCATATGCGTGTTTGAGGAATAATGTGCTCTATTTTACACTAGTTTTTTTCCCACAGGGTTTTTTTCGAGTGAGGTTTTTATGAGACATATTATTCCGTAATGTACATTCAAGGGGGAGTGTTATGAAATCATATTAGGTGAATGTTCATTGGGCTTTTGACCCATATGTAAACTCCCTTATCATTGCTGATGTACTATATATATCCCTCTCAATGACATGAATAAGATAACTCTCTCACATATTTTCTCGCTCTATTTTCTCTCAACTTTTCCTTTCTCTCTCGTTTTATAACAGAACGAATTTAATTACTTCATATAAATAAGAGTAATCGTCCATTCTTAAGTTAGATATAAAAATAAACTTTTATACTTGGTGAAATATTATTATGAAGTGAACGAATTTCATTATTTCATGAAGTATTATTATAATTATCCTAACGTTGTTTCACATCGAAAAATTATGATGAGGTGATGAAATTCTATATTATAAATAATAATCATTGTTCCTTGGATATCACCTAAAAAAATTTTGAATCTTAAAAATGCTCATAGGACCGTAATCTGATGAAAAGAAATATCATTTGTGTCTAGATATTAACCAAAAATCTGAGTTCTAAAAGAGTTTTTAAGACTATAAACCTAAATAGAATCATTGCATATCGAAAAATTATGATGAGGTGATGAAATTCTATATCAAAAATTATGATGAGGTAATGAAATTCTATATCACAAATAAGAGACATCATTCGTTTTTAGATATTAACAAAAAAAATAGTCTTATAAAAGCTCTTAAAGTTAAATTTAAGTAAAATTATCCACATCGAAAAATTATAATAAAGGTGATGAAATTCTACTATATAAATTAGAACTAAAAACAATCATTCGTCTTTAGATATCAACGAGCAATCTTTTGAGTCCTAAAAGAACTTTGTAAGACTATAAACTTAAGTAAAAATTATTTCACATCGAAAAATTACAAAAAAAGTGAGTAAATAAAAGTAATCATCGTCTTTACATATCAATCAGAAATCTTTTGAGTCCTAATTGAAAAGAATTCTTAAAACAATAAATTTAAGTAGAATTATCACACATCGAAAAATTATGAGATATCATAGATAAGAGAAATCATTCGTTTTAGATAATCATTTGTCCAAAATATACTCCGTAATAAGGTGATCGAATTCTACTATATAAATAAGAGTAATCGTTCGTTCTTAATAACTTAGATGAAAAACAAGCTCTTTTGGGTCTTAAAAAAAATTCTTAAAACCATAAACTTAATTAAGTAAAATTATCCCACACTTTTGAGTCTTAAAAAACTCCTAAGACTATAAACTTGAGTCAAACTTCTCACATCGAAAAATTATTACAAAGTCATGAATTTCATTGATATAAACCAAGCATCTTTTGAGTTTCAGAAAAGCTCTTAGAACTATAATAAACTTAAGTAAAATTTCTCTTTTGAGTCTTAATAAAGATCTTAAGACTATAAACGTGAGTGAAATTTTCCCACATCGAAAAATTATTATAAAGTTATGAATTTCATATTATTTGCTCGAAAAAGTAATGAATCTATTACATATAGAAATAGTAAAATCATCTCACATCGAAAAATTATATTAAGGTGTTAAATTTCTATATTATAAATAAGAATAATCATCCGTTCTTAGATATCAACAAAAAAATCTTTTGATCCTTAATCCCGTAAGACATAAAATTAAATAAAACTATCCCACATCAAAAAATTATGATGAGCTGATTAAATTCTATATTATAAATAAGAGTAATCATTCGTCAATAGATATTAACCAAACATCTTTTGAGTCTTAGAAAAACTCGATCTCACATCGAAAAATTATATAATAGGGCGATGAATTTTCATTATATAATTTGTCCTTAAATATCAACAAAAGTTAAAGAGCTTTTAAGACTATAAAATTAAGTAAAAACTATCTCACATTGAAAGAATAATGTCATTGAAAATAACGTCATATGTATAAATTAAATATTTTTCATTTCTATAATTGTAGTTATAAGTAAAAAGTGATGTTAATATAGTAAAAATGTTGGACCAAATAAAAAGTACTCCGTATTTGCGATGGGATGAAGATAGAAAGACGGCCGAAAATAGAATATAGAAGAAGATAAAAGGAAGGAGGAAGTACTCCGTAGTATAATTTTACCACATTGAAAGATTATCATAAGGGGATGATCCTATGATTATAAATTGAATTATTGGCTCTTGGATATCAACTATCCGCACAAATATTTACCGAGTATTGTCTTAAAGAGAGATATTACGAGTTTTAAATGCAATGCACGCATATAATTTAATTTGACGTTTACCGCATATGACCTCCCAAAAAGCACATTCACGTATGTGGATAGTATTTTTTTACTATTAGACATACTCTTACCTTCGACTTACTTTCTACTGTTCCGTAGTCTCACAAATTTATATAATCCTCTAACTTGGTGTCATTATCTTTTCACTAAAAATCGGCTCGTGCATTGCACGGGCTTTCCAACTTTAAAGTGATGAATTTATTACATATAAAGAAAGTTATCCCACATCGACAAATTGATGAAATTCTATATTATAAATAATAGTAATCATCTGTTCTTATATATCTACCAAAAATCTTTTGACTCATAAAGAACTCTTAAGATTATAACCTTAAGTAATTACCCCACATCGAAAAATTATGATAAGATTATGGAATTCTATGATATAAATGAGTAATCATTGTTTTTGAATATTGACTAAAAAACTTTTGAATCTTAAAAAAAAACTCTTAATAAGACTACAAACTTAAAATTATCCCACATCGAAACAATTAAAATAAAATGATGATTCTATATTAGAGTAACTAAGAGTACGCATGTGTTCTTTTGGGTCTTAAAAGAAGTTCTAAAATTGTCCCACATCAAAACAATTAAAATAAGATGATGATTATATATTATAAATAAGAGTAATCATGTGTTCTTTTGGGTCTTAAAAAGTCTTCTTAAGATAGTAAGTTATCCACATCAAAAAAATTATGATAATGAAATTCTATATTATAAATAAGACTAATCATTCGTTCTTAAAATCAAAAAAAAAAGACTTTTGAGTCTTACAAAATATCTTAATAAGACTACAAACTTAAGTGACATAATCTCACATCGAAAAATTATAACAAGTTGATGAAATATATTATAAGTGAAATAGGAGTAATTAATTTTACAATAAAACGATGAAATTTTATTACACTAATAAAAGTAATCATTCCTCCAAATTATAATTAATCATTCATTATTAGATATCTTCCAAAACTCAATTGAGTCTTAAAAATCTCTTTAAGACTATAAACTCAAGTAATGCAAGAGATCTAGAAGCGAGGACACTAACGTATGCACAATTTCCAACAAGATATGTCTGGGACGCTGGGTGGGTTAAGCGATCTAGAGGCAGGAGTATAGGCAGAGTGGCATTCGTGCAAAGTCATGAATTTCATAGATATAAACCAAACATCCTTTGAGTTTTAGAAAAACTCTTAGGACTATAGGATTATAATAAACTTAAGTAAAAATTTCTCTTTTGAGTCTTAAAAAAGCTTTTAAGACTATAAACTGTTAAGGATATTTCTTGATATCTCGTAGATATTATTACGTCAATATTATTATTCTGCATATACTCGTACATATTATTACGTCAATATTATTATTCTGCATATATTGTTATCTTTGTATATTTTTCATATCATATATTTATTGTATCTTAGTTTAGCTTATTCTTATTCATATACCATATTTAGGATTATTTGTAACCTATGTATTTATAGTCCTAGATTGTAATAGTTTCTTTTGAGTCATAATAAAATAATTCTTCAAATCTTTACATAAACGTGTGTGAAATTTTCCCACATCAAAAACTTATTATAAAGTTATGAATTTCATATTATTTGCTTGAAAATGTATTTAATCTATTACATATAGAAATAATAAAATCATCTCACATCAAAAAATTATATTAATGTGATAAATTTCTATATTATAAATAAGAATAATCATTCGTTCTTAGATATCAATAAAAAAATCTTTGATCCTTAATCTTTTAAGACTACAAACACAAGTAATGACGAAGTACAAGAGTTCTTAAGACTATATCTAAACTTAAATCAAAATTATTCATTCTATATCGAAAAATTATGAGGTGATGGAATTTGATATTATAAATAAGATCAATCATTCGTTCTTAGATATAAAAAAAATAAGTTTACAAAAGTACTTGAGACTATAAAGTTAGATAAGATTATCTCACATTAAAAAATTATAATAAGGTGATCGAATTTTATTATATACTCCCTCCCATTCTTTGGAAACCTACCATAAGTTTAATATATGTGAGGTATATTTTAATCAAATGGTAGGATTCCAATGAAAGGGAGGGAGTAAATAAGAGTAATAGCTCATTCTTAATAAGGTGAGATTTACAAAAGTAAAGTTAGGTAAGATTATCTCACATCGAAAAATTATAATAAGATGATCGAATTTTATTATATAAATAAGAGTAATAGCCCATTCTTAAGTCGTTTAGTCGTTAGATATAAAAAAAACTCTTTTATTATTATAATTATCTTAACGTTGTCTCATATCGAAAAATTATGATGAGGTGATGAAGTTGTATATATTATAAATAATAATTATTTGCCTTGGATATGATGGGAGGGATTAGTCGTGGATCCCCACCGATCAATAAAAAAACCAACTATTCCTAGCACGTAGATAGGGCAAGTCGGGTCGAATCCACGGGGACGGTAAATAGGTGTCTAGACTAAGGTCACCCAAATACAAGACTAGGTCTCGGGACTAAGCTAATCTAGGATGATAGGAAGGGAATAAACTATGACTAGGACTAAGCTAAGGACAAAGAATAAGGAAAGAATAGGATTAGGTCGGGTTCATAAGTGTAGTAGGATGGTTGGGAGATCGATGGCTATGGTGCAAGGTTCACCTAGTTACTAAGGATGGTCCGCGCTCTCGCGTCAAGGCCTATGTCCGCACTCTCGTGTCAAAGACAAAACCCGAGTTCTTATGCAAGGTCGGTCCGCGCTCTCGCTTCTAAACCCAAGTCCGCACTCTTGTGTCAAAGACTAAACCCGAAAACACAAGAATTCAATCACAAGTCGACCACAAAATGAGAAGAAAAAGACTAGCATGAGAGGAATGACCAATTCTACTCAAACAAGCAATTCAACAAACACATGGAGTGCTCAACATGTGACTAGTAACAAAAAGATCAACCTTTACCCTCAATCAAACCCTAATCATCCATAATCAACACTTAATCACCCTACTAACCCCACAAAAAGTCTACTCACACATATCTAAACAAACATTAACATAAACAAGAGAAATCAACACAAACAACAAAACATACATAATGAAACTAGTGAAAACTATGAACTATGAACAAAACAATGAACAAAGATTAAAACTTGAATGAATAAACAAAGATAAAAGTAAAGAAGAAGGAAGATTATACATACTAACAAGAGGATGAAAGATTGAAACTTGTATTAATAAGAAAAACCCAAAACAATCTCCCAAGGTTGTCAATCTTGGTTGAATCTTGAAGAATTTCCTTAATACAAGGATTAAACTAAGATTAACGATTAACTAAAGACTAATCTACACTAATCTAGGCTAATCTAACCTAAAGTAGTCTAGGGTTTATGGGTCATGTCTAACATAAGCTTAGATTAGAAGAGGGAGGGTATATATAGGGTTACAAGAGGAAAGGAGAAGAAAAGAAGCAAAAGCGGGCTGCAGCTGGGCCATCCCGTCCGGGACGAGATGGTCCCGACCGGGACGACATGATCCCGACCGGGACGACATGGTCCCGACTGGGACGGACCCAAAACAGACCCTTCGCATTTTGTGCACCTCATCCCGGATGGGATGAGGTCCTTCCCGACGGGGATGGGTCTTGTAGGCTTCCAATATGATCTTCAAGGTCCCTCCTTGCTTCTCATGGGCTTCTCATCGATTCTCGGGGCTTGGGATCGAGTCTAAGGGGCTCGGGAATGGGTCCCAAGGTCTCGGGATCGAATCCAAGGCACCGAGTGATCGTTCTTTCTCTTCGTTGGCTCCAAAAGTGTATGAAACGAGTCGGAATCGTTCCAATTCTCCATGAATGGCCTTGGGAACCTAAAACGAACTAGAAGAAGCATAAGTAGCCCAGAAACCACTCCCAAGGAGCGATTCCACAAGAGAAACGGGGACCAAACACAACAAAATAGGCACTACAAACTACAGT
The DNA here is from genome assembly GCA_958450325.1 of Agrostemma githago. NCBI lineage: Eukaryota > Viridiplantae > Streptophyta > Magnoliopsida > Caryophyllales > Caryophyllaceae > Agrostemma > Agrostemma githago. The sequence goes on along the minus strand of OY288239.1, from coordinate 24,427,913 downwards.
TATCAGGATATCAGCTAAAAAAAATTGAGTCTTAAAAATGCTCTTAGGATCTTACGCTGATGGAAAAGAGAAATCATTTGTGTTTAGATATTAACCAAAAATCTGAGTTCTAAAAAGAGATTTTAAGACTATAAACCTAAGTAGAATTATCGCATATCAAAAAATTATGATGATTGATTGAATTTTATATCACAAATAAGAGACAGTATTTGTTTTTAGATATTAACCGAAAAAATTTGTCTTATAAAAGCAGCTATAAATTTATGTAAAATTATCCCACATCGAGAAATTATAATAAGGTGATAGAATTCTACTATAAATATGAAGTAGAAGCAATCATTCGTCTTTAGATATCAACGAGAAATCTTTTGAGTCCTAAAAAAACTTTTTAAGACTATAAACTTAAATAAAATTATCCAACATCGAAAAATTATGATGAGGTGATGAAATTCTACATCATCAATAAGAGAAATTATTCGTATATCCCACATTGAAATATTACAAAAAAGTATATAAATAAAAGTAATCATCGTCTTTAGATATCAAACAGTAATGTCCTAAAAAGAGTTCATAAAACTATAAATTTAAGTGGAATTGTCACACATTAAAAATTATGATGAAATATCATACATAAGAGAAATCATTCGTTTTAGATAATCATTTGTCCATAATCATTTGTCCAAAAGTATACTCCGTAATAAAGTGATCGAATTCTATTATGTAAATAACAGTAATCGTTCGTTCTTAATAATTTAGATGGAAAAACAAAATCTATCTTTTGGATCTTAAAAAAAAATTTTAAGACCATAAACTTAATTAAGTAAATATATCCCAAACTTTTGAGTCTTACAAATAAATCTTAAGACCATAAACTTAATTAAATAAATATATCCCACACTTTTGAGTCTTACAAAAAACTCTTAAGACTATAAACTTGAGTAAAATTTCTCACATCGAAAAATTATTACAAAGTCATGAATTTTATAGATATAAATCAAACATCTTTTGAGTTTTAGAAAAGCTCTTAGGACTATAATAAACTTAAGTAAAAATTTCTCTTTTGAGTCTTAAGAAAGCTCTTCAGACTATAAACGTGGGTAAAATTCTACATCATCAATAAGAGGAATGATTCGTTTTTAGATATTAATAAAAAATCTTTTGAGTCTTATAATAGCTTTTAAGGCTATAGATTGAATTAAAATTATCCTATATCAAAAATTGCATTAAGGTGATGAAATTCTATTATATAAATATAAGTAATCATCGTCTTTAGATATCAATCAGAAATCGAGTCCTAAAAAGAATTCCTAAAACCATAAATTTAAGTTATTGAGTAGAACTATTACACATCGAAAAATTATGATGAGCTAACAAAATTTTATACTATATCACAAATAAGAGAAATCATTCGTTTTAGATATTAACCAGAAAAATCTTTTGAGTCTTATAACAACTCTTAAGGCTATAAATTGAAGTAAAATTATATCACATCGAGAAATTATAATAAGACAATGAAATTTTATTATATAAATAAAAGTCTGTTAACCAGTAGTTTCACAAATTTATGCAATCCTCTAACCTGGTGTTATTATCATTTTCACTAAAAATAGGCTCGTGCATCGCACGAGAATCTTTTAATTATTACAATCAATATATTTAATCTATTATATTAATGTGATATTTTATAAATTTTCATCTAAAAATCTTTAAATTTCATTTAACAAAACGTTATCGTAAATAAAATTATAAAAATGAATTAATTAGATTCGTGGTAAAAAATGATTTCAATAGAGTATAAATTTCATATTATTTGCTCGAAAAAGTGATGAATTTATTACATATAAAGATATTAAAGTTATCTCACATCGACAAACTATAATAAGGTTATGAAATTCTATATTATAAATAATAGTAATCATCCGTACTTATATATCCACCAAATTTTTTTTGTCATAATAGTAATCATCCGTCTTAAGTAATTATCCCACATCGAAAAATTAAGATGAGGTTATGGAATTTCATAATATAAATAAGAGTAATCATTGTTTTTGAATATCGATAAAAAAACTTTTGAGTCTTAGAAAAAACTCTTAATAAGACTACAAACTTAATATTGTCCCACATCGAAACAATTAAAATAAGATGATGGTTCTTCTATATTATAAATAAGAGTAATCATTTTTTTTTGTGGTTCTTAAAATGAGCTCTTAAGACAGTAAATTATCCCACATCAAAAAAATTTATGATAATGGAATTCTATATTATAAATAAGACTAATAATTCATTCTTAAATATCAATAAAAACCCTTTTGAGTCTTGGAAAATATATAAGACTACAAACTGAAGTAACATAATCTCACATCGATAAATTATAGAAGGTGATGAAACTCTATATTATAAATAAATAATACGAGTAATCAGTTCTACAATAGGACAATGAAATTCTATTATACAAATAAAAGTAATCATTCCTCTAAATTATGGCTAATCATTCGTTATTAGATATCTTCCAAAAACTCAATTGAGTCTTAAAAACCTCTACTATCAACTCAAGTAAAATTATTACAAGAGTTCTTAAGACTATATCTAAACTTAATTCAAAATTATTCTATGTCGAAAAATTATGAGGTGATGAAATCAATATATATATATATATATATATATATAGAGAGAGAGAGAGAGAGAAAGAGAGAGAGAGAGAGAGAGTTGAGATCGGGTGAGAACCTATCTCTCAATGAGAACTGTGAGAACTATTTAGAACCATTAGATCTTATTCACATGACATTATTCTTGAAAACATCCCCTCTTTCTTTAACAAAATAAACCAAATATGTTTCTTTCTCTCTCTTCCTTCTCTTTCTTTTTCTCTTCCTTATCATTCCCTTCATCAACAAGGCTGAAATTGAAGAAAAAAATTCAATAAAATTCACCAAAAATCAAGAAAAGGCAAATGAAGCTTTGTTCATCAATGCAAATTCAGGAGATTTGTTGCCTAATCTTAATAAATTAGGGTTCCGGTGTTCATAAAATTGGGGAATTATATACAATTGAAGATTTCTTTAAATTAGGGTTTATATTTTCGTTAAAACCATTAACTATAGGGTTATTTAACAACAATAATACCAACTATAGGGCGTCTTCCAAAAATAATATCAATTTTAATAAATCTGAGAATAATACGTATTATTGGAGTAGTTAAACTAGAGTAGTATAGGTGACCGGTTACCTGTAGAACCCTTCCACCTTTCTTTTTCACCTTTAATTTAATTTAACGGCTATAATACCAACTATAGAGTGTCTTCCAAAAATAATTCCAATTTTAATAAATCAAAGAATTATATGTATTTTTGGAGTAGTTAAACCAGAGTAGTCTAGATGACCAGTTAGCGGTAGAACACGTTCACTTTCCTTTTTCACCTTTAATTTATTTCATAATACTTCACTCAGTGTACGGGGCACTAAACGACATTAATGCCCTCCGTCTTCCTCTTTCTTCAAGTCTTCAATCTCACCAAATCTAGCTAACAACACAATCCTACACCAAAATAATCAACACGTTAATCTAAATGAAACGTAGAGAAAAAAAACTGAAGAAGGATGAAGGGTAATGGAAAGAGAGGATGAAGGAGAGAAGTAAGGCGAAGTAGACCTGGCAAAACTGACCCGACTCGAATAAGCTAAACCGAACCCGACCCTACACCCGAATTGAAGACCTGATTTTGACCCGTAATCTCAATTGACCCGAGCTAACCTGAAACTGACCCGACTATTATTACAGAAAATGAGTCGATATCTCTAAAAAAGTTGAAAGCAGCAAACCCGAGAATCACCCGAACCCGAAATTATCCGACCCGACCCGAAGTCAACCCAATTATTATGACCCGAAAGTGGCCCGACCCGAAGCAAACTCGACACGGTTCACCCGTTATCTAGGTCTAAGGAGGAGGATGTAAGATAAGTAGCAGGTTAAATATTAATTAGGTGACCTGATGTAGCAGGTTATAAAGTCACTTATACTACTCTTGTTTAACTACTCCAATAATACGTATTATTCTCAGATTTATTGAAATTGATATTATTTTGGGAATACGCCCTATAGTTGGTATTATTGTCGTTAAATAATGTAATTAGGGTTCTTGTATATCAAATTAAGGGTTCTTGTTTTCTCTGAAAACCTATCGTGGAATTATTCAATGCTTCATTTCCCTCTAATTATACTTCTATTAATCATCTTATTTGTTACACTACTTTTACAGTAGTAGTTGTAGTCACATTACAATTTAAGAAGGTTATGTTAAAAGTGAAAAAGGATACGCTAAAATTTAAAAAGGGTACGTTAAAATTGAAATTAAAAAACGGGTACGCTAAAATTGAAATTGAAAAATGGTAAGCTAAAATTGAAAAAAGGGTATGCTAAAAGTGAAAAATGGTACGCTAAAATTTTAAAAGTATACGCTAAAATTTAAAAATGATACACTAAAATTGAAATTGAAAAATGGTACGCTGAAAGTGAAAAAGGGTACGGTAAAATTGAAATTGAAAAAGGGTATGTTAAAATAGAAAAAAGGGCACACTAAAAGTGAAAAAGGGTACGCTAAAATTTAAAAAGGGTACACTAAAATTAAAATTAAAATTGAAAAAGAGTACGCTAAAATAGAAAAAAGGGTACGCTAATAGTGAGAAAGGGTACGCTAAAATTGAAATAAGGTACACCACAATTTAAAAAGAAAATTAAATCGAGTATGGCTAGAAAAAGAAAGATTTGTATTTCATATAAAATCCGTACAAAAGGAAATTAAAGGACAATATTTTAGATGAACTCTTAAATCAATCAGAAAATTTGAAAAAAAAACGATAACACAACATTGCTGAGATTATTGCAATTATATTTGCCGACGATAATATTGTTACTATTGTAATGAATTAATGAATTTAATTGAACAAGTTAATCATAAAGTGATTAATTAAAAAAAAAAACTACTTAGGTTATTGGGGTTCAATACCCAATTGTGATGAATTAATGGATTGAAGAAAAGTCGATTGAAAAATGGATGGATTAAAGAATCGGATTCAATGATCGATTGAAGAATTTATCGATTAAAGGATTATGGGTCGAAGAATTTTGTAGAAAGAGAAGGAGTTACGGGTTGAAGGTTGAAGCAATTGTGACGAATTAATTTGATTGAAATTTTTTGAAAAATTCAACGAATGAGATTGAACATTATGATCCAATGGCTCATATTATTGTTCTCACAGTTCTCATTGAAGGGGTGGTTCTCACATGAACCTAAATATATATATATATATATATATATATATATATATATATATATATATATATATATATATATATATATATATATATATATATATATATATAAGGCTTTTTTCGAGCGATTTCATTGGTCCGTTTCATCAAATCTCAAATTAGAAAAGTATCATAAATAATAATAAAAAAATTAACTAGAGAATCTTTTTTTTATTATAATATATATTTAATTCATCATATTAATAGGATGTTTTACAATTCTTAGTTAAAAATCTTTAGAGTTCATTTTTTAAAAACATTATCGTAAAATAAGTTATAGAAATAATTATATTCGTGGTAAAAAATGCTTTCATTAGAGTATAAATTTAATATTATTTGTTTCACATTATGTAATGAATTTATTACATATAACAATTTTAAAATTATCCCACATTGACTAATTATAATATGCTGATGAAATTCTATATTATAAATAAAGAGTAATAATTCGTTCTTCGATATCTACCAAAAGTCTTTTGAATCTCAAAAAGAGTTCCTAAGACTATAAACCTTAAGTAATTATCTTTTTAATCTCAAAAAGAGTTCCTAAGACTGTAAACCTTAAGTAATTATTTTTTGAATTTGAATCTCAAAATGAGTTCTAGGACTATAAACTTAAGTAATTATCGGTGATGAAATATTATATTATAAAGAAGAGTAATCATTCGGTTTTAAATAAATATCGACCAAGAAAAACATTTAAATGATCCCACATCGAAAAATTGTGATGGGGTGATGTAATTCTATATTATTAATAATAGTAATCATTCAATTTTAAATATCGACAAAAAAACTTTTAACTCTTAAAAAAACTTTTAATATATAAGCCTACAAACGATTTTCGGACTCAGAATCAATAGTAGTTGGCACGAGCTTTTAGCGGAGTAAAAATCTCACAAAACAGACCTCAAATCCAGGCCCAGTGGGTCATTTCAGTCAAATGAGACTAATTTGGGTCAAAACCGACACCAAGGGCAAAACCGTCTTTTAGCAACCGGGTCAAACCCCGGTCAAAGATGTTTCCGAGACATAAAAATCTGCCACGCCACTTCAAAAATCTGACTCGAATTCAAATACTACACAAATATCAACTACAAAGTACGAATCCTTTCCTATCCAAAGTCGGAATCCTACTCCATCTAAACCGGGTGTTTCTTCCCATGCAAGTAACCTTTTCCTATCCAAAGACGGGATCCCACTTCATCTCAACCGGTTATTTTCTTCCTTTGCAAGATATCAATCTCCTATCCCAAGTCGGTATTTCATCCTATAAATACCCCACCCTTGCACACACAATTCATACACACAATTCCCGACATCAATTACAACATCAACACAACAATTCCAATCCCGACACACAAATTACAACCCGAAATTCCAGCAATACTAGGCATATTATATTCCAATCTTTCCTCTAGAAATCCTATAGGATTCCGGACCATTCACAACCCAAAATTATAGGCAATTTTAGGCAAACCGTATACAAACCCGAGAGCAAAACTCGCCAAATCCTTAACCATACACACCATAACTCACCTATTTACATCTTAACGCTCCCGCGCCTAGGCCGCTACTACGAGTCCGTTTTCGAGATAATCAAGCATGTAGGTTGAGGGTGTTACAAATCCCGACTTCTCCCTTTTCTTCTCTTTCTCTCGTCCGTCTGTCTTTTTATACGGGTCTTCGTCAAGTCTTTTCTTTTTATTTTCTCGTTCCTAATATCGATATTATCGTACTATTTTCAATAAAGAGTTGTCCCTAAGGATTCGATATCGACTCTATAATCGAATATCAGATGTAAAGGAATCAATCATCAAATCTTGTTAAGCATAATACCGTTGAAGCCGAGTAATTACGATATTACAACGTGGAGGAATTATTTCGTCTTAACAACCTTCAAAACGATTTTCTAAACAACTTTTTTTACTTCACTCTAAATATCCGATATTGATTCTATAATCAAGCATCGACTATTACGTGTATCAATATTTAAGTCGAGTATAAATTATGCCATATTTGTACACGATTTAACAAAAGAGTCGATTTTCTAAAAAATCTCGAGAGCAGTCCGCCATGCGAGTCGCACGCGTCCTATGCGAGTCGCATGGCCACGCGAGTCGCGCCCTCCTCGCGCGGGTCGCACCCTCCTCGCGCGGGTCGCGCCCTCCTCGCGCGGGTCGCGTGGGCCCCTGAAAACCACAACCCCGAAAAGCTATTCCGTCTTAATTTTTCAAACGTCTTCTTTTTTTAAAAACGACGGGCTTTTCGGCATATTTCAGGTCTCGATAAATATTTTCTTGACCTTGGTCAACGCGTGCTTAATCCATCACGTGTCACAAACTTTTCAAAATCATTCATGTCGTTGCATCTATATCTTTTATTCGATTTACAAACCGTTACTAACTTGTTTGTTCATGTTTTTAGCGAATTTTTTAATCATTTGTTTTATTATACTAAAACGAACCTCGCATGCTAAAACAACTTTGACGTTAATTTTTAGATGCATTAAAACGACTTAGCAACCCATTCAATTATTCGCATGTTTAGTCAAAACACTCTTTGCATATCATTCAACTGTCGAACTAACGCGCGTACACAAAAAACGAACGATATCTTAGTAAAGGCCGCTAAGTGCGGGCGGGGTTGGGTGTTTTTTGTGAACTTCCCAACACGTACCCTCACCCCTTACTCAGAACCGTGGTTTCCGGATGTCCGAAACCATTGGCATACGAGAGTCATTCAATACTCGATTACCGATAATGTCGGTATCGGTATCGCAATGCTAAGGGACGAACCCAATAAACTCTGAAATCGGAATGGGCCGTACTTTGTGCACGGCCCACTACGACATAGAGTGGGTTCGAACGGGCCCGAACTCCCACAAAGTTCAGTGGCGACTCCTACTTCGATTTAAATTTCAACTCGAGATCCATCTCACATGAGATTCATTCGCCTGCCCAAACCTGCGCGTGGCCGCGTCGAGGTGGACCTATGTCATGTCCACAATTTGGCGACTCCGCTGGGGATTTCTGATGTACCACTAGTCATCGGGGTTCCTAGGGTGAGACTCGAAAAGAAATCATTCGATTAGTAATGTACGCGTTTTAGTTCGATGGTTCATGCATAACCCAAATCTTTCCCGGGCCGGTTACTTGTGACCAACGTCCCACTATACTGCGGCGCATTCCTAAATGGGTGCACTAAAGACTTCGATGGCAGAACTCGCATGGGTTTTACGGCATGTTCTAAGTCCAATTCGGCTTAGGAAGTCCGTCCTGATTTGCGAGAAAGTCATCGTTGTTGGTATAGACCTTATTTCGACCGACCGAGACTTAGATTAAGAGCATACATGGTGTCGTTATACTGCTTCCATGACTACGTGCTACTTGATTTACTTGTCATCTTTTTTTTTCAAAAACCGTTATTTCAAAAAAATACATCTTTTCAAAATTATCCATTTTTCAAAACCCGGAAAGCAACCGAATTTAGAACTTATGATTTTACTCAAAATAGCCTATTTTTAACCGGTATGCTACCCGAACATTTTCAAAACTTCAAAAAACACGGCCCAATGGCCCTTTGCCGATTTTCAAAAATTGGGCCGTCCCTCCGACCTTATTTTTTCGGACTTTGCTAAGCCCAAATATTCTTTTTCAAAAACTTTCCTCTTCTTAGGACTTACCGTATTTAGCAGTGTCGGGTCGTGTCGTAAGTCATCAAGGTCTTTAGCGTCGAAAATCCGTCGATCTTATATCACGGGTTTCCTCCCTGTCCCAGTCCGCCTTATTTAACTAAGGCAAGGCCCACCTACGTAGGACATACTCCTACAAAGGACGGCCCGTTTACACAATCGAGTCCAAAGTCTGGGGAACGTCTCACGTGAATCTCCTTTCAAACAGGACTCGGCCCACCCGTTGAATCCTAAGGGAGGCCCAACTTTCACAAGTCACCCGTCTAGGTGTCTTTTCCGAGTCAACCTTTCATAAGGCATAGCCCTGCAACAAAAGGTTTGGGATCCTTACGTCTAAGGGTCACTCGTCCAACAGTCGAGTCTTAACACAACCTTCTATCCCACTCGGGGGCTACCCTTCAGCAGAGCGATCAACCGCGGTTGCTCTAAGTGTCATGTCCTACACGTGTCTCACGTACCCCACTTTTGAGTCACTTAGATGTCACACCATCTAAGTCCTACCAGAGCCTTTAGTCTCACTCGTGGGCTGTCCTCCACCCGAGCAGTCAAACACGGTCGTCCCATTTTCGGACTCACCCTTCTGCAGCTCGAGTCTAATTCGCGGTCGTTACCTCGTCTAGGTCAACATTCGAAAATCCCGGTCCAAGAGTCTTTGTCGACCCGTCACCCCGGGCCGTGTCTAGTTTGACTCCCTCTCTTGCACTTGCGCAAAGCCGAGTTTAGGCGAGTCGTGGCACCCGTCGTTCTCTACAATCAAAGACCTTACCCAAAAAAAAACCAACCGAGTGTACGTAAGTCCGGATTTGATTCGAGTCTAAGTTTGAGTCCGAGTCTAGGATACCCTACATTCTCATTTCCAAATCAGAGTCAGAGTCATTTGCATTCTGTCATCTTTTCAAAATTCAATAAAATCAGCTTTCAATATTTTGTCTCTCATATATACTTTCCTTATGTGTTTCCGAGAACATGATGAACACCATCATACATTGTGAGCACACGCACGTGACTATTATAGGCACATCTATAATGACTGCAGGAAATCGAGACCCGTGTTTTCCTTTACCTGTTCCATGTTTGGTATAGAAAGCCACATAACTACCCTTAGTATCATTTGACCTATGTCATGTCCACAAACTTAAAATCATTTGACATTAAAAAATTATGATGGAGTGATGAAATTCTATCTTATAATCAAAAGTAAGGATGTATTTTTTTTAGTTTTAAAAAAAGTTTTTAAGACTATAATCTTAAGTAAATTATCTAACATCGAAAAATTATGATGAGGTGATGGAAGACTATCCCACATCAAAAAATTATTATAAGTTGATGAATCCTATATTATTAATAAGACTAATCATTCGTTCGTGATGAAAATTTATATTATAAATAAGAGTAATTATGTGCTCTTAGATATTAACCAAAAATCTTTTGAGTCTTAAAAATATATAAACACTATAAGCTTATAAAACTATCTCACATTCAAAAAATTATAAATTCATCAAACAAAAATCTTTTGAGTCTTAAAAATGTTCTTAAGACTATACACTTAAGTAAAAAATTATAATAAGATGAAGAAATTCTATATTATAAATAAGACATATTATTTCTTCCTTAAACATCAACCAACTTAAGTAATTTGCTTACATCAAAAAATTATGTTGAGATCATGAATTTCTACTAAATAAGAGTAATCATTGTTTTTAAATATCAATCAATAATATTTTGTGTTTAAAAAAGGTCTTAATAAGATTACAAACTTAAAATTATCCCACATCGAAACAATTAAAATAAGGTACGATGATGATTCTATATTATAAATAAGAAAACAAATTTTAGTTAAGTTATCTCACATCGACAAATTATAATAAAATGATGAATTTCTATATTATAAATAACACTAATCTAATTATTTGTTCTTAGATATCAATTAAAATCTTCTAAGTCTTAAAGACTCTTTAAGTTTATAAACTTAAGTAAATGATCTCATATCGGAAAATTATACTCCCTCTCTTTTGAGTTTTTAAAAAACCAACAATATTTTGAGTTTCAAAAAAGGTCTTAATAAGACTATTAACTTAAAATTATCCCAGCTCGAAACAATTAAAATAAGTTACGGTGATGATTCTATATTATAAATAAGACTACAAATTTTAGTTAAATTATCCCACATCGACAAATTATAATAAGGTGATGGAATTCTATATTATAAATAAGACTAATTATTTATTCTTAGATATCAATCAAAATCTTTTGAGTCTTAAAAAACACTTAAGACTATAAACTTAAAAGTAATTATCCCACATCAAAAAATTATACCCCTTCTCTTTTGACTCTTAAAAACACTCTTAAGGCTATAAACTTTTATTTATATAATAGAATTTCATCGTATTATCATACTCTCTTCGTCTATTACCTTAATATATATTTGTGAGGGGTATTTTAATGAAATGAGTCAAAAAATAGTGACCGGAGAGAGTATGATAATACGATGGAATGCTATTATACAAATAAAAATAATCATTTCTCCAAATTATGATGAGGTGATGTAAATCTATATTATAAATAAGACTAATCATTCGTTCTTAGATATCAACAAAAAAATTATAATGAGGTGATAGAATTCTATGTAATATTTCGTTCTTAGATATTAACCAATGATCTTTGAGACTAAAAAGAAGTTCCTAAGTCTAAGACTATATAGCTAAAGTATATTTATCCCACATTGAAAAATTAAGATGGGTTGATGAAATTCTATATATTATAAATAAGTGTAATCATTCGTCTATAAATAAAAGTTCTTAATTAGACTATATCTAAACTTAAATAAATTTAAGTAAAATTATCCCACATCGAAAAATTATAATAAGGTGAATATTTTTTATTATATAAATAACAGTAATCATTCATCCAAAATATATAATAAGATGATCAAATTCGATTATATAAATAAAGAGTAATAGTTTGTCCTTTTAACTTAGATATAAAAACAAACTCTTTTAAGTCTTAAAAATAGCTCTTAAAACTATAAACTTTAATTAAGTAAATTATACCACATCGAAAAATTATGATGAGGTGATGAAATTCTATATCATAAATGAGTCATTTTTCGGTTTTAAATATCAACCAACAATCATTTGAGTCTTAAAAAGTTTTTAAAAAGACTACAAACCTAAAATTATCCCACGTCAAAAATATTAAAATAAGGCGATGCTTCTATATTATAAATAAGAGTAATTGTGCGTTTTTTTGGGTCTTAAAAACAGATCTTAAGATTATAAACCTTGAGTAAATTATCCTACATTGAAAAATTATGATGAGGCGATATAATCTTATATTATAAATAAGACTAATCTTTCATTCTTAGATATCAATTAAAAAATTCATTCGTTCTTGGATATCAATAAAAAACTTTTAAGTCTTAAAAAATCTCTTAAAAAGACTACAAACGTAAAATTATTTTCACATCGAAAATTTAAAATAAGGTGATGAAATTTTATATTATAAATAAGAGTGAGTTTTTTTGAGTTTTAAAATAAAATCTTATTACTAATATCATGTGATCGTCTTATTTATTGTAATGACATATTTTGATTAAGTTTCTTATTTAACGAATGTACATCATCAATATAATTAAGTCAACTAACCTGTGCAGCGCACAGACTTTAATCTAGTTTGATATTATAAATAAGATAAATAATTCGTTCTTAGATATAAAAAAAAAGTTTTTTTGAGTCTTACAAAAGTACTTGAGACTATAAACTTAGGTAACATTATCCCACATCGAAAAATGTTAATAAGGTGATCGAATTTTATTATATAAATAAGAGTAATCGCTCATTCTTAAGTTAGATATAAATACAAAACTTTGTTATTATAATTATCCTAACGTTCTCTCACATCGAAAAATTATGATGATGTGATGAAATTCTATATCATAAATAATAATCATTTGTCCTTGGATATTAGCTAAAAAATATTTGAGTCTTAAAAATGCTCTCAGGGTTGTAAGTTGATGGAAAAGAGAAATCATAATTCAGGTTTAGATATTAACAAAAATCTAAGTTTTAAAAAGAGTTTTTCAGATTATAAACCTAAATAAAATTATCGCATATCGAAAAATTATGATGAGGTGATAAAATTTTATATCACAAATAAGATACATCATTCGTTTTTTGATATTAACCAAAAAATTGTCTTATAAAACTCTTAAAGCTATAAATTTAAGTAAAATTATCACACATCGATAAATTATAATAAGATGACAGAAATTCTACTTTATAAATACATAGTAAAAGCAATCATTTGTTTTTAGATATCAATGAGAAATTTTTTGAGTCCTAAGAGAACTTTTTAAGACTATAAACTTAATTAAAATTATCCCACATCGAAAAATTTATGATGAGGTGATGTGACTCAAAAGAACTTTTTAAGACTATAAACTTAATTAAAATTATCCCACATCGAAAAATTTATGATGAGGTGATGAAATTCTACATCATCAATAAGAGAAATTATTCGTTTTAGATGTTAATCAAAATCTTTTGAATCTTATAATACTCATTTTAAGGCTATAAATTGAAGTAAAAAGTATCGCACATCAAAAAATCACAAAAAAAGTGATGAAATTCTATTATATAAATAAAAGTAATCATCGTTTTTAAATATCAATCAGAATTCTTTTGAGTCCTAAAAAGAATTATTAAAACTATAAATTTAATTAGAATTATCAGACACCGAAAATTAGGATGAGATATCATAAATAAGAGAAATCATTCGTTTAAGATAATCATTTGTCCAAAAGTATACTCCGTAATAAAGTGATCGAATTCTAATATATAAATAAGAGTAATCGTTCGTCCTAAATAACTTATATGTAAAAACAACCTCGATCTTTTGGGTCTTAAAAAAAATTCTTAAGACCATAAGCTTAATTAAGTAAAATTATCTCACATTTTTTAGTCTTAAATAACTCTTAAGACTATAAACTTGAGTAAAATTTCTCACATCGAAAAATGATTACAAAGTCATGAATTTCATAGATATAAAACAAACATCTTTTGAGTTGTAGAAAAGTTTTTAGGACTATAATAAACTTAAAGTAAAAATTTCTCTTTTGAGTCTTAAAAAAGCTATTAAGACTATAAACATATGTGAAATTTTCCTAGATCGAAATATTATTATAAAGTTATGAATTTCGTATTATTTGCTCGAAAAAATAATGAATCTATTACATATAGAGATAGTAAAATCATCACACATCAAAAAATTATAAGGTGATAAATTTCTATATTATAAATAAGAATACTCATTTGTTCTTAAATATAAAAAAAAAACTTTTGATCCTTAATCTCTTAAGATTATAAAATCAAGTAAAATTATCTTATATCGAAAAATTATGATGAGCTGATTAAATTCTATATAATAAATAAGAGTAACAATCTTTCGTCCATAGATATTAACCAAACATCTTTTGAGTCTTAGAAAAACTCTATCTCACATCGAAAAATTATATGATAGGACGATGAATTTTCATTATATAATTCGTCCATAAATATTGACAAAAATTAAAGAGCTTTTAAGACTATAAAATTAAGTAAAATTATCTCACATTGAAAGACTAACGTCATATGTATAAATTAAATATTTCTCCCTTCTATAATTGTAGTTATAAGTAAACGTGGGGTTAATATAGTAAAATGATTGAACCAAATAAAAACTATTTGCGATGGGAAGAATATAGAAGACAGACGAAAATAAAATATAGAAGAAGATAGAAGGAAGGAGGGAGTACTTTGTAGTATAATTGTAATACATTGAAAGATTATCATAAGAGGATGATAATTATAAATTGAAGTCATTATTGGTTTTTAGATATCAACTATCAACCTAAATATTTACCGAGTATTGCTTAAAGAGAGATATTACGAGTTTTAAATATATACAATGCCTGCGTATAATTTAATTTGACATTTACCGCATGTATGACCTCCCAAAAATCACATTCACGTATATGGATAGTATTTCTTTATTATTAAACATACTCTGTTATTATCATTGTCACTAAAAATCGACCCGTGCATTGCACGGGCTTTCCAACTTGTAATAAATAAGAGCAATCAATCTTTTGAGTCTTAAAAACCTACCAAGATTATAAACTTAAGTAAAAATTATGTCAAAAATATGATAAGGTGAGGTGATGAAATCTATATATCTATATATTTGAAACTTTTTTCCAGCGATCTCATTGGTCCGTTTTATCAAAACTCAAATTAGGAAAGTATCAATTAGAAAATTATTTAATTATTATAATATGTATTTAATCAATTATATTAACGTGATGTTTTACAATTTTTAGATAAACCCCTTTAAAGTTCATTTTTCAAGGGTTATTTCATGACAATAATACCAACTATAAGGGGTCTTCTTAGATTAATCTCAACTATACAAGATTAATATGATAGTAATTAGTATAGTCTCTTCATTTACCGTCATTATGAGTCGGTAATTAGTATGACGACCACATTCGTTGTACCTAGGTATTACCTCCGGTATTTATACCGAGTTTGTCGGTAATACCATGTAAGATAACGTAATGCCCTGATAATATTATTCTACAAGCTCGGTATAAATACCGGAGGTAATACCTAGGTACAACGAATGTGGTCGTCATACTAATCACCGACTCATAATGACGGTAAATGAAGAGACTATACTAATTACTATCATATTAACTACGATATACTAATTATCATCTAATAGAACCTTCTTCTTCATTTTCGGCTATTGGTTATTTTTTTTTAATCTTTCCAAAATTCATCTTGCATTTTGTTTTCCGATTAGTATTATAGAAGTCATGAAAAAAATGCTTTAATTTTCTTGTTGTTTTGGCTTTCATGAACGACGACGGAACACTCAAGGACCCTCGAAAGTCACAACCGGTCATTATTACCGGTAATAGCATGTCATAATTTTGTCCATAGCAAAATGAGATTATGTATAGTTGGGATTATTCTAAGAAACACCCTTATAGTTGGTATTATTGTCATGAAATAACCCTTTTTTTAAAACAATTACGTAAAAAATTTCATAAAAATGAAATAATTAGATTCGTGGTAGAAAATACTTTCATTAGAGTATAAATTTCATGTTATTTATTTCATATTATTTGCTTGAAAAATTGATGAATTTATTATATATAAAAATAGTAAAGTTATCCCACATCGACAAATTTTAATAAGGTGATGAAATTCTATATTATAAATAAGAGTAATCATCCGTTCGAATATATCCACCAAAAATCTTTTGAGTCTTAAAGAGCTCTTAAGATTTGAAACTTTAAGTAATTATCTCACATCGAAAATTTTTGATGAGGTTATGGAATTCTATATTATAAAGGGTTATTTAATAGCAATAATACTGACTATTGGACGTATTCCATAAATAATACAAATTACAGTTAATCCCAGAATAATACGGAGTATTGGAGTAGTCTTATGAGAATGGTACAGTGGACTTTGTTACCTACAACAGTAGGTAATCTTGTTGAAAAACAACCGGCAACTTCATTACATTAAATCCACACCCACCCTCCTCCTTCTTTACCCTCTTTCTCCATCTCTCTCCTACTTAATTCCAGGTCTTTAATGACAACTTTGCAAGAAAATTAAAAAAGTTTCATTTCCATTAAATCTAATAATGGGCTCTCCATCAAATGCAAGCTCTTCAAATCCTTGGGGTTCAAAATTGTCGAATGAAGTTTTATGTCAGGTAAGTGAATGAAAAACACTATTTTACCTAACAATTTGCTTGATTAAGATTGAATTAGGTGGTAAAATGATCAAAAACCCAAAAATAACATAAACTCTAGAAATATGAATTGAATTTAGAAAATCGAGTAACTTACCTCTGCCATTGTCGACGAAATACTCTAAAACGAACGAACTTCAACCCAGCATCTGTCAGTGTCGATTAACGATTAAACCAACTTCAACTCGCAAAATTCGAAGAAGAAAAAAATTGAAGAATAGGCACGGATTTACTTACGAAATTGCGAACGAGATTAGAAGATTAGGGTTGGAGATGTTTAATGAAGGTTGAAGGTGTGGTGATGGACAGTAATGGTTGCATGAAGAGGAAGGGAGAGGGAGAAGTGGAGAGTGAAGTGGTGATGGTGACGGTTGATTTCAAAGTAATGAAAAGTCAAAACTGAAGTAAATGACGAGCTTAAGGTAGGTGGACCGGTTACTCAGGTAACCAGTCCACTGTACCATTCTCATAAGACTACTTCAATACTCCGTATTATTCTGGGATTAACTGTAATTTGTATTATTTATGGAATACGCCCAATAGTCAGTATTATTGCTATTAAATAGCCCTATTATAAATAAGAGTAATCATTGTTTTTAAATATCGATAAAAAAACTCTTGAGTCTTAAAAAAATCCTTAATAAGACTACAGACTTAAAATTGTCCCACATCGAAAAAACTTAAAATAAGATGATGATTCTATATTACAAATAAGATTAAGCATGTGTTTTTTGGGTCTTAAAAAGAACTCTTAAGAGAGTAAATTATCTCACATCGAAAATAAAAAATTTACTCTCTTAAGAGAGTAATTCATTTGTTCTTTGATATCAATAAAAAAAACTTTTGAATCTTAAAAAGTCGCTTAATAAGAGTACAAACTTAATCAAAGTAATCTGACAACGAAAAAGTGTAACAAGATGATGAAACTCTATATTATAAATAAGAAATAAGAGTAATTATATAATAACACGATGAACTTGATTAAGTAAAATTATCCCACATCGAAAAATTATAATAAGCTGATCGAACTCTATTATATAAAAATAAGAGTAATAATTCATCATAATTACAATGAGGTGATGGAATTTGATATTATAATAAGACTAATCATTTGTTCTCAGATTTCAACAAAAATAGTCTTAATAATAACCTTCTTAAGACTAACAAAAAATAATCTTAATAAAACGTTTTAAGACTATAAACTTAATTAAAATTGTACCACATGGAAAAATTGTAATAAGGTGATGAAATTTATTAGAGATTATTATAAATAAATGTAACCATTCTGTGGACATGAGGTAGGTCCACCCCGACGCGGCCACGCGCGGGTTTGGGTAGGCGAATGAATCTCCATATGAGAATGGATCAAATTGAAATTTAAGTCGAAATGGAGTCGCCACCGAACTTTGTGGGAGTTCGGTCCCATTCGAGCCCACTCTATATCGCTATGGACCGTACACAAAGTATGGTCCATTTCGGTTTCAGAGTTTATTGGGCTCGTCCCTTTGCATTGCGATACCGATACCGTCAAAACCGGTTACCGTGTATAGAATGACTCTCGTGCGCCAACGGTTTCGGGCATCCGGAAACCGAGGTTCTGAGTAAGGGGTGAGGGTACGTGTTGGGAAGCC
The DNA here is from genome assembly GCA_958450325.1 of Agrostemma githago. Lineage (NCBI taxonomy): Eukaryota > Viridiplantae > Streptophyta > Magnoliopsida > Caryophyllales > Caryophyllaceae > Agrostemma > Agrostemma githago. The sequence continues at coordinate 24,409,477 of OY288239.1, read as the reverse complement.
CACTAAGGACACCCAACCCCGCCCGCACTTAGCGGCCTCTACTAAGACATCGTTTGACTTTCTAATATGCGCGTTAGTAATCCGGTAAAAAATGATATGCAAACAACGTTTTACGAGATATAAAAATTGAAAGGGTTGCTACGTCATTTTAATGCATCCAAATTATTGTCGAGGTGATTTAGCATGCGATGGTTCATTTATAAACGGTAAAACGCAAATAAATAAAAGCAAGGCAAAATAAATCGATTACAAGTTACACGGGCGGAAATACAACCCGGCCAAAACGAAAATGACGAATAAGTGGAATAACGATGAGAATAATAATAATATGGACGGACTCGTATATAGTAAACATAAACGAGACCAAAAGTTTGGAAAACTGGACAAACCTCGATTAAACACACATTATGTTGTGTGCTAAAAGAAGGACGGAGATTTTAATACGCGTCCGCGTATGGGACCTAAGCGTGATGCTAGCTTGATCCCAAACCTCGATGTCTTGTCCCAACTTATCACGCCAAAAATGGTGTCTAGATTAGTTGTGCATTGGATACGACTAAGGAGTCGCCGACATATAACTAATCGTAGAAGACATCGATCAAAGTCGTGAATTTTGAAATAAAGTGAATTAGTTTTAGAAAAGATGCAAACACGTGATAGTCTTTACACGCGTCGACCGAGGTCGTAAAATATATTACGAGGCAAAAAACAATGTTGCATGGGCTGCCGTTCCAGTATACGTCGGACCACTCGATCGAGTCATGGGCAGGACTCGATCGAGTGGCCTCATACAGACCCTTCTGCTCGTTTTTGGGACACTACTCGATCGAGTGGCCATGGCACTCGGTCGAGTGCTCCCTGTTTGAGCGACTGCTCAATTTCGTAATGATTTTTACGAAATTCTTATTTGTTTTAAAATCGATAATCAACCAAATCACATATAAATATAGCGTGATTTATATTCGACTCGGTATTCGGTACTCGTAATGCGCGTATTATCATTACGTGACCGTTATCGGGGACTTTGAAAAAGGTGATGTGAAAATCATTTTGAATTGGATAGGGACGAAATTGGTTCCCTCCGCGTTACGTCATCTTTAATAATCCTCGCGGATTATGTGATGCTCGATTTAGCGTCAACGAGTTTCGTACCGATCCATAGAAATGGAATTAGACACGTTCAACTACGTACTATCACGATCGCGTTACGCCCTTGAGTGCTTAGGGCGGTGCTCCTCGAAAGGGCTCCACCACTATTGCGGCTCGTAAAGGGATTAAACGGACTTTGTGCAATAGTCGTAGTTAAACGGGTTCAACCTGAATATGGTTTATAGATTTATATACATATACGCTGTGTTTAGTATTATAACAAAATGTAAATGACGATAATTAAATGTTAGGGGTTAGATGCGATAAAGAAAATGTTAGATGTTAGTGTTAGTAATAATATGTCGTTATTACTAACTAATTATAGTACATATATATATATAAACAATGAAAAAAAAAACGAAACGAAAATGGAGGAAGAAATGTCGGTGTTGAATGTCACACCCTCAACCTACATGATCTTGCTTCTCGGAATACGGTTCGTCAAATGGCGGCAATGGCGCGGGAACGTCGAGATATATAGGAAGAGTTGATGGTGTGTGTGTGTGCGTGTTTTGTAGAGACGAATTTCACGAGTTTTTTCTCTCGGTTTGTGTATAAGCGTGATGGTGCTTAAGGGTTGAAGCTAGGGTTGAAATGTAGGGTGATTTTGCATGTAAAGTTGGCTGAAAAGAGTTGATGAAAAAATGTGAAATGTTGTGGGTTGATGGGGTATTTATAGGAAAAAACCCACGACCTAAGGTCACTCGATCGAGTGGCCCTAGTGCACTCGATCGAGTGCCCTAAGAAAACGGGTCTGTTCGGTTTTTGTGGCTCCACTCGATCTAGTGAGCCAATCCACTCGATCGAGTGGATAGGGTTGACGAGCCATTTTAGGAAATGGTTGACTCTTTTGATTTTTTGAGGATTGTGTTCAGACGCAAGTTTCTAGAAGCGAACTTGGTCGGTTTTTGTGTCGGATTCGTCTTTGACCGGGTTTTGACTCGGTCGCTAAAAGATGGTTTTTATTTTTTGGTGTCGGTTTTGGCCCAAATTAGTCTCATTTGACTCGGAATGACCCACTGGTCCTGAATTTGAGGTTAGTTTTGTGAGATTTGTATCTCGTTAAAAGCCCATGCCGGACATTACTGATTCTGAGCCCATATCCGAGCGCGTTAGAGAACGTTCGTGTCCGATCATCATCAGGTGTTTTTTGGGAACTACCATAGTCACCTGGCAGTCAAAAAGCGGGTGTCTACAGAGCCCCCACTCTGACTGAGGCTTGGACAAGGCGAAAGTCAGAGTAGCTACCAGGCCAATCGAGGATTAAGACCTGGCAGACTTCCAATCGGGTCGTTTATAGTCCATTAGACTCGCGTGAGAGGCTCTCCAGCCATAGGATAGAAGTCATACCTGAGTTGATGATGATAACTCCGTGGGGAATCGGACTTGTCGCATAAGTCCTGGGTGCGCCTATATTTGGGCCCATCCCGTGCCACTCCGGGGAAAATGTCGTCTCGGACTTTCCGCTAGGGAGATATGTGAGTTATACGGGCTTGCTTTTGAAGCCTCAAGTCGTACCTGTATAAGTCACATAAAATTTTGCATGCAACACGTAGGTAAAAATATGACTCGCGCTGGGGAAAAAAAAAATTTGGATGGTTGAAATTTTTTTGGAAAATTTTAGAATATATATTTTTTTGAATTTTGACAAGACTGCTCGGGATGACTTAATTCCTACGTCCGTAGGAGAAGACAAGGGTCGAGCCTGTATGCTCTAGGCCCGCTTGGGCCAAGGAGGCACAGCAGTAGGGGAGCTGCCAGGGTTTTGATGTTATAAATACATCATCCTGGCTCCTTCCTTCTCATAATTCTCAAACCTTCTCCTCTTCAAGAAAACTTGTCTTTCTCAAGAAACTTAATTATGGGTATTGAGCACCTAACTAGCATGTTGCAAGATTGGTCCCACCGCTTTAGGGATGCGAACAAGTTAGCCCTAAAGCAGTCGGGCATATTTCAACTGTTCTCGTTCCGCCAAATGCACGTGGATCGATACTTTCTTGACGCATGTCTGTCCTACTGGGACGACACCTACCACGTTTTCGCCTTTCCTCGGGGCAAAATCTGTCCTCTCCCCGAGGAGATTGCTGCCATAGGAGGTTGGAATCCACTGCTCCGTCCTGCTATCCCCTTCTCGGTTCAAGACCCCAGGAGGAAGTTACGGGAGTTTTTGGGGCTCTCCCATGCTGAAGTGTCCCGCATGATCGAAAGGGATAATGTTTCTTTGCTTGCCTTAGCTGAGAAATTCATGAACCCGTATGATATCCGGGTTTTGCTCATTCATAGCCGTAGGGCATTCGCTTTCTGCAAGCTTCATGTGTACGCTTTTGAAGGCTGTCTTGACCTGCTGTCATGTATGGGCAGTGTTCGTCTTCTTGTCATTGCGGACCTGATGGAGACGGAATATAGTCCCGCGTGGCTGATCACGGGGGAGATCATTCAGGGCTTGGACAACCGCAAAAGGGACGAGTCAGCCCGTTTGACTGGGAGCACCCGTCTGCTGCAGGTGTATCGTTTTTTTTGGAGCGATATCCTGCTACAGGAGGGGCACTCGATCGAGTCACCCCGGCACTCAATCGAGTGCCTTCGTAAAAAGGCCTACTATTCTGTTTCAGGGGTGTCACTCGATCGAGTGACCCCAGCACTCGGTCGAGTGCCCTTAGGCGGATGTCTAAATCGCCCAGAGATCTCATGAGCTTTGTGTTCTTTTCAGCTCTGGCTATTTGAGAGGTTATCAATTATCGAGCTTCCCCCCGACCCGAGTCAATATTAGTTCAACCAGGTGATGACGAGGAGACGGGCTATCGATTCCTCCTATCTTATCGATCAGAAATACTGGGAAGAAGAATTATCATTCCATCGCGGTCGATTGATACGATGGGTGGTTCTGTGGTGGCCTATTTACGCCTGGACGGGTTTGGCACCCGGAGATAAGGCACGCTACCAGGTGATTTTGTCCCTTAGCCAGACAGTTCACCTCTATCCCGACCACATACTCAGGCAGTATGGGTGGTCCCAGCGTATCCCGGAGAACGAGGCAGTTGTGAGTGAACTTACCCAGCTGACCGACATCATGTGCGACACTTGGATACAAAGGTGGTATACTCGAGTTACTTGGTCTGTTTCCGAGTCGCTTCACTCAACCTGGGTGTCCCACTCTTATGAGAGGTGGACCAAAGCGGAGACCGCCGAAGCTCGTGCTGCCTTGAAGATCGATGAAGCCATCGACCTGCTTCGGCGAGAGCAGGTTAAAGATAACAGGGGTTTCTTCGATGAAGGTGAGACTCCGGCCACCCTGGTCCGTTTAATGTCGGTTCAGAGAGGAAGAGCTAGGACTCGAACTGGGGGGTCCAGCGCTAGAGGTGCTCGGGGGGGAGTGAGTCCCCAGAATGACTTGGAGAGGAGACTAGGGCCTAGACTATCGGTCCAAGACCGACTGGGTCCTAGGGATAGGTTGCCGGAGCACGTACGGGCTCGACTTGAGCCTGTGACAATAGATGAAGACCCACTGTCAAAAAAGGGGATCCGAGCCAAAGAGGTTCCCCTTGTCATCCGGGAACGCTTGCCCCCGCCTCGACGTCCTCGGGCTCCTCGCGACCCGAAAGACAAAGGCAAGGGCAAGATGCCCTAGATAATTGTCTCCTTTTATTATTATTATTTGGATATTATTACTATTTTTGTTTGTTTTTTTCGTGGCTTTTCGTGGCTTTTTCGTAATTTGGAATTACCGAGTTTATCGGTTTCTTTTTTTTGAATAAAAGTATTATATTAGTGAAACCGTTCCTGTCTTTTTCGTTATTGTGGTGGTTGTGCCCTTTTGGGAGGCTGCCTACGTATCCACAGTTAGTGGAATCAAACCAAACGTAGTTCGGGCGTAGATTTTTTGCAATTTCAAAATACATCAAGACCATTAGTTCGAGATGTGCGACAGTAGGATAAATAATCCTAACTTATTGACTTGCTCATAAATTTTGAAAAGAATGATTTTGATAAATTTTGCAAGTGACATTGAGATAAGGTTTAGGGGTAGTAGCGCTTCAGCTGGTCCAAGTTAGTCGGGTTGACAAATTCATTTCCGTCCAGGTCTGTCAGCATCACCGCTCCTCCTGATAGAACCTTCTTTACCAGATATGGCCCAGCCCAATTGGGTTTGAATTTTCCTCTTGGGTCAACTGGTAGTAATGCACGGACTGATTTGAGAACCAGATCCCCTTCTTTGATATTCCTGGGCCTAACCCTTTTGTTAAAAGCCCGTTGTATCCTCTTTTGATATATTTGGATGTTATTGAGGGCTCGAGATCGTCATTCGTCCAAAAGAACTAATGAGTCATATCGAGCTTGAACCCAATCCGCTTCGGGCACTTGACTTTCTAGCAGAATTCTGAGAAACGGTACTTCCAATTCGACTGGCTGGACTGCTTCCATTCCGTATGTCAAATAATATGGAGTTGCCCCAGTTGTAGTACGAATCGATGTTCGGTACCCCTATAAGGCAAAGGGTATTTTGTCGGGCCAGTCCCGATAATTATCAGCCATCTTTTTAAGTATGGTGACAATTGTTTTATTAGCAGCCTCTACCGCTCCATTTGATTGGGGACAGTAAGGCGAAGATGTATGCCTTTGGATTTTATATTTTGCCAGCAAAGTAGCGGTTTCGGCTTGGAAATGGGTCCCGTGATCACTGATGAACTCGTGTGGGATCCCGTATCGGCATATAATTTTATTTTGGATAAATTTGGCAACATGCTTGGCATTCAAGATCCGGTATGACTCGGCTTCGACCCATTTGGTGAAATAGTCGATAGCTACCAAAATGAAACAGTGACCTCCCGTCCCGGAAGGGTTTACCTTTCCAATTATATCAATACCCCACGTCGAAAATGGCCATGGTGATGTCATGGTGTATAGTAGGGATGATGGCATATGTTGAACGTTGGCGAAAATTTGACGATTATGGCAGTGTTTGACATATGACTGACAGTCGGTTTCCATACTGTTCCAGTAGTATCCGAGCCTCATGATTTTTTGGTCTAGCATATGGGCGTTCATATGCGGGCCGTTTTCACCGTCAAGTACCTCGGCGATCACCTTTTCGGCCTGCGTTTTGTCGATACATAGGAGTAAAGCCCCCTGTGCCGTCTTTTTGTATAACTGACCATCGTCCGTAGGAACGAATTGGGTGGCCAATCTTCGCTGGGCTTTCTTGGCCCGGTTTTCAGTTCCTGGGGGATATTAAATAGGTTAGCACAGTCTGGTACCAAGATTCCGGGTCAGTTATCTCGATATCTTGAATGGCGTTGATATATGCCGGCTCGGACCGTCTTTCGACATAAATCGGCATGTTAGTCATGTGATCCGGGATATTTAGTAAGGATGCCAATTCGGAGAGTGCATCCGCGAAATGATTTTCTTCCCGTGGTAGATAAATATATTCTACCTTCTGGAATTGCTTCTCTAGAACCCTTACTCGCGCTTGGTAAGCCACAAGATTGGCATTCCGAGTTTTCCATTTTTGAAGGGCTTGATTGATGACTAGAGATGAGTCCCCGTGGACCCGGAGATTTGTAACTCCTAAATCAGCGGCAGCTTGCAACCCGTGGATACATGCTTCATACTCGGCCGCGTTATTGGTCACGTCGAAATCTAGTTTGATGGATAGCGGCGTATGCTCCCCTCTGGGTGATATTAGAAGGATACCGACCCCGAATCCTCGAAAATTGGATGCCCCGTCGAAGTATAGATCCCATGTTTCGGTGTCAGTATGGAATATATCTTCGTCTGGGAAGGACCAAGTATCGGTGTGCCCTTCTTCGGTTACGGGACTATCGGCGAGAAATTTGGCTACCACTCGGCCTTTGATAGCTTTTAGTGGAACGAACTTGAGGTCGAATTCTGCTAACATTAAAGTCCATCTAGAAATTCTTCCGTTGAGAACGGGCTTTTCGAAGAGGTATTTGATTGGATCCATTTTGGATAGTACCTGAACCTCGTAGCTGAGCATATAATGTCGAAGCTTCTTAGTGGCCCAAACGAGAGCTAAGCACGTCTTTTCGAGCATGGTACATTTGCACTCATACTCTAAAAACTTTGTGCTGATGTAATAAATAGCTCGTTCTTCAGAGTCAACTGTCTGGGCCAGCATAGCCCCCATGGCTGTCTCGGTCGTTGTTAGGTATAATGACAAAGGCAAACCGGGTTGAGGTGGCATTAAGACTGGTGGGGCAGACAGGATATCTTTAATTTTGTCGAAAGCAGCTTGGCACTTGTCATCCCATAGCACCCGTTCCCTTACTTTCAGTTTCTTGAAAATTGGTTCACACACCATGGTCAGTTTGGAAATGAACCGGCTGATATACTGGACTTTCTCGAGAAATCCCCTTATTTCTTTTTCGGTTTTAGGAGGTTGCATCTCGGTAATGGCTTTGATTTTAGCTGGGTCGACCTCGATACCACGTTGGCTAACGATATGACCCAATAACTTGCCTGATGTTACCCCGAAACTGCACTTTTGAGGGTTTAACCTCATGTTGTACTTACACAGTCGGGTGAAGAATTTTCTTAGGGCGGTAACGTGACCGTCCCGTTCTTTGGATTTGACGATCATGTCGTCCACATAAACTTCTACTTCTTTATGCATCATGTCATGCAATAAGGTCGTAGCGGTTCGTTGATAAGTGGCCCCGGCATTAATGAGACCGAATGGCATGACGGTGTAGCAGTAAGTACCCTAAGGTGTAGTGAAGGTGGTCTTACCCATATCTTCTTCTGCCATCTTGATTTGATTGTACCCGGCATACCCGTCCATAAATGATAAAAGGGCATGATCGGTCGTGTTGTCCACCAGTATGTCGATGTGTGGCAATGGAAAGTCATCTTTTGGGCTGGCCTTATTAAGGTCCCGGAAGTCTACACATACCCGCACCTTGCCGTCCTTCTTGGATACCGGCACGATGTTCGCGACCCAGTCTGGATATTCAGACACCTGTATGAAGCCGGCTTTGAATTGCTTGTCGACCTTTTCTTTGACTTTGAGGGACCACTCGGGCCTCATTCTGCGGAGCTTCTGTTTCACCGGCTTACACCCATCCTTGCTAGGTATACGGTGTTCGGCTATTTCCCGGTCTATCCCCGGCATGTCCTCGTAGGACCATGTGAAGATGTCCTTGAACTCTTGGAGGAGGTTTGTGAATTGTTGTCTCTCCTCGGGATCTAAGGATAACCCTATCTTAAGCATCTGGGGCTCTAAGGTTGTTCTCACATTGATGGACTCGGTTTCCTCGATTACCGGGTTTCGGGATTCCCTCTGTTCCAGCTGCTCGATCAGATGCGGAGGTAAGGATATCTGTCCGTCGGGTTTCTCAATGTCATTGTAGAAAATATTTTTGAAATTGAAAGTATTTTGAAAATAAGGCAAGTCGTAAGCAGAACGGTTGTTATTATTGATAGAAAATTTAGAAAACAGCTCAAAGAGAGCGACCATCTGATCATTGGTCAGAGGCGGGATTGGGAGCGCCTTCGGGACAGACCCCGAGGCTCCAGTGGTAGTGACTACAGGGAGGGGAGTTACAACTTGGACTCTAGCACCAGACCCCTTAGACTCAAATACAGACTCAGGCTCTGACTCAGACTCGGACTCAGACTCGGAATCGGTGTCCGACATGTCTCCTTCACCGGTGGTCAGCTTGTAGACTCGGCCCTGGCTGTCGGTCCACTTGATGGTCTTCCTCCATGCTCTTTTCCCAGTATCATCACCAACTTCTGAGATCAGCTTTGAAGGATCGAACCTGTTGCTTCGAAGGATCAGGTTCACCAAGTCTTCTTTAGGGGTCGGGACAGCCTTGTCCTCCCCAAACAGAAGCCCCAGCACAAGTTCGGCATTGTCAGCACCCTCCTTGGATTCAGATTGGATGAGCGCGAATATGTCATCCGGAATATAGTTGCATTCCCGAGCTAGTTTAGTCTCGGGATATGTGATAGTTGGTTGGTACAAACCAACTTGAACAGCCCCGAACACCGGTGTGACGAAATAGTCAGTCAGCCTTGGGCTATAAGGGCCCAAGTAGGTACCCTTGATGATGCTGCAGGCCTTCTCAATTCCTGTTCAGACCACATTTCCCGGGGTTAAAGCGTATCCTAGGCCAAAGTGGGATTCCCCGGCATTCATGACTTTAATAATCTTCCCAGCTGGAAGATATGGCCTTGAAGTAGCCCCCGGTAGATACCCGAAATTTTGCAGCATCGTGTCGATGTTAGTAGTGAAATAGGGCCTGAAAAGGTATTCTTCCTCAATCATCCCCACAAAAACGAACCCCCAAAGGTCCGTGCGTTCCGTGGCGTTGCAGCTGGCCACGGTCATAGGGGTTGCCTCTAGAGTAATAATATTGTCTTGCAGGGGTATTTTGATCTTTCGGTGAAGAGTGGAGGACACCGCCTTTACGGCGTGAATCCATGGCCTTCCTAGGAGCAAATTGAAAGAGGAGGTGACATCGATCACCTGGAGCTCCAACTCCTTTTCAATCGGACCCGTTATAATTATCAGCTTAACGGCCCCAGAAACCGACTTTGGGCTTCCATCAAAAGCCTGGATAGTTTGAGCAGTCGGTATGTAGTCGGCCTCGGTGATGCCGAGGGCTTTGGCAGTCCTTAGAGGGAGGACATTCACAGCAGACCCATCATCAATTAGGGTCATTGGGAGGTACTTCCCCCGGCAAATTACCGTGATATACAGGGCCAGATTGTGAGAGGCCCCGAACGGTGGTAGGTCGGACTCCGAGAAGGTGATTAATGGGCCTTTGTCCTTAGACTTTCCCTTGAGGTAGGGCATGATGGTGGCTACCATTTCAGTAGGGGTAACCTGGGAGTCGACCTTGATTTGATCGAGAGCCTTAGTAAGTGCCTCTCGATGTTCTTGCGATTTGACCAAGAGTTGCCATATAGTGAGGTCAACCCGAGCCCTCTTCAGTTGCTTGACAAGAGTTGTGTCAGTGTTTGGCTCTTCAACGACATCTTCTGTCCTGGCAGGTTCAGTGACGGTTGCTGGGATTGGGTTGTCCTTAGAGCTAGTAGCTTGGTAAGGACGACCGGCATTGGCGAGGTGGTTACTGGCTAAGACCTTGGACTTAGCCTTCTGGATTTCTTCGGGAGTGATAGGGAAAGCTTCCCCTTTGGTGAGGTAAACATCTTCCTCATCATCAAACCAGATCCCATTGATTTGTGGGATGAAAGGAGAGATAAGGTGAGAACAGTCGATCACCTCTCCGGTGAAGATAGCATGAGAGCTAAAGGGTTGTCCTTATTGCTTGGATTATCCCCGGGTAACGGTATTTTCCCGCTCTCAATCAAATCTTGAATCAGATGCTTCAACTTCCAACATTTCTCGGTATCATGCCCATTGCCCCGATGATATTGGCAATAGGCTTGGGCATTGTAGCTTTTGGAGCATTTTTCAACTGGGACTTCAGGAGTTGGGCCTATCGGTTGGATCAGGCCCTTGGAAGATAACCTTTGTAAGGCATATGTATAGGTAGTCCCTATATCAGTGAACACCCTAGGAGGGGTATTCTTTTTGGACGGGGCATCTAGTAGATTAACCGCGTCAAAGATACTGCGGGTTGCAGCCGGGGGCTTGGCAGTGGATGAAGAAGCCCCTTGGTATCCCTTGCTAGAGGCCTTAGTAAGGTTCTCTAGTCTCAGATCATCTTCAATTCTCATACCCATTTCAGTAAGAGTGGTGAAATTGGGTATGACAGCATACCGGAGGTGGACACGGTAGGAGGGGATGAGGTTCTTGGCAAAGGCCTCCACTAAAGTCTTCTCACTGGGCTTATCGACCAGTTTTACATTCTCGGCCCTCCAGCGTTGAAGGTATTTGGTGAAACCTTCCTTAGGTTCTTGGGCCATAACCTCTAGAGACCGCATTGTGGTCTGGATCTCGGTGTTATCAGCATAGTTTCGAGCAAATTCCGTAGCCACATCATCCCAAGTTGAGAATTTCTTGGGGTCTAGCCTGTAGTACCAGGCCTTTGGGTGCTTCTCAAGGGATGCTGCAAAGAGATTCTTGAACATCAAAGAATCTACCCCTTTGATAGCCATGAATTCCTTGAAGGCCCGTACATATAGTAACGGTTCTTCAGTCCCTTCAAACATTGGTAAGCCCGTGAGATTCAGGTTCGCGGGCAACTTGTCACTCACCGGGGAGTACTCCCGACTATTTTTCCGATGGATATTGTTACTCCCAGCCAAATGAGCTTGTTCCTCTAGTCGGCGCACCGCGCTAACTAGTTCAGCTAGAGGCCCAGTAGCTCGGCATTAGGAGCCTTTTGCTCCACCGCTGCCATGCGAGCAACAATAGCAACTTGACCAGCCCTCATTTCTGTCAGTTGGGCATCAATGTCGGTTTGTTTGGCGGCCATGGCATCCACGGAGGCCTTCAGATTGTTCAGAGCTGCTTCCATTTTGCGGCTGTGTCTGGTGGACGGTGGCCTGTCTGTAAGAACATCGCGCAATCAGAAACTGAACCCGGACCTCGGAATCAAAAAAGTACATCCCGAGCAGGGAAAAGACTAAAAAAAACGACTTGACAAAGACTCCTAGACGGGTGACTCGTGAATAGTGTGCCTTCCTTAGGATTCGGCTATGTGGGCCGAGTCCTGCTCGAAAGAAGGTCCACGTGAGGTTTCCCCAGACTTTAGACTCGAGTGTGTAAACGGGCCCTCCTTTGTAAGAGTATGTCTTATGTAGGTGGGCCTTGCCTTAGTCTAATAAGGCGGACTGGGATAGGGAAGAAACCCGTGATGTAAAATCGACAGAGTTTCGACGCTAAAGACTTCAACGACTTATGACATGACCCGACACTGCTAAATACGGGAAGTCCTAAGAAGAGGAAGGTTTAAAAAGGGGTGATATTTTTTAGAAAATCCGAGAAAACTCGAGAAGGGCCCAATTTTTCAAAAATCAGAAAGTGTATCGGGCCACAAATTTGAGGGTTCGAAAATATTTTTGAGTTGAAAAAAATGGGCAGCATACCGGCTAGAAATAGGCTATTTTGAGTAGAAATCAAGAGTCCTAAATTCGGTAGCTTTCCGGCTTTTGAAATTTGAATATTTTTGAAAAGATGCATTTTTTGAAAACGACACGGAAACCAAGCAGCACATAGTTACGCAAGCATTATAACGACGCCATGTATGCTTTACAATAAGTCTCGGTTGGTGTAAATGGGGTCTATACCAGTGCACATAGCCTAGACGAGAATCGGGACGGACTTCCTAAGTCGAGTTGAGCTTAGAACATGCCGCGAAACCCATACGAATTGGCTATGAACACCTTTAACATATCCAAGTTGGAGTATATCGTGGTATAGTGGGACGTCGGTCACCAGTACCGGCCCGGGCAAATATGGGTTATGCATGAACCGTAAAACTAAAACGCGTATTGTACTAGTCAAACGATTTCTATTCGAGTCTCACCCTGAGGATGCCGATGGTAAGTCACGCATAAGTTAGTCCCCAGCGGAGTCGCCAAATTGTGGACATGACGTAGGTCCACCCCGACGCGGCCACGCGCGGGTTTGGGTAGGCGAATGAATCTCCATATGAGAATGGATCAAATTGAAATTTAAGTCGAAATGGAGTCGCCACCGAACTTTGTGGGAGTTCGGGCCCATTCGAGCCCACTCTATATCGTTATGGACCGTACAAAAAGTATGGTCCATTTCGGTTTCAGAGTTTATTGGGCTCGTCCCTTTGCATTACGATACCGATACCGTCAATACCGGTTACCGTGTATAGAATGACTCTCGTGCGCCAACGGTTTCGGGCATCCGGAAACCGAGGTTCTGAGTAAGGGGTGAGGGTACGTGTTGGGAAGCCCACTAAGGACACCCAACCCCGCCCGCACTTAGCGGCCTCTACTAAGACATCGTTTGACTTTCTAATATGCGCGTTAGTAATCCGGTAAAAAATGATATGCAAACAACGTTTTACGAGATATAAAAATTGAAAGGGTTGCTACGTCATTTTAATGCATCCAAATTATTGTCGAGGTGATTTAGGATGCGATGGTTCATTTATAAACGGTAAAACGCAAATAAATAAAAGCAAGGCAAAATAAATCGATTACAAGTTACACGGGCGGAAATACAACCCGGCCAAAACGAAAATGACGAATAAGTGGAATATCGATGAGAATAATAATAATATGGACGGGCCCGTATATAGTAAACATAAACGAGACCAAAAGTTTGGAAAACTGGACAAACCTCGATTAAACACACATTATGTTGTGTGCCAAACGAAGGACGAAGATTTTAATACGCGTCCGCGTATGGGACCTAAGCGTGATGCTAGCTTGATCCCAAACCTCGATGCCTTGTCCCAACTTATCACGCCAAAAATGGTGTCTAGATTAGTTGTGCATCGGATACGACTAAGGAGTCGCCGACATATAACTAATCGTAGAAGACATCGATCAAAGTCGTGAATTTTGAAATAAAGTGAATTAGTTTTAGAAAAGATGCAAACACGTGATAGTCTTTACACGCGTCGACCGAGGTCGTAAAATATATTACGAGGCAAAAAACAATGTTGCATGGGTTGCCGTTCCAATATACGTCGGACCACTCGATCGAGTCATGGGCAGGACTCGATCGAGTGGCCTCATACAGACCCTTCTGCTCGTTTTTGGGACACTACTCGATCGAGTGGCCATGGCACTCGGTCGAGTGCTCCCTGTTTGAGCGACTGCTCAATTTCGTAACGATTTTTACGAAATTCTTATTTGTTTTAAAATTGATAATCAACCAAATCACATATAATTATAGCGTGATTTATATTCGACTCGGTATTCGGTACTCGTAATGCGCGTATTATCATTACGTGACCGTTATCGGGGACTTTGAAAAAGGTGATGTGAAAATCATTTTGAATTGGATAGGGACGAAATTGGTTCCCTCCGCGTTACGTCATCTTTAATAATCCTCGCGGATTATGTGATGCGCGATTTAGCGTCTACGGGTTTCGTACCGATCCTTAGAAATGGAATTAGACACGTTCAACTACGTACTATCACGATCGCGTTACGCCCTTGAGTGCTTAAGGCGGTGCTCCTCGAAAGGGCTCCACCACTATTGCGGCTCGTAAAGGGATTAAACGGACTTTGTGCAATAGTCGTAGTTAAACGGGTTCAACCCGAATACGGTTTATAGATTTATATACATATACGCGGTGTTTAGTATTATAACAAAATGTAAATGACGATAATTAAATGTTAGGGGTTATATGCGATAAAGAAAATGTTAGATGTTAGTGTTGGTAATAATATGTCGTTATTATCGACTAATTATAGTACATATACATATATATAAACAATGACAAAAAAAAACGAAACGAAAATGGAGGAAGAAATGTCGGTGTTGAATGTCACACCCTCAACCTACATGCTCTTACTTCTTCTCAGAATACGGTTCGTCAAATGGCGGCAATGGCGTGGGAACGTCGAGATATATAGGAAGAGTTGATGGTGTGTGTGTGCGTGTTTTGTAGAGACGGATTTCACGTTTTTTTGCTCTCGGTTTGTGTATAAGCGTGATGGTGCTGAAGGGTTGAAGCTAGGGTTGAAATGTAGGGTGATTTTGCATGTAAAGTTGGTTGAGAAGAGTTGATGAAAAAATGTGAAATGTTGTGGGTTGATGGGGTATTTATAGGAAAAAACCCATGAACTAAGGTCACTCGATCGAGTGGCCCTAGTGCACTCGATCGAGTGCCCTAAGAAAACGGGTCTGTTCGGTTTTTGTGGCTCCACTCGATCGAGTGGATAGGGTTGACGAGCCATTTTAGGAAATGGTTGACTCTTTTGATTTTTTGAGGATTGTGTTCAGACGCAAGTTTCTAGAAGCGAACTTGGTCAATTATTGTGTCGGATTCGTCTTTGACCGGGTTTTGACTCGGTCGCTAAAAGACGGTTTTTATTTTTTGGTGTCGGTTTTGGCCCAAATTAGTCTCATTTGACTGGGAATGACCCACTAGGCCTGAATTTGAGGTTAGTTTTGTGAGATTTGCATCCCGTTAAAAGCCCATGCCGGACATTACTGATTCCGAGCCCATATCCGAGCGCGTTAAAGCACGTTCGCGTCCGATCATCATCGGGTGTTTTTTGGGAACTATCATAGGCACCTGGCAGTCAAAATGCGGGTGTCTACACATTCATCCATAGATATCAACTTAACATCTTTTGAGTCTAAGAAAAGGCCATACAACTATAATAAACTAAGTAAAATTTTCTTTGTTGAGTCTTAAAAAGTCTTTTAAGACTATAAACTTAAGTAAATTTTTCCTACATCCAACGTTTATTATAAAGTCATTAATTTCATATTATTTGTTCAAAAAAGTAATGAATCTATTACATATAAAAATAGTAAAATTATCTCACATCAAAAAATTATAATAAGGTGGTAATATAAATAAAAGTAATCATTTGTTCTTACACTAGTATAAAACCCGCACAAATGTGCGGCTTATATAGATTATCATTTATAAGAGAATTTTTTATTTTATTTTGTTTGATAATAATATCAAGTAATAATGTTATTAGAAGTAAAATACACGGAGTACTATACTAATTTTAATACTCTCATGCCCTTAATGATTGTCACATTTTCCCATTATATGTATATAGGGGATTATACGTATGGTAATTTGAGTACCTTTGTAGGTATGGTAATATATTTACTCATTAATTTGTACTACAAATTACCATAAATAAATAATAATGTAGTAATTTGTAAAATTATATTATTTTGTACAAATTAATATGGGTAAGTTTACCAATCGTATGTATAGATTATATATGCATATAATAGATTAATAGTCCATATATTTGTATACTATTCTAGAATTTGCCAATTATATGCAAATCATATAGATTATACTGTATAAATTATAGATAAGATTTTTTTTATTTACAATAACCATATATAGATGGCAATAGCATTGAGCGGGAAAATTTCGTGTTGACACGTCAACACAAATTTATTCACTCTTATTCTCTTAGTATAAGGGAGTGGGGCCGAGATAGTATCTCGGCTTCCAGCTAATAATAATTATTTTAGTAGTATATAAACTATATTGAAAGATGTTCTGTGTTGAAATGTTTATAAGTTGATCGTTAATTATATAAGCATAGTTTATAATAGGTAATTATTAAGCGTATAATTAAGGCAATCGAATAATATTATATTATAGGTAATATTATATAGTAGGTTTATATATAGGATAATTGATCCTTGGTTTTTATATAATTAGGGAAATATAACTATTAGTGATTCTTAGGGAAATATATAACGTCCACCACACCTCTCTAATTGATCCTTGGAGTATATATAACCATACGGAAATATTGCGTTTATATGCATAATTGTATAATTGTAATAGAATTATTGGAAGGTTTATATATACATAATATATTCAGGTTTATATATATTTACCATATAAAGATAGATTATAAATTTTGAATATAGTAATATATTGAAAGATTTATATATAGCATGTGTGAAAGGAATATTTTAGTGTAAAAATTATCTGTGAAAGGAAGATTATTATGTGTGAAAATTATCTTTGCTTACTGTAAAGGAATCAATATATCAATATATATATATATATATATATATAAAGAAGGAACTTTTCGAGCGATGTGATTGGTCCGTTACATCATTACTCAATTTAGGAAAGTATCATTAATAATAAAATAAACCAAGTAGAGAATCTTTTAATTATTACAATAATACATTTAATATATCATATTAATGTGATGTTTTATAATTTTCATCTTAAAACCATTAAATTTCGTTTAACAAAAAATTATCGTAAAAAAAATTATAAAAATGAAATAATTAGATTCTTGGTAGAATATGCTTTCTTTTGAGTATAAATTTCATATAATTTGTTTCAAATTATTTGCTCGAAAAAGTGATGAATTTATTACACATAAGAATGGTAAAGTTATCCCACATCGACAAATTATAACAAGGTGATAAAATTCTATATTATAAATAATAGTAATCATTCGTGCTAAGATATCCACCAAAAATCTTTTGAGTCTTGAAGAACTCTTAAGATTATAACCTTAAATTATTATCCCACATCGAAAAATTATTATGAGGTTATGGAATTCTATAATATAAATAATATAAATAAGAGGAATTATTATTTTTGAATATCGACCAAAAAAACTTTTGAGTCTTAAAAAAATTCTTAATAAGACTACAAACTTAAAAATTGTCCCACATCGAATATGTGTTATTTTGGGTTTTAAAATGAGCTCTTAAGACCTTAAATTATCCCACATCAAAGAAATTATGATAATGAAATTCCATATTATTAATAAGACTAATCATTCGTTCTTAAATATCAATAAAAAAAATTTGAGTCTTTGAAAATATCTTAATAAAACTACATACTTAAGTAACATAATCTCATATCGAAAAATCAAGTAGAGAATCTTTTAATTATTACAATAATACATTTAATCTATTATATTAATGTGATGTTTTATAATTTTCATCTAAAAATCTTTAAATTTCGTTTAACAATAAGTTATCGTAAATAAAATTATAAAAATGAATTAATTAGATTCGTGGTAGAAAATGCTTTCATTAGAGTATAAATTTCATATTATTTGCTCGAAAAAATGATAAATTTATTACATATAAAGATATTAAAGTTATCCCACATCGACAAATTATAATAAGGTGAGAAAATTCTATATTATAAATAATAGTAATCATCGCTTATATGTCCACCAAAAATCGTTTGAGTCATGAAGAACTCTTAAGATTATAACCTACATATATAATTATCCTACATAGAAAAACTATGATGAGCTTATGGATTTCTATAATATACTCCGTAAATTATATTATAAATAAGAGTAATCATGTTTTCTTTTGGGTCTTAAATAGAGTTCTTAATACAACAGTAAATTATCCCACATAAAAAAATTATGATAATGGAATTCTATATTATAAATAAAACTAATCATTTGTTCTTAAAATCAATAAAAAAAAACTTTTGAATCTTGGAAAATATCTTAATAAGACTACAAACTTAAGTGACAATAAAAGTAATTAATTCTACAATAAGACGATGAAATTCTATTATATAAATAAAAACAATCATTTATCTAAATTATGACTAATAATTCGTTATTAGATATCTTCCAAAACTCAATTGAGTCTTAAAAACCTCTTACGACTATAAACTCAAGTAAAATTATTACAAGAGTTCTTAAGACTACATCTAAACTTAAATCAAAATTATTCTATATCAAAAATTATGAGCTGATGGAATTTGATACAGTATTATAAATAAGATAAATCATTCGTTCTTAGATATAAAAAAAATAGTTTTTTGAGTCTTACAAAAGTACTTGAGACTATAAACTTAAGGTAAGATTATCCCACATCGAAAAATTATAATAAGGTGATTGAATTTTATTATATAAATAAGAATAATCGCTCATTCTTAAGTTAGATATAAAATCAAACTCTTTTATTATTATAATAATTATCTTAACATTGTCTCACGTCGAAAAATTATATAATAGGGCGATAATTTTCATTATATAATGCGTTCTTAAATATCGACAATAATTAAAAAGCTTTTAAGACTATAAAATTAAGTAAAATTATCTCACATTGAAAGAATAATGTCATTGAAACACTAACGTCATTAAGTAAAAAGTGAGGTTAATATAGTAAAAAGGTTGAACCAAATAAAAAATATTTGCGATGGGAAGAAACTAGAAAGACAGACAAAAATAGAATATGGAAGAAGATAGAAGGAATGAAGTACTCCGTAGTATATCTTTACCACATTGAAATATTATCACAAGGGGATGATCATACCCAAATATTTATCGAGTATTGTTTTTAAATACAACACACGCGTATAATTTTATTTGACGTTTAACGCATGTATGACCTCCTCAAAAACACATTCACGTATGTGGATAATATTCCTTTACTATTAGACATACACTTACTTTCTACGGTTGCGTAGTTTCACAAATTTATGCAATCCTCTAACTTGATGTCATTATCATTGTCATTAAATAGAGAATCTTTTAATTATTACAATTTATATATTTAATCTATTATATTAATGTGATGTTTTATAAATTTTCATCTAAAAATCTTTAAAATTCATTTAACAAAAAGTTATCGTAAATAAAATTATAAAAATGAATTAATTAGATTCGCGGTAAAAAAATGCTTTCATTAGAGTATAAATTTTATATTATTTGTTTCATATTATTTGCTCGAAAAAGTGATGAATTTATTACATATAAAGATATTAAAGTTATCCCACATCGACAAATTATAATAAGGTGATGAAAATCTATATTATAAATAATAGTAATCACACATCGACAAATTATAATAAGGTGATGAAATTCTATATTATAAATAATAGTAATCCTACGTCCTTAGATATCCACAAAAAAAAATTGAGTCATATAAAGAACTCTCAAGATTATAGCCTTTAAGTAATTATCCCACCTCGAAATTTTTTGATGAGGTTATGGAATTCTAAAATATATTGAGCCTTAAAAAAACTCTTAATAAGACTACAAACTTAATATTGTCCCACATCAAAACAATTCAAATAAGATGATGATTCTATATTATAAATAAGAGTAATCATGTATTTTTTGGGGTCTTAAAAGGAGCTCTTAAGACCATAAATTATCCCACATCAAAAAAATTATGATAATGAAATTCTATATTATAAATAAGACTAATCATTTGTTCTTAAATATCAACAAAAAAACCTTCTAAGTCTTAGAAAATATCTTAATAAAACTACAAACTGATGTAACATAATCTCACATCGATAAATTATAACAAGGTGATGAAACTCTATATTATAAATAAGAAATAAGAGTAATCAATTCTACAATATATAAGACGAAGAAATTATATTATACAAATAAAAGTAATCATTCCTCCAAATTATGATGAGGTGATAAAATTTTATATTATAAATAAGTGTAATCGTTCGTCCTTAAATATGACTAATCATTATTAGATATCTTCCAAAACTCAATTGAGTCTTAAAACCTCTTAAGACTATAAGCTCAGTAATGACGAAGTACAAGAGTTTTTAAGACTATATCTAAACTTAAATCAAAATTATTCATTCTATATCAAAAAATTATAAGGTGATGGAATTTGATATTATAAATAAGATTAATCATTCGTTCTTATATATATATATATATATATAATTACACTTACAAAATTACTTGAGAGTTGAGACTATAAACTTAGTAAGATTACCTCACATCGAAAAATTATAATAAGATGATCGAATTTTATTATATAAATAAGAGTAATAGCCCATTCTTAAGTCGTTAGATATAAAAACAAACTCTTTGGTTATTATAATTATCCTAACGTTGTCTCATGTCGAAAAATTATGATGAGCTGATGAAATTCTACATATTATAAATAATAATCATCATTTGTTCTTGGATATAAGCTAAAAAAATTTTGAGCCTTAAAAATGTTCTTAGGACCGTAAGCTGATGAAAAAGAGAAATCATTTGTGTTTAGATATTAACCAAAAATTTGAGTTCTAAAAAGAGTTTTTAAAACTATAAACCTGAGTAGAATCATCGCATATCGAAAAATTATGATGAGGTGATAGTAATTCTATATCACAAATAAGAGACCTCATTCGTTTTTAGATATTAACCAAAAAAATTTGTCTTATAAAAGTAGCTATATAAGTAAAATTATCCAACGCCGAGAAATTATAATAAGGTGATAGAATTCTACTATATAAATACGGAGTAAAAGCAATCATTCGTCTTTAGATATCAACGAGAAATCTTTTGAATCCTAAAAGAACTTTTCAAGACTATAAACTTAAATAAAACTATCACACATCGAAAAATTATGATGAGGTGATAAAATTCTACATCATCAATAAGAGAAATTATTCGTTTTAGATATTAATCAAAAATCTTTTGAATCTTATAATACTCCTCTTAAGGCTATAAATTGGAGTAAAAATTATCCCACATCGAAATATTACAAAAAATTGATGAAACTATATTATATAAATAAAAGTAATCATCGTCTTTAGATATCAAAGAGAAATCTTTTGAATCCTAAAAAGAGTTCTTTGAACTATAAATTTAAGTGGAATTATCACACATTGAAAAATTATGATGAGATATCATAAATAAGATAAATCATTCGTTTTAGATAATCATTTGTCCAAAAGTATGCTTCGTAATAAGGTGATCGAATTCTATTATATAAATAAGAGTAATCGTTCGTCCTTAATAACTTAGATGGAAAAACAAAATCTTTTGGATTAAAAAAAATCTTAAGACCATAGACTTAATTAAGTAAATATATCTCATACTTTTGAGTCTTTAAAAAAACTCTTTAAGACTATAAACTTGATTAAAAGTTCTCATATCAAAAAGTTATTACAAATTCATGAATTTCATAGATATAAACAAAACATCTTTTGAGTTTTAGAACAACTTCTTAGACTATAATAAACTTAAGTAAAAATTTCTCTTTTGAGTCTTCAAAAAAATCTTTAGATTATAAACGTGGGTGAAATTCTACATCATCAATAAGAGAAATTATTCGTTTTTAGATATTAATAAAAAATCTTTTGAATCTTATAATAGCTCTTAAGGTTACAGATTGAATTAAATTTACTCCACATCGAAAAATTGCATTAAGGTGATGAAATTCTATTATATAAATAAAAGTAATCATCGTCTTATGATATCAATCAGAAATCTTTTGAGTTCTAAAAAGTGTTATTAAAACCATAAATTTAATAGAATTATCACACGTCAAAAAATTATGATGAACTGATTCGTTTTAGATATTAAACAGAAAAATCTTAACAACTCTTAAGGCTATAAATTGAAATAAAATTATACCACATTAAGAAATTATAATTAAACGATGAAATTCTATTATATAAATAAAGGTCTGTCAACCAATAGTTTCACAAATTTATGCAATTCTTTGACTTTGTGTCATTATTATTTTCACTAAATTAAAAATAGGCTCGTGCATCACACGGGCTTTCCAACTAGTATTTTATAATACAGTAAAATTATCTTTACATGTGTGAAAGGAATGATTTGTTATGAAATCATATTAGGTGAATGTCCATTGGGCTTTTGACCCATATGTAAACTCCCTTATCATTACTGATGTACTATATATATCCCTCCCAATGACATGAATAAGACAACTCTCTCATATATTTTCTTGCTCTATTTTCACTCTACTTTTTCTTTCTCTCTCGTTTTATAACACGTTATCAGCACGAGATTCTAATTACTGAGCAGAGAACAACTGAGGGGAGTTCATTTTTTTCTCAATCCTTGTATCTTTTAAACAAGGAGTTCATTATTTTCTTTTTCAATCTTTGCATCTCTTAAGCAAGTAATTCGTTAAATTTTCTCTCAATCCTTGCATCTCTCAAGCAAGGAATTCGTTAAACAAAAATTTAATTGGACGTTTGCCGTAAAATCCTATTTATAATCGTATGGTCGTAACTAATAATAATTAGGGAATTTTTGTTTTATAAATTTTGGAAACACCCTAATTAGTAGTACTAAAGTGTTAAGACATTTTTAATTATTTTGTAAACACTAGTATGGTTTTTCAATAATTTCATAAATCCAAATACTCTCACTTTGATAAGTAAAATCGTTAAGGCCGAAAGTACTAGTTTTATAAATCTATATCGTTTACTAAAAATGTTGTATTAGTATAAACTAATATTTTGCTATTTTGATATGATGCTATTTTTAGTAAGTTTCTAAATATAGAAGTTTCCTAAAATAGAAAGTTTCCTCTTTTGGAAAGTGATTCCTTTTCATTTTGTTATCTTGTTGTTTATATTGAATACATCTTTTAAATATCGATAATGGATTGTTTTGGAGTTATGGAATAAGGAAAAGTGTGGGTTTAGAGTAATATAGTCTAGGATGTACGTTTTTGCCATCAACTGTAAGGCTGGTGTGTCTTTGTGGGGCACATTGATTGTTGAACTGAGCATGGTTTGTGTTCAGGAGAGTGTATGTTTACCTTAAACTTAGATATCGCATCGTGTAAGTCGCGTTGGGTTGAACTGGATATGGTTTGTATCCAGGAGGGGTGTGCACTACTTAAACCAGGAACTCGCTGCACGCAGTCCTGTTATGGTTGAGTTGCCTAGTTAGAGACCGAAGTCTGATTTGTTTTGACTAAGTTCTCAAAGCTAGTTTAGTATTGTCCTAGTGAAAGTCTAGATTCTGCATTAATCCTATCCATAACGCCATTTTGAATATTTTTATTATTATCGATATAATTTTGATTTGCAGGTTGGCAAATGTTTTATGTTTCCTCCGGAAAACTCATTTTTATTATATTGTTTCGATGCGTAAATTTTTTCACTGAAAACTTATTTTCATTATAATGTTTTACTGTTTTCTGTTTTTAATATTTTTCCTATAATAGTAATTACAGTTTTAAAATCATGTTATGCGGCTGGGAGAACGTTGACGTTGCTCCCCACTGATTGTGGCTGTTATGTTTTTAACATGGCAGGTGTATGTGTTTTCCTTCGGGTGGGCTAGCGAGCAGTTATGGATCTTGCTTGTTTTAATAAGATCATTGTATTATGGATTGTTAAAAACCCTTTTTATGGATTTTATTTTATTTATTTTGTAGCCATTTTTATTTTATGGCTTATGTATTGAGTCACCAATTTTTTTTATCAAGACATAGCTACAGTGTGTTATAATCTCACTTCTACAGTGTTTCCGCCACTGTATTGCGTTAGAATTCCTAGGGGATTACACTTGTTATGTATAAATTTAAATAATTTTCTTCCATCATTTTAGTTATAAGTACAAAGTGAGGGTAATATAGTAAAAAAGTTGAACCAAATAACGAATATGAAATATTTACGATGGGAAGAAATAACCAAATATGAAATATTTACGATGGAAAGAAGATAGAAAGAAGAAAATAAAATATGAGATGAAGATAGAAGAAAGTGGTATAATTGTACCATATTGAAAAATTATCATAATGGGTTGATCATCTTCTTTACTTTAAAGAAGAGTCCAACGAATATGTGTTCACATCACCAAATCTCACAATTCTGAAATGCTAATCCCTCATTAGGTTTGCTAATCTATTGGTTAATCTATTAACTAATGTACTAGTGTATACCCCGTGCATGTATGCACGGTATTTATAGAATTTTAATATTTTAAGTTAATTATTTATACAAAGTAGATTTTAATTTAGCAACCTGATAATTTTTCACGATTCTATCATTGTATTTGGATAATAATAAAATAACTTGAAATTGCAACCTCGACTAATATCATGAAATATGTAGTTCAAAAAAATTATTATCTTAATTGTTGTTAGAAATTTAAGCGACTATATTTCTACAATTTATTTGTATCGATACACCCGTTGTTAGTTTTTAAATATTTAACCCGTAAGAGTTTTTATGTGATAATTGAGTGTGATTCTTCCTCATTTGTTCTATTGATTTTGTCCAAATTGAGAGTTTAAAATTTAGGCGAGAAAAGTTTTGAGATTTTTTTTCTCTTAGTTAGTAGAGATTGATAGCTTCAAATTTTGGTGCGAAAAGTTTTGAGAATTTTTATTTTCTTACTTAATAGACGATTACAATATTTAATTGCAATCAAATATCAGTCATGATTATTACAAAAATAAAACGTATTTTCGTTGGTATATATACAGTTTCTATAGTATACACGGGTGCAAATAACAGAGATTGTAAAATATACTGTTAACAAAATTTCAGTATTACATAACCAAAGCAGTTAAGGCCCAAATATGAGTCCAATATGAATAGGCGGAAAAATTATAGGGGTGATTAATCTCTTAGTAGCAAGGGGATTTTATGGTATATAAAATATAAAATTAGATGATACTGTCAATTAATCAATCAATTAATTAGTATGATGATATATAAAAAAAATTTATACTATTTTATGGTATAACAAAAATGGTAGCATCTACTCAATTAATTATATTATTATACTATTTTATGGTATATAAGATATAAAATTAGATGCTACATTCAATTAATCAATCAATTAATTAGTATGATATATAGAAAAAGATTTATACTATTTTATGGTATAACAAAAATGATAGCATCTACTCTATTAATTATATTATTACACTATTTTATGATAGTATCTTTTAAACATATAGCTATTGATCGCAGTTAACATACATGGGTAATTTAGATATAAGTCCAACCAATATATATTAAATAATCCAAAAGTAAGCCCATATGGTAGGCCCGTATGTGATTAGGCGGGAAAATTTGGAGATTTGTTATTTGGTTAGTGGAAAAAAATGGGGATTTTCCTTAATTAAATTATTGGAGTCTATAGCTTTAGGATTAATTTATAGATAACTGAAACAATGAGATATTATGGTGTAGTAGTAGATAATAAGTACTACATATCTAAGGTCAAGGGCTCGATTCGCATATAACTCATTTCACTTGCTCTAATTCTTTTTTTTTTGTAGTGGATAACTTTACGCGGGAAAAATTGGAGGATTGTTATTTGGTTAGTGGAAAGGTATTATACTATTTTATGGTATATAAAATATAAAATTAGATGTTACATTCAATTAATCAATCAATTAATTAGTATGATATATAGAAAAAGATTTATACTATTTTATGGTATAACAAAAATGATAGCATCTACTCTATTAATTATATTATTACACTATTTTATGATAGTATCTTTTAAACATATAGCTATTGATCGCAGTTAACATGCATGAGTAATTTAGATATAAGTCCAACCAATATATATTAAATAATCCAAAAGTAAGCCCATATGGTAGGCCCGTATGTGATTAGGCGGGAAAATTTGGAGATTTGTTATTTGGTTAGTGAAAAAATGGGGATTTTCCTTAATTAAATTATTGAAGTCTATAGCTTTAGGATTAATTTAGTGATAATTAAAACAATGAGATATTGTGGTGTAGTGGTAGATAATAAGTACTACATATCTAAGGTCAAGGGCTCGATTCGCATATAACTCATTTCACTTCCTTTTAGGGTCAAGGGCTCGATTCGCATATAATTCATTTCACTTGCTCTAATTCTCTTTTTTTTGTAGTGGATAACTTTAGGCGGGAAAAATTGGAGGATTGTTATTTGGTTAGTGGAAAGGGGGATGGAGATTTTTCTTAATTAAATTATTGGAGTTTATAGCTTTAGGATTAATTTAGTGATAATTGAAATAATGAGATATTGTGGTGTAGTGGTAGATAATAAGTACTACACATCTAAGGTCAAGGGCTCGATTCGCATATAACTCATTTCACTTGCTCATAATTGAAACAATGAGATATTGTGGTGTAGTGGTGGATAATAAGTACTACATATCTAAGGTCAAGGGCTCGATTCGCATATAACTCATTTCACTTGCTCTAATTCTCCTTTTTTGCTACTATATTCAATGCTTTGTTGGGCCTTCATTCAAAACAAAAAATAGAACACAATGAACACTATATATAATCCTATTTTGTGTTTTCCTAATGAGCACCTGCTCCATTAAATGCCCTATCTAAAATTACAATTGCAAATGCAGATTACACGAGAACAGAAACATTGAAAATAGTATTACAACCTTTCATTATTCTATAATGCCATTTCCAATTAATTTACATAGTATACATAGTAAATATAAACGTGCTTTGTACACCATCTCCATCAACACAAAGTGTATCGCAGTACTGCATCTTCCTCGCGATGTCTTCATCCAGGATTGTGATTGTTTCTGTTAATGGTTTGAACCAAGGTGTCAGGCTATCTCAAATTGTTATTATTATTATTAGATATTAGTATTATATTTAAGATAACTTGAGAATTAATGTATTCCAAAAAAGAAATTATGTTATAAAATATAATATCAGAACCTTGATAGATGGTTAGATAACTTATACCGGAGCATTTTATAATATAGGTGGAGCAAGTTTAGATGGTTCTTGAAGGTCTTTAAACAAAGAACTCTGTATAAATATATTTCGTAGTATAATTAATGTTTCTAAACTGATACATCATATACCCATTCTAAATGGACTATCATATCATAGTAGTAGTACATTCTTCCATTTATTAATTAATTCAGTTACTTTTTGACGTGTTTATGTATATAATTTGTAGGACTTACTTGAAGATGACATCTGAGGTTATTGCTGCTGCCGGTCGTCAATTAACAAGGTCTACTTTTGGACCTCTACATCCTCATGAACTTCCAGGAAGGGGAACTCAGTTTATGACGATCCGGATGATAAATATGTTTGCTTTTGTGCAATATTCTAACTGGAACTTACTTTTTGAGCAATAGTTCATTGAACCTTAAATTCTTTATTTTAATGCATTGTCATTGCCTTCTTCGTTACTAACTTGCAGAGTAAGATAGGACATAATTCAGAGATTTTGAGAACATAATCTGTAACCATTCCTGTGGGTCGACTTCTGTGATTCAAAATGATCCTGTGCCTGAAGAAGGAAACTTGGATATAGGGTTAGTTTGTTGGTACAAAATAAGTCTCTCTGGTAGGAAACTCTAATAGTTTTCATGAATCAGCCGTAAATGATCCATATATAGACTTTTGAAAAGTGTAGATTCCATGCAGAGATCAAACAAAGAACAAAGCTTAGAGAACAACGAATCATCAGGTTCATTAATTTATTTCCATAGCCATGTATTATCAAATTAACCACTTATGCACATACGTCTAATAGATCCTTTTTTCAACAGTTTCATTGCAGTAAAATTATACTCCCTCCATAATACTTCTCACAAATATTCATGAAATGAGATGAAAAATAATGACCGGAGGTGGTATATATGTTGCAGTAAAAATAATAGTGTAAGGGAAGAGTATATAGTGGTAACTGGTAATATAGGGGGAGGAAAAAGAGGGGTGGTTATGAGATCAAGTAAAACCAGTAAAAAAAACAAAAGAGAATGATTGAACAAGATGGGTCCTGCACCTAATGTGGAATTTATCATACTCCCAGAAAGATACAATTCACTTAGCATTTGAGACATGAATCTCATACATTAAGACCCAGTTATTCAACATCGATGCGTTTTGTTAACAAAATAGTTATTAAAACACCAAAAGAATGAATTTTTTTAGTTGTTAATCGGTACATTTGTTTCTGATACTGAAATTATGTAACAAAGTAATGTTATTTATATTCAATTGATGGTTGAAACTTTCAATGACCCAGTAAATTAGCGAATTTGTTAATAGTAAACCTAATGCATACATCGCTGAATTTGGCAGTTCCATTCAATTCATACAGTACAAATAATTGTAGTGGTGGAATGGATTCAATGACTTGTCTGTTCAGAGCATCATTCAGACCGATTTCTACCATACTTTCTCTGATTATCGTGTAAAGGCCACTGATAGATAGAAATACGCACAAAAATTCAAACACTTCACTAACCTAGAAATTTGGTAATTACAAATATTTAAAGAGTAAATAGTAGTACGGTTTACCTGATTTCCTAGGGACGATCTGCAAATTTTGATTTCAATCAAAATCAATCAATCAATACCAATGTACGTACAAGGAACCCTATGATTTACTCAGCCATGTTGATGGCTCAATAAATCTTCAAACATCAAGACATCCCAAACCCTAACTTTAATCGGACAACATAATCATTGCTTTAAATACTCATCCACTGATCTATATAATTTACGCACCTTTATTCAATGAGTTATGGTATTTAGTTTCATAATTTAGTAGAAGTGCAATGAAGGACTTTGAGAATGTGCTAGAAATGGTGGTGTGACTCCTTTTTTTAACGATGCTTGAGTTATTTTGGGGGAAAATTGTACTGTGTTCGTAGGTGGAATATTACTCGGTAATTAATACTCCGTATTTTCATAATGGGTAGGTCTTCTGAGAGACGGTCTCTCATTAACTTTACTAAGAGACTAAGTACAAATGAAAGTAACAGTGGTACCGATTACCGAACCTAATATAAGTAGGTACGATTAACGTAAAAGAGTATACAAATATAAAGATGGTACACTTGTTATGAAAACAGGTACAAAACAAAGTTGTCATTTAATGGTACGAATATGACTTAGAGTGGTACTGAAGAGTGGTCTCTCAATAAGTTATTGTGAGACCGTCTCTTCCAAGATTTTGTGTTACATAATACCCTCAAAGATTGTCTGTTTCGTTAAAATATTTTGTGCTTGTAATGAGGGACAGAGATAGTACGAGTACTAATTTATTTTGTACCGTATTCTTTCTTCAGTCTCATGTAAAACCGCTTCACACAGAGTTACTATGACATTTAATTACAACACTGATAACCAACAAGAAAATAAAACTAAAATAAATAAATAAAAAGTAGGGTTATTTAACAGGAATAGTACCAATTTTGGGTGGTATTCCATAAATAAAACCAACTTTAATTAATACGGGAATAAAACCATATATGAGACATATTATGCACGGATGAAATTGTCTCTTAAATGACCGACGAAGTCGGTTTTTGTAGATCCCATAGTATTAATTAACACACATCTTCATCTTCCTCATTTCCACAACAAACTAGACCATAACAAAACTTCTAAGCTAAGGTCACAAGTCTCCATGGATCAACCTACGTTTTCAATCAAACCAATTAAAAAGAACACTAATAGGAAACCCATAATAACCCCTAAATTAAACCAGAATAAGAAAACCCTAAATTAAACCCAAAATAAGAAAACCCTAAATTAGTAAAGGGAACCCAAAAAAAATTGATTTGGGGGAAATGAAAACAATACTCACCATTGACATTCCCGACGCAAAGGATTGATGAATGAACTTCTCTACAGCTATAACCCCTGAAACTAAATTTTCGACAATTTTAATGGTAAGTATTAAGAAAGACAAGATGAATTACCTTCGAAAGATGATAAACAATCAGACACTACAAGAATAGAGATCTCGAGCGTCCACCCAGTGGCTTGCGTTAGTGGACGCTATTTGAAGATGGGCGTCCACAGTCGGACGCCATAAAATGGAAGCCATGACCGGTTGCCTATTTCTGAAGCAGGCGTCCACCCTGGCGACCGACTGTGGACGCCACGATGGCGTGTGACAGTGGACGTCAGGTTCCCCTGGATGACGTCCACAGTCGGACGCCACCTGCCTTGAATATCTGCCATTTGGGTCCGTTTTCAGCTTCCTGTAGCGTCTGACATGGCGTCCGTTAGTGGATGCCATGTATACTACTGAAAGGTTGTAATAATGAATTCGATGTCTAGCCAAAATCTGCAAAATAAACAACATTCATAACTCTCAACCATCCAAACACATCTGTCGACCATCCACACACATCTGTCGACCATCCACAGTATCTCAACTTCATTCACTCTCAATCAACCACAACACTCAACTCTCGACACATTTTTGCTGAAAAAACATTTATATAAAAAGGTTTAAACATACGGTTTGAAGGTACACACATCTAAACTAGTTTGAAGATACATTATCCATAAATCCAGTTACAACAACAAAAACCAATTAGTTAACTGTGACGCTAGTTGCAGCACCAGGTTACCACCACCCCCGTTATAGGGGTCTCCGTCGTCTGGAGGGGATGTGCCGGGGAACGACCTTGGTTGCATCCCGCAAACATGGCCTGAAACATGTCCATCTGTTCCTGCTTCTTCTTTATCTGCTCCTGCTGCTGTGCCAGCTGTATCTTTATTTGCTCCTTCTCCGGGTCCTGCTGAGATCCCGCCGGCGTGTACTCCCTCTGTGAAGCGGTGCCGAGACGCGGTGGCAGAGGTGTTAAGTACATTCCGTGCGCATTCCCGACACCGTATACACTTCCTTTCTTGTACCCCGAGACGACCTTGAAAAAAGCTTCATTCGGGTTGGCTTGGGTAGGCTCAGAACCGGTGTCGGTGTTCAATTGCTCATTATAGGCATCCTACGTACACAACAATGATTTCAATTCAAGTATAGAAAAAGTTGATTTATTTGAAGTAGTTAGTACTCACCCAGATCGCCTGATCTTTCCTCATGACAAACCGAGTCGTCCCTTCGTCATTGCTCTTCGCGTGCATGTCCAGGAACAGCTCGGGCGCGGTTGGCATCCTTCCGAGTTCAGCTTCTATCTATTGAATGTATATGAACGTTAGGTGAATATATGCAAACATAGTTTATGAGAATTTAATTAATAGTATGATATTAATAAAAATCATAGTTTCTTCACACGACGGTAGGAAGACTGAGAACCTCGATGATGTGTCGGGTTCGCCTTCCCCTCCAACTCACAGTTCTTCAACTTGTTTCTTTTTCCCCTTTCTGACTTGACCTTGAACTCCGGGCTGTCATGGTATGCAACCCACCTCTCTAACGTTGTCCCTGAAATATGAAGTTACTAATATATTACTTAATAAAGGATTGAAGTTAGATTGTTTGTTAAAACTGAGTACTATTAAAAACTACACTTGTTGGGTCCTTCAACGCAGTCCCCCGCGTATGGCGTTTGTTCATTACGTCAGCGAAACGTCGTGTACTCATTTCGTTATACCTTTCCCAAACCCTTCCTTCCAACTCCGACCGCCAAGTGAACTTTGACTATAAAACCAAGATGGATTATTTATTAGTAGCGAAAATATTTACAAAGTCTACATTATAAATTAACGAATCGGTAAGTAAACCAATCAATGTACCCGGAAGTTGTTGAACCACCACTCTCGTACGTCAGGCGTCACCATACTCCAACAAGCATACCCCTGGCCTCTACCGACCATGTAGCTGTTGGTGCACCCGGTGGTCACCACTTCGTGCAAAAACCTGCACCGTGTCGAGAATAACATATATGTATGAAATCTTAAAAGATATAGTCGAACAATTAGAAAGTAGGCTACAAAAGTATTGACATGTTAGAGTATATTACCAAATGCGACCAGGGTCAATCCTCAGCCGGCCCTCGTCATCATATTCCCGCTCGTCGTGCTGTTGCCCTTGCTGTTGACCCTCCTGCTGCCCTTGCTGCTCCGGTCCCATTTCGGGGACCGGTTCCTCCTCCGTACACTGCGTGCTAGATGTCTGAGTAGACCTACTACCCCCACCACGTCTCCTGGTGCCTCTGCCTACCATCTTAACCTTGCAACAAACAATGTCAACAAAACAATTAGCAATTACAATCTAACCTGTTAAAATAATGCAACAAATAATGAAGACAACGACATCTCAGTAAAACCTACTCCAACAACTCTAGTAGTCATCTTCGCTGTCGCTATTGTCATTAGCCTCGTCCTCCTCATTCTGATTTTCCTCATCCGTCTCCTCGTCCTCTACCTGATCGTCTTCCGAATTCTCTTCGTCGTGCCCGTCATCCTCCTCAAGGATCTCCGGAACATCGTTAACGATTTAATCGTTACCACTATCGTCATCCTCCTCTAAATCTTCCTCCACCCCTTCATTTTCATTTTCATTGGAGAATATGGTTTCGTCAGTTGGAGATAAGTGTGTACCACTTGAAGCAGCATCTTCCTAGAAAAGAGTACTGTCTATTTGCCCCCGTGGTTTAGTCTTAAAAACTGCCCACCATTGACTTTGATTTCTGTCATTTCTCATGTAAGGACAAGGAGCAAAGTACACTTGCTTCGCCTGATGTGCGAGTATGAACGGATCGTATGTAGGATATTTCCTGGTGTGATTAACATCCACAATCTGGTAACGTTCATGCACTCGGGTCCCGTTCACTGAGTTGTCTTTCCACTCACATTTGGATATCACAGCTCTATACCCCTGTTCCTTACCAGCGCAACACAACTCAAAAATATCCTCCAAAATACCATAGTACTCATCGCCATCAAGAGATGACACACTCACACCAAAATTACATCTAGCCTTGTTCTTCCCGTGATTGAAGGTGTGAAAATTGAACCCATTTACCGAGTACCAGTTCCAGGTCTTAACCACTCGCACAGGTCCGTATGCCAAACTTCTAACCAAATCATCTTATATGTCCAAGGCAACTACATGATCCTTAAGCCACTTAGGAAACTGATCCTCATGCTTACTCCAAACATTATCTGCGTTCACATTAGGGTTTGCAGCCACATATTCAATTACAAATTGCTTCTCATAAGGCTCTAAAATCTCACAATTAGAAAGTAGGTAAAGGTGAGCTCGGTTGTACACTTTGTCATCTAGCATCCTAGAACCCTCAACGGATGATGTTCCTTCTTCGTCCTTCTTTTGAAAAAACTCGGGTATAGTAGGGTCAATTAACACCGACTGTTCTAGGTTCAGATTCTTGACTTTTGTTTGGACATCTTTCTCGAAGTAGAGTGAGCAGAAGTTTGCAATCTCTTCTGTCAAATATGCATTACAAATAGAACCCTCTACCCTAGCCTTGTTACCAATTTTCTTCTTCAAATGATTAAGAAACCTAAATACACATGTTATGCATTTCAATTAATAAAAATTAGGTATGTTTAAATTAAATTTATAAAAGAAGTTACTAAAATTTATGTACCTTTCAAATGGGTACATCCATCTATACTGGACCGGTCCTCCAACCTTAGCCTCGTAGGGCAAGTGAACTGGTAGATGCTCCATGGAGTTAAAGAGCGACGGGGGGAACATCATCTCAAGTTTGCATTGTATTTGTGGAATTTGATCTTCCAGCCGAGTCATGTCCTCAATTGACACTGTAGAAGAACATAAATCTTGAAAAAACTGAGATATCTCAGTTATAGAATTCCACACCGTTGGTGGCAGAAGCTGCTTCAGTGATACTGGAAGTAACCTCTCCATGAAAACGTGACAATCATGACTCTTTAACCCTTGCAGTTTCAGATTCTTAAGATTAACACAACGTTTGAAGTCGGAGGCGTACCCATCAGGGAACTTCAACTTCCCCACCCACTCCAACAACGCCTTTCTCTGAGCCTTGTCAAGGCTAAACATGACTCTTGGTTTGGATCCATCCCGTTTTATGTGCAGTTGAGGACGGTCACAAAATTTCTTTACATCTCGCCGGGAGCCTGTAGTGTCACAATTCTTCCCCTCCACATCCATCACAGTGTGAATCAACTGCTCAAAAAAAATTTCTCTATGTGCATCACATCTAAATTGTGACGAAGTAACAAAGTACTCTAATATGGTTGGTCAAAGAATATGCTACGTTTAAACCAACCATTTTTCAACTTTTTCAGGTCTTTGAACTCCTGCTCGGTTCCGTCAATAGTGGACAGGTACTCGGAAATAACCTCCCATATTTCATCTCCTGGGAGTCGATCAGGTGTGTCGTCAAGCAACCTCACCCTTCTTGAATGCCTTCTTATTCTTCCTATATGGGTGACCTTCTGGTAGGAAATGTCTATGACAGTCAAACCAACTAATTTTACTAGAATTTGGAAGATAAAAAGCTTTGCTCTCATCCATACAACACGGACATGCTTTCTGAATCGCAGTAGACCACCCCGAGAGCATACCATATGCGGGGAAGTCGTTTACAGTCCACAACAGAGCTGCTTTCAACTGAAAGTTTTGTCTCAAAGAGACATCGTAAGTTTCCACCCCTACTTCCCACAGTTGTATCAATTCCTCAATATCAGGTTGTAAGTAAACATCCAAATGGTTTTTCGGGTTTTTGTGTCCAGGGACAATAAGAGATAGGAAAATGAAAGGCTGCTTCAAACACAACCAAGGAGGTAGGTTATAAGGTGTGATCATCAAAGGCCAACAAGAGTACGACTTACCAAATTGGCCGAAAGGTGCAAATCCATCAGTACACAACCCAAGCCTTACATTTCGGGGTTCTAACGCAAAGTGGGGATGTAGTCTATCGAAATGTTTCCACTCCTCACCGTCACTCGGATGACACATCTTCCCTGGTACCCTAACGTCCTCCTCGTGCCATCTCATTTGCTCGGCAATAGTTCGTGTGACATACAATTTCTGAAGTCTATGTGCAATAGGGAAGTACATAAGCTGACTGATTGGATCGGTTTCTTACCCTTACCACCACCTTTCCCTTTCTAACCCTCAAAAAAATATCCCCCTCAACCGTCTTATACCTACCCTTACCACATCTCCTACATTCGTCAAGCATCGCGTTGTCCTTCCAAAATAACATGCATCCATCTGGACAAACATCAATCTTTTCATGGGGGAGTTGAACAACCTTCACAACTTTTTTGGTTGTGTAGAAAGTTCGGGTCATGATATTGTCTTTTGGGATGACTCTCTCAAGCAAAGTAGCAACACCATCGACACAAGCAAAGGGTAGATTGTACTCACATTTAAGGCTAACTACCATAGATGTGACTTCTAACAAAGTCACATCCCACCCTCCGTATAACGGTTTCTCCGAAGCGTTCAACATGTCGAAAAACGCCTTTGCTCGGAGGTTAGGCTCTTGTGGGTTAGGTGAGTCTTGTGGGTTGGGTGAGTCTCGTGGGTTAGGTGAGTCTTCGTTCCTATATGTGTTATCGTTGTTGAACAATTACACTCCACAACGTCAACTATCATACCTCTCAACCCCTCCTCATTTTGTCGGTTCTCGGGTTGTAACACCCCGTGTTTTTGACCATTTTAGTTATTTTTAATAATGATTAATATTAATAAATAGAGTCTCGAAAAATGATTTTAAATAGTAATATTCAATTCTTGTATCTTTGGAACCTTTCTATTTCACTTCATTGTTTGCAAAACAAAAATTTCAATCGTGATCGCATTTCTGCGTGATTTCGTAAAATGGTTCCTATTTTCTCATACGGACTCCGATTGAGGCGTTTCAAAAGCCTAAATTTATTAATTTTCCAAGATATACACAATGGGGAAATTTAAAATTACAATTTATAAGTGCATCATAAAAATATTGTACTGGACAGCTCCTTTACTACGGAAATCATCACCCGACGAATCGTTCCTCGAAATTCGATTTTCGTACTTCTTTCCTAACCATTGTGTGACCAAGACAACACAAAATAACATACTCAATCATGCTTGAATGTCACCTTGAAGGCCAAAGTTCAAAATATTTTTTTCTAATCAAAAACACCATTTCTAGTAATGTACCTTCCAAAAGCATGATTAGCCATTTTGAGGAATTGTCAATTGTTTGTCTATCCTTTGTTCCCTTCATCAAATGGATGACTATAACTCCATATAAACAGCCTTAGGACTCCATTTAGCTTAATTATTCATCCATCTATTACCCTCCTCCAACTCCCTTCTAAAAACCAAAGAAAACAACACAAGTTTCATAAGTTCTTAAGGTGTTTCAACCACCATTTTTCAAGAGCTCTCATCCTTTATTTCTCTTATATTCTACTCTCTTGTCAAAGTTATTTAGTCTTATAATTACTAACTTAGATTGTTTTCTGCGTCCTTCTAACTAATTTATGGAGAGGAGCAAGAGAAAATGGAGCATCGATCTTTGTTTTCGTATATGTTGTAGAATCGATTATTTATGCTTAAGGTAACTTAACTTTTCTTCGCCCTCAAATCTCGTAGTATAGTGTTTAGACTCTAAATAACATATAACATCATGTTTAGAACAAAAGCATTAGATCACCAAGTTTAATGTTAACTATTTGTTGATTTATCACTTAACAATACATGATGTAAAATGGATTCTATGATGTATGATGTATGCTGTAAAAATAAACCGTATTATTTTCGAAAATGACTTTATATCTGGAAACCTAACTCATAAATGTATGTTGAGTACGAAAATCAAAAGTTAAAAATAACATTTGAAAAATGACTCATTTAGTATCTTTATTAATATTATCGATTTCGTTATTACTTAAAGTTACTTTACTAAAACTCTAAGTTTTGAGAAATATGATACATAATTAGGAAAAAAAAATGATTTTTATAATTATTATAGATTTATTTTATGTTTGAAATATTTTACTAAGTATAAATAGGCTTTAAGAGATAAGTATACTTGTACAAATACGAAACCGTATAAAAATACTAAATACGTACACTTGAACAATAAATGTACTAAATACTTGTGCCCAAAAAGTATAGAGTACTAAAAGACGAATAACCCAAAAGTACTAAGTTAAACAATGCTTAAATGTGGAATACAACACTTAAACTTTATAATACGCACTTAAGGACTAATTAGTGACTAAGTCAAACTAAGGGTTGACTAGTCCATCTTGGTCAAACTTTGTTTTTTAAAGTCAACATAGACCAAGTTCAGATAAAGGAACCCATCTTAAATAATGTACTTAGAAATAATTGAATTTTAATCAAATCTTAAATAATGCACGTTCAAATAATATATATCAAATAAAACGTTCCAAATCTCTAACATCAAATATACTTAAGATGATCAGTCAAGTAAGATACACTTAACATAATTATGATGATCTTTTAGTAAATCGTTCCTAAATTAGCTTAAGGAACTGTTGTACCTTCGGGTCAGTCAGTGTCCTACATGAATCAGTAGTGGACCTTCCCAGTGTTCCATTTCTTGGGGCTTCTGTACCTACGGGATAGTATGCATCCTTCCGGTTATCTGAACTAAGGTCCTACGGGAGTCTGACCGTTCGATACCAAGTGACCCATATGTAGTAACTGTACCTTCGGGACGGTATGCGATCATTCTGGTTGTCTGAACTAATGATCCTACGGGAGTCTAAATGTTCAGCATCCTTATATGTCTCCTATAGACAATCTATCGTAGTATCGTTACGTGTTGAGCAATATTATGCCGAGGTTTATAGATCGACGTGATGGGAGATTGCTCAGAGAGCTTTTGCTATGAGAGAACGGACATCACATCCGGAGGTTGCGTGTGGATGGATTGTCATTAGAGTAGTAGTCACCGGCTATAACTGAGGACCTGCGGGAGTCCGAGAGTTGTGTTAGGGGGTATGTGCGCATGTATTTGACAAGGGCCTGATCAGCTCTACTCTCTTTCTGATATCTTGGCACTTTTATTCACGATTGTGTACGTGATTTTTTTCCCTGCTTCTGCGTGTTTTCAGTGGGCCTCGAGGTGGTGTGGGTAGGCTTCTGCGAGTTGTCGTCTACATCATCAGCAGTCTGTTCTCCCCCGCGATTACAGTTCTAAATCAAATCATAGTTGTTGTTCGATCCTATTGAGCACTAGGGTTGAGATGTAAACCTCCTAATATCAAAATGATTGGCGGGATTGATGTTCCAATCCGCACTTATGGTGAGATGCAAGCCTTAAGTGTGCATGAGACATTAGTAGTCACGTCTCATGCGTTATGTGAAAGAAAACAATTGTTTTTAAAAGTAAATGACTATAATTTTCTAAATCACATGTGTTAGTATGCTTTGTTACTGTTCTATACTCTTATGACTAATGATGTGATTGAAATTCTTGATAATGGGAAGTGATGTTTTGTTATATGTCCGGCCTGAATATTGTTTATGATTGATATAATGTTTCATATGATTTGCATTATGTATGTCTTACTCTATTTTCACATGACACTTCCATGAATCCATGATCCATGCTTTGTTGTATTCTATTCACATGATACTCATATGATGTATGAATTACTTTATTCTATATAACCTACATGTCTTATATATTTAAATTGATTCGCATGTTAACTGAAATCACTTCATGTGTATCTCACATTGTATACATGTCGATTTGTAATGTGACATGCCTGCTTATCTGTTAATTAGATAACCTAAACGTTATACTACATTGATTATTCGGGGCCGTGTTAGAAGGACGGTTAGGTTACTCCCACTAAGTGGGACATGTATATTTAAATATGCATTCAGGTTGACGAACGCTCAAGACTGGACATCGGGGCATGCATGAGTGCAAGAGATACAGTGTAACAGATGAGAGTGTCAAACTATAAATCTTGTAACACAAATTTTATCAGATTATTGTACTTAGAAGCTTGTAATTCGGTTTTCAGTTGTTGTATTTTAACAAACGGTTCATTTATCGGTAAAAGACTCAAATGAGTCAACGGTTTTTAATTTTTACCCCTTTTTACGACTTAATTATTTTTTCGCCTTGTTAATTAATGTCATTGGAAGAACCGGGTTGTTACACGGGTTCCTCGGACTGAGAGGGCTCACCATGACAAATCCAACAATAATAATTGGGTGAAAAACCATTATAGATGACATGTTCCTTAACCACAATGACCTCAAAAAATTTTATGTTCTTGCATTTAATACATGGACACCTAACTTCCCTCCTCGATACATAGTCTACTGACCTTTTAGCAACCTCGACAAATGATTCAACACCCCTCAAAAATTCGACGGTGGGACGTCTTTTCTTATCAAGTCTTCCTTCATACATCCATTTCCGTTCAATTCTCTTCATTTTCTATTATAAAAAAAAATACATATAACAAATTAAAGTTGAATTTCCTTAACTTAATTTAGCACAAACTAAACAAAATGTATTATTAATCTAGAATTGACCTTAACATATTTACACTAACAAATTACTCAAACTAAACCCAATTTAATCAAATTCTCACAAATTCATCACAACATTAATACCGCTTACTCTAAGCTTACACCAACAATTTACCTAATAAAAATTGGGCTGAACTAATGGGCAGACAGGCAATGTAACTCAGTTGAGACATAAGCAACATTAACTATCAAACTTGCACTAATAACTGAAATAAATCAAATATTACAAAAATTAAACTCCAAATATATATATATATATATATATATATATAGAGAGAGAGAGAGAGAGAGAGAGATAGAGATAGATAGATAGATAGAGAGAGAGAGTAGAGATCAAATAAGGTCAGCATGTGTCAGTAAGTCTATATTAAAGTTATAGATGACATACGATAAAGTTGCATTTATTTAAAATTATTAATATGTCACTATAATATTTAGCTCTTTTATCACTTCAAGTGATATGTCACTATATATATATATATATATATATATGGAGAGAGAGAGAGGTAGGTTCAAATAAGGTCAACAACTATTTTAAGGTCATAAGTTCCAGTGCTAAAGTTAAAAAAAAATGTGCTTAAAGTTACACGAGATGAGTGATAAAGTTGCACTTTATCACTTGAAGTGATAAAAAAGCTGAATGTTATAGTTACATATCAATTTTAAACATAAGCAACTTTATCGCATGTCATCTGTAACTTTAATATAAATTTACTGACACATGGTGATCTTATTTGATCTCTACTATATATATATAGAAGTAGGATCTTTTACATCCACCTTTTTTCCCTACATTTTACTAGGGGTGACCAAAAATATACGATACGGTTTTATTATACGTATACGATACGGTATACGCTTTCAATTATACGAATATCCGGATATCCGATACGAATAACCGGATATACGATACGGTTTTTCTTAAAACCGTAGCGGATACGTATCGGGGAAAATAGAAACCAGATATCCGGTTTCCGATCCGGTTTTTTAAAAACAATAAAAAAAATATGAAAAATATAATCCTAGTATGAATTATACAATAAAGAATTCAAAACCCACCAATTATTTTCAAAGGTAAAAAACAAAACTATTAGTAAATTTATGATATTATGTATTGAAACGTAATATTTTGTTAGAATAATTGTACCGTAAGACATATATACCATTTTTTTGAGGTTTTTTTAAATATATTTTATTATATCAATTTATATAAAACGTAACGTTGCTTAAAAATCAATTAATTACTCTTAATTAAAATGAAAAAAATTGTTTTAAAAATAGAAGAAAAATATAAAACTGGATACCGGATATTCGAAAACCGGATATCCGGGAAAAACCAGATCGGATACGGATCGAGAATTTTTTTATTTTTGAAACCGGATATCCGATACGGTTTACAAAACCGGATCGGATATCCGGTTTTGCTCACCCCTACATTTTACGTTCTTTTCTAAACCATTGGATATGTCTAATTAGTGGATGAGATTAAAACTTGAGATCATAACAAACCCTAATTATCCTCACTATTCCTCTTCCTTCTCTTATGTTGTTTGTTTTACGTTCATCTATTTTTTTCTTTGATAA
Source organism: Agrostemma githago (assembly GCA_958450325.1). NCBI lineage: Eukaryota > Viridiplantae > Streptophyta > Magnoliopsida > Caryophyllales > Caryophyllaceae > Agrostemma > Agrostemma githago. The sequence goes on along the minus strand of OY288239.1, from coordinate 24,368,204 downwards.
ATTTTTTACAAACAATTCTTCAATTTTTTTGTGTTCAATTAATTTCGTATCTTGATTTCAATCATCAATTTTTTGTTCAATTTTGCTTCAAGTTTGTTCAATTTCGTATCTTGATTTCAATCATCAATTTTTTTGTTGAATTTTGTTATTTCATATCTTCATCAATGCGCTTCAATTTTTCGTGATCAATTTCTTGATTCATTAATAGGTTTGATTTCGTGTTATTAATTCTAGGGTCTCTGATTTCGTTCTGGGTATTGAATTGAATATTGCTTCTTTCGTGTTATTCGATTTCGTGTAATCAAATTCTAGGGTTTCTTATTATATCGAATTTTTGTTTATTTCGTGTTATTGTTCACCAATATATGTATTGTTTGTGATTATTCTAGGATACATTATTGGGTAATTTATGTACTCCCTCCGTATTTTTTTATATGACGTTTGACTTTTTCGAGGTGAGGTTTTGACTTTAATTTTTATGTAAATATACTATTCCAAAGAATTTAAAAATTGCACCATAAAATCCCTTACGAAAAGAGCTTTCAAATGAGTATACATTTCATGGTATTTTTTCTTATCTTGTGAGAGATATTTAAGAGAGAAGGGGTTGTCTCGAAAAATGAGAATGACTTATATTAAAAAACGGAGGGAGTATTTCTTATTACAAGATTAAATATGAACAATGAAATCCTTGAATATGAACAATGAAATAACTACACATCATTTCACAGCATGAATTTCTATTTTTGGTACATTATTAATACTATGAAGTACCCAATTATTTTATTATGTTATTCCAGTTATTTTATACTATTATTGCGGTTATTCTATATTATTCTTTTCAGTTATTTCATTATAATATTAGTTACTATGTTTTATAACCAATTATTTCATTGTATTTTTACAGTTATTCTATCGCACATATGTGATTATTGTATTTCAATTTTTTTTGTACTTTTAACGTAACTAACCCCTCTTTTTTTGTCTTTCAGTGAAGTTTATTTGGTGGGTGCGCATTCAATGATACTCAAGATGTTTCATCTCAAACACAAGTTATTCATTACAATAATTGAGTTTATATATTGGAATAACTTTGTGAGTTATTTATTACAATAACTGAGTTTCTACATTGAAATAACTACCTAAAATCAAATAACTTAATTTTAAAATTAATTATATTTGAATTTCATTTTAATACAATAACAAGAGTTACTCATTATAATAACTGAGTTTCTACATTGCAATAACTACATATCTACATTGGAATAACTCATAGAACTTGATAATTGTAGAATGATCGAAATATTACAATTACCTGGAGAATGATCAAAATTACGTGTTTCAAGTCTATATAGACGAAAGGAATTGTGACAACTTATTATAAAATTGAAATTGATTAACCAAGAAGAAATAACGAAAAATAACGTAAAAGAAATAACGAAAAATATATATTGAAGGACAAAATTGAATTAGGTTGAATAACGAAATTGAATTAGGTTGATTTTTATTTTTATATTTGATTCAATTTTTGTAGATAAGCGTATGATGATATATATTACGTTGATTATTATTATTATTATTATTATTATTTTGATTCTGTTTTGGATCAAAGAATCAAGAAGATGTGTAGCTGTTATGGAGTATGGGATTTTATTATGGTAAAATATACATATCTTAACCCTTGATCCCATTAAATCCAATGGCCATCATTTAAAGGTAAAATGTAGCAAAATGACTAAATGTACCGGATCCTGCCTTTATATATATATATATATATATATACATATATATATATATATACACATATATATATATATACATATATATATATATATATACACATATATATATATATACACATATATATATATACATATATATATATATATACATATATATATACATATATATATACATATATATATACATATATATATATATATATATATATACAGAGGGGAGATCAAATAAGGGCATATTACATATTTAAGGTCATAAGTTCTAATCTCAGCCGTCAGATTAAATAGAGATAAATGGCTGAGATTGAGTGATATATATAATTATTTAAAAAAAAATCAAGGTTTACGTTTTCCATGCACACCTCTTTTTTCCCACCCTCTGTTTTCCCATCATAATTTATTACTCTGAATCCACCAAACTCCTTTCAATTCTCCAACCCTCTGAATCCACCAAACTCCTCTCAATTCTCCAACCCATCTTCACTAATCCACCAAACTCCTTTCAATTCTCCAACCCATCTTCACTAATCCACCAAACTCCTTTCAATCTCCACTGCTCAATCTACAGGGTTTCGGGTTTATGATTCCCGATTTCAGTTTCGATGATTCAGGGTGTGATTGTATGGGCGAGGGCGAGGACGATTGTGGAGTTGCGGATGAGTGTCCGTGTTCTGCGATAGGGTTCGAGTGTGGTCCAGGTTGCGGGTGCGGGTCGGGTTGTGCGAATCGGCGAACTCAATCGGGTGTTTCTGTCAGATTGGATGTTGTTAGGGTTTGTAATAAGGGATGGGGATTGTTTGCTGATCAGTTCATTTCTTCTGCCCAATTCATCTGTGAATATGCAGGTAATTTGAATCACATTTTTCAATCTCCATCGTCAACCCCTCTCCAACTCAGGTACCAATGGAAATCGTTTTTCTTCAAATTTGTGCAATAAATTAGGGTTTAGTGTAACGAATTTTTGATGACATTCATACTGATAATTAATTTGATATTTCAGTAATCCCTAATTTTTTATACTGATTATTTTCATGCTCTTTTTCTTCACTGATTTTGTCATGCTTTGGTTGAATTAAGAAAACCTAATCATTGCATTTTGTTGAATGGTTAGAAGAATTTTACTTGGTTTATCAAGGGGAATCATAAGTTGAAATACGGTACAATGTCAACTGCTTCTTCCTTTTTTAAATGCTTATCCTTTGAGTTTGAGTCCAATATACCTATTTTGAAATCATTTTGGTTAAGATAGTGAATGACTTCTTTGGTTGAATTATGTATCAATTTTGACTTATGATTGGTTTTACTGAAATTTTATTCTACACCTTCATAGTGAAAATTCTTTTGTGTATTTCTTTTGCGTAATAATGCGTCTGACTTGACTACTGGGTTTGTTCCATATATTTTCTTCAACTCATGTTTTTGTTCTGATTGGTTATACTGGGTTAATTTGTTATCTTGATTGGTTATTAGATACTCCGTAGGAACTAACTTCGTATGAGTCTAAGAATTGCATTTTGTGTTGTTGATAGTGTTATAGTTGAAATTGAGGAGAATATATGGGACACGTATTATGAAGTTTCAGAAGATGAGAGTTGAAGTTTTACGGTCTTGGAATTGAAGTCTCAAGCATCCAGTTGAATATATATGAACAGAAGAAAAATGAACAATCCACCATTTAATTATGAAGTTGTAGACGTTGTGCACTGAAGTTGTAAAGAAAAGGGCTTAAAGTTTCAAAGTTATGTTCTACAAATAAAAAAGGCAAGATTTCGAAGTTTCGGAAACTGGGAGTTGAAGTTGTAATGTTTTTGAACTGAAGTTGCAAGCGTGTGGTAGATTGTTTTGAATGTACACCAGTTAACTATGTCGTTGTAAATGTAATGTCCTGAAGTTGCATTGCAGCTGAATTAAAGTTCCAAACAAACTGATATTAAAATATTGAAAGTCATGCACTGAAGATGTAAGTGTGTTTTGAAGTCTCAGAAACTTTGAGTTGAAGTTTCATAAATTGAGAGTTGGAGTTGTAAAGAATTTGAATTAAAGTTCCAATCGTGTCGTTGTATGTTTTTACAGAGAAATAATGTTCAACTTTCCAGCAGTTATATATAAAGTTGTAATTGTTGTGCTTTGAAGTTCGAAAGTGAATGAGTTGAAGTTATAAAGTGAGTTTGTTGAAATTATAAATATTGTAGTATTCGACGTTATGAACTGAAGATGAAAATATGTGGGAGACGAGTTCTAAAATTTCACAAAGTGAGAGTTGAAGTTGTGTAGTGATTGAATTGAAGTTTCAAGCGTATAGATGAATATTTTGTCAGAAAAAACTTTGTATTCAATATTTGAAGAAGACGCTATCATTCATAATTAAGTTTTACGGAACTATTGATGAAGACGCTTTTATTTAAAGAACGATTTAAATTTCGTATTCAATATTTGAAATAGCATTTCCGGAAAAATATTTGAATAAATTAGAATTAACATGTGAATAGTGACAAGTAGAAGAAAATAATAAGAATGAATAATTGAATGCAAAATGTTGGAGGTTGGGAAGAGACCTAATATTTATTAGCAGCATTGGAGTCTCAACATTGGAGTTGGGAAGAGACATACTATTAATTGCCTCCAACTAATCTAAACATAATCTTAGCCACCCATCTAATTTAATCCAATGGTGAGGATTAGGACTTAGGAACTTAATTTTACCCAAGACCTTATTAGAACTCACCTCTATATATACATACATATATATATATATTGGAATAGTTTGTCATTATTTTCCTAGGACTACCATAATAGAATCATCTTATGAGTCAAACATAATACTGTAGAACCGAGTAAGTTCACTTTGGATGTGGTAGTGAAGGTGTGAGGCTAGGAACTACCTATTCCGAAGTAATGAAAACGACACATAAGTCCAGTTTACTCTTATCATCACACTATGTTAAATGATCATACTAATCATTTGACTTATTAACCAAGTTCGTGAGCCAAATCCCGGCCTAGAAATACGGACAACCCTATAAGGAGACTTTTATTTGACTACATGCTACTTGCCTATTGTTACTCCGTATCTAATTTCAAGAAAAATGAAATTTTATGGAATTTGAGGTGGATAACACATAACGTTTTCTAAATAAATAAATTTCAAATGAACTTGTATTTTATTGGGCAATTTTAGGACTTAATTTGAAATCTCTTTGAGCGGGAAAGCAGGTTGTCTCTATTGTGTACGAGATGACTTTGAAGAATAGCGCTTAGCTTAACCGTATAAAATCGTCCGTAGCGTACGAAGGGTCTTTGGCTGCGCTTGTCATTGACTTGAGAGTAGGCGGGAGTGTGGCCATACTTTAGGTGGGGGCCTGATCAGTCCCGTACGTGTTAGGTGGATCGCACCCGGGTTTCCGTGAGTCAACGATTGGAGCGTGGCTGCGGGGATAACCAGCTGGGTTGTGAGTAGTCCATTGATAATTGTGGTTTGTAGTGCTTATTTGCTGTGTTTGGTCCCGATTTGTCTTGTGGAATCGCTCTTCGGAGCGGTTTTAGAGGCTACTTACGCTTCTTCTGGTTTGTGTTAGGTTCCTAAGGCCAATATTGGAGAAATGGAACGATTTCGACTCGTTTCAGACACATTTGGAGCCAACGAGGAGAAGCGACGATCACTCGGTGGCTTAGACTCGATCCCGAGACTTTGGGACCCATTCCCGAGGCCCTTAGACTCGATCCCGAGCACCGAGAATCGATGAGAAGCCTATGAAGAGCAAATAGGGACCTTTAGGATCATATTGGAGGCCTACAAGACCCTTCCCGGGCGGGAAGAGTAGCCTTCTCGGTCGGGAAGGAGTGCAAGAAAGAAGCGTCCACTGATGCTCCATCTCGAGCGAGAAGGGTGTCTTCTCAGCCGAGATGGGTCTCATCTCGACCGAGACCATCTCTTCTCGGCCGAGATGGGCCACCTGCAGCTCCGCTTTACTTCTTTTCTTCTCCTTATTCATTGTAACCCTATATATACCCCCCTCTTGTAATCTTATGTTATGTTAGACATTACCCACTAAACCCTAGACTACTTTAGGTTAGATTAGCCTAGATTAGTGTAGATTAGTCCTTAATTAGTCTTTAATCTAGTTAGCTAATCTTGTATTAAGGGATCTTTTGAAGAATCCATCCAATCTTGACAACATTGGTGGAGGTTTTGGGTGTTCTTTACATACAAGTTCTCATCTTATCATCCTTTTTAGTTTGGTATAATCCTTCTCTACTCTTTTCTCTTAATCTTTATTGTTATTCAAGTTTTCATCTTTGTTTATGTTTGTTGTTCATACTTGTTCTTCATTATGAATGTTTCTTTTGTTCTTGTGATTGTTTCTCTTGTTTGTGCTTGTTTTAGTTTAGATATGTGTGAGTAGTTATCCCCTAGGGTTAGTAGGGGGATTGGGTGTTGATTAGGGATGATTAGGGTGGAAATTGGTGATGCTAGATGTTGTTCTTGTTGTTTCCAATTGCCTTGCACTCCACATGTTCGATGAAATGCTTTTGAGACTCGAGACGATCAATCCTTGTTTTTCATGCCTCTTCTCTTGTATGTGTGTGTTTGGTTGGTTGGTTTGGTTCCCTCATTAGTAGCAAGAGCGTGGTGAGGAGACCCCTAGGCCGTTTAAGTAGCGAGAGCCCGATCGGAACCTAGGCTACGAGAGCATGCTAGTAACCCCCGCTTTCCCCTTTTGGTCTCCTTAACATCCATGAACCCAACCTAGCCCTAGTTCCTTTCTATTGATTTATTTGCTCCCATTAGTCATCAGTATCTTGTTTTGTCTTCCTTTTTCGTGTTTTAGACCTAGGATAGTCTATAGCCATCACCGTAGTTTAGCTTGTCTCGGACCTAGTCTAGAATCGTAGCACACCTTAGTCCGACACACCGTCCCTGTGGATCGATCCGACTTGCCCTAGCTACCTAGTTAGGAATAGTTGGTTATTATTTGATCGGTAGGACCCATGGCAAAATCCTCCCGTCAAATTGGCGCCGTTGCCGGGGACGACGTAGTTTAGACTTTTGTGTGCTTAGTTTTAGAATTGGTTCTTGATTTTTGTGTTTTCTTCTCCTTGTGTATCTCCGTTCTACTTCTTGTGTGTTATTCTCTCATCCTAGTGCCTCAAAAGCACTAGGCTACTAACGTTTGCTCAAGTGCTTCTAGTGCATCCAATGTATCAAGGCAACGTTACGACAATGTGGCATCCAAGCTACCATCAATCATCATGGGACTATCATGGGGCTAATTGCCAAGACCCACAACTTTACCAACCATACCAATCTCATCAACAATCTTATGAACCCTCTCCATATGATTACCATGAAAGTTGTCAAGAATCATTCCAACATCCTAACAACTACCAAATACCCTCACACAACCCACAACCAAAAATCCCCAACTTGGAGCTTTGTCATATGATGATTCATATGCAAAAGACTCAACAAGAGATGATGGTTCAATTGCAAAAGAGTCAACATGAGATGATGGTTCAAATGCAAAGGGATAAAGAGGAGTTCAAGGCCCAAAGTGCAAGATGCTCGAATCAATGCACTCATGGCTCGTTTCACGATGTTGGCCACTCGAGCTCCACAACTTGTTGAGGAAGGTTCATTTGGGCAAGAAGATCGGTTGTCTCCACATGGAAATCAACCCGATCATGAAGCCACGAACGAAGAAGAGAGGGTAAATCAAGAGATCATTGTTGAGTGTTGCTTGGATGGTGAAGATATGGGAAGAATGGAGGAAGTTGAAGCTTCAAGGGTCGACAATGAGGAGGGATTTGAAAATGATTATCAAGGTAACTCTTGGGTAGCCAATGTATTGGCTAATAAATTGGATTTGTATGATTTTCTTCGTGATGAACCGGATGTTGACAATCCAAACCCAAGTGATTGAAAATTTGAAAGGTTCATAACCCTCTAATTAGACTCCTCTAATTAGTTACTAAATTACTTGTTAATTTAGTATATAAAGATCTAGTTACATGCATGACATAAAATGACAAAAACTAGATACAAGAAGAGATTTCCTTACATAAACAAAGAGGAAATAATGGGCACAATAAGAAAACTCCCTTTCTTATTGTTCTCGAGCTTATATTAGTATGGATGATCCTCCAAAATCTTGAATCTCCAAAGTAGAAGATTTCCTTCTAGTTGTACCAAGATTCAACCCTAATAATCACTATTATTATTAACTAGATAATAGTAGTGATGAACCTATACTAATATTATAAATATTACTACTTTAGTAATAAAGATGAATATTAGTATGAGAGTGTTTTGGAGAAGAGGTAAAGCAAAAACTAATGAATCAATGGGGTTGAAAAAAGAGAACAAAAGGTTCCCTTATATCAACCCCAAAAAACCTGCCACCCTTATATTAGGGAAGACCAATTGCATTATTTTATTTGCATGCTTAAGGTCTAAGGTCTAGTGTAATAATTACTATCATTCATGCATGCACATAAATAAGAACAACCATTATTGCCCTTATTTTACTAGTGTGCCATATACATGTACATACAATGGGTCCATTTTATTTTTGTCATTTGTCATACAAATGCTTATGTGTGACATGATCAATTATCTCATATAATTGATCACATCAAATAAATAATATACTCTTAACTCTTTAAGTAGTACATTACTATTATATCTATATATAATAGGTCCCATAATAATAATAATTACTTAGCTAAATTTACAACTTCTTGTAAATATTAATGGCTAATTATCACTACCCATGAAAGCATACAAAACCTCAACTAATTTAGTAATTAACGTTTAAATACTAAACTAGGTCTTATTTAATCGTATTAATAAGACGTGAAATTTATTCAGTCAATTATCGTATAATAGACTAATAAACTTAATCTGACTGAGTTCTAAACTCTATCTCCAATAAATAACTCTCATTACAAAGCATATATCAAATATATATACGCAAGGAACTGATTAACTGTATCAAATACAAATAATTAGTTTTCTATTTGGGTCTCATCCTATAGGTGTGACCGAAAGGGATCAGTTGATCACCGCCGTCTTACGACAATAACGTCTAACTCTAGTCAGCAGAGCGTTATCGATTTACGTTAATCAACTAACGTGGAGTATCGATGTACTAATTATCCCAAGTATATTCCGTCCATGAGATTTAATATATCAATGCACTATTGTGGAGGATACTTGCTCCAACAATCTCCCACTTGTCCGATACAAGTTGTGCATGTAGCCACTATATTGCGGAGGACTCCTACCCCATTAATATCTCCCACTTGTCTACACAAGTTGTGTGCTACCGATTCTCTTGTCTATTTGATGTCACATCCTCCCACTCATCACAAGGTGTCTTTCAGGTCGCACTTGTGATTTATTTATAATTAGAGTGGTTTTCTCGATCTGGAGAATAACTGTCTGACCGAAAAATCTACCATAGATCTATTTCCGAGCGTGGCCACGCATTTCCAGTTACTTCTCCTCGAGTGGCCCAAGGATGTTTGTACCCAAAGTGGGCTGACAATTCCTGTTGACCCATCTTATACTGTATAATGCAGATCACCATGACCCAGAAGATGTCCATCAGCCTCCTTTCACGGTACGACCTAGGACACCAACCAAAGCCAAGTGGAAACTGCACCGACTCAGATAAATGGTCGCCAGTCTAAAGAATCGACTCATAGGAATAAAATAGAAATCCTCGCCACGACCAGGCCTCAACTATTTTGATAAGGGACTCTATTGTGGTCACTGCCCGACAGAGTGACAATCAGTCTGCCTATGTAAATGACCAGTCATCTCCATGACCCCATGGTCTTGAACTAACCATCGATCAACTTACAATCTTGTCACTCTGAGTCGTCACCTCATTAAGTGACAAGGGGCAAAAATACCGTTCAAATGTTCACTTGAATAGGGTTCAAGATTGTCTCACAATCCATTCGAATGAACAAAGCATAAGTCTTAGTCAAACTAAATAAAAGAGTTCATATTGAAACTCGAACAATGAATGCTATTATCAGAAATGTAAAAATTGCTACAATATCCAATTATTACATCTTAGATAACTTAAAGAAAATCTGGGACTTTTCTCAATCTCAATGCGACAACATGACTATCATGTTTAGCCTTTGAAAGAGGCTTGGTTAAAGGATCAGCGATGTTCTCGTCTGTCCCAACCTTGTATATATCGATTTAATTCCTTTCCTCGAGATCTCTTATCACGTGGTATTTCCTAAGTACATGTCTAGACTTATTGCTAGACTTGGGCTCTTTTGCTTGAAAAATGGCCCCGCTGTTATCACAATATATGGTGATAGGATCTTCGACGGAGTGGACTACTCCTAGTCCTTCCAAAAACTGACAAATCCAAACAGCTTCCTTTTGTGGACATGACATAGGTCCACCCCGACGCGGCCACGCGCGAGTTTGGGTAGGCGAATGAATCTCCATATGAAACGGATCGAATTGAAATTTAGGTCTATGTGGAGTCGCCACCGAATTTTGTGGTTATTCGGAACCATTCGAGCCCACTCTATGTTGTAGTGGTCCGTATACAAAATACGGCCCATTTCCGATGTCAGAGTTTATTGGGCTCGTCCCTTTGCATTTGATACCAATACCGACATTATCAGATATTGTGTATTGAATGACTCTCGTGCGCCAACGGTTTCGGGCATCCGGAAACCGAGGTTCTGAGTAAGGGGTGAGGGTACGTGTTGGGAAGCCCACAAAGGACACCCAACCCCGCCCGCACATTAGCGGCCTCTACTAAGAATTCGAATGACTTTCCAATACGCGCGTTAGTTAAACGGGAAAATGATATGCAAAGAGTATTTTCCCTAAACATGTGAATGGAATTGAAAAGGGTTTCTAAGTCAATTTAATGCAATTAATTCTAACGTCGAAGTTGAATTTTAGCATGCGAGTTCATTTAGTAAAATAAACGAACACAAATTAAATTGACAAAAGAAATAACAAACGCGTTAGTAACGATGCAAAGATATAACGAATAATAACGGTTTGTGCAAATATTGAATTGAATTGAATGATGTACAAGATGATGCATGGTTTGAAAAGATAGTATACACGTGATTAATTATGCACGTGTTGACCTGAGTCATAAAATGCTATCGAGTTTTGAAAATAGAATAATGTACGATTTATTGTGTTAATCGTTATGAGGTTACTCGATCGAGTAGTCGATGGACTCGATCGAGTAGATCCCGAAAAGAGGTTTCTGTTCCGTGCTATAGACCATACTCGGCCGAGTTATTGACTAACTCGGTCGAGTACATGGCCACTCGACCGAGTCACTGTGAGACTCGATCGAGTGGAGGTCGTGAAAAACATTCTGGTTCGATTTTTGGGGCGCCACTCGACCGAGTGGGCTAGGCACTCGGTCGAGTGCCCCCTGTACGAATTGTAATTCGTTTGCAATTTTGACGTTGATTTTGAAATTGCTTTTGATTTTTGATAATTCAATGATTTTACCGAATCGGGCATAAATATTGCACAATTTATGTTTGACTTGGTTTTTTATAAATCGCGAATTTTGTTGAACCGAATATAAATATTGTTGAATTTATACTCGATTCTAAATTCGAATACTCGTTATATCCCACGTTCGATTATTTGAATCGATATGGAATATTAGAGTGAAATAGAAAATAAATAAATTGATTTTAGCCGTTTTGAATTAATTATCGCGATATGAACAAATCACATTAATTAATTCATATGACTTGATTACTAGATTCGATATCCAATTATGGGATTAGTATCGAATATGAAATCGACGCTTTATTTGAAAAAAATAAAAAAAGAACTTGATTCCCTCGACTTCTCCGACATCGGAATAAATCCCTAGGGATTGTGATGTCGGATCCGTGTCAACGGGTTTCGACCCTTATTGAAATATAATGCTTATTTTTGAAAATCGATGTGATATGCGAATAACAATAATAATACAAACGATAAGAAAATCATTATTGAAATTGACCTATCTCAATAATCGAGCAATCGGGATATCGGAACAAGCGACCGTCAACGCGTGTGCAGTACACTTGTATATTCGGATTTCCTTATTCCAATATCACTCATACTCGACACAAATTGATAGGTATTTTAGTGTTTTGATACTAGTATTATACTATCGATATTAATGATGCGATAATAACGATAAAAATAAAATAAAGAAAACGCGACCCGTAAGAAGACAACATGACGCGAGAAGGAGGAAGAAAGGAGAAGAAGCGGGGTTTTGACACCCTCAACCTACATGTTCTTGTCTCGGATTAGAGCTCGTAACCGTGGCTTTAACACTAGAGTCTTCGAGGTTTATGGAGGTTAAGTTATGGTGGCTTGGGGTGTGATTCCAAAACTAGTTTAGGGTTTACTAGGATGTTTACTTAGGGTTTGCTTGGGGTGTAAAGATGTGTGTAAAAGTTGTGATTAGGGTTGTAAAGTTGTGGAAAAGTTGTTGAAGATGTGTGCATGGGGGTTCCTTATATAGGAAAAGCTAGGGCTTCGGTTTAGGGTTACTCGACCGAGTAGGTGGCTAACTCGGTCGAGTGGCCCGTTACGCCAGCCGTCGGGCTTGAATAAGGGCCCACTCGATCGAGTGGGTGAGGCACTCGATCGAGTGGCCCAGCTGGGTCGCGCGGGTCACTCGCTTTGGACCGTGACCATGGATATTTGATGAGTTTGAGTTTGAATTGGGCTTTTGATGTTTGAGGGGTTGTTTGGTATGTCTCAGAAACGACTTTGACCGGGATTGACCCATTCGTTACGAGTCGGTTTTAATTCCGGTGTCGGTTTCGGCCCAAATTAGCCTTGTTTGATTGGAAACGGCCCGCTGGGCCTGGATTTGAGGTTGATTTTGTGAGATTTGTACTCTGTAAGTGTGTTAGCCAGCGATTAATGGATTTGAGCCCGTATCCGAGCGCATAGGAGCATGTTAGCGTCCGATCCAGCGATTAATGGATTTGAGCCCGTATCCGAGCGCATAGGAGCATGTTAGCGTCCGATCATCATCGGGTGTTTTTTGGAAACTACCATAGACACCTGACAGTCAAAATGCGGGTGTCTACAGAGCCCCCACTCTGACTGAGGCTTGGACAGGGCGAAAGTCAGAGTATCCACCAGGCCAATCGAGGATTGAAACCTGGCGGACTTCCGGCCGGGTCGTTTATAGTCCATTAGAGTTGCGTGAAGGGCTCGCCAGCCGTAAGCTAGAAGTCATACCTGAGCCGATAACTCCGTGGGGAATTGGACTTGTCGCATAAGCCCTGGGTGCGCCTGTATGTAGACTCATCCCTTGAAATGCCGCCGTTGGCTTCCGCCGGGGAACTATCGTGGGTTGCACGTCCCTGTTTGAGTTGTGCCTGTACGAGTTACATAAAATGCATGCAACACATAGGTAGTAAAATGACTCGCGCTGGGGAGAAACGATTTTTTGAAATTTTGAAAATTTTGAAATTTGAAATCTTGAGATTTTTGAATTTTGGAAACTTTGATATTTTGACTCCTAACAAAGATTAGGAAAGTTTGGGATGGAGATCTCCGTGCTAGTATTGAGACTAGGATTGTGGTTCGATTCCTATTGAGATTAGGAAATTTTCCTAAATAGTTTGCAAGGCTAATGCTATATATAGCCCCTCCTTGCTCTTGATTTTCTTCATAAGTCCCATCACCAACAAGCTCTTCTTAGAAGAAAGTCTCTCCATCTTCTTGAGAAGGTTAGCCATGGGGATTGATAGGTTGAGCGTGATGTTGCAGGAGTGGTCCCGTCGCTTTAGGGATGCAGATAGGGTGACTTTGAATCAGACGGGGATAACCCAATTGTACCCGTTCCGTCAGATGGTGGTTGGCCGCTACTTTCTGGATGCTTGCTTGGCTTATTGGGATGACATATATCATGTCTTTGCTTTCCCTCGGGGCGAAGTCTGCCCTTTACCTGAGGAGATTGCGGCTATAGGAGGATGGAACCCGATACTCCGTCCCGCCGTCCCGCACTCGATTTATGACCCGAGGAGGAAGCTGAGAGAATTTCTAGGGCTCTCTCACAACGAGGTGTCCCGTATGATGGATGGTGATAAAATTTCTCTGATCGACTTGGCTGAGAAATTTATGAACTCTCTCGATGTTCGGGTTAGACCGGCTTACAGCCGTAGGGCTTTCTCTTTTTGCATGCTCCATGTATATGCTTTCGAGGGTCATATGGACTTGTTATCCTGTATGGGAAGTACCCGTTTTCTGACCGTAGTGGATCTGATGGAGACTGAGCACAGCCCGACTTGGTTGATCACGGGCGAGATTATCCAAGGATTGGATGATTGAAAAAGGGACTCATCCATTCGTCTTACCGGGAGCACCCGTTTGTTGCAAGTATGTCACTTGACCTCTTCTTTCAATTTTTTGATTTTTTTTTTTGCGAATTTTTTTTTTTTTACTGCAGGGGGTACTCGATCGAGTCACCCAGGCACTCGGTCGAGTACCCTCGATGAAACTCTTCTGATCTGTCTTCGGAGGTGCCACTCGATCGAGTCACCCTGGCACTCGATCGAGTGCCCTCGTAAAGAGCCTCTTGTTTGCGTTCAGGGGTACCACTCGATCGAGTGTCCCAAGCTCTCGACCGAGTGGCCTTTAGGCGAACGCCTATTTTGCCTTGGAATCTCATGCTTTTGTTTCCTTTTGCAGATTTGGCTATATGAGAGACTATCAGTGATAGATCCTCCTCTCGATGCGGGCAACTACCGTCATAACCAGGTGATGACGAGGAGGCGGGCCATTGACTTTTCTCGTCAGATTACGCAGAAGTACTGGGACGAGGTTTTGTCTTTTCATGGCGGCCCGTTAATTCGATGGGTAGTTCCATGGTGGCCCATCTACCTTTGGAGTGGCTTGGACCCGAGGGACAGAGCCCGCTATCAGGTGATCTTTTCTTTCAAGCAGACGGTTCATCTCTATCCAGATCGCATACTAAGGCAGTATGGATGGACCCAGCGAATCCCTGAAGTTGAAGCGGTTGTGAGTGACCCTACCCAGTTGACTGATGTAATGTGTGATACCTGGATGCAAAGGTGGTACACACGGCATACTTGGCCCATTGTCAAATCTCGCCACTCAATCTGGGTTTCAGATTCTTATACGAAGTGGACCAAAGCAGGAGATGCTAAAGCCCGAGCCGCTTTGAAGGTCGATGAAGCCTTCGACCTGCTGAGAAGGGAGCAAGCCAAAGACAACAGGGGGTTCTTTGATGAAGGAGACACTCCAGCTACCCTAGTTCGTCTAATGTCTGGTCACAAGAAGAAGACTAAGACTCAAGCTGAAGGGTCTAGTGCTAAAGGTGCTTGGGGGAAAGTGAGCCCCCAGATGGACTTGGAAAGGAGACTGGGCCCAAGACTACCCGTGCAGGACCGACTTGGCCCACGGGATAGACTGCCTGAGCATGTGCGGGCCCGACTTGGGCCGAAGACCGTGATTGAAGACCCGTCGTCAAAGAAACGGGCTCGGGCTAAGGAGGTTCCACTTGTGATTCGGGAACGCTCGCCACCACCCCGAAGACCCCAGGCTCCACGCGACCCGAAGGACAAGGGGAAGGGGAAGATGCCCGGATACTAGTCTCCTTATTTTATTATTTGAATATTATTATTATTTTTGTGGTGTGATCTTTTTGTGTGAATGCCGTTTTGGCGCTTTTTTTTTGTAATCCCGAGTTTATCAAGATATTAATAAAGGACATATTATTGAACACCGATCCCGTCTTTCGTTTGTTGCAGCGGTTGTACCCTTTTGAAGGGTTGCCTACGTATCCGCAAATGGCGGAATCAAACCTAACGTAGTTCAAAATTTGATTTGATTGATTTTTTTTTGCAATTTTCGAAATACATCAGGATTATTAATTCAAGATGTGCGACAGTAGAATATATTAGTTCTAACTTATTGACTTGTCTAAAATTTTGAAAATTTATAAAAAGGACAGAATTTTTATAAATTTTTGCAAATGACATTGAGATGGGGGTTTATGGGTAGTAGCGCTTCAGCTGGTCCAAGTTGGTTGGGTTGACGAATTCGTTCCCGTCCAAGTCTGTCAGCATCACCGCTCCTCCTGATAGGACCTTCTTGACTAAGTATGGCCCAGCCCAGTTGGGTTTGAATTTACCCCTTGGGTCAACCGGCAGTAAGGCACGAACCGATTTTAGGACCAGATCCCCTTCCTTGATGTTCCTGGGCCTAACCCGTTTGTTTAAAGCCCGTTGGATCCCTTTTTGATATATCTGAATGTTGTTGAGAGCCCGGGATCGCCGTTCGTCTAAAAGGACTAGCGAATCGTATCGGGCTTGGACCCAATCTGCCTCAGGTACTTGGCTTTCAAGTAGGATCCTAAGGGATGACACCTCTAGCTCGACTGGTTGGACCGCTTCCATTCCGTATGTCAGGTAATACGGGGTTGCCCCGGTCGCGGTGCGGATTGAGGTTCGATATCCCCATAGGGCAAAAGGTATTCTGTCGGGCCAGTCCCGGTAATTTTCAGCCATCTTTTTAAGTATGGTGACAATTGTTTTATTGGCCGCTTCTACCGCTCCATTTGTTTGAGGTCGGTAAGGCGAAGATGTATGCCTTTGAATTTTGTATTTTGCCAGCAATGCGGCAGTTTCAGCTTGAAAGTGGGTCCCGTGATCGCTGATGAACTCGTGAGGGATCCCATACCGGCATATTATTTTATTTTGGATAAATTTGGCCACGTGCTTGGCGTTCAAGACACGGTATGACTCGGCTTCGACCCATTTGGTGAAGTAGTCGATGGCCACCAAGATGAAGCAATGACCTCCCGTCCCGGAAGGATGCACCTTTCCAATTATGTCAATACCCCATGTCGAAAATGGCCATGGTGATGTCATGGTATATAATAGGGAAGATGGCATATGCTGTACATTGGCGAAGATCTGACAGTTATGGCAGTGTTTGACATACAACTGACAGTCTGTTTCCATGGTGTTCCAATAGTACCCGAGCCTCATGATTTTTCAGGCTAGCATATGGGCGTTCATATGCGGGCCGTTTTCACCATCATGGACCTCGACCATGACCTTTTCGGCCTGTATTTTGTCGATGCATAGGAGTAGAGCCCTCTGTGCCGTCTTTTTGTACAATTGCCCGTCATCAGTTCGAACAAATTGGGTTGCTAATCTTCGTAGGGCCTTTTTGGCCCGATTTTCAGCTTCCGGGGGGTACTCTCCCGTTGTCAAGTAGGTTAGGACAGCTTGATACCAAGGCTCCAGGTCAGTTATCTCGATATCCTGAATGGCGTGGATGTAGGCTGGCTCGGACCGTCTTTCGACACAGATTGGCATGCTGGTCAGGTGATCCGGGATGTTCAGTAAAGATGCTAATTTGGAAAGTGCATCTGCGAACTGATTCTCTTCCCGGGGCAGATAAATGTATTCTACCTTTTGAAATTGTTTCTCTAGAACCCTTACCCGTGCTTGGTAAGCCACGAGATTGGCGTTCCGAGTTTTCCATTTTTGGAGTGCTTCTAATGATGAATCACCGTGGACCCGGAGGCTTGTTACCCCTAAATCAGCGGCGGCTTGCAACCCGTGAATGCATGCTTCGTATTCGGCTGCGTTGTTGGTCACGTCGAAGTCCAAGTTGATGGATAAGGGAGTGTGTTCCCCTCGGGGTGAAATTAACAGGATTCCGACCCCAAATCCTCGGAAGTTGGATGCCCCATCGAAATATAAATCCCACACTTCCGTATCGGTATGGAATATGTCTTCATCAGGAAAGGCCCATGTATCGGTGTGGCCTTCTTCGGATATTGGGCCGTCAGCGAGGAACTCGGCAACTACCCGGCCTTTGATGGCTTTTAATGGTACAAATTTGAGGTCGAACTCGGATAACATTAAAGTCCATCTTGACATCCTGCCGTTGAGGATGGGCTTCTCAAATAAGTACTTGATAGGATCCATTTTGGATAACACATGTACCTCGTGACTGAGCATGTAATGTCAGAGCTTTTTAGTGGCCCAAACCAATGCTAGGCACGTCTTTTCGAGCATTGTATATTTGCACTCATATTCGAGGAACTTTTTACTGATGTAGTAAATAGCCCGTTCTTCTGAATCGACTGTCTGGGCCAGCATAGCCCCCATGGCCGTCTCCGTCGTCGTTAGGTATAACGACAAAGGCAGACCGTGTTGAGGTGGCATTAGTAACGGCGGAGCAGACAACATCTCCTTGATTTTATCAAAAGCCGCTTGACATTTGCCGTCCCATAGCACCCGTTCTCCGATTTTTAGCTTTTTGAAGATGGGTTCGCATACCATGGTTAGTTTCGAAATGAACCGGCTGATGTATTGGACTTTTCCGAGAAACCCCCTTATTTCCTTTTCGGTCTTGGGTGGTTGCATCTCGGTGATGGCTTTGATTTTAGCTGGGTCGATCTCGATGCCGCGTTGGCTAACGATATGGCCCAATAATTTGCCCGACGTTACCCCAAAACTGCATTTTTGTGGGTTCAGTCTCATGTTGTATTTACGTAGCCGGGTGAAGAACTTTCTTAGGGCTGAAATGTGCCCGCTTCGGTCCTTGGATTTGACGATCATGTCGTCCACATAGACCTCCACTTCCTTATGCATCATGTCGTGGAGCAAGGTAGTGGCGGTCCGTTGATAAGTGGCCCCGGCGTTGATAAGCCCAAATGGCATGACGGTGTAACAGTAAGTACCCCAAGGTGTAATGAAGGTGGTCTTACCCATGTCCTCTTCTGCCATTTTAATCTGATTGTACCCGGCATACCCGTCCATGAACGATAGAAGGGCATGATCGGCCGTGTTATCCACCAGTATGTCGATGTGTGGTAACGGAAAATAGTCTTTTTGGCTTGCCTTGTTAAGATCCCGGAAGTCCACGCAAACCCGCACCTTGCCGTCCTTCTTGGGTACCGGCACGATGTTTGCAACCCAGTCTGGATATTCAGACACTTGTATAAAGCCTGCTTTAAATTGTTTATCGACCTCTTCCTTGACTTTAAGAGACCACTCGGGCTTCATTCTTCTGAGTTTTTGCTTTACCGGCTTGCACCCCTCTTTGATGGGTATTCGGTGTTCGGCTATCTCCCGGTCTATACCCGACATGTCCTTGTAGGACCATGCAAAGACGTCTTTGAATTCCTGGAGGAGGTCTGTGAATTGTTTTCTCTCCTCTGGATCTAAAGATAGGCCCAACTTAAGCATCTGGGGCTCTAAAGTGGTTCCCACATTGATGGACTCGGTTTCTTCGATTACCGGATCTCGGGATTCCCTTTGCTCGAGCTGCTCGACCAGATGTTGAGGTAGGGGTACCTGTTTGTCGGGTTTCTCAATGTCATTGCATATAAAATTTTTGAAATTGAGAAAATTTTGGAAATGAGACAAGTCGTAAGCAGAACGGTGTTCGTTATTATTATTGATGGTAAATTTTGAAAATAGCTCGAATAGAGCTGCCATCAGATCATTGGTCAGTGGCGGTATAGGGAGAGGTTTTGGGACAGGCCCCGAGACCTCAGTGGATAAGGGAAGAGGGGTTACAGACTCGACTTTAGCACCAGACCCTCTAGACTCGGACTCAGACTCCGACTCGGTATCCGGCATGTCTCCCTCTCCGGTGGTCAGCTTGTAGACCCGTCCTTGACCGTCGGTCCATTTTATGGTCTTCCTCCAAGCCCTCGTTTCGGTGTTGGCGCCGACCTCGGTGATTAGCTTGGTTGGGTCGAACCGATCGCTGCGAAGGATCAGGTTGACCAAGTCGTTCTTTGGAGCGGGGACGGCTTTGTCTTCTCCGAATAAGAGCCCCAGCACGGGCTCGGAGTTGCTTTCGCTTTCCTTTGACTCGGCCTGGACGATGGTGAATATGTCATCAGGGATGAAATTGCATTCCCGGGCCTTTTTGGTCTCGGGATATGTGACGGTGGGTTGGTAGAGGCCCACTTGGACGGTTCCGAAGACTGGAGTAACGAAGTAATCCGTTAACTTCAGGCTATAAGGGCTTATGTAAGTACCCTTGATAATGTCGACGGCCTTGTGAATACCGGCCCGAACCACGTTTTCCGGGGTTATAGCATACCCCAATCCGAAATGTGACTCGCCATCATTTAGGACCTCGATAATCTTCCCAGCTGGAAGATATGGCCTTGAGGTTATTCCGGGTAGGTAACCCAGATTTTGTAGCATCGTGTCGATGCTAGTTGTGAAGTAGGGCCTAAAGATATATTCTTCTTCGATCATGCCCACGAAATCAAATCCTCGCGGGTCGGCCCGGCCCGTAGCGTTGCAGCTTGCTACGGTAATTGGGGTCGCCTCCAGCGTGATGATACCGTCTTTGAGGGGCATCTTGACTTTTCGATGGAGGGTAGACGACACGGCCTTGACTGCGTGGATCCAAGGCCTTCCCAGCAAGAGATTGAATGATGAGGTGACATCTATCACCTGAAATTCCAATTCCTTTTCGATTGGGCCCGTTATGATCTTCAATTTCACGGCCCCGGCGACAGGTTTTGGGCTTCCGTCGAAAGCCTGGATAGTTTGCGCCGTTGGAAGGTAATCGGCATCAGTGATGTCGAGTGCTTTTGCGGTCCTTAGAGGAAGGACATTCACGGCTGATCCATCGTCGATAAGGGTCATCGGGAGATATTTACCATTGCAGATGACCGTGATGTATAGGGCCAGATTGTGATTGGGCCCAAATGGTGGCAGATCAGTTTCAGAGAAGGTTATGAGTGGGCCTTCTTCTTTGGATTTGCCCTTAAGGTAGGGCATGATGGTGGCTACCATTTCAGCAGGGGTAGCCTCTGAATCAACCTTGATTTCATCGAGAGCCTTAGTCAATGCTTCCCGATGAGCTTGCGAGCTAACCAATGGTTGCCATATGGTTAGATCGGCTCGGACCCTCTTCATTTGTTGGACCAGAGCCGTGTCTGGGCTCGGTTCTTCGAGGGTAGGCTCCGTCCTGGCAGGTTCAGTGACGGATATAGGAATGGAACGCCCAGCTGCGGCGAGATGATTGGTGGCTAAGGCCTTGGACTTAGCCTGTCGGACCTCTTCGAGGGTGATGGGGACAGCTTCCCCTTTGGTTAAGTACACATCATCCTCGTCGTCGAACCATATCCCGTTGACTTGTGGGATATAGGGAGAGATGAGGTGAGAACAGTCAATTACCTCACCGGTGAAGATAGCATGAGCGCTGAATGGGTTTTCTTTGTTGCTCGGCTTGTCTCCGGGCAACGGGATTTTCCCGCTCTCGATAAGGTCCTGGATCAGGTGTTTCAACCTCCAACATTTTTCAGTATCATGCCCGTTACCCCGGTGATACTGACAATAGGCCTGTGCATTGTAAGTTTTGGGCCTCTTTTCCACTGGAGGTTCTGCAGTTCGGCCTATCGGTTGGATTAGGCCCTTTGAGGATAGCGTCTGTAAGGCATAAGTATAGGTAGTCCCTATATCTGTGAATACCCGATTTGGTGTATTCTTTTTAGACGAGGTGTCGAGCAGGTTTACCTCGTCGAAGATGCTTCGAGTTGCAGCTGCGGGTGTGGGCTTGATTGTGGATGAACTTGCCCCTTGATAGCCTTTGGTAGAGGCCTTAGTCAGGCTCTCTAGCCTCAAGTCATCCTCGATTCTCGTGCCCATTTCAGTAAGGACAACAAAGTTTGGGATGATGGCATATCGGAGGTGGACCCGGTAGGATGGGAGTAGATTTTTGACGAAGGCTTCCACTAGGGCCTTCTCGCCGGGCTTGTCGACCAGCTTCACACTCTCAGCCCTCCACCTTTGCAGATATTTTGTGAACCCTTCTTTGGGCTCTTGGGCCATTACCTCCAGAGTACGCATTGTAGTCTGGATTTCAGTGTTATCGGCGTAGTTCCGAGCGAATTCGGTCGCCACATCATCCCAAGTCTTGTATTTCTTGGGGTCGAGCCTGTAGAACCAGGCCCTGGGATGCTTCTCCAAAGAGGAAGGGAATAGGTGCTTGAACATGGTGTACTTTACTCCTTTGACCGCCATGAAGTCCTTGAAAGCCCGGATATGATGGACCGGATCTTCGGTACCCTCAAACATAGGAATTCTCGTTAAGTTGAGGTTGGCCGGTAGCTCGTCATTCAAAGGTGAATAAATGCGAGCATTTTCAGAGTGGATTGAGTTGCTTGTTGACAAGTGGACTTGCTCCTCGAGCCTGCGAACAACACTGACCAATTCGGCTATGGGCCCAGCGGAATCATCTCCTTCAACTGGGACCGTCTTCTCTACAGTGCTCAGGCGGGTGTCCAAAGTTGCTTGGTTAGCGAGGATGGAGGTCAGTTGAGTCTCGATTTTGGCTAAGGCATTTTTCAATTCTTCCATCTTGCGTTGATGTCGGGTTGTGGCTGGCCTGTCTGTAAGAACACCGCGTAATCAGAAACTAGCCCAGAAATCCCGGAATAGAAAGTACATCCCAAACAAGACTAAAAAGAGAAATGACTCGAGAAAGACACCTAGACGGGTGACTCGTGAAGTGTGGGCCTTCCTTAGGATTCGGCTAGTGGGCCTAGTCCTATTCGAAGGAAGGTTCACGTGGGACATCCCCAGACTTTTGACTCGATTGTGTTGACGGGCCTTCCTTCGTAAGAGTATGTCCTACTTAGGTGGGCCTTGCCTTAGTCTAATAAGGCGGACTGGGATAGGGAAGAAGCTCGTGATGTAAGATCGACAGAGCTTCGACGCTAGAGAAACTTGACAACTTAAGACATGACCCGACACTGCTAAATATGGGAAGTCCTAAGAGGAGGGAAGTTTTGAAAATTGATTGATTTTTGAAAAAGGACCGAGTGGACTCGGTGAATGGCCCAAATTTGCGAAAAAGAGGACGAAAGGTCATTGGGCCATGAGTTTTGAAAGTTCGAGTTTTGATTTGGGCAGCATACCGGCTAGAAAATAGGCTATTTTGAGTAAAATCATAAGTCCTAAATTCGGTATGTCCCAGGTTTTGAAAATTGAATATCTTGAAAAAGATGCAATTTTTGAAAAGTTGATATTTTTGAAAATGACTCGGAAACCAAGTAGCACGTAGTCACACAAGCATTATAAAGACGTCATGTATGCTCTACACTAAGTCTCGGTCGGTCTGAAAGGGTCTATACCAGTGTACATAGTCTAGACGTTGATCGGGACGGACTCTCTAAGTCGAGTTGAGCTTAGAACATGTCGCGAAACCCACTCGAATCGACCATGGACACCTTTTGACATATCCATGTTGGAGTACATCAATGGTATAGTGGGACGTCGGTCACCAGTACCAAAATATGGGTTATGCATGAACCGTAGAACTAACACGCGTATAGTATTTGTCAAACGATTTCTATTCGAGTTTCACCCTGAGGATGCCGATGGTAAGTCACGCATCAGTTAATCCCCACCAGAGTCGCCAAATTGTGGACATGACATAGGTCCACCCCGACGCGGCCACGCGCGGGTTTGGGTAGGCGAATGAATCTCCATATGAAATGGATCGAATTGAAATTTAGGTCTATGTGGAGTCGCCACCGAATTTTGTGGTTATTCGGAACCATTCGAGCCCACTCTATGTCGTAGTGGTCCGTATACAAAATACGGCCCATTTCCGATGTCAGAGTTTATTGGGCTTGTCCCTTTGCATTTGATACCAATACCGACATTATCGGATATTGTGTATTGAATGACTCTCGTGCGCCAACGGTTTCGGGCATCCATAAACCGAGGTTCTGAGTAAGGGGTGAGGGTACGTGTTGGGAAGCCCACAAAGGACACCCAACCCCGCCCGCACATTAGCGGCCTCTACTAAGAATTCGAATGACTTTCCAATACGCGCGTTAGTTAAACGGGAAAATGATATGCAAAGAGTATTTTCCCTAAACATGTGAATGGAATTGAAAAGGGTTTCTAAGTCAATTTAATGCAATTAATTCTAACGTCGAAGTTGAATTTTAGCATGCGAGTTCATTTAGTAAAATAAACGAACACAAATTAAATTGACAAAAGAAATAACAAACGCGTTAGTAACGATGCAAAGATATAACGAATAATAACGGTTTGTGCAAATATTGAATTGAATTGAATGATGTACAAGATGATGCATGGTTTGAAAAGATAGTATACACGTGATTAATTATGCACGTGTTGACCTGAGTCATAAAATGCTATCGAGTTTTTAAAATAGAATAATGTACGATTTATTGTGTTAATCGTTATGAGGTTACTCGATCGAGTAGTCGATGGACTCGATCGAGTAGATCCCGAAAAGAGGTTTCTATTCCGTGCTCTAGACCATACTCGGCCGAGTTATTGACTAACTCGGTCGAGTACATGGCCACTCGACCGAGTCACTGTGAGACTCGATCGAGTGGAGGTCGTGAAAAACATTCTGGTTCGATTTTTGGGGCGCCACTCGACCGAGTGGGCTAGGCACTCGGTCGAGTGCCCCCTGTACGAATTGTAATTCGTTTGCAATTTTGACGTTGATTTTGAAATTGCTTTTGATTTTTGATAATTCAATGATTTTACCGAATCGGGCATAAATATTGCACAATTTATGTTTGACTTGGTTTTTTATAAATCGCGAATTTTGTTGAACCGAATATAAATATTGTTGAATTTATACTCGATTCTAAATTCGAATACTCGTTGTATCCCACGTTCGATTATTTGAATCGATATGGAATATTAGAGTGAAATAGAAAATAAATATATTGATTTTAGCCGTTTTGAATTAATTATCGCGATATGAACAAATCACATTAATTAATTCATATGACTTGATTACTAGATTCGATATCCAATTATGGGATTAGTATCGAATATGAAATCGACGCTTTATTTGAAAAAAATAAAAAAAGAACTTGATTCCCTCGACTTCTCCGACATCGGAATAAATCCCTAGGGATTGTGATGTCGGATCCGTGTCAACGGGTTTCGACCCTTATTGAAATATAATGCTTATTTTTAAAATCGATGTGATATGCGAATAACAATAATAATACAAACGATAAGAAAATCATTATTGAAATTGACCTATCTCAATAATCGAGCAATCGGGATATCGGAACAAGCGACCGTCAACGCGTGTGCAGTACACTTGTATATTCGGATTTCCTTATTCCAATATCACTCATACTCGACACAAATTGATAGGTATTTTAGTGTTTTGATACTAGTATTATACTATCGATATTAATGATGCGATAATAACGATAAAAATAAAATAAAGAAAACGCGACCCGTAAGAAGACGACATGACGCGAGAAGGAGGAAGAAAGGAGAAGAAGCGGGGTTTTGACACCCTCAACCTACATGTTCTTGTCTCGGATTAGAGCTCGTAACCGTGGCTTTAACACTAGAGTCTTCGAGGTTTATGGAGGTTAAGTTATGGTGGCTTGGGGTGTGATTCCTAAAACTAGTTTAGGGTTTGCTAGGATGTTTGCTTAGGGTTTGCTTGGGGTGTAAAGATGTGTGTAAAAGTTGTGATTAGGGTTGTAAAGTTGTGGAAAAGTTGTTGAAGATGTGTGCATGGGGGTTCCTTATATAGGAAAAGCTAGGACTTCGGTTTAGGGTTACTCGACCGAGTAGGTGGCTAACTCGGTCGAGTGGCCCGTTACGCCAGCCGTCGGGCTTGAATAAGGGCCCACTCGATCGAGTGGGTGAGGCACTCGATCGAGTGGCCCAGCTGGGTCGCGCGGGTCACTCGCTTTGGACCGTGACCATGGATATTTGATGAGTTTGAGTTTGAATTGGGCTTTTGATGTTTGAGGGGTTGTTTGGTATGTCTCGGAAATGACTTTGACCGGGATTGACCCAATCGTGACGAGTCGGTTTTAATTCCGGTGTCGGTTTCGGCCCAAATTAGCCTTGTTTGATTGGAAACGGCCCGCTGGGCCTGGATTTGAGGTTGATTTTGTGAGATTTGTCTTCTGTAAGTGTGTTAGCCAGCGATTAATGGATTTGAGCCCGTATCCGAGCGCATAGGAGCATGTTAGCGTCCGATCATCATCGGGTGTTTTTTGGAAACTACCATAGACACCTGGCAGTCAAAATGCGGGTGTCTACACCTTTGCAGCTTCCGAAGCCGCGATGTACTCAGCTTCTGTTGTAGAATCCGCGGTGACACTTTGCTTGGAGCTCTTCCAACTAATGGCTCCTCCATTCAACATATAAACATAGCCGGATTGGGACTTCAAATCATCCCGATCGGATTGGAAACTGGGATCCGTGTAACCTCTTACACGTAACTCAGTATCCCCTCCAAACACTAAGAAAGAATCCTGGGTCCTTCGCAAGTACTTAAGGATGTTCTTTACGGCTGTCCACTGAGTTTCACCTGGATTGGCTTGATAACGACTCGTCATGCTCAAAGCATACGAAACATCGGGACGAGTGCCTGTCATGGCATACATGATTGATCCAACAGCGGAAGCATATGGGATCAAGTTCGTGCGTTCAATCTCTTCGGGTGTGGAAGGACACTGTGACTTGCACAAAATGGTACCCTGACTCGTGGGAAGAAAGCCTCTCTTAGAGTCTTTCATTTTGAATCTATCAAGAATCTTATCTATATAAGCTTCTTGACTTAATACCAAGGTCCTTTTGGACCTATCTCTATGGATCCAAATACCCAAAATGCATTGTGCATTTCCCAAATCTTTCATTTGGAAGTGTTTTCCTAGCCACTCCTTTACGGAAGCAAGCATCGGAACGTCATTCTCGATAAGAAGTATGTCATCCACATAAAAGACAAGAAAGGTTACCTTACTCCCACTAAACTTCATGTACAAACAAGGTTCCTCGACACTTCGAACAAATCCATACTGTTTGATAACATGATCAAAGCGGTGATTCCAACTTCTGGACGCTTGCTTAAGACCATAAATGGATCTCTTAAGCTTGCATACCTTCCTAGGATTAGATGTATCTACAAAACCTTCTGGTTGTGTCATATACACTTCCTCTTCTAGAATCCCATTCAAGAAGGCGATTTTGACATCCATTTGTCAAATCTCATAATCATGAAATGCGGCAATCGCTAGGATAATCCTTATGGAGCGAAGCATTGCGACTGGAGCAAAGGTTTCGTCTTAGTGAAGACCATGAACTTGAGTAAAACCCTTTGCCACCAATCTGGCTTTGTAGACATCTTTATGTCCATCTATGCCATTCTTGATCTTAAAGATCCACTTACACTGAAGAGGTCTCACTTTTTCAGGTAAATCAACCAAATCCCACACTTGGTTTTCGTGCATACAGTCCATTTTGGATCGCATGGCTTCAAGCCATTGCATGGAATCACGACTAGATATGGCCGCTTTGTAGGTTGTAGGTTCGTCACTTTCGCAAAGTAACATGTCCAACGCATCTTCCTCGACAATACCAAGGTATCGATCAGGAGGATGACCTACCCTCGTGGATTTCCTAGGTTCAAAGGGAACATCAACCGTGTCCGAGGAGGAGGGAACACTTTCCTCCACTTCATTTTCGGTTTGTGGCTCTTGGACTTCATCAAGTACAAATTTTCTCCCACTCTGTCTTCTAGAAATGAAGTCATTTTCTAGAAAGACAGCGTCACGAGCCACAAACACTTTGTTTTCGTGACGATTGTAGAAGTAATAACCTTGTGTTTCCTTTGGATACCCTACAAACAGACATTTGTCGGATCTTGGTGCGAGTTTGTTGTCAGACTTGTTCTGAACATATGCCTCACAACCCCATATTCTCATAAACGACAAATAAGGAACCCTTCCCTTCCATATCTCATATGGTGTCTTATTGGCTGCTTTAGTCGGGCTTCGATTTAGTGAAAATATTGCGGACAAAATGGCAAAACCCCAAAATGAATCAGGAAGCTCAGTGAGACTCATCATGGACCGAACCATATCTAATAAAGTTCAGTTTCTCCTTTCGGCCACACCATTCATGTTGGGGTTTTAATTACCTCGCAAGCGCACGATATAATCGTTGCAGTAGAAAGGGTCGGTCCACAAGGAGTGTGGTGATTCCTAGTCGTTTTAATCCTAATTGTTTATCTAAGTCGATAGAGATTGGTGATAGAAGACTAAAGCTAGATGAATGAATATTAACTAAGACAAGAAACTACTAAAAAGAAGATGAAACTAAATTAAGAAAAGATGATAACTAGAGAAATAACGATTAATCAAGAATAAAAAGGACTAGGGAACGATGTCGCTTCAATCCACCTAAATCACATCAAAGTATATCGTGTATCAAAGGAATCGGGATTAAGGGCAAAGTTGTATCGTCTAGGTCGGCCACCTCCCTCCCGGGTTCGTGTCCGGCTTAATTTCCCGTTTACCTCCCTCCCGGGTTCGTAAAACGGAATCCCTAAGTCAAATCCGAGGGTCACTCCCGTGATAAACCCCAAACTGACTCAAGTCAAAAAGGTACGCATACTAGTGTGAAGGATACCACGCTAGACACCACTCCCGTGTTCGATCTAGTACGGTAAGGCAAGATAGAGGGTCAAACCGGTCACCTATCCTAATCGACTCCCATCGATGACCAAGGGATTGGGACCGTCTCAAACTCCAAAACCAAGGCAATCCAAAATCCTCAACACCACTTCACCCAATTACCCAATTCAATCGATACAAAACATACAAGAGGCACGATTTAGGCGAATTTAGGCTTCATCGACCCCTAGTGGGTGACTACTCACTAATCATGACTAAATTGATGGAATTAAGTATAAGGGTGGAGTCTTTAACTATGAACATTGTTGTAAATTGAATTATACTACCAATTATAATAAAGTGGTCAAATTGGAATAATCTAATTGGGGGTTTCTAATACTAACATGAAATTCATAAACATGAACAAAGTGAGAGAAACTAAATTAATAGCAAACTATAGTAACAAACAAAGAAAAGGGAAGACTAAGATGAACTAACAACAACTTAACAAGAAAAACTAAGAATTAACAAGTAAAGCTAAGAACTTGAAGAAACAAGGAAAAAAAAACTAGAGTAACAAAAATGAGAAAATAACAAAATTAAAGCAAAAGAGAAGTAAAAATTACCCACTTAAAGAGGATGGAGAGATTAAGAAGAATAAATAATAATAATCATAAAAAGCTTGAATCTTGGTCAATAAGGAAGATGAAGATCTTCAAAGACTACAAACCCTCTCTAAAACCCCAAAGAATTCAAAATGTATAACTTGTGTAATGAAAACTTCAGTGGCCCAAAAAAATGATAAGATCGAGTATTTATAGTTCTAATTAGGTTACACAAAACCGGGCCAAAAACAGGGGAAAAATACAGAGCCGGAGTTGCGCACGGTCGGACCGTTACGCACGGTCCAAAACGCATGGTCGCTTCTTCCTGCTTGGGTTACGCACGGTGGATCGTGCGTAACTTGATCTGCCCTTATTTTCCTGTTTTTGGTCCTCTATGCGCTTGTCTAGGCTTGAACTCGGGTCGCTTGCTCCCTTTTACTCGGGCGTGCTCGATTTCATCCTTTTTGACACGGAAATGCCTAAAAACAAGTAACAAACACAAAAAAACCGAGTAATACAAAATATAGATGAAACAAGCCAAAATGCCTAAGAAAACACGATTAATCGAGGCTAAATAAACGTCAAAATAGTGTGAAAACGGTCAATAACGGAGTTATCAACCTCCCCACACTAGACATTTACTCGTCCTCGAGTAAGCGCGACAAAGGCAAAGACAAACACCTAAGATAAAAGGAGTGAATGCACAATATAAGCATCCCTCAATCACTAAAATATCACTAACCGCATGAGTATTAGCGCACTCAACGCCCCTTCAACTCACAACGATATACCATGAGGATAAGCATGCCGTTGCAAGGCAAGTTGGGTCTTGCACAAAACTTTTGACACAAACAATCAATTAAGCACACAAATACAAGACATGTTTGCATCACAAAAAGGAAAACACCGTCACCCTCATCAAGACGGCGGGAAAAGCACTAATCATCCACCTATTATGAACACTAACATTTTCCAGCTAGTTAACCTACAAGACATGGACAAAAATCTAATACTATAGCTATAAATTACTATGAATATCGATAATCTAGCAAATTTCCTCCCAACCTTCCAAATAAACTACAAGAGGGTGTAAGATGGCGTGGAAAGGTAGAACCGTGGCGTTATAAAACACTGTAGGTAAGTGTGCCTCGACCTCTTTATAAAATAAAGAGAAGGGTCGTCCCAAAACTCAATATGACCAAATAATCCAAGTAGAAAGGAAATAGAAAAGTTATAGTTCCAATGACCGATTCGCCACCGTTATCTTCCTTCCTTAGGAACTCGGTCCCTCGGTAGGCCCTTCACGATGGCTCCCCAAATCAACGGAAAATTTATTTATTTTGATGTGTGGTGATCTTTCTTCGATTATCATAGTTTTTCATTTCTTTCTTTCTCCCCCTTGTTTTCTTTTCAATTTCTTCTTTTTCTTTGTTTCTTTTTCGATTTTTCTTCTTTTTTTTATATATTTTTTTTTCTTTTTTTTTCTCTTTTTTTTTCGAAGTGGGGAGAACATTACACATTAGAATCACCAAAAGCAAAAAGCAAAAATTATTGTGGAAAGTATTTGTGATTTTTGATAGATAATCTTGGATTGTAAAAACGGTCACAATGAATAATGGTCACCTAGGGACACGAGACACGGTAACCAAGGAGTTTTCACACCACGGGGGATCAAAATGGTCAAGTGCAAACCCCCGAGTAATCTATTTGGTAGGAAGGGTGGACCTAAGCTAGAATGTCGACAAACCAAGTATTTTAAAGCTATTCTACTAGATTCGAGTCCTACATCAAGGTGAGTAAAACTAATAAGAGAATGTAGGCTTCCAAAAATAAGCTTCAAGATTAGGTTTTCGAGAATATTTACACTACCCTAAGACACACTAAACTAGACCCTAAACGCACGAAAATAAAGAAAACAAATAAAACAAAACACAAATGAATCAATTTCCACAAGCAAGCAAACAACCAACAACCCATATGTTCATCCAAGAACCTCCAATACAATCAAAATCCCATCCTCCTTCAACAAATGCAAGGAAAAAAAGAATAAGGTGGAAAGAATATACCGGAGCGGTCTTCATCCATCTACCTCAGATTTTTGATTTTTGGCGTCCGACGGGTCATTTACCTACACAAGGGAAAAAGAGAAAACAACACAAAAACAAATATATATACACAAACTAAACTAAAATAAACTAGACACACTAAAAAAAAACTAGAAACAAAATCTTTTTGGATCTTTGAGATTTTTGAAATTTTTATGGTTTTTAAATTTTTGAAAAGAGCTAAGCTAAGACTCCTCCCCACACTTGAACCTTGCATTGTCCTCAATGCAAAATGCAAGATGGGAAGTTGTAGGAAAATAGAAAGAGCTAGGGAAAAGACTAAGGGAAAATAAAAATAAATAAATAAATAAATAAAACTAAGATAATCTAAGAGAAAATAAAGTGATTAATTAAAAATTTGGATTTTCAAGTGGTGCTTTAGTGTAATCAAGTCACTAAAGCACCGGGAGCAAACATTTTGGATTTTTCAAATGGATTTTTGGTGTAATCACGTCACCAAAAATCCGGGAGAAAACATTCGGATTTTTCAAAAATGGAAATTCGGTGTAATCACATCACCGAATATCCGGGAGCAATAATTTTGGATTTTTCGAAAATGGAAATTCGGTGTAATCACATCACCGAATTTCCGGGAGCAATATCTTACTCTCATCATTCCTTACTAACAACATATCAAGGTTCCACCACACAAAATTTCACCACACGAAATTTCACCACACAAAATTTCACCACACAAAATTTCACCACACAAAAAATCCACCACATCCTCTAGCATAAACCTTGACCCAACATCACTACACTCACCGTCCCATTCACATCACCGCTCTCACCCACATCACCACTCTCACCCACCTCTTACCGTTCAAAACGACCACTCTACTCCTCAACGATCACCGACACAACCTAAAGCCACCTCCCCACACTTAAACCTTATCATGAAGTTCATTGGGGAGGGGGGAAACGAGAAAAGAAGCTATCGAAAAAGGAATTTACCGAATTCTCAATTCGGTTAATTGATCCCATTGCTTCCTCATGTTGTTGTCGGGATGTTGTACGGAGTTCCTCGATGGACCTACGGTTCTCCTCATGGTTTGAGGTCACAAGGTCCGAAAGTGAGGAGATTTGGGCACTAAAGGCGGACATGTCCCAAGGGGCATAGCCCGGTTGTTGGTAACCTTGCCCAAATCCAAATGGTGGTGGTTGGCCATAGCCGAATTGTTGACCGGCATTCGACGAAGATGGGCCGGGTTGATGCAAAGATGGGCGAGGTGGCTCTAGGATTCGACCCTCCTCTTCCTCCTCAATGTCCTCAGTCTCGTAAATAATGCGGGAGGGGTCGTGGCCGTAGTTGGCCGGGTTCCAATTGGCATTAGTGTTTCCACGAGTGTATTCATTCATTCGAAGAGGCATTCCTCAATTTTCCCGTCTATGAATTGTGACATGAGGTGGATCCGGGAGTAAGATGGATCGAAGTGGGGTTATGAAGAATCGAATTCGGGTTATCCCTTCAATTGAGACGGTTTTGATGGTGGCCCAAAGGTAATCAAGGTCAATGTATGTTCCACCTAAAGCTCGAGGTTCCGGTTCTCGGTTCATGCCTAATCCTTGGGCTATCAAGGTCACTAGGCCTCCACCCACTACCGTTGGAGGGTTGCTTAGGTTCATGGAGTAAAGGTGCATGACGACGGCCTTAGTAAAATCCACGGATAGGGGCCGATGGGTCAAGACCTCCATAAGCGATTGACACGCTATAGCACTAACCCGGTGGTGGGATTCATACGGGCCTATGAGGATATTCGAGAAAAGGCGCAATACGTAACGAAGAACGGGATTCTTCACCTCACTAAGGGTTGTAGCCCTAGCCTCATATTCTTTACCGCTCCTAGATATCTCCTCCCAAAATCTTCCTTTTCTTTAAGCACGGCGGATTTTCGGGAGGCCTTTCCCGGGGCAAGATGGATGAAATTTATGCCGAGAATTTGGGCCAATCGGTCTAAACTCAAGGTAATTTCGTTACCTAAGAGTTGGAATGTTATGGAAGGATTTGGACCCGAGGTCTCGGTCGAGAGTGTAGCAATGAATTCACATGTCAAGGATTGGTAGGAATAAGCATGCATAAACCCAATCGGACAATTAAACCTAGTGAGCAAAACTTCTAATTCACTATCAATTCCCATAGCCATGGCGGTTTCTCGGTGAAAAAACCGAGTTGGGTCAAATGGTAATTTTAGAAGTGCCTTGTATTTAGCCCGTTGTTTTTCGGTGCGGAAACTCACATTTTCATGCTTATATTTGTGTTGATTCACAAGTTGTCGAACTAGGACGGGATTTGAAGAAGAAGAGGGAGCATCCATACCTGATGAAAATGGTCTTTTTGGGGCCATTGATGGATGCTAGCTTGATGATCAGACAAATAAATTCGCTTCTAGCCCGTCTTCAATCCATGTCCAACCCGGAAAGTGTCCGGAATCAATCAATGAGGATCTCAAAATGATTAGCACGGTTCAAATAGCCGTTCTTCAAAAGATGGGTTCAATTGAAGGTGTAAAAATGGCTAAAATAACAGATCTAGGAATTCGGTGATGGTGAACTTTTGGTGTTTATTCTTGGTTTTGCATAGTATGGAGTGAAGAGGAAGTGATAAGGAAGAGAATGGTGCAAAAATTGGAGAATTTGGGTTGATTTTGAAGGATTTATGACAAAATTTGGGTGAAGGTATAATGGGGGTTTAATGGAGGTGTTTGAAGGTATGAAGATGTGAATTGGGGAAGATGAAGATTGGTTTAAAGGTAAGGTGTTTGTTGTGGGGGTGTTAGTAAATGATGATGATGATGATGATGATGATAATAATAATAATAATAATAATAATAATAATAATAATAATAATAATAATAATAATAATAATAATAATAATAGTGATAGAGTAGTATGATGGGGGGTGTCGGTTTAGTGGTCCGTGTTTATTTTTTTTTAAATTTTTTTTTAAAGTTACGCACGGTCACTGGGTTACGCACGGTGCAATACGCACGCTGCCTTCTTCCTGTATGAGTTACGCACGGTGCATCGTGCGTAACTCAATCTGCCCTTGTTTTCTCATTTTTTCGATTTTCGGCCCTCCAAATCCATCCCAAGCTGCACCAAACCCTTAATCAGGCTCCAAAGACGATGTACTTCGTCTCAAAAGTGCTCCTTCAAGAAAATCCAATAAAGAAGAAGAAGAAAAATGTCAAGAATCGGGGTTGCCTCCCTCAAAGCGCCTTTGTTTAAGGTCGTTCGCTCGACCGAATGAAGTAGATGAGAATATACAACAACAATGTCTTTATGAATGAGATTAGTTGAACTTGAGTGAAGCGATTTCTCTTTGGATTGGTTGGCCGACGAAATAGTGCTTGAGTCGGCTACCATTGACTTTGAATGTTTCCTCATTCCCCTTGATCTCCACTGAGCCATAAGGGAATACTCTTATAACCTTGAACGGTCCCGACCACCTCGACTTGAGCTTCCCCGGGAATAGCCTCAGTCTTGAATTGAAGAGGAGAACTAACTCGCCTTCTTTGAATTCCCTTCGTACCAAGTTCTTGTCATGGAACTTTTTGGTCTTCTCTTTGTAGATCTTTGCATTTTCATATGCATGGAGGCAGAATTCATCAAGCTCATTTAGGTCGAGTAATCTCTTTTCGCCCGCTTTCTTCATATCCAAGTTGAGGTGCTTGATAGCCCAATATGCCTTGTGTTCCATCTCGACGGGAAGATGACAAGCTTTCCCGTATATGAGACGAAATGGGGAAGTTCTGATCGGAGTCTTGAAGGCCGTGCGATATGCCCATAGGGCTTCATCAATTCTTAATGCCCAATCTTTCCTTGACCGGTTGACCGTTTTCTCAAGAATCGCCTTGATTTCACGATTGGAAATTTCCGCTTGTCCATTTGTTTGCGGATGATATGCAAGGCTCTTCTTGTGTTGGATCCCATACTTCTTTAGCACGGTGGCCAATGTCTTCTCAAGAAAATGTGTGCCCCTATCACTAATTAAGACCCTCGGGACTCCAAATCTCGGAAATATCGTCTTAATCAAAAGCTTCATTACCGATTTTGCATCACATGTCTTCGTTGGGATTGCCTCCACCCACTTACTCACATAATCCACCGCCACTAGGATATACTCGTTCCCACAAGAGGAGGGGAAAGGACCTTGATAATCTATTCCCCACACATCGAAAATCCCGACCTCGAGCATATATTGTAGTGGCATCTCATGTCGCCTTGATATGTTCCCGCTCCTTTGACATTTGTCACAACTCTTGACGTAGGCGGCTACGTCATGGTAGATGGTGGGCCAATAAAATCCGCATTGTAGGATCTTGGCGGAAGTCTTCATCGAGCTCGCGTGGCCGCCACAAGGCATGTCGTGACAATGCATTATAATGGACCTAGTTTCTTCGTAGGGTACACATCTTCGGATTAGACCATCGGCGCTTGATTTGTATAAATTGGGATCATCCCAATGGAAATGCTTCACATCATGGAACAACTTCTTCTTCTTGTGGGAGTCGTAGTCTTGGGGCACAATTCCCGACACAATATAGTTCACATAATCGGCATACCATGGAAATTCCACCATTGAAAGAGCTAGTAGGTGGTCATCTCGAAGAGAATCGTCCATGGGAATGTCCGGATCACGGTCATCGATCACTAAACGAGATAAATGGTCGGCGACCACGTTTTCCGTTCCTTTCTTGTCCCGGACCTCAATATCGAACTCTTGGAGTAGTAGAACCCACCGGAGCAAGCGAGCTTTAGAATCCTTCTTCGCCATAAGATACTTCAAGGCCGAATGGTCGGTGTGGACAATAACTTTTGATCCCACAAGGTAGGATCGGAACTTCTCCATTGAATATACTACCGCCAAAAGCTCTTTCTCCGTTGTGGTGTAGTTTGCTTGGGCGGAGTCGAGCGTCTTGCTTGCATAATAGATCGCATGGAGTTTTCCTTCCTTTCTTTGACCTAAGACCGCCCCAATGGCGAAATCACTTGCGTCACACATGAGCTCGAAGGGGATATTCCAATCCGGTGCTTGGATAATGGGGGCCGAAATGAGAGCATTCTTCAACCTATTGAAGGCATCAAGGCAAGCATTAGACATGATAAAGGGAACATCATTGGCGAGAAGCTCCGTCAAGGGTCTAGCTACCTTGGAAAAATCTTTAATGAAACGGCGGTAAAATCCCGCGTGACCAAGGAAGCTACGTACCCCTTTGACATTGCTAGGTGGAGGCAATTTTTCAATTGCCTCAACCTTCGCCCTATCAACTTCTATTCCCCGGTTAGACACTACGTGTCCTAGAACTACCCCCTCCGTCACCATGAAGTGACATTTCTCCCAATTTAAAGTTAGGCCGGTTTCTTTACACCGTTGTAGGATCTTGTCAAGGTTTTCTAAGCAATTTTCGAATGAAAACCCTACAACGGAGAAATCGTCCATGAAAACTTCAAGGGTCTTTTCTACAAATTCGGAGAAAATAGACATCATGCAACGTTGGAACGTACTTGGCGCATTACATAACCCAAAGGGCATACGACGGTAGGCGTATACCCCATAGGTACAAGTGAATGTTGTCTTCTCTTGATCATCGGGATGGATCGGGATTTGGAAAAATCCCGAAAATCCATCCA
This sequence comes from Agrostemma githago, assembly GCA_958450325.1. Taxonomy (NCBI): domain Eukaryota; kingdom Viridiplantae; phylum Streptophyta; class Magnoliopsida; order Caryophyllales; family Caryophyllaceae; genus Agrostemma; species Agrostemma githago. Next base: position 24,331,647 of record OY288239.1, on the reverse strand, counting down.
AATAACAAAAGTAAGAATGTTTGGCCAAGCGTTCCAACATTTGGTCTATGAAAGGGAGGGGGAAATGGTCTTTCCGGGTGGCTTTGTTAAGTTGACGATAGTCTATGACCATGCGCCACCTGGTAACCGGTCTAGTAGACACTAACTCACCCTTATCATTTTTAACAACCGTCGTCCCACCTTTCTTAGGGACGACATGAACGGGACTTACCCACTTACTATCCGAAATTGGATAAATGATATTAGCATCAAGGAGTTTTAGCACCTCCTTCCTTACCACCTCGGCCATGGCCGGATTGAGATGTCTTTGACGCTCAATAGATGAGGTGCTCTCATCTTCCAAGAGTATACGATGAGAGCATAAGGCGGGACTAATACCGCGAATATCATCAATAGTGTACCCAATGACTTCTCTATATTTTCTCAAAACTTCCAACAAGTCATGTACTTGATGGTCATTGAGTGCACTATTGACAATAACGAGGTATGACTCATTAGGACCTAAGAAAGCATATTTAAGAGATGAGGGAAGAGGTTTCAACTCCACTTGAGGAGGCGTAGATCTCTCCTCATATAACCCTTCCTTGGCCAAGCTTTCTAGTGACCTTGTGGTGCATTGCTTCAAAATTGAGTCCATAGCTAGAGCATATTCCATAGTATCCATTTCCGAATTCCCGACAATGGACTCTTCAAGGACATAATGAGCGTCTTGCTCCATGGTAGACTCTTCAAGCCTTTGCACTTGGTAGCACGATCCAACATCTAAAGGCTCCTTCATGGCCTTCTCAAGTGAAAATTCCATCTTGTCGTCCCCGACTTGAAGTGAGATCTTACCATTCTTGACATCTATAAGAGCTCCCCCGGTGGCTAGGCATGGACGACCAAGTATAATGGGAATCTTGGTGTCTTCGGGGATGTCCATAATATAGAAGTCACACGGGATGATTAAGTTCCCGACCTTGATTGGCACATCCTCGGCTACTCCCATTGGATACTTAACGGAACGATCCGCTAATTGAAGAGATACTCTAGTGGGGGCTAGCTCAAAACCTTCAAGCTTGTTAAAGATGGAAAGGGGCATAAGGCTTACACTTGCCCCTAGATCACAAAATGCCTTCTCAATATTGATAGAACCAATCGAGTAAGGAATAGTAAAGCTCCCGGGATCTTCCAATTTTTGTGGCAACTTGTTTAAGAGAACGACACTACACTCCATTGAAAGACTTACCGACAATTGCTCACCATATGACTTCTTTGAAATGATATCCTTCAAGAACTTGCCATAGGAGGGGATGTCCTTAATGACCTCAAGAAAAGGGAGTGTGATATGCATGCTCTTCATCATCTCCAAGAACTTACCATACTTTTGCTCAAACTTGATTCTAGCTAATCTTTGAGGAAATGGTATTGGTGGCACATATGCTTTGACTTCACTAGTTGCCTTTGGGGTTTCTTTTGCAATATGGTCTTCAACAATAGGTGATTTGTCAACAACCACTTCATTTGAACTCTCTTTTTCACCATTCGCTTCTTCACTTACTTCATCTTCAACATTGGTCTTTCTCTTCTTGCTAACCACAACTTCATCTAATATGCGCCCATTCCTTAATTGAATAGCATTCAATTCGCCTTTACCTTTAGGATTTGCCTTAATGCCTCCCGGAAATGTCCCACTTGACATGGTCAACTCGTTGACTTGATTCGCGAGTTGTTGTATTTGATGATCGGAGATTCTTTGGGCATTTTGGACTTGACTCTTCAATTGAGAAATAGAAGATGTAGTCTCCTCATGGCGTTGGTCTTGGCGTTGAATGAAACTATTTTGAGTGCTCATCATTTGCTCCATAAGTATCTCCAAATTGGATTTTGGTGGTGGAGCTTGTTGTTGCACAACTTGTTGTTGTTGTGGGACTTGTGCAAGTTGTTGTTGTTGTGGGACTTGTGGTATAGGAGAAATGAAGGGTGTAGGAGTTTGAAATGGAACTTGAAATTGATTTTGGAGAGGAGCTTGAAATGGAGTGGTGTTGAATGTTGGTCTTGCTTGGAAGTTTCTTGCTTGAAAACCCGATGTATCTTGTGCTTGGAAGTTGAACCCTTGATTAAAGCCTTGATTTGGCCTTTGGAAATTTTGATTGAATGTAGTCTTTTGTTGATTGAATGGAGTTTGGAAGTTCTTGTTCCCATAAGGTAGGAACGCTCTTTGACCTTGGTGATATTGATTGTTGTTGTTGTATGCTTGCCTTTGGATTCCCATATGCCATTGGCTTGCTCCATTGTAGTAACAACACAACACTCCGCGGCATCATGACTTGGACTTCCACACAACTCACAAGAGAACTCATTGATCTCCTTAGAAGAACTTGATCCCCCTTGCTTGAATTGAGAAAGTTGCTTTGTCAAATTATCGATCTTTGCATTAAGAGCATTCAAGGTCTCACTATTATCTTGCTTCTTCAACTTCCTCCTATCCCCACCCCAATGATGATTATTGGAGGCCATCTTCTCAATGATACCCGTAGCCGCGGTGTGGTGTACTAGATCAATAGCACCACCGACCGCCGCATCCAATCCCACTTGATATTCGGGACGCACACCATTGTAGAATGTGAGGATAACCACATGAGGGGCTATGCCATGATGAGGGCATTGTCTTAGCAATTCCTTGAACCTCTCCCATGCATCATAGAGGGATTCATGGTCTTCTTGGGCAAAGTTGGTTATATCATTTCGGTACTTCGCCGTCTTGCCCGGTGGAAAAAACTTCAACAAGAAAGCCTTGGATAATTTATCCCAAGTATCAAAAGAACCGGCCGGTTGACTTCTTAGCCACTCCTTAGCTCTCCCATTCAATGAATAAGGGAAAAGTCTCAAGCGAATATCTTCATCCGAGGCTCCATTGATCTTGACATTATCGCAAGCTTCCAAGAATACATTAATATGCTCATTGGGATTATCAAGAGGTAACCCAGAAAATTGATTTTGTTGCACGAATTGAATAAGAGTAGTCTTGATCTCAAAATTATTTGCTCCAATTGCGGGCCTCGTAATACTTGATTGCGACACCACTTGGGGTGTCGATTCCTCTCGTATAGACGCCATAATAGGAGGAGAAGGGGGTCTCGGAGAATTAACTTCTTCCTCGGACTCAATTGTTCCTTCGGATCTAATTTCTTCTTCGGATTCGGAAATGATGGGAGGTGAAGGTGGTGGCCCTTGATTTCTTCTTCTCTCGGCGTTGTATCGCCTTGCCGTAGCTTCAATCTCGGGATTCAACAAATGAATTGGTGAGAGCCCAAGAATCCGCCTACTCATGCAAAACAATACACAAACTAGAAAGTAGGAGTTAGATCACAGGCAAAGGCACACCGGGGTGTGCAAAGTAACCAATGACTTAGTCTAAACGCAAGAATAAAAACTACTAGTACCGCTAACACTCCCCGGCAACGGCGCCAAAAACTTGTTGGGGTTTTAATTACCTCGCAAGCGCACGATATAATCGTTGCACTAGAAAGGGTCGGTCCACAAGGAGTGTGGTGATTCCTAGTCGTTTTAATCCTAATTGTTTATCTAAGTCGATAGAGATTGGTGATAGAAGACTAAAGCTAGATGAATGAATATTAACTAAGACAAGAAACTACTAAAAAGAAGATGAAACTAAATTAAGAAAAGATGATAACTAGAGAAATAACGATTAATCAAGAATAAAAAGGACTAGGGAACGATGTCGCTTCAATCCACCTAAATCACATCAAAGTATATCGTGTATCGAAGGAATCGGGATTAAGGGCAAAGTTGTATCGTCTAGGTCGGCCACCTCCCTCCCGGGTTCGTGTCCGGCTTAATTTCCCGTGATAAACCCCAAACCGACTCAAGTCAAAAAGGTACGCATACTAGTGTGAAGGATACCACGCTAGACACCACTCCCGTGTTCGATCTAGTACGGTAAGGCAAGATAGAGGGTCAAACCGGTCACCTATCCTAATCGACTCCCATCGATGACCAAGGGATTGGGACCGTCTCAAACTCCTAAACCAAGGCAATCCAAAATCCTCAACACCACTTCACCCAATTACCCAATTCAATCGATACAAAACATACAAGAGGCACGGTTTAGGCGAATTTAGGCTTCATCGACCCCTAGTGGGTGACTACTCACTAATCATGACTAAATTGATGGAATTAAGTATAAAGGTGGAGTCTTTAACTATGAACATTGTTGTAAATTGAATTATACTACCAATTATAATAAAGTGGTCAAATTGGAATAATCTAATTGGGGGTTTCTAATACTAACATGAAATTCATAAACATGAACAAAGTGAGAGAAACTAAATTAATAGCAAACTATAGTAACAAACAAAGAAAAGGGAAGACTAAGATGAACTAACAACTTAACAAGAAAAACTAAGAATTAACAAGTAAAGCTAAGAACTTGAAGAAACAAGGAAAAACAAAACTAGAGTAACAAAAATGAGAAAATAACAAAATTAAAGCAAAGGAGAAGTAAAAATTACCCACTTAAAGAGGATGGAGAGATTAAGAAGAATAAATAATAATAATCATAAAAAGCTTGAATCTTGGTCAATAAGGAAGATGAAGATCTTCAAAGACTACAAACCCTCTCTAAAACCCCAAAGAATTCAAAATGTATAACTTGTGTAATGAAAACTTCAGTGGCCCAAAAAAAATGATAAGATCGAGTATTTATAGTTCTAATTAGGTTACACAAAACCGGGCCAAAAACAGGGGAAAAATACAGAGCCGGAGTTGCGCACGGTCGGACCGTTACGCACGGTCCGAAACGCACGGTTGCTTCTTTCTGCTTGGGTTACGCACAGTGGATCGTGCGTAACTTGATCTGCCCTTATTTTCCTGTTTTTGGTCCTCTATGCGCTTGTCTAGGCTCGAACTCGGGTCGCTTGCTCCCTTTTACTCGGGCGTGCTCGATTTCATCGTTTTTGACACGGAAATGCCTAAAAACAAGTAACAAACACAAAAAAACCGAGTAATACAAAATATAGATGAAACAAGCCAAAATGCCTAAGAAAACACGATTAATCGAGGCTAAATAAACGTCAAAATAGTGTGAAAATACGGTCAATAACGGAGTTATCAATTCAATTGTGGTGTGCCAGGAGGAGTCCATTGTGATACTATGCCACAATATTTTAGGTGTGAATCAAATTCATTATTTAGGTATTCACCACCACGATCGAATCGTAGTACTTTAATCTTTTTATCCAATTGGTTCTCTACTTCACTTTGAGACTCTTTGAACTTTTCAAAAGCATCGCTCTTGTGCCTCATTAAGTAGACATACCCATATCTACTTAAGTCGTCGGTAAAAGTAATGAAGTAGTTGTAACCACCCCTAGCGGTGATAGTCATTGGGCCACACACATCGGTATGTATAAGGCCCAATACCTCACTTGCTCGTGTTCCTTTACTTGAGAAAGGAGCACGAGTCATCTTGCCCAAAAGGCAAGACTCGCATGTGCCATAAGATTCGTAATCAAACGATTTGAGAAGTTTCGTTGAAACAAGTCTCTTTATGCGTCGTTCGTTTATGTGTCCTAAACGACAATGCCAAAGGTAGGATTGATTAGGTTCACCCGCTTTGAGCTTCTTGTTTTCTACATGATATATATCATTAACATTATCTAGAACATAAATACCTCCGATAGACGTAGCTTTACCATAAACCATGTCATTAAATGAAAAAGTACAACAATTGTCCCTAATCATAAAGGAAAAACCTTCCATATCAAGTACGGAAATGGAGATAATGTTCTTGGTTAAAGTTGGTACGAAATAACAATTATTCAAATACAACTCAAAACCACTAGCTAGAGTGAGTACATAAGTGCCTACGGATATAGCGGCTACTCTAGCTCCATTTCCCATGCGTAGGTCCACATCACCCTTGGCTAGTGCTCGCACGTCCCTCAGCCCCTGTAAATGATTACAAAGGTGAGAACCACATTCGGTATCTAATACCCAAGTGCAAGTGCAAGTATAGTTAATGTCTATCATATAGAGAGAAGTGAGGACAATACCTGACGGAGTCTCACTCTCGTCTTTCTTGTTCTTCAAATCTTTCAAATATTTGGGACAATTGCGCTTCCAATGTCCTTTGCCATTACAATAATAGCAATCGGCGTCGGCATGTTTGTTAACCTTAGCCTTAGGTTTGCTATTCTCAATAGCTTTCCCTTTGTTCTTGTCTTTTCCTTGTCTCTTGAATTTGGTCTTACCCTTGTTTTTACCCTTTTAAACCCCAAGATTGAGATTCTTCATTTTCATGGAGAGCATGTCTCTCTTCTCACTCCCACTAGCCTCCATGTCCCTCTCCGCTTGGTTGAGGAGTGCATGAAGCTCTTGGAAACTCTTGTCCATGCCATGCATATTGTAGTTCACCCTAATTTGGGAGAACTTGGAGGGGAGTGAGTGAAGAATGCGACCTATCGCAAGCTTCTTGGGAATGCTACACCCTAGACGCTCTAGAGTGTCAATATGCTCAATCATCTTGAGCACATGAGGACCAACTTTTTGACCCTTTTCTAGCTTACCCTCGAAGAATTTCATCATAGCTTCATATTGACGGATGTCGGGTGATTGAGAAAAAGCCGTCGTAACCCTTGAGAATATCTCATATGCATTAAGGGTAATATATTGAAGCTTGAGTTTTGGAGACATTGACCATATCAAGACATTCTTGATATCGTTAGATATCTTCAAAAACTCCTCATAGGCGGTCCTTTGTGCCGCAGTGGCTCTAGGACCGGGTTCATTGGGTGGTGGCTCGTTCAAGTAACGAATGACGTTGTCGGACAACGCCGCACCTTTTATGGTTGACTCCCACTCGATGAAATTACTTCCATCGTCTTTCAAGATACATTTGTCCATAACGGACCTAAGCCAAGAATCCTTTCCGAGTTGAATGGTTGCATTGGTAGCCATAGCGAATTATTAATACTACAACAAAATTTAGGAAATATTAACATCCATTGTTATATAATTTACTTGTAAAACAATTTTAACAAGTCACTCATATAATGACCCCTCACGAAATTATATAAGTGATTCCGAGACCCGCATTTAGATAAGAACTAACATCGCATGCAATCCTTATTTAAAAACGGTAAGTCAATACTCGACCAATTCTACTCTAGAACTCTCGGTTGACGGATTTCAACCAAATCCATCTCCTAGCCCCGAAATAACTCTTATCTCGTTGAGTCCAACCCAATCTTGGCATGTGATCTTATCACCCTACTTACCCAAGGTAAAAAGGGGTCCACGTTGTGGTTGCCCTAATGAACAAGGGGTTCATAGGTGCTTTAATTGGTAAGGCTATATCTCAATTGTTACTATGCATGTGAGAGGTCTTGTCAATATTAAGTTACTAATCACTTATAAGTGAACTAAGTTGGTGATTACGTAAATTGGTGAATTGACAATCGAAAAATAAAATGCAAGATTGGCGATTTTGGCATGAGCGAATATAAAGCAAGCATCAAACAAAATAAATCCTAGTATGGGCATCTAGCTAATCTAATTAACTAGACTATTACAAAATCGGAAACCAACTTCTTGGTCCCTGACCTCTTCAAAGGAACATTTCCAAAAGGCACCGTCTATTGTCCACCGTCTTGGGTAATCTCCATCTTCATAATAATTAATTACAAATGATACAAATGAATACATAACATTCCTATTATACATTTGTATAAATAAAACTATTAATAATTACAAACGGGCGATACGAGATTGCAATTAATTACAACCAAATCGATATTCCCTTACATTACGGGTAATACCGATTAAAATACTAGGCCATACTAGGTACAATCTTGCAAAATAATCAATAAAATGACATTCATTCATTCGACAACATTATAATAAATAAAATGCTGTAAAAATCATGCCAAAATCGCCCTATAATATATCAAGTTCATCCTAGCTCGGTTTTTATGGAATTTATCGATTTTTAACCATTAAAAATCATTAATCAACACTTAATTCTCAATTAAGCTCAAACTAATTTTTCCAAACCAATTTGGAATTTCAAGAATTAGTCTCCACTAATTTGAAAAATATAGAAAATTAGTTTGAATTGATTTAATTTGCTAATTTAATCGGTAAATGGTCAATTTTATGAAATAAATTCAAATTAAATCATAAAATACCCAAAAATAAAAAATAAAAATTTTTGTACATTCTGGAACATTTCCAGGAACTCAAAAAATTAAAAATTTGTCCACAAAGATTTCGGAAAAATTTGGAACAAATAAATGCATGTTTATCGATTTTTATCCAATAAAAACAATAAACATCCCAAAAGGACAAAATAAATTTCAAAAATTTACAAATATGTCCTTAAACATATGATGAAATGTACAAAAAAATATCATGCCCAAAAACAACATGCAACTATTTTTAGTTAACTTTTAACATCAAATAGGCATAAAAACTCGGTTTTTAAGGCATAAATGATTATAAATTAGCAAATTAATTCCAAAAATTACCAAACTCGACCACAACCATTTTGAGGTCATTAGGTATGCATGTACCCAAAAATTTAGTGTGAAACAAATTTTCACACATAAATTTCGGTTTTTACAAAGTTATCATATAACAAGAAAAAATTGTCAAAAATCGACATGCATGCAACAACAAAGCTCTGATACCACTTGAAAGGTTCATAACCCTCTAATTAGACTCCTCTAATTAGTTACTAAATTACTTGTTAATTTAGTATATAAAGATCTAGTTACATGCATGACATAAAATGACGAAAACTAGATACAAGAAGAGATTTCCGTACATAAACAAAGAGGAACGAAATAATGGACACAATAAGAAAACTCCTTTTCTTATTGTTCTTGAGCTTATATTAGTATGGATGATCCTCCAAAATCTTGAATCTCCAAAGTAGAAGATCTCCTTCTAGTTGCACCAAGATTCAACCCAAATAATCACTATTATTATTAACTAGATAATAGTAGTGATGAACCTATACTAATATTATGAATATTACTATTTTAGTATAAAGATGAGTATTAGTATGAGAGTGTTTTGGAGAAGAGGTAAAGCAAAAACTAATGAATCAATGGGGTTGAAAAAGAGAACAAAATGTTCCCTTATATCAACCCCAAAAAACCGACCACCCTTATATTAGGGAAGACCAATTGCATTATTTTATTTGCATGCTTAAGGTCTAGGGTCTAGTGTAATAATTACTATCATTCATGCATGCACATAAATAAGAACAACCATTATTGCCCTTATTTTACTAGTGTGCCATATACATGTACATAAAATGGGTCCATTTTATTTTTGTCATTTGTCATACAAATGCTTATGTGTGACATGATCAATTATCTCATATAATTGATCACATCAAATAAATAATATACTCTTAACTCTTTAAGTAGTAAATTACTATTATATCTATATATAATAGGTCCCATAATAATAATAATTACTTAGCTAAATTTACAACTTCTTGTAAATATTAATGGCTAATTATCACTACCCATGAAAGCATACAAAATCTCAACTAATTTAGTAATTAACGTTTAAATACTAAACTAGGTCTTATTTAATCGTATTAATAAGATGTGAAATTTATTCAGTCAATTATCTTATAATAGACTAATAAACTTAATCTGACTGAGTTCTAAACTCTATCTCCAATAAATAACTCTCATTACAAAGCATATATCAAATATATACGCAAGGAACTGATTAACTGTATCAAATACAAATAATTAGTTTTCTATTTGGGTCTCATCCTATAGGTGTGACCGAAAGGGATCAGTTGATCACCGCCGTCTTACGACAATAACGTCTAACTCTAGTCAGCAGAGCGTTATCGATTTACGTTAATCAATTGACGTGGAGTATCGATGTACTAATTATCCCAAGTATATTCCGTCCATGAGATTTAATATATCAATGCACTATTGTGGAGGACACTTGCTCCAACAGTGATGACCCCTCAAGACAAAATTGACAAGGTGAGTGAAAAGGAACGTAATACTTGGGAAAAAGAGGTAGATGCCTTAGAACTCGCCTTGAATGGGAAATTGGAGGAGCCAATTAGGGGATATGGAGATGCTATGCTAGACCAAACCATCGAAGGCCTTGAGTCTCTTCATGGTGAGAATTCTAGTAAGAATGACGATGAGGTCTCCCCTAAAGCCTCCAATGAAGAAAACTTGATGCCTTCCCCTCCTTTATCGCACTCGATTTCAAGTCCCTTGTCTTGTGAGACGGTTGATGAAGTGGATCCTTGTCGGGCGGTGGAAAAGAATTCTATTCTTGACCACGTAGAAGAAGCAACCCTCTTTGGGTGTGATCTCCCAACTCATAATGCCAAGCTTGTCTCTAGACCACTATATCTACCGGATGGTCATAAGAGTCGTTGCTATGTTGGTTTGGAAGACCCGGAAGATCACAAGAAACCCGAGCGTAATGGATTAGATGATTGCTTCTTGACTCCGACTTGGAAACTCTTGTTGATGGCTAGGATCGACCACATGAGCGTTAATGAAGATGTTGCTAGGGCATTTGATTTACTCCTCCGAGCTCTTGATGGCTATGGAGGCGTAGATGGTGAGAGTATCTTATTGTAAATATTTTTTTCCTTTTCTTTTGAGCTTGTGTATTAGTGTATGTTTGTTTGGATAGTTTGGTTTCTAGGACTTTTAGTTTTTGTGGAATTCTTGTAATTTGGAATTTTCTTGAGTGATGTGAGGGAGGGATCTTTGATGTGTTTATTGAGCTTACTTGATATGTTTGAATTGAAGATGAAGAGTTTAGAGAAGGGTATTGATGATAGAAGCTTCAAGGCTTGGTGGAGGAAGTCGGTTTTTGAGCTTTTTGTAAGCTTTTGGGAACGGGATTTTGGACCCCGAAGTTGTATTTGTTTTGTGGGTGGAACTAGTATTGAAAGAAGGCTTCAAAGGCTCGGGAGAGATGCCATCCCGACCGAGATGGGTGTCATCTCGGCCGGGATGAAGTAAGCCACAAAACAAGAGCTTCTGATGTGCCATCCCGACCGAGAAGAAGAACTTCCTGACCGGGAAGGACCCTTCCCGACCGAGATGGAGCCATCTCGACCGGGATGGTCTCCTGCAACCCTCATTTGCCTTTGCTTCTTCATTTAAGCCCCACCCAACCACTTTATACCCCCACCCAACCTCCCTACTCACCTTAGCCTCTATCATTTGACCTTACACTTCAATTATACACCTTCATCTCATCTTCTCATCACTATACACTGAGTTTTCCCAAAATCCCAACCTCATTACACCTAAGCAAGCCCGATACTTGAGACTACATTGAGGAAGGGGTGGAATATCGATGAAGACAAGCAAATGTGCCGATAATGATCATTGAGACGATGGAGTTGGTTGAGTTGCTAACCGTTTGGTAAGGCGACTCTCCTTTCTTTTCCGTCTTTTATTGCTAGTCTTTCTTTGTATGTCCCCTTTCCCTTTTATGTATTTGGTGTCATGGTGGCCCTCGGGGCCTTGGTGGTTGTTGCTCCCGATTCTCGATGATGTGATTACATCGAGAGTCATTTGAAAAATCCAAATTAACAAGTTCTTTCACTTTTTCGTTGTTTTTATTTTCTTTTGGTTGAATTTAATCGGATTTAAGCGGAATCCGGGCTAGATGACTTGATTACACCTAGCCCTCCCCTCCTATTTCCTTTTATTTTCTTCTTTTTATTTCTTCCCCCATCCATATCTTTTCTCGTCTCGGCCCTTGGTGACTTGATTACACCCCGGCCGGACAAATTCAACCCTTTCCTCACTTTTATTTTCATTTTTTAGCTTTATTTTCTCGATATTTCCTTTCTCTTTAGTGTCTCCACACACTACCGATCGAGCATGAGGACATTGCTCGGTTTAAGTGTGGGAGAGCGATATATTAGTCTAGCTTTATTTTTGTAGTTTTTTCGAAAAAATCTTTAAAATCCTTAAAATTTTGAAAAACTTTCATAAAATCCAAAAAGATTTTCTTTTTGTGTCTTTTTCTTTTGTGTCCTTGTGTCGTATATTTTTTGTGTTGTGTGTTTTGCTTCCCCGAATTCCTTGTACGTTGTGTGATCGTCAACAAGTTTCGAAAAGCTCAAGACATCCGGTAATATCCCTTCATTTCTTTCTCCTTTTTCCTTTTTGTGAAGTTTGGAGGTTGTTGTGTGATGGTGTGTGCTCGGGTGGAGCTTTTTGGAGTTTGTGGTTGATGTGGTGGCTTGTTTGGATATTTCGGGGTGGTGATTGTTTATTTTGTGTGGTTGTTTATTTTGTTTTGTTTTGTTGTTTTTGTCTCTTTTCCTTTCGTTTTCATTGTGTCTTTGTTTTGTCTTGTTTAGTTGTGTCTAGTGTGTAATAAAAGGGTTTCGAAAACCCGGTTTTGAGGCTAGTGCGCAAGTGTTTACTTTCCCTTTCTATTGATGTGAATCGAGTCTTGGACTTTAGTCTAGTAGAATGACTAAATCAATGATTTTGTTGGTTTCTTACCTTGAGTCCACCTAGTCTACTAAGGATTTACTACGGGATTTGCATTTTGACCATTTTGACCACCCACGGAGTGAAAAGGCCTTGGTTGCCGAGTCCCGTCCCTTAGGTGACCGTGTTCGAAACTGCTTTGATTAGTCCAAGTTTCTCCCCTTTTTGTGGGTTTGAAGGGAAGGACGCTCCCCGACTCACCTATTTCCCTACCTCCTACACATTTCCACAAATAAGTTGCAAATTGCTGAAAATTCTCACTTGGTTGCAAGAAATGCCTACAATATAAGATTTGTCCAAAAGGGCAAGACAAAAAAAGAATGAAAGAAAAAGAATGAAAAGAATGAAAAAGAAAGAAAGAAGAAAAAGAAAAGGCACAACAAATGAAAAACAAAATACAAAAGAAGAAAAAGAAGTGGCATAGCAACTCAAAAGCCAAATACAAAAGAAAAATGCCAAAGAAAATCATCTCACAAAAAATATCTCACCCCTTCGAAAATAAGCCTTTTACCGACTATTATCAATGAAGAGCCTACCAAAGAACTGAGTCCCTAAGAAGGATGACAGCGGTAACGGTCGGTCTTCCCTCACTTTGCAACCTTATCCACCTTTTTACTCGGACTAGTTGGGCGATTTTGGACATTGGACGACCCTCTTGGCTCATCGCTAAAGGGGGCGGGGTCTCACCTACCTACAATGTCGACTAACTCCGTGGTTCATCCTTTTTCCATCCCGCCTATCGTCCCGTGATACGTTCTTAGAAGGTTAGGAGGAACCTAGGTAAGTTACCAACGTTTTTGTTGCTTTGTCGTCATACTATTAGGGTTTTGTCCATTTCGGTTTGTATTGCTAGCTTGGGAACGTTGTCACTTGCCTTGAGTCCTTACCCGGTGTCTCTTTCACCGCTTTGTTGAGGGAAGCAGTATTTGTTTTGTCTTGGATGCAACCGATTGTTTGTTTGTTTGTGTGTTTGTTTGTTTATGTGTTTTCGTGTTCGGTTGTACCAACGGTTTTGTCGCAAGACCTCACTTGCCTTGCGGAGAGCACTTGTCCTCTAAGTGTTCTCGTGTGAGTTGAAAGGGCTTAGGGTGCGCTAATACCCGCTCGGCTAGTATTTTAGTTTTTATTAGTTTAGTAGTTAGTTCGTGCTTACCCGAGGGCGAGTAAGGGTTAAGTGTGGGGGAGTTGATAAGTGTGGTTTGTAGTGCTTATTTGCTGTGTTTGGTCCCGCTTTCTCCTGTGGAATCACTCTTTGGAGCGGTTTTAGAGGTTACTTACGCTTCTTCTGGCTTGTGTTAGGTTCCTAGGGCCAATATTGGAGAAATGGAACGATTTCGACTCGTTTCAGACACATTTGGAGCCAACGAGGAGAAGCGACGATCACTCGATGGCTTAGACTCGATCCCGAGACTTTAGGACCCATTCCCGAGGCCCTTAGACTCGATCCCGAGCACCGAGAATCGATGAAAAGACTATGAAGAGCAAATAGGGACCTTTAGGATCATATTGGAGGCCTACAAGACCCTTCCCGGGCGGGAAGAGTAGCCTTCTCGGTCGGGAAGGAGTGCAAGAAAGAAGCGTCCACTGATACTCCATCTCGGGCGAGAAGGGTGTCTTCTTGGCCGAGATGGGTCTCATCTCGACCGAGACCATCTCTTCTCGGCCGAGGTGGGCCACCTGCAGCTCCGCTTTACTTCTTTTCTTCTCCTTATTCATTGTAACCCTATATATACCCCCCTCTTGTAATCTTATGTTATGTTAGACATTACCCACTAAACCCTAGACTACTTTAGGTTAGATTAGCCTAGATTAGTAAAGATTAGTCCTTAATTAGTCTTTAATCTAGTTAGCTAATTTTGTATTAAAGGATCTCCTGAAGAATCCATCCAATCTTGACAACATTGGTGGAAGTTTTGGGTGTTCTTTACATACAAGTTCTCATCTTTTCATCCTTTGTAGTTTCGTATAATCCTTCTCTACTCTTTTCTCTTAATCTTTATTGTTATTCAAGTTTTCATCTTTGTTTATGTTTGTTGTTTATACTTGTTCTTCATTATGAATGTTTCTTTTGTTCTTGTGATTGTTTCTCTTGTTTGTACTTGTTTTACTTTAGATATGTGTGAGTAGTTATCCCCTAGGGTTAGTAGGGGGATTGGGTGTTGATTAGGGATGATTAGGGTGGAAATTGGTATTGCTAGATGTTGTTCTTGTTGTTTCCAATTGTTTTGCACTCCACATGTTCGATGAAATGCTTTTGAGACTCGAGACGATCAATTCTTGTTTTTCTTGCCTCTTCTCTTGTATGTGTGTGTTTGGTTGGTTGGTTTGGTTCCCTCATTAGTAGCGAGAGCGTGGTGAGGAGACCCCTAGGCCGTTTAAGTAGCGAGAGTCCGATCGGAACCTAGGCTACGAGAGCATGCTAGTAACCCCCGTTTTCCCCTTTTGGTCTCCTTAACATCCATGAACCCGACCTAGCCCTAGTTCCTTCCTATTGATTTATTTGCTCCCATTAGTCACCAGTTTCTTGTTTTGTCTTCCTTTTTCGTGTTTTAGACTTAGGATAGTCTATAGCCATCACCCTAATTTAGCTTGTCTGGGACCTAGTCTAGAATCGTAGCACACAATAGTCCGACACCCCGTCCCTGTGGATCGACCCGACATGCCCTAGCTTCCTAGTTAGGAATAGTTGGTTATTATTCGATCGGTAGGACCCACGGCAAAATCCTTCCCGTCATCCATGGTGCGGGTAACAACCCCATGTATCCGGCATTCGACCCTGTAGATGAGAGGACGAATTTTGTTTTAAACGTGTTTATGTCACCACGGTAAACATTGGTAATAATGTAAGTCCCCTGGTATCGGTGTGATTGGCGATATATTATTATTGTACAAGTATCAAATACAAAACTTATTTGGAACTTGTACAATAAGTTGCCGGTATATCGTGATAAAACTTTTCTAAAAATAATACGGCACTTAAAACATTTCTTGCGAATTCTAAAGTTATGTTTTATCGGTTGAGCTTTTATATACTGCTATTTGATCTATGTTTGATTTAATATTTTATTCATATTAAATTTTGATAATTTACCCATCTGACGATTTGTTTTTCTATGAAATTCTTTTAAAATATTATAATCGTCAGATTGAGGAAATCTGACCACTCCTCAGACGGGCAAGGTTGGAGATAGCTCAAGATAGGACTCAAATGTATTTCTATTTCTTCATAAATTGTTACAATTAAATGTAATATTTAAGTCTTTCATAATTATTATGAAGTAATATACTTAGTTGAGAATAGTAATGACTCGGATATGTATCATGTCTTCCGTTGTTTCCTGTTATAGACTTATTTATAAAGTGTGGAAAATCCGGGTTGTTACATTAATAGTATGAGATCCAAAAAAACCGATTTCATCCGGTCATTTAAGAAGCAATTTCATTCGCGTATAATATGTCTCATACATGGTTTTACTCCTGTATTAATTAAAGTTGGTTTTATTTATGTAATACCACCCAAAGTTGATATTATTCCTGTTAAATAACCCTATTTTTTATACAAATCTTATATCTTGATTCTTAGGTGTAGATAGATTATTTTTTCCTATACAATGTTTTGTATTATTTATTTAAATTAAAAATAGATATTAAAAGTGTTAATATCACTTAATTTAATATACTCTTTCTATTCATGTTAAGATTGAATAGTTATTTACTTTTACCAGGGAGTGTTTTAAAAAAGTTGGATTCTCTCACGTCGCTCGAAAAAAGTTTCAAATATATATTTATATATGATTTCATCACCTCACTATAATTTTGCAATGTGGGACTATTTTAAGTTTGTAGTCTTACGGAGTATATATTAAAAGCTTTTTTAAAACTCAAAAGTTTTTTGTTGATATCTAAAATCGAATGATTACTAATACTCCATCACCCATCATAATTTTTTGATGTGGGATAATTTAAAAAAATTTCATAATCGATATTTAAAATCGAATGATTACTCTTATTGATAATATAAAATTTATCACCTCATCATAATCATAATTTTTTTGATATAGGATAATACTTGAGGTTTATAGTCTTAAGAACTCTTTTGAGATTCAAAAGACTTTTGGTAGATATCGAAGAACGAATGATTACTCTTATTTATGATATAGAATTTCATCATCATATTATAATTTGTCGATGTGGGATAATTTTACAACTGTTATATGTAATAAATTCATCACATAATGTGAAACAAATAATATGAAATTTATAATTTAATGAAAGCATTTTTTAACATGAATCTAATTATTTCATTTTTATAATTTATTTTACGATAATCTTTTTAAAAAATGAACTCTAAAGTTTTTTACCTAAGAATTGTAAAACATCACATTAATATAATAGATTATATATATATATATTATATTATATATTATAATAATTAAAGATTCTCTAATTGATTTTTTTTATGATACTTTCTTAAATTAAGTTTTGATGAAACGGACCAATAAGATCGCTCGAAAAAAGTTTCAAATATATATATAAATTTTTGAAGATAAATCGTTTGTATAATATTTAATATATTTTTTATTATTAATTTATTTATATATTTAGGTAAAACCATTTATTTACTGTTTTAATATTAATTTTAGGTAAAACATAATTATAAAATTTCGTTTTAGATACAATTCATAAATATAAAAAAAACAATTAGAGTATACATATATGGAGTATATAAAAATCAATTAAGATTTTTTTAAAAAATTCTAGATTATAATTTTATTAGTTAATATTTCTTTTACAATTTAAATAAATCAAAATTATCTTAACAATATCATATGATTATTTAAAATAAAACGAAAATATAAAAGAAACAAAAATACAAAAGTTTCTAAAATTGAGTTCACTAAGTTAAAGTTAAAAATTAACTAAAAGTATAAAATTACTAACCTAGCCCTACACTAACCATCCTAAGTTAAACTAAATAAAACATGCGGCGGCTTCTTATTGGTTGTGTATGAAAAACTCATACACTCTGTGTAAGTGTACCATCTTCCCTGTTAACTCCATTTGTAATTGATCTCTCAAAAAATTTAATGAGAGACCGTTTCTCAGTTAACAAAGAGAAACATAGTTGGAGTACACATTAGAAGTACAGTTAACGAATAGGTCAATTTGGTTGGATAATTATATCATTTTCTGAAAATTGTTTATATGAATATATTTAGGTTGAACAGATGGGATCGATAGGCAAGTTCATGGTGAACGAAAGAATAGGCACGACGTTTTCAACGCAAATGTTAGCTCTCCGATACCATCTGAAGATATGAGCCGCAGAGTGTCAAGGACAATGTGCACTTACGCTCTTACGAAAAGAGCGTAGAAACAAAATGGTTAAATGCATATCGACAAGACTTGTCTCCGACGAAGAGATATCTCCTACACCTTGTTAATAGAACCCCTGCAAACATAACACCAATAGACCAAAAGAATGAACATGCTAAGAGTTGGGATAAGGACCTATCCTCGACCAAACCTCGAGCAACAGTCACCAAAATAAAAGACAAATCTATGGTCAGGTCAAACTGCACCGATCGAGCGCAAAGTAGATAAAATTGCTTCACAGAGTTCGTTATTATGGCATCTTATTTATCAAGTAGGTAGAGGTTAATCAGCATTCACCCCAAAACTTTATAGGAATGTTAAAGATTAGAACATGATAGCCTTAGCAGTTCTAAACAAATGTCTGTGTTCTTTTCTACCTTACCATTTTGCTGAGGCCTATCAACAATGGATCTGTGATGCACTATGCCTTTTTTTTTTTTTTTTTAAAAAAACTCTGAAATATTTTTTTTCCATTATCAGACCTGGATATCTTAATTCTCTTATTAAATTGAGTTTGAACATAAGTTAGAAAACCTTTAATTAAACTAGGAACCTGGGATTTATTCTGAATCAAGAAATTCCAAGTAGCTCTAGAATAATCATCCAGGACATTTAAGAAAGACTTAGAACCAATTAAAGTTTGAGTCCTGTAAGACCCCATACATCAATATATATGAACTAAGTCAAAAACAATCGAGGAAAAAGTAATTGATGATGTTAGGCGTAGATACAAGTTTTACACACAAAAATGATTCTTTGCTTTGAATTGTAAAGTAGGTACATGATGTAACTTTTCAATAGAAGTATGACCAAATCTAGAATGTATGAGTTGGTTACTAGAAGAAATTCTTATTGAACTTGAACTTAAACTAGATACATCAACAGAGGGCGTAATCAGGGCCGGCCCATATGGGGTTCGGTCCGGTTCGAAAAACCGGGGCCCAAATAGGTGAGGGTCTCAATATGTACATTGTTCATACAATTTTAACATTAAGTATTAATGTGGTGTAGTTGATAGGATACATGTCTATTATTATAAAGGTTGTGGGTTCAAATCTTCTTAGTGGTAATTTTTTATTTAAGTTGCAATTTTATACTACTGTACTATATTAAGGGCCCCAGGGCCTCCAAATTTAATGGGCCGGCCCTGGGCGTAATCCTGTGCAGGTTTCCGAATCTAGAACTAGTGGCAATAACAGCATTACTTGAATATAATTGTCCTAAAAAAAACCACATTTTATCATTCAAAAACAACACTTTTACATTAGATTGATTGAGGTATAAGTCTAGCAACATATAAGAATTCTGTAGTAAAATCAGGAATATATAAAACAATATCTAAAGTAATAGCTTGATTAATCCTCGTATCACCCTATCATCTTAACAAACTTTAAAGCAGTGATCTAGCATGTTTTGTATGTGTTTATGATGGAGATTTAAGTTATATTCGGTGAAGAAAGGTGTGAAATTAGAGTGAAAATTGTCTAATTGGTTTTATTAAGTAAATTGTGCTTTATTGGAGGAAATATGGTTTTTACTTTTTAGAACTCTAATTTATTTTTATGTGATTTGGGTTCAAGACGGAGAGTGTGAAGAACAAGTCCGACTAAATTCAAGTGAAAAGTCAACGCGCAACTCGGGAAGATGGGAATTGAAGACGGAAGCGCTTTGAGTCCGTGTCAGCTTATTAGTTATTATTATTATTATTATTATTATTATTATTATTATTATTATTATTATTACTATTATTATTATTAGATTTAGGAAATTAGTAGAATTTTCTATAATTATTAGACTATATACTATTATTTTTTCATTATTCATATCAATAAAATAATCAATCAATTACGTTACTTTCATATAAAGAGAAGAGAAGAAAACCCTAAGCATGTGTAACTAATCTTTCTTCTCGGATCAAAGATTTGAAACTTTCTAGTTAATTGATTATGAGACTTTCTTAATCTCTATTTAATTACTTGAGTATTGTTTATTCCTTGTGCTAATTTTATGATTGTTGTTTGTTTAATCTTTTTGACCAATTGATTATTTCAATCTTCAATCTATTGCAATTCTTTGTGTTTGAATCCGTAATTGTTCAATTCACTAGATAAAATTGCAACCTTTAGACCTAATTATTCGTATGCGTTTCATCGTAATTG
The DNA here is from genome assembly GCA_958450325.1 of Agrostemma githago. Taxonomy (NCBI): domain Eukaryota; kingdom Viridiplantae; phylum Streptophyta; class Magnoliopsida; order Caryophyllales; family Caryophyllaceae; genus Agrostemma; species Agrostemma githago. The sequence continues at coordinate 24,311,588 of OY288239.1, read as the reverse complement.
GGTGAAGGGGAATAAACATATAATTTTAACCAATAATCGCGTGTGTTAAAGGTCGTTATTTCTATTGATTTGTTCATATCGTTCATGCTGTTATTGAGTTAAATCTAGACGCGTGGATTAGATTGCTCAATAATTAGGTTGTTTAGTATCGCGTTTTGACCTAAGTACTATTATCTACGGAACAATTGAAACTTCCAGTTTCACAATAGAATACTCAAGGATTAAATAAAGGTTAGTAGTCGATGATCAAATGTTTCACTAGTTAGTGGATTTTCTTTGAGTCTAGTCTCTTAATCATCTGAATTCATCATTAGTAGTTATTTTACTTTCGTTATCGTAGTTGTTAGACAAATCACTCACAAAACCCCCTATTATTCTTGTTACGCTTATTTATTTTAATTACACATTTGTTACATCGACTTCCCTGTGAATTCGATACCCGACTTACCTCTACTATACTTTAAAGGTAATAGGACTTAATTATTTATCTTTGGGAGCATCCGACATAGGCTCACCAAATTTTGGCGTCGTTGTCGGGGAAGGAAATAGTTAATTTTTGTGTGTTTTTTTTAGTTTAGATATTTATTTATTTATTTTTAGCTACGCTAGTATATGCATAATACTCGTTCCACTAACATTCCACTCGAGCCTTACGACTCAGAGATCGAAAGATCAATTTTCAGGTGGAGACAGGGAGATAACAGTGAATTGATAATATTTTATCAACCCAAGCCCGAAAGTGATTTAGAATCCATACCAGAATCTGTACCTGATTCTGAGAACGACACAGTTATGGCGAAAGAAACACGAACTTTGAAGGAACTCACAGCTCCTAATCTTGCGGTTCAATCGTTATGCATCACTTTTCCAGCTCTAGCCGAGGGAACAATTTTTGAATTGAAATCGGGTCTGATTCATCATCTACCCATTTTCAATGGAATGAGCGTCAAAGATCCGAACAAACATCTTTCGGATTTTCACATTGTATGTTCTAGTATGAAGCCGGTTGGTGTGACAGATGAGCAATTGCAATTGAGAGCTTTTCCTTTCTATTGAAGGGTAATGCGAGAGATTGACTATATTATCTACTGCCTAATAGTGTCACCACTTAGGTTGACATGAAAAAGGCGTTTTTGTATTTTCCACCCTCTCGATCTACTCACTTAAAAAAAGCCATTAGTAATGTGGAGCAACATACTGGAGAGAATATGTACGAGTTCCTTGAACGCTTCAAGCAACTATGCGCCGGTTGTCCTTATCATGGGTATTCTAACCACGATCTCATCTTATACTTTTGTGGTGGACTTACCCCAGAAGATGGTCGTATGGTTCATTCTGCTAGTGGTGGAGGCATAGTGAACTGGAATCCGGATGCTTGGAATACTATCACAGAGCTTTAGGAGTTCTAGGGATTTTGCTAGAAAAGATGGATGACGCGGTGTGAGCTCATTGAGTTCGAATACAAGCCTAGAAATGAAAGTTGATAGCTTAACTTCGATGGTGCATGCTATGATGGTGGGTAAGCAATCAACCATTATTTGTGGTATGTGCTCTACTTTAGGTCACCCGAGCGATCTTTGTCCTCAAATTCAAGAGGATAATTCTGAGATGTTGCATTGGATTTGGGAAAGTCAGTCCAACGATAGGAAGTGGGATCCATACTTTAATACTTACAACTCCGGTTGGAAGAAGCAATCTCACCAAGTTGGCCCTCCTAAAGGTCAATTTATTCCCCGACCACAAGGACAACAATTCATTCCGATCCACAAGGACAACAAGCTATACCACAAGAATCATCGATCTCATCGATGTCCACGAAGGATATGATTCGGGCTCTCACCGTTAGTGTTACTCAAGATCGAGCAGAGAATAAGTAGAATTTTGAAAATCTTGAGAATCAAATGAGTCAACTAGCTACCACGGTCAATCGTTTGGAAGCTAAACAGTCGAGCGGTCTACCTTCTCAAAAGGTAGAAACTCCGAAGCATAATGTGAGCGCGATTTCCTTGCGGAATGGTAGGCAATTTGTTGAGATTGAAAAGCCTAAAACCAAGCCTAAGACGGTGGTTATTCATGAAGAAGATGAGCTAGTGATCATAAGGGGAAGGTCCCCAATGAAGAGGGAAGTGGAATTGCTTCCAAGTCCAAGGAGGCAACCACGATTTTTCCGACTTATGAGCCACTCCCAGCATTTTCCGAGGCTTTGAAAGACACTAGAAAGAAGGAGCATGACACCGATATTTACAAAACCTTTCGTAGATGCGAGGTAAATATTCCTTTACTTGACCTACTTAAAAACATTCCTACATATGCGAAGTTCTTAAAAGTAATTTGTACAATCAAGAGAAATCAAAAGGAACGTAATATGAAAAGGCCTAAGGGTCAAGCTAGTGAATTTGTGTCGGTTTATTTAGGACTAAGACCCCTCCTAAATGTAGTGACCCGGGTATGTTCACCATACCTTGCACTATAGGTCATATGCGGTTCGAAAGAGCAATGTTAGATTTAGGGGCGTCGATAAATGTTCTCCCGTTCCAGGTTTATGAGTCGTTAGCACTTGGTCAAGTGGTTGTTCAACTTGCTAATCAGTCTAGTGTTGTACCTAGAGGAGTTGTAGAGAACATGATGGTCAAGGTCGATAAATTAGTCTTTCCGACTGATTTTTATGTTCTAGATATGGCACATGATGCCGATGTTATCCCAATTTTATTGAGTCGACCTTTCTTGAAGACCGCAGGAACCCAGATTGCTGTTCCTAACGGTTTCTTGACCATGGAATTTAATGGGAGGGTGGTTAAATTTGAAATTAGTCCATCTAATTTGACTAATACAGAGGTCTGTTCTCTATGTGTAATTTCTACTAACCCTCCTTCGAGAACAAGTCGGGAACCACCGGTTCTGAGCATTAATGGTGAATTGCAGGATCTCACTCCTACAGCAGCGAAGTGCAAAATTTTATGGGCTAGCCGTAAGGATGCGAGAATCCATCGAGGTAAGACCAAAGCTTGGTACGACGGGTGGATTGAGAAGAAGACGAGGAAAGATGACGACCCTCCAGTATTTCGCGTCTATCATTAGGATAATGGGTCATCTTTCGTTCGTAAGATGAAACTCTACACTGCAATTTTTTTTAAGTTTATATTAAAGTTACAGATGACATACGATAAAGTTGCATTTGTTCAAAATTGATATGTAACTATAGCATTCAGCACTTTTATCATTCTAGTGATAAAGTGCAACTCTATCACTCATCTCGTGTAACTTTAAATACTTTCTGTGTAACTCTAACACTGGAACTTAGGAACTTAAAAAAGTTGTTGACCTTATTTGAACCTACCTCTCTCTATATATATATAACAAATTAAAGTTGAATTTCCCTAAACTTAATTTACAGCTGACTAAACCCAAATGTAATCGCAATTTAATCACAAATTACGAATTACTCAAACTTAATTTTCCTAACTTTATTTCTGTAACTTAATTTCCCCAATTTAATCACAAATTATCTACCTAATCAAAATTGGGCTAAACAAACAACGCAACTCAATTGAGACCTATACAATATTAACTATCAAACTACCATAATATAATAATTGGGCTAAACAAAATTGGACAAATAGGCAAAACTAATCTACCTAATCAAAATTCACAAAATTGAGCTAATAGGCAAAACTAATCTACCTAATCAAAATTGGGTTAAACAAACAAGTCAACTCAATTGAGACCTAAACAATATTAACTATCAAACTACCGTAATAAATGAAAAAAATCAAAGCTAACCAACATTATAATGAATAAGAAGTAATTAAAGAAAGAAAAACATAACGTAAATTAGAAAGAAGAGGTAAAAATGAAGAGAGGACGCGCGGGTGAGGAGTAGAGAGAAGTTAGATAGTGAAATTTTTTTGAAGAATGAAGAAGGAGAGGGGATCGGCTAGTATTTGATGCGAGTTGGGGAAACAGGACGCCCGAAAAAAAATTCCGAGAACTGAACGGGCGTCCGCTAGCGGACGCCCGTCTGCTTCAATATTTCCCTTTCAAACTTTTGTCGGACGCCATATTTAGCGTCCGACAGTGGACGCCCGCTTTTTGACTCAGACGCCATTTAGGCGTCCGTATGCCCAGGACGTCCTTCAGGTGGACGCCTGGGGCTGCTTTTCTTGTAGTGAGAAGTTTCGAAACAAAATTACCTTCGACAAGATGAATTGAGGAAGATGAAGTTTGAAGTTAAAAGGTTAAAAAAATTATTGAAGTTAATTGTATGGGGTTACATGAAATGTCAGTATTAGTGAAATATTGATGGGAGTAGGCGGTAGCAGGTGAGGCAATTTCATTTGTGTATAATATGTCTCATACATGATTTTATTCCCGTATTAATTAAAGTTGATTTTATTTATGGAATATCATCCAAAGTTGGTATTATTCCTGTTAAATAACCCTAAAAAGTAATCACCCTCAAGCGAGAGATCTCACAATAATGTTAGTGTGAGACCATTTCATACGCAGTATGAGTTTCTGTGTATGAGAAACTGTTCATACACATAAGACTATAAGACGCTTATATATTCCAAGATCTAAATTTCTTTATTTTCATAAGTGCAACAAATTATATTATATTTCACGATTTAAACTTAAATGCTTAAAAACTACGGAGTATATGATCATTAATATTGTGTGTAGTTTTCACGTACTATTTTATTTGTTACTACGTATAAATCTAAAACTTAATGACAAACGTAAAGAACCTATTGGAACAGAGCTAGTAAAAGATTGAGTTGAACTGTTATCGAGTCACGTAATTACGATCAACTAATGTGCCAATTCGCGTTTGGTTTTGTTTGTTCTAATTAAAAATTGCAAACTAAAGCTTAGGTCGAGCTTCAAATGGATCACAACGGGTCAGCATATATGGTATAAGGTTGAGTCAAATCATTATCGGGTAAGCTATTTATGATTGTACAGTGGACCAATTTACGTTTGTTTTGTCTGTTTTAAAAAAGTTTGTTACTTAAATTTAAAATCGATAATTTCTAGCTTAGGGTAAGATTTGTCGATCCATGAAGATTAAAATTATCCAATACTCAAAATATTTATGTTTAATCCCGTGATTTCTCACGGATATTATACTATAAATAATTATTTCAACGATGAATAATGATTCTATGTATGAAATGAATGAAGAAGTTGGTGCGTAAAAATTGGGATACAATGAATCGGTGAAAGTTATAATATAGCTTCATGTTTGCCTATTTACGTGCTTGGGTAATTAAAATAATGATGACAAAATCGTGTCACAAACTTTTTGACGGGTAAAATAATACCTGCTAGGGTAAAATAAAGACAAACAATTTGTTATCAGTTAGTCTCATCAAATCATGTGATATTATTTAACCCGTCATCGTATCAGTCACAAAGAAGACTTACGCAACAACTAACAATAGAAGAACCTTTTCATACGTATGACAAACCACCACGTCTTCATACGTAGTGACCCGTTTACGTATTTTATCTTATAAAAGAACTTAATTCAAATTATAAGACATAATATTAGCTTTGCTACTTCACTTGAGTATTAAATTAGGCAAGTACATCGACGCATTTATACACATAATACTTCCAATTCATTGTTTACCAATTCTTTTACGAATGACACTTATATACACAACCACCCCAAAATATCCGTGTTTTTATGACCTCTCATTTTTACATCCAATCTTCTTTTGAAAATTTTTGTGACGGGTTCTCTAACCTAGAAATACATACTTGTTTTTATATGAATTTGTTTACCAAATGCGGGAAATAACATTGTGTTGTCACCTAGGTTGCACGGACGCGCCTGATTTGTGGCGTACCCGTGTCGGACACCAATACGCCTAGAACATGCCTGGATACGTGTCGGACACATCAAGAACCGTGTCTGCATTTTTTAAAAATGGACACGTATTGGACATGGACCGACACATTTAAGACACGGTTCAGGACAAAAAAAACAAAACTCTACATTTTTTCAAACACATCAGCCACCAATAGGGATGACAGTGGGTCCAAGACCCGAACCAGACCCGACGGGTTGGACCCGAATAGGTCGGGTCTGGGTCTAAATTTTCTAGACCCGATGGGCATGGGTCGGGTCTGGGTCCTCCTCAAAGAATTCGGGTATGGGTACGGATCTGAGTTTTGGGACCCAGACCCGACCCGTAGACTCGTTAAAAAAAAATTCAATTCATGTAAACATACTGAGTGTCTGAGTTACTGTCTTACTGACTTCTAAGTTCCTAATTAGAAAATGAAACCTTAGAGAAACTTCTTCCTCATCCGTACTCATTTCAGCCGCATCATACATTCTCTTCATCAGTTCATCTCCTTCTTCAGACACATATCCAGACACCCCGTCGGCCGCCGCCAAGGAACCCGTCGAGGAACCCACATCATAAGGCTTATTTCTCCCTCATTTGCAGGTTTAATGTCTTCTTCTTCTTTTACTCCTACCCTCTTTACATCTGGACTTCAAAACCCTCTCTTTTCTACTTTTCTGAGTATAATCTTAGATTATTTGTTCTGTGTTTTTGTGGTCGGATCTTATTTGGGATATACGCTTTTTTAATTCACAAACTAATACGGAGTATGTTGGTTTCATTCATGTTTATTGAATTCATTTGTGTTACTATTCAGCTATGAAATTAGAAATAATATCTGTAACAAATCTTTATACAATAATACATGTTGCCTTAACAAGGATATAAAATTGACGAAAAATTTAATTACTACTACCTCAGATTTTATTTTTTAACTCCGTCCCAAAGAATTAAATAAATCCTCCATGATATACATATACTACATACATTTACAAATCAGGAATCATAAGATGGAGCGAATGTTGTAATAGTTGAAAAGTAGGCAACGAAAAAATTAAATCAATCCAAGGATGAAAGGTAAACGTTTGACTTCAGGAGTATTTGGTTAAGGAAAATGTAGAAAATTGGGCCATTATTATAATGGACCATGCTATTGTGTCCCTCTGCTAATTCCAATTTCAATGTTGAAACTACAAGTAATATCTATCTTCCTGTATTAATGTTGGGTTTCCTGAATTCATTTGTGTCCCTGATCATTTTAAGAAATTAGTGATATGGTATTGTGAATGAATTTGTGATATAAAATTAGTTTAATGAATAGCTACATAGGGTTTTGTTAGGATTAATGACTAGCAAGTGTCGTATTCGAGACTCGAGTTGAATGTCGAACTAGGTGCTGAAATAAGATTATGTATTTTGTGAAGAATGTGGTTTGTCCCACATCTAAAGAATAGTGGGAAGTGGTAGTTTTTCTATGTATAAATAGAAAAAGTTGTCCCACATCGATAGATTAACTAAGTGGGGGTGATTCTTTTTGTATAAATAGAGGTTACCCTTCCACCTTAGTAATCAACCCAAACTTGGAGTCTCTTAAGCATTGTCTTAGAGAGAGTTCCTCGGAGTTGTACTATTATCTCCACAGTAGTGAATATATCTCCTTGTCGGTGTGGACGTAGCCAGTGATTTTGCTGGTGAACCACGTAATTCCGTGTCTGAGTTTAAATATTGTTTGTTCGTTGTTTTGTTCTTCTCGCGTCGTCAACAAATCGTTGGTAACGGGACGCCTCCGTTACAACAAACTGGTATTAGTGCTTCAGGTTCTGCTTCCGCTGAGTTAGGCGTTATTTGAGTCTGTTGATTTTTTGGCGAGAAAATGTCCGGAGCAACAGTTTTAAACGTTGATAAGTTCACCGGGAGTAATAGTTTTGGGTTGTAGCAGTTGAAGATGATAGCTTTGCTGAGACAACAAGGCGTCTGGTCTGTTCTGTCAAAGGCAAAAGAAAAATCACAAGATAAGGCGAAGACAGAAGCAGAGGTGGCCTTGGAGGAGAAGGCGCATTCTTTAATTTTGTTGTGTTTATCTGATGATGTGATTATTGAGGTTGCCGATGAAGAAACTGCTGTTGGTTTGTGGTTGAAGTTGGAGTCCTTGTACATGACAAAGACTCTAACCAACAAGTTGCTTCTAAAGCAGCGTTTGTTCGGTCTTCGTATGCAGGAAGGTACGTCTCTGAAGGAACATCTAGACCGACTTAACTCTATTTTACTTGATTTGCGTAATATAGATGTTAATATAGATGATGAGGATGCTGCCTTGATTTTGTTAGTTTCTTTGCCAATTTCGTTTGAGACTTTTGTTGAGTTATTTGTGGTTGGTAAAGATACTTTGACCCCGGAGGAAGTGAGGTCAATGCTTCACACTAGGGATTTGCGCCGAGTAGCGTCGGGTAGTGTTGTAGACAGTAGTCCTATGGGTCTTGTTGTGAAGTCGGAGAGACCTAGTAAGGGTAAAACCAAGTCTAGGAAATCTCGGAAAGATGTCTGCAATTACTGTAAGGAACCTGGTCATTGGAAAGACAAGTGTCCTAGGTTGAAGGATGCTGGTGTTTCTGCTGTTGCACATAAAAGTGCCGAGTGCAACTCTGAGGAAGATTTAGTTCTCGTTGTTGATGTTGTTCCACGTCCTTTGGATAGCTGGATTCTAGACACGGGGTGCGTTTTCCATATGTGTCCTGTTAGGGAATGGTTCGAGTCTTACGAAGCTTTACATGGGGATAGTGTTATTATGGGTGACGGATCCATTTGTGAGATTGTGGGAGTTGGGACTATTCGGGTTAAAACACATGATGGTAGTGTGTCTTCCTAGAGGGTGTCAGGCATGTTCCAAAGTTGAAGAGAAATCTGTGTGTCACTTTATTATTGTTTGCTATTTGTTTTGTTCTTCTCGCGTAATTAACAAACCGTAGGTAACGGAACGCCTCCGTTACAACAAACTTTTAATGAATTAGTTTATTTGTGTATGAAATAACATTAAAGTCTTTTATTAGAATGGATGACGAACAATCTAATTGGGTTCAATCATAGGATAAGCGAGTCTTATATGATATTGGTGAAGAAGATATGGATGAAGAGGGTTTTATTGATCGTCCAATTCATTCAAGCAACCTTGCTATCGGCACAAAAGAAACAGTTACAACTGTTAAAAATAAGAAACTCACCTCCGAAGCTTGGCTTTACTTTCACTTAATAGATGTTGATGGTGTCAAGAAGGCTAAGTGAAAAAGGTGTGCTAAACTCCTCCCCGGGAATAATAATAGTGGTACTACTCACCTAGTGAAGCATGGAAAGAACACTTGTTCAATGAGACATTTAGGTAATTCTATAGGTCAATCAAAAGTTAGAGTGAAAACTGAGACGGATGGGTCTAGTTCTTTGGACCTTAAGGAAAAATATAAAGAGTTTAACCAAGAAATCTCTAGGAGCAAATTGGTTACTATGGTTGTGATACATGAATATCCGTTGTCCATTGTGGATCGCTATTGGTTTAGAGATTTTATTAAGAGCCTCAACCCTTCATTCAAGATGATTTCAAGAAATACTTTGAGAAGTGATATTATGAAGTTATATAATAACGACAAGCTTTCTCTTAAGCAATTATTTGAGTGCACTGCTAGTAGAATTGCGGTAACAACGAATATGTGGACCGCGTCTAATCAAAAGAAGGGATACATGGTTGTCACCTCCCATTTCATTGACCGAAACTGGATATTAAGGAATATAACTTTAAGGTAATGGTTTCTACTTTATAAATAATACTTTTTATTGTTTAGTTATTAAAAATGTTCTTTAATATCATTTTTTATGTGTTTGAATGTTATGTTTTGTACCATGTCCTCACACAAAAGGTGTTCTTGCCAAGGTTTTAATGGATTTTTTGGCACAATATTGTTTAGAAAGCAAGATATCTTCAGTTGTGGTTGATAATTGTACCACTAACGATGCAATGATGAAAATTCTACTAAAAAGTTTTGAGACAAAGTGTCTAATGTTGGAAGGTAGTTTCTTGCATTTGAGGTGTAGTGCACACATCTTAAATTTAATTGTCAAAGATGGATTGGATGTGATTGAATCGAGGATTGTGAAGGTAAGAGAATTGAAAAGTTTGAGAAGGCTTGTCGGTTTTTTGGTAAAGCTAACACTACAAGATTAGTACTTGATTGTAAAACTAGATGAAACTCGACTTTTTATATGCTTCAATCCGCTTTGCCATATAAAGATGTGTTTTTTAGGCTAAAACACCTAAATACAAGGTTGTAGTTTGATGTTCCATCTAATGAAGATTGAGATTTGGCTAGTCTTGTTTGTGAGAAGTTGGATATATTAGATAATGCTACTAAGGTATTTTTGGGAAGACATTATCCTGCTTCAAACTTGTTCTTTCGTAAAGCATGTGAAATTAAGCTTGCTTTAATTTAATCCGTTGGTTAAGAGATGATGTACACATTAACACAAGCATGACCGAAAGTATGAATGCAAAATTTGACAAATATTGGGAGCATATTAATGGTCTCCTAGCTATTGCCGCTATTTTAGACCCTGAACAAAACGGATTGTGTTGAATATTACTTTAAGAGACTTTATGGTAATGAAGGTGAAAAAGAAATAGCAAGGGTGAGACCCGTTTGTTGGATGACCTTGTAGTGGAGTATCAAAAAGGTAGTGAAGGAAGTAATACAGATACTTTAAACGGAAACGGAAATGGAAAAAGAAAACAAATGAGTTCACATCTTGATGAACATCAAGATGAATATGCAAAAGAAAAAAGGACAAAGATAAGAAAGTTGGTTGTTAAGGGTGAAGTAGATCATTACTTAGAAGATGAGCCGGAAGACGAAGATGATAGTTTTGGTGTTCTTTGTTGGTGGAAAGTTGATCGTAGATATCCTACGTTGCGAACTATTGCTAAAGATATTCTTGTTATCCCAATCTCTAGCGTGGCTTCAGAAAGCTCTTTTAGCATGGGAGGGTGAGTTGTGAGTGCGCATCGTTCTAGACTTCATGCCAACACCGTTGAAGCACTAATGTGTTTACGAATTGGAAAATGCAAGATTTGCAAGGTAAGATTAATAGGTTTTATTTTTCAAAATCAAATAATTAAAAGTAAGTCATTTCATTCATGAGTATTATAACACTCTCAATTATCATTTGTTTTAAGGTGAAATGTGTAGACACCCGCATTTTGACTGCTAGATGTCTATGGTAGTTTCCCAAAAAACACCCGATGATGATCGGACGCTAACGTGTTTCTACGCGCTCGGATATGGGCTCAAATCCATTAGTTGTTGGCTAAAGCACTTACGGAGTACAAATCTCACAAAACAGACCCCAAATCCAGGCCCAGCGGACCGTTCCGAGTCAGACAAGACTAATTTGGACCAAAACCGACACCGGAAATAAAACCGTGTGGACATGACATAGGTCCACCCCGACGCGGCCACGCGCGGGTTTGGGTAGGCGAATGAATCTCCATATGAAACGGATCGAATTGAAATTTAGGTCTATGTGGAGTCGCCACCGAATTTTGTGGTTATTCGGAACCATTCGAGCCCACTCTATGTCGTAGTGGTCCGTATACAAAATACGGCCCATTTCCGATGTCAGAGTTTATTGGGCTCGTCCCTTTGCATTTGATACCAATACCGACATTATCGGATATTGTGTATTGAATGACTCTCGTGCGCCATCGGTTTCGGGCATCCGGAAACCGAGGTTCTGAGTAAGGGGTGAGGGTACGTGTTGGGAAGCCCACAAAGGGCACCCAACCCCGCCCGCACATTAGCGGCATCTACTAAGAATTCGAATGACTTTCCAATACGCGCGTTAGTTGAACGGGAAAAAGATATGCAAAGATTATTTTCCCTAAACATGTGAATGGAATTGAAAAGTGTTTCTATGTCGATTTAATGCAATTAATTCTACGTCAAAGTGGAATTTTAGCATGTGGGTTCATTTTAGTAAAATAAAATAAACGACAAAAATCGACAAAGGAAACAATCAAACCGTTAGTAACGATGTAACGAGTAATAAATTGAATAAAGATATAGATGTGATGAATGCATGATTTTGGAAAGAATAGTAGGTCACATGATGGATTAACACGTGTTGACCGAGGTCAAGGAAAAAAAAAATATATCGAGATCTAAAAAAAAATGTTTTGTCTAAAAAAAGTGATGTTCGAAGAATAATAATAAAAAAGAGCGAAATTATTTTCTTCGGAAAATTGATGATTTAATTAAATCGCGTACAAATATTGCGTAATTTGCACTCGACTTAATATTTTCGATATTCGTCGTATTCAATATTCGATTATGAAATCGATATTAAATACTTGGAATAATTTATACTCGATTTTAATTTTGATGCTCGTCATATCCCATATCCGATTATGGAATCGATATGGAATACTAGAGTGAAAAAATAAAGAAAATAATGTAAGTCGTTTTAAATTTACTAGCACGATATAAATTTTCTCCGCGTTTATTAATGTCGTAATTAATCCAATTGAATTAGAGGACATCTATATTAGCATCAACGAAAATCGTGTTAATTAATTTATTTGACTAAATCATTAGATTCGACATCCAATTATGGAATTGGTATCGAATCTAATAGATCGATACTTTAATTTAAAAAACTCGACTTGATTCCCTCCGCATCCCGACATCATAATTAATTCTTGCGAATTGTTTGATGTCGGATCCGCATCAACGGGTTTCGACCCTTATTAAATATAATGCTTGTTTTTGAAAAATAATGTAAATATACGACTAATGATAATGATGCAAACGAAATAAAAAAAAATTGTTTAAGTTAACTTATCTCAATAATCAAATAATCGGGTTATTGGAACAAGCGACCGTCAACGCTGTGTGCAGTACACTTGTATATTCGTGTTTCCTTATTCCGATACCCCTCTTATTCGACATAAATCGATAAGTATTTTAGTGTTTTGTATTAGTTATTATCGATATTATGATGCAATAAAGAAAAAAAAAAAATAAAGAAGTAAGAAAAAGCGAAGAAGATGACGAGAGGAAGAGAAGAAGGAGAGAACGGGGTTTTGACACCCTCAACCTACATGTTCTTGTCTCGGATCGAACTCGTAACCGTGGCTTTAACACAAGAGTCTTCGAGGTTTTATGGAGGTTAAGTTATGGTGGCTCGGGATTGATTCCTAAAACTAGGTTTAGGGTTTTTTTGCTAGTGTAGAATTGCTAGGGTTTGATTAGGGTTGAAATTAGGGTTTGAGTTTGATGTTTTTTTGGGGTTGTAAAGTTGCTCTAGGGTTTTTTTCAATGTCTGAAAGTGTGTTGCATGGGGGTGTTTATATAGGCATGGTCATGCACTTTGGTGTCTAGGGTTTTGCCTTGACGGACTTGACCTGATGGGCCGTCTGAAGGTGGACTGTTGGTTTTGCTTCTTGAGTTGGACTTTTTGTATTTGAGTGGCTGCTTTGATGTGTCTCGGAAACGACTTTGACCAGGGTTGACCCAATCGCTAAAAGTCGGTTTTAATTCCGGTGTCAGTTTCGGCCCAAATTAGCCTTATTTGATTGGAAACGGCCCACTGGACCTGGATTTGAGGTTGATTTTGTGAGATTTGTACTCTGTAAGTGTGTTAGCCAGCGATTAATGGATTTGAGCCCGTATCCGAGCGCATAGAAGCATGTTAGCGTCCGATCATCATCGGGTGTTTTTTGGAAACTGCCATAGACACCTGGCAGTCAAATGCGGGTGTCTACAGAGCCCCCACTCTGACTGAGGCTTGGACAAGGCGAAAGTCAGAGTAGCCACCAGGCCAATCGCGGATTGAAACCTGGCGGACTTCCGGTCTGGTCGTTTATAGTCCATTAGACTCGCGTGAAGGGCTCGCCAGCCGTAAGCTAGAAGTCATACCTGAGCCGATAACTCCGTGGGGAATTGGACTTGTCGCATAAGTCCTGGGTGTGCCTGTATGTAGGCTCATCCCTTGAAATGCCGTCCTTGGCTTCCGCTGGGGAACTATCGTGGGTTGCACGTCCCTATTTGAGTCGTACCTGTATGAGTCACATAAAATGCATGCAACACGTAGGCAGTAAAATGACTCGCGCTGGGGAGAAATGATTTTTTGAAGTTTTGAATTTTTGAATTTGAAATCCTGAAAGCAAACGCGAGCTAGGTTTTCAAAATGGAAAGGGGTAGAAAAGAAATTTGCTGTTTAAATAGACTGAAATCTGACCTTGTCGAAAAAGATCTTTTTCAAATGGCTAAATTTTGCAAATTTCAAAGTGGAATTTGAAGAGATGGGCCTACCGACAGACTCGACTCTGAACACGACAGGACGAGTTGACTGACACAGACCGGACTCTCTAAGGGTTGGACCGTGACTCGATAGGGGTGTGGGCCGCCTAACAAGACTCTTAAAGTTGCGCTATCCCGTAGCCTAGGCGAGTGGCAACACGGTCATACATCGAAATGGGATAGATATGCCATGGGGGGATTGCAGTAGCTTGTAATGAGACTGTTTTAGTCTGGTGCCCTTCTGGATTTCCTATTTTAGGATACATTTCCAAAGTGGGTATCGCCTCGAATCCTGACAGATTCTTGTCTTCGACTGAGCCGAGTACTAGGACACACTATAAAAAGGAGGCTAGATTTTTTGTTGGATTTATCTGGATTTTGTGAGGGAATGGAGGTCTTCTGCCTAAGAGAAGCCCCCGGGACAACAAAGCTAGCTACTGAGAACATGAGGGTGTCGTGACCGGAAGGATGACGCTTCTTGAATTTGTGTCAATGTGAGTGGTTGTGCCTCTGTTGAAAGGCTGCCTACGTATTCACGTGTGGTGAAATCAAACCAAGCCGTAGTTCAGTGGACTGGAAGATGTATTATGGCGCCTAGTTTACTAGGACTTTGTGTGTAACTAGCCATAGCGATGGTGTAGGCTAGGTGCATTCCCAATGATGTCTTGATCAAAGGGCTAGAATGGTTAGGATGTTAATCCTGTGACTGTGAGCGTTCTCCGGGGTAGCCCCCAGAGGTGGTGTGAACTATTTGAGCATGTTCTATGCCGACTGCAAGTTGAGTTCCCGTGTTTGGGGTTGGTAACTGGTTTGGATGGGATTTTAACGAGTTTTGTTCTCGGGATTTTTAACGAGTTCTGCTCTCGGAGAATTTGATGTTTTTGGAAATGTGGTGCTAGGAAGTAAATGGCCTTGATGACTCGAAATCTGGAGCTCGGTTCTGTGGAGCTAAGGCTTCGAGGGCTGGTTTGATAGTGTGGGATCTGGTTTCCATGTCTGGCCCTAATTGTTAGGGGTATCCTATGGAGCCTGAATCCTCAAAATTTCGGGATGTCTCTGGCCTGGGTCTCGGGAAGGTCTTGAGGGTTGTAATGTGGGAAGGCTGAGTGTGGTGCTAGCTGACCAGCTTGATTGTTACTCCCCTATTGGATGGCATGGATAATTTTGAATTTGACCGTAGCACGGTCAAAGGATTTTCACTTGAGTTGACCGTTGACCACGGTCATGGGTATTTGAATTTTTTTCGTTTTTTGTTTTTTTTTGTTTTTTGGGTTGACCTCTTAGCCCCGGTCGTGGGATCCTTCACTTGAGTTGACTGTGTCCCGGTCAAGGGATTGATCGTATCTGGTCGAGGGATGTTGAGAGTTCTTTTTTTTTGGTCATGGCCAGCTCTTTTGTTTCGGCCTTTTGCTTTTTTTTTTTTCTTGGACTTTCGATTTTTTTTTGGTCCAGTTTTCTTTTTTGATGGCCTTTGTTTTGGCCCTTTCTTTTTTCTCTTTCTTTTTTTTCGGTCAGACTAACACCTAAGGTAGGGATTGATCAGTCTTATTGGAGGGGTGTTTTATTGTGGGAAATGGGCTTGCCTCCCGTCTTAGACCCAAACTAGAAGACTACCCAGATTTGTCATAGGATTTGATATGCTCCTGCTAAGGGTAGCTATGCGGCTTTTCTATACCAGACATGGAATAGGCAAAAGGAAAACACGGGCTCGGTTTCCTGTAGTCATTATAGATGTGCCTATAATAGTCACGTGCGTGTGCTCACAGTGTATGATGGTGTTCACCATGTTCTCGGAGACACATAAGGAAAGTAGATATGAGAAATAGAATATTGAAAGCTTGATTTTATTGAATTTTGAAAAGAGGACAGAATACAATTGACCCTGACTTTGACTCTGATTTTGACTTTGACTTCGACTTTGAAGGGAATAGTACATCCTAGACTCAGACTCAGACTCGGACTCAAATCGGATCCGGACTCTCGGATAATGTTGTCATTAGTCGTCGGCTTCTAAGGACTCGAGTTGATGTCCAGTATAGCCTTTAGTATCAACTTCACCCAGATCTTCATTATGTCGAAGATCGTCTTCAATCCTAATGCCCATTTCGGTAAGCACCGCAAAGTTTGAAATGCCGGCATACCTAAGATGGACGCGGTAAGAAGGTAGGAGGTTGTTGATGAGTGCCTCCACTAGTGTCTTCTCGTTGGGCTTGTCTACCAACTTCACACTCTCAGCCCTCCACCTTTGCAGATATTTTGTGAACCCTTCTTTGGGCTCTTGGGCCATGACTTCCAGAGTACGCATTGTAGTCTGGATCTCGATATTATCGGCGTAGTTCCGAGCGAACTCTGTTGCCATATCATCCCAAGTCGGGTATTTCTTGGAATCGAGCCTGTAGTACCAGGCTTTGGGGTGCTTCTGGAGGGAGGAAGGGAATAAGTGCTTAAACATGGTGGACTTTACCCCTTTGACTGCCATGAAGTCTTTGAAGGCCCGGATATGATGGACCGGGTCTTCGGTACCCTCAAACATAGGAATTCCCGTCAAGTTGAGGTTGGCCGGTAGCTCGTTACTCAAAAGTGAATAAATGCGAGCATTTTCGGAGTGGATTGAGTTGTTTGTTGATAAGTGAACTTGCTCCTCGAGCCTGCGAACAACACTGACCAATTCGGCTATGGGCCCAGTGGACTCAGCTCCTTCAACTAGGACCGTTTTCTCTACAGTGCTCAGGCGAGTGTCCAAAGTTGCTTGGTTAGCAAGAATGGAGGTCACTTGAGTCTCGATTTTGGTTAGGGCATCTTTCAATTCTTCCATCTTGCGTTGATGTCGGGTTGCGGGTGGCCTGTCTGTAAGAGCACCACGTAATCAGAGAGGTTGCTTCGGAACTCAAACTCACCAAGGCATAGGAAATAGCGTAAGAGGAGGGACGACCTCAGTTTGACTCGAGTTAGACTCCCCTAAGACAAATGTGTAGGGTCGATTCTCGGACTGACTGTGATTAATCACTCCGTCGGAGAATAGCCCCCAAGTGAGGCTAGGGACTCAGATGGTGTGACATCTAAGTGACTCGAAAGTGGGTTATGTGAGACACGTGTAAGACATGACCCTTAGAGCAACTGTGATTGATCGCCCTGCTAAGGGGTAATCCCCAAGTGGGATTGAAGATTTTGTTAAGACTCGAGTGTGGGACGAGTGACCCTTAGACGTAAGGACCGTGAACCTTTTGTTATAGGGATATGCCTTGTAAAAGGTTGGATCGGAAAAGACACCTAGACGGGTGACTTGCGAAAGGTGGGCCTTCCTTAGGATTTGGCTATGTGGGCCGAGTCCCGTCCGAAGGATGGTCCACGTGAGACATCCCCAAACTTTTGACTCGATTGTGTTGACGGGCCCTCCTTCGTAAGAGTATGTCCTACTTAGGTGGGCCCTGCCTTAGTCTAATAAGGCGGACTGGGATAGGGAAGAAACTCGTGATGTAAGATCGACGGAGTTTCGACGCTAAAAAAAACCTTGACGACTTACGGCATGACCCGACACTGCTAAATACGGGAAGTCCTAAGAAGAGTAAGGTTTTGAAAATGGATTATTTTGGAAAACCCGAGAAAACTTGGGGAAAGGCCCGACTTTTCGAGAAAATCGGAAAGTGTATCGGGCCTCAAATTTGAAAGTTCGAAAATATTTTTGAGTTTTGAAATGGGCTGAATACCGGCTAAAAATAGGATGTTTTGAGTAAAATCATAAGTCCTAAATTCGGTATGTCCCGGGTTTTGAAAATTGAATATCTTGAAAAGGAGGATGTAATTTTTGAAAAGTTGATATTTTTGAAAATGACTCGGAAACCAAGTAGCACGTAGTCACACAAGCATTATAACGACGCCATGTATGCTCTACACTAAGTCTCGGTCGGTCTGAAAGGGTCTATACCAGTGTACATAGTCTAGACGTTGATCGGGACGGACTCTCTAAGTCGAGTTGAGCTTAGAACATGCCGCGAAACCCACTCGAATCGACTATGGACACCTTTTGACATATCCATGTTGGAATACATCAATGGTATAGTGGGACGTCGGTCACCAGTACCGGCCCGGGAAAATATGGGTTATGCATGAACCGTAAAACTAACACGTGCATTGTATTTGTCAAACGATTTCTATTCGAGTCTCACCCTGAGGATGCCGATGGTAAGTCACACATCAGTTAATCCCCAGCGGAGTCGCCAAATTGTGGACATGACATAGGTCCACCCCGACGCGGCCACGCGCGGGTTTGGGTAGGCGAATGAATCTCCATATGAAACGGATCGAATTGAAATTTAGGTCTATGTGGAGTCGCCACCGAATTTTGTGGTTATTCGGAACCATTCGAGCCCACTCTATGTCGTAGTGGTCCGTATACAAAATACGGCCCATTTCCGATGTCAGAGTTTATTGGGCTCGTCCCTTTGCATTTGATACCAATACCGACATTATCGGATATTGTGTATTGAATGACTCTCGTGCGCCAACGGTTTCGGGCATCCGGAAACCGAGGTTCTGAGTAAGGGGTGAGGGTACGTGTTGGGAAGCCCACAAAGGGCACCCAACCCCGCCCGCACATTAGCGGCATCTACTAAGAATTCGAATGACTTTCCAATACGCGCGTTAGTTGAACGGGAAAAAAATATGCAAAGATTATTTTCCCTAAACATGTGAATGGAATTGAAAAGTGTTTCTATGTCGATTTAATGCAATTAATTCTACGTCAAAGTGGAATTTTAGCATGTGGGTTCATTTTAGTAAAATAAAATAAACGACAAAAATCGACAAAGGAAACAATCAAACCGTTAGTAACGATGTAACGAGTAATAAATTGAATAAAGATATAGATGTGATGAATGCATGATTTTGGAAAGAATAGTAGGTCACATGATGGATTAACACGTGTTGACCGAGGTCAAGGAAAAAAAAATATATCGAGATCTAAAAAAAAAATGTTTTGTCTAAAAAAAGTGATGTTCGAAGAATAATAATAAAAAAGAGCGAAATTATTTTCTTCGGAAAATTGATGATTTTATTAAATCGCGTACAAATATTGCGTAATTTGCACTCGACTTAATATTTTCGATATTCGTCGTATTCAATATTCGATTATGAAATCGATATTAAATACTTGGAATAATTTATACTCGATTTTAATTTTGATGCTCGTCATATCCCATATCCGATTATGGAATCGATATGGAATACTAGAGTGAAAAAATAAAGAAAATAATGTAAGTCGTTTTAAATTAACTAGCACGATATAAATTTTCTCCGCGTTTATTAATGTCGTAATTAATCCAATTGAATTAGAGGACATCTATATTAGCATCAACGAAAATCGTGTTAATTAATTTATTTGACTAAATCATTAGATTCGACATCCAATTATGGAATTGGTATCGAATCTAATAGATCGATACTTTAATTAAAAAAACTCGACTTGATTCCCTCCGCATCCCGACATCATAATTAATTCTTGCGAATTGTTTGATGTCGGATCCGCATCAACGGGTTTCGACCCTTATTAAATATAATGCTTGTTTTTGAAAAATAATGTAAATATACGACTAATGATAATGATGCAAACGAAATAAAAAAAAATTGTTTAAGTTAACTTATCTCAATAATCAAATAATCGGGGTATTGGAACAAGCGACCGTCAACGCTGTGTGCAGTACACTTGTATATTCGTGTTTCCTTATTCCGATACCCCTCTTATTCGACATAAATCGATAAGTATTTTAGTGTTTTGTATTAGTTATTATCGATATTATGATGCAATAAAGAAAAAAAAAAAATAAAGAAGTAAGAAAAAGCGAAGAAGATGACGAGAGGAAGAGAAGAAGGAGAGAACGGGGTTTTGACACCCTCAACCTACATGTTCTTGTCTCGGATCGAACTCGTAACCGTGGCTTTAACACAAGAGTCTTCGAGGTTTTATGGAGGTTAAGTTATGGTGGCTCGGGATTGATTCCTAAAACTAGGTTTAGGGTTTTTTTGCTAGTGTAGAATTGCTAGGGTTTGATTAGGGTTGAAATTAGGGTTTGAGTTTGATGTTTTTTTGGGGTTGTAAAGTTGCTCTAGGGTTTTTTTCAATGTCTGAAAGTGTGTTGCATGGGGGTGTTTATATAGGCATGGTCATGCACTTTGGTGTCTAGGGTTTTGCCTTGACGGACTTGACCTGATGGGCCGTCTGAAGGTGGACTGTTGGTTTTGCTTCTTGAGTTGGACTTTTTGTATTTGAGTGGCTGCTTTGATGTGTCTCGGAAACGACTTTGACCAGGGTTGACCCAATCGCTAAAAGTCGGTTTTAATTCCGGTGTCAGTTTCGGCCCAAATTAGCCTTATTTGATTGGAAACGGCCCACTGGACCTGGATTTGAGGTTGATTTTGTGAGATTTGTACTCTGTAAGTGTGTTAGCCAGCGATTAATGGATTTGAGCCCGTATCCGAGCGCATAGAAGCATGTTAGCGTCCGATCATCATCGGGTGTTTTTTGGAAACTGCCATAGACACCTGGCAGTCAAATGCGGGTGTCTACAAACCGACTTTTTTATGATTGGGTCAACCCTAGTCAAAGTCATTTCCGAGACATACAAAACAGTCATTCACAACATTAAAAGTCCAATTCAAACACAAAACCCAAGTCACGGCCCAAAGCAGTGGACCCGCGCGACCCAGATGGGCCACTCGATCGAGTGCCCCACTCACTCGATCGAGTGGGCCTATTTCAAGCCCGACGGCTGACGCACTGGGCCACTCGACCGAGTCAGCTGGTTACTCGGTCGAGTGACCCTAGCCCGGGTGCCTTGCTTTTGCCTATATAAGCAACCCCATGCAACAACTTTCTTCAACTTTTTTGAAACCCTAGTTTCACATCCTCTACACACTCTACAACCCTAATCAACTATTCAACCCTAATACTACACTCAAGCCCTAACCCTAGTACCTAGAAGGCAAACCTAAACCACCACAACTTAGCCTACATACTCGAAACTCCCGTGCAAGCCACCACTACGAGTCCAGTCCGAGCATAAGGAACATGTAGGTTGAGGGTGTCAAAACCCCGTTTCTTCCCCTTTTCTCTCTTCTTCTCGCGTCGTGCGTCGTTTTGTCGTCATCGTTGTCTTTTTTTATTTATTCGCATACTAATATCGCTAATATCATTAGTATTATAAAACATTAAAATACTCGTTGATTTGTGTCGAGTGCGAAGGATGTCAGGATAAGGAAACCCGAATATACAAGTGTACTGCACACAGCGTTGCCGGTCGCTTATCCTGACACCCTAGCATTTGATTATTGAAACGGGTCAAATTCAACAATAATTCGTTTATTTTCGTTTGCATCGCATATTGCATCAATTTTCTAAAAACCTTCTTCAAAACACATATTCTTAAGGGTCGAAGCCCGTTGACGCGGATCCGACATCACGATCTCTAGGGATTTATTTCGATGTCGGAAAAGCCGAGGGAATCAAGTCTTTCAATTCTAGCATAGTGTCAATCTCGTAGATTCGATACTAATTCCATAATTGGATGTCGAATCTAACGATCTAGTCATACAAAATTAACTAATGCGATTTTTCGTTGATGCTAAAATAATTGTCAATACAATTCATTATAATTACGACATTATTGAAACGCGGAGGAAATCTATCATATCGCGGTAGTTAATTTAAGGTGACTTAAATTAATTTTCCATTATTTTCACTCTAGTATTCCATATCAATTCAATAATCGAATATGGGATACAACGAGTATTCAAGTTCAGAATTGAGCATAAATTCCTCAATATTTATGACTAATTCATCAAATTGTTAAAATCAAAAGCAATTTCAAAATCGATAACCAAATCGCAAGAAACGAACCTGGTTCGGACAGGTGCCACTTGACCGAGTGCCTAGGCCACTCGATCGAGTGACATCACAAAAATTGAGCAGAATGCACTTTCGACCTCCACTCGGTCGAGTCTCGTAGTGACTCGGTCGAGTAGGGTCCATAATACGAGACAGAATGTCTCTACGACATCCACTCGGTCGAGTCTCACAGTGACTCGGTCGAGTGGCGATATACTCGGTCGAGTTGGTCAATAACTCGGTCGAGTAGGGTCATAAAACCTGGACAGAACCTTTTTCAGAGGTCCACTCGGTCGAGTCACACAATGACTCGGTCGAGTGGCCCTTAATCACGCCAAACCGTGAATCCTACAAAAGCATTCGAGTCTCGTTAATCGTTTTTCGTGACTTAAGTCGACACGTGCCTAATCTATCACGTGGAACATCCTTTTCAAAACCATGCACCAACTCATTTGCATCATTCAATATCATTCAATATTTTGTAAACCGTTATATCGTTACTAACGCGTTTATTGTTTCTCTTGTCAATTTTGGTTGTTTATTTTATCGTACTAAAATGAACCCACATGCTAAAATTCAACTTTGACGTTAGAATTAATCGCATTAAATTGACATAGAAACCCTTTCAATTACATTCGCATTCTTATGGAAAATAATCTTTGCATATCATTTTCCCGTTTAATTAACGCGCGTATTCGAAAGTCAATCGATATCCTAGTAGAGGCCGCTAGTGCGGGCGGGGTTGGGTGTCCTTCGTGGGCTTCCCAACACGTACCCTCACCCCTTACTTAGAACCTCGGTTTCCGGATGCCCGAAACCGTTGGCGCACGAGAGTCATTCAATACACGATAACCGGTAGTGACGGTGTCGGTATAAAATGCTAAGGGACGAACCCAATAAACTCTGACATCGGAAATGGGCCGTATGACATAGAGTGGGTTCGAACGGGCCCACTATGACATAGAGTGGGTTCGAACGGGCCCGAACTCCCACAAAGTTCGGTGGCGACTCCACTTCGATTTAAATTTCCATTCGATCCGTTTTCATATGGAGATTCATTCACCTCCCAAAACCCGCGCGTGGCCGCGTCGGGGTGGACCTACGTCATGTCCACAATTTGGCGACTCCGCTGGGGATTAACTGATGCGTGACTTACCATCGGCATCCTCAGGGTGAGACTCGAATAGAAATCGTTTGACTAGTACAATACGCGTTTTAGTTTTACGGTTCATGCATAACCCATATTTTCCCGGGCCGGTACTGGTGACCGACGTCCCACTATACCATTGATGTACTCCAATATGGATATGTCAATAGGTGTCCATAGTCGATTCGAGTGGGTTTCGCGGCATGTTCTAAGCTCAATTCGACTTAGAGAGTCCGTCCCGATCAACGTCTAAACTATGTACACTGGTATAGACCCTCTTAAACCGACCGAGACTTAGTGTAGAGCATACATGGCGTCGTTATAATGCTTGTGTGACTACGTGCTATTTGGTTTCCGTGTCGTTTTCAAAAACCGTCAACTCTTTTCAAAAATTACATCTTTTCAAGATATTCAATTTTCAAAACCCGGGACATGTCGAATTTAGAACTTATGATTTTACTCAAAATAGCCTATTTTCTAGACGGTATGCTGCCCAATCCAAAACTCGAAAACGTTTTCGAACTTTCAAAAACCGAGGCCCGATACACCTTCCGATTTTCTCGAAAAGTCGGGCCTTTCCCCGAGTTCTCTCGGACTTTCTAGAAATCGTCAATTTTCAAAACTTTCCTCTTCTTAGGACTTCCCGTATTTAGTAGTGTCGGGTCATGTCATAAGTTGTCAAGGTCTTTAGCGTCAAAACTCTGTCGATCTTACATCACGGGTTTCTTCCCCATCCCAGTTCGCCTTATTAGACTAAGGCAAGGCCCACCTACGTAGGACAAACCCCTACAAAGGAGGGCCCGCCAACACAATCGAGTCAAAAGTCTGGGGATGTCTCACGTGAACCTTCCTTCGAACAGGACTAGGCCCACTCGCCGAATCCTAAGGAAGGCCCACACTTCACAAGTCACCCGTCTAGGTGTCTTTTCTCGAGTCATTTCCCTTTTAGTCTTGTTCAGGATGTACTTTCTATTCCGGGATTCGGGCTAGTTTCTGATTACGCGGTGTTCTTACAGACAGGCCACCCGAAACCAGATATCAACGCAAAATGGACGCATTGAAGGAGGCCCTAGAGAAGATCGAGACTCAACTGACCTCCATCCAGGCTAGCCAAGCAACGTTAGACACCCGTTTGAGCGCCGTAGAAAAGACGGCCCCTGTTGACGGGTCAGGGACCACTGGGCCCATAGCTGAACTCATCAGCGTCATTCGCAGGCTCGAAGAACAAGTTCACGTGTCGACGAACAACTCGATCCACACCGAAACGCTCGTTCCTATTCGCCGTTGAATGACGAGCTACCTGCTAACCTCAACCTTACGGAAATTCTAATGTTTGAGGGTACCGAAGACTCGGTCCATCATATCCGGGTTTTCAAAGATTTTATGGCTGTCAAAGGGGTGAAGTCCACCATGTTTACTCACTTGTTCCCTTCCTCCCTGGAGAAGCATCCTAAGGCCTGGTATTACAGGCTCGATTCCAAGAAATACAAAACTTGGGACGATGTGGCAACCGAATTCGCTCGGAATTACGCCGGCAATACTGAAATCTAGACTACAATGCGTACTCTGGAGGTGATGGCCCAAGAGCTCAAAGAAGGGTTCACTAAATATTTACAAAGATGGCGGGCCGAGAGCGTAAAACTGGTCGACAAGCCCAGTGAGAAGGTCCTAGTAGAAGCTTTTGTCAAGAACCTTCTCCCATCCTACCGGGTCCATCTCCGGTATGCTGTTATCCCTAATTTTGCTACCCTAACTGAAATGGGTACAAGGATCGAGGACGACTAAAGGTTAGAGAGCCTGACTAAGGCCTCTACCAAAGGCTATCAACGGGCAAGTTCATCTACAAACAAGCCCACACCCGCAGCTGCAAATCGCAGCATCTTTGATGAGGTAAACCTGCTTGACACCTCATCCAAGAAGAATACACCAAATCGGGTATTCACAGATATAGGGACTACCTATACTTATGCCTTACAAAGGCTATCTTCAACGGGTCTGATCCAACCGATAGGCCCAACTCCAGAACCTCCAGTAGAAAAGAGGCCCAAAAGTTATAACGCCCAAGCCTACTGTCAGTATCATCGAGGTAACGGACATGATACCGAAAAATGCTGGAGACTAAAACGTCTGATCCAAGATCTGATCGAGAGCGGGAAAATCCCGTTGCCCGGAGACAAGCCGAGCAACAAAGAAAACCCGTTCAGTGCCCACGCAATATTCACCGGTGAGGTAACTGACTGTTCTCACCTCATCTCCCCTTACATCCCACAAATCAACGGGATATGGTTCGATGACGAGGATGATGTGTACTTAGCCAAAAGGGAAGTTGTCCCCATCACCCTTGAAGAGGTCCGAAAGGCTAAGTCCAAAGCCTTAGCCACCAACCACCTCGCCACAGCTGGGCGTTCTTTTCCTACATCTGTCACCGAACCTGCCAGGACGGAACCTACCCTTGAAGAACCAAGCAACGACACCGCTTTGGTCCAGCAAATGAAGAAGGTTCGAGCTGATCTGACCATATGGCAATTACTAGTTATCTCACAAGCTCATCGGGAAGCACTGACTAAGGCTCTCGATGAAATCAAGGTCGACTCACAGGTTACCCCTTCTGAATGGTAGCCACTATTATGCCTTATCTCAAAGGCAAGTCCAAGGAAGAAGGCCCACTCATCACCTTCTCCGAGTCTGATCTGCCAGCGTTCGGGCCCAATCATAATCTGGCCATATACATTACGGTCATTTGCCAGGGAAGTACCTCCTAATGACCCTTATTGACGATGGGTCTGCTGTGAATGTCCTACCTCTAAGGACCGCTAAAGCCCTCGGCATCACCGATGCCGACTACCTTCCTACAGCACAGACTATCCAAGCTTTCGACGGAAGCCCAAAACCGGTGGCCGGGGCCGTTAAGTTAACAATAATAACGGGCCCAATCGAGAAAGAGTTGGAGTTCCAGGTGATTGATGTCACCTCATCCTTTAACTTACTATTAGGAAGGCCTTGGATCCACGCAGTCAAGGCCGTCTCCTCCACTCTCCACCGAAAAGTCAAGATGCCACTTCGGGACGGCATCATCACACTAGAGACTACTCCAATTACCGTGGCAAGCTGCAATGCTACGGGTCAGATCGACCCACCAGGATTTGATTTCGTGGGCATGATCGAAGAAGAGTATCTCTTTAGGCCTTACTTCACAACTAGCATCGACACGATGCTACAAAACTTAGGATACTTACCGGGGGCTACCACAAGGCCATATCTTCCAGCTGGGAAGATTATCGAGGTCCTAAACGACGGCGAGTCCCAGTTCGGGTTGGGATATGCTATAACCCCAGAAAACATGGTTCGGGCCGGTATTCACAAGGCCATCAACATTTTCAAGGGTACTTACATAGGCCCTTAAAGCCCGAAGTTAACTGATTACTTCGTCACTCCAGTCTTCGGAGCCATTCAAGTGGGCCTCTACCAACCCACAATCACATATCCGGAGACCAAAACGGCTCCGGAATGCAATTTCATCCCCGATGACATATTTGTCCTCGTTCAAACCGAGTCCAAGGAAGGGGAAAACAACGCCGAGCCCGTGCTGGGGCTCCAATTTGGAGAAGACAAAGAAGTCCCTGCTCCAAAAGATGACTTGGTCAATCTGATCCTCCGCGATCGGTTCGACCCAACTAAGCTAATCACCGAAGTTGGCGCAGATACAGGAAAAAGGGCCTGGAGGAAGACCATCAAGTGGACGGATGGCCAAGGACGGACCTACAAGCTGACCCCCGACGAGGGAAACATGCCAGATACCGAGTCTGAGTCAGAGTCAGAGTCGGAGTCGGAGTCTGAGTCTAGAGGGTCTGGTGCTAGAATCGAGTCTGTAACCCCTCTTCCCTTATCCACTGAGGTCTCGGGGCCTGTCCCAAGACCTCTCCCTATCCCGCCACTGACCAACGATCAGATGGCCGCTCTTTTCGAGCTTTTCACAAAATTCACCATTAATAATAATAACGAAAACCGTTCTGCTTACGACTTGTCTTATTTCCAAACTTTTCTCAATTTCAAAATTTTTTTATGCAATGACATTGAGAAACCCGAGGAACAGGTACCTCTACCTCCACATCTGATCCAGCAGCTCGAACAAAGGGAGTCCCGAGATCCGGTAATCGAAGAAACCGAGTCCATCAACGTGGGAACCACTTTAGAGCCCCAGATGCTTAAGTTGGGCCTATCCTTAGATCCAGAGGAGAGAAAACAATTCACAAACCTCCTCCAAGAATTCAAAGACGTTTTCGCATGGTCCTACAAGGACATGCCCGGTATAGATCGGGAAATAGCCGAACACCGAATACCCATCAAGGATGGGTGCAAACCGATACAGCAAAAACTCCGAAGGATGAAGCCCGAATGGTCTCTCAAGGTCAAGGAAGAGGTCGACAAGCAATTCAAAGCAGGCTTCATACAAGTGTCTGAATATCCAGACTGGGTTGCAAACATCGTGCCGGTACCAAAGAAGGACGGCAAGGTGCGGGTATGTGTAGATTTTCGAGACCTCAACAAGGCAAGCCCAAAAGACGATTTCCCGTTACCACACATCGACATACTGGTGGATAACACGGCCGACCATGCCCTTCTATCATTCTTGGACAGGTATGCCGGATACAATCAGATTAAAATGGCAGAAGAGCACATGAGTAAGACCACCTTCATTACACCTTGGGGTACTTACTGTTACACTGTTATGCCATTTGGGCTCAATAATGCCGGGGCCACTTATCAGCGGACCGCCACTACTTTATTATATGACATGATGCATAAGGAAGTGGAGGTTTATGTGGACGACATGATTGTTAAGTCCAAGGACCGGAGTGGGCACATTGCGGCCCTAAGAAAATTCTTTACCCGACTGCGCAAATACAACATGAGGCTAAACCCTAAAAAATGCAGCTTCGGGGTAACATCGGGCAAATTACTGGGCCATATCGTTAGCCAACGCGGCATCGAGGTCGACCCAGCTAAAATCAAAGCCATCACCGAGATGCAACCACCCAAGACCGAAAATGAAATACGGGGGTTTCTCGGGAAAATCCAATACATCAGCCGTTTCATTTCAAAATTAACCATGGTATGTGAGCCCATTTTCAGGAAACTGAAGATAGGGGAACGGGTACTGTGGGACGACAAATGTCAAACGGCTTTTGATAAAATCAAGGAGATTATGTCTGCACCGCCAGTATTAATGCCACCTCAACCCGGCTTGCCTTTGTCGTTATACCTAACAACGACCGAGACAACTATGGAGGCTATGCTAGCCCAGACAGTCGATTCGGAAGAACGGGCTATTTACTATATCAGTAAAAAGTTCCTCGAATATGAATGCAAATACACAATGCTCGAAAAGACGTGCCTAGCATTGGTTTGAGCCACTAAAAAGCTCCGACATTACATGCTGAGTCACGAGGTACATGTATTATCCAAAATGGATCCTATCAAGTACCTGTTCGAGAAGCCCATCCTTAATGGCAGAATGCCCCGATGGACTTTAATGTTAGCTGAGTTTGACCTCAAGTTTGTACCATTGAAAGCCATCAAAGGCCGGGTAGTAGCCGAGTTCCTCGCCGATAGCCCGATATCTGAAGAGGACCACACCGACAATTGGGCCTTTCCTGATGAAGACATATTCCATACCGATACCGAGATATGGGATTTGTATTTCGACGGGGCATCCAACTTTTGAGGATTCGGGGTCGGAATTCTGCTAATCTCACCACGAGGGGAACACACCCCATTATCCATCAAATTGGACTTTGATGTGACCAACAACGCGGCCGAATACGAAGCATGCATTCACGGGTTGCAAGCCGCCGCCGATTTAGGGGTAACAAACCTCCGGGTCCACGGTGATTCATCATTGGTCATCAATCAGGCTCTCAAAAAATGGAAAACTCGGAACGCCAATCTCGTGGCTTACCAAGCACGGGTAAGGGTTCTAGAGAAACAGTTCCAAAAGGTAGAATACATTTATCTGCCCCGGGAAGAAAATCAATTCGCAGATGCACTTTCCAAATTAACATCTCTACTGAACATCCCGGATCACCTGACCAGCATGTCAATCTGTGTCGAAAGACGGTTCGAGCCGACGTATGTACACGCCATCCAAGACATCGAGCTAGCTGACCCTGAACATTGGTATCAGTCAATCCTAACTTACTTGGCAACGGGAGAGTATCCCCCGGGAACCGAAAACCGGGCCAAGAAAGCCCTGCGGAGATTGGCAACCCAATTTGTTCGCACGGACGACGGGCAATTATACAAAAAAACGGCACAGGGGGCTCTTCTCCTATGCATCGACAAAAACAGGCTGAAAAGGTTATTGCCGAGGTACACGATGGTGAAAACAGTCCGCATATGAACGCCCATATGCTAGCCCGAAAAATCATGAGGCTCGGGTATTATTGGAACACCATGGAAACAGACTGTCAGTTGTATGTCAAACACTGCCTAGGTTGCACCGATACGGACACGGACACGGGACACGGGTACGTATCGGACACGTGACACGGCATTTGAAATTTTGTAGGACACTGACACGGCAGGAAAAAAAAATTAATCTACTTATTTAAACAAGGAGAATTAAAAGATTTTTATACCTAAGATTTATGTTTGGTTACTTACACTATCACAATTATCATAAAATAATAAAACAAAAATTAAAAGTCTGATAAATTTGAAGTTAAAAATCAAATCTTAAAAATTCAAACAATTGTACCAATATAATATAATTATTAGTTAGTTATTTAGTCTTATATAATAAGTGTTTATAGCATCAAGTAACCACCATAAACCTACAATATTGTCATTTATTAAATTCGGAACCCAATAAAACAACGTTGGATATGTCCGATGAGTCTCTAAATATTACGAACCGGGTCGGACAAGTCTCCAAATATGACGAACTGTGTCCGATACGTTTCCAAATAAATTAAAAAAATAGGACACGGTTTTACAGGTGTTTGACACGTATTGTCGTGTGTCCGACGTGTGTCGGTGTCTGACACGACACGTTGATTTGGGGAAGTGTCCGTGCAACCTAGAACACTGCCATAACTGTCAGATCTTTGCCAATGTACAGCATATGCCATCTTCCCTCTTATATACCATGACATCACCGTGGCCATTTTCGACATGGGGTATTGATATAATTGGAAAGGTGCACCCTTCCGGGACGGGAGGTCATTGCTTCATTTTGGTGGCCATCGACTATTTCACCAAATGGGTCGAAGTAGAGTCATACCGTGCCTTGAATGCCAAGCACGTGGCTAAATTTATCCAGAATAAGATCATATGCCGATACGGGATCCCACATGAGTTCATCAGTGATCACGGGACCCACTTCCAAGCTGAAACTGCCGCATTGCTGGCAAAATATAAAATTCAAAGGCATACATCTTCGCCTTACCCACCTCAAACAGATGGAGCGATAGAAGCGGCCATCAAAACAATTGTCACCATACTTAAAAAGATGGCTGAGAATTACCGGGACTGGCCCGATAAGATACCTTTCGCTCTCTGGGGGTATCGGACATCAATTCGCACCGCAACCGGAGCAACTCCATATTATTTGACATATGGAATGGAAGCAGTCCAGCCGGTTGAGCTAGAAGTACCATCCCTCAGGATTTTACTTGAAAGCCAAGTACCTGAAGCAAATTGGGTCCAAGCCCGATACGATTCGCTAGTCATTTTAGACGAACGACGATCACGGCCCCTCAACAATATCCAAATATATCAAAAGAGGATCCAACGGGCTTTCAACAAAAGGGTTAGGCCTAGAAACATCAAAGAAGGGGATATGGTCCTAAAATCGGTTCGTGCCTTACTACCGGTTGACCCAAGAGGTAAATTCAAACCCAATTGGGTTGTGCCATACTTAGTCAAGAAGGTCCTATCAGAAGGAACGGTGATACTGACAGACTTGGACGAGAACGAATTTGTCGACCCAACCAACTTGGACCAGCTGAAGCGCTACTACCCATAAACCCCATCTCAATGTCATTTGCAAAAAAAAATTATAAAAAATTTGTCTTTTTATAAATTTTCAAAAATTATAGACAAGTCAATAAGTTAGAATTAATTATTCTACTGTCGCACATCTCGAATTAATAATCTTGATGTATTTCGAAAAAAGCAAAAATCAATCAAATCAAATTTTGAACTACGTTTGGTTTGATTCCGCTAATCGTGGATACGTAGGCAACCCCTCAAAAGGGTACAACCATTGCAATAAACGAAAAGACGGGAACGTTATTCTTTAATACGTCTTTATTAAACCGATAAACTCGGGAATTACAAAAAAAAAAAAACGGCACGACCACAAGAAAATCACACCCAAAAAATAATAATAATACTCAAATAATAATAATGGAGACTAATATCCGGGCATTTTCCCCTTCCCCTTGTCCTTCGGGTCGCGTGGAGCCTGAGGTCTTCGAGGTGGTGGCGAGCGTTCCCGAATCACGAGCGGAACCTCCTTTGCACGAGCCCGTTTCTTCGAGGACGGGTCTTCTACCACAGTCTTCGGTCCAATGCGAGCTCGCACGTGCTCGGATAATCTATCCCGTGGGCCAAGTCGGTCCTACACGGGTAGTTTTGGGCCTAGTCTCCTTTCTAAGTCAGTCTGGGGGCTCACCTTCCCCCAAGCACCTTTAGCACTAGACCCTCCAGCTTGAGTCTTGGTCTTCTTCTTTTGTCCTGACATAAGACGGACTAGGGTAGCAGGAGTATCTCCTTCGTCAAAGAAGCCCCTGTTATCTTTAGCTTGCTCCCTTCGCAGCAGGTCGAAAGCTTCATCAACCTTCAGAGCAGCTCTGGCTTTAACATCGCCTGCTTTAGTCCACTTCGTGTAAGAACCTGAGACCCAGATCGAACGACGAGATTTGACAACGGGCCAAGTATGCCGTGTGTACCATCTTTGCATCCAGGTATCACACATTACATCAGTCAGTTGGGTAGAGTCACTCATAACTGCTTCGACTTCAGGGATTCGCTGGGTCCATCCATACTGCCTTAGTATGCGATCCGGGTAAAGATGAACTGTTTGCCTGAAAGATAATATCACCTGATAACGGGCTCTGTCCCTCGGGTCCAAGCCGATCCAAAGATAGATGGGCCACCACAGAACCACCCATCGAATTAGTGGACCACCATGGAATGACAATACCTCGTCCCAATACTTTTGCGTAATCTGGCGTGAAAAGTCAATGGCCCGCCTCCTCGTCATCACATGCTTATGACGATAGTTGCTCGCATCAAGGGGAGGATCTATCACTGATAGCCTCTCATATAGCCAAATCTGCAAAAAGAAACAAAAACATGAGTTTTTAAGGCAAAATAGGCGTCCGCCTAAGGTCACTCGGTCGAGTGCCTGGGACACTCGATCGAGTGGTACCCCTAAACACAAACAGGAGGCTTTTACGAGGGTACTCGATCGAGTGCCAGGGCCACTCGATCGAGTGGTACCTCTGAGAGCAGATCAGAAGATTTCTACTAGGGCACTCGGTCGAGTGCCAGGGTGACTCGATCGAGTGCCCACAGCAGCAGCCAATCCGCGAAAAAAAACTCAAAAAATCGAGAAATCGAGAAATTGGGAAAAATAAGATGCAAAGTAACATACTTGCAGCAACCGGGTGCTCCCGGTAAGACGAATTGATGAGTCCCTCTTGCGGTTGTCCAATCCTTGGATAAGCTCGCCTGTGATCAGCCAAGCCGGGCTGTGTTTAGTCTCCATCAAGTCCACTACGGTCAAAAGACGGGTGTTTCCCATGCAGGATAGCAAATCCATGTGACCCTCGAAAGCATATACGTGGAGCATGCAGAAAGAAAAAGCCCTACGGCTGTAAGCCGGTCTGACCCGAACATCAAGAGGATTCATAAATTTCTCATCCAAGTCGATCAGAGAAATATTATCACCTTCCATCATGCGGGATACCTCGTTGTGAGAAAGCCCTAGAAATTCTCGAAGCTTCCTCCTCGGGTCATAGATCGAGTACGGGACAGCGGGACGGAGTATCGGGTTCCATCCTCCTATAGCTGCAATCTCCTCAGGTAAAGGGCAAACTTCGCCCCGAGGAAAGGCAAAGACATGATATATGTCGTCCCAGTAAGCCAAACATGCATCCAAGAAATAACGATCAACCACCATCTGACGGAACGGGTACAGCTGAGTTATACCCTTCTGGTTAAGCGCTACCCTATCTGCATCCCTGAAGCGCCGGGACCATTCTTGCAGCATCACGGTTAATCTATCAATTCCCATGACTAGTTTCTTGAGAAGGATGAAAAGGTTTTCTTTTTAAGAAGGGAGTGAATTGTGTTGGAATTGTGAAAAAATCAAGGGCATTGAGGGGGTATTTATAGTAGACCTCTTTCCATATCTTTTCATGCACAAGGCTTTCCTAATCCCAATCTAGTCCCGATACTAGCACAAAATATTCATCCCGAACTTTCCTAATTTCTTTAGAAGTCAAAATTTCAAACAAATTTCAAAATTTCAAAATTTTCAAAATCTTCAAAATTTCAAAAATCATTCTCCCCAGCGCGAGTCATTTTACTACCTACGTGTTGCATGCTTTTTATGTGACTTATACAGGTACGACTCAAACAGGGACGTGCAACCCACTATATCTCCCTAGCGGAAGCCAACGGCGACATTTCACGGGATGGGCCTACATACAGGCGCACCCGGAACTTATGCGACAAGTCCAATTCCCCATGGAGTTATCATCATCAGCTCAGGTATGACTCCTAGCTTGTGGCTGGCGAGCCCTTCACGCAAGTCTAATGGACTATATACGACCCGACCGGAAGTCCGCCAGGTTTCAATCCTCGATTGGCCTGGTGGCTACTCTGACTTTCGCCTTGTCCAAGCCTCAGTCAGAGTGGGGGCTCTGTAGACACCCGCATTTTGACTGCCAGATGTCTATGTTGTTTCCCAAAAAACACCCGATGATGATCGGATGCTAACGTGTTTCTACGCGCTCGGATATGGGCTCAAATCCATTAGTTGTTGGCTAAAGCACTTACGGAGTACAAATCTCACAAAACAGATCCCAAATCCAGGCCCAGCGGACCGTTCCGAGTCAGACAAGACAAATTTGGGCCAAAACCGACACCGGAAATAAAACCGACTTTTTTGCGATTGGGTCAACCCTGGTCAAAGTCGTTTCCGAGACATACAAAACAGTCATTCACAACATTAAAAGTCCAATTCAAACACAAAACCCAAGTCATGGCCCAAAGAAAAAGTGCACCCGCGCGACCCAGCTGGGCCACTCGATCGAGTGCCCCACCCACTCGATCAAGTGGGCCTATTTCAAGCCCGACGGCTAACGCACTGGGCCACTCGACCGAGTCAGCTGGTTACTCGGTCGAGTAACCCTAGCCCGGGTGCCTTGCTTTTGCCTATATAAGCAACCCCATGCAACAACTTTCTTCAACTTTTTTGAAACCCTAGTTTCACATCCTCTACACACTCTACAACCCTAATCAACTATTCAACCCTAATGCTACACTCAAGCCCTAACCCTAGTACCTAGGAGGCTCACCTAAACCACCACAACTTAGCCTACATACTCGAAACTCCCGTGCAAGCCACCACTACGAGTCCAGTCCGAGCATAAGGAACATGTAGGTTGAGGGTGTCAAAACCTCGTTTCTTCCCTTTTCTCTCTTCTTCTCGCGTCGTGCGTCGTTTTGTCGTCATCGTTGTCTTTTTTTATTTATTCGCATACTAATATCGCAAATATCATTAGTATTATAAAACATTAAAATACTCGTCGATTTGTTTCGAGTGCGAAGGATGTCTGGATAAGGAAACCCGAATATACAAGTGTACTGCACACAGCGTTGCCAGTCGCTTATCCTGACACCCTAGTATTTGATTATTGAAACGGGTCAAATTCAACAATAATTCGTTTATTTTCGTTTGCATCGCATATTGCATCAATTTTCTAAAAACCTTCTTCAAAACACATATTCTTAAGGGTCGAAACCCGTTGACGCGGATCCGACATCACGATCTCTAGGGATTTATTTCGATGTCGGAAAAGCCGAGGGAATCAAGTCTTTCAATTCTAGCATAGTGTCAATCTCGTAGATTCGATACTAATTCCATAAATGGATGTCGAATCTAACGATCTAGTCATACAAAATTAACTAATGCGATTTTTCGTTGATGCTAAAATAATTGTCAATACAATTCATTAGAATTACGACATTATTGAAACGCGGAGGAAATCTATCATATCGCGGTAGTTAATTTAAGGTGACTTAAATTAATTTTCCATTATTTTCACTCTAGTATTCCATATCGATTCAATAATCGAATATGGGATACAACGAGTATTCAAGTTCAGAATTGAGCATAAATTCCGCAATATTTATGCCCAATTCATCAAATCGTCAAAATCAAAAGCAATTTCAAAATCGATAACCAAATCGCAAGAGACGAACCTGGTTCGTACAGGTGCCACTCGACCGAGTGCCTAGGCCACTCGATTGAGTGACATCACAAAAATTGAGCAGAATGCTCTTTCGACCTCCACTCGGTCGAGTCTCATAGTGACTCGGTCGAGTAGGGTCCATAATACGAGACAGAATGTCTCTACGACCTCCACTCGGTCGAGTCTCACAGTGACTCGGTCGAGTGGCGATGTACTCGGTCGAGTTGGTCAATAACTCGGTCAAGTAGGGTCATAAAACCTGGACAGAACCTTTTTCAGAGGTCCACTCGGTTGAGTCACACAATGACTCGGTCGAGTGGCCCTTAATCACGCCAAACCGTGAATCCTACAAAAGCATTCGAGTCTCGTTAGTCGTTTTTCGTGACTTAAGTTGACACGTGCCTAATCTATCACGTGGAACATCCTTTTCAAAACCATGCACCAACTCATTTGCATCATTTAATATCATTCAATATTTTGTAAACCTTTATATCGTTACTAACGCGTTTATTGTTTCTCTTGTCAATTTTGGTTGTTTATTTTATCGTACTAAAATGAACCCACATGCTAAAATTCAACTTTGACGTTAGAATTAATTGCATTAAATTGACATAAAAACCCTTTCAATTACATTCGCATGCTTAGGGAAAATAATCTTTGCATATCATTTTCCCGTTTAATTAACGCGCGTATTCGAAAGTCAATCGATATCCTAGTAGAGGCCGCTAGTGCGGGCGGGGTTGGGTGTGCTTCGTGGGCTTCCCAACACGTACCCTCACCTCTTACTCAGAACCTCGGTTTCCGGATGCCCGAAACCGTTGGCGCACGAGAGTCATTCAATACACGATAACCGGTAGTGACGTGTCGGTATAAAATGCTTAGGGACGAACCCAATAAACTCTGACATCGGAAATGGGCCGTATTTTGTACACGGCCCACTATGACATAGAGTGGGTTCGAACGGGCCCGAACTCCCACAAAGTTCGGTGGCGACTCCACTTCGATTTAAATTTCCATTCGATCCGTTTTCATATGGAGATTCATTTGCCTCCCCAAACCCGCGCGTGGCCGCGTCGGGGTGGACCTACGTCATGTCCACAAAATGGAAGGCACTAGTGCTTGTTCTACTATTAACGAGGACTCAGATGTTGATGGAGATGCAATTGATATAATTGATATGGTATTTACTTATGTCTACATTATATTGAAACTTTTCATGTGTTGTTCTTTTTTTAATTTGTTGTTATTTTATACTCATTACTTTTTTCTCTTTGTATTAGGATGTCGATGACATTCCAATTGATGATATGGAGGATGAAGAACTATGTGAACTATCATGTATCACTTAAGGATTATGTTTTTTTAATAAATTACTTTGTGACGAATGTTTTTAAGACGACCTTTATGTTGTATTTTGTGAGACTTTGCGGTTGTATTGTGAGACTTGTAGACACTTTTTTTTATATCATTTTTATGCGTAGTTTTTAAACACTTTTTTAAAAAATTTATGTGTAAGGAATGCCTCAAGACATTACGTAGTTTTTTTCAAAAATTAAGTTCATGTGTTTCTACGAAATTTCCATCGAAATAATGAATAATACAACAACGTAATAATTAAGGCGGACCCGCGGGTAGACCCGGACCCGGTCCAGACCCGACCGGTTCTGGTATGGGTCTTATAATTTTGAACAAGTTTGGGGTTTGGGTCCAGGGTCGAAACTTCAGATCCGGCTCTGGATCCGGGTGGACCCGACTGACACCCGACTCGTTGCCATCCCTAGCCATCAAACATCCCCTTATTACCCCCTTTCAAGTTTCAACAACCCTTCTCACCTGACCCCGACGCCGACGCCAACCCCAAATCCGATGTCGACGCCGACCCTGACCGGTCCTCCTTTGCGACAATTGACAGTGATGAATTGAGGGTTATTAGATTAAATTATAGGGTTCGTTTTGGATTCAATTAGATGTTATATTGTTTTTGATTCTTGTACGATTTGATTTGGGTTCTATTTTTGTGGTTTGAGATCAGTTTCCTTCTTGATTTCTGTGGACATGACATAGGTCCACCCCGACGCGGCCACGCGCAGGTTTGGGTATGCGAATGAATTTCGTGGTAAGATTATTTTCGGGTCAAAATTTAAGTCAAAGTTTGACTCACCACCGTACTTTGTGGGAGTTCGGGCTCATTTGAACCCACTCTATACTTAGGCATACCGCGCACAAATCACAATCCGCTTTAATACTAGAGCTTATGGGGTTCGTCCATTTGCTTAACGATACCGATGCCGAGTTATCGGGTATCGTGTATTGAATGACTCTCATTCGCCAACGGTTTCGGGCATGAATCCGTAAACCAAAGGTTCTGAGTAAGGGGTGAGGGTAAGTGTTGGGAAGCCCACGAAGGACACCCAACCCTGCCCGCACTTAGCGGCCTCTATTAGTAAGATGGTGAAATGATATGCAAACATCATTTTTAGCTATGCATGCAAAATACGTGTTTAGATACGTCGTTTATTGCATCTTAAGTTATGTCGAAGTTGAATTTAGCATGCGATGTTCATTTAGAAAGCGGTAAATGACAAACATCGAAAATAAATTACAAATTACACGGGCGGAAATACAACCCGGAATTCACAATACTCGGACAAAATTGCGATAATATAAAGGATTAGCAACGGTAAATGTAGTCTATAAACGGACCTGTAAATAGAAAACGTAGTTGAATCCGTAAATCAAATAATTGGACGAACTACGATCGCTTACACATTGCGTTGTGCATCGATCGGAGGACAAAGACGTTAATACGCGTTTACCGTATGGGACCGAAGTGTAGTGCTAGCTTGTTCCCGGGCCTTGAAGTCTTGTCCCGACTTATCATAGTGAAATAGAAATGTCTCGACTTATCAAATATCGTATACGACTAAAGAGTTGTCGATACTAGACTAGTCATATAAGACGTTACTCAAAGTCGAGAAGATAACGAGTTAATAATGGAATAAAAGTGATGTAATATGTATGGTTTTTTAGAAGACAAATACGTGATCGACTTAGCACGCATCGACTTAGAGTCGTAAACGTGACTCGATGGGGCTTTGTATCGTCTTTCGACTCTTGTTGGAGGCTTACAGGGGTCACTTGATCGAGTCATTAAGGGGACTCGATCGAGTGGCCTTGATGAAAAGTTCCCTGCCCATTTTTGAGGGGGTCACTCGATCGAGTGGCCCTTAGACACTCAATTGAGTGCCCTTTGTAACGGGTGATAGATCATTTTGAAACGACCCATTGTGAACTTATGATTCGAACCAAGACGTGGTCGAGCTAAGTATAAATATCGAGCAATTTATACTAGTTTGATTCTCGAAGACTCGTTATACGCGACGCTCGGTTATGAAATCGATATCAAACATTTTAGAGTGATATTCGTAAAATCAAAATTAATTGAACTAGGATGAATATCGATTCCCTCCGCGTCACGATGCCGTTGTCGATCCTTGCAGACCATGTGACGATCAATTCGAAGTCATCGGGTTTCACACTAACTCAATTCTCGATAACTCTTTACGCGCGACGTTTGACTACGGAGTCAGCATCGGGCTTTTAAAGCGGCCTTTCGAAAATGACATCGAATGTGCTCGATAATAAATTACCGCGATCACGTTATAATCCAATGGTTATGCGTACGCCATAAGGCGCCCTAACTTTTAAGTGTCTAGGGCGGCGTGCCTTGAAGGGCGCCACCTCCAGTACGACTTGTTCGAGGATTGT
Source organism: Agrostemma githago (assembly GCA_958450325.1). Classification (NCBI taxonomy): domain Eukaryota; kingdom Viridiplantae; phylum Streptophyta; class Magnoliopsida; order Caryophyllales; family Caryophyllaceae; genus Agrostemma; species Agrostemma githago. The sequence goes on along the minus strand of OY288239.1, from coordinate 24,272,112 downwards.
ACGGACATTAGACGGAATTTGTTATCGGACATACTCAATTGTAGACTCGATTTGTCGTCACAAATATTAGGTCCTTGGCATTTCGATATCGTAGTTTTGCTCTTGAAGCCTGCGATAATCGATTTAGCGTCATTGGACATTTGCTCGAATCGATTTGAAAATAGTTTTCGTTAAATTATAATATACGCGGTATTAATATGTAACGGAATGTAAAAAAAGCGATAAATAAAAGCTAGATTTTTAGGAACAACAAAATAAAAGTTAGATGCGAAAATGAAATGTTAGTAGTTAGTAAACAGGAAGTAAATGTTAGATACAAAAAGCAAATGTTAGCAATAGTTAGTATACAAAAAATGAAAAGAGAATTAGAGATTAGAGAAGACGGGATTTGGTACACCCTCAACCTACATGTTAATAAACTCGGGAAACGGGCTCTTAGAGTGTCGTCGCAGGCACGGGAGCGGTTCGAGAATGTAGGGTGAGTTAGGGTGTGTGATTAGGGAGACGATATTTTTCGGTTTTCGGGAGGCTAGGTTTCGGGAATACTTGTGTGTGTGTGTGTGGAGCTCCTTTTAATGCTAGTGATGTGAAGGAGGAGGGTGAAAATAAGGGTTCAAAATCATCATGTAAATGATGAGCAAGAGGAGGTATATATAGATTTTATCCCCCGACTGGGGTCACTCGATCGAGTGGCCCTGTGTTGCACTCGATCAAGTGGCCTTAAAAAAGGGTCCTGGTCAATTTTTGGGAGGTCACTCGATCGAGTGGCCCTTAGACACTCGATCGAATGCCCCTAGGCGAGTGAGACAAATGGGGAAGGTTGGGATCTTTCTTTGACTTTTGATTTTGTTCGTTTTGTCTTGGTTTGCTTTGTGTATTTGGACGCAGCGTGAGGCTGGTACGTCTTGGGTTTCGACTTTGACCGGGTTTTGACTCGGTCGACAAAAGACGGTTTTGCCCCCGGTGACGGTTTTAGCTCAAAATAGCTTTGTTTTATTGGGAACGACCTACTGATTCTGAATTTGAGGTCGGTTTTAAGATATTTGTACTCCGCTAAGTGCCCACGTCGGATACTATTGATTTCGAGTCCCGTATTCGAGCGTATTAATGCATGTTAACGTCCGATCATTATCAAGTGTTTTGTTGGAGACTACTATAAACACAAGCAGTCAAAATGCAGGTGTCTACAATTTCTAAGGTTTATACTCTTTTCTCAATCATTAGTTCATTACTTCTTTCTTGATTTGTTACTCCTTTTTTCCTTTCAAGTTGTTTATATCATTTGAATTCTATTTGTTTTTTCGTTGAAATTAAACTGTTTCTTAATTTGGGCATGTGTGTTTTTTTTACAATTACCTGAGTAATAATTTTGTGATTTGGTCCATTTTTCAGTATAATTACTCATTTAATTCTATTAATTATGTGTGTATATGTTTATGCTACTAAATATGCACTTTATTATTGCAATTAGATGAATTTCTTCGTTTATGTTTGTGAGCTTAGTATTATTATGTTTATTCTATGATTCATTATTTTGGCAAAATATGAGTTGATGACAAGGCTTTATCAAATAATTGAGGCGGAATAATGTATAATGAACAATTATGTTTATTGGTTATTTTTTACTCCCTCCATTCAAATCCAAAGTGCACATTTCTTTTTTGACACTATTCATAACTAAAGAGAATTTTCGATATTCTCAACAATCTAAAAGACAAAATATAGTCATGTGAGATCTTGTTTGATTCATCTTTACGAGTAGGTCAAAAATATATATAATTTTTATAATTTTTGCTAATATAAAACGAAAGATATCGACGGTGCAAAACGCGCCTCGACAAATGTGCAAAAGAGAAATGTGTAGTTTGGATTTGAATGGAGGGAGTAAGATTTTTAATTATTTGGATTTTTGTTTGTAAGACGAATGTTTGAACTTGTGTTTACGAGACCTATTTTGTTATTTTACGGTTTTGTAGTCTTAGAAGTGACCAAATTTTGAATGTTCGTTATAAAGAGCTTAAAATTACCTTTATTTCGATTTACATATTGTCGTTTTTTGCCGTGTCCCCGTGTCCTGAAAAAATCTGGGCGTCGTGTCCCGTGTCCGTGTCCGTATCGGTGCAACCGTGGTTGTCACTACCAAACTACATCTCCAATGTTTTGGTCTTACTAACTTTCGATTATAAAAAGATTTGTTCACAACCCCGTGACACGTCACGGGTATTACACTAGTATGATTATAAATTGAAGTCACTATAGATTCTTAAATATTAAGTACTAACCCAAATATTTACCGAGTATTGTCTTAAATAGACATATTACGAGTTTTTATTATTATCTTCACAATAGTAAAACTTTAAATTTGTATTATTAAATATTACGGAGTAATTTGTAAGAAAGTTATTCAAGGTATAAAGTTTGAATAATGACCTTATTTAAGGTATAAAATATCAATTTACCCTTATTTTTATAATCTTCTTTTATTTCAATGTAACAAATGATTAGACATAGTTTAAATTTAGTAACTTTTACTCTTTCATTATAACTACAATGCACCATATATAATGCCTATAATTTAATTTGACGTTTACTGTATATATTATCTTTGATCTCTTGAAACACATTCACGTATGTGGATATAATATTTATTTAATATTAGGGATACTCTTACTTTCGAATAACTCTCTGTTGTTGTGTAGTCTCACAAATTTATTCAATCATCCAACTTAGTATCCTTATCAACGTCACTAACAAGCGACCTGTGCATCGCACGGGCTTTCCAACTAGTCAATTAAGAAAAAAGTAAGAAGAGAGGAAAAACTCCTTAGCTCCCAACGCGCTTCATCTTCCACTTCCATAAAAAATAAATCTAATTTCACCTACAACAATGGATACAAAAATTATTATAGAGTGTGAATCCCACATTTGCTAATCATTGGGCAATTCTAATTTGCTTTTCATTTATTACCAAATTTGTGAGCTTCATCTTACAGACTTATTATACCTCTGTGTGTGCTTAAAATGCTCAAATTTTACCCTATTAGCCTTTAAAAAATAAATAGATTTATCAAAAAAATTATACTAATCGAAAAAAGAATCCAAGACAATATTTACCTAACAACGTACGAGTATCATTTACTACTTCTACCATGTGAAGGATCCACAGGCGTAAAAAACCTACTAAGTCAGTAAAAGTGGCCAATATATGAAATTCTCAACTAAAGACGTGAGAGAAAAACAAAGAAAAAACAAAGCCATAATTCGAGATGATTATGTTCTCCAATAAAAGTTCAAAAATAAGCAATTTATTAGTTATTATGCATTAAATATTTACATCTTATAGAGTTATATCTCTTTTCGCCAATAATAATTCTCTCACGTTCTTACCAACACAAAAAAAAACTAGCACTCAGGCCAATAGCCCATCGTTATTGAGTTATCGCATTAACGTCAAATAGTGCATTACTCAATTTATTGCTTATTATGATTTTACGAATAACTTTGAAAGTAAATAAAGTTACAAAACATGAAATTGGTGCAAAAAAATGTATAAATAATTAAACAAATATTGGATAATAAGCCAAAAATATTGAAACTGTGAATTACAAAAGACATAAAATAATATAGTCTCGTGCGGTGCACGGATATGGCGACTACTCCGACTAGTGATTATATTAAATGTTAAAATGAAACACTTAGAGTCGGATCGGGTACATGTTATATATATTCTCAACTTAGATTTGTTGGGTCGTGTAAAATTTGGCAAGCTCTAAATTAAGGGTAGACTAGTGTGATACCCGTGAAAAATTTCACGGGTTGTGGTTCCTTAATTGTTATTAAAAATTGCAGAAGAGAGATTTCTAGGGTCCAACTATATAATGTTTTTTATTTTAACTACTGGTTCAACTAATAAATAATTGTACAATTTGTTGTAGACTATTAACGAAGTTAAAGAATGAATTATAAAAATGGGTATAATAGTAGCCTTGTCAATATACGATATTGCATAATTTTACATTCACAAAAGGCTAAGTGTGCGGTATTAGATGTGAATTAGTTGATTAGACGGTTAATATCAAAACACATAAGTGACAAAGGTATACTAAATACTATTAGGATACGACGTCAAGTGATGTATTTCTATATATTCATTAAATATATTGGTATAACAAAAAATGTGAACTTACAAAATTCAACCTCATGACAATATTACTCTCCTCAATAACATTTACTTTATAGTGTTACCAAAAATCAGTGGGACATACGTTTGAAAGCATATTTTATAATACATTGAATATTTACTGGTAACTAAAATAGTTTGCCTACAATAATGAAGGTGCTACACCGGGAATAGGTACGTTGAGAAAAAAATTACCGCTTCAGTTAAATTTGAGTGCGGACTATTAATAATCAGGATATTTGAGTTTTTGGAATAAAAAATCGTAAACGTATTTTTAGTGTAATTGGAGAAATTAACTACAATCCCCAACAACCTCCTTCACATATGACTGCTGCGGAGGAAGAAAAACTTCAAACCAAAAACACAAAAAAAAACACCTACGCATGCATATTCCTAATACAATCGAAGTTCTAATATGATGATGAAGATGTAAATTTGATCGTAATTGTAAGTATTTCCTATTCTGTTTTCATTAGTCAATAACTTATATCAAATACTAATTAAAATTACGAATTGGGGATGCGTTTGTTAGGGTCGAATTTGGGGGTTTTGTTTCTGGTCTGCATTCAGTTAGAGTATTGCCTGCTTTAGTGACATACATTTATGTGGAATCATGATGATGTTTGAACTGTAACCATACAAATTCTGGAGTTGATTAGACATAATTCTACCCTAAATTGGGAACTGATGCAAGTAAATGAATGCAAAATTTGATGGATGGATTTGTGTAGACACCCACATTTGGCTGTCTGGTGTCTATAGCAGTTTCCGACAAACACCCGATGATGATCGGATGCAAACGTGCTTTAACATACTCGAATATGGGCTGAAAATCGTTAGTATTTGGCTTGGGCTTTTTACGGAGTACAAATCTCACAAAACTGACCCCAAATTCAGGCCCGGGGGTCATTTCCAATCAAATGAGACTAATTTGGGTCAAAACCGACACCAAGGACAAAACCGTCTTTTAGCGACCAGTTCAAACTCCGGTCAAAGGCATTTTCGAGACATAAAAATCAGCCACGCAAACTTCGGAAGTCTGATTCGAAGTCAAAAACCACAAAAATCAGCTACAAAGAAGATCCAAGCAACTAAAACTCTCCCTTAGAGATAAAATTTAATCTCTAAAAAAGTCTCTCACCCGTCCAGACCCACTCGATCGAGTGGACCAGCCCACTCGGTCGAGTAGGCTCAATAAACCCGCGGAAATTGGTGTCAGACCGGGCACTCAATCGAGTGTCGTGCAGCACTCGATCGAGTGGCCCCTTTTAATATCCAAAACCGGGCACCTTTTCTATCCAAAACCGAGTACCTTTTCTATCTAAAAACCGGGTACCTTTCCTATCCAAAGGCGGGGTATTTTCCTAAAAATACACCCCTTTGCAACCTTCAAAAAACACAATTAACAACCTAAAAATTTCAGCGATCCTAGGCACTACAATCCCACACCCAACTTCACAATTAACATCTTAGAATTTCAGCAATCTTAGGCAAACTATACACACATATAATCCCAATCCTTCCTCTAGAAATCCTTTAGGAAACCCGAGAGCAAAACTCATCAAATCTCTTCCCAATTATACACAACATAACTCTACTATATACATCTCGACGCTCCCGTGCCTAGGCCACTACTATACGAGACTGTTTCCGAGATAATCAAGCATGTAGGTTGAGGGTGTTAACTAAAATCCCGATTCTCTTCTTCCTTTCTTTGTCATCTCATTTTCTTCTTCTTCTTATTTTATTTTATTTTATTTTATTTCGTCAATAGCGTTTTTATCATCATCAACTTCGCACATATATCAATTTTCTTAAACATATTCGATTCCTTTTTTCAAGGTTAGAACGAACCCGTTGATGCCGAAATAATTGTCACATAGTCCGAAAAGACTAATTACGACATTATAACGCGGAGGGAAATATTTCATCCTAGTTCAATTTAAAACGACTAATAAACGTCTTTTACAAAATTCACTTTAAATATTAGATATTGATTCTATAATCAAGTATCGAATATGACGAGCATCAAAAACCGAGTTGAATAAAAATTATGTCATATTTTTATCTGGCTCGGTCGGCTATCAGTTTCAAAATCAGTAAAAATCGGATTCATGATCGTCCGAGCTCGAGTAATCCCTCAAACAGGGGGCACTCGATCGAGTGGCACCCCAAAAATTAGGCAGAAAGTTTTTCGAGGGACACTCGACCGAGTCCCTTCTATGACTCGGCCGAGTGGCCCCGATTACGCCTAAAATAACGAGCCTTCTACACATTACAAGTCTTGACAAATCTTTTTCAATGACTTCGGTCGTCACGTGCTAAGTCCGTCACATGTTCATCTTTTCAAAACCATGCATTGTATCATATTTACATCATCTAATTTATTTACGCTCCTTTATTATCGCAATTGTGCATATTGTCGTTGGTTGTATTGTATTTCCGGGTGGTATGCCGCTCGCGTGTTTGTAATATACTTTCGCACCTTTATTTCGTTGTTTGTTTTATTATACCAAAATGAACCTCGCATGTTAAATAACTTTGACGTTAGTTTAGATGCATTAAATCGACGTAGAACCTTATTCAATTCTATCGTCAAACTAACGCGCGTACACGAAAAACGAACGATATCTAATTAGAGGCCGCTAAGTGCGGGCGGGGTTGGGTCTTCTTTGTGAACTTCCCAACACGTACCCTCACCCCTTACTCAGAACCGTGATTTCCGGATGTCCGAAACCGTTGGCATACGAGACTGACATTCAATACACGATTTCCGATAATGTCGGTATCGGTATTGCAATGCAAAGGGATGAACCTCATAAACTCTGAAATCAAAATAGACTGTACTCTGTGCACGACCCACAAGGATATAGAGTGGGTTCGAATGGGCCCGAACTCCAACAAAGTTCGGTGGCGACTCCAACTACGATTTAAATTTCAACACGAGATCCATCTCACATGAGATTCATTCGCCGCCCCAATCCCACGCGTCGCCGCGTCGGGGTGGAACTATGTTATGTCCACAATTTGGCGACTCCGCTGGGGATACCTGATGTACCACTAGTCATCGGGGTTCCTAGGGTGAGACTCGAAAAGAAATTGTTCGATTAGTAATGTACGCATTTTAGTTCGATGGTTCATGCATAACCCAAATCTTTCCCAGGGCCGGTTACTTGTGACCGACGTCCCACTATACCGCGGTCCATTCCTAAATGGGTGCGCTAAATAATTCTATGGCCGAACTCGTATGGGTTTCACAGCATGTTCTAAGACCAATTCGGCTTAGGAAGTCCGTCCCGATTTACGAGAAAGCCGTCGATGTTGGTATAGACCTGATTTTGACCGACCGAGACTTAGCGTAAAGCATACATGGTGTCATCATATTGCTTATTTGACTACATGCTACTTGGTTTCCGTGTTATTTTTCAAAAATCGTCATTTCAAAAAATGCATCTTTTCAAACGAAATCCAATTTCCAAAAAAACACGGAATGCTCTGCAATTTAGACTTAAGATTTGACTCAAAACAAGCCTATTTTCTAGCCGGCATGTTGTCCGCTCCAATATTCAAATTTTTGATCACTATTCGATTTTATCGAATTTTCAAAATTCAATTCAATTTTCAAATCTTCAAGATTCAATTTCAACTTTCAAATCTTCGAGATGCCATTCTTAATTTTCAAATCTCCGGAATGCTGCTTTCGATTTTTCAAATTTTCGGGTTCCCGTGTTTGATTTTCAAATTTTCGGAAATTTATTTTCGATATTCAAATTTTCAAAATTCCAAATATTCAACTTTTCAAAATGCCCGGTCCTATTGGCCCACTACCAATTTCAGGACCGTCCTCTCAATTTTCAAAATTCAATCATTTTTCAAAACCCTTCTTGTCCTAGGAACTACCGTTATCCGTGTGTTGGGTCTTTTCATAATACGTCGAAGGTCTTTAGCGTCGAAACTCCGTCGGTCCTACATCACGGGTTTCTTCGCCATCCTAGTCCACCTTTTTCTAAAGGCATAACCGACCAACACAAGTCGTACACTCGTAAATGGAAGGTTCGTCCAGACACTCGAGTCCTAACTAGAAAGCCTCACGCGATCTTTCCCTCTAGCAGGACAGTCCCCACGACCTTTCCTAAGGAAATTTCACCCATCTTTCAATCTGTTAGTCGAGTCATCCTGATTCAAGAATCCTTTAACTTAAGGGTCTATCCTAATCACAGGGTCATTCTTATTCGAGTCAAGTCGAGTTTCTCTAGCATCGAAACACTGTCGATCTCACATCGCAAGTTTCTTCCCTTACCCCGTCTGCCTTATCTCGAGACCGAGTCAACCTTTTACAAGGCATAGCCCTATAAAAAAAGGTTCGTGATCCTTACATCTAAGGGTCACTCGTTCGACACTCGAGTCTTAGCAAAACCTTCAATCTCACTTGGGACTACCCTTCAGCAGGGCGATCAATCACGGTTGCTCTACGGGTCATGTGTTACATGGGTTGTCTCACGTACCCCACTTTAGAGTCACTTAGATGTCACACCATCTGAGTCCTATCAGAGTCTTTAGTCTCACTTGGGTGCTATCCTCCATCCGAGCAGTCGACCACGGTCACCTTAAGGGGTACCTTACTTTCATCCTACACCGACGTCCTTATGATGTCTTCTTCGAATCGTACCAATGCTACGAACACTCGAGTCACCTAGGGTTAGGCCACCACGGTTGGTCTGAGCACGTGGCGCGGTCAAACACGGTCGCCCCATTTTCGAACTCACCCTCGTGCAGCTTGAGTTTCATCGTCGAGTCCAAGCCAGGGTCGTTACCTTGTCTAGGTCAACGTTCGAGTATCCCGGTCCAAGAGTCATTCTCGTCACGTCGGGCCGTGTCTAGTTTGACTCCCTCTCTTGCATTTGCGCAAAGTCAAGTTTAGGCGAGTCGTGGCACCTGTCGTTCTCTCCAATCAAAGACCTTACCAAAAAAAAGAAACAACCAACCGAGCATCTGAAAGCCTGGATTTGATTCGAGTCTAAGTCTGAGTCCGAGTCTAGGATACCCTACATCCTCATTTCTAAATCAAAGTCAGAGTCAGTTGCATTCTGTCTTCTTCTCCAATTCAATAAAATCAGCTTTTCTATTTCTCATATACGCTTTCCTTATGTGTTTTCGAGAACATGATGAACACCATCATACACTGTGAGCACATGCACGTGATTATTATAGGCACATCTATAATGACTGCAGTATAATGAGACCCATGTTTTCCTTTACCTGTTCCATGTCTGGTATAGAAAGCTACAAAACTACCCTTAGCAGGAGCGGTATCGAATCCTATGACAAACCTAGGTAATCTCCTAGTTTGGGTTCAAGATGGGAGGCAAGCCCACTTCCCACAATAAACACCCTTCCAATAAGATCGACCAATCCCTACCTTAGGTGTTAGTCTGACCAACAGAAGAAAAAAAAAAAAAAAAAAAAACGGGACAAAAAAAATCAGAAGTCCAAGGAAAAAGCAAAAGGGCCAAAATAAACGAGTTGGCCATGATAAAAAAAAATTCAACATCCCTCGACCAGATACGGTCAATCCCATAACCGGGGCTAAGAGGTCAACCAACGAAAAATTCAAAAAACCATGACCGTAGTGAAAGTCCCTTGACTGGGGTACGGTCAATTCAAAAATTATCAATTCCCTTACCATCAAATAAAAGGGTGACAATCAGGCTCGTCAGCTAACACCACATTTAGCCTTCCCACATTACAACCCTCAAGACCTTCTCGAGACCTAGGCTAGAGACAGCCCGAAATTTTTGATGATTCAAGCTCCATAGGATACCCCTAACCATTAGGGCCAGACATGGAAACCAGATCCCGCATTATCAAACCTGCCCAATCGAAGTCTGAGTCATTTTTACTCGACTTCCCATTTCCTACCACATTGCAATACCTTACCCTCGAAGCCTTAGCTCCACAAAATCGAGCTCCAGATGTCGAAACATCAAAGCCACTTATGACCTAGCTCCACATTTCCAAAAACATCCAAACCAGTTACCAGCTCCAAACACGGGAACTCAGACTATGGTCGACATAGAACATGCCTAAATAGTTCACACCACCTCTGGGGGCTACCCCGGAGAACACTCACAGTCACAGGATCAACTTCCTAACTATTCCAGCTATTTGATCAAGACATCTCTGGGAATGCACCTAGCCTACACCATCGGTATGGTTAGTTACACACAAAGCCCTAATAAACTAGGCACCATAATACATCTTCCAATTCACTGAACTACGATTTAGTTTGATTTCACTACACGTGAATACGTAGGCAACCTTTCAAACAAAGGCACAACCACCCACACTCACACACATTCAAAAAGCACTATCATTCTTATCACGACACTGTCATGTTCTCAACAGTTAGCTTTGTCGTCCAGGGGGCATCTATTAGACAGAAGTTCTCCTTCCACTCACAAAATCCAAAAGACTTTCAAAAATCTAGCCACCTCTTTACAGTATGTCCTAGTACTCGGCTCAGTCGAAGACAAGAATCCGTCAGGGACTTTGAATGACACCCACTTTGGGAATGTACCCCAAAACCAAGAATTCAAAAAGAAACCAAGTCCTGTCATGCAAAAAAAGTCACATTACAGATTACTGCAATCTCCCTATAACAGATCATTCTCATTTCAACTTCGACCGTGTTGCCACTCGCCTAGGCTATGGAATAGCGCAACCTAAGAGTCTTGTCTTTTTAGATGGCCCACCCCCCTACCGAGTTACGGTCCAACCCTTAGAGAGTCCAGTTTGTGTCTGTCAACTCGTCCTGTCGCGTCCAGAGTCAAGTCTGTCGGTAGGCCTCACTCTTCAAATTCTTGCTTTGAAATTTGCAAAACTTAGCCATTTGAGAAAATCCTTTTCGACAAGGTCAAATTTCAGTCTATTTAATCTGCATATTTCTTTTCTACCTCGTTTCCATTTAGAAAACCTATCTCCTAGCACGTGAATTGCTTTCAGAACTCTGATTTAAAAAACTAAGCAAAAGTCATTTTCCCCAGCGCAAGCTCATCTATAGATGCTAACTGCATTTCTTATGTGGTATCTTGCCGTCTGCTATATTTGCTATTTCTGCCTATGAATCTAACATTTCAGGTACCAGCTTATGCTACCCAATGGAATGTCAAGTTTTTATCTCCCCAGCGTGAGACAGAGTTTCACTTAAAGTGGCATATGCAAATCGGGATGTGTCTTCAAACGGGCACACCCAGGGCTTCTTAGGCAAGCTCCCGCGTAATTCCGAATTGGGATGTGTCTGCAAACAGATACACCCAGGGCTTCTTAAGCAAGCTCCCGCGTAATTCTGAATCGGGATGTGTCTGCAAACGGACACACCCAGGGCTTCTTGAACAAGCTCCCGCGTAGTTCCGAATTGGGATGTATCTACAAACATATACACCCAGGGCTTCTTAGGCAAGCTCCCACGTAGTTCCAAATTGGGATGTATCTGCAAACAGATACACACAGAGCTTCAGAAACAAGCTCCCGCGTAGTTCCAAGATGGGATGTATCTGCATACAGATACACCCACGACTTTAAAAACTAGTCCCACGGAGCTATCCCAGACAACAGAACTCAGGTATGATTTCTATCTTATGGCTGGCGAGCCCTTTCACGCAAGTCTAACGGACTACAAACGACCCGACCGGAAGTCTGCCAGGTCTTAATCCTCGATTGGCCTGGTAGCTACTCTGACTTTCGCCTTGTCCAAGCCTCAGTCAGAGTGGGGGCTCTGTAGACACCCACATTTAGCTTCCAGGTATCTATAGCAGTTTCCGGCAAACACCCGATGATGATCGGACGCAAACGTGCTTTAACATACTCGAATATGGGCTCAAAATCGTTAGCATTTATCTTGGGCTTTTTACGGAGTACAAATCTCGCAAAATCAACCCCAAATTCAAGCCCAGTGGGTCATTTCCAATCAAATGAGACTAATTTGGGTCGAAATCGACAACAAGAGCAAAACCGTCTTTTAGCGATCGGGTCAAACCCGGGTCAAAGGCATTTCCGAGACATAAAAATCAGCCACGCAAACTTCAGAAGTCTGATTCGAAGCACAAAATCACAAAAATCAGCTACAAAGAAGATCCAAGCAACTAAAACTCTCCCTTAGAGATAAAATTTTATCTCTAAAAAAGTCTCTCACCCGTCCAGACCCACTCGATCGAGTGGACAAGCCCACTCGCGCGGTCGAGTAGGCTCACAAAACCCGTGGAAATTGTTGTCAGACCGGGCACTCAATCGAGTGCCATGCAGCACTCTATCGGGTGGCCCCTTTTAATATCCAAAACCGGGCACCTTTTCTATCCAAAACCGAGTACCTTTTCTATCTAAAAACCGGGTACCTTTCCTATCCAAAGCCGGGGTATTTTCCTAAAAATACACCCCTTTGCAACCTTCAAAAAACACAATTAACAACCCAAAAATTTCAGCGATCCTAGGCGATACAATCCCCCACACAACTTCACAATTAACATCTCAGAATTTCAGCAATCTTAGGCAAACTATACACACATATAATCCCAATCCTTCCTCTAGAAATCCTTTAGGAAACCCGAGAGCAAAACTCATCAAATCTCTTCCCAATTATACACACCATAACTCTACTATATACATCTCGACGCTCCCATGCCTAGGCCACTACTATACGAGACTGTTTCCGAGATAATCAAGCATGTAGGTTGAGAGTGTTAACTAAAATCCCGATTCTCTTCTTCCTTTCTTCGTCATCTCATTTTCTTCTTCTTCTTATGTTATTTTATTTTATTTTATTTCGTCAATAGCGTTTTTATCATCATCAACTTCGCACATATATCAATTTTCTTAAACATATTCGATTCCTTTTTTCAAGGTTAGAACGAACCCGTTGATGCGGAAATAATTGTCACATTGTCCGAAAGGACTAATTACGACATTATAACGCGGAGGGAAATATTTCATCCTAGTTCAATTTAAAACAACTTATAAACGTCTTTTACAAAATTCACTCTAAATATTAGATATTGATTCTATAATCAAGTGTCGAATATGACGAGCATCAAAAATCGAGTTGAATACAAATTATGTCATATTTTTATCTGGCTCGGTCGGCTATCAGTTTCAAAATCAGTAAAAATCGGATTCATGATCATCCGAGCTCGAGTAATTCCTCAAACAGGGGGCACTCGATCGAGTGGCATCCCAAAAATTAGGCAGAAAGTTTTTCGAGGGACACCCGGCCGAGTCCCTTCTATGACTCGGCCGAGTGGCCCCGATTACGCTTAAAATAACGAGCCTTCTACACATTACAAGTCTTGACAAATCTTTTTCAATGACTTCGGTAGTCACGTGCTAAGTCCGTCACGTGTTCATCTTTTCAAAACCATGCATTGTATCATATTTACATCATCTAACTTATTTACGCTCCTTTATTATCGCAATTGTGCATATTGTCGTTTGTTGTATTGTATTTCCGGGTGGTATGCCGCTCGCGTGTTTGTAATCTACTTTCGCACCTTTATTTCGTTGTTTGTTTTATTATACCAAAATGAACCTCGCATGTTAAATAACTTTGACGTTAGTTTAGATGCATTAAATCGACGTAGAACCTTATTCAATTCTATATCTCGTAAAACATTGTTTCCAAAACATTCAATGGTCAAACTAACGCGCGTACACGAAAAACGAAGGATATCTAATTAGAAGCCACTAAGTGCGGGCGGGGTTGGGTGTTCTTTGCGAACTTCCCAACACGTACCCTAACCCCTTACTCAGAACCGTGGTTTCCGGATGTCCGAAACCGTTGGCATACGAGAGTCATTTAATACATGATTTCCGATAATGTCGGTATCGGTATCGCAATGCAAAGGGATGAACCTCATAAACTCTGAAATCAAAATAGATTGTACTCTGTGCACGGCCCACAAGGATATAGAGTGGGTTCGAATGGGCCCGAACTCCCACAAAGTTCGGTGGCAACTCCAACTACGATTTAAATTTCAACACGAGATCCATCTCACATGAGATTCATTCGCCGCCCCAATCCCGCGCGTCGCCGCGTCGGGGTGGACCTATATTATGTCCACAATTTGGCGACTCCGCTGGGGATACCTGATGTACCAGTGGTCATCGGGGTTCCTAGGGTGAGACTCGAAAAGAAATCGTTCGATTAGTAATGTACGCATTTTAGTTCGATGGTTCATGCATAACCCAAATCTTTCCCAGGGCCGGTTACTTGTGAGCGAAGTCCCACTATACCGCGGTGCATTCCTAAATGGGTGCGCTAAAAAATTCTATGGCCGAACTCGTATGGGTTTCATGACATGTTCTAAGACAAATTCGGCTTAGGAAGTCCGTCCCGATTTACGAGAAAGCCGTCGTTGTTGGTATAGACCTGATTTCGACCGACCGAGACTTAGCGTAAAGCATACATGGTGTCGTCATATTGCTTATTTGACTACATGCTACTTGGTTTCCGTGTCATTTTTCAAAAACCGTCATTTCAAAAAATGCATCTTTTCAAACAAAATCCAATTTTCAAAAAAAAACGGAAGGCTCTGCAATTTACACTTAAGATTTGACTCAAAACAAGCCTATTTTCTAGTCGGCATGTTGTCCGCTCCAATATTCAAATTTTTGATCACTATTCGATTTTATCGAATTTTCAAAATTCAATTCAATTTTCAAATCTTCAAGATTCAATTTTAACTTTCAAATCTTTGAGATGCCATTCTTAATTTTAAAATCTCCGGAATGCTGCTTCTGATTTTTCAAATTTTCGGGTTCCCGTTTTTTATTTTCAAATTTTCGGAAATTTATTTTCGATATTCAAATTTTCAAAATTCCAAATATTCAACTTTTCAAAATGCCCAGTCCTATTGGCCCACTACCAATTTCAGGACCGTCCTCTCAATTTTCAAAATTCAATCAATTTTCAAAACCCTTCTTGTCCTAGGAACTACCGTTATCCGTGTGTTGGGTCTTTTCATAATACGTCGAAGGTCTTTAGCGTCGAAACTCCTTCGGTCCTACATCACGGGTTTCTTCGCCATCCTAGACCGCCTTTTTCTAAAGGCATAACCGACCAACACGAGTCGTACACTCGTAAATGGAAGGTTCGTCCAGACACTCGAGTCCTAACTAGAAAGCCTTACGCGATCTTTCACTCTAGCAGAACAGTCCCCACGACCTTTCCTAAGGAAATTTCGCCCATCTTTCAATCCGTTAGTCGAGTCATCCTGATTCAAGAATCCTTTAACTTAAGGGTCTACCCTAATCACAGGGTCATTCTTATTCGAGTCAAGTCGAGTTTCTCTAGCGTCGAAACTCTGTCGATCTCACAGCGCAAGTTTCTTCCCTTACCCCGTCTGCCTTATCTCGAGACCGAGTCAACCTTTTACAAGGCATAGCCCTATAAAAAAAAGGTTCATGATCCTTACATCTAAGGGTCACTCGTCCGACACTGGAGTCTTAGCAAAACCTTCGATCTCACTTGGGGACTACCCTTCAGCAGGGCGATCAATCACGGTTGCTCTACGGGTCATGTCTTACACGGGTTGTCTCACGTACCCCACTTTAGAGTCACTTAGATGTCACACCATCTGAGTCCTATCAGAGTCTTTAGTCTCACTTGGGTGCTATCCTCCATCCGAGCAGTCGACCACGGTCACCTTAAGGGGTATCTTACTTTCATCCTACACCGACGTCCTTATGATGTCTTCTTCGAATCGTACCAATGCTACGAACACTCGAGTCACCTAGGGTTAGGCCACCACGGTTGGTCTGAGCACGTGGCGCGGTCAAACACGGTCGCCCCATTTTCGAACTCACCCTCGTGCAGCTTGAGTTTCATCGTCGAGTCCAAGCCAGGGTCGTTACCTTGTCTAGGTCAACGTTCGAGTATCCCGGTCCAAGAGTCATTCTTGTCACGTCGGGCCGTGTCTAGTTTGACTCCCTCTCTTGCATTTGCGCAAAGTTGAGTTTAGGCGAGTCGTGGCACCTATCGTTCTCTCCAATCAAAGACCTTACCAAAAAAAAGAAACAACCAACCGAGCATCTGAAAGCCTACTCAACCTGTGGTCGACATAGAACATGCCTAAATAGTTCACACCACCTCTGGGGGCTACCCCGGAGAACACTCACAGTCACAGGATCAACTTCCTAACTATTCCAGCCCTTTGATCAAGACATCTCTGGGAATGCACCTAGCCTACACCATCGGTATGGTTAGTTACACACAAAGCCCTAATAAACTAGGCACCATAATACATCTTCCAATTCACTGAACTACGATTTAGTTTGATTTCACTACACGTGAATACGTAGGCAACCTTTCAAACAAAGACACAACCACCCACACTCACACACATTCAAAAAGCACTATCATTCCTATCACGACACTGTCATGTTCTCAACAGTTAGCTTTGTCGTCCTGGGGGCATCTATTAGACAGAAGTTCTCCTTCCACTCACAAAATCCAAAAGACTTTCAAAAATATAGCCACCTCCTTACAGTATGTCCTAGTACTCGGCTCAGTCGAAGACAAGAATCCGTCAGGGACTTTGAATGACACCCACTTTGGGAATGTACCCCAAAACCAAGAATTCAAAAAGAAACCAAGTCCTGTCATGCAAAAAAAGTCACATTACAGATTACTGTAATCTCCCTATAACAGATCATTCTCATTTCAACTTCGACTGTGTTGCCACTCGCCTAGGCTATGGAATAGCGCAACCTAAGAGTCTTGTCTTTTTAGGTGGCCCACCCCACTACCGAGTCACGGTCCAACCCTTAGAGAGTCCAGTTCGTGTCTGTCAACTCGTCCTGTCGCGTCCAGAGGCAAGTCTGTCGGTAGGCCCCACTCTTCAAATTCTTGTTTTGAAATTTGCAAAACTTAGCCATTTGAGAAAATCATTTTCAACAAGGTCAAATTTCAGTCTATTTAAACTGCAAATTTCTTTTCTACCCGGTTTCCTTTTTGAAAACCTATCTCCTAGCACGTGAATTGCTTTCAGAACTCTGATTTAAAAAACTAAGCAAAAGTCATTTTCCCCAGCGCAAGCTCGTCTATAGATGCTAACTGCATTTCTTATGTGGTATCTTGCCGTCTGCTATATTTGCTATTTCTGCCTATGAATCTAAAATTTCAAGTACCAGCTTGTGCTTCCCAACGGAATGTCAAGTTTTTATCTCCTCGGCGTGAGACAGAGTTTCACTTAAAGTGGCATATGCAAATCGGGATGTGTCTTCAAACAGGCACACCCAGGGCTTCTTAGGCAAGCTCCCGCGTAATTCCGAATTGGGATGTGTCTGCAAACAGATACACCCAGGACTTCTTAAGCAAGCTCCCGCGTAATTCTGAATCGGGATGTGTCTGCAAACGGACACACCCCGGGCTTCTTTGACAAGCTCCCGCGTAGTTCTGAATCGGGATGTGTCTGCAGACGGACACACTTAGGGCTTCTTGGACAAGCTCCCGCGTAGTTCTGAATCGGGATGTCTCTGCAGATGGACACACTCACGGCTTCTTGGACAAGCTCCCGCGTAGTTCTGAATTGGGATGTATCTGCAAACAGATACACCCAGAGCTTCAGAAACAAGCTCCCGCGTAGTTCCAAGATGGGATGTATCTGCATACAGATACACCCACGACTTTAAAAACAAGTCCCACGGAGCTATCCCAGACAACAGAACTCAGGTATGATTTCTATCTTATGGCTGGCGAGCCCTTTCACGCAAGTCTAACGGACTACAAACGACCCGACCGGAAGTCTGCCAGGTCTTAATCCTCGATCGGCCTGGTAGCTACTCTGACTTTCGCCTTGTCAAAGCCTCAGTCAGAGTGGGGGCTCTGTAGACACCCACATTTAACTTCCAGGTGTCTATAGCAGTTTCCGACAAACACCCGATGATGATCGGACGCAAACGTGCTTTAACATACTCGAATATGGGCCCAAAATCGTTAGCATTTGTCTTGGGCTTTTTACGGAGTACAAATCTCGCAAAATCAACCCCAAATTCAAGCCCAGTGGGTCATTTCCAATCAAATGAGACTAATTTGGGTCGAAATCGACAACAAGAGCAAAACCGTCTTTTAGCGATCGGGTCAAACCCGGGTCAAAGGCATTTCCGAGACATAAAAATCAGCCACGCAAACTTCAGAAGTTTGATTCGAAGCACAAAATCACAAAAATCAGCTACAAAGAAGATCCAAGCAACTAAAACTCTCCCTTAGAGATAAAATTTTATCTCTAAAAAAGTCTCTCACCCGTCCAGACCCACTCGATCGAGTGGACAAGCCCACTCGCGCGGTCGAGTAGGCTCACAAAACCCGTGGAAATTGTTGTCAGACCGGGCACTCAATCGAGTGCCATGCAGCACTCTATCGGGTGGCCCCTTTTAATATCCAAAACCGGGCACCTTTTCTATCCAAAACCGAGTACCTTTTCTATCTAAAAACCGGGTACCTTTCCTATCCAAAGCCGGGGTATTTTCCTAAAAATACACCCCTTTGCAACCTTCAAAAAACACAATTAACAACCCAAAAATTTCAGCGATCCTAGGCGATACAATCCCCCACACAACTTCACAATTAACATCTCAGAATTTCAGCAATCTTAGGCAAACTATACACACATATAATCCCAATCCTTCCTCTAGAAATCCTTTAGGAAACCCGAGAGCAAAACTCATCAAATCTCTTCCCAATTATACACACCATAAATCTCATATATACATCTCGACGCTCCCGTGCCTAGGCCACTACTGTACGAGTCTATTTCCGAAATAATTAAGCATGTAGGTTGAGGGGGTTAACTAAAATCCCGATTCTCTTCTTCCTCTCTTCTTCATCTCGTTTTCTTCTTCTTCTTTTTTTATTTTGTTTTATTTTATTTCGTCAATAGCGTTTTTATCATCATCAACGTCGCACATATATCGATTTTCTTAAACATATTCGATTCCTTTTTTCAAGGTTAGAACGAACCCGTTGATGCCGAAATAATTGTCACATAGTCCGAAAGGACTAATTACAACATTATAACGCGGAGGGAAATATTTCATCCTAGTTCATTTTAAAATGACTTATAAACGTCTTTTACAAAATTCACTTTAAATATTAGATATTGATTCTATAATCAAGTATCGAATATGACGAGCATCAAAAACCGAGTTGAATACAAATTATGCCATATTTTTATCTGGCTCGGTTGGCTATCAGTTTCAAAATCAGTAAAAATCGGATTCATGATCATCCGAGCTCGAGTAATCCCTAAAACAGGAGGCACTCGATCGAGTTGCACCCCAAAAATTAGGCAGAAAGTTTTTCGAGGGACACTCGACCGAGTCCCTTCTATGACTCGGCCGAGTGGCCCCGATTACACCTAAAATAACGAGCCTTCTACACATTACAAGTGTCGACAAATCTTTTTCAATGACTTCGGTCGTCACGTGCTAAGTCCGTCACGTGTTCATCTTTTCAAAATCATGCATTGTATCATATTTACATCATCTAATTTATTTACGCTCCTTTATTATCGCAATTGTGCATATTGTCGTTTGTTGTATTGTATTTCCGGGTGGTATGCCGCTCGCGTGTTTGTAATCTACTTTCGCAACTTTATTTCGTTGTTTGTTTTATTATACTAAACTGAACCTCGCATGCTAAATAACTTTGACGTTAGTTTAGATGCATTAAATCGACATAGCAACTTGTTCAATTTCTATATCTCGTTAAACATTGTTTGCATAACATTCAATCGTCAAACTAACGCGCGTACACGAAAAACGAACAATATCTAAGTAGAGGTTGCTAAGTGCGGGCGGGATTGGGTGTTCTTTGTGAACTTCCCAACACGTACCCTCACCCCTTACTCAGAACCGTGGTTTCCCGATGTCCAAAACCGTTGGCATACGAGAGTCATTCAATACACGATTTATGATAATGTCGGTATCGGTATCGCAATGCAAAAGGACGAACCCGATAAACTCTGAAATCAAAATAGACTGTACTCTGTGCACGGCCCACAAGGATATAGAGTGGGTTCAAATGGGCCCGAACTCCCACAAAGTTCGGTGGCGACTCCAACTACGATTTAAATTTCAACACGAGATCCATCTCACATGAGATTCATTCGCCGCCCAAATCCCGCGCGTCGCCGCGTCGGGATGGACCTATATTATGTCCACAATTTGGCGACTCCGCTGGGGATACCTGATGTACCAGTGGTCATCGGGGTTCCTAGGGTGAGACTCGAAAAGAAATCGTTCGATTAGTAATGTACGCATTTTAGTTCGATGGTTCATGCATAACCCAATGGTACGCATTCAGAGAACAGACTAATTTCTTCAGCCTCTGAGTCACCTGCTCCAACCTGCAACCTCATGTTGGTTGTCAATTGTAGATACTACATAGTACGACAATTGGATTATATACGGTGTGAAATAATGAAATAACAAATAAGTTCAAATTGCTGACAGTCTTACTGATGTATACTTTAGAAGAGCTAACCTGTATATCTCTCCAAATCTGTGAAGAGCAAACTGAGGCGTACACTATGTCTTCTCGGCTTCCTATCGGAACAACGGGTAGTATTTGCCTAAAATCACCACCTGATACGACAACCTTTCCACCAAATGGTTTTTCGGAATTCAATGAATTTATACATCGCATTATTATATCTTTCAGACTTCTATCGAGTGCTTCAAAATAGTACTGACTTACCACGGGAGCTTCATCCCAAATAATTATGTGCTTATCCTTTATGAGTAGCTCAGCAAGGTCGGACCTTGGTCTGATACCTGGACACATTGAATTCTCGTTCGCATTGATAGGAATGCTGAATCTCGAATGGGTTGTACGTCCCCTAGGTAGTAGAATGGCAGCTATTTCACTTGAAGCCACTGGTGGAACTGTTTCACCCTTACTCCTCAAGGCGGCGCATAGAGCATTCCAGGTGAATGTCTTGCCTGTTCCGCCATAGCCGTAGACAAAGAAAAACCCTCTAGTCATGTTGTGTACGGCACTCATAATCTCATTGTACACAGCTCTTTGTTCATCAGTTAATGTTAGCATGTACCTTTCATAGTCAAGACGCAGTGTTTCACGGTTATAGATGAGTTTGTCTTAAATTAATCTATCGAGGTGTATTAAGTTCAGATTGTTGTCCGACATGGGCATATCAGGAAACTTCGACAGGGAACTGCCATTGCCCTGCAGGAACAACTCTATTTCGGATAAAGCATAGTTTTGAAGTTCCTCGTCTGTCATCTGCAACTCTGCGATGCAAATGTCAAAAACAAACTAGGATACATATGTGATCAAATTACATACAATATAGATTGTTGTCTAAAATCCAAATTTGCGATGTCGAATAATTGACCTTTAATAGTTGAGTATTAATATGTACAGTAGAAACTGTGCAGATTACTAAGTAATATGAAAATAAAACGGTAATCGGAAGTTCATGGTAAAATGAAACGACTCACCGAAATTTAAGATTTCTCTCCTATGACGGGCCAAAATATCATCACATAGATGGTGTCACATCTTCTCCCAAACATATTCAGGCTTGATCAGACTGCCGGAGTACAACAACGTTGCGAAAAGGTTTCTAAGGAAGAAACTTGTATCCCAATAACTTGCTTCCTCTATAGCATCAATATACTTCTTGTCGTCACCGAGTAACCCTAAAGCATAGCAAGCGTGTTCGACTATATCATGGACCATGCCATTAACTGTGCGAATATCGGCATAGTTCGTAGGGCCCTTAACGAAGTTCAGTAGAGTTCTCATGTAATACCGCTCACCGCTGTAGGGAGACATGTGAAACATTCTGCCCAAACTGAAACCTTGTTTCCTTGGAGCCTAGGATTTTTCTTTTGCTTGCCAAACATACTTCATTGGAAACTCAGCATAAGTTAGGTCTCTCGACTCCTCCTGATTAGCATTGTACTCTAACCAAGCAATGAACTTTGTTCGAGCACCGTTGGAACGTGCTACAATATCCTCTAGAGGGTCGTCATCATTGTAGACCATATTCTGCTCATAAGGAAGGTGATACTTGAGACGTAGTACTGGCGGAGTCCTATAGTGAATATCGAAAGCGAATATACGCCATGACGCTTCAGGTAGGGAAATATATCGACAGTCTAAATATTCCTGAATGTAGTCAATCTTGTCGGGGTTCTTCCTTGTTGCAGAACCTATGGTAACACGATCGTAACCCTAGTTAATATATTTGAAAAGATACTTTATCGAACGTGCCTGGTTACACCACTCAACATTAATGTGCGCACGATATCTTGTCAACAGATCAGCTGCAAGGGGACTTCGGGTTTGCGTGTCCACATGGACCGTGAATCATTAAATCCTTCACCGTTCTATATAGTGTTGGTTCATCTACAGGGTCAGGAATTTCTGGTGATATGATGCTGTCAACGTCACTGGCCTCGGGAAATTTGTCATCCCTTTCGAGGAACAAAAGAATATGTGCGTGCCTAAGTCCGCGCTTCTGAAACTCAATTGTGTATACCAATGCAAAACAAAGAAATTTATACCAATGCAAAACAAAGAAATTTATATGTAGTAGATGTTCATGATACACATATTAGTTAATAAAATTGAATCAAAAACATGTCCAATGTAAATAACCTGCTCTCGTCCTCCCAAATATATGGTTCTCCTTAAAATCTTTCATTAATATATCGAGCTTCTACTTAAATACACGGCCAACAATGTCTGGTCTATCCTCCGCCTGAAGGCTCCTCGTTTTTACAAATCTATCTATCTCCGACCATGTTTGAGTTGCAAGTGAATGTGATAAATAGATCTGGATAACCACACCACCTGCAAATGGTCATTGTATCTTGATAGTTTTCCCTAACGCAGCCCTTCCCCTCAACAAAGCTAGAAGGGATAAGGTATTTGATACAAATGGAAGATGAATCAGTCTGACCATCTGCAATAGCGTTGGCTAGCTGCTTAAAGTTCTCGGATATGACCTTAGGCTGGTTGAAACGTAAGTATTTGAGGCGTTGGGCCTCTATCATTGTGTACCCATCAATAACAATCTGCTGGAGTAACCTACGTCCTCTTAGCAAAGTGTCAACCTCAACATCTAGCGACCGATCCTGTAGACAGAACGCAAACCATTCTCTCAAAGTGTGTTTGTTACGTGTTGTTTCTGGATTGTCACTGGAGGTAACGATATCCTGACACTGTAAAATACCTAGGCGGAAACCGTCCTTACCCCGCGGATAGAACAAAGGATACTGCGCTGCAACGCTAGGTACGACGGATGCAATTCAGAAATCCTTTGAAGACGACCATTACTCTGCTCGACAACAATGTCCTTATTCTCTATAGTGTCCTCAATATCACCGACGATAAGTGCTGCAACTTCAGATACATTACCAAGATTATATGTCCTACCATCGGTGTTTCTTCCACTGACTAATTTCAGCCGAACTTCACATCTGTTGTCTGAATTTAGAATGTTGTCCCTTGCCTTACAGAATGACTTGGCCAACGGATTGTATTCGTCGATCATATGTTTCAGTTCACCCATAAGTCCATCATCGAACCTGTCAGTTGTATGCGATTTGCCTCTGCATATTAAATCAAAACTAATTTCATCTGAAATATCACTACTGTCAGCCTATATATCAAAAATAAAAGACACCTGCCGAATTAAGACGCGGGTAACAGCAAATAAATTCATAACAAAGTAATGACGGAATACCAAAGAGCTCTCTTTTTGTGGTTAATCTTGTCCTCGGTATCATATATATACAATTGGTAGAATTTTGGGGGTTGATTATCAACTGGCATTAGGCTGTCTATTCTATGCAAGTTCTGACCACCAATCCTATAGGTGTAAGGACCCCTACCTTGATTCACTAAGTGGTCAACTTTTCCGCCACTTGAAGTGAACGCCTACATAGAGTTGTACGATCTTATTTTGTCACTAAAATGCTTGCTTTTAGGATGCAAACCTTTAAGTAGTTCTTTTAGTGGCTGTGGCGGCTCTGTGAAATGAGGCAATTGAACGACACCATCTTTATAGCACATAGAAAATGTAGGCACCAGCGGTCTAAAATCTCTCATATCCCTCTCCCCGTACCACATTTGAGCAGCACATCTCTGGCACTTGTACTCTGGGTCGCCAATGTCATCGTAACCTTACCAATCTGTGTCATCAAATAATTATAGTGCAGTGGACATTTTATGAAGTAGATGTGCGACTGTCAAATGGGATTATAACAAACCTGTACATTTCTCAATGAGGTCAGCAGATGTAGCTCCAAATAAATCCCGAGAAAGACTTTCAATAATTAACTGACTGTGTGAGGGCTCATTAAACCTCTTGTTTCTGCTTAGGTTCATGGGCGACGATGAGTTAATTGAGCACATTTCGCAGATATCGTCAACGACACGACTTAACGTAGCTGACATAGTATATTAAATTTTATAATTTTATAAGCTTCATAGTAAAACCACATGACAGAATATTGAAATAGGTGCTCGAAAAGATATCATTGGTAAGTTCAGTAATCTGACTTTCTGATGACGCAGATGTTGAAACGTGTTCAAAGTGACTGGCTCTCTGCTCCCGTATTTTAATCATATTTTTGCGCCTGGTTAGCTTAGAACTCCAGTCTCGGTAGATCATTATCAGGGTACATGTTTTGTAAATGATTCTTATGACCATCCCTAATATTGGACAAAATAATTTTACAGCCCCGTCGTGCTTGTTAAGCAAGTAGGAACTTTATAAGGTATGTTTCCAATTTGTACGTTAATAAAACGAAACAAAATAAGTAAGTACACACGTGTTCTGGTTCACATTGCAAAGCTTAACAATGAATATATTCGAACGTTGACAGTATAACTAACAAAAAAACACATACCATCGTCAAGACTACGTCTACTTCTATCGAATACGCCTAACTGATGAACCACAGCTGTAAGATATTGTGAAAAAAAAAAAGTATTATAAATGTCAACGACGAAGATGTGTGCAAAAACATCTGCAAGTTCAAATATTAAAAATAGAAAACGTTAACATTACATTGAGGGACCTCGGATGATATTTATGATTGTACATGTTCTTGAATACGATGTTGTACTGTACTGTCCGTCAACACTCGTTTACCTGACACTAATATGAAAGTGGAAGTATAAATTTGGTTTTAATCAACAATGACAAATCGCAATAATTGAATTAAATGAATTGGCGGTATGAGTTTTGAACAACCTTTCGGGCTATGTATCGTAGCTGAGCTCGTTTGCCTGGAATGGACATTATTAACGGGGGGAGTTGAAGTGGAAACTACATTAGACAGAGGTCCACGTTCTCTGATCTGGAATGACGTCCGGTTTGTGTTTGTGAAATCTTTGAATGGTGATCTTAAATTACCTGTTTCAATAAGTGACTCAAATTCTCAATGACGCATAACAGCGAAAGTGACAATCTTCTAGGAAAC
Organism: Agrostemma githago; assembly: GCA_958450325.1. Taxonomy (NCBI): domain Eukaryota; kingdom Viridiplantae; phylum Streptophyta; class Magnoliopsida; order Caryophyllales; family Caryophyllaceae; genus Agrostemma; species Agrostemma githago. The sequence continues at coordinate 24,246,425 of OY288239.1, read as the reverse complement.
GAATGGGTTACAGATTGACATGAAAAAAAAAGTTACAGAGAAAGTCTAACCATTGGTGTCTTTCTTCTTTTTATGTATATTCACCGTGTTTCGTCGAGTCTCAAAGATGGGAACTTCAAAGGAAGATGATGTACCCCGAGAACAAGTCTGACTGTCGCTATTACTATGCGTGGTAATACTTGAATCAATGAGTTACTGCCTAACAGATATTGATGGTAATGCAGTTAAATTCAAAGCTTAGACATTACAATATATACACACATATTGACTGGGACAATAGAGAGAAGAAGTTGTAAGACCTCCTCTTGAAAGCATTATAGTGGTTATTAAAATTCTGGAATTGTGAATTCCTAGATTGTTGATTATGTAACTATCTATACTAAATTATTTATTAATGCGGTATTCAACTTTAAGTGCTTCAAATATTTATAGAAAATATCAATCGGTGTTTTCAAATAAAAGATATAGATTAACAGATTTCCCATCGAGGGTCGTGGAACTGAATTTTAATTGTCATTGTGTAACTTCCTAAGATAAAACCGTCATACGAAAATGGGCGCGATACAAATTAGTCGGACTATTTACTGGAAGCGAAAGAATGACCTGATTTTCTTAAATAGAACGAAAGAAATGATATTTAACTCTCACGAATTGTTTTGGTGTACTAAGTACTCGAAGCGATTTGTACAACTATAAGTTATTGTGTCTAGCATTCCTACTAATACATTGTGTCAAGCATTCCTACTAATACATTGTACAACTATAAGCAATTGAACTATTAATCGAATAAATCAAAGTGGTACTTCCCCCAATCTCGTATGGAATTGAAAATATACCAATTCGTTGGAATTGTCAACTGTAATCCCCTAGAAAAATCTAACGCAATACAGTGGCGGAAACACTGTAGAGTTGGGATTAAAACACACTGACAAACTATATCTTATTAAAAGAAATGGTAAGTCAATACAAAGGCCACTTTTTACAAAAGGGCTAAATAGAAAATTCTCCAAATGGGTTATACAAATCCGTAAATTTCATGAATAGAGAAAGAGTAGGATCCACGCTACTCGCTAGCTCACACCCAAAACCTAGCAGCAAATACCTGTCATGTTATAAACATAACAGCCACGTCAGTGGGGAGTAACCCGGACGTTCTCCCAGCCATATTATATCATATGGAAAAAAATAATAGTATTATTATATCAAAATACTTAAAAAGAGAAAACATTAAAACGATATAATAAAAATAAGCTTTCGAAGATAACTTAAAGCACTTGCCAACCTGCAAGTCAAAATCAATCGATAATATAAATATTCAAAAATGGCGTTATGGAAATTCGTTCAGTGTGCACAAGGCTAGACTTTCACTAGGATAATACTGGAAACTAGCTTCGAGAACTGTAGACTTAACTCATAACAGAATCCAGTCTCTAACTAGGCAACTCAACTATAACAGGACTGCGTGCAGCGAGGTCCTGGCTTAAGTAATGTACACCCCTCCTGGACACCAACCGTAATCCAGTTCAACCCGACGGCGACTTACACGATGCGATATCTAAGTTTAAGGTCAAAATATACACACTCCTGAGCACAAACCATGCTCAGTTCAACGACCAATGTGTCTCAACATAGACACACCAGCTTTATAGTTGATGGCAAAAATGTACATCCCAGACTATATTACTCTAACCCCACACTTCTCTTTATTCCATAACTCCAAAACAGCCATTATCGATAGTCAAAAGTAATTATAATCAATATAAATGATATGGATAAAAGGAATAACCATTTTATATTAAAAGGGGAAACTTTCTATAAATAGAAACTTACTAATTTAGAAACTTACTTAAAATAGAAAGTCTTATAGAAAATACGTAAGTTATTAAAATGAGTGAAATGTGTTAAAAATAGCATTTCTAACGAAATTAATATTTTATTATTATCGTCGTTATCGTAACTTTATTATATTTCTAAATTCGTTACTCAAAATATAAACAAAATGTGATAAGTCATTATATAGTACTTTTATAAATAATTTAGGAAATCGAGGTAAAACAATAAATCTTAGAAAAGAGATATTTTAAGAAAAACGATATCAAAATTAATTGAGTCAACGAGTTATATAAATGAAATGAATTTTATAAAGGGTTCAAATTATTTTTAAGAAATAGCTTTGATTTATGAATAATACAATTTTCAATAAAAATAGTCAATCGGAAACAAATAGGAAATTATTAGTGAAAATAGTCTCGACTAAAATGTATTTAAAACTAAATCGACTATCTTCTCATTTATTAGTATAAATCGTAAAACGGAAATTAATTTATTAAACAAGTATACAAATCTCGATTATAATATAAAAATATAATTTTGAGTTAAAATTATAAATAGACGAAATATGACAAAAATATGAAATCGATATTATTTAGTTACTAGTGTCACGATAACCAACAAAATATTATAACGATCATAATTTATAAAATTATTAACGATTTATAAAACTATATCGAAAGTTATAAAAATATAGAAAGGCGTATGATTTAAAATTAATATAATTAGCAATAATATATAGCTAAAATAGAAAACCGAAGTTAAAATATTTACTACATACTACTACTCAAACATACGATATAAAATCGAGTAACGTCCTAAAGTTACCTATGGTGCAAAAACCGTCAAAGCACTTGTAGTTCCAACCATTTCCCCGAGCTTCGATCCTTCTGATATTCATCTTCAAACCAGTTCGAGGCTCCACGGAAACCGAGACACACAGAAAGAGAAACAAAGGATTCGGAATAAGGAAAGTCGGAAACGAATGACTAGTACAATTAGAATAGAAGGACGGAGAGTATAGTTCGTGAATCAGGAAAACAAAGAAGACGAAGAGCGGCGAACGACATCTCCACAAAGCTTCTAACAACCAAATTACGACCCAAAAGTAACTAGGCGGACAACATATAACAGCGGACAGCATACATCAGCAGCAGCAGCGAGGAATGAACAACGGTGGGGCATCAAGCAGCAATGACAACTAAAATCGATAACATCAGCCACAATAACAACGGAACAGAAAACAGCAGCAGAAATAAAGACGGAAGACAGCAGTAGAACGTGATAGCAGTAGGAGTTAGTAGATCAAACAGCAGCAGCAGATTCCACGAAAGAAGAAGAGGAAGAGAAAACAACGGACAACAAGCGTGATACAAAAAAACAGCAGCAAAAACGACACAAACAGCGGCAAAACCGAACCATGGACAGCAGCGAAGGACAACGAACCAGAACAAAAACAGAGGGCAAAAAGAGTGACAAAACCCGGAGACAACGGCAGCGGCAACAAATAGAACGCAGAAAGAAGGAGAAGGACGGTAAAGAAGACAGATGAGCAACAACTCGCAGCAAACAACAACATCAAACCGCAGTAATAGATGAATCGAACAAAGGGAGCGAGAAGAGAACGGAAACAACAGATACGACGGAAGAAAAGGAATTAGAAATTGGTCACATGAGAACGGAATACCTTTCGACGAGTCCGGGTCGAATAACGACAGCCCAACAGCAGGGTACAGCAACAGCGAAACTGATAAAACAGAAGAACGCAATAGCAGCAGCAGCGAACGAAGCGTAGCAGCAGCAGCGAGGATGAAGGAAAAGGAGATCGAAAAGTAGCAGCAGTACCGGAACAGCCGCATAACGCAGCAGCAGTAGAAAACGTAAGCAGCAGCAGCGTAGGCAGCAGCAACAGCGTAAGCAGCAGCAGCGTAAAACCGTACATACACAGTGACGTAAACAACGAGAATCTAATGTGCAGCAGTAACAGTGACAGAACAGCAACAGATGCGACACCACAGAGCAGAACGCAGCAGCAGGAGTACGCAGGAGTACGCAGAATCGAACGAAGAGGGAGGAGATGAACAACAGCAAGAAAAATGGTGGCAGACGGAGGTTAAAAAAAAATCCGTAGCAGCAATTAAAAAGAAAGAGAAAGGAGAAGGAGGGGGAGAGTGAAGCGGTGAAATAAATAAAAATGAATGAGGATGGTGGAAAGGGTAAAGCAAAGGAAGGAGTATGAATGATAGTAATAAGGGGGGCCGAATTCAGAAATATGAAGGGTTGGATTCAACTCAACAAATAAGAAAAAGTGTCCGGATTCAGAAATGAATCAGGTAGGAAAATACGAATTAAACGAATCCCGTAACGATAAGTTGACTGACCCACGAATCGAATTAAAACGAGTTAAAAAGATTAATAAATAATCGGGCCGTCGAATAAAATGAGTAAATAAATCACTCGAGACGAAAACGAAGCTTACAGAAATAAATAATTAGACGATCAAATAGTATTTCCCGATATTTAATAAATTTTCGATAAAGTGAATTAAATTGATTTCTCGAGGAAAGAAAATAAATATTTTGACGAAACTTAAAATAAATGAGTTTCGAGCTAAATAAAAGAATTTTAGGAGTTTGAAAATAAATATAGAAAATCGAGCTTAAAAATAAAAGAATTTAGAATTTAAATCGTCGAAATAGATTTTCGATAAGAATTAAATTAAATGTGTAAAATAAATCGAAAAAGAATTAAAATATGTTTCCGAGATAAATAGAATTTTAGGAGTTTGAAACGATTGAACGATAAACGCGTTTTATAATAATTTTGAGAATTACGAGTTCAATCGTAAATATAAAAGTACGAACATAATTTTAAATTAATTTAATTTATAAAATCAGGGGTGTTACAGTCAAATTTTGTAAAGTAGAGCTAACAGACGCTATCAATTTAACAGGGGGGTTAACTTGATATCAGGTGTAAAATTGAATATGTCTTGTAGGCACTACTATGGCAAAATCAATGTCAATATGTAGTACGGAGTATCAGTGAAATGACTTCTACAGGCAAAATTTAATGTCAACACGTAAAACATCGTGTAAACAAACGTATGTAGATTAGTGTGTAATGTTAAGGCGTATAATCATAGAACACAACATATATGGCAAAAATAGCAAGGAATAGCACTTCAACGGTATATCAAATCAAAGCATGCCATATAAATTATAAACCGGAAATGGGAGTGCCATATAAATTATAAACCGGTAATTATGCAAGAGTTGTATATAAAGGATTCAATGAGTATCAAACTGAAGTTTGTAAACAAAACTGAAATACGGATTGTTGCTTTCAGTAAACATGGCAAATTTCCAAAGAAATATATCGATGCAGTTTCTATTTTCGTCAGGCAGTCTTCTTCTTCTTGACGGCAAGAACATGCTTCGTAGCAGATTCAGAATCTACTACTTAAGTCAGCTCCATTTCCATGTGGTCGGCACTTCTCTTTGAGGGAGTAAACCCTAAAGATGTAGATCCGATTTCCAAGTCGATAGCTTAAAACATGCACAGTATAGTGAGTCGAAAAACTGATGTAAACAAATGAATAGAAAAATTAACATTATACTGGATGTAATAAACATGAAAGAACGGGAGTAGTAACAACTCCGGATAATAACCTTAGTGCACAGTTGATTGAAATGGGGTTCATTCGCCATGGTAACAGATGTAGACACTGCAGATGACTAGTGTCAAACAAAATGTTAGCAATATTGAATGTGAACAACTGAATTGTAAAGTCTGAGGAAATCAAAATTACATTTTGGGAGAACTTCGTCAGTTAGAAATTCTTTGTTATCAATCTGTAATCGTCCATCTCAAGCTGCGTAATTAACAAATGTTAAATGGTCTCATCATATGAAGACATTTAAAGACAGTGTGTAAAATACTTGGTTAAACCTGTAGCGCAACTTCATAAGTCGTGTTCCAGTGGTGGATTTTGTCGGTGTCGTCAGTCATCCACTGAACGGTGTACGAATGAGAGGATTGCTCTACGTTGAACCTTTTGTCTACCTTGACTTTGAAGAGATATCGACTGTCAATGAATGTTCCAAATTCTTCAGGAATAGAGTCACATTCTCCACTCTGCATTAGTAACACAATTTCGTGATAAGATATTAGTATAATTGTTAATCACTACGATGTGGTATCCGGGCTAACCTTTTCCATCTTCGCAAGCAGTTCAGGAGCACTGAATGGAATGAAATCAGTTACTTGCGAGTCAAAAGCAGAAAAGTGGCACTCGATGCCACTAAAGTCTTTCACCACAAACTTCAACTGATACCTGAAATTGCAGTCGCGTCCCAACTCCTTAATGCATTTGCATCGAATGACGAAACAACATAATGAAAGTAGATAGAAAATTTTTGTTACCCGTTGACCATAGTTGTCCGACCTGATTTGTGACCCTCACAACTTGTCTTAGTACAAATCCAATTACCTCTTTTATTGGGCACAGCTTTAGACCGACATAGCTTACAACTGTGATAATACCACCCATATGTACTATCCAAGTCGACGATGGTTGCGACTGTATAGAACGATCCAGCCTGGTGAAGAATACACACAAAATTGTAATGTACAAGTGGACACAATGTGAATGCTCGCACATGGAAATTTATAATAACTACGACATCGAGATTGTAATACCTTCTCATTCTCGCAAAGTTGACTAATTGAAAGTACTTCATTAGCCTTCAACTCAAATTGTTTTTTATGTTCATCGGTGTCTTCAATTATCTGAAGAGAGTTGCTGGGAGCTTGTGAAGAGAGACTGCTTGGTAAGGAACCAACAATGTAGAGTAAACAACAATAGGGTGTGAATGAGTGTAATATATTAGTAATATAGTTATCTCTATGCAACATTCCATGTAACACCCGCTATTTTCATAGCGTTTTTATCCTTACCGTTATGACTCCGTCATAACTCTGTCACATTTCGGTCTTGCGTTACATCTTTTTCCAAGCTTTATTTTCATTTTTGAGTTTAATGATATTTATTTTTATTTTTAAAAGATTTTAATTCTTTTAAATCTATTTATTTAATTTTCTTCGTAAACTATTTATTTTTTCGCGAGGAATTTTATTTCTCTACGAATTAACGTATTTAAGCTCGGATTTAAGTTATTCCTTTTTTCTACAAATGTCTAAGCATATTTTTATAATATTTTCAACGAGTAAATATTTTTATTTACGAAAATTTAGCCATTAATGATTTTATTACGAAGCTTCGCGAATAATTATTTTCTTACGCGAGGTTTACTCAAATTGTTTGTAAATGCCTTTAACTATTTTACTATTCTTTTTTTTATCAACTTAAAGAATATTTGAGCATTTTCCCCCATGTTTTGGACTGACCCTTCTCCTAGTCACACTCTACGTTTTAATAATACGTTTTATTTCATTACGTTAAATGTTGTTGCATAGGATTCTTTTTCTGCATTTAACCATTGTTTAATGAGCAAGCTTTTCATGCTCTCCTTCTTATCCCATTTGGCCGGCTATATTGATGTGATATACATTGGATTCCTCAAATTATTTATTCTCATTTAACCTTTAGTAACCTCCCAACTCTTTTACGTTCATTTCTCATAAAAATCATTCAACATCTTATTTCCTTCTCTCCTTCTCCATTTTGGCCATGTGATTTCTTCTTTCTTCTTGGCTGATTCTTGCTCTATTTCGAGTCACAATCGTTTCATTTTTATCGTCAAATTGATCCTTTTTCCGAGCCTATCGTTAAGGTAATAATCGATGATGTTTTCGATCGTTATTCACCTTGATTTTATTAGTCTATCTCATGGTATTTTTCTGCCATGATTTCGTGTATGGTAGGTTTTGTGGACGATCCCAAGGCCGACGAGTATATTATTGATTCCGATTTGGATTAGAGGTAACGTCGATGTTACTCGATATTTCATGATTTTAATTGTGTAGTTGCATGTATATTTTTATATTTCATTTTTTTTGACAATATATGTATGTCATATAATCTGGAAAACTTTTAAGACATTTTTAATCATTTTATAAACACTTGTATGATATTTCAATAATTTCATAAACTCATTTATCCTTATTTTGGAAATTAATATTGTTAAGGCCGAAAGTATTCGTTTTATAAATCTACATCTTTTACTAAAAATATATTATTAGTATGAACTAATATTTTTGCTATTTCGATATGATGCTATTTTTGTAAAGTTTCTAAATATAGAAGTTTCCTAAAATAGAAAGTTTCCTCTTTTGGAAGACGATCTGTTTTCCCTTTTGTTCTCTTATTATTTACAATTGATGGGAGTCGGTTGCCTGCCTTTGGCCGCCTGCCAATCAGGCCCCGGGGCGACCAGTCCCAGAAGGAGGAAAGGTCTGCCCAGCAGCCTTTCCATCAAAGTCATTGAAATCTCCAAGTGTGGCCCTAATCCCTTGAGCCATCCGCCAAACAGAGCAAACCAGGCCTCCCGCCTGCTTCCAGGGCGTTCCCGCCTGAACAGAACCGAAGGAGAACCGAGGACCCATCCGTCATTTTGCCTAAGGTAAGGGGAAATGGGTGGACAAGGTGAGTCCACGTGTCGCGCCAACATCCACCCATTTCCCTCCTCTTCTTTCTCTTTTCCTCTCTCTTGTGGGAAGGTATAAATACTTACCCATTTCCCACATAAGGGGGGTTGGATTTTCTCTCTCTAGACTCTTACTCCTAAAAACGCCACCTAGCTCCTCACGAGCTAGGTTCGTCAAGGCATTTCACGGACTGACTTAGGCATCGGAGAGGGTTTCCTCGGACAACCTCCGAGGCCCTGTGCGTTCATTGTGCAGGGAGCAGGCCATTTCCGCCGGGAAGGTCCGATCTAGGGAGTGAGAGAAAGGGGAGACCAAGGGAAATCAAACGATCAGTTGTTTACCATTAACCCAATTATACAGCCCGGATCCTAGGCCGGGTAAATTGTTTCCGTGACCGGAACAATTTGGCGCCGTCTGTGGGGAACTTACGGTTGTGCTCACGAGTTACCCACTAAAATCAACCACTCATAATCACAAAAACAAAACAATTATGCCAGAAATCGTTGATGCCAGTGCAGGAACGGGTCCGACGGTCCCGCCGGTGACCCCCCTGTATGGTATGCCGCAGTCGGAGAGAGTTCCTCCTGCCACGATCTTAGGGGTAGGGGGAACCAGTCTCCTCGGTGGACCTAGCACTGCGGTGACGCCTGAGCTGGGGGCACCCCCACGACACGCTCTTAATCTGACCCCAGCTCAGATGGCGCAGGCAGCCGCTTTCTTCTCTGCGATGCTGAACTAGGATTTCACTCCTGAGGACTTGGTGGGCAGGGTCGCATCGGCTCCCAGGCAACCATCCCCAATTAGCAGGGATGAGGCCGGGGGCACGAGGCGGACCGCCGCCAGGAATGCCCAGAGGAAAGCAAAGAGGACGGCTCAAGCGTATGCGCATGTGCAGAGGCGCATTACTGCTGGCAATCCAGAGCCACCTGTTCAGCAGGCGTTCTCCATTCATACAACAGAATCAGCGTCTGGAGGACAGGGAGGCTTATCTCAAGGATTACAGGAGCGCATGAGGCCCAGGGAGCCCATGTCAAAACGCTTGGGAGAAAGACCAGGCGGAGTTTTCTCCAGGCTAACGCCTGCAGCCAAGGAACAGTCGGCCCCAGGCTTATCCCAAAGCCTGCAATCCAGACTCAACCGGGGACAACCGCTCGAGTCCAGGTACCATCAGGGTGAGAACCTCTGCCACTCTCAGAGGAAGAGGCCCAGACAGACCTCCCCGGAAACAGAGGATGAAGCAGCCAGTAGGCCGCCACCAGGGTACCGCTCCCCCAGTGCGAGGAAACCGACCCATAAACAATGGGAATCTCACGGTAACCAGTCTGGGGAAAGCAGGTCACGACTGGTAGGCAGGCCCACAAAAACCCCGTTGCACCCTGAGGTACAAGAGTACCCCATTCCAAAAATCAAAATGCCCACCATCAAATTTGACGGCACGACAGACCCTGAAGACCACCTGGCAGCCTTTGAGAGCCACATGGGCATGTATGACGTAGATGATGCCATCTGGTGCAAGGTTTTCCCAACCACCCTGGTAGGGCTCGCGCAGGGATGGTTCAGAGACCTCCGCCAGGGGTCAGTCAGGTTCTTCATAGAGTTGGCTGAAATTTTCCTCGAACAGTATGCCGGAAATAAGAGAAGACGCCTTACCCGTTTCGATCTCATGACCCTGAAACAGAAAAAGGGTGAAAGTGTGAGGGAATACATGAGAAGGTTTGATCTATCCTACCAGCAGGTTAGGGAGATCGATGATTCCACTGCCGCCTACGCCCTGACAATCTCCCTACTTCCAGGGGAAATGAAAAACCAGATGATCAGGGCCCAGCCAGAAACCTTGGCCATGGCCAGGAAGATTGCGGAAAGGTTCATTCTGCAGGAGGAGTTCCACGGCCTGACGGATACCCCTGCAGGCCAAACAAAGCCTCAAGGGGGACCGCAGGGTGGAAGGGGCAGAAGTGAGCCAGGCAAGCAAAGGGAAGAGGGAGACACTCCCAAGAAGGAGCGCACAGTCTACCAGCCTAGATTCGACAGTTACACTGCTCTGAACAAATCCAGGGCGGAGATCTTCGAACTGGAAAAAGAAACTGCTAAATGGAACCGCCCGAACAAACCTCGCAGCCCAAAAGGAGACCCCAAGAAATTCTGCACTTTCCACGACTGTATAGGCCATACCACCGAAGAATGCCGTCACCTGAAAGACGAAATCGAGAAGTTAATCAGGAACGGATGGTTAGCCAACTACGCGGCTAAAAATAAGTCTCAGAAGGAAGTGTCTGAAAAACCCGAAGGGTCGGTGCAGAACCGCATGGTGATCCATGTAATTTCAGGGGGCACTGAGGGCCAGCTAAGTCGAAGAGGCCAAAAAAGACAAATGCGCGAACTAAGGAACCAGATCTGCTATGCTGAGAAAGCAGGGAGTCCAAAGGGGGTGACCTTGAGCATCACCCCGATGATGCAAGGCGCGTGGTATATCCGCACAGTGATCCTTTAGTACTGTCCCTAGAGATCAGCAACCACATTGTGCGGAGGTGTATGGTGGACACAGGCGCATACACGAATTTGCTGTATAAGGACGCCTTTGAGAAAATGGGCCTGGAAAAAAGGCACCTGCGACCTGCCCCCGGATCATTATACGGATTCAGTGGAGCAGGCGTGCTGCCCATGGGAGTCATAGACCTACCCGTAACCTTTGGGGAAGGCTCCACTGCCAGGAATATCAGGGCAACCTTTGTTGTCGTAGACGCAAGATCTGCCTACAACGCCCTAATTGGCAGAGCCACCCTGGACGAAATCGAGGCAGCCATCTCCATCAGGGCTCTCACCATAGCGTATGTCACCGATTTCGGACTAGAAGGGAAGGTGCGTGGGGACCAGGAGTCAGCCAGACAATGCTACTCCGTGGCCCTACAAGAGCACGAAAAAGAAAGGAAAGGAAAAAAGAAGGCTGACAGTTCCCCCAGCAGGGAGGGCGAGATCCCAGCCGAACAACCGGCGCCCGACCACCTGGAGCCAGGGGGCGAAAGCATGTTGGTAGATTTGGAACCAGGCAGACAGGTCCTGATAGGAGCTGACCTGGAAAAATCCTACCAAGCTGAACTGGTCAAGCTGCTAAAAGAAAACAAAGACGTATTTGCCTATTCTGCAGACGAGATGCCCGGCGTTGATCCATCATGCATCGTTCACAAGCTGAATGTAAGCATGGATGCTCGCCCTGTAAAACAGAAGAAACGAAACATGTCTGCGGAAAAAGACGCGGCAATCAAGGAAGAAATTGACAAACTCTTGAAAGCAGATTTTATTGAGGTCTGTGACTACCCGGAATGGTTGGCGAATGTAGTCATGGTTAAAAAGTCGTCAGGCGCATGGAGAATGTGCGTAGATTTTACAAACCTCAACAAGGCCTACCCGAAAGACTGCTATCCGCTCCCCAGAATCGACCAACTGGTAGACTCCACCAGTGGTTACTCCATGCTGAGCTTCCTAGACGCCTTTTCAGGGTATCATCAAGTATACTTGTGGCAGCCGGACAGGGTGAAGTGTGCGTTCATCACCAGTTCAGGCACCTACATGTACAAGATGATGCCATTCGGGCTCAAAAATGCAGGGGCTACATACCAGCGTTTAGTTGATAAAGTGTTCGAGAAACAAAAAGGCAGAAACATCGAGGCTTACGTTGATGACGCCATCGTAAAAAGCAGAGAAGACAGAGAGCACCTGATAGACCTGCAGGAAACCTTCTGCTCCCTGCGCGCCTACAAAATGAAACTTAATCCAAAAAAGTGTACATTTGGAGTCCGCTCCGGCAAATTCCTGGGGTTCTTGGTCAGCACTCGGGGGATAGACGCCAACCCTGAAAAAGTTCAGGCAGTTCTAGATCTTCCTGAGCCCCAGACCATTAGAGACATCCAGCCTGACGGGCCGCATGGCCGCCTTAGCACAGTTCGTCGCCCGATCAGCAGACAAGGCCACTCCTTTTTTCAAGATACTGAAAGGGAACAAACAGTTCAAGTGGGAGAACGAGCAGAAAGAGGCCTTTGAGCAATTGAAGGACCATCTTAAGAGGCTCCCCACCCTGGCAAGACCAGTAGCAGGAGAAAAGCTTTTCCTCTACATTGCAGTGACCAATATAACTGTCAGCGCGGTCATCTTACGAGAAGAGGCAGGCGCCCAGCAACCTATATACTTTGTAAGTCATGCGCTGGGGGCAGCTGAGAAGAATTATCCGATGGTCGAAAAAGCCGCCTACGCAGTCATAGTTGCTGCCAGGAAGCTCAGACCTTACTTTGACGCGCATCCAGTCGTAGTCCTCGCCGACCAACCCCTGGAGAAGGTGTTGGAAAAATTTGAAAAAATCAGGGAGATTGTTGAAGTGGGCAATTGAGCTGAGTGGGCTAGGTATATCTTACCAGCCGAGAACGGCCATCAAGGCCCAAGCCTTGGCAGATTTTCTGGCTGAGTGCTCCCATTCAGGGGAGGAAGAAACCTCTGCCAAGGAATGGATCGTGTATACTGACGGATCCTCGACAGCCAATGGCGCAGGCGCAGGCGTCGTGCTAACCAGCCCAGAAGGGGCTGACTTTGAGCATGCTCTCAGATTTGTTTTCCCAGCATCAAACAATGAAGCAGGGTACGAAGCAGTACTCGCAGGCGTCAGGCTAGCTAAAGCCGCAGAAGCAGAACGAATTGTTCTGGCGACAGACTCCCAGCTCATCGCCAACCAAATCAATGGAGAATACGAAGCAAGAGACCAAGCAATGGCCACATACCTGGAGATGGTGAAGGGAGAGTTATCCGGCCTAAAATCATATGAGGTCAAACAAATCCCCCGATCCCAGAACAACAGAGCAGACGCCCTGTCAAAACTGGCAAGCTCCATTCTACAGGACATCCGGAGATCAGTGTGGGTCGACGTTTTACACGAGAAGTCCACTAACCCCTGTCAAACGATTAATACCGTGGAAGAAGAGCTGGAAAGATGGATGACTCCCTTCATCCAGTACAAGAAGCATGGTATCTTACCATCGGACTCGTTACAAAAAAGGAAGATACAGGCTAAAGCAGCCTGGTTCATACTCATTGATGGAGAACTTTACAAAAAGTCTTTTACTTATCCCCTGCTCAAATGCCTGCGGGCGGATCAGGCCGCTGAGGTATTGGAGGATATCCACTCAGGGATTTGTGGGCATCACATTGGTGGGAGATCACTGGCCCACAAAGCCCTCAGGGCAGGCTACTACTGGCCTACCATGCTGGCAGATGCCAAGAGCCTGACCCAGAAATGCAGGAAATGCCAACTCTTTGCCCCATCAATCCATGCCCCGGCCCAGGAACTCAGGCCAATCCTATCTCCCATCCCCTTCGCTCAATGGGGGATGGACATTCTGGGACCCTTCGCGGTGGCCACAGGGGGCAGAAAATTCTTAATTGTCGCCATAGACTACTTCACCAAATGGGTGGAGGCCGAAGCAGTGCCCAACATCACTGAGCCGGCGGTCAGGAAAGTGGTCTGGCGAAATATCATCACCAGATTCGGTCTGCCAAAGATGTTGGTATTTGACCATGGCAGGCAATTTGATAATGATCCGCTGAGAACCTGGCTGGAAAGCCACAACATCTCAGTCGCCTACTCAGCTGTCTGTCATCCCCAAACCAACGGACAGGCGAAAGCAGCCAACAAACAGATCCTGAACGGCCTGAAGAAAATGGTGGATGACTGCAAGGGTAGGTGGGCTGACGAACTCCCCAGTATACTCTGGTCAATCCGAACTACCAGAAAAGAGTCTACAGGCCAAACCCCATTTGGCCTGGTATATGGAGTAGAGGCACTATTGCCAATTGAGGCAAGGATCCCCTCTCTGCGCTCCCTGCAGTACGACCGAGCTGAAAACGAAGCTGCAATGGTCGAAGCCTTGGACCTGGTGAATGAGTTAAGGGAAGAAGCCAGTACCAACATCGCTGCCTACCAGCAGCGAATGAGGAAAGCTTTCAACAGCAAGGTACGACAGAGGAATTTCCAGATGGGCGAGCTGGTTCTGAGAAAAACGCAGGCGATTGGGAAGTCAAGAGAACATGGAAAGCTGAGTGCCAACTGGGAGGGCCCATACCAAGTAACTCGGGTTCTGGGACCAGGCACATACAAAATCGCCAACCTTGAGGGACAAGAGCTACATGCTCACTGGAATGCAGACACACTAAAGAAATATTACGTCTGAACAAGAATACAGGCAGTTTTTACTTTTACTAAAAAAGGCGGAGGACGGTCAAAAATATCGACGGCTCCGACCACCCCAATGTCAAAAAGAAAATTTTTAAGAGAAATGAGAAGATACAGATTTATACTCGTTGCCTGTTCACACTCGCATCTTTCACATACAAACGAGCAGGGGGCAATAGGGGGAGGCCCCCCAGTTGCCGAAATTGGGAAAAGTGAACCCCCCAACGCAAATCAAAGGCCACCCTGCTTACCTCTGGGCAGGCAGGGGGCAGGCCCCCTGGACTTTGGACAGAAGCCAGAAACAGGCCGTACTAACAAGGACTGGGGGCAGGCCCCCCAACCTTGTATAAAAAACACGAAAGCCACCCTGCTTACCTCTGGGCAGGCAGGGGGCAGGCCCCCTGGACTTTGGACAAAAGCCAGGGACAGGCCGTACTAACAAGGACTGGGGGCAGACCCCCCCAACCTTGTATAAAAAACACGAAAGCTACCCTGCTTACCTCTGGGCAGGCAGGGGGCAGGCCCTCTGGACTTTGGACAAAAGCCAGGGACAGGCCGTACTAACAAGGACTGGGGGCAGGCCCCCCAACCTTGTATAAAAAACACGAAAGCTACCCTGCTTACCTCTAGGCAGACAGGGGGCAGGCCCCCTGGACTTTGGACAAAAGTCAGGGGCAGGCCGTACTAACAAGGACTGGGGGCAGGCCCCCCAACCTTGTATAGAAATCACAAAAAGCCACCCTGCTTACCTTTGGGCAGGCAGGGGGCAGGCTCCCTGGACTTTAAACAAACGCCAGGGGCAGGCCAGACTAACAAGGACTGGGGGCAGGCCCCCCAACCTTGTATAAAAGTGAAACAAGCAGGAACCCTCCTACCTACGGGCAGGCAGACTGCGAATCAAGTTCATGAGGAATCAAAATATACAAAAGCAAACAGAAAATTCACATATAAAAGAAAAGGTAGTGTCAAAGGAATACAGGACAAGAGTTTTCAAAGCAAATGGTTACAATCAAGAGTACGGCAGCCGGCCACCAAAGGGCTCGGCGCGCAAAGAAGTAAGGAAATTAAAGCGTTGGCACAGGCGCAGCAGGGGACGAGCAAGAGCCCTCTGAGGAAGACTGCCCTCCATGTTAAGCAGGGGGAGCGTCTGGGCCGGAAGCAGCAGCTCCCTCAGACAGCCTGCGCATTTGAGCTTCATCCTTAGCAGTATAAAGGGCTCGGAAAGCATCTTCGTCAAAACCAGGGAACATCTCCCTGACAGCTTCCATGACAACCCCCAGGCAGGAGTTAGCACCATTAACGAAGCCCGCAGATACAGCCGTTTCCACCTCCTGAAGAATCTCATCCCTCTCTTTCTCCCAATCCTCGGTCTTCGCCGCCAGATCGCCGAGGGCCGCCTGCAGATCAGAGTTTGCCTTGGAAAGGCGCTCCCCGAGGGCAATAACGCTCTTCTTAGCATGGTCCAGTTCAGCCAAAGCCTTTCTGGCCTGCTCCAGTTCAGCAAAGGCCTGCTGTACTCTCTTGGACTCCTCCCCCAGGCGAGACACTTCCCTGGTAGCCTTCTCGCTCTCAGACTTCCAGTGGATCGCCTGACCCCTGGCTCTTCTAGCTCAATCTTCTTTTTCGCCAGCTGATCCTTCAGGCTAGCAATGAGAGCAACGTCCCTCTCGACCGCAGAAAGGCGGTCAGAGTTGGACAGTTCCTCATCACTCAGGGGACTGAGGGCAGCCAGCTCCGCAGAAGCCTGCATAATTCGGGAGGTGCGCTTAATGTACTGGGTCACTTGACTGGTAGCAGACTTGACAGTCTTGAGAAGATGGTCTGTTAGAACTGCCCCTGAGTCGGAGAGTAGGGCGGAAACATCTTGGCTGTCGCCTGCATTATAGTGGAACTCAACGTTCTCCTCAGAGAAAAGGGTGGCGGGAATCTCCGGAGCAAGACGCTTGGGTTCAGGCGTAGAAGTCTCCAAGTCCACCACCTGGTCAGCACTGGGAGCCTCCCGACTCCTCTTTCTAGTCAGTGCCCGGGGGGTACTCTCCCCAGTCTCCTTGGAACCTGCGGCCCGCGACCCCGGGGGAATCTGAACCCCTGCTGAAAGGCCCTCTTGCCTGCCAACAGGCGAAGGGGTAGCCTCGAAAGCAATCGCCCTCGCAGCTGGAGAGGGGGTGGCCTCAGAAACCGCCGTCTTGGCAGGCGTGACTCGAGAAGGAGGGGGAAGCCTTGGCCTACTGAATGACAGGCCCTTCAAATGCTTCATCAGATTCTTCTCGCCTCTCTTAAAACCAGGGGGAAGAGAAGGGCGACTTTGGATAACAGTGAGATTCTCGTCCAAGCCCAGGCATCTCACCTCCCCTTTTCTCCAAATAAAAGTGGCAAGAGCTGCAGGACAAACAAACAGGCTGTCAAGGCATTTTCAAAAGAAAAAAGAGTAAGAAGGAATCACCAGCACTCCTGAACTACCTTTATCTAGACCCGGATTCATGCCCAACCGGGTCAAATAATTGTCAGTCGCTATAAGCTCCGCATGAGGGAGCCATAAGGTGGGGCCATACACCCCATACTTGTTAGTGTGGCCAGCAAAGTAGGCCGTCAACTCCTTCTCCTTCTCACTTAGCTTAACCTCCAAGGCCTTTCCACCCACGCCAGGGTGGTACTCCTCAGGGGTCTCCATCCTGGTGTGGACGTGATTCCTGAAATGACGAGGAATCCTCCACCCATGGATGCTGTGTATGTAAACGAAGTTGTTCTTCCAGTCCCTCAAGCTGTCCATACCAGGCCACACCAAACAATGTCCCTTCTGCCTCAAGAGGGACCAATAACCAGGGGAGCCCGTACTCCCAGAAGAAACCATATGTAAACCCACCATAAACCGCAGGGCGTCGATGGAAGGCTCCATGCGGTGGAAAAGACAGGTCCAGACATATGAGATCAGCGCCCTGACAGCTGTGGCTGTCAGCTGGGCGACGGCGACATTCATGCGCCTGAAGATCTCCTCTAAAGCAGGATGGAGGGGAAAGCGAAGGCCAAACTCTAAACATTTATGGTAAACCGCTATGCACCCATCCGGGGGGTTGCATACAGTATCCTTTTTGCCGGGGACAACAACTGTATACCCCTCCCCGAAGTTATAGAGCCGCTCAACCACAACGGCGGCGTTCTTAGCAAGGATCGTCTCCCGAATTTTCGGGTCAGGGAAAGTACTCAGAGGGATGCGGTATTTAGCCTTGTCTAAATAGTAAACCCTACCCCTTTCCCGACGAACGAGGGGGCCGGAAGTTCGGGAAGGGTTAACTTCCAACGCCTCGTCGTCCGAGTCGATAGCATCAAATGAAGGGGGGTCAGGAGAATTACCGCCCCCACTGCCCGCCGAGTGTTCTTCCTCAAGACCAACCTCCCTAGAGGAGGAGGCAAAATCCATCCCTTCTCCCCTCTCTGATGGGTCGATAAGGGGCAAAATCCTTTCACGGGTTCTAGACATGTTGCTCTAAAAAAGATGCGGAAAAAAGGAAATCGAAGAGAGAAAAAGAATGGAGAATGAAAATCTGACCTAAGATCGCCTGACAGCACGTCACAAGCCCGAAGAAAGAGTCTCTCAGGGAAATGGGGGTGCAAGGTAGGATACGATCCGTCAATACTCAAGGGTTTTTGACAAGACAAAGAGAATGAGGGAATGTCGAAGGAAAAGAAAGATTGGAAAAAGTGAAAGAATGAATGACTGATCGCTTTTATAGAAAGAAAGGCATGCCAAGAGTCGCCCAACCCTCAGGAATTCACCCAAGGGCTGCGGTCCACGTGTCGCCCCTAGGAAGGTTTGCTCTAGGCAGCTTCCCAAGAAAAACCTCGGGAGGACCAAAGGGTGTCAGAAGATTGGTCACCCTATGACGTCCCCCCTAAAAAAAAAATCGCAATACACAAACGCATCGCCTGATCTTCATTTCATTAAGCCTTACAAAGAAAAGTTACATCTTAAGACAGATACGAAAAGAAAAATACATAAGGCCCAAAGTTCCGGCCTGACAGAAATCAAACGACCCGCCACGCAGGCCTAGTCATCGCCCAAATCTGGGGAACAATCCCCAGGGCTGCCTGGACTCCCGAGAGCCGAACCCCAGTCCCAGTCTGGGGAGCCCTGGAAAGGGTCATCAGAAGCTCTGTCTTCATCCCTGTCGCTCAGGCAGCCAAGACCCTCGCTGTCATCAGAGTCGTGGCTGCTATCTTCCCAGTCCCTCCCAAAGGGAACGGCCCGGGATTCGTCGCAGGTGCGACAGCCTGTCTTCTTCACAGGCGAAGAGGGACCTGACGCCAGGGAGGAATCAGTGTCAGAGTTGGGGTCAAATTGTTCAGGGTGCAGCCATGGAAAGCACTCATGGCATCCCCTGTCATAACAGCCCCCTCCCTGGGAGCAACGCCTAAACCTAGGCGCAGCAGGAGGCGAGGACCTCCTAGGGAGTTTGCCCATCCTAACAGAGGCCTTCTGACTCCTCCGGCGAAAATGAAGTCGTGAACGGCGACTCCGGCGAACAGCTAGGTAAGCAGCACGAGCATATCGAAGCCTCCAAAAACCTCTGAAGATGAAAGTAACATGCCTAACTCCACGACGAGTTACACTTTTTTTTATCCAAGCCATGATTAAAGACAAAGAATGAAGATTGGAAATGGGTCATAAAAATAGTGAAGGAGGATGCAATTTATACAGAAAACAGAAGCAGGGCATTAATGGTGCCCCAACCACTTCCGCAGGGAAGAGAGCCAATCATCGAACTGGCACACTGCCCAAAAATTCTCTAGGCAAAGGAGGGTAATCATAACAAAAGACGTTTGAACTTCCTGCGTGCCCAGAGAAACTAAAGCATGTTCCCTCGGGAACATGCGACACATTTAATGCAAATATCCCAGCAGACAACCTCCCGCCGTCCCAAAGCAAGACGTCACCTGCCGAGCAGGAACCCCGCTCCTCCTCAGCCGGCGAGGGCCAATTGATGGGAGTCGGTTGCCTGCCTTTGGCCGCCTGCCAATCAGGCCCCGGGGCGACCAGTCCCAGAAGGAGGAAAGGTCTGCCCAGCAGCCTTTCCATCAAAGTCATTGAAATCTCCAAGTGTGGCCCTAATCCCTTGAGCCATCCGCCAAACAGAGCAAACCAGGCCTCCCGCCTGCTTCCAGGGCGTTCCCGCCTGAACAGAACCGAAGGAGAACCGAGGACCCATCCGTCATTTTGCCTAAGGTAAGGGGAAATGGGTGGACAAGGTGAGTCCACGTGTCGCGCCAACATCCACCCATTTCCCTCCTCTTCTTTCTCTTTTCCTCTCTCTTGTGGGAAGGTATAAATACTTACCCATTTCCCACATAAGGGGGGTTGGATTTTCTCTCTCTAGACTCTTACTCCTAAAAACGCCACCTAGTTCCTCACGAGCTAGGTTCGTCAAGGCATTTCACGGACTGACTTAGGCATCGGAGAGGGTTTCCTCGGACAACCTCCGAGGCCCTGTGCGTTCATTGTGCAGGGAGCAGGCCATTTCCGCCGGGAAGGTCCGATCTAGGGAGTGAGGGAAAGGGGAGACCAAGGGAAATCAAACGATCAGTTGTTTACCATTAACCCAATTATACAGCCCGGATCCTAGGCCGGGTAAATTGTTTCCGTGACCGGAACAACAATGATTATATCCTTTTGAATATTGATAATGGCTTTGTTTTGAGAGTTATGGAATAAGGAGAAGTGTGGGGTTAGAGTAATATAGTCTAGGATGTACGTTTTTGCCATCAACTGTAAGGTTGATGTGTCTTTATGGGGCACATTGGTTGTTGAACTGAGCATGGTTTGTGTTCAGGAGAGTGTGCATTGTGCCCTTAAACTTAGATATCGCATCATGTAAGTCGCGTCGGGTTGAACTGGATATGGTTTGTATCCAGGAGGGGTGTATACTACTTAAACCAGGATCTCGCTGCACGCAGTCCTGTTATAGTTGAGTTGCCTAGTTAGAGACTGGATTCTGTTATGAGTTAAGTCTACAGTTCTCGAAGCTAGTTTCCAGTATTATCCTAGTGAAAGTCAAGCCTTGTGCACACTAATCGAATTTCCATAACGCCATTTTGACTATTTTTATTATTATCGATATAATTTTGATTTGAAGGTTGGCAAATGTTTTATGTTTTCTTCGGAAAACTCATTTTTATTATATTGTTTCGTTACGTGAAGTTTTTCACTGAAAGCTTATTTTCCTTAAAATCTTTTACTGATTTTCATTTTTACTATTTTTCTATAATAGTAATTACATTTTTAAATCCCGTTATACGGCTGGGAGAACGTTGACGTTGCTCCCCACTGCTTGTGGCTGTTATGTTTTAACATGGAAGGTATACGTGTTTCCGGGTGTAGGCTAGCGAGCAGTGTAGATCCTGCTTGTTTATTTTAATAATTATGTCTTATGGATTGTTCAAACCCCTTTTATGGATTGTTTTAAATTTTGGCCATTTTTAATCATGGCCTATTGTTTGACTTTACCATTTTAATTTACTAAGACATAGTTACAGTGTGTTTTAATCCCGACTCTACAGTGTTTCCGCCACTGTATCGCGTTAGAATTTCTAGGGGATTGCATTCCATCCGAAATATAATGTTGTATACGAATAACTATATCAAGATATCGTTTAATTTTAAAATAAACATATCAATTAGAGGATTATGTGTTATTAAAACCTCTCCTGAAATGCATTGACTTCTGCTATGCTTGGATTAACTTTGAAAGTAGTTGCATTGTAAATGGTTTGAACATGCCAAGAGTCTGATCATTAGATGTCAAAACGATGGCGAAAAAAAAGGAAGGACTAACGAATGTATGTAGGAAGTGTAAGGGTGATACATACTGTCATAAAATTTTGGCTCAACACATCGAAACATAATAACCTTCGACTGTTCCGGGTTCGGGAGCGCTTGTAACACAACTGGGAGATCAGTCGCGTGGGGTAACCATAATGTACATAGGAGTACTTCACCGCTGCAATCAGGAAATATTGATAGAGAGAACGAAATTGATAAATTTCATACTACTTCGTATAAAAGTGATGGGTATGAGAAAGGAAGCTTACTCAATGTCTTCTAGCTTGATGTTCCTACATTTGAATCCATTTTTTGTTTCGATCATTCCGCCTATTTCATAAAGCTTTCCAACAATATCTAATACTTTGAAATGAATTATTCATATGTGATCGTGTATAACAACGACTGAAGATGTGTTATAGGCACATAAAAAAGGTTTTCCAATTTACCTATGTACTAACCGGAGGGAGTTCTACCACGGTCAAATAACCAGATTGGTAAAAAAAAGTGAGAGGTGAATGACAAATTGGTAAAAAAAAATCTCAAACATGACAAATAGGTAAGAAACCTTCAAGTTTGTGACAAATACACCAAAAAAGCTTGGTGCATATTTTCAAGCACTAATATTCATTGACGAGATTTTTACTTTGCGTCATCGAGATTTAACATGAACTACCTAAAATATTTATTGTCCTTACCTTACCAAAAATCTGAAAAAGGTATGAAGTGCCATTAATTAATCGTTACGAAGTACAAAGTAAATGCATCAAATGTGAAAAAAAATAAATCGATTTCACTTAAAAATAATCATCGCTAGTGGCTAATGTTATGAACTAATTATGTTTTCAAACTAACGGCAAAAAATAACAATAGAATTACACTCCAAAAGAAAATTGATTTCATTAAAAAGTACAATGAATTAATTGTTTTAAACCGTTTACATCTTTAATTTTTTTTCATCGATTTCATTAAAAATTGAACGGGGCTATTATATCCTTTCTAAAATTTCTACTTACGAAAGAATCTTAAAAATTTTAGATACAACAATATTTCACCTATATAAGGTGTCGAGTTTATTACATGGAAGGTATTTTCGGTATTTCATTAAGAAACTCAACCACGCAAAATAAAGTTTCAGACAACTCGAAAAAAAATCTTGATGCAAAATACGAAGTAAAAATCTCAACTACTATTTTTTTGGTGTATTTATCACGAACTTCAAGTTTTTTTTTACATATTTGTCATGTTTGAGAGTTTTTTTTACCAATTTGTCATCTACCCCAACTTTTTTAACCAATTTGGTTATTTGGCCGTTCTACCACCAACAATATCTTCAAATTTCGCGAAACGATAGCATTTAGTTGGTATGGATTTGTCATTCGGCAAATGAGTTACTTTCGTCGAGAATTCCACATTCATTCTGCAAGGATGCAACGTTGCTTTGTCTTTACCGGAGTTAGAACCGTGAGGCTTCGAATATTGTATGCCTCACCCATCACGAAATAATTCTTGAACATATGCAGCAACGATTTCTCTTAACAGAAGCTTGAACCAAGTCATTCTGATTACGCATAGGAAAGATTAACATGTATCAGAAACAATGAACAAAAAAAGGGATTCGACAGTAAACTTCGACGAACAATAAATCTAAAGTGTATGGCGATTGACATTTACCTTCGCATCAATTAGAAGTAATTCAACAGCGTCGACCTTTGTCTTGTCCCTGAATTCAGGTCTAGTCCAACGGTAGACCACCCTTACATCTATATCTCTAAGACGCATACCTTGACATAATGATGCAATAGTTTCTTTAGTTTGATCACACATTGAAGAAGACATCTTTCAAAAATGGAGTGGCTTCGAAATTGAAGAAAACGGCTTGGTATTGCGTTGATTGACTTGTTAGAATAGGCTGCTTGAAGAAAGAATAAGATACGATGATTCAGATTGTACGTTGGAGGAATATTATATAGACGGATTCAATGGTTTGAAACATGGGAAATGGTGGTATAGAAACAAAGAGCCGTGTAGTCATGCTTGGAGGGATGAGTAGACGGTTTTTTAGGCATAAATCAATGATGATTGTTATCTAGATTGATTGTAATTGTTTAGTTGTTTAGGTTCATATTCTTCAAGGTTGATTGAAGTAATGCAGTAATTGGTGATTGGAAAACAAAAGTGCAGTAAATACCCGATGTGTACAACGAAAAATGCAATAATTAGTTGATATCGGGTAATGCAGTAATTAGTGCAAGCAATGAATGCATTGTTTGAGATTGATTACACATTCTAATACCTTCCTAATACATTCTAATCCCACCTAGTTTCTATGATCTTCCCCTTTTATTAAAATATACCTCACATATATTAAAGAACTGAGAAGATGTTAGAACTAGGGGTCGTTTGGTTCAAACAATAGCAATAGAATGGATTGGAATCTAAATCCAGGGAGGTACGGAATTAGAACCCAGTGTTTATTAATACGTGTTTGGTTTGATCTTGGAATGGATTGTAAATTGTGCATGAGAAGGAATGAAGTTGGAATCATAGGAAGAACCTATGGATTGAGATTCCAAGGTATTATGGTGGAATTAGAACCCCTCCTAGGGTCCCTCTAGGGTTTCTCTAAGTCTAGAGTCTAGGTCTTAGCGTCATCCTCCCGTCTCAAGGCTTCTCTCGTGCTTGTCGCGAGGGCTTCGATATTGTGTACTTTGTGTTGTTTCTCGGTTGTGTGTGCAGGTACCAGAAGAGAGCTGATTCGATGGCTGCGCTGCTAGACAAGGGGAAGGAAGTCTTGGGGGATACGTCAGGGACTATGGAAGCGTTAGCATGGGATGACGACCCGGTCGACAATTCCTCGGAGGGTCATTTGATGATTGTTGGGAAATTATGGGCGAATAAGTCGATCAATGCGAAAGCTGCCATCGACACGATAATAAGGCTATAGAATCTGGGGTCCCAAGTTATGGGAAGTGCGATCGATGCGAAGGAGAAGATTTTTCTTTTTCCGTTTTGGATCACGTCGAGATAAAGCGAAAGTCCTTGAAAATCAACCATGGCATTTTGAGAGGTTCATATGGAGCTTCAATGAACCAAACGAAAGTGGTAAGCTCTCTGATGTCCCATTATTCCATGTCCCTTTCTGGGTACGAGTTTATGATCTTCCAATATCGGGTCGACGTAGTGAAACAAATGCGAAAAGGATTGGGGATCTACTGGGTGTAGACACCCGCATTTTGCCTGCTAGTGTCTATAGCAGCTTCCGACAAAACACCCGATGATGATCGGACGCTAACGTGACTTAATACGCTCGAATACGGACTCAGAATCAATAGTATCCGACGTGGGCATTTAGCGGAGTGCAAATCTCTCAAAACCGACCTTAAATTCAGGCCCAGTGGGCCGTTTTCAATAAAATGAGACCAATTTGGGTCAAAACCGTCACCGGAAATAAAACCGTCTTTTAGCGACCGAGTCAAAAACCGGTCAAAGTCGAATCCCGAGACGAACCAGCCTCACATTATGTCCAAATACACAAAATGAATCAGGTCACAACAACCAAATCCTTTCAAAAATGGTCAACAATCATTCCCTATTTACACTCCCTCCGTTCACACACACTCGATCGAGTGGTTCACACTCACTCGGTCGAGTAAGGCCATGAACCCGCCAAACCAGACCCAAGCCGGGCACTCGATCGAGTGCACCCGCACCACTCGATCGAGTGACCCTAAACCGGGGTATTTCCCTATAAATACCCCAACACATTACACAACACTTTTTTTCTACCTTTTTACCACCTTCACACAACTTTTTACCCTAATCACACTACAACTTTACATACATCAACCATCAAAAACACCTTCAAACATTCAATCATCCATCATCTACATACACACATACACATTCAAATTCTCGAGATCAAAACTCGTCAAAGACACACACCATAACTCACCCTACATATCTCGACACTCCCGCGCTCCCGTCACTATTACGAGTCCGTTTCCGAGACCAATTAAGCATGTAGGTTGAGGGTGTAATTCAAATCCCGACATCCTTTCTCCTTTCTCTTTTTTGATTATATATATATATATATACACTATTATTATTATTATTATTATTATTATTATTATTATTACTATATATTATTATTATTATTATTATTATTATTATTACTAACACTAATACTAACATTTTTAATTTTGTTACTAACATTTTAATTTTGCTACTAACATTTTATTTATCGCAATCTAACATTTTATTTTATGTCAACTAACATCTAACATTTACTTATCGTATTCTAACCTCTAACATTTAATTATCGTCATTTACATTTTGTTATAATATTAATACCGCGTATAATTATTTAACAAAACTATTTTCAAAACGATCCGAGCAACGTCCGTTGAGGCTAAATTAACGATCGTAGGCCTTAAGGTCAAATTACAATATTAAAATGCCGAGGACTTAAGTTTGCAACGACGGTCGAATTTTTGGGTTGAATATGTTTAATTACGAATTCCGCCTAAAGTTTGTTTAATCCCTTTACAAGTCGTATTGGAGGTGGCGCCCTTCGAGGTGCGCCGCCCTAAACACTTAAGGGTGTAATAGATCGTGGAGATTCGTCGTTAAATATGTCCGACCACATTTCTTTCAAAATATTATTCTAAAGAATCATCGACAAATCGGATTAGGACGAAACCCATTGACGCCGAATTAATTGTCACACGATCCGAAAGGATTGATTACCACATTATGATGCGGAGGGAATCGATATTTGTTCTAGCATGATCAAACTCGATTTTGCAAATTCGCTCTAAATACTAGTTGTCGGTTCTATAACCGAATGTCGAGTATGACGAGCCATCGAGATTTAAACTAATATAAATTGGACAATATTTATATTTAGCGTAATGACATCTCGATTCAAAAACATAAAAGCTACAAAATGGGTCGTTTCAAAGCACAAATTAAACACCCGTACATAGGGCACTCGATCGAGTGCACAAGGCCACTCGATCGAGTAGCACTACAAAAATTGGGCAGTAGCTCCTCTAAGGGTTCACTCGATCGAGTCCTTGCCATGACTCGATCGAGTGGGTCCCTTTGTTCAAAATAAACCGAGAGCTTCAAGCATCATCCGAGCCTCGTCTTTTTTACGACTTTTAGTCGACACGTGTAAAGTCAATCACGTGATCCTATTTTTCAAAACTCATGCATATCATATCACTTAAAACGACTTTGATCGACGGTCTCGCACTATTAATCTTGTGTTGACGACTCTTTAGTCGTATCCGACACATGATTAATTTAGACTCTATTCCTCGATGTGATAAGTCGGGACAAGGCATCGAGATTCGGGATCGGGCTAGCACCACGTCTAGGTTCCATATCTCCGTCCTCCGTTTAATACACAATATAATGTGTATTTAATCGAAGTTCGTCCGTTTGCACAACTTACGGTCTAGTTTATATTTATTATATACGGGTCCGTTTATAGTTAACGTTTACCATTTCCTATTCGATTATTCTATTTTATTGCTCGTTGAATTGTGAATTCCGGGTTGTATTCCGCCCGTGTAATTTGTAATTTATTTACGAGTTTTCTATTTTCGATGTTTGCCATTTATTGCCTTAAATGAACATCACATGCTAAATCACTTTGACGTGAATCAAGATGCATTAAAATGACGTAGCTCACATTTAATTCGCATGCTTAGCCGAAAACGTTGTTTGCATATCATTTAGTCGTTTCACTAGCGCGCGCGCACGAACACGAACGATGTCTTAGTAGAGGCCGCCATGTGCGGGCGGGGTTGGGTGTCCTCAGTGGGCTTCCCAACACGTACCCTCACCCCTTACTCAGAACCTTGGTTTCCGGATGCCCGAAACCATTGGCACACGAGAGTCATTCTATATACGAAAGCCGGTTTAAACGGTATTGATATTGCAATGCAAAGGGACGAGCCCCATAAACTCTGAAATCGAAGTGGGCCGTACTTTGCGTACAGCCCATGACGACATAGAGTGGGCTCGTATGGTTCCGAATAACCACATAATTCGGTGGCGACTCCATTTTGACTTAAATTTCGAACCCGAGAACAATCTCACCACGAGATTCATTCGCCTACCCAAACCCGCGCGTGGCCGCGTCGGGGTGGACCTACGTCATGTCCACAATTTGGCGACTCCGCTGGGGATACCTGATGTACCACATGTCATCGGGGTTCCTAGGGTGAGACTCGAAGAGAAATCGTTCGTATATTAGTGTGCGCGCATTATTTTAATGATTCATGCATAACCCAATTTTGCCCGGGCCGGTTACTTGTGACCGACGTCCCACTATATCACGGTGCATTCCTACATGGGTGCGCTAAAGACTTCGATGGCGTAACTCGTCTGGGTTTTGCGGCATGTCCTAAGACCAATTCGGCTTAGGGAGTCTGTCCCGATTCACGAGAATGCTATCGTTGTTGGTATAGACCCTTTTTTGACCGACCGAGACTTAGTGTAAAGCATACATGAGCGTCGTTATAATGCTTGTTTGACTACGTGCTACTTGGTTCCCGTGTCATTTTTCAAAAACCGTCATTTCAAAAAATGCTTCTTTCCAAAATACCAAATTTTGAAAAACCCGAAATACTGTCCGTTTCGGGACCCGTCCTTTCAAAAATATCCAACTTTCAAAAATTCGGAATGCCGCCGAAACTTAGGATCAACGATTTGACTCAAAATATCCTTTTTCTCTAGTCGGCATGCTGCCCATTTTAATTCTTGGATTTCCGACACCATTCCGATTTTCTGAATTTTCAAAATTCTAATCTTGGTTTTCGAAATCCCGTTTTCAATTTTCGAACTTTTGAAAACTCGCTCATTTTATATTCGAAATTCAAACATCCAACTTTCCTAGTAAACCTTCCTTATTATAGGACCTACCGTCTAGCCGTGTGTCGGGTCTTTGCATAGTATGTCGAGGGTCTATAGCGTCGAAACTCCGCTGATCCTATATCACGAGTTTCCCCCTTTCCCGAGTCGGCCTTATCTGTCAAGGCACGACCCACCCGCGTAGGGCACACCCCTACAAAAGAAAGTCCGTCCATACACTTGAGTCAAAAGTCTGGGGAAAAGTCTCACGTGGACCTTCCTTCGAACAGGATTAGGCCCACAAGGCCGAAGTCCTAAAGGAGTTATACCACCCATTGAGTCATCCGTCTAGATGTCTTTCTCGAGTCTTTGGTCTTCCTTCTTTAGTGTCGCTCGGGATGTACTTTTTCTTCCTTTTTTTCCAAGATCTGGGTTCGGTTTCTGATTACGCGGTGTTCTTACAGACAGGCCACCGGCAACTAGCCACGCCCGCAGGATGGCTACTTTGAACAGTCTGCAAACCTCTCTGGACGCCATGATCGAGAAGCAAACCGACATCGAAGCCCAACTGACTGAAATGAGGGCTGGTCAAGTGGCCATCGTTGCTCGCCTAGCTACAGTGGAGCAAAGGGCTCCTAATGTCGAGGCTACTAGGCCTCTAGCTGAACTAGTCAGCGCGGTACGCGAGCAAGAGGAACAAGTCCATTTGGCTGGGAGTAACAACATCCATCGGAAGAATAGCCGAGAGTACAACCCGCTGACAAGCTGCCCGCAAACCTGAACTTTACGGGCTTGCCCATGTTTGAGGGAACTGAAGACCCGTTACTACATGTACGAGCCTTCAAGGAATTCATGGCCATCAAAGGAGTGGATTCGTCCATGTTCAAGAACCTCTTTGCTGCATCTCTTGAGAAGCAACCACGGGCCTGGTACTATAGGCTAGACCCGAAAAAATACCCTACATGGGATGATGTGGCTACCGAGTTTGCTCGGAACTATGCTGACAACACCGAGATCCAAACCACGATGCGGTCTCTGGAGGTTATGGCCCAAGAGCCGAAGGAAGGTTTTACTAAATACCTTCAACGCTGGAGGGCCGAGAGCGTGAAACTGGTCGATAAGCCCAATGAGAAGACTTTGGTGGAGGCTTTTGTCAAGAAACTCCTCCCTTCCTACCGGGTTCACCTCCGGTACGCTGTCATACCCAATTTCACCACCCTTACTGAAATGGGTATGAGGATCGAAGATGATCTGAGACTGGAAGGCCTCACTAAGGCCACTAGCAAAGGATACCAAGGGGCCTCTTCCTCCACCACTAAGCCCCAAGCTGCAACTCGTATCATTTTTGACGCGGTTAATCTACTAGATGCCCCGTCCAAGAAGAACACCCCACCTCGGGTTTTCACTGATATAGGTACCACCTATACCTATGCCTTACAAAGGTTGTCCTCCAAAGGCCTAATCCAACCGATAGGCCCAACTCCTGAAGTTCCGGTCGAGCGACGCTCCAAAAACTACAATGCTCAGGCCTATTGCCAATACCACCGGGGCAATGGGCATGATACCGAAAAGTGTTGGAAGCTAAAGCACTTGATCCAGGACTTGATCGAAAGCGGTAAAATCCCGCTACCCGGAGATAAACCAAGCAACAAGGAGAACCCTTTCAGCTCCCATGCCATATTTGCCGGAGAGGTGATTGATTGCTCTCACCTTATCTCTCCATTTATCCCGCAAGTGAACGGGATCTGGTTTGACGACGAGGATGATGTCTACCTCGCTAAAGGGGAAACCGTTCCCATCACCCCTGAACAGATTCGCGAGGCCAAAACCCGAGTCCTAGCTAGCAACCACCTTGGTCGTCCCTATCTAGCCACAAGCTCTAGGGACACCCCCATCCCGACAACCATCACCGATCCACTCGGGATGGAAGTCGCCCCTGAGGAGCCGACCGCTGAAACGGCTATTGTGAAGCAAATGAAGAAGACCCGAGTTGACCTCACTATATGGCAACTCTTGGTCAGCTCACAAGAACATCGAGAAGCACTCACTAAGGCTCTCGATCAAGTTAAGATCGACTCCTTGGCTACCCCTGCTGAAATGGTAGCCACGGTCCTACCCCACTTGAAGGACAAAAGCAAGGAAGGAGGCCCAAGGATCACTTTCTCTGAAGCCGACTTGCCACCGTTCGGGGCCTCTCATAATCTGGCCCTTTACATTACGGTAATCTGCCGAGGGAAATACCTCCCGATGACCCTAGTCGATGACGGGTCCGCTGTAAATGTCCTTCCCTTAAGGACCGCCAAAGCCTTCGGCATCACTGAGGCTGATTATGTCCCAACGGCTCAAACCATCCAAGCCTTTGATGGGAGCCCGAAGACGGTATCTGGGGCCGTGAAGCTAACCATCATAACGGGCCCGATAGAAAAAGAGCTTGAATTCCAGGTGATCGATGTCACCTCATCCTTCAACTTGCTCCTAGGAAGGCCATGGATCCACGCGGTCAAAGCTGTGTCTTCCACCCTCCACCGTAAGATCAAGATGCCTTTGCTCGACAATGTTATTACTTTGGAGGCAACCCCAATGACCGTGGCTAGCTGTAACGCCACGGGCCGCACGGACCTCTGGGGGTTCGACTTTGTGGGGATGATCGAGGAAGAGTACATTTTTAGACCTTACTTCACCACGAGCATTGACACAATGCTCCAGAACCTAGGGTACCTTCCGGGGGCTACCTCTCGACCCGACCTTCCAGCTGGGAAGATCATCGAGGTCCTTAAGGACGAAGACTCTCACTTCGGCCTTGGCTATGCCGCCACTCCGGGCAACGTTGTCCGAGAAGGAATCGAAAAGGCCTGCAACATCATGAAGGGTATCCACTTGAGCCCTTACAGCCCACGGTTAGCCGACTACTTTGTCACACCCGTTTTTGGGGCTATCTAGGTTGGACTGTACCAACCCAATGCCGCGCGCCTCGGGACCCACTCGGCCCGGGACTGCAACTACATCCCGGATGAGGTGTTCGCCCTCATCCAGTCTGATGAAGCTGATGATGCTGAGCCCGCGCTGGGGCTGCTCTTCGGGGAAGACACCATAGCCCCGACTCCAAAAGAAGACCTGGTCAACCTGATTCTCCGCAGCAACAGGTTTGACCCGACCAAGCTGATCTCGGATGTTGACTCCGAGACGGGAAACAGGGCCTGGAGGAAGACTGTCAAATGGACCGACAGTCAAGGAAAGATCTACAAGCTGGTCACCGGAGAGGGAGACATGCCTAAGTCTGAGTCCGAGTCTGAGTCGGAGTCTGAGTCTGAGTCTGAGATCGAGTCTAGGGAAGTCGGTGCTAGAGTCACTCCTGTAACCCCTCTCCCTTCTATCATTCCTGCTGCTAGCACTTCGGGGTCTGTCCCGAGTGCTTTACCAATTCCGCCACTGACCAATGATCAGATGGCTGCTCTCTTTGAGCTGTTTTCCAAATTTTCAATCAATAATAACAACCGTTTTGCTTACGACTTGTCTCTTTTAAATTCTGCTTTCAAAAATATTTTATGCTATGACATTGAGAAATCCGACGAACAGGTACCCCTACCTCCACATCTGATCGAGCAACTAGAGCAAAGGGAATCCCGGAATCCGGTAATCGAAGAGACCGAGTCCATAAACGTGGGAACAACCTTAGAGCCTCAGATACTTAAGATAGGGTTATCCTTAGATCCCGAGGAGAAACAACAGTTCATAAACCTCCTCCAAGAATTCAAGGATGTCTTCGCGTGGTCCTACAAGGACATGCCGGGGATAGACCGGGAAATAGCCGAGCACCGCATACCTATCAAAGACGGGTGCAAACCGGTTAAACAGAAGCTCCGCCGAATGAGGCCTGAATGGTCTCTCAAGGTAAAAGAAGAAGTCGATAAACAATTCAAAGCCGGCTTCATACAAGTGTCCGAGTATCCGGACTGGGTTGCAAACATCGTACCGGTTCCTAAAAAGAACGGTAAGGTGCGAGTATGCGTAGATTTTCGGGATCTTGACAAAGCAAGCCCGAAGGATGATTTTCCGTTACCACACATCGACATACTGGTGGATAATACGGCCGATCATGCCCTTCTATCATTCATGGACGGGTATGCCGGGTATAATCAAATCAAGATGGCGGAAGAAGATATGAGGAAGACTACCTTCACCACACCTTGGGGTACCTACTGCTACACCGTCATGCCATTCGGCCTCATTAATGTCGGGGCCACATACCAAAGGACCGCTGCCACCTTACTACACGACATGATGCATAAAGAGGTAGAGGTTTATGTGGACGACATGATCGTCAAATCCAAAGAACGGGACGGTCACATCACCGCCCTAAGGAAATTCTTCACCCGATTGCGCAAATACAACATGAGACTAAACCCTCAAAAGTGCAGTTTCGGGGTAACGTCAGGCAAATTACTGGGTCATATCGTTAGCCAACGAGGTATCGAGGTCGACCCAGCTAAAATCAAAGTCATTACCAAGATGCAAGCTCCTAAAACCGAAAAAGAAATAAGGGGATTTCTCGGGAAAGTCCAGTATATTAGTCGATTCATCTCCAAACTAACCATGGTGTGTGAACCAATTTTTAAGAAACTGAAAATAGGGGAACGGATACTATGGGATGACAAGTGACAAGCTGCTTTCGACAAGATCAAGGAATTTCTGTCTGCTCCGCCAGTTTTGATGCCACCTCAACCCGGTTTGCCTCTGTCGTTATACCTAACAACGACCGAGACAGCCATGGGGGCTATGCTGGCTCAAACGGTCGACTCCGAAGAACGAGCCATCTATTACATCAGCAAGAAGTTTTTAGAGTATGAGTGCAAATATACCATGCTCGAAAAGACGTGCTTGGCTCTAGTCTGGGCCACTAAGAAGCTCCGACACTATATGCTCAGCTACGAGGTCCATGTTCTATCCAAGATGGACCCGGTGAAATACCTCTTTGAAAAGCCCATTCTCAATGGCCGGATTTCAAGATGGACTCTAATGCTGGCAGAATTCGACTTGAAGTTTGTACCGTTAAAGGCTATTAAGGGGCGAGTAGTAGCTGAATTTCTCGCCGATAGCCCGATAGCCGAGGAGGGACACACCGACACCTGGTCCTTCCCAGACGAAGATATTTTCCATACCGATGCTAAAACATGGGATTTATACTTCGATGGAGCATCTAATTTTCGAGGGTTCGGAGTCGGGATCCTCCTAATTTCACCAAGAGATGAGCATACCCCCGTCTCCATCAAACTGGACTTTGATGTTACCAATAATGCAGCAGAATACGAAGCATGCATTTATGGGCTACAAGCCGCCGCCAAACTGGGGATCACAAATCTCTGGGTACATGGTGACTCATCCTTGGTCATTAACCAGGCACTCCAAAAATGGAAGACTCGGAATGCTAATCTTGTGGCCTATCAGGCACGAGTAAGGGATCTCGAGAAACAATTCTAAAAGGTGGAGTATATATACCTGCCTCGGGAAGAAAATCAGTTTGCAGATGCACTCGCAAAATTGGCATCTTTACTGAATATTCCCGACCACGTGACCAGTATGCCAATTTGTGTCGAAAGACGGTCCGAGCCAGCATACATTCATGACATTGAAGACATCGAGATCACTGACCCCGAACCTTGGTACCAGGCTGTATTAACGTACCTGACAAATGGAGAATATCCTCCCGGGACTGAGGGTCGAGCCAAGAAAGCCTTACGGAGGCTAGCCACCCAGTTCATCCGTACTGATGACGGGCAATTATACAAAAAGACGGCACAGGGGGCTCTTCTCCTTTGTGTTGATAAGTATAAGGCCGAGAAAGTAATGGCCGAAGTACATGATGGTGAAAACGGCCCACATATGAATGCTCACATGTAGGTCCGAAAAATCATGAGGCTCGGGTACTACTGGAATACCATGGAACCTGACTGCCAGTTATATGTCAAACGATGTCACAACTGTCAAATCTTCGGCAATGTGCAACATATGTCGTCATCTCTGCTTTATACTATGACGTCGCCTTGGCCGTTCTCGACATGGGGTATCGACATAATCGGGAAGGTAAATCCCTCCGGTACTGGCAGACACTGTTTCATTTTAGTAGCTATCGACTATTTCACCAAAAGGGTCGAAGCCGAATCATATCGTATTCTCAGCGCTAAACATGTCGCCAAATTTATCCAAAACAAGATAATATGTCGGTATGGAATCCCGCATGAATTCATCAGTGATCACGGGACTCATTTTCAAGCTGAGACCGCAGCCTTGCTGACTAAATATAAAATTCAAAGGTCACCATACTCAAAAAGATGGCTGATAATTATCGGGACTGGTCCGACAAAATACCTTTTGCCCTATGGGGGTACCGGACGTCAATTCGCACCGCAACCGGAGCGACACCATATTACCTAACTTATGGGATGGAGGCAGTTCAACCAGTTGAATTAGAGGTACCGTCCCTCAGAATCCTGTTAGAAAGTCAAGTACCTGAAGCTGACTGGGTTCAAGCACGGTACGATTCGTTGGTTCTACTAGACGAACGACGGTCCCGCGCTCTCAACAACATCCAAATCTATCAGAAACGGATCCAACGGGCCTTCAACAAAAGGGTAAGGCCCAGAAACATTAAAGAAGGGGATCTAGTCCTTAAGTCTGTTCGAGCTTTACTACCAGTTGACCCAAGGGGAAAGTTCAAACCCAACTGGGCTGGGCCATATCTGGTAAAGAAGATCCTATCAGGGGGAGCAGTAATGCTGACGGACCTGGACGGGAATGAGTTCGTCAACCCAACCAACCTGGACCAGCTGAAGCGTTACTACCCTTAGCCATTTCTCATTGTCATTAGCAAAATTTATCAAAATCTTTTTTTTTACAAAAAGTAAGTCAATGAGCTAGAAGTATTTATTCTACTGTCACAAAACATCTTGAACCATTAGTCTTGGTGTAATTCGAGATTGCAAATTTACTAAGCTTGAACTACGTTTGGTTTGATTCTGCTAAATGCGGATACGTAGGCAGCCCCTCAAAAGGGCACAACCAGTGCAATCAAGAAAAGACAGGAACGGTTAAATAATAAACTCCTTTTATTAATTATCACAAAAAAAATAAGCCCCGACAAACTCGGGAAAATTACAAAAGGCAGGAATTCAAAAAATTACCCAAAAAAAAAGCACACGACAAAAATAGTAATAATATTTAAATAATAAAAAACTAAGGACTCGGTATTTAGGGCCTCTTACCCTTCCCCTTGTCCTTGGCCTCCTTGGCCGTCCACTGGCGACGACGTGGAGGAGAGCGTTCCCGAATCACCACAGGAACCTCTTTCGCCCGGACTCGTTTCTTGGAACTCGAGTCCTCACCCACATCAATAGGCCCGAGTCGGGCCCTCACGGGCTCAGAAAGCCGGTCACGCGGACCTAGTCGGTCCCGGGCCGCCAGCCTTGGCCCAAGTCGTCGTTCCAAATCAGTCTGGGGGCTTAGCCGCCCCCGCGTGCCGCTAGCACCGGCATCTTTAGCTCGAGTCTTAGTATGTGACTTAAGACCCGATTCTAATCGGACTAAGGTAGCAGGGGTTTCTCCCTCATCAAAGAATCCCCTATTATCCTTCGCCGTCTCCCGTCGGACCAGTTCGAAGGCCTCATCGACCTTCAGAGCTTTACGAGCTTCCTCAGATTCCTCGGAAGTCCATTTCTCGTAAGCCCGAGAAACCCAAGCGGATTGGCAAGGGTTGGGAATAGTCCATGTAGGACGAGTGAACCATCTCTGCAACCAGGTGTCGCACATAGCGTCTGTCAGTTGTAGCGAGACGCTAATAATGGCATCAGTCTCAGGAATGCGCTGAGACGAACCGAACTGCCTCAGAATGCGGTCCGGGTAAATATGAACTGTCCAGTCAAGGGACAGGATCACCAAGTAACGGGCTTGGTCCCTCTTGGCCAGCCCCGACAGTTTAGAGAGGAACCACCAAGCGACAGTCCACCTGATTAAAGGACCGCCATGGAACACCAACTCCTCATCCCAGTAAGCTCGATTTATATGGTGACTTGAGCTTATTCGGCGCCCTCTCGAACTAATTTGGCTGCTGCGGTAGTTGGGAATGCTCGGAGGGGGCTTTATGATTGACAGGCGTTCCGACAACCAAACCTGCAAAAAGAATATACAAAATTCGTAAGCAACGGAATGGTCCGCTACAGCCCACTCGATCGAGTATACCGTCTGACTCGATCAAGTAAGGCTCTCTGAAGGCAAGCAGAATCTCGTTAAGAGTGCCACTCGATCGAGTAAAGCATCTGACTCGATCGAGTAACCCCTCCACAGATGGGCAGAAGCACTTTGAAGATGTCACTCGATCGAGTGACAGGTCCACTCGATCGAGTGACTTACGGACCTCAAGAAATCGCGCGAAACACAAAAAAAAAATGAAAATCGCGAGACATATACCTGCAGAATAAGGGTACTCCCCGTCAGTTGTCGGGTCGGGTCAAGTCGCCTAGCATCCAGACCCATGATGATTTCTCCAGTGGCTAGCCAAGCAGGGCTATGACCAGTCTCCATCTGGTCAACCACTCCGATCAGCCTGATTTGACCCAGGCATGAGTCAACGTCCATCATCCCCTCAAAAACGTAGCAGTGCAGCATGCAAAAGGCGAAAGCCCTACGCCTATGAGACGGGGTAGCCCTTACATCTTGACTGTTCATAAACTTGTCAGCCAAGTCAAAGAGGGAAACAGTATTTCCCCGCACCATTCGATCTGTCTCAGCATGAGACAGACCCAGGAAATCCCTCAACCTTCTCCTCGGGTCCGGGTAGAACGGAGGAATAGCAGGACGAGCGACAGGGCTCCAACCCCCAATAGCTGCGATCTCCTCGGGAAGAGGGCATATCTCTCCCCGCGGGAACGCGAAGACGTGATGGGTAGTATCCCAAAACGACAGGCAGGCGTCCAAAAAGTGTGAATCAGTTATTAGACGTCGAAGAGGAAACAGGCTGACAATCCCCATTTGGGTCAGCTGAACTTTGTCCTCGTCCCGAAAGTGCTGGGACCAGGCAAAAAGCATCGAAGTGAGGTGATCGATACCCATGGCAGGAATTCGAATCTTCTCGAAAGACTAAGAGATTTTGAGGAGAAGTAGGAGTTTTTGATTTGAGATACAGTAAACTGAAGCAGGGAGGCCTATATTTATAACAGGAAACCCTAACTGTAACCCTAACTACCTTGCCTCCTCAGCAAACCTGGACCCCAGCATGCGCAAGCCTGACTTCAGACGAGAACCCAGAATAGGAATCAAGTTGTCCCGAGCTTTCCTAGAAATTTCTAAAAATCTGTGATAAAATTTGTGATAAAAAAAAATCTCTTTCAAAATTTTTTCGACTTTTCAAAATTCAGTACGTTTTCCCCAGCACGAGTCGGTGTTTTGCCTATGTGTTACATGCAATTTGTTATGTGTCAGCATACAGGTACACCCCAGACTTCAGAAGCAAGTCTCCACGCAACTACTTCACTCCCCGACGTGAGTCAATATTTATCCCAGAATGCTACAATCAGAGCAATGATGTATCAGCATACGGGTACACCTACACCTTCAGAAGCAAGTTTCACTCCCCACGGAGCTATCATCAGCAGGACAGGTATGACCCTCTGCCTATGGCTGGCGAGCCCTTCACGCTAGTCTACTGGACTATAAACGACCCGACCGGAAGGCTGCCAGGTCGTAATCTGCGATTGGCCTGGTAGCTACTCTGACTTTCGCCTTGTCCAAGCCTCAGTCAGAGTGGGGGCTATGTAGACACCCGCATTTTGCCTGCAAGTGTCTATAGCAGCTTCCGACAAAACACCCGATGATGATCGGACGCTAACGTGACTTAATACGCTCGAATACGGACTCAAAATCAATAGTATCTGACGTGGGCATTTAGCGAAGTGCAAATCTCTCAAAACCGACCTCAAATTCAGGCCCAGTGGGCCGTTTCCAATAAAATGAGACTAATTTGGGTCAAAACCGTCACCGGAAATAAAACCGTCTTTTAGCGACCGAGTCAAAACCCGGTCAAAGTCGAATCCCGAGATGAACCAGCCTCACATTATGTCCAAATA
The DNA here is from genome assembly GCA_958450325.1 of Agrostemma githago. NCBI lineage: Eukaryota > Viridiplantae > Streptophyta > Magnoliopsida > Caryophyllales > Caryophyllaceae > Agrostemma > Agrostemma githago. The sequence continues at coordinate 24,207,979 of OY288239.1, read as the reverse complement.
CACAAGATGAATCAGGTCACAACAACCAAATCCTTTCAAAAATGGTCAACAATCATTCCCTATTTACACTCCCTCCGTTCACACACACTCGATCGAGTGGTTCACACTCACTCGGTCGAGTAAGGCCATGAACCCGCCAAACCAGACCCATGCCGGGCGCTCGATCGAGTGCACCCGCACCACTCGATCGAGTGACCCTAAACCGGGGTATTTCCCTATAAATACCCCATCACCCCAACACATTACACAACACTTTTTTTCTACCTTTTTACCACCTTCACACAATTTTTTACCCTAATCACACTACAACTTTACATACATCAACCATCAAACACACCTTCAAACATTCAATCATCCATCATCTACATACACACATACACATTCAAATTCTCGAGATCAAACCTCGTCAAAGACACACACCATAACTCACCCTACATATCTCGAAACTCCCGCGCTCCCGTCGCTATTACGAGTCCGTTTCCGAGACCAATTAAGCATGTAGGTTGAGGGTGTAATTCAAATCCCGACATCCTTTCTCCTTTCTCTTTTTTGATTATATATATACACTATTATTATTATTATTATTATTATTACTATATATTATTATTATTATTATTATTATTATTATTATTATTATTATTATTATTATTATTATTACTAACACTAATACTAACATTTTTAATTTTGTTACTAACATTTTAATTTTGCTACTAACATTTTATTTATCGCAATCTAACATTTTATTTTATGTCAACTAACATCTAACATTTACTTATCGTATTCTAACCTCTAACATTTAATTATCGTCATTTACATTTTGTTATAATATTAATACCGCGTATAATTATTTAACAAAACTATTTTCAAAACGATCCGAGCAAGGTCCATTGAGGCTAAATTAACGATCGTAGGCCTTAAGGTCAAATTACGATATTAAAATGCCGAGGACTTAAGTTTGCAACGACGGTCGAATTTTTGGGTTGAATATGTTTAATTACGAATTCCGCCTAAAGTTTATTTAATCCCTTTACAAGTCGTATTGGAGGTGGCGCCCTTCGAGGTGCGCCGCCCTAAACACTTAAGGGCGTAATAGATCGTGGAGATTCGTCGTTAAATATGTCCGACCACATTTCTTTCAAAATATTATTCTAAAGAATCATCGACAAATCGGATTAGGACGAAACCCATTGACGCCGAATTAATTGTCACACGATCCGAAAGGATTGATTACGACATTATGATGCGGAGGGAATCGATATTTATTCTAGCCCGATCAAACTCGATTTTGCAAATTCGCTCTAAATACTAGATGTCGGTTCTATAACCGAATGTTGAGTATGACGAGCCATCAAGATTTAAACTAATATAAATTGGACAATATTTATATTTAGCGTAATGACATCTCGATTCAAAAACATAAAAGCTACAAAATGGGTCGTTTCAAAGCACAAATTAAACACCCGTACATAGGGCACTCGATCGAGTGCACAAGGCCACTCGATCGAGTGCACAAGGCCACTCGATCGAGTAGCACTACAAAAATCGGGCAGTAGCTCCTCTAAGGGTTCACTCGATCGAGTCCTTGCCATGACTCGATCAAGTGGGTCCCTTTGTTCAAAATAAACCGAGAGCTTCAAGCATCATCCGAGCCTCGTCTTTTTTACGACTTTTAGTCGACACGTGTAAAGTCAATCACGTGATCCTATTTTTCAAAACTCATGCATATCATATCACTTAAAACGACTTTGATCGACAGTCCCGCACTATTAATCTTGTGTTGACGACTCTTTAGTCATATCCGACACATGATTAATTTAGACTCTATTTCTCGATGTGATAAGTTGGGACAAGGCATCGAGATTCGGGATCGGGCTAGCACCATGTCTAGGTTCCATATCTCCGTCCTCCGTTTAATACACAATATAATGTGTATTTAATCGAAGTTCGTCCGTTTGCACAACTTACGGTCTAGTTTATATTTATTATATACGGGTCCGTTTCTAGTTAACGTTTACCATTTCCTATTCGATTATTCTATTTTATTGCTCGTTGTATTGTGAATTCCGGGTTGTATTCCGCCCGTGTAATTTGTAATTTATTTACGAGTTTTCTATTTTCGATGTTTGCCATTTATTGCCTTAAATGAACATCACATGCTAAATCACTTTGACGTGAATCAAGATGCATTAAAATGACGTATCTCACATTTAATTCGCATGCTTAGCCGAAAACGTTGTTTGCATATCATTTAGTCGTTTCACTAGCGCGCGCACGAACACGAACGATGTCTTAGTAGAGGTCGCCATGTGCGGGCGGGGTTGGGTGTCCTCAGTGGGCTTCCCAACACGTACCCTCACCCCTTACTCAGAACCTTGGTTTTCGGATGCCCGAAACCATCGGCACACGAGAGTCATTCTATATACGAAAGCCGGTTTAAACGGTATCGATATTGCAATGCAAAGGGACGAGCCCCATAAACTCTGAAATCGAAGTGGGTCGTACTTTGCGTACAGCCCATGACGACATAGAGTGGGCTCGTATGGTTCCGAATAACCACAAAATTCGGTGGCGACTCCATTTTGACTTAAATTTCGAACCCGAGAACAATCTCACCACGAGATTCATTCGCCTACCCAAACCCGTGCGTGGCCGCGTTAGGGTGGACCTACGTCATGTCCACACTGGGTGGTTTTCTAAGGCTGGAACTAGGGCCTAACCCGGAGATGGACCGTGCTATAAGGCTCCGAGTACTTCATGATGTTAGAATTCCAATACGATCGTTGGTTGCCATTGCTATGCGAGACGGCCAGATTGTGAATTTTGACACCAAATATGAAAAACTTCCAACTTTCTGCTATGGATGTGGGATCCTCGGACATGGGGAAAAAGACTCTGAAGACGATCCTTATGAGGAGGAAGAATTAAAGTTCGGAGACTGGGTAAGGGCATCGCCATGGAAGACGGTTAAAGCTAGCCATGATGGGGCTGGACGGGCAGTGCGTTCTCTTAGGGCAGATTTTGACAACTCAGGAAGAGATGATAATGAGAAGGCGGTGGCTGAGATGATTGATAAACTTCAATAAATATCTCTTGAACTAAAAGGCAAAAAGAAGCAAAATTGCGGGGAGGATGATGGAGCAGACCCGGGTGTGCTAAATACCAACTAGGCAAGTACGACTAAGAAGTTGAGCCTGGGGGAGAGAAGAGGAGGGAGAGACAAAGTGGGTGAAGAGGCGTTGTTGCTACCAGCTGCGATATATTCTAAGAAAAGGGTGGAGGAGGGGGGAAGCTGTGGAAAGGAGGGGCTTGATGAGGTGCTACCTGAGGTTGACGGGACTGATATGTTTCCTGAATATGATGCTAGTGTAATGCAAAACGAGGAACTGGACAAGGTAAGCGCAGGGAAAAAGGGGCGAACATGGAAACGGGTGGCTCGAGAGCACACCCAGATGATACCTGGGGTGAGAACTGACATGGTAGATACTGAGGGAGGGAAAAGGAGTTGGCAGGGGACCGATGAGGGTGGAGCAAAGAAGCGAACTTGTGTTTCTACTGACGGGGGCCTCTATATACCCGAGGCGGAGGTTGAGAAAACTCAACCCCGCCGGGCCCAATGAATATCCTTAGTATTAATTGTCGGGGTTTGGGCCACCCCGATGAAGTTGGTGGCTCCGGCACCTTATCCGGAGGAAGGCCCCAGTCATGGTGTTTCTTTGTGAAACGAAACTAAGTGGTCGTGAGATGGGAAGGGTGAGGGAGAGGTTTGAGGAGTATGATGGATTAGATGTAGATAGTGAAGGGAGATCGGGCGGTCTCTCTTTTATGTGGAAGAAGGGTATTGATGTTTCTTTTTTGTCGGCTAGTGTTCACTACATGGATTTTAAAGTTATCGATGAGAGTAACGAGTGGCGGGTCACTGGATGATTCTATGGTTGGCCTGCTGTAACAGACCGACACTTGTCTTGGCAACTTTTACGCATCCTAGGATTCCAAAGCGAACTTCCTTGGGTCTGTATCGGTGACTTTAATGAGATCTTGTTTGCCTCGGAGATGAAGGGGGGTCGTTAGGCACAGTGGCAGATGGACAATTTCCGGGATGCTATTAAGAGGTGTGAACTTCGGGAAGTTCCGTTTGAGGGGTACGAGTTTACGTGGGACAATGGGCAGGTTGGTGCTGCAAATCGACAAAGTCGTCTTGACAGGGCATTTAGTACTGAGAAGTGGACCGACCTCTTCTCTTACGCTCAACTTGTTAATATTGAACGGGAATGGTCGGACCACTCACCCATTAAGCTCGTGTTAAACAAATGTGTTCAGAATGTGAGAACAACTCGAGGTTTTAAGTTCGAACAATTTAGCATTAACCAAGAGGGATGTGAGGAAGCTATTAAGGAAGGTTTTGAGCGAGGGGGTGGGGACCTGGTCAAGGGGCTCCGTCATTGTGGTCGGTCCCTACAAGCTTGGAAGAAAACCAGTATACGGCAGATTGAACGAGATATCGAGAGAAAACGTAGGCAAATCGCGAAGTTTGATAAGGGAGGAAGGTCTAAGGGAGAAGTGAAGGAGAGAAAGAGGTTCGTTGCTCAGATCGCTGAGCTTCGCCGACAAGAAGAGTGTTTCTGTAGGCAGAGATCACGGGCGCTGAGGCTCAAAGAGGGAGATCGTAACACTAGCTTTTTTCATAAAAGGGCAGGTGAACGGAAACAAAAAAATCATATCCGAGCCCTCACTGATGATAATGGCGAGGTGAAGATGGGACAGGACGAGGTGGGAGAGGTCGCAATCTCCTACTTCGAGACATTATTTTCGACAGCGGGGCCGAGAGAGTTCGGTAATATTTTTGAGGGGATCGAAAATCGAGTCTTGAGGAGAATGAATACTTTGCTTCAGGTGGAATATACGGAGGCTGAAGTGATAGAGGCCCTCAATCAAATGCACCCATTAAAGGCTCCTGGACCTGATGGTATGAATGGCTTGTTTTTCCAAACTTATTGGCATGTGGTGGGGCCGGATATTACTAGGGCGGTTTTGGGCATACTACGTGGGGACCCGATCCCGCGTGAACTCAACAGAACCAACATTGTCCTTATACCGAAGAAAAAGGCTCCTGACAAAATCTGCGATTTCCGTCCTATTAGCTTGTGCAATGTAGCGTATAAACCGGTGCCTAAGGTTCTAGCCAATCGCCTTAAGATGTTTCTTGGTGAGATTGTGTCCAAAAATCAAAGTGCATTTACCCCAGGGAGAATGATAACTGATAGTGTTCTTATAGCTTTTGAGCTTTTTCACAACATGAAAATGTCAAAACCCATTAATGGGTTTATGGCTCTTAAGTTGGACATGGCAAAAGCGTACAACCGTATCGAGTGAGATTTTTTAGCCAATGTGTTGACCATGATGGGTTTTGAGACTAGGTGGGTGAGTAGGGTCATGGAGTGTGTCTCGACGGTGTCGTTCTCGGTCCTCATTAACGGGGCTCCAACCCATGAATTTGTACCGTCCCGGGGCCTTAGACAAGGTGACCCGCTCTCACCCTACTTATTTATTCTTTGCGCGGAGCTGCTATCCAATTTAACTAGACGGGCGATCAAAAGAGGCTGTCTTCACGGGCTAAGAATTGCTCCTACTGCCCCGATAATTTCCCATCTTTTCTTCGCGGGCGATCGCATTTTTTCCTTAAAGCAAAGGAGAGTGAAGCTCGGGTCCTAAATTCATTACTCAGAAGTTACGAGATGTCGTTTGGGCAGTTTGTCAACCCGTCTAAAACAACTGTTTCGTATAGCCAGGGGGTTCTACAAGCGAGGAGGGGTGCGGTGACGGGGATACTCGGGGTGGAGGAGGTGGAGTTCCAGGAGAAATATCTTGGATTGCCAACTGTTGTGGGTCGATCTAAGAAAGCTATTATGGATATTATTCGAAACAAGCTTCATAAAAGACTAAATTCATGGCGAGGGAAAATATTGTCTAGGGCGGGTCGGGAAATTCTCATAAAGGTTGTAGCCAATTCACTCCCGACCTTCGTGATGAGTGTTTTTAAAATTCCGTCGCAATTTTGTGATGAACTTAATTCGATAATATCGCGTTTCTGGTGGGGTCACCAAGATTCACGTCGTCGCCTTATTTGGGTGGCTTGGAAGAAACTATGTCGGCCTAAGGACAATTTGGGGGATCGGTTTCAGAGACTTTCGTAAGAGCAATCTCGCTTTACTTGGCAAACAAGCTTGGCGTTTGACCAAGAGTCCGGAGACTCTATGGGCCCGGCTTATGAGGAGTAAGTATTATGCGGGCTCGAGTTTTTTGGAGGCGATGATGGGCTCTAACCCGAGTTATATATGGCGTGGGATTGTCGAATCGAGATCGATGATGATGCGAGGTCTGAGAAGACGGATCAGTGATGGCACAGAGACTCTAGTGTGGCAGGATGCATGGGTAGTTGGGCACTAGGAGGGTCGAGTCATTTCCCCATGTCCTACTGATATGGGAAACATGCGGGTGTCAGAACTTACAGACAGGGAGAGACGGGGCAATTGGGACGAGGCTAAACTTTCCTCATGCTTCCTTCCTTTTGAAGATGATATCATCTAAAATATTAGACTATGTGACTATGATGCCTCCGATTCGTGGTTCTGGGGGCCAGAACGAGATGGAAATTATTCGGTCAAATCGGCCTACAAGCTTCTAGAGGGTGAGGAGTCGAGGGTTCAGGAATGTTCGGATTTGGGAGCGGAGAAGTGGTTGTGGAACAAGATTTGGAAGGTACCGACCTTGCCTCGGATTAAGCTTTTCTTTTGGCAGCTGTGCAGCGATGCGATTGCGACCAAGGTAAACATATCTAATCGAGTTGGGTCGGAAGATGTTTTGTGTCCTATGTTTCTGTCAAATTTTGAGTCGAGTCTTCATTTATTTCATGACTGTGGTCTTGCTAATTTTGTATGGTCTTGCTATTTTGAGTCAAATCATAAGTCTTAATTTTGGTAGCATCCCGGGTTCTAAAATTTGAATATTTTTTTGAAAAGATGCATTTTTTTTTAAATAACGCTTTTTGAAAAAGATGATATGTAAACCAAGTAGCATATAGTCACGCAAACATTATAACGACACCATATACTAAGTCTCGGTCGGTCAAAAATGGGTCTATACCAACAACGACGGCTTTCTCGTAATTCAGGACGGATTTCCTAAGCCGAATTGGTCTTAGAACATGTCCTGAAACCAATACGAGGTCGGCCATAGAAGTTTTTAGCGCACCCATTTAGGAATGCACCGCGGTATAGTGGGACGTCAGTCACAAGTAACCGGCCCGGGAAAGATTTGGGTTATGCATGAACCATCGAACTAAAATGCGTACATTACAAATCGAACGATTTCTTTTCGAGTCTCACCCTAGGAACCCCGATGACTAGTGGTACATCAGGTATCCCCAGCAGAGTCACCAAATTGTGGACATGACATAGGTCCACCCCAACGCGGCCACGAGCGGGCTTGGGGAGGCGAATGAATCTCATGTGAGATGGATCTTGGATTGAAATTTAAATCTATAATTAGGAGTCGCCACCGAACTTTGTGGGAGTTCGGGCCCATTCGAACCCACTTTATATCTTAGTGGGTCGTGCACAGAATACGGCCCATTTCAATTTCAGAGTTTATGGGGTTCGTCCCTTTGCATTACGATACTGATACCGACATTATCGGTTACCGTGTATTGAATGACTCTCGTGTGCCAACAGTTTCGGATATCCGGAAACCATGGTTCTGAGTAAGGGGTGAGGGTACGTGTTGGGAAGTTCACAAAGAACGCCCAACCCCGCCCGCACCTAGCGGCCTCTACTTAGATATCGTTCGTTTTTCATGTACGCGCATTAGTTTGACGATCGAATGATATGCAAACAGTGTTTTTGACTAAACATGTGAAATATGTTTGATCTACGTTGTTTAATGCATCATGGAATTATGTCGAAGTTATTTTAGCATGTGAGGTTCGTTTTAGTATAATAAAACAAACAACGAAAATAAAGGCGTGAAAACAGAAAAAATTGAGTTAGTAATGATGATAACGGAACAAAAAATAGATTAGAATGGTATGATGCATGGTTTTGAAAGAGTAAATCACGTGATAGACTTGACACGTGTTGACCGAAGTCATTAAAAAAATTTATCGAGACTTGAAATATGTTGAAGGGCTCACGGTTTTGATGTACCAGGGGCCACTCGATCGAGTCATAGGGGAGGACTCGACTGAGTGGTTCTCAAAAAGCCTTCTACCTCGATTTTGGGGTGCTACTTGATCGAGTGGCCTATGGCACTCGATCGAGTGCCCCCTGTACGAACAATGGTTCGTTTCAAAATTTAGATTCCGATTTTGCTTTTAATTATAAATCGATAATTTGCCAAGTCGTGCGAAAATATGGTATAATTTATGCTTGACTTATTTTTCGATACTCGTCATATTCGATACTTGATTATAGAATCAATATCTAATATTTAGAGTGAATTTTGTAAAAGACGTTTATAAATCATTTTAAACTGAATTAAGACGAAATTATTCCCTCCGCGTCGTAATGTCGTAATTAGTCTTTTCGGACCATGTGACCATTATCTCGGCGTCAACGGGATCGTGCTTAATATGGTTTATTGATTGATTCCTTTAGATTCGATATTCGACTACAGAGTCAATATCGCATCCTAGGAATAACGTTTTATTTGTTTGATTAGATGGTAGTACGATAATATCGATATTAGAAACGAGAAAAGGAAAAGAAAAAAAACGCGACGACGACAGAAAACGACAGACGGACGAGAAAGACGGAGGAAAGGGAAGAGAGAAAAGGAGAAAGCGGGATTTGTAACACCCTCAACCTACATGCTAATTTCGGCCTCGTTTAGGGACTCGTAGTAACGGCGCTTGTGCGGAAGTAATGAGGATTTAGGAGGAGTTATGGTGTTGTATTTTTGGATCGGTTTCTCTCGGGTTTCCTATAGGATTTCTAGAGGAAAAGTCGGGATGGGATGTGTGTATAGTTTGCCTAGGATCTTTGAAATTATGGGGAGGGGTTAATTGTTGTGAATTGAAGGTTGCAAAGGGGTGTATTTATAGGAAAATACCCCGGCTTTGGATAGGAAAGGTACCCGGTTCTGGATAGAAAAGGTACTCGGTTTTGGATAGAAAAGGATTCTGATTTTGGATAGAAAATGAGTCCGGTTTTGGGATAAAAAAGGAGTCACTCGATCGAGTGGTGCATAGCACTCAATCGAGTGGCCGGTCTAGCGCAGGTTTAGTGGGGTTTTGCGAGCCTACTCGACCGAGTGGGCCGGTCCACTGAAGACTCCTTAGAGATAAAGTTTTATCTCTAATGAGGAGGTTTAATTGCTTTAATCCTCTTTGTAACTGATTTTTGTGTAGTCTTTGACTTCAAGTCAGACTTTCGAAGTGGCTGATTTTTTATGTCTCGGAAATGTCTTTGACCGGGGTTTGACCCGGTCGCTAAAAGACGGTTTTGCCCTTGGTATCGGTTTTGAACCAAATTAGTCTTATTTTATTGGGAACGACCCAGTGGGCCTGAATTTGAGGTTAGTTTTGTGAGATTTTTACTTCGCTAAAAGCTCGCGCCGAATACTATTGATTTCGAGTCCAAAATCGAGCGTATTAAGTCATGTTTACGTCCGATCATCATCGGGTGTTTGTTGGAAACTGCTATAGACACTAGGAGGCAAAGTGCGGGTGTCTACAGAGGGGTTAGGGCTCGAGGAGGAAGATGGTGAGGTGTTGTCGGACGTTCGCGATTGGGTGGAGGCGAGGTGGAGGGGCATAGGCACAGCGAATCATAGGACTTTTATGACTACCTATTGGGCTATTTGGGAGGCTAGAAACAAAATGGTCTTCAGTAACGAGATAGCGTTGGGTGATAGAGTGATTCGTCGTCGCATTACAGATATTTTGACGGAGCTTGATACCATGGAGAGTAAGGAGGTTGAGGAGGGAGAACGGAGACAGAATGCGGGAAAGAGGCTGGAGGGCAGGTGGAAGGCACCGGAAGAAAGGTGGGTCAAGATAAATATTGACGCGGGTTCGAAGGAGGGAAGAGGTGAGGGTCTGGGTGATGTGTATCGGGATGCAAGGGGGACGGTGATATGGGGTTTCACAATTGTACGGGCGGAGACTTAGGACCCACAAGTTGCGGAAGCGGCTGCAATACTAGAAGGAATGAAGGAAACTAGAAGACAGAGTCAGACGGACATCATCATCGAAAGTGACGCCCAAGTCATTGTCGAGGCCATCAGTTCGAAGAAGAAGGGTAGAAGTGGACTCTTTTTAGTCTTAGATGAGATCAGCTTGCTTAGTGAATCTTTTTGTTTTATTAGGTGGAATTTTGCTAAACGTGATTGTAACGGTGTAGCGCACCAATTAGCTCACACGCCTATGTTTGGTGACACAAGAATGAATTGGGGCAATAGGTTTCCAGACAAAGCTTTCTGTATTGCTATCGATGAAGCTATCAAATAATTCCCCGAGTGGGATTTCAAAAAAATAATAAGTAATGAAACAAACATTCTGAAGGGATTCCATCCATTCCATAGCCCTAACGAAACACCCCTTAAAAGGGAGTACTAATTAGCCTAAAAATCAAAAGGTAAAAAAAATTGATCGAACTTATTCTCAAATGGGGGGTTAAAGAGGGGTGTCACATCATGATTTTTGGTGTTTAAAGAAGGTAAGGGTAAGATTATTGGTAGTCTTGAGGTGAGTCTTGAGGGAGTCTTGTCTCAAGACTCATGTGAGTCTTACCAATAATGTTGCAAAGTTTTGAGGAAAGTCTTAAGATTTTTGATAATTTTGAGGTAGTCTTAAGATTTTTGATAGTGTTAAGAAGATTATTGATAGTCTTGAGATGAGTCTTGTCTCAAGATTCGTGTGGGGTCTACCGATGATGTACCAAAGTCTTAAGTTGAGTCTTGAATTCTAAAGACTCAACTTAAGACTTTTTTGGGGTCGTGACTTGTGACAAACATTTCCCGACCTACGACCCGATAAATTACTCTCATTTATACAGTTTTTTCTTTTCAATTGGTTCAAAAGTCTTTTTTTGTACCTACCAAGCAATTACTCATCTTTGAGAATCATACACGACTTCGCCACTGATCAAGACATCATCAACTCCAAAACGACTTGGTGGAACACATTTGGACTCGTTTCGGAGGAGACGCTAGTTAAATGATATTTTCATTTTTAAATTAGTAGTCTAATATTTTAAATTTCAATGATAGACTAATTGTTAATTTGTCATTTTTAATTTGTCATGTATGTTATTTTATATATCATATGTCAACTTAAATCAATATAGCTAAGACCATGCACGAAAAAATAATTATTAAAATATTGTATAATATAAGTAAAGAATAATTAAAATATCGTAAATTATCCGGATCTATAATATGAGCGAAACTCAAAAGATCGTCTACCCGTCTTTTTGTATATCACACGTAGGGGTGTTCACCGGTCCAAACCCGGACCGGACCGGATTGACCCACGGACCGGCAACCCACAAAATTCAAACCCGCGGACCGGACCGGTTACCAAAGAAACCCGAACCGGACCCTCTTAAGACCGGACCGAAAAAATACACTAAATTTGACTATTTTTTAAAGTGTGGACCGGACCGGACCGCGGACCGGCAAACAATTTTTTGGAGACCCGCGGACTGGACCGTACGGGCTGGGTCGGTCAAGTTTGTCGGTCCGGATCACACGAAAATAAAATAGAATAAAATAAAACAAGTTAATTTTTTTATAATAAAACTAAATAGTAAAGTAATAATAATTTGTCCCAAACAAGTAAATTGTATTGTTTAATCACAAATTAAATCAAATTAATTAACTTTTTAACCAAAAATAGGTAAGTTGAGTCTGATTGATGATGTATAAAATCTGTGGTGAGTCTGAACAATAAACAAATAATAGAAGTGAGTGAAAAACTGAGGTGACAGAGTCTAGTCTTGAACTTTGGAAAGTTTGACGGATAATGTTATCCCAAGCCTTGAGAGGTTGAGTCGAATTTTGAACTGTCCAGGCGAAATGCCCGCACGCCGCACCCACCGCATCCCACAGCAATTCACGTCTCATACCTCTGAAATGAATTACTACTCCGTAATAGGGAGTAGGACTGAAACGCTCATCTATGATCAATCCTTTCATCATCTACCTCAAACATGTCAAAAAAGGAACGCCCAATTTAATGAATTAATTATTACCCGGATGCCAAAGTCAACTCCTCCAATACAATTTCTCCAACCCTTGAAAAATTACACAAGTAAACCAATATTCCTTTCTGGGTTTTACAATCGACCCTCAAAACTGAAATGGGTCGTCGTCCGATTGACTCAAGTGCTAGCCGTTGGGTGACATTGACCTTCCTCTTTCTGGGGCTCTTGGCTTGCACTTTGGCCTACTTTGTCATCTCAATTCTTCTTAAGCCCAGCGATTCAATGCATTATTCTGATAATCTGGGATTAGGTGAGAGAAATAGAAATTTGGGTGGTGGTATTGAGAGAGAAAATGGCGGCAAGTGTTGTAGAGGTATCTCACATTTGGAGCTGTGGGGGTCTGCTGTCAAATGGGGGACTCAACATAAGTTTAATTCTTCAGAAGAATGCTGTCAATCATGTAAAGCTATGTGTACTGGCAAAGATGGGCCTTGTTTGTGTGATACTTGGGTTTTTTGTGGTGATCCTCAGGCCTGTGGATCGCACTTTGGTGAGGTGAGCTTATATTAATTTGATAGAGTAGAATTTGCAATGCATGTACCCTCTTTAATGTCAAGTTGTCCCTTATATGTTCATCCGGCTATTTTCCTTTTCCCAAATGTGATTATTTACTGACTCTGTCTCAACGGATTCTATCGTGAAGAGTATATGGACAAAATTTTTGCCGAGCTAAAGAAATTTTGATGTCTGCTTAAGTGCATGCGCTTTTTTGGTAGTTGGTTTTGCGGAATGTGATATTATATTGTGAAATGTTGTTGTGGTTAAGCTAGATAATATTGTTACAACTTCGTTCTCCATCTCAATAGCGTAGCCGTACTTCAATGGTTTCATGGCATATCACTGTTCAACATATTGGTAACTTTCCACTGGTGAATTGTGTGTTTTTTTTACCTGGGAGTGATGTTGGTGGACTTGTTAGGAGTGATGTTGATGGACTTGTTAGGAGTTTGAGTTTGTTTGGGCGGTAGTTACGGTGTAACTGACTGTATACGGAGTATTATAGTTCGCCAGTGTACTATTCTGACATGATTGATTCATTATAATCATTAGTCATATGAGTAGAAGATTGCAGTAGCATATAGATGGAACTTAGGTTTCTATATTTGCAAGGTAGTCAAGCTAGATGTACATTGTCATTAACCTCTTCATATGGAATATCTGCTTTCTCAGTGTTGGTTGAAGAAGCAAAAAGACATTCTAGAACCCCAACGACAAGATGCAGGTAGCAAAGTCATGTGGACTTCCGGCCTTATCTTTGGAAAAGGAGAGGTATATGATCTACCAAGCTTTGTCTCTCCAATCAGGGGCGTTTTTACAGGGGGTGAACCCTCACCCCATTATTTTCAGAAAACAATTATTATTAAAAAAAATTATACGAACCAAACTACGGAGTATCTAACATATGCAACATTGAAACAATGAAACCACAAACATGGCACATCTTCTATTCTGATATTAGACTTTCAAATTTCAACCTTTGCTTCAACCAACCAAATTCAACTATTTTCCCTAATTTTCAATTTTTTGATAAACAGAAAATAGATCTCATCAGGTATGTCATATGTCCCTCGCTCTTTGCTTTGTTATTTAGTTTACTTATTTCAATTTTTTGGAGATAAATTAATGTGTGAGAATGGAGATGGTAGAGATTTTATTAATTTTTTTGGACTTTTGAGATGTGAAGAGATGTAGACAAGAGAAATTGAAAATGGTAAAAAGATTGAAAGTTTGGACTTTTGGATTGGGGATTGGCCGATTGGGAATGTACTGTGTTTTTTTTTGAGGTAGGGTATATACTGTGTTAGTGTAGGTGAATTTGATAATTTGAGAATTGTGGGGGTTTGTTAATTTTGTACTGTAATTGCATTTGAGAATTTTGAGAATGCTTTGATACAGTAATTTTTTTTATTTTCCAACCCATTTTTAGTCTTTGGTGTACAAAATTCCAAATTTTGATTAGAGTATTTTTTTTAAGTTAGTGGAGTAACTTTAAGACGAACTTAGCCTGTGTTCTTTACGGCTAAACTTAACACAATTAAGTAAAATGAATTGAAGTGAAGTGAACTAAACTAAGTTGAACCGATTTGAAATAAATTAATTTGAACTGAAATGAAATACTTAAATGAACTGAAAAGTACTGAAATGAACTGAAATAAACTGATTTGAACTCAAGTGAATTGATTTGAATAAAACTCTGAGACAAAATGAGCTTATTGAGACTGAATAGAAGTAAACTAAGACAAAAAAAATTGTGTTAATAAATATCTCAAGTTGTTACATTTTCACTTACTATCCGATTTTATATCATCCCCATTCCGAAATTCCTGGATTCGCCACTGTCTCCAATGCCCTTCTGTCTTCTTTGAGACTTTGAGAGTATATGGTGCATCATTTCCTTTTCCACCAGTGCCAACAGTTCACTATTCTTTAGCATAGAAATATGATGGAATATTGCAATATGACTAACTCATTAATATGCATTCACTTCTTATATTGTGTTATTATAGTTATCAATGACTTTATTTTCATTATTGGCATCCATAAGTGGTTTCTTGTGTCTCAACACTAAGTAAAGATGTGAACATCCCATCCCACTAATGGCGGACCTTTGGCACATGAGTAATGTTGTTGGGGTCATGCCCTTTAAGTTTGATTAAATTGCATGTATAAACCCTTCTAACATGTTGCTGACGCTGTCTATGAATGAAATGGCACAAAATTGTACAATGAAATCCGGTTACGGTGTAACAGAGTTAGTTTTCCTTATCCCCAGCCTGTCAGCATTCAGCAACCGTGCTGTAATTGAGCGACTTTGATATCGGTAGCATAACTTGCATTAATGCCTTTCTCATCTCACCAAGTCCTCACTTTATATTTCTTACATTGCCACAGGGTATTATAGGCTTGGAAACTGAGCATGGGACTCTTCATATAAAAGTAAGTATCACTTGATACAGTAGCCAACGTCTTCCTTCCACTATTCTCCATCTGATAATTTTCTTATTGTTATATATATTCCACAGCAATCGGCTTCTCTTGTTATACGCATTATGCATTTATACCAATTTGTCAAAACCTTTTCCATATACTCCCTCCATCCCACTTCTAATTATATCCCTTTTCTAGTTTAAGAGGATTTAAAAATGGTTATGGAAATCAGATGACATGGAAATTACACTGTTTCTTACCCAAAATAGAAAGGGGACAATTAATTTGGGATATACAAAGTGAGAAAAGGGACAATAAAATTGGAATGGAGAGAGTTTTTGCCATTGGAATTCCCTTCTGCATGTTTCTGCTGTGTTTGTTGGTACTCTACTCCGCATCATTACATGCCTTTTGCTGTTATTGTATATGACATAGAAATTACACTGTTTCTTACCCAAAATAGAAAGGGGACAATTAATTTGGGATATACAAAGTGAGAAAAGGGACAATAAAATTGGAATGGAGAGAGTTTTTGCCATTGGAATTCCCTTCTGCATGTTTCTGCTGTGTTTGTTGGTACTCTACTCCGCATCATTACATGCCTTTTGCTGTTATTGTATATCCCGTAAATTTTTGTCATCAACCTGATATAAGTTCACTTCCATAAACATATTATTCTGAGAATTCTCAGTTTGGTGCAGCTTCGCCCTGACTTTGCTCCTTACTCAGTGGACTACATTCTTGAGTTAGTCCAGCTTCGGCACTGTGCAGGCTGTCAACTTTACCGAGCAGAAGGCCGGGGAAATTCTTGGGATATCAAGGGCAACCATATAAAAGACGTGAGTTATTTTACCGTGCTTCGTCACTCAGTGAATTTGTTCTATTTGTGTGTATGTGTGCGCGCGCACTCGCGCATGAGAGAGAAAGAGAGAGATCATGTTTCGAGCCATTCTTTTCTTTGTTTTGCACGTCATTTATCTGAGCTTTTGTAATAATTATACTCCGTATTATGTTTTCCAGGCCTCATTTGGACCTCCATATGCGTTAATCCAAGGAACTCTGGAGGCGGCGGGTGTCTCCCTTAAAGCCATCCCTGAAGAGGTGTGTCTAAGCATCAGAAGAGGTGCAGTTGCATGGATTGGCTCAGGTCCAGAGTTCTTCATAAGCTTGGCTAACCATGAAGAGTGGAATAAGGCATACACAGTTTTCGGCTTTGTTCTTCCTGATGACATGGAGATTGCAGAGAAAATGGCTCTTCTCCCAACAAAATCAGACGTGTGGAACAACGTCAATGTATCCGTCCTAGAAAACCCAGTCCCGATTTCATTCCGAAGAATGAAACCCAATCTTGATTCCTGAAGAAGTTACTCAAAAACTGTTAATTACGATAGGAAATGCTTTTTTTGTCTCTTTTGTTCCTGACTATACTACATTACTACACTCCCCACATCCCCATATAGTTGAAGGTCCCATAATTCCAGACTTGGAGATGAGTTTTTCTTACCATACACGAGAATAGATTATTGACAGTGTTGATTTGGGTTCCTAATGTTAGCTATTTTGATATTCTTTTATTCATTAATAATTGATCTTGGTTTTAAATTGACAGTCTTAATATTACACCCATTATACAACTCGTCGTGTACTTCTTGGGCATGAAATTTCATTGTTCAGGTTCGGGATGAGTTTATTGATAAAGTAGGTGCCTCAAAATGATGTTGACATCCTACGAGTATTAAAGACTTAGACGGCTGAAAAGAACACGACCTTAGGGAGAGATCCTGATGGCAGCCTTGCTAGTTGCTACAACCTACAACTGCAAACCAAATACCGTATGGGGAATGAAACGGGCTTAACGCTCCTTAATGAATGTTTGGAAACTGGAAAGAGTACGTACAGTACGTAGTAAAACACCAACATATTCTTAAAAAATTAATTAAAATAGGTCGAGTATGTATTTATTTATTTCACTGATCGAGGCAACCCCCCAAGAACTGAATAGACTGCTCCATTTTCCCCAGGAAATTTGTTCACAATCTCCCAAACTTTGAAATACAACATCAACCCAGTTATCGCTTATGACAGCGTAAGGTTTCAAATGCTGAAATTAAACATCACAGTATACGAGTATATTACGAAAATACGAAGAGTTGACAGACAGAATAATGGTAGAATCCCATAAATAAATGATTTTAATACATTTAAAATGTAACAAAGAACAACACTGGATCCGTGGCGCAATGGTAGCGCGTCTGACTCCAGATCAGAAGGTTGCGTGTTCGATTCACGTCGGGTTCAATCCCCCGGTATTTCGGATTCCCTTTTTCCCCTCTCATCACTTTTTTTTTTCTTCTAAAAAGTAAATAAAGGCACAGCTCTGAAGTTGAGAATGTTAATGAGAATTCCATAGCTGACGCGAGTCTAATGTGAATTGAGATGAAAGGGGCTACTGATCTAATGGAATTGTTTAGGAGGTACTTATTTTTGGTAGAAAAATTAGGTTGACCCCAATTTTGATCACCCTCGGCCTCCAAAATAGATAAGCATGAACAACTACTATAAACTAGTTTTGACCCGTGCAAATTGCACAAATGGCGTTAAAAAGATAATTAGAGTGATGGACAACTGTTTTAGTAAGTACTACCTGTTGAAAATTAAATCTATGCAGACGGATCACTTTACCTTTGACCGATCGAACGGTATGATGAGGTGACATTGAAGCAATCAATAACTATGTAACGGTAAATTTTGGTAGAACAACACAAAAGACATTACAAATACTGGAACACTTCTTGATAAACAACATTGGTAGGAGTGTTAGCAGTGCGTTTCTCCCTATCATAAATAATAATTTTCAACTCGCGCTTGCTGATGACCCTTGAAATTGCAACCTATAGCTGACCATGGGTAAAAACATACTTGCGAGGTAAAGACCAACATGAGACATCGACTACCATTGAATTAGAATGATACATGTGAAATTAAATTTTTAGCGTCTTATTTATATTTACACTAAATTTAACGGTTTAAATTTTGAAATTTTAACCCCAAAAACTCAGTAAGAATATTATAATTAAAATGAGAAAAACATTTTCATATATCATGAAATAAACAATACTACAAATTTTAATATTTGCATAGTGTTATTGTGTTTGAGGATTTCGAGTTTTTGTAAGACACTTTATTATATTTGTCAATTTGATTAATAGAAAGCGGAGATAAATTTTTAAAAATAAAATAAACTTAAATAAAACCTAAGAACTAAGTACATAAAAAACTTTTCAATTGTCTTTATTATTAAAAATTTAATTAATTAAATTATTAACTGTTTCATCAAAAACTTTTCATTTATTTGTCTTTATTAAAAAAATCATAAGCAGTATTGAGTAAATTATTAATTGTTTCATCTTATTTTTTATTTAACAAGAACTTTTCATTTGTCTTTTATTCAAAGAATATATTATTAGATGATCGATTATATTTTTATTAATTAAATTAATAATTTTTTCATAATTTTTTTTCATTTGTCTTTATTAAACAAATATGCATTATTAATTAAATAATTAATTGTTTCATCTACAATTTGCGTATACGTGCAGTTTGCGTATATGTCGGAGATTAGATGGAGGGATACATAAATGGGACAAAGGATCCTCATTGCTATAAATCCGCTCTAGTTTCTAGATAAGATTACCTGATTAATTCCGCTTTCAAAAATTCATGAGATGTTGGTCGAAAAAGAAAGGTCTGTGATTTGTTGAGTTTCAAAGAGTATTGATGTTTTTATAGAAAGTTGCAGGCTGATGGAAGCCAACTTTTCAAGGTAATTCAATATACCACGGCCTTCGACACTGACTTTAGTCATTGCAGCTTCCTAGTTTTCAATTGTTTCATCTATGGTAACTTTTTATTCATCTGTCATTAAACACAACATATTACATTTGAATAGATTTATTAAGAATTGATTCAAGTGCAAGTGTGCAATGACTATTTTGCTGAAAATGTCGGTTTCATCTCTTTTAAATCGATGCAATATACCGAGTATAGGTGAAAATAAATTCATGTGGTGTTTGATTTGTGTATGAATAAAATAAGAGAAATCAATTTAATAAAAATAAATGCGATAGTTTTACCTTTGTATTTGGGTAATTTGGGTAGCTTAGGCAAGTAATGAATAACAATTTTTCCTTAACCCTAGTAAAAATTGCAAGTTTTACACCAACATTAATAAATCATAAGCATCACAGACTCACAGTTTGGTACTTCGTACAACGTTACAAAAATCGTCGATATTCAACTCGAATACCATGTAAAAAGCCGTTAATGCTACACCTAAACTCTTGTAAAATCACAACAACTAATCAAAGATAGCTAGACCTGTCAAAAATTGATCCATCCCGAAAACCCGACCCTTTTTTAGGGTCATAAACCCATTTTTTCGACCTGTGACCCGTTTAACCCGAACCCAAAATGACTTGTGAATTTAGGGTCGAAACCCGACCCGACCGGCCGCCTGTTTCAACCTGTTGGGTTAATTTATTAAAATTAATAAAATATTAATTATTAGGTTATATACTTGGATATATAGTTTAAAAAATAATAATAACAAATATAAACAAATGGTCAATATAATACAACTTTTTTTTATCATTTAATAATAAAATAATTTTAAAAATTGATTTTGATGTTTTTAAAAATATAAACATTATAACTAAAGAGTACAATGATCATACTTTTAAAATAAATAAAAAATTAACACTTAAAGGATTTTTTTTTTTACTCAAAAGGCCGTAAAAATTTAGAAGTTCGAAATTATTTCTAACCCCTATTCTGACCCTAGCCCGACCCGAGACCTGTATAGCCCGATCCGTATTGACCCGATCCGCCCAACCCGTTTAACATTGGATCAGATTACATATTAAAAAGACCCAAAATATGGCACTCAGTTGGACTGAGATTTTCCATTATTCTCGAGCCCTAACCTGAGAAGGCTCTGGAGTATGTACCCAACCACATCTGTTACATCCTCAAACCCTAACCCTCTCACTTTCACTCTCCGTCTCACCCCTTTCCATCTGTCTACCCTCGTTACAATCACAGTAATGTTACGTTCCTCCACTTTTCCTCCTCCTTCCCATCATCTGCCTCCGACGCCCTATCGTCAAATCCCGTCCTGATCCCTTTTCTGACCTGCTCCTCGCATACACTAAGCTATGCGAGCTGCCCGATTTTCAGCAAGAAAACCCATCCAAATTTGATCGAATAGTTTCATAAAGGCTGAAGGTGACCCGACTATCCGAGCATTTGAGTGAAGTGCGCGGTAAAGAGAAGAGGAACATGATCCTAGAGTCCACCATTGATACGATGTCCTCGTTGCAAATCTGTTGCTTATTACTCTCCATTTCATCAGGTCTACTCTTCTCTTACTGTCTCTCTCTAATTATTTATTAATTACTGGTTAGATTGTGTAACTTGTAGTAGCATAATGTGGGTTTTGTGGGTATTTGATAAATTCCATGGTTTTGACAATGTTACTCTTGTAATTTAAATTTGAGTGAACGTATTTGTGATGAATTGATGATGATGATGATTGATGGGTTTATGGGTGATGATAACTTTATTCTTTGGTTTGTGGGTATTTGAAAAATTTCATTGTTTCTTTGTCATACTTCAGTAATTTGGATTTGAGTCAACTTATTTGTGATGAATTAATGATGATGATGATGATGATTTATTGATGGGTTCATGGGTGATCATAATTTTGTTGATGGGTTTGTGGGTATTTGATGAATTCCATTGTTTGTTCATCATACTCTAGCAGGTGGATGACGGAAGCACGTGAGTGCTGCTCAAAGACTGGACATTATGGATTCTAGATAATACGGACAATTTGTATAGTTCAGTTATGGGTTGAGTTGTCCGTGGACCAAGTCTCTTGCTCTCGTTGATCACCCTAACACTCTCTTGTTTGAGACTACTATCCCTCCTCTGCAAGTATTCTTTTCGTGGTTTAATTTCTCAAGAAGTTGATTTTATTGATGAAAACGAACTTTGTTTTGTTGATAGGAATTTGAAAGCAACCTCGGTCCTCTGACAAACCACCGACAGTCAACTCGACATTTTCTGTTACTCTTTAATGCCAGAAGATTGATAAACGATGGAGGAAGCACCACTTTGCCTCTTTTTTCCTCCCAAAAAATGGTATAAACATGAACTCATCAATTTTTTTTGTGTTTAATTGAACATTTCTGTCATTGAGTACATGATAAATATACCGGCTTCGAATGAAGTTGATTTTGGTACGAGTTATTAATTAACTGAGTAGATCCACTCTCTTAAAGTGAGTCTAATTTACAAAGTGTTTTAGAAATAATTTTATAGAGCACATTAAATAAATTAATAGGCTTACACTCCGTTTTCTTCCGTGGTTGTGCTGTCTTCGAGAAAAGAACCACCAAGGTAGCATCGACACTCCCCTAATTAGGTTATAATGAATTTCCTTGTTTTAATAAAAGTTCCTGCCTCGATATAGCCCTTGTATCGTTCTTATCTCTTATGTTATTCAAACTTTGTCATTAGCTTATTAAGACTTCATCACTATTTACCTTAGCACCGTCAAGAGTTTATTACTCCGTATTAGTTATTGCATTTCAATAAGATATTAATTTGGACAAAAAATAAAATAAAATCTGTTTTCTAGTTTTTATTTTGCACTTTCATTGGATGATTAAGACTTCTATTTAATTTTGGACTCTTTCACTATGAATTTGTTTATTGCAACTATAAAGGATTTTAGTTGTTGTTTTGACGAATTTGATTAATATTTGTTATTTTTTAAGCTTGTATGTAGTAATTGACAATAAGAAGACCTTTTTTTTTTGATGAAATGTAAGTATATATTAAATCAGCGGACCAATTTACAAAGAATATGACTACGTCAAATTACATAGCCATCTAGCGTCTTTAGCACTAAGAGGATATCTAATCTTACACATTATTCTATTGCGCACATCCATCTTAATCAATTTGACTACATATTCCGGTTGCTCCCTCAATTCTGCACGAATTTCTCTGTCTCCACACATGATAGATTATGGCATTGATCAACGCCCGAATAATGTTGCACTGCAATTTAGTTCCTCTTATGCTGTTCGCCCACGCCAATCCTCCACTCCTCGGTATGCTTTTCTTCACCTAACCACTCAACATGTCCACCACCCGAGAACTCCAGCAACACCCAAAGAACAGATGTTCTACAGTCTCCACATGTGAGTCACATAAAAAACACAGGTCTGAATCTGCCACCCCAAACCTCAATAATTTATTCCTCGTGTTCAGACCTCCCCGAAAGACCAGCCAAGCGATAAATCTATGCCTGGGGACACTCCACCCACTCCACACCAGCCTAGCCCACGCGACTCGCGGTTTATGACTCTGGAGTTCATCATAGGCTCTAGATATCGAATAGACAGGCTGCGAGCCATGCCACAACCCATTCTCAAACATATGTTTTATCTTCTCTTTAGCCTGAAAAACCTTCCTCCATTCCCAGGTGACATCAATATTAGGCTGATAATCACCCCAAGCAGTTCCCTTCAGGTAAATACAGTTGACCCACCTGACCCATAACCTATCAGGCTGATCAAACACCCACGAAGCCAACTTCGCCACAGCTGCCTCATTCCACGTTACTAAGTCCTTAAGACCTAGCCCACCTTCATCCTTGGGATAACAAATTTTCTCCCAACTTACAAGAGCTCGATTAGTACCTTCAATACCACCATCACAGAGGAAACAGAAAGATCCAATACGAGCCATCACATATTTTGGGATAACAAAAACCATAGCCCAATAATTGTGCAGCTGAGACAGCACAGACTGAACCAAAGTCAGCCTACCTGCATAAGACAAACGTCTGGCGCCAATACTCGATATTCTCGACACAATTCGAGCTAACAAATTTTCACAGTCTCCTATACCTAGTCGCGTACATTGAATAGGCAATCCAAGATATCGAAAAGGTATAGTACCCTCAATACAGCCGGAGTACTGCAATATCTCTGCCTTCCTGTCGTCATCTACACCTGCAAAATAGGTGTGGGATTTACCAAGACTGATCGTCAGTCCCGACGCTCTGCTGAATCTGGCGAACGCCCCCCAAAGGAATTTCATCGAATCCATCTCCCCTTTACAGAAAAGCAGCAAGTCATCAGCAAACAACAAATGAGTAAGCTTCATCGGTGCACACCGAGGATGATACCTAAAATTCTTACCCACCGTGTCGTTACCCAATATGCGCGAGAAATATTCCATGCATATCGTGAATAACAAAGGCGACATTGGGTCCCCTTGCCTCAATCCCCTTTTCCCACGAAAGAAACCGAAATTGTCTCCATTCGCACAAAGAGAATACGAGACCGATTGCACACATTCCATGATCAGCCTGCGGAAATGGTTAGGGAAGTCTAACGACTGCAACATTTGATCCACAAAACTCCACTTCACACTATCATAAGCCTTGTGAATATCCACCTTAAATAAGCATCGAGGCGAAATATGGCTTCTTCTAAACATTTTAATCAAATCTTGACAGATTAGCACATTCTCAACGATGCTCCTTCCCTCAATAAAACCTCCTTGAGTAGGAGATATTATGTCAGGTAGCACCCGTGCAAGTCTCATACAAATAATTTTAGCAATACATTTATATAAGACATTGCAACAAGCAATCGGCCTAAATTCTTTCACATTTTTCGGCCTACTCACCTTCGGGATCAAAGTAATATTAGCGCAATTTATCTGTTTCAGCAATTTACCTGACACAAAGAAGTCCTTGACAGTTGCCACAACATCATCCCCGACAATCTCCCAAGCATCAATAAAAAATTGACTCGAGAAACCATCCGGACCTGGAGCCTTATCACGAGGAATACCAAACAAAGCCCGCTTAACTTTCTCCTCGGTAACAGCGGCATTCAGCCACGATGATTTGTGTTGGTCGGAGCAGATCTTGCCTCGACGCACAACACCCACGTTAATCGGTTCGACATCGCAAGAGTCACCAAGGAGAGCCATATAATACCTGAGAAACGCATCTTCAATAGAAGCTTTATCCGAGCATTCACGTCCCTCCGCATCACAAATTCTCAAGATGGCATTATGAGCTCTGCGAGCCCTCAATAACCCATGAAAATATGCTGAGTTCACATCCCCATCTTTAATCCATTTCTGCTTCGATTTCTGACTCCAAAACTCCGCCCGGGCAGCATGTAGCACACAGACTTCATCATTCAATTCCACCTCCTCCAGTAAAGTAGCAGGCGATCTATCCAGGCGAATCTGTGTTTGTGCATCACCAAGCTTCACCTCAGCCTGCAAGCATCTATTTTCAATATCTGCAAAACAGCTCGAGTTTAACTCTTTTAACTTTTTCTTAAGGCTTTTAAGTCTCCTCACAACATGGTACATGGCAGTCCCAAATATCGTTTCGCCCCACACCGAAGCCACACACGAGCTGAAATCCGGTGACTTGCTCCACATATTCATATATTTGAACGATCGATTCTTCCTCACTGGCGGGTTTTCCAATTGCACTATACACGAGCAATTGTCGAAAGTACCTTCCGGCAAAAAATTAGCGAAACTTTCCGGGAAAAGCCTCACAAAGTCATCATTAACCAAACACCGATCAATGCGACTGAATACTCTAGTTTCCACATTCTTATGTTTATTATTCCACGTGAACCACGAGCCACAAGCCCTGATATCACTCACCTCACAATTCGCTATACAGTCTCGAAATTGGCTCATCTCCTCATTAGAGGATATTCCCCCAGTCTCTCTCGATCTTCAATAACACAATTGAAATCACCCAGAATAATCCAAGGACCCTTAGCGGCATAAGATTCTAACCTTCGCCACAACTCGACTCTCTCAGCCACATCATTAAAAGCATACACAAAAGTAAGAAAATATTCTTTACCCGAGTTCAACGTCACTCTCACGTGGATGTTTTGGCTGCTGTACTCCAAGATCGTTAAGTTGACTCTTGAATGTTTCCATAAAAGCCAGACTCGACCCCCTTCATGACAGTGATTATTCGTTGTTATGCTCCATTCATAGAACATGTTCTGATGAACTTTAGCATAAGATTTATTCTTTATTTTGGTCTCAAAGAGACCACACACATCAACATCTTGTTTCCTAATGAACTCGCTAATTGTACGTTGCTTATTTATGTTACACATGCCTCGTACATTCCAAGCCCCAATATTATGCACTTCCATGAATCACTAGTTCCATCCCAACCCCTTCCTTTTCACCACCCTCCTCGTTTCTCAGAGTGCCCCTCGTTACTTCAGCGAAACTCACCCCCTTACTCCATTTTGTATTGCTTCTCGTATCCTTGCCCGAAGGACCCGCCTTTAACATCTGCGGACTTGCACCTGCCCCTTTATCATTGTTGCCCAGGGCCTGCTGCGGACCTGCAGCCTGCTGCTTTCTCGGCTGTTGCGGGTTCTGTTTACGCACATGCCGATACACCACCCTTTTCTCAGGCTGATTATGTTTAGCCTCTAGTCTCGACTTTCTGAGTTCATCTTTCCTACACTCTGCAACCTCGTGTCCATAACCCCTACATTTGGCACAACACACCGGTTTCCACTCGTATTTCACATTAATTTCAATCAAACTCTTCTTTTCATCCAGGAACTTGATTGAATTCTTGAATTTTTGGCCTACTTTGGCCATAACCATGACTCTAGCATATCCCAGTCTAGTACGTTCTTCCGTAGCTAAATCAGACTTAACATACGGCCCAACCAAACTAGCTATCCTGGGTAAGCACCGACCCCAAAATTTAAGAGGTAAGTAATGCAATTGAATCCAAATCGGTACTTCAAGCACATCATCTTTATCTAATTTCGCATCAGGTGTCCATTCTTTCACTATTAAGGGTTTATTATCAAACATGAAACGGCCATGGTCAAGAACTTTTACCTTAGCGTCGTTTTCCTTGAACCGAACTATGAAAATCCCATTTGGTAAGAACGCAATTTTATCAATTCCATGTTCCTTCCAAATCCTTCTTACAAACCCCTCAACGACTTCCCATGGGGGATTTGCGTTCATAATGAAACAATAAACGACATTGCTCCAGTACTCAATTTCATCATCATCGTCCTCATCCGAGAAACGTAAGAGCTCTTCTTCCTCCTCCATATCAATTATCTTTTTTCCTTCCTTCTGCTGCCAACCACTCGTGTTCACCATTTCAATATTACCAGACTCCGGTACAAATTCATGCACGTCGTCATCATCACTATCCGATGCATACAGCATCCCTGGAATGTCCCTCGACATATCAGTTGCTGGTGTCGACGAACTATTCCCCGATTGCGTCGAACTGTCATCCAATTTCGCATTCTTAAAAGCCTTATGTAAAAATTCCTCTTTTGCCTTACGAGTTACAGGTTTCATCGGTCTAGGGCCCTTCTGTACTGCTCTCGCCTTCTGTCTCATTGGATCGGGCGAAAGAAAGAACGCCGGCCAGCGTTGCCGACCACGAACACTACCCACATAACAGTCTCGTCGGAAATCACCTTACACGCCGGAAATCACCAGAGCAAACGAAGTTTTTTTTTTGATTTTGAAGGTTATTATTGAGGTTTTTTTGGCATAAGAAGACCTTTATTTATACCTATTTGTTGCAGTTTTTCTGGATTACTTTGTGATCCCTTTATTAAGGGTCGTTCATGATTTTGGACTAATATTTTTTCTTTGACGGTATATTTGCACACGATTTATATTTTATTTAATTGCATGGACTCACATGCGTAATTTCTATTCTCTCTTAATGTTTATATATACACTGAATTATTCTTTTATTGCAGGACAAAGTGATTTTAAATTTCTTGTTAGTGCTGCATTTCATTCTTTATACACATCTAAAATTTTAAAATAACAAATTGAAATTGCGCTTAGAAATCCCAAAAATTAGCTTCGACATTGCATTGGTAGAACATACCGTGAGTTGTCCTTGTTTTTGCTGCATTTTTATGTGTATTTGTCGTTTTGTTCTTTCCACAACTTCAGTTCACCAAAAAAAAGTACTTGTCCTTAATTTAATCTCACGTTTTAGTATAAAAATTATAGTTAAAGACATCTTAAAAACCAAGATGAAAATGAAAAAAAAAACGTACTTGTTTTCGATCTTATTTGAACTCTTAATTGTTTATTGTAATTTCAGAAATCAATTTTTGGAGAATTGAAGGACATGATTTCGGATTTAATGGAGCATACAAATTCTCGATTTTGGGAGATTTGGAATAGTTAATACCACATAGTGAATCTTGAATTGGAACGATATTTCTCGGATTTCTCGAATAAATGAAAGTCGGAATTTTGTATTTTTGCAAAATGGTTTCGATTTAAGATTGAACAAAAATAAAAATATAAGATGGTAACTTTTGAGGATGTTGATTGGCTGATTGTTATCTGATTCAAATGGATTTATTCATGTACTCCGTATTTGTTTATATTTATGTTGTGAGTTGTGAATTGTGAATTGGTGGGAAGTTTGGGTTGAGTGGTGGGAAGTTAAGGATGTGTTTCACCATTCCATCATTCATAACTGCCTGATGACGGTTTCTTGGCTGTAACTCCCTCTTATTTGACAAATGTGACAATTTAAAAAAAAAAATAGTAACCGTGAACAAATTGGACAGTTATTGACTGCTTTTTAGGTTTTTTTAAGTTGCCACATTGGATGCCACATATGATCCACCTCATCATCCTAGTCACAATCCTAGGTGGTGCAATATGGTGCCTCTAAATGTTTCAGCTTTATATAATAAAGGATTATGATCTCCTAAGTTCTAAGTCATTCGCACAGCTTAAGAAACTATGGAGAGACGGGGAGTGCTATTTTTCGTCGTCGGCATTTCAGCCAGGTCGTCGGCGCTTTTTAATGTAAAAGATGATCTTGCCATTGCTTTAATTAGATTAGTTAACTAATGTAATGTAATTTTAGAAATTAGATTAGTTAATGAAACTCGTTAATGAAGCAGTTTTTAATTTTTCAAACCGTTCTGTTACTATGTTATTATTTTGTGGTTATTATATATCCACTCACACTCCACTCATCATATTTAATATTATTTTCTCTCACTAAAAAAAACGTCTTTTTTTTAGAAATCCGATTTTTCTAGAGACCCGTCTTCGCTCGAAATGGATCGACATGCGGTTAGTACATTTTTGATTATATTATCTCCTTTTTTTTCTCTTTTGATTATAATTTGTGAGGAATGTGTGTTAGTTTAGCGTAAGAAATCGCATTTTGTTGTGTAACATGTCGTTTGCGTGCTCGATTTTCTTGTTGAAATTGATGTTGAGATCCATTTTCGTTATTTAAAATAGAGCTGGAGCGCGGAAAATGGTCCTGGGCGCCAGAAACTGGCGCCAGTTTTGGGCGTCTGGGAGGTCTCCTCGGTGCCCAAAATGGCATCTGGGGGGGTCTCCTCGACGCCCAAAAAGGGCGTCTGGGGGGTCTCCTCGGCGCAAAAAACTGGCGCCCGAGGGGTCTCTTGGGCGCCAGTTTTTGGCACCTGGGCCTGTTTTTGGATTTTTAAATTTTTTTTTGTTTATGTTATGCGTTACGATATCCGTATCGTTTGTTTATGTTTTTCGGTAAATGTTTATATCGTGACTCGGGTGTTGTTATTTAGAATTATTATAATGAAATTAAACGAAATGTTTACATGTTTAGGATTATTATTATGTATATTATTAGAATTATTATTATGAAATTCATGACTAAATGTTTAGATGTTTAGTATCCGTATCGTTTTTATACGAAATTATGAAATTATACAAAATTATAATTTCATAAATGCGTTACGATATCTGTATCGATTTATTTCATGACTAGGGTGTTTAGATGTTTTGAATTATTAGTATACGAAATGTTAATGAAATTGTAGCTTTTGTGTCACTGGCACGTTCATTAGTGGATTATTCTTATGTACGAAAGTCAGGTTTCTCCGAAGAGGACACGTTTTTTTAGTTGATCGTCTGTTCTGTAACTAACATGTAATATTTTATCGGTGTATTAGGAGGACTTTGGTGGCGACGGTATTGACTATCGCGTTTTTTTTTATTTTTGGGCCAGCGTTCGGTAGTTCAGACCTGGCATTCAATTACGCTAACGAGATAGCTTTGGCTCTAGGGTTCACTTTGGTGAAAGTGAGTAAAAAAACGCAGAGCAATGTGAACCCGAACCGTCTTGGTCAGAAATATTTCAAATGCAACCATAACGGTAAACCAGGAGAAGGTGCCAAGAGGTCTCAGAAGATTGGTTGTAAGTTTTGGGTGAAGGCGTGCGAGAGCTTGGATAGGGAACGATGGATTTTAACCATCGGTCCATGTGGCACGCACAACCACCCGTTATGGATTCACGATGACGGGCACAGACGTCTAGCCGCCCTTGATGAGGCCGAGAAAGAGTACGTCTTGAACGGTCTTCGGGACCATTTGACACCAGCCCAAATACACGAGGGCCTTCATCAGAGAAATCCGGAGAAAGCACGCCCCTCGATCGAGACGATATATAATTTGGGGGCGAAGTTGAGGGCGGAGGCAAGGGAAGGTTGTAATGCCATCGAGCAGATGATGGTACTAGCGCGTCGGGCTCTCTACGTCCACTTCTTCTTCGAGAACGAGATTATTAGCGTCGTGGAACGTATATTCATGGCTCACCCCGAGTCCATGAAACTGTTTCGTACGTGGTCTTACGTAGTCACTATCGATGCGACCTACAAGACGAACACGTACGATATGAAGTTAGTGGAGATGGTCGGGGTGACACCCGTTGGGAAACCTTTTCTGATAGCCTACGCCCTACTTCGATATGAGGACACGTTGTCCTATACTTGGGTGCTTGAGAAGTTGAAGCTGCTCATTGGGGACCGGGCACCGAACGTGATTGTGACGGATGAGGCTCAGGCGTTGATGGCGGCAGTATCGACTGTCTTTCCGGCTCCGCAGACCCAGAATCTGCTCTGCACGTGGTACATATCTAATTGTGTGGAAAAACGTGCCTTGGAGAGGTTTGAGGGTCAGAAAGACCAAGTAGCGACGTTCATGCATGCAGTGTGGTACCCTTTTCTGTATTCTACAAGTCTCGCGGACCTCCAAAGAAAATGGAAAGACATGAAAGCGAAGTAGAGGCTGTCGGGAATTCCTCATTACATCGGTACCGTATGGCGTAATTACCACCAATGGAATCACGCGTACACGGATCGATTGCTCCACTTCAGCAACACCACCACATCCATCGTCGAATCTGCACATGCGGCTTTGAAGAAGGCTCTTGGCATATCGACAGCTTCCTTAGATCAGTTGTTTGATAGGATTGACAGGCTAATTGGTCGTCAGCAGTCAAAACTACGAAAGAAGTTGGAGACCTCCCGCAGGAAGCGATCAACCACTCTACACCCGATTTTCATGAACTTGAGACTCCGGGTAAGTCGTAAGGCGTTGGACTTGATGACTGGGGAACTGACGAGGATGCACGAGCTGGTCGATCGGGTTTTTGATGACTGCAGGTGTGTACTGAGGACGTCCAAGGGTTTGCCGTGCGCATGTGAACTTGACGGGTTGATGGCGCGGAATTCTGTAGTGCAGTTGACCGACGTGCATGTGTTCTGGAGGAGGCTCGACTTCGCCGGGGAGGAGGCTATGCCCGTCAGCGACAAATTTCAGCTCGACGGGTTAATTGAGGAAATACGTCAAAGCGATCCAAGTATGTGGCAACATTACATTGACGTGCTGAATTCAGCATTACGTCCCGAGGAGTCAGGTCTACTTGATCCTTCTCCGAACCCGAACCCCAGAAAATCATCGGGGACAGGGAGGATGCTTATCGGAGTCGAACATGCAAGAAGGAGGTACAGTACCGCCGACACGGGAGCCACCCCAAGTAAGTCGGCCAGGACTACGCGCGCGTTAACGCCAGGGAGCAGTCAGTCGACCCGGAGCACCGAACCGCCCACACCGACCGCCAGTCAGTCAACTACGGGCACATGGCAAGGGCTACTGAACGCACCCCTAGAGGTGAACTACATGCGGGGGCCCTTCCGGTTTATTCGCGATCTTCTCGGTTTCATGTGCCCGTACCTCGTCAACTGGATAGATGTTATTGGAGACGGTCACTGCGGATTCCGTGTCATGGCTCATGTGGTATACGGTGACCAGTCTAGTTTTACTCTCCAGAGAATGACGTTGTGGGAGCACATCCGGTCCCCCATGTACGACCGTCTGTACTTGTCCTACGACGACGGAGGTCTCGAAGGCGCCATGACTCGTATAAGTACGACGACCGCCCTTCCGGTAGGCGAGGAGCACTATCTCCACGACTGCGATTTATACGGTTTTGCCACAATAAACAACTCGGTTATATGTTGAGTATCCCAATCCCTCGATTGCGGTACCTACTACCCATCGCGGGGCATGCTAGGTAACCATGTTCCGTTCGGCGTAATGTGGATAATGCACGTTGATCA
This sequence comes from Agrostemma githago, assembly GCA_958450325.1. Taxonomy (NCBI): domain Eukaryota; kingdom Viridiplantae; phylum Streptophyta; class Magnoliopsida; order Caryophyllales; family Caryophyllaceae; genus Agrostemma; species Agrostemma githago. The sequence goes on along the minus strand of OY288239.1, from coordinate 24,176,235 downwards.
CGGGGGAGGTCACTGGTGAGGTTGAGAATGTCAGAAGATTGCCCGATGCCTCCTACACATTTCTTTCGGGCAGGCGCGATGGACGGTACTACGGTACATTATCCTTCCATTTTTTAGGAACGTCGCGACAAGTGGGTCACTGAGTGGAATGAGTACTTCCCGAAGTTCACGATTGATCCTAATGCGCCAGGTGGTGTGAACAACCCTTTTACCTTTTAGACCAGTATTGTATAAATATTGTCGTAATCCGAATGAGTGTAAATATTAGATTAGTCTTGCCGTGTTTAATGTACAACTTTTAGACCAGTATTGTATTTATTTGTAACTTTTTCGTAGGTACTCGGGAAATTATTTCCGAATTTAGTAAGCAAGCGCGATAATGCTGTTGTTGGGGCGACTGCAAATCTCATAACGAAAGTCCAATTTCACTAATAAGAAACAAACAAATGTCCAAATCATCCGAAACATAAAAGGAAACGAATATTCAGGAAGACATGAAATCCACAACACTCCAAACATAAACAAATTAATTACACATAAAAGTTAATCACTCAACGTTGACCTCGTTTCCCCAGGGATCGGGGTGGGCGCTCACCCGGGGGGGGGGGGGGGGGGGGGGGTAGGACGGGACGGAACGACTCCAACAATTGGTCAAGTTACGCATACCGGGCTTCCGGGTCGTTCTGAAATTGCTGAGCTGCAGAAAAGCGCTTCATCAACGAAACGACGACTTGAAACAAAGTGGACAAGGTTAATATATATAAACCCGTAATTAAACATTTTTGTACACGAAAATACAAACGTAATACCTGCTGTGATCCCCCAGCGAGACTCGCCTGCTCCTGCACCTCGGCGGCGGATGGTGGTATGATCCTCGGATGAGAGACTCTCGTGTACCAAGCGTGGTAATCCTGAGCCACTTCCCCCGGGTAGTCCACCGGTCGCGAGAGCCTCCTAGGGTCGGCGCGACTAACCCCGAAACTCCTCCAAGGGTAGTCCTCGTACCCCGCATCGAACTCAACAAGGTACACCCAACCCCCGTGCCTCGGTCGATACTCTCTAACCGGCGTGGGCATCGACTCGGTACTCTCTGGACGTAGCCTAACTGTTTGATGACCCGGCTCGCTTGATAAGGCTCAATGATGTCCATAAATCGCAGTGTCCCGTACAATATAGTAGAACAGTGCAACGTGGAACATTCCTCACGAAAGGCTCCCAGATGACCCGATCTGCTGTCAGTCGATCAAGTGAACGTCGGTACGCCATCAACTGGCTCTCATGCGCCGCTGGTTTCCCGACGCCTACCCAAGCAGTTGCACGTGGAGAGGTCGACATAATCGGGATCGGTGCCCCCGGCCTGAAGTCGGGGAAGTAATCGTAGATCCAGACCTGTAGCAACGACAAACACCCGGCAATTGTGGCGCACCCCTCTCTCGAAGCCATCCCCAAATTCCTGTACAGGTACGCCAACGTACCAGCACCTCACGCAAAACGATCGACCGAGTCCAAGCTGTTCGTCAGTGGGAAGACGGACGGACGAACACGATCACTGAACTTATCCAAGAAGATAAACTCCCCCAGCAACGTGATCAGGTAACCCTGCACAGTCTGCTCCCGGGTCCCAGTGCGCATGTAACACCCCGTTATTTTCTGAGTCAATTATAAAGTTTGACCTTTCTATTTTTATTTAATTCGGGTTTTAAGTTGGAAAAATATTTTTAATGTCGTTACAAATATTAAAGTATTTTGGATCATTTTATAATCGGTTTTGATTTTCTTGAAGTGGAACGTTATTTTATAAACTGACTTTGTATCGTATTTGATTTCGAGTCAAACACAATAAGGAAAGGAAAAAAAAAAAACTAAATCCTACATATACCTTGCCTACGCCCCACTTACCCCCATCATTCATTAATTCATTCTTTTCTTTCTTCAATACTGCCGCACTACTACCCCTCTCTGGCTGTTATTTGTTGCTTGGTTTTCGATCAATCGATCACCGTTGATAAATTGGTCCTTGATCTTGCTTATACCCAACACGTTTTACATCATACTTCATCTAATTTGTAAGTTCTTAATCAATTGCCCTCTTTGTCTTTCATAATTAGAGGATCAATTATGCAGTACTCCGTGTGTCTTAATATTTTTATATTTCGTAATTTTCTTTTGTTTTAATTAAAACCATTTTCTCATCATAAATTAACGATGATGTGAGTATGTAAACGTTCGGGCAGAAATTGGGTTTGGAGTCGGGTTGCTAATTTTCATACGAGTCGCAACTACTATCATATTTTGGAGTTTGGTGATAACAATGAGCAGATTTGTACATATCTGGAATAAATTGAAAATTTATAATGATGGAACAGTGTAAATTGGAGAAAAGAAGAAGCATTAGATTGATGTTTGGTTGTAAGAGGGAGCTGGAGACAATTAGTGATTTAGGTCCTTGATAATTAAGGTAGGTTTGGGAGTTTAGATAGAATCTAAGACTTGTGACGTTGAAAACAGGTTTGGTGACTCTAGAGTATTCTGTTTATTTGATTTGGAGCATGTGTGTCGATATTTTGATCGTTATTAGCTAGTTAGTTAATTACTTTGTAGTAGCTAGTATTAATTAGTTAGAGGGCTAAGTTATTAAATCGTTTATATTAATTGTTTGTAGCTTGTGGGTTCGAGGAGAAATAATTCTTGGAATAATACTAGCTGAGTTGTGACCGTCTTGAGAGGTAAGGACGTTTTGACCTTTTCACCTTTAAGTAAAGAGCATGTTTGGCTTAAATTATATTTTTGAAACGGTTTTATAGTTATTTTGTCAACGATGAATTTTTATGATACTCTTGTAATATTTTGGATATTGGAACTTTGTGACAAGTCATATATTGGAAATTATTTTGGTACAACTTTGGTGGTTATAACAGACTCTGGGAGCTCTGTTGGTCTATGAGGTTAAGGTGCGTCTGAGACATCCCTGGGATTTCGTCCCGAAACTGAACTTTTGGTCCGAGTTGTGTTAGGTGGGGTTTTTCCGGCCCCCACTTGCTAGGTAGTTAGACTTCCTTCTTTGGCAGCCTCATCCTACTGACTGCCCAAATATGAGTAGTGCGCACTATAGTAAGTCTAGCTAAGCATAGATGGTACCTCTAGATCGTGCAAAAAGGGTAGGACCTTGGCACACAGGTGGAAACAATATATTTTGGTTGGTTTTGGTTTTGACTACTATTTTCACAGTATTTTGGTTTGGTGTTGAGACAATAATATTTGACTCTGATTTCAGTTTACTACAAATTATAATTATTGTTTTACGTTTTCAATATAATATATTTTACTCAGCTTTGCTGACGTCCTTTTGTTTTGGGTCGTTCCCCCGCTGGAACCTGTACCTATTTGTGTTTTGGGTACAGTTGATAGGTACAATTAATATGCTGCATGGGTGCATTTGGTTCGGGATGCTGAGCGAGGAAGGATTTTATTATTTAACGTTTACCTCCGAACCATTTATATTTATGTTGAATTTTGGGTTGAAGTTGTTTTAAACCGTTTTGATTTTTGTGGGACTTAAGTCTTCCGCTGCAACGTTTTCATTTAATTATTTATCGGATTTATATCTTTTTAATTCTTATAATATTCTTTTGCCTTGCATTTGGCCTTGTGAGCTAAATGCGGAGTAACGGCTTTAAATTTTCATATTTTATTCTTCTATTTTGATAGCGAAAATTTAGGGCTGTTACAGTTGGTAAGCAATAGGTCTTTCTGAAAAGTTTTGCAAAATTTGAAATGGTTTTAAAAAAAAATTACTAACTTTATAAATAAAAATATAAAAAAATCTTTCTTTCTAAACCGAGAGTGTTGGGTGGATTGGGTGCATTGCATACGCATGAATTATGTTATTTATATATATATATATATATTTATATTTGTCATGCATGTTTAGTACTATTAATATCCTTACCTAATTGAACTGTGATAGTGATGAATGCTACTTACATTAATATTGTGATTGAACCTTCTTATACTTAGACTTAATAGAATATTGTTTACATTTATAGTGACAATGTCTCGAGGAAATGAAAACAATGATATGGCCGCTATGATGGCACAATTGTTAGCTCAGAATGCAGCTCTTATCGAAGTTGTACAACAAATGACTGTTGTTACCCAAAATATGAATGATAAGGTCGAGAATGAGAATGATCCTACACCAACTGTTACTGGAATGTCTGAAGCGGTACAGAAGAAGAAACCGCCGACTTTTACCGGGAAAGGGGATCCAAATGAACTAGATAATTGGGTTAGGGAGATGGAAAAAAAATTTCTAGTTGTAGGTTGTCCACATGAATTTCAGGCTAGGATCGCCGTCTTCTATCTGAAGGAAGAGGCGGACATTTGGTGGCAGACCGTTAAAGAAGACTTTATGAAACCAATTAGGATAAGAAACCCAAATGGCAGACACACATCATATGATAAAGACTGGGATACTCTTAAGGAAATGTGAAACATAAAAAATTAGCTGAATTTGGAGACCTAAAACAAACCGATGAGATGAGTGTGAAAGACTTTTATAATAAATTTGTTGAACTTAGTCGTTTTGCTAAGGAGCTAGTACCAACTGAGGGGATTAAAGCATCTAGGTTTGAGGATAAGTTACATTGGAAGATTAAGGGTAGATTTGCTGGGTAGACATTCACTTCTTTAAGAGATGTCTATGCTAGGGCTGTTAATATTGAGAGGAGTAACCAGAAGATGGAGGTTGAGATGGGAAGTACTGGGACTAAGAAGAGGGAGTTTCAGGGGAGTCAATCTGACAACCCAACAAAGAGAGGGAATTTCAATACTAACAATAACACTCAACAAAAGTCCCGATCTTTTGGAGGGAATGGAAAGGAAGAAGGTAATAGCTGGAGAGGTAAAAACCAGGGAACAACTAATGACTTTACCCCACATTACTACTGTAAGATATGCAAGGGAGATCACCCCGGCGTTGACTGCGAGGGAAATAAGGTGACATGTTACTGGTGCGGGAAGTTAGGTCATCGAGAATTTGAGTGTAGGAACAAGAAGGCAGGGAAATCTCGTGCTACACAATCTGTTAGTGCTAGTGTGAATCAGAGTAACCGATTTGAGAGTCAGGGGAACACACAGAATTTTGGTAGATCCACAACTAACAATAATTTTAGGAATCCAGCTCCAACTCAGACCCACATTACCGCAGCTATTAAACCCGCGGGCCAAGTAAATGCTGCACAGAATAGCAAAAAGCCTACTGGGAAGCTCTATGTCATGAATAGGCCAGGGAGGAAGCCGAAAACACGGACATCGTTTCGGGTAACTTTCTAGTGAACTCTATTTCAGCTCATGTTCTATTTGATTCTGGTGCATCTCACTCTTTTATTTTGACTAAGTTTGTGGATAAAATGAATGTTGACTCTAGTAAAATTGTGGATTATGATTTTGCCATGCCATCTGGGGACTTAGTAAACTGTAAGAGGGTTTATAGGGATGTGTCAGTTTTTATTGGTGATCATGATTTTAAGGCAAACCTGATAGAATTTTTATTACCCTACTTTGATGTTATTTTGAGGATGATTTAGGCCTAGTGTGCCGCCTTGGGGTGACCCTAATTTATTTGTGGAAAAAGGATGAAACTTTAAGATTATGTATTGATTATCGAGAATTGGATCAAGTTACTATATAGAATAAGATTCCCTTACCTAGGATTGATGACTTATTTGACCAGTTGAAGGGAGCTTTTATTTTCCCTAAAGTTGATTTGCAATTTGAGTACCATCAATTAATGATAGTGCTTAAGGATTTATTTAAGAGTACATTTTCTACTAGATATATATTGTCATTGTGAGTTTTACGGTTGATGTTTTTTTTGGGTTGATTAGTGCACCTGATGTGTTTATGGACTTAGATGAACTGAACTTTGAGGACTTACCTAAATAAATTTGTTGTGATATTTATTGATAACATAGTATCTATTCAGAGAATGAAGAGAAGAATAAGGAATATTTATGATTTATCTTAGACATCTTGAGAGGAAATTAGTATTTATTAAATTTTCGAGGTGTGATTTTTGGCTCCTATGAGTAATTTTGGGGAATATTAAATCTAAGGATGGAGTATCAGTAGATCCTGCTAGGATTGTTAAGGAGTGATCTAACCTGAAATCTGTGACTGAAATTCGTAGCTTTTGGGCTTAGCTGGTTACTATATGAGATTTGTGGAGAATTTTTTTTAAAATATAGATAGATTAATGACTGCACTGATGTAGAAAGCCATAAGATTTCATTGGGATGAGAGGTGTGAGGAATCGTTTCGAATTATAAGGAAAAATTGACCACTACTTTAGGATTGACCTTCTCGGATGGAAATGAAGTTTTTGAAGTTTATACCTATGCATTTTTAAGAATGGATTAGTTAGTGTTTTCAGCAGAATAAGAAAGTGATTGCTTATGCATTTAGGCAGTTGAACCTTTATTACCCTACTTATGATTTGGAGTTAGCAACCGTAGTCGTTACCTTGAAAATTTGGAGACATTATCTGTTTTGTGTACCCTTTGAGGTTTTTATAATCACAAAAGTTTAAGATATATATTTACCCACTGGAGCTAATCGTGAGATAAAGCAGCTGGATGGAGTTGATTAAGGACTATGAGATTGAGATTCAATATCATGTAGGAAAGAATAATGTATGAGGCACACCCGTATTTTGTTCATTTGGGAATTGATAAAATGTATACAGATTTGAAATTAGGATTTTGGTGGACTAGTATGAAGAAACAAATGACAGATTTTGTGGCTCAATACTTGATATATTAGAAAGTTATGAGTGAACATATGAGACATCATGGAGAGTTAGATCCTTTAGAAGTTTCCGAGTGGAAGTAGAGTTTAATCTTTATGGATTTTATAGTTAGGTTGTCAAGGTCAGGGGAAGGTAATAATATGATTTGGGTTATAATTAATAGATTAACTAAGAGAGCACATTTTATTCCCATGAAGGATATGCGAGAGAAGAAGCAATTTGTTGATGCTTATATATATATATATTATATTATGTGGTAGGACATCATGGGGTTTCAAAATTATATTAGGTAGCGAACACATGTGTTCCAATATTTTGGGAGAAACTTGAGCCTACCATGAGAGACAAATACCCTCATCTTTTTGCCTAAGGTAAATTTTTCGTGCTTCGAGGACGAAGCTTTATTTTAAGGTGGGTAGAAATATGCATGACTACTTATTTTTGGGTAAACTAAGCATGTTCTTGTGTGATTTCATACTAATATCTAATTATTGATCACAAATATGAATATTTTGGTTATTGTCGACGCTTAATAAACACAATATCACTGGTTATTTGTTATTACTTGAAATTGACATATTTGTGGTTTGTGATTTCGTGCTCAACGCACGTATTGTTGGGTTGGTAGTGCTAACCACACTTATTTGATTTATTGATTGATTTTGTGCATTACGCATATGGAAAATGGTTGAACTGGTGATTTTCAAACTTTTGAAATAATTTTAATATTTTTGTCCGACATGCTCTTAACTTGACAAGTGATACTTTTACCGTATGAGAATTTTGGTGGTTTCGAATTTTGGTATTATTATTGAATTAGGTGATCTTATCTTGTGGATTTAGGTGGTGGTGAATTGTATCTTTTAAATTTGAGGAATTAGGTGATTATGGATTTTTGAGGATTTATAAATGTGAGATATCTTTAAATTTGTGTTTAATTTGACGGATTTTGGATTATGGAGTAAATGATTTATTTTGGAAGTATATGAAGAATTTTGGTGGATTTTAAGTGTATGGAGTGAGCGGGTCATTTTGAACATTCGTGAGTAATGTGAGACTTTATTTTGGGAACGAGTTTAAACTTCGAGGACGAAGTTTTGTTTTAAGGAGGGAAGTCTGTAACACCCCGTTATTTTCTGAGTCAATTATAAAGTTTGACCTTTCTATTTTTATTTAATTCTGGTTTTGATTTTCTTAAAGTGGAACGTTATTTTATAAACTGACTTTGTATCGTATTTGATTTCGAGTCAAACACAAAAAGGAAAGGAAAAAAAAAACTAAATCCTACATATACCTTGCCTACGCCCCACTTACCCCCATCATTCATTAATTCATTCTTTTCTTTCTTCAATACTGCCGCACTACTACCCCTCTCTGGCTGTTATTTGTTGCTTGGTTTTCGATCAATCGATCACCGGTGATAAATTGGTCCTTGATCTTGCTTATACCCAACACGTTTTACATCATACTTCATCTAATTTGTAAGTTCTTAATCAATTGCCCTCTTTGTCTTTCATAATTAGAGGATCAATTATGTAGTACTCCGTGTGTCTTAATATTTTTATATTTCGTAATTTTCTTTTGTTTTAATTAAAACCGTTTTCTCATCATAAATTAACGATGATGTGAGTATGTAAACGTTCGGGCAGAAATTGGGTTTGGAGTCGGGTTGCTAATTTTCATACGAGTCGCAACTACTATCATATTTTGGAGTTTGGTGATAACAATGAGCAAATTTGTACATATCTGGAATAAATTGAAAATTTATAATGACGGAACAGTGTAAATTGGAGAAAAGAAAAAGCATTAGATTGATGTTTGGTTGTAAGAGGGAGCTGGAGACAATTAGTGATTTAGGTCCTTGATGATTAAGGTAGGTTTGGGAGTTTAGATAGAATCTAAGACTTGTGACGTTGAAAACAGGTTTGGTGACTCTAGAGTATTCTGTTTATTTGATTTGGAGCATGTGTGTCGATATTTTGATCGTTATTAGCTAGTTAGTTAATTACTTTGTAGTAGCTAGTATTAATTAGTTAGAGGGCTAAGTTATTAAATCATTTATATTAATTGTTTGTAGCTTGTGGGTTCGAGGAGAAAGAATTCTTGGAATAATACTAGCTGAGTTGTGACCGTCTTGAGAGGTAAGGACGTTTTGACCTTTTCACCTTTAAGTAAAGAGCATGTTCGGCTTAAATTATATTTTTGAAACGGTTTTATAATTATTTTGTCAACGATGAATTTTTATGATACTCTTGTAATATTTTGGATATTGGAACTTTGTGACAAGTCATATATTGGAAATTATTTTGGTACAATTTTGGTGGTTATAACAGACTGTGGGAGCTCTGATGGTCTATAAGGTTAAGGTGCGTCTGAGACGTCCCTGGGATTTCGTCCCGAAACTGAACTCCTGGACCGAGTTGTGTTAGGTGAAGTTTTTCCGGCCCCCACGTGCTAGGTAGTTAGACTTCCTCCTTTGGCAGCCTCATCCTACTGACTGCCCAAATGTGAGTAGTGCGCACTATAGTAAGTCTAGCTAAGCATAGGTGGTACCTCTAGATCGTGCAAAAAGGGTAGGACCTTGGCACACAGGTGGAAACAATATATTTTGGTTGGTTTTGGTTTTGACTACTATTTTCACAGTATTTTGGTTTGGTGTTGAGACAATAATATTTGACTCTGATTTCAGTTTACTACAAATTATAATTATTGTTTTACGTTTTCAATATAATATATTTTACACAGCTTTGCTGACGTCCTTTTGTTTTGGGTCGTTCCCCCGCTGGAACCTTACCTATTTGTGTTTTGGGTACAGTTGATAGGTACAATTAATATGCTGCATGGGTGCATTTGGTTCGGGATGCTGAGCGAGGAAGGATTTTATTATTTAACGTTTACCTCCAAACCATTTATATTTATATTGAATTTTGTGTTGAAGTTGTTTTAAACCGTTTTGAATTTTGTGGGACTTAAGTCTTCCGCTGCAACGTTTTCATTTAATTATTTATCGGATTTATATCTTTTTAGTTCTTATAATATTCTTTTGCCTTGCATTTGGCCTTGTGAGCTAAATGCGGAGTAACGACTTTAAATTTGCATATTTTATTCTTCTATTTTGATCGCGAAAATTTAGGGCTGTTATATTGCATCGTATCATGCACGACCTTTGCCAGTACCCCCCCGCTCCTGTAAATGGGAGCGCCCCCTCCCGACGCGGGTGCCTTCACCTTCGCATCACTCATCACGAAGAAGTTCCCCATAGCGGCCATCTTATCAGCTAGACCCCCCCAGTGCAATACGAACCACACATGGCTCACCCTCGATAGGGAGCCCTAAGATCCTAGCAACATCGTGCAGCATAATAGTCATCTCCCCGAACGACATGTGGAATGTGTTCGTATCCGGCTGCCACCTCTCGACGAATGCTGTAATGAGCGGTACGTCCAAAAGGTGTAGAATGCATGCCCGTAGATGCATCAGGCCAGACTGTCGGACAACATCCACTACCTCCTGTCGGACGTCGAACGATTCCAACTCCCTCACAATCCTAGGACGGTTGTAGGTCTTCAATAGAGTCAGTGTGTGCTCTGGCTCTGACCAAAGCAAACGCGCAACATGACCCCCAAAGCTCGGGATCACCGATGGATTGATGGGACCTCCGGGACTAGGTCCCTGCAGACGCCACAAAGTGTCGCTCCATGGACGCTGGGGGGCGCTCGAGCCCGAAAGACCTACACTCCACTGGAACGTACCTCCAGCCCCCTTCTTGTAGACAACGACCTTACCCTTCCACTGTGACTCGGTGTCCGTCTCCTCCTCCCTCTCCTCGGCGTGCTGCTCTGATAAGTCGTCTACAAAAGCGTGCTGCCTCTCTGTCTCATCGAACTCCATGTCAAGGTCAGTGGACTGCAACGACATAGATGGCTCGGGGACACCACCGCTCTCGGTTCCCTCCGAAGAACCGTCACGTATACCACTCGCGATACGGAAACGTGGAACAGAAGACTGTGTCCCCCCGGGAAGAAGACACCCCTCCCTATACGCAGCAGGCGTCTGCAGCGGCTCCGTGGTATACGATGGATTTGGTGGGCCGGTAGGTGGCGGTCGCGCCCTACCCCTAGCGCGAGTGGACGCAGTGACAATCCTACCGTCGACCCGGCTACTCTTCCCCTTATCAGCCATCTAATTTTATAAATTCGACACGGTGATAAAATGAAACTATGTTACTTGTTAATAATAATAAGAAAATAATTTAATGTTCTCTTACTATTGTGTAAATGAAACAGTGTTCGAACAACCGATATTGGGAGTTGAAATTTATATATAAAATTTATTTGAAAATTCAAATTAATGATAACGTATATTCTTCTCAACTAAATTATTTTCAAATTATTTTGTTACCTATTTTCAATGTCGGCTAAATTGATATTAATTTAAGCTCATGATAACATTTACTAGTTTCAAAAATATTTTGAATTTGAAACGATGATAAAAGGAAAATATATTAGTTGTTAATAAGAATATTTAAATTTAAAAGTAGTACGGTCATTTTTAGCTCATTTCTTTCAATTAATGTTACTTACGATTTTTTATCTCGATGAGGGTCGTCGATTACTTAGTTTTTTAAGCTAAAATTAGCCTTCAAAGGAAGGCTAGTTTTTTAGTAAACACTAGTAACCTTAAAATTAGTACTCATCGTTATCTCAATTGGGTAGCCGATTGTAGCTGAAGAAAGTAAACTATTAACCTTCAAAGGGTAGCCGATTTTAGCCAAAGATAACGATTACATGTTTTTCACCACAATTGAACCTTTTTAGCTATTTTCTAGGCTAAATTGATATTTTTTAGCTAAAGATCCAATATTTTTTTTGATTAAACAATTTCTCAAATATTTCAAAACCTAAATTTTTGTAAACATCGAACTTTAAAATCGAAACCCACATGGCGAAAATACAAACAAAACGAGTCACATACAAAATTTTTTCGTAAAAATAACAACCCAACTCAATAACAATAACAACCCAATTCAATTCAATAATCAACTACTAATCAACTAACCCAATTCAATAAAATACATCAAAACAAATCTCACATATAAACATTTATCGAAAAACAAAAACAAACGAGACAGATATCATAGCGTATAACGTAAAAAAATACAAAAAAAGGGCCGGGCGCCCAAGAGGCCCCCCAGGCGCCAAAAACTGGCGCCCAAGAGACCTCCCAGGCGCCTTTTTTTGGCGCCGAGGAGACCCCCCGGACGCCATTTTTGGGCGCCGAGGAGACCCCCAGACGCCATTTTCGGGCGCCGAGGAGACTCTCCAGACGCCATTTTTGGGCGCCCAGGACAATTTCCAGCAGCCCAAACCCGAGATCCGATCCCAACCCAGAAAACGCGCCCCTCTTCGCGGAAATCGATCCCAAAGTCACACAAACCAAAACCAAAATCGAATATAGAAAACAATAACTACTCAAATCGGGTATTACATGGATTAATCAAGCAAATAGTAGCTACGGGAAACCTAAACTATCAACCTAATACTAATTATAATCAAACTAATCGACCTAAAATAATCAAATACAAACTAAAAGGTAATATAAAATAGATAGATTTACTTACTTGACTACGGATTTGGAGTGGGAGTGGAAGCGGTTTTATATTTGAAAAGTGATTTTTTGAGGAATTATTTTAGAGAGAGAGAAAGAAGTGAAAGTGAATTGTGAGGAGAAGGGGGGTTTATATAGAAAATTCCTAAAGATATTCCCGGGTTACATTGAGACACGTGTCTCAAAAACCGTTCAAAAGTTAAAACAACCGTAATTTTAAATGAGTCAGGAAATAATAATTACATTAATCAAGAAACTTAATTAAAATCAATAATCACAATTATAGAAGGGTAAATGAGTTACGTTGACACACGTGTCTCAAAAACCGTTCAAAAGTTAAAACAACCATAATTTTAAATGAGTCGAGAAATAATAATTACATTAATTAAGAAACTTAATTAATATCATTAATCACAATTATGGAAGGGTAAAAGAGTAATTTTACGTATAAAGTGCCGACGACCTGGTTGAAATGCCGACGACGAAATGTAGTAGGGGAGACGGGGAGATCACTTTTGTACTTCGTGTTATTATTAAAATGTCCCTCATAATGATAAATTCATTTTGCATTTGTTTTTATAACAAGTGCATCCGTTATTGTAACTTGTATTTGTATACTCTTTTATGTTAAACGCACTTGTTCGTAGTTCGTACTTATTACTTTTGATACCACTGTTAACTCGAAAAGGCTATACTTACAAAACGTGTATGAAATCTTCATACACAACTAATCACGTCGCGCCACATGTCATTTGCTATTTAACCTACGATAATTAGTTCAGGATTAAGTTAGTAATTTTACCTCCTTAGTTTATATATTATCATACTATAATTAAGTTAACTATAGAAAGTTTTTTATTTTTCTTAATTACCTTTGAATTTATGCTTATAGATTTTATTTTATTCACTTTTCATTTAATTTTGGTTTAAATTGATTGTAAAGAAAAATTAGTAAATATTATTTTTATGAAAATTATATCATAGTTATTCTCACATAATTTCAGAAATATTATTTTACACTAATTCTTTGAATTTTAATGTTTTTCTATAATCCTCGAAAATATTTTACTCAGTCTCATTTTTCTTTTTTTAATCATTAAACTTGAATTAATTGGTATAATTATTATTAGTGAATTTATTTATGTTTTAATTTATTTTTGGAAATGTTTATTCAGATTTTTACAATTTTTTTTATTTTTTTATAAAAACAAAATTTACAAAATTATGGAAAAAAAAATTCAATCAAATGACAGAATGGAAAATTTACAATTATTTTAATTTTGGATAAATTAATTAAAAATATATACTTCGTATCTATGTAAACAAATCAAGCTAAAAAAGGAAAGAAAAAAGTTATGATTTTGTTTCCTGATGTAAAGTGTATAAAAAATACTAGAAAAAAATATTTTTTTAGATAAATTAAAACTATCTATGTAAACAAGTTAGGATTGATTTCTTTTGTTTGATTTTTATTATATACTAGTTGGAAAGCCCGTGCGATGCACGAGCCGATTATTAGTGACATTGATAATGACACGTAGTTGGATGATTGCATAAATTGGTAAGACTATGCAGCAGGAGCAAGTAAGTCGATTGTAAGACTGTAAGCTTAATAGTAAAAGAATATGATTTACGTATCACTCGAAAGTAATACGAAGTACTTAGTTGGATGAGTACATAAATTGATGAGACTACACAACAGTATAAAGTAAGTCGAAGATAAGAATATGTCTAATAGTAAAACGAAAGTCGAAGGTCTAGCGCGGCCATGTTTAGTACCGTCTCCTCTTTAGTAGTTGTTGTACTCCGTATTAGTTTTCTTTTCTTGTCATGTGTGCTTTTAGAGTTTAGATATTTCTTTCGCTTCGAATTACAAAAAAATGAATACTACTATCTACTTAATTACGTGAATATGTTTCTAGTGAGGTATATGCGCTGAACGTCAAATCAAATTATAGACATTATGATGGATTGTAGTTAGAAAGACTAACTAAAGTACCTCGCGTATACAAAGTGTACGTAGATATAAATATCAGGGAAATTCCCACTTGTACCCTCTAAGTTTTCACTTTTCCCAACTGTACCCCTGCGTTTGAGCAATTCTCAACTGTACCCCTGAACTTCATTAATTAGCCCAAACCGTGATTAAACTCCACTTAAACGTTAATTCTGTCTGTTAAGTGCCAACGTGGCACTCATAATTTAATGACATGTCTAATTGACTTGGCAGTAGACGTACTCCCCTTCGTCTTTTCAATGACATGTCTCATTTTCTTTTCAAAAAAAATTAAAACCCCAAACCCTTCTTCTTCCTTTCTTCCTTCCTCTGTTCGAACTGCACCTTCTTCGACCTTGCCCGCCATTTGTGCCTATGTCATAGTGGATCATTCAAGTTCTGATTCAAGTAACCAACTGAATAAGGTATGTTCTGTTATCTTCTTTGTCATCCCAACGTTTGTTTTGTTTTTTTGTTTTTGAAAGCAATGGTCGAAATTTGGTTTCTTTTACATTAATAATTCAAGTGTCTTGTGATTAATTTATGTGGGCATTCGAAATTTACGAGGGTTTTCTGAAAACTCCGATTAGGGTTTAGGGTTTCTGAAATTTGGGTTATTTAGGGCATTCGAAATTTAAGGTACCCTTCTGTTATTCTGTCTATTTATATTCATGTGTTGCCAAGTTTATCAATTTTTGTTGAATTTTGTGGATATTGTTGAATATTACAGTCTAATCAAATGCGTCCCTCCTACTTCTGATTCTGATCACAGACCCCAGAACTCGATTCGCTAACTCGGGTTTGCCTAATTCTAGGGTTTTCATCATCATCATCATCATCATCATCATCAAATTTCGATCTTTTGGGTTTCGGTTTCGGTTTCGGCCTAAGATTATGCTCGATCTTCATGATTTATTATGAAGAACATCTTAGATTTTCTTGGATCTGTCCTAATGAAATGCTATGACATCGGGATAATGGAAAATCCATAATTTCGAACAGAAAACAGAGAGATCGATTCTGAATTTACCTTAACTTAAATTATGGCATGAATCACAAATGAATCATAATAAATCATGAATGAATGAGTGACGAGTGAATTGTTGGGTTTGTAAGGGAATTGAATAAGAAAGGGGGAAATTGGGAGTTTAATTTGATCAGAATGAAGAACATTGTAGAATCCGCCAGTTTTCTAGGTTGATGGAGTACTATAAAATGGTAGTTAAATAGTAGTTGAACTAACACTCTACCACCAAGCTGTCTCAATAGAGCTCTTAAACCCAACTTGTAGATGAAGATGACATAATGCAAAATAAAAGAGAAAAAAAAAGAGAGTGAGAGAGAGAGGAAGAAAGAGAAGTGTTTGTTGAGTTAAATAAGTAAGAGTAAGATGATAATAAATAGGAAAAAAATTGGGAGGGAAAAGATTGAGAATTGGAGGGAAAGAATTGGAGGGAAAAATTGGGGGGAAATGTGAACTAGGGATTAATGATGACAAGTAGACCGACATGTCAGCTGCAATGTGGCACTTAACGGACAGAATTAACACTTAAGTAGAGTTTAATCACGGTTTGGGCTAATTAATGAAGTTCAGGGGTACAGTTGGGAATTGTTCATACGCAGGGGTACAGTTGGGAAAAGTGAAAACTTAGAGGGTACAAGTGGGAATTTCCCTAAATATTATTTATCTTATTTATGATATAGAACTTCATCACGTACTCTTAATTTTTCGATATTTATACTTCAATTTAAAGTCTTAAGAACTCTTTTTATGACTCAAAAGATTTTTGGTTGATATTTACAGACGGATGATTATTTTTATTTATATAATAGAATTTCATCACCTTATTATAATTTCCTGATGTGGATACTTTTACTTCAATTTATAACCTTAAGAGTTGTTATTAAACTTAAAATATTTTCGGTTAATATCTAAATTGAATGATTTCTCTTATTTAAAATTTCATTACGTTGTACTCCCTCCATTTTCTTGAATTATCATCACTTCTCTTTTTTTGTGAGGACAAAAGTGAGCCAATGAAGCTAATTCAAGAAAATAGAGGAAGTAATACTTATAGACTCGAAAGATTTTTTTATTGATACCTAAGAACCAATGATGACTCTTATTTATAATTATAGAATTGCATTATGTTATTGTATAATTTTTCGAAGATGAGACAATTTTACTTTTATACTCCGTATCATATATTATATGTATGTAATATTGACTATCTACATAGATTACATTATTCTTCAATGTAGGACAAACAAAATTACGATAATTTTTGTATTAAACGAAATGCAATGATTTTTACATAAAACTACAATTTCTCACAAATTATTTTTATTAAAAATGTAAATCTAATTCTATTAGGATAATTTTATCATAATAAAATATATGTACTTATATTAGGATAATAATTTATTTATTTTGTTAATTATTATTTACAAAATAAAAAATGTATTTTTATATGTTTAGAGTTTCTAATATTTTTATAGGGTGATTAAATAAATATATAAAAAAAAGTCACAAGCAGAACTGATAATGCTTTCCACGTGCGGTCTCTATTCAACTTTTATTGTCTTGATAATTGACTATTTATATAGGGGAAGGGTATATTTTTAATCATAGATGTAGTAGGATTGTTTTTTTCCTATGCGAATCTAATATCGCTTGAGTCTCAGGTGTAGTAGGATTGATGTTTTTCCTATACAAATTCTTATACTTCGTATTTTTATTTAAATTAAAAAATATATTAAAACTTTAAATTAAGTAGTTTAATTAAAAAATTTGGACCAATCATATCGCTCAAAAAGTTCGTGCTTTATTAATATATATATATATATATATATATATATATATATATATATATATATATATATATATATATATATATATATATATATATATATATATATATATATATATATATATATATATATATATATATATATATATATATATACTAGTTAGTGGGCCAAATGACCATATTGGTAAAAAAAAAAAAGAGTTCAATGACAGATTGGTAAAAAAAAGACCCATATGACAAATTGGTAAAAAAAAAATCCTACATTTAACCATTTAGGCCAAAAAAGAAAAGAAAAGGTTCTTACCATTAAAATGACAAACCAAAACCCACTATATTAATCGGATTTGGGTCGAGTCAAGTCAAGTCAGTTCATATCGTCTTCGGGTTGTAACGGGTTAGCATCTCTTCCGAGACGAGTTCGATTCGGGTCGAGTCGATATTGGGTTGAGTAACTTTTGGTCATTGGTCTGGCGGGTCAGAATGGGTTTGGATTCGGTATTTTCGATCACTAATAACTGGTTATATCAAGTCTCGGGTCACAAGCCGGTTGGGTCAGGCCTGTACTATGGTGACTAAATTTTAGAATTCTAACAGTCGGGTTTCGAGCAGGTCGGGTCCGATTTTGTCCGCTCTAGCCTAAATATTACACTTCCGTCATTAATTAGAGCACAATAACAAAAACAATTAGAGCACAATATTATCACCCAGCTAGAAGATTATCAACCAACTAATATTCTGATATCCAAACAAAAGTATTTGTCGGTTCAGATACCATTACATAATCCATGCTTACAAAAAGGCGACTTTTCAAAATGTTGTGAATAGATCAACTTTGAAATTTCTATTGATCTAGCGACAACAAAAAAAAGTTATAAGGTTGTGTAGACACCCACATTTTGACCGCAAGGTGTCTATAGCAGTTTCCGACAAACACCCGATGATGATCTGACGCAAACGTGCTTTAACGTACTCAGAAGTGGGCTCGAAATCATGGATATTTGGCTTGGGTATTTTACGAAGTACAAATTTCACAAAACCAACCTCAAAACCAGGCCCAGTGGGTCATTTCGAGTCAAATAAGACTAATTTGGGTCGAATCCGACACCAGGGGCAAAACCGTCATTTAGTGACCGAGTCAAAACCCGGTCAAAGATATTCCCGAGGCACACGGACCAGCCGTGTCACTTCACGAGTCCGGCCTGGACTCAAATGCTACAAAAAATCAGCTACGACAAATATTAAACAATTCCGTTAAAGGTAGAATTCGATCATAAGTAGGAATTCTATTCGAAAACCGAATCAAACACTCGACTGAGTACGACTTGCTCGGCCGAGCAGCCTGATTTCAGCCGAGATTCCTTTCTTCTTCACCAAGAAAGTGAATTCTCGTTCCTCTCAACCTCTTACATTTCCTATCCAAACCGGTATTTCTTGTTGTCTAAGCAAGAGTACTTCTCCTAACCTTTTCTCCTATAAATAAGACCCCTCACATACACAATTCATACACATGGAATACATACAATTCCCGACACACATCATTCACCAACATCAAGCATAAACATCTACGATTCCTAACACATCTACAATTCAAAAATATACACTTAGCATCGGGAAACCGATAGTATATCCGAGACCCGACGAAACCGGCCACCTCTTACCCTTTACACGTCCAAACCAAAAAACCACCATAACTCACCGACATTAACTCGACGCTCCCGTGCCCTAGCCACATTCCGACGATCCCCGATCCGAGTAAACAAAGCATGTAGGTTGAGGGTGTAAAATCAAACCCGACTTCTCCTTTCTCTCTTCTTCTTCTTCTCGTCCTTTTCTCGTCTTTTCATATTTTTTTCGTCGGTCTATTTATTATGGGTCGTTCGTCGCTTTTTTTTTATATTTCTAATATCGATACTACAAAATTATTTTCATATATAACGTTCTTAAAATACAATACCGGTTCATTAATCGAATATCGTATCCAACAAGAACTAAATTTAATCTCGTTGATGCTAAAAATCGTTACATACTTTTTTAAAACAAAATACGACGATTTTAACGCGGAGAGAATTAGAATTCTTTTCTTTTCGTTCAAATTCTTTTCAAAACGATTTTATAAAAACTTTATCTAAAAATTATTCCGAATGTTTGATATCGATTTCATAATTGAATATCGAATATCGAAAATATTGAATCGAGTACGAATTATGCGATATTTGTTCGCGATTTAATAAAATAATCGATTTTCAAAAAAATCGATTTCGAAGCAGGCCGGGGTGCGAGTCGCGCGCACCCCGGGCGAGCCGCGCGGCCGGCTGAAACGCAACACGTCCTTCATTTTTTTATTATTTTTCAAACATCGTCTTTTGGACAAAACAACTGTTTTTAGGGATATTTCAGATCTCGATATATTTTTACATTATTCATTGCATCCATATCTTTTATTCGATTTACAAACCGTTACTAATTTGTTTGTTCGTGTTTGTAGCAATTTCTTTTCTTTTTGTTTGTTTTATTATACTAAAACGAACCTCGCATGCTAAAACAACTTTGACGTTAAACTTAGATGCATTAAATCGACTTAGCAACCCATTCAAATCCTCGCATGTTTAGGGAAAACAATGTTTGCATATCATTCATCGTAGAACTAACGCGTGTACACAAAAAACTAACGACATCTTAGTAAAGGCCGCTGAGTGCGGGCGGGGTTGGGTGTTCTTTGTGAACTTCCCAACACGTACCCTCACCCCTTACTCAGAACCGTGGTTTCCGGATGTCCGAAACCATTGGCATACGAGAGTCATTCAATAGTCGATTATCGATAATGTTGGTATCGGTATCGCAATGCTAAGGGACGAACCCAATAAACTCTGAAATCGGAATGGGCCGTACTTTGTGCACGGCCCACTACGACATAGAGTGGGTTCGAACGGGCCCGAACTCCCACAAAGTTCGGTGGCGACTCCTACTTTGATTTAAATTTCAACTCGAGATCCATCTCACATGAGATTCATTCGCCTCGTCAAACCCGCGCGTGGCCGTGTCGGGGTGGACCTATGTCATGTCCACAATTTGGCGACTCCGCTGGGGATTCCTGATGTACCACTTGTCATCGGGGTTCCTAGGGTGAGACTCGAAAAGAAATCGTTCAATTAGTAATGTACTCGTTTTAGTTCGATGGTTCATGCATAACCCAATTCTTTCCCGGGCCGGTTACTTGTGACCGACGTCCCACTATACCACGGTGCATTCCTAAATGGGTGCACTAAAGACTTCGATAGCGGAACTCGCATGAGTTTTACGGCATGTTCTAAGTCCAATTCGGCATAGGAAGTCCGTCCTGATTTGCGAGAAAGCCATCGTTGTTGGTATAGACCTTATTTCGACCGACCGAGACTTAGATTAAGAGCATACATGGCGTCATTATACTGCTTCCATGACTACATGCTACTTGGTTTACATGTCATCTTTTTCAAAAACCGTTATTTCAAAAACTTGCATCTTTTCAAAATTATCCATTTTTCAAAAAACTCTCGGAAAGCTGCCAAAATTTAGAGTTAAGATTTGACTCAAAACAAGCCTATTTTCTAGCCGGCATGCTATCCATTTCAATATTCAAATTCCGTTCCTCATTCAATTTTCAAATTTTCAAAATTCTATTTAAATTTTCAAATCTTCGAGATGCCATTCTCGATTTTCAAATCTCCGAGATGCCGTTTTTGATTTTCAAATCTTCGGGATCTTATTTTCGATTTTCAAATTTTCGGAAATTTATTTTCAATATTCAAAATTTCAAATATTCAACTTTTCAAAAAATCCGGGACGCTACCGAATTTAGGACTTACGATTTTACTCAAAATAGCCTATTTTTAGCCGGTATGCTACCCGAACATTTTTCAACCATAAAAAATCTGGCCCGATGGCCCTTTGCCGATTTTCAAAAAATCGGGCCGTCCATCCGACCTTTTTTTTTGTTTTTTTCCTAAATTCCAAATTTCTCTTTTCAAAACTTTCCTCTTCTTACGACTTCCCGTATTTAGTAGTGTCGGGTCTTGTCATAAGTTGTCAAAGTCTCTAGCGTCGAAACTCCGTCGTTCCTACATCACGGGTTTCCTCCCTATCCCAGTCCGCCTTACTTGACTAAGGCAAGGCCCACCTACGTAGAACATACTCCTACAAAGGATGGCCCGTTTACACAATTGAGTCCAAAGTCTGGGGAATGTCTCACGTGAACCTTCCGTCGAACAGGACTCGGCCCACATAGCCGAATCCTAAGGGAGGCCCACCTTTCGCAAGTCACCCGTCTAGGTGTCTTTTCTGAGTCAACCTTTTACAAGGCATAGCCCTATAACAAAAGGTTCGTGGTCCTTACGTCTAAGGGTCACTCGTCCGACACTCGAGTCTTAACAAAGTCTTTAGTCCCACTTGGGGGCTACCCTTCAGCAGAGCGATCAATCACGGTTGCTCTAAGGGTCATGTTTTACACGTGTTGTCTCACGTACCCCACATTCGAGTCACCTAGGGTTATGTCATCACGGTTGGTCCGAGCACGCGACGCGGTCAAACAAGGTTGCCCCATTTTCAGACTCACCCTTCTGTAGCTCGGGTCTCATGGGCAAGTTTAAATCGCGGTCGTTACTTTGTCTAGGTCAACGTTCGGGTATCCATATCCAAGAATTTTAGTCATTCCCGTCACCCCGGGCCGTGTCTAGTTTGACTCCCTCTCTTGCATTTGCGCAAAGCCGAGTTTAGGCGAGTCGTGGCACCTGTCATTCTCTCCAATCAAGGACCTTACTAAAAAAACAACCAACCGAGCATCCAAAAGTCCGGATTTGATTCGAGTCTAAGTTTGAGTCCGAGTCTAGGATACCCTACATCCCCATTTCCAAATCAGAGTCAGAGTCTTTTGCATTCTGTCCTCTTTTCAAAATTCAATAAAATCAGCTTTCAATATTCAGTCTCTCATATATGCTTTCCTTATGTGTTTCCGAGAACATGATGAACACCACCATACACTGTGAGCAAATGCACGTGACTATTTTAGGCACATCTATAATGACTGCAGGAAATCGAGACCCGTGTTTTCCTTTACCTGTTCCATGTCTGGTATAGAAAGCCACATAACTACCCTTAGCAGGAGCAGTATCGAATCCTATGACAAATCTAGGTAGTCTCCTAGTTTGGGTTCAAGACGGGAGGCAAGCCCATTTCCCACAATAAACACCCTTCCAATAAGACTGACCAATCCCTACCTTAGGTGTTAATCTGACATACAGAACAAAGAGGAAAAGTTGGACAAAAAAAAGGACCAAATATCCAAGAGAAAAAAAAGCAAAAGGCCAAAAAAAAAGCATGCCATCATAAAAAAAAAGAGGCATCCATGACCAAGGTTAAACGATCAATCCATGTGAAGAATCCCAAGACCGGGGCTAAGAGGTCAACCAAAAAATATTCAAAAACCCATGACCGTAGTGAAAACGGTCAATTCAAAATTATCAATACTCATACCATCCAATAGGCGAGAAACTATCAAGCTGGTCAGATGACACCACATCTAGCCTTCTCACATTACAACCCTCAAGACCTTCTCGAGACCTAGGCTAAGAGACAGCCAAGAATTTTGAGGATTCAAGCTCCATAGGATACCCCTAACCATTAGGGTCAGACATGGAAATCAGATCCCGCATTATCAAACCTGCACAATCGAAGTCCGAGTCATTTTTACTCGACTTCCCCATTTCCTACCACATTACAATACCTTACCCTCGAAGCCTTAGCTCCACAAAATCGAGCTCCAGATGTCAAAACATCAAAGCCATTTACAACCTAGCTCCACATTTCCAAAAACATTCAAATTAAACCAGTTACCAGCCCCAAACACGGGAACTCAACTTGCAGTCGGCATAGAACATGCCCAAGTAGTTCACACCACCTCTAGGGGCTACCTCGGAGAATGCTCACAGTCACAGGATTAACATCCTAACTATTCTAGCCCTTTGATCAAGACATCATCGGGAATGCACCTAGCCTACATCATTGTTATGGCTAGTTACACACAAAGCGCTAATTGACTAGGCTCCATAACATATCTTTTAAGAACTACGGCTCAGTTCGATTTCACTACACGTGAATACGTAGGCAGCCTTTCAACAGAGGCACAACCACCCAAATTGACACACATTCAAAAAGCACCATCATTTCGGTCACGACACTGTCATGTTCTCAATAGCTAGCTTTGTCGTCCTGGGGGCTTCTATTAGACAGAAGTTCTCCTTCCACTCGCAAAATCCAAAATACTTTCAAAAACTATCCTCCTTTCTGTAGTGTGTCTTAGTACTCGGCTCAGTCGAAGACGAGAATCTGTTAGGACTCAAGGCAATGCCCACTTTGGAAATGTACCCTAAAATCAAAATGGATTCAAAAGAACACTAGTCTACTGCATTCCACTGCTAAGTCCTGCAAAAACAGTCCCATTACCGACTACTGCAACCCAGTCTAAAGCACATCTATCCCATTTCGATGTTCGACCGTGTTGCCACTCGCCTAGGCTACGAGATACCGCAACTTTAGAGTCTCGTTAGATGGCCCACCCCCTTATCGAGTCACGGTCCAACCCCTAGAGTCCGGTCGTGTCTGTCAAGGTCACGTCCAGAGTCGAGTCTGTCGGTATACCTCTCTCTTCAAATTCTCTTTTTAAAATTCGCAAAACTTAGCCATTTGAGAAAATCCTTTTCGACAGGTCAAATTTCAGTCTATTTAAAACTGCAAACTTCTTTTTTCACCTCTTTCAATTTTGAAAACCTATCTCCTAGCACGTGAGTTGCTTTCAAAACTTCGATTTCAAAATAAAGCAAAAATCATTTTCCCCAGCGCAAGTCAGTCTATCGATGCTAAATGCATTTCCTGTATGCTATCTTGCTATCTGCTATCTTTGCTATTTCTGCCTACATATCTAATGTTTCAGGTACCAGCTTGTGCTTCCCAAAGGAACGTCAAGTTCTACTTCCCCAGTGTGAGTCGGTGTTTCGCCTAAATGTTACATACGAATTGCTATGTTTCGGCATCATACAGGTACACCCAGACTCGAGAAGGAAGACTCCTCGCTAAAACTCCCCCAGCGGCATTTAACGGGATGAGCCCATATATAGGCGCACCCAAGACTTATACGACAAGTCCGATTCCCCACGGAGTTAGCATCATCAGCTCAGGTATGATTTCCAACTTATGGCTGGCGAGCCCTTTTACGCAAGTCTACTGGACTATAAACGACCCGATCGGAAGTCTGCCAGGTCTTAATCTTTGATTGGCCTGGTAGCTACTCTGACTTTCGCCT
The DNA here is from genome assembly GCA_958450325.1 of Agrostemma githago. Taxonomy (NCBI): domain Eukaryota; kingdom Viridiplantae; phylum Streptophyta; class Magnoliopsida; order Caryophyllales; family Caryophyllaceae; genus Agrostemma; species Agrostemma githago. Next base: position 24,151,684 of record OY288239.1, on the reverse strand, counting down.
TGTCCAAGCCTCAGTCAGAGTGGGGGCTCTGTAGACACCCACATTTTGGCCGCCAGGTGTCTATAGCAGTTTTCGACAAACATCCGATGATGATCGGACGCAAACGTGCTTTAACGTACTCGGAAGTGGGCTCAAAATCATGGATATTTAGCTTGGGCTTTTTATGAAGTACAAATCTCACAAAACCAACCTCAAAACCAGGCCCAGTGGGTCATTTCGAATCAAATAAGACTAATTTGGGTCGAATCCGACACCAGGGGCAAAACCGTCTTTTAGCGACCGAGTCAAAACCCGGTCAAAGATATTCCCGAGGCACACGGACCAGCCGTGTCACTTCACGAGTCTGGCCTAGACTCAAATGCTACAAAAAATCAGCTACGACAAATATTAAACAATTCCGTTAAAGGTAGAATTCGATCTCAAGTAGGAATTCTATCCGAAAATCGAATCAAACACTCGACCGAGTACGACTTGCTCGGCCGAGCAGCCTAATTGCAGCCGAGATTCCTTTCTTCTTCACCAAGAAAGTGAATTCTCGTTCCTCTCAACCTCTTACGTTTCCTATCCAAACCGGTATTTCTTGTTGTCTAAGCAAGAGTACTTCTCCTAACCTTTTCTCCTATAAATAGGACCCCTCACATACACAATTCATACACATGGAATACATACAATTCCCGACACACATCATTCACCAACATCAAGCATAAACATCTACGATTCCTAACGCATCTACAATTCACAAATATACACTTAGCATCGGGAAACCGATAGTATATCCGAGACCCGACGAAACCGGCCACCTCTTACCCTTTACACGTCCAAACCAAAAAACCACCATAACTCACCGACATTAACTCGACGCTCCCGTGCCCTAGCCACATTCCGACAAGCCCCGATCCGAGTAAACAAAGCATGTAGGTTGAGGGTGTAAAATCAAACCCGACTTCTCCTTTCTCTCTTCTTCTCCTTCTCGTCCTTTTCTCATTTTTTCTTATTTTTTTCGTCGGTCTATTTATTATGGGTCGTTCGTCGTCTTTTTTATTTATTTATTTCTAATATCGATACTACAAAATTATTTTCATATATAACGTTCTTAAAATATGATACCGGTTCATTAATCGAATATCGTATCCAACAAGAACTAAATTTAATCTCGTTGATGCTAAAAATCGTTACATACTTTTTTAAAACAAAATACGACGATTTTAACGCGGAGAGAATTAGAATTCTTTTCTTTTCGTTCAAATTCTTTTCAAAACAATTTTATAAAAACTTTTTCTAAAAATTATTCCGAATGTTTGATATCAATTTCATAATCGAATATCGAATATAATGAATATCGAAAATATTGAATCGAGTACGAATTATGCGATATTTGTACGCGATTTAATAAAATAATCAATTTTCAAAAAAATCGATTTCGAAGCAGGCCGGGGCGCGAGTCGCGGGCACCCCGGGCGAGCCGCGCGGCCGGCTGAAACGCAACACGTCCTTCGTTTTTTTTATTATTTTTCGAACATCGTCTTTTGGACAAAACAACATTTTTTAGCGATATTTCAGATCTCGATATATTTTTACATTATTCATTGCATCCATATCTTTTATTCGATTTACAAACCGTTACTAATTTGTTTGTTCGTGTTTGTAGCAATTTGTTTTCTTTTTGTTTGTTTTATTATACTAAAACGAACCTCGCATGCTAAAACAACTTTGATGTTAAATTTAGATGCATTAAATCGACTTAGCAACCCATTCAAATTCTCACATGTTTAGGGAAAACAATGTTTGCATATCATTCATCGTAGAACTAACGAGTGTACACCAAAAATGAACGACATCTTAGTAAAGGCCGCTAAGTGCGGGCGGGGTTGGGTGTTCTTTGTGAACTTCCCAAAACGTACCCTCACCCCTTACTCAGAACCGTGGTTTCCGGATGTCCGAAACCATTGGCATACGAGAGTCATTCAATACTCGATTATCGATAATGTCAGTATCGGTATCGCAATGCTAAGGGACGAACCCAATAAACTCTGAAATCGGAATGGGCCGTACTTTGTGCACGGCCCACTACGACATTGAGTGGGTTCGAATGGGCCTGAACTCCCACAAAGTTCGGTGGCGACTCCTACTTCGATTTAAATTTCAACTCGAGATCCATCTCACATGAGATTCATTCGCCTCCTCAAACCCGCGCGTGGCCGTGTCGGGGTGGACCTATGTCATGTCCACAATTTGGCGACTCCGCTGGGGATTCCTGATGTACCACTTGTCATCGGGGTTCCTAGGGTGAGACTCGAAAAGAAATCGTTCAATTAGTATTGTACGCGTTTTAGTTCGATGGTTCATGCATAACCCAATTCTTTCCCGGGCCGGTTACTTGTGACCGACGTCCCACTATACCACGGTGCATTCCTAAATGGGTGCACTAAAGACTCTGATAGCGGAACTCGCATGGGTTTTACGACATGTTCTAAGTCCAATTCGGCTTAGGAAGTCCGTCCTGATTTGCGAGAAAGCCATCGTTGTTGGTATAGACCCTATTTCGACCGACCGAGACTTAGATTAAGAGCATACACGGCGTCATTATACTGCTTCCATGACTACATGCTACTTGGTTTACATGTCCTCTTTTTCAAAAACCGTTATTTCAAAAACTTGCATCTTTTCAAAATTATCCATTTTTCAAAAAACTCTCGGAAAGCTGCCAAAATTTAGACTTAAGATTTAACTCAAAACAAGCCTATTTTCTAGCCGGCATGCTATCCATTTCAATATTCAAATTCTGTTCCTCATCCAATTTTCAAATTTTCAAAATTCCATTTCAATTTTCAAATCTTCGAGATGCCATTCTCGATTTTCAAATCTCCGAGATGCCGTTTTTGATTTTCAAATCTTCGGGATCTTATTTTCGATTTTCAAATTTTCGGTAATTTATTTTCAATATTCAAAATTTCAAATATTTAACTTTTCAAAAAATCCGGGACGCTACCGAATTTAGGACTTACGATTTTACTCAAAATAGCCTATTTTTAGCCGGTATGCTACCCGAACATTTTTCAACCATAAAAAATCTGGCCCGATGGCCCTTTGACGATTTTCAAAAAATCGGGCCGTCCATCCGACCTTTTTTTTGTTTTTTTCCTAAATTCCAAATTTCCCTTTTCAAAACTTTCATCTTCTTACGACTTCCCGTATTTAGTAGTGTCGGGTCTTGTCATAAGTTGTCAAAGTCTCTAGCGTCGAAACTCCGTCGATCCTACATCACGGGTTTCCTCCCTATCCCAGTCCGCCTTACTTGACTAAGGCAAGGCCCACCTACGTAGAACATACTCCTACAAAGGATGGCCCGTTTACACAATTGAGTCCAAAGTCTGGGGAATGTCTCACGTGAACCTTCCGTCGAACAGGACTCGGCCCACATAGCCGAATCCTAAGGGAGGCCCACCTTTCGCAAGTCACCCGTCTAGGTGTCTTTTCCGAGTCAACCTTTTACAAGGCATAGCCCTATAACAAAAGGTTCGTGGTCCTTACGTCTAAGGGTCACTCGTCCGACACTCGAGTCTTAATAAAGTCTTCAGTCCCACTTGGGGGCTACCTTTAAGCAGAGCGATCAATCACGGTTGCTCTAAGGGTCATGTTTTACACGTGTTGTCTCACGTACCCCACATTCGAGTCACCTAGGGTTATGTCACCACGGTTGGTCCGAGCACGCGACGCGGTCAAACAAGGTTGCCCCATTTTCAGACTCACCCTTCTGTAGCTCGGGTCTCATGGGCAAGTTTAAATCGCGGTCGTTACTTTGTCTAGGTCAACGTTCGGGTATCCATATCCAAGAATTTTAGTCATTCCCGTCACCCCGGGCCGTGTCTAGTTTGACTCCCTCTCTTGCATTTGCGCAAAGCCGAGTTTAGGCGAGTCGTGGCACCTGTCATTCTCTCCAATCAAGGACCTTACTAAAAAAACAACCAACCGAGCATCCAAAAGTCCGGATTTGATTCGAGTCTAAGTTTGAGTCCGAGTCTAGGATACCCTACATCCTCATTTCCAAATCAGAGTCAGAGTCTTTTGCATTCTGTCCTCTTTTCAAAATTCAATAAAATCAGCTTTCAATATTCAGTCTCTCATATATGCTTTCCTTATGTGTTTCCGAGAACATGATGAACACCACCATACACTGTGAGCAAATGCACGTGACTATTTTAGGCACATCTATAATGACTGCAGGAAATCGAGACCCGTGTTTTCCTTTACCTGTTCCATGTTTGGTATAGAAAGCCACATAACTACCCTTAGCAGGAGCAGTATCGAATCCTATGACAAATCTAGGTAGTCTCCTAGTTTGGGTTCAAGACGGGAGGCAAGCCCATTTCCCACAATAAACACCCTTCCAATAAGACTGACCAATCCCTACCTTAGGTGTTAATCTGACCTACAGAACAAAGAGGAAAAGTTGGACAAAAAAAAGGACCAAATATCCAAGAGAAAAAAAAGCAAAAGGCCAAAAAAAAAGCATGCCATCATAAAAAAAAAGAGGCATCCATGACCAAGGTTAAACGATCAATCCATGTGAAGAATCCCAAGACCGGGGCTAAGAGGTCAACCAAAAAATATTCAAAAACCCATGACCGTAGTGAAAACGGTCAATTCAAAATTATCAATACTCATACCATCCAATAGGCGAGAAACTATCAAGCTGGTCAGATGACACCACATCTAGCCTTCTCACATTACAACCCTCAAGACCTTCTCGAGACCTAGGCTAAGAGACAGCCAAGAATTTTGAGGATTCAAGCTCCATAGGATACCCCTAACCATTAGGGCCAGACATGGAAATCAGATCCCGCATTATCAAACCTGCACAATCGAAGTCCGAGTCATTTTTACTCGACTTCCCCATTTCCTACCACATTACAATACCTTACCCTCGAAGCCTTAGCTCCACAAAATCGAGCTCCAGATGTCAAAACATCAAAGCCATTTACAACCTAGCTCCACATTTCCAAAAACATTCAAATTAAACCAGTTACCAGCCCCAAACACGGGAACTCAACTTGCAGTCGGCATAGAACATGCCTAAGTAGTTCACACCACCTCTAGGGGCTACCTCGGAGAATGCTCACAGTCACAGGATTAACATCCTAACTATTCTAGCCCTTTGATCAAGACATCATCGGGAATGCACCTAGCCTACATCATTGTTATGGCTAATTATACACAAAGCTCTAATTGACTAGGCTCCATAACATATCTTTCAAGAACTACGGCTCAGTTCGATTTCACTACACGTGAATACGTAGGCAGCCTTTCAACAGAGGCACAACCACCCACATTGACACACATTCAAAAAGCACCATCATTTTGGTCACGACACTGTCATGTTCTCAATGGCTAGCTTTGCCGTCCTGGGGGCTTCTATTAGACAGAAGTTCTCCTTCCACTCACAAAATCCAAAATACTTTCAAAAACTATCCTCCTTTCTGTAGTGTGTCCTAGTACTCGGCTCAGTCGAAGACGAGAATCTGTCAGGACTCAAGGCAATGCCCACTTTGGAAATGTACCCTAAAATCAAAAAGGATTCAAAAGAACACTAGTCTACAGCATTGCACTGCTAAGTCCTGCAAAAACAGTCCCATTACCGACTACTGCAACCCAGTCTAAAGCACATCTATCCCATTTTGATGTTCGACCATGTTGCCACTCGCCTAGGCTACGGGATAGCGCAACTTTAGAGTCTCGTTAGGTGGCCCACCCTCTTATCGAGTCACGGTCCAACCCCTAGAGTCCGGTCGTGTCTGTCAACTCGTCCGGTCACGTCCAGAGTCGAGTCTATTGGTACACCTCTCTCTTCAAATCCTCTTTTTAAAATTCGCAAAATTTAGCCATTTGAGAAAATCCTTTTCAACAGGTCAAATTTCAATCTATTTAAAACTGCAAACTTCTTTTTTCATCTCTTTCAATTTTGAAAACCTATCTCCTAGCACGTGAGTTGCTTTCAGGACTTCGATTTCAAAATAAAGCAAAAATCATTTTCCCCAGCGCAAGTCAGTCTATAGATGCTAAATGCATTTCCTTTATGCTATCTTGCTATCTGCTATATTTGCTATTTCTGCCTACATATCTAATGTTTCAGGTACCAGCTTGTGCTTCCCAAAGGAACGTCAGGTTCTACTTCCCCAGTGTGATTCGGTGTTTCGCCTAAATGTTACATACGAATTGCTATGTTTCGGCATCATACAGGTACACCCAGACTCGAGAAGGAAGACTCCTCGCTAAAACTCCCCCAGCGGCATTTAACGGGATGAGCCCATATATAGGCGCACCAAAGACTTATACGACAAGTCCGATTCCCCACGGAGTTATCATCATCAGCTCAGGTATGATTTCAAACTTATGGCTGGCGAACCCTTTTACGCAAGTCTACTGGACTATAAACGACCCGATCGGAAGTCTGCCAGGTCTTAATCTTTGATTGGCCTGGTAGCTACTCTGACTTTCGCCTTGTCCAAGCCTCAGTCAGAGTGGGGGCTCTGTAGACACCCACATTTTGGCCGCCAGGTGTCTATAACAGTTTCCGACAAACACCCGATGATGATCGGATGCAAACGTGCTTTAACGTACTCGGAAGTGGGCTCAAAATCATGGATATTTGGCTTGGGCTTTTTACGAAGTACAAATCTCACAAAACCAACCTCAAAACCAGGCCCAGTGGGTCATTTCGAGTCAAATAAGACTAATTTGGGTCGAATCCGACACTAGGGGCAAAACCGTCTTTTAGCGACCGAGTCAAAACCCGGTCAAAGATATTCCCGAGGCACACGGACCAGCCGTGTCACTTCACAAGTCCGGCCTAGACTCAAATGCTACAAAAAATCAGCTACGACAAATATTAAACAATTCCGTTAAAGGTAGAATTCGATCTCAAGTGGGAATTCTATCCGAAAACCGAATCAAACACTCGACCGAGTACGACTTGCTCGGCCGAGCAGCCTGATTTCAGCCGAGATTCCTTTCTTCTTAACCAAGAAAGTGAATTTTCGTTCCTCTCAACCTCTTACGTTTCCTATCCAAACCGGTATTTCTTGTTGTCTAAGCAAGAGTACTTCTCCTAACCTTTTCTCCTATAAATAGAACCCCTCACATACACAATTCATACACATGGAATACATACAATTCCCGACACACATCATTCACCAACATCAAGCATAAACATCTACGATTCCTAACGCATCTACAATTCACAAATATACACTTAGCATCGGGAAACCGATAGTATATCCGAGACCCGACGAAACCGGCCACTTCTTACCCTTTACACGTCCAAACCAAAAAACCACCATAACTCACCGACATTAACTTGACGCTCCCGTGCCCTAGCGACATTCCGCCAAGCCCCGATCCGAGTAAACAAAGCATGTAGGTTGAGGGTGTAAAATCAAACCCGACTTCTCCTTTCTCTCTTCTTCTCCTTCTCGTCCTTTTCTCATTTTTTCTTATTTTTTTCGTCGGTCTATTTATTATGGGTCGTTCGTCGTCTTTTTTTTTATTTATTTCTAATATCGATACTACAAAATTATTTTCATATATAACGTTCTTAAAATATGATACCGGTTCATTAATCGAATATCGTATCCAACAAGAACTAAATTAAATCTCGTTGATGCTAAAAATCGTTACATACTTTTTTAAAACAAAATACGACGATTTTAACGCGGAGAGAATTAAAATTCTTTTCTTTTCGTTCAAATTCTTTTCTTTTCGTTCAAATTCTTTTCGAAACGATTTTATAAAAACTTTTTCTAAAAATTATTCCGAATGTTTGATATCAATTTCATAATCGAATATCGAATATAACGAATATCAAAAATATTGAATCGAGTACGAATTATGCGATATTTGTACGCGATTTAATAAAATCATCGATTTTCAAAAAAATCGATTTCGAAGCAGGCCGGGGCGCGAGTCGCGCGCACCCCAGGCGAGCCGCGCGGCCGGCTGAAACGCAACACATCCTTCATTTTTTTAATTATTTTTCAAACATCGTCTTTTGGACAAAATAGCGTTTTTTAGCGATATTTCAGATCTCGATATATTTTTACATTATTCATTGCATCCATATCTTTTATTCGATTTACAAACCGTTACTAATTTGTTTGTTCGTGTTTGTAGCAATTTCTTTTCTTTTTGTTTGTTTTATTATACTGAAACGAACCTCGCATACTAAAACAACTTTGACGTTAAATTTAGATGCATTAAATCGACTTAGCAACCCATTCAAATTCTCGCATGTTTAGGGAAAACAATGTTTGCATATCATTCATCGTAGAACTAACGCGTGTACACCAAAAACGAACGACATCTTAGTAAAGGCCGCTAAGTGCGGGCAGGGTTGGGTGTTCTTTGTGAACTTCCCAACACGTACCCTCACCCCTTACTCAGAACCGTGGTTTCCGGATGTCCGAAACCATTGGCATACGAGAGTCATTCAATACTCGATTACCGATAATGTCAGTATCGGTATCGCAATGCTAAGGGACGAACCCAATAAACTCTGAAATCGGAATGGGCCGTACTTTGTGCACGGCCCACTACGACATAGAGTGGGTTCGAACGGGCCCGAACTCCCACAAAGTTCGGTGGCGACTCCTACTTCGATTTAAATTTGAACTCGAGATCCATCTCACATGAGAGGCCTCCTCAAACCCGCGCGTGGCCGTGTCGGGGTGGACCTATGTCATGTCCACAGGTTGCAACGCCTTGCATGGAGATGACGAACATGACATCTATGAGCCATTAATGACAATATTAGGCGCAGCCATGCTCGATCTATATATCACTTCCCCTCCCTCACCAAAGTATACACCCATCCCGGGAAGTAAAGTTGATCTTCTATGTGTCATGGCTCCTCTTCCTCTGCCCATTCTTCTTGCTCCTCCTCTGGAGGCTACAGCTTGTAGCCATGATGGTTGTGAAGATGTACCATCTTCTATAGGTCTAGCACCCTTATGACCCCTAATTGTCTTAATGTACTACGCCGGAGTTGATACATCTCCTTGAACCCTTTCTAACCTGTTTTTGCCTCCTCTTTTTCTTCCTCTATCCCAACTTGTTGCAGGAGCATTCACCGTATTGTCACGAGTTGGTGTCTTGTAAGATAAACATTGTTAAGAATTAAAATGGTATTATAAAATATGAAAAATATAAGGTGAGATATACGAGTCGTATTTCTTACTTGTGTTGCATTAGTAGGCAATGTACACTATCGCTTGTCATGACCTTGCTCCCCACACCGACTACATTTTGTAGATTTTCCTTCTCTAGAATACTTCCTCTGACTTTTAGGTACTTCATTGACGTCTTTCCTCCTAACTTTTTTTTCTTCTTCCACCACACTTGGATTTTACAATATCTGAAGGTAAAACCATTCCTTCTTCTTCGTGGTCCCAAAACTTGCTACTAGGAACCGGTTTCAACAAATTTGAATACGTTTGGTTGTATGTTTCAAGTACCATTTAGCCAAATATTTCTCTGGTTGGTGCCTCATGTACAACAACACACTCATAGCATGACAACATGGTATTCCCGTTAGATTCCAAGCACGACAAGAGCATGATTTTTTTTCCTATGTCCACAACTTGACTAACACCATTACGAACAACCTCAAAACCACTCAGTGTATCTTCTCCATTCCACTTACACTCACAATGACTTTGTTCACTATATGCATCTTCTAATATCAAGCTAATTCTAGGAGCCACACCCGCAATAAATTGGGTAACAAGTTGTTTTTTCATCATCCTATCCATTATAGCCATCCTAATATCTTCTAACATGCTCACTATTGGCTTGTATCTAGACAATAAAATGAAACTATAAAATGTTTCAGCCATATTATTATCTACCAAATCACAACATGAGCGTGTCTTAAAGAATGACTTACAAAAATGTTCAGGATTTCTTTTTTCAAAGTCATCGAATGCTTTTTTTTTATATTTTTTTCAGTTGCTCTAGCTCGGAATCATACTCTCCATTGCAAGTAGCCTTCACACATCTCCAGAATTGTTTCTCCAATACTGTTCCTTTGTGTTTCTTGCTCCAATTTGAGAAGATATGTCTGGCACAATTTCTATGCTCCGCTTCAGGCCATAAGGACGCAATTGCATCAATAAGACCCTACAGTTAATAACTTATTCATTAGTAACAATTTCGCATAGGTAAGACGTTAATAGTGTTATATAAAATAATACAAAATAATTAACTACATACCTTTTGTTGATCAGAAATCACTGTCCAACCATCCCCATTTTGCATATTGAGATCTTCCGTGAGAAGCTTACAAAACCACATCCAAGAGCTTTGGTTTTCTCTTTCCACTATAGCCCATGCTATAGGAAACATTTGATTGTTACCATCTCGACCAACCGCACACAATAGTTGTCCGCCACAAACGTGCTTCAAGAAACATCCATCTAACCCAAAAATAGGCCTACATGTCTCTATAAAACTCTTTCTTAATGCATTGAAACAAACATAAAATCTTTGAAAAATTTTAGGTTGTTCTAACTCCCCATGAAGCGTCTTGAGAACACAAGTAGTGCCTGGATTAGATTTAACCAACTCAAGCAAGTATGGTTTTAAGATCCCATATTGCTTTTGCATTAAGGTAGTAACAACATTCAATGCTTTTACTTTTGCTCTTTGACACTTTCTGATATTTGTTACAATCTGATACTTATCCTTTATATCATCCCTAATTTGAGCAGGAGACAATAATGGATTCCTAAGAATCTTATCTAAGTATTCTCTTACCAACCAAGGCTCAGTAATTAATCTATTATTTGTTTGGGATAAAATTTGCATCTTCGGAATACTACGTGGCGCATTACGAGTGGAAGGTCAAAAGGTCAAAAGTCAGGGGTCAACGGTAAAAAGGTCAAAAGTCCACGGATGAGAGTCAATAGCCAAAATTCAAAGATCGGAAAGTCGAATGTCATCACAACCGAGAGTCAACAAGTCCGTTAAAAATTCGGGGTCATATGCAACAATGAGCCCACCGAAAGTACTAATAAACAAGATAATGGGCCAAGCAAGTAGGACAGCCCAAAACATAACCTAACTACAACAAACTCCGCCCATACAAACAAAAGAGGGAGGATTAAAAAGGCAACCCCTACATCTGGGGAAACCCTCCTGGAGACCAGGAGAGAAATCAGGAGAAGGGTGTAACGGCTGGGGAAGGGATTGAATGCCAAGATTCCAAGTAATAAATGGGGATAACGGTCAGCAGCAATATAAAAAGGTGGAAGGAGAGGAAGGGAATGCATCATCACTGCACACCAACTCCAAGCATACATTATAGAAAAACACTCATCATCATCCATAGATTATAGACCCATATTTGTATTCCTGACTTCATGCATCATCACTGCACACCAACTCCAAGCATACATTATAGAAAAACACTCATCATCATCCATAGATTATAGACCCATATTTGTATTCCTGACTTCATTATTTTTCCGTTCATAGTAAAATCTTGGCGGGATTCCGACTCCCCCCGCGGTTTTTTCCACATCGGGTTTCCGCGTCACCAAAACTTTGTGTGTCATTTTCTTTCTTTCGTTGTTATCCGTTTTCTAGATTCGGTATTACTTTGCCAACCCATAGTTATAGGACGATCGCTTTAACCCGCAACCAAGATCGTAGACCCGGTAATTTTTTACCAAAACATTATTCATGGTCCTCAAACAATTATGGACCGGTTGCATATGAAGGAGGGTATGAATCTGACCAAAGGCCATCGGATGACGAAGGTGGAAAATTATCAGACGATAACTCTGATGTTGATATTTCGCTTCTAAAAAGAAGAAAAGGTATTGATTATCCAATGTTTAATGAGAAGACAGACTTGAGAAAAGTTGAGCTTTCGAGTGGATTAAGGTTTGCATCAAGAGAAGTTTTCAAAGACGCTATTTTATTCTACTCCATTCAACAACAGAAAGACCTCATTTACATGAAAAATGACAAGAAACATATACATCTTGGTTGTTCATTGTGCGAATGAGAGTTAACAGCTGGACCCTTAATTTGCCAAGCACTTACGTCTTCTTTGAAAACTTCTTTGATACAAACCTTAACCCACTCGAAAGCTCAACTTTTCTCAAGTCCGTCTTCTCATTAAACATTGGATAATCAATACCTTTTCTTCTTTTTAGAAGCGGAATATCAACATCAGAGTTATCGTCTGATAATTTTCCACCTTCGTCATCCGATGCCCTTTGGTCAGATTCATACCCTCCTTCATAAGTTGTAAAATAACTTGGCCACTTGGTTGATAAGTCCTTCCCATGATCTCTATCTTGTTGTGACTCTAAAGGGTGCTCATGAAAGATTGGTTCTTCATCATCTAATGGCCAAGTTCTAGTCAACTGAGTACTTCTCAAATTCTGGTTGTTACTCTCCATTCATACATTTCTTCATCATAATATTGTAATTCCTCGATCGACAAGTCATTATTACTTTCAAGTGGGTCATCCGATTCATAAACATCAGCACTTGTTTCTCCATCCACACAATCATCCCAAATTTCACTAACTTCTCTATACACACTTTCTTCCCCATCATGATTTCGGATTTGTGGGTTAACATATAATTCGGTAGAAACAACATTAACTTGGGGTTGTGGTTTAACATGTAATTGAGGAGAAATACATTATCTTGAGTGCTAAATCCTAGGATCTCTAGAAAATCTTCATCACAATCTAATTCGTAATCATTCATCTGCATATTTTCGTTTTCAACAAACAAATAATGTAAAATTTGACAGGGATAGTCGGAAACAAATCTAGAAAAAAACCTAACTTATTCAACTTATCACAAACCTAACCATTCCCCATGTCAAAACCATAATTCTACAAGAATAAACTTTCAATTTTTATTTGATGACTATATTTAATTAACTGTAAAAAATATTTTTTTATTCAATAAATAAAAGAGAAAATTTGTACCTTGACGTCAAATTAGCAAGAACTATAAGCTTCTAGTGAAATATTGTTCTTCATAGTCTTTGATTTTTAAGGAATTTTGATAATTGAAAATGAATTAGGGACGTTTACTTTGTAGATGATGGAAAGCATAAGGAAGAGAAGAGTGAACACAGTAAGTTTTGGTTTGTCTTTTTTATGGTAAGAGCCTTTTCTTTTCATTTTTGGCCTAAATGGTTAAATGTAGGATTTTTTTTACCAATTTGTCATAAGGGTCTTTTTTTAACCAATCTTGCATTGAACTCTTTTTTTATCAATATGGTCATTTGGCCCTAGTTAGTGACTATTTAATTATTGACTATTTATTAATATATACGGGCTGCTTGTTAGTGACGTTAATAACGATACTAAATTGGACCATCAGATTATTGCATAAATTGGTGAGACTGCGAAACAGTAAAGAGTCAGTCGAATCAGTCGAAGGTAAGAGTATGCCTAATAGTAAATGAATATTATCCACATACGTGAGTGTGTTTCAAGGGATCGGAGATAATATCTGCGATAAATGACAAATTAAATTATAGGCATTATATATGGTACATTGTAGTTATAATGAAAAACTAATTAAAGTATCTCGCACATAAATATACGTATATATAAATATTCACTGGATAAAATGGAAACATATTATAATTAAAAACGATGAAACATGTGATAAAAAAATTGTCATCATCGGCACACAAGTTGTAATAATGAATGTTGACGGTTAAAGTAATGATACATAATTATGAACGCATTTGAAATCATAGTAAAGTTGAAAATTACAACTTCATATTTATAATTGTAGATACTCACCACGTTAGAGTCTTAGGACCATGCTATATTGCTATGTGGGTGATAATCTTACTTTCTTAAATTTTTTGTTGATATAAGTACGAACGATTACTCCTATTTATAATATAAAATTTGATCACCTTCTTATAAATTTTCAATGTGGGATAATTTTTTGGTTGATATATAAGAACGAACGATTACTCTTATTTATCATAATAACATAAAGAAAAATAAAATATATCTACTTGCATTAGGATAATAGTAATAATAATTTTATTTTTATCACTAATTATTTAAAAAAATTATATTTTTAGAATTTTTTAAGAATTAAAATATTTTTGTTTTATAGTCTTAATTTTTTTAAAAACATGACTCAAAAGATTTTTGGTTAATATCTAATAACGAATTATTACGCTTAATTATATAATGGAAATCTTTGACTTCAATATAATTTTTCGAATGTAAGATAATTTTACTTAACTTTATAGTCTTAAAATATTTTTTAAGACTCAAAATATTTTTGGTTAATATCTAAGAACAAATGATTTTTTTATATTATAGAATTCTATCACAATATATTATAAATTTTCAATGTAAGACGATTTAACTTAAGTTTATATTCATAAGAGTCTATTTTTAAGACTTAAAAATAGTTTTTTATTGATATCTAAGGACGAATGATATTATAATTCTTCAATGTGAGACAATTTAACATAAGTTTATATTTTTAGATCACTTTTTAAAATTTAAAATACTTTTGTTGATATCTAAACACGAAAGATTACTCTTATTTATATATTAGAATTCTATCACTTCATTATAATTTTTCAAAGTGGGATAATTTTACGCTTTTTTTTAAATGTATTAATAAATTCATCACTTTTTCGAGTAAATAATGTATGAAATTTATAATCTAATAAAAGCATTTTCTACCCCAAAATCTAACTATTTCATTTGTATATTTTTGTTACGATAATTTTTTTTTACTAAATGAAACTTAAAAGTTTTTACTTTAAATGGTAAAACATCACATTAATATAATGAATTAAATATATGTTATAATAATTAAAAGATTCTCTACTTGATTTTCTATATTATTTATGATATATTCCTGAATCGAGTTTTGATGAAACAGACCAATCATATTACTCGAAAAAAGCATCGAATATATATATATATATATATATATATATATAGTATCGTAATTTTTTGATGTGGGATAATTTTATTTAAGTTTATAATTTGAAGATTTTTTTAAGACTCAAAAGATTGTTGGTTGATATCTAAGAACTTTGCTCTTAATCTTAGAAGCTTTTTTAATACTCAAATAAAAGATTGTTAGTTGATCTCTATGAAAGAATGATTGTTTTTTTTTGAAAATTCATTGATTCTCATTCATTGATTGTTTGTTCTTATTTATAATATAGAATTTCATTACCTCATCATAATTTTTTGATATAGGATAATTTTACTTAAGTTTATAATTTTTGGAGTTTTTTTAAGATTCAAATGATTTTTGGTTGATAACTAAGAACGAATGATTATTCTTAAGCTTTTTTTAAGACTCAAAAGATTGTTGATTGATATCTAAGAATGAATGATTGCTCTTATTTATAATATAAAATTTCATCACCACTTCATAATTTTTCGATGTGGATAATTTTTAATTAACTTTATAATCTTAGGTGATCTTTTTAACACCCAAAAGATTTTGTTGATATCAAAAAATGAATGATTGTTCTTATTTATAATAAAAAATTTCATCACCTAATAACAATTTTTCGATGTGTGATATTTTTTTACTTAAAGTTTATCATCTTACTCAAAAGATTGTCTGTTGATATATAAGAACAAATGGTATCTCTTATTTATAATCTCATGAGTAATATAGAATATCATCACCCTATTATAAATTTTCAATAATAATTTTTTTTACTTAAGTTTATAATCTTATGAGCTTTATTTAAGACTCAAAAGATTATTGAATGATATCTAAGAACGAATGAATGATTACATTTATATAGAATTTCATCACCTCATTATCTACATCGATGTAGAATGATTTATTTAAGTTTATAATCTCAGGAATTCAAAAGATTGTTGGTTGATATCTAAGAACAAATTATTGTTCTTATTTATATAGAATTTCACCACCTCATCATAATACTTTTGTATGATTATTTTTTCCTTACACAAATTTATATATATTCTTTATTTAAATTAAAAAATATATTAAAACTATAGTAATTATTGATAATAATTATTTAAAAAATTCAAAATTTTAATTTTATATCTTTTTAGGGTGAATAAATGAATATTAAAACAATTATCAAACAAAATTGACTAAGAGTTTCACGCTGTCGCTGTCTAATTTTTGTTGCCTTATGAGGTGATAATCGTCGGTTTATATAGTGATAATTTTTTGAGTAAATGGAGTAAGGTTGTTTTTTTTCCTACACAAATTCCTATATTCTTTATTTAAATTTTAAAAAAAAATCGAGTCTTAGGTGGAGTAGAATTTTTTTTTTCATATACAAATTTTTATATTCTTTATTTAACTTAAACAATATATTAAAAATATATTAATAAACTTGGACCTATCAAATCGCTAAAAAATTTTCTGCTTTATTAATATATATTGATTGATTGATTAATTGACTAGATTAAATACTAGTTGAATTACATTGATGATGTACATTCGTTAAATAAGAAACTTAATCAAACTATGTCATTATAATAAATAAGACGATCACATGATATTAGTAATCAAACTTAATTTCAGCTAAGTTTATAGTCTTAAAAGTTCATTTTAAAATTTCATCACCTTATTATAATTTTTCCGATGTGGAAATAATTTTATATTTATAGTCTTATTAAGAGATTTTTTAAGATTTTTTTTTTTTTATTTTGTCTCATCATAATTTTTCGATGTAAGATAATTTACCCAAGGTTTATAATCTTAAGATTTGCTTTTAAGACCAAGAAAAACGCATAATTACTCTTCTATTTATATTTTTCGATGTTGGATAATTTTAGATTTGTAGTTTTTTTAAAAGCTTTTTAAGACTAAAATGATTTTTTGTTGATATTTAAAAATAAAAAGATTACTCATATATGATATAGAATTCCATCACCTCATCATAATTGTTCGATGTGGTATAATTTACTTAATTAAGTTTATAGTTTTAAGAGCTATTTTTAATACCTTAAAATAGTTTGTTTTTATATCAAAGTTAAAGGACAAATGATTACTCTATATTTATATAATCGAATTTGATAATCTTATTATATATTTTGGATGAATGATTACTCTTATTTATCTAATAAAAAAATTCACCTTATTATAATTTTTTGATGTGGGATAATTTTACTTGAGGTTATTTAAGTTTAGATATAGTCTAATTAAGGACTTTTATTTATAGACGAATGATTACTCTTATTTATAATATATAGAATTCCATCACCTCGATCATCTTAATTTTTCGATGCGGAATAATTATATATACAGTCTTAGTCTTCGGAACTTTTTTTTAAGTGTCAAAATATTGTTGGTTAATATCTAAGAATGAAAGATTACGTAAAATTCTATCACTTCATTATCATTTTTCGATATGTAATAATTCTAATTTAACTTTATTTGTAATCTTATTAAGAACTTTTTTTAAGACTAAAAAGTTTTTTTTGTTGATATCTAAGGATGAATAATTAGTCTTATTTATAATATAAAATTTCATTACCTCATCATAATTTGGAGAAATGGTTACTTTTATTTATATAATAGAATTTCATCGTCTTATTATACTCTCTCCGGTCACTATTTTTTTCTCCATTACCTTGATATTTGTGAGAGGTATTTTAATGAAATGGGGAAAAAAATAGTGACCGGAGGGAGTATAATTTTTTGATGTGGGATTAGGGGTGTAAACGAGCCGACCCGAGCACGAGCTTGGCCTTGCTCGACTCGTGCTCATTAAGCAAAATTTGAACTCGAGCCGATCTCGAGCTTACCCGAGCTTGAAAAAATTGAGCTAGGAACCAAGCTCGCGAGCTAAAATGGGAGTTCGAGCCTAACTCGAGCCTATATATAATTATTAAAATTTGCATTTTTTTGCACCGATGTGTTTTAATGAATTGAGATCCAAAAAACATATACAAACGTATTAGGCAAATCAATAAGAACATTTTTTATGGTGAAAAAACTATGTAACTATTATTAGTATTTTTTTAATAAATAAGAACAAAATATTAAGTAATCACATCAAATCGAGTTGCTCAGGAGTTTTTCGAGCCGAGCCACGCCTTGCTCAGCTCGACTCATTAAGTTGTCGAGCCGAGCCCGAGCTCGAGTCGAGCTTTGAGCGAGTCGAGCTCGAGCTGCTCACGAGCTGTCTCGTCTCATTAACATCCCTATGTGAGATAATTTACTAAAGAGAGGGAGTATAATTTTTGATGTGGATAATTTACTTAAGTTTATAATCTTTAAGAGTTTTTTAAGACTCAAAAGATTTTGATTAATATCTAAGAACAAATAATTAGTCTTATTTATAATATAGAAATTCATCACCTTATTATAATTTGTCGATGTGGGATAAGTTAACTAAAATTTGTAGTCTTATTTATAATATAAAATCATCACCGTACCTTATTTTAATTGTTTCGATATGGGTTAATTTTAAGTTTGTAATCTTATTAAGACCTTTTTAAGCTCAAAATATTGTCGGTTGATATTAAAAACAATGGTTACTCTTATTTAGTAGAAATTCATAAGTTCATCATAATTTTTCGATGTGAGGGAATTACTTAAATTGGTTGATGTTTAAGGAATAATTTTTATTAGTTTTATTTATAATATAGAATTTGATCACCTTATTATAATTTTTTACTTAAGTGTATAGTCTTAACAACTTTTTTAAGACTTAAAAGTTTTTTGTTTGATGAAACTTTGTAATTTTTCAAACGTGGAATATTTTTACTTAAGTTTATAGTCTTGATATATTTTTAAGACTCAAAAGATTTTTGATTAAAATCTAAAAGCACATGATTACAGTTATTTATAATATTTCGTATAAAGTTTCATCACCTTATTATAATTTTTTCAATGTGATATTATTTTTACTTAAATTTGTAGTCTTACTGAGAGTCTTTGTAAGACTAACATTTTTTTGATTGATATTTAAGAACGAAGGATTAGTCTTATTTATAATATAGAATTGATCGCACTACAAGAATTATGGTCTCGGGCGTACATCTGATGGGCGTCCTGGGCATACGGACGCCCATATGGCATCTACTTCAAATAATGGGCGTCCACTATCGCACTCCAAATATGGCGTCCAACGAGTATCTGGAGGAATTACTTTGGCCAGACGGGCGTTCACTAGCGGACGCTATATTGGAGAGACGGGCGTCCACTAGCGAACACCATATCATGTTTCAAAAAAAAATATGACGAGCGTCCACTGTAGGACGCCCGCTTGACCCAGTTCGCCACAAATACTCGCTGACCCCCTTCGTCTTCGTCATTTAAAAAAAACACTCTCTACCTTCTCTCTACCACTCCCGCGCGTTTTCTCTCCAATTTTTCCTTCTTTTTCTTACTTCTACGGTATGTTCTCTTACTATAATTACTACTTATTCAATTTAATGTTCGTTATTTTTGATTTATTTCTATTTTTTCAGTTATTATTTTTAGTTTGATACTTAATGTTGTTTAGGTCTTAATTGAGTTACATTGTTTGTTTGTCCATTAGTTTTGCCCATTTTTGATTAGGTAGATTGTTTGTATAATCTTAGGGTTTGTGGTATTGATATTGTGATGAATTGAGTAAGGATGTGAATAAATTGGGTTTAGTATGACTAAATTTGTTTGTATGAATATGTTAAGGTGAATTCAAAATTAATAGAATTAAGTTTAGGTTAGTTATTTACTCTTAGTAAATATATTTGTTTTAGTTAGTACTAAATTAAGTTAGGGAAATTTAACTTTAATTTGTTGTTATATATTTTTTTACAAAGAAAATGAAGAGAATTGAACAGAAATGGATGTATGAGGGAAGACTTGATAAGAAAAGATGTCCCACCGTTGAATTTTTAAAAGGTGTTGAGTCATTTGTGAAGGTTGTTAAACAATCACTTGATTATGCATCGAATGAGGAAGTAAGATGTCCATGTAGTAAATGCAAGAACCTAATTTTTTTTGAGATCATTGTGGTTAAGGAACATGTCATTTGTAGTGGTTTCTCGCCTAATTATTATCGTTAGATTTGTCATGGTGAGCCCTCTCAAGCCGAGATCCAACAAGAGGGGGGGGGGGGGGGGGGGGGGTTGAGAGGAATGATATTTGATGCTGTGGAGTGCAACTTGTTTAGCAACGAGAATATATATATGAATGCCGACTCACCTAACCCACAAGAGCCTAACCCACGAGCAAAAGCGTTTTTCGACATGTTAAATGCTTCAGAAAAGTCGTTGCATGAAGGGTACGATGTGACTTTGTTAGAAGTCGCATCTATGATATTGAGCCTTAAATGTGAGTTTAACCTACCCTTCGCTTGTATCGATGGTTTTGCTTCCTTGCTTGAGAGAGTCATCCCAAAAGATAATATCATGACCCGAACATTCTAGACAACCAAAAAATTGTGAAAGGTCTTCAACTTCCGCATCAAAAGATTAATGCTTGTCCCGATGGATGCATATTATTTTGGAAGGATGATGCCATGCTTGATGAATGTAAGAGATGTGGTAAGGGTAGGTATAAAACGGTTTAGGGGAATATTGTTTTGAGGGGTAGAAAAGGAAAAGTGGTGATAGGGGTAAGAAACCGATCCCAATTAGTCAGCTGAGTTACTTCCCCATTGAACCTGGACTTCAAAAATTATATGCAACAAGAACCATAGCCGAGCGAATGAGGTGGCACAAAGAGGAAACTAGGGTACCAGGAAAGATGTGTCATCTGAGTGACAGTAAGGAGTAGAAGCATTTCGATAGAATTTATCCTCAATCTGAAGCAGTACCCTAAAATGTAAGGCTTGGGTTGTGTACTGATGACTTTGCACCTTTCGGTCAATTTGGTAAGTCTTATTCTTGTTGGCCTGTGATGGTCACACCATATAACTTACCTCCTTGGTTGTGTTTGAAGCAACCTTTCATCTTTCTATCTCTTATTGTTCCCAGACCAAAAGTCTAAAAAATCATTTGGATGTTTACTTGCAACCTGTGATTGAGGAATTGAAACAGTTGTGGGAAGTAGGGGTGGAAACATATGATGTATCTTTGAGACAAAACTTTCAGCTGAAAGCAGCTTTCTTGTGGACTATAAATTATTTTCCCGCATATGGTATGCTCTTTGGATGGTCTCTGCCGGTCAGAAAGCTTGTCCTTGTTGCATGGATGAAAGCAAAGCTTTTTATCTTCCAAATTCTAGTAAATTAGTTGGTTTGATTGTCATAGACAGTTCTTACCAGAGGGTCACCCATATAGGAAGAACAAGAGAGCATTCAAAAAGAGTGAGGTGGTGCTTGATGATGCACCTATTCGACTCCTAGGAGATGAAATATGGGAGTTGATTTACGAGTTTCTGTCTACTGTTGATGGAACCGATCAGGAGTTCAAAGATCCGAAGAAGTTGAAAAATGGTTGGTTTAAACGAAGCATTTTCTTTGACCTTCCATATTGGAGTACTTTGTTACTTCGTCATAATTTGGATGTGCTGGACATAGAGAAAAAAAATTTAAGCAGTTGATTCACACTATGATGGATGTGGATGGTAAGAGTTATGACACTACAGGCTCCCGACGAATTTGATGCTCGCCAAGTCGGATCGGTCGTTTAGCGAAGGATGGGGGATCAAACAATATTTATAGACTCGCAAAAACATAAAAACAACTAGTGTATTCGTGGTAAATCGAGGTCGGTCCACAGGGAACAGAACGATATTGAGTGAAAAGTAACGTGTTTGGGATCTAGAGGGGGGGTTTTAAGGGTCGACTCTATACTAAAATGCAATAAATAACAAAAATTAAATAACAAGAGAAGTAACAAGAGAAATAACAAGAGATGATCAAATTAGGGAAAGGTGTTAAGGAGAAGTCGGGAAACGAAAATTGAGGTCTAAGAAAATTGGAATCGGGTCGGTCACAACATTGATAAAGGGAGAATGCCACCTTTCGATTTCTTCACCCAACCCACCTAAAAACCCGCTTTCGCGGCGAAGAAGGGTAAGTCTCAAGTTAAGGTAATTTCTACCCCGAGTTTCTCCATATTGATAGATATGAGTCAAGGTCGGTCTAGTTGACCGGACTAAAACAACAATGACGCAACAACCTCAAGCAAGATAAACAAATAAGCAAGCAACCTACCAAAATCTCCTCAATCAAATAATCCAAGATCCTCCTCCCTAAACCCCCAACAAGAAATCTACTTGTAGACACCCACATTTTGACCGCCAGGTGTATATAGCAGTTTCCAAAGAACACCCGATGATGATCGGACGTAAACATGACTTAATACGCTCGATTTTGGACTCGGAATCAATAGTAATTGGAGCGAGCTTTTAATGGAGTAAAAATCTTAGAAAACCGACCTCAAATTCACCTCGGTCAAAGACATTTCCGAGACAGGAAATCTGCCACGCGACATTCAAAAATCCTATTAGAAGTTCAATTCCTCACAAAAATCAGCTACAAAAAATAATAAACAATTCCGTAAGAGATAAAGTTTTATCTTTTGAAGAGTTGTATCACCCGTCCAGCTCCACTCGATCGAGTGGAGTGGCTCACTAGGTCGAGTGGGCTCGCAAAAAGCAATTAGATTCAAGTTTAGACCAGGCACTCGATCGAGTGTCATGAACCACTCGATCGAGTGGCCTCTTTTTTTCAGCCAAAACCGAGAGTTTCTTCCTCTTTAAGTAACTTCTTCTATCCACAAGCGGAATCATACTTCCTCCCAACCGTTGCTTTTTTCCTTGGCAAGAAACCACTTTCCTATCCAAATACTAGGAATCTACTATCCCGAGTGGGGGTATCCCATCCTATAAATACCTCACCCTCGCAACACAATTACACCAACTATCACATACGATCCATACATCTACACACATACAACACATACAAATTTCTCAATCACACTCGAATCTCTAGCAAACCTTAGGCAAACCATACCAACCATACAACACCTTAACTCCTCCTATATTCTCGTTACTCCTACGCAAGCGCCGTTACTACGAGTTCCTAATCGAGATCAGATTTAGCATGTAGGTTAAGGGTGTTTCAAATCCCGATTTCTCTCTTCTCCCCTTTCCCTTCCTCACGTCTTCTTCTTCTCTCGTCCGTCGTCTTTGTCGTCGTCGTTTCGTTTCGTTTCTAATATTATTACTACTACTACTACTACTACTACTACTACTACTACTACTACTACTACTACTACTACTACTACTACTACTACTACTACTACTACTACTACTACTACTACTACTACTACTACTACTATAGTTAGCAATAACAAGTCGTCCCTAAGGATTCGATATCAACTCTATAGTTGAATATCGGATCTAAAGGAATCAATCAAACAAAACCGTTTTCAAAAACTTTTTCTCGTTGATGCCGAAGTAATTGTCACATAGTCCTAAAAAGACTAATACGACAATACAACGCGGAGGGATTCATTTCAATTCAAAACAATTTCTAAAAAAATGTCTTTTTCCTAGCAATCACTCTAAATATCGGATATCGATTTCGTAGTCGAATGTCGGATATTTACGAGATTTGAAAATCTTAAGTCAGGTATAAATTACGCCATATTTCTACACGACTTAACGAATTTATCGGTTTTCAAAAATTAAAAGTAATTTCGAAAATTGCAAATCGAGTCACTCCTCGAACAGGAGGCCCTCGATCGAGTGCCATAGTCACTCGGTCGAGTGACACCCCGAAACAGAACCAGAAAGCTTTTTTCGAGGACCACTCGACCGAGTCCCATCACGACTCGATCGAGTGGCATCTCAACATCCAAACAGAAGGCTTTTTCCAAAGTCCACTCGGCCGAGTCCATTCATGACTCGATCGAGTGGCCTTGCTTTGTCACGACAAATCCGTGAACCTTCAACATATTTCAAGCTTCGATAATACTTTTTTTTAACGACTTTGGTCATCACGTGTCAAGTCTATCACGTGTCCTAATCTTTTCAAAACCTTGCTTCATATTATTTATGTCATTCTAATCTTTTCTATAAACCGTTACTAACTCGTTTGTTTCTATTTTTGCATCTCTTTTGTTTTATTATACTAAAACGAATCTCACATGCTAAAACAACTTCGACTTAGTTCAACATGCATTAAACGACGTAGAATAAACATAGTTCACATGTTTAGCCTAAAAAGCCTTGTTTGCATATCATTCAACCATCGAACTAACGCGCGTACACCAAAATCGAACGATATCTTAGTAAAGGCCGCTAAGTGCGGATGGGGTTGGGTGTTCTTTGTGAACTTCCCAACACGTACCCTCACTCCTTACTCAGAACCATGTTTTCCGGATGTCCGAATCCATTGGCATACGTGAGTCATTCAATACCCGATTACCGATAATGTCGGTATCGGTATCGCACTGTTAAGGGACGAACCCAATAAACTCTAAAATCGGAATGGGCCGTACTTTGTGCACGGCCCACTACGACATAGAGTGGGTTCGAATGGGCCCGAACTCCCACAAAGTTCGGTGGCGAATCCAATTACGATTTAAATTTCAACTCGAGATCCATCTCACATGAGATTCATTCGCCGCCCCAAACCCGCGCGTGGCTGCGTCGGGGTGGACCTATGTCATGTCCACACTACTCACACATAATAATGGAAACTAATAAAACAATGACAATAGAGAAAACAACAAAAACAAACACTATGATTAAATCTAGGGAAATAACAACAAGACAATAAGGAAAATTACGATCTAATAAATTAACCACAAAAAAATGGAGGAAATTGCAATCAACTAAATAAAAATAGAAAATAATCTAGAACAACATAAATGAAATCTAGAGAATTTAACAACCCAAAGATGGTCAAAATAACAATCAACTAAATGAAACATAAAACGATCTAAGAATGATAAAGGAAGATCAACAAAAACGATAATGAAAGAACAATAAAATGAACAATATTGAAAGAACGAAATTAAATCTAACTAAAGATTAGGGAGAGAAAGAGAAATATACCAACTATGAAGATCAACAATAAAGAAGAAGATTGCATAAATAAATAAATAAATAAAGCTTGATGAAGAGGAGAAAGGATTTGTCACCAATCCCTTAATAATCTCCAAAAATCTTCAATAAAAATTTGAATAAATCTTCTACAAAACTTGAATGTAAATCTAGAGAATTGATGAAGAAAACTATGAAGATATACTACTAGCTTACTATGTAAGCTATAGGAATTATAAAGAACTACTAGAATTACTGCTAGAATGATTTACTAAATGGATGGTAAGTAGTGTACTAATGGAGATGTAATGGAATGACTTAGGCAAATAACTAGGGTATGCATATATATAGTAAAGCCTTAATGAATCCTTAACCCAAAACCCAAATCAAACTTTTTGCTCCATTAGTGAGACAATCACTCTTTAAATCTTCATAAGGTGGAACTTCACCTTGTCATACACGGACCAATACTGCCGGGTGAAACTTCACCCGGTGAAATTCTTCTAGTTTTGCATTTTTGGACACCTTTACCGTCGGGCGAAACTTCACCCGGTGGGTAAAAGTTTCGCTCTGTCATTTCACCCGGTGGAGAAGCTTTCCTGAAAATCTTCGGGGAGGTAAAATTACAGTCGGGCGAAACTTCGCCCGGTGGTTTCTCATCGGGTAAAGTTTCGCCCGATGGTTTTCTGGCCTCTTTTCTTGTCTCATTCTTCGTCGTATGATTGGATGGCTTTGAACTTCAAGTTGTGTGCTTTGCTTTTCGGACGGCATTCCCCTCTCTTGTTCTCGTAGAAGCTCGATCATGCTTTCGGTGCCAAATCCTATCAAAATTGATAGACAAACTACCAAAAACACGTAAAACGCACAAGAGGGACGCTAATGCTAGAAATACTCAAAATAGGGCGATAATCGCACTCTAATCTCGTAAACGAGGGAAAAACGGGCCTAAATGGGACAAAAAACGGTCTAAATTTAGCACACAACAGAAATGTAAAAAAATTGTGATCGTCCTCAACTACACATAAAACGAGATGGATCCAAACCGAGAGCCATGTAAAGCCTCGACAAGGCTCAGAGAAAGACATTGTTGGAGTGGGTAGAGAAGTTGAAGTTCCCTAATGGGTATGCGTCTGACTTTAAGCGATGAGCTGATCATAAGAATCTAAAGATGTAAGGTTTAAAGATTCATGATTGCCATGTATTTATGGAGAGATTACTACCAGTATCATTTAAACAGCTTCTGCAACCGATGGTGTGGAATTCTATAATTGAGATATCTCAGTTTTTCCGAGATTTGTGCTCTTCTACAGTATCAATTGAGGACATGCATGACTCGGCTCGAGGATCAAATTCCGCAGATACTCTGCAAACTTGAGATGATCTTCCCACCGTCGTTCTTTAATTTGATGGAGCATCTACCGGTCCACTTTCCCTACGAAGCTAAGGTTGGAGGACCTGTCCAATATAGATGGATGTATCCATTTGAAAGGTACATAATTTTTATTAAGTTAATTTGTATTTCTAATTAAAACATAGTTAATATTTATTAATTGAATTGCTTAACTTTTATATATAGGTTCCTTAACCATTTGAAGAAGAATATTGGTAATAAGGCTAGGGTAGAGGATTCTATTTGTAATACAAATTTAAGAGAATAGATTGCGAACTTCTGCTCCCTCTACTTTGAGAAAGATGTCCAAACTAAAACCAAGAATCTTAACCTAGAGAAATCGGTGGTAATTGATCCTAACATACCAGGGGTTTTTCAAATTAAGAACGAGGAAGGAACTTCATCAATTGAGGGTTCTAGGATGTTAGATGAGAAAGAATACAATCGAGCTCACCTTTATCTACTTTCCAATTGTGAGATTTTGGAGCCTTATGAGAAGCAATTTGTAACCGAATTTGTGACTGCAAACACAGATGTCAATGCTGATGATGTTTGAAATAAGCATTAAGAACAATTTCCTAAGTGGCTTAAGGATCATGTAATTGCCTTAGATATATAAGATGATTTGGTGAAAAGTTTGGCATACGGTCCTTTGCGAGTGGTTAAAACCTGGAACCGTTACTTGGTAAATGGGTTTAATTTTCACACATTCAACTACGAGAAGAATAAGGCTAGATGTAATTTTGGTGTGAATGTGTCATCTCTTGATAGTGCGGAGTACTACGGTATTTTGGAGGATATTTTCGAGCTGTGTTACGCTGGTGGAGAACGTGGGTATAGAGCTATTATTTTCAAATGTGAGTGGAAAGACAACTCAGTGAATGGTACAAGAGTGCATGAACGTTACAAAATAGTTGAAGTTAATCACACTACGAAATATCCTAAGTATGGTCCTTTCATACTCGCACATGAAGCAAAGCAAGTTTACTTTGCTCCTTATCCTACCACGAGAAATGATAGAAATCAAAGTCAATGGTGGGCAGTCTTTAAGACTAAATCACGGGGGCAAATAGACAGTAATCTTTTCTAGGAAGATGTTGTTGCAAGTGGTACACGCTTATCTCCAAGTGATGAAACCATATTCTCTGATGAAAATCATAATGAAGGGGTAGAGGAAGATTTAGAGGATGATGACGGTGGTGATAATGATGACATTGATATGGATTTTCGGGAGATCCTTAAGGAGGATGACGGACATGACCAGGAGAATTTGGATGATGATGATGTGGATGGCTAGGAAACGGAGGAGGAAGATCAGGATAAGGAAAAAGACGTGCGTGATGGCAATTAGGACAGTGAAGATGATTATTATAATGGTATTAATAGGTTTTATTTATCATTGTTTTACTATTTCGGTTTACTATTTCATTGTTAATTTTAATTGCTACTTACTGCTGATATTGTTTGTTGCAAGGTTAAGATGGCAGCAGTGGCATGAGACGTGGTGGGAGTAGTAGGTCGGTTCAGACGTCTTGCGAATAGGAAGGGGTGGAGGAAGTGATCCCCAAAACGGGACCGGAGCAGCAGGAGAACCAGGAGGAGGAGGAGGAGCAGCAGGGGCAGGGGGCACAACAGTTTGACGATGAGGAATGGTTGAAGATTGACCCCAACAACATCTGTAATATAATCTAACATATCAAAAATCAATTAATGGAATAATTTTTTTTAAGATCTCATATATATGTGATTCTCAACACAGTGTAGGTTTCTGCATGAAGATGTGATCAAAAGGTGTACGAACAACTACATAATCGATAAAGGCTTGGAGTACGCTTGTTGGATTCTAGTGCCACTAGACCAACGACAGCAGTGGTTCAACAACTTTAGGGTGCATTGGCTTTTTAATGACGTTGATATTATTTTAGGATATAGACTTTATAAATATTTTCGCTACTAATAATCCGGATCGATTTTGTAGCTGAAGTTTGTTTGGAACCCTGAGCACGAAGGTAGGGTCTGGGATCGGTACAACGAGGTTTGTACACGATGTTTTGCGAACGCCATGTACAAACGACATGAGCGTGGGACTGCGCTAAGAGGTCTTAGAGGTATAGTTTTTAGTAATAGTCAGTTTTAACAAATAATCTAACTTCAATATTTTCTTAATTAATATGTTAATAATTTAAATTTTACGTGAAGCATTGGAGAGGTTGGTCGCATATCATTCTAGTGCAGAGTTCAAGGCAAGATCGCAGCACGAAAAGAAGAATAAGATGAAGAATGCGGAGATAGAGGGGAGGGCGAACCCTACACATCATCGGGGTTCTCATCAGTCGTCGTTCCATCGGGCTTTGAAAGTATGATTTTTATTAATATAGTATTATTTAAATTCAGAAAATTTATATTAGCATAATATATATCCACCTAACATTCATCTACATTTATTAGATACAAGCAGATACCGGGAAAATGCCCACCACTCCAGAGCTGTTCCTGACCAATGACAAAGGGTAGTCAACCTTTGTCACAACGAGGGATCAGGAGATTTGGGTGAGTATTAACTATTTCAAATAAATCAACTTTGTCTTAGTATATGTGGTTAAATAACTATATTTCGATGGTTTCATCTAATAACTAAAACTGAAATAATTGTTGTTTATTTAGGATGCCTACGTCGACTCGATCGCCAACCAGACCAGCGACACCGCTTCTGATCAACCTACCCTACAAGACCCGAATGCAGCATTTTTTCAGGTCGTCGAGGGGTACAGGAAAGGGGCTGTGTACGACATAGGGAACGCGCACCCCATGTTCTTCAAACCTGCTCCACCACCGCGTCTTGGCACCGCTTCATAGATGGAGTATACGCCCGCGGGTTCTCAGCATAACCCGGAGAAGGAGCAGATGAAGGAACAGTTGGCACGTCAAGAGGAGGAAACCAAGAAGATGCGGGAAGAAATGCAGCTGTTTAGGACCATGTTTGCCATATGCAACCAAGGTCCTAACTACCGCCCTCTAGATGATAAAGACCCCTTTAACGGGGATTGTGGGAACTCGGGGGCTTCAACTAGCTTCACGGTTACCTGATTGCCTGTTGTTGTTGTAATCGGATTTATGATTAACATATCTTCAAACAAATTTGTGTATATATGTGATTACCGTATCTTAAAACTTGTTTATATGAATGTTCTTTTGGCTAGACATGTGTTGAGAGTTGAAGCGTTGTGAATTTTGTGTTGAGATTTGAAGTGTTTTGGATTTTGGTTTTCTTTGCAGATTTTGGCTAGACATCAAACGCGTGTTTACGGCCTTGCAGCAGCATAAATGGCGTCCACTATCCAACGCCATGGTATGCGTGATATTGACCAAAAACCAGAAATATGCAGCTTACTGACGTGCGACAGTAGACGCCATCACTGGGCAGATGGCGTGCATTGTCGTACGCCGTAGACATCATATGGCGTCTGACAGTAGACGCCATCTTTGGGAACCTGGCATCCACTATCATACGCCAGTTCTCTGAAAATGACGTCTTTTGTCAGACGCCATTGTGGACGCCCGTTTTCTTGCATCCAACATTGGATGTCCGCTTGAAAAATAAGCGACCGGCCTGGGCTTCCACATCCTGGCGTCTGACAAAGGACGCCTGTCCCTAAATGGCGTCTATTAACGCAAGCCGTTTATGGACGCCCTTGACCTTTATTCTCGTAGTGTCAACTTGTTCTAATTTTTCGATGTTGATAATTTACTTAAGTTTATAGTCTTCCATCAGCTCTTTTTAAGACTAAAAAAATACATCATTACTCTTGTTTATAATATAGAACTAGATGGATGCCGTGCGTAGCACGGTTAATAAAATAATTAGTGATAAATGTGCAAATTTTAATGATTGTTACTAATTTGATTGTATATGAAAATAATATTGTGTTAATTAAGTTAACTATTTGAAATTTCATTAATTATTTAATTAATTATTGTAATTTATTTAAGCGTTTGTAACTTTATTAATCTTTTTATTATTCTATAGTAGTGTTCTGCCGTTCCAAGATTACCATAACATGGAATTAGTTAATAGTTTAATCACGTCATTTTTTCCGAGCAAATGATATGAAAATTATACAGGGTCCTAAAAAAATAAGAACCAGAAATCATATCAAATGAAAATGTGGAAGATTATAGAGAATGAGAGGGAGTATAATCTTTCGATGTGGAATTTTTCTACTTCAATTTATAGTCTTAAGAACTCTTTTTGAAGTTGAAAATATTTTCGGTTGATATCTAAAGATGAATGATTACTTTTATTAATATTAATAGAATTTCATTACTTTATTATAATTTCTCGACTTAAGATAATTTTACTTCAATTTATAGCTTTAAGAATTGTTATAAGACTCAAAACATATATATTTATATACTCCGTATATAAGAATTTTTTGTCCATTCTATTGTTGATACAATAATAAAGATTGATATATAGGGCTTTTTACTTAAATTTATCATAAATATTTATGATAAAAATATTTAATATTTTCACTTAAGTTTATAGCCTTAAGAGCTTTTTAAAAACTCAAAATATTTTATGATTACTCTTATTTATAATATAAAATTTCATCATCCATCGTAATTTTTTGATGTGGGGTAATTAATGATTTTAGTTAGAACGAATGACTACTCTTATTTATAATAGAGAAATTCTACCCCTCATCATAAATTTTTGATGTGGCATAATTTACTTAAGTTTATAGTCTTAAGAACTCTTTTTAAGACACAAAAAAACACATGATTACTCTTTTTTTATAATGTAGAGTTTCATCACCTTATTATAATTGTTCGATGTAAGATTATTTTACTTAAGCTTGTAGTCTTATTAAAAGACTTTTTAAGTCTCAATTTTTTTTATTGATATCTAAGAATGAATGATTAGTCTTATTTATAATATAGATATAGAATTTCATCATCTCATCACAATTTTTCGATGTGGGATAATTACTTAAGTTTATAGTCTTCCTCCACCTCATCACAATTTTTCGATGTAAGATATATTTTTAAGAGCTCTTTTTAAGAGCAAAAAGAACACAAGATTGTTCTTACACAAATTCTTATTTTGATGTGAGATAATTTACTGTCTTAAGAGCTCATTTTAAGAGCCAAGATAACACATGATTACTCTTATTTAAATATAAAATCATCACCTTATTTTGATTTTTTCGATGTGGGATAATTTTAAGTTGGTAGCGTTATTAAAAGCTTTACCCAAAAGATTGTTGGTTGATAGTTAAAATAATGATTACTATTATATATAATACAATATTGAATTTCATAACCTTGTCATATACTTGAGGTCTATAGTCTTAAGAGCTCTTTCTAAGACTCAAAAGATTTTTGGACGAATGATTACTATTATTTATAATATAGAATTTTATGAGGTTATTATAATTTTTCGAAGTGTGATAATTTTACTACTTTTATGTGTAATGAATTCATCACTTTTTTTTGAGAAAATAATATGAAATCTTGTTTATAATAGGAGTATAGAATTCCATCACATCATAATTTTTGACGAATGAGTACTTTTATTTATAATAGAGAATTTCATCACCGCTTCATAAATTTTGGATGTGGGATTGTTTAGTTAAGTTGATAATATTTGGAGGTTTTTAAGACTCGAAAGACACTTGGTTGATATTTAAGGACGAATGATTGCTTTTATTATTATAATATAGAATTCCAGGTCATGACGTTACTATAATTTTTCGATGTAGGATAACTTTGCCACTTTTATATGTAATAAATTCATCACTATTTTTTTTCGAAAAAATAATGTGAAATTTATATTCTAATGAAAATATTTTCTACCACGTTTTTAATTATTTCATTTTTATTACATCACATTAATATAATAGATTAAATATATATTATACGGAATAATAATTAAAAGATTATGTAATTCAAAAGATTTTTGGTTAATATCTAAAGACGAATGATTTCTCTTATTTATAATATATAATTTCATCACCTCATCATAGTTTCTCGGTGTGGGATAATTCTAATTTAATTTATATTCTTAATAATACCTTTTAAGATTCAAAAGATTACTGGTTGATATCTAAAGACGAATGATTACTTTTATTTATAAAATATATTTTCATCACCTTATTATACTTTTGCGTTGTGAGATAATTTTACTTAAATTTATCGTCGTAAGAACCATTATAAGACTCAAAATATTTCCGGTTGATATCAGAAGACAAATGATTACGTTTATTAAAATATTTGTTTATCTAATATATAATACTCCCTTCGAGTTTCTATTATTGTCTCACTTTCCTTTTTGGGCTGAGTTTGATTTTTGTCTCACTTTCCTTTTTAGGCCATCAATATGTGGTTCACAATTACTCTCTCATTTCTCTCTCTTTCTTCTTCTTTTTTGAGCCACTCATTTCCCCTTTCTTATTTTCCACCAAAAAGCTTTTGGAACAATAATAGGAACTCGGAGGGAGTAAAAAATTTCATCACCCTACCATAATTTTTCGATGTGGGATAATTAATACTTTTAGTTTGGACAAATGAATACTTTTATTTATTAGAGAGAACTCCATCCCCTCATCATAAATTTTTGATTATAATCTTGTGAGCTTTCTTTAAGACTCAAAAGATTGTTAATGGATAAATGATTACTACTACAGAGTATTATTTAGTACTCCCTCCGATTCTTTTTTTTCTTCCTACTTCATTATTATATACCTCACATATAATAGGGGAGTAGGAAGAAAAAAAAAAGAATTGGAGGAAGTATAATATAGAATTCCATGAGGTTATTCTAATTTTTTGATGTGAGATAACTTTACTACTTCTATATATACGTAATAAATTCATCACTTTTTTTCGAAAAAATATTATAAAAATTATATTCTAATGAAAACATATTTCTACCACGATTCTAATTATTTCATTTTTATAATTTCTTTTATGCTATATTTTTTTGTTAAACGAAATTTAAAGATTTTTAGATGTAAATTATAAAACATCACATAAATAAAATAGATTGAATATATATCCTTACATAAAAATTAAAAGATTATGTACTTGAATTTTTTAATTATTTATGATATAATAATAATAATAATAATAATAATAATAATTTTGCGAAGTGAGAGAAAACTTTCTCTCTCTAGGTGTGTTTCCTCTCTAATTATGTTACGCGAAGATTTCGTTCATGGCGTCCATTCCTCTTCTCAAGCGTGGACCCAGGCGTCCGAGCAAGAAATCGCAGCACCATGATCCCCCTCCAAACTGTGATCTTCATGGTTCAGCTATGGCGGGAGATGATGCGGAATTGCTTGAGAAAACTCAAACCCAGAGCTCTTTGCACCGAGCTTCGCTTAAAGATGTAATACTCATTGCTATGAAATTTGCTGGTAAAATTGTTTCTCCTGCGACTTTTAATACTGATTCTACTCATTTTGAGACTGTTTCTTCGTCTATTAATGCTAATCTTGAACATGTGGAAGCCATAGTTGCTCCCTCTGTTCCAATTAAGCCTGATAAACCTGCAAAATGGTCCAATATTGTTCGAACAAATAAACAAATGGGCATGAATCTTTTCTATTGTGAAAACAGTTCGAATTCTACTGAATTCGATATTGAATTGAGTGATTTTGCGGATTAAATGAAACTCTGGCAGTTTACTCTCATGGGTAATGTCATAGGTTCTCGACCTGTGCTACAGACTATGCAGAAGTTTGTATCTGATAACTGGGGTGGTATTGCATTGCCTGTTGTCCAATACTACAAGAAAGGATGGTTTTCCTTTCGTTTTTCGTCTCAAGAGGATCTAACTAATGTCCTGAAGGGGGCCCCTGGAAGGTGGGTATATCATCCTTAATTTTTAAGGAATGGTCACCATCCTTTGCTGCAGAAATGGAGAAAATTACCACAGTACCAGTATGGGTTTTGTTTCGAGATCTTGATCCCTTCATGTGGTCAGATGTGGTTTTGAATAAGATTGCTAGCAAATTGAGTAAGCCCTTGTGTGCTGATTTGGCAACAACTACAAAGGCCAAACTATCCTTTGCCAGGGTTCTTATTGAGGTTGATGTGTCTCAGCCTCTCCTGGATCATATTGTCATTAATACTCCATTTTCTGGGCATTCAGTTCAGC
The DNA here is from genome assembly GCA_958450325.1 of Agrostemma githago. Taxonomy (NCBI): domain Eukaryota; kingdom Viridiplantae; phylum Streptophyta; class Magnoliopsida; order Caryophyllales; family Caryophyllaceae; genus Agrostemma; species Agrostemma githago. Next base: position 24,117,122 of record OY288239.1, on the reverse strand, counting down.
AGATTGAGTATGAATGGGTGCCGTTTTATTGCCATAGCTGTGGCAAACTGGGGCACACTGTTCCAAACTGTAAATAGGAGAAAAGAAAATTAAAAGCAAAGGAGGAGGTTGAAAAGGCAAAGAAAGAAGGAGAGCTAGGTGGTACCTTAGTTGTTAAGGAGGGTGATGGGTCTTCTAAGGGTGGGATTGCCTTGAATGAAGTTCTCCAACCATCTCCTAGCACTATAATGCACCCAGGATGCTCTCTAAGGGCTGATTCTACTAATTGTGAGGCTAAACTGATAGGCAAGGATAACAACTGTCCTCCTGCAGTTCAATCAGAAGGGAAAACTGATGGTTCTCCTAAGTTTTACCAGAATGACTTGTTTCAGCCGGTTAAGAAAAGGAACTCATCTGTAGTAAAGGTTGTTAAACCAGTCTCTAAGGAGCATATGGCCTTGGAGAATTCTTTTCAAGTTTTTTCATTCCCTAAATAGTATGATTCAAAAAGCCTTGTTGATTCTTCTAGTGGCATCTTGAAATACCCCATTCCTCCTGATAAATGAAGATTGCATCTTGGAATATAAGGGGCTTTAATAATTCAATAAAACATAGTGAGGTGAAGGATTTCTTTTAATCTAATAAGTTAGATGTTCTTGGGCTCTTGGAGACAAGGGTGAAGCATAATAAAGCCAGTCGTATTATCAATCATACTTTTAGAAATATAGAGGTTCTTACTAACTATTCACATCACTACAATGGTAGGATTTGGCTCATTTTTAATCCTAGCACTGTTAAGATATCTGATGTTTTCTCTCCTGACCAAACCATCTCTTGTATGGTTCATCATCTTGAATCGAACACACATCTGAAGCTTAGCATAGTGTATGGTGGGAATGATGCTGGTATCTAAGAAGGCTTATGGGACTCATTGGTTGCCTTAATGGATAATAAACCTTGGCTAGTCCTAGGAGATTTTAATATAGTTAGAAGTCCTGAAGAGAAGATAAGTTCTATTCCTCCTTCCTTGCAGGACATGCTCGATGACCTTAGAAGCTCAGGCTGCAATATGACTTGGAATAATAAACAGGGCCCCTCTGATAGAGTTTGGTCCAAGCTTGACAGGGTACTGGTTAACCCCATATAGTATGCCAGTTTCCCCTCCTCTTCTGCGGTTATCTCTGAAGTTGGCTTGTCAGATCACTCCCCGGTTCTAGTATAGGTCATGAAGCAGGTACATATTCATAGGAAGGCTTTCAGCTTCTTAAATTGCTGGGCATCTCAGCCTGAGTTTATGCATACTGTTATGACAGCTTGGAAGGGGAAGGTTGCAGGTTCACCTATCTACTGTCTCTTTGGTAAGCTCAAATTAGTTAGAAAAGCTCTACAAGCTTTTCACAAAATGCATTACTCTAACGTTTCTGATAGAGTTTGGAAGGCAAAGCAAGATCTGATCTCTTGTCAAATAAAGCTAAGGGATAATCCTTTCTCTGCTGCACTCATTCTTGAGGAAAAAGTTTTGTCCACTAAATATAGAAAAATAAAAGGGGCTGAACTTGAAATGCTCAAACAAAGAGCACAAATTCAAGACTTACAGCTTTCAGACTGCTCAACTAAGTATTTCTATGCAAAAATAGCTGAAAGAAGAAATATTCAAATGGATGGCTCAATCAAAGGTAGCTCTGGAACCATTCATGAGGGAACTGTTGCCAATTCTTTCCAGACCTACTACAATAGCCTCTTGGGTCAAGATTATAAGGTTGAACCTGTCAATACCTGCAATATCCAACAAGGGGTATGTGTATCTGGTGAACAGAAGCAACAACTAGTGTCTCCTATCACCGTGGAGGAAATTAAAGATGCAATATTTAGTATGGATTCTAATTGCAGTCCGGGTGTGGATGGATTTTCAGCAGGATTTTTCAAAGCAACTTGGAATATCATTAAAGAAGATTTTTGTAGATCTATTTCTAGATTCTTTTTGAAGAGGCATATGGCTAAACAAGCTAATTCCACTTTGATTACGCTGATTCCTAAGAAGAAAGATGCCTCTACAATAATGGATTTTAGACCAATATCATGCTGCACAGTTTTTTATAAGACTGTAAGTAAAATCTTGTCCAATAGACTCAAGTCAATCCTGCCTGCCATCATAGGTGAAGAGCAAGCAACTTTTGTGAAAGGAAGGAGTCTCTTTGAGAATACTCTCCTCTCCCAAGCTCTAGTTAAAGGTTATACCAGGATGTTCATCACTCCTAGGTGTATGGTTAAGGTTGACATCAGAAAAGCTTTTGATTCCTTACAATGGAGCTTCATAGCTGATATGTTGGATAAGCTGGGTTTCCCACCCATATTTGTTACATGGATTATGGGCTGCATATCAAATCCATGGTACTCATTCAAGCTTAATGGTGGAACTTATGGCCTTTTTCAGGGCAAGAGTGAGATTACACAAGGGGATCGCTTGTCACATATTTGTTTGTGCTGAGTAAGGAGGTCCTCTCAAGAGTAATGAGGAAGCTAGGAACCTTGGATCGGGTTTCCTTTCATCCCAAATGCTGTAGGCTTAACCTTACTTACTTAATTTTTGCTGATGACCTTATGATATTCTCTAGAGGTGATGTTCCTTCTGTTAAAGCTATCAAAGGTGTACTTGACTCTTTTGGGCAAATGTCGGGGCTTCGAGCTAATCTGAACAAAACTTTGAATTGCACAGGATTTACATCAGGCTCCTTCCCTTTTAGATAATTGGGTATCCCCTTAAATGATGCCACCATTAAAGTATCCATGTATGACTCTTTGATAATCAAGGTACAACAGTCTATAAGGCATTGGACCACAAATCTCTTATCGTACGCAGGGAAAGCACAATTAATTAATTCTGTGGTCTTTGGATTGCAAATTTTATGTGTTCCAGTATACTTCTTCCTAAAGCTATAACCAAGACAATCAATAAACTTTGTAAAGATTTTTTCTGGGGAATTAAGCCATGAGATAGGCGGCTCATATTCAAGAAATGGAAAGAGATATGTGGGACTTGGTCTGAAGGAGGGTTCAACATTAAACAATTGGAAGCTTGGAATAAGGCTTTACTAATTAGATGGATATGGAAATTATCTGAAAATACTGGCAGCATGTGGATCAAGTGGTGTCATAGTTATATTCTTAATGGTTCTTCTATCATGACAGTTGCTTCAAAGGAGTTTTTCTCTTCAGGATTGAAGAACATTATTCAAGCCAGGGATGACTGCATTCAACGATGTGGTTCAATTCAAGCAGCCAAAGAGTTTGTTTCCAGCTGCGTCTCTGGTGGAAATTTTAAGGTCTCATTGGCATATGATTTGTTCATTACTGATCTCTCCCCTGCACTATGGAGTAAGAGCCTGGTCTCATCTGTTATGATGCCTAGACACAAACTCTTTCTCTCCCTTGCAGCATACAATAAGCTTCCAATTGTGGATAATTTGCAGAAGAAAGGATTTCAGTTAGCTAACAGATGTGCTCTTTGTCAGCAAGATTAGGAATCTGCAACGCATCTACTTTTTAAGTGCAGCTACTCCAATTTATTGTGGCTTCAAGTCATTCAATGGCTCGACATATCCGTTTCTTCTTCTGGTCTGGTTGCACAATTAAGATGGATATCTCTTCCTCAACGGAAACGCCACTGGAAGGCTAAATGATACAAGACGAGTGTTGCAGCGGTAGTATACCTAATTTGGAAGGAAAGAAATGCTAGGGTGTTCAGTTCGGGCCAGTCTCAAACATGTTCCTGCAGTTGAAATTTGTTGTTTCAGTTAGATTCTCCATGTACAAACTTAATCCTAAATTTAGAAGGATTATAGATAGAATGATAACTTTGCCTAGCTAGACCTCTAGTGTGCTATTACTTTTGCAAATACTGTAATTTCATTTACATCTAATGAAATGATATCTTTTTTTGCAAATAATAATAGTAATAGTAGTAGTAATAGTAATAGTAATAGTAATAGTAACATTAATAATAATAATATTAGTAGTTGTAGTAGTAGTAGTAGTAGTAGTCATGACAGATCCTTGCGTCCCGCAGATTTGTTGCTTTATTCGTGGGACAAGGGACGTGACATATGCGTGGATCTTATTGGGTCTTCTCCTTTGACTCAGTCCGGGCTCTCAGAATTCATGCCAGGTCGTGTTGTGGTCGACGCTGCTCGGCGCAAGTGCGCTAAGTACCGGGGCCTGTGCGCGGGGCTTGGATATGGGGTTTTGCCTTTTCCCTTTTCTTCGCTGGGGGAATTGGAGGCGGATGCTATCGGCTTGCTCAAAAGGGTTCAAAATTTTTTGATAGCATAGGATTTCAGAGCACGCGCTGCTCCATTTATTTTTACTTGGCTTAGCTTTGCTATAGCCAAGGGGGTGGGGGCCTAGATAGTATCTCGGCTGCCCACCAATTTTTTTTAAACTTCGTTCTGATTCATCAATATAATTCTCCTTCTGTAATAATAATAATAATAATAATAATAATAATAACCTCTCTCCCCTCTCTCTCTCTAGATGAAGATTCTCTCGTTCCTTACCAAACTTTTCCGATGGCTCGACGGCAACGACGGGAAGAGGGCGGGGGAGGCCACGTAAGACTCCAAAAAATGATGCGGATCACTCCTTAGGTGCTAAGGATACGGATTCTGAGGTCTCTCATGATGATTCTGAAACCTCATCGGAGGTCCAGGCGCCGGAAAAACAGAGTACAAATGTGATTAATGATTTAATTGACAGGGCTTTATAATCAGCGATGAAGCTTGGCAATCCGGCTTCGTCTAAGGGGTTACAATCCACACAGGTAGATTCGACTGTGGGGAAACAGACGGCAACTAAAGAATCACCTGTGAACGACAAAAACAGGGGAGAGTTGCAGAATGAGGTTAATCCTCCGGTTGTAACCCCTCCTGCTACTACTTGGGCTGGGCGAATGAAGAATACGAAGGCGGGAATGTGACTCTATTTTGATGAATACTGGGCTGCTTCTGAAGAGATTACGATTGAGTATGCAGATTTTGAGGACGAACTACTATTCTGAAAACATACCCTAATGGGTCATGTTATTGGGGCTCGTCCAACACAAAAAAGGTTGATGGAGTTTGCAACCACCAACTGGAATCATATCTCATTGCCGACCATACAGTATTTCAAAAAAAGGTGGTTTTCATTCCGATTTAAGAGTAAGGAGGATATGGAGGGGGTGTTGAAGAGTGGACCTTGGCAAGTAGGGCCTCATACTCTTATTCTAAAGCAATGGAGTCTGTCCTTCTCGCTTGATATGGTGAAGTTGGCGGTGGTTCCAACCTGGGTTTTGTTTCCTGATCTGGATCCATATCTGTGGACAGAATCAGTTCCTAGCAAGATGGCGAGTAAAATTGGTAAACCAATGTTTGCTGATACTACTACCATCTTCAAAGAATGTCTGTCATTTGCTCGTGTTACGATTGAAGTTGATGTCTCAAAGGACTTGCCTGATGAAGTGGTGATTAACGTTCCAATATTGGGAAAATCTGTGCAAAGAGTTACCTATGAATGGCTTCCTCATTTCTGCCATGGTTGTGGTAAATAAGGACACCTAAAAACCACTGGCAACCTTGAGAAGAGGAAGCGAAATTGGTGACTAATTAGCTCAAGTTTACTCCTGTTAAAAAAGCTGATGTAGCTGCTCCAGGAAGCAGTGACCCGGACCTTAATCTAGTCTCTAAGGGGCCAGGTGGATTAGGGAGGGCAGACATCTTGGACAGAGGAGGAATGGATACCAGTTTGAGTGTTTCAACTGGGAAATCCTTGGATGAGACACTGGATGCCCCGGACCCCAATCTGGCTTTACTTAAGCCAGGTGGATTAGGGAGGGGAAATGACGGCCTGGACCCCAACTTGAAGCCTCAGTCAGGTGGTTTAGGGGAAGGTATTGACCTTGGCCCTAAAATGGCAGAGGATTCATGTGGATTAAGGGAAGGCAATGAGGGAAACCCGGACCCCAATTCAACTCAGTTGGATGGATCAGGGAGGGTTACTGCTGAGGCTGGTCAGAATTATGCTACTACTGCAGATTTTATGCCAGTGGCTAAGAGATCAGGTGCAAAAGGATCCTTTGGTTTTCAAATGAACAAAGAGGAAAAAGTGGAGTTTTTGAAATCAAATAGATATGGCATTTTGCAAGAGAAGGAGGAAGGGATAACTGGGGATAATGATGCTTCACCTGACTCACCACAATGAAATTAGCTACCTGGAATATTAGAGGGGGGAATGAGGAAGTAAAGCAAAATGCTTTTTTAAGTCTGCTCAAGAATAATAATATAGATGCTTTGGGAGTTACTTGAAACAAGAATAAAGGAAGGTAAATCTAGAAGAATTATAGTTGGTAAATTCAAGAATTATAGTGTAGAATGCAACTATGATCATCATTATAATGGACGCATATGGCTGATTTGGAATGCAACTACAGTAAGGGTGAAAATTCTTCTCACTACTAGTCAGCTCATTCACTGCTCTATATTTCATTATGGAACTAGATGTGAGTTGTTGTTTACTGTAATATATGGGCTTGATGATGGTGAGGGAAGGAGAGCCCTTTGGAATGATCTTTGTGCCATTAAAAATTTGGGCTATTGGATCATTTCTGGGGATTTCAGTATTGTTCGAAATGTGGATGAGAAGATTAGGGGATCTCTCCCGGAGGATAATGACATGAATGATTTCAATAACTGTATTACTGATAATGGGTTGCAGGAACTTCATCACCAGGGATTTGAATTCTCCTGGACTAATAAACATGATGCTAATACTAGAATATGGTCTAGGTTAGACATGGTTTTGGTAAATGGAACTTGGATCAATTCTTTTCCAACCTCTTTTGCCTCTGCCTTGCACCCTGGAATATCTGATCATACTCCATTGGTTGTCTCAATACTAAGTGAAGATAGGGGGAAAACTAGATTTAGTTTCCTTAATTGTTGGACGCTTAGTCCTTCATATTCTGAAGTTGTGGATTCAGCGTGGAGGCAAGAAGTTAGTGGAGCGCATGGCTACCAGCTTTTTGGAAAGATGAAAAGGGTTAAGGATGCTTCGAAAAGGATGCATAGAAGCAACTTCTATAGCATACACTGCAGGATCACTGAAGTGGAAAAACAAATTGCGACCTGCCAGGCTGATTTACATCAACATCCTTTCTCCCAGAGTTATATAGACTTGGAGAAGGATTTGCTACAAAGACATAAGGTTCTGTGTGAAGCTGAAATAAGCATTCTTAGACAAAGATTAAAAAAGGATAATATTATTATGGGAGATGAATCTACTATGTTCATTCACTCTAGACTTAAAGAGAGAAGGCAGCAACAGATAATAAGGCCAATTGTGGATAGCCGTGGACAATATATAGAAGGATTGCACAATGTTGCTCAAAACTTTGTAGATTGTTATAAGGAGCTACTAAGTACTAACAAGATGGTGCAGGATATTGATTTGGCTTTGATTAAAACTAGACCCCTAGTGCATCAGGAGAAATGGGATGCCTTACTCAGGTTGCCTACAGAGGGTGAAATTAAGAAATGTGTGTTCTCTATTGGGTCGGATAGAAGTCCAGGACTTGATGGATTTTCTTCTGAATTTTTCAAAGCTTCATGGTTAACCATCAAAGGTAGTTTCTGTGCAGCTGTTCATGATTTTTTCATTAAAGGGAAAATGATAAAGCAAGCCAACACAACAATTATTTCTTTGATCCCCAAGAAGGAGGTGTGTCAATCAGTACTTGATTTCAGGCCTATTTCATGTTGTTCAGTATTCTTTAAAGCAATTAGCAAGCTTTTAGTGCTTAGAATTCAGGAGGTGCTTGAGGAGATCATAAGCCTTGAACATGTAGCTTTTGTTCCTGGGAGAAGCATCCATGCTAATATAGCTCTGTCTCAGTCCCTTATAAAGAACTATGGGAGAGCTTATATTACTCAAAGGTGCCTTATGAAGATAGATCTGCGCAAAGCGTTTGATTCCCTTCAATGGCCTTTTATAGAAAAGATGCTTCTAGCTCTCAACTTTCCCCCTAAGTTTGTTGGCTGGATCATGTCTTGCATCACTGGTTCCTGGTTTATGCTTAAGGTTAAAGGAAATGCTCAAGGGTTTTTTAAGGGAAGGAGTGGTCTCAGGCAAGGGGATCCATTATCCCCCTACCTTTTTGTCTTATGTATGGAGGTTCTTTCAAGAAGACTCAGGCAAATTAATTCACAAGCCTTGGTTTCATATCATCCCAAGTGCTACCGGGTGCATTTGAATCATCTAGTTTTTGCTGATGATCTAATGGTTTTCATAAGGGGGGACTGTCAATCAGTTGCTGCTGTTATAAAGGCTCTCACTTCTTTCTATTTGGAATCTGGACTTCATGCTAATTGTGAGAAGACCAACATATTCTTTGGTGGTGTTTCACTTGATGTGCAGAAGCTCATTTTGGCTCACTGGATTCTCTGTGGGTCATTTTCCTTGTCGATACCTTGGGCTTCCCCTTAATTCTGTCAATAATAGAAGGGGGAATATCAGGCTCTCACAATTAAAATTGGCAAATTGATTCATTGTTGGTCATCTACTTTTTTATCTTATGCGGGTAGATTGCAGCTGCTTAGTTCTGTGATTTTTGGGCTGGCAAATTATTGGTGTTCCAATGCTATATTCCCAGTTAATGTGGCTAAGAGAATAGACCAATTGAGTCTCAGATTCTTCTGGTCTGGATATGGAGAGAAGATCAGGATGGTTTTTAAGGGTTGGGGTAAAATATGTGCACCATGGAATGAGTGTGGGTTTAACATAAAGCATTTATTATATTGGAATAAGGCGCTTATGGCACGTTGGCTTTGGTTACTCATCACAGATAGGGGGGGGACTGTGGGGCAGTTGGCATAGGTATTATGTCCTGAAAACTAGAAGCATCTAGGATATTACCAAGTCTAAGAGGTTCACTGCTACATTCAATGGCATTCTGAGCGTAAGGGACAAAATTTTGCAAGGTACAGGGGGCAAGGGGGAAGCTGAAAGTTTGGTCCTTAGCTGGACTAAAGGTGCATCATACAGTGTTGGGGCTACTTATGATTGGTTTAGGCCTAAACGTCCTATAATATCTTGGTTGAAAGGCATCAAATATGCAAATATCACTCCTAAGCATCGACTTTTCATTACACTTGCAGGGTTGAAAACTTTAGCTACTCATGACAATCTAAAGAGAAGAGGTCTTCATATTGTGAGCAGATGTGTGTTATGCTCGCAAGAGGAAGAAACTTCTCTTTCACTGCTCTTTTTCATGGCAAATATGGCAACATCTCCTCTGTTGGATGCAGATAACAGGGAGGGGAAATCATCTTATAAGGGATGTTCAATGGAGTGCGCAAAGAGGGAAGCAAAGACATTGGAAACACCAATGGTATTGCAGTTGTCTTGCTGTTGCAATATACTCTATCTGGACTGAACATAATGCGCGCTTATTTGAGGAGAAGTATCATTCTATAGCTAGCATTGTTAACAAGATAAAATTTGATATTCACACTAGATTAAGGGGAAGAGGCATTGATATTAGTATCAAGAGTTTGATGTAATTGGGGAAATATAATCCTCTTAGTGGATTCTCTTTTGTAAGATTCCCATTCTTATTATTATAATAAGATGTACCTTTATTCCAAATAATAATAATAATAATAATAATTGTTAAGCGAAGTGAGAGAAAGACTTTCTCTCACTAAAACCGTTTTCTCTGTAACGTGATCGTGCTTCCATGGCTGACTCTCATGCCAAGAGAGGTCCTGGAAGACCGAGAAAAGGTCACAACATCCCTCCCATTCCTCCAGTTCCTCCGTCTGGTTCTCGCAGAGCTGAATTAGAGCATGAAGAAGATGATATAGAGCAATCGGAGACTCAGAGTGCTTCGCAACACAATACAATCAAAGACTTCATTCTTCACGCGATGAAATCATCTGGTATTCATTCTACTTCTCTTAACACTGATCATCTTATTAATGAGTCTGATAGTTATAAGGAGGATCCCCCTGTTAGTGCTGAACCTGTAATTTTGGCTAAGTCATGGTCTGGAATTGCCGGGAAGAAGCAGCAATTAGGTATGTACCTACCTTATTTTGATGATGTGATGGATGATGAGGTTCTGGACTTTAATATGGATGACTTTGAGGATGAAATCAAAGTATGGAAGAATACCTTAATGAGGAATGTTATTGGTTCAAGACCAAATTTACAAGCGATGCAAAAGTATGCTCAGGATCATTGGGGTGCGATTGGTAAGCCGGTGGTTCAGTATTTTAAGAGAGGTTGGTTCTCCTTTCGATTTGCTTCTAAGGAAGCCATGAATGAGGTGCTTAGGGGTGGACCTTGGAGAATGGGTGTATACACGTTAATACTGAAGGAGTGGTCACCTACTTTCTCGAGTGAAATGGACAGGGTTGCAAATGTTCCTATCTGTATTCTATTTCTTGATCTTATCCTTTTTTGTGGTCATACACGGTATTAGGGAAGATGGCTAGCAAGGTTGGTAAGCCTCTTTGTGCTGACTTGGCAACTACTACGAAAGCTAAGATCTCCTTTGCCAGAATTCTGGTGGAAGCGGATGTGTCAAGCTTCTCCTGGAAACCATTGCGATCTCTATGCCATACTGTGAGCATTCAGTCCAAAGGGTGCAATACGAGTGAATTCCATATTATTTTAAATGCTGTGGTAAACTTGGGCATACCATCTCCTCTTGCAAAAGGGAGAGGAAGAAGGCTGATGCTAAGATTGTAAAGGTTGCACCTGAGGTGAAGGAACCTCCGGTTCAGGCAGTGGACAAGAAAAAGGATGGTATCTTAGGAAATGACTTACAGCTTTCTTCTCAGAATTTTTCCTCTGTTAGAAAGTCTGCTAAGTGATGGGAGGATTTGTCGTGGATCCCCACCGATCAATAAAAAATCAACTAATCCTAACTGGGTAGATAGGGCAAGTCGGGTCGAATCCACGGGGACGGTAAAGAGGTGTCTAGACTAAGGTCACCCAAATACAAGACTAGGTCAACTAAGGAACAATGACTAACTAAGATGACGAATAAATCAAATAAGGAAAGAATAGGGTTAGGTCGGGTTCATAAGTGTAGTAGGATAGTTAGGAGATCGATGGTGCAAGGTTCACCTAGTTGCTAAGGATGGTCCGCGCTCTCGCGTCAAGGCCTATGTCCGCACTCTCGTGTCAAAGACAAAACCCGAATTCTTATGCAAGGTCGGTCCGCGCTCTCGCTTCTAAACCCATGTCCGCACTCTCGTGTCAAAGACTAAACCCGAAAACACAAGAATTCAATCACAAGTCGACCACAAAATGAGAAGAAAAAGACTAGCATGAGAGGAATGACCAATTCTACTCAAACAAGCAATTCAACAAACACATGGAGTGCTCAACATGTGACTAGCAACAAAAGGATCAACCTTTACCCTCAATCAAACTCTAATCATCCATAATCAACACTTAATCACCCTAATAACCCCACAAAAAGTCTACTCACACATATCTAAACAAACATTAACATTCACAAGAGAAATCCACACAAACAACAAAACATACATAATGAAACTAGTGAAAACTATAACCAAAGAACAATACAATGAACAAAGATTAAAACTTGAATGAGTAAACAAAGATAAGAGTAAAGAAGAAGGAAGATTATACCTACTAACAAGAGGACGAAAGATTGAAACTTGTATCAATAAGAAAAACCCAAAACAATCTCCCAAGGTTGTCAATCTTGGTTTAATCTTGAAGAATTCCCTTAATACAAGACTAATTACTAGGATTAACGATAAACTAAAGACTAATATACACTAATCTAAGCTAATCTCGTCTAAAGTAGTCTAGGGTTTAGTGGGTAATGAAGAACATAAGCTAAGATTACAAGAGAAAGGGTATATAGAGGGTTACAATGAGTAGGGAGATGAAACAAGTGACGCGGGTCTGTATCTGTCCCTTCCCGGTCGGGAAGGATTGGTCTCGGTCGAGAAGGACCCCTTCCCGGTCGGGAAGGCCCCCTTCTCGGTCGGGAAGGCCTCAAAACAGAACCATCTTCAATTGTGCACTCCTTCCCGATCGGGAAGGCAACATCCCGCCCGGGAAGGAGCTTGTAGGCCTCCATTATGATCTTTTCGGTCCCTCCTTGGTTCTCATGGGTTTCTCATCGATTCTCGGGTCTCGGGATTGGGTCTCGGAGGCTCGGGATCGGGTCCCAAGTCTCGGGGTCGAATCCAAGGCATCGAGTGATCGTTCCTTCGCTTTGTTGTCTCCGAAAAGTGTACGTATTGAGTCGGAATCTCTCCAAATCTTCACGAATGGTCTCGGGAACCTGAAACGAGCTAGAGGAAGCATAAGTAGCCCATAAACCGCTCCCAAGGAGCGATTCCACTAGGAAATGGGACCAAAATACAGTAAATTAGGCACTACAAACTACACTTATCAACTCCCCCACACTTAACTTTTACTCGCCCTCGAGTAAGCACAAACTAACTTCTAAACTAGCCGAGTGGGTATTAGCGCACCCTACGCCCTTTCAACTCACGTGAGAGCACCTAGAGGATAAGTGCTCTCCGCAAGGCAAGTGAGGTCTTGCGACAAAACCGTGGATGCAACCGGACACAAAAACACATAAGCAAACAAACATACAAACAAACAAACAAAAGGTTGCACCCAAAAGAAAAGAAATACCGCTTTCCTCAAACAAGCGGTGAAAAAAGCACCGATTTAGGACTCAAGGCAAGTGACAACGTTCCCGAGCTAGCAATACAAACCAAAATGGAGCAAACCCTAATAGTATGACGACAAAGCAACAAAAACGTTGGTAACTTACCTAGGTTCCTCCTAACCTTCTAAGAACGTACTACGGGACGATCGGCGGGATGGAAAAAGGATGAACCACGGTGTTAGTCGACACTGTAGGTAAGTGAGACCCCGCCCCCTTTAGCAATGAGCCAAGAGGGTCGTCCCATGTCCGAAACCGCCTAACTAGTCCAAGTAAAAAGGTGAAAATATTTGCAAAGTGAAGGAAGACCGACCTTTGCCGCTATCATCCTTCCTATGGACTCGGTCCTTTGGTAGGCTCTTCACGGCAAAAGTCGGAAAAAGGCTTATTTTTTTGGGGTTAGGATCTTTTTGTGAGACGATTTTATTTTGGCATTTTCTCTTTTCTTTTGCATTCTTGCTTTGTATGTTGCCATGCCATTTCTTTTTCTTCTTTTCTATTTTCTTTTTGGCTTTTTGTGCCTTTTCTTTTTCTTCAATCTTTCTTTCTTTCATTTTCTTTCATTTTCTTTTCTTTGCCCTTTTGGCTTGATTTGAATGATAGGCATTTCTTTTTGCATCAAGAAAGACGATTTCAACAATTTGCAACTTTATTGTGTGGAAATGTGTAGGAGGTAGGGAAATGGGAGAGTAGGGGGCGCGCTTTCCCTCTTCAAACCCACAAAAAAAGGGGGGAAACTTGGACTAATCAAACAATCCCGAACACAGTTACCTAAGGGACGGGACTCGGCAACCAAGGCCTTTTCACACCGTGGGTGGTCATAATGGTCAAAAGTGCAAATCCCGTAGTAAATCCCTAGTAAGCTAGGTGGACTCAAGGTAAAGGACCAACGAAATCATTGATTTAGGGTCATTCTACTAGACTAAAGTCCAAGACTCGATTTATACTACTAGAAAGGGAAAGTAAACACTTGCACACTAGCCTCTAAACCGGGTTTTCGAAAACCTTTTTACACACAAGACACAACTACACACACAACACAAAGACATGACGAAAATGAAAGAATGAAAAAGAGACAAAAGATAACAAAACAAAACAAGGAGAAACAAACACATAAACGAAAGAAACACCACCCCAAACATCCAAACAAGCGTCCAAATCAACCGCAAACTTTACAAAGCTCCACTCGAGCACAACACATCAAAAACCTTCTCCAAACTTCACAAGAAATAAAGAGGGAAAAGGGATAGAAGATGTTACCGGATGTCTTGAAAGCTTTCCAAAACTAATGGTGATTAAGCAACCTATAAGGAAAAGGGAGGCAAAACACACACAACAAAACAAATATACGACACAACGACGCAAAAGTAAAACACACGAAAAGGAAAAATCTTTTTGATTTTTATGAAAATTTTTCAAATTTTTAGGATTTTTAAAGATTTTTCGGAAAAAACTACGAAAATAAAACTAACTACGATAGAATATCGCTCCCCCACACTTAAACCGAGCAATGTCCTCATGCTCGATCGTAGTGTGCGGAGAGACAAAAGGAAATAAAAGAAACTACGAAAATAAAGCTAAAAATCAAAAACGAAGATGAAGAAAAGGGTAGAATGTGTCCGGCCGGGGTGTAGTCAAGTCACCATGGGCCGAGACAAGAAAAGATATGGATGGGGGAAGAAATAAAAAGAAAGAAATAAAAGGAAATGGGAGGGGAGGACTAGGTTTAATCAAGTCACCTAGCCCGGATTCCGCCCAAATCCGACTAAATCCTAAAAAAGGGTGAAAACCTTGTAAAATTTGAATTTTTCGATTGACTCTCGACGTAGTCACGTCATCGAGAGTCGGGAACAACCATATAAGGCCTCGAAGGCCACCAAGACACCTTGACTCAAGGGGAAGGGGGCAAACAAGAGAAAACAAGCAATAATAGACGGAAAAGAAAGGATAGTTGCCGTACCCATCGGTTAGCAACTCACTCGCTCCATCGTCTCAATGGTCAATATAAGCACTTTGCTTGTCGTCATCATTGTCATCCCGCTTCCAATTTGAAAGTATCGCATGGTTGAGGTAGTAATGGTGTGAAGGGGTGAGATTTTATGTGGGGCTCGGTGTAAAGTGAAGAGGAAATAAAGTGATGGCATGTAAATAAAGCGTAAGGGTCGTATGATAGGAACAAGGAGAAGAAGGGAGGTTGGGAAGGGGTGTACAATGGTTGGGTGGACTCAAATGACAAAGAAGAGGCACAAGGGGGAGTAGGGGGCCATCCCGGTCGGGATGGGTGGTCCCGGTTGGGATGACATACCCGTCCCGGTCGGGAAGCTCTCGTCCCGATCGGGATGGCACTCCAGTAAACCCAAAATATGGTACCCTCATCCCGATCGGGATGGATCCATCCCGGTCGGGATGCTTCATCCTTCCCGGTCGGGATGACTTCTTCCCGGTTGGGACGCTCTCTTCGTGGCTTCCAAAACCCCAAAAGCTATTCAAAGCTTCAAAAACCCGTTCCCTTGCTCACAATCCATGCTCTATCGATAACCATTCCTCTCTAGGAGTCATCTTCACTTCACCTATCACAATAAACTCAAATACAACATCAAATTCTCTCCCTCACAACGCTCATCAACAATCCAAATAACAAGAATAACACAAAACAAAGAGTCATAGGAACAAAATCACAATAAACATAATCACAAACACAAAGCTAAAGAGAAGAGAGGTAGGGGAATGTACAACATGACGGTTCTTAAGGAACTCCGTCAAACCGAGGATGGTGGACTCTCATTCTTCAACCATAGCCCTCAAGGGCATGGAGGAGCAAGTCGAACGCACTACCGACATCATAGAGACGGCCCAAAGAGTGCTCGAGCCTAGCAATCCGCCACGGCCTCCAAGGTGGAGGCAAGAAGTAGAAATCCATCGACCCAACGTCAGCTTGCATGCTGTCTCCGGGGTCTATCCATCCTACAAGCCTTACCGATCTCTTCCTCCCTAAGCATCGTCTCCTAGCACAACCAAGGCTCAAAATTCTAGCACAAGTGTCGAAAGGGAGCTTAACCCTCTTCTTATCATCAA
The DNA here is from genome assembly GCA_958450325.1 of Agrostemma githago. NCBI lineage: Eukaryota > Viridiplantae > Streptophyta > Magnoliopsida > Caryophyllales > Caryophyllaceae > Agrostemma > Agrostemma githago. The sequence goes on along the minus strand of OY288239.1, from coordinate 24,101,314 downwards.
GCAAACCCAAGTCATCAACAAGTTCCGACCCATTATCTTCCAATCCTAAAACATCGTTCTTCCCCACATCATCAATAAGAAGAGATTTGAAACTCAAGCAAGCGGTTTCAACCTCCTCTAAACCAAGATCCAAATTACATACAAGGGGTTCACAATGCTTCATTAGATTGTCACATATGGGCGACTTGATTTCTTCATTAATGTCCCATGACTTCACAACACTAATAACCTCAATCAACTCATCCCAATGTTCAACATCCTCCACAATATTCTCGCAAGAAGCGGCATGAAGCTCAAGAGGAGAGCAAGCGGTGGGGATTGAAGGTTCAACAAGTATAGAGGGGGTAAACTCTTGACTCTTCTTTATTATAACGGTGTTTTCATCAATGGAACTCTTCAAATTCCCACTATCCTCACCCAATTCTTCACCAAAAACTTCTCCATCAAGGATTATCTCTTCTTTCGCCTCTTCAAGGGAAATTTCGCTACCAAAAGGACCATCATCGGCGGCTTCGTGATTAGGTTGATCCCTTTGCTCAAGTGAGCACCCTTCATCGAGTTGCAATGTTCGGGATAAGAGCATTACGGTTTTCACCGATAACGCATTTAATCGAGCATCCATCGCCTCGGCTTCCCTTTGATATTGGGCCAAGAATTTTTGCATTTGAATGGCCATTTCTTGTTGGCTCCTTTGAAATTGGAGAAATGATTGATATAACTCCAAGTTGGGCGTTCGGTGGTCATTGGGGTTTTGGAGTGCTACTTGGTAGTGAGGTTGAGGTGATTGGTGATACGGTGGGTTTTGGGGAAATTGGCTTCCATATCCTTGAAGCTCATACCCACGGGTTTCTTGATTACCAAATGAAGCTTGGTGGTAGTTCAGAAACATCATGGCATAGTCCCTATTCATGGAGAAAGAGGAGTAGCTTGTTGCGGCTTCTATGGGTGGGGAGTTTAGATCAAACCTCATGCTATACTCGAAAATCGTGGCTCGTACCCGGTTGGGAACCTCTCAATCTAGCAACCGTCCGTTAAAGCGGCTCTAAGTTGTAAAGAAGAAGATGGTAACCACCTCTAGGCACAAACTGTAGACTAAGTGCAAACGTGAGAATTCTAGTGCTTTTTGGGCACTAGACAAGAAGGAAATAAACTTCGCACACACAAGAAGCAAAAGAAAACACAAAGAAAAAAGAATACACAAAAACAAAAGACAAAGTCAAGTAAATAGGAAAACAAAGTCTAAACTAGCACCGTCCCCGACAACGGCGCCAAATTAATGGGAGGGATTTGTCGTGGATCCCCACCGATCAATAAAAAAACCAACTATTCCTAACTGGGTAGATAGGGCAAGTCGGGTCGAATCCACGGGGACGGTATGAGGTGTCTAGACTAAGGTCACCCAAATACAAGACTAGGTCGACTAAGGAACAATGACTAACTAAGATGACGAATAAGTCAAATAAGGAAAGAATAGGGTTAGGTCGGGTTCATAAGTGTAGTAGGATAGTTAGGAGATCGATGGTGCAAGGTTCACCTAGTTGCTAAGGATGGTCCGCGCTCTCGCGTCAAGGCCTATGTCCGCACTCTCGTGTCAAAGACAAAACCCGAATTCTTATGCAAGGTCGGTCCGCGCTCTCACTTCTAAACCCAAGTCCGCACTCTCGTGTCAAAGACTAAACCCGAAAACACAAGAATTTAATCACAAGTCGACCACAAAATGAGAAGAAGAAGACTAGCATGAGAGGATTGGCCAATTCTACTCAAACAAGCAATTCAACAAACACATGGAGTGCTCAACATGTGACTAGCAACAAAAGGATCAACCTTTACCCTCAATCAAACCCTAATCATTCATAATCAACACTTAATCACCCTACTAACCCCACAAAAAGTCTACTCACACATATCTAAACAAACATTAACATTCACAAGAGAAATCCACACAAACAACAAAACATACATAATGAAACTAGTGAAAACTATGAACAAAGAACAATACAATGAACAAAGATTAAAACTTGAATGAATAAACAAATATATGAGTAAAGAAGAAGGAAGATTAAACCTACTAACAAGAGGACGAAAGATTGAAACTTGTATCAATAAGAAAACCCCAAAACAATCTCCCAAGGTTGTCAATCTTGGTTGAATCTTGAATAATTCCCTTAATACAAGACTAATTACTAGGATTAAAGATAAACTAAAGAATAATCTACACTAATCTAAGCTAATCTCGTCTAAAGTAGTCTAGGGTTTAGTGGGTAATGAAGAACATAAGCTAAGATTACAAGAGGAAAGGTATATATAGGGTTACAATGAGTAGGGAGATGAAACAAGTGACGCAGGTCTGTATCTGACCCTTCCCGGTCGGGAAGGATTGGTCTCGGTCGGGAAGGACCCCTTACCGGTCGGGAAGGCCCCCTTCTCGGTCGGGAAGGCCTGAAAACAGAACCATCTTCAATTGTGCACTCCTTCCCGATCGGGAAGGCATCATCTCGCCCGGGAAGGAGCTTGTAGGCCTCCATTATGATCTTTTTGGTCCCTCCTTGGTTCTCATAGGTTTCTCATCGATTCTCGGGTCTCGGGATCGGGTCTCGAAGGTTCTGGATTGGGTCCCAAGGTCTCGGGGTCGAATCCAAGGCATCGAGTGATCGTTCCTTCACTTCGTTGGCTCCAAAAAGTGTACGTATTGAGTTGGAATCGCTCCAACTCTTCACGAATGGTCTCGGGAATCTGAAACGAGCTAGAGGAAGCATAAGTAGCCCATAAACCGCTCCCAAGGAGCGATCCCGCAAGGAAATGGGACCAAAATACAGTAAATTAGGCACTACAAACTACACTTATCACTAAGAGAGCTTCTCCTAATGTTGTAAGGGAGCCAATAGTCCTGGAGAATGGTTTCCAAGTTTTAATGAATGATCAAGGAGAGTTCCCTGAGATTGGTGATGATTCTGTGGCTGTTTTTAGCGAGATTTTGGAGGACATTGAGGCTCTCCTTCCTGATAAAAACAATGGAGGTAGTTTCCTGGAATGTTAGGGGTTTTAATGTCCCAATAAAACATAGTGAAGTTCGTGATTTTCTTAATGTGAATAAGCCGAATATCATGGCAATCCTTGAAACTCGAGTTAAAGAAAATAAGGCTTCCAAAATACTTAGAGGCAACTTTCCGAATTGGTCTGTTATACATAATTATACTAGTCATAATAATGGGAGAATTTGGATATTATTCAATCCTTCCACGATTTCTTTTGTGGTTTCTGGTATGTCTGCACAACAGGTCACTGGGGTAGTGCAACATTATCAATCAAATGCTATGTTTCAATTGAGTGCAATATATGGGTTTAATAAGGGCTTGGAGAGACTTAAGCTTTGGAATGAACTTGGTGCTCTCACAACTAGTTTACCGTGGATAGCTCTTGGATATTTTAATATAATTCGATGTCCTGAAGAAAAGATTGGGGCAAATCCTCCTGATTTTCAGGACATTTGGTAATTCAATCAGTGTCTATTGAAATGTAAAATGGATGATATGCAAAGTTCGGGAGGTATCCTAACTTGGACGAATAAAAGAGATTCTGACTCTCGAATTTGGTCTAAGCTGAATAGGGTGGTGATTAATCCTAAATGGTCTCAAGTATTTCCTACTTCTTCCGCCATATTTTGTGAGCAAGGAGTCTCAGATCACTCACTTATTTTGGTGACTGTTTCGGCTGATTTGCCTAATAAGAAACGGTTTAGTTTTTTAAACTGTTGTATTGAACATCCAAAATATCTGGAGACAGTTGAGTATGCTTAGGATGTTAGAGTTGCAGGCTCTCCTATGTATAGGCTCTTCCAGAAACTGAAGCAGGTCCGCTATGGGTTATCAAAGCTTCACCTTGCCGAATACACTAATTTAGCCTTGAAAGTTAAGGAGGCGAAGACAGTTTTACTAGCCTGTCAAAGGCAGATCTTAGGCGCGCCTCTCTCTGAGCAGCTACAGGCACAAGAGAGAGTCCTACTTGATAACTACATGAAGCTTAAAAAGACTGAATTAGGAATGCTTAAACAGAAGGCAAAAATTAAACACATTCAGATGGCTGATTGCTCATCATAATATTTCTATGCGAAGGTCGCGGAGAGAAAATGTCAGCAAAATATAAGTGCAATTAAGGATGTGGATGGTGTAAATAGAACCGGTTCTTCTGCAGTTTCTGAGGCCTTTCATGGGTATTATATCAGGCTTCTTGGTAATGATACTCAAACCAAGAGCATCAATATAGCTGCCAATGTGCTTCTTGCAGATGTCATTAGCTCCCTCACTGCTGCTATAACTGCTGCTGAAATTACAAGTGCGGTTTTTAGCATGGATGACAACAGTAGTCCTGGATTAGACGGATTTTCTGTTGGTTTCTTCAAATCTTCTTGGGGGATTATCAGTAGTGACTTATGTGCTGCTGTTCTTAGTTTCTTCAAGAGTGGAACAATGTCTAAAAAAGCTAACACTACCCTTGTTTCCCTCTTCCCTAAGAAGAAAGATGTAGGATCTTTGGTGGATTATAGACCGATTTCTTGTTGTACGGTCATGTATAAAACTATTGCTAAGATTCTTGCGAATAGGTTGAAGAAAATTCTTCCCTCTCTTGTGGGAGATGAACAAGATGCATTTATCTCGGATAGAAACTTATTTGATAATACCATATTGTCACAAGCTTTGATGAAGGGCACCAGCAGAATGTTCTCAAACCCTCGGTGCCTTATCACAGTCGACATCCGTAAGGCTTTTGACTATCTCTAGTGGTCTTTTATTCGTCAAATGCTTGAGATTATGGGTATTCCTGATCTGTTTATTAAATGGATAATGGGTTGTATTCAAAATCCATGGTATACATTCAAAATCAATGGTGGAGTTTTTGGGTTTTTTCAAGGTAAGAGTGGAATTCGTCAAGGGGACCCCCTCCCACCATATATCTTCGTATTAAGCATGGAAATTCTCTCGAAAGGCTTACGGACTCTCTGCAAAATTCCTCAGGTTTCACCCCATCCCAAATGCGGGAGGCTCAACTTGACTCATCTAACCTCTGCGGATGACCTAATGATTTTTGTGAGAGGTGACCTCCCCTCAATTCTCAATTGTAATAAGATTTTTGATTCATTTGCTCAGATGTCAGGGCTTGCAGCTAATGTCGACAAAACCAATATATACTTTGGTGGAGTAAATCAGCATGTGCAGCAGCTTATACTGGCTCAGACAGGGTTTGTCGCTGGTACATTCCCGTTCAGATATTTAGGGATTCCGCTGTCAGATTCTAGACTAAGTATTGATATGTTCTCCCCTCTTTTGATTAAGATTCAATGCTCAATTCTTCACTGGTCTACAAAGTTTCTCTCTTATCCAGGCAAAGCCCAATTACTTAATTCAGTGGTCTTTGGTCTAGACAATTTCTGGTGCTCGAGTTTATTGCTCCCTGTGGCGATACTAAAACAGATAAATAAGATGTCCAAAGACTTCTTTTGGGGGATAGGGACTGGTGAGCGTAGGCTGGTTTTCAAGAAATGGAATGAACTGTGTTCTCCATGGGACGCAGGTGGAGCAAACATCAAGTATCTTCAGACCTGGAACCAGGCTCTTCTCGCTAAATGGTTATGGGTTTTCTCTAGACCGCATTCTAGCTTTTAGGGTAAGTGGTGTAGGGAGTACATCTTGGGTACACACACAATCTGGGATATTAAGGTTAAGGAATACCACCCAGTGAGCTTTAAGCACTGTCTTAAAGTTAGATATATGCTGATTCAGAGATTAGGGTCTGCTGATTTTGCTCAGAAATTCATTCAGAAATGTGTCAGTAACTCGGTGTTCAAAGTAAAGAAGGCATACGATGTATTACGACAGACGGAGAGGAAGCGTTAAAACTCAACTCTATCATCTAATGTCCTTATACCAAGCCATAAGATGATTCTATCTTTTGCCATTCTGCAGAAATTGGCCACGACTGATCAGTTCTGCAAAAGAGGATTTCAGATGGTTAATCGCTGTAGTCTATGTGAAAATGCTTTGGAAAATCACCCTCACCTATTCTTCAAATGACAGTTTTTAAGGGAAGTTTGGAAGTGTGTTCTACAATGGTTGCATTTAAAGATGTCTGATTTTAGTCTACTCAAGAAACTGCGTTAGATGTTGGCAGCATGCAAACGAAGACATTGGAAGATGAATTGGCTCAAAGTCAGTTTTGCGGCCACCATTTATACCCTATGGAAGGAGCGAAACAAGCGTATTTTTGTTGACAAGAAAGCAACGGTTGAGGCTATATTTTCACAGATTAAATTTTTGGTTATTAGTAGGTTCGCAAATTATAGAGATAGTAAGAAATTGTCTAGAGTCATTGAGGCAATGGATGCCTAAAGAGACGAAATGCTCTAGTGTGGTAGTTTTTGCAATGTTGTAATTTCTTTCACAATGAAATGAAATGATATCTTCCTTGCAAAAAAAAATAAAATAATAATAACAATAACAATAACAATAACAATAACAACAACAACAACAACATAAATAATAATAATAATAAGATGCAGGCACGCTGCACGGCGATCGGGTATGGTTTCTTACCTTTCTCCTTCTCCTCTCTCGGCGAGCTCGACACGGATGATGTTTCTCCGCTCCAGCGGATTTGGAAATTCGCTTTATCACAAGATGCTGGAGCGCGTGCCGCAGTTCATATTTTCACTAGAATTAGCTTTGCAATCGCTAAGGGAGTGGGGGCCCAGATAGTATCTCGGCTTCCCTCTAACTTCCTATAATTTGTTCTGGTGTTTAACGCAAGTTCCGTTTTTAATAATAATAATAATAATAATAATAATAATAATAATAATAATAATAATAATAATAATAATAATAATAATAATAATAATAATAATAATAATAATAATAATAATAATAATAATAATAATAATAATAATAATAATAATAATAATAATAATAATAATAATAATAATAATAATAATAATAATAATAATAATAATAATAATAATAATAATAATAATAATAATAATAATAATAATAATAATAATAATAATAATAATAATAATAATAATAATAATAATAATAATAATAATAATAATAATAATAATAATAATAATAATAATAATAATAATAATAATAATAATAATAATAATAATAATAATAATAATAATAATAATAATAATAATAATAATAATAATAATAATAATAATAATAATAATAATAATAATAATAATAATAATAATAATAATAATAATAATAATAATAATAATAATAATAATAATAATAATAATAATAATAATAATAATAATAATAATAATAATAATAATAATAATAATAATAATAATAATAATAATAATAATAATAATAATAATAATAATAATAATAATAATAATAATAATAATAATAATAATAATAATAATAATAATAATAATAATAATAATAATAATAATAATAATAATAATAATAATAATAATAATAATAATAATAATAATAATAATAATAATAATAATAATAATAATAATAATAATAATAATAATAATAATAATAATAATAATAATAATAATAATAATAATAATAATAATAATAATAATAATAATAATAATAATAATAATAATAATAATAATAATAATAATAATAATAATAATAATAATAATAATAATAATAATAATAATAATAATAATAATAATAATAATAATAATAATAATAATAATAATAATAATAATAATAATAATAATAATAATAATAATAATAATAATAATAATAATAATAATAATAATAATAATAATAATAATAATAATAATAATAATAATAATAATAATAATAATAATAATAATAATAATAATAATAATAATAATAATAATAATAATAATAATAATAATAATAATAATAATAATAATAATAATAATAATAATAATAATAATAATAATAATAATAATAATAATAATAATAATAATAATAATAATAATAATAATAATAATAATAATAATAATAATAATAATAATAATAATAATAATAATAATAATAATAATAATAATAATAATAATAATAATAATAATAATAATAATAATAATAATAATAATAATAATAATAATAATAATAATAATAATAATAATAATAATAATAATAATAATAATAATAATAATAATAATAATAATAATAATAATAATAATAATAATAATAATAATAATAATAATAATAATAATAATAATAATAATAATAATAATAATAATAATAATAATAATAATAATAATAATAATAATAATAATAATAATAATAATAATAATAATAATAATAATAATAATAATAATAATAATAATAATAATAATAATAATAATAATAATAATAATAATAATAATAATAATAATAATAATAATAATAATAATAATAATAATAATAATAATAATAATAATAATAATAATAATAATAATAATAATAATAATAATAATAATAATAATAATAATAATAATAATAATAACGGAAATTTCCCATGGTACCCCCAAACTATGTCACATTACACATGGTACACTCGATTTTAAGTTTGTTCCCATGGAACCCTTAAGTTAACAATTAACCACTGACACACTCAAGCATTAATCAATGACACACACTTACTCACTCATTTAATCACTCAAGCATTAATCATTTAATCCCAACCTTTTCACCTTCATCTTTCATCTTCTTCATTTTATGAAAAAAAATGGCAAAATCAAACTTCATCCCCATAACCTAGCTCGATCATCCTTCAACATCAACCTAATCCAATAAGCAAGTTCTATCCCAAGTGATTAAAATCGTTTCTTCCAATAAGCAAGGTAAATACTACGAACTCTCTAAAAAATTTTCGTATTTCTGTGATTAAAGCTTCGTACATCTTCTTCTATGCTATTAGGTGATTGTACTATGGTTTATATCCATACATCTTATAGGTTTAGTCTATAAATTTTGATTTCGAATTCTAATTAAATTAGGGTTTCAGATTATATGTTTCAATTAGGGTTTTGTATGAGTAAAAAATTTCAGTTCTCAATCTAATGCTATGTTCTGGTGAAACTAGATTGAATTTTAATCTAATATTGTTCATTAAAATGGGGGTTAAATTGGATATTATACTTTGTGAGAAGTTGAGGTATAGAGCAGAGTTGAGATCAAGTGGACGAGTCATTGATGGAAGAAGCAAAACAAATACTTTTTGCGAAACTGGATATGATACTCTGCTCTATACAAAATTAGGGTTTATGTTCAATTGCGAATGTTTATGAAATTTTCTTGGTTTGCATTTAAATACTCCGTACTTTGTTTAGTTGTCAATTTTCCTATATGCATCATGACTATTGAATATTTCTGTTGTGTTATACATTTCAATTATGTTATATTTCAATGTGTTATGTTCTTATTATCGTTGTGTTCAATGAATTCTCATTTATTGTTGATGTTTGTGTACATCCAGAATGTCAGCTAAAATATGGATTGAATTTCAATATGACGGAAAGTGTTTCGATTATTCTGTGAACGACGTTGACTTGATGTAATTACTGGACGTAATTGGTGACCTTGATGGGGTGTCTTCGAAGCAAAATGTTCTTATACCCGAGGTTTATAATCTGTACTATAAAGGTGCACGGGGTAAGAAGATGTACATAAAGAGTGACGAAGACCTGATGAGTATGTTTGCATATTTTGATGGTATAGAAACCATTAAGGTTTGGTTTAAGAGGACAAACAAACCCATGAAAGTGTTCCAAACGGTTGCTGATCAACTAAAGAAATCATGGCTAGAGAAAGAAAAAAAATCATGGAGCCTCAACAACCAACACTTAGGTAAGTCCCTTCTAATTTTGAATGTTAAATTTGTCATGTTATTTACGGTTGAATGTTATATTGGCAGAATATTATTAGTTTCGTATCTTCTTTCAATTTCAGAGTCAAGCTAAGGAAGAGAAGGAGAAGGCTTGTTTATCTTTTGTGTATGGTTTAGCTAGGGGTATATATTTTGCACAGGTCTCTTATTATACCACCAATCCACCATACTTGGTCTTAGAATATGAATAATCTCGTATGTGGTACGTATATTTTGCACAGGTGTTGCTCCTATATTTTGGGTAATTTGGTACGTAAACTCTCTTTTGGTGATTTGCTTATCACACAAACAATTATTTCGTCGATGTTGTTCCCTTTTTAGTTCGTTTGTTTAACGAACATATCAATGTGATGGTGGGAATATATTAGTAGTAATCTTATTTCATTGCATTAGGCTTGCTTTCCATACATATTACATTTTGTTCATAACAACATAAAGTAGACTAAAGTACATGACCGAACCAATTATATGATGCTTAGACGATTTAGCAACTTCGACGTAGAATCTATCTTTCTATTGATGTCACAAATTATTTCCATTTGTTTCTTCATCTTTTCTTCAAATCTTGTTGAATGGACACTTGATCAACTAAATCCATTGTGTTGATATTTGTAACTTCTTCTGTTCTTCCTTTGCACCATTGAAACCATCCACATTCATCACATTTATAGTATAGCTTAAATGGATTTGTAGCAGTTGATTCGGATGCTCGAATATTTTCTCTTCTATTGCATCTTACGCATGTTTTGTTTTCCACTTGAACTCCTCTTAGAGTTGAACTTGAATGTGAAACCGGCATTATTGGAAGTTTGATTTGTGTGGCTTTTTTTGTTCATATTCTGTCAAAATAGAAAGGGGTGTGCATTTATAAGCATTTGTGTAAGGCTAGTTCAATAATCTAGCTGTTACTTTGCTTCAAAGAGTCGCCCATGTGCTTTCAGGGATACCATGTGCATGTGAACAAAAATGTAACTTTAGGGGTACTATGGAAACAACCATCAAACCTTAGGGGTACCATGGGAACACCTCTCTTTATGCTAAGGATTCTGAAAAGCAGTCGTTGAGGGATGTAATTAATTTTTCCTCCCAAAATTAATTAACACTTAATGATGCAACTCTTAAGCATTATTTAACGGCGTGATGACAGAAAATGGGATGTGGGCAAATCGGGAACTAAACTATAAAACTCAAGGTTACCATGGGAACAAACTTAAAAGCGGGCGTACCATGTGTAATGTGACATAGTTCGGGGGTACCATGGTACTTTTTCCTAATAATAATAATAATAATGATAATAATAATGATAATAATAATGATAATAATAATGATAATAATCATGATAATAATCATGATAATAATCATGATAATAATCATGATAATAATCATGATAATAATCATGATAATAATAATCATAATAATAATCATAATAATCATCATCATAATAATAATAATCATAATAATAATAATCATAATAATAATAATAATAATAATAATAATAATAATAATAATAATAATAATAATAATAATAATAATAATAATAATAATAATAATAATAATAATAATAATAATAATAATAATAATAATAATAATAATAATAATAATGTTCCGGTTACGGAAACGATCTACCCGGCCTAGAATCCGGGTATTGTAATTGAATTGATGATGAATAATTAGTCGCTTGATTCTCTTGATCTCCCCTTCCTCTCACTCTTGGGATCGGACTTTCCCGGCGGAAAATGGCCTGCTCCCTGCACAATAAACGCACAGGGCCTCGGAGGTTGTCCGAGGAAACCCTCTCCGATGCCTAAGTCAGTCCGTGAAATGCCTTGACGAACCTAGCTCGTGAGGAACTAGGCGGCGTTTTAAGAGTAAGAGTCTAGAGAGAGAAAATCCCACCCCTTTCATGTGGGAAATGAAGAGGTATTTACACCTTCCCACAAGAGAGAGAAGAGGAAGAGGAATGGTTGGATGGGAAAGTGACAAGTGGCGGCTTCTCATCCATCCATCCCCAATTACCTTAGGCAAAATGACGAGAGGGCCCCTGGGATCCCGGCCCTGTTGGCCAGGGACCTTTCCAGGGCAGACAGTCTCCAGGCAGGGGCTGCTAAGCTCTGGCAGGCTGGGTTGGGCTGCGCTCTCAGCGGCCGACGGCCAGACTTTAGCGCTTTCATGCTTTGCTCTTGGTCCCTGCTGGGGGCTTGTCTTTCAACTCTCTGACAGGAATCGTCTCGGGGCCTGCATAGCAGGCGATCAATTGACAGGCGGCCCACCCCCAATCAATTGGCCCTCGTCAGTAGGAGGGAAGTGAGACTTCTCCTCTGCTGACGACTCTTGCTTGGAGGGGGGTTGACTTCCAGGTCTGTCGCAGCATTTAATGCTTCGCGCCTTCCCAATGGAACTTTGTACTGTTCCTGTCAGGAATGCAAAGAGGCAGGAGCTCTTTCGTAATGATTGCCCTTTTCTTCTGGACGGATTTTGGGGAACCGTGAGAAGTTCCTGATTGGTGGCTCTCCTCCCAGGGTGGTTGGAGCGCTCATTAATGCGGAGTTTTCCTTGGTATAAAATCTTTAGCTTCCTTGCTCATTTGCACTTCGTTTCTCCTTCAATCTCTTCCATTTTCCTCATTCTGAACATGACTTGGATCAAGAAAAGTGTAGTTCGCCGCAGAGTCAAACATGTTTCCTTCATCTTCAGAGGGTTCTGGAGGCTTAGATATGCACGGGTCGCCTATCTAGCTGTTCGTCGGAGCCGGCGTTCACGACTTCGCCTTCGCCGGAGGGGTCGGAAGGCCTCTATCAGGATGGGCAAACGCCCTAGGAGGTCCTCCCCTCCTGCTGCGCCTAGATTTAGGCGGTGCCCCCAGGGAGGGGGCTGCTACGATAGGGGGTGCCATGAGTGTTTTCCATGGCTGCACCCTGAACAATTTGGCCCTAACTCCGACACCGATTCCTCCCTGGAATCGGGCCCTTCTTCGCCTGTAAAGAAAACAGGCTGTCGCACTTGCGACGAGTCCCGAGCTGTCCCTTTTGGAAGGGATTGGGAAGACAGTAGCCATGATTCTGACGATAGTGAAGGTCTCGGCTGCCTGAGCGATAGGGACGAGGACGGGGCTTCAACTGACCCCTTTCAGGGTTCCCCAAGTTGGGACTGGGGTTCGGCTCTCGGGAGTCCAGGTAGTCCTGGAGATTATTCTCCAGATTTGGGGGACGACTAGGCCTGCGTGGCAGGGCTTTTAATTTCTGTCAGGCTGGAACTTTTCCGAGCCTTATGTAACTTTTCTTTCATGCCTGTCTCACGATGTATCCTCCCCTTGCGGGGTTTTCAATGAAATGAATATTTTGCGTATTTTTTTTTTTTTTTTTTTTTTGAATGAGGTCATTGATTGACCTTTCTCTCTGACGTTTCTGTTTACCGAGGCTCTTTTTGAAAAAGGTGAGCAGTCAGTGTTCAGCGTGTGACACGTGGAAGGTCTTCGCAGGTTTTGTCAGGGATTCCACCTTTCGAACTTCTTTGGGCTTTTATATAAACCCATTTCCCCCTTCATTCTCTTCTTTTACTCTTCTCAACATTTTCACTTCCTATAACACTTCTTGAATTCCCTTCATTGATCGAGCGTTTCTTTCTTTGAGGAGCAAGGATCATCTCTCGTCGCCATCTTTGACAACTTCACCGGCGTTTTTTAGGTTAGAACTTTTTTTTGAATCTTTCGCCTCTTTTCTTCCCTTCTATAGCCTAAATGTCGCGAGCCCGCCCCCTTTCCCTCAATTCTCTGCTCGGAGGAACTAGCGGCGGCGACGATGGTCGTCGTGACGTAGCTTCTTCCTCCGGGGTTGGCCCCCGGGAGGGAGACGATCACAGGGGAGAGGGTGCTGAGTCACCCGTCCCGGCTCCCTTCGACGTGATTGATTCTGATGACGAAGCCCTGGAGGTGGACCCTGCCAGGGTGGCCGGTCCTCTCATCCGCAGGGAGAGAGGGAGGACCTACTTTCTAGACAAAGAAAAGTACGTGATTCCCTTACAGACCTATCCCGAGGCTAAAAATAGGGACCTGATCTTGGAAGGTGACGCGTCTAAGGCCATCGAGCAGTTTTATAATTTTGGGGAGGGGTATACTGTGGTGATCCCTGGGGAGAGAGACACAGTGTGTTGTCCCCCAGATGGTTGTGTAGCTGTCTTTCATAAGGCCCTAGAATTCGGCCTGCGATTCCCGTTGCATCCCTTCCTGGAGGATACTTTCAGGAGGATGAACGTCGCCATTGCCCAGTTAACTGCGACGGCTATTAGAGCATTAGTGGCCTATACTTGGACATGTTTATTCAATGGCGAGGGGCCATATATTGACGCCCTTCGTTTCATGGTTGGCCTCCAAATGGTGTCTTCATCTGGGGGAGATGGCTCCCCTGGTTACTGGTCTCTGCTGAGACAGAAAAAGTACGCCCTGGTATGGCCACCCATGAGCAGTCTCAAAGACTGGAAAAACAATTTCATATACGTCCATAGTGCGTCGGGGTGGAAAATTCCTAGACATTTTAGGAATCATGTTCATACTCGCATGGAGACGCGCGAGGAATATCATCCTCGTGTTGGGGGAAAGGCTCTGGAAGTCAGGCTGAGCCATAAGGAGAAGATTTTGATAGAAAAGTTTGAGATCGTGTCGGATAAACATGGGAACTTTTGCCCTGTTTTTTGGCTCCCTCACGCGGAGCTTATCACCACTGACGAGTACCTGCTTCCCATGGGCCTGATTCGTGGCCTTGAAGGTAGTTCTAGGATTTCCTTGTTGTCGCGATTTTCCAGGGATTTTATTTCTCCCTGCTTTCTAAATGACCGCCTCTCCTTTTCTGCAGATTCCTACTCTTGGAGCTGGACCAAGAAGCAGGTCAGGAGGTTAGGCTTGAGCGAGGAATTGCACGTTCTTTCAAAGCGTCCTTCTCTTCCGCCAAACTTTAAGAAAGGAAGTAAGGCCTTGATGAAGCTTGTGAAGGACTTCGCTGCAGGTCGAAGATTGCCTCTCCCCCCCCCCCCCCGGCTGCCCTCGTTGAAGCCGGCGACTCCTACTCCCAGTATTCATGAGGGGGAGGCGGAGGTTACTTCAGGGGCTACTCCTTCTCCTGGCCAAAAACAGGGCGCTTCTTCAGCCGGCCCTCGGATCTCGCAGGGAACGCAGCCTGGAGATTCGGAAGGGACCGGGGAGAGCGTTCCCTTGGAAGTGAGGAGGAAAAGGGAGAGGGAGCCCCCTAGTGCCGACGTGGTGGATTTGGAGGCGGACGTCTCTACCCCTGATGCGAAACGCCCTGCTCGTGAGCCCTCTAGCATTCCCTTCCCAGAGGAAAATGTGGAGTTCCACTACACGGCGGGGGATAGTGTGGATGTTTCGGGCCTGCTTTCTGACTCTGGGGCTGTCCTGGCCGACCGTCTTACAAAGATGGTAACTTCCACCTCTCATCAAGTGCTTCAATACATCCAGCACACCTCCAAGGTCATGCTGGCGTCTGCGGAACTGGCGGCCCTCAGCCGCCTGAGTGATGAGGAGCTAACAGTTACCCCTGGGGCTCCTCCTCCCGACCGTATGGCCATGATAGAGAGGGACGTCTCCCTGATAAGCTCTTTGAAGGAAAAAATGTCAAAGCAAGAGGAGGAGTTGGAAGAGGCCAAGAGGCAGGCTGATCGTTGGAGGCTGCAGGGGGAAATGGCTGTGAAGGAAGTTTCCAAGTTGGGGGCCGAACTGCAGGAGAGCCGTCAATCGTTGGACCGTGCTAACATATCTTTGGCCGAGATGGGGCATGTGAAGGGAATGGTGACTGTCTTGGAGGAGCAGCTGTCACATGCCAAGGGAGAATGGGCGAAAGAGAAAGAGTCCCTGGCTGCCGAGACTGAGGAAGCGGTGAGCGCCAGTTTTGCGAGCGGCGCCAACTCCTCTCTGGAATTGGTTATGGAGGTGATTGGGGAGATGTTCCCTTCTTTTGACGAGGACACTTTTCGGAGCCTCTATTCTGCCAAGGACGAAGCCCGGGTGGCCAGGCAGCCTGAAGCAGACGCCAACGCTCGCCAAGATGCTGCGTGATGCCTCCTCTTCTATGGAAGCTTTTCATTTTCTTTGTGCTGAATCAGTGTTTCATGGTTTCTCTTGTAATATTCTGCTACTCGGTTTTTTCTTTGACTTTGTAAAAATCTTTCCACCCTTCATGGGTTGTTTGTAGGATACTTCTCTTTGCTTTTTATGGCGTAACTGTCTTAATTTAGGGATCTTCTTCTCGTTTGTTTGATCGCGCCTGTCATGGCATGTCCCTGGTTTTTCGTTTTAAAGCCCAGGGGGTCTGCCCCCTGCTTGCTCTAGAGGTAAGCAGGGTAGCTTTTGTGTTTTTATACAAGGTTGGGGGACTTGCCCTCAGTCCTTGTTGGTACGGCCTGTTCTTGGCTTTTCGTTCAAAGTCCAGGGGGCCTGCCCCCTGCCTGCCCAGAGGTAAGCAGGGTAGCTTTTGCGTTTTTTTTTTTTTATACAAGGTTGGGGGGCCTGCCCCCAGTCCTTGTTGATATGGCCTGCTCCTGGCTTTTCGTTCAAAGTCTAGGGGGCCTGCCCCCTGCCTGCCCAGAGGTAAGCAGGGTAGCTTTTGCGTTTTTTATACAAGGTTGGGGGGCCTGCCCCCAGTCCTTGTTGGTATGGCCTGCTCCTGGCTTTTCGTTCAAAGTCCAGGGGGCCTGCCCCCTGCCTGCCCAGAGGTAAGCGGGGTAGCTTTTGCGTTTTTTATACAAGGTTGGGGGGCCTGCCCCCAGTCCTTGTTGGTATGGCCTGCTCCTGGCTTTTCGTTCAAAGTCCAGGGGGCCTGCCCCCTGCCTGCCCAGAGGTAAGCAGGGTAGCTTTTTGGTTTGCGTTGGGGGGTTCACTTTTCCTAATTTTGGCAACAGGGGGGCCTCCCCCTATTGCCCCCTGCTCGTTTGTGTGTGAAAGACGCGAGTGTGAACAGGCAACGAGTATAAATCTGAATCTTCTCATTTCTTTTGACATTCTTTTTTTTTGACATTGGGGGTGGTCGGAGCCGTCGACATTTTTGATCGTCCTCCGCCTTTTTACTTTTAGTAAAAGTGAAAACTGTTTATGTTCCTGCTCAGACGTAGTATTTCTTTAACGTATCTGCGTTCCAATGAGCGCTCAGCTCTTGTCCCTCCAGATTGGCTATCCTGTACGTGCCTGGACCCAAAACCTGAGTTATTTGGTATGGGCCCTCCCAATTGGCACTTAGCTTCCCATGCTCTCTTGACTTTCCAGCCGCCTGTGTTTTTCTCAGAACTAGTTCGCCCACTTGAAAGCTCCTCTGTCGGACTTTGCTATTGAAAGCTTTCCTCATTCGCTGTTGGTAGGCAGCGATATTGGTACCGGCTTCCTCTCTTAGCTCACTTACTAGGTCTAGGGCCTCAACCATCGCGGCTTCATTCTCAGCCTGTTTGTACTGCAGGGAACGTAGAGAGGGAATCCTTGTTTCAATTGGCAATAAAGCCTCTGCTCCATATACCAAGCCAAATGGGGTCTGGCCCGTAGACTCCTTCCTGGTGGTTCGGATGGACCAGAGTATACTGGGGAGTTCATCAGCCCACCTACCTTTGCAGTCATCCACCATTTTCTTCAGGCCATTCAGAATTTGTTTGTTGGCTGCTTCCGCCTGTCCATTGGTTTGAGGATGACAGACAGCTGAGTAGGCGACTGAGATGTTGTGGCTTTCTAGCCAGATCCTTAGCGGGTCATTATCGAACTGTCTGCCGTGGTCAAATACCAGCATCTTTGGTACACCGAACCGGGTGATGACATTTCGCCAGATCACCTTCCGGACAGCCGGCTCAGTGATGTTGGGCACTGCTTCAGCCTCCACCCATTTGGTGAAGTAGTCTATGGCGACTATTAAGAATTTTCTGCCCCCTGTGGCCACGGTGAAGGGCCCTAGGATGTCCATCCCCCATTGAGCAAAGGGGATGGGAGATAGGATTGGCCTGAGCTCCTGGGCCGGGGTATGGATTGACGGGGCAAAGAGTTGACATTTTCTGCATTTTTGGGTCAGGCTCTTGGCATCTGCCAGCATGGTGGGCCAGTAGTAGCCTGCCCTGAGGGCCTTGTGGGCCAGCGACCTCCCGCCAATGTGGTGTCCACAAATCCCTGAGTGGATATCATCCAATACCTCAGCGGCCTGATCCGCCCGTAGGCATTTAAGCAGGGGATAGGTAAAAGATTTTTTGTAGAGTTCTCCATTAATGAATATGAACCAGGCTGCTTTAGCCTGTACCTTCTTTTTTTGTAACGAGTCTGATGGTAAGATACCGTGCCTCTTGTACTGGACGAAAGGGGTCATCCAGCTTTCCAGCTCTTCTTCCACGGCATTTATCGTTTGACAGGGATCAGTAGACTTCTCGTGTAAAACGTCAACCCATACTGATCTCCGGATGTCCTGCAGACTGGAGCTTGCCAGTTTTGACAGGGCATCTGCTCTGTTGTTCTGGGATCGGGGAATTTGTTTGACCTCATATGATTTCAGGCCGGACAATTCTCCCTTTACCATCTCTAGGTATGCGGCCATTGCCTGGTCTCTTGCTTCGTATTCTCCATTGATTTGGTTGGCGATGAGCTGGGAGTCTGTTGCTAAAACAATTCGTTCCGCCCCTGCGGCTTTAGCCAGCCTGACGCCTGCGAGTACTGCTTCATATTCTGCTTCATTGTTTGATGCTGGGAAAACGAATCTGAGAGCATGCTCAAAGTCGGTCCCCTCTGGGCTGGTTAATACGACGCCTGCGCCTGCGCCGTTGGCCGTTGATGACCCATCAGTGTATACGACCCACTCCTGGGCGGGGGCTTCCTCTTCCCCTGAATGGGAGCACTCAGCCAAAAAGTCTGCCAGAGCTTGGGCTTTGATGGCTGTTCTCGGCTGGTAAGAGATACCTAGCCCACTCAGCTCAATTGCCCATTTCAACAGTCTTCCCGATTTTTCGAATTTTTCCAACACCTTTTCCAGGGGTTGGTCGGTGAGGACTATGACTGGATGCGCGTCAAAATAAGGTCTGAGCTTCCTGGCTGCTATTATGACCGCGTAGGCGGCTTTTTCAACCATCGGATAATTCTTCTCAGCTGCCCCCAGCGCTTGACTCACAAAGTATATAGGTTGCTGGGTGCCTGCCTCTTCCCGTAGGATGACCGCGCTGACAGTTATATTAGTTACTGCAATGTAGAGGAAAAGTTTTTCTCCTGCTACTGGTCTTGCCAGGGTAGGGAGCCTCTTAAGATGGTCCTTCAGTTGCTCGAAGGCCTCTTTCTGCTCTCTTTCCCATTTGAACTGTTTGTTTCCTTTCAGAATTTTGAAAAAAGGAGTGGCTCTGTCTGCTGACCGGGCTATGAATCGTGCCAAGGCGGCCATTCGTCCCGTCAGGCGCTGGATGTCCCTGATGGTCTTGGGCTCAGGGAGGTCTAGAACTGCCTGAATTTTTTCAGGGTTGGCATCTATACCCCGAGAACTGACCAAGAACCCTAGGAATTTTCCGGAGCGTACTCCAAACGTGCACTTTTTCGGATTTAGTTTCATTTTATAAGCGCGCAGGGAACTGAAGGTTTCCTGCAAGTCTGTCAGGTGCTCCCTGTCTTCCCTGCTTTTTACGATGGCATCATCAACGTAAGCCTCAATGTTTCTGCCTTTTTGTTTTTCAAACACTTTGTCAACCAGACGCTGGTACGTAGCTCCCGCATTTTTGAGCCCGAAGGGCATCATCTTATACATGTAAGTGCCCGAACTAGTGATGAACGCACACTTCACCCTGTCCGGCTGCCACAAGTACACTTGGTGGTAGCCTGAAAAGGCGTCTAAGAAGCTTAGCATGGTGTAGCCACTGGTGGCGTCTACCAATTGATCGATCCGAGGGAGCGGATAGCAGTCTTTCGGGCAGGCTTTGTTCAGGTTCGTAAAGTCGACGCACATTCTCCATGCTCCAGACGACTTTTTGACCATGACAACATTTGCCAGCCATTCTGGGTAGTCGCAGACTTCAATGAAGTCTGCCTTCAAGAGTTTGTCGATTTCTTCCTTGATTGCTGCGTCTTTTTCTGCAGACATGTTTCGTTTCTTTTGCTTTATAGGGCGAGCATCCATGCTTACGTTCAGCTTGTGAACGATGCATGAGGGATCAACGCCGGGCATCTCGTCTGCAGAATAGGCAAACACGTCTTTGTTTTCTCTCAGAAGTTTGACCAGTTCGGCCTGGTAGGATTCCTCCAAACCTGTTCCTACCAGGACCTGTCTTCCTGGTTCTAAGTCCACCAGCATGCTTTCGCCCCCTGGTTCCAGGCGGTCGGGCGTCGGGTGCTCGACTGGGACTTCGCCTTCCCTGCAGGGGGAACTGTCAGCTTTTCTTTTTCCTTTTCTGTCCCTCTCGTGCTCTTGTAGGGCCACAGAGTAGCATTGTCTGGCTGACTCCTGGTCCCCACGTATCTTTCCTTCCAGCCCGAAGTCTGTGACATACGCAATGGTGAGAGCTCTGATGGAGATTGCGGCCTCGATTTCATCCAGCGTGGCCCTGCCAATCAGGGCATTATAGGCAGACCTTGCGTCCACAACAACAAAGGTTGCCCTGACATTCCTGGCTGCGGAACCTTCCCCGAAGGTTACAGGCAAGTCGATGATACCCATGGGCAGCACGCCGGCCCCACTGAATCCATACAGGGACCCGGGAGCAGGCCGTAGATGCCTTCTTTCCAGGCCCATCTTTTCGAAAGCATCCTTGTACAAAAGGTTTGTATATGCGCCTGTGTCTACCATACATCTTCGCACAATGTGGTTGCTGATTTCTAGGGACAGCACCAGAGGATCACTGTGCGGATATATCACCCGTCCTGCATCATCAGGGGTGATACTTAGTGTCACTCCCTTTGGGCTCCCTTCTTTCTCAGCGTAGCAGATCTGGTTTCTCAGCTCGCGCATTTGCCTTTTTTGACTTCTTCGACTGAGCTGGCCCTCAGTGCCTCCTGAAATCACATGGATTACCATCCGGTTCTGCACTGACCCTTCGGGTTTCTCAGACACTTCCTTCTGAGACTTGTTTTTAGCTGCGTAGTTGGCCAACCATCCGTTCCTGATTAATTTCTCAATTTCATCCTTCAGGTGACGGCACTCTTCGGTGGTGTGGCCAATACAGTCGTGGAAAGTGCAGAATTTCTTTGGGTCGCCTTTTGGGCTGCGAGGTTTGCTTGGACGGTTCCATTTGGCAGTTTCTTTTTCCAGTTCGAAGATTTCCGCCCTGGATTTGTTCAGAGCGGTGTAACTATCGAATCTGGGTTGGTAGACTGGGCGTTCTTTCTTGGGAGTGTCTCCCTCTTCTTTTTGCTTTCCTGGTTCACCTCTGCCCCTTCCACCCTGCGGTCCCCCTTGAGGCTTTGTTTGGCCTGCAGGGGTGTCCGTCAGGCCGTGGAACTCCTCCTGCAGAATGAACCCCTCAGCAATCTTTCTGGCCATGGCCAAGGTTTCTGGCTGGGCCCTGATCATCTGGTTTTTCATTTCCCCTGGAAGTAGGGAGATTGTCAGGGCGTAGGCGGCGGTGGAATCGTCGATCTCCCTAACCTGCTGGTAGGACAGATCGAATCTCCTCATGTATTCTCTCACACTCTCACCCTTCTTCTGTTTCAGGGTCATGAGATCGAAACGGGTAAGGCGTCTTCTCTTATTTCCGGCGTACTGTTCAAGGAAAATTTCAGCCAACTCTATGAAGAATCTGATTGACCCCTGGCGGAGATCTCTGAACCACCCCTGCGCAAGTCCCACCAAGGTGGTAGGGAAAACTTTGCACCAGATGGCATCATCTACATCATACATGCCCATGTGGCTCTCAAAGGCTGCCAGGTGGTCTTCGGGGTCTGTCGTCCCGTCAAATTTGATGGTGGGCATTTTGATTTTTGGAATGGGGTACTCTTGTACCTCAGGGTGCAACGGGGTTTTCGTAGGCCTGCCTACCAGTCGTGACCTGCTTTCCCCAGACTGGTTACCATGAGATTCCCATTGTTTATGGGTTGGTTTCCTCGTACTGGGGGAGCGGTGCCTCGGTGGCGGTCTGCGAGCTGCCTCGTCCTCTGTTCCCGAGGAGGTCTGCCTGGGCCTCTTCCTCTGGGAGTGGCAGAGGTTTTCACTTTGATGGTACCTGGACTCGAGCGGTTGTCCTCGGTTGAGCCTGGATTGCAAGCTTTGGGATAAGCCGGGGGCTGACAGTTCCTTGGCCGCAGGTGTTAACCTGGAGAAAACTCCGCCTGGTCTCTCTCCTAAGCGTTTTGACACATGCTCCCTGGGCCTCATGCGCTCCTGTAATCCTTGAGATAAGCCTCCCTGCCCTCCAGACGCCGACTCCGTCGTGTGAATAGAGACCGCCTGCTGGGTAGGTGGTTCTGGTTTGTCAGTGGTAATGCGCCTCTGCACATGCGTATACACTTGGGCTGTTCTTCTCGCTTTTCTCTGAGCGTTTCTGGCGGCGGTCCGCCTCGTGCCCCCGGCCTCGTCCCTGCTGACTGGGGACGGTTGCCTAGGAGCCGAGGCGACCCTGCCCACCAAGTCCTCAGGTGTGAATTCCTGATCCAGCATCGCAGAGAAGAACGCGGCTGCCTGTGCCATCTGAGCTGGGGTCAGGTTGAGAGCACGTCCAGGGCGTGCCCCCAGCTCGGGTGTCACAGCAGTGTTAGGTCCACCGAAGGGATTGGTTCCCTCGACCCCAAGGATTGTGGCAGGAGGGACCCTCTCCAACAGTGGCATTCCGTACAGGGGGGGTCACCGGAGGGACCGTCGGACCCGCTCCTGCACTGTCGTCGACGATTTCTGGCATGATTGTGTTTAATTTTGTGGTTATGAGTGGTTGATTTTAGTGGGTAACTCGTGAGCACAACCGTAAGTTCCCCACAGACGGCGCCAAATTGTTCCGGTTACGGAAACGATCTACCCGGCCTAGAATCCGGGTATTGTAATTGAATTGATGATGAATAATTAGTCGCTTGATTCTCTTGATCTCCCCTTCCTCTCACTCTTGGGATCGGACTTTCCCGACGGAAAATGGCCTGCTCCCTGCACAATAAACGCACAGGGCCTCGGAGGTTGTCCGAGGAAACCCTCTCCGATGCCTAAGTCAGTCCGTGAAATGCCTTGACGAACCTAGCTCGTGAGGAACTAGGCGGCGTTTTAAGAGTAAGAGTCTAGAGAGAGAAAATCCCACCCCTTTCATGTGGGAAATGGAGAGGTATTTATACCTTCCCACAAGAGAGAGAAGAGGAAGAGGAATGGTTGGATGGGAAAGTGACAAGTGGCGGCTTCTCATCCATCCATCCCCAATTACCTTAGGCAAAATGACGAGAGGGCCCCTGGGATCCCGGCCCTGTTGGCCAGGGACCTTTCCAGGGCAGACAGTCTCCAGGCAGGGGCTGCTAAGCTCTGGCAGGCTGGGTTGGGCTGCGCTCTCAGCGGCCGACGGCCAGACTTTAGCGCTTTCATGCTTTGCTCTTGGTCCCTGCTGGGGGCTTGTCTTTCAACTCTCTGACAGGAATCGTCTCGGGGCCTGCATAGCAGGCGATCAATTGACAGGCGGCCCACCCCCAATCAAATAATAATAATAATAATAATAATAATAATAATAATAATAATAATAATAATAATAATAATAATAATAATAATAATAATAATAATAGCAGCAGCAGCAACAACAACAACAACAACAACAACAATAATAATAGCAACAATAGCAATAACAATAACAATAACAATAACAATAACAATAACAATAACAATAGCAATAGCAATTACAATTGCAATTACAATTGCAATAACAATAACAATAACAATAACAATAACAATAACAATAACAATAACAATAACAATAACAATAACAATAACAATAACAATAACAATAACAATAACAATAACAATAACAATAACAATAACAATAACAATAACAATAACAATAACAATAACAATAATTTTCGTTACAATGCAAATTCATTGCTGATATGTTGAAAGGCTTGAATTTTCCTCCAATGTTTATTGGTTGGATACTCAGTTTTATTACAGGATCATGGTTTTCCTTGAAAATTAATGGAAGTGTTTATGGTTTTTTTAAAGGGAAAAACAAAGTTCGATAAGGGGACCCTTTATCCCCTTATCTTTTTGTTTTGAGTATGGAGATGTTATCTCGTCGACTTAGGCTGATTGGATTGAAACCTTTGGTCTCCTTTCATCCCAAGTGTAGCAAGCTGAAGCTTAATCACCTCATATTTGCTAACGACCTTATGATTTTCATGAGGGGGGATGTTCCCTCAACTACTGCTGCGTTGGAGGCTCTTGATCTCTTTGCAGGGGAGTCAGGGTTGCTGGTTAATAAGGATAAAACAGACATCTACTTCGGGGGTGTCTCATGTGAAGTAAAGGGAAGCATCCTTCAGGAGAGCGGGTTTAAGCAAGGTTCATTACCTTGTCGATACTTAGGCCTTCCGTTGAATGATGTCTCCAACAGACTAGCACATTATTCTGGACTTTTGGATAAAATTCAAGCAAAGATTAACTGCTGGTCTGCTAGTTTGCTCACATATGCTGGCAAAATGCAACTTGTCAATTCCGTCGTGTTTGGCATTCTGAATTTCTGGAGTAGTAATGTTGTTCTCCCGATTAATGTTCTGGAAAGAATCAAGTCTCTCTGCAGAAACTATTTTTGGACAGGTACTAACAACAGGAAGACGATGGTCTTTAAGAGTTGGGATGGCATGTGCATCCCATGGGAAGAAGGCGGATTTAATGGGGTTGATGTCTCAGCTTGGAATAAAGCCCAACTGAGTTATCTAATGTGGAAATTGATGGCTGACCGTAACGACCTCTGGTACAAATGGAACAAGTATTATATTCTTGGGAATCAAAGTATATGGGAGATATAAAATAAGGAACGATATGCAGCTACTATAAGAAGTATTCTTAAAGTTAGAGAGGAACTCATTGCTGGGGCAGGAGGTATTGCTACAGCAAAAGAACTGCTGATACAGGACTGGGCTGTAGGTGGACTTTTCCATCTTGATGTAGCTTATATTTGGTTCAGGTATAAGGGTAGTAGGATGAAATGGTTGACTTCTGTTCAAGACCAATGTGTCGTGCCAAAACATGGTTTAATATCATCCTTGACTAGGCAACATAGACTAGCAACATTGGATAGTATTCAAAAATGGGGAGTCAGCATGGTAAATATGTGTGTGCTGTGTTCAGAAGCTTGTGAGACGCATGATCATTTGTTCTTTGCATGTTCTTACTCTCATGAAGTTTGGCAGATTCTGATGGATTGGATGAGTACCAAGGGTAGGAGCTATAACCTAAAATTGGAAATGAAATGGTGTGTAACTAGGAAAGCCAGGAAGCATTGGAGACAAAAGTGGTATAGAGGCACGTTGGCTGCTGCAATGTACTTCATATGGGCGAAAAGAAATGCACAAATTTTTCAGGATAGAGCTAGGTCGGTTCATACTCTAACTAAGCTTGTGAAATTCGATGTAATTACTAAACTTAGATGACAGAATATTGACTTGAGTAGAGAGCTACTAGCTTAATTCTTGTGTATTATATACACGTAGTGGATAGTTTTTGTAAGACTAGTCTCACTATTTGCCCTTAAAGGATGATTAAAGAGTCATACACTTTCTTGCAAAAAAAAAATTAATATTAGCTTCTCGCCTGCAGTCCTTTGGGTTGACGGCCTTGCTCCTTCGGCCTTCAGCTGTCTTAACTCCTGGGTCGACCTTCGATGCGACCTTGGCTCTATTTAACGAGACCACTGGTTTCGACCTTCCCCGTAATCCTAGTGATATCGCTGCCTCCAAACTCATGAAGAAATTGGCAGATATATATTTCACGAAGGTTGCTGCTTTGGTAGAATCAGATTTCTCCTTGACTTGGCGACAGGTTGCGTTGTGGAAGTCTCTGCAGGGTGCTCATACGTCTGATTGGCTGTACGCAGTGCCTATCTCCGGGTTGGGGCAGACCATGAATGGGAGGACTTACCACTCTGTGTTTAGCTATCGGTTGGGTGTCCCTTTGTTCTCGGTACCTAAACCTTGTCCCGCCTGTTCTCGAGTTTTTGATAGGGACATTTTTGGGGATCATGTTGTGTCGTGTGCTGGTAGCTTCGGTATTAAGCATAGACATAACCTAGTTCGTGATAGCCCTTTGGATATCTGCTTCCGATCTGGTATTTCTGCCGGTAAGGAGGTAGATGTTGGTTTGATTGATGGGCACGACAAGCCCCTACGCCTGGCGGATTTGCTTCTTTATTCTTGGGATAGGAGGCGTGATGTGTGTGTCGGTCTGACGGGGTTGTCCTCTTTGACTCAGTCTGCGATGTCTGATTTTCTGCCTGGTCGCATGGTCGTTGATGCTGCTCAGCGTAAGTGCGCTAAGTATAGAGATTTGTGCACCAAGATTGGGTATGGGTTCCTTCCCTTCTCTTTCTCTTCTCTGGGAGAGGTCGACGTGGAGGCCGTTGCATTGCTCAAGCGGATTCAGAAATTCTCTATCTCTCAGGACGCGGGGGCTCGCGCAGCTGCATTTATTTTCCCTAGACTTAATTTTGCTATTGCTAAGGGAGTGGGTGTCCAGATAGTATCTCAACTACCCACTAAATTCTTGTAATTTGTTTCGATCTTAATACAAGTTCCGGCTTATGATGATAATAATAATAATAATAATAATAATAATAATAATAATAATAATAATAATAATAATAATAATAATTCTGTTATGCAAGCTCAACATCTATGGCTTCCATGGCGCCTGCTAAGCGAGGTCCAGGGAGGCCTAGCAAGATGTCTCTGCAGAACAACAAGCACGATTCTACACGTGAGCAAACAGAGGAAGAATTGGAAAAGGAATTTGGTTCTCAGAGTTCTTCGCATCGCAATTTTCTCAATGAGGTCATCTTCTCAGCTATGGCAGCTATTGGTAAAATCCTTTAACCTACTTCTGGTACTATTGATTTACAGGCTTTTAATGCCATTGATGAACCTGTAGAGTCGCATAACATTCAGAATATTGAAATCCCTATTTTACTGCCAAAAATACCGAATTCAAATTAGTCTAAAATTGCCTCGAAACATAAGCAATCTGGTATGAGCTTGTACTATTGTGATGCTAGTGTTAATTCTACTGAAATTGATATTGAATTGGATGATTTTGAGAAGGAGCTTAAGATTTGGGAAAATACTCTAATGGGAAACGTCATTGGTTCTAAACCTTCTTTGCAAACAGTGCAGAAGTTTGTGCAAAGTAACTGAGCTACTGGTGACAAACCTATAGTTCACTACTATAAGAAGGGATGGTTTTCTTTTAGATTTGGGTCAAAAGAAGCCATGGATAGAGTTCTTAGAGATGGTCCTTGGAGGGTTGGGGTTTACTCTTTAATTCTCAAGGAATGGTCTCCTTCCTTTTCTGCTGAGATGGAAAGGATATCAGTGGTACCTGTTTGGGTGTTATTTCCTGATCTTGATCCCTATCTTTGGTCTGATTCTGTTATGAGCAAAATGGCTAGCAAAATTGGGAATCCCCTATGTGTGGATATTGCAACTACAACAAAAGCATAGTTATCTTTTGCTAGGGTTCTTGTTGAGGTGGATGTCTCAAAAGAGCTGCTAGAATCGGTTGTCATTAATACCTCTTACAATGAGCACTCTTAGCAGAAGATCCAATATGAATAGGTGTCATTATTTTGTCATGGTTGCAAGATGTTGGGCCATACCATTGACTCTTGTAAGTAGGAGAAGAAGAAGAAGAAAGTAGTCTCAATGGCTTAATTGGATAAAGGGCTAGTTGGTACCTCAAGTTCTGTGGTGAGTGCAGTTCAGGAAGAGGTTCAGGAGGGTGGTTTGCCCACTAGCTCAAGTCTGTCTCCTCCCATTGATTAGCCTGTAAAGCACTAAGAATGCCCTCAGAAGTTTTATCAGGATGACACATTCATTTCTGTTTCTAAGAGGAATTCTTCCTCTATCAAATCTAAGGAGTCTATTTTGAAGCCCTTAGTTCTGGAAAACACTTTCCAGATACTCCTTGATGTCAGGTGTCTAGTGGTGGAGAGGAACTAGGTGGTACCTGATGCGCGTCAAATTGTCGCCTATCCAACGCAATCAAACAAAATTATAAACTCCAACTAACTACTACATAGTAGCGGCAAGTCGGGATCGATCCTCAGGGACGGTCTAGGTAAAGTCGGTAGAGTCTAAGTCAAAAAGTGTTTGGAGTCTATTTTTGGGGTTTTTTTGGGTTAAGTCTACACTAGTCTACACTAAAAAGCTATAAACTACGAGAAGCTAATCTAATAAGGAAAAGGTGTTAGGGAGAGTCGGGAATCGTAAATCGGGTTCTATGAGTCTTGGAATTATGGGTCGGTCACAAAGTCGATAGAGGGAGAATGCCACCTTTCAGTTTCTTCACCCAAC
Organism: Agrostemma githago; assembly: GCA_958450325.1. NCBI lineage: Eukaryota > Viridiplantae > Streptophyta > Magnoliopsida > Caryophyllales > Caryophyllaceae > Agrostemma > Agrostemma githago. Next base: position 24,072,999 of record OY288239.1, on the reverse strand, counting down.
TTATCTAGATCCCGCTTTCGCGGCGAAGGAGGGTAAGTCTCAAGTCATGGTAACTCCTACCCCGAGTTTCCCCATAATGATAAGAGTGAGTCAAGGTCGATCTAGCCGGCCGGTCTAAGTCAACAAAGACACAAAAACTCAAACATGATAAATCAACAAGCATGTAACCTAACCAAAATTCCTTAATTCATATTACCCAAGATCTTCCTTCCTAAACCCCTAACAAGAAATCTACTCACAATGCATAATGGAAACTAATAAAACACAAACTAAGGAGAAATCAACTAAACAAGCCTATTAATTAAGTCTAGAGAAAAACAACAACTAAATTAAATCTAGACGAGAGATTAAATGTAGAACGAAATTAAATCTAACTAGAGATTAGGGAGAGGAAGAGAAATATACCGACTATGGAGGAAAACGACAATAATAAAGAGGATTGCAATAAAATAAGGAGAAGCTTGATGAAGATGACAATGGATTTGTCAGTAACCTCTTGAAAATTTCCAAAAGAGCTTCAATAAAAACTTGAATATAATAAAGATGGAGTCTTGTACATTAATTAATTAGATCTATAATAAGTGGAGATTTTTGGATTGTCACCCTCCAAAAATATCCCTACTAATTAATCTACTAAGAAATTAATAGTAATCTACTAATATAATCTACTAATTATCTACTAATAATCTACTAATGTGTTTGCTTAGATAGTGTTGTGGTAGGTTTCCTCCTCTCCTCAAATGAGGAGTTACATATATATAGAGGAGAGAAAAGAGGGTATCAAAACCCTAGTCTTCTAAGCCCAATAGTGGCAGCCCAATACTTCAACATAATTTCACCCTATGAAACACATCCGGTGAAACTTCGCCCCGTGGTTTTGCATAACTAACCCACCGGGCAAAACTTTGCCCCGCGGTAATCCTAATTTCGCCCGGTCATTTTAATTTCCTTCGGCCGATCCAAATTAGATCTCACCTGTCCATTCCAATTCAATTCCTCGAGTCCCCATTCAAACGTCGATTTATACTTCTCGAATTTCCGGATCTGGGTCGAGCCGGGTCGACACCAGATTTGTTGTCGACGCCGGCGAAAGTCGCCGGAGAAAGAAATTTGGGCAGAGGAACGAAGCTGCTGGCCGCTGCTGGTGTTGCCGGTGCCGCTGCTCGCCGGATCTGGGCTGTTATTAATGTTCGACACCCGCCGGAGTTTGAGTTGCTGCCGGGGCTGCAGACGTTGTTGGTTGTACTGGGTCGTCGGTTTTGCAGGTGTATGCAGAGGGAGGCGGAGGAAGGTGTCGGCGTTGCTAGTCGGTGCGGGGCTCGCCAGAAAGCAGCAGCGCGCGAGGTGGTGGAGTAAAGCGCGGCTGCAGGCGTTCGCCGGCGATGGTCGAATGGAGGGAGAAGGTGAGGTGGTCGGTCAACGGAAGGAGGTTACGGTCGAAGGTGGTGGTTAGAGGTGAAGGAGGTGAGTGGTGTTGATGGTTCGGAGTTGAAGATGGTAATGGAGGTCGGGTATGGAGGTTGTGGTGGTGGTTGTCGTTGTGGTTGGGTCGTGGTGGTCGAGTTGTGTTCGCCGGAGCTCAGGCGAAGTGGTCGGAGAAGATGGTTGTTGGTGTTGGACGGAGATGAAGATGGGGGAAAGGTTTGGGTTTGGGTCAAGGGTCAAGGTCAAGGTCAAGTTGTCCTTGACTTGGTTTGGTTATGGGTCTGAATTGATTTGGGTTGGTTGAATTGGGCTAGATTGAGAATGGGAGTGGGTTGATTTGTGTTGGTGGAGGATGGTTTGATTAAGGGAAATGGGTGAGATGGGTTATGAAAATGTGGGTTAAGTGAGTCGGGTTTGACTTGGGTTTTGACTCGATCTCTTGACTTGGTTAACCTCTTGACTTGGGTTTGATTCACCTCTTTATTCACGAACACGTACCTATAAGACAAAAACACAAAAAAGCAGTACGAAATTCTACGAAAAAGACGATAAATACGAAAAAACCAAATTCAAACTAGAAAATACAAAATATTGTCAAAATGAGTTATATTGACGTTGAAGCGCACAAAATCGGTCAAATACGAGTGAAAATAGGGGGTAAAACGGTCCAAATTTGCGTGTTATTCCCCCACACTTAAACTTTACTCGTCCTCGAGTAACTCATTGGACTAATCTACGACCCACAAATAAAATAACACGCAAAAACAAAAACACTAAACAGACGAACGAAAAACAAACATCACAAATAGATCACAAGTTTTGCAAATCAAAAATCACAATTCTAAAATCCAACTAAAATATAGAATATGAATACTAAAATTACTAAATCGGTTGTATGAATAATTATTACATATTTCTTGGCCTCGGTCCATGCTATGTCGGGATGCGTGGCGGAGATGGAATGAGTACTCCCATGAAGTTATCGACTAATGCATACAAGTCTCAGCCACTTGTAAAAATAAGGGCTAGGGGCGTCCTAATGGCCCAAGTGACATAAGAACCGATCCAAATGGAAGATAAGAATATCAAAAATAATCAGGGGAGGAATCGTCTTTTTTTTCTTTTTCTTTTCTTTTCTTTTCCTTCTTTCTTTTTCATTATTTTTCTTTCTTTTCTTTTCTTCTTCTCCCCCCTTATTCTTTTCTTTTGAGTTTTTGAGAATTGTTTGCACATTTTGATGTTTGAGTTCATTTGAATGGGAAATGGAATGCAAAACTCTATATCATAACCAAACTCTTATTTGTGGAGTATTTTTGTGGAATGATGGAACGTAAAAGGGTAAAAGTCACTTGGGTTATAGTCACCTAGACAAGCATACAATGTCGAAATCACAACACGGGAGGTGGAAGATGAACACGAGTGAGGTACACACCCGAGCGACTTACAGTAGGAGGACAATCAATATATAATATTTAAAATCAACCAACAAGTAATAGAAAAATCCATCCTCTTTAAAGAAGTTGAAAATTAGAAAAATGATTTTATCAAGGAAAACAAGTGAAACACAAAAACAAAAATCTTTTTGGAATTTTTGGAATTTTTAAAGTTTTAGGGTCTCAAGTTTTATCGAATGAAAACACAAAACAAGACATAAAAACAACAAACAAAACACAAGGCTACAATCCATAACAACCACAAATAAACAACATATATATACTCCACCAAAGTATCCTCCAACAACAACATCAACCACAATCCTCAAGCAACGATGAATCGTCAATGCACTCCTCCCACACTTAAACCGAACATTGTCCTCAATGTTCAAAATTAGGGAGGGGAAGGAAGGTGGGTAAGAAATTTTCTTTTAAAGCATAAGTTATCCCCCACACTTGAACAATTCCGTACTTCTTATCCATTTTCATCTATTACCATTGTTTGTTTGAGGTACCTATAAGGAAAGACACACAAACATGCACACACATAAAAAGAACAAAACAAAAGGTATTAGAATAAAATCTACTAATAAACGAAACTAAGCCGATACGGGACAATTAACGGGCCCGCTCCGTCCCTTCAACTCACGTCGAAATACCTATGAGGTAAGGTACTCCCATGCAAGGCAAGTTGGGTTTTGCTCAAATTGTGGACGCAACTAAACTCACACAAAACACAAATGAACAAACACATAAACGAACGAACGAACGAACAAACAAACAAACAAACAAACAAACAAACAAGAATGGTTGCATCCAAACGTGAAAACACTGAATCCCTCATCGAGACGGCGGGAAAGACACCAACCATTTACTCGAGACAAGTACAAACATTCCAAAGTTAGTTATTCAAGATGAAGTGGACTAAAGTCTAATAGGATGACATTAAATCACTAAAATCATTGATGATTTATCTAGGTCCTCTTAATCAACTAAAAGTGTACAACGAGGCGTTTAAACGGGATGGAAATGAGTGAACCATGGACTTAGTCGACACTGGAGGTAAGTGTAATCCCGACCTTTTCGCAAAAGCTAAGAGGATCGTCCCAAACCTAAAAATATCTTCAAGTAAGGTCACCTATAGGCACGGGATCCGGTACCCAAGGCCTTATAACCCCATGGGTGGTCAAGGTGGTCAAATGCAAACCCCAATGTAAACTCCTAGTAGAAAAAGTGGACTCAAGCTAAAAGATCAATGAAATTTTTGGTTTAATGTCATTCTATTAGAGTAAAGTTCAAAATCAAAATGAGTTACTAACAAGGGAAGGTGAACATTCGTAAGCAAGTCTCACAATCGGGTTTTCGAAAACATTTTCCCTAAACACATTAAATAAAATACAAAAGAACACAACAAAAACAACTATAAGTAAAGCCAAGCACTCCAATCTTCTTCAAATAGTCAACACAACCACAACCACAACCACCAATTCCAAAACGTTCACCAAGTGAACCTCCAAAGCATACAAGCCCATACTCCCATGTGAACAAAGGAAGAGGAGAAAAATAAGGGTAAAAAAGGATTACCTAAAGGTCTTCGCTTTTTAATACCTCATGTCCTTATGCTATGAAGTGGGTGATATTCCTGCAAGAAAGGAGAGAACAAGGCAATACAAGAAAGATACTAACTACAATCACACAACAACTACCAAAAACAACACGATTACACCACAATTGCAAATACACCACCAATCTTTCAACAAGATACAAGCAAACATCACAATCCACAATCCAAAATGGAACAATCAAGCAGAATCTCTTCCAAACTTGATCGCTTCCAAATTCTTCACCATCTATCCAAGTTGGCTTATTGTTGGAGATTCCTACAAACAAAAACAAAACACAACAGGCGTAAATATGCACAAAAAGGCTTGGGTTGCCTCCCAAGAAGTGCGGTTTTGGCTAGGACCGCCAAACCTTAAAGTTTTTTTGTCTTTAAAGTATAATCTCCACCATACCCATCAAGGGCTCGGAGGAGTAGGTCAAAGGCTATAGAAGAGTCTTCGGAAGGGCTCATGTAGCCGAGCCAAGCTATCATGAGTAGCTTCCAAGTCAGATGTCCATGATGTCCAGGTTTGTAATGGTCTCCCGGGTCTTTCCATCTCACAAGTCCAAGTGACCATTTCTTCCCAAAATATCTTATCTCTTTCCAAAGCTTCACAATCTCACCATTCAACATGAAAAGCGGTTTATGCCTTAATTCCCCATTGTACATCCCTATATCTTCTTCAAGTTGCGGGACCATATCCCTAAATCTCAAGATATCACTTGTCCTCATATCATCGTGAATGAGAGATTCGAAACTTTTACCGGCGGTTTCAATTTCTGCTAAACCAAAGTTTAGCTCACTAGCAACGGACTTGTAATGTTCTTTGACATTTTTGAACAAGGGCAACTTGATTTCATCGTCATTCCAAGACTTAACAAAATCTATTACCTCATTCAACTCATCCAAAAGACTCGTATCCTCGACATTCTCGATTGTATTTACCAAGTGGCAATTTTGTGATTCGAGTTCCTTGTTGGGAGTATAAGTGGTGATCTCTATCCTTGATGACAAGTTGTTGTCATTCTCATCGATATCTTCAAGGATCACTACTTCACCTTGAATGAGTTTCTTGGATTGCCTTTTGGGGTAAGGAAACTTGATGTCCATAGACTTTTCACCATTTTTCATCCCACTAGTGAGGGTTGATTTTTCTTTAATTGTTTTGGTGGATGGCAAGGAGACTTCTACCTTTTCGATCATGTCCACAAATCGGCTACACTTGATATTACCTTTACGAACTTTAGCTCGTTGCGGAAATGGTAAAGATGACGCATAGATCGATGGAGGTGGAACATTGGATTCCTCCTCCTCAATTTCTTGCTCGGTCTCTTGCCTTCTAGCTTCCTTCAATTTTCGTTGTTTTTCCTCGGCCTTTGCAACTAACTCAAATTCTTCTCGAATTCCCCGGTTTTGTTTGGGAGAATCGGGAGTAGTGGCATGTAGTGCTTTTTGTTGTTGCAAATTTGGGGTTGCTTTGGTACTCAAGTGATTATAAGGGTTTGGTATGGTGGATCCCTTGGGTGTTAAGGTTGACCGGGAAAGTCATGAGGTGGGTGCACGGGAGCGACTAAGGCTTTGGATGCTTGTTGAGATTTCAAGAGTTTGATCCTTGCCTTGTCTTTCGCATTTTCATTCATCAAATACTCTATTGTTCTTCGCAATTCATTTAATGAATTGTCCCATTGACCGCTTCCTTGACTTTGTTGATAATTACCTTGATTGCCAAAGAATTGAGAGGGTCCATTATAGCTTTGAGAATGTAATCCTTTATGACCTTGATTACCTTGGTAATTCGGGGTTCCTTGATACACTTCGTTGACTAAAGACTTTCTCATATCAATGGCCGAACCATACCCTTGACCACTACCTTGACCATGTTGATAATTTCCTTGATTTCCATAAAAAGAAGAGGGTTGGTTATGTCTTTGAAAATTGAATCCTTGGTACCCTTGATTTGGCCCTTGGTTACCTTGATGATTAAATTGATACCCCTGATTGAACCCTTGATTCTGACAATTACTTCCTTGATTATGGTAATTGTTCCCTTGATTTGCACTCTGATTATGGAAGTCCCTTTGAACATGATAGTTTCTACCTTGATTGTTGAAGTTTCCCCTTTAATAGGGAGGCATATGTGGAGGCACTTTGACAGACCCTTGGTTGGAAAATATTTGTTGATTGGAATTGAAGTGTCTTTGCTGTTGATTCCATTGATACATATCTCTTGATAGGATCCGATACATACCTTTTGGAGTACGCTTTGCATTCATAGCCTCAAGTTTCTTGGCTAGCTCTTCCTTCTCCAATTGGAGTTTCAATTCATTGGTCACAGGAGAATTTTCATCTCCTATCTTCTTGGCTCAAACTAGCTTTTCTTTGAAAGAGCATACATGTTCAAAAGCATCTTCTTGAGGGAGCCCATGGAAGGTATCTAGTTTTACTTCATTGATCAAGGAATTTTTAAGTTCAAAATCTTTCGGAGTAGTTCCATAGAAACGGGGGAAGAAAAATTCTCGCGAGTGAGTTGTGAATGTGAACCAAGAGTTGTCATGTTGGCTTTTTGAAGGTTGTTTGGTGAAGGAAGGGATTTGGGAGGTGAAAGGGTTGGAGAATTTTCTTGTGGGGATGGTGTTTCTTGTGGATTGAAGGGTGGTTCTATCTTTGGAGTGATGAGAGGAGTTGTGGAAGGTGAATTTTGTGGAGTGAAATGTGAAAGTGATATGGATGTGGGTGATATGGATGAATTTAGAGGGGATGGAAGGATAGTATGTATGGTTGGTTGTGTGAGGTACGGATGTTGAATCACCTTTATCGAGTAATTTCCCCGGAATTTCATAATTTTAAATGTCATCTTTGGCTCGGGATCGAACCGAAGAGGCAATAACATGTTCCTGACAAACATACTCAAATAGAAAGTGAGTCTCCTAGCACCAAGTGGCACTAGGGTAGAGAGAGAACAATAACGAAACACAAAAAAACTAAAAATCAACTAACTAATCGCCGTCCCCGGCAACGGCGCCATTTTGATGCGCGTCAAATTGTCGCCTATCTAACGCGATCAAACAAAATTTATAAACTCCAACTAACTACTACGTAGTAGCGGCAAGTCGAGATCGATCCTCAGGGACGGTCTAGGTAAAGTCGGTAGAGTCTAAGTAAAAAAGTGTTTGGAGTCTATTTTTGGAGTTTTTTTGGGTTAAGTCTACACTAGTCTACACTAAAAAGCTATAAACTACGAGAAGCTAATCTAATAAGAAAAAGGTGTTAGGGAGAGTCGGGAATTGTAAATCGGGTTCTATGAGTCTCGGAATTATGGGTCGATCACAAAGTCGATAGAGGGAGAATGCCACCTTTCAGTTTCTTCACCCAACGTATCTAGATCCCGCTTTTGCGGCGAAGGAGGGTAAGTCTCAAGTCAAGGTAACTCCTACCCCAAGTTTCCCCATATTGATAGGAGTGAGTCAAGGTTGATCTAGCCGGCCGGTCTAAGTCAACAAAAACACAAAAACTCAAACTTGATAAATCAACAAGCATGCAACCTAACCAAAATTCCTTAATTCATATTACCCAAGATCTTCCTCCCTAAACCCTTAACAAGAAATCTATTCACAATGCATAATGGAAACTAATAAAACAATAACTAAGGAGAAATCAACTAAACAAGCCAAATAATTAAGTCTAGAGAAAAACAACAACTAAATTAAATCTAGACGAGAGATTAAATCTAAAACGAAATTAAATCTAACTAGAGATTAGGGAGAGGAAGAGAAATATACCGACTATGGAGGAAAACGACAATAATAAAGAGGATTGCAATGAAATAAGGAGAGACTTGATGAAGATGACAATGGATTTGTCACTAACCCCTTGAAAATCTCCAAAAGAACTTCAATAAAAACATGAATATAATAAAGATGGAGTCTTGTACACTAATTAATTAGATCTATAATAAGTGGAGATTTTTGGATTGTCACCCTCCAAAAATCTCCCTACTAGTTAATCTACTAAGAAACTAATAGTAATCTACTAATTATCTACTATTAATCTACTAATGTGTTTGCTTAGGTAGTGTTGTGGTAGGTTGCATCCTCTCCTCAAATGAGGAGTTACATATATATAGAGGAGAGAAAAGAGGGTATCAAAACCCTAGTCTTCTAAGCCCAATAGTGGCAGCCCAATACTTCAACATAATTTCACCCTATGAAACCCATCAGGTGAAACTTCGCCCCGCGGTTTTGCATAACTAACCCACCTGGCAAAACTTTGTCCCGCGGTAATCCTGATTTCGTCCGGTCATTTTTATTTTCTTCGGCCGATCCAAATTAGATCTCACCCGTCCATTCCAATTCAATTCCTCGAGTCCCCATTCAAACGTCGATTTATACTTCTCGAACTCCGGATCTGGGTCGAGCCGGGTCGACACTAGAGTTGGTGTCGACGACGGCAAAATTTGCTGGAGAACGAAATTTGGGCAGAGGAACGGAGCTACTGGCCGCTGCTGGTGTTGCCGGTGCCGCTGCTCGCCGGATCAGGGCTGCCGTTGTTGTTCGACACCCGCCGGAGTTTGAGATGCTACCGGTGCTGTAGTCGTTTTTGGTTGTACTGGGTCGTCGGGTTTCCAGGTGTATGCCGAAGCAGGAGGAGGCGGAGGAAGCCGCCGGCGTTGCTGTTCGATGCGGGGCTCGCCGGAAAGCAGCAGTGCGCGAGGTGGTGGAGTAAGGCGCGGTTGCAGGCGTTCACCGGCGATGGTCGAATGGAAGGAGAAGGTGAGGTGGTCGGTCAACGGAAAGAGGTGGTCGTTCTTAATGACTTTGGCTCTCTGTCTAGTCTTTGTGCCAATAAAGAGAAGACTAACATCTATTTTGGTGGTGTCTCTCCTGAGTTGCAGAAGATTATTTTGGCTGAGCCTGGGTTCAGTCCTAGGTTCTTTCCTTTTAAATAATACGTTGGAATTCCCTTAAGTGATTCAAGGATTATTGTTAGACTTTTTGATCCTGAGCAATTTCTCATTGATCTAATAGTTGTTTATCTTATGCTGGTAAGCTTCAGCTGATTAGCTCCATTGTCTTTGGGATGGAAAACTACTGATGCTCTTGTCTTTTGCTCCCCAAGTCTGTTACAAAAGCTATAAATAAGCTTTGTAAGGACTTCTTTTGGGGGATAAAGACTGGTGACAGGAAAATGGTCTTTAAGAAATGGCAAGATATCTGTGCTCCTTGGACTCAGGGAGGATTTAATGTCAAGGATTTAGAAGTCTGGAATAAGGCTCAGTTGGCTTGTTGGATTTGGCAACTGTCAGAAGGTGTGGGTGGTATTTTTGTGAGATGGTGTAAGGATTACATCCTTCATGATGCTTCAATTTGGACTATCACTTTTAAAGACTCTTATCCTTCCATTATTAAGAACATTATAGTGATGAAAGACCACAGTATTGAACTGTTTAGATCAGCTCAGAATGCTAAGCTCTTTCTGTAGTCTTGCAGCTTTAATGCTAAATTCAAGCTTGCCAAGACCTATGCCAGGTTTCAAGGAGTCTTGACTCATGCTTTTCCAAAGTTCATGGCTGCTTCTTCAGTGATTTCTCCAAGTAGTAAAGTTATTCTATCTTTGGCTTACCAGTATAAACTCCCCACTGTGGATCAATATGCTAAGAGAGGCATATACATGGTTAATAGATGTATTCTATGCTCTACAGCTGCTGAAGACCACCAACATCTGTTCTTTAATTGCTCCTTTTCTCACCAGCTCTGGCTTGCTGTTCAAAAATGGATGGGTGTGATAGTACCAGGTTTACAGCTCAGGAAGATTATCAAGTGAAATGAACACCCTAGCCACAGGAAGCATTGGAAATGTCTCTGGGTTCAGAATAGCATTGCAGCAACAGTTCATGTTATCTGGAAAGAACGCAACAAAAGGATTTTCACTTATAAATGTACACCTCTAGAGAGTATTTTTGAGCAGGTCTATTTTGTTGTTTGTACTAGATTGAAGGCTAACTTCACGAATCCCAAAATTATGAGGATTTTAGATCACTTAGATGCTCATTGATGTATCTCTAGAGTGGTAGTTTTTGCAAAATCTTGTAATTTCACTTCCAATGAAATGAAATGATAATTTTTCTGCAAAACAATAACAATAACAATAACAATAACAATAACAATAACAATAATAATGTCTGGCAATTACTGCAGTTGCTTACCATGTGTGGGAGGAAAGAAATAGGAGGACATTCAAGGATACTGCTAGATCTTGTGCCCAGTTGCTAACACAGATCAGGTTCGAAGTGGTAACGAAAATACGAGCTGGAGGAGGTAGAAATTAATAGGAGACTAGTTATCTCAAGATGAAGGTTAATTTTTCGTAGTGGATTCCTACTTTTGTAAGATCTAGTCTCTTGTATTCGAAATCAATATATATAATTAAAGGAGGCTTTTTTTATTTTACAATCAATATTAGCTATATTATTATTTTATTTCCGTGTTTTGGGTAAATATGAGGTTAGAAGTAGACTTCTTAATTCTAACCTAAGATGGATTACGAGTGAAAGTAGAATTGTTTTTATAAACAACACAAGTCTACTAATTACTAATTACATTACGATAATTACTATATGCAACTCGGCTAATATGTCATATTATATATAACAATAGCAATAATGCATGGGCTTAAAATTGATTGATTATGTAACACGTAAAGATGATTATCATTATATTGAGTATATTGATTATTATTAGTAATAGTATAAAATACTGCGTAATAAATTTTGATTGAAAGTAGAATTCATACTTCTAACTTTATAAGACGGGTTTTTTTAATGAACATATTTTTTTAAAATAAATTTAAACATGTCGGATCAAAATAATGAATACGTACGGGTCGGTTTAATTACGGGTCGTGTTATATGGGTCCGAAACGGGTTATGGTCAGAATACGGATAGTTTCAAATGTCGATTTTTTACCTCTTTTTATTTATTTTAATAGTACTTCGTATTATTTTTATACTCCTTAATTATGATGTTATATTTCAATTATTTAAACTAATATTCATCGCACATTATTTATATTTCAATAAATTTTTAAAATTCTTTTATAATTAAAAGATAAAAAATTAAGTGAATATTAGTTTATATTTTTAATTAAAATATTTAGTCATAGTTCAGGATTAAAGATCTTGAGTCTTGACCTACGAAAAAACGAGTTGGGTATGTCGGGTCAGGTTTTGTCTTATAGTAATGTTGAGTACTATTTAACACGAGAACACAACTTTTATCTCATATGTGTAACTGTACAGGAGAGTAAATTACTAAAAATGGTAGATGATTTAAGTTAATATTAGACATAAAATTGTATTCAAATAAAAGAATAATAAAAGGATGATATAGTGCATGTGATGAGAGAAAAATACTAATTAATAAATTTCCATATGAAGAAATGAGGTTAACTCTAAAAAAATCCCTAAAAGAAAATGGGGCTAAATAAAAAAAATGGAGGGAGTATATATCGAATTGCTAATAGGTTCAAATTAGAGTTTTAACAAAATCTAGATATAGAAATAGATTGATTAAAATTGTGCTTTAGGCTTTGTAGTGTCTTCTTTCCAACAAGTTGAATGGGTCGGGCCATGTCATGTCCCTATATTAACAGGTAATTTAGGATTTGGGTCAAAAAACTGGGTTCACGACCAAAAACAACAGATTGGGAGGGACAGGTTTGCGGGTCATGTCAAATTTAAAGCGAGATGGTTGCATACATGCAAATATATTAGATGTGGACTCATGTAGTAGAGTCAAATGATTAGCGAGTAAAAGACATAGATAACTCAATGTTCACAGATAAGTTGTCATGGTCTCACGGACATATTAATAATGCTCATAGGCGCAAGACCTGGTATTTTGATGAGTGTCATTTGTTTCACCTAAGTAACTAATGTAGACATTAGAACTGTCGAGTGCGTCGTGTCAAATATTGGTCCTATCGGGTATGGTCATAATACAGGACATAAATAGTTTCGAACGCTTAATTTTTTTACCACTTTTTAAGTAAAAAATCTATTTTTGATATTAATTTTTTATTTATTTTAATACTATTAGTATTATTTTCTTTAAATTATAATTTTTATATTTAAAAAACTAATCAAAATTTTCTTAGTTTGTCTCACTTCTTGATTTCTCTTGGCGTCGTCCCCTTAGATAAACATTGATAAGCGGTGTCAAATCTTCGAAATGAGAGTGGTTTGAAATAATCATAATCACTTCGTCGCATAACTAATATTCCTTCTGTCTCACTAAAAGGGTCACCCCACTTTCTTAGTGAGAATTAAGGTGTATAGAAATGTGTAGTGGAAAATGAAAGATGGAAAATAAGTGAGGTTAGAACCAATGTTAACCACAAAAAAAGATAAAATAAGAATAAAGCAAAAAGTGACTTTTACAAAGACAACTCAAAAAGGAAAGAGTGACTCTTCTACAGACGGGGGAGTACTACTCTGTATGTTAAAATTTGAGGTTTAGCAAAACCAGACATAGAAATAGATGGCTAGAAATTGGCTTTTAGAGTAAAGTTTTGTGGTCTCTTCTTTCCAACGAGTTGAACAGGTCGGGCTAAGCATGACCCAAAACGGGTCATTTAGGATTCAAGTTAAACGGGTTGCGAGTAAAAAAATGGGCTCATGCCTCTAAAAACGTGTCAGGTGGACCAGGTCAAATTTAGAGCAAGATGATGACATACATACAAATTAAATATATTCAATACGAATGTCATATGCTTAGAGAACAAAAAACACAAATAGACTCAATGTTCCAATTGAGTTGTCACAAAAATTAAAATTGCTAACAGTGACCAGATATTATGATGAGCATCGTTTGATTTAGCCATCATGTAGCTAATGTACACACTAGACCTGTCACCGGTCGGGGTATACGAGTCATGCTCAGAAATAGTTTCGAACTCCTAATTTTTATGGCTTTTAAAGTAAAAAATTGATATGTATTAAACTATGGTCGGGTTTATGGGTCGAGTCAAATTTGACAGGTCTAACCGTCCAAGTGTAGCATCATAACCCGCATCTGCTACTTTTTGTATAAAATACATGCAAACGTGGAGTGCTGATCCTCTAAAATGACAATTATTTGAAATAATCGTCATCATTCCATCGTAGTCATTATTATAAAAGGGAGTATTATGGTTGATTTAGTAACGTTATTGTTACATCCGTGCATCGCACGAGCATCAAAACTAGTTATTTGAATCAAAGAGGCATGCCATTTCTTGCAATAATAATAATAATACTAATAATAATAATAACAATAATAATAATATTGTTCAACTTAGATTCATGAAGTTCTAGCACCGTGCGATATAAAGAAAATTCAACCCGTTATCAATCACAATAGACTACGTATTTCACACTGTCTTAGTTCAATTTTTGTGGTATTTTAAGATGATAATTGACTGTTATATAGTGTTAATTTTTTGAGTCAGAGATATAGTAGGATTAATTTTTTGGGTTATTTAACAGGAATAATACCAACTTTGGGTGCTATTCCATAAATAAAACCAACTTTAGTTAATACAGGAATAAAACCATGTATGAGACATATTATAAGCGAATGGAATACTCTTACCTGCTACCGCCTACACCCGTCAATATTTCACTAATACAAGTTTTATTGCTCACACTTTTAACTTTTAACTTTACTAATTGTAAAACTTCAAACCTCAAACTTCAAACTTCAAACTTCATCTTCTTCTGTTTCACTTCAAAACGCCATCTTCTTCTTTGTCAATTCATCATTCACTTCATCACTTCATCTTCTTCCTCAATTAATCTTGTCGAAGATAATTCGTTTTCGAAACTTTTGTTTGTTTATCTTCCTCAAACTTTTGTACGCCCGTCTTTATAATTAATTACCATTAATTTAGTCGAAAATTAATTTTCAGAAGTATTGTCAAGTTCATTCCTCAATCCTTTGCGTCGGCAATGTCAATGGTGAGTATTGTTTTGATTTCCCCCAAATTGATTTTTCTTGTTTTACCTTAAGGTTTTCGATTTTTCTGGGTTTAACTTATGGTTTTCTTATTGGTTTAATTTAGAGGCGTTTGGTTCGAAGTATTGGAATGGATTGGAATGGAGTGTGATTCCATGAAGGATTGGAGTTAGATACCTATACTTATTTACGGTTCTTTGATTCGAAGGTGGAATGGATTGTATTTGTATTAACAAGGTATGGATTTAGAATCTTGAGTTGAGGGTAGGGATTGTGATTCCAAGGTTTTGGGGTGGATTTACAACCTCTTGGGATTCCAATTCCATACCTAAATGCATCAACCAAACATTGGAATGGATTGAATCCATTCCAATCCATTCCAATTAGGGTTCTTTTTAATTGGTTTGAGTTTGATCCCCATGAATTTGATGGGTCACCCATGGATTTGGAGAAATTATGGCTTAGGAGAGAGAATTTGATTTAGGGGAAAATCGAGTTTGGTATGACAATGAAGAAGATGAAGATGTGTGTTAATTAATTGTAACATCCCGTATTTTTCACAATGCTTTAGAAATACTTTCTACCTTACGTTCTATTTTATTAAAAAAAAAAAAAAAACTAGACCTTCTTCCGTGGGATGGATAGAGGTTTCATATTTAATTTCTAGAGTTATTTAACAGGAATAATACCAACTTTGGGTGGTATTCTATCAATAAAATCAACTTTGATTAATACGGGAATAAAACCAAGTATGAGTCATATTACACGAGAATGAAATTGCCTCTTAAATGACCGGATGAAGTCGGTTTTGTGGGTCCCATGCTATTAATTAACACCCATCTTCATGTTCTTCATTGCCCGAAATCAAATTCTCTCTCTTAAACCATCCTTTCTCCAAATCCAAATCCAAATCAACCTACATTTTCAATTAAACCAATTATAAAAGAATAGTAATTGGACACTAAACTCCCAAATTAAACCCAGAAAAATCAAAAATCTAAGTTAAACCCAGAAAAATCGAAAAAAATTGAAAACCCTAATTTCAACCCAGAAAAATCAAAAAAAATTGAAAATCCTAATTTCAACCTAGAAAAAATCGATTTAGGGGAAATGAAAAAAACACTCACCGTTAGGGATGGCAACGGGTCCAAGACCCGGTCCAGACCCGGCGGGTCGGACCCATATGGGTCGGGTCTGGGTCTCATTTTTTCAGATCTGGCGGATCCGGGTCGGGTCTGGATCTTATTTTTGAAAACCGGGTCCGGGTCCGGGTCTGAAATACTGGACCCGGACCCGACCCGTGGACCCGGCACTTTAATTAAAAAAAAAATCTACAACATACATACGCAGAACTGCTAGCAAACAACTAAATTACTAAAATAACTCACTCTCTCACTTCTTTCCTCACCATTTCAACGTTCATTCAAGGTTTCCTAAGACCGTTATGAATGAGTTTGTAAGAGTGTTTAATTTCTTAGTACAATATATGTCGTAGATAATTTTGTACGTGATAAAAAATACCGGCAAAATTTGAAATTTGGAAGAAATGAGGAATGTAGGACAACATAAAATAAAATAGTGAGACATGCAGGTAGACCCGGACCCGAACCGGACCCGGCGGGTCTGGATCCAGGTCTTAAAATTTTGGACCCAGCTGGGTCCGGGTCTAGGGTAATTTTGACGGGTCCGGGTCCGGATCTTAGTGGACCCGGTCCAGATCCGGTCCATTGCCATCTCTACTCACCGTTGACTGCCGAACCACAAGATTGAGGAATAAACTTGACAATATTCCTGAAAATTGATTTTCGACGTAAGTAATGATAATTACCTTCGATCAAGTTTGACAAAAGTTTGAGAAAGGTAAACAAATAAAAGTTCCGTAAAAATTACCTTCGACGAAGGGATGAAGTGATGAATGGATGAAGAAGACGTTTTGAATTGATGAAAATTGATGATTGATGAAGCGAGAAGATGAAGTTTAAAGTTTGGGAGTTAATGAGGTTAAAAGTTTGGGTGTATAAGAGTGTCAGTAATGAATTAGTGATAATATTAACCGGTGTAGGCGGTAGCAGGTAAGGCAATTTCATTTTCGTGTAATATGACTCATACTTGATTTTATTCCCGTATTAATTAAAGTTGGTTTTATTGATGGAATACCACCCAAAGTTGGTATTATTTCTGTTAAATAACCCTAATTTCTATAAATTCTCTCATTTTCTCTCATTTTATCTTTTTCTTTAAAATTTTCAACATATTATTTTAAATTTTATGGTTTTACTATTAATTATATTAAATTTTCAGCCTAGCTTAAAGACAATTTAAGTCGATCATAACTCTTTTATTAATTCACATACTTGCACACTCCAATATACATTTTGAAGACGGGAGTGCGTGCTATGACTCCCCAGAAGAAGTCAGAGACAAATTCAGCGTACAAATATTAATATTACGTTCTCAATTGGTGATAGTTTATATATTATGATATTTTCGACTATACATATTTCCTTATTAACCTAAACCACGTCCGACGACAACCATTTTCTACATATTATACTACATACTATGTAGGATACTTCGTCTTTGTAGTACGTATTAGCTATATACTAATACTACACCATATTATGTATGTGATTAGTATAACTCGTGACGGGACCTAACTAGCTAAAGTTTTATCTATGCAGTCACACTACATGTACTATCAAATTTATTTAACTAGTGTTAACCCATGCAAATTTTGCATAGATTATTATTGATATATTCGTCACATTTTACTCAATGTTACCTAAAAATATAGAACGATAAAATTTTGACAAAAAGACTACAACTTCATGTTGAAAATGTAATGCAACCACACCTGTCAAAATTAAAACTAATCCAACCCGAAACCATCCCCCCCCCCCCCCCCCAAAAAAGCTGCCCGAAAAAACCCGCCTGTAAATTACGAACCCGAAAGTGATCTGACCCAATAATGATCTGAATATTCTTAGTCTAAACCCGCTTGACCTGTAACCCAACCCGAAATAGGTAAATTAAAAAATACTCGTATTAATATTATAGAGAAAAATTTCTCAAGAATAGTAGTAAGAAATACGGAGTATTTATATATTTTAAAATTTTTAAGAAATCGTATTCTTATACGGAGTATATACATCTTTAAATTCTATATTTATAAAAATATTACTATAATGAAAAAAATTCAATAAATCGAGTCAAATTATGTTATATACGTGTAACAATTTTAAGTAACAATATATTAGCACTTTGTATAGATATGTAATATCAATGCATATTAAAAAATATATGGGGTATTATTAAATAAAATATTTTTATTCTTACTAATATCATATATACTATTAAATTAGATGGAATTAAGAATAAAATTATATTTATGTTAAAAAAATTAATTAACTTTTTATATGTTAATAACCCATATTGACACGAAACCCGGCCCGAAACCCGTGTTTTCCAAACCCAAAATACACCTGACCTGTATTTTACCCGAACCCAAAATCCTACTGTCCTAACCCATTTGATATGTCTAAATAAAACGTACTCTCTCCGTTTCAATGAATTGTTTGCCTATTCCATATTGGGACGTCTCAATGAATTGTTTGCCTTTCTATTTTAGGAATGCTTTTATGTGTAATTTAACCCTTGGCGCCACATGTCACCTTCTAATTGGATCTCTTGCCCTTGGTGCCAAAAGCAAAGGCAAACAATTCATTGGAACGGAGGGAGTATGTCATTTCAGCTTAAGTGGTCAGAACTTTCTTATTCCGACCGAGAAGTTGAGGGTTCGACTCACATGCGATGTAGTGCGTTCTTATCTGAACATAAAAAATCATAGTTGTAGTTTCATGCCACATGATTATTACTCCCTCCGTTCCAATGAATTGTTTGCCTTTCCTTTTGACACCAAGGGTAAGGGATCCAATGAGGAAGTGACATGTGGAGCAAAACTCATGAGAATGGTCAAATTGCATATAAAAAGCATTCCTAAAATAGAAAAGCAAACAATTCATTGAGACGCCCCAATATGAAATAGGCAAACAATTCATTGGGACGGAAGGAGTAATAACCCAGACCAACAAATCAACAATCTACTATTAATGGATCAAACGGTTTACGCTTACTCAACCGTCTCCACTCTCATACAACTAATACTCGTATTACCTCTTCATCATTCAATACTTCAATTTTTTTTGTCAATTCATGTATTACCTCTTCATCAAGACATCAACCATTAATATTTTTAAAGATACATAGTTTTTTACTCCCTTGTTGCTTAAGTTCTCCTTTTTTTTTCATTTTCAAACAATTCTTTCTTTCAAATAAATGCCAAATACTCATCTTTTTAGTTTACTAATTAGTATTTTTTTTGTTTCTGGTAACATTTTGATATTACTCGTAATTTTCTTGGTATTTTGAATGAAAATTACTGTTGTTAAATGAGATATTTATACCTTCAGTAACTCTCTTGCATGTGAGAGCGTCTCACGGTAATATCTTACCGTGAGACCTCTCACATAGGGAGTGGTTACAAATTTAGTAACCACCTCTTACGTGAAAGGTCTCACGGTAAATTACCGTGAGACGGTCTCATATGAGTTTTAAGAAAGGTGGTTTTTTTGGTGGGGTCATGGGTAGTTAATGATGTTAGTTTTCCGGAAGTTAATGATATCACGGTGATGGTCATGTGTCATGGGTATTTAACTTCATAAGTTAACTTATTTAACTGTTATTTTTATGTTACTGATCTTATTTAGCAGTTAATATAGTTAATGATATTAGTGGGGGTAATGGGTGGTGACTCGTGACTCATGAGTAGTTAACTTCAGAAGTTAACTTATTTATCTATTATTTTTATGTTGCTGATCTTTATTTAGCATTTAATATCATCTTTATTTTTAGTATAGTTTTTGTTAATATGGTTTTTGCTCATGTAGATTGGGATTGACAATGATGAATATCAATTTATAGAGTTTGACCAAAAGTTACTTTGTAGTTACATTTTGTCACCCCGACGTTATTGGTTTGACGGTATATAGTGTAATCATCTATAAATAATAGATGAGTTACATTTATGCCACCCTAATAAACTTGGAACGACGACAACTAGTAATCGAAAAAAATTGTTAACTTAAAACGTCCAATAGCTTACATGTTGCCACCCTAATAAAAACGAAAACGTGGCAGTCATAATTGTTGCCGAGTTATAATTTAATAATTTTAAAATTTTCGGTGATGATTGATTTATTTCCAGATCTGAGAGAATTAATTTATATTACATTGTACGGAGTACATTTTATCTTTAATATGTATTGACATATTTATATTTTCCTTTGTAAATTTGAATGTGTTAGAAATTATGCTACATTTTTTATTCTGGACTTATTTATTTAGTTTATTAATGTATAGATTGGGTATATTACTTAATTACTTAATTTAGACTAAAAGTTATTTGTAAATTTTTCATTTCATAGTATGTGGAAGTGAGTGTATAAGCAAAATAAAAGATGATATTGTTATTCATCAAAATAAATAAATAAACATATTAAAGAGTATTTTTTTCAAGGTGATGTCATCATGACATCTATCTATACCAAATCTTCACTAATTGCTGATGTCACCTACACTACCATGGTTGTTCTTTTAATAAATAAAAGATTCAGAGTTTAATTTTAAATTAAAAAGATTTTCGATTTCAATATTTGCAATTTCAAAATATTTACGGTATAAAACCGAATCTTACTAAAAGGAAATCGGGTCAATACGAGTCAAACTTAGACTCCTTTGTGTCATCCTTGTATCAATACAGGTCCTCCCCACTTAACCTCCACCCAACACCTCATTGCCTCATTCTTACTCCCTCTCCCTACTCCTTATTTCTAGTAAAATAAATGAAACCCATCACCCACCTTCATCCATGTATTGCAAATTGTCGGTTAACAAAATTATTAAAGAATCTCACTACTTGCCCTTCCATTTCCTAGTCTTTATCTCATGCGAACCGACTTGATAATCATAGAAAAATTGAATTGCTTTGTCTCAGATTCTTGAACTTCTAATGAAGGTAAATAGTTAGTATTGTTATTTTTCTTTCTTTAAAATTAAAATTCCCTGATTCTAAATCTTCAAAACTGTTGAGTAAACTCAACATGCATGTCAAATTCATGGTTCGATTTAAATAAAAAAAGGGGTTATACTAATTTGTTTTTAATATACCATGAGTGGTGTGATTAACGAAGATTTCTTTTGTCGTATTTATCAAGAAGAAAAGCCAAGGAAGAGCCGGAGTTCGACAAAACCGCTTTTTCTTGAACCATCATAACCATCTCCGCGTTCGAGTTTTGATCGAGATTGGAATTTTTTTAGGGTGGGTAAATCGTCAAAATTATGTGAGAAATCTTGATGGATTTCTCCATAATTTTTTTTTGTTTCATAATATTTTGATTGCATGTTTAAATTGAAGGCAAATTTGTTGCATGTGGATTATAGGTGATATTTGCATGTGAATTGTATGATTATTTTTGTTGCGCTGGTATTAATTTTATAAATGTATCACTTAGGTTATAAATATAAGTGGTTAACATGAACTTTTGTTTGGTTCATATTAGTTTTGGACGGGTAATATAGTAATAATAATAATGATGACGAATTTTCTTACCTTATTTTGTTTGGTGTTAGTGAAAACTTCATTAATCAATTTATTCTTCTTTTAATTTTGGATGAGAGGATAATTTGATAAAGGATTTTGACAAAGGTTGGTACATTAAAAAGGATGATTTATTTATATTTGACCACAATATTAATATTAGTAAATTTTTCTAAAATAGTAGATCTTTGATTTTGTTTGTCTAAGTTAGTTAATAAGTACTTCGTAAAACCTTTCCTACATAAATTAATAAGTTTTTTCCATAGGAAAATGGAAAGTTAAATAAATATAATTTTGCGTTTATCTTAGGCATGTCGAAGATCATAGTAACTTGGAAAAGAATTGTTGGCAAATTATTATGACATGAATATATATTTGACTAACAAATTAAGTGGTAAGTTAACTTATTTAAATTAATTAAGTGTATTTTGGTTGTATATATATATATATATATATATATATATATATATATATATATATATATATATATATATATATATTGGAATAGTTTGTCATTATTTTCCTGGGACTACCATAATAGAATCATCTTATGAGTCAAACATAATAGTTTAGAACCGAGTAAGTTCACTTCAGATGCGGTAATGAAGGTGTGAGGCTAGGAACTACCTATTCCGAAGTAATGAAAACGACACATAAGTCCAGTTTACTCTTATCATCACACTATGTGAAATGATCATACTAATCATTTGACTTATTAACCAAGTTCGTGAGCCAAAACCCGGCCTACAAATAGGGACAACCCCGTAAGGAGACTTTTGTTTGACTACATGCTACTTGCCTATTTTACTCCGCATCTAATTTTAAGAAAAATGAAATTTTATGGAATCTGAGGTGGATAACACATAACGTTTTCTAAATAAATAAATTTCAAATGAATTTGTATTTTATTGGGCATTTTTAGGACTTAATTTG
Organism: Agrostemma githago; assembly: GCA_958450325.1. Taxonomy (NCBI): domain Eukaryota; kingdom Viridiplantae; phylum Streptophyta; class Magnoliopsida; order Caryophyllales; family Caryophyllaceae; genus Agrostemma; species Agrostemma githago. Next base: position 24,050,961 of record OY288239.1, on the reverse strand, counting down.
AAATCTCTTTGAGCGGGAAAGCAGGTTGTCTCTATTGTGTACGAGATGAGTTGGAAGAATAGCGCTTAGCTTAACCGTATAAAACCGTCCGTAGCGTACTAAGGGTCTTTGACTGCCCTTGTCATTGACTCGAGAGTAGCTTAGGCGGGAGTGTGGCCATACTTTAAGTGGGGTCCTGATCAGTCCCGTACGTGTTAGGTGGATAGCACCCAGGTTTACGTGAGTCGAGGATTGGAGCGTGGCTGCGGGGATAACCAGCCGGGTGGTGAGTAGTCCATGGTGCGGGTAACAACCTCACGTATCCGGCATTTGACCCTGGAGATGAGAGGACGAATTTTGTTTTAAACGTGTTTATGTCACCACGGTAAACATTTGTAATAATGTAAGCCCCCTGGTATCAGTGTGATTGGCGATATATTATTATTGTACAAGTATCGAATACGAAACTTATTCGGAACTTGTACAACAATTTGTCGGTATATCGTGATAAAACTTTTCTAAAAATAATACGACACTTAAAACATTTCTTGCGCATTCTAAAGTTATGTGTTATCGGTTGAGCTTGTATGTACTGTTATTTGATCTATGTTTGATTTAATATTTTATTCATATTAAATTTTGATAATTTACCCACCTGACGATTTGTTTTTCTATGAAATTCTTTTAAAATATTATAATCGTCAGATTGAGGGAAACTGACCACTCCTCAGACGGGCAAGGTTGGAGATAGCTCAAGATGGGACTCAAATGTATTTCTATTTCTTCATAAATTGTTACAATTAAATATAATATTTAAGTATTTCATAATTAATATGAAGTAATCTAATTAGTTGAGAGTAGTAATGACTTGGATATGTATCATGTCTTCCACTGTTTCCTATTATAGACTTATGTATAAAGTCTGGAAAATCCGGGTTGTTACAGTTGGTATCGAGGCATGGTCTAATGACTTTATCTGCTCTAGAGCTTTAAAGCTCCCGACTAAGTTTGTAATAGAGTCTTATACTCCCAACTCACTCGGCTAGCGGAACCGAGTCATCTATTTTTCGGGTAATAAGTAAAAATAACTAGATCACTTAAAAGGAAAAAAAATAAAACAATAAAGGGTAAAAACAACTAAGGACCGACCTAGTTTTAGGAACCCGTAGCTTCTGTTTTATCGTTACTTGTTTTTGACTTATGTGACTTACATTGTAATGTGTACCTATGTGTATGTTATATAGTTATATGCATATTATATAGTCCTTAATAGTATTATCAATATATGTGTTATATTTTTATATATAATTGCTGTCTAATATACTGCCTCTGTTTTCTTGAATTAGTCCCATTGGCCCACTTTTCCCCTCACAAAAAAAGAGAAGTGAGGCTAATTCAAGAAAATGGAGGGAGTACTATATAGTTATAAGAAACAATATATTCCTTAATAGTAATTTTATTTACGCGTATATGCAACTAAGTTCATCATTATGAAGACCCGTCAGAATCAAGTGAGGATTATCACGGTGCTATAATGAAGGAAAGTCAATTGAGTCATCAAGTACTTTTAGAAGACATAGTAAATTTGGGATGCAGTATTTTGAACTTGGGATATATTAACGTGTGTATTAATCTGTGTTGGTAGGTTAACTATGTGCCATACTAACTTGGTTACTTTGGTTGCAGGATATAAAGTAACATATCTAAATTATTAATTAAATATAAGAAATAGCTAACATAGTAGATCAAGTATTCAAGACACTTTTATTTAATAACAAAATTTGAAAATCTTCATATACCGTGTTTCATTTAAATTTTTTGTTAATTTAATAATTCTTTCATCTTACTTATAAATCGTCGTAGTATTAAATAAATTATCAGAAAGATGTATGTTTTCTTCGTTTCTTTTAATTCGCTATAAATTTTTATACCACCATCTTCTTTTCGATTGTATTTTTGGATTCTCACTTTATTACTTGAACTTTTCTCCGTCTTTTCAAAATCCACTTCAGTTTATTACCTTTGCTTTTATTTCATTAGAACTTTCTAATCCATATTACTATTTTTGCAAGAAAGTTTATTGACTCTCTTATTCATCTATTTAGGGAATACGAGAGACCTATCTTACCAGACTACACATTCATCCTATCATATTCATGGTCAAATCTATCCCTTACCTCTCAGTCTAACGAAGTTTATTTGATTTATTAATTTTTACACCACCTTTGTATATTAGTAAATATTCTAATGTTTCTTTTAATCCAAGTATATGGTGAATTGCAACTGCTAAAGTAGTGCATTGTCAATTATACTTATCATGCTTCTTTTCTGTTATCTTGCGGCACTCCATTTCAATTCAATATTGAGATCCTCACTCAACTTACGTTCATTGCTTTAGCTCATGTCGCCTTTTGTTTGCATAAGAACACATTGAAGGATAAGTGTGAGTGCTTTTCAACATTTTGTATGCATAGAAAACACTTGTTGGTTATTACAAAACACTCTTTCTGCATATTGTACAATTGCAAGATTCCCCTGTCCTGTCCTTGATATTATGATTCCATTCTTTAAATTGGAATCACCCTTTTGCCCCTTGATCACCTAAGCCGACACTTATTACATTTCTCCCTCACGAACTAGCTAGTCATATGTCAATTAAGCCTAAAATTTTTCATGTTCCTGTCAGCTTTGCACCAACCTTACAACATTTGCCTTACCTCACACAGTCTTAAAAATGTCACCCCTAATGCTTAAGATGCTTTTCATGGTTATTGGGATATATCGTTCCTCTTTATTTATCTCTCAAATTGTCTTTACTTCGAGGATGTAATACTGAGTACAACTATTCTAAATGCCTTTGTTACCATTCACAAACTTCTAAAACCATTAACAGACCACTGCTTTGTTCCATGTTGTAAGATCCCTTAAATTGAATCCTCCTTCGTCCCGATGAACACTTATTCCCTCACAATATTTATAAGACATGATTCTCTTATCAGTAATGTCATTCCAAAAGTAAATTAAGTATAGCTTATGTTGTCTCTTGAGCATAATATTCTTTTGCTTAATATTTGATTTTTATAATCCTTAATATTTTATTTTAAAAATCATTCTCACCTTTGATCTAAATAGTAGGTCTTATTCACTCTTAACTTAGTTTGGATTTTGTTTTTGAGTGAAATTTTTATTTAAAATGTATTCATTTTTGTTTTTGTTTTTAATCTTAATTATACTCTTTATTTAAAAGTCGATTCTATCTTGACCTTGAAAATATAATTCTTTGAAATTTTATTCTCCTACAAACTCTAAAGTTTAAAAACTTTCTAACCCTCCCACCCCATATGCAACCTTATTTGAGATAGAGCATGATATAGTCGCGCATGTGGCATTAATGGATGAATAATAGAGGGTGATATAATCATATTTCAAAAGGAGAGATGATATTCTTCGAGGAGTACTTGAATAATAGTCTAAAGGTGAATAGGTAATAAGATGTGGTATTGTTTTATGGATATTAATTTGTAAAAACACTATTTAAGGATATATATTTTAGGTTTTTCTGAATATAAGTTATTGGATGGATCGAGAACATATTTGAGTAATATAAAGTTAAAAGAGTGAGTTTTGTAGTTGAAAAGGAAATATCGAAGTTGATGAGGGTCAGGAGCCTGCATCGGGCCGCCCGCCTAGCAGGCCCCACAAAGACCCCGCCTAGGGAACCGAGGAGCCTGCCCAGCAGGCCGTCGGGATAAGATACCTGGATTTCCCCAGTGGAACAAAGCTACAAGGAGTCCGCCTGCCCGGTAGGGTAAGGCGGCTGGCTGTGAAGGGCATGCAGGCACTCCCTACTCGCCTGCCTCCGGGCAACCTTCTCCCTGAGCAGGGCCGAGGTTCCCAGAAGCCCCCTCTGTCATCTTTCCTAAAGGTAAGGGAGAACGAGTGGATGAGGTAAAACCACATGTCAATCTCTCATCCACTCATTCTCCCTCTCTCCTCTTCTCTTTTTCCTCTCTCTTGTGGGAAAGTATAAATACTCTTCCATTTCCCACATGAAAGAGGTTGGATTTTCTCTCTCTAGATTCTCACTCCTAAAAACGCCACCTAGTTCCTCACGAGCTAGGTTCATCAAGGCATTTCACGGACTAACTTAGGCATCGGAGAGGGTTCCCTCGGACAACCTCCGAGGCCCTGTGCGTTCATTGTGCAGGGAGCAGGCCGACTCCGCCGGGAAGGTCCGATCATAGGAGAGGGATAAAGGAGAGGTCAAGGGAAATCGTGCAGTCCACTACTTACCAACGTTTCAATTCACGACCCGGGGATCCAGAGCCGGGTTAATTGTTTCCGTGACCGGAACAATTTGGCGCCGTCTGTGGGGAAGATCTGGTTGTATCCACGGATTACCCACAAAAATCAACCATTCCTAATTGCTAAAAAACTAAAACAATCAAAGTAATCATGCCAGAAATCGTTGACGCCAGTACAAGGGCGGGTCCGACGGTCCCACTGGTGACCCCCCTGTATGGCATGCCACAGCCAAAGAGGATTCCTCCCGCCATGATCCTGGGGGTGGGAGGAACCTGTCTCCTAGGCGTGCCAAACGCTGCTGTAGCACCTGAGTTGGGGACGCACCCAGGGCACACCCTGAATCTGACCCCAGCTCAGATTGCGCAGACAGCCGCTTTCTTCTCTGCAATGCTAAACCAGGAGTTCACTCCTGAGGACTTGGTAGGCAGGGTCGCATCGGCCCCCAGGCAGCCACCCTCAATAAGCAGGGATGGAGCTGGGGACACGAAGCGGACCGCCGCCAGAAACGTTCAGAGGAAAGCAAGAAGGACATCACAAGTATACGCGCAGGTGCAAAGGCGTATCACAACAGGCAGCCCAGAGCCATCTGTCCAGCAGGCATTCTCCATTCACACAACAGAGTCCGCGTCTGGAGAACAGAAGGGTTTGTCCCGAGAATTGCAGGAGCGGATGAGGCACAGGGAGCCCATATCTAAACGCCTGGGAGAAAAGCAGGGCGGGGTCTTCTCCAGGTTAACGCCGGCGGTCAAGGAGCAGCCAGCCCCAGGTTTGTCCCAAAGCCTGCAGTCTAGGCTCAACCGGGGGCAACCGCTTGAATCTAGATACCACCAGGACGACAACCTCTGCCACTCTCAAAGAAAGAGACCCAGGCAAATCTCCCCCGAGACAGAAGATGAAGCAGCAAGCAGGCCGCCTCCAAGGCACCGCTCCCCCAGTACGAGGAAACCGATCCATAGACAATGGGATATTCACGGTAACCAGTCTGGGGAAAGCAGGTCACGAATGGTAGGCAGGCCCACAAAAACCCCACTTCATCCTAAGGTACAAGAATACCCCATCCCGAAAATTAAAATGCCCACCATTAAGTTTGACGGGACTACAGACCCAGAGGACAACTTGGCGGCATTCGAGAGCCACATGGGCATGTACGACGTGGACGACGCTATCTGGTGCAAAGTCTTCCCAACCACCCTGGTAGGGCTCGCACAAGGATGGTTCAGGGATCTCCGCCAAGGATCAATCAAGTTCTTCATAGAATTGGCCGAGATCTTACTCGAACAATATGCTGGGAACAAAAGGAGACGCCTCACTCGCTTCGATCTTATGACCCTAAAATAGAAAAAGGGTGAAAGTGTAAGGGAGTACCTAAGGAGGTTTGACCTATCCTACCAGCAAGTCAGGGAGATCGATGACTCCACCGCTGCTTACGCCCTGACTATCTCCCTGCTCCCAGGAGAAATGAAAAATCAGATGATCAGGGCCCAGCCAGAAACCTTGGCCATGGCCAGGAAAATTGCTGAAGGGTTTATTCTGCAGGAGGAGTTTCACAGCCTGCCAGATACCATTGCAGGCCAAACAAGACCGCAAGGGGGACCGCAGGGTGGACGTGGCAGAAATGAGTCGGGCAAGCAGAGAGAAGAGGGAGACACTCCCAAAAAGGAACGCACAACATACCAACCAAGGTTTGACAGCTACACGACCCTCAACAGGCCGAGAGCAGAAATCTTCGAGTTGGAAAAAGAAACAGCAAAATGGGCTCGTCCAAACAAGCCGCGCAGCCCAAAAGGGGATCCCAAAAAATTCTGCGCGTTCCACGATTGCATAGGTCATACCACGGAGGAATGCCGCCACTTAAAAGACGAAATAGAGAAACTAATAAGAAACAGCTGGCTGAGTAACTATGCAGCAAGGAACAAACCCCAGAAAGAGGCGGCAGACTAACCTGAGGGCTCAGCCCAAAATCGCATGGTCAGCCATGTAGTATCAGGAGACGCAGAGGGACGGACCAGCAGGCGTAGCCAGAAGAGGCAGATCCGCGAACTGCGGAACCAAATTTGCTACGCCGAGAGGCAGGCAGTCCAAGTGGCACAACCCTAAGCATCACTCCTGAAGATGCAGGGAGAGTCGTGTACCCGCATAGTGACCCTCTGGTCTTGACCCTTGAAATTAGCAACCACATTGTGAAGAGATGTATGGTGGACACCGGCGCCTACACAAATCTCTTATACAAAGACGCTTTTGAGAAAATGAATCTAGAAAAAAGACATCTGAAGCCAGCCCCCGGATCTTTGTATGGGTTCAATGGAGCAGGCATGCTACCCATGGGAGTTATCGATCTGCCGGTAACATTTGGGGAGGGAACCTCGGCCAGAAATATCAGGGCGTCATTCGTTGTGGTGGATGCCAAATCTGCATACAATGCCCTGATAGGTCGAGCCACCCTAGATGAAATAGAAGTTGTTGTGTCAATTAGGGCCCTCACCATAGCCTATGTAACAGATTTTGGCATGGAAGGGAAGGTCCACGGGGATCAGGAGTCGGCCAGACACTGTTACTCCGTGGCCCTGCAAGCCCATGAGACAGAAATAAAAGGGAAGCGAAAAGCCCAATGCTCTCCCAGCAGGGAAGGTGAGATCCCGACTGCCCAGCAAGAATCAGTCCACCTAGAGCCTGAGGGGGAAAGCATGCTAGTGGACTTGGAACCAGGAAGGCAGGTCCTTATAGGGGCCGACCTGGAGGAGTCCTACCAAAAGGAATTAATTGCAGTCCTAAGAGAAAATAGGGACGTATTCGCCTACTCTACAAATGAGATGCCAGGGGTCGACCCGACTTTTATTGTCCACAAGTTGAACATTAACCCGGAGGCTCGCCCTGTGAAGCAGAAGAAGAGGAACATGTCCGCAGAAAAGGATGCAGCAATAAAAGAAGAAATAGACAAACTCCTAAAGGCAGATTTCATCGAAGTCTGTGACTACCCTGAATGGTTGGCAAACGTTGTCATGGTAAAAAAGTCATCAGGCGCATGGAGAATGTGCGTAGATTTTACAAATCTTAACAAGGCCTGCCCTAAGGACTGCTACCCTCTGCCCAGGATAGATCAACTAGTGGACGCCACTAGTGGATACACCACGCTAAGTTTTCTGGATGCGTTCTCAGGGTACCATCAAGTGTACCTCTGGTAGCCAGACAGAGGGAGGTGCGCCTTCATAACCAGCCATGGCACCTACATGTACAAGATGATGCCATTTGGGCTGAAGAATGCCGGCGCCACCTATCAGCGGTTGGTAGACAGAGTCTTCGAAAGTCAGAAGGGAAGAAACTTAGAAGCCTATGTCAACGATGCGATCGTCAAAAGTAAGGGGGACAAGGAGCATCTGACAGACCTTCAAGAGACATTCTCTTCCCTGCGGTCATATAAGATGAAGCTGAATCCGAAAAAGTGCAGGGGATAGACTCCAACCCCGAGAAAGTTCAGGCGGTCCTAGACCTCCCGGAGCCCAAAACCATCAGGGACATTCAGCGGCTCACAGGCAGAATGGCCGCCCTGGCTCGGTTTATCGCCAGGTCAGCAGACAAGTCCACCCCCTTCTTCAAAATATTAAAAGGCAACAAGCAATTTAAATGGGAGGATGAACAAAAGAAAGCCTTCGAGCAATTGAAAGAGCACCTAAAGAAACTCCCTACCCTGGCAAGACCGGTAGCCGGAGAAAAACTGTACCTATACATTTTTGTCACGAACACAACGGTAAGTGCTGTCATCCTAAGGGAGGAAGCAAACTCACAGCAACCCATCTACTTTGTGAGTCACGCTCTGGGAACAGCAGAAAGAAATTACCCCTTGATAGAAAAGGCCGCCTATGCAGACATCATTGCAGTCAGAAAACTCAGACCCTACTTTGACGCACATCCTGTTGTGGTCCTCACCGACCAACCACTGAAAAAAGTGTTGGAAAAGTTTGAGAAATCAGGGAGACTGCTGAAATGGGCGATCGAGTTAAGTGGGCTGGGGATATCATACCAGCCAAGGACAGCCATCAAAGCCCAAGCCTTGGCCGATTTCCTGGATGAATGCTCTCATTCAGGGGAAGAGGAGCCCCCTGCCGAGGAGTGGATCGTGCACACTGATGGATCCTCAACAGCCAATGGTGCAGGTGCAGGCGTCGTGTTAACCAGCCCTGAGGGAGTGGATTTTGAGCATGCACTCAGATTCACCTTCCCGGCATCAAACAACGAGGCAGAATACGAGGCTGTGCTCACATGGATAAAACTGGCTAAAGCCGCAGGGGTAGAGCGAGTTACACTAGCTACCGATTCTCAGCTCATTGCCAATCAAATTAACGGAGAATATGAGGCCAGAGATCAGACCATGGCCACATGCCTTGAGACAGTAAAGCAAGAGTTGTCGGGCCTAAAGTCCTATGAAATCCAGCAAATACCTCGATCACAGAACAACCGAGCCGACGCCCTGTCAAAACTGGCAAGCTCCAGCCTACAAGACATACGGAGGTCAGTGTGGGTTGATGTTTTGCATGAAAAATCTACCAGCGCCTGTCAGGCAATTAGCACCGTCGAGGAAGGGCCGGAAAATTGGATGACCCCCTTCATCCAGTTCAAAAAGCATGGTACCCTGCCATCAGACACGGTGCAAAAGAGGAAGATACAGGCCAAAGCAGCCTGGTTCATAATCATTGGCGAAGAACTCTATAAGAAATCTTTTACTTACCTCCTGCTCAAATGCCTAAGGGTAGACTAGGCTGCTGAAGTACTGGAGGACATCCACTCAGAAATCTGTGGACATCACATCGGAGGAAGATCGCTGGCCCACAAGGCCCTAAGGGCAGGCTACTACTGGCCTACCATGCTAGCAGATGCCAGAAGCCTGACCCAGAAGTGCAGAAAATGCCAACTCTTCGCTCCGTCAATCCATGTCCCGGCCCAGGAACTCAGGCCAATCCTATCCCCCATCCCCTTCGCTCAGTGGGGGATGGACATATTAGGACCTTTCACGGTGGCCACTGGGGGCAGGAAGTTCTTGATCGTGGCTATAGACTACTTCACCAAATGGATAGAAGCTGAAGCAGTGCCCAACATTACCGAACCAGCAGTCAGAAAAGTGATATGGCGGAATATTATCACCAGATTTGGTCTGCCAAAAATGTTGGTGTTTGATCATGGCAGGCAATTTGACAACGATCCCTTGAGAATCTGGCTAAAAAGCCATAGCATCGCGGTTGCCTACTCAGCCGTTTGCCATCCTCAAACCAACGGACAGGCAGAGGCAGCCAACAAGCAAATCTTAAATGGCCTTAAGAAGATGGTAGATGACCTCAAGGGCAGATAGGCTGACGAGCTTCCCAGCATACTGTGGTCAATCCGGACCACCCAAAAGGAATCTACAGGCCAGACCCCATTCGGCTTAGTATATGGAGCAGAGGCTCTACTACCAATTGAGGCCAGGATCCCATCTCTGCGCTCCCCACAATACGACCAAGCTGAGAATGAAGCTACAATGGCTGAGGCCTTAGATCTAGTCGGTGAGATAAGGGAGGAGGCCAGTACCAACATCGTCGCCTACCAGCAACGAATGAGGAAAGCCTACAACAGAAAAGTACATCAAAGAAATTTTCAGATGGGTGATCTGGTTCTCAGAAAAACACAGGTTGTTGGAAAATCCAGGGAGCACGGGAAACTAAGTGCCAACTGGGAAGGTCCGTACCAAGTGGCTCAAATCCTGGGACCAGGCACATATAAGATCGCCAACCTCGAAGGACAAGAGTTGAATGCTCACTGGAACGCGGACACCCTGAAGAAATATTATGTCTAAACCGAGTCTAAAGATAGTTTTTATTTTGCTGAAAACAATGGCGGAGAACGGTCAAAGAATGTCGACGGCTCCGACCACCCTTATGTCAAAAAGTTTTATAAAGAAATGAGAGAACTTCAGATTCATACTCGTTGCCTGTTCAAACTTGCGTTCTCACACACAAACGAGCAGGGGGCAATAGGGGGAGGCCCCCCTGTTGCCAAAGCTAAAGAAAATAAACACCCCAAAAAAAATTCCGAGCCTCCCTGCTTACCTCTGGGCAGGCAGGGAGCAGGCCCCTGGACTTTGAACAAAAGCCAGGGACAGGCCAGATCAACAAGGACTGGGGGCAGGCCCTCCAACCTTGTATAAAAAACCCAAAAAGCCTCCCTGCTTACCTCTGGGCAGGCAGGGAGCAGGCCCCCTGGACTTTGAACAAAAGCCAGGGACATGCCAGATCAACAAGGATTGGGGGCAGGCCCTCCAACCTTGTATAAAAAACGCAAAAAGCCTCCCTGCTTACCTCTAGGCAGGCAGGGAGCAGGCCCCCTGGACTTTGAACAAAAGCCAGGGACAGGCCAGATCAACAAGGACTGGGGGTAGGCCCTCCAACCTTGTATAAAAAACGCAAAAAGCCTCCCTGCTTACCTCTGGGCAGGCAGGGAGCAGGCCCCCTGGACTTTGAACAAAAGCCAGGGACAGGCCAGATCAACAAGGACTGGGAGCAGGCCCTCCAACCTTGTATAAAAAACGCAAAAAGCCTCCCTGCTTACCTCTGGGCAGGCAGGGAGCAGGCCCCCTGGACTTTGAACAAAAGCCAGGGACAGGCCGGATCAACAAGGACTGGGGGCAGGCCCTCCAACCTTGTATAAAAAACACAAAAAGACTCCCTGCTTACCTCTGGGCAGGCAGGGGGCAGGCCCCCTGGACTTTTGAACAAAAGCCAGGGACAGGCCGGATCAACAAGGACTGGGGGCAGGCCCCCCAACCTTGTATAAAAAACGCAAAAAGCCTCCCTGCTTACCTCTGGGCAGGCAGGGGGCAGGCCCCCTGGACTTTGAACAAAAGCCAGGGACAGGCCGGACCAACACGGACTGGGGGCAGGCCCCCCAACCTTGTATAAAAACGTTAAAGAACCTCCCTGCTTACCTCTGGGAAAGCAGGGGGCAGGCTGTACATCAAACTTATACAAGAAACCAAACGAAAGCAGACAAAAACAAACAAAAAGATCCTCATAAAAAGGAATAAAGTGGCAAGGGTACACAAGATAAGAAGTTGCTAAAAAGGTGATTACAGTAAACACGGCAGTCGGCCACAAAAGGGCTCGGCGCGCAAAGAAATAAAGAAGTCAAAGCATCAGCGTAGGCGCAGCAGGGGACGAACAAGAGCCCTCTGAGGAAGACTGCCCTCCATATCAAGCAGGGGGAGCATCTGGGCCAGAAGTAGCAGCCCCTTCAGCCATCCTGCGCATCTGGGCCTCCTCCTTGGCGGCGTAGAGGGCCCGAAAAGCTTCTTCATCAAAACCAGGGAACATCTCCCTGACAGCCTCCATAACTACCCCTAAGCAAGAGTTGGCACCATTCACAAAACCCGCTGACACGGCCGTTTCCACCTCTTGAATTATTTCATCCCTCTCTTTCTGCCACTCCTCAGTCTTCGCCGCTAGATCATCAAGAGCCGCCTGAAGATCTGATTTCGCCTTGGAAAGGCGCTCCCCTAGATCGACGGCACTTTTCTTGGCATGATCCAGCTCAGCTAAAGCCTTCCTGGCCTGCTCCAGCTCTGCGAAGGCCTGCTTAGCTCTCTTCGACTCCTCCTCCAGGCGGGACACCTCCCTGACAGCCCTCTCATTTTGAGACTTCCAGTGAGTCACCTGACTCCTGGCCTCTTCCAGCTCGTTCTCCTTTTTTGCCAATTGATCCTTCAAACTGGCAATAAGAGCAACATCCCTTTCGACTGCAGAAAGGCGGTCAGAATTAGCCAGTTCCTCATCACTCAAACGATTAAGGGTCGCCAACTCCGCAGAAGCCTGAATGATACTGGCGGTGCGCTGAACGTACTGAGTCACTTGATGAGTGGCAGAGTGGACGATCTTGAGGAGATGATCCGCCAAAACTGCCCCGGAGTCGGAAAGTAAGGCAGAAACATCCTGGCTATCGCCGGTGGTATAATGGAATTCGGTGTTTTCCTCAGAAAAGAGGGTACCAGGAACCCCCTGAACGAAGCGTTTTGGCTCAGGCGTAGCGGCTTCCAAATCCACCACGTGGTCTGCATTCGGAGCCTCCCTGCTCCTTTTTCTGATCAGCCCTCTGGGAGTGCTTTCCCCAGTCTCTTCGGAGCCTGCGGCCCGCGGCCCCGAGGGAATCTGAACCCCTGTAGAAAGGCCCCCCTGCCTACCAGCAGGTGAGGGAGTAGCCTCACAGGCAATCACCTTCTTCGCAACCGGGGAAGGGGTGGCTTCAGAAACCGCCGTTTTCGCAGGCGTTGATCTGGGAGGAGCAGGGAGCCTTGGCCTACTAAAAGACAAACCCTTCAGATGCTTCATCAAGTTCTTCTCACCTTTCTTGAAATCAGGGGGAAGAGAAGGGCGGCTTTGGACAACGGTAAGAGTCTCGGTCAAACCCAGACGCCTCACCTCCCCTTTTTTCCAAAGGAAGATGGCAAGATCTGCAAGGCAAACAGACGAACAGTCAGGACGCTTAAAAAGAAAAAGGGTAAGGAAGAATCATCAGCACTCCTGAACTACCTTCATCTAGGCCCGGATTCATGCCCACCCGGGTCAGGTATCTATCAGTAGCAATGAGCTCCGCATGGGGGATCCATAATGAAGGGGACATGATTCCTGAAATGACGGGGAATCTTCCACCCATGGGCACTGTGCACATAAAGAAAATTGTTCTTCCAGTCCCTCAGGCTGTTCATGGCTGGCCACACCAGAGTATGCCCCTTCTGCCTCAAGAGGGACCAATATCCAGAAGAGCCCACACTCCCAGAAGAGACCATTTGTAGGCCGACCATAAACCTCAAGGCATCAATAGAGGGCTCGGCGCGATGGAACAAGCAGGTCCAAACATACGAAATCAATGACCTGACAGCCGTGGCTGTCAGCTGGGCGATGTCCACATTCATACGCCTGAAAATCTCTTCCAGGGAAGGATGAAGGGGAAAGCGAAGGCCGAACTCCAAACACTTGTGGTAAACCGCTATGCACCCGTCGGGAGGGCTGCATACGGTGTCTTTCTCACCGGGGACAACAATTGTGTACCCATCCCCAAAATTGTAAAACCGCTCAATCGCACCGGCGGCATTTTTCGCAAGAATCAAGTCCCGGCTTTTTGGGTCGGGGTAAGTTCTCAAGGGAACGTGATACTTAACTTTGTCTAAATAATAAACCTTACCCCTTTCCCGTGGAATAAGGGGGCCAGAGGTCCTGGAGGGGTCAATTTCCAGTGCCTCGTCATCCGAATCAATAACGTCGTAAGGAGGAGGGTCAGGAGAGTTACCACCTCCACTACCCGCCGAATTTTCTTCCTCAACTACCCCAGAGCCAACCTCCCTAGAGGAGGAGGCAAAATTCTCCCTACCTTTTTCCCCTTCCTCCCTCCTCGATGGGTCAGTAAAAGGTAGGATCCGCTCACGAGTTCTAGACATTGTAACTCTAATAGGAATGGAAAACAAGAAATCGAAAAGAAAGAGCAAGAAATGGAAGACAAAAGTCTAACCTAAGGTCGTCTGCCGGTGCGATGAAAGCCTGAAGGAGAAATCTCCCAGAGAAACGGGGGTACAAAGGAAGGCACAAGTCGTCACACCAAAGGGTTTGCAGAGAAAGAGAAAGGAAGATTTGAAGAAGAAAGAAGGTTTGAAAAAGGAAAAAGAGGAGGAATGGGTGGCTGATTGCTTTTATAGGAGAGAGGGCATACAAAGAGTCGCCAACCCTCAAAAATCCGCCCAAAGATTACTGTCCACGCGTCACCCCCTTGGAAGTCAGCCCTGTGTAGCTTCCCAAGGGTAGCCTCGAAAGGACCAAAGGGTGTCAGAGGATTGATCACCCTGTGACGTCCTCTCTTCATTCAAAACAATAAGTAATAAACAAATAGTAAAAATACAACACACAAACAAATTGCCTGAACTTTCTTTCATTAAGTCTTAAAAAACCGGAAAAATGGGCAATTACATCCAGGACAAACAAAGTACAAAAAGAGCCCCTATTTTTCCGGCTCATCACGCCTGCGCTCCAAGGGCAGGCCTAATCATCATCAGAACCTGGGGAGTATTCCCCAGGGTTGTGCCCCCCTGCATCGGATCCCCAGTCCCAGTCGTCGGAATCCTTAAAGGGGTCTGCGGAGTCATCATCACCATCTCGACCGGAGGAATAACCCCGGCCATCACTGTCGCCGGAATCCCGGCTGCTGACATCCCAGTCCCTCCCATAAGGGACTGTCTCAATATCGTCACAGGAGCGGCAGCCCACTTTTTTCCTCAAAGGGGAAGAAGGGCCCGACTCAGAAGAAGAGCCCAACTCTGAGTGATCAGGGTCAAACTGCTCAGGGTGTAGCCATGGGTAACATTCAGGGCACCCCCTATCAAAACAGCCACCTCCGTGGAGGCAGCGCTTATGCTTTGGGACGGTAGGAGAAGTCCTCAGAGGGCGCTTGCCCGCCCTGACATGAGACCTCCTCTTAAGCCTCCTGTGAAGTTGAGTGCGGAGTCGCCGGCTGCGGTGCAGGATGAGAAAGGATGCCCTGGAATACCTTAGTCTCTGACGGCCCCTGAAACGGCGGGTCACCACACGAGTCCCTTGGTAAAAGAATGTTTTGGTAATCCACGACATTTTCTTAGAAAAAAGAAGAAAAAGAAAGTTGAAGATGGGTCGTGAAAATGGCAAAGGAAAATGCAATTTATACGAGGGAAGCCAAGGCATTGAATAAACGCCCCAACCACCCTGACAGAAGAAACGGCCAATCAGCACACCAGCACGCTGCCCAAAAATCCATTTGGTGCACAAGGCAATCATGACCCAAGAAACAATTAAACTCTTGGCATGCCCAATACAGAAGAGACTCCCCCTCGAGAATACGCGAACGCATTAAATGCAGTGGAAAGAGACACAAGTCAACTCCCCTCCACCAATAGTCCACCTGCCGAAGGGGAACCCTGCTTCCCCCCCAGCCGGTGAGGGCCAATTGATGAGGGTCAGGAGCCTGCATCGGGCCGCCCGCCTAGCAGGCCCCACAAAGACCCCGCCTAGGGAACCGAGGAGCCTGCCCAGCAGGCCGTCGGGATAAGATACCTGGATTTCCCCAATGGAACAAAGCTACAAGGAGGCCGCCTGCCCGGTAGGGTAAGGCGGCTGGCTGTGAAGGGCATGCAGGCACTCCCTGCTCGCCTGCCTCCGGGCAACCTTCTCCCTGAGCAGGGCCGAGGTTCCCAGAAGCCCCCTCTGTCATCTTGCCTAAAGGTAAGGGTGAACGAGTGGATGAGGTAAAACCACATGTCAATCTCTCATCCACTCATTCTCCCTCTCTCCTCTTCTCTTTTTCCTCTCTCTTGTGGGAAAGTATAAATACTCTTCCATTTCCCACATGAAAGAGGTTGGATTTTCTCTCTCTAGATTCTCACTCCTAAAAACGCCACCTAGTTCCTCACGAGCTAGGTTCATCAAGGCATTTCACGGACTAACTTAGGCATCGGAGAGGGTTCCCTCGGACAACCTCCGAGGTCCTGTGCGTTCATTGTGCAGGGAGCAGGCCGACTCCGCCGGGAAGGTTCGATCATAGGAGAGGGATAAAGGAGAGGTCAAGGGAAATCGTGCAGTCCACTACTTACCAACGTTTTAATTCACGACCCGGGATCCAGAGCCAGGTTAATTGTTTCTGTGATCGGAACAGAAGTATTGAGAATAACTTCATTATGGATTGATATTAACCTTGGAAGAACGATGATAAAAGAAATGATGGTCTCTAGAATGATTAAGGAATTAACATTTATATTAAATGGAAGAAATATGAAACATGAGATATGGAATGGTACCGTTAGAATACTTGAGTTTTAGTTCGACAATCGTAATATGTGGAGGAAAAAGCTAATAAGAGTGATTAGGGACGAATTACCTTACAGACTAATGGAGTTATTAGGAGAGATTTAGATTTTGGGTATATTGGGTATAAATTGGTGATTTCACATTTATTTTAAACTTATGGAATAATAATATACGAGAGTTTGAAAAGAAAACTTTGAGAAATTTAGAAATGAGACGGTCATATACATGTATCTATGAGGAGGTGATAACAAAGAAAAAAAAAATTGACAGATTAAGAGGAAACTATTTAAAGAAAAATACATCAAGGCATATATGTTCTAGGAATTTAAGAATTTTATGGATGGATTAGTGTGACAAAGAGGACTTTTATGAATTTGAGGATGTAGATACATTAGATTTTGAAGGATCTAGACTCGTATATTTTATAATATATGTATATGGAATAAGAGACAAATTTGGAAAATTTGGAAATAGGATGATTGAAGTGGTCAATTCATGGAAGGACGATGAAAATATTATACCACGTTAAATTCAAAGGAGAGTTTTTAACATAGAGGAATAAAGGTATATTGATATTAACCGACTATTTGGGTTAATCAAAGACCTTGTGGGTCATTGCCTAGTTGGAATAATTTAGAATGCATTGAGGATATAAGATAATAAGGATAATACATTTGAGGATATGATTGTATCATTTAATAATGGATTAGGCTTGTAAAGACTATAATCGATGATTTTGTGGAAGTAAGACATGCATTAGGAACTCTAGATCATCCTCAATGATCTTTGTACCTCGCAAGTTTCGAGGACGAAACTTTTTGTTAGGGGGTAGACTGTAACACCCTAAATTTTTAACATCGCTTTAGAAATACTTTCTGCCTTACGTTCTATTTTATTATATATAAAAAATAAAAAAATAATAAAAAAAAATCTAGACCCCCTTCCGTGGGATGGATAGAGGTTTCATATTTAATTTCTATAAATTCTCTCATTTTATCATTTCTTTCAAAATTTTCAACATATTATTTAAATTTTTATGGTTTTACTATTAATTATATTAAATTTTCAGCCTAGCTTAAAGACAACTTAACTCGATCATAACTCTTTCATTAATTCTCATACTTGCACACTCCAATATACATTTTGAAAACGTGAGTGAGGGCTATGACTCCCCAGAAGAAGTCAGGGACAAATTCAGCGTACAAATATTAATATTACGTTATCAATTGGTGATAGTTTATATATTATGATATTTTCGACTAAACATATTTCCTTATTAACCTAAACCACGTCCGACGACAACCATTTTCTACATATTATACTACATACTACGTAGGATACTTCGCCTTTGTAGTACGTATTAGCTATATACTAATACTACACCATATTACGTATGTGTGTAGACACCCACATTTTGACCGTCAGGTGTCTATAGCAGTTTCCGTAAAGCACCCGATGATGATCGGACGTAAACATGACTTAATACCCCCGATTTTGGACTCGGAATCAATAGTAATTGGCGCGAGCTTTTAGTGGAGTAAAAAATCTCACAAAACCGACATCAAACCCAGGCCCAGTGGGTCGTTTCCAATCAAATGAGACTAATTTGGGTCAAAACCGAGACCAAGGGCAAAACCGTCTTTTAGCGACCGGGTCAAACTCCGGTCAAGGATATTTCCGAGGTAGAAAAATCTGTCACGCAGCCTTCAGGAATCCGATTCAGGATCAAATACCACACAAATCAGGCGCAAAGAGGAACTAAAACTCTCCCTTAAAGATAAAAATCGATCTCCAAAAGGAGACCCTTACCCGGCTTAGACCCACTCGATCGAGTGGACCGGCCACTCGGTCGAGTGGACCGGCCACTCGGTCGAGTGAGCTCATAAAAACCGCCAAATCCAGCGTCAGACCGGGCACTCGATTGAGTGTTGTGCACTACTCGATCGAGTGGCCTCCTTTTCAGCCAAAACCGGGTGTTTCTTCCCATGCAAGCAAGTATCTCCTATCCACAAACGGAATCCCACTTCACCTCAACCGGTTGCTTTCTTCCCTTACAAGCAATCTATCTCCTATCCCAAGTCGGGTATTTCATCCTATAAATACCCCACCTCCGACACATCAAAAAGACACAATTACAATTTCCAACATTCAATTCATACATAGAATTCCCGACATTCAACACACATTCATAGCATTCCGAAATCAACCCGAATCTCTAGCAACCTTAGGCAAACTATACCGGAATACCGTCCCGATCTTTCATAGAAATCCTATAGGAAAACCAAGTCAAAACACAACACCTTAACTCTTCTTATATCCTCGTTACTCCTGCGAAAGTGTCGTTTCAACGAGTCCGTGATCGAGGTCGAAATTAGCATGTATGTTGAGGGTGTTACAAATCCCGATCTCTCTCCTTCTTCTCTTCCTTCTTCTCATTTTTTTCGTCGTCTAGCGTCCTCGTTTTTTGTTTTTTTTATCGTTATTAATATTAATACTATCGTAATTAGCAATAATGTCATCCCTAGGATTCAATATCAACTCTATAGTCGAATGTTGGATATAAAGGAATCAATCATCAAATCATATTAAGCATAATCTCGTTGAAGCCGAGTAACGATCACATGGTCCGAAAAGACTAATTACGACATTACAACGTGGAGGAATTATTTCGTCTTAACAACATCCCAAACGATTTATAAAACGTCTTTTTTCAAAATATACTCTATATATTTGATATTGATTCTATAGTCACATAACGAAGACGACGATTATCGAAAATTGAATCGAATGTAAATCATATTATATTTTCACGCAGTTCAACAAAATCATCAATTTTTTCGGAAATACAAACCGGACAGCGGTCCGTACAGGGACCACTCGATCGAGTGCCTAGCCCACTCGATCGAGTGGCATCCCAAAAACAGAACCAGAAGGCTTTTTCGAGGACCACTTGATCGAGTGTCATGGCTGACTCGATCGAGGGGTACCTCAAAAATCGAGGCAGGAGGGTTTTTCCAGAGGCACTCGATCGAGTCCCTCAATGACTCGACCGAGTGGTCTCTATCACGTCAAGCCGTGAGCCTTCCACATATTTTAAACCTCGATAAAACTTTTTTGAACGACTTCGGTCAACACGTGTCAAGTCCATCACATGTCCTAATCTTTTCAAAACCATGTATCATATCATTTATGTCATTCTAATCTTTTTACAAACCGTTACTAACTCGTTTGTTTCTATTTTGGCATTCTTCTGTTTTATTGCACTAAAACTAATCTCACATGCTAAAACAACTTTGACTTAGTTCAAAGATGCATTAAACGACGTAGATGAAGCATAATTCACATGTTTAGTCAAAACGCTGTTTGCATATCATTTTATCGTCAAACTAACACGCGTACACGAAAAACGAACGATATCCAAGTAAAGACCGCTAAGTACGGGCGGGGTTGAGTGTTCTTTGTGAACTTCCCAACACGTACCCTCACCCCTTACTCAGAACCATGGTTTCCGGATGTTCGAAACTGTTGGCGTATGAGAGTCATTCAATACACGATTACCGATAATGTCGGTATCGGTATCGCAATGCAAAGGGACGAACCCCATAAACTCTGAAATCGGAATGGGTCGTACTTCATGCACGGCCCACTACGACATAGAGTGGGTTCGAATGGGCCCGAACTCCCACAAAGTTCGGTGGCAACTCCAACTAAGATTTAAATTTCAACTCGAGATCCATCTCACATGAGATTCATTCGCCTCCCCAAACCCGCGCGTGGCCGCGTCGGGGTGGACCTATGTCATGTCCATAATTTGGCGACTCTGATGGGGATTCCTGATGTACCACTAGTCATCGGGGTTCCTAGGGTGAGACTCGAAAAGAAACCGTTCGATTAGTAATGTACGCATTTTAGTTCGATGGTTCATGCTTAACCCATTTCTTTCCTGGGCCGGTTACTTGTGACCGACGTCCCACTATACCGCGGTGCATTCCTAAATGGGTGCATTAAAGACTTCTATGGCAGAACTCGCGTGGGTCTCACGGCATGTTCGGAGTTCAATTCGGCTTAGGAAGTCCGTCTTGATTTGCGAGAAAGCCGTCGTTGTCGGTATAGACCCTACTTGGACCGACCGAGACTTAGTTTAAGAGCATACATGGTGTCGATATATTGCTTCCATGACTACGTGCTACTTGATTTACATGCCATCTTTTTTCAAAAACCGTTATTTTTGAAAATATGCATCTTTTCAAAATTTTCCTTTTTTCAAAACCCGGGACGCTACCGAAATTAGGACTCACGATTTTACTCAAAACAACCTATTTGTAGCCGGTATGCTGCCCGAACATTTTCAACCTTCAAAAATTCGGCCCGATGACCCTTTGCCGATTTCCAAAAAAAATTGGGCCGTCCACCAGACTTTTTTTAGTTTTTTTTCTAAATCCAAATTTCCCTTTTCAAAATTTTCCTCTTCTTACGACTTCCCGTATTTAGTAGTGTCAGGTCTTGTCATAAGTTGCCAAAGTCTCTAGCGTCAAAACTCCATCGATCTTACATCACGGGTTTCATCCCTATCCCAGTCCGCCTTACTTGTCAAGGCACGGCCCACCTACGTAGGACGTACTCCTACAAAGGCGGGCCCGTTTACACTTTCGAGTCCAAAGCCTGGGGAATTATCACATGGACCTTCCTTTAAACGGAACTAGGCCCACTCTGTCGAGTCCCAAGGAAATTACACCACCCACGAGTCATCCGTTTAGGTGTCAATCTCGAGTCAATTTCTTGTCTACTCATTTCCTTGCTCGGGATGTGCCTTTTTTTCTTTGGGCTCCAAGATTCGGGTTCTGTTTCTGATTACGGGGTATTCTTACGGACAAGCCACCCTTCACCAGATCCAAGATGCAAGAAGCTGTGGACCAGTTGGCAGCCTCGTTGGCCAAAATTGAGACCCAAATGACGAAAATGAGGGAAGACCAAATAGCTCTCATTACCCGTGTAAGCGCTGTGGAACAAGGAACTCCTGGAGGTGGGACTGAGACTACTGGGCCTTTAGCTGAATTAGCCGGCGCAGTCCGCAAACTGTAGGAACAAGTCCATTTATCGACCAACAACACCATCCACACGAAAAACGCTCGTGCCTATTCACCTCTTACCGACGAACTGCTCGCTAACCTCAACCTTACGGGCCTACCAATGTTCAATGGGACTGAAGACCCGGTACTCCATATCCGGACCTTCAATAAATTTAGGCAGTTAAGGGGGTGAAGTCAACCATGTTCAAGCACCTGTTTGCCTCCTCCCTCGAGAAGCATCCAAAAGCCTTATACTACAGGCTTGATTCCAAGAAATACAAAATTGGGATGACAAGGCAACGGAATTTGCTCGGAACTATCCCGACAACACTGAAATCCAGACCACGATGCGCACCCTGGAGGTTATGGCCCAGGAACCCAAGGAAGGATTTACAAAATACCTTCAACGATGGAGGGCCGAGAGTGTGAAGCTGGTCGATAAGCCCAACAAAAAAGTCTTAATGGAAGCCTTCGTGAAAAACCTCCTCCCCTCTTACCAGGTCCATCTCCGATACGCGATCATACCCAACTTCGCCACTGTGGACGTCCGTCCGCAACGCCCGGCGCTCCGCGCGGGACCGACCTTGTTTTCAATGTGTGGCGGCGGCCACCCACGCGGCCCCCTCCCTGCCGGGGGCCGGTCCGATCTCGCGTATGGGGCGAAGTGTCGGATCTCGATTTGGATGACGATCCGGACTTGTACTAGACGGGTGGGGGGGGGGGCACCCGTGTTTCCGTTTGGGAATCGATAGAGTCGTGGTTGTAAATGTTTAAAGGCCGATTCAATTGGTAAGGCGACCTTTTTAGTGAACTGAATTCGTTACCGATTTGTGGAGTCGCCACCGAGTCAATTATGGGGACTCGGAAACCGTTCAAGTCAACTTTGATCCCTTTCCGGCTCAAAGTTGATTGACACGGGACCTAAAGATAAAGACTTGTACCCTTAAGCACTCCATGCCTACTCTCATTGCCAATGGTTTCGGACATCCGGAAACCGTCGATTCCGAGTAAGGGGTGAGGGTACGTATTGGGAAGCCAACATCGATAGATGTCAACACCCAATCCCGCCCGCACTATAGCAGCCTCTACTAATCAATCGGTGGGCTGATATCCTAGTTCTTTTGTTGTGGTGGAAATACTGTAACATCCGTTGTTTTAACCCGATACCTTTTGCTACGTCGGTTGTTTAAGGACAAGTAAGTTTTGTCGTCAAAGTAGTTGTGTTTACATTCTTCGCATGCGATTTCACGTGACAAGCAGGGCATGAAAAGATGCACGTAGGAGAGTAGAGAGTACTAATATTAGAGGTATTAGCAAATCAGTTTTAACGCGATAATACGGATATTAGTCATTCTCGTGGTATACCTTACCTGGTATTCTGCTTAAGATGCGTTGGTTCGGAATTAATAGAGATGCATCGAACCTAATAAGGCGAGCACCCGGATTAATACGGAACCCGACCACCACTTTGTTCAGTTTTAGTTATTTTACGTTTTGAATTCCATGTTTGGTGATTTAGCATGCGATTATAAGGTCATAAAAGCAATAAATCATACGAAAAACTGTAAATGCGAATGTAAGTAAATCACATTGTGAGGAGTTGCACCCTCGGAGTATACACTAAACGGGACTCGATGCATAGATAGTTGAGAACAGATCTCGGAATTACTCGGGTCTATTTAGTGTGTTTTAGTATTTGTGATTGAAGTTGGGACGTTTACGTGTTTTAGTAGATGCTCGTGGACCTAGTGTCCACATCTAGTGTTATCGTAGTGCATAATAAAGGAAAGTACAAATATGGAAAGTTTTGTTTAGATGACAACCTAGTGACGACTTGTTTAAACAGGCGGATCCTCCTAGCTTGACCAGTGATTCCGGCAGAGCTCCGTTACCGTTTACCCTTCCTGCGGCTACTCTGGCAGAGCTTTGTTACTAAGGACTCGTTCTGCGGCTAATCCGGCAGAGCTTCGCTACTTGATTTGAGCTAGTCGATCACAGGCACCTCGGGAGTGGGGTGCTCGAACGTGAGGAGTAGTGTCGATGTCGCTTTTATCGAAACTACGATCGAGTAGATCGTTTGCCTCGGGTGTCGGAGTGCGAGCCCTTAGCGAGAGTTTAGAGGGAGAAGAGAAGAATGAGAATTGTGTGTCGAATGAATGAGGCAGAGGGGGGGGGGGTATTTATAGGTGTTTTTGGCTCTCGTTGCCTATATGGACACCTGAGCTGGGGCGCACCAAGACTCCGGCGCCTGGGCTTAGGCGCGGTGAGGCTGAGACGCGTGAGGTGGGGCGGTTGAAGTTTTGAAGATAAGATTTTGATACTTTCCAAAACCGAGAGGGAGGAGGACAATTCAATACTTGGGCGTTAAGATTCCCGCAGCTTCACCTAGCGCCGTGGGTTTACTGGGCCTCGGGTGTGCGTCCCGAGGTTCGCTTGACACGGTGCTGACTCTGTTCGAGTTTCGGGACCGACTCGGGGGTCCCGGTGTCGGAATTGACTCTAATTAGTGTCTATGCGACCGTAACGACACGACTAAGGCTGCCATCATGTTAGTTTTAATTTTTCTGAGCAATTATTTAATTCGTTCTATAGAAAAAATATCTACAACATCGCGAACCCGCGTCGAGTTGCAGTCCTATCGTCATCGTGTGTTTGTTGGGCACTTTTGCAACCACCAGGTCCAAATCTGGGTGTCTACAGAAGCCCTCACTTTGACTGAGGCTTGGACAAGGCAAAAGTCAAAGTATAGCCGCCCAGGTCAATCAAAGATTACGACCTGGTGGCTGTCCGGTCGGGTCGTTTTGAGTCCAGTAGACTACATGTTGAGGCTCGCCAGCCATAGCTTAGAAATCATACCTGACGTCTTCGCTTGCGGTTGCTTGCTTGGGCCCGGGTCGTTGCTTGATATCTTGTTCTTTGTTTTTTATGCGCGTGCGCTTTGTCTTCTTCGGTTTGTTTAAACGATTTATTTAGTTTTTTAATGTTTTTAGTGTGTAGGTGACACGTTAAGCGCACGTGCAAAGAGCGCTCTTTTGTGTTTGCCTTTATTTATACAAATGTTCCTTTCGGGATGCTTGTGAACTCTTGATAAAATGTTCGAGGGCATTAGTCTCCACTCGAGCAGTTGTCTTCGGGGATGCTTTGACCCCTAGGACTAAACTAAATGAGATAAACCACTCGAGGGCGTCAATCTCCACTCGAGTAGCTGTCTTTCGGGATGCCTCTGACCCCTAGGACAAAACAAGATGATATAAACTATTCGAGGGCGTCAGTCTCCACTCGAATAGCTGTCTTTTGGGATGCCTCTGACCCCTAGGACAAAACAAGATGATACAAACTATTCGAGGGCGTCAGTCTCCACTCGAATAGCTGTCTTTCGGGATGCCTCTGACCCCTAGGACAAAATTATTGTTGCTAAACTACTCGAGGGCGTTAGTCTCCACTCGAGCAGCTGTCTTCAGGGATGCTCTGACCCCTAGGACAAAGTTGTTGTTGTAAGCTACTCGAGGTCGTCAATCTCCACTCGAGCAGCTGCCTTCGGGGATGCTCTGACCCCTAGGACAAAATTGATGTTGTTAACTACTCGAGGGCGTCAGTCTCCACTCGAGGAGCTGTCTTCGGAGATGCTCTGACCCCTAGGACAAAGTAAATCATTCGAGGGCGTCGGTCTCCTCTCGAATGAAAAATGTTGTGGAGGTATTAGACTCCTTCGAGGGTGTTGGTATCCACTCGAAAATTGCTGTTGTTGTGCCTTCGGGATACTAACGTCCTTCGGGCAAAATTGTTGTTTGCTTATTTGCCTTGGTTAAAAGTTTTTGTTTTTGTTTTGTGAGTTTGTCTTATTTTGTTTGGGTTTGCTCTTGCTTTGTTTCAGTTTGTTATGCATTTGAGATTTGTTTGGATTTTATTTAGATTAGTTCGGTTTAGATTGCTTTGTTACGCGTTCGGATGTAGCGTTCAGGTTAAGCGTGGTTCCGATGCTTGTCTTATTATCGAGCGTGCTTTGTTGATGTTGATTAGTAATTGTTTCGTTATTTGTTATCTTGTTTATATTTAAAAGGTGTGTGTTTTATGCGTATCGAATTTAGAGTTTCGTTTGTTTTGCTTTAGTCTGTACTGGGCTGCTTAGACGCGCATCCGTCTGCGCCTTGACCTTCAGGCGCCTAGCCCCCAGCGCGGCAGGACTCAGGCGCGTGAGCTGGAGCGGTCGGGTTTTCGTGGTCCGGATCTGCTTAAGTAATTAGAATTTGGGGCGATCGTTTATTCACACAAAACGTCGAACGCGTCAAACCATTCGCCCCAAGACCGATTTCTCGACCCTTCTCGCCAAGTTTCACTTCAATTTTCGTTATTTACGACAATGTCGACTCCGGTAAGTGTTCCTTGTTTGTTTATTGTCGGTTTTGCTTGATTTGATTGATTATGAGTTTGTTTCGTTGAAAACCCTAGAAAATCGATTTGGGTGTTTTTGATATGCTAAGTTTCGATGCTTGTGCTTGATTTCATTGTTAAATTAAAGTTGATAAGAGCTTGTTGAATTTTTTATAAGCTTGATAGAGGTTCTCGAGGTGCGATAATGGCTCGTTATGGGAATGTGTTTGGAATGCTAGGGTTAAGGATCGTTTCTCGATTATCCACGCGTTTACTTTGCGTAATCTCGTTCAAATAGTGTTTGTGAGGATGTGGGTAGTTTTCTTGCCGGTTTTCATGGGCTAGGGTGGCTTCTAGGGCTTTTCGTGAGGTTTTGTGTGTCTTAAGACGGACCAAAAGGTGTCGTAACGATGCCGGATTTTCCCGAAACCACTTCTATTGTGACCAGGATCAAAAATGGGTGCTAACAGCTTTCTCGGAATTTTGATATCCTTATCCAAAATTTTGATTCTATTTTGACCCGTTTAAGCTGTTTTATCCTGATTAGAGATATGTTGTTTGTTTTCTTTTTGTTTGGTTCTATTGCTAGAGATGACACCGAGCGTCCTGAGGGAACTTACTCGGTTGGTGCTAGTGAAGAGGTTGTTGGGTAGAGCTCGCTGACTTCTCGAGGGATTCGTAGGAGGCGATGGAGCACCTCATCTCAGCACCGCGACCCCGAGACTATTAACAAGGCTAATTTTGATAGAGTGAAGAAGCGCAAGCTTCCAGAGACCGTGGCTAGGAGGGCTCATGTCCTGGCCCCTGTACCGGAGGACGAGGAGGTTGTTTATGAAGATCCTGAGTGGGCTCGGGACTGGGATGGTCATCAACTGCTATTTCACCTTGACCGTCACATTTCTCACTATATCGTGCGGGGTCTGGTAAGTATTCTCTTCGGGTTTGTTGGCTATGTCTTAGATTTTTGACTCTGGCTATGCTAGACTAGTTTTGTTTATGCTCGTACTATTTCGGTTTGGAGCCCCCAGGTCCGATGAGGACTTTCTCGGGCTTTACTACGTGTCTCGAGATTTACTTTCAGAAGTTGACCCCTGCGGTAAAGGGGATTATCGCGAGTAATGCTCTAGGTCCCGTGGTTGAGCAGTGGGTTAGGTTGGTGGGTTGCAAGACTAAGTGCAACCTTATGGTGATTAGAGCGATGATAGATCGCTTCCACGATACTACCTAGACCTTTCACATGGCTTTTGGGGAGGTCAGGATGACCCTAGAGGATTTTAGGATGATTACTTGTCTGCCTTGGGGTCCGGATAGGATTAGGTGGGCTGCCGAAGGCCCTAGTCTAGATAGTGATGAGGTGCGGGGCCTTATTGGGAATTGTTTACCGCGTGAGGCATATAGTGCGCCTCATGCCTTGTTGAGTTCGTATATCACCGATCACTTCGAGCGAGTGGCGGTGTTAGAGGGTCAAGAATCCAACATGCCGGAGCAGGATGCCCGGTTATGGTTGTGGTATTTCCTAGGGTCGACTCACTTCTCGGACAAGGGCAAGAGGTTCCGCACTAGGATTTTGCCCTTCCTGGCTTACCTGACTCAGCTAGGACGTTATGATTGGGTGACCGCGGCTTTCGCGGAGATGACTCGCTTCCTGCAAGTCATGGTGAGGCCGTTGGCGATAGAGTCGGCCTCAGCTGTGCCCATCGTGGGTCCGGGCCTTATACTGGAGGTTAGCTACTATTCTCACTCTTGTATTTCAAGTTCTTTTGGCTTGGTTTTTGCTAAAGTTGTTTCGGGATTTTACAGGCTTGGATTTACTCCTATTTCTCATGCTTGGCTCCTAAGACGGTGCGGGTTCACCCGAAGAGATTCCCGGTGGGGATCAAATGGAAGCTGGCTCAGCCTAAAAGCACAATCAGCCACTACCCGTCGGAGAATGCGCTGGTTAACATGTTGAGCCTCGGGGAAGTAAGTTTTCTTTTTATAGCCTATTTTGTTCAATAGCCCCCAAGGTTTGGGACTTATTGGGATGTTGGTTCATTTGTGTAGTTTGTGGCTCGCCCTTGGGCCGATTATGAGGGCGTGCCGGAGTATGTGGCTATGGAGCTGAGGCCCCGAAGTTATAGGAGGATGCTCCTTCCTGCATTGTTTCGCCCGGTTTGGTATCTGGGTGAGCGCCTGGTGCGTCAGTGTCTGTCTGACGATTTCATGGTACCGGTTGATCCTCCTCGGACCATGTTCAGACCACCGACCGCCACAGAGGTCCTTGAGGATAGGGACGGAGAGGGAGGTGACACACTCTTGGTGCCCGGTGCCTTCTATCTATCTCACGTCACCCGGCGGTTAGCTTGGTATCGCCTCGTGGTAATGTCCTAATTCTCGGTTCTAAGGTTTGTTTCACGGTTTATTGTTTCTATGTCCTCCGACCGACCAATCTGTTGTCTTCTCAGTTGGTCGATCCGGCTGATGAAATCCAGCCCCCAGATTTTCCTCTGACGTTGCTTAGGGTGGATGCGGCTGGGATACCCTTTACCGAACCCCTCCCTCCGTGTTCTGCTGATGAGATGGATGCCGGGATAGAGTGGCGCGATCGGGTGTACCGGGTGAGTTTTGGTTTTCGTTCTTCGTTTGAGTTCTAAGAATTAGGGTTGGTTTGCCTAACTTCTATGGTTTAATATTTCAGGTTTACTCGGCTTGCCATCAGCGTTTGTGGTAAGCTGCCAACTGCTTTCGGGGCCTCGATCGGTGATTTTATGTGACTATGGTAGTTTTCTAGGCTGCTAGTGTACCTTCCTAATGTTTAAGTGTATATGCAGGACGTCCCGGATATGGTGGGGCAGCTGGAGACTCGGGGTGACCGAGCTCGAGGCGAGAGAGGTTGAGGCACAGGGCGAGGCTAGGCATCGGATCGAAAGGGAGGCTGAAGCAATGGGTGCTAACGACGAGATTGGAGAAGTCCCCGAGATGGCTACCTTAGACATGTTGTCGGGGGTGGATGGTAGTGAGTCTCCTCTTATAGACCTGGAGGATCTCGGTTTAGATGGCAGTCTTTGTGAGGTTGTGCTGGCTGTTGGCGCGGCTTCTAGGGGTTTTTCCTAGCCTCGATTTGCGTATGAATTTGTATATGTTGTATATTTGCTTTAGATTCTTAGTATTTGAATTAGTCGGATTAATCTTGTGTTTGGCGAATTTGTTTACCTAGGTTGACAAGTAATCACTCTTTCGTTTTCTTGTTTTGCGATCTAACCTAGTTTAAGGTATGTTAGCGTTGCACGAGGGTATGAAAACCGTCCTTTTCGGATGTTCTGAAATGCGTTAGTTTGAGCCGGGAATCGGATCGGATAGTACGTCGATTAAAATGTTTTGACTCGAGATGTAAAATGCTAACGTAAAACATTAACGTGTTTTGACCAAGTATAATAGGAGATGAGTTTAGTTGCTTTGACATTCAGAACAAAATCGAAGTTTAAAATTTGGGCAACTTTTGAAAAAGTTAGACCACTTTTTGGCATACTCATAATATTGCCTTCTTAGGCTACAGACGTGACTTGACGATGATTGCCAATAGGCTACAACACTCCTAGGTGGGGTAGCTTATCCCCCTAAAAAAAGAAATAAAAAACGCCTAAGTCCCGAGCGTCCGACGAGTAGATTCGCGTGCTTGCAGCTTTTGCATGTGTAATTCGGCTTCTGGGGCGGGTTTTAGTGACTTCGGGAGGTCGTTCCCTATGTTCGAAGTGTCATGTGGTGGCCATGGTTATGATATGGGCCGTTGCTTCTACCTTTGAGTCTGTTTGACATGCCGCCCACTTGGGTACGGGCGCCTGGGCTAAGGCTCCTAGGTTTCGGGCCGCTTGGGCTCGAGCGGCCGGAAATTCGGGCGCGTGGGCCGGTGCGGTTCGAGTTATGGAAAGTTTTTGTTGTTTCCTAATTCTTGTGGGATTAGGGCTATATATACGGGTTGTGGGTGCTCGTTTTAGACATACTAGGATATCCATAGAGTCTAGCACGTCTATATTTAGTGTCATGTCGGGTTTTGAGAATGTCCTTTCCGAGTGGGCTAGTTCTTTTAAGAAATGTGACCCCGAGATTTGTTCAAATGATGGCTTGTCAGTGGTTGTCACGCTAAGTCGAGTCAAGGTACAAGATGACTTTCTATTAGCATGCTCTAGATTTTGGGACTCGAAGGGCCATGTTTTTGCTTTTCCGGGGGGTAAAATTTGTTCTTTGCCCGAAGAGATGGATGCTATAGGTGGGTGGAGCTCGGCTCGACCTTGCGTGCTTTATGGGGATGACGCTTATGTGGAGTGGTTTTACCATTTTTTGGATATTTCGTCGTTGGAGGAGGCTAAAGGTTATTTTGGTAGGGATGGCATTAACTTAGAGTTGCTTTCTAAGACATTCTCACAGGTTGGCTCTCATCATGTTTCAGCCTTAGCATGTAGGCGTGTTTTTACTGTTGCGATGGCTTGCTATCATCTTTTTTAGGATGCAAGGGTACATGAAGGTTGGGGTAACCCTCGGGTTTTGTATGTGGTGATGGGGATGGAACATGGACGATCACCCTCTTTGCTTATTTTGGGTGAGCTTATGCTAGGTCTTAATGCTCGTGCTCGACTCCATGGTGCATCTTTTCGACGTTCCAGGATCATTTTGCAGGTATATTTTTTGTTTCTATAGCTTGGTTTTCTTTGTTTTTGTGGTTGCTTTGGCTCGGAGATGTGATGCTTTGTCGTATTTTTGTACAGGTTTGGCTGCAAGAACAGCTTGGTTTGGTCGACCCTCCCCGATGTATCAAAGATTATAACTATAAGGGTTTCACGGGCCGGAAGACGGTGCAGGCGTGGAGCAAGGGTCACAAGGAGAAGGACTGGCTTTCTTGTTTGGCTAAGGGTGAGGCGATCATCAGGTGGTCCATCCCGTGGTGGAGTATTAGTAGGCGCGTCAGGTTTCCATTTTCGTCTTCGACGTGGGCTTTGCTAATACCATCTATGAGGGATCAGGTTTATATTTACCCGTGCATGTTGTCAAATCAAATGGGTGTTAGACCTTCCATTCCAAAGGATGTTAAATTTATCACTAGTTCTGATGCGTGGACAGAGGGTTCGTTCAGGGACTTTAGGGTGTCATGGGAACGGAAGTTCTTGCATCCCGTTATTAAGGAAAGTGTTCGACCGACCAACATTGCCTCCGCTCGGGAGAGGGTTTGTGAACACCCGTCGGGGCAGAGCAACTTAAAAGTTAGGAAGACAACACCACTAAGGGGTAAGGAGGTGACTCGAGGAACTAAGTGCCTGACCAAAGACAGTGTTAGCGATCCTAGTTCTGTCAGTTCATTTATGCGGGCCAAGACTAACGAGCCTCGTGTTAAAATCGTGGAAGAGGAAGGAAAGTTTGACTGGCTGGGCTCGTCTTTGGCTAGGGCGTTAGAAGCTTGCCTCCAGAAGATCGAGGATGAGGAACGCAAGCGGGCACACCCGAATGACGAAGGAAAGGAAAGGTTGGACCGGTAGAGCCCAGCCGTTTGTATTATGAATTATTAGTTGATATTATGTGGCGTATTAGTACTAGTTTTTTTTGTGGAGTTTTGACACGTTGTTGACTTCCGGGATGTCCGGGTTTCAGATACTTGATGTAAATGTCTCGACAAAGGCTCGATTTAACCGAATTTTGTTATTAATGAGAAGCACGTATATTTTTGTTTTTTTCGTGGTGGCTCACAACTTGATTCTTTATTTTGCCCAGAGCGCCCTTTCGGGTTTTCACCCCGTCCTCGGCTCACCATTTTTTTTATTAATTTTTTTTGCTCGTTTTTTTTTTGTTTTTGCTCTCTCTTTTTTTTTACGGCTCGCAACTCGATTCTTCATTTTGCCCGCGGCGCCCTTTCAAGTTTTCACCCCGTTCTCGGCTCGTCATCATTTTTTATTATTTTTATTTTTTATTTTTACGACGGCTCGCAACTCGTTTCTTCATTTTGCCCGGGGCATCCTTTAGGGTTTTCACCCCGTCCTCGGCTCGTTGTTTGTGCTTCGTCGTTTTAAATCACTCGTTGGTCGGGACGTGAAAGGAGTCCCGGTTTGTACATGAATCGATTAACCGATTTTTTTTTTGTTTTGGTTGTACCCGGAGAAGGGTTGCCTACTTATCCGTTTTTAGGCGGAATCAAACCATGTTCGTAGTTCTTTCGAAAAGTGTGAGTGATTCTGCTTTAGATTCGTTTACGTCATTTATCGATGCGAATTTGATTTTTGTTTTCTTTTTTCTTTGCTTCCCCTCTAAGTCGGAGGTCGGGACATGATTTTCAGGGTGTTTAAGGGTAGTATCGTTTGAGCTGATCCAAGTTGGTTGGGGTTGAGAACTCTTGACCGTCTAGGTCGGTGAGGATCACGGCGCCTCCCGAGAGTATTTTTCTAACGAGGTATGGGCCCGCCCAATTTGGTTTGAATTTCCCTCTAGGGTCAACGGGAAGGGATGCTCTGATGGACCCAATTACTAAATCTCCCTCGTGTATGCTTCAGGATTTCACTCGTTTGTTGAAGGCTCGCTGGATTCGTTGTTGGTAAGCTTGTACGTTGGATAGGGCATGTATCCTACATTCGTCTAGGAGTACTAGCTCGTCATACCGTTTTTGGTTCCATTCTTCCTCAGGGATACCACTCTCGGCTAATATTCTTAGCGATGGTATTTCTAGCTCTATTGGTTGGACGGCTTCGGAGCCGTAGGTTAGGTAATATGGTGTGGCTCCGGTAGGTGTTCTATAGGATGTTCGGTATCCCTATAAGGCAAAGGGGATTTTGTTTGGCCAATCCCTGTAGTTGTCTATCATTTTCTTAAGGATTGTGGTGATGACTTTGTTGGCTGCTTCTACGGCTCCGTTTCTTTATGGTCTATAGGGTGAGGATTTGTGTCTTTGGATTTTGCATTTGTCTAGGAGTTTTTGGGTGTCGGCCTTGAAGTGAGCCCCCTAGTCACTGATGATTTCATGGGGTATACCGTAGCGACAAATGATGTTGTTTTGTAAGAATTCAACTACTTTTTTTGAGGTTAGTATGGTGTAAAGGGCAGCCTCTACCCATTTGGTGAAATAATCGACTGCCACTAGTATAAAGCAGTGTCCGCCGGTCCCGGATGGGTGCACTTTTCCTATGATGTCTATCCCCCAAGTAGAGAAAGGCCAGGGTGTGGTTATACTGTGTAGAGGATAAGGAGGTAGGTGTTGGATGTTGGCGAATATTTGGCAATTGCGGCAGTGACGAACGTGACGTCGACAGTCTATCTCTAAGGTAATCCAGTAATAGCCCAGCCTCATTATTTTACGGGCTAGTAGGTGTTCACTCATGTGGGGTCCGCACTCTTCGTCATGTACCTCTTCCATGACTCTCTCGGATTGGTTTTTGTTTACGCATCTAGGGAGGACTCCTTGTGGGGTTCGTTTGTATAGTAGCCCTTGATTTAGGACGTAAAGGGTGGTTTGTATTTGTAGGGCTCTTTTGTTCTTGGCGTTAGTGTCGGGTGGATATGACCCGTGGGTTTTAAAGTCTAGGATTGCTTTGTACCAAGGTTCTTCGGGGGTATTGTCGGTTTCGAGGTTATGGATGTAGGCTGGTTGTTCGTTTCTCTCTACACAGATAGACATAGAGAAAAGGTGATCGGGCATGTTTATTAGTGAGGCTAGTTTGGATAACACATTGGCGAATTGGTTTTCCTCACGGGGTAAGTGTATGAAGTCAATTTCGGTGAATTCTCGGGACATTGTTTCCATTTTGGTTTGGTATGGGGTTAGGTTTTCGCTATAAACTCCCCAGGTTCCTGTGGCTTGGTTGACTACTAAGGATGAATCCCTATGTACTCTAAGATTTTTGACTCCTAGAGATATGGTTGTTTATAGACATATTAGGCTTCGCGTTCGGCTGCGTTGTAAGTCCGGTTGGGTGGCAGTTTGTTCGTTTGCAAATTTATCGTTGTTTGGTCAGGGGTTGATTGAATCTGAAGTTTTTATTCCCGATTTCCTTTTTAGGGTGAAGTTGAGTAGGCTATTTGTGGCAGCCCTTGCGTTTTAGTCGGTTGTTATCGATAATTGCCATAAAGTCGAGTTTTTTTTTCAAGCATTAAAGTAAACTGTTGAAAGAAGTTAAGCGATTTGTCGAGGCATGTTCGTAAAAATAAAGAAGTTGTAATGCGTCCTTACAGCGTAATGCATCATCTTTGGCATTAGTGTGTATCTGAAATACATCATCTTTGGCTACAAATACAGCTGTACAGGAAAATTATGCCCTTAATCTTTGGTTGGCACGAAACAAGTGAGTGTGATTGTGCAACGTAGTCAGTGTGACTTTAATATAGGCCGGGTGTGATTCTACAACAAGAGGTGGAGCGTGGTTACACTAATTGTAGGAGTGTGATTGTACAAGATAATGACTGTGATCCTACAATACACTGACTGTGATTCTACAAAATGAAGTTTGCAACATTTGAAAGGCAGAAACCTAAACTAGTTTTATGACATGATGACTGTGATTAGACACCACGTTGAGTGTGACTATAAAACTTGTTGAGTGTGACTATACACCATGTGTCTTTACATTAGAAAAATAGCGATGGAAATAGAGAAATAGCGATGGAAATATTTGTACATTAGAAAAAGTCCATCTCTTACACTACACTTAACACTTGAAACATTCCACGACATAATGCGGAAAACATTTAAAACAATCATTAAATCTTAAAACAAATTAAAACATCCATTACATGCCATTAAACGATACATTTTAACCCATACATACTTAACCCTCGTATTTTTGAAGTATCTTCTTCAAGTTGGCCAAATCATGCTGGAACCCTTTTCTAGTGCGGAAACATTCAAGACACTTTTTCATTAAGAATTGTATGTAGTCGTCCAGTTCGGTCTCCTTTTCTATATCGCCAATGGATGCCACAAAGTTCCTTGCGAATATGGCAGTGGCGACTAGCTGCATGGCTGTTAATTCAATGGATCTAGTCGTACCCAACAAACCATCGTACTCCTCGATCAAACTTCTTATTTCTTCTATTTTGCTTGCCATTTTTTATTAAGATCAAAGAGGTGAAGTTGAAAGTAGTTGGGGTAAAAAATGGCGTTGGTATTTAAAGGGGGGAGGGAGGAGATCTGTAAAAAATTAAAAGGGGGGGAGTAAAGAGGCAGTAAAAATTTAATTGAGTTAGGTGGGGGGTCCTATCCTCCTAAATTAAATAGGGTTAGGAGAGTGAGGTGATTTTTTGTGTTCTCAATGTGCATTGAGACTCACAAACATCCCCTCCGAGTCACACCCTTGATGTGTACTCTTCGTTTCTTGTCGACATCTTTTTCGAACCATCGTTTTTATTTGGGAAATAATCTGATGTATTGTGTCTATTTCACGCATATGCTTGGTAAACCTCGCACGACTATCTGATTTTTTTTTTGGAGAAACCATCGTTTTTTGGGGTGTCTTTTGTAAATACGGTGAAATAATCGTCGACATCGTTTTTTTTAAAGGTGAAACAATCGTATAATTTTAAGGTTAAATAAACTAAAAGAAAATGGATCGTCATATATGTAGGGTTACTTAGTTTAATTAATTAGTGAATTCGTGGTTGTCTGTCATGACTCTGCATGAGTTTGACTGTGACTATGAGTCAAAAGTGGCGTGACTGTATCACATCAAACATGCTACCCTGATACTGAGTTGTCATCCATCTAATACTCAAAAGATATTCTAACATGAGATTTCTCTATATTCACAAAAAGGGTTTTTACTTCACTACACATTCACGCCTTACGGTGCGCTGAGGTCTTTCGTTCCACGATTTTTCCTATCTTACGTCTTTCGTCGATTTTTTTTCATATGTCTTTCACGTCCGCTATGAAAGCGTTAATCTTCTGCAACACGTCCCCACGAGCGTTATTCATGTCAGCAAGAACGAGGGTCGCTGCAACCTCGAACGACAAATAACGCCTCCCGACCTTACTCCCAATATCAGGGTAGGTGAGCGGCGCACCGTCGTACAGGGACATGTGCATCAGGCAAAAAATGACGGATTCCGTGTCGTTCTTCTGGACGCTCTGCCATTCCAATTTTATCTGGCGATGCTCAAACTTTGACAGGTGATTGCCTTTAATCAGCCCCTCGTCGTCCATGTAGTCGGCCAATGCTTGCAATTGTTGCAGTGTTAGGTAAAAGAAAACGTTAGCACTTATGGAATCAGTAGAATAGTCGACGCGGTGAAATAAAGCATATGCATGCAACTTACTATTCTGCTTGACACCTAGAACATATATGACCCTGGGGCGTGTGCCTGGTGATCGAGGATATTAACTGTTCTCTCTCTAAAGTTGACGCACACGCACGCGTAGTGCCCCATAGTATGCACCGGGAAAAACAGCAGTTCGGCGTTCAAGTCGAATGTTCCGGCGCAGTCGTGTATGAATCTGTCCCACGCTTCGTACACACCGTTAGTGTCTTCGTCCGCAGGGGTACGTGAGTCGGGTCGTTCCAGTATACGGGTGAGTGAGTCCTAACGGAAGGTGAATATTAGTTGCCATTTGTGACAGGGTACGAGACTGGGCTATATCATGTGCGTGACTGTACACCACAAAGTGTGTGATTGTACAGACTAATCTGCGTGACTTTGCAGCGTACAGACGGTGACTATACATGATAGTGTCTGATTGTAAATTCCAAGATGTCTGACTATGCAACGTATAGCATATGATTGTACACACCAGTGTGTGTGACTATGCAAAGTGAACTTTGTGATTATTTCTTACTATTACACAGGCTTTACACCTTTCCAGTTAATGTGAATGGGGGTCATTTGTACTATTTAATGTAATAGGTAGGGGATTATGGGGGAGTGGGGGCATACCATGTGTCGAATTCCAAACCACGCCATCGTTGGTTCAGTAGGGGAGGATAACCCACGCCGGTTGTCGTCTGATTCCAACCAGTTCATGAGGTGCGACCAACACTCCAGCACTGTGGCGCTCATGCTACCTCCGGACAAGAGCGTTTGAATGTCACGCCTCTCCAACTTCGCATAAGTGTTGTAGGACCCCAAGAGTTCACTGCAGATTTTTCACTGGTTAGTATGTGCAATATGTAACACGTATCAGTAATCAAAGACGGTTACGTACCTTTCTTCGTACCCATTATCATCAAGGAAGCAGTAGTCGGCGACGTGCTTTCGCTGGCTGAGCATCTTACTCGTCAGCGGTCGGTTCATGCGAAACAAGATCGACATGACATTGGCGTCCGGGTCAGGCTCTCCCTGGACCAAAGAGCAACCCAACCCATCTCCAGAGCCCCGCGATCGAGATTTGATTGTTGACTGTCTTTCTTCTGGGACTGAGCGGGGGGTGGGTTCAGGTGTTTTCGGTGTCTTACTCTGACGCTTCCGCTGCTGGGTGGTTGCTTTCACAGGAGTGGTTTCAAGCGCACGGGCGGAGAACAACGATTCCTTGTACATTCCGAATGCTGCCACTTTATTCAAAACGGTGTCCCTCACCTTATTCACATCGCTCAGAATAAGGGTCGCCGTGATTTCTGCCCTGCACATATTCATGGCCGTCATTGTCCCCAAGGAGCAGTTGAACGGGGACCCGGTGTACAGCATCATGTGCATCATCAGGTACACTCCATAGTCATTGGCGGAGTAGCCCACCCCCTGCTAAGATAAGGGAACGTTCACCAATTTAAACGCACGAACCTTTTCACCTTTCTCCACCCCTCGTTGTCCCATGAACTCCCCCATTTTATCAGCCTAAAAAACAAGTTCAAACAAGATCAATTGTTGAACACATTCGCAGTCACAAAATTGATTTAATATTAAATTAAAAGGGTCTTACCGCTATCCGAGCAATGCCATAGTAAGACAACTTTGTAAAATCTTTATCGTACAACCTGTTGTCGAGGTACTCTACTTGCTCATAATTGAAGTTTATGCAAGCGCAACTGTAGTGGCCCTCGTCACCCGTTAAAATCGGGACGAACACCTGCAAACAATGCGTCAGGATTATGGGCTGATAACAACTACGAACGAACAGTATGTGCAAGATAATGCCATGTTCGAGTCCAAAGCAAAGGCGGAGAAACTCTTTTCTATCCACTGGTCCCACACGTAAAATATTTCTTCGTCATGATTTACGCCTTGGCCTCTTTTCTTCCACAATTCTAACACTGGGACCTGCTCACATGCATTGATGGTAATACATATAGTTAGTGTGTGTGTTTGACATGCGTGACTATACATGCTTTTACGCGTGACTGTACAGCATAAAGTGTGTGAATATACATGCTTTTGCCTGTGAATATACAACTTGTAGTATTCGATTATACACCATAGAAGTGCGTGACTGTACAGCATAAAGTGTACTATACAGCTTATAGCGTGTGACTATGCAGTTTATAGTGGTGACTGGACAACATAATGTGTGTGACTATATAGCTAATAGTGTGTGACTATACAACCAATAGTGTGTGACTATACAGCTAATTTGGGGTGGTGAACGTACCGTATGTTCAAGAGAGAAGTAACATCTACTGGTGACTCTTGGTGCATTTGTTTTGTAGATCAGTTGGTTCAGTAGACCACACCAGCAGTCAACGACGTTATTCATCACCTGCAGGCCAGGCTCGAGCGACTGCATGTCGCCCCTTGCTGTACAGTCATATTCTGTGAACTCGACCAGCATTTCGCTGTAGGCCAAACAAAATCCCGATTAGCACATGCATCTTAAAAACGACACGACCACCACAATAAATATGTACCCTGACGGACGTGGCGTTGCTCGGTCGAAGACGTAGTCGATTACATCTTTCCGCACGCTGAGGATATCCCACAAGATGACTATATTGGAGCACATGAATCCAGAGACCACAAGCTGCCCCCTCATTATTCTCCCACAGTCCAACGTCCACCCCAAATTGTCTGGAATCGTATCCATGCACTCAAATGCTACGTCGGAGTGGAAGATGTACCGATGATGTAGTGCCTCAGCGTGCGTCTCTGTCCTCGAAGCCTCGCATATCTGCGGATTATCATTCGTGCTGATTTCTGCCGTCGCAGGCGTGGTGGCAGCAGCGTCCGCTACATCCCAGTCTGCTTTGTGCAGTTCCCTCTCAAGACTAAAACTGACTGTCGAATCGGGCGGAGCTGGTATTACAGTATGCACTCCTTGGTCGGTGCCCGTCCCACCGCTGTGAACGATGGATTGCAAGACAGATTCCGTAGGCAAATCGGCCACGGCCGACCGTGCGTCAGTGGTCTCCCACCGTGCTCGCCGTAGAGCCACCACTTCGGTCGGACTCATACCAACCGAACCCTGCACATCGAAGTCTCGATTGAGTTCTTCTGCGGCATCAGTCTCAGGAACCTCCCCCTCACAGAAACCTGGTGTCACGACGCCACCTTCAAAATTGCCCTCATCATCGTAATCTTCTGTTCCCTCACCTCCAAAAGCTTCCTCAATATCTTCATCCGCGTATCCAGAATCACGCCAGTCTTGCACACGCAAATCATGCACAATTTTGCGTACCTGATCGTAGACTTCAACATCGCGTTGGTCCTCGCCCTCAACGACGGGGGCGTTCTGGGTACTCTGCTTCAACTGGTCGGCCAACGAAATGACTTCATCGATATACTGGAGGACAGCTGGATCTTCCCCGAAGTGTTGAGAGGACGAGTCTTGACTTGGAACTGCCCGGTTCCTCGACGCTATTTCTTTTACCTTGGAGGCAGCCTCCTCACAGAAACCGCAAAAGGCTAGCGCATATTTTTGGAACATCATGAAAAAATCCTGGTCGGCCTATAATTCAGTTGAAGTCAAATCATTAGTGCAAAGCTCAGTGGTGTTGAGGCTGGCAGTGTGACTACACAGCATACCGAGTGTGACTAAGCAGCATACTGAGTATGACTAAGCATCTCAAAGTGTGTGACTATACGGAATAATGATTGTGCCAAATGTGTGTGACTATACATCGCAATGAGTGTGATCCTACAACATAACTACCGTGACTATTGAATTTCAACTGTATTATAAACACAGTTTTATGAATCGTATATGCTTTTATAAACATAGGTAGGGCAGTCAGATTAAATCGTTCACGAAAAATTAATTGATGATTTAAAGAGTGGCTGCGAGATCACTTACGTCATCGGTGCTGCCTTCCGGTTGATCGTCCCTCTCGATCCCTGTCGTTATTCTTCTGGGACTGGAGTGCTGGTTGTTAGAGGGCATCGTTATTTCGGGGGTACCCTCGCTGCCTGTCACCCCACATGTACGTGGGTACGATACCTTCGAACGCAGCTGATTTTCCAGTGACCCTGTCTCCAGTTCCCCAGCAAGACGATCGCCTATCCTCCGTGCATCCCAAAGTCCGATAAATGGTATGTCGCATCTGAAAGTCTCGCTACGGAAATCATAGCGCTGGAAGTACGCAATCATCAGAACGGGGATGCACCCCCGGAGGTAGTTGAGGACTTTTGTGGAGTCACGCTTCTTCTTACCCGCCCGCACCAGATCATGCAGGACAAAGCTACACCAGTCCTATTCCCGAATCAATTCCACGTCATTCACTGCGGCCAGCAGGCTCAGGTCGAGTGAGTTGTTCGTAGTAGGCGCAAGGAATGATGACAACGCGAACAACACGAACCTACGGACAAAGTCATCGTCAACGGTATCGGTTGCCATTAACTTTTCGTGCACCCACCCTAATTTTATTGGCCCGCTGCTGTCCACCACATCGAAGTCCTTCCTCCAAGTACTCTTTAACCTGATCACGTCAGGTGAGTCTGATCCTTTCTTATTTTTGGTTGGGATTACTTTCACTGGGTGAGGTCCAAAAGGTAGCTGGAGGCAATCGTGGACGTCGTACTTTGACATCATGAATGCCTCTCGGCGTGAGGCACGAAAAATATGGGACCCGTTAGAAAACGCACGGAGGAACATAAGTGCGTGGTCAATGGGGAACGACTCGAACCTCAACTCCAATAGCCCGCCGAAGCCAACACCACGCACCCTCTCAATTTGATCATCCGACAATTGTGCAATTAGCTGGTGCAACCGCCTGGGCCTACAGTGAACATCCGGCTGACCTCCAGGCTCTCTTTTTACTGCTAGCTTACCCTGTTGTCGGTCCCCTTTCCTCTCACCCCGAGACACCCTCTTCTTTTTCTTAGGCCTGTTTTTCTCAACATTTTATGTACCCCCCACACCCATCTCGGCGGCCGGTGTATCAGATGTGAGCCTCTTCTTTTTCTTAGGCCTGCTCTCCTCAACATTTTCTGTCCCCCCCACACCCATCTCGGCGGCCAGGTTCTCGAATGTGACCCTCTTCTTTTTCTTTCGCCTGCTTTCCTCAGCAATTTCTGTCCCCACCACGTCCATCTCGGCAACGATGTGGTCCCCTGATGTATCTTCCACAATCTTCTTCTTCTTGCCCAATTTTTTGTCCACAACCACCTTATCACTAATTACATGGTCGCGAACTGATGTCTCTGCCATGCCCTTCTTCTTACCAGCCTTTGTTCGCTCTTTTTTCTTCGCAACAACCTTTTTGCTGCAATAACAACATGTGTAATGAGTGTGACTGTACAACTGAGAATACAGCTTCAACTGTGTGACTCTACAATAAAATGTCTGTTATTCTACAATACAGCTTCAACTCTATATGACTATACAACCGCAAACGTGTGACTCTGCAATAAAATCACTATGACTATATAGAAAACCGCATCAGTTATGTCACATGCATCATTAGAAAGATGATTGGGGTCGAGTGTGACTATACAGCTTCAAACGAGTGACTATATAACCAACTCCGTATGACTATTCAACTTACAAACATTTTTCTTCCCAGACAGCCTAGGCAACTCTGTATGACTATACAACATCAAACGTGTGACTCTTCAACATAACGAGTGCGACTATACAATGTCTCCAGTGTGACTTTACAATAAACCCGCATCAATTATGTCACATGCATTATTAGAAAGTTGATTATGGGGACTTTAACATGAGAAAATAAGATTACTTTAACATAAACTTCAACAAGGAAGCATATAAATTGTATGACTATACAACTACATCAGTGTGATTGTATAACATAGTATTTATGACTATACAACTACAGCAAAAAATTGTGCAGATGTACAGAACAACAACAAAAACTGCCTAATCGATGTCACATGCATAATTAGAAAGACGATTATGGGAACTTCAACATGAAAAAATAAGATGGCTGTTCAGAACTTCAACATGGACTTCAACAAAGAAATAAAAACTTCATCTTCGACTCTATAACTACAACCACTGTACAACTACAACAACTTCAACTCAAATTTAGGGTTATCGGGTTGGAAAAATGCATTTCTATCACTTTTTAGGGTTTACGCAAAGGTATACGTTGGACAAAATGGAAGTCGAAAATCGAACAAAAGGGTTGATGAAAAGGGATATCGGAGGTCGATAATGGAACCTTCAACATACCTTCGTGCGTGCAGCTGAAGTTTATGCATGATCGGAGACGGAGATGAAGAATGACTGATCGATAAAAACAAGAGAGAACGCTACGGAGATGGAAAACGAAGATAAAAAAAGGGTTTTTTTTAGAGAGAAGAGGAGTTTGTTGGTGGTGAAATGGTGAAATGGCTGGGGAATTGAATTCAAAAGGGGGTAGTGTTGGGGAAGTGCAATGGGTGTTGTTGGGCGGGAGTATAGAGAGAAGGGAGAGTAATGACTGATTAGAGAAAGGTGAGGAGGGAAACGACTGATTGATGATGGTTGATTAGTGACATGCTCCGCAGCATGTCAGTCCCTATTTTTTTTTTAATTGAACCCCATCCATCCACCATCCATCTTAAGATGAATGGAAGGTGGGGATTAACACTAAGCAACTCTAAGAGAGTTACTAACTCTCTTGATCTCACCTATATATATATATATATATATATATATATATATATATATATATATATATATATATATATATATATATATATATATATATATAGAGAGAGAGAGAGAGAGAGAGAGAGAGAGAGAGAGAGAGACAGGATCTGGTACATTTGTTATATTTGGTACAATT
The DNA here is from genome assembly GCA_958450325.1 of Agrostemma githago. Classification (NCBI taxonomy): domain Eukaryota; kingdom Viridiplantae; phylum Streptophyta; class Magnoliopsida; order Caryophyllales; family Caryophyllaceae; genus Agrostemma; species Agrostemma githago. Next base: position 24,008,298 of record OY288239.1, on the reverse strand, counting down.
TACCTCTTAATCGTGGCCATTGATCTCACATGATCAAGAGCTGAGATTAAAACACTCTAGTTCCCCAAAGCATTTTTTTCCTCAGATTTTTATAGTTATTTTGATGTACAAACAAGATTATTTTAATGAAGAAGCATAATTATTTTATAGTTAACTCAATTGTTTACTGAGAATAATGTTATCAGGTTATTTCAATGTAGATACATAATGATTTTAATGTAGAAAGTCAGTTATTGTATTGAATAACTCGTGTTATTGTATTGAGATAAAATTCAAATATAATAAATTTTAGAATAATGTTATCTGATGTTACGTCGTTATTCCAACATAGAAACTCAGTTATTATAACTCGTGTTATTGTATTGAGATGAAATTCAAATATAATTAACTTTATAATGATGTTATTTGATTTTACGTAGTTATTCTAAAGTAGAAACTCAATTATTATAATGAATAACTCATGTTATTATATTGGGCCGACACTCAAATATAATCAGTTTTAAAATAATCTGATTTTACGTAGTTATTAGTCCAATGTACAAACTCGATTATTGTAATGAATAAATCATGTTATTGTATTGGGATGAAACATCTGCATATTTATTGAGGGGGCACCCAGCAAAAGACACTTCACTGAAAGGCAAAAATAAAGAGGAGGTTAGTTACAGTACAAAAAAAATTGAAATACAATAATCACATGTGTGCTATAGAATAATTTTAAAAACACTATAAAATAATCCTAGTTATAAAACATAGTAACTAATATAATGAAATAACTTCAAAAATAATATAGAATAACCGCATTAATAGTATTAAATAACTGGAATAACATAATAAAATAATTGGGTATTTTGTAGTAATAATAATGTACCAAAACCAGAAATTCATGTTATGAAATAATACGTAGTTATTTCATTGTGCATATTCAAATATTTCATTGTTCATATTCAAATATTGCAATATTCATAATTTTAATTTTTTATTTTGTAATAAAAAATCATGAAATTGATCTGACTGAAACAGCAGATTGACGAAATCAAACGAAAGTACAAATTCAGAATCAAAAATTACCGCACTTTGCGGCAAAAACGAAATCAATGATAGTGAGTAAATCAACGCACAAACTACAATAATTGACGAAATTACCGCACTTTGAAGCAAAATCGAAATCAAATTGACAAAAATTAGAACGAAAATCAAACAAGATTGGAAAGAAAATTGACGAAATCAAACGAAACTACAGATTCAGAATAAGAATTTACCGCACTTTGTAGCAAAAACGAAATCAAATTGACGGAAATTGATGAAATCAAACGAAAATTGGAACGAAAATCAAACAGATTGGAACGAAAATTGCAACGAAATTAACGTGCGTGAATTTACCTTAAGTTTGGCGTGCTTCAAATTGGGTGTTGAATCAATTTCGAAACTTTTGAATCGGTTTTGGTTGGGGAATTAGGTTTTCGTGGAGGTTTCTTTTGTTGGGGAAGGATGTTCTGTTTAACGTGGAATTAGGTAGGGGAATTAGGTTTTCTTGTTAGTGGTAGAGTATAGGGTATGGGGAAGGGATTAACGTGATGTTTTTGTTTAATCTTAGCCTTTGATTTTACTTTATTTGATGGTCAGGATTAGTAGGTAAATTGTAGGAAAATGTAAGAAATGTAAATGATCCCACTTCTATATATATATATATATATATATATATATATATATATAGTAAGGCTCTTATGAGTCCTTTACTCTATATGAGTCCATTAGTTCTCATCGAGGATGGATGAACAAGATTCATTGCATTTAAAAAAAAAAGATTTACGTTCCTAAAATAGCTCCCAAGAATTTAGGAAACAATAACCCACTTCATCACGTTCATTCCTTCAACCGTGAAAAAAAAACCCTTTCTTCATCACGTTCATCTTTTCATTCAATCAATATTGTGCTCGAAAACGCGTTACAATGGATTCAATGGCAGCATCATCTTCTTCAACAATTGATAAGCAATCGATCGAGTATAACAATGGTGAGTTTCAATAATAATTTGACGTCAATTTTCATTGTTGCAATTACTTTCATTGTTGCGTTGTTTTTTAACGTCAATTTGGATGTTGATTGCTTTCATTGCTATTTCATTCATCATTTTTTCCGGTCAATGGTTAGTTGCTATCTCGATCTTTATAGATTCCAGGGTTTAAAATATGTTTCTTATTTAGGTTTTGCATGATATACACTGATACTACCGTTTTGTTCTGTATTAAGGCAGAAACGTCATTGAAGTAACATACCGTCTGAGTTACAGTAACACTTATTTGCAATTACAGTAACACTTTGAACGTTTAGAAAAAAGATTTAGATGATGATGTTAAAGTAACATACTGTACTAGTTAGAGTAACACAACTTATTAATTGAAGTAACTCATTAGTTGCATGAGTGTAACGTTGATTAATTTTGTATTAAGGCAGAAACATCATTGAAGTAACATACCGTCTGAGTTACAGTAACACTTAATTGCAATTACAGTAACACACTGAACGTTTAGAAAAAGGGTTTTGATGATGATGTTAAAGTAACATTCTGTACTAATAAGAGTGACAGAACTTGTTAATTGTAGTAACCCATTGGTTTCATTGGTGTAACGTTGTTTAATTTGGTGCATGTGGCATTGGCAAAGAAGCAAACGCACAGGACAACAGTGCAAAATATGAGATTTTATTCATTTGATTAATCGTGGATTAATAACAGTGGTTCATCGCTCTTGTTTTAACTGAGATTCCAGATTTAACGTATGCTGCATTGATACTACCGTTTTATTTTGTATTAACGCAGAAACGTCGTTGAAGTAACACACCTTCTGAGTTACAGTAACACTTAATTGCAATTATAGTAACACACCGGTCGTTTAGAAAAAAGGTTTTGATGATGATGTTAAAGTAACGTACTGTATTAGTTAGAGTAACACACCTTATGAATTAAAGTAACACATATGTCTCATATGTGTAACGTTTTTTAATCTTGTGCAGGTAGCGTTTGCCAAGAACCGAATGCACAAGAATGGTGCAGAGATGTGGGTGAGGCTTTCACTCCGTACATGAAGCAAGTATTCGGAACAATTGAAGAGGCAGTGGAATTTTACAAAATCTACGCACTGGCTTGCGGATTTGATGTGAGAAACCACACAATGATGTGCTACTAAACCACACAATGATGAGGATGAGGAGGACGAAGTAGATGAAGACATCGAAGGAGAGGAAACTGAAGAAGACACCGAGGAGGACGAAGAGGAGGAACAAGTGTTTTGAGAATACTCGATTTTTTTGTCATTCTAAGGATTTTTTCTTTTTTCCTGGTTTACACGAAAAACTAATGTCGTACGGATTTTTTGACACATAGTGTTGTGCTACATTGCAATTAACACTACATTTTATTTAATACATGTGTTTTTTTGGAAAAGTAACATCTCATGTGTGTCGGAGTAACACTACTCGTCTGCTACAGTAACAGAAACAATACATTGAAGTAACTGAGGACAACATTTGTACCTTAAAAAACAATTTATAAGGCTTCTGGAATTGACTGTAATATCATTATAATAACACCATTGATCTCTTAGAGTAACATAATTTGTTCATTAGAGTAACATTTACAGTAGAGTAATACTAGCAGAGTTTAACTAAAGTAATCCCCATAGTAATACAAGCAGAGTTTAACGGCTTCTTTCCATTGCTGATAGTCAAAATACCAATGCAATTAGACAAGTATCTAAACAATACAAAAGTACCAACATTTGTACCTTAAAAAACAATTTATAAGGCTTCTGGAATTGACTGTAATATCATTATAATAACTCCATTGATCTCTTAGAGTAATATAATTTGTTCATTAGAGTAACATTTACAGCAGAGTAATACCAGCAGAGTTTAACTAAAGTAATCCCCATAGTAATACAAGCAGAGTTTAACAGCTTCTTTCCATTGTTGATAGTTAAAATACCAATGCAATTAGACAAGTATCTAAAGAATACAAAACCATTAATTCGTAGTTAGAAAAGATGTGGCATGATTCAGTAAAAACATTATTTTTTTCAGCCCTTTGTTGTATTGCTCTTGACCTTGACACCATCAATGATCTTTTGTCTCGCGTCCGTATACTTGTCCACGTTTTCCAACAATAGCGACCGCACCTTGTTCCTGTCTGCCAATAGAAGTGTGGCTGCAAGTTGGACCACCAAATATCGTCTGTTGACCTTCCTCTCGAGGTCTATGTGGTGGAATGTACAGCCCTCGTACATCAACATGTGCACGTCTTCTGCATTACAGTAACACGTCTTCTGCATTACAGTAACACGTCTTCTGCATTACAGTAATACATGGTCGTACATTACAGGGTGAGATTTAGAGTAACACGTCTTTTGCATTAAAGTAACACATGGTCGTCTTTGAAATAACACCATACATGTGACATAGTAACGAATCGACTTCTTACAGTAACACATCAAGTTTATTACAGTAACAGCGTATGAGCATTAAAGTAACGTCAAGTTTATTACACGAAACAGATGAAAACCCAGATACCACAACAGTTATTGGTGAAAATAATTAATTATAGGGCACAAACACAGCAAAGTTAATCAATCAATAATTAGCGAAAAAATAAATGAAATCAGCCAAAGATGTAAACTAAACCTAGTTCTTCAGCAAAATAATCGAATATTAGCGAGTTACCTTGATGATAATGTTTGCTAAAGTTAGAAAGCTGCTTGAATGTAACCTTGCTCGCGTTGAAGGTGAGCGATTGAGTTGAGTTGAGTTGAGCGATTGAGTTGAGTTGAGCGACTGAGTGTTAGGGTGTGCTTGAGTTGAGCGAAAAAATTGAATGAGATGAGAGATGATGAAGGTGAAGGGTTTTTGTTAGCCATTTGAATGAGAAATAATGAATGAGATGAGAGAGAAGAAGAAGTTGGAGGTAATCTAGAAAGGAGAGTGGATTTTTTTATTTTTTTTCCAAAATTTGGTAGTTACTACCTTGATTACTACACACAATCTCAATCATTCATCCTCTTTAGATCAATGGCTCTAAAGAGGACTCATGGACTCAAAAAAGATAAAAGAACTCACTTGATCCTTCCTCTATATATATATATATATAGAGAGAGAGAGAGGGGGGTAGGTTCAAATAAGGTCAACAACTATTTTAAGGTCATAAGTTCCAGTGCTAAAGTTAAAAAAAAAATGTGCTTAAAGTTACACGAGATGAGTGATAAAGTTGCACTTTATCACTTGAAGTGATAAAAGAGCTGAATGTTATAGTTACATATCAATTTTAAACAAATGCAACTTTATCACATGTCATCTGTAACTTTAATATAGATTTACTGACACATGGTGACCTTATTTGATCTCTACTATATATATATATATATAGAAGTAGGATCTTTTACATCCACCTTTTTTCCCTACATTTTACTAGAGGTGAGCAAAAATATACGATACGGTTTTATTATACGTATACGATACGGTATACCCTTTCAATTATACGAATTTCCGGATATCCGATACGAATAACCGGATATACGATACGGTTTTCATTAAAACCGTAGCGGATACGTATCGGGGAAAATTGAAACCGGATATACGGTTTCCGATCCGGTTTTTTAAAAACAATAAAAAATATGAAAAATATAATCCTAGTATGAATTATATGATTCGTGTAGTTTGTAGTGCCTATTTTGTAGTATTTTGGTCCCATTTCCTTGTGGAATCGCTCCTTGGGAGCGATTTATGGGCTTCTTATGCTTCCTTTAGTTCGTTTCAGGTTCCCGAGACCGATTTGGAAGAGTTGGAGCGATTCCGACTCGATACATACACATTTTGGAGCCAACGAGATAAAGGAACGATGACTCGATGCTTTGGAATCGACCTCGAGACCTTGGGACCCAATCCCGAGCCTCCGAGACCCGATCCCGAGTCCCGAGAATCGATGAGAAGTCCATGTGAACCAAGGAGGAACCTTAAAGATCATATTGGAGGCCTACAAGACTCATCCCCGACGGGTATGACCTCAACCCGTCCGGGATGAGGTGCACAAAAGAGAAGGCTCCTGTTTTGGGTCCCTCCTGACCGGGAGCATGTCTTCCCGACCGGGACCGACACCCTCCCGACCGGGACCACCTCCTCCCGGCCGGGAAGGTCTGCTGCTACCCCGCGCTTCATTCTTCTCTTCTCCCTTCCATTTGTAACCCTATAAATACCCCCCCTCTTGTATTAAGGTACCATTCTATGTTATGTTCTTCAAACCCTAGACTACTTTAGGTTAGATTAGTGTAGATTAGGGTAGATTAGTCGGTAATTAGTAGTTAATCTTAGTTTAATCTTGTATTAAGAGATCTCTTGAAGAATCCATTCAATCTTGACAACATTGGTGGATGAATTTGGGTTTTCTTTATATACAAGTTCTCATCTTTTCATTCCATTGTTAGTTGGTATAATCTTCTTCTCCTTTTTACTCTTAATCCTTTATTGTTTATCAAGTTTGAATCTTTGTTATTGTTAGTTCATAGTTCTTGTTAGTTTCACTCATATATGCTTTGATGTTTGGGTTGATTTCTCTTGTTCTTGTTAGTTGTAGTTTGATTATGTTAGAGTAGTGTTCTTGCTAGGGTTAGTAAGGTGATTAGGGTGTCAATTGGATGATTAAGGGTTTGTTGGAGATGTTGGTGGAAGATTTGAGGTTTCTTCTTGAGTGATGCATATTACATGTTTGATGGAATGCTTGAATGACTATGTAGGTTGGAATGCTTGTTTTTCTTGCTTTCCTTTGTCGTGTGTGTCGCCGGATGGGTTCCATGAGGAACCTCTAGGGCGTGGGCGTGTGTCCTAGATTACCCTACTACCGCTTTCACTCTAACCCCTCCTTGGCCATTCCGTTACCCCTTTGACCCCGACCTAATCCTAGCCCGTTTTTCCTTGTTGTTCTTCCTAGTCATAGTCTACCTTTCTCCCCTTCTATCATTCTCTAGTTTAGCTTAGCTCGTTGACCGAGTCTTGTATTTGGGCGAACTTGGTCTAGACGCCTCTTACCGTCCCCGTGGATTCGACCCGACTTATCCTATCTACCCTAGTTAGGTTTTGCCGGTTATTTATTTGATCGGTGGGGATCCACGACAATCCCTTCCGTCAAATTGGCGCCGTTGCCGGGGACGGTGCTAGTTTAGACTTTGTTTACCTAATTACTTGGCTTTGTCTTGTGTTTGTGTTTTCTTTTTTCTTTTTGGCTACCTTGCTTCTTGTGTGTGTGTGGTTTATTTCTCTCTTCTCTAGTGCCCAAAAAGCACTAGACTTCTCACGTTTGTTCCTAGTCTACAGTTTATGCTTAGAGGTGGTGACTATCTTCTTCTTGCGATTAAGAGCCGCTTTAACGGACGGTTGCTAGGATGAGTGGTTTCCAACCGGGTATGGACTACGATTTTCGAGCAAGCATGGGGTTTGATCTAAACTCCACACACTCGGGAGCCGATATGAGCTACTCCTCTTCTTCAATGAACCAAGGGTATGACATGACGTCCCCCTACCATAATCAAGCTTCTTGGGGTGATCAAGACTCTAGTGGGTATGAACCTCAAGGTTATGAAAATGGCTACCAACAAGTGAACGATTACCAATCCTACGATCATGGTGACTATTACTCGAGTTATCAATGTGAACCCACCATGTTCAATCAAGATTCACCTTATGGAAGCCAATACCACCAAGACCCACCATATTACCCTCCACCCCAACCACAATATGAACCCCATGACCCACAATACTACCAACCACACCAACCTTGCTACCAACAATATGATGCCCCACCCCTTGGGCATCATCAAGACACCATGTTTAATCAAGATTATCAAGATTATCATCAAGGTTATCATCAAGATTATCAAGACCCCAATGATCACCAATTGCCCGACATGGAGGAGATTCAATCGATGCTTCAAATGCAACAAGAAATGGCCATCCAAACGCAAAAGAATAATGAACTCTTGGCCGAAATCCTTAGGGATAGGGAGGAAACTAAAGCTAGATTGCATGCTTTAACGGCTCAAACCCTAATGCTCTTAACTCAATCCTCACAACTTGATGAGGGATGTTCATTTGGGGAAGGGGAACAACCCAATGACGAGGCCGTTAATGAATTCCCTATAAGGAGCAAGTCTTGCTTTGAAGAGCCTCAATCGTCTACCCAAAAAGAGACGAATGAGGAGATGATCCTCAGTGAAGACAACATTGGTGAGGAATTGGAGGAGGATGGTGAGTTGGATGGTTTGGTAGAATTTGTGAGGATGTTGGGTGAAGTTGTTAGCCTCGAGTTGCCCTTGTGCGATAGTTTGGACAAGCATCAAGAGCCCCTTGCTAGTACACCGAAAGATGACTTGGAAGAGATTGAAACCGCCGGTAGAAGTTTCGATCCTCCTCTCCAAGATGATGTGGGGCCGAATGATGAAGATGGGGAACCACAACTTGAGGAAAGTGTGGGGGTGTGCAACGAGGAAGCAAGGCCAAAACCGTTTTTTGTGCCTTGTTTCTTGGAGATGAAGCTTGCTAATGATTGGAGGCGATGCCTAGGGAGGAAGAGGCCGGTGAAGCTCATAGGATGGATAGACCCCGAATATGACACGAATGATGATTTTGGGTCTTGGAAATCCTACTTCTTGCCTCCACCTTGGAGGCCGTGGAGGTTGGCTAGGCTCGAGCACTTCTTGGGCCTACATTATGATGTCGGTAGCGCGTTCGACTTGCTCCTCCATGCCCTTGAGGGCTACGGTTGAAGAAGAGTCCACCATCCTAGGTTTGACGGAGTTCCTAAAGAACAGTCATGTTGTATATTCCCCTCCTCTCTTCTTTAGAGTACTTGTGCTTGTATTTGTGTGTTCTATCTCTTGATTTTGTTAGTTTTGTGAGATTCTTGTAAGTAATTTGGTATTTTGATGAGCGATGTGAGGGAGTGAATTTGATGTGTACTTTGAGTTTATTGTGATAGGTGAAGTGAAGGTGACTCCTAGAAAGGAGTGGTTATCGATAGAGCTTGGAATGTGAGTAAGAGAATCGGTTTTTGGGGTCATGGGAGTCGTGAAGACCCTTCCCGACCGGGAAGGGTGTGTCGTCCCGACCGGGATGGGGCCGTCCCGATCGGGATGAGGGTGCCAAAAATCGAGTTCACTGGAGTGTCATCCCGATCGGGAGGGAGGCTTCCCGACCGGGACGGGTATGTCATCCCGACCGGGACCACCCATCCCGACCGGGATGACCCCCTACTCCTTTTTGGTGCCTCTTCTTCGACATTTGAGCCCACCCAACCATTGTATACCCCCACCCAACCTCCCTACCTTCCTTGCTCATATCATACCACCCACGTACCTCATTTACATACCTTAACCTCATTTCCTTCTCACTTTAGACCGATTTCACATCAAATCCCACCCCCTCGCACCATTTCTACCTCTACCATGCGGTTCTATCAAGCTTGAAGCGGGATAGCAATGATGAAGACAAGCGAGTGCCTATATTGATCTATGAGACGATGGAGCGAGTGAGTTGCTAACCTATTGGTACGGCAACTATCCTTTCTTTCTCGTCTTTTATAGCTTGTTTTCTTTTGTGTTTATTCCCTTCCCCTTGTACACTTTTGTGTCTTGGTGTCATGGTGGCCTTCGAGGCCTTGGTTTTGGTTGCTCCCGATTCTCGATGATGTGACTACATCGAGAGTCATTTTCAAAATCCAAATGTTACAAGTTTTTCACTCTTTCTTTTTGAGGATTTAGTCGGATTTAGGCGGAATCCGGGCTAGGTGACTTGATTACACCTAGTCCTCCCCTCTCATTTCCTTTTATTTCCTTCTTTTTATTTTTCTTCCCCCATCCATATCTTTTTCTTGTCTCGGCCCATGGTGACTTGACTACACCCCGGCCGGACACCTTCTACCCTTTTCTCCACTTTTCTTTTTTGATTTCTAGCTTTATTTTCGTAGTTTTTTTTGTGCTCCCATGCACTACGGTCGAGCATGAGGACATGGCTCGACTTAAGTGTGGGGGAGCGATATTCTATCGTAGTTAGTTTTATTTTTGTAGTTTTTTCGAAAAATCTTTAAAAAAATCCTAAAAATTTGAAAAATTTTCACAAAAATCAAAAAGATTTTCTTTTGTATGTTTTCCTTTTTGTGTCGTTGTGTCGTATTTTTGCTTTGTTGTGCGTGTTTTGCCCCCCTTTTTCCTTATAGGTTGCCTAATTGCCGCTAGCTTTGGTGAGCTTTCAAGACTTCCGGTAACATCTCTTCATCCCTTTTTCCCTCTTTGCTTCTTGTGAGTTTGGAGGAGATTTGTGGTGATGTGTGCTCGGGAGGAGCTTTGTAAAGATTGTGGTGGATTTGGAGACTTGTTTGAAGATCGGGGTGGTGTTTGTTTTGTTTATGTGTTGTTTCTCCTTGTTTCGCTGTGTTTTGTTGCTTTTGTTTCTTTTTCCTTCGTTCCCGTTGAGTCTTGGTTTTGTGTTTCGTTGTGTGTCTTGTGTGTAAATGGTTTTCGAAAACCCGGTTTATAGGCTAGTGTGTGAGTGTGTACTTTCCCTTCCTAGTTGTATAAACCGAGTCTTGGACTTTAATCTAGTAGAATGACCCTAAATCAATGATTTCGTTGGTCCTTTACCTTGAGTCCACCTAGCTTACTAGGGATTTACTACGGGATTTGCACTTTTGACAATTATGACCACCCACGGTGTGAAAAGGCCTTGGTTACCGAGTCCCGTCCCCTAGGTGACCGTGTTTGGGATTGTTTAATTAGTCCAAGTTCTCCACTTTTTGTGGGTTTGAAGGGAAGGGCCCGTCCCGACTCACCCATTCCCCTACCTCCTACACATAACCACAAATAAATTTGCAATTTGTTGAGTTCTCTCTTTCTTGTTACACAATGAAATGCCGAAAAACCAAATCTTGCCAAAAAGGGCAAAGAAAAGAAAAGGAAAGAAAAAAAATGAAAGAAAGAAAAGAATGAAGAAAAAGAAAAGGCACGAAAGCCAAAAAGAAAATAGAAAAGAAGAAAAAGAATGGCTTGGCAAAACAAAGCAAAAATGCAAAAGAAAAGAGAAAATGCCAAAAGAAAATCGTCTCACAAAAAGATTCTAACCCCACAAAAATAAGCCTTTTTCCGACTATTACCGTGAAGAGCCTACCAATGGACCGAGTCCCGAGGAAGGATGATAGCGGTAGTGGTCGGTCTTCCCTCATTTTGCATATTTCCACTTTTTACTTGGACTAGTTAGGCGGTTTCGGGCATGGGATGACCCTCTTGGCTCTTTGCTAAAGGGGGCGGGGTCTCACTTACCTACAGTGTCGACTAACACCGTGGATCATCACTTCCCACTCCGCCGATCGTCCCGTAGTACGTTCTTAGAAGGTTAGGAGGAACCGAGGTAAGTTACCAACGTTTTTATTGCTTTGTCGTCATACTATTAGGTTTTAGTCCAACTTGGTTTGTATTGCTAGCTTGGGAACGTTGTCACTTGCCTTGAGTCCTAAACCGGTGCTTCTTTCACCGCTTGGTTGAGGGAAGCGGTATTTGTTTTCTTTTGGGTGCAACCATTAGTGTGTTTGTTTGTGTGTTTGCCTGTTTATGTGTTTTGTGTCCGGTTGCATCCACAGTTTTGTCGCAAGACCCCACTTGCCTTGCGGGGTGCACTTTTCCTCTAAGTGCACTCGCGTGAGTTGAAAGGGCGTAGGGTGCGCTAATACCCATTCGGCTAGTATAGTAGTTAGTATGTGCTTACTCGAGGGCGAGTAAGGGTTAAGTGTGGGGGAGTTGATTAGTGTAGTTTGTAGTGCCTATTTTGTAGTATTTTGGTCCCATTTCCTTGTGGAATCGCTCCTTGGGAGCGATTTATGGGCTTCTTATGCTTCCTTTAGTTCGTTTCAGGTTCCCGAGACCGATTTGGAAGAGTTGGAGCGATTCCGACTCGATACATACACATTTTGGAGCCAACGAGATAAAGGAACGATGACTCGATGCTTTGGAATCGACCCCGAGACCTTGGGACCCAATCCCGAGCCTCCGAGACCCGATCCCGAGTCCCGAGAATCGATGAGAAGTCCATGTGAACCAAGGAGGAACCTTAAAGATCATATTGGAGGCCTACAAGACTCATACCCGTCGGGTATGACCTCAACCCGTCCGGGATGAGGTGCACAAAAGAGAAGGCTCCTGTTTTGGGTCCCTCCCGACCGGGAGCATGTCTTCCCGACCGGGACCGACACCCTCCCGACCGGGAGCATAGTTCTTGTTAGTTTCACTCATATATGCTTTGATGTTTGGGTTGATTTCTCTTGTTCTTGTTAGTTGTAGTTTGATTATGTTAGAGTAGTGTTCTTGCTAGGGTTAGTAAGGTGATTAGGGTGTCAATTGGATGATTAAGGGTTTGTTGGAGATGTTGGTGGAAGATTTGAGGTTTCTTCTTGAGTGATGCATATTACATGTTTGATGGAATGCTTGAATGACTAAGTAGGTTGGAATGCTTGTTTTTCTTGCTTTCCTTTGTCGTGTGTGTCGCCGGATGGGTTCCATGAGGAACCTCTAGGGCGTGTGTCCTAGATTACCCTACTACCGCTTTCACTCTAACCCCTCCTTGGCAATTCCGTTACCCCTTTGACCCCGACCTAATCCTAGCCTGTTTTTCCTTGTTCTTCTTCCTAGTCATAGTCTACCTTTCTCCCCTTCTATCATTCTCTAGTTTAGCTTAGCTCGTTGACCGAGTCTTGTATTTGGGCGAACTTGGTCTAGACGCCTCTTACCGTCCCCGTGGATTCGACCCGACTTATCCTATCTACCCTAGTTAGGTTTTGCCGGTTATTTATTTGATCGGTGGGGATCCACGACAATCCCTTCCGTCATTATACAATAAAGAATTCAAAACCCACCAATTATTTTCAAAGGTAAAAAACAAAACTAATAGTAAATTTATGATATTATGTATTGAAACATAATATTTTGTTAGAATAATTGTACCGTAAGACATATATACCATTTTTTTGAGGTTTTTTTTAATATATTTTATTATATCAATTTATATAAAACGTAACGTTGCTTAAAAATCAATTAATTACTCTTAATTAAAATGAAAAAATTGTTTTAAAAAAAAAGAAAAATAGAAGAAAAATATAAAACTGGATACCGGATATCCGGAAAAAACCGGATCGGATATGGATCGGGAATTTTTTATTTTTAAAACCGGATATCCGATACGGTTTACAAAACCGGATCGGATATCCGGTTTTGCTCACCCCTACATTTTACCTTCTTTTCTAAACCATTGGATATGTCTAATTAGTGGATGAGATTAAAACTGAGATCATAACAAACCCTAATTATTCTCACTATTCCTCTTCCTTCTCTTATGTTGCTTGTTTTACGTTCATCTATTTTTTTCTTTAATAAATTTTTTACAAACAATTTTTCAATTAATTTTTTGTGTTCAATTAATTTCGTATCTTGATTTCAATCATCAATTTTTTTGTTCAATTTTGTTATTTCATATCTTCATCAATGCGCTTCAATTTTTCGTGATCAATTTCTTGATTCATTAATAGGTTTGATTTCGTGTTATTAATTCTAGGGTCTCTGATTTCGTTCTGGGTATTGAATTGAATATTGCTTCTTTCGTGTTATTTGATTTCGTGTAATCAAATTCTAGGGTTTCTTATTATATCAAATTTTTGTTTATTTCGTGTTATTGTTCACCATTATATGTATTGTTTGTGATTATTCTAGGATACATTATTGGGTAATTTATGTACTGTATTTCTTATTACAAGATTAAATATGAACAATAATTGAATATGAACAATGAAATACTTGAATATGAACAATGAAATAACTACACATCATTTCACAGCATGAATTTCTGTTTTTGGTACATTATTAATACTATGAAGTACCCAATTATTTTATACTATTATTGCGGTTATTCTATATTATTCTTTTCAGTTATTTCATTATAATATTAGTTACTATGTTTTATAACCAATTATTTTATTGTATTTCTACAGTTATTCTATCGCACATATGTGATTATTGTATTTCAAATTTATTTTTTTGTACTTTTAACGTAACTAACCCCTCTTTTTTTGTCTTTCAGTGAAGTTTATTTGGTGGGTGCGCATTCAATGATACTCAAAATGTTTCATCTCTAACACTAGTTATTCATTACAATAATTGAGTTCATATATTGGAATAACTTCGTGAGTTATTTATTACAATAACTGAGTTTCTACATTGAAATAACTACCTAAAATAAATTACATTATTTTAAAATTAATTATATTTGAATTTCATTTTAATACAATAACAAGAGTTACTCATTATAATAACTAAGTTTCTACATTGCAATAACTACATATCTACATTGGAATAACTCATAGAACTTGATAATTGTAGAATGATCGAAATATTACAATTACCTGGAGAATGATCAAAATTACGTGTCTCAAGTCTATATAGACGAAAGGAATTGTAACAACTTATTATAAAATTGAAATTGATTAACCAAGAAATATAGTAACTCAACAATTGTATAATGACATCTAGCTAGAAGAAATAACGAAAAATATATATAGAAGATCAAAATTGAATTAGGTTGAATAACGAAATTGAATTAGGTTGATTTTTATTTTTATATTTGATTCAATTTTTGTAGATAAGCGTATGATGACATATATTACGTTGATTTTTATTATTATTATTATTATTATTTTGATTCTGTTTTGGATCAAAGAATCAAGGAGATGTGTAGCTGTTATGGAGTATGGGATTTTATTATGGTAAAATATACATATCTTAACCCCTGATCCCATTAAATCCAATGGCCATCATTAAAAGGTAAAATGTAGCAAAATGACTAAATGTACCGGATCCTGCCTTTATATATATATATATATATATATATATATATATATATATATATATATATAGGAATAGTTTGTCATTATTTTCCTAGGACTACCATAATAGAATCATCTTATGAGTCAAACATAATAGTGTAGAACCGAGTAAGTTCACTTTGGATGTGGTAGTGAAGGTGTGAGGCTAGGAACTACCTATTCCGAAGTAATGAAAACGACACATAAGTCCAGTTTACTCTTATCATCACACTATGTTAAATGATCATACTAATCATTTGACTTATTAACCAAGTTCGTGAGGCAAATCCCGGCCTAGAAATACGGACAACCCTATAAGGAGACTTTTATTTGACTACATGCTACTTGCCTATTGTTACTCCGTATCTAATTTCAAGAAAAATGAAATTTTATGGAATTTGAGGTGGATAACACATAATGTTTTCTAAATAAATAAATTTCAAATGAACTTGTATTTTATTGAGCATTTTTAGGACTTAATTTGAAATCTCTTTGAGCGGGAAAGCAGGTTGTCTCTATTGTGTACGAGATGACTTGGAAGAATAGCGCTTAGCTTAACCGTATAAAACCGTCCGTAGCGTACGAAGGGTCTTTGGCTGCGCTTGTCATTGACTCGAAAGTAGGCGAGAGTGTGGCCATACTTTAGGTGGGGGCCTGATCAGTCCCATACGTGTTAGGTGGATCGCACCCGGGTTTCCGTGAGTCGACGATTGGAGCGTGGCTGCGGGGATAACCAGCCGGGTTGTGAGTAGTCCATTGATAAGTGTGGTTTGTAGTGCTTATTTGCTGTGTTTGGTCCCGGTTTCTCTTGTGGAATCGCTCTTCGGAGCAGTTTTAGAGGCTACTTACGCTTCTTCTAGCTTGTGTTAGGTTCCTAGGGCCAATATTGGAGAAATGGAACGATTTTGACTTGTTTCAGACACATTTGGAGCCAACGAGGAGAAGCGACGATCACTCGGTGGCTTAGACTCGATCCCGAGACTTTGGGACCCATTCCCGAGGCCCTTAGACTCGATCCCGAGCACCGAGAATCGATGAGAAGCCTATGACGAGCAAATAGGGACCTTTAGGATCATATTGGAGGCTTACAAGACCCTTCCCGGGCGGGAAGAATAAGCCTTCTCGGTCGGGAAGGAGTGCAAGAAAGAAGCCTCCACTGAAGCTCCATCTCGGGCGAGAAGGGGGTCTTCTCGGCCGAGATGGGTCTCATCTCAACCGAGACCATCTCTTCTCGGCCGAGATGGGCCACCTGCAGCTCCGCTTTACTTCTTTTCTTCTCCTTATTCATTGTAACCCTGTATATACCCCCCTCTTGTAATCTTATGTTATGTTAGACATTACCCACTAAACCCTAGACTACTTTAGGCTAGATTAGCCTAGATTAGTGTAGATTAGTCCTTAATTAGTCTTTAATCTAGTTAGCTAATTTTGTATTAAGGGATCTCTTGAAGAATCCATCCAATCTTGACAACATTGGTGGAGGTTTTGGGTGTTCTTTACATACAAGTTCTCATCTTATCATCCTTTGTAGTTTGGTATAATCCTTCTCTACTCTTTTCTCTTAATCTTTATTGTTATTCAAGTTTTCATCTTTGTTTATGTTTGTTGTTCATACTTGTTCTTCATTATGAATGTTTCTTTTGTTCTTGTGATTGTTTCTCTTGTTTGTGCTTGTTTTAGTTTAGAAATGTGTGAGTAGTTATCCCCTAGGTTTAGTAGGGGGATTGGGTGTTGATTAGGGATGATTAGGGTGGAAATTGGTGATGTTAGATGTTGTTCTTGTTGTTTCCAATTGCCTTGCACTCCACATGTTCGATGAAATGCTTTTGAGACTCGAGACGATCAATCCTTGTTTTTCTTGCCTCTTCTCTTGTATGTGTGTGTTTGGTTGGTTGGTTTGGTTCCCTCATTAGTAGCGAGAGCGTGGTGAGGAGACCCCTGGGCCGTTTAAGTAGCGAGAGCCCGATCAGAACCTAGGCTACGAGAGCATGCTAGTAACCCCCGTTTTCCCCTTTTGGTCTCCTTAACATCCATGAACCCGACCTAGCCCTAGTTCCTTCCTATTGATTTATTTGCTCCCATTAGTCATCAGTTTCTTGTTTTGTCTTCCTTTTTCGTGTTTTAGACCTAGGATAGTCTATAGCCATCACCCTAGTTTAGCTTGTCTCGGACCTAGTCTAGAATCGTAGCACACCTTAGTCCGACACCCCGTCCCTGTGGATCAATCCGACTTGCCCTAGCTACCTAGTTAGGAATAGTTGGTTATTATTTGATCGGTAGGACCCACGGCAAAATCCTTCCCGTCAAATTGGTGTCGTTGCCGGGGACGGCGTAGTTTAGACTTTTGTGTGCTTAGTTTTAGAATTGGTTCTTGATTTTTGTGTTTTCTTCTCCTTGTGTATCTCCGTTCTACTTCTTGTGTGTTATTCTCTCATCCTAGTGCCTCAAAAGCACTAGGCTACTAAAGTTTGCTCAAGTGCTTCTAGTGCATCCAATGTATCAAGGCAACGTTACGACAATGTGGCATCCAAGCTACCATCAATCATCATGGGACTATCATGGGGCTAATTGCCAAGACCCACAACTTTACCAACCATACCAATCTCATCAACAATCTTATGAACCCTCTCCATATGATTACCATGAAAGTTGTCAAGAATCATTCCAACATCCTAACAACTACCAAATACCCTCACACAACCCACAACCAAAAATCCCCAACTTGGAGCTTTGCCATATGATGATTCATATGCAAAAGACTCAACAAGAGATGATGGTTCAATTGCAAAAGAGTCAACATGAGATGACAGTTCAAATGCAAAGGGATAAAGAGGAGTTCAAGGCCCAAATAGAGGTGCAAGATGCTCGAATCAATGCACTCATGGCTCATTTCACGATGTTGGCCACTCGAGCTCCACAACTTGTCGAGGAAGGTTCATTTGGGCAAGAAGATCGGTTGTCTCCACATGGAAATCAACCCGATCATGAAGCCACGAATGAATAAGAGAGGGTAAATCAAGAGATCATTGTTGAGTGTTACTTGGATGGTGAAGATATGGGAAGAATGGAGGAAGTTGAAGCTTCAAGGGTCGACAATGAGGAGGGATTTGAAAATGATTATCAAGGTAACTCTTGGGTAGCCAATGTATTGGCTAGTAAATTGGATTTGTATGATTTTCTTCGTGATGAATCAGATGTTGACAATCCAAACCCAAGTGATGACCCCTCAAGACCAAATTGACAAGGTGAGTGAAAAGAAACGTAATACTTGGGAAAAAGAGGTAGATGCCTTAGAACTCGCCTTGAATGGGAAATTGGAGGAGCCAATTAGGGGATATGGAGATGTTATGCTAGACCAAACCATCGAAGGCCTTGAGTCTCTTCATGGTGAGAATTCTAGTAAGAATGACGATGAGGTCTCCCCTAAAGCCTCCAATGAAGAAAACTTGATGCCTTCCCCTCCTTTATCGCACTCGATTTCAAGTCCCTTGTCTTCTGAGACGGTTGATGAAGTGGATCCTTGTCGGGCGGTGGAAAAGAATTCTATTCTTGACCCCGTAGAAGAAGCAACCCCCTTTGGGTGTGATCTCCCAACTCATAATGCCAAGCTTGTCTCTAGACCACTATACCTACTGGATGGTCATAAGAGTCGTTGCTATGTTGGTTCGGAAGACCCGAAAGATCACAAGAAACCCCGAGCATAATGGATTAGATGATTGCTTCTTGACTCCGACTTGGAAACTCTTGTTGATGGCTAGGATCGGCCACATGAGTGTTAATGAAGATGTTGCTAGGCCATTTGATTTACTCCTCCGAGCTCTTGATGGCTATGGAGGCGTAGATGGTGAGAGTATCTTATAGTAAATATCTTTTTCCTTTTCTTTTGAGCTTGTGTATTAGTGTATGTTTGTTTGGATAGTTTGGTTTCTAGGACTTTTAGTTTTTGTGGAATTCTTGTAATTTGGAATTTTCTTGAGTGATGTGAGGGAGGGATCTTGATGTGTTTATTGAGCTTACTTGATAAGTTTGAATTGAAGATGAAGAGTTTAGAGAGGGGTATTGATGATAGAAGCTTCAAGGCTTGGTGGAGGAAGTCGGTTTTTGAGCTTTTTGTAAGCTTTTGGGAACGGGATTTTGGACCCCGAAGTTGTATTTGTCTTGTGGGTGGAACTAGTATTGAAAGAAGGCTTCAAAGGCTCGGGAGAGATGCCATCCCGACCGAGATGGGTGTCATCTCGACCGGGATGAAGTAAGCCACAAAACAGGAGCTTCTGATGTGCCATCCCGACCGAGAAGAAGAACTTCCTGACCGGGAAGGACCCTTCCCGACCGAGATGGAGCCATCTCGACCGGGATGGTCTCCTGCAACCCTCATTTGGCTTTGCTTCTTCATTTAAGCCCCACCCAACCACTTTATACCCCCACCCAACCTCCCTACTCACCTTAGCCTCTATCATTTGCCCCTTACACTTCAATTATACACCTTCATCTCATCTTCTCATCACTATACACTGAGTTTTCCCAAAATCCCAACCTCATTACACCTAAGCAAGCCCGATACTTGAGACTACATTGAGGAAGGGGAGGAATATCGATGAAGACAAGCAAATGTGCCGATAATGATCATTGAGACGATGGAGTTGGCTGAGTTGTTAACCGTTTGGTAAGGCGACTCTCCTTTCTTTTTCGTCTTTTATTGCTAGTCTTTCTTTGTATGTCCCCTTTCCCTTTTATGTATTTGGTGTCATGGTGGCCCTCGGGGCCTTGGTGGTTGTTGCTCCCGATTCTCGATGATGTGATTACATCGAGAGTCATTTGAAAAATCCAAATTAACAAGTTCTTTCACTTTTTCCTTGTTTTTATTTTCTTTTGGTTGAATTTAATCGGATTTAAGCGGAATCCGAGCTAGGTGACTTGATTACACCTAGCCCTCCCCTCCCATTTCCCTTTATTTTCTTCTTTTTATTTCTTCCCCCATCCATATCTTTTCTCGTCTCGGCCCTTGGTGACTTGATTACACCCCGGCCGGACAAATTCTACCCTTTCCTCACTTTTATTTTCGTTTTTTTAGCTTTATTTTCTCGATATTTCCTTTCTCTTTAGTGTCTCCACACACTACCGATCGAGCATGAGGACATTGCTCGGTTTAAGTGTGGGGGAGCTAAATATTAGTCTAGCTTTATTTTTGTAGTTTTTTCGAAAAAATCTTTAAAATCCTTAAAATTTTGAAACAATTTCATAAAAACCAAAAAGATTTTCTTTTTGTGTCTTTTTCTTTTGTGTCCTTGGGCCGTATATTTGTTGTGTTGTGTGTTTTGCTTCCCCGAATTCTTTGTAGGTTGTGCGATCGTCGACAAGTTTCGAAAAGCTCAAGACATCTGGTAATATCCCTTCATTTCTTTCTCCTTTTTCCTTTTTGTGAAGTTTGGAGGTTGTTGTGTGATGGTGTGTGCTCGGGTGGAGCTTTTTGGAGTTTGTGGTTGATGTGGTGGCTTGTTTGGATATTTCGGGGTGGTGATTGTTTATTTTGTGTGGTTGTTTGTTTTGTTTTGTTTTGTTGTTTTTGTCTCTTTTCCTTTCGTTTTCATTATGTCTTTGTTTTGTCTTGTTTAGTTGTGTCTAGTGTGTAATAAAAGGGTTTCGAAAACCCGGTTTTGAGGCTAGTGCGCAAGTGTTTACTTTCCCTTTCTATTGATGTGAATTGAGTCTTGGACTTTAGTCTAGTAGAATGACTAAATCAATGATTTTGTTGGTTTCTTACCTTGAGTCCACCTAGTCTACTAAGGATTTACTACGGGATTTGCATTTTGACCATTTTGACCACCCACGAAGTGAAAAGGCCTTGGTTGCCGAGTCCCGTCCCTTAGGTGACCGTGTTCGAAACTGCTTTGATTAGTCCAAGTTTCTCCCCTTTTTGTGGGTTTGAAGGGAAGGACGCTCCCCGACTCACCCATTTCCCTACCTCCTACACATTTCCACAAATAAGTTGCAAATTGCTGAAAATTCTCACTTGGTTGCAAGAAATGCCTACAATACAAGATTTGTCCAAAAGGGCAAGCCAAAAAAAGAAAGAAATAAAAGAATGAAAAAGAAAGAAAGAAGAAAAAGAAAAGGCACAACAAATGAAAAAGAAAATACAAAAGAAGTGGCATAGCAACACAAAAGCCAAATACAAAAGAAAAATGCCAAAGAAAATCATCTCACAAAAAATATCTCACCCCTTCGAAAATAATCCTTTTACCGACTATTACCAATGAAGAGCCTACCAAAGGACCGAGTCCCTAGGAAGGATGATAGCGGTAATGGTCGGTCTTCCCTCACTTTGCAACCTTATCCACCTTTTTACTCGGACTAGTTGGGCGGTTTTGGACATGGGACGACCCTCTTGGCTCATCGCTAAAGGGGGCGGGGTCTCACCTACCTACAGTGTCGACTAACTCCGTGGTTCATCCTTTTTCCATCCCGCCTATCGTCCCGTGGTACGTTCTTAGAAGGTTAGGAGGAACCTAGGTAAGTTACCAACGTTTTTGTTGCTTTGTCGTCATACTATTAGGGTTTTGTCCATTTCGGTTTGTATTTCTAGCTTGGGAACGTTGTCACTTGCCTTGAGTCCTTACTCGGTGTCTCTTTCACCGCTTTGTTGAGGGAAGCGGTATTTGTTTTGTCTTGGATGCAACCGATTGTTTGTGTGTTTGTGTGTTTGTTTGTTTATGTGTTTTCGTGTTCGGTTGTACCCACGGTTTTGTCGCAAGACATCACTTGCCTTGCGGAGAGCACTTGTCCTCTAAGTGTTCTCGAGTGATTTGAAAGGGCGTAGGGTGCGCTAATACCCGCTCGGCTAGTATTTTAGTTTTTATTAGTTTAGTAGTTAGTTTGTGCTTACTCGAGGGCGAGTAAGGGTTAAGTGTGGGGGAGTTGTTAAGTGTGGTTTGTAGTGCTTATTTGCTGTGTTTGGTCCCGGTTTCTCTTGTGGAATCGCTCTTTGGAGCGGTTTTAGAGGCTACTTACGCTTCTTCTAGCTTGTGTTAGGTTTCTAGGGCCAATATTGGAGAAATGGAACGATTTCGACTCGTTTCAGACACATTTGGAGCCAACGAGGAGAAGCGACGATCACTCGGTGGCTTAGACTCGATCCCGAGACTTTGGGACCCATTCCCGAGGCCCTTAGACTCGATCCCTAGCACCGAGAATCGATGAGAAGCCTATGAAGAGCAAATAGGGACCTTTAGGATCATATTGGAGGCCTAAAAGACCCTTCCCGGGCGGGAAGAGTAGCCTTCTCGGTCGGGAAGGAGTGCAAGAAAGAAGCGTCCACTGATGCTCCATCTCGGGCGAGAAGGGTGTCTTCTCGGCCGAGATGGGTCTCATATCGACCGAGACCATCTCTTCTCGGCCGAGATGGGCCACCTGCAGCTCCGCTTTACTTCTTTTCTTCTCCTTATTCATTGTAACCCTATATTTACCCCCCTCTTATAATCTTATGTTATGTTAGACATTACTGATGGGAGGGATTTGTCGCGGATCCCAACCGTCAAATAATATAACCGGCTAAACCTAACTGGGTAGCTAGGGTAAGTCGGGTCGAATCCACGGGGACGGTAAGAGGCGTCTAGACTAGGTCGGCCCAAATACTTGACTAAGTCAACGGGCTAAGCTAGAGAATGATAAGAGGAAGAGAAGACTAGACTATGACAAAGAAGAACAACAAGGAAAAACGGGCTAGGATTAGGTCGGGGTCAAAGGGGTAACGGAATGGTCAAGGAGGAGTTAGAGTGAAAGCGGTAGTAGGGTAATCTAGGTAATCTAACTAGAGGTTCCTCATGGAACCCATCCGGCGACACATACGACAAAGGGAAGCAAGAAAACAAGCATTCCAACCTACTTAGTAATTCAAGCATTCCATCAAACATGTAATATGCATCACTCAAGAAGAAACCTCAAATCTTCCACAAACATCTCCAACAAACCCTTAATCATCCAATTAACACCCTAATCACCTTACTAACCCTAGCAAGAACACTACTCTAACATAATCAAACTACAACTAACAAGAACAAGAGAAATCAACCCAAACATCAAAACATATATGAGTGAAACTA
Source organism: Agrostemma githago (assembly GCA_958450325.1). Taxonomy (NCBI): domain Eukaryota; kingdom Viridiplantae; phylum Streptophyta; class Magnoliopsida; order Caryophyllales; family Caryophyllaceae; genus Agrostemma; species Agrostemma githago. Next base: position 23,985,264 of record OY288239.1, on the reverse strand, counting down.
ACAAGAACTATGAACTAACAATATCAAAGATTCAAACTTGATAAACAATAAAGGATTAAGAGTAAAAGGAGAAGAAGATTATACCAACTAGTAAAGAGGAAAGATGAAATCTTGCATTAATGAAGACAACCCAAAACAAACATCCAAGGTTGTCAAGCTTGGTGAAGATCTTGAAGAATCCCCTTAATACAAGTACTAAACAAGGATTAAGAACTAATTACCGACTAGTCTACACTAATCTAATCTAATCTAACCTAAAATAGTCTAGGGTTTAATGGGAAGTGAAGAACATCAGCTAAGATTACAAGAGGTGGGGTATTTATAGGGTTACAAATGGAAGGGAGAAGAAAGAAAGTGAAATGCGGGCAACAGCACTTGGTCCCGACCGGGACGGGTCATCCCGACCGGGACGGACCCACCATCCCGACCGGGACGGGTTGGTCCCGACCGGGACGGCTCTGCAGTAGCCTCCTCCAAAGTGCACTTCATCCCCGACGGGATGAGGTGCATACCCGTCGGGGATGGGTCTTGTAGGCCTCCATTATGATCCTTTTGGTCTCTCCTTGCTTCACATGGACTTCTCATCGATTCTCGGGACTCGGGATCGGGTCTCGGGACTCGGGATTGGGTTCCAAGGTCTCGGGGTCGATTCCAAAGCACCGAGTCATCGTTCCTTTATCTCGTTGGCTCCAAAATGTGTATGTATCGAGTCGGAATCGCTCCAACTCTTCCAACTCGGTCTCGGGAACCTGAAACGAACTAAAGGAAGCATAAGAAGCCCCTAAACCGCTCCCAAGGAGCGATTCCACAAGGAAATGGGACCAAAATACTACAAAATAGGCACTACAAACTACACTAATCAACTCCCCCAACTTAACCCTTACTCGCCCTCGAGTAAGCACATACTAACTACTATACTAGCCGAATGGGTATTAGCGCACCCTACGCCCTTTCAACTCACGCGAGTGCACTTAGAGGAAGAGTGCACTCCGCAAGGCAAGTCGGGTCTTGCGATAAAACTGTGGATGCAACCGGACACAAGACACAAAAACAAACAAACACACAAACGAAGACACAAAAGGTTGCACCCAAAAGAAAAGAAATACCGCTTCCCTCAAACGAGCGGTGAAAGAAACACCGGTTTAGGACTCGAGGCAAGTGACAACGTTCCCAAGCTAGCAATACAAACCGAGGTGGACTAAACCCTAATAGTATGACGATAAAGCAACAAAAACGTTGGTCACTTACCTAGGTCCTCCTAACTTTCTAAAAACGTACTACGGGACGATCGGCGGAATGGAAAAAGGATGAACCACGGTGTTAGTCAACACTGTAGGTAAGTGAGACCCCGCCCCCTTTAGCAAAGAGCCAAGAGGGTCGTCCCATGTCCGAAACCGCCTAACTAGTCCAAGTAAAAAGGTGGTAATATGCAAAATGAGGGAAGACCGACTAATGCCGCTATCATCCTTCCTTGGGACTCGATCCTTTGGTAGGCTCTTCACGGTAATAGTCGGTAAAAGGCTTATTTTGTGAGGTGTGAGGTTTCTATTTTTGTGAGACGATTTTCTTTTGGCATTTTCTCTTTTCTCTTGCCTTTTTGCTTTGTATTTGCCATGCCATTCTTTTTCTTCTTTTCTATTTTCTTTTTGGCTTTTGTGCCTTATCTTTTTCTTCATTCTTTTCTTTCTTTCATTTTTCTTTCTTTTCTTTTCTTTGCCCTTTTGGCTTGATTTGGCTTTTTGGCATTTCTTTGTATGACAAGAAAGACGAATCAACAATTTGCAATTTTATTGTGTGGATATGTGTGGGAGGTAGGTAAATGGGTGAGTCGGGACTGCGCATTCCCTTCAAACCCACAAAAAGTGGAGAACTTGGACTAATTAAACAATCCCAAACACGGTCACCTAGGGGACGGGACTCGGTAACCAAGGCCTTTTCACACCGTGGGTGGTCATAATGGTCAAAATGCAAATCCCGTAGTAAATCCCTAGTAAGCTAGGTGGACTCAAGGTAAAGGACCAACGAAATCATTGATTTAGGGTCATTCTACTAGACTAAAGTCCAAGACTCGATTTACACTACTAGGAAGGGAAAGTACACACTCACACACTAGCCTCTAAATCGGGTTTTCGAAAACGGTTTACACACATGACACACAACAAAACACAAAACAAAGACTCAACGAAAACGAAAGAAAAAGAGACAAAACAAAACAAAACAAAGCAAAACAAGGAGAAACAACACATAAACAAAACAAACACCACCCCGATCTTCAAACAAGTCTCCAAATCCACCACAATCTTTACAAAGCTCCTCCCAAGCACACATCACCACAAATCTCCTCCAAACTCACAAGAAGCAAAGAGCGAAAAAGGGATGAAGAGATGTTACCGGAAGTCTTGAAAGCTCACCAAAGCTAACGGCGATTAGGCAACCTATAAGGAAAAAGGAGGGCAAAACACGCACAACAAAGCAAAAATACGACATAACGACACAAAAAGGAAAACACACAAAAGAAAATCTTTTTGATTTTTGTGAAAAAATTTCAAATTTTTAGGATTTTTTTAAAGATTTTTTTCGAAAAACTACAAAAATAAAGCTAACTATGCTAGAATACCACTCCCCCACACTTAAGTCGAGCCATGTCCTCATGCTCGACCGTAGTGCATGGGAGCACAAAAGAAACTACGAAAATAAAGCTAGAAATCAAAAAAGAAAAGTGGAAAAAAGGGTAGAAGGTGTCCGGCCGGGGTGTAGTCAAGTCACCATGGGCCGAGACAAGAAAAAGATATGGATGGGGGAAGAAAAATAAAAAGAAGGAAATAAAAGGAAATGGGAGGGGAGGGCTAGGTGTAATCAAGTCACCTAGCCCGGATTCCGCCTAAATCCGACTAAATCCTACAAAAAGGATGAGAATCTTGAAAAATTTGGATTTTGAAATGACTCTCGATGTAGTCACGTCATCGAGAGTCGGGAGCAACAACTACCAAGGCCTCGAAGGCCACCATGACAAAGTGGAAGGGGGGGCAAACAAGAGAAAACAAAAGAAAGAGAGAAAACAAGCAATAATAGACAGAAAAGAAAGGATAGTTGTCGTACCCATAGGATAGCAACTCACTTGCTCCATCGTCTCGTAGATCAATATAGGCACTTGCTTGTCTTCATCGTTGCTATCCCGCTTCAAGCTTGATAGAACCGCATGGTAGAGTTAGTAATGGTGCGAGGGGGTGGGATTTGATGTGAATATCGGTCTAAAGTGAGGAGGAAATGAGGTTAAGGTATGAAAATGAGGTACATGGGTGGTATGATATGAGAAAGGAAGGTAGGGAGGTTGGGTGGGGGTATACAATGGTTGGGTGGGCTTAAATATTGAAGAAGAGGCACGCACCAAAAAGGAGTAGGGGGCGGCGATCTTAATAAAAAAAATGACCTAGGGTCTGAGGAAGATTTGCGGCGATCTTACGGCGATTTTGCGGCGAACCATGTCTCGTAACTCTGCCTCAAAAACGAAGAAGAAGAAGTCTGGAAACAATGGCTGCAATTCAAAGGAGAAGACGAAGACTAATAGCAATACAATTAGCAACAATCTGAAAGACAAGAGGGGACCGGATGTGGAAATTATTGGAAAAACAAAGCCTATGCATGAAATCCAGGACATCCCTGGTTTGAACTTTGATGATGATGAAGACAATGATCACGAATCCATAAATGGATTATGGATTACACAAAGAAGCAACAAACCTAAGAGCAAATATGCAGATGAGGAGAAATCGAATATAGAGGAGAATGATCTCCTACAACTTTCTGATGAGGATACTAAAGAGGAGGAGGATTACTGGTCAACAGCAGTCTTTTGCTATATTCTAGGGGCGAACCCTCCCTGGGAAGTCGTTAAAGGATTCATTCAGCGAATTTGGGGCAAGCATGGAATTGATAAAATTTCTTTCCTACCGAATGGAGTCTTCTTGGTGCGGTTCAAGAAGGAGGAGGCCAAATCTGTAGTTCTACAGGCTGGGTTTCACATGTTTGACAACAAACCTATGATTGTCAAACCTTGGACTCCAGAAGTGGATTTGCAAAAAGCAGATGTTAAGAGTGTGCCAACATGGGTTCGGTTATACGACCTCCCATTGAAGTACTGGGGCACCAGCTTACCGAAACTAGCAGGTTTGACAGGCAAATTCATCCAATTGGATGCTGCGACTACTGATAAAACGAGGCTGGGATTTGCTAGGGCCCTAGTTGAAGTTGCAGTAGGACAAAAACTTGCTGACAACATTAAGTTCAAGAACCCCAAGGGTGAAACTGAAAACATCAAAATTGAATATGAATGGAAGCCTACCCTTTGCTCTAAATGCAAAAATTTAGGGCATGAAGCATCTTCCTGCAGAAAAGGAAAGACAGTTCAAAGCTCCAATCAAATAAAAATCTGGAGACCAAAGAAACTGGAAACGGGAAATGATGGTCGAGTCTCTGCAATGCCTGTTAATGTCTCAGGAGTTGTGGCTGGTAACAGAACTTATGCTGCTACTGTGAGCAACACACCTGAAACCCCTGTCACAGGAGAGACTGAAAAGGTGAGCACGGCTCAAAATGGTCCAAATATTGTCACCTCTATTATTAATGTTTCCAATGAAAATAGGATTCTGGAATGTTAGAGGGCTCAATAGTGTAAATAAACAGCGTGATGTTAAATTCTTTCTAAACAATAATGATATAGGTCTTTTTGGACTCATTGAAACCAAAATAAAGCTTGCGAATAACAATATGGTCATGAATAGAATGCTAGAAGGATGGTGTATTACTACTAATACACACATTCACCCAGGAGGGCGAGTCTGGGTTATTTGGAAACCTGCCCATTATGTTGTTACCCCTCTGATTTATAACGCCCAATTCATCCACTGTAAAGTGGAGCATATTGATACCGGTATATCATTTCATTATACGGTGGTGTATGCCTTCAATGATGGGGTGGATAGAAGATCGTTATGGGAAAAACTTGAGGAGATTGCTTTGTTCACCCACGGACCCTGGGCTGTGGGGGGCGATTTTAATACAGTGATTTCCCCGGATGAACGCTTGGGAGGACAATCTAAACAAGCGGACATGGATGAGTTTATTGGTTGCCTGATGCATTGTGATCTAAGGGACATAAAGGCAACAGGTGCTTGGTTTACGTGGACAAACAAACAAGATGTTAATATGCGAAAATATAGTCGACTTGATAGATTTCTTATTAACTCAGATTGGATGGATACCATGCCTGATTTTCAGGCTCATTTTCATCCGGAGGGTCTTTTTGATCATAACCCATGTACGGTTAGTAAATGGGGCAGTGAAGAAAGGAGATCGTATAACTTCAAATATTTCCATATGTGGAGTTTGGCTCCTCAATTCAAAGAGATTGTGAAAGCTGGTTGGAATATTGATATTCAGGGAACACCTATGTATTGCATTGTGAAGAAACTGAAGGCTCTTAAACAGGAATTGCGAAAGCTCAACAAGACTCACTTTGCTGACATTGAAATCAAAACTGAGGGTCTGATCAAGAACCTGCACACTGTACAGCAATGTATTGCTGAAGATTATCAAAATCCTACCTTAGTAGAGGATGAAAGGCGTATATCTCAAGAACTTCAGTTATGTATCAAAGCAAGAGATAGATATCTTTCACAAAAAGCCAAGGTGAATTGGTTGAAACAAGGGGACTCTAATTCGAAACTATTTCACCAAGCAATCCGACAGAGAATGACCCGAAATAAGGTTACCCAGATTATGAACAGACATGGAATGATGTGCACAGACAGTAGCAGTATTCAGGCTGCATTCTTGGAATACTACCAAAGTATGTTGGGTGAAAGCAAGATTGTACAACCTGTACGTTCCTCCATAATTGCTAGGGGACCAGTTTGCTCTTCATCACACCAACGTACACTCGTCACTCCTATCACAAAAGAGGAGATTGAGAAAGCGTTTAGGGATGTTCCAGGAGATAAAGCTCCGGGTCCTGATGGGTACTCGAGCTCCTTTTATAAAGACGCTTGGGAGATTATAGGCAATGATGTGAGTAAGGCTATTATGGACTTCTTCGACCATGGAAAACTGCTTAAACAGATCAATGCTACAAATATCACCCTTATACCTAAATGTGATCGACCTGAAATGGTTACCCAATTCCGTCCGATTGCGTGCTATAATATGATTTACAAGGTGATTTCAAAACTTTTGTGTAACAGGTTGGCTACTGTTCTTCCGCATATAGTTCAAGGCAATCAGGGAGCTTTTATTAAGAATCGATCGATTGTTGAAAACGTACTTATCAGCCAGGATCTTGTAAGAATGTACTCTAGGAAAAATGCCTCTCCTAGATGTATGTTTAAGCTAGATCTGCAAAAGGCCTATGATATGATCGAATGGGAATTTGTGGTGGAACTGCTGAATAAACTAAATTTTCCACACAAATTTATACGCTGGATAGTGCAATGCATGACCACTACTACATACTCTATTGTGCTAAATGGAAGCTCGTTGGGTTTCTTTAAGGGCAAGAGAGGACTACGACAGGGAGACCCCATATCACCCCTTCTCTTCACCTTATGCATGGAGTATCTTACTCGAACAATTGATTATGCTACAAACAAATGGTCGTTCAGATACCACCCTCAATGTAAGCCGCTTCGCCTCACTCACCTTATTTTTGCAGATGACCTCCTTATGTTCTGTAAGGGAGATGTCCCTTCTATTATTCTACTTTTGCGGGCAATCTCGACCTTTTCTGATACCTCTGGACTGTGTATTAACAAAGAAAAATCAGAGGTGTTCTATTGTGGTATGAAGGAAAATGATAAGGAGGATATCTTCCAGGTTAGTCGAATTAAATAGGGAACTCTCCCTTTTCGCTACCTGGGTGTCCCGGTTCAACCTGGAAAACTAAATCAACAGGAATGCAATAAGCTCGCAGAAAGAATAGTTGCTCGAATCAGAAGTATGGGAGCCCGGAAGCTATCATATGCAGGACGGGTTACTTTGATTAACTCGGTTCTTAATACTCTTCACAGTTATTGGGCTAGTATATTCCTCCTACCTAAGCATACTATCAAGAGAATTGAAGCGATTTGTCGGAATTATCTATGGGATGGAAGTGCGGAATATAGAAGAGTCCCACTAGTGGCGTGGGATACTGTTACCCGGCCAAAGCAAGAAGGAGGACTTGGCATCAAAAAACCGGGCGAAAACAATATTGCGACTATTGGTAAGCTTGTCAATTGGATATATGAAAAGAGAGACAGCCTATGGATCAAATGGGTCTCTACCCTTTACCTGAAAGATACCGATTGGCATGATTACCATCCACCTAAAGATGCGCCCTGGACATGGAAAGCGGTTTGCAAGGTAAAGGAAAAATTACGAAGCGGTTTCATCAATGGTAATTGGAGTCCTGACATCAAGGGATATTCAGTCCGTAATGCCTATAAATGGCTAATCCATCCGAATGCTATTCCTAATTGGATTAATTTCGTGTGGAACCCTTGGAATGTGCCAAAACATGGACTAGTCACTTGGCTTATTATGCATAATGGGATAAATACCAAAGACAAATTGCGGAAATTTGGCTACAGCAACGACGAAAACTGCTGCCTCTGCAATGCTGACTGCGAAACTGTTTCACACTTATTTTTTAGCTGTGCCTATAGCTCCAAACTGCTGGTACAACTTGAGCATGACACTGGATTGAAACTGTGCACGAACCGAACTGTTTGCAATGGAGACGGGACTGTCAAATGGAGGATTTCGGCTTGCATTCTAGCTGCTACTTTCTATAGCATCTGGATGCAGCGTAACAGAGCAAGAATGGAGGGGATGATATTAAGACCCGAAATCGTGGCGAAGCAAATCATATCAGAAATTAAGAGCCGTATAAAGATAAATGAAGAAGAAGAAGAAATCTCTGCTGAGGAGTACAATTATCTTCATATAATTGGATATGCGAACTGATTTACTTCAGTTCATGTATCTTAATTTGTTTTGGTTTTGATAACTTGTTGTACAGAATATGTGCCCCTTGTATATTTTTTTGTTGAATGCAATTACTTACATTTCACCAAAAAAAAAAAAGGAGTAGGGGATCATCCCGGTCGGGATGGGTGGTCCCGGTCGGGATGACATACCCGTCTCGGTCGGGAAGCCTCCTTCCCTATCGGGATGACACTCCAGTGAACTCGATTTTTGGCACCTTCATCCCGATCGGGACGGCCCCATCCCGGTCGGGAAGGGTCTTCATGACTCCCATGACCACAAAAACCGATTCTCTTACTCACATTCCAAGCTCTATCGATAACCACTCCTTTCTAGGAGTCACCTTCACTTCACCTATCATAATAAACTCAAAGTACACATCAAATTCACTCCCTCACATCGCTCATCAAAATACCAAATTAATTACAAGAATCTCACAAAACTAACAAAATCAAGAGATAGAACACACAAATACAAGCACAAGTACTCTAAAGAAGAGAGGAGGGGAATATACAACATGACGGTTCTTTAGGCACTCCGTCAAACCTAGGATGGTGGACTCTTCTTCAACCGTAGCCCTCAAGGGCATGGAGGAGCAAGTCGAACGCGCTACCGACATCATAATGTAGGCCCAAGAAGCGCTCGAGCCTAGCTAACCTCCACGGCCTCCAAGGTGGAGGCAAGAAGTAGGAATCAAAAGACCCATCGTCATCTTTCAAGTCGTCTCCGGGGTCTATCCATCCTACGAGCTTCACCGACCTCTTCCTCCCTAGGCATCGCCTCCAATCACAAGCAAGCTTCATCTCCAAGAAACGAGGCACAAAAAGCGGTTTTGGCCTCATCTCCTCGATGCACACCCCCACACTTTCCTCAAGTTGTGGTTCCCCATCCTCTTCACTAGGCCCCACATCATCTTGGAGAAGAGGATCGAAACTTCTACCGGCGGTTTCAATCTCTTCCAAGTCATCTTTCGGTGTACTAGCAAGGGGCTCTTGATGCTTGTCCAAATTATCGCACAAGGGCAACTCGAGGCTAACAATCTCACCCAACAACTCCACAAACTCCACCAAACCATCCAACTCACTATCCTCCTCCAATTCCTCACCAATGTTGCCTTCACTAAGGGTCATATCCTCATCCGTCTCTTTTTGGGTAGACGATTGAGGTTCTTCAAAGCAAATCTCTCTATCAAAGGGAACTACATCGGCGGCTTTGTGATTAGGTTGCTCCTCTCTCTCAAGTGGGCACCCTCCATCTAAATGTGATGCCCGGGATAAAGACATTACGGTTTGAACCGCTAATGCATTTAAATGAGCATTCCTCGCCTCGTTTCCCCTTCGAATTTGGGCTATTAATTCATCTTGTTGTTTTCGCAATTGAATGGCCGTTTCTTGAAGGCTCCTTTGCATTTGAAGAAGCGATTGAAACTCCTCCATGTCGGGCAATTGGTGATCATTGGGGTCTTGATAATCTCCATGATAATCTTGATAATCTTGATGATAATCTTGATGATAATCTTGATAATAATCTTGATAATCTTGATTAAACATGGTGTCTTGATGATGCCCAAGGGGTGGGGCATCATATTGTTGGTAGCAAGGTTGGGGTGGTTGGTAGTACTGTGGGTCATGGGGTTCATATTGTGGTTGGGGTGGAGGGTAATATGGTGGGTCTTGGTGGTATTGGCTTCCATAAGGTGAATCTTGATTGAACATGGTGGGTTCACATTGATAACTCGAGTAATAGTCACCATGATCGTAGGATTGGTAATCGTTCACTTGTTGGTAGCCATTTTCATAACCTTGAGGTTCATACCCACTAGAGTCTTGATCACCCCAAGAAGCTTGATTATGGTAGGGGGACGTCATGTCATACCCTTGGTTCATGGAAGAAGAGGAGTAGCTCATATCGGCTCCCGAGTGTGTGGAGTTTAGATCAAACCCCATGCTTGCTCGAAAATCGTAGTCCATACCTGGTTGGAAACCACTCATTCTAGCAACCGTCCGTTAAAGCGGCTCTTAATCGCAAGAAGAAGATAGTCACCACCTCTAAGCATAAACTGTAGACTAGGAACAAACGTGAGAAGTCTAGTGCTTTTTGGGCACTAGACAAGAGAGAAATAAACCACACACACACAAGAAGCAAGGTAACAAAAAGAAAAAAGAAAAACACAAAACACAAGACAAAGCCAAGTAACTAGGAAAACAAAGTCTAAACTAGCAACGGCGCCAATTTGATGGGAGGGATTTGTCGCGGATCCCAACCGTCAAATAATATAACCGGCTAAACCTAACTGGGTAGCTAGGGTAAGTCGGGTCGAATCCACGGGGACGGTAAGAGGCGTCTAGACTAGGTCGGCCCAAATACTTGACTAAGTCAACGGGCTAAGCTAAAGAATGATAAGAGGAAGAGAAGACTAGACTATGACTAAGAAGAACAACAAGGAAAAACGGGCTAGGATTAGGTCGGGGTCAAAGGGGTAACGGAATGGTCAAGGAGGAGTTAGAGTGAAAGCGGTAGTAGGGTAATCTAGGTAATCTAACTAGAGGTTCCTCATGGAACCCATCCGGCAACACACACGACAAAGGGAAGCAAGAAAACAAGCATTCCAACCTACTTAGTCATTCAAGCATTCCATCAAACATGTAATATGCATCACTCAAGAAGAAACCTCAAATCTTCCACAAACATCTCCAACAAACCCTTAATCATCCAATTAACACCCTAATCACCTTACTAACCCTAGCAAGAACACTACTCTAACATAATCAAACTACAACTAACAAGAACAAGAGAAATCAACCCAAACATCAAAACATATATGAGTGAAACTAACAAGAACTATGAACTAACAATAACAAAGATTCAAACTTGATAAACAATAAAGGATTAAGAGTAAAAGGAGAAGAAGATTATACCAACTAGTAAAGAGGAAAGATGAAATCTTGCATTAATGAAGACAACCCAAAACAAACATCCAAGGTTGTCAAGCTTGGTGAAGATCTTGAAGAATCCCCTTAATACAAGTACTAAACTAGGATTAAGAACTAATTACCGACTAGTCTACACTAATCTAATCTAATCTAACCTAAAATAGTCTTGGGTTTAATGGGAAGTGAAGAACATCAGCTAAGATTACAAGAGGAGGGGTATTTATAGGGTTACAAATGGAAGGGAGAAGAAAGAAAGTGAAATGCGGGCAACAGCACTTGGTCCCGACCGGGACGGGTCATCCCGACCGGGACGGACCCACCATCCCGACCGGGACGGGTTGGTCCCGACCGGGACGGCTCTGCAGTAGCCTCCTCCAAAGTGCACTTCATCCCCGACGGGATGAGGTGCATACCCGTCGGGGATGGGTCTTGTAGGCCTCCATTATGATCCTTTTGGTCTCTCCTTGCTTCACATGGACTTCTCATCGATTCTCGGGACTCGGGATCGGGTCTCGGGACTCGGGATTGGGTTCCAAGGTCTCGGGGTCGATTCCAAAGCACCGAGTCATCGTTCCTTTATCTCGTTGTCTCCAAAATGTGTATTTATCGAGTCGGAATCGCTCCAAATCTTCCAACTCGGTCTCGGGAACCTGAAACGAACTAAAGGAAGCATAAGAAGCCCCTAAACCGCTCCCAAGGAGCGATTCCACAAGGAAATGGGACCAAAATACTACAAAATAGGCACTACAAACTACACTAATCAACTACCCACTAAACCCTAGACTACTTTAGGTTAGATTAGCCTAGATTAGTGAAGATTAGTCCTTAATTAGTCATTAATCTAGTTAGCTAATCTTGTATTAAGGGATCTCTTGAAGAATCCATCCAATCTTGACAACATTGGTGGAGGTTTTGGGTGTTCTTTACATACAAGTTCTCATCTTTTCATCCTTTGTAGTTTGGTATAATCCTTCTCTACTCTTTTCTCTTAATCTTTATTGTTATTCAAGTTTTCATCTTTGTTTATGTTTGTTGTTCTTACTTGTTCTTCATTATGAATGTTTCTTTTGTTCTTGTGATTGTTTCTCTTGTTTGTGCTTGTTTTAGTTTAGATATGTGTGAGTAGTTATCCCCTAGGTTTAGTAGGGGGATTGGGTGTTGATTAGGGATGATTAGGGTGGAAATTGGTGTTGCTAGATGTTGTTCTTGTTGTTTCCAATTGCCTTGCACTCCACATGTTCGATGAAATGCTTTTGAGACTCGAGACGATCAATCCTTGTTTTTCTTGCCTCTTCTCTTGTATGTGTGTGTTTGGTTGGTTGGTTTGGTTTCCTCATTAGTAGCGAGAGCGTGTTGAGGAGACCCCTAGGCCGTTTAAGTAGCGAGAGTCCGATCGGAACCTAGGCTACGAGAGCATGCTAGTAACCCCCGTTTTCCCCTTTTGGTCTCCTTAACATCCATGAACCCGACCTAGCCCTAGTTCCTTCCTATTGATTTATTTGCTCCCATTAGTCATCAGTTTCTTGTTTTGTCTTCCTTTTTCGTGTTTTAGACCTAGGATAGTCTATAGCCATCACATTACAAATCTAATATCTTGATTCTTAGGTGTAGATAGATTATTTTTTTCCTATACAAAGTTTTGTATTATTTATTTAAATTAAAAATAGATATTAAAAGTGTTAATATCACTTAATTTAATATACTTTTTCTATTCATGTTAAGATTGAATAGTTATTTACTTTTACCAGGGAGTGTTTTAAAAAAGTTGGATTCTCTCACGTCGCTCGAAAAAAGTTTCAAATATATATTTATATATGATTTCATCACCTCACTATAATTTTGCAATGTGGGACGATTTTAAGTTCGTAGTCTTACGGAGTATATATTAAAAGCTTTTTTAAAACTCAAAAGTTTTTTGTTGATATCTAAAACCGAATGATTACTAATACTCCATCACCCATCATAATTTTTCGATGTGGGATAATTTAAAAAAATTCATAGTCGATATTTAAAATAGAATGATTACTCTTATTGATAATATAAAATTTATCACCTCATCATAATCATAATTTTTTTTGATATAGGATAATACTTGAGGTTTATAGTCTTAAGAACTCTTTTGAGATTCAAAAGACTTTTGGTAGATATCGAAGAACGAATGATTACTCTTATTTATAATATAGAATTTCATCATCATATTATAATTTGTCGATGTGGGTAATTTTACAACTGTTATATGTAATAAATTCATCACATAATGTGAAACAAATAATATGAAATTTATAATTTAATGAAAGCATTTTTTAACACGAATCTAATTATTTCATTTTTATAATTTATTTTACGATAATGTTTTTAAAAAATGAACTCTAAAGTTTTTTACCTAAGAATTGTAAAACATCACATTAATATAATAGATTTTATATATATATATATAATAATAATTAAAAGATTCTCTAATTGATTTTTTTTTATGATACTTTCTTAAATTAAGTTTTAATGAAACGGACCAATAAGATCGCTCGAAAAAAGTTTCAAATATATATAAATATTTGAAGATAAATCGTTTGTATAATATTTAATATATTTTTTATTATTAATTTATTTATATATTTAGGTAAAACCATTTATTTACTGTTTTAATATTAATTTTAGGTAAAACATAATTATAAAATTTTGTTTTAGATACAATTCATAAATATAAAAAAAACAATTAGAGTATACATATATGGAGTATATAACAAATCAATTAAGATTTTTTTAAAAAATTCTAGATTATAATTTTATTAGTTAATATTTCTTTTACAATTTAAATAAATCAAAATTATATTAACAATATCATATGATTATTTAAAATAAAATGAAAATATAAAAGAAACAAAAATACAAAAGTTTCTAAAATTGAGTTCACTAAGTTAAAGTTAAAAATTAACTAAACGTATAAAATTACTAACCTAGCCCTACACTAACCATCCTAGGTTAAACTAAATAAAACATGCGGCGGCTTCTTATTGGTTGTGTATGAAAAACTCATACACTCTGTGTAAGTGTACCATCTTCCCCGTTAACTCCATTGGTAATTGATCTCTCAAAAAATTTAATGAGAGACCGTTTCTCAGTTAACAAAGAGAAACATAGTTGGAGTACACATTAGAAGTACAGTTAACGAATAGGTCAATTTGGTTGGATAATTGTATCATTTTCTGAAAATTGTTTACATGAATATATTTAGGTTGAACAGATGGGATCGATAGGCAAGTTCATGGTGAACGAAAGAATAGGCACGACGTTTTCAACGTAAATGTCAGCTCTCCGATACCATCTGAAGATATGAGCCGCAGAGTGTCAAGGACAATGTGCACTTACGCTCTTGCGAAAAGAGCGTAGAAACAAAATGGTTAAATGCATATCGACAAGACTTGTCTCCGACGAAGAGATATCTCCTACACCTTGTTAATAGAACTCCTGCAAACATAACACCAATAGACCAAAAGGATGAACATGCTAAGAGTTGGGATAAGGACCTATCCTCGACCAAACCTCGAGCAACAGTCACCATAATAAAAGACAAATCTATGGTCAGGTCAAACTACACCGATCGAGCGCAAAGTAGATAAAACTGCTTCACAGAGTTCGTTATTATGGCATCTTATTTATCAAGTAGGTAGAGGTTAATAAGAATTCACCCCAAAACTTTATAGGAATGTTAAAGATTAGAACATGATAGCCTTAGCAGTTCTAAACAAATGTATGTGTTCCTTTCTACCTTAGCATTTTGCTGAGGTCTATCAACAATGGATCTGTGATGCACTATGTCTTTTTCTTTTTAAAAAAAAAACTCCGAAATATTTTTTTTCCATTATCAGACCTGGATATCTTAATTCTCTTGTTAAATTGAGTTTGAGCGTAAGCAAGAAAACCTTTAATTAAACTAGGAACCTGGGATTTATTCTGAATCAAGAAATTCCAAGTAGCTCTAGAATAATCATCCAGGACATTTAAGAAAGACTTAGAACCAATTAAAGTTTGAGTCCTGTAAGACCCCATACATCAATATATATGAACTAAGTCAAAAACAATCGAGGAAAAAGTAATTGATGATGTTAGGCGTAGATACAAGTTTCACACACAAAAATGATTCTTTGCTTTGAATTGTAAAGTAGGTACATGATGTAACTTTTCAATAGAAGTATGACCAAATCTAGAATGTATGAGTAGGTTACTAGAAGAACTTCTTATTGAACTTGAACTAGATACATCAACAGAGGGCGTAATCAGGGTCGGCTCATATGGGGTTCGGTCCGGTTCAAGGAACCGGGGCCCAAACAAGTGAGGGTCTCAATATGTACATTGTTCATACAATTTTAACATTAAGTATTAATGTGGTGTAGTTGATAGGATACATGTCTATTATTATAAAGGTTGTGGGTTCAAATCTTCTTAGTTGTTATTTTTTATTTAAGTTGCAATTTTATACTACTGTACTATATTAAGGGCCCCAGGGCCTCCAAATTTAATGGGCCGGCCCTGGGCGTAATCCTGTGCAGGTTTCCGAATCTAGAACTAGTGGCAATAACAGCATTACTTGAATATAATTGTCCTAAAAAAAACACATTTTATCATTCAAAAACAACACTTTTACATTAGATTGATTGAGGTATAAGTCTAGCAACATATAAGAATTCTGCAGTAAAAGCAAGAATATATAAAACACTATCTAAAGTAATTGCTTGATTAATCCTCGTATCACCCTATCATCTTAACAAACTTTAAAGCAGTGATCTAGCATGTTTTGTATGTGTTTATGACAGAGATTTAAGTTATATTCGGTGATGAAAGGTGTGAAATTAGAGTGAAAATTGTCTAATTGGTTTTATTAAGTAAATTGTGCTTTATTGGAGAAAATATGGTTTTTACTTTTTAGAACTCTAATTTATTTTTATGTGATTTGGGTTCAAGACGGAGAGTGTGAAGAACAAGTCCGACTAAATTCAAGTGAAAAGTCAACGCGCAACTCGGGAAGACGGGAATTGAAGACGGAAGCGCTTTGAGTCCGTATCAGCTTATTAGTTATTGTTATTATTGTTATTATTATTATTATTATTATTATTATTATTATTATTATTATTATATTATTATTATTATTATTATTATTATTATTATTATTATTATTATTATTAGATTTAGGAAATTACTAGAATTTTCTATAATTATTAGACTATATACTATTATTTTTTCATTATTCATATCAATAAAAAAATCAATCAATTACGTTACTTTCATATAAAGAGAAGAGAAGAAAACCCTAAGCATGTGTAACTAATCTTTCTTCTCGGATCAAAGATTTGAAACTTTCTAGTTAATTGATTATGAGACTTTCTTAATCTCTATTTAATTACTTGAGTATTGTTTATTCCTTGTGCTAATTTTATGATTGTTGTTTGTTTAATCTTTTTTACCAATTGATTATTTCAATCTTCAATCTATTGCAATTCTTTGTGTTTGAATCCGTAATTGTTCAATTCACTAGATAAAATTGCAACCTTTAGACCTAATTATTCGTATGCGTTTCATCGTAATTGGGTGAAGGGGGAATAAACATATAATTTTAACCAATAATCGCGTGTGTTAAAGGTCGTTATTTCTATTGATTTGTTCATATCGTTCATGCTGTTATTGAGTTAAATCTAGACGCGTGGATTAGATTGCTCAATAAGTAGGTTGTTTAGTATCGCGTTTTGACTTAAGTAATATTATCTACGGAACAATTGAAACTTTCAGTTTCACAATAGAATACTCAAGGATTAAATAAAGGTTAGTAGTCGATGATCAAATGTTTCACTAGTTAGTGGATTTTCTCTGAGTCTAGTCTCTTAATCATCTGAATTCATCATTATTAGTTATTTTACTTTCGTTATCCTAGTTGTTAGACAAATCACTCACAAAACCCCCTATTATTCTTGTTACGCTTATTTATTTTAATTACACATTTGTTACATCGCCTTCCCTATGAATTCGATACCCGACTTATCTCTACTATACTTTAAAGGTAATAGGACTTAATTATTTATCTTTGGGAGCATCCGACCTAGGCTCACCAAATTTTGGCGCCGTTGTCGGGGAAGGAAATAGTTAATTTTTGTGTGTTTTTTTTTTGTTTAGATATTTATTTATTTATTTTTAGCTACGCTAGTATATGCATAATACTCGTTCCACTAACATTCCACACGAGCCTTACGACTCAGAGATCGAAAGATCAATTTTCAGGTGGAGACAGGGAGATAACAGTGAATTGATAATATTTTATCAACCCAAGCCCGAAAGTGATTTAGAATCCATACCAGAATCTGTACCCGATTCTGAGAACGACACAGTTATGGCGAGAGAAACACGAACTTTGAAGGAACTCACAGCTCCTAATTTTGCGGTTCAACCGTTATGCATCACTTTTCCAGCTCTAGCCGAGGGAACAATTTTTGAATTGAAATCGGGTCTGATTCATCATCTACCCATTTTCAATGGAACGAGCGTCGAATATCCGAACAAACATCTTTCGGATTTTCACATTGTATGTTCTAGTATGAAGTCGGTTGGTGTGACAAATGAGCAATTGCAATTGAGAGCTTTTCCTTTCTATTGAAGGGTAATGCGAGAGATTGACTATATTATCTACTGCCTAATAGTGTCACCACTTAGGTTGACATGAAAAAGGCGTTTTTGGAGAAATATTTTCCACCCTCTCGATCTACTCACTTAAAAAAACCATTAGTAATGTGGAGCAACATACTGGAGAGAATATGTACGAGTTCCTTGAACGCTTCAAGCAACTATGCACCGGTTGTCCTTATCATGGGTATTCTAGCCAAGATCTCATCTTATACTTTTGTGGTGGACTTACCCAAGAAGATGGTCGTATGGTTCATTCTGCTAGTGGTGGAGGCATAGTGAACTGGAATCCGGATGCTTGGAATACTATCACAGAGCTTTGAGAGTTCTAGGGATTTTGCTAGAAAAGATGGACGACGCGGTGTGAGCTCGAATACAAGCCTAGAAATGAGAGTTGATAGCTTAACTTCGATGGTGCATGCTATGATGGTGGGTAAGCAATCAACCATTGTTTGTGGTATGTGCTCTTCTTTAGGTCACCCGAGCGATCTTTGTCCTCAAATTCAAGAGGATAATTCTGAGATGTTGCATGGGATTTGGGAAAGTCAGTCCAACGGTAGGAAGTGGGATCCATACTTTAATACTTACAACTCCGGTTGGAAGGAGCAATCTCACCAAGTTGGCCCTCCTAGAGGTCAATTTATTCCCCGACCACAAGGACAACAATTCACTCTGATCCACAAGGACAACAAGCTATACCACAAGAATCATCGATCTCATCGATGTCCACGGATGATATGATTCGGGCTCTCACCATTAGTGTTACTCAAGATCGAGCAGAGAATAAGTAGAATTTTAAAAATCTTGAGAATCAAATGAGTCAACTTGCTACCACGGTCAATCGTTTGGAAACTAAACAATCGGGCGGTCTACCTTCTCAAAAGGTAGAAACTCTGAAGCATAATGTAAGCGCGGTTTCCTTGCGGAATGGTAGGCAATTTGTTGAGATTGAAAAGCCTAAAACCAAGCCTAAGACGGTGGTTATTCATGAAGAAGATGAGCTAGTGATCATAAGGGGAAGGTCCCTAATGAAGAGGGAAGTGGAATTGCTTCCAAGTCCAAGGAGGCAACCACGATTTTTCCGACTTATGAGCCACTCCCACCATTTCCCGAGGCTTTGAAAGACACTAGAAAGAAGGAGCATGATACCGATATTTACAAAACCTTTCGTAGATGCGAGGTAAATATTCCTTTACTTGACCTACTTGAAAACATTCCTACATATGCGAAGTTCTTAAAAGAAATTTGTACAATCAAGAGAAATCAAAAGGAACGTAATATGAAAAAGCCTAAGGGTCAAGCTAGTGAATTTGTGTCGGTTTATTTAGGACTAAGACCCCACCCTAAATGTAGTGACCCGGGTATGTTCACCATACCTTGCACTATAGGTCATATGCGGTTCGAAAGAGCCATGTTAGATTTAGGGGCGTCGATAAATGTCCTCCCGTTCCAGGTTTATGAGTCCTTAGCACTTGGTCAAGTGGTTGTTCAACTTGCTAATCGGTCTAGTGTTGTACCTAGAGGAGTTGTAGAGAACGTGATGGTCAAGGTCGATAAATTAGTCTTTCCGACTGATTTTTTATGTTCTAGATATGGCACATGATGCCGATCTTATCCCAATTTTATTGAGTCGACCTTTCTTGAAGACCGCAGGAACCCAGATTGTTGTTCCTAACGGTTTCTTGATCATGGAATTTAATGGGAGGGTGGTTAAATTTGAAATTAGTCCATCTAATTTGACTAATACAGAGGTCCGCTCTCTATGTGTTATTTCTACTAACCCTCCTTCGAGAACAAGTCGGGAACCACCGGTTCTGAGCATTAATGGTGAATTCCAGGATCTCACTCCTACAGCAGCGAAGTGCAAAATTTTATGGGCTAGCCGTAAGGATGCGAGAATCCATCGAGGTAAGACCAAAGCTTGGTACGACGGGTGGATTAAGAAGAAGATGGGGAAAGATGACGACCCTCCAGTATTTCGCGTCTATCATTAGGATAATGGGTCATCTTTTGTTCGTAAGATGAAACTCTAGATCAAGTCGGATAGTGATTTAGTGAGCTACCGTGCAACATGTCGAGCCAACGAACGTAAAACAAGAGCGCTTTCGGGAGGCAACCCGTGTTTTGTAAATCTTTCTTGTAAAATTTTGCTTTATGGGTCGTAGGTCGTAATTTTAGTATCGTTGTTTTCTTAATCGTTTGATTTCTTTTTACTTAGTTTTCACTTCTAACTTTTGTATTGGGATAGGAGAAGAAAATCTCGATCTTTTTTCAGGAATCCGTGCGACTTGTGGAAGCTAGGGGCGACTAGCATGGCGGAGTACTAAAAACCGAAGGAATACTAAATCGTCCTTTCGGATGAAATTCCAGCAATCCGCACGAGTCGTGTGGAACCCGGGCGAATCACGCGCCTCAATCCACCTACGGGTGAGTTTTCTAATCTTAAGAAAAAATCAAAAAAATCAAACGAACAAACCCATATTCTTCCTCTTCCTTTTCCACCCTCAAATCTCACCTCATTCCCTCTTTTCTTCCATTATCCATTAATTCCCACCCATTTCTCTTCACTTATCCACTCCAATTACACCATTTGTTCTCCTAAACTCCCTTGGTTTCACCCAATTCGAGTTCCCCAGTTAAATTGTAGAAATTGGGGTTGTTTTCAATTCCAATTGACGGAGCTTTTTGGAGGGTGTACGTATGCGTCATGCTTATTACGTTTTTCAGTTTTGACGGTCAAGTGTGACTGATGTGCTTTCTCTGAGTTCAAGTCGACGAATTGGGGATGCTTTGGTCGAATTGGAGCGCGAGATTGGGGATATTGAGCCGATGGGACTCGAACACGGACGAAGGTCGATCCGTTGAATCGATCTTGCTCGAACTGTGACTGATTGTAAGTCTCCTCTTGATTTCAATCTGTTTGAGTCGTAACAGTTGTGCTCGAGTCTGCGTGAACTTTTGGTCCGGTTTTGAGTCAGAAACTGTCGATTTGATGCACCGTTCGTCAAATTTGGGCACCATTTGAGGCGTATTCGAGAATAAGTTCATGTTTACTGCCATTTGCTTTTTCATACTAGCAATTCCTTAATTTATTAAGTTGTTCGTGTTGAAAGTCGATGAAAATGTTGATTGTTGTTGGAGAAAATATTGAAGGCTGAATTTTTCATGGTGAACGTAGTCGCTTCCTTTGAATTAGTGTTGTGGTCAATGTCGTGAGACTTTGGGTTTTGGTTATTCTAATTGCTATTGTTTGTGACGGTGGTTGGTGTTGCTCTAGCTCATATTTGGGAGCTCCTTGTGCTATTTTCGTGATACGAGTGATGAGTGTGGGGAGAAGTTGTGGTGTGAGGTTGGTCGACATTATTCCAACAATGTCCATTCTCCCTTTTCTGTAACATTGAGGACAATGTTTCATTCAAATGTGGGGAGGGAGAATTTTTTCGATTTGTAATAACGTTGTACTTGTGTGATATGCTTTATTTTCGTTACTTTATCATTCAAAAAAATGAAAAAATCAAGAAAAAAATAATAAAAACCCGGCTAGGTGAAAACCCAGAAGGGCGCCTAGGCAAGAGTGGGAAAGTGGCCGAGGACGGAGTGAAAACCCGAAAGGGCGCTCCGGGTAAAAAAAAAAATCGAGTTGCGTGCCACAAGAGTAGTGTGAGTTGAAAAAAAAATGGAAAGCTAGAGGGATTTAGGGAAAAAATCACATTTAGTTTCTTCATTCTTGGTGTTGGTGTCATAAGAAGGGCGACATTGAGGTGAGAAGAATCGCGGTGCGGTGTAGTCGTAGCACTAAATATTATGCGATTGAAGTGTTGTTTTGAGATGTTAGAGGCGTTTAGGTCGATCACATGTGTGGGTTGTGGAGAAATTATGGTAAATATCTTTTACTATTGGTGTCATTTGTAGCACTTGTGATCTTGTTTAGGATTCGGAGAAATAAGGGGCGTAGTGTCATGTTCCGATATTGTGGATTTGTCTTGTGGTCACATTTTTTGTTGTTGTGTATTTTTCATGTCATTGTGACCTTGTGCTTAAACGTTGAAGATGATATAAGGAGGGTGCTTGAAGGGATGAATTTTGATTGATGTCGAGCATCCCATGTTTCGTTTGCAAGATCTTGTGTTTTATTGTAGATGTTTCCGAGTTTTGCTCGGGACGAGCAAAGGTCTAATTAAGTGTGGGGAAGTTGATCTAGCGTGTTTTGTATGTATTTATGACGGAGATTTAGGCTAGATTCGATGATGAAAGGTGTGGATTTAGAGTGAAAATCATCTAATTGGTTTTATTAAGTAAATTGTGCTTTATTGGAGAAAAGACAATTTTTAGAACTCTAATTTCTTTTTTATGTGATTTGGGCTCAAGACGGAGAGCGTGAAGAACAAGCCCGACTAAACCCGAGTGAAAAGTCAAGGCGCAGCTCGGGAATTGAAGACGGAACCGCTTTGAGTCCATGTCAGCTTATTAGTTATTATTATTATTATTATTATTATTATTATTAGATTTAGGAAGTTAGTAGAATTTTCTATCATTACTAGACTATATACTATTAGTTTTTCATTATTCATATCATTCAAAAAATCAAAGAGAAGAGAAGAAAACCCTAAGCATGTGTAACTAATCTTTCTTCTCGGATCAAAGATTTGAAGCTTTCTAGTTAATTGACTGTGAGACTTTCTTAACCTCTATTTAATTACTTAAGTATTGTTTATTACAAGTGCTAATTTTATGATTGTCGTTTCTTTAATCTTTTTGGCCAATTGATTATTTCAAACTTCAATCTATTGCAATTCTTTGTGTTTGAATCCGTAATTATTCAATTCACTAGTTAAAGTTGCAACCTTTATACCTAATTATTTGTATGCGTTTCATCGTAATTGGGTGAAGGGGGAATAAACATATAATTCGAACCAATAACCGCGTGTGTTAAAGGTCGTTATATTTATTGGTTTGTTCATATCGTTCATGCTTATTGAATTAAATCTAGACGCGTGGATTAGATTGTTCTATAATTAGGTTACTTAGTACTGCAACTTTCAGCTTCACAATCGATTATTCAGGGATTAAATAAAGTTAGTAGTCAATGATCAATTGTTTAACTAGTTAGTGAATTTTCTTTGAGTCTAGTCTCTTAATCATCTGAATTCATCATTATCAGTTATTTTACTTTCGTTATTGTAGTTGTTAGACAAATCACTCACAAAATCCTCCATTATTCTTGTTACGCTTATTTATTTTAATTACACATTAGGTACATCGCCTTCCCTGCGGATTCGATACCCGACTTACCTCTACTATATTTTAAAGATAATAGGACTTAATTATTTATCTATGGGAGCATCCGACCTAGGCACACCAAGCACCATCAGGTAAAGAATGAAACAACAGAAAAAGGATGAGCAAGAAGAGACTTAACGACATTGTGCATACTATCATTTCTGGATGGAATCGATCTGATCAGAAGCACCAATGTCTATTATCCAACCATTAATAAAAGAAGATGAATTTGCAAAAAAAAACACGAGAAGAAATCATACCAGTAAACATAGAACCTAAACCAAAACTAGAAGTCTGAAATTTGCTTCATGACCTGTTGAGTAACATGTTCTGAACTAGGCCTACAACATTTGAAGTAGATGCCTCATGAGAGTTAGAAGGGCCTTGAATGTGATCCAGTGGATGATCAAAAGGCATGGAGTCATATTCATCATCTTGATTTCCATTGAGACATATATGTATGATGCACACAGCTTTCACGTACTGGAGCTGATGTTTCTGCAGCTTTACCTGTACCTAACTTTGCCAGAAACGCTTTGTATTTGAAGTATCTTTCAAGAACATGGACTTTGATGTTGCAGAAATCACACGTCTTAAGCCTGTGACAATCTTCAGTGAGATGACCAGATTAATTACAATGAGAACAAGTGATGCCATTGTACGTTATCCTTTGATTTTCAAGAATTGGAGTTTCTTCGTTGGTATTTGTTCTTGGTTGCATAAGCAACTATTTCAACCACTCATTCTGAGACACCGTCATTGATACACTTCTGTCTCTCAATCTTATGAAGCATGCCGAGAGTCTTGTTAAGAGAAGGTAAACACATTAGTCTGCATTCGTTCATAACAAGCATCCGTCCCATTGACGAGTAACTGGATGAGTTTCAAATGATTCTCTCGATTAAGTAAAATTTTGAGCATCTCACATGTGCACTTTGCCATCATTCCACAAGAGGACTTAGGTGTTGGATCCATCTGATCAATGTGTTCCTATATACCTTTCATCCTGTTGTAATAATCCACCAATGGACAATTTTCTTTCTTCAAATTAACCAGTGTTTTCCTGAGCTCATATAGTTCAAGCACATTCAACTGACCATATCTCTCAAAAAAATCTCCCCATAAAGATTTTAAGGAAGATGCATATGGAAGGTTTCTCTCAGTGGTTTACTGAGAGAATTGAGGAGCGCGTAACAAGAAGATCAACCCTGCCCCATTGTTGATATTTGTGATCAGTCGAAGGAGGACCAGCAGCAGCTTGATTTGTGACGAATCCAACTTTATTTGACAGAAGAGCTTGAATAACGTCTCTTTGCCAATGGAGAGGAAATTGCTACCATCAAAGAGGTGTACTGTCATCTGCGAATTAGGTTGATCCGAAGGTGACAAGAACAATGGATCATCAAATGAGGAGTACACAAAGAATTATGATCTTCAGCGTTTGGTGTAACCAACTTGAAGATCTTAGAAGAATTTGATTGTAATTTTGATTTAGTTTACGATTTCGATCTTGATTTGCTCTGATACCATATGAAGTTTAGAATACTAGGAGAGAAGAAGAGATCTATATTAAGATGATGAATTGTGTTACAATGATATGTGATAACAACCATATATATGGGCTAGTATATGAAGGTTCAACTGCCTTCTAACTAACTTATTACAAACTTCTATATATCCTAACTAAGTTATATTCATTCTATTTTTTCTTTTTGCCCCATTTTTTTTCTTTTACGCCATGTTTGGAATCTTAGATTTGGATTATTTCAAGCGTTTGGCGACCTTGGTATTTGGATTTGAAATTGAGACCATATTCAACCCAGTTCAAATTTGGCACTCTCAAATTCTTAGTATACGAGTAATCATTTCAATTCCGTCAATTATCATTTCTTTTAGTTTTTGTGCATAATGTTAAAATATATTTTTTTTTCTTTATATTTTTCCCGTATTTGAAAATTTACTTGTTTCTAATGAAAAGTTTCAAAAATAAAAATAAAAATTGGTGACCTTAACCAGCCTGAATTCCAATTCCAAGGATACCCAGACATTATTTTGGATTTGGATTTGGATTTGAAATTTAGAAATTCAAATACAAGAATTTAAATCATGAAATTTAAATCAATTACGAATACCCAAACGCATTCTTAGGGATTTTTTTTAGTTTGGCCCCATATCTCCTTAGACCATCTGCATTAGTTGAAAATGAAGAAGATGAAATGATGAAAATGGAGAGAGGGATGAAGAGGAAGATGAAATACTTGTTGCATTTGATGAAAATAAAGAAGACGAAGTTGAAAAGACGAGGAGATTTCGTGAAGATGAAATGCTGAAAATTGAAGATAGAGGGTGGATTGTTGTCAGAGAAAGTGTGGGTTTCTTCATTTGTTTAGGTTGAGAAACATGAGAAGGCACGCCCAACTGGGCCAAACTCATATGATTTAGTTTTATTTATTATTTCTTCATTTGTTTCGGTTCCAACGTCCGTATTTACTCTTTCTCGAAGATTATATTTCCGAACGTATATTTTTTTTCTTTAACTTTATATATTAAAAAATTATCATTAACTCGGACCGTACGTATATTTTCAGTTTAACATTTACAATTTAACCCAAACATTTTGTAACCCGAAACCGATCCTACCCAAACCTTCTGCAAAATGACCTGAACCCGACTTAGTGACTGATATTTTAAAAATGTCGCTGGGGCCAAGTACTTAAAAAAAAGTGGTGCCGAAGTGACGAATTGGTAAAAGACTATATAATCGTGGCACGGATTAGGAAAAAAAATAATCGATGTCAAGAATTGGTAAAAAAACGTAATCGGTGTCAAATTGTTATGGATAAAAAAAATTAATCGATACGACAATATTTAGAAATTAATGTTCGTAAAATAAATTGTTAACGTTTAGCTGGTGGACGATGACCCTCCCCACCCACAACCTGATCTATTTGAACCTAAATCACCCGAAACTTACGGCCCGAACACAATATTACCCAACCTGAGTATACCCGGCCCCAACCCGACCCGACTGACCCTATTTCCACCTCTATAAATATACTCCATTGTTTACCTCTTTTCACACAACTCTTCCCTACTCATTCTCACAATTATATAATATTATTTAAATACTATTTATAATTATGAGTTATAATAATAATAATAACAATTCATCAAATTATCATTACAATTTTGATATCAATTCAGAATATTTAGATGAATATCAAGACACACAACAATTTCCAGATAATACAATATTACCAACACAAAATTTAAGTCAATCAACATATGATAATACTAACCATTTTCCTATATTCTCTACCCAAACTCCTGCAAATTTTTAGAGTCAATATCATGTTGATGACGATGTTGATGAACATGTAGTCAAAAATTTATCGACCCCAACATCACGAAACTCGAACAGGGCTACTTTCTCCGTAAAGGAGGATGAGGCACTAATTTCCTCTTTTATTACTATTTCTGAAGATGGTGTAACCAAAACAAGAATGTTTTCTGGAAGCGTGTATTTGAAAAATATGAATTGGCAAGAGCTTACAATCCTGCACTACGACAACGCTCTATTGGAATGCTCGATAATCGATTTAGAAGAATATCTACCATAATCATGAAATGGAGTTCGTGCTATGAGACAGCTTGTAGAAGAAGGGCCAGTGGGTGGAATGAAGAAAGCGTCTTAGCAGAGACCAGAGCTTTATATAAAACCAAATTCAACTTGGATCGTGCTTGGGATATGTTAAAAGGGCATCAGAAATGGAAAGTTTATTTAGCTCCCTTCGCTGCCAACGCTTCCAAAACGGATGTCGTTGGAGGGACATCTATCGGCGGTGTAAATGAACACAGCACCAGTAGTGGTAAAAGAGTACGACTTGATGATGAGCAGTCAAATCCTACCTCTAATGATATTGAGAGTGCAAGCACTCAACATCCTGAAGGTCGACAACAGGCAAAGAGAAATAAAGGTAAGAAAAAAGTCAGTAATGTTGAGTTAGGTGAAATAAACTTGCAGTTTGCAGCGACGAATGAAACAACTGCAATTGACCTAGCTTTGAAGAGGGAGAAATTGCAATTTAATAAGACAAATGCGGAGGTTGCTTTGCAACAATTTGCATTGCATAACAAAAGAGAAGAAAGAAAGAGAAAGGACCAAGACTGGCAAATGCTTAAACAATTGCTGCAAGCTCCATCGCTACCACCACAGCTAGAAACTTTGAAAATTAATTTGCTTAATAAGTTTGGCAGTCTATGAATGTTACTTTTTTATTTTTTTTCAAATTTGTAGTAGTCGTTATGTACTCAAGTTTTTACTTATTTGTATTTCAAGTTCTATGTTTAATTTATATTAGTTTTTAAGTTGTGCTTTCAATTGAATGTAGTCGTTGAAGTATTTGAATTTGAACCGTTGGATGATTTGTACTTGAAAAATAGAGTCGTTACTGGATTTTCCTTATCTGTATTAAAGTCGTTAGAGTATCTGGAGTGTGTGGACATCCTTATCCTTATCTAAAGAATATTCATATAAATTTCATCTTGTGGACATGACATAGGTCCACCCCGACGCGGCCACGCGCGGGTTTGGGGAGGCGAATGAATCTCCATATGAGATGGGTCGAATTGAATTTTAAATCGAAGTAGGAGTCGCCACCGAATTTTGTGGTTATTCGGAACCATTCGAACCCACTCTATGTCGTAGTGGACCATATTTAAAACATGGCCCATTTCCGATGTCAGAGTTTATCGGGTTCGTCCCTTAGCATTTGATACCGATACCGACATTATCGGATATTGTGTATTGAATGACTCTCGTTGCCAACGGATTCGGACATCCGGAAACCATGGTTCTGAGTAAGGGGTGAGGGTACGTGTTGGGAAGTTCATTGAGAACACCCAACCCCGCCCGCACTTAGCGGCCTTTACTAAGATATCGTTCGTTTTACGTACACGCGTTAGTTTGACGGTTGAATGATATGCAAAGATTATTTTCCTAAGACATGTGAGAAAAATAAATAAATGGGTTGCTAAGTCTTTTAATGCATATTAAACTAATAACGTCAAAGTTATTTTAGCATGTGAATTTGTTTTAGTCTAATAAAACAAAGAAATAAATAAATTACTACAAACACGAGAAAACGTGTTAGTAACGATTGAATAAAGACGCACATAAATAATATGCATGATTTTTGGAAAAGATTTATGACACGTGATTGATTAGCACGTGTTGACCGAGGTCAAAGAAAAAGTATTTATCGAAATATGTCGCGAAAGTCGCTTTTTATGTAAGGTTCGAAAAGAATAAAAAATAGAAAAGCGAGGAAACGAAAGAAAAAGAAGGCCGGCGGATCAGGCTGCTGCGCGAGTCGCCTGACAGGCGCGCGACCCGCGTGGCAGCCTGTTCGGGTTTTTTTATTTTGTCGAAAATCGTTCATAAATCGCGTATAAATATGGATTAATTTATACCCGATTCATATTTTTGATATTCGTCGTATTCGATATTCGATTATGAAATCGATATCGAATAGTCGGAATGGATAAAAAAGTTTTAGGAAAAATCATTTTGTAGAAAAAGCGATGTTTAAGAAAAAAAAATCGAGGAAAACGAAGAAGAAAGGGGCGTGGATTCAGCCCGCCGTGCGAGTCGCCTGGGGGTGGCCTGGCTCGCACGGTCTGCTGTCCCGGTTCTGTTTTACGATAAATTGTTAGTTTAGATAGATCGCGTATAAATATGAATTAATTTATACTCGATCTATGCCTTCGATATTCGTCGTATCCGATATTCGATTATGAAATCGATATCGAATACTCGGAATGATTTTTAGAAAAGTTTTGTAGAAAAAAGCTTGTTTTGAACGAAAAGCTTAAAAAAAGAATTTTGAACGAAAAAGATGTTAATTCTCTCCGCGTATAAAATTGTCGAATTTTATTTAAAAAGATGTAACGATTTTATTAGCATCAACGAAAAATAATTAATTTTGTTCTTGTTGGATACAATATTCGATTAGAGAATCGATATCGTATTTTAAGAACGTTATAAAAAAAATAGTTTTTCGTAGTATCGATATTAGAAATAGTAAATATGCGACAAACGACCCATATTAAAAAAGACCGACACGACCCCTAAAGAAGAACGTGAGAAAGGAGGAGAAGAAAGAGAAGAATCGGGTTTGATTTACACCCTCAACCTACATGCTTTGTTTTCTCGGGATAAGGCTCGTCGGAAAGTGGTTTAAACTTGGGAGCGTCGAGATGATGTGGGATGAGTTAAGGTGTATGGTTGGACGTCTGGCTGGATGGTTTCGAGGCTTCGTCGGGAATATGTCGGGATTTGCCTTGAATTATTTCTACTAGATATCGAGGATGTATGTGTATTATGGCTGTAGAAACTGTGTCCAATCGTGTGTAATCGTGTCAAAAAAAACCGTTTGTTTTGTGTTGGACGAGAGGTCCTATTTATAGGAATCGAGGTAGTCTTGCTTGTGTGACAAGAAATACCGGTTTGGATAGGAAATACGAGAGTTCGAGAGGAAACCAAAGTTTCGTTTCTTGGTGGGGAAGCCAAAAATCTCGGCTGGTGGGGGAGTGTTTCGGCTGTTTTGGATGTCTTGGCCGAGTATTTGGTGCTCGGTCGGTGTCTGATTCGGTTTCCGGATAGAATTCCTACTTGAGGTCGAATTCTACCTTCAACGGAATTGTTTTAATGTTCTCGAAGCTGATTTTTTGTAGTGTTGGAGTCCAAACCGGACACTTGAGGTGTCACGGTTTGTCCGCGAGTCTCGGGAAAAAATATCTTTGACCGGGTTTGACCCGGTCGCTAAAAGACGGTGTTACCCCTGGTGACGGTTTCGACCCAAATTAGTCTTATTTGACTCAAAACGACCCACTAGGCCTGGATTTGAGGTTGGTTTTATGAGATTTGTACTCCATAATAAGTCTAAACCAAATGTCCATGATTACGAGCCCATATCCGAGTCCATCAAAGCACGTTTACGTCCAATCATCATCGGGTGTTTGGCGGGAACTACTATAGACACCTGGCGGTCAAAATGTGGGTGTCTACAGAGCCCCCACTCTGACTGAGGCTTGGACAAGGCAAAAGTCAGAGTAGCTACCAGGTCAATCAAGGATTAAAACCTGGCAGACTTCCGATCGGGTCGTTTATAGTCCATTAGACCTGCGTGAAGGGCTCGCCAGCCATAGGATAGAAATCATACCTGGGTTGATGCTGATAATGTTGCGGGAGCTGTCTTGGAAGCTATGGGTATACCTGTTTACAGGTACATCCTGTCTTAGAATTGCGCGGGAGCTTGCCTTGGAAGCTACAGGTATATCTGTTTACAGATATATCTTGATTCTTCAGTAGAAAATGTCGCCTGAGCTTTCCACTGGGGAACTTTTCTTAGAATTTCTCGGGAGTCTTGGGTGTACCTGTATGCTGACATAATTTGCATGTAACATTTAGGTGAAACACCGACTGATGCTGGGGAAGAAATGACGATTTTTTCAAAAATTTGGAAAAAGGAAAACGCTCATTTTTTTTTTTGAAAAGCTTGGAAATAAGGATGCTAGGGATGACTTTGATTCCTAATCGGATTCTGACACGGATTCCTGGAACTTCATGGTTAGGCCTGTATGCCTAGATAAAGTAAGGGATGAGATACAAAAGTCCTATTCCTGTGGTGATTAGGAAAAGGGATATTCTCTATTATAAATAGAGGGTTCTGGCTTCTTATATTTCATATTCTAAACCAAATCTTTTCCTTCATCTTAAAATCCCTTAGACTTTTTAGGATAAATAAAAGAAACTATTCTCGCAATGGGTATTGATCATTTGACTGCGATGCTTCAGGCGTGGGCTCAGGACTTTCGAGACGAGGATAAAGTTCAGCTAACTCAAATGGGAATTGTGGCTTTATTCCCACTCCAGCGACTTAGAGTAGATTCGCACTTTCTTGATGCTTGCTTATCATTTTGGGATACTACCCACTATGTTTTTGTATTTTCTCGAGGAGAAATATGTCCTCTTCCTGAAGAAATTGCAGCTATAGGCGGTTGGTGCCCTAATGCTTGTCCTGTTATTCCCCCCATTTTATCCCGACCCAAGGAGCTTCCAAGTCGGGGTCGAGAAGCAATTGTCTTCATTATGCTCGGGGTTCTCGTGATCTTCCGGGTCTTCCGAACCATGATAGCAACGACTCTTGTGACCATCCGGTAGGTATAGTGGTCTAGAGTCATGCTCGGTGCTATGAGGGGGGAGATCACACCCTAGGGGGGTTGCTTCTTCTTCGGGGTCGAGGGTAGAATTCTCTTCCACCACCCGACAAGGATCCTCTTCACCAACCGTCTCACTAGAAATCGAGTGCAATAGAGGAGGAGGCAACAAGTTTTCTTCATTGGAGGCTCTAGGATCCTCCAATTTCCCATTCAAGGCGAGTTCTGAGGCATCTACCTCTTTTTCCCAAGTATTGCGTTTTTTTTCACTTACCTTGTCTACATGGCCTAGAGGAGGTATGTCTTCACTTGGCTTTGGATTGTCATCCGGTTCATCAAGAAGAAAATCGAACAAATCCAATTTGATAGCCAATACATCGGCTCCCCAAGAGTTATCTCGAGAATCATGTTCATACCCCTCCTCATTGTCGACCCTTGAAGCTTCAACTTCCTCTATTCTTCCCATATCTTCACCACCCAAGCAACACTCAACAATGGTCTCTTGATTTACCCTCTTTTCTTCATTTGTAGCTTCATGGTCGGGTTGACTTTCTTGTGGAGACACCCGACCTTGTTGCCCAAATGAACCTTCCTCATCAATTTGTGGAGCTCGAGTGGCCGACATCGTGATACGAGCCATGAGTGCGTCGATTCGAGCATCTTGCACCGCTATTTGGGCCTTGAGCTCCCTTTCAACCCCTTCTATGTGAGTCGTCATCACTTGGTGACTCTTTTGCATTAAAATCGTCATCTCATGTTGACTCTTTTGCAATAGCATTAACGCATCTTGTTGACTCTTTTGCATTTGGACCAACATTTGACAAGTCTCGAAGTTGGGGATTGATGGTTGTGGGTTATGTGAGGGTGTTTGGTAGTTGTTAGGATGTTGTGATGATCCTTGACAACTTTCATGGTAACCATATGGAGGGCGTTCGTAAGATTGTTGATGAGGTTGGTATGGTTGGTGAAATTTTGAGACTTGGTCATTTGCCCCGTAGTTGTCCCGTGACGGTTGATGGAAGCTAGGACGTGCCATTTCCATAACGTTGCTTTGATACCTAGGATGAACTAGAAGCACTTGAGCAAACGTTAGTAGCCTAGTGCTTTTGAGGCACTAGGAGGAGAGAATAGCACACAAGAAGAGAAAACGGAGATACACAAGGAGAAGAAAACACAAAAATCAAGAACAAAGTCCAAAATTAAGCACACAAAAGTCTAAACTACGCCGTCCCCGGCAACGGCGCCAATTTGATGGGTAGGGATTTGTCGTGGATCCCTGCCAACAAATAAAAACCGGCAAAACCTAACTAGGGTAGCTAGGGTAAGTCGGGTCGAATCCACAGGGACGGGAGGCCGGACTAAGGTATGCTACGGTCTAGGACTAGGTTCGAGACGAGCTAATCTAAGGAGGGGGAGACTAGGACTAAGCTAGGTCTAAAGCAAGAAAACAATCAAAGGAAACGGGCTAGGATTAGGTCGGGGTCAAAGGGGTAACGGAATGTTCGAGGAAGAGCTAGAGTGAAGGAGGTAGTAAGGTAATCTAGGTATAGTCCGGGCTCTCGCAACTTAGACTCACCTAGAGGTTCCACCTAAAACCCACCTTGGCGACACAAACGACAAACGGGGTTACTAGCGTGATATCGGGGCCTAAGTCGCATCCGGGCTCTCGCAACTTAGACCGACCTAGGGGTCGTCCTCACCGGGCTCTCGCAACTTAGTGAGGGAACCAAACCCACAAACAAACTATCACTCACAAGAGAAAGTCAAGAAAAACAAGCATATGCAACTACTAGTCATTCAAGCATTTCAACAAACATGTGATATGCATCAAACCAAGAGGAAACCCAAATCTTCCACCAACATCTCCAACAATCCCTTAATCATCCAATTAACACCCTAATCACCTTACTAACCCTATCAAGATACTACTCTAACATATCTATACTAAAACTAACACTAAGAAGAGAAATCAATTCAAACAACCAAACTAGCATAATGAAACTAACAAGAACTATGAACTATGAGCAATCCACACAACAAAGATTCAAACTTTAATGAAAGAACAAGATTAAGAGAAGGGAAAAGAAGATTATACCTAATAACAAGATGAAAGGAAGAAGGAAACTTGCATAAATGAGAAAAACCAAAAACAAACATCCAAGTTTGTCAAGCTTGGTGGAGATCTTGAAGAATTCCCAAATTACAAGCATTAATCTATGATTAAAGACTAATTACCGACTAATCTACACTAATCTATGCTAATCTATGCTAAAATAATCTAGGGTTTAGTCTATATCCAGTCCATCCGCTTAACATAACAAGGGAAGAGTATATATAGGGTTACAAGTGGAAGGGAGAAGAAAGGAAACAAAGCGCGGCAGCAGCACGCCCTTCCCGGCCGGGAGGAGGTGGTCCCGGTCGGGAAGAGGTCGGTCCCGGCCGGGAGGAGCTGGTCCCGGTCGGGAAGGGCTAAAAACAATAGCTCCTTGTTTTGCTCCTTCATCCCGGACGGGATGAGGTCATACCCGTCGGGGATGAGTCTTGTAGGCCTCCAATATGATCTTTTTGGTCCTTCCTTGCCTCTCATGGGTTTCTCATCAGTTCTTGGGACTCGGGATCGGGTCTCGGAGACTCGGGATTGGGTCCCAAGGTCTCGGGGTCGAATCCAAGGCATCGAGTGATCGTTCCTTCACTTCGTTGGCTCCAAAAATTGTATGTACTGAGTCGGAATCGCTCCAACTCTTCACGAATGGTCTCGGGAACCTGAAACGAGCTAGAGGAAGCATAAGTAGCCCATAAATCGCTCCCAAGGAGCGATTCCACAAGGAAAATGGGACCAAAATACTACGAAATAGGCACTACAAACTACAATTATCACATGCTGAGACAACCCGTATGGTAAAGGGAGATTCAGTTTCCCTATTTGACCTGGCTGACAAATTTATGAATCCAGTTGGTGCAAGAATTACTTCTACCCATAGGCGTAGGGCTTTTGCCTTTTGTATGCTGCATCGATATGCCTTTGAAGGTCGGATGGATGCTGACTAGTGTTTGGGTGAGATCAGGCTGATTAGCACCAAATGGAGACAGGTCACAGCCCGGCTTGGCTGATAACTGGGGAGATTATTATGGGCCTTGATGCTAGAATACTTGACCCGGATCGACAATTGACAGGAGGCATCCGTCTTTTGCAGGTATTTAACCGTTTTTTCCTTTTTTTTTCGAAAAATTGCCCGATTTTCCGAATTTTTCCGCAATTTCGAATTTTCCGAAATTTCCAAATTTTCCGAAAATTTTTGATTTTTCCGAAATTTTTCAAAATTTCCAATCTTCGAAAATTTTGATTTTTTTTTCGAAATTTTTTTTTTTGAGATTTTTTTGAATTTTCCGAAAATTCGAATTTTTGATTTTTCGAAAGTTTTTGACTTTTCGAAAATTTTGCAGATCTGGTTATCCGAGCGTCTGTCAATCATAGAGCCCCCGGTGAACATATCCAGATATCGTAGCTGCCAGATTGGCTCAAGGTCCCGACGAATAAGCTCAAGTCATCATATAAATCGGAAATATTGGGATGAAGAGCTAACATTCCATGGTGGGCCTTTGATTAGATGGAACGTCATCTGGTGGTTCCTTTCAAGGCTGACGGGGTTAGCTAGGAGGGACAAGGCCCGTTATCTGGTGATCTTGTCTTTGGATTGGACTGTCCATATCTATCCGGATCGTATTCTGAGACAGTTCGGTTCGTTTCAGCAGATCCCCGAGACTGAAGCCATAATTAGTGTTTCGCTCCAATTGACGGACGCTATGTGTGACACGTGGCTGCAACGATGGTTTACCCGTGTCATATGGACTATACCCCGCCCCTGTCAAACCACTTGGGTGTCTGAATCATATCGAAAATGGACCTCTGAAGAATCCCAGGAGACCCGTAAAACTTTGAAGACTAACGAGGCTTTTGACTTGGCCCGTCGAGAATCGGCAAAAGACAATAGGCGGTTCTTTGATAAAGAGGAGACTCCAACTACCTTTGCTGAGCCGGGGTCGGGTTCTAAGTCACAAACTAAGACTCGAGCTAATGAGACCGGTGCTAGTGACTTGGAGAGAAGGCTCGGACCGAAACTAGCTGTCCGAGATAGGCTAGGTCCGTGTGAGGTGACCGGGGAGTCGAGTTTGAAGAAACGAGCCCGGGTTAAGGAGATTCCCTTGGTGATTAGGGAGCGTTCACCTCCACGTCGACGCCGGTGGGTGGAAAAGGAAACTAAGGACAAGGGAAAGGGAAAAATGCCTTAGTTTTATTTTATTATTTAAGTATTAGTATTTTTTATTGTGTGCTGGATTTTTTTTTCTGATTTTTTGTAACTTTCCGGATTTGTCGGAATTTCTTGAAATAAATAAAGAAGTTTATTAAAGAACCGTTCCTGTTTTCTTTTCTTGATTGCAGTGGTTGTGCCCTTTTGAGGGGCTGCCTATGTATCAACAATAAATGGAATCAAACCAAACGTAGTTCAGACTTAATTTGTAATTTCGAAATACATCAAGACTATTGGTCCAAGAAGTTTGTAACAGTAGAATAAATAATTCTAGCTTTTGACTTGTCTTTAAAAGTTTTGAAAAGATTTTTTTTAATAAACTTTTGCAAATGACATTGAGAGAGGTGGGTTAAGGGTAGTAGCGCTTCAGCTGGTCCAGGTTAGTTGGGTTGACAAACTCGTTCCCGTCCAGATCCGTTAGCATTACGGCTCCATCTGATAGAATCTTCTTTACCAGATACGGCCCGGCCCAGTTAGGTTTGAATTTTCCCCTTGGGTCTACTGGTAATAAAGCTCGAACAGACTTGAGAACCAAATCTCCTTCTTTGATGTTTCTGGGCCTCACCCTTTTGTTGAAAGCCCGCTGGATTCTCTTCTGGTAGATTTGTATATTATTGAGGGCACGAGATCGTCCTTCGTCTAAAAGGACTAGCGAGTCATATCGTGCTTGAACCCAATCAGCTTCGGGTACTTGACTCTCGAGTAGGATTCTGAGCGACGGTACCTCTAACTCAACAGGTTGGACAGCTTCCATCCCGTATGTAAGGTAATACGGCGTTGTCCCGGTCGCAGTACGAATCGAGGTTCAATATCCCCAAAGTGCAAATGGTATTTTGTCGGGCCAATCCCGGTAATTATCAGCCATCTTTTTGAGTATGGTGACAATTGTTTTATTAGCCGCTTCTACCGCTCCATTGGTTTGGGGTCGGTAGGGTGAAGATGTATGCCTTTGAATTTTGTACTTGGTCAGCAAGGCTGCTGTTTCGGCTTGAAAATGGGTCCCGTGGTCACTGATGAATTCATGAGGGATCCCATACCGGCATATTATCTTATTTTGAATGAATTTGGCAACATGGCTGGCGTTGAGAATACGATAGGATTCAGCTTCGACCCATTTGGTGAAATAGTCGATTGCTACCAAAATGAAGCAGTGTCCTCCGGTTCCCGAGGGGTTTATATTCCTAACTATGTCAATTCCCCATGTTGAAAATGGCCAGGGTGACGTCATGGTGTATAGCAAGGATGGTGGCATATGCTGCACATTGGCGAAAATTTGACAATTATGGCAATGTCTAACATACAGCTGACAGTCGGTTTCCATGCTATTCCAGTAGTATCCGAGCCTCATGATTTTCCGGACTAACATCTGAGCATTCATGTGTGGGCCACATTCGCTATCATGTACCTCAGCCATGACTTTTTCAGAGTTGGTTTTATCGACACATCGAAGGAGAGCCCCCTGTGCTGTCTTTTTGTAGAGTTGTCCATCGTCGGTGCGGATGAACTGGGCTGCCAGTCTTCGCAAAGCCTTCCTGGCTCGGTTGTCAACTCCGGGTGGATATTCTTCGGTTGTTAGGTATGTCAACACGGCTTGATACCATGGCTCGGGATCAGGTATCTCGATTTCTTCGATGTCGTGGATATATGCTGGCTCGGATCGTCTTTCGACACAGATTGGCATACTGGTCATATGATCGGGAATATTTAGCAAAGATGCCAGTTTTGAGAGTGCATCTGCGAACTGGTTCTCTTCCCGAGGTAGTTATATATATTCTACCTTCTGGAACTGTTTCTCGAGATCCCTTACTCGTGCCTGGTAGGCCACGAGATTAGCATTTCGAGTCTTCCATTTTTGGAGTGCTTGATTAATGACCAGAGATGAATCACCGTGTACTCGGAGGTTTGTGACCCCTAAGTCTGCGGCGGCTTGTAGCCCGTGGATACATGCTTCATACTCAGCGGCATTATTAGTGACATCGAAGTCTAATTTGATGGATACGGGAGTATGTTCCCCTCTTGGCGGGATTAGGAGAATCCCGACTCCAAATCCTCGGAAATTGGATGCCCCGTCAAAGTATAAGTCCCACGCTTCGGTGTCAGTGTGGAAAATGTCTTCATCCGGGAAGGACCAAGTGTCGGTGTGTCCTTCTTTGGTTATGGGACTGTCAGCGAGAAATTCGGCTACTATTCGTCCTTTGATGGCTTTCAATGGTACGAACTTTAGATCGAATTCTGCCAACATCAGGGTCCATCTCGATATCCTGCCGTTGAGGATGGGCTTTTCGAAAAGGTACTTGATCGGATCCATTCTGGATAATACTTGTACCTCGTGACTGAGCATGTAATGTCGGAGCTTCTTAGTGGCCCAGACCAGAGCTAAACACATCTTTTCGAGCATGGTGTATTTACACTCGTACTCTAAAAACTTCTTGCTGATGTAGTATATGGCTCGTTCTTCGGAATTGACCGTTTGAGCTAGCATAGCCCCCATTGGTGTCTCCGTCGTGGTTAGGTATAGCAACAAAGGCAAACCGTGCTGAGGTGGCATCAGGCCGGTGGCGAAGACAAAATTTCTTTGATTCTATCAAAGGCTGCTTGACACTTGTCGTCCCATAGTAACCGTTCCCCTATTTTCAGCTTCTTGAAGATCGGTTCACACACCATGGTTAGCTTTGAAATGAACTTGCTGATGTATTGGACTTTTCCGAGAAACCCTCTTATCTCCTTTTCGGTTTTAGGGGGCTGCATCTCGGTGATGGCCTTGATTTTGGCTGGATCGACTTCGATACCTTGTTGGCTAACGATATGACCCAGTAATTTGCCAGATGTTACCCCGAAACTGCACTTCTGAGGGTTTAGCCTCATGTTGTATTTGCGTAATCGGGTGAAGAACTTCCTCAGGGCGGTGATGTGACCATCCCTGTCTTTGGATTTGACGATCATGTCGTCTACGTAAACTTCCACTTCTTTATACATCATGTCATGTAATAAAGTTGTGGCGGTTCGTTGATAGGTGGCCCCAGCATTGATGAGACCAAATGGCATAACAGTATAGCAATAAGTACCCCAAGGTGTAATGAAGGTGGTCTTATCCATATCTTCTTCTGCCATTTTTATCTGGTTATACCCTGCATACCCGTCCATAAATGATAGGAGGGCATGGTCAGCTGTGTTATCCACCAGTATATCGATGTGTGGTAACGGGAAATCGTCTTTCGGGCTCGCCTTGTTAAGATCCCGAAAGTCTACACAGACACGAACCTTACCATCCTTTTTAGGGACTGGTACTATGTTTGCAACCCAATCTGGATACTCGGAGACTCGTATGAACCCAGCCTTGAATTGTTTGTCGACTTTCTCCTTGACTTTGAGGGACCATTCGGGCCTCATGCGTCGGAGTTTTTGTTTAACCGGCTTGAACCCTTCCTTGATCGGTATATGGTGCTCGGCTATTTTGCGATCAATCCCCGGCATGTCCTTGTAGGACCATGCGAAGACGTCTTTGAATTCTTGAAGGAGAACTATGAATTGTTGTTTCTCCTCGGGATCTAAGGATAATCCTATCTTAAGCATCTGAGGTTCTAAAGTTGTTCCCACGTTGATGGATTCGGTTTCTTCGATTACCGGGTTGCGGGATTCTCTTTGCTCTAGTTGCTCGATCAGATATGGAGGTAAGGATACCTGTTCGTCGGGTTTCTCAATGTCATTGCACATAATATTTTTGGAATTGAGAAAGTTTTGAAAATGAGACAAGTCGTAAGCAGAACGGTTGTTATTATTGATCATGAATTGGGAAAATAGCTCGAAGAGAGCGGCCATCTGATCACTAGTCAGTGGTGGGATAGGTAGGGTGCCCGGAACAGACCCCGAGGCACTAGGAATAGCTAAAGGGAGAGGGGGAGTTATAGGATTGACCCTAGCACCAGA
Source organism: Agrostemma githago (assembly GCA_958450325.1). Lineage (NCBI taxonomy): Eukaryota > Viridiplantae > Streptophyta > Magnoliopsida > Caryophyllales > Caryophyllaceae > Agrostemma > Agrostemma githago. The sequence goes on along the minus strand of OY288239.1, from coordinate 23,945,909 downwards.
CTCACTAGACTCAATCTTAGACTCTGACTCGGACTCCGACTCAGACTCAGACTCAGATTCTAGCATTTCTCCTTCCCCTGTGATCAGCTTGTAAGTCCTTCCTTGACTGTCAGTCCACTTGACAATCTTCCTCCAGGCTCTGCTCCCGGTCCCGGATCCGACTTCTGAAATCACTTTGGATGAATCAAAGGTGCGGCTACGGAGAATGAGGCTGACCAACTCTTCCTTTGGTGTTGGGATCGTGAGTTCCTCTCTGAAAAGTAGTCCTAGCGCGGGGTCAGCATTCTTAGCATCTTCGGACTGGATAAGAGCGAAGATGTCATCCGGTATGTAGTTGCAGTCCTGCGCCAGGTGGGTCCCAGGGCGCGCGGTGATGGGCCGATATAGGCCTGTTTGGACAGTCTCGAACACTGGAGTGACAAAGATAATCTTGCCGGTTCCGGTTTGACCCATGTTTTCCGGAGTTAGGGTGTAGCCCAGGCCAGTTTGAGTCCTCCCATTGTCCAGAACTTCGAGGATTTTTCCTGCAGGGAGATCGGGCCTTGATGTAACCCCCGGTAGAAAACCCAGATTCTGCAACATTCGGTCAAGGCGAACCGTGAAGTAAGGACGGAAGAGATGATCTTCTTCGATGGCCCCTACGAAATCGAACCCCCAGAGATCGGTGCGGCCCGAGGTGTTGCAGTTACCCACAGTCATAGGTGTGGCTTCTAGAGTGATGACGGTGTCATGCAAAGGTAACTTGATTTTCCGATGCAAGGTGGAGGACACAACCCTGGTCACGTGGATCCAAGGTCTTCCCAAAAGAAGGTTGAAGGAGGAAGTCACGTCGATCACTTGAAATTCCAGCTCCTTCTCTATTGGGCCTGTTATGATGGTGAGTTTCGTGGCTCCGGCTACTGACTTTGGGCTTCCGTCAAAAGCCTGAATGGTTTGAGCTGTGGGAATGTAGTCGGCCTCGGTGATGCCGAGGGCTTTGGCGGTCCTCAAGGGAAGGACATTGACTGCGGACCCGTCGTCAATTAGGGTCATGGGTAGGTACTTTCCACGGCAGATGACCGTGATGTAGAGGGCCATGTTGTGGGCTGGCCCAAATGGTGGTAGATCAGCGTTGGAGAAGGTAATCAGTGGACCTTCCTCTATGGATTTCCCCTTTAGGTGGGGTAGAACCGTGGCTACCATTTCAGCTGGAGTAGCCATAGAGTCGATTTTGACTTGATCGAGGGCCTTAGTGAGTGCCTCTCGATGTTCCTGGGAGCTAACTAAGAGTTGCCATATAGAGAGGTCAACTCGAGTCTTGCTCAGCTGCTTTACGAGAGCCTTTTCAGCAGTTGGCTCTTCTGGGGCGGGCTCGACCCTAAGTGGCTCGGCGATGATGAGGGCTTGACAAGTGGCTAAGACCTTGGACTTAACCTTCTGAATCTCCTCGGGCGTGATGGGGACAGCTTCCCCTTTTGTGAGGTAGACGTCGTCTTCGTCGTCGCACCAGATCCCGTTTATTTGCGAGACAAATGGAGAAATGAGGTGTGAGCAATCCATTATTTCCCCGGAGAAAATGGCGTGAGTGGCCAACGGGTTATCCTTGTTGTTGGGTTTACCCCCGGGCAAAGGGATCTTCCCGCTCTCGATGAGATCTTGCATAAGGTGCTTTAGCTTCCAACATTTCTCAGTATCGTGTCCCTTACCACGATGGTACTGACAGTAGGCCTGGAGGTTGTAGGCCTTTGAGCGACGTTCGACCGGGAGATCAGGTGTTGGGCCTATCGAGGTGATCAGGCCTTTTGATGATAGCCTCTGCAGGGCATTTTCATAGGTGGTGCCTATATCGGTGAATACCTGGGGGGTGGTATTCTTCTGGGACGAGGTATCAAGTGTATTTACCTCGTCAAAAATGCTTCGAGTGGCAGCAGTAGATGTGGGCTTGCTTGTTGATGAGTTGGCCCCTTGGTATCCCTTGGCGGAGGCCTTAGTGAGGCTTTCCAACCTTAAATCATCTTCGATTCTTGTTCCCATTTTAGTTAGGACCGCGAAGCTAGGTATGATGGCGTACCGGAGATGGACCCGGTAAGCAGGAAGGAGGTTCTTGACGAAGGCTTCAACCAGCACTTTTTCACTGGGCTTATCGACCAGTTTGACGCTTTCAGCCCTCCAGCGTTGGAGGTATTTCGTGAATCCTTCCTTAGGTTCCTGGGCCATTACTTCCAGGGTGCGCATAGTGGTCTGGATTTCTGTGTTGTCGGCGTAATTCCGAGCAAATTCCGTTGCCACGTCATCCCAAGTTTTGTATTTCTTGGAATTGAGCCGGTAGTACCAGGCTCTTGGGTGCTTCTCGAGAGAAGAAGCGAACAGGTGCTTGAACATATTGGACTTAACCCCTTTAAGGGCCATGAACTTCTTGAAAGCCCGGATATGGTGAACCGGGTCTTCAGTACCCTCGAACATTGGCAAACCCGTCAAATTGAGATTGGCGGGTAGTTCATCGGTCAACGGTGTGTAGGTCCGAGCATTCTCCGTGTGGATGGAGTTTTGGGTCGACAGATGGACCTGTTCCTGCAGTTTGTGGACTGCGCTGGCCAATTCAGCTAAAGGCCCAGTAGTGTCGACACTGCCGCTAGGAGTTCCCTGCTCCACGGCACTTACCCGGGTAAGGATGGCGATCTGGTCCCCTCTCATCGACGTGATCATGTTTTCCAGCTTGGTCAAAGAGGACCTCAGTTCATCGATGACTTGTTGCGTCATAGCTCGGGTGTGGGGTGGCCTGTCTGTAAGGGCACCGCGTAATCAGTAACTGACCCAGATCTTAGAATTAAAGAGTACATCCCGAGCAAGGAAAAGACTAGACAAGAAAAAGACCGGAAACTGACTTCTAGACGGATGACCGGTGGGCCTTCCTTAGGATTTGGCAAAGTGGGCCTAGTCCTGTTCGAAGGAAGGTCTACGTGAGAATTCCCCAGACTTTGGACTCGAATGTGTAAACGGGCTTCCCTTCGTAGGAGTTTGTCCTACGAAGGTGGGCCGTGCCTTGACAAATAAGGCGGACTGGGATGGGGTGGAAATCCGTGATGTAAGATCGACGGAGTTTCGACGCTATAGACTCTTACAACCTATGACAAGACCCGACACTGCTAAATACGGGAAGTCCTAAGAAGAAGAGGGTTTTGAAAAGAGAATTGGATTTGAAAACCGAACAAAGTCGGGTAGGATGGTCCGATTTTTTTGAAAACCGACAAAAAGGTTATCGGGCCGAGATTTCGGGCTTTTTTTTTTAAAAGGTTTGGACAGCATACCGGCTAAAAATAGGCTATTTTGAGTCAAAAATCATAAGTCCTAAATTTGGTAGCTTTCCGGGTTTTGAAAAATAGATGGGTTTGAAAAGATGCAAGTTTTTGAAAATGACATTTTTTGAAAAAAAAAGACCAAAGAAGATCAAGTAGCATGTAGTCATGGAAACAGTATAATGACACCATGTATGCTCTTAGTCTAAGTCTCGGTCGGTCGAATAGGGTCTATACCAACAACGATCGCATTCTCGCAAATCAGGACGGACTTCCTAAGCCGAGTTGGTCTTAGAACCTGCCGTAAAACCCATGCGAGTTCCGCCATCGAAGTCTTTAGTGTACCCATGTAGGAATGCACCGCGGTATAGTGGGACGTCGGTCACAAGTAACCGGCCCGGGAAAAATTTGGGTTATGCATGAACCATTGAACTAAAACGTGTACATTATTATTCGAACGATTTCTTTTCGAGTCTCACCCTGAGGATGCCGATGGTAAGTAACACATCAGTTAATCCCCAGCGGAGTCGCCAAATTGTGGACATGACATAGGTCCACCCCGACGCGGCCACGCGCGGGTTTGGGGAGACGAATGAATCTCCATATGAGATGGGTCGAATTGAATTTTAAATCGAAGTAGGAGTCGCCACCGAATTTTGTGGTTATTCGGAACCATTCGAACCCCCTCTATGTCGTAGTGGGTCATATTTAAAACATGGCCCATTTCCGATGTCAGAGTTTATCGGGTTCGTCCCTTAGCATTTGATACCGATACCGACATTATCGGATATCGTGTATTGAATGACTCTCGTTGCCAACGGATTCGGACATCCGGAAACCATGGTTCTGAGTAAGGGGTGAGGGTACGTGTTGGGAAGTTCATTGAGAACACCCAACCCCGCCCGCACTTAGCGGCCTTTACTAAGATATCGTTTGTTTTACGTACACGCGTTAGTTTGACGGTTGAATGATACGCAAAGATTATTTTCCTAAGACATGTGAGAAAAATAAATAAATGGGTTGCTAAGTCGTTTAATGCATATTAAACTAATAACGTCAAAGTTATTTTAGCATGTGAATTTGTTTTAGTCTAATAAAACAAAGAAATAAAAAAATTGCTACAAACACGAGAAAACGAGTTAGTAACGATTGAATAAAGACGCACATAAATAATATGCATGATTTTTGGAAAAGATTTATGACACGTGATTGATTAGCACGTGTTGACCGAGGTCAAAGAAAAAGTATTTATCGAAATATGTCGCGAAAGTCGCTTTTTATGTAAGGTTCGAAAAGAATAAAAAATAGAAAAGCGAGGAAACGAAAGAAAAAGAAGGCCGGCGGACCAGGCTGCTGCGCGAGTCGCCTGACAGGCGCGCGACCCGCGTGGCAGCCTGTTCGGGTTTTTTTATTTTGTCGAAAATCGTTTATAAATCGCGTATAAATATGGATTAATTTATACCCGATTCATATTTTCGATATTCGTCGTATTCGATATTCGATTATGAAATCGATATCGAATAGTCGGAATGGATAAAAAAGTTTTAGGAAAAATCGTTTTGTAGAAAAAGCAATGTTTAAGAAAAAAATCGAGGAAAACGAAGAAGAAAGGGGCGTGGATTCAGCCCGCCGTGCGAGTCGCCTGGGGGTGGCGCGGCTCGCACGGTCTGCTGTCCCGGTTCTGTTTTTCGAGAAATTGTTAATTTCGATAGATCGCGTATAAATATGAATTAATTTATACTCGATCTATGCCTTCGATATTCGTCGTATCCGATATTCGATTATGAAATCGATATCGAATACTCGGAATGATTTTTAGAAAAGTTTTGTAAAAAAAAGCTTGTTTTGAGCGAAAAGGTTAAAAAAAGAATTTTGAACGAAAAAGATGTTAATTCTCTCCGCGTATAAAATCGTCGAATTTTATTTAAAAAGATGTAACGATTTTATTAGCATCAACGAAAAATAATTAATTTTGTTCTTGTTGGATACAATATTCGATTAGAGAATCGATATCGTATTTTAAGAACGTTATAAAAAAAATAGGTTTTCGTAGTATCAATATTAGAAATAGTAAATATGCGACAAACGACCCATATTAAAAAAGACCGACACGACCCCTAAAGAAGAACGTGAGAAAGGAGGAGAAGAAAGAGAAGAATCGGGTTTGATTTACACCCTCAACCTACATGCTTTGTTTTCTCGGGATAAGGCTCGTCGGAAAGTGGTTTAAACTTGGTAGCGTCGAGATGATGTGGGATGAGTTAAGGTGTATGGTTGGACGTGTGGTTGGATGGTTTCGAGGCTTCTTCGGGAATATGTCGGGATTTGCCTTGAATTATTTCTACTAGATATCGAGGATGTATGTGTATTATGGCTGTAAAAACTGTGTCCAATCATGTGTAATCGTGTCAAAAAAAACCGTTTGTTTTGTGTTGGACGAGAGGTCCTATTTATAGGAATCGAGGTAGTGTTGCTTGTGTGACAAGAAATACCGGTTTGGATAGGAAATACGAGAGTTCGAGAGGAAACCAAAGTTTCGTTTCTTGGTGGGGAAGCCAAAAATCTCGGCTGGTGGGAGAGTGTTTCGGCTGTTTTGGATTTCTTGGCCGAGTATTTGGTGCTCGGTCGGTGTCTGATTCGGTTTCCGGATAGAATTCCTACTTGAGGTCGAATTCTACCTTCAACGGAATTGTTTTAATGTTCTCGAAGCTGATTTTTTGTAGTGTTGGAGTCCAAACCGGACACTTGAGGTGTCACGGTTTGTCCGCTAGTCTCAGGAAAAAATATCTTTGACCGGGTTTGACCCGGTCGCTAAAAGACGGTTTTACCCCTGGTGACGGTTTCGACCCAAATTAGTCTTATTTGACTCGAAACGACCCACTGGGCCTGGATTTGAGGTTGGTTTTGTGAGATTTGTACTCCGTAATAAGTCTAAACCAAATGTCCATGATTACGAGCCCATATCCGAGTCCATCAAAGCACGTTTACGTCCAATCATCATCGGGTGTTTGGCGGGAACTACTATAGACACCTGGCGGTCAAAATGTGGGTGTCTACACATCTTCTTATCCATATTCTTATAAAAAATGACTCTATATATATGGATGATTCTACTTCAAAATAATCCACACCGATTTCAATCATTCACACATCAATCCACACCGATTCTACTTCAAAATATATGGATGATTCTACTTCATCCCCACCATCTTCCCCACCGTCATCAACACATTCTTCCTCATCCTCAGACGGCTACAATAGACGTCGAGCTGAAAGGATTCAATTAATAAATTTACTGAGTACTCGACTATTACAAATACAAGCACAAAATACTCCCCATCAAAACCAACCACCACTTCGAAAACGAAGGAAATTCATTGAAAGAAACCAAGAAGATGGTCATCGTAGACTCTACAACGACTACTGATAAGTGTGGTTTGTAGTGTTTATTTCTCGTGTTTGGTCCCGTTTTCTCTTGTGGAATCGCTCTTTAGAGCGGTTTCGAGGCTACTTACACTTCTTCTAGCTTGTTTTAGGTTCCTAAGGCCTATCTTGAAGAAATAGAACTATTCTGACTCGTTTCCGACGCATATGGAGCCAATGAAGAGAAGCAACGATGATTCGGTGACTTAGACTCGATCCCGAGTTCCATGGAGCCCACTTGATGATATACCGGGCATCGAGCATCGATAAGAAGCCTAGGAAGAGCAAATAAGGACCCATCACGGCCGGGAAGGACCCATCTCGACCGGGACGAGAAGACAAGAAGAGACGGCTTCCTGTGGGGCCATCCCGGCCGGGAGCATCACCTTCCCGACCGGGACCACCCTCTTCCCGACCGGACCACCCTCTTCCCGACCGGGATCATCCCCTTCCCGGCCGGGAAGGACCCACCTGCACCCGTCTTCATTTGTTTCGCCTCCCTTATTCATACAACCCTATATAGACCCCCCTCTTGTATTGTTTTAAACACCCTACATCAAATAAAACCCTAGATAGAGAACTCTTATCATTAGCTTAGGTTTTCATTACTCTTTCCTAAATCTTTTGTTAATCTTAGCTTAATCTTAGCAATTACTCTTGTATTATTGGATTTCTTAAAGACTCTACCAATCTTGACAACATTGGTAGAGGTTTTGGGTTTTCTTTATCTACAAGTCTTAATCTTTTCATCTCCTTGTTAGTTCGGTATAATCTTTCTCTTCTATTTTATTTTAATCTTTGATTGTTAGTAAAGTTTCATTCTTTATTTCTTGTTTATTGTTCATACTAGCTTCATCTTCATTATGAATGTTCTTGTTTTTATGTTAGTTTCTTTAGTTAATGTTAGTTTCAACTTAAACATGTGTGAGTAGATTATTGTCGGGGTGTAATCAAGTCACCAAGGGCCGAGACGAGAAAAGATATGGATGGGGAAAGAAATAAAAAGAAGAAAATAAAAGGAAATGGGAGGGGAGGGCCAGGTGTAATCAAGTCACCTAGCCCCGATTCCGCCCGATTCCGACTAAATTCTACCAAAAGGAATAAAAATAAGGAAAAAGAGAAAAGAACTTGTCAAATTGGATTTTTCAAATAATTCTCGATGTAATCACGTCATCGAGAATCGGGAGCAATAACCACAAAGGCCCCGAGGGACACCATGACAACAAAAGCATAAAAGGAAGGGGAACATACAAAGAGAGACTAGCAATAAAAGACGGAAAAGAAAGGAGAGTCGCCTACCAAATAGTTAGCAACTCAATCATCTCCATCGTCTGAACGATCGTTATTGGCACCTTGCTTGTCTTCATCATCGTTATTCCACTTCTTCCTAAGTGATGAGAAGATGAGATGAAGGTGTATAATTGAGGCGTAGGGATGAAATGATAGAGGCAAAGGTGAGTAGGAGGGTTGCAGGACCCTTCCCGGTCGTGACAACACCCATCACGGTCGGGAGGAGTCCTTCCCGATCGGGAAGACAGTGATCCCGGCCGGGATGGCCCGTCAGTGGCTCCTGATTTGTTGCTCACTTTGTCTCGGCCGTGACCAAGTTCATCATGGTCGGGATTGGCACCCGTCCCTAGCCTTGAAGCCTTCATTCAATACTAGCATACCGAACCTTCCACCCAAATGACAAGTACTACCTCGGGATCCAAGATCCCGTCCCCAAAGGCTTGTACCAAGCTCAAAAACCGACTTCCTCCACCAAGCTTCAAAGCTTCTATCATCCATAACCCTTTCTAGTTCTTCATCTTCACTTCAAACCTATCAAGTAAGCTCAAAAACTTCCATCAAGACTCACTCCCTCACATCACTCAAGAAAATTCCAAATGACAAGAACTTGACAAAACATACAAAGCCTAGAAACAAATAAATCACACAAATACAAACACAAAAGCTCAACAGAAGAGGAAAGAGGAATATACAACATGACGGTTCTTGAGGAACTTCGTCAAACCGAGGATGGTGGACTCTTCATTCTTATTCATAACCCTCAAGGGCTCGGAGGAGCAAGTCAAAGGCACGAGCCACATCATTATGAGGGCTCATTGAGTACCCCCTCCAAAGCCTCCAAGTCGGAAGCGAGAAGTAGTCATCCAAAGACCCATTATCATGTTTCATGTGGTCTCCAGGGTCTTTCCAACCTACAAGCTTTAATGACCTCTTCTTCCCTAAGCACCATCTCCTAGCACAACCAAAGCTCGAATTTCTAGCACAAGAGTCAAACGGGTGTTTAATCCTCTTATTTTCATCCACCATTCCCAAGTCATCAACAAGTTCCGGCCCAATATCTCCAAATCCTAAAACATCGTTCTTCCCCGCATCAACAATAAGAAGACATATAAAACTCATACAAGCGGTTTCAATCTCTTCTAAACCAAGATCCAAATTACACACAAGGGGTTCACAATATTTTATTGGATTTTCACATATGGGCGACTTGATTTCATCATCATATCCCATGACTTCACAACTCCTACCACCTCATTCAACTCATCCCAAAGATTTTCTTTCCCAACTTCTTCTTCCTCAATAATAGGCTCATTAGAAGCGGCATGGAGGTCAAAATAAGGGAAAGTGAAGGGGATTGAAAGTTCAACAAGAATGGAGAGGATAGACTCTTGAATTTCCTCTATTTTATCGGTTTTTTCATCGCTCAAATTAACCTTGAGTCCGTTGTGTCCGGTTTCAACAAGGTCAATGGCAACTTCATTTTCTTCCTGAGGAAAGACAAGATGAGACCCTATTGTGTTCTCATCAATGAAACTCTTCAAATTCCCACCAATATAATTCTTCACCAACAATGCCTTCATCAAGGATTATTTCCTCATTCGTCTCATCTTGGGTAGACAATTGAGGTTCTTCATAGCAAGTCTCGCTTGTCAAAGGGATTTCTTTAGCGGCTTCATTATTGGGTTGTTCCCCTTCCCCAAATGAACATCCTTCATCAAGTTGTGAAGTTCGAGTTAAAAGCATTAAGGTTTTAGCCGCTATAGCATTTAATCTAGCTTTACATGCCTCGTTTTCCCTTTGATATTGGGCCATGATTTCATATTGTTCCTTTTGCATTTGGATGGCCATTTCTTGTTGACTCTTTTGCATTTGAAGAATCGATTGATATAATTCCAAGTTGGGCATTTGGTGGTCATTGGGGTTTTGGAATGTTCCTTGAAAACCTTGATGATGCCCAAGAGGTGGGGCATCATATTGTTGGTAATGAGGTTGAGATGATTGGTAGTATTGTGGGTTATGGGGCTCATAATGTGGTTGAGGGGAAGGGTAATGTGGTGGGTTTTGGGGAGATTGGCTTCCATGTGAAGAAACATGATGAAACATGGTGGGTTCACAATGATAACTTGAGTAATAACCACCATGATCGTAGGATTGATAAGCATTCCTTTGTTGGAAGCTGTTTTCATGTCCTTGAAATTGTACCCACTGGTTTCTTGATTACCCCATAAAGCTTGATAGTTGTTAGGAGACGTCATGGCATAGCTTCGATTCATAGAGAGAGACGAGAAATTTATGGTGGCCTCCATAGGTGGGGAGTTTAGATCAATCCCCAAGTTTTGCTCGAAATCTTGGCTTGTACATACCCAGTTGGGAACTTCTCAATCTAGCAACCGTCCGTTGATGCAGGTTTCGAAAAAAACCTTGCCGGCTCTGAGTTGTAAAGAAGAGGATGGTCACCACCTCTAGTTATAAACTGTAGACTAGAAGCAAACGTGAGAAGTCTAGTGCTTTTTTGGCACTAGACAAGAAAGAAATAAACTTCACACACACACAAGAAGCAAAGGAAAACAAAGAAGAACACAAAAACAAAGACAAAGTCAAGTAAATAGGCAAACAAAGTCTAAACTAGCACCATCCCCGGCAACGGTGCCAAATTGATGGAAGGATTTGTCGTCTATCCTACCGATCAAATAAACCAACTAATCCTAAGCTAGGTAGCTAGGGTAAGTCGGGTCGATCCACGGAGACGGTAGGGGTTTGACTGGAGTTCACCTAAGGACTAGACTACGTCAACAAAGCTAAACAACTAAAACAATGAAGGGGGATAAAACTATGACTAAGAATAAACTAAGTATAACAACTAAAGCTAAAAGATTCAACTAACTAGAGGAATAATAGCTAAGATGAAGAAGAAATCAATAAGGAAAGAACTAGGATTAGGTTGGGTTCAAGGGTGATGAGATGATCAAGGGAGAGCAAAGGTAAAGGAGGTAGTCAAGCTATCTAGGCATAATCCGGGCTCTCTCTCCAAAACCGTCCTAGAGGTTCTCCGCTCTCGCGCAAGAACCCATCCTAGCAACATACAAGGTCACAAGAAGAAGGCAAGAAAACATGCATTTGCAACTACAAGTCATTCAAGCAATTCATCAAACATGATCTATGCATACAACTAAGGAGCGACCAAAACTTCCACCAACAATCTACACAAACCCTTAATCACCCATTGAAGACACCCAATCCCCCTACTAATCTTAGCAAAGAAATCTACTCACTCATGTTCAAGATAGTAAACCCAACAACCACAATGAAACAAGCATAAACATGAACATTCATAATGGAATATTGAAGATTACTAAGCATAAACACAAATGAAAACTAAGTAGAAGAGATTAGGAAGAAGAAGAATTATACCAAAACCAAAGGATGAACAAAAGATTGAATCTTTGCATAAATAAACCCAAAGGAAGATCTCTAATGTTGTCAATAGTGTAGATCAACCCAAAAAGTCTTCAATAATACAAAGATGAAACAAGGTTTAAACTAAGATTAAGGAGTAATTAAGGAGGGATTAAGCTAATCTACACTAATCTAAGCTAATCTAACCTAAAGTATGTCTAGGGTTTCGTGGATGTCCCAAAACAATACAAGAGGGGGTATATATAGGGTTCCATAAGTAAGGGAGGCGAAAGAATGAAGCGGCGGGTGATTTGGGTCCTTCCCGGCCGGGAAGGAGGTGATCCCGGTCGGGAAGGGGCCCATCCCGTTTGGGAAGGTGATGGTCCCGGCCGGGAACACCCTCTAGAAGGTCGCTTCTTCTCGTCTTCTCATCCCGGCCGTGATGGGTCGTTATTTGTTCTTCCTAGGCTTCTTATCGATGCTCGGTGCTCGAGATATCATCAAGTGGGCTCCATGGGACTCAGGATCAATTCTAAGTCACTGAATCATCGTCGCTTCTCTTCATTGGCTCCATATGCATCAGAAACGAGTCGAAATCGTTCCATTTCTCCAAGATAGGCCTTAGGAACCCAAAACAAGCTAGAAGAAGCGTAAGTAGCCTCGGAACCACTCTAAAGAGCGATTCCACAAGAGAAAACGGGACTAAACACGAGAAATAAGCCCTACAAAACACACTTATCAGTAAACCTTAGTCTAGACCATTTTCCGTCTCCGTGGATCGACCCGACTTCCCTAGCTACCTTGTTAGTAATAGTTGGTTTACTTGATCGGTAGGATAGACAAGAAGTCCTACCATCAATTTGGCACCGTTGTCGGGGACGGTGCATGTTTAGACTTTGTTTGCTTATTTGCTTGACTTAGTTACCGTTTTGTGTTCTTCTTTTATCCTTTTTGCATATTTTGTTGTTTTTGTCCTTGTTTTTATTGTGTGTTCTTCTTTCTTTGTCTTTTGTGGTGTTTGTTTATTGTCTCTACCTAGTGCCCATAAAGCACTAGGTGTTCTCACGTTTGTTCCAAGTGTGTAGTGCATGCCTAGGAGGGGAGACGACTTCTTTCTCTTCAATCCAGAGCCGGAAAGACTCTTTAGAGCCTTTCGCCAACGGACAATTGCTAGAGTTAGAAATTCCCAACCGGGTACAAGCAACAACATTGAAGAACAAACTTAAGGATTTGACTTAAACGAAGCATCTCGAGAGACCACCAAAGGGACCTTCTTGAATCCCTTTGGTACATCTAGTCACTCTTTTCCACCTAGTTCTCCTTCAACATCTATATCAACATCATCTACGCCGTCATCTCCCGTACATCCAAACATGTCTAAGTTCTCATCTCACTCCACTTTCACCGAGGATGTCCTGCCGGGACCGAGCACTCTATCGGCCGCTTATGCCGGAAATTTTGTGGCCAAGACACAATTCATTCAACTTGTGGAGCGAAATCAATTTAGTGGTTTGCCTACCGAAGACCCGCACCAACATATGGAAACTTTCTCCGATTATTGTGATGCTATTTCTCAAACCGGGATTACTCAAGATCAAATTCGATGCGTTCTTTTCCTGTTCTCTCTTATTGGAAAAGCTAAAAAATGGATCAAGAGTCTCGATAGGGCGACCATGGGGATCGATACTTGGAAGAAGCTTGCATTGGCGTTCTATCAAAAGTTTTACCCTCCCGAGAAGACAAACTTGCTAAGAGCCTCCATCACCGATTTTCAACAACGGGATGAGGAGAGTCTTTATGAACCATGGGAGAGGTTTAAAGCTTTGGTTAGATCTTGCCCCCACCATAGGCTTTCTCAATGGTTTTTGGTCCAACAATTTTGGAATGGGTTGTATGAAGATTCAAGGGTCATACTCAACATGTGTAACACCTGCTATTTTTCCTAAGCATTTTTATTCTATCCGTTAGGACTTCGTCTTAACTCTGTCGCTTTTGGCCTCATATTTTATCATTTTACTAAGCTCTATTTTAATTTTTGAGTTTAATAATTTTTATTTTTAATTTCAAAGATTTAAATTCTTTTTAAATCCATTTATTTGGTTTCTTCGTAAACTAATTAATTTTCCCGCAAGGAATTCTATTTCTCTTCGAATTGACATTTTTAAGCTTGGATTTAAGTTATTCCTTTTCCTAAAAATGTTTGGATACGTTTCTATAGTGTTTCTAACTAGTAAATATTTTTATTTACAAAAATTAGTTGTTAATGATTTTTATTACGAAGCTTCGCGAATAATTATTTTCTTACGCGAGGTTTACTCGAATTACTTTGAAATGTCTTTAACTATTTTACGATTATACTTTTTATCAACTTATAAACTATTTGAGACCATTTACTCACATTTTGGACCAACTAAGCCCTTGGTCACAAGTTTTATTACGTTTTATTTAAACGTTTCATTTTATCACGTTAAAACGTAAACATAAGATAAATTATTTTCATTCATTGTAGCATTAGTATCAAGACTTTTCATACTCCTTCATCAACCCTTTTGGCCGGCCAAATCATGTGGATGTCACATAGTTTTCATCAACCATTTATTCCCATTTATATTTTTTGAAACCATCTATTTCCATACTACACCTTATTCATTCATCAAGTAAAAAAAATCTATCATCACCTTCTCTTGGCCGTGGCACTCTCTCTCCATCCTAGGATTATTTTGCTTCAATTCTAGTCTTAATCGACTCAAATTCATCGTCAAATAATCCTCTTTCCGTTCTCTTCGTTAAGGTATTAATCCACGTCGTTTTCGATCAATTTTCACCTTGATTTTTATTAGTTTTCTCATGGTATTTATTCTGCCATGAATTCTGTGTTTGGTAGGATTTTTGGACGATCCCGAAGCTGACGAATATATTATCGACTCAGACTTGGAGTAGAGGTAACGTCGATGTTACTCGGTATTTCAAGATTTTAATTGAGTATTTGCATGTATATAATTTTATGTTTTATTTTGGCAATATATGTATGTCACGGATTCTGGAAAATTTTTAAAGTAGAAAATTTGCATGTTTCGATATTTTTATCGCTTTTACGAGATTAACGATTAAATTGTTATATTAATTTGTAAAATCGTAATAATCGGCCTAAACATGTAATATATGTTTATATTCTGGAAAAATGTTGTTTTTGATGATTTTTAATAATTTAGTATTTTTCTGATATTTTTGATATCGATTATTGAATTATTACCGTTTTCAGACAAAAACGATTAAAAGCCGATTTTTAGTTCTAGTACTTGAACATTTTATTTTAATCTGATTTTTGACGTGGTGAAACTTTCTAGTGAAATAGAATTTTCTGAATTGTTTCATAATTTTTCGGAATTGTTAAGTGGATGAATTAATTAATCACTTTAAATCATCGTTTATCGTTAAAACCGTGTTTGTTGTTTAAATTCTCGATTTCTGGTATTTGGTTTAAATCTGGAAAAAATTATGATTCTGATGATTTCATATTAAAAAGTAATTTTATGATTTTTAGTGCCTTAATAAAATGTTAGGAACGATAAATTTTATTAAGGGAATCGTTAATTGTGAAAACGGGTTTTAAAGACGGTTTTGACGGGATTTATTAAATCTGGAATTTTTTGGAAATCTGTAAAAATGGTAGATTCTGGAAAATCATGATTTTTAGGTTTTAATAGTAAGTTTTAGATATTAATACTTAAATCGTTTTGTAATTACTATTTTTATTAATCGTTATTGTCGAGATTGGACGATTAACGAGAAAATGGTTTAAAAACCGAGTTTTAGAATTCTGGAAATTTTCTTTTCTGGACAGAATGTCCATAAATATAATTTAACTATTTTACATAATTTTTGTACTATTTATTATAGTCTTTAAATAATAAATATTGATTTTCGGACAAATTGTGATTTATCATTAAAATGCTTCGTCTTACCTAAAAGAATTATTTTTCCAGCAATTTTAAAAGTATTTAAATCTGAAACTTTAAGAGTTAAATCATCCCTTAACATACTCTAAATATATTTGTTGGTTTGATTAAATAAAGACGTTCAAATATTTAATTTGATGTTTGCCGTAAAATCCTATGTATAATTGTATTTGTCGAAACTAATAATAATTAGGGAATTTTAGCTTTTTAACTTTTGAAAACGCCCTAATTAGTAATATTAAAATCTTTAAGACATTTTTAATCATTTTATAACACTTATACGATATTTTAATAATTTCATAAAATCCAATGATCTTACTTTAATCATTAATATCGTTAAGGCCGAAAGTATTAGTTTTATAAATCTATATTGTTTACTAAAATGTGGTATTAGTATGAACTAATATTTTCACTATTTTGATATAATGCTATTTTTAGTAAAGTTTCTAAAAATAGCAGTTTCCTAAAATAGAAAGTTTCCTCTTTTAGAATGTAAATGTTTACTTCTTTTATCCTCTTATAATTTATAATGATTACATCTTTTATATATCGATAATGGCTTGCTTTGGAGTTATGGAATAATGACAAGTGTGGGTTTAGAGTAATATAGTCTGGGATGTACGTTTTGCCATCAACTATAAAGCTGGTGTGTCTATGTTGAGACACATTGGTCGTTGAACTGAGCATGGTTTGTGTTCAGGAGGGTGTATGCTTACCTTAAACTTAGATATCGCATCGTGCAAGTCGCGTCGGGTTGAACTGGGTATGGTTTGTATCCAGGAGGGTGTGCACTACTTAAGCCAGGACCTCGCTGAACGCAGTCCTGTTATGGTTGAGTTGTCTGGTTAGAGACCAAAGTCTAATTTGTTTTGACTAAGTTCTCGAAACTAGTTTTTAGTATTATCCTAGTGAAAGTCTAGATTCTACATTAATCCTATCCATAACGCCATTTTGATTATTATATGTATTATCGATATAAATTTGTTTGCAGGTTGACAAATATTTTTATGTTTCTTCGGAAACCCTTTTGATTAATTTGTTTTACGCTAAAGCTTATTTTAATATGTTGTTTTACTGTTTTCCATTTTTACTATTTTTCCTATAGTAGTAATTACTGTTTTAAAATCATGTTATACGGCTGGGAGAACGTTGACGTTGCTCCCCACTGATTGTGGCTGTTATGTTTTAACATGGCAGGTATACGTGTTTATTTTCCGGTGGGTGTGGGCTAGCGAGCAGTCTTGGATCCTGCTGATCTTTTTAATAATCATGTCTTGAGGATTGTTTAACCTCTTTATGGATTGTTTTAAATTTTAGCCATTTTTATGTATGGCGCATGTTTGACTTTACCAATTTAATTTATTAAGACATAGTTCTGTGTGTTTTAATCCCAACTCTACAGTGTTTCCGCCACTGTATCGCGCTAGATTTTTTAGGGGATTACAACATGGGTTCCAATGGAAGATTTACCGAGGTAGATGATGACCAAACTTGGTCTAGAATCGAAGAAATTGCGGTTCAAAATTCTCAATATTCTAGGCCTGGGAAGGCGAATAGAGGGGGAAGGCATGAGATTGATGCAATTACCCAACTTAGTGTCAATCTTGGAGCACAATTGAAGACCCACATGGATACCATCGATAAGAAGCTCCAAAGTCACTTTAATCAAGGTCAAAGCACAAGTTCTTCCCACCAACAATCAATCCATCAAATTAATGCTATGAGAGTGGTTTCTCCTACCTCTTATTATGGGATATGTGAGATTTGTGGGATATATGGACATGAGCCTCAACATTGTCGAAGTAGCATTGAGCAAGTGAATGCTTTTCAAGCATACAAGCAAGGTACCCCATACTCTACTTAGCTTACAAGGCTCAAAATGTGTCAAATCCTCATATGTTCCAAGCTTCCCAACAACAACACCGTCTACCATATGTTGCTCCTCCCTTAAGGGACAACCAAGGCTACCAAGGTTATGAAGGCAATCAAAGGCCTATTATAGACTTATTTATAAAGTCTGGAAAATCCGAGTTGTTGCATTAATAGTATGAGATCCACAAAAACTGATTTCATCCGGTCATTTAAGAAGCAATTTCATTCGCGTATAATATGTCTCATACATGGTTTTATTCCTATATTAATTAAAGTTGGTTTTATTTATGGAATACCACCCAAAGTTGTTATTATTCCTGTTAAATAACCCTATTTTTTTATACAAATCTAATATCGCTTGATTCTTAGGTGTAGATGGATTATTTTTTTCCTATACAAAGTTTTGTATTATTTATTTAAATTAAAAATAGATATTAAAAGTGTTAATATCGCTTAATTTAATATACTTTTTCTATTCCTGTTAAGGTTGAATAGTTATTTACTTTTTCCATCGAGTGTTTTAAAAAAGTTGGATTCTCTCACGTCGCTCGAAAAAAGTTTCAAATATATATTTATATATGATTTCATCACCTCACTATAATTTTTCAATGTGGGACGATTTTAAGTTTGTAGTCTTACGGAGTATATATTAAAAGCTTTTTTAAAACTCAAAAGTTTTTTGTTGATATCTAAAACCGAATGATTATTAATACTCCATCACCCATCATAATTTTTTGATGTGGGATAATTTAAAGAAATTTCATAGTCGATATTTAAAACCGAATGATTAATCTTATTGATAATATAAAATTTATCACCTCATCATAATCATAATTTTTTTTTGATATAGGATAATACTTGAGGTTTATAGTCTTAAGAACTCTTTTGAGATTCAGAAGACTTTTGGTAGATATCGAAGAACTAATGATTACTCTTATTTATGATATAGAATTTCATCATCATATTATAATTTATCGATGTGGGATAATTTTACAACGTTATATGTAATAAATTCATCACATAATGTGAAACAAATAATGTGAAATTTATACTTTAATGAAAGCATTTTTTAACACGAATCTAATTATTTCATTTTTATAATTTATTTTACGATAATGTTTTTAAAAAATGAACTCTAAAGTTTTTTACCTAAGAATTGTACAACATCACATTAATATAATAGATAAAATATATATATATATATATATATATATATATATATATATATTATAATAATTAAAAGATTCTCTAATTGATTTTTTTTATGATACTTTCTTAAATTAAGTTTTGATGAAACGAACCAATAAGATCGCTCGAAAAAAGTTTCAAATATATATATAAATTTTTGAAGATAAATCGTTTGTATAATATTTAATATATTTTTTTATTAATTTATTTATATATTTAGGTAAAACCATTTATTTACTGTTTTAATATTAATTTTAGGTAAAACATAATTATAAAATTTCGTTTTAGATACAATTCATAAATGTAAAAAAAAAACAATTAGAGTATACACATATGGAGTATATAACAATCAATTAAGATTTTTTTAAAAATTTCTAAATTATAATTATACTCCCTCTATCCATTTTTAATCTTCCTACTATCCTTTTTGGATTGTCCATCTTTAAACTTCCTACTTACAATATTTCCTCTTTTGGTTGATTTTTGTGGTCCATATCATTTCTGACTACACATTTTCTCTCAACTTTCATTTTCCACCACACACTACACTCCACTCTTAATTTCTGTGCCTACTCCCCCATGAAGTTTAAATTTGGATGGAGGGAGTATTAGTTAACGTTTCTTTTACAATTTAAATAAATCAAAATTATATTAACAATATCATATGATTATTTAAAATAAAACGAAAATGTAAAAGAAACAAAAATACAAAAGTTTCTAAAATTGAGTTCATTAAGTTAAAGTTATAAATTAACTAAACGTATAAAATTACTAACCTAACCCTACACTAACCATCCTAGGTTAAAATAAATAAAACACGCGGCGGCTTCTTATTGGTTGTGTATGAAAAACTCATACACTCTGTGTAAGTGTACCATCTTCCCTGTTAACTTCATTTGTAATTGATCTCTCAATAAATCTAATGAGAGACCGTCTCTCAATTAACAAAGAGAAACATAGTTGGAGTACACATTAGAAGTACAGTTAACGAATAGGTCAATTTGGTTGGATAATTGTATCATTGTCTGAAAATTGTTTATATGAATATATTTAGGTTGAACAGATGGTATCGATAGGCAAGTTCATGGTGAACGAAAGAATAGGCAAGTTCATGGTGAACGAAAGAATAGGCACGACGTTTTCAACGCAAATGTCAGCTCTCCGACAATGTGCACTTACGCTCTTATGAAAAGAGAGTAGAAACAAAATAGTTAAATGCATATCGACAAGACTTGTCTCCGACGAAGAGATATCTCCTACACCTTGTTAATAGAACCCCTACAAACATAACACTGATAATTGTAGTTTGTAGTGCCTAGTTTGTTGTGTATTGGTCCCATTTTCCTTGCGGAATCGCTCCTTGGGAGCGGTTTATGGGCTACTTGTGCTTCCTCTAGTTCGTTTCAGGTTCCCGAGACCATTCATGAAGAATTGGATCCCAAGCCCCGAGAATCGGTGAGAAGCCCATGAGAAGCAAGGAGGGACCATAGAGCTCATATTGGAGGCCTAGAGACCCTTCCCGACCGAGACCAAGTGCCTTCCCGGTCGGGAAAGAGTGCACAAATTAGGGGGCTGCTGTTTTGAGCGTCTTGGCCGAGAAGACTTCCGTCCCGGTCGGGACCATCTCATCCCGGGCGGGACCGTTCCGTCCCGGGCGGGATGAGTGAGCTGTAGCACGCAACTTATTCTTTTCTCCTCCTTCATTCTTGTAACCTTATAAATACTCCTCTCTTGTATTGTTTAAGCATCTTACATTACCCTAGACTATATTAAGCCTCTCTACATTGTTTAAACCCTAGATTTAGTTCTCCTCTCATTAGTTTAATCTTCCTTTAATCTTTAGTTAATCTTTGTAATTAGTCTTGTATTAAGAAGATTCTTGAAGATTATTCCAAGCTTGACAACCTTGGAGTCTTATTTGGGTTTCTTATTAATTCAAGTTCACATCTTTTTCATCCTTTGCTAGTTTGGTATAATCCTCTTCTCCCTTTTACTTTGGTTCTTTGTTTCTTCATCAAGTTTGAATCTTTACATATTGCTTATTGTTATTGTTTGTTCATCATGGATGTTTTGATTATTATGTTGTTTTCTCTTGTTCATGTTAGTTCTATCTTGATAATGAGTGATTAGATTCCTTTTGGGGTTAGTAGGTAGGTGTGGATTATGGGTGATTAGGGTTTGATTAGGGGTAAAGGTGATTTCTTTGTTGCTAGTCACTTATTGGGCACACTATGTGTTTGTTGTATTGCTTGTGTGGGTATTCAATGCTTATTGGGCAAAGTAGTGGTCAATGCTTCTCATACTTGTTCTCTTCTTCTCATTGTGTATTCAATTTGTGGTTGAATGTTTGTGTTTTGAGTAGCATCTTGCATGAATATTCGGGTCTAGTCTTACACACGAGAGTGCGGACTTTGGCTTTGGCGCGAGAGCGCAAACCGACCTTAGTAACTAAGTGGCACCTACACCCTTGATCACCCAATTACCCTACTACACTTAAGAACCCGACCTAACCCTACTCCCTTCCATATTTGATTCATCCTCCTAGTTAGTAATCATTTCCCTTATTCATTGTTTAGTTTGTCTCTAGTTATTTCTTTTAGCCTTGTTATAGTTAGTTCGTTACTAGTCTAGTCTTTACCTCTTCTCCCATCATAGATTGTCAATTATCATTTCTTTGTGTTTGTTTGTGACTTAGCCTTGTTTCTAGGTAGACCTAGTCTAGACACCTACAACCGTCTCCATGGACACGACCCAACTTACCCTAGCTACCGTTAGGTATAGTTGGTATTACTTGAACGGTAGGACCCACGGCAAATCCCTACCATCAATATGGCGCCGTTGCCTGGGACGGTGCATGTTTAGACTTAGTTACCCTTCTTGTGCTCTTTTTCTATCTCTTGTGCATATTGTGTAGTTTTCTTTCTTAGTTTCTTTAGCTTCTTTTTCTCTTTGTCTTGGGTAGTGCTCGTTTATTGTCTTTGCCTAGTGCCCATAAAGTACTAGGTGTTCTCACGTTTTCTCTAGTGTATAGTGTATGCCTAGGAGGGGAGGCGATTTCTTTCTCTTCAATCCAGAGCCGGAAAGACTCTTTAGAGCCTTTCGCCAACGAACGATTGGCCGGGTTAGAATCTCTCAACCAAGTGCTAGCAATACCACCGAAGAACAAGCCCAAGGATCCGACTTTATCGAGCAACCTCAAGGCAATACCGAAGGGATCTTCATAAATCCTTTCGGTACCTCTCAACCTAGTTCTCCATCAACATCTACATCAATACCATCTACACCGTCCTCTCCCGCATATCCAATAATGCATAAGTTCTCTTCGCACTCAACGTTTAGGGAAGATGTCTTGCCCGGTCCAATCGCTTTACCGGAGGCATATACCGGCAATTTTGTGGCTAAAACACAATTCATCCAATTGGTCGAGCGAAGCCAATTTAGTGGGTTACCAACCGAAGATCCTCATCAACACATGGAAACCTTTTCGGATTATTGCGATGCTATCTCACAAACGGGAATAACCCAAGACCAAATCCGGTGGGTGCTATTTCCTTTCTCTTTGATCGGTAAAGCAAAGCAATGGTTCAAAGGGTTAGACAAGGTGACTCTTGGTATTGATACTTGGAAGAAGCTAGCATTGGCTTTTTACCTACAATTCTATCCCCCGGAGAAGACAAATCTATTGAGAGCTTCTATCACGGGATTCCAACAACGTGATGAAGAAAGCCTCTACGAAGCTTGGGAAAGATTCAAAGCCTTGATCCGCTCTTGTCCTCACCACGGTTTATCACAATGGTTTCTTGTTCAACAGTTTTGGAACGGGTTATATGAAGACTCAAGGGCCATACTCAACATGGGATCGAATGGAAGGTTTACCGAGGTGGATGATGACCAAACTTGGTCAAGAATTGAGGAGATGGCGGTCCACAATTCTCAATACTCAAGGCCTAGGAAGGCGAATCGAGGAGGTAGGCACGAGGTCGATGCCATTACACAACTAAGCATTGACCTTGGAGCTCAATTAAAAACTCACATGGAGACCATTGACAAGAAGCTCCAAAGCCACCTCAATCAAGTTCAAAGCACTAGTTCCTCCAACCAACACTCGATTTATGAAGTTAATGCTTTGGGAGTTGTGTCTTCTACACCTTATTATGGGATGTGCGATACTTGTGGGATAGTTGGACATGAGCCTATACATTGTCGGGGAAGCATTGAGCAAGTGAACGCCTTTCAAGCGTTCAAGCAAGGTGCTCCCTATCCTAATATGTACCAAGCTTCACATCAAGCTTCTCAACAACAAGCTCTACAACACCGTCCCTATGTTCCACCTCCCTTAGGGGACAACAATCAAGGATACCAAGGTTATCAAGGCAACCCAAGGCCATTCAATAACTTCAAGCAAAATAACCAAGGTACCTTCAACAACAATCAAGGTTTCCAACAAGGGAATTTCAATCAAGGTGGTTTCCAAGGAAACCAACACAACCAAGGACATCAAAACTACAACCATGCCAACAATCAAGGCCTTAATCAAGGCAACTCTCATGGGTTCCAAGGGAACCATCAACAACAACAAGCAACCCAAGGTAATCGACAAGAAAGCAAGCCAAGGAGTCGGTCTCCTATTCATGATTATGGCATTCCTCTAGCCATCACAAACACTCCTCATAACCAACAATCTCCCCTCGGGATTTCGACATGCAAAAGTCAATGTTGGACATGCAAAGAAGTCAATTGGAGACACAAAGAACCCAACAAGAAATCATTGCTCAACTTCAAAGGGATAACTTGGCAAGAGACGCTCATATGAAGATGCTCGAAACCCAAATAGCTCAACTTGCTTCGTGTAGCTCTTCAAGGCAAAAGGGGCAACTACCTCCTCAAGGTGAAACGGCGAAATTTGAGCATGTGAATGCTATTACCTTGAGAAGTGGTTCATCTTATAACTCCCCCTTACCCCCTAATGAGCACGTACCAATGAAAGAAGTTGTGTCTCCAATACAAGAAGATCCAAGCTTGAGAAATCCAATAGAGAAGCAAGTCTTGTGGGAGATTGAGAAACCCCATGAAGACAAGCTTCCCCCGCTTCAAGGAAAAGACAAGGGTAAAGGGAAAGTGTCATTTGAGAAGTCCACCCCTATTGAGCAAAACAAGGTTCAAATCAAGTTGCCTTTCCCAACAAGGCAAATGAAGACCAAGGTGGATGTCCAATATGACAAGTTCCTCAATATTGTGAAGAAATTGGATGTGAGTGTCCCATTCACTAATCTACTTACCCAAATCCCGGCATATGGAAGATTCATGAAAGAAATCTTGGCTAGGAAGAGATCCGTCGACAAGGAAGAGACCATAGCGTTCACAAGAGTGGTGAGCGAGCTTATTCAAGGTTCTACGCTTCCCAAGTTGAAGGATCTGGGTAGTTTTTCGATCCCGTGCACCATAGGCAACTTCAAGATTGAAAGAGCACTATGTGATTTGGGTGCGAGTGTAAGCATCATTCCCTATTCCATTTGTGAGCGACTTGGGATGAAGAAGCCCAAGAGTACTTCCATTACACTCCAAATTGCCGATAGTTCCCTCAACCGACCTTTGGGGATGTTGGAAGATGTGCCAATAAGAATCGGGAAGTTCTTCATTCCGGTCGACTTCCTTGTACTTGACATGCCGGAAGATGTTATCACTCCCATTATCCTTGGGCGCTCATTTCTACATACCGCCGGTGCTACGATTGATGTGAAGAAAGGTAGGATCACATTTGAGTTAGGCGAAGAAAAACTCATGTTTGACCTCCATGACAACACCTCGCCTACTAATGATGAGTCTTGTAAGATGATCCACACCATGAAAGACATCAATCTAGGGGATGAGTCGGGAAAAAGATTGAAGAACGACTTCTATGAGCTTGAGGATGATGACTCCGAGCTTGAGGCGGATGAATGCCCGCATCATGATTTTGAAGACGAGTGCCAAGACAAGAAGAAAGATGAGCCTCCCTTGGGGCCACATGAGGATAGATGGACGTTTGGTATATACCGAAGAATCAAAAGTACAAGTTCAAGCCATTGAACTTAGTAGATCGGGATGCCCCCGGAACGTCGAGACAAGGTTGTGAAGAGCCTTGTAGTGTGGATGGTTACACCACAAGCTTGATTGAAGACTTTGCGAGAGCCTTCGATTTGTTTCTTCGTGCCCTTGATGGCGATGGAATTGGTTATAGTGTTGTTGAAAAAGAATTGAAGAAGTGCACCATCCTTGGTTTGACGGAGTTCCAAAAGAATCGTCTTATTGTATATATTTCTTTCTTATTCTTTTAGATTTTGTGAAATTCTTGTGAGTTGGAATTCATTTTGATGAACGATGTGAGGGGGGGATTTTGATGAATGTGTTTGAGCTTATTTGATAGGTGAGAAGTGAAGGTGAAGCTTAAAGAGGAGTGGTTATTGATAAAGCTTGGGTCGTGAGCAAGGGAGTCGGTTTTTGAAGCTTTGGACAAGCTTTTGGGAGTTATAGGGGGTTAGAGGACTCTTCCCGACCGAGAAGAGTGCATCCCGACAGGGAAGGATGAACCATCCCGACCGGGAAGGATGTCATCCCAATCGGGATGAGTGTGCCAAAAATTGGGTTCTCTGGAGTGTCATCCCGACCGGGACGGGAGCTTCCCGACTGGGACGGGTGTGTCATCCCGACCGGGACCATCCATTCCGACCGGGATGATGCCATGCTCCTCCTTTGGCCTCTTCTTTGTCATGTGACCTCACCCTACCACTTTATACCCCCTCCCAACCTCCCTACCTACCCTTGCACCTATCATATGACCCCTATACTTCATATACACACATTCACCTCATTTTCTCTTCACTTTACACCGAATTTCACATCAAATCCTACCTCCTTATACCTTTGTGCTCCAACCATGTAATCATATCGTGAATGGAGAGGAATAGCAATGACGACGACTAGCTACGTGCCGATATCGACCTATGAGACGATGGAGTGAGTGAGTTGCTACCCGCATGGTACGGCAACTATCCTTTCTTTTCCGTCTTTTGTTGTTTGTCTTCTTTTGTTAATTTCCCTTCCCCTTATCATTTGTGTCATGGTGGCCCTCGGGGCCTTGGTAATTGTTGCTCCCGACTCTCGATGACGTGACTACATCGAGAGCCATTTCAAAATCCCAATTTACAAGATTTCTACCCTTTTTGTAGGATTTAGTCGGATTTGGGCGGAATCCGGGCTAGGTGACTTGATTACACCGCTAGGTGACTTGATTACACCTAGTCCTCCCCTCCCATTTCCTTTTATTTCTTTCTTTTTTTTATTTATTTCTTCCCCCATCCATATCTTTTCTTGTCTCGGCCCATGGTGACTTGACTACACCCCGGCCGAACACATTCTACCCTTTTCTTCGCTTCATTTTTATTCCTTAGCTTTATTTTCGTAGTTTTTTTTCTATTCTTTTTGGTGTCTCCACACACTACAATCGAGCATGAGGACATTGCTCGGTTTAAGTGTGGGGGAGCGATATTCTATCGTAGTTAGTTTTATTTTCGTAGTTTTTTCGAAAAATCTTTAAAAACCCTAAAAATTTGAAAAAAATTCACAAAAATCAAAAAGATTTTCTTTTGTGTCTTTCTCTTTTTGTGTCGTGGTGTCGTACTTTTGTTGTGTTGTGTGTGTTTGCCTCCCTTTTTCCTTGTAGGTCGCCTAATCACCGTTGACTTTGGAAGGCTTTTGAGACATCCGGTAACGCCTTTCTATCCCTTTTTCCTCTTTATCTCTTGTGGAGTGTGGAGGAGATTTGTGATGATGTGTGCTCGGGTGGAGCTTTGTGAAGATTTGTGGTTGATTGGTTGCTTATTTAGAAATTTGGGGTGGTGTTTGTTTTCTTTACGTGTTTGTTTTGTTTTGTCTTGTTTTGTTGCCTTTGCCTCTTTTTCTTTCGTTTTTGACGTGTCTTTGTTTTGTGGTGTGTACTTATGTCTAGTGTGTAAACGGTTTTCGAAAACCCGGTTTTGAGGCTAGTGTGTAAGTGTTTACTTTCCCTTTCTAGTAGTATGAATCGAGTCTTGGACTTTAGTCTAGTAGAATGACCCTAAATCAATGATTTCGTTGGTTTCTTACCTTGAGTCCACCTAGCTTACTAGGGATTTACTACGGGATTTTCATTTTGACCATTATGACCACCCATGGTGTGAAAAGGCCTTGGTTGCCGAGTCCCGTCCGTTAGGTGACCTTGTTTGAAATTGTTTGATTAGTCCAAGTTTTTCCCCTTTTTGTGGGTTTGAAGGGAAGGGCCCGTCCCGACTTACCCATTTCCCCTACCATCTACACATTTTCCACAAAATAAAATTGCAATTTGTTGAAATCTCTCTTTCTTAGTTGCAAAAAGAAATTTCTACAACTCAAATCAAGCCAAAAGGGAAAAGAGAAGAAAATGAAAGAAAATGAAAGAAAGAAAAGATTGAAGAAAAAGAAAAGGCACAAAAAGCCAAAAAGAAAATACAAAAGATGAAAAAGAAATGGCATAGCAACACACAAAAAGCAAAAATGCAAAAGAAAGAAAAATGCCAAAAGAAAACCGTCTCACAAAAAAAGATTCTCACCCGCTCAAAATAAGCCTTTTTCCGATCGTTACCGTGAAGAGCCTACCAAAGGAACGAGTCCCTAGGAAGGATGATAGCGGTAATGGTCGGTCTTCCCTCATTTTGCAATCATATTCACCTTTTTACTTGGACTAGTTGGGCGATTTTGGGCATGGGACGACCCTCTTGGCACATCGCTAAAGGGGGCAGGGTCTCACTTACCTACAGTGTCGACTAACATCGTGGTTCATCCTTTTTCCATCCCGCCGATCGTCCCGTAGTACGTTCTTAGAAGGTTAAGAGGACCTAGCTAGGTAAGTTATCAACGTTTTTATTGCTTTGTTGTCATGCTATTAGGGTTTAGTTCATTTCGATTTGTGTTATTAGCTTGGGAACGTTGTCACTTGCCTTGAGTCCTAAAGCGGTGCTTCTTTCACCGCTTTTTAGAGGGAAGCGGTATTTGTTTCTTTTTGGGTGCAACCTTTTGTTTGTCTGTTTGTATGTTTGTTTGTTTATGTGTTTTTGTGTCCGGTTGCATCCACGGTTTTGTCGCAAGACCTCACTTGACTTGTGGAGAGCACTTGCCCTCTAGGTGTTCTCGCGTGAGTTGAAAGGGCGTAGGGTGCGCTAATACTCGCTCGGCTAGTTTAGTAGTTAGTTTGTGCTTACTCGAGGGCGAGTAAGGGTTAAGTGTGGGGGAGTTGATAAGTGTAGTTTGTAGTGTCTAGTTTGTTGTGTATTGGTCCCATTTTCCTTGCGGAATCGCTCCTTGGGAGCGGTTTATGGGCTACTTATGCTTCCTCTAGTTCGTTTCAGGTTCCCGAGACCATTCATGAAGAATTGGAACGATTCCGACTCGTTTCATACACTTTTTGGAGCCAACGAAGTGAAGGAACGATCACTCGATGCCTTGGATTCGATCCCGAGACCTTGGGACCCATTTCCGAGCCCCTTAGACTCGATCCCGAGCCCCGAGAATCGGTGAGAAGCCCATGAGAAGCAAGGAGGGACCATAGAGCTCATATTGGAGGCCTGGAGACCCTTCCCGACCGAGACCAAGTTCCCGGTCGGGAAGGAGTGCACAAATTAGGGGGCTGCTGTTTTGAGCGTCTCGGCCGAGAAGACTTCCGTCCCGGTCGGGACCATCTCGTCCCGGGCGGGATGAGTGAGCTGTAGCATGCAACTTATTCTTTTCTCCTCCTTCATTCTTGTAACCTTATAAATACTCCTCTCTTGTATTGTTTAAGCATCTTACATTACCCTAGACTATCTTAAGCCTCTCTACATTGTTTAAACCCTAGATTTAGTTCTCCTCTCATTAGTTTAATCTTCCTTTAATCTTTAGTTAATCTTTGTAATTAGTCTTGTATTAAGAAGATTCTTGAAGATTATTCCAAGCTTGACAACCTTGGAGTCTTATTTGGGTTTCTTATTAATTCAAGTTCACATCTTTTTCATCCTTTGCTAGTTTGGTATAATCCTCTTCTCCCTTTTACTTTGGTTCTTTGTTTCTTCATCAAGTTTGAATCTTTACATATTGCTTATTGTTATTGTTTGTTCATCATGGATGTTTTGATTATTATGTTGTTTTCTCTTGTTCATGTTAGTTCTATCTTGATAATGAGTAATTAGATTCCTTGTGGGGTTAGTAGATAGGTGTGGATTATGGGTGATTAGGGTTTGATTAGGGGTAAAGGTGATTCCTTTGTTGCTAGTCACTTATTGGGCACACTATGTGTTTGTTGTATTGCTTGTGTGGGTAGTAGTGGCCAATGCTTCTCACACTTGTTCTCTTCTTCTCATTGTGTATTCAATTTGTGGTTGAATGTTTGTGTTTTGAGTAGCATCTTGCATGAATATTCGGGTCTAGTCTTAGACACGAGAGTGCGGACTTTGGCTTTGGCGCGAGAGTGCAAACCGACCTTAGTAACTAAGTGGCACCTACACCCTTGATCACCCAATTACCCTACTACACTTAAGAACCCGACCTAACCCTACTCCCTTCCATATTTGATTCATCCTCCTAGTTAGTAATCATTTCCCTTATTCATTGTTTAGTTTGTCTCTAGTTATTTCTTTTAGCCTTGTTATAGTTAGTTCGTTACTAGTCTAGTCTTTACCTCTTCTCCCATCATAGATTGTCAACTATCATTTCTTTGTGTTTGTTTGTGACTTAGCCTTGTTTCTAGGTAGACCTAGTCTAGACACCTACAACTGTCTCCGTGGACACGACCGGACTTACCCTAGCTACCGTTAGGTATAGTTGGTATTACTTGATCGGTAGGACCCACGGCAAATCCTACCATCAAACACCAATAGACCAAAAGGATGAACATGCTGAGAGTTGGGATAGGGACCTATCCCCGACCAAACCTCGAGCAACAGTCACCATAATAAAAGACAAATCTATGGTCAGGTCAAACTGCACCGATCGAGCGCAAAGTAGATAAAACTGCTTCACAGAGTTCGTTATTGTGGCATCTTATTTATCAATCAAGTAGGTAGAGGTTAATAAGCATTCACCCCAAAACTTTATAAGAATGTTAAAGATTAGAACATGATAGCCTTAGTAGTTCTAAACAAATGTCTGTGTTCCTTTCTACCTTACCATTTTGCTGAGGTCTATCAACAATGGATCTGTGATGCACTATGTCTTTTTCATTTTGTGATGGTCCCGGCCGGGAACACCCTCCAGAAGGTCGCATCTTCTCGTCTTCTCATCCCGACCGTGATGGGTCCTTCCCGGCCGTGATGGGTTCTTATTTTCTCTTCCTAGGCTTCTTATCGATGCTCGGTGCTCGGGATATCATCAAGTGGGCTCCATGGGTCTTGGGATCGAGTCTAAGTCACCGAATCATCGTCGCTTCTCTTCATTGGCTCCATATGCGTCGGAAACGAGTCGGAATCGTTCCATTTCTCCAAGATAGGCCTTAGGAACCTAAAACAAGCTAGAAGAAGCGTAAGTAGCCTCAGAACCGCTCTAAAGAGCGATTCCACAAGAGAAAACGGGACCAAACACGAGAAATAAGCACTACAAAACACACTTATCAACTCCCCCACACTTAACCCTTACTCGCCCTCGAGTAAGCACGAACTAACTACTAAACTAATAAAAACTAAATTACTAGCCGAGCGGGTATTAGCGCACCCTACGCCCTTTCAACTCACGCGAGAACACTTAGAGGAAAAGTGCTCTCCGCAAGGCAAGTGAGGTCTTGCAATAAAACTGTGGATAGAACCGAACTCGAAAACACACAAACAAGCAAACATACAAACAAACAAACAATTGGTTGCATCCAAGAAGAAACAAATAACGCTTCCCTCAACAAAGTGGTGAAAGAAACACCAGTTTAGAACTCAAGCCAAGTGACAACGTTCCCAAGCTAGTAATACAAACCGAAATGGACAAAATCCTAATAGTATGACAACAAAACAACAAAAAACGTTGGTAACTTACCTAGGTCCTCTTAACCTTCAAAGAACGTACTACGGGACGATAAGCGGGATGGAAAAAGGATGAACCACAGAGTTAGTCGACACTGTAATTAAAGTGAAGCCTCGCCCCCTTTAGCGATAAACCAAGAGGGTCGTCCCGTGCTCAAAAGTAGCCTAACTAGTCCAAGTAAAAAGGTGGATATTGGTTGCAAAATGAGGGAAGACCGACCATTACCGCTATCATCCTTCCTAGGGACTCGGTCCTTTGGTAGGCTCTTCACGATAACAATCGGTAAAAGGATTATTTTTTTAGGGGTAAGGTTTTTTTGTGAAATTTTTTTCTTGGCATTTTTCTTTTGTATTTTGCTTTTGATTTGTTATGCCATTTCTTCTTCTTCTTTTCTATTTTTTTTTATTTGTTGTGCCTTTTCTTTTGCTTCTTTCTTTTCTCTCTTTTTTTCTTTCTTTTTACCTTGGTCTGCCCTTTTGGCTAAATTTTGTATTGTAGGCATTCATCACAACCAAGTATAGAAACCTCGACAAAAATGCAACTTATTTGTGGAAATGTGTAGAAGGTAGGGAAATGGGTGTGTCGGGAGCGCGCTTTCCCTTCAAACCCACAAAAAGGTGGAAACTTGGACTAATCAAAACAATTTCGAACATGTTCACCTAAGAGACGGGACTCGGAAACCAAGGCCTTTTCACTCCGTGGGTGGTCAAAATGGCCAAAATGGAAATCCCGAAGTAAATCCCTAGTAGACTAGGTTGACTCAAGGTAAGAAACCAACGAAACTATTGATTTAAAGTCATTCTACTAGACTAAAGTCCAAGAATTGATTCATATCACTAGAAAGGGAAAGTAAACACTTGCGCACTAGCCTCAAAACCGGATTTTTGAAAACCTTTTCTACACTAGACTCACAAACTATACAAGACAAAACAAAACAAAACAAAACAAATGTACAAAGAAATAAACAAACATCACCCCGAAACTTCCAAACAAGTAACCACATCAACCACAAACTCCAAAAAGCTCCACCCGAGCATACACCATCACAAAACATCCTCCAAACTCCACAAAAAGGAAAAATGAGAAAGAGATAGAAGGATAATACCGGATGTCAAGAGCTTTCCGAAACTTATCGACGATCACGCAACCTACAAGGAAATCGGGGGAGCAAAACACACAACACAACAAATATACGACACAAAGACTCAAAAGAAAAAGACACAAAAGAAAATCTTTTTGGATTTTCATGAAATTTTTAGGAATTTTTAGGAATTTTTAAGATTTTTTTGAAAAAAATTAGAGAAAATAAAACTAAACTAGACTAAGATATCGCTCCCCCACACTTAAACCGAGCAATGTCCTCATGCTCAATTGTTAGTGTGTGGAAGACACCAAAAAAGGAGAAAAAGGAAAAATAAAACTAAAAATCAAAAGTCAAAGTGAAGAAAGGGTAGAATGTGTCAGACCGGGGTGTAATCAAGTCACCAAGGGCCGAGACGAGAAAAGATATGGATGGGGGAAGAAATAAAAAGAAGAAAATAAAAGGAAATGGGAGGGGAGGGCTAGGTGTAATCAAGTCACCTATAGGGATGTCAACGGGTCGGTTTCGGGTCGGGTGGAGCCTCACCCGAATCCATCACCCGAATCCGCATACTCCACCCGATCCATCCGTCACCCGATTAACCCACCACCCGGATCCAATCCATCCGTCATCCGCGGGTGATTCGGGTGGATCGGATGCTTAGCGGATGAAAAATATTTTTTTAAAATACAATAACAAATATACAAATTATAAGATGCGTAAAGTTTTTTGGAATTTTTTGGTGGTCGGAAATTAAGACGGGAAAGAAAATCTAAAATGGTGGCCGCCAAAGTGATTACGGAAAATATTTTCCTAGGGTATTAAGAAAAAAAAGGATAATGAGTATAAAAATAGAGTGAAATTAATTATTTTTTATATATATTCATATAATTTTTAAAAAAAAATCTATAAACGGGTGAACGGATCGGGTGGACGGATCGGGTGACGGGTGAAAAATCTCCACCCGAATCCGACCCGATCCATCACCCGATTCATCCGTCATCCGCTTAATATCCATTTAGTTCGGGTTTTCGTCCATTAATTTTATTCGGGTGGATGGATTTTGAACGGGTTCGGGTGAAATTGACATCCCTAGTCACCTAGCCCCGATTCCGCCCGATTCCGACTAAATTCTACCAAAAGGAATAAAAATAAGGGAAAAGTGAAAAGAACTTGTCAAATTGGATTTTTCAAATGATTCTCGATGTAATCACGTCATCGAGAATTGGGAGCAATAACCACAAAGGCCTCAAGAGCCACCATGACACCAAAAGCATAAAAGGAAGGGGAACATATAAAGAGAGACTAGCAATAAAAGACGGAAAAGAAAGGAGAGTCGCCTACCAAATAGTTAGCAACTCAATCATCTCCATCGTCTCAATGATCATTATCGGCACCTTACTTGTCTTCATCATCGTTATTCCACTTCTTCCTAAATGTAGTCGCAGGGTTGAAGTATCGGGCTTGTAATGGTTTAATGCGGTTGGGATTTAAGGGAAAATCGATGTATAGTGATGAGAAGATGAGATGAAGATGTATAATTGAAGCGTAGGGATGAAATGATAGAGGCAAAGGTGAGTAAGGAGGTTGGGTACGGGTGTAAAGTGGTGGGGTGGGACTTAAATGAAGAAAGGAAAGCGAAGGACGGTTGCAGGACCCTTCTCGGTCATGACAACACCCATCACGGTCGGGAGGAGTCCTTCCCGATCGGGAAGACAGTGATCCCGGCCGGGATGGCCCATCAGTGGCTCCTGATTTGTTGCTCACTTCATCCCGGCCGTGACCAAGTTCATCACGGTCGGGATTGGCACTCGTCCCTAGCCTTGAAGCCTTCATTCAATACTAGCATACCGAACCTTCCACCCAAATGACAAGTACTACCTCGGGATCTTGGATCCCGTCCCCAAAAGCTTGTTTAATTCAGAATGAAGAGGCTCGCTTTGACCGTCAACTCAAAAACCGACTTCCTCCACCAAGCTTCAAAGCTTCTATCATCCATACCCTTTCTAGTTCTTCATCTTCACTTCAAACCTATCAAGTAAGCTCAAAAACTTCCATCAAGACTCCCTCCCTCACATCACTCAAGAAAATTTCAAATGACAAGAACTCGACAAAAGATACAAACCCTAGAAACAAACAAATCACACAAATAAAAACACAAAAGTTCAAAAGAAGAGGAAAGAGGAATATACAACATGACGGTTCTTGAGGAACTCCGTCAAACCGAGGATGGTGAACTCTTCATTCTTATTCATAGCCCTCAAGGGCTCGGAGGAGCAAGTCAAAGGCACGAGCCACATCATTATGAGGGCTCATTGAGTACCCTCTCCAAAGCCTCCAAGTCGGAAGCGAGAAGTAGTCATCCAAAGACCCATTGTCATGTTTCATGTGGTCTCAGGTGTCTTTCCAACCTACAAGCTTTAATGACCTCTTCTTCCCTAAGCACCATCTCCTAGCACAACCAAAGCTCGAATTTCTAGCACAAGAGTCAAAAGGGTGTTTAACCCTCCTCTTTTCATCCACCATTCCCAAGTCATCAACAAGTTCCGGCCCAATATCTACAAATCCTAAAACATCGTTCTTCCCCGCGTCATCAATAAGAAGAGATATAAAACTCATACAAGTTGTTTCAATCTCTTCTAAACCAAGATCCAAATTACACACAAGGGGTTCACAATATTTTATTGGATTTTCACATATTGGCGACTTGATTTCATCATTCATATCCGATGACTTCACAACTCCTACCACCTCATTCAACTCATCCCAAAGATTTTCTTTCCCAGCTCCTTTTTTCTCAATAATAGGCTCATTAGAAGCGGCATGAAGGTCAAAAGAAGGGAAAGTGAAGGGGATTGAAGGT
Organism: Agrostemma githago; assembly: GCA_958450325.1. NCBI lineage: Eukaryota > Viridiplantae > Streptophyta > Magnoliopsida > Caryophyllales > Caryophyllaceae > Agrostemma > Agrostemma githago. Next base: position 23,911,532 of record OY288239.1, on the reverse strand, counting down.
TCAACAAGAATGGAGGGGGTAGACTCTTGAATTTCCTCTATTTTATCGGTGTTTTCATCACTCAAATTAACCTTGAGTTCATTTTGTCCGGTTTCAACAAGGTCAATGGCAACTTCATTTTCTTCCTGGGGAAAGACAAGATGAGACCCTATTGTGTTCTCATCAATGAAACTCTTCAAATTCCCACTAACCTCATCCAATTCTTCACCAACAATGCCTTCATCAAGGATTATTTCCTCATTCGTCTCATCTTGGGTAGACAATTGAGGTTCTTCATAGCAAGTCTCGCTTCTCAAAGGGATTTCTTTAGCGGCTTCATTATTGGGTTGTTCCTCTTCCCCAAATGAACATCCTTCATCAAGTTGTGAAGTTCGAGTTAAAAGCATTAAGGTTTTAGCCGCTATAGCATTTAATCTAGCTTTACATGCCTCATTTTCCCTTTGATATTGGGCCATGATTTCATATTGTTCCTTTTGTATTTGGATGGCCATTTCTTGTTGACTCTTTTGCATTTGAAGAATTGATTGATATAACTCCAAGTTGGGCATTTGGTGGTCATTGGGGTTTTGGAATACTCCTTGAAAACCTTGATGATGCCCAAGGGGTGGGGCATCATATTGTTGGTAATGACGTTGAGATGATTGGTAGTATTGTGGGTTTTGGGGCTCATAATGTGGTTGAGGTGAAGGGTAATATGGTGAGTTTTGTGGAGATTGGCTTCCATGAGAAGAAACATGATGAAACATGATGATGAAACATGGTGGGTTCACAATGATAACTTGAGTAATAACCACCATGATCGTAGGATTGATAAGCATTCACTTGTTGGAAGCCATTTCCATGTCCTTGAAACTCGTACCCACGGGTTTCTTGATTACCCCATAAAGCTTGATAGTAGTTAGGAGACATCATGACATAGATTTGATTCATAGAGAGAGACGAGGAATTTATGGTGGCCTCCATAGGTGGGGAGTTTAGATTAATCCCCAAGTTTTGCTCGAAATCTTGGCTTGTACCCTGTTGGGAACCTCTCAATCTAGCAACCGTCCGTTGACGAAGGTTTCGAAAAAAACCTTGTCGGCTCTGAGTTGTAGAGAAGAGGATGGTCACCACCTCTAGGCATAAACTGTAGACTAGAAGCAAACGTGATAAGTCTAGTGCTTTTTGGGCACTAGACTAGAAGGAAATAAACTTCACACACACAAGAAGCAAAGGAAAACAAAGAAGAACACAAAAACAAAGACAAAGTCAAGTAAATAGGCAAACAAAGTCTAAACTAGGATTGTCCCCATCAATGGCGCCAAATTGATGGAAGGATTTGTCGTCTATCCTACCGATCAAATAAACCAACTATTACTAAGCTAGGTAGCTAGGGTAAGTTGGGTCGATCCACGGAGACGGTAGGGGTTTGACTAGAGTTCACCTAAGGACTAGACTATGTCAACAAAGCTAAACAACTAAAACAATGAAGGAGGATAAAACTATGACTAAGAATAAACTAAGTATAACAACTAAGCTAAAAGATTCAACTAACTAGAGGAATAATAGCTAAGATGAAGAAGAAATCAATAAGGAAAGAACTAGGATTAGGTTGGGTTCAAGGGTGATGAGATGATCAAGGGAGAGCAAAGGTAAAGGGGGTAGTCAAGCTATCTAGGCATAATCCGGACTCTCGCTCCAAAACCGTCCTAAAGGTTCTCCACTCTCGCGTAAGAACCCATCGTAGCAACATACAAGGTCACAAGAAGAAGGCAAGAAAACATGCATTTGCAAATACAAGTCATTCAAGCAATTCATCAAACATGATCTATGCATACAACTAAGAAGCAACCAAAACTTCCACCAACAATCTACACAAACCCTTAATCACCCATTGAAGAAACCCAATCCCCCTACTAATCCTAGCAAGGAAATCCACTCACTCATGTTCAAGATAGTAAACCCAACAACCATAATGAAACAAGCATAAACATGAACATTCATAATGGAATATTGAAGATTACTAAGCATAAACACAAATGAAAATTAAGTAGAAGAGATTAGGAAGAAGAAGAATTATACCAATACCAAAGGATGAACAAAAGATTGAATCTTTGCATAAATAAACCCAAAGGAAGATCTCCAATGTTGTCAACAGTGTAGAATAACCCAAAAAGTCTTCAATAATACAAAGATGAAACAAGGTTTAAACTAAGATTAAGAAGTAATTAAGGATGGATTAAGCTAATCAACACTAATCTAAGCTAATCTAACCTAAAGTATGTCTAGGGTTTCGTGGATGTCCCAAAACAATACAAGAGGGGGTATATATAGGGTTCCATAAGTAAGGGAGGTGAAAGAATGAAGTGGCGGGTGATTTGGGTCCTTCCTGGCCGGGAAGGAGGTGATCCCGGTCGGGAAGGGGGCCATCCCGGTCGGGAAGGTGATAGTCCCGGCCGGGAACACCCTCCAGAAGGTCGCTTCTTCTCGTCTTCTCATCCCGGCCGTGATGGGCCCTTCCCGGCCGTGATGGGTCCTTATTTGCTCTTCCTAGGCTTCTTATCGATGCTCGGTGCTCGGGATATCATCAAGTGGGCTCCATTGGACTCAGAATTGAGTCTAAGTCACCGAATCATCGTCACTTCTCTTCATTGGCTCCATATGCATCGGAAACGAGTCAAAATCGTTCCATTTCTCCAAGATAGGCCTTAGGAACCCAAACCAAGCTAGAAGAATCGTAAGTAGCCTCGGAACCGCTCTAAAGAGCGATTTCAAAAGAGAAAACGGGACCAAACACGAGAAATAAGCACTACAAAACACACTTATCAGTAAACCTTAGTCTAGACCGTTTTCCGTCTCCGTGGATCGACCCGACTTCCCTAGCTACCTTGTTAGTAATAGTTGGTTTACTTGATCGGTAGGATAGACAAGAAGTCCTACCATCAATTTGGCACCATTTCCGGGGACGGTGCATGTTTAGACTTTGTTTGCTTATTTGCTTGACTTAGTTACCGTTTTGTGTTCTTCTTTTATCCTTTTTGCATATTTTGCTGTTTTTGTCCTTGTTTTTATTGTGTGCTCTTCTTTCTTTGTCTTTTGTGGTGTTCGTTTATTGTCTCTACCTAGTGCCCATAAAGCACTAGGTGTTCTCACGTTTGTTCCAAGTGTGTAGTGCATGCCTAGGAGGGGAGACGACTTCTTTCTCTTCAATCCAGAGCCGGAAAGACTCTTTAGATCCTTTCGCCAACGGACAATTGCTAGAGTTAGAAATTCCCAACCGGGTACAAGCAACAACATTGAAGAACAAACTTAAGGATTTGACTTAAACGAAGCATCTCGAGAGACCACCAAAGGGACCTTCTTGAATCCCTTTGGTACATCTAGTCACTCTTCTCCACCTAGTTCTCCTTCAACACCTATATCAACACCATCTACACCGTCATCTCCCATACATCCAAACATGCCTAAGCTCTCATCTCACTCCACTTTCACCGAGGATGTCTTGCCGGGACCGAGCACAATACCGGCCGCTTATGCCGGAAATTTTGTGGCCAAGACACAATTCATTCAACTTGTGGAGCGAAACCAATTTAGTGGTTTGCCTACCGAAGACCCGCACCAACATATGGAGACTTTCTCCGATTATTGTGCTGCTATTTCTCAAATCGGGATTACTCAAGATCAAATTTGATGGGTTCTTTTCCCGTTCTCTCTTATTGGAAAAGCTAAGCAATGGATCAAGAGTCTCGATAGGACGACCATGGGGATCGATACTCGGAAGAAGCTTGCATTGGCGTTCTATCAAAAGTTTTACCCTCCCGAGAAGACAAACTTGCTAAGAGCCTCCATCACCGGTTTTCAACAACGGGATGAGGAGAGTCTTTATGAATCATGGGAGAGGTTCAAAGCTTTGGTTAGATCTTGCCCCCACCATGGGCTTTCTCAATGGTTTTTGGTCCAACAATTTTGGAATGGGTTGTATGAAGATTCAAGGGCCATACTCAACATGGGTTCCAATGGAAGATTTACCGAGTTAGATGATGACCAAACTAGGTCTAGAATCGAAGAAATGGCGGTTCATAATTCTCAATATTCTAGGCCTAGGAAGGCGAATAGAGGGGGGAGTCATGAGATTGATGCAATTACCCAACTTAGTGCCGATCTTGGAGCACAATTGAAGACCCACATGGATACCATCGATAAGAAGCTCCAAGGTCACTTTAATCTAGGTCAAAGCACAAGTTCTTCCCACCAACAATCAATCCATCAAGTTAATGCTATGGGAGTGGTTTCTCCTACCTCTTATTATGGGATATGTGAGATTTGTGAGATATATGGACATGAGCCTCAACATTGTCGAAGTAGCATTGAGCAAGTGAATACTTTTCAAGCATACAAGCAAGGTGCCCCATACTCTACTTACAAGGCTCAAAATGTGTCAAATCCTCATATGTTCCAAGCTTCCCAACAACAAGCTCAACAATAACACCGTCTACCATATGTTGCTCCTCCCTTAAGGGACAACCAAGGCTACCAAGGTTATCAAGGCAATCAAAGGCCTTTTAACAATTTCCAACAATAAAATGCTTACCAAAACCAAGGTGCCTTCAACAATCATCAAGGGTTCCAAAATCAAGAGAACTTCAATCATCAAGGTGGTTTCAAAGGAAACCAACACACTCAAGGGTTTCAAAACAACAACCAAGGTTACCAAAATCACAATCAAGGTAATCTCCAAGGCCTAAATCAAGGCAATTCTCAAGGGTTCCAAGGGAACTTTCAAAACCAACAAGGGTTCCAAAATGCTCAATAAGAAAACAAGCCAAGGAGTCGATCTCCAACTCATGACTATGGCTTTCCCCTAATCCTCACTAATACTCCACATAACCAACAATCTCCGCCTCGAGATTTTGACATGAAAAAGACAATTTTGGAGATGCAAAGAAGCCAATTGGAGATGCAAAGAACCCAACAAGAACTCTGTGCTCAACTTCAAAAGGAAAACAAAGCAACAAATACTCATGTGAAGATGCTTGAAACCCAACTAGCTCAAGTTGCTTCGGGTAGTTCTTCAAGGCAAAAGGGTCAACTACCTCCTCAAGGCGTGCCAACGAAATTTGAGACCGTGGATGCTATCACTTTGAGGAGCGGTGCATCCCATGATTCTCCCTTGTTTCCTAATGAACATGAAGCTATGAAAGAAGTGGAATCTCCGTGCCAAGGCAATGAAGATCTGAGGAATCTCATGGAGGAGCAAGTCTTATGGGAAATTGAAAAACCGGTTGAAGACAAGCTTCCCCCACCCCAAGAAAAAGATAAAGCAAAGAAGAAGGTGTCAAGTGAAAAATCCAAGCCTAATGAACTTGAAAAGATCAACATCAAGTTGCCATTCCTATCGAGGCAATTCAAGACAAAGGCGGATGTTCAATTTGACAAGTTCGTCGATATTGTGAAGAAATTAGATGTGAGCATCCTTTTCACCGAGCTAATTATTCAAGTCCCGGCCTATGGAAAAATCATGAGAGAAATTTTGGCTGGGAAACGATCCTTAGACAAGGAAGAAACCATAGCATTTACAAGAGAGGTGAGTGATCTTATTCAAGGCTCCACCTTACCTAAGCTCAAGGATCCGGGTAGTTTCTCAATCCCATGCACCATCGGGAAGTTGAAGATCGAGAGGGCGTTGTGTGATCTAGGGGCGAGTGTAAGCATTCTCCCTTATTCTATTTGTGAGCAACTTGGAATGAAAGAGCTCAAATGTACCTCGATTAAACTCCAAATGGCGGATTGTTCACTCAATCGACCATTAGGAATGTTAGAGGATGTGCCGTTAAGGATCGGAAAATTCTTCATTCCGGTTGACTTCCTTGTACTCGAAATGCCGGAGGATGCAACCACCCCCATTATCTTTGGGCGCCCATTTCTACACACCGCCGGTGAAATGATCGATGTCAAGAAGGGTAGGATCACTTTTGAGTTAGGCGACGAGAAGCTTGTGTTTGACCTCCAAGGCAACATCTCGCCTACAAATGAAGAGTCATGTAATATGTTCCATGCCTTGAGGGACACCGACCTAGGGAAGAAATTGGGTGAAAAGAACGATGATGTCAAAAATTGGGATGAAGCAAGTGAAAGGAGAATGTCCATGTGTGATAATTTGAAAGCTTGTAATAAGCTTGATTGTGAGAAGCTAGAGAGTAGCTTGGAGATGAGTGAACTCACTTGCTTGAGTTCCAAATCTCTCCATGTTGATAATGTGCTAGATAATGATGCTTTTGACTTTTGGAGCTTGGGGTGGATGAATGCCCTTGTAATGTCGATGTGGATAAGTTGCTTGGTAAAAGGAAAGTTGAGCCTCCCTTGAGGCCCCGCCCATAAAGAGGAATGGAAGTTTGGGTATATCCCAAAAGATTGCAAGTACAAGTTCAAGTTGTTGAACATAGTGGATCGGGATGCCCCGGGGACGTCAAGACAAGGTTATGAAGAACCTTGGAGTATATTTTGGTGTTCCACATGCTTTAATGAAGATTATTCAAGAGCTTTCGACTTGTTGCTCCGTGCCCTTGAGGGCTATGGAATTGTGTGCAATTGTGTTGATAAAGAATGAAGATCCATCACAAGCCTTGGTTTGACGGAGTTCCTCAAGAACCGTCGTGTTATATATATCTCTTTCCTCTTCCTTTCAATTATTGAGTTGTATTTGTTTGTTTGATTCTTGGATTTGTGTGTTTTGTGGAATTCTTGTTGTTTGGTATTTTGATGAGCGATGTGAGGGAGGGATCTTCGATGGAAGTTTTTGAGCTTACTTGATAGGTTTGAAGTGAAGATGAAGAACTAGAAAGGGATATGGGTGATAGAAACTTTAAAGCTTGGTGGAGGAAGTCAGTTTTTGAGCTTTTGACAAGCTTTTGGGGACGGGATTCTAGATCCCGAAGTATTATTTGCCTTTTGGGTGGAGCTATTAAGGAATGAAGAGTTGGAGAAGCCATCCCGCCCGGGATGAGCATGATCCCGCCCGGGACGAGTTGCGCTGCAAAAGACCGCTCTCTAACAGGCCATCCCGACCGGGATTAAGGTCTTCCCGACCGGAAAGGACTCCTCCCGACCGTGATGAGTGTCATCACGACCGGGATGGGTTCCTGCAAGCCTCATTTGCCTTCTTTTCTTCATTTAAGCCCCATCCCACCACTTTATACCCTCTCCCAACCTCCCTACTCACCTTTGCCACTATCATTTCACCCTTGCACTTCAATTATACACCTTCATCTCATCTTCTCATCGCTATACACCGAGTTTCTCATTAAATCTCAACCTCAATACACCATTACAAGCCCGATAACTTCAACCATGCGACTACATTTAGGAAGAAAAGGAATAACGATGATGAATACAAGCAAGGTGCCGATAACGATCATTGAGACGATGGAGATAATTGAGTTTCTAACCATTTGGTAGGCGACTCTCCTTTCTTTTCCGTCTTTATTGCTAGTCTTTCTTTGTATGTTCCCTTCCTTTTATCCTTTTAGTGTCGTGGTGGCCCTCGGGGCCTTTGTGGTTATTGCTCCCAATTCTCGATGACGTGATTACATCGAGAATCATTTGAAAAATCCAAATTGTCAAGTTCTTTTCACTTTTTCTTTATTTTTATTCCTTTTTTGGTAGAATTTAGTCAGATTTGGACGGAATCGGGGCTAGGTGACTTGATTACACCTAGCTCTCCCCTCTCATTTCCTTTTATTTTCTTCTTTTTATTTCTTCCCTCATCCATATCTTTTCTTGTCTCGGCCCTTGGTGACTTGATTACACCCCGACCTGACACATTCTACCCTTTCTTCACTTTCATTTTTTATTTTTAGCTTTATTTTCCCTTTTTCTTTTCTTTTTAGTGTCTTCCACACATTATCGATTGAGCATGAGGACATGGCTCGGTATAAGTGTGGGGGAGCGATATCTTAGTCTAAATTAGTTTTATTTTTGTAGTTTTTCGAAAAATCTTAAAAATCCCTAAAAATTTGAAAATTTTCTAAAAAATCAAAAAGATTTTCTTTTGTGTCTTTTTCTTTTGAGTCTTTCTGTCGTATATTTGTTGTGTTGTGTGTTTTGCTCCCCCCGATTTTCTTGTAGGTTGCGTGATCGTCGATAAATTTCGGAAAGCTCAAGACATCCGGTATTATCCTTCTATTTCTTTCTCCTTTTTCCTTTTTGTGGAGTTTGGAGGATGTTTTGTGATGGTGTATGCTCGGGTGGAGCTTTTTGGAGTTTGTGGTTGATGTGGTTGCTTGCTTGGAAGTTTCGGGGTGGTGTTTTTTTTTGTGTGTTTGTATTTTGTTTTTGTTTTGTTTTGTTTTGTTTTGTTTTGTCTTGTTTAGTTTGTGTCTTGTGTAGGAAAGGTTTTCGAAAACTCGGTTTTGAGGCTAGTGCGCAAGTGTTTACTTTCCCTTTCTAGTGATATGAATCGAGTCTTGGACTTTAGTCTAGTAGAATGACTTTAAATCAATAGTTTTGTTGGTTTCTTACCTTGAGTTCACCTGGTCTACTAGGGATTTACTGCGGGATTTGCATTTTGACCACTTTGACCACCCACGAAGTGAAAAGGCCTTCGTTTCCGAGTCTCGTCTCTTAGGTGACCATGTTCGAAATTGTTTGATTAGTCCAAGTTTCCACCTTTTTGTGGGTTTGAAGGGAAGGCGCCCCCAACTCACCCATTTCCCTACCTTCTACACATTTCCACAAATAAGTTGCATTTTGTTGAAGTTCCTACACTTGGTTGTGACAATTGCCTACAATACAAAATTTGGCCAAAAGGGCAAACCAAGAAAAATAAAGAAAAGAAAGAAAAGAAAGAAGAAAAAGAAAAGGCACAACAAATCAAAAACAAAATACAAAAGAAGAAAAAGAAATGGCATAGTGATGTGCGTCAGATTGTCGCCTATCCAACGCAGTCAAACAATATTTATAAACTCCAACTAACTACTACGTAGTAGTGGCAAGTCGAGGTCGATCCACAGGGACGGTCGAGGGTAGTCGGTCAAGTCTAAGTCTAGGAGTGATTGGGGTCGCGAAGGAGGGAGTTTTGGTCGGGAGGAGCTAGATTAACTAGACGAGAGAGGGAGCTAAGACGAGAAACAATTAGTGGAAAGGCATTAGGGAGAGTCTGGGAGTCAGAAATCAAGATAAGGGTGTAACATCGCAAGAATTATCACAAGGTGTATAAGGGAGGTGCCACCTTTCGGTTTCCCTACCAACCAAGTTTAAACCCGCTTTCGCGACGAATAAACTAAAGTCTCTAAACGGAATTACCCAAACCCCGAGTTTCCCCATATTGATCCGGGTGAGTCAAGTCAACCTAGGTGATAAAGCTAAGTCAATCAAAACACAACAATCCTATCAAGACAATATCACTCTCAAATGCAATAATCTCACAAAATAAAACCTTTATCTAGGATTCCTCCTCCCCTAGCCCCCTAACAAAATTTACTCACTACCCATAACAAAATGTTCACCAAGGAGACTAGGAGAAAGACTAAGCACGTTTGAACTAGAGGAGAAATAATTAATCTAACACAAACTATGGAGAAACAAACAAAGGAGAGAGAAAAACACTAACAATGGATTAACAAGCAACTAAAAACAAGTCTAATTAATGGAGAGAGGGAGAGAAAAGAAACTACCAATTATGGAGAAAACTAAAGGAGGAAGATGAAGATTATCATAAAAATTGAAGCTTGGAAGAGAAAATACAAGAACTTGCCACCAATCCTTGCAAAATTCTTCAATCTTCAACATAAAAACACAAATCTTCAACTAATTTAAGAACTTGATTGAGGATTGTTGAGTAGAATTAATCTAAAACTAATAAGTTTTACTAGATCTATTGAGCTTTTACCATGGAAGCTTACTACAATTACTACTACTATGGAGATTTTCTACCCTACTCCTACTCCTAAAGAGGCACACTTAAGGCTCAAATTGAAATGAAACTCTAAGTTTACTATATATACTAATCCTTAATGGGTCACACAATCTTAAATCCCATAATCCAATTCTTCTTCCTTAAGCTAGACTTTCACCTTATGCATCTTCATGGGGTGAAACTTCACCATGCGGCTGACGAGTTGATCCCACCGGGTGAAATTTCACCCGGTTAGATTTTTTTTCTCAGTTTGCGATTTTGGCGCGTTTTCTCCATCGGGCGAAATTTCACCCGGTGGGCGAAATTTTGCACGGTCATTTCGCCCGGTGGTGAGTTTCCACGAAAATCTTCAGGGGTGGAAAATGTCGTCGGGCGAAACTTTGCCCGGTGGTGACTCATCGGGTGAAACTTCACCCGGTGATCCTCCGCCTCTTTTCCGGTCTCTATCTTTGTCGATCAATTGGATTTCTTGAACTTTTAGTCGTGTGCTTTAATCTTCGAACGATTTCCCTCTCTCTCATGCTCGTAGAAGCTCAAACACGCTTTTGGTCGAAAATCCTATCAAAATAGACAGAAAACTACCAAAAACACGTAAAATGCAAAAGAGAGACCCTAATGCGAGAATTACTCAAAATACGGCGATAATCGCACTCTGATCTCGCAAAACGGAGGAAAAACAGGTCTAAATGGAAGGAAAAACGGTCCAAATTTGACACATAGCAAATCAAAAGCAAAAAAATGCAAAAGAAGAAAAATGCCAAGAAAATCATTCCACAAAAAAATATCCTACCCCTCAAAAATAAGCTTTTTATCGATTGTTATCGTGAAGAGCCTACCAGGACCGAGTCCCTAGGAAGGATGATATTGGTAATGGTTGGTATTCCCTCACTTTGCAACCATTATCCACTTTTTTACTTGGACTAGTTAGACTATTTTTTAGCATGGGACGACCCTCTTGGCTTATCGCTAAAGGGGGCGGGATTTCACTTTACCTACAGTGTCGACTAACTCCGTGGTTCATCCTTTTTCCATCCCGCCTATCGTCCCGTAGTACGTTCTTAGAAGGTAAGGAGGACATAGGTAAGTTACCAACGATTTTATTGCTTTGTTGTCATACTATTAGGATTTTGTCCATTTCGGGTAGTATTATTAGCTTGGGAACGTTGTCACTTGCCTTGAGTCCTTAACCGGTGTTTCTTTCACCGCTTTGTTGAGGGAATCGGTATTTGTTTCTTCTTGGATGCAACCGATTATTTGTTTGTTTGTATTATGTTTGCTTGTTTGTGTGTTTTCGTGTTCGGTGGTATCCGCAGTTTTGTCACGAGACCTCACTTGCCTTGCGGAGAGCACTTTTCCTCTAAGGGTTCTCGAGTGAGTTGAAAGGGCGTAGGGTGCGCTAATACCCGCTCGGTTAGTATTCTAGTTTCTTTTAGTTAGTAGTTAGTTCGTGCTTACTCGAGGGCGAGTAAGGGTTAAGTCTGGTGGAGTTGATAAGTGTGGTTTGTAGTGTTTATTTCTCGTGTTTGGTCCCGTTTTCTCTTGTGGAATCGCTCTTTAGAGCAGTTTCGAGGCTACTTACACTTCTTCTAGCTTGTTTTAGGTTCCTAAGGCCTATCTTGGAGAAATGGAACGATTCCGACACGTTTCCGACGCATATGGAGCCAATGAAGAGAAGCAACGATGATTCGGTGACTTAGACTCGATTCTGAGTCCCTTGGAGCCCACTTGATGATATCTCGAGCACCGAGCATCGATAGGAAGCCTAGGAAGAGCAAATAAGGACCCATCTCGACCGGGACGAGAAGACAAGAAGAGACGGCTTCCTGTGGGGCCATCCCGACCGGGAGCATCACCTTCCCGACCGGGAGCATCCCCTTCTCGGCCGGGAAGGACCCAGCTGCACCCGTCTTCATTTGTTTTGCCTGCCTTATTCATACAACCATATATATACCCCCCTCTTGTATTGTTTTAAACACCCTACATCATACAAAACTATAGATAGAGAACTCTTATCATTAGCTTAGTTTTTCATTAATCTTTCCTAATCTTTTGTTAATCTTAGCTTAATCTTAGCAATTACTCTTGTATTATTGGATTTCTTGAAGACTCTACCAATCTTGACAACATTGGTAGAGGTTTTGGGTTTTCTTTATATACAAGTCTTCATCTTTTCATCTCCTTGTTAGTTTGGTATAATCTTTCTCTTCTCTTTTCTTTTAATCTTTGATTGTTAGTCAAGTTTCATTCTTTATTTCTTGTTTATTGTTCTTACTAGCTTCATCTTCATTATGAATGTTCTTGTTCTTATGTTAGTTTCTTTAGTTAATGTTAGTTTCAACTTAAACATGTGTGAGTAGATTATTGTGGGGTTAGTAGGGGGATTAGGTGTTGATTATGGGTGATTAGGGATTGATTGTGGGTAAAGGTTGAATCTTTGTTGCTAGTCACTTGTCTTGCATGCATGTGTTTGATCAAATGCTTGTTAGAGTAGTAGTGGCCAATGCTTCTCTTGCTTGTTTCCTCCTTCTCATTGTATGCATTATTGGTGGTTGAATTCTCTTGTTTTGGGTACCATCTTACTTGAGTTTTCGGGTTTGTTTTTGATGCGAGAGCGCGGACTTACCTTAGTGACTAGGTGAAACCTACACCTTCGATTTCCCCACTAGCCTTATACACCTATGAACCCAACCTAACCCTACTCTTCCCCTTATTTGATTTCTTTTCATCTTCTTAGCCATTTTTCCTTTAGTTGTTGTTTGGACTTAGCTTTAGTTGAATCATTTAGTTTATCTCGTCCCTAGTTCATTCATAATTCTAGCTTCCTCTTTTTCATCATCCTAGTTTGTTTACTCTTGTTCTTAGCCTAGCAATTGTGTTTGTAATCAATTCTCTATAGTTATCCTTCTTTGTGACCTAGTCTTGTGTTTAAGTAAACCTTAGTCTAGACCGTTTTCCGTCTCCGTGGATCGACCTGACTTCCCTAGCTACCTTGTTAGGAATAGTTGGTTTACTTGATCGGTAGGATAGACGACAAGTCCTACCATCAACTACTTTGCTGATGACCCTGTGTACGATGATAGGATGTTTCGACGTAGATTTTGGATGCGAAGACATCTGTTTCTACGTTTGGTACATGCTGCTGAGTCCACTCACGAATTTTTTCGACAAAGACGTGATGCTACCGGAAGACCAGGTTTATCAGCTTTTCAAAAATGTATTGCCGCTATTCGTATGATAGCATACGGAGAGGCCGCTAATAGGGTCGACGAATACTTAAGACTTGGTGAATCAACAGCACGGAAATGTCTTCTAATGTTCGTCGAAGTTATCATTGCTCAATTTGGTGAAGAGTATCTCAGAACTCCAACAGCTGTATATGTTCAAAGGCTACTTACAATCAATGAAACACGAGGATTTCCAGGTATGTTGGGGAGTATTGATTGTATGCACTGGACTTGAAAAAATTGTCCAGTGGCTTGGCAAGGCCAATATCAAGGACGGTCAACAAAACCGTCGATAATTCTTAAGGCTATAACTTCTCCATATTTGTGGATATGGCATTCTTATTTTGGCACGCCCGGATCAGCTAACGTGCTTCATCGTTCCCCATCTTTGATGATCTCTTGAACGGGCGAGCTCCACGTGTTAGTTATTGGGTAAACGATAATCAACACAATACTGCTTATTACTTAACAGATGGGTTATACCCAAGGTGGTCTACTTTTATCTCGTCTATAAGACATCCACAAACACCTAAAGATAGGTGTTTTTCAAAAAGACAAGAGAGTGTAAGAAAGGATGTGGAGCGTGCGTTTGGTGTCCTACAAGCTAGGTTTGCGGTAATTCGTAGACCAGCACTATCGTGGGATACAATAATTTTGCAAAACGTTATGACAACATGTATAATATTACATAACATGATTGTGGAAGATGAACGTGATACATATGCTGGATACGACATTGCAAATGAGTATATGGAAGAAGACAATGAGGAAGCATCTACTAGTGTTCAACAACCTGAGTACGATGTAGGATACATTCTTGATATACATCAATTTGTGTCTAATCGAGATCGTATGGAAGATTCAACTCGACATTTATCTCTTAGAAATTATCTTATTGAGAATCTTTGGCAAAGGTTTCGCCACTTCGCTTAAGTTTTATTCAATGTATTCGTAACGTGTTATGTTTAATTAGATCTTAAGTTTCCTTCTACGTACTTGTAAACTTATGTTTAATTAAGTTTTATGCACTTTACTTCAAATCTACTAGTTTTTTATTTTCTACAAAGTCAGAAAAAGATACCAAAATTGAAGTGACTACACACTACTCCATTCCGAGATTACGGTGCTGATAAGATAATACAAAGTCAGAAAAAAAAAAGAAAAAAAATTGACAATCCACTTGTATTTTCTGAGGGATGCATTAATTAATAAGATACCAAAATTGGAGTGATTACACACTACATTCCGACATTACTGTGCTGATAAGACAATACAAAGTCAGAAAAAGAAAAGAAAAAAATTGACAACTCAAATGTATTTTCTGACGAATGCTTTAATTAATAAGATACCAAAATTGAAGTGACTACACACTACTCCATTCCGACATTACTGTGCTGATAAGACAATACAAAGTCAGAAAAAAAAAAGAAAAAAATTGACAACTCAATTGTATTTTCTGACATATGCTTTAATTAATAAGATACCAAAATTGAAGTGACTACACACTACTCATTCCGACATTACTGTGCTGATAAGACAATACAAAGTAAGAAAAAAGAAAAAGAAAATATATCGAAAAAAAATAGCTATATATAAGTTACGACTTCATTTTACATCTCTTCACATCTCTTTTTCTTCTACATAAAATTAACTAAAATATATAACATGTCTGCCCACTATGATGAGAAAGTTGGAAACACTCAAGGGAAAATCAATAAGATTAGGGATGAAGCTCCCAACTTTTTTACTCGTGTTAACTTAGTCGTAATAGAAAGCATGTATATGTTACTATTACATAGTCCACCGGCTCTAACCAAACTTCATGGTATAATTACTGGAAATGCAGAAGCTGTACTTAGTTCTCCAATGGCAGTCAATAATACTTATGATATGATTCTTACTATTACTATATATGAAACTCTATGATATATGCAAATTTTGATTATATTATCTCTAATATTTCAGAGACATGGATGGCTAAAAACAAAGAACTTACATTCTTAAAAGGTGAAGTTGTTTCGATGATTCGTAGACTGTTGAAAATAGTTGATAAAGATGTTTTAAGTAATCTTTTGTCTGGTAGTGAACGAACATTTGTTCAGCGTGAAGAGGTTTACTACTGGACTATTTATGACAAAATTACAACGGAGGAGGACTGACTCCATGAAATTGAACTTCTGGGAGACGAAAACGCAGACGGTTGGATGGACAATTCAGATTACGATTACGATGGGGTCATGAGCCTATTAGAAAATAATGGATTTTGTCCAATATTAACCGTCAAATCTTTCTGTTTGTAAGAGTTTTTAAGTACTGTCGTTGTCGTCCTCCATTTTTATTTATTTTTTGATTGTTTAAATTTAGTAAGTCTTAATTAAATTAGGTTTTACAATGTATTAAGTATTAAGTCTTCGCCTGTTTTCATTTTAATTTATTTAACTTTAAGCGATTACATCCGTATGTTTTATTTTCATTTCTTACTTTCATTTTTCTAGAAACAATGATATTAAAAAAATGTAAGCAAAATAAAAGTAGAAATTATAATAGTATGAAAATAAATGATTGGGTTAAGGTAAATTTGATGTGTAAATGTGTGGGGTATAATAAAATAGAAGAGAGAATGAAAGTAGAAGATTAAATGAATGTGGGGTATTTTTTTTTAAGATGAAAAATAAGAAGATGGTGAGTGGAAAAATGAGGTGGGTGATTGAAATGAGGAGAGAAGGTAAGCTGAAAAGAAGAAGATAAATGTTAGCATGATACAGAGTACAATGTTAACTAAAATACTACTGTAATGAAGAGGAAGAGAGATGAAGAAAAATCTCAAAAATCTCCATCACAAGTCAATGAATGAAGGAGTAGGTGACGTTCTCTGATTAATTTTACTGAGAAACTAAGTACAAATGAAAGTAACAGTGGTACCAAGCCTAATTGAAGTAGATACGTTTAACATAAAAGATTATACAAATATAAAGAGGGTACGTTTTTTTATAAAAACAAGTACAAAACAAAGTTGTCATTTAAGGGTACGAATATGCTGAAGGGTGGTCTCTCAAAAAGTTATTGAGAGACCGTCTCTCAAAAAGTTATTGAGAGACCGTCTCTCCCAAGAATTTGTGACGAAGAAAATCCTCTTTGCCAACCATTCAAATCTGATTTCATTCTCAATCGTACAAAATAAGTAGAAAGCAGCAGCTTAACATTTCCCTTCCAGTTTCAGTGAACATTATATCTACACAAGGAGTATGATAGACAGATTCAATAGGAGAATAATTGTTCATTTCAGAACATACACCACACACTTGATAGTTGATACTACAAGCTCTTGATTTCAAAGAACTGAGGTAGATTACATTGAAGTATCAAGGTGTTCCTTCTCTAATACCCATTTTCCAGTTTTTCTACACAAACTATGCAAACTCTAATTCGAAGCCTTGACATCTTATTTTTTACTACACAACACGACTCAAAAGGAAAACTTCGATAGCTCTATTAAACTATGCATCTAAGAAGTAAGAACTGTGATGATTGCCCTGACAAAAGGCAACATCATCTTCACCAGATTTGATCCGGTTACGACTACAGGAACTATAAAACAATGAATAAGGTTGATTGGATTCCTGGACAGTTTTCTGAGGGGAGCTGAATTAAAGTATGAGAGTCAGGTGTTCTTCATTCATTCGATTTCCATAACTTTAACCTTCTTGTTCTTCTTCAATCCATCAATAAAAGCATTAACAATGAGATGCTGGGACTCGAGAATCATCTCGCTCCTCTTCATCTCCATCTCCATCCTCATCTTCTCAATATCCCGCATCATCTCCATCTTCATCTTCTCCATCCTCACCAACCCTTCCCCTAACATCTTAATAGAGGCCACCATCTCCCCCACCACCGACGACTCTCTCCCCCTGGCGGACCCCGCCTCCTTCTCCTTCTCCTTCCTCGCCGGACCACGCCCATTCAACATCATCCTCGACGAATACATGTCCTCGCCCTTACTTTCATAACCCCCCATCACCGACTTCCTCTTAAACCCCGCAGCGGACTCCCTCCCTCTCACACCACCCATATACTCATCCTCATCCTCAAAATCATCATTAACAGAAGCAGAAGGAGGATAATCGTGATGACTGTACTGCTGATTCCTTACTTTAATCTTGATGTGAGGAGCTGGAGCTAAGGGCATGGTGCTCCTCCCATCAAAATCGTGATGATTCTGAGTCTTACCCTTATTACCAGCAGCACTCCCTCCTCCTCCTCCCATACCCAACATGATTTCATCAAAGTACTTGCCCAAATCACCCTTTTTCTCACTATTACCGGAACTAATAACATGATTTTGATGATTATCATTCATGGAATAGGGCTTAACCTCCAGATCTACTTGAGCAACACCGTGGTTATGGTTATGATTAGCAGGAGGAGGTGGGGGAGGGGGAGTAGGAGTATGGAGGGAGACAACCCCAGATCCGAGCTCCATGGAATCCATGAGATCGAAGAAAATCCAAGAGGACCCAAAAAAGCGAGAGTTAGCAGCGTGGTGATGGACGGGGAGGGAGTTGATGCGCTGTTTCTCGGTGCGGTAGCGCTTGCGGAGCTTCTCCATCTTGTGGCGGCACTGGGCGGAGGACTTGGGGGGAGGGGCGGCGTCGGGGCAGCGGCGGGAGACCTCCACGGCGACGGCGTCCCAGTCGGCGGTGCGGAGGTTGCGGCGGCGGAGGGAGTACCATTTGTCCTGGTAGGACCCGATCAGGGCTAGGGTTTCGTCGTGGGTCCAGCAGGGAGCGGGGAACTTGCGAGGGGGTTGGGAGGTAGGGGCGGCGGCGACGGCGAGGATGGCGGTGGTGGGTTCGGGAGGCGGGGTGGGGGTTGAAGGGGAGGACATGGTTTAATTGGGGGGGTGGGGGTGGGGGTGGTAGAGAGAGAAAGAAGGGGGCGGTAGGGAGAAGAGATGAGAAAAGAGGGGGTGGGGTGGGTGTGGGGTGAAGTAGTGGGGGGATGGGATGGGGTGGGTGTGGGGGTGGGTGGGTGGTGGGATGCTAACGTGGGGAGGGTGGGGCCGCGGGGGTGTAGGACATGACAGGGCAGTGCCATCATAATTAAACAACAACAACCCCCCCTTTGGGTTGAGGGGGTTTGGCTTTCGTCTAGTTTGATTTACCTCTCTGCTCTCCCGTGTCTCTTTCGGTTGGTGTCCTCCACCTAGGAACGCGTGTCCATACCTGCTCTCTTGGTTCTAAACTCCCTCAATTTATCGTCAATAACATAAAACTCGTCTACTCTTCTTTTTTTGAGATGGATAATCAATCTTATACTTATGTTATTATGAGTTTATGACAAGTTAAATATTTACCTCAATTGTTTCAATGAATTTCGTAAGTTTACGTTATGCAAAAGATTGTAGGTAGTGTTGGAAATGTGTACTCCCTTCGTTCAACTTCACTTGTCATATTTTTCATTTTATGAGAAAAAATATTTTCAATAATTTATGAGAAAAAATATAGTTATGTGATATCTTATTTAATTCATCTTTATGATCACATTAAGAATGTCAATTTTTTATAATTTTTGAAAAGTAAAATGAAAGATATTGATATTTTAAAATGCATCTCCACAAATGTGATAATTGGATTTAAATGTACAGTAACTCTCCTGTGAGACCGTCTCACGATAATTTTATCGTGAGACCTCTCACATAGGGGGTGATTACAAATTTAGTAACTACCTCTTATATGAGACGTCTCACGATAAATTATCGTGAGACGGTCTCATACAAGTTTTTGTGTTAAATGTAAAGACTATATTTTGTTGAAGTTCCTATTTTACACTTTGAACTTTTTTAGACTACTTTTGGGTGGGGTTGGGGGAGGGTAATTAATGAAATTGAATAAGGGTAATACCAAATGGGTAAACAAATGAAAAAATGTATGAAATTAATTGAAGCAAACCTAAAACAAAAACTTATGAAATTTATTGTAACAAAGAGAGTATATAATTCATTAGAATACCTGTAACATTGTTCTTAGGGAATACATAGTACTTCCTCCGATTTTTAATTATCTTCCCCTTTGATTTTTGGGTGAAAAATAAGGGTGTAGGAATGTGGGGCTCAAAAGAGAAGAAGGATGAGGGAGAAATGTAAGGATAATTCTGGACCACATGTTGATGACCCAAAATAGAAATAGGGAAGAAAGAGTGTTTCAGCCTAATAAGGAAACAAGGAAGATAAATAAAAATCGGAGGGAGTATGTAACAATATTTTTGATTGCTTTTTATTTAAAATAAATTAATATTTAACACATTAGAATATTATTATGACTAATTTCGTGGCAACTAAGAATTTACGTAGATTATAGTGTGAGTTATTTCCTTCCCAATAATTCTCATGTGAAACCGTTTTACGGTAATTTTATCGTAAGACCTTTTACATGGGTTGGTTACAAATTTAGTACCACCTCTTGTATGAGAGATCTCACGATCAATTATCGTGAGACGGTCTCATACAAATTTTTGTGTTTATTGACCTAATAGTGAAATTAAAATAAACCGGGAAGAAATGTTTTGAAGGAATGAACGGGGGAGTGGGAGGGGGAGAGTAGGTAGTTGGTTGGCCTAACGAAGAGTGGGCTACATCACGCATGGGGGGTTAGGTTTGTGGGGAGAGTAAAGTCCCCGGCCCCACCAGGGTAGTAGTAATGTGTAGTATAGCACACTGTACCACCCATCACGTTTCTCGTCTTTTCCCTTCCGTCTTACCAAAAAACCCCGCCTATTATCCAAACTTTCAAGTTTCAACCCCTTCTTTTCTTTTCGTTTAATTAATCATCACGCCTCTCCACTAATTTTTGCTAGATGTTACTCGGATACATCTTGTGCAAATGCATCATTTCTTTAAATACAAAAAATGTAGAATCACATCCACGCTCATTCGAAGTTCTACCTACGCTATTTCCTGAACACACAGAAGATGCTGCAACTACTGGCTCTGCATTTTTTTCACCACTCGTCCCCACCTTGCTCAGTATTCCACCCGTGTTGCCTAGTGGTTAAAACTTGTGGTCATCGGTCCAAGGGTCTCAGGTTAAAGCCCCCTGCAAGCGCGAACTTGTGGGAGTTGTATGGCTTGAGACTATGTCTCTAGACTTCGAGTCTGTCGCCCACGGGCGGTTTACCTTGGTGTGCGTGGTTTGCAGGCTATGCGTACACCCGAGAGTTTACCCAGTGCGAACCAGAAAGGTAGCGGCTGCGGGTTCCCTCGTTCATCAAAAAAAAATAAAAAATGTAGAATCGTTTTTATTTACTTATTAAAATACTCCCTCCATTTTTTAATGTTCACCCTTTTTTTTACTTTGGATCTTTTTTTTAATATTCATCTATTTTGTAATATTGTTTTCATATTAGTATGTCTTCTGAGAGACGTTCTCTCATTAACTTTACTGAGAGACTAAGTACAAATAGAAGTAACAGTGGTACCAAACCTGAGAGACTAAGTACAAATAGAAGTAACAGTGGTACCAAACCTAATAGAAGTAGGTACGATTAATATAAAAGAGTATACAAATATAAAGAGTGTACGTTTCTTATAAAAATAGGTACAAAACAAAGTTGTCATTTAAAGGTACGAATAGAACATAGAGTGGTACTGAAGAATGGTCTCTCAATAAGTTATTGAGAGACCGTATCTCCCAAGATTTTGTGTTTTCATATTAGTTTCTCACATCTTCATTTTTTAATATTCTTTACTATGACCCACTTGTATTAACTTATATCTCGTTTTCATTACGAGTATATATTAAAAAATGGAGGGAGTATCACTTTTTCTATATCTCTTTATGTGTTGTTTCATACCTACTAGTTTTGTTGCACGGGTGCAAAATTAATTAGGCGTTCGAAACTATCAATGTCTCGTATTCTGATCATAATCCGATACATGACCCGTAGTTGATCCGACCTGTCTGACATGCCTAGTGCCTACATTAGTTACTCGGGTGAAACAAATTATGTCCATCAAAATATCAAGTCATGTGTCTGTGAGCAATATCAAAATGTTATATGCAAACATTGAGTTTATCTATGTCTTTTACTCGCTAATCATTTGACTTTCTGCATCGAATATATTTGTATGTATCCAACCATCTCGCTCTAAATTCAACCTGACCCACAAACATGTCTCACCCGACCAATGATTTTAGGGTCATGAATCCGGTTTTTTTATCCAAATCCTAAATGGTCCGTTAATTTAGAGTTATAAGCAGGCTGGCCTATTCAATCCGTTGGAAAGAAGAGACTACAAATCTTTAGTCCAAAAGCCAAATTCCAGCCAATCTATACACTAGGTTGCACGGACACTCCTCCGAGCCATCGTGTCGTGTCGGACACCCGTGTCGGACACCGACACACGGCGGACACACGACAATACGTCTCGGACACCTGAAAAACTGTGTCCGGTTTTTTTAATTTATTTAGAGACGTGTCAGACACGTTTCATGTTATTTTGAGACGTGTCGGTCATACCATTTAGAGACTCATCGGACACACTTAGCGTTTTTATGAATTTGTGGACTTTAATAAAACAACAATATTATATGTTTATAGGTTTACTTGATACTATAAACGTTCTACTTAAGACTAAATAATTAATTAATTATTATATTACAGTAGTATAACTGTTTGAGCTTTTTAAGATTTGATTTTAACTTTGAGTTTATAAGACTTTAATTTTTGTTTTATTATTTTACGGTAATTGCGGTAGTTTAAGTAACCAAACCTATATTTTAGGTATAAAAATCTTCAAATTTTCTTTGTTTATAAATATGTATATTGATTTTTTTTAACATACGTTTTTGAATCTCACTAATTCCCTAATGAGACTTCTCGTATATTGATGGTATACTTTTTTTTTGTTTTTGGCGTATTATAGTTGTTTCTCGGACCAAGCTTATGTAATATTATCTCAACACTTAGTTTCGATAGTTATGAGATTTATATTTTGTTACATTATCATAAATATCTACGTATTTTTTTAATAGTATCACAATTATTTTCTTTGATTACATAAATATTTAACTTGAATTGAATTTGGATATTATAATTATAGCATAGGATTTTTTTACTTTGAAATTAAAGTGGATATTGTAATTAGAATAACATGATATCTATCTATATATTATATTAAAAGAAGAACAAAGCATTCTTCATCCTCCATTTCCCCAAATCTTAAAGCTAAAGCAAGCCACGTGTCACGATACTATTGGATGGAAGATGAAAAGGTATGAAGTGGAAGATGAAAATGAGGAAAAAGTTATGGAGGGAGTTATGAAGTGGAAGATGAAAAGAAAAGAGTTATGAAATGGAAGATGAAAAGGAGGAAGTTATGAAGAAGATGAAAAGGTATGAAGTGGAATATAAAAAGGAGGAAGGAGTTATGGAGGGAGTTATGAAGTAGAAGATGAAAAGAAAGGAGTTACGAAGTGGAAGATGAAAATGAGGGAGTTATGAAAATGAATCCCATTACACCATAAAAATACTGCACATGAACCACGACTCCGATCTCACATACACTAAATTAGCCACATATTATTATTTGTGTTGCCATACCACCCTGGCCTACAGGGACAAAGAACCCATTCCAATAAGAGTTCTCGATGCTGAGGTCGCAGGAGATACGGTCACTTATTCAACCATTGCCGAGCTTCTACAAGCAGATGTCGACGATCAGGTAATGTCAACAGACATCACAAGCCTACTGCTATGATATACCATTGAACATTTCCGATTAAATGAAACAATTGGAACAGAATGAGGTATACAAATGCCACGAAACGATAACAGAAGTAAGATCAGATGTTGACTGGCGGTATTAGTCTTGCACATCATGCCCCGCTGGAATCGACGAGAACGGAAAGTGTCGCCAATGTAACCAACCAATACCCTACCCCAGACAAAGATAAGAAAAAACCCAAAAATTATAACTCACCATATAGTATATTAAGCCTATCTACTGCTGCTAAACAATATCACAAATACGTTAATACCCACAATACAGGTATAGATTAATCACTACAATAGCGGACGAAACAACATATATACGCAATTTTGGTGATTTTTGGGAGAGAAGCTGAGAAGATAATCGGAAGACCAATAGAAGCACTGCTAACCCAATATGAGAAGGTACGCACAACAAATAACACACCACCTACTTGAAAAATTTTTAACCGTTTTGTCCTAACAAGAGACCAAAAAACGGGATGGGGGAAAGGAGAAAGTGTTTGACATACTCCAACAATGTGTCGGGAGAGAATACACCATGAAAGTCAAGATTGAGATTACCAAATACAACTCCGAATGGGAACTAAAGTGTCAAAAGGTAGTACCGACGCCAAAGTACCCTCTAACTCCAACCACAGTGCGAAGGGAGGACAAAAAAACAGAGGTAACAACAACAATTCTTACCAAAGAACACCAGCATCTTTTTACACACAAGGCAATATACCCAAAGAAGTCCAATGTTTTCGCAGGATCAACCAATACTGGACGACTTAGAAAGCCAGTCTACAACAGAGTCTGGCCCTTCGGTGAACACCTCAGCTAAGAGTGTGAAAAGAAAGATAGACAAGGAGTAAGTTAATTATTATTACGTACATCAACTACAAGCAATTTTTTACTTATGTTTTAGTAACAACACTTACACACGAAAAATGCCTTACAGCTTTGAAGCGACAGGGAAAGAAGCATCCGTAGCGAAAAAAACATTCGAGAAAAAGAGGCCAAAAGTTGAAAAGACAAAATAGACCCCGACAGAGAAAAACACAGAACCACCAACGCATGACTTAAGAACATTACATATTGCAATTATTCTATAGTTTACGAATTTTTTTAAAGTCTGTTTCTACCTTAGACTGGATCATATCGACTTCTACCGGTCTTTATATTTACATGTCATATGTCTTTTAGTAGCTTTGATGATACGATCTTCGCAACCTCTGTGCTATTCACGATTACGACACCCTCTACAAGTAAACGCCGCGACCACCACAAGAAATTTTGACAAGTAAAATAGTAATTCCGTGCGGTGCACGGGCATGATGACTAGTTTTAATATTAATTTGTTTTCTAATTGAAACTATGATGTTTTGGAGGGAATACATGTCATGAGAGGTTGACACCTCACCCCATTTCTTAGGATTGTTATCCTCTTAGTAGTAAGAGGATTTGTACGGTATACTTTTATAAACATTAAAGTAAAAAAAATCATCTCGAAAATAAAATTACAATTAAGAAGAATGTATTGTAATTTTTTTCTAATTATTTAATAAAAGGAGTTTTTTTTCATTTTATGAATAGTTTGTGAATTTATACATGAAATATTCATTTCCTTCCTTATTTAGAAATGAATTCATTTTGGAGAGAAAAATCATAGCAAATGTTATTCTCTTAGTATATAGAGAAATTTCATAATTTTTAACCTGACTATTTTATTAAAAGTTTACTTTTGTTATCACAAAACAAAGCATCTCGAATAAAGATACAATTTTTTTTTATATATTTAGATTAATTAGAACTTTTTCCAACAAATTAGAAGATAACATAATACTCCAAATATTATTAGATTAAAAAAATTATTTATATATTAAAATCAAAAAATTTGAAAGTATTTTATATATTTTTTCATCATCAAATATTTTATATTTGTTTACGTCAATATATGATCTCGATAGTTTGTAACACTTTGTAGACACCCGCATTTTGCATGCTGGTGTCTATAACAGTTCCCGACAAAACACCCGATGATGATCGGACGTAAACGTGACTTAATACACTCGAATACGGACTCAGAATTAATAGTATCCGACGTGGGCTTTTAGCGGAGTGCAAATCTCACAAAACCGACCTCAAATTCAGGTATAGTGGGCCGTTTCCAATAAAATGAGATTAATTTGGGCCAAAACCGACACCGGAAATAAAATCGTCTTTTGGCGACCGGGTCAAAACCCGGTCAATGACGAATCCGACACAAAAAACACCCAAGTGCGCTTCTAGAAGCTAGTCTCCACTACCAAATCACATTCAAAATTGTCAACAAATCTTTCCTAAAAACACTCCCTCCGTTTTTAGCCACTCGATCGAGTGGATCACACCCACTCGGTCGAGTAAAGCAGTGAACCGGCCGAACCGGACTCGAACCGGGCACCCGATCGAGTGCACACGCTCCACTCGATCGAGTGACCCTAAACCGGGGTCCTCCTTATAAATACTCCATCACATCAATTAATTTCAAATCTTTTTTTTCACCCATTCAACCCTAATCATTCCATTTGCAACTTTACACAATACTTACACAACCTTCATAACCCTTGAGTCCTAGGCACTCATACACATACACACACATACATTCAAATTCCCGAGATCAAAACTCGTCAAAGACATACACCATAACTCTACTTACATATCTCGACACTCCCGCGCTCACGCCGCCACTACGAGTCCGTTTCCGAGATCGTTTAAGCATGTAGGTTGAGGGTGTCATTAAATCCCATCATCTCTATCTCCTTACTCTTTTCTTTTCGATTATATATATATATATGTATGTATGTATTACTATTATTATTATTATTATTATTATTATTATTATTATTATTATTATTATTATTATTATGATTATGATTATTATTATTATTAATCACTAACACTAACATTTAATTTTATCGTTTACTAACATTTTAATTCTTTGTTACTAACTTTTTATTCTTTCGCTTTCTAACATTTAACATTTAAATACCGTGTATGTATATATGTATATAATAAATCTTCGGACCGAACACGTTTGACTATGAACACCACTCCAAGTCCATTTAATCCCTTTACGAGTCACGACGGAGGTGGCACCCTTCCGATGAGCGCCGCCCCAAATACTCAAGGGCGTAACGTGATCGTGGTCGTTCATAGTTGAACGCGTTCGATGCCATTTCCGAGATTAGTACGGAACTCATTGACGCGAAAACCGACATCACATAATCCGTAAGGATTAGTATCGATGTCGTGACGCGGAGGGAGACAATTTCGTCACTAATCAAATTTTCAATCCAATAACAACATTTTCTATAAAATTCCGATAACGGTATTATAATCGTATAATACGCGATTATTGCACCGGAAGTCGAGTTAAATTTAAATCATGCAATATTTTCATTTAACTCGGTCAACCATCGATTTTAAATAAATAAAAAAAGAAACCATCACGTTTCGAAGTGAGCAGCAGCTCATACAAGGGCACTCGATCGAGTGCCATAGGCTACTCGATCGAGTAGCACTACAAAAATCGCGCAGTAGCTCCTCTAAGGGTCACTCGATCGAGTCCTTGCCATGACTCGATCGAGTGGGTCCCTTTGTTCAAAATAAACCGAGAGCTTCAAGCATCATCCGAGCCTCGTCTTTTTTACGACTTAGTCTTCGCGTGCAATGACAATCACGTGATCCTATTTTCCAAAATTCATGCATTTTAATTCACTTCTACGACTTTGATCGATGTCTTTCACAATTAGTTTTGTGTCGACGACTCTTTAGTCGTATCCGATACATGACTAATTTAGACGCCAATTTTTCGATGTGATAAGTCGGGAAAAGGCATCGAGATTCGGGATCGGGCTAGCACCACGTCTAGGTCTCATATCTCCGTCCATCGTTTAATATACAACATAATGTATATTTAATCGGAGTTCGTCCATTTATTTAACTTACGGTCTAGTTCACATTTTCTATTTACGGGTCCGTTTATAGTTAATGTTTACTGTTGTCTAATTCGATTATTTTATTTTATCGCTCGTTGTATTGTGAATTCTGGGTTGTATTCCGCCCGTGTAATTTGTAATTTATTTACGAGTTTTCTTTTTTCGATGTTTGCCATTTATTGCCTTAAATGGACATCGCATGCTAAATCACTTTGACGTGAATCAAGATGCATTAAAATGACGTAATTCACATATAACTCGCATGCTTAGCCGAAAACGCTGTTTGCATATCATTTAGTCATTTTACTAGCGCGCGTACACGAACACGAACGAAGTCTTTGTAGAGGCCGCTAAGTGCGGGCAGGGTTGGGTGTCCTTAGTGGGCTTCCCAACACGTACCCTCACTCCTTACTCAGAACCTTGGTTTTCGGATGTCCGAAACCGTTGGCGCACGAGAGTCATTCTATACACGATAACCGGTAGTGACGGTATCGGTATCGCAATGCAAAGGGACGAGCCCCATAAACTCTGAAATCAAAATGGGCCGTACTTTGTGTACGGTCCACGACGACATAGAGTGGGCTCGAATGGGTCCGAATTCCCATAAAATTCGGTGGCGACTCCAACTTTGACTTAAATTTCAACCCGAGATCAATCTCACCACGAGATTCATTCGCCTACCCAAACCCGCGCGTGGCCGCGTCGGGGTGGACCTACGTCATGTCCACAATTTGGCGACTTCGCTGGGGATACCTGATGTACCACTAGTCATCGAGGTTCCTAGGGTGAGACTCGAAAAGAAATCGTTCGAATATTAATGTACGCGCATTAGTTTAATGGTTCATGCATAACCCATTTTTACCCGGGCCGGTTACTTGTGACCGACGTCCCACTATACCGCGGTGCATTCCTAAGTGGGTGCACTAAAAACTTCTATGGCCGAACTCGTATGGGTTTCGCGGCATGTCCTAAGACCAATTCGGCTTAGGGAGTCCGTCCTGATTTACGAGAAAGCCATCGTTGTTGGTGTAGACCCGATTTTGATCGACCGAGACTTAGTTTAAAGCATACATGCTGTCGTCATAATGCTTATGTGACTATGTGCTACTTGGTTTCCGTGTCAATTTTTTTTCAAAAACCGCCATTTCCAAAATGCATCTTTCAAAAATATCCAATTTCAAAAACTCGGAATGCTGCCAAATTTTAGACGTACGATTTGACTCAAAATAGGCTATTTTCTAGCCGGCATGCTGTCCATTTCAAAATTCGAATTTTCGTTCCACCATTCGATTTTCGAATTTTCAAATTCCATTTCGATTTTCAAAATTCAAAATTCCATTTCGTTTTTTTTTTCAAATCCTCGAGATGCGATTGTCGATTTTTAAATCTCCGAAATGCTGTTTTCGATTTTCAAATCTTCAGGATCTTATTTTCGATTTTCAAATTTTTGGAAATTTATTTTCGATATTCAAATTTTCAAAATTCCAAATATTCAACTTATCAAAAAAAAAAACTCGGCCCTGTCGGCATGCTGCCAATTTCAAAAGGCGGGATTGCCTCCTCAATTTTCAAAACGCGAAATTACTCGCAACCATTCTAATATTTCAAAATGCCCGGTCCTATTGGCCCACTGCCAATTTCAGGATTGTCCTCTCAATTTTCAAAATTCAATCATTTTTCAAAAACCTTCCTTATTATAGGACCTACCGTAATTCGTGTGTCGGGTCTTTTCGTAATACGTCGAAGGTCTTTAGCGTTGAAACTCCGTCGATCCTACATCACGGGTTTCTTCCCCATCCTAGTCCGCCTTTTCCTAAAGGCATAACCGACCAACACGAGTCATACACTCGTAAATGGAAGGTTCGTCTGAACACTCGAGTCCTAACTAGAAAGTCACACGCGATCTTTCCCTCCGCCAGGACGGTCCCCACGACCTTTCCTAGGGGAATTTTGCCCGTCTTTCAATCCGTTAGTCGAGTCATCCCAATTCAACTCCTTTAACTTAAGGGTCTACCCTAATCACAGGGTCTATCCTTATTCAAGTCAACTCAAGGGTTTCTAGCGTCGAAACTCTGCCGATCTTACATCGCGAGTTTCTTCCCTTACCCCGTCTGCCTTTCCTCGAGGCCGAGTCAACCTTTTACAAGGCATAACCCTATAACAAAAGGTTTGTGGTCCTTATATCTAAGGGTCACTCGTCCGACACTCGAGTTTTAGCAAAACCTACAATCTTTCTCGGGGGCTACCCTTCAGCAGAGCGATCAATCACGGTTGCTCTAAGGGTCATGTCCTACACGTGGGGTCTCACGTGTGTCACTTTCGAGTCATTCAGATGCCGCACCATCTGAGTCCTATCAGAGTCTTCAGTCTCACTTGGGGGCTGTCCTCCACCCGAGCATTCGACCACAGTCACCTTAAGGGGTACCTTACGTTCATCGTACACCGGCGTCCTTATGATGTCTTCTTCGAGTCGTACCTATGCTACGAACACCCGAGTCTCCTAAAGGTTTAGGTCGCCACGGCTGGTCCAAACACGTGACCTGGTCAAACACGGTCGCCCCATTTTCGGACTTACCCTCGTGCAGCTTGAGTCTCATCGTCGAGTCCAAGCCAGGGTTGTTACCTCGTCTAGGTCAACGTTCGAGTATCCCGATCCAAGAGTCTTTGTCGACCCGTCACCTCAGGCCATGTCTAGTTTGACTCCCTCTCTTGCATTCGAGCAAAGTCGAGTTTAGGCGAGTCGTGGCACCTGTCGTTTCCTCCAATCAAGGACCTTACCAAAAAGAAACGACCAACCAAGTATCCGAAAGTCCGGATTCGATTCGAGTCTAAGTCTGAGTCTGAGTCTAGAATATCCTACATCCTCATTTCAAAGTCAGAGTCAGAGTCAACTGTATTATGTTCTCTTTTTAAAAATTCAATAAAATCAGCTTTTCTATTTCTCATATATGCTTCCCTTATGTGTTTCCTAGAACATGATGAAAACCATCATACACTGTGAGCACATGCACGTGACTATTATAGGCACATATATAATGACTGTAGGAACCGAGGCTCGTGTTTTCCTAAAGTGCCTAGCAATTGTCCTTTTGGACCTTGAATTGATTTGTTCATGATATCTTTCCTAAAGTTGATCTTCTTGTTTTGGTAACATAAGATTGTCTGGTTTTAGGAAAGATTGAACCGTGTTTCCTAATTAGTTTAGGTAACTAGTTTAGGTGGAATAATACTATATAAAGACCTGACTAGTTTCTAGGTTAATTAGGACAGAGAGATGATTTGAGAGCACAATACAGAGAGCTGATTTGTGAGGTTTTCTTGAGGGAAAACTCAGTTTGTTCCGAGTCCCTATTATTTGGTGGTTCTATTGATCTCGTCTTTGTTGGAGACAGTTGGAGTTTGTTCGGATCTTGGTTGGCTGCAAGATCGTTTGTCCTTCGTCTCGTCGGTGAGTTCGTCGCAGGTCGACTCAGTCTGGGTAATCTCTTTCCAGTTTGAGATTACTATCTGGTTGGTAGAATTGGTAGTACTTTTGGCT
The DNA here is from genome assembly GCA_958450325.1 of Agrostemma githago. Classification (NCBI taxonomy): domain Eukaryota; kingdom Viridiplantae; phylum Streptophyta; class Magnoliopsida; order Caryophyllales; family Caryophyllaceae; genus Agrostemma; species Agrostemma githago. Next base: position 23,881,148 of record OY288239.1, on the reverse strand, counting down.
TTAGCTGTGAGCTATTAAGCACGTGTATTACGGTCTACTGTTGTACTATTATCTCCACAATAGTGAATTTGGTCTCCTTGTCGGTGTGGACGTAGCCAGTGATTTTGCTGGTGAACCACGTAAATCTGTGTGTCAGTTTATTATTGTTTGCTATTTGTTTTGTTCTTCTCGCGTAGTCAACAAACCGTTGGTAACAGGATGCCTCCGTTATAACAAACTGGTATCAGAGCTTCAGGTTGTTCTGCTTCCGCTTCTGAGCTTCTGGTTCGGCTTCTGCTGAGTTAGGCGTTGATGCGTGCTATTTATATATGATTATTACGTCTTTTACGCACGCATTTCCATGCATATCGAGTAGCATTGTCTACTATTTTCCCCCGAATTTGATACTTTGTGGTCTTGTTGCATCTTATGTAGGGAATGGACTCGTGGACGCATAAACAAGGCAAAAATTGTTCTTAAAGATGAAATATTATGCGAAATAAGAAAAGAGAATGATCGTTTCTAAATAGGTCAAATTAAAATGTAAATATCTTGAGTTCTACAACTTCAATTGAGCTCATTCCAGTTGCGTTATAAAGTACTTTCTTTTATCTTTCCAACGGTATATTACACGCCCGAGTTGAAGAAGTAACGAAGAAATGGCAAGCGTTTGAAGTTGAGCGCGCATTGTTGAGAATGGAAACGGGTCACAGATAGTCGAACAACTATCCATAATAGTCGACCGACTATTCTCGAGACTGGACGAAGATCGAGACTTTCCTAATTTGATGTTTAGGGTTAATAAGACTTTTGGGCTTTTGTTTTAGCTTAGTATTTAAGAAACTATTAGACTAGAATTCTTGAATCTCTTCTTTTATTCTTTTAATTTTCTTTAAACCTCTTCTTTTATGCTTCTAATTCTCTTTAGACTTTTCTTTAGACTACTCTCTTTAGATTTCTCTCAACTCTAAAACTTTTAGATCTAGATTTATGAATTCTTTTCTACTCTTTCTTTAAACTCGGTAATCATTCTTTCTTTGTTCTTTCTTATTCTCTTTGTTCTTTATTCTTTCTCTCTTAATCTTACTAATTCTTTTATTCTTAATTTCTCTTTAGATCTATTCACTATGCTTAATTTATTAATCATCTTTGTTATTTTTGTGTAAATTTCTCCATGAGTAGCTAATTTCCCTTGCTAGGATTTAGGGGATCCATGAATTGAATATGATTGCTAATTAGTTTATAGATCTGTCTACGATATTGCGTCCGAGTTGTTAATTGTAGCATTTAATTGAGATTAATTGATTAAGTCGACGTAATTGATTGATTGAATTGGTGAACTCGAACCTAAGATCGAAAGCCTGGTAAGAGTTAGACCTGTTACAACACATTAGTTTGTCCTAATAAGATCGGAAGCCTTTAGACGCATGCTAGGGTGAATAGCGGACCAAAAGGACCTTTTCAATACCCCTTAGACCAATATCTTCGACAGACCTGTGACTTAGACCGTGACCATATGAGATTCGTAGTGAACCGACAATCCTAGTTTTCTCTCCATATATTCGTCCTAATTCATCCTATTTAGTTTAGTTATTCTTCTCCTTTATTTTTCTCTTTCCTTCACTACTTTTGGATTAGTTAATACAAACAAACAAAATCCCCAATTTGGTTACTTAGATAGACTTTAATTGCGAGTAGGATTTATTTGTCTCCCTGTGAAATCGATCCCGACTTCCCTAGCTATATTTTTAGTTGGACCGTAGTTGATTATTTTTGATAGGTACACGACTAGCTTATCAAATTTTGGCGCCGTTGCCGGGGAGACGGAGTATTTCTGCTTGTTATTTTAGTTTATCTTTTATCTTAGGGAACTCCAGTTCCTTGAGACCGTTCTCACCGTTTCCATGAGGATTATTATAGATTTTCCACAGAAACCCGATGAGACTTTTGGAGCTTATATGGAGAGGTTTTGCGATTTGCTTAGCTCTCTGAAATCCGCTTGTTTCACTAATGAAACACTTGTTCTTACAGTCATTAAAGGTATGACAGACTCTACAAAAGCCTATATATTTTCCACTTGTAAGGATTTTGAAAGCAAGTCCTATGAAGAGGTGATAGAGTACTTTGACTGGTTAGCTGAAGAAAGTGTGAAGCCCGATTTTTCACTTTATTTGACTAATGATGAACCCATTGGTGAGACTAGTAATGCGGTTATTTTTAAGGGACCTTGTTTTGACAATGAGATAAGTTGTGACGAAAGTTATGACACGAGTGCCTTGGTTCCATTTTGTGAGAATCTGCGTGATGAGGTTCATAAAGAACCTTTTGATTCGAAAATCGAGGTTGGATGGGACGAATATGAGCACGACATTGTAGATGAACCATTATTTGTTACTTTGCCCGTTATCCTCTCTCCTTCTAAGGTTTTGGGCTTAGTTCCCCCTATTCCACTCCTTTTTCCACCTTTATGCTTATCGGTCCCACTGTTGCCAATTTTTGATCATTTTCCTACGACCACTAACACTTTATTTTTTGATTTTAATTTTGATGCTCCATGTCTTGCGGACGAGGAGATTAGTGCAGTACTTCATGTGGAAATTGGTCCTCCACCCCGTGATAAGATGTTTCATTCTATACTTTTGACATTTGATACTTATATCTTATCATGTGCTTATATTTGCTTTCATATTTCACATGCGCAAGAATATGACATGCTACTTAGGGCGTTGATGTATTTTTTAAGTAAAGTGACAAAGTTGGTATATTTTGATGCTTAGGAGCGGTTTGGGTGGGGAAGGTCTCCGCTCATATATATCTTGTAAGTAGTTCTTTTATTTTCTTTATTTTCTTTTTGCACTTCCATTGTCTTGCATTTCTTCCCCGTATTTTTGTTGCCTCTTATTGTTTGTTGTACACAATGAGGGCATTGTGCGATTTGGTTTGGGGAGGGTATGCTTCTGTCTGTTTTCATCCATCTGCATATTTCTTGCATTTCCGCATGCATAAAAAAATATGTTTTTGCATTTAGTCGAGTCTTAGTTGAGTCAGAATGCTATGTAGCGATGATGATATTGCTTTTATGTCTTCATTAGTTGCTTATCCTAGTGCGCCGTTAGAATTTTTGTATATAATCACATGCGGTATTCTTGCATCTTTGGTTAATGGTACTGAACGAATAAACTTGACTCATTGTTGGCAAACTACTCAGAATTGTAAGAAATTAGAGCCTTAAACTGATGACATTCATGATCAGTTTCATTTAGGTTGAGAGTAGTACTCCTTATGAGACATGTAACATCAAACTGCATAAGCATGACATTCGTCTCTTAGGTACCTGTACGTTTTTGACTCGTGGTTTTGACATGTGCGAAAAAGGCAAAACCTTTCTTTTAATTAATTTCCATGAGCCTCACATAGCCAAATTAACCTGTTTGACCCGTTTATCAACTACATGCCATATATTGCCTACCCTAGTCAAGCTAGTAGATGAATTAGATGGAATTGTTTTTTTTTTGGGTTAATTTTGGTACCATGATGATTGAAAGAAAAAAAAGGGGAAATGGAAAAAATGAATTGAGAAAAAAAATTCAATGAAAGAAAAAAATTGAATGAAAAAAAGAAAAGAAAGGAAAGAAGAAAGAAAAGAAAAAAAAATGAAGTGAAACTAGAAGAAGAATGTGTTTTTGCTATGAGAAAAGAATTGATCTCTCTAATTTCATAGTTATTAGTGGGAAGCGATTTTGATAAGACGCTTGTTGCTATGCCTAATTTCTTCGACTTGAGTTTGGTGAGAACGGAATGTCTACTATTGATGGGTGTAAGGAATACTAGCTTGGCTTTTACCTCCTCATATCCATATCGTTTTGCCCCTTCTTACCCGATTAGCCTCACTTTATACCATATGTAAGTCTTTGGCACTTGTCTTTACCCGATATAATGCGTATGTACATGTTAGATTGCATGCATGCTCTTGTAAGTCGTAGTTTAGGTGAGTGCTTTGTCCTTCCGTTTTTACATAAACTCACAATATCACCCCTTTTGTGTGATGAGCGACCCGTGAGAGTCCGACATAGACGAGTCTTGCAAGGTTGAAAGTTCAGTATTGTTGTCATTGGTCAAGCTTGTTGTATGTGGTTGTTTACATTAATTTTAATCGTTGCGCATTGGTTTGGGTAACTTTGAAGCATACACCGCTATGAGTTATATACGTTCCATTAGGATGTTTTTCATTGTTTTGTGCTTGCTTGGGACAATCAAGGGTTCGGTTTGGGGGGGTTTGATGCGTGCTATTTGTATATGATTATTACGTCTTTTACGCACGCATTTCCATGCATATCGAGTAGCATTGTCTACTATTTTCCCCCGAATTTGATACTTTTTGGCCTTGTTGCATCTTATGTAGGGAATGGACTCGTGGACGCATAAACAAGGCAAAAATTGTTCTTAAAGATGAAATATTATGCGAAATAAGAAAAGAGAATGATCGTTTCCAAATAAGTCAAATTAAAATGTAAATATCTTGAGTTATAAAACTTCAATTGAGCTGATTCTAGTTGCGTTGGAAAGTTTATTCTCTTAGCTTTCCAACGGTATATTACACGCCCGATTTGAAGAAGTAACGAAGAAATGGCAAGCGTTTGAAGTTGAGCGCGCATTGTTGAGAATGGAAACGGGTCACAGATAGTCGAACAACTATCCATAATAGTCGACCGACTATTCTCGAGACTAGACGAAGACCGAGACTTTCCTAATTTGATGTTTAGGGTTAATAAGACTTTTGGGCTTTTGTTTTAGCTTAGTATTTAAGAAACTATTAGACTAGAATTCTTGAATCTCTTCTTTTATTCTTTTAATTTTCTTTAAACCTCTTCTTTTATGCTTCTAATTCTCTTTAGACTTTTCTTTAGACTACTCTCTTTAGATTTCTCTCAACTCTAAAACTTTTAGATCTAGATTTATGAATCCTTTTCTACTCTTCCTTTAAACTCGGTAATCATTCTTTCTTTGTTCTTTCTTATTCTCTTTGTTCTTTATTCTTTCTCTCTTAATCTTACTAATTCTTTTATTCTTAATTTCTCTTTAGATCTATTCACTATGCTTAATTTATTTATCATCTTTGTTATTGTTGTCGTAAATTTCTCCATGAGTAGCTAATTTCCCTTGCTAGGATTTAGGGGTTCCATGAATTGAATATGATTGCTAATTAGTTTATAGATCTGTCTACGATATTGCGTCCGAGTTGTTAATTGTAGCATTTAATCGAGTTTAATTGATTAAGTCGACGTAATTGATTAATTGAATTGGTGAACTCGAACCTAAGATCGGAAGCCTGGTAAGAGTTAGACCTGTTACAACACATTAGTTTGTCCTAATAAGATCGGAAGCCTTTAGACGCATGCTAGGGTGAATAGCGGACCGAAAGGACCTTTTCAATACCCCTTAGACCAATATCTGCGACAGACCTGTGACTTAGACCGTGACCATATGAGATTCGTAGTGAACCGACAATCCTAGTTTTCTCTCCATATATTCGTCCTAATTCATCCTATTTAGTTTAGTTATTCTTCTCCTTTATTTTTTTCTTTCCTTCACTACTTTTAGATTAGTTAAAACAAACAAACAAAACCCCCGATTTGGTTACTTAGATAGACTTTAATTGCGAGTAGGATTTATTTGTCTACCTGTGAAATCGGTCCCGACTTCCCTAGCTATATTTTTAGTTGGACCGTAGTTGGTTATTTTTGATAGGTACACGACTAGCCAAAAAATATTCAAGAACCCATGACCGCAGTAAAAATGGTCAAATTCAAAATTATCAATGCTCATACCATCCAATAGGGGAGAAACAATCAAGCTGGTCAGCTAACACCACACTTAGCCTTCCCACATTGCAACCCTCAAGACCTTCCCGAGACCTAGGCTAGAGACAGCCCAGAATTTTGAGGATTCAAGCTCCATAGGATACCCTAACCATTAGGGCCAGACATGGAAATCAGATCCCGCATCATCAAACCTGCCCAATCGAAGTCCGAGTCATTTTTACTCGACTTCCCCCTTTCCTACCACATTACAATACCTTACCCTCAAAGCCTTAGCTCCACAAAATCAAGTTTCAGATGTCAAAACATCAAAGCCACTTACAACCTAGCTCCACATTTCCAAAATTATCCAAACCAGTTACCTACCCCAAACACGGGAATTCAGCTTGCAGTCGGCATAGAACATGCCCAAATAGTACACACAACCTCTGGGGGCTGCCTCGGAGAACGCTCACAGTCACAGGATCAAGATCCTAACCATTCAAGCCCTTTGATCAAGACATCATTGGGAATGCACCTAGCCTACACCGTCAATATGGCTAGTCACACACAAAGTCCTATTAGACTAGGCACCATAATATATCTTCCAATCCACTGAACTACGGCTTGGTTTGATTTCACCACACGTGAATACGTAGGCAGCCTTTCAACAGAGGCACAACCACTCACATTGACACACATTCAAAAAGCACTAGCATTCCGGTCATGACACTGTCATGTTCTCAGCAGCTAGCTTTGTCGTCCGGGGGGCTTCTCTTAGACAGAAGACCTCCGTCCACTCACATAATCCAAATATTTTCAAAAAATTAGACTCCTTTCTACAGTGTGTCCTAATACTCGGCTCAGTCGAAGACGAGAATCTGTCAGGACTCGAATCAATACCCACTTTGGGAAGGTACCCTAAAATCAAAAATCCAGAAGAGCACAAGACTACAACAGTCGCATTACAGACTACTGCAAGTCCCCTATAGCATATCTATCCCATTTCGATGTTCGACCGTGTTGCCACTCGCCTAGGCTACGGAGTAGCGCAACTTAAGAGTCTTGTTAGGTGGCCCACCCCCTACCGAGTCACGGTCCAACCCCTCGGGAGTCCAGTCGTATCTGTCAACTCGTCCGATCACGTCTAGAGTCGAGTCTGTCAGTAGGCCTCTCTCTTCAAGTTCTACTTTAAGATTTGCAAAACTTAGCCATTTGAGAAAATCCTTTTCGACAAGGTCAAATTTCGGTCTATTTCAACTGCAAATTTCTTTCCTACCCTTTACAATTTTGAAAACTTATCTCCTAGCACGAAAGTTGCTTTCAGGACTTCAAAAATGAAGCAAAAATCAATCAAAATTTTTCAAATTTCCTTTTCCTCAGCGGAGTCGCCAAATTGTGGAAATGACATAGGTCCAGCCCGACGCGGCCACGCGCGGGTTTGGGGAGGCGAATGAATCTCCATATGAGAATGGATCGAATTGAAATTTTTAATCTATGTGGAGTCGCCACCGAACTTTGTGGGAGTTCGGGCCCATTCGAACCTACTCTATGTCGTAGTGGGCCGTGTACGAAATACGGCCCATTTCCGATGTCAGAGTTTATTGGGCTCGTCCCTTTGCATTCCGATACCGATACCGTCACTACCGGTTATCGTGTATTGAATGACTCTCGTGCGCCAACGGTTTCGGGCATCCGGAAACCGAGGTTCAGAGTAAGGGGTGAGGGTACGTGTTGGGAAGCCCACGAAGGACACCCAACCCCGCCCGCACATTGGCGACCTCTACTAAGATATCGAGTGACTTTCTAATACGCGCGCTAGTTGAACGGGAAAATGTTATGCAAACATTGTTTTCCCTAAGCATGTGAGAAATAGAAAGGGTTTCTATGTCGATTTAATGCAACTAAAATATTAACGTCAAAGTTGTATTTTAGCATGCGGGTTCATTTTAGTACAATAAAATAAACGATTAAATCAACAAGAGAAGTGACAAACGGTTAGTAACGGTAAAACGATAATAACGGTTTGCGAATTATTGAACGATGTAGATAAGATGATGTAAAGTTTTGAAAAGGTGATATTCCACGTGATTGATTAGGCACGTGTTGACTTAAGTCATAAAAAACGGTTAACGAGACTCGAAAATGGTGTAGGGCTCACGGTTGACGTGATAAAGGTGCCACTCGACCGAGTCATTGAGGGGCTCGGCCGAGTGGACCTCTGAATAAGGGTCTGCCCAAATTTCGGGACGATACTCGGCCGAGTTACGAGGGAACTCGGTCGAGTACATGGCCACTCGATCGAGTTACGGCGAAACTCGACCGAGTGGTTGTCGCGGGAGTGTTCTGTCTCGTTTTTGTGATGTCACTCGATCGAGTGGCTTAGGCACTCGGTCGAGTGGCACCTGTACGAACCAGGTTCGTTTGCAATTTTATTATTGATTTCAAAACTGCTTTTGATTTTGCTAAGTTGATGAATTGGGCATAAATATTATGGAATTTATACTCGATTCTAACTTTGAATGCTCGTCGTATCCCATATTCGATTATTGAATCGATATGGAATACTAGAGTAAAAATAAAAGAAAATTGTTTTAAGTCGTCTTAAATTAACTATCGCGATATGAGTGGATTTCCTCCGCGTTTAATAATGTCAGAATTCTAGCGAATTGTATGACAATTATTTTAGCATCAATAGAAATCGCGTTAATTAATTTATGTGACTAGATCGTTAGATTCGACGTCTAATTATGAAATTAGCATCGAATCTAAGAGTTTGACGCTATGCTAGAATTGAAAGACTTGATTCCCTCCACATCCCGACATCACAATTAATTCTTGCGAATTGCTTGATGTCAGATCCGTGTCAACGGGTTCCGACCCTTATTAAAAGATGCTCGATTTGAAAATATCTTGTAGAAAATCGATGAGAATTGCGATGAGATGATAACGATACGAACGAAAACGAAGAAAATATTGTTTGAGTTGACCCGTTTCAATAATCAAGTGCTAGGGTGTCAGGATAAGCGACCGACAACGCTGTGTGCAGTACACTTGTATATTCGGGTTTCCTTATCCTGACATCCTTCGCACTCGACACAAATCTACGAGTATTTTAATGTCTTTTAGTACTAGCGATATTAACGATATTATAATGCAAATAAAATAAAAAACGAAACAACGACAACGACGATAGACGACACGACGCGAGAAAAAGAAGAAAAGGAGAAGAGGGGAATTGGCACCCTCAACCTACATGTTCTTGTTCTCGGTATGGACTCGTCTAGATGCGGCTTTCACGGGAGTAATCGAGGTATGTAAGATGAGTTATGGTGGTTCGGGTTTTGAATTCCTAAAGCTAGGTTTAGGGTTTGCTAGTGTAGTTGAAGTGTGTGTAGATTAGGGTAGAATTAGGGTTGAATCTAGGGTTGCAAAAAAAGTGAAACTAGGGTTTCAAAAAGTCTGTTGAAAGGTTGTGCATGGGGGTGTATATATAGGCTTGCTACGGACCCCCGGCTAGGGTTACTCGACCGAGTAACCAGCTGACTCGGTCGAGTGGCCCGGTGTGCCTGCAGTCGGGCCTGAATAAGGCCCACTCGATCGAGTGGGCTGAGCACTCGATCGAGTGGCCCAGCTGGGTTGTGCGAGTCAGTTGTTTTGGACCGTGACTTTGGATGTCTTGTGGGTTTTGTGTTTGAATTAGCTTTTTGATGTTTGAAAGGCTGTATTGTGTGTGTCTCGGAAACGACTTGGACCGGGGTTGACCCAATAGTAAAAAGTCGGTTTTATTTCCGGTGTCGATTTTCGCCCAAATTAGTCTTGTTTGACTGGAAATGACCCACTGGGCCTGAATTTAGGGTCTGTTTTGTGAGATTTTTACTCCGTAAGTGCTTAAGCCAACAACTAATGGTTTTGAGCCGATGTCCGAGCGAGTAGAAACACGTCAGCTTCCGATCATCATCAGGTGTTTTTTTGGAAACTACCATAGACACCTGGCAGTCAAAATGCGGGTGTCTACAGAGCCCTCACTCTGACTGAGGCTTGGACAAGGCGAAAGTCAAAGTAGCCACCAGGCCAATCGAGGATTGAAACCTGGCGGACTTCCGATCGGGTCATTTATAGTCCAATAGACTCGCGTGAAGGGCTCGCCAGCCATAAGCTAGAAGTCATACCTGAGCTGATGACGATAACTTCGTGGGGAATTGGACTTGTTGCATAAGTCCTGGGTGCGCCTGTATGTAGGCCCATCCCGTGCTATTCCGGGGACAATGCCACCTAGGGCTTTCCGCTGGGGAGATATAGTGGGTTGTATGTCCCTGCTTGAGTCGTACTTGTATAAGTCACATAGAATTTTGCATGAAACACGTAGGTAGAAAAATGACTCGCGCTGGGGAATAGGAAATTTGAAAAATTTTGATTGATTTTTGCTTTATTTTTGAAGTCTTGAAAGCAACTTACGTGCTAGGAGATAGGTTTTCAAAATTGAAAAGGGTAGGAAAGAAATTTGCAGTTGAAATAGACCGAAATTTGACCTTGTCGAAAAGGATTTTCTCAAATGGCTAAGTTTTGCAAATCTTAAAGTAGAACTTGAAGAGAGAGGCCTACCGACAGACTCGACTCTAGACGTGATCGGACGAGTTGACAGATACGACTGGACTCCCGAGGGGTTGGACCGTGACTCGGTAGGGGGTGGGCCACCTAACAAGACTCTTAAGTTGCGCTACTCCGTAGCCTAGGCGAGTGGCAACACGGTCGAACATCGAAATGGGATGGATATGCAATAGGGGACTTGTAGTGGTCTGTAAATCTGTGTGTCAGTTTATTATTGTTTGCTATTTGTTTTGTTCTTCTCGCGTAGTCAACAAACCGTTGGTAACGGGACGCCTCCGTTATAACAAACTGGTATCAGAGCTTCAGGTTGTTCTGCTTCCGCTTCTGAGCTTCTGGTTCGGCTTCTGCTGAGTTAGGCGTTATTTGGGTTTGTTGGATTTTTTTGGTGAGAAGATGTCTGGAGCAACAATTTTAAAGGTTGATAAATTCACGGGGAGTAATAGTTTTGGGTTGATAGGCTTGGGTGAAGATGGTAGTGTTGGCGGTAAGGTGGAGTTTTCATCGGTACTGGTCGAACTACGTAATTCTGAAGACAAGCTATCGACGGTTGTTTTCGCTTCTCAATGAGGCGGGCTCGTAGGTGGAGCAAACCTGTGCCTTGGGTGAAAAAAGGCAGAATCCGTGCCTTGGGTTAAAAAGGCAGGACCCGTGTCTTGAGTGAAAAAAGGCAGGACCCGTGCCTTGGGTGAAAAAAGGCAGGACCCGTGCCTTGGGTGAAAAAAGGCAGGACCCGTGCCTTGGGTTAAAAAGGCAGGACCCGTGCCTTGGGTTAAAAAGGCAGGAACCGTGCCTTGGGTGAAAAAGGCAGGACCCGTGTCTTGGGTGAAAAAGGCAGGACCCGTGTCTTGGGTGAAAAAGGCAAGACCCATGCCTTGGGTGAAAAAGGCAAGACCCGTGTCTTGGGTGAAAAAGACAATCGGAAAGGAGAAAAATTACTTTTGACTGAAGACCGTTGAAAGATGCGATCGTTCAGGTCAAGGTGGAGACTATTGGGACAAGTAGTGACTTGAGAATCGACTGTTCGAAGCTGAACTTTGAAGACTGGTTCGGGTTGGACAATTCTAGTCAAGGTGGAGATTGTTAGGAAATAAGTGACTAGCAATTGTCCTTTTGGACCTTGAATTGATTTGTTCATGATATCTTTCCTAAAGTTGATCTTCTTGTTCTGGTAACATAAGATTGTCTGGTTTTAGGAAAGATTGAACCGTGTTTCCTAATTAGTTTAGGTAACTAGTTTAGGTGGAATAATACTATATAAAGACCTGACTAGTTTCTAGGTTAATTAGGACAGAGAGATGATTTGAGAGCACAATACAGAGAGCTGATTTGTGAGGTTTTCTTGAGGGAAAACTCAGTTTGTTCCGAGTCCCTATTATTTGGTGGTTCTATTGATCTCGTCTTCGTTGGAGACCGTTGGAGTTTGTTCGGATCTTGGTTGGCTGCAAGATCGTTTGTCCTTCGTCTCGTCGGTGAGTTCGTCGCAGGTCGACTCAGTCTGGGTAATCTCTTTGCAGTTTGAGATTACTATCTGGTTGGTAGAATTGGTAGTACTTTTGGCTTTAGCTGTGAGCTATTAAGCACGTGTATTACGGTCTACTGTTGTACTATTATCTCCACAATAGTGAATTTGGTCTCCTTGTCGGTGTGGACGTAGCCAGTGATTTTGCTGGTGAACCACGTAAATCTGTGTGTCAGTTTATTATTGTTTGCTATTTGTTTTGTTCTTCTCGCGTAGTCAACAAACCGTTGGTAACGGGATGCCTCCGTTATAACACTGTGAGCACATGCACCTGACTATTATAGGCACATCTATAATGACTGCAAGAACCGAGGCTCGTGTTTTCCTTTACCTGTTCCATGTCTGGTATAGAAAGCCACAAAACCACCCTTAGCAGGAGCGGTCTCGAATCCTATGACAAATCTAGGTAGTCTTCTAATTTGGGTTCAAGAGGGGAGGCAAGCCCATCTCTCCACAATAAACACCCCTCCAATAAAACTGACCAATCCCTACCTTAGGCGTTAGTCTGACCAGAAGCAAAAAAAAGAAGCATCGTGACTCTATGCCCAGCTCGGGACGATACTCCCACCAAGCCTGCTCGGAATTATGATGACAATACCAAGATCCAAATCACCATGCTTACCGTAGAGTACTCCATCGCGAGTTGCACTCACACAAACACCAACTAGGCTTACACCGTACAAAGGTTTAGCTCCACAAGCCTAATCCAACCGATGGGCCCACCCCCATATCCACCCACAACACCATAGGGGAGGATAGCTAAAAAAAACTGGAAAAAAAAAATCAAAAGTCCAAGGAAAAAGCAAAAGGCTAAAACAAAAAAAAGTAGGCCATCATCAAAAAGAGGCACCCTTGACCGGGGCACGGTCAACTCAAATAAAGAATCCCACGACCGGGGCTAAGAGGTCAACCAAAAAAACAAAAAAATTCAAAAACCCATGACCATGTTTAACGGTCAACTCAAGTGAAAGCTCCTTGACCGGGGTACAGTCAATTCAAAAATTATCGATACCTATACCATCAAAAAGGGGAGAGACAATCAAGCTGGTTAGCTAACACCACACTTAGCCTTCCCACATTACAGCCTTTAAGACCTTCCCGAGACCTAGGCTAAGAGACAGCCCAGAATTTTGAGGATTCAAGCTCCATAGGATACCCCTAACCATTAGGGCCAGACATGGAAATCAGATCCCGCATTATCAACCTACCGCGATTGAAGTTCGAGTCATTTTTACTCGACTTCCCCCTTTCCTACCCCATTACAATACCTTACCCTCGAAACTTTAGCTCCACAAAATTGAGCTCCAGATTTCAAATCATCAAAGCCACTTACTGCCTGGCACCACATTTCCAAAAAACATCCAAACCAGTTACCAACCCCAAACACTGGAACTCAACCTGCGGCCGGCATAGAACATGCCCAAATAGTTCACACCACCTCTGGGGGCTACCCCGGAGAACGCTCACAGTCACGGGATCAACATCCTAACTGTTCTAGCCCTTTGATCAAGACATCATTGGGAATTCACCTAGCCTACACCATCGCTATGGTTAGTTACACACAAAGCCCTAATTAACTAGGCACCATAATATATCTTCCAATCCACTGAACTACGGCATGGTTTGATTTCACTACACGTGAATACGTAGGCAGCTTTTCAACAAAGGCACAACCACCCACTTTGACACAAATTCAAAAAGCACCGTCATTCCTATCACGACACTGCCATGTTCTCAGCAGCTAGCTTTGTCGTCCTGGGGGCTTCTCTTAGGCAGAAGCTCTCCATCCACACACATAATCCAAAATGATTTCAAAAAATCTAACCACCTTTCTTTAGTGTGTCCTAGTACTCGGCTCAGTCAAAGACGAGAATCTGTCAAGGACTCGAAGCAACACCCACTTTGGGAATGCATCCCAAAACCAAAAAAAATTCAAAAGAGCACTGGACTACAACATTGCCACTGCTGAATCCTGCCGTGCTAAAACAGTCTCATTACAGACTACTGCAATTCCCTTATAACACATCCTTCCCTTTTCGATGTTCGACTGTGTTGCCACTCGCCTAGGCTATGGAATAGCGCAGCTTAAGAGTTTTGTCATCTTAGGTGGCCCACCCCCCTACCGAGTCATAGTCCAACCCCTCGAGAGTCCAGTCATGTCTGTCAGCTCGTCTTGTCGCATCCAGAGTCGAGTCTGTCGGTACCTCTCTCCTCAAATTTTCGCTTCAAAGTTTGCAAAACTTAGCCATTTGATAAAATCCTTTTTGACAAGGTCAAATTTCAGTCTATTTAAACTGCAAATTTCTTTTCTACTCCTTTCAATTTTGAAAACCTTTCTCCTAGCACGTGAGTTGCTTTCAGAACTTCGATTTCAAAATGAAGCAAAAACCATTTTCTTCAGCGCAAGCTAGTCTATAGATGCTAACTACATTTCCTATGTGTTATCAAGTTGACATGTGTCAGCATACGGGTACACCCAAGACTTCAGAAGCAAGTCCCTGCGCAGCTAATTTAGTCCCCAGCATGAGTCGGTGTTTCTCCTGGAATACTACATCCAAGATGTGATGTGTCGGCATACGGGTACACATATGACTTCAAAGGCAAGATCGACTCCCCACGGAGCTATCATCATCAGGACAGGTATGACCCTTTTCTTATGGCTGGCGAGCCCTTCACGCTAGTAGGCTGCCAGGTCGTAATCTTCGATTGGCCTGGTAGCTACTCTGACTTTCGCCTTGTCCAAGCCTCAGTCAGAGTGGGGGCTCTGTAGACACCCGCATTTTGCCTGCTGGTGTCTATAACAGTTCCCGCCAAAACACCCGATGATGATCGGACGTAAACGTGACTTAATACGCTCGAATACGGACTCAGAATTAATAGTATCCGACGTGGGCTTTTAGCGGAGTGCAAATCTCACAAAACCGACCTCAAATTCAGGTCCAGTGGGCCATTTCCAATAAAATGAGACTATTTTGGGCCAAAACCAACACCGGAAATAAAATCGTCTTTTGGCGACCTGGTCAAAACCCGGTCAAAGACGAATCCGACACAAAAAACAGCCAAGTGCGCTTCTAGAAGCTAGTCTCAACTACCAAATCACATTCAAAATTGTCAACAAATCTTTCCTAAAAACACTCCCTCCGTTTTTAGCCACTCGATCGAGTGGATCACATCCACACGGTCGAGTAAAGCAGTGAACCGGCCGAACCGGACTCGAACCGGGCACCCGATCGAGTGCACACGCTCCACTCGATCGAGTGACCCTAAACCGGGGTCCTCCTTATAAATACCCCATCACATCAATTCATTTCAAATCTTTTTTTTCACCCATTCAACCCTAATCATTCCATTTGCAACTTTACACAATACTTACACAACCTTCATCACCCTTGAGTCCTAGGCACTCATACACACACACACACACATACATTCAAATTCCCGAGATCAAAACTCGTCAAAGACATACACCATAACTCTACTTACATATCTCGACACTCTCGCGCTCACGCCGCCACTACGAGTCCGTTTCCGAGATCGTTTAAGCATGTAGGTTGAGGGTGTCATTAAATCCCATCATCTCTTTCTCCTTACTCTTTTCTTTTCGATTATATATATATGTATTACTATTATTATTATTATTATTATTATTATTATTATTATTATTATTATTATTATGAATTGAATTTTATTGATGAATAAAAAATGCAGTTTACAAAAAATTGGTGGGCAGCCGAGATACAATCTGGGCCCCCACCCCCTTAGCTATAGCAAAGCTTAGCCTAGTAAAAATAAAAGGAGCAGCACGTGCTCCGGCATCCTGCGCTATCGAAAATTTTTGAATTCTCTTGAGTAAAGCGATAGCATCCGCCTCTAATTCCCCCAAAGAAGAAAAGGAAAAAGGTAAGAAACCATAACCAAGGCCCACGCACAAGTCCCGATACTTAGCACATTTGCGCCGAGCAGCGTCACCCACAGCACGACCTGGCATGAAATCGGAAATCCCGGACTGGGTCAAAGGAGAAGACCCGGTAAGATCTACACAAACATCACGCCCCTGGTCCCACGAATAAAGGAGCAAATCCGCAGGACGGAAGGATCTGTCACGGTCATCGATCAAGCCAATATCGACCTCCTTACCTGCCGAAACCCCGGAACGAAAACAGATATCCAAGAGAGTGTCACGAACGAGGTTATGTCGGTGCTTAATAATAATAATTATTATTATTATTATTATTATTATTATTATTATTATTATTATTATTATTATTATTATTATTATTATTATTATTATTATTATTATTATTATTATTATTATTATTATTATTATTATTATTATTATTATTATTATTATTATTATTATTATTATTATTATTATTATTATTATTATTATTATTATTATTATTATTATTATTATTATTATTATTATTATTATTATTATTATTATTATTATTATTATTATTATTATTATTATTATTATTATTATTATTATTATTATTATTATTATTATTATTATTATTATTATTATTATTATTATTATTATTATTATTATTATTATTATTATTATTATTATTATTATTATTATTATTATTATTATTATTATTATTATTATTATTATTATTATTATTATTATTATTATTATTATTATTATTATTATTATTATTATTATTATTATTATTATTATTATTATTATTATTATTATTATTATTATTATTATTATTATTATTATTATTATTATTATTATTATTATTATTATTATTATTATTATTATTATTATTATTATTATTATTATTATTATTATTATTATTATTATTATTATTATTATTATTATTGTTATTGTTAATCACTAACACTAATATTTAATTTTATCGTTCACTAACATTTAATTCTTTGTTGCTAACTTTTTATTCTTTCAATTTCTAACATTTAACATGTAAATACCGTGTATATATATATGTATATAATAAATCTTTGGATCGAACACGTTTGACTATGAACACCGCTCCAAGTCCGTTTAATCCCTTTATGAGTCACGACGGAGGTGACACCCTTCCGAGGAGCGCCGCCCCAAATACTCAAGGGCGTAACGTGATCGTGGTCGTTCATAGTTGAACGCGTTAGATGCCATTTCCGAGATTAGTACGGAACCCATTGACGCGAAAACCGACATCACATAATCCGTAAGGATTAGTATCGATGTCGTGACGCGGAGGAAGACAATTTCGTCACTAATCAAATTTTTGATCCAATAACAACATTTTCTATAAAATTTCAATAACGATATTATAATCGTATAATACGCGATTATTGCACCGGAAGCCGAGTTAAATTTAAATCATGCAATATTTTCATTTAACTCGGTCAACCATCGATTTTAAATAAATAAAAAAAGAAACCATCACGTTTCGAAGTGAGCAGCAGCTCATACAAGGGCAATCGATCGAGTGCCATAAGCTACTCGATCGAGTAGCACTACAAAAATCGGGCAGTAGCTCCTCTAAGGGTTCACTCGATCGAGTCCTTGCCATGACTCGATCGAGTGGGTCCCTATGTTCAAAATAAACCGAGAGCTTCAAGCATCATCCGAGCCTCGTCTTTTTTACGACTTAGTCATCGCGTGCAAGGACAATCACGTGATCCTATTTTCCAAAATTCATGCATTTTAATTCACTTCTACGACTTTGATCGATGTCTTTCACAATTAGTTTTGTGTCGACGACTCTTTAGTCGTATCCGATACATGACTAATTTAGACGCCAATTTTTCGATGTGATAAGTCGGGACAAGGCATCGAGATTCGGGATCGGGCTAGCACCACGTCTAGGTCCCATATCTCCGTCCTTCGTTTAATATACAACATAATGTATATTTAATCGGAGTTCGTCCATTTATTTAACTTACGGTCTAGTTCACATTTTCTATTTACGGGTCCGTTTATAGTTAATGTTTACCGTTGTCTAATTCGATTATTTTATTTTATCGCTCGTTGTATTGTGAATTCCGGGTCGTATTCCGCCCGTGTAATTTGTAATTTATTTACGAGTTTTCTTTTTTCGATGTTTGTCATTTATTGCCTTAAATGAACATCGCATGCTAAATCACTTTGATGTGAATCAAGATGCATTAAAATGACGTAGTTCACATATAACTCGCATGCTTAGCCGAAAACGCTGTTTGCATATCATTCAGTCATTTTACTAGCGCGCGTACACGAACACGAACGATGTCTTAGTAGAGGCCGCTAAGTGAGGGCGGGGTTGGGTGTCCTTAGTGGGCTTCCCAACACGTACCCCCACTCCTTACTCAGAACTTCGGTTTTCGGATGTCCGAAACCGTTGGCGCACGAGAGTCATTCTATACACGATAACTAGTAGTGACGGTATCGGTATCGCAATGCAAAGGGACGAGCCCCATAAACTCTGAAATCAAAAATGGGCCGTACTTTGTGTACGGTCCACGACGACATAGAGTGGGCTCGAATGGGTCCGAATTCCCATAAAATTCGGTGGCGACTCCAACTTTGACTTAAATTTCAACCCGAGATCAATCTCACCACGAGATTCATTCGCCTACCCAAACCCGCGCGTGGCCGCGTCGGGGTGGACCTACGTCATGTCCACACACTTACATTTAGTTTTAAAAAAATGTCTCATAAATGTCTAATTTTTTAGGTGCCCATACATAATAATTTTATTTATCGTCTTACTGAAAAAAAATTCTTCTAATTTTACATCAATATTTACTTTATCTTGAATTTAGATATTATAACTATTTGAGTTTAATGTTTTATATATTTCCTTATTTGAGTAATAGTGTTTGGAAGGAAAAAATTTCATGAGAGTTTGACACCTCATCAATTACTATCCTCTTAGTAGTAAGAGGATGGTTGGGTAGTCATCACAAATTAAGATTGTATTATTCTTTTATTTGAATATAATTTTGTGTTTTATCTCAACTTAAATTATCCAGTACTTTTAGTACATTACTCTCTTGTATAGTTTAATATAGGGAGATTAAAGTTGTTATCTCGTCCTAAATAGTAACATTACTATTCGACAGATAAAACTTGACTAGACTTGTAAACTCTACCCGCCTAAAGGTGGCTGTTAGTCGTGCTGGGCCGGGCTTCGTGCCGTGCCCGGCGGGCTTTGTGCCTGATCGGATCGTGCCTGGAGCCGGCTCGTGCCGTGCCCGACATGGAGTTCCGGCCACACCCCCCCGCCGAGGCACGACCCGGGCGTGCCGTGCCCGGGCTTGGTTTCGTGCCCGACCCGCCGAGCTTGTTTTTGGTTCGTGCCCGTGCTTCGGTTTTCGTGCTGGTTTTCGGGTCGTGCCTCGATCTATTTTATTTTATTTTTCCGGAAAAAATGATGCGTGGTTGTATGCGTTCTGAATATTTGTAGATATTATAATATTTATAATACCCGAAAAAATAATTTAGGTCATTAGGTGTTTGTAGATAATAAAATATTTATAAGTTATAGTGTTATAATTAATAGTATAATATTTAAATGAGGATGGATGAAAATGGATGAAAATGGGTATTTAAATGAAGATGTATTTAATTGCTAAATCATATACGTGTTTTACTATGTTGTACACATTTTATCACTTATTTTTCCACCATTAGCCTTCCCATTGAAAATAACAAAGCAAAAACTCTTCTCTTGATCTCTCTCAAACCTAATTAATTTTGATAAAAAACTTTATAATTATGTATATTAATTCGCTAATTGAAGCAATAATTTTTGATTAATTTATGTTTGAACAATTAAATTAACGAATTTTATCTCTAATTATATTGAAATATTTTTTTCAATTAGGGTTTAGGTTAATCTAGTGTTGAACGATTGTTGATGGAGGCGACAATGTCGGTGGGCCGTCGACAGCGGTGCGCTAGTGCGTGCGCCGGTGAGAGATTGTGCTTCACCGGCGAGGGGTAGGAAAGGTGGTGTGGCCAACCACTAGCAAAGTTATGAGAAGAACAAGTATTTGGGTAGGAAAAACGGTAAGTGAATACATAAGCCATAAAATAAAAATGGCTACAAAATAGTACTCCCTCCGATTTTTAATTTTCGCCCCATTGTGTGTAGCACATAAATTAAGAAAAATTGATAAATTATTGATAAAGAGATAAATGATGATGAAATTTGGTGACTAGACACCAATGAGTCATCAAAGTGAAGGGAATATAATATTAGTTTAATCAATTCAATGGCATAATGGGTAAATAATAGAAAAGTGTAAGGGTAATATGGTAATATATACATGACAAATAAGGAAAATTAAGAAGTGGGGCAAAAAATAAAAACTTGCCAAATAAGGAATACGGGGCAAAAATAAAAAAACGGAGGGAGTAATAAAGTAAAATCCATAAAAAAAGGTTATAACAATCCATAGTTCAAATTATTAATAACGGGAGCAGGATCTGTAACTACTCGCTAGCTCACCCGAAGGTAAACACATATACCTGCCATGTTAAAAACATAACAACCACAATCAGTGGGGAGCAACGTCAACGTTCTCCCAGCCGTATAACAGGATTTTAAAACTGTAATTACTACTAAAAAAATAAATAGTAAAACCGGAAAACAGTAAAACATTATAATGAAAATAAGCTTTCAGTGAAAAACTTTACGTATCGAAACAATATAATAAAAATGAGTTTTCTGGAGAAAACTTAAAACATTTGCCAACCTGCAACCAAATTATATCGATAATAATAAAAATAGTCAAAATGGCATTATGGATAGGATTAGTGTAGACGGCTAGACTTTCACTAGGAAAATACTAAAAATTAGCTTCGAGAATTTAGTTCAAACAAATCAAACTTCGATCTCTAACTAGGCTACTCAACCATAATAGGGCGACGACTTATAAATGCGTGACCCTAGTTTAAGACAATGGACACCCCTCCTGGGATTACCTGTCACCCAGTTCAACTTATGACGGCGACTTAATGCGAGACCTAAGCTTAAGGTCAAAATGTACCCAACTCCCGGGATACCTGTCACCCGGTTCAACAACTAATGTACCGATTTCTGATACACTAGCCTTATAGTTGATGGAAAAAACGTAAACTCCAGAATATATTACTCTAACCTCACACTTGTCCTTATTCCATAACTCCAAAACAAAGCCATTATCGATATTCAAAAGATATAATCATTGTAATAATAAGAGAACAAAAGGAGTAATCATTATATTCTAAAAGAGGAAACTTTCTATTTTAGGAAACTTCTATTTTTAGAAATTTTACTAAAAATAGCATCATATCAAAACATCAAAAATATTAGTTCATACTAATAAAACATTTTTAGTAAACGATATAGATTTATAAAACTAATAATACTTTCGGCCTTAACGATTTTAATTTTTAAAACGAGAATAATTGGGTTTATGAAATTATTAAAATATCATACAAATGTTTATAAAATGATTAAAAATGTCTTAAATATTTTAATACTACTAATTAGGGTGTTTTCAAATTTTATAAAACTAAAATTCCCTAATTATTAATAGTTTCGACAAAACAAGCATAAATAAGATTTTACGGCAAACGTCAAAATAAATTATTTAACGTCTTTTATTTAATTAAAACATTAAAAAAATTAGAATATGATAAGAGCTCATTTAACTCTTAAAGTTTCAGATTTAAATATTTTTAAAATTGCTGGAAAAACAATTCATTTAGGTGAAACAAAGCATTTGAATGATAAATCGTAATTTTGTCCAAAAATCATTACTATTAATTAAAGACTTTGATAAGTACAAAAATTAAGTAAAATAGCTTAAATATATTTTTGGACATTCTGTCCAGAAAAATATTTTTTTCAGAATCCATAAACTTGGTTTTTAAAGGGTTTTCTCGTTAATCGTCTATCTCGACAATAACGATTAATAAAAATAGTAATTACAAAACGATTTAAATATTAATATTCAAAAATTATTATTAAACTTAAAAATCATGATTTTCTAGAAACTGCTAACTTTTTCAGATTTCCCAAATTCCATATTTAACAAATTCATTTAAAACCGTCTTTTAAAACCCGTTTTCACAATTAACGATTCTCGTAATAAAATATGTCGTTCCTAACATTTTATTAAAACACTAAAATCATAAAATTACATTTTTTTTCAAGAACCATCAGGAACACATTTTCTCCAGATTTAAAACAAAAACCGGAAATCGGAAATTAAAATGACAAACACGGTTTTAATGATAAACGATGATTTAAATTGATTAATTAATTCACCCACTTAACAATTACGAAAAATTATGAAAAACTTCTGAAAATTCTTTTTCATCAGAAAGATCATCCATGCTTAATTTCAAATTAAAATAAAATGTTTAAGTGCTAGAAATAAAAATTAGCTTTTAATCGTTTTTGTACGTAAACGGTAATAATTAAATAATCGATATCTAAAATATCAGAAAAGTACCAAATTATCAAAAATTATCAAAAAACTTATTTTTACAGAATATATTCAAATATTACAAGTTTAGGCCGAATATTACGATTTTACAAATTAATATGACAATTTAATCGTTAATCTCGTAAAAGCAATAAAAATACCGAAACATGCAAATTTTCAACTTTTAAAAACTTTCCAGATTATATGACATACATATATTGTCAAAAATAAAATATAAAAATATACATGCAATTACACAAATAAAATCATGCAATACCGAGTAACATTGACGTTACCTCTAATCCAAATTTGACTCGATTATAAATTCGTCGACTTCAGTATCATTCAAAAATCCTTCAACACACGAAAAGCATTGTAGAAAAATACCATGAAAAAACTAAGAAAATCAAGGCAAAAAACGATCGAAAACAACATCGATTATTACTTTAACGAAGGGAAATGAAATACGATTAATTTGGAGATGAAAATGAGACGATTAAAACTCGATTCGAGACAAAATTTGGCCAGAAAAGCTGCTGGAAAATCTCAGCTAAGAGAGCAAAAGGGATGAAATGTTGCTTAATTTTTTGTAAAATGAATGATAAGAAAGTGAATGTTTTTCTAAAGCATAAATGATAAGTAAATGTTGATGAAAACTAGCGTAGGCCATAATGCATGAACAAACCAACCAAAATGAGAGAGGAAGAGAGTGTGAAGAATTTGTGTTTAAGGCCAAAATAAATGGGTGAGAAAAATAAAATATCTAAGGCTTAAACATCATAAAATGAAATGTGTAATAAAAATGTGTAGTAAGGGGTGTGACAAGGTTTGTCACGGTCCAACATGTGGGGAAATGTTCCAAAATAATTGTAAGTTGATAAAAAGAAAATTCGTAAAATTATTGAAGGTATTTCAAAGCAATTCTAATAAACCGCGCGTTCGAAAATAATTATTTACGAAACTTCGTAATAAAATCATTAAAGGTCAAATCTTCTTAAATAAAATATTTCTTAGCTGGAAATATTATATAAACGTGTTTTGATATTTTTAGGAAAAATAACTAACTCAATTCTAAGCTTAAAAAACGCTAGTTCGTAGAGAAATAGAATTCCTCGCGGAAAAATAAATAGTTTACGATGAAAATCAAATAAATAGGTTTAAAAGAATTAAAATCTTTTAAAATAAAAATCAATATTATTGAACTTGAAGATAAAAATAAAGCTTGGAAAAATGATGAACCATAAGGCTGAAACGTGGCAGAGTCATGACGAAGTCATAGCGAAAAGGATAAAAACGCTAGGAAAATAGCGGGTGTTACACCGATGAGAGTCGGTTGAGGGTTGTGAGGAGGAGGATGTGGTGGGGTTGTGGGGGTACGAGGGGCTGGAGAGTTGGGCGGCGCGCCGATGAGGGTTGGGGATGGTGGTGGTGGGGCGGTGTGGACATGACATAGGTCCACCCCGACGCGGCCACGCGCGGGTTTGGGGAGGCGAATGAATCTCCATATGAGAATGGATCGAATTGAAATTTAAATCGAAATGGAGTCGCCACCGAACTTTGTGGGAGTTCGGGCCCGTTCGAACCCGTTCTATGTCGTAGTGGGCCATATACCAAATACGGCCCATTTCCCATGTCAGAGTTTATTGGGCTCGTCCCTTTGCATTTGATACCGATACCGACATTATCGGATATCGTGTTTTGAATGACTCTCGTGCGCCAACGGTTTCGGGCATCCGGAAACTGAGGTTCTGAGTAAGGGGTGAGGGTACGTGTTGGGAAGCCCACAAAGGACACCCAACCCCGCCCGCACATTAGCGGCCTCTACTAGGATATCGAATGACTTTCTAATACGCGCGTTAGTAGTTCGGTTAAAATGAATATGCAAACATTATTTTCCCTAAACATGCAAAAAATTGAAAGAGTTTCTATGTCGATTTAATGCAACTAATTCTAACGTCGAAGTTAAATTTAGCATGCGGGTTCATTTTAGTGCAATAAAATAAACAATGAAAAATCAACAAGAAAATAGCAAACTTGTTAGTAACGGTAAAACGATTGATAAATTGAATAAAGATATAGATGCGATGAATGCATGATTTTGGAAAGTTTTATATGTCACGTGATGGATTAACACGTGTTGACCGAGGTCAAGGGAAAAATATATCGAGATCTAAATGTTTTATCTAAAAAACGATGTTCGAAGAATAATAAAAAAGAGCGAATGCCGCGTTTCCAGGCAGTCGCGCGACTCGCCTGGGAACGGCGCGACTCGCGCGGGGCAGGCGACTCGCCCGGGATGCCGGCGAGTCGCGTGACAGGCTGTTTCGAAATTGTTTTCTTCGGAAAATTGATGACTTAATTAAATCGCGTACAAATATTGCGTAATTTGCACTCGACTTAATATTTTCGATATTCGTCGTATTCAATATTCGATTATGAAATCGATATTAAGTACTTGGAATAATTTGTACTCGATTCTAATTTTGATGCTCGACACATCCCATATTCGATTATTGAATCGGTATGAAATGCTAGAGCGAAAACTTGAAGAAAATAATATAAGTCGTTTAAATTAACTAAAACGATATAGATTTTTCTCCGCGTTTATAGTGTCGTAGTTAATTCTTGCCGAATTAAATGACATCTACGTTAGCATCAACGAAAATCGTGTTAGTTTAATTTATTGACTGAATCGTTTGGATTCGATGGCCAATTATTGAATTGGTATCGAATCCAATTGATTGACACTTTGCGATTATTAAAAGACTTGATTCCCTCGGCTTCCCGACATCGTAAAAAATCCCTAAAGATTGCGTGATGTCGGATCCGCGTCAACGGGTTTCGACCCTAATAAAAAAGTATTTGATTTGGAAATAGTTTTAAAGATCGAGGAAATATGCGATTATGACGGAATAAGAAAAATATGGTTGATGTTAATTCGTCTCAACAATCAAGCGATCGGGGTGATGTGATAAGCGACCGGCAACGCTGAGTGCAATACTCTTGTATATTCGGGTTTCCTTATCCCACCATCACTCACACTCGACACGAATCGACGAATATCTTAGTATTTTATACTAGTTATATTATCGATATTATAGGTACAACGATAAAATAAATAAATAAAAACAATAAAAGAAGATGGAGATGACGTGAGGAAGAGAAGAAAGGGAAAAGAACGGGGTTTTGCACCCTCAACCTACATGTTCTTGTTCTCGGACGGGACTCGTAGTTGTGGCTTGCACGGGAGTAATCGAGATGTAAGTTAAGTTATAGTGATTAGGGTTTGTCTCCTAATTGCTAGGGTTAGGGCTTGAATGTAGTGTAGATTAGAGATTAATTAAGGTTGAAAGTAGGGTTCCAAAAGATGTCTAAATGCATGTGCATGAGGGTGTATATATAGGCTAAGCTATGCACTTTGGTGTCTAAGGTTTTGTGCCTTGACGGACTTGACCTGATGGCCCGTCTGAAGGTGGACCGTGGGTGAGCTACTCGGAAACGGCTCTGACCGGGTTTTGACCCGGTCGGTAAAAGTCGATTTTATTCCCGGTGTCGGTTTTGACCCAAATTAGTCTTATTTGATTGGAAATGATCCACTGGGCCTGAATTTGAGGTCAGTTTTGTGAGATTTTTACTCCGTAAATGCCTAAGCCAGCAACTAATGATTTTGAGCCCACATTCGAGCGCGTAGAAACACGTTAGCGTCCGATCATCATCGCGTGTTTTTTTGGAAACTACTATAGACACCTGACAGTCAAAATGTGGGTGTCTACAGAGCCCCCACTCTGACTGAGGCTTGGACAAGGCGAAAGTCGGAGTAGCTACCAGGCCAATCGAGGATCAAAACCTGGCAGACTTCCGATCGGGTCGTTTATAGTCCATTAGACTCGCGTAAAGGGCTCGCCCGCCATAAGATAGAGATCATACCTGAGGTAATGATGATAACTCTGTGGGGAAATTGGACTTGTCGTGTAAGTCCCGGGTGCGCCTATATGTGGGCCCATCCCGTGAAAATGCCGCCTTGGGCCTTCCGCTGGGGAGATATGTGAGTTGCACGGGCTTGCTTTTGAAGCCTTGAGTCGCACCTGTATAAGTCACATAAAATTTGCATGCAACACGTAGGTAGAAAATATGACTCGCGCTGGGGAAAATGATTTGAATTTTTGAATTTTGAAATTTTGAAATTTTGCAACTTTTTTGGAATTAGGAAAACTCGGGATGACTAATTCCCGGGCTAAGATTAGAGAATCTCGAGACGAGGCCTGTATGTTGATCCTGTTAGAATTAGGAAATTTCTGTGTAAGAAAGATATGGAAAGAGGGTGGTGGAATTAATGCTATAAATACCCCTCCTTTGTCTTTGATTTTCTTCACAACTCCTCACAATTCATCCTTCTCAAAAAGAAAGTTTCTTTATTCCTTTCAAGAATTTTGGCCATGAGAATCGATCGATTGAACGTGATGCTGCAAGAATGGTCCCGATGCTTTAGGGACACGGATAGGGTGGCTCTCACTCAGACGAGTATCACTCAGCTGTATCCATTCCGTCAGATACAAGTTGATCGCTACTTTCTCGATGCTTGTTTGTCCTATTGGGACGATACATATCATGTCTTTACCTTTCCCCGAGGAGAGGTTTGTCCCTTACCCGAGGAGATTGCTGTTGTGGGAGGATGGAACCCGATACTCCGACCTGCCGTCCCGTTTTCGGTTTATGACCCGAGAAGGAAGCTTTGAGAATTTTTGGGACTCTCCCATAATTAGGTATCTCGCATGATGGAGGATGACCATATTTCCTTGATTGATTTGGCCGAGAAATTTATGAACCCTCATGATGTCCGGGTCAGACCGGTTCACAGCCGTAGGACTTTTTCTTTTTGTATGCTACATGTTTATGCTTTTGAAGGTCACATGGATTTATTGTCTTGCATGGGTAATGCTCGTCTTTTAATCGTGGTCGATCTGATGGAGACGGAGCATAGCCCGGCTTGGCTTATCACGGGTGAAATTATCCATGGCTTGGACAATCGTAAGAGGGATTCGTCAGTCTGCTTGACCGGGAGTACCCGCTTATTGCAAGTATGTCGGATTTTTTTTTTCATTTTTTCCGCTTTCTCGATTTTCGATTTTTTTTTTCTTTTTTTTTTTTCGATTTCGGATTTTTTCGATTTCTGATTTTTCGTTTTTTTTTCTTCAGATTTGGCTATATGAGAGGTTATCAGTGATAGATCCTCCCCTTGACGCGAGCAACTATCGTCATAATCAGGTGATGACGAGGAGACGGGCCATTTATTTTTCTCGCCAGATTACTTAGAAGTATTGGGACGAGGTGCTATCATTCCATGGTGGTCCGTTGATTCGATGGGTAGTGCCATGGTGGCCCATCTATGTTTGGACAGGCTTGGACCCGAGGGATAGAGCTCGCTATCAGGTAATATTGTCTTTCAGGCAGACAGTTCATCTCTACCCGGACCGCATACTAACACTAGTAGAAAAAGGTCCAATTGCTGCTCCTCATTTGAGGCGTTTTAACTGAATAACAGCAATTCTTTTTTTAAAAAAAATAGTGCAGCGTCTATCCTCACAAATGATGCCTCACCAATTCTTTTTTTAAATAAAAAAAAAACTCACCCATTTAATTAGTCAGATTTTAAGCCAAATCCAAACACCTCTCGTCTCCCTCTTCGCGCATTAGAGTACTCCATGTCAACCTCCAAAACTGAATCCAAACGCCTCACCTTTCTCTCACTTCACCTGTCTCACCTCTCCCCCTGCAGACATCAGCCTCACCTTCATCTCGCTGGAGAACACTCGAAATTAGGGTTCTTAGGTGATTTAGGGTTTTTTCGATTTTGCTAAATTTTTGCTTATTTTTGTTCCTGATGATAATTCCAATCTTATCTTGGCTTTAATTAGATCTCTTTACTACCCCTTTCATAATTGTTGCTGTTTTTGTATCAAAGTTGTGTTTTTTCTATTGTCTTGCAGGTATCCTAATTAGCTTAAATTTGTGTACCCATCTCTTAATTTTTCCCTTGTCTAGTTGATTATGTGATTTATGTCTAGCTGTATTATGCAAGTTGTTTTTTTTAAATGTTTTGTACGTATTTGATCTCTTTACTTTGCTTGGATTTTGTAGTTGATTATGTGATTTTTATCTAACAGTATTGTGCAGCTTTAATTTTGATGGTTAATTGTTTTGGTAGGCTCCTTGATAGATATGTTTCATTGAGTTTGTGTCTGAGTTCTGTTAATATTGTTTTTTTGTTGAATTTAGTGTGTATTATTATGCATGAAGTATCTTTTTGTGATTTGTGATGAATTTTGTTGTGGGGAACTCGATCATGTAAAGTTATTGGCTTGTTGCAGTTTGTGGGCTATAATTACTGGCCTTGAAGTGCTGGATCAATGTTCATGATTATAACATTGCAGCCATTTGAGATCGAAAATAACCTGGTTGAAATGAGTCAACTGGTATTGACTCTCATTTCAATATTGGCTTGTTTGTTACCGGTTTACCGCGTTGGTTGTTAAGATCGAGTAGGTGAACGCTTGAAGTCCAGGACGATTAGATGGTTTTGGTTTTGGGATTTAAGGTTTCGCTTTTAATTAAATTAAATTTAATGTGTTATGTGTCTTTGTGTATTAGGTTAATTAATGGACCCGATTCATGGGTGTTATGTCATTATTAATTAATTAAACCATGTAATTGATAACCTGTTTCATCTCATTACGAGTCTGATCATCCTGCGGATAAGGTTCGCTTAGGAATTGGGCTTGGCGAAATTGTCGATGCGTGTTGAGAAGTTTAGTTTAAATAGCTAACCATTTTGACCTTATAAAGAAGTCAATTGTCTAGTTTTCGACCGCTTTTGTATATGTTGTTTCACATGTTTACATCTAATGATTCTAGATATCATCTCTGATTAATTTTGGAATCATTGGGTTTGTTTATTTATTTTCAGTTGGCTGCAAGGATTGTTGTTTCAAACCTGCACAAGAACACGAGGAAATCCTTTTCTGAAACGTAAGGCGAATGACAGCATTGGGGGGAGCTATGGGGATGTTAGGATTGTTAGAAATAGAAGGAACAGTGAGCATATTGATCCAATTGCTAATGGGAAGATCCTTTTTCTCCTATAAAATCTACAAACTGACGATGTTCTTGCTGTTCTCGTTAAGGTTTGGTTATGGTGGTAGTAATTTCTTAAACTCTTCATCTCATCTAACCCTTTTTTTGGCTTTTCTAACAACTTGATTTAGTGGGGTTGAGATGAAAGAGATGGGATTATTGAAGAAATGGTTGCGGCTTGATCTGGTTTACTCACAGTTTACTCAAGTCCAGGCTTGACCCTGAATCTTCATCCTAAATATGCCAAGGTTTGATTCAGTGACAACACAAGCATGTGTCTGTGGCAGTTTCATGTCGGAGTTTCCGACTGGGTGAGGAATGTGAACTTTGTAGTTAAATATTGCGAGTAGTCTGTCATATGTCATTATTATGCCTTCTATCAATTACATTATTCTACCGAGATATTATTGTTGAAGTCAGTGATAAGCACTGAGCATATATTCATATGAAGCGTTGTATTGTGTGCAATGAAAAAAGTGATTGACATGCTCTTGCAGTGTCATGGATACAAGTGAATTGTCCTTGAAAGGGAGGAAGAAAAAAGAAGAAAGAGTATGATGATCTTTTGCATCGAATCACAGTACAAGTATTCTCGACATATGTTGAATAGACCTAGTCTACAATTAAGACTTTCATCCTTAAGCACTTTGTTTCACGTTTGCTTTCCTATGTCGTGAATTTCCTGGTGTGATTGTTTTTTGAACCTTTTCAACTTCAGATATCCCTATCATTGTTCTGAAGCAGTGTGTCTCCTGCCTTTGAGGCGGGTCATTAACTTCTTCTAATTGCGACTTTTTGGTCCTAGTTACATTTAGCAGGATAGATCCTGGAGGCAAACTTGTCATCGGTTATCGGAAGGCATCAAATGCTCTTGAAATCGAGGTTTCATTTATAAAACTGTTACATTTTATCCACCTTATTGCAAATAAGCTGTTGGCTACTGATTTTTTGTTAAAAAAAACAGGAGACACAAACATCGATGGTAAACCTTAGTGGTGCGCCGTAAGGAGAGAGCTTGTGCCATGATGTGACTGATGGTTTGGCTACTGATACTGGTCTTCCTGGTCTACACTTGACAGGAGGTCAAGAAAATCATCTCACTGTTCCTCCTGAGCAATTGGAAATTTCCAGTGGGGATACTGTTTTGAATAAGTATGAGAAGTTAAGCATGATGAGTACAGATGCATTGCCGCAACCTAATCTCGCACCCCTGAAGAAGAGAATGCGAGATATTTGTTCTCAAAGCAAGAGATCAATCATGAACAATGAAGATGCTATTGAAATTAGGATTCATGGGAGGATACTAAGACCTGCTTCGTCCTCCGCCAAATGCAGAACCAAACATTGTCCTGGTTAAGGATATAAAATTCGCAGAATATAGCATAAGTTGGACGAATTTCTTTCTAAGGGAAAAATGTTTGCTTTATATGAAGAGGACGAGTCTATAGAGGCTGCTCTATGTTTGTTCTTGGAATATGAACGCATGAGCCTTATCTTTTTCATTGTCACTCCTATAGTCCTATTTGGGTAGATAAGTAGTGATATTATTTTATATTTGAGATCACCATCATAATCGTCAATTTTATGCCTTTTAGGAACCTCTAGTTTTTG
Organism: Agrostemma githago; assembly: GCA_958450325.1. Lineage (NCBI taxonomy): Eukaryota > Viridiplantae > Streptophyta > Magnoliopsida > Caryophyllales > Caryophyllaceae > Agrostemma > Agrostemma githago. The sequence goes on along the minus strand of OY288239.1, from coordinate 23,850,086 downwards.
GTAAAAGAACATACTTCACTGCTACTTGTCTATCAGGGTAAGTTAACGTATACCATTTATATTTAAATTTTTTTACTCCATCTCATTGCAGCTAACAATTAGCTACAATTGCTTTCTTTTATTTTAAATAACACTGAGTTTTCTTCTTTCTTTTGATTTTTTGTGGAATATTAATAGTACTTTAGAAATGTAATGCTACCTTGATTTTATTGTTTACTTCACCTATAAATCTTTCCAAATATATGTTGGGGGACAACGTAAAATTGACTGTTTAATTTATTTGGACAACTAATTTCACAGAATCAGATGCACGTTTCTATTTGGCAGTTTAATTTGGTAGGAAAATGAATTTCACATTATCATCTAATTGTAGCTAGATAAACTTCCGAAAATATCAGTGAAAACTGACATGGTTTCACACTTCACCTCTAAAGTAGCGATAAAAAACACAAACTCTGAAGAGACCAATAACTTTGTGATCAAGTTTCTATTGAAGTTCAGGGTGCAAGAACAATGGGCTCAGTGTGATACATGTTTAAAGTGGAGGAAGTTACCAGAACATGTTCTCCTCCCATCGAAGTGGACATGTTCAACAAATATCTGGGATCTAAGCAGGTTTGCTACATTTTTATTTGCCTTATGGTTAAATTAGTGCATACTCTTATCAATCTTTGGAATACCGTGCCTTGGTTTCCTACAGGTCTTCCTGTGATGCGTTAGAGGAGATGAGTTCAAAGGAACTTGAAAGTGTTTTCCGACTAAAAAAAGGTTTGTCACAATTTTACCGTTTATCTTGCAAGATAGCAAAATCTTACGCTGTTGTCATTAACTCGCTTAGTAGATTCTACAAAGTTAACTAATGAGAAGAATGTGGCATTCGAGATGGAAAAATATTAAAAACATAGTGGAAACCTTAGAAGTAGAGTATTAAGAAGAAGAAATAATAAAGGGAAATGGGTTTTTTGGTGACATCCTTAATATTCTTAGTGATTGGAGTGATTGCTTCACTTTGCTTCAATTGTGGCCCTTCTGCCAATATGTAATCAATCCTCTACTTCCTTAACTTTACGCTTGATTGATTTGTTCAAAGTTTTGATCTTTGATCGTTGATTTGATGTTATTGTCCCCTATATTATGTTTGATACCTCATTAATTCACTTGATTTTTTTTACATTAAGTGATTTGTGATTGACTCGGCTTTTCAATGGCTAAATTAAAATCCAGAGGAAGAAGCTTCTTCTTTGTCCAATTATCTAGTCACCCAAGTATCACCTAACTTTGTATGTACAGTGATGGTGGGATTTGTCGTGGATCCCGCCGATCAAATAAATAACCAACTAATCCTAACTGGGTAGAAAGGGTAAGTCGGGTCGAATCCATGGGGACGGTAATAGGCGTCTAGACTAAGGTCACCTAAAAACGAGACTAAGTCTACGAGCTAGGCTAAACTAGAGTGATAGAAAGTGGAGAAGGCTAAGGCTATGACTACGGTAACGGAGAGAACAACTAAGGAAACGGGCTAGGATTAGGTCGGGATCAAGGGGTGATGGAATGGTCAAGGAGGAGTAAAGGTGAAGGGGGTAGTCGGGTTATCTAGGTATAGTCCGGGCTCTCGCTACTTAGACCAACCTAGAGGTTCCACCTAAAATCCATCTTGGCGACACACATGACAAACAGGGCTACTAGGGTGTTATCGTGGCCTAGGTCGCATCCGGGCTCTCGCTACTTAGACCGACCTAGGGGTCGTCCTCACCGGGCTCTCGCTACTTAGTGAGGGAACCAAGCCCACAAGCAAACTATTACCCACAAGAGAAAAGCAAGAGAAACAAGCATATGCATACAAGTCATTCAAGCATTTCAACAAACATGTACCATGCATCAAACCAAGAGGAAACCCAAAACTTCCACCAACATCTCTAACAAGCCCTTAATCACACCCAAATCACCTTACTAAACCTAGCAAGAGTCTACTCAAACATATCTAATGCTAAAACTAACAAGAAGAAGATGAATCAACACAAACAACAAAACTTGCATAATGAAACTAGTGAAACAATGAACTATGAACCTAACAATGAACAAAGATTGAAACTTGGATGAATAAACAAGATTAAGAGAAGGGAAAAGAAGATTATACCTACTAACAAGATGAATGGAAGAAGGAAAAACTTGCATAAAAGAGAAAACCCAAATACATCACCCAAGGTTGTCAATCTTGGTTGGATTCTTCAAGAATCTCCTTAATACAAGAGCTAAACTAAGATTGAGGACTAATTACCGACTAATATACTCTAATCTAAGCTAATCTAACCTAAAATAGTCTAGGGTTTAGGGGGAAGTGAAGAACATAAGCTTACATTACAAGAGGAAGGGTATATATAGGGTTACAATGAGTAGGGAGATGAAACAATGCATTCACGGGCTGTATCTGACCCTTCCCGGTCGGGAAGGACCGGTCCCGGTCGGGAAGGACCCCTTCCCGGTCAGGAAGGACCCAATACAGCAACTCCTCTTTTGTGCGCTTCATCCCGGATGGGTTGAGGCCATACCCGTCGGGGATGAGTCTTGTAGGCCTCCAATATGATCCTTTTGGTCCCTCCCTGCCTCTCATGGGTTTCTCATCGATTCTCGGGACTCGGGATCGGGTCTCGGAGGCTCGAGATTGGGTCCCAAGGTCTCGGGGTCGAATCCAAGGCATCGAGTGATCGTTCCTTCACTTCGTTGGCTCCAAAAAGTGTATGTATTGAGTCGGAATCGCTCCAACTCTTCACGAATGGTCTCGGGAACCTGAAACGAGCTAGAGGAAGCATAAGTAGCCCATAAATCGCTCTCAAGGAGCGATTCCACAAGGAAAATGGGACCAAAATACTACGAAATAGGCACTACAAACTACACTTATCAACTCCCCCACACTTAACCCTTACTCGCCCTCGAGTAAGCACAAACTAACTACTAAACTACCCGAGCGGGTATTAGCGCACCCTACGCCCTTTCAACTCACGCGATAACACTTAGAGGACAAGTGCTATCCGCAAGGCAAGTGGGGTCTTGCGACAAAACTGTGGATGCAACCGGACACACAAAAACACATAAACAAACAAACATACAAACAAACACACAAAAGTTTGCACCCAAAAAAGAAACAAATACCGCTTCCCTCTAAAAAGCGGTGAAAGAATCACCGGTTTAGGACTCAAGGCAAGTGACAACGTTCCCAAGCTAGCAATACAAACCGAAATGGACAAAACCCTAATAGTATGACGACAAAGCAATAAAAACGTTGGTAACTTACCTAGGTTCCTCCTAACCTTCTAAGAACGTACCACGGGACGATCGGCGGGATGGAAAAAGGATGAACCACGATGTTAGTCGACACTGTAGGTAAGTGAGACCCCACCCCCTTTAGCAAAGAGCCAAGAGGGTCGTCCCATGCCCAAAACCGCCTAACTAGTCCAAGTAAAAAGGTGGAAATATTTGCAAAGTGAGGGAAGACCGACCCTTGCCGCTATCATCCTTCCTAGGGACTCGGTCCTTTGGTAGGCTCTTCACGGCAAAAGTCGGAAAAAGGCTTATTTTTGTGGGGTTAAGATCTTTTTGTGAGACGATTTTCTTTTGGCATTTTCTCTTTTCTTTTGCATTTTTGCTTTGTATGTTGCCATGCCATTTCTTTTTCTTCTTTTCTATTTTCTTTTTGGCTTTTGTGCCTTTTCTTTTTCTTCATTCATTCTTTCTTTCTTTCATTTTCTTTCATTTTCTTTTCCTTTGCCCTTTTTGGCTTGATTTGGCTTTTTGGCATTTCTTTGTGTAACAATAAAGAGAGAACTTAACAAATTGCAATTTTATTTGGTGGATATGTGTAGGAGGTAGGTGAATGGGTAAGTCGGGGGTCGCGATCCCTCTTCAAACCCACAAAAAGGGGAAAACTTGGACTAGTCGAGCAAATTTCAAACATGGTCACCTAGGGGACGGGACTCGGCAACCAAGGCCTTTTCACACCGTGGGTGGTCAAAATGGTCAAAATGCAAATCCCGTAGTAAATCCCTAGTAAGCTAGGTGGACTCAAGGTAAAGGACCAACGAAATCATTGATTTAGGGTCATTCTACTAGACTAAACTCCAAGACTCGATTTATACCACTAGGAAAGGAAAGTAAACACTCGCACACTAGCCTCTAAACCGGGTTTTTGAAAACCTAATTACAGACAAGGCATAACAACACAACACAAAACAAAGACGCGACGAAAACGAAAGAAAAAGAGACAAAAGGCCACAAAACAAAGACAAAACAAAACGAACACATAAACAACACAAACACCACCCCGATCTTCCAAACAAGTCACCAAATCAACCACAAGTATGCACAAAGCTCCACCCGAGCACACCACATCACAATCTCCTCCAAACTCCTCAAGAGACAAAGGGGAAAAAGGGATAAAAGATGTTACCGGATGTCTTGAAAGCTCTCCAAAGCTATCGGTGATTAAGCAACCTATAAGGAAGAAGGGAGGCAAAACACGCACAACACAACAAATATACGACATAACGACACAAAAGGAAAACACACAAAATAAAATCTTTTTGATTTTTGTGAAAATGTTTCAAATTTTTAGGATTTTTAAAGATTTTTTTTTCGAAAAACTAAGAAAATAAAACTAGCTATGATAGAATATCACTCCCCCACACTTAAGCCGAGCAATGTCCTCATGCTCGACCGTAATGCATGGGAGCACAAAAGAAAAGAAACAACGAAAATAAAGCTAAAAATCAAAAAGAAAAGTGGAGAAAATGGTAGAATATGTCCGGCCGGGGTGTAGTCAAGTCACCATGGGCCGAGGCGAGAAAAGATATGGATGGGGGAAGAAATCAAAAGAAAAAAAAAGGAAAAGAAATGGGAGGGGAGGGCTAGGTGTGATCAAGTCACCTAGCCCGGATTCCGCCCGAATCCGACTAAATCCTACAAAAAGAAAGAGAAATCAAAGAAAAAGTGAAAATACTTGTAAATTTGGATTTTGAAATGACTCTCGATGTAGTCACGTCATCGAGAATCGGGAGCAACCATACTAAGGCCTCGAAGGCCACCAAGACACCATGACTTAAGGGAAAGGGGGGCAAACAAGAGAAAACAAGCAATAATAGACGGAAAAGAAAGGATAGTTGCCGTACCCATCGGTTAGCAACTCACTCGCTCCATCGTCTCAATGGTCAATATAAGCACTTTGCTTGTCGTCATCATTGTCATCCCGCTTCAAACTTGAAAGTATCGCATGGTTGAGGTAGTAATGGTGTGAGGGGGTGAGATTTGATGTGGGGCTCGGTGTAAAGTGAAGAGGAAATGAAGTGATGGCATGTAAGGGTCGTATGATAGGAACAAGGAGAAGAAGGGAGGTTGGGAGGGGGTGTACAATGGTTGGGTGGTCTCAAATGACGAAGAAGAGGCACAAGGGGGAGTAGGGGGCCATCCCGGTCGGGATGACATACCCGTCCCGGTCGGGAAGCTCCCGTCCCGATCGGGATGGCACTCCAGTAAACCCAAAATATGGTACCCTCATCCCGATCGGGATGGATCCTTCCCGGTCGGGATGACTTCTTCCCGGTCGGGATGCTCTCTTCGTGGCTTCCAAAACCCCAAAAGCTATTCATAGCTTCAAAAACCCATTCCCTTGCTCACAATCCATGCTCTATCGATAACCATTCCTCTCTAGGAGTCATCTTCACTTCACCTATCACAATAAACTCAAACACAACATCAAATTCTCTCCCTCACAACGCTCATCAACAATCCAAATAACAAGAATATCACAAAACAAAGAGTCCTAGGAACAAAATCACAATAAACACAATTACAATCACAAAACTAAAGAGAAGAGAGGTAGGGAATATACAACATGGCGGTTCTTTAGGAACTCCGTCAAACCAAGGATGGTGGACTCTTCTTCAACCATAGCCCTCAAGGGCTTGGAGGAGCAAGTCGAATGCACTACCGACATCGTAATGAAGGCCCAAGCAAACGAGCCGAGCTAACCTCCACGGCCTCCAAGGTGGAGGCAAGAAGTAGGAATCCCAAGACCCAACGTCATCATTCATGTTGTCTCCGGGGTCTATCCATCCTACGAGCTTAACCGACCTCTTCCTCAATAAGCATCGTCTCCAATCACTATCATGCTTCAAGTCTTCATCATGAGGCACAAAAAACAGCTTTGGCCTCGTTTCCTTGTTGCACACCCCCACACTTTCCTCAAGTTGTGGTTCCTTATCTTCATCGCTTGTCCCCACGTCATCTTGGAGAGGAGAATTGAAACTTCTACCGGCGGTTTCAATCTCTTCCAAATCATTGCTTGGTTCACTTACAAGGGGCTCTTGATGCTTATCCACATTTTCACACATGGGCAACTTGGGCTCATCAAATTCACCCAACAACTTCACAAATTCCACCAACTCATCCAACCCACTACCCTCCTCCAATTCCTCACCAATGTTGTCTTCACCAAGGGTCATATCCTCATTCGTCACTTTTTGGGTAGACGATTGAGGTTCTTTAAAACAAATCTCTCCTCCAAAGGGAACTACATCGGCGGCTTCATGGTTAGGTTGCTCCTCTTTCTCAAGTGGGCACCCTTCATCTAATTGTGATGTTCGGGATAAAAACATTACGGTTTGAACCGATATTGCATTTAATCGAGCATCCCTCGCCTCGTTTTCCCTTCGAAATCGGGCCATGAATTCATCTTGTTCCTTTTGCATTTGAATGGCCATTTCTTGGGTGCTCCTTTGAAATTGAAGAATCGATTGATACAACTCCAAGTTTGACAATTGGCGGTCATTAGGGTCTTGTAGAGCTCATTGAAAATCTTGATGATGCCTAAGAGGTGGGGCATCATATTGTTGGTAGTGAGGTTGTGGTGATTGGTAGTATTGTGGGTCATGGGGTTCATATTGTGGTTGGGGTGGAGGGTAATATGGCGGGTTTTGGGGGTATTGGCTTCCATAAGGTGAATCTTGATTGAACATGGTGGGTTCACATTGATAACTCAAGTAATAGTCACCATGATCGTAGGATTGGTAATCGTTCACTTGTTGGTAGCCGTTTTCATAACCTTGAAGTTCATACCCACTAGAGTCTTGATCCCCCCAAGGAGCTTGATAGTAATTAGGATTCATCATGTCATAGCTTTGGTTCATAGAAGAAGAGGAGTAGCTCATATCGGCTTCCATGTGTGGGGAGTTTAGATCAAACCCCATGCTTGCTCGAAAATCGTAGCTCATACCCGGTTGAGGACTTCTCAATCTAGCAACCGTCCGTTAAAGCGGCTCTAAGTTGCAAGAAGAAGATGGTCACCACCTCTAAGCACAAACTGTAGACTAAGAGCAAACGTGAGAAGCCTAGTGCTTTTTGGGCACTAGACAAGAGAGAAATAAACTTCACACACACAAGAAGCAAGGTAGCAAAAAGTAAAAAGAAAAACACAAACACAAAGACAAAGTCAAGTAACTAGGCAAACAAAGTCTAAACTAGCACCGTCCCCGGCAACGACGCCAAATTGATGTTGGGATTTGTCGTGGATCCCGCCGATCAAATAAATAACCAACTAATCCTAACTGGGTAGAAAGGGTAAGTCGGGTCGAATCCATGGGGACGGTAATAGGCGTCTAGACTAAGGTCACCTAAAAACGAGACTAAGTCAACAAGCTAGGCTAAACTAGAGTGATAGAAAGGGAAGAAGGCTAAGGCTATGACTACGGTAACGGAGAGAACAACTAAGGAAACGGGCTAGGATTAGGTCGGGATCAAGGGGTGATGGAATGGTCAAGGAGGAGTAAAGGTGAAGGGGGTAGTCGGGTTATCTAGGTATAGTCCGGGCTCTCGCTACTTAGACCAACCTAGAGGTTCCACCTAAAACCCATCTTGGCGACACACATGACAAACGGGGCTACTAGAGTGTTATCGTGGCCTAGGTCGCATCCGGGCTCTCGCTACTTAGACCGACCTAGGGGTCGTCCTCACCGGGCTCTCGCTACTTAGTGAGGGAACCAAGCCCACAAGCAAACTATTACCCACAAGAGAAAAGCAAGAGAAACAAGCATATGCATACAAGTCATTCAAGCATTTCAACAAACATGTACCATGCATCAAACCAAGAGGAAACCCAAAACTTCCACCAACATCTCCAACAAGCCCTTAATCACCCATTAAACACCCAAATCACCTTACTAACCCTAGCAAGAGTCTACTCAAACATATCTAATGCTAAAACTAACAAGAACAAGATGAATCAACACAAACAACAAAACTTGCATAATGAAACTAGTGAAACAATGAACTATGAACCTAACAATGAACAAAGATTGAAACTTGTATGAATAAACAAGATTAAGAGAAGGGAAAAGAAGATTATACCTACTAACAAGATGAATGGAAGAAGGAAAAACTTGCATAAAAGAGAAAACCCAAATACATCACCCAAGGTGGTCAATCTTGGTTGGATTCTTCAAGAATCTCCTTAATACAAGAGCTAAACTAAGATTAAGGACTAATTACCGACTAATCTACTCTAATCTAAGCTAATCTAACCTAAAATAGTCTAGGGTTTAGGGGGGAAGTGAAGAACATAAGCTTACATTACAAGAAGAAGGGTATATATAGGGTTACAATGAGTAGGGAGATGAAACAATGCATTCAAGGGCTGTATCTGACCCTTCCCGGTCGGGAAGGAATGGTCCCGGTCGGAAAGGACCGGTCCCAGTCGGGAAGGACCCCTTCCCGGTCGGGAAGGACCCAATACAGCAGCTCCTCTTTTGTGCGCTTCATCCCGGACGGGTTGAGGCCATACCCGTCGGGGATGAGTCTTGTAGGCCTCCAATATGATCCTTTTGGTCCCTCCTTGCCTCTCATGGGTTTCTCATCGATTCTCGGGACTCGGGATCGGGTCTCGGAGGCTCGGGATTGGGTCCCAAGGTCTCGGGGTCGAATCCAAGGCATCGAGTGATCGTTCCTTCACTTCGTTGGCTCCAAAAAGTGTATGTATTGAGTCGGAATTGCTCCAACTCTTCACGAATGGTCTCGGGAACCTGAAACGAGCTAGAGGAAGCATAAGTAGCCCATAAATCGATCTCAAGGAGCGATTCCACAAGGAAAATGGGACCAAAATACTACAAAATAGGCACTACAAACTACACTTATCATACAGTATATTGGTTGAAGAATTGTTGAATTTAGAGGGTAGTTCTGTATGCAAGGCAAAAATTGTTGAATTTATAATACCGACTTTGTATCGTCCATTTGCAAAGTTGTTGTGGGGAGAGGTTATTGTTTCCTTGGTTTGGTTTATATGATATTCAATAGTACTAGTTTTAAATACACAGATTATATAAGTGGATTTGCTTCCTTATTCGGTCCACTGTCAGTTACATTCACAATTTCACATCATTTAAGCTGAAAAACAGATTGAAAAAAAATCGAAACTCAGGGTTTGTTTCGTTTGTTTTATGATTAAGGTTTTTTAAAATAAAAATTGTTGTACATTAGTTAGCATTGTTATTTATGGGGCGTTGTTATGTGTGTTTATTTGATGATATGGTTGAGGATTTGGGCCCTCTTGCAGCATTCGGTTGCTAATTGCTGAAGTTCGATGGGTCTGTTTTGGATATTTGATTTCGTTCATACGTTGAAATGTTGTTTGTACTTCAGCAAAGTTTAATAAAGGTTAGCAGGTGCGTATATACTTAGTATATAACTGGTTTGTTTCAACCAGAGATTAGAGACCCATTTGTTCTTGCTTTATTACCAGAGCTTAATGTTGTGAATCAGGCTGCCAGGCTACAAATTTCAAGAATACAACGCTGCTTTTCCTATCCATTCCAATGGGTTCTCGAATACGGATTGTATCTGGAAGGGAATCAAATATGATATTTAAGTGCAAGAAGGTTGCAATAAAATACCAAGGCTGCTACACATTCGAAGATATTGCTAGTTGATGCAAGATGCTTGGTTGGAATGGAATACAAAGCTACATATCAAGCTCTATAAATTGGCGGATCTACTGCGTTTAGATGCCCTCGTACTCCTCATGTACGTATTAGCTCTCCCAGTGACATTCTCATGGTTTTTAGCCTGATGTATCTTTTAACTGCTATTACAGATTGAGAATGCACATATTTGAAATGTGAATTTTGATTTAGTATTTGTGCAGGTGTTACAACGACGGTAAAGATGAGATGAATGGATTGCGAGACAAATGAGTTATATTTTACAAGACGTACGTGAATTAGACTAATCTAATTCTAACTTTGTAGTATTTAATTAAGATTATGAGTATTTGTAAATGTATCCATGTTACTTTTTTAGACTTGAATAAATGTCGTGTATGTCGATTGAAATTGATAATGTAAAATATTTGGTTTTGCTTTCATTGAAAATGTCATACAAGATGCTCCAAAATATATTTTTTTATTCAAAATTAATGCTATTTGCGGCGTCATCTCTTAAAAATGCTTTAAATGGGGTCCTTATTTGTGGCGTCTTTTCAAAAAAGCGCCGCAAATACAGCTTTATTTGCGGCATTTTTCAGACGCATCACAATATTTTTCTATCTGCGGCCCCGCCATATGAGACATCAAGAAAAAAGCCTCACATGGGGGTTTTTTTGGAGCCGCAAATCAACTTTTTTCTACTAGTGTAAGGCAGTATGGTTGGACCCAAAGAATCCCGGAGATTGAAGCAGTTGTGAGTGAATCTACCTAACTGACTGATGTAATGTGCGATACTTGGATGCAACGATGGTATACCCGTCACACTTGGCCCATTCCCAAATCCCTTCATTCAATCTGGGTTTTAGATTCTTATGTGAATTGGACCAAAGCTGATTCTGCGAAGGCCCGATCTGCTTTGTAGGTTGATGAGGCTTTTGACCTGCTACGGAGGGAACAAGTCAAAGATAATAGGAGCTTTTTTGACGAAGGTGACACTCCGGCTACTTTGGTCCGTCTAATGTCAGGTCAGAGGAAGAAGACTAAGACTCAAGCTGAAGGGTCTAATGCTAGAGGTGTACGGGGGAAAGTGAGCCCCCAAACTGACTTGGAAAGGAGAGTTGGCCCAAGACTGGCAGTGCAGGACCGACTTGGCCCATGAGACAGACTACCTGAGCACGTGCGGGCTCGACTTGGACCAAAGACAATAGCAGAAGACCCGCTGTCAAAGAAACGGGTTCGAGCTAAAGAGGTTCCTCTCGTGATTCGGGAACGCTCGCCCCCGCCCCGGCGACCTCGGGCTCCACGCGACCCAAGGGACAAAGGGAAGGGCAAGATGCACGAATACTAGTCTCATTTGTTTTATTATTTAAATATTATTACTATTTTTGTGGGGTGTTTTTTTTGTTTTGTGTGCCGTTTTTGGCGTTTTTTTTTGTAATTTTGAATTTCCCAAGTTTATCGATTTTTAATAAAAGACATATTAGTGAAAACCGTTCCCGTCTTTTCGTTTATTGCAGTGGTTGTACCCTTTTGAGGGGTTGCCTACGTATCCAGAATTAGCGGAATCAAACCAAACGTAGTTCAAAATTAGATTTTTTTGCAATTTTTCAAAATACATCAAGACTATTAGTGCGAGATGTGCGACTGTAGGATGAATAATCCTAGCTCATTAACTTGTCTATAATTTTTGAAAATTTATAAAAAGACGAATTTTTATAAACTTTTGCAAATGACATTGAGATAGGATTTATGGGTAATAGCGCTTCAACTGGTCCAAGTTGGTTGGGTTGACGAATTCGTTCCCGTCCAAGTCCGTCAGCATCACCGCTCCTCCTGATAAGACCTTCCTTACCAGATACGGCCCGGTCCAATTGGGTTTGAATTTTCCTCTTTGGTCAACCGGTAGTAGGGCCCATACGGACTTTAGAACCAGATCCCCTTCCTTGTTATTTCTGGGCCTAAATCTTTTGTTGAAAGCCCGTTGGATCCTCTTTTGATATATTTGGATATTGTTGAGGGCCCGAGACCGCCGTTCGTCCAAAAGAACTAGCGAATCGTATCGGGCTTGTACCCAATCTGCTTCCGGCACTTGGCTCTCAAGTAGGATCCTGAGGGATGACACCTCTAGCTCTACCGGTTGGACCGCTTCCATTCCATATGTCAAATAATATGGAGTAGCTCCGGTGGCGGTGCGAATTGACGTCCGATATCCCCAAAGAGCAAAAGGTATTTTGTCGGGCCAGTCCCGGTAATTCTCAACCATCTTTTTAAGTATGGTGACAATTGTTTTATTGGCCGCTTCTACCGCTCCGTTTGTTTGGGGACGGTAAGGCGAGGATGTATGCCTTTGAATTTTATATTTTGCCAGCAACGCGGCAGTTTCAGCTTGAAAGTGGGTCCCGTGATCACTGATAAACTCGTGTGGTATCCCATATCGGCATATGATCTTATTTTGGATAAATTTGGCCACGTGCTTGGCGTTGAAGACATGATATGACTCGGCTTCGACCCATTTGGTGAAATAGTCGATGGCCACCAAGATGAAGCAATGACCTCCCGTCCCGGAAGGGTGTACCTTTCCAATTATATCAATGCCCCATGTCGAAAATGGCCACGGGGACGTCATGGTGTATAGCAGAGATGACGGCATATGCTGTACGTTGGCAAAGATCTGACAGTTATGGCAGTGTTTGACATATGACTGACAGTCCGTTTCCATGGTGTTCCAATAATATCCGAGCCTCATGATTTTTCGGGCTAACATATGGGCATTCATATGTGGGCCATTTTCACCATCGTGTACCTCGGACATAACCTTTTCGGCCTGTACTATATCGATACACAGGAGGAGAGCCCCCTATGCCGTCTTCTTGTATAACTGTCCGTCGTCCGTGCGAACAAATTGGGTTGCCAATCTCCGCAGGGCTTTCTTGGCCCGGTTTTCAGCCCCCAGGGGATACTCTCCCGTTGCCAAGTAGGTTAGGATGGCCTGATACCAAGGTTCGGGGTCAACTATCTCGATATCCTGGATGGCATGGTGTAGACACCCACATTTTGCTGCCAGGTGTCTATAACAGTTTCCGACAAGCACCCGATGATGATTGGACGCAAACGTGCTTTAACGTACTCGGAAATGGGCTCGAAATCATGGCTATTTAGCTTGGGCTTTTTAAGGAGTACAAATCTCACAAAACCAACCTCAAATTCAGGCCCAGTGGGTCGTTTCGAGTCAAATAAGACTAATTTGGGTCGAATCCGACACCAGGGGTAAAACCGTCTTTTAGCGACCGAGTCAAAACCCGGTCAAAGATATTTTCCGAGGCTCGTTGACCAACCGTGATGCCTCACGTGTCCGGTTCGGACTCCAATTCTACAAAAAATCAGCTACACAAATATTAAACAATTCCGTTTAAGGTAGAAATTGATCTCAAGTAGGAATCCTATCCGAAAACCGAATCAAATACTCGACCGAGCTAGGATACTCGGCCGAGTAGCCTACCAACCAGCCGATTCCCTTTCTTCCTTCACAAGAAAACAGAATCCTCACACCCCTCGACTTCCTATATTTCCTATCCTAAGCGGTAATTCTAATTCAAATGCACCTCTCCTAGCCAAGGTCGGGAATTTCCTATAAATAGCCCATTGCACAACACAATACATACACACATAATTCTTGAGAGACATCAATTATTAACAACGATTATTCATTATCAAACATCCACACCTTTTTTTACAAAACATCAACTTTTACATCGAGAAACCGATAGTACATCCAAAACCCGAAGGAAACCGGCCCCAACACCCAATACCCTTCACACGTCCAAACCAAGCCACCGCAACTCACCGATGTTAAACTCGACGCTCTTGTGCCCAAGCCACGTCCCGACGAGCCTTGATCCGAATAAACCAAAGCATGTAGGTTGAGGGTGTACCAAACCCGTTTTCTCTTTCTTCTTCTCTTCTCCTCCTCGTCCGTCCTTTTCTTACGGGTCGTGTGTCGTTTTTTTAACGGGTCGCTTATAACCTTTTTTTTATTTCTAATATCGATACCACAAAAACTATTTTTTATAACGTTCTTAAAATACGATATCGATTCTCTAGTCGAATATCGTATCTAACAAGAACCAAATTAATTAAATTCTCGTTGATGCTAAATAAGTCGTCACATCTTTTTAAACAAAATTCGACCATTTTATACGCGGAGAGAATTAACATTTTTTTTCGTTCAAAATTCTTTTTTTTACTTTTCGTTCAAAACAAACTTTTTTTTAAAACCTTTTCTAAATTCGTTCCGAGTATTCGATATCGACTTCATAATCGAATATCGGGTACGACGAATATCGAAAACATAAATCGAGTATAAGTTGGTTCGTATTTATACGCGATTTATCAAATTTTTCGAACAAAAACGCGACCGGGACAGACCCGCACGCGAGTCGCGCCCATCCCAGGCGACTCGCGCACGGGCCTGAAACCCGAGACCTTTTTCCAACTTTTTCGTTCGTTTATTTATTTATTTTACAAAACGATTTCTCAAAATTTATGTCTTTTCCAAAACTATTCTGAGTATTTGGTATTGATTTCGTAGTCGACTATCAAATATAACTAATATCGAAAATATTGGATCGAGTGCGAATTATGCAATATTCGTACGCGGTTTAATAAAAACATCGAACTTTCAAAAACCGACCCCGAAACAGGCCGGGGCGCGAGTCGCGCGCACCTTGGGCGAGTCGCGAGCAACGCTGGAAACGCGACCCGTTTTCTTCTTTTTTATTTACTTTTCGAACATCGTTTTTTATACAAAACGGCGTCTTCTTAACAATATTTTTCAGATTTCGATTAATATTTTCTCGATCTTGCATATTCATCATATTTGCTATATTATTTCTTCGCAAATTGATACTAACTCGTTTGTTCATCTTGTAGCAAATTCATTCTTTTTTATCGTTTGTTTTATTATACTAAAACGAACCTCACATGCTAAATTCAACTTTGACGTTAAATTTTTCATGCATTAAACTGACTTAGCAACCCATTCAATTCCTCACAAGCTTAGGAAAACAATGTTTGCATATCATTCATCGTTCAACTAACGCGCGTATTCAAAAATCAAACGAAATCCTAGTAGAGGCCGCTAATGTGAGGGCGGGGTTGGGTGTTCTTTGTGAACTTCCCAACATGTACTCTCACCCCTTACTCAGAACCTCGGTTTCCGGATGCTCGAAACCGTTGGCGCATGAGAGTCATTCAATAAACGGTATCCGAAAATGTCGGTATCGGTATCAAAATGCAAAGGGACGAACCCAATAAACTCTGACGTCCGAATGGGCCGTACTTTGTCCATGGCCCACTAAGATATAGAGTGGGTTCGAACGGGCCCGAACTCCCACAAAGTTCGGTGGCGACTCCACTTCGATTTAAATTTCAATTCGACCCATCTCATATGGAGATTCATTCGCCTCCCCAAACCCGCGCGCGGCCGCGTCGGGGTGGACCTATGTCATGTCCACACTAAATTCAAAGTGATTTTAATTATTATCTATACTACATCTAATAGAAGTATTATTTATCATATCCACTTTTAATATGGATAATGTTTAAATTCTTAGTGTTTCATAAAAGTTGGCTTCCCTCGAAAAAAAGCTTCCTTTAATTATATATTGATAATATTGATTTTATTCAAAGGCGGACCCAGAATTTTGGTATAAGTTGGGCACCGTTTTTTTTCACCCTATAAATTATACGAGTATTAAAATGTTTTTTTTTTCAAAAGCAATTTTGTATAATGCTCTCTTCGTTCAACTCCAACCTTCCCTTTTGCTTTTTCACGTTTGTCAACACGCATTTTGCGTAGTTAATATCTTTCGTAACATATTACTTCCTCCATTTTTTTATATCTTCCCATTTTAATATACTACTTCACCTATAAATCAAGGGATGAGAAGATATAAAAAGAATGGAGGAAGTAGTAAAAATTATAGAAAGTCGATGTTAATAATCTTATGTTTTAAAGCAGAAACATTTAGGCTTACCACGTTCACCCATGTAAGCATCCACATCAGTGTCCTACAGGTCAAAGAGGTGGAACCTACGTGGTGTATTAATTCATTAGATTTTAATAGTAACTGTCATAGACTCATAGCATGTAGTGCTGTTTTAAGAGCATGCACATTGAACATATATAACGAGGGCCATATAGTATAATTAACATTAAAAAATGAAGAAAAGGCTGATTAGACAAGCAACAGTGGGCGAGCTTCTCGCCTGTCTGAGAATTGGGCGAGAATTTAGAGCTGCAGAAGGTGTAGGTATTGTTTAACTTTTTTTAATAGTAAATTTGGTAGTTTTTGCTTTTTTTGTATTAAAATATTCATTTTCATATAAAACAAAAAATGCGTACGTATTTAATTGCTAAACTGGTACTGAAGCGGATAAAAGCCCTTCTTTCAAGCAAATTCTCACAAGGAAGCAGGCCTCTGGAGGTGGCAAGGAAACCCTCACATCTCATAATAATCCATGAATATCGGTTTTTGGAATGTGAGGGGGATGAATAGGATGGAGAAGCAATGTGAAATAAATAAGTTCTTAGAATTGAATAACATTGGCTTATTTGGTTTACTATAGACCAAGATTATGTCGCAAAATTTGAATAAGGTGATGAGCCAAAGTTTCAATAAGTGGAGTATTTCCACGAACAGTCATATGAATCCACGAGGTAGAATTTGGATATTATGGGATCCTAAACAGTGTTTGGTTCAATTCCACAAGTACACAGCGTAGATGATTCATTGTGCAGTTCAGGACATTGTTGGGAATGTGATATATAATATCACATTTGTGTATGCTTTCAATTTGATAGCTGAAAGAGAGGACCTGTGGCGTGATTTGTATCAGATTAGCTGCAGTGTGCAAGGGGCATGGATAGTAGTGGGAGACTTCAATTGTGTCCTATCTCCTGAAGAAAGATCGGGGGACGGATTTAATCCAAACGAGGCCTACCCCTTCCAGAATTGCATCAACCAATGTGCTTTAATGGATTATCACTATGGGTGCGTACTATACATGGAATAACAAGCAACCTCCGGAGGACAGAGTGTATAGTAGATTGGATAGAGTGCTTATCAATAAAGAATGGATTGATGTGTTCGAGGATTTTAGGGCACATTTCCTACTTGAGGGTTTGTACGATCACAGTCCTTGTGTTATCAGGAGAGTGAGAGGACAAACAAGGCATAATAGATCTTTTAAATATTATAACATGTGGAGTCAGACTCCTGATTTTGGATCCACTGTGGCTTCGTCTTGGAATCAGGAGGTGGAAGAGACGAAGATGTTCAGGCTTGTAAAAAAACTTAAGAGGCTCAAACAGCCTCTAAAGTGGCGGGACAAAGACTTTTCATGAAATTGACCAGCAGACAGACCTAGCTCAGGTTAGATTACTTGACATTCAGAAATCCTTAATCAATAATGTGGTAAATCATGACCTGGTTAGAGCGGAAATAGAGGCAATGGAGCTATACAGGCGACTGGACAAGGCTAGAATGAGTTACTTAAGGCAAAAAGCAAAGATGCATTGGCTTAAAGAAGGAGATGCCAATACTACTGCGTTTCACGGGTCTCTAAAAGCTAGGAGAGCGAGGAGTTCTGTGAGTCAAATTGAGGATAACCAGGGCAGAATTCACAACAGTTCAGAGTCAATTCAAGAGGCGTTTCTAGTCTACTACAAGAGCCTCTTGGGAGAAAGGAAAAACACCAACAAGGTAGTGGAACATGTTATGCGGCTTGGACCGGTGTGCAATACTGGTCACTGAGAAATTCTTAATTCTCCGGTCACTAGAGATGAAATTCGGGAGACGATGTTTAGCATTCCAAACGATAAGGCCCCTGGGCCTGATGGGTATTCAAGCAAATTCTTCAAAGACGCATGGAGCATAGTGGGGGATGATGTATGTACAGCTATCTCAGATTTCTTCATTTCTGGTCGACTTCTGAAGTAGCTTAACTCTACTGCCATCACACTAATACCCAAAATCAAGAGACCTGCCACGGTTCTACAATTTAGACCTATAGCATAATGCAATACGGTCTACAAGTGCATCTCGAAAATTCTATGCAAAAGACTAGCACATATCCTTCCTGATATTATCTCGCCTGTGCAAGGGGGGTTCATTGGAGGGCGGAACATAGTGGAAAATATACTCATTTGTCAAGATTTAGTACGATTGTACTTGAGAAAAGCCGTTTCTCCGAGATGCATGATTAAAATGGATATGCAGTAGGCGTATGACACGGTAGAGTGGGATTTTCTGGACCAAATGATACAACATCTGAATTTTCCTGATACATTCTGTAACATCCTGCTGCAATGTGTAACCACGACTTCATTTTCCCTTAATCTTAATGGAGAAGAATCCTTTGTTTCTTTCATGATAAGAGAGGGTTGAGGCAGGGAGATCCTCTATCTCCGTTGCTGTTCACAATATGTATGGAGTACCTCACTCGATTGCTTAAGTATACTACGGAAACAACGGAGTTCACGTACCATCCGCTTTGCAAACAAATGAAGCTAGTGAATTTAATGTTTGCTGATGATTTACTATTATTTAGTAAAGAGGATATTCCGTCAATGATGGTCTTGTTGTGTACTTTTGCGACTTTCTCTAAGGCATCTGGGCTTCATCTCTGTAAAGGAAAATCAAATATTTATTTCAATGGAGTGAAGAAGGAGACGCAACAGGACATTTTGGCTGTTTCAGGATGCAAAGCCGGGTCGCTTCCGTTCAAATATCTAGGGGTTCCTATCAAGTCCTCAAGGCTTACGATCCCAGATTGCCAACCACTGGTGCATAATATTACATAAAGAATTAGACGACTGGGTGCTAGAAAATTATCTTATGCAGGTCGATTGGTGTGGGTCAAATCTGTACTCTCTACTCTTCATAATTATTGCGCAAGCATTTTTCTACTCCCGATAAGAGTTATTAAACAAATTGAAGGAGTCTGTAGGACGTATCTTTGGGAGGGTGGGACTACAAATACCAGGTCTCCACTTGTTTCTTGGAAGAATATTTGTGTTCCATATAAGGAAGGTGGCTTAAATCTGATGCAATGCTCCAACTGGAACAAGGCTGCGATAGGAAAATTGGCCTGGTGGGTAGGGAAAGATCCTAACAAACTTTGGGTTTCTTGGGTCAATTCAGTTTATCTTAAAGGACAGCCTTGGATGCAGTACTGTCCTTCATCGGATGTGGGATGGGGATGAAGACGTATTTGCAAACTAAAAGAGAAATTCAAAGCTGGTATAGAAGGAGGGGAATGGAATGAAACTAATCAGTACACCACGGCAAAAGGGTACCATTGGATCAGAGATAGGGAGGAACAAGTGGAATGGTATAGACTAGTGTGGAATAAATGGACAATCCCGAAGCATAGAGTGATTGTGTGGCTGTATCAGCTTAATGCGATGAACACGAAAATAAAGTTGTACGGGCTCAATTTGACATCTGACGACCTGTGTTGTATATGTGACGAGAAGGTAGAGGAGAGTGAACACATGTTTTGGGAATGCGCTTACAATAGCAGCATTTTGAAGAGCTTAGGAAATTGGATAGACCAAGATTTCAGCAGTAAACTCATGAATGAGTGGCGAGATAGGATGAAAGGCAACAAATTACAATGAGCCGTGGCCAATAGTTTGATCAATGCTACTATCTACAACGTTTGGGAGCAAAGAAACAAGTGTAGGTTGGAAGGGGTTCTGTTACGGCCTCAAGTAGTGAGTAAGAATATTATTAAGGAATTGAAAATGTATTTTAATAGCGTTCAGAAAGGGAAACTTAGCACTAGAGACTGCAAATTCATCTCTAGGATGATGGCTACTTAATGTATATTTAATTATTCATTTATATATACCTTACATTTTCCCAAAAAAAAAACATTGTTCATTATTATATATGTAATTAGTATTGTTAATCTATGATTAGTTAAATGTATTCACTTAACTAAGCTCAATACGAATATACATTTTGGAATATTATTTTAGTTATTTACGGGTTATCAGTAGACACGTTTGACTCACTCGAAAATATAGCCTCCCAAAACCGACCAAACCAGAGTTGAATGTTACCTGTTACCCGATAGAACCCGATGATTGACGAACTGAACCTCAACCGAACCCGATTTGAACGCGACCAAATAAAATTTAAGACCGGACAATTTCCCATCTTAAACATATATGTGAGTGATTTAGTATATATAACTTGATATATTTGACGTACTAAAAATAATTAAAGCAAATAATGATAAATAATTGATGTTATTGAGAAAATATTGACGTAATACGGAGTACGATATATTAACTAGACCTCATTTGATCCGACTCGCCTTGAAACATAATATATATATATATATACACACACACACACATAGAAGAGATCAAATAAGTTCACCATATGTAATTAAGTATATATTAAAGTTACAGATGACATACAATAAAGTTGCATTTGTTCAAAATTGATATGTAACTATAACATTCAGCACTGTTATCACTTCAAGTGATAAAGTGCAACTTTATCACTCATCTCGTGTAACTTTTTAAGCATTTTTTGTGTAACTTTAACACTGAAACTTATGAACTTATAAGAGCTCTTGTCCTTATGAGAACCTATCTCTCTCTCTCTCTCTCTCTCTATATATATATATATATATATACACACACACACACACACACACACACACAATTTTCTCCTTTTTTATTAAAGTATTAATTTTTTATTAAAATTAATTTTCATATATTAATTTTCTTTTCTATAAATAAGTGTTATCTCTACACTTATTTTCCATCCAATTCATTCTCTCTTCCTCACTTCTAAATTCTATTCTCCAATCCTTCATTCTCACCAATATGAATAAAGATAATAATAACTATAATAATTCGTGTTACTCTTTTGCTCCAATAAACATTTGGTCTTCTATAATCTCATCTTCTTCATCATCTACCGATTCCTCTGAAGAGTGCGAGGAAAATCGTGCAGAGGAAAGGAGACGATTAAGAAATATGTTGAGGGAAGAACTTTTACAGTCGCCAGAAGCTGGTCCAAGTCGGATTAGACCAAGAAGAAAATATATTGAAAGGAATCGGGAAGATGGTCAAGCTTAACTATATGCTGACTACTTTGATGAGCAACCCGTGTACGGTGAAAGGATGTTCTGACGCAGATTTCGAATGCGTAAACATTTATTTATGCGTTTAGTAAATACTGCAGCGAACACTGATAATTACTTTCAACAAACCCCAAACGGTCATGGTAGGCAAGGATTCACCCCTTTACAAGTGCACCGTTGCAATTCGTCTCCTTGCTTATAGATAGTCGGCTGATTCTGTCGACGAATATTTGAGGAGGGAAGCAACAACAACGCTTGAAACCGTTCAACGATTTGCTGATGTTATCATCACTCAATTTGGGGGGGGGGGGGGAGTATTTAAGAAGTCCGACCATTGCGGACACCCAAAGACTACTACAAGTTGGAGCCGGAAGAGGCTTTCCAGGAATGTTGGGGAGCATAAATTGCATGCACTGGAAGTGGAAAAACTGTCCAGTTGGTTGGCGAGGTCACTTTCAAGGACGAAATGTGCAGCCAACCATAATACTTGAAGCCATTGCCTCCCAAGACTTGTGGATATGACATTCATATTTCGGCACGCCGGGTTCGTGTAATGATTTGAATGTTTTACATTGATCTCCGGTCTTCAATGCACTATTAAATGGATATGCTCCACGCGTTAATTATATAGTAAATGGTAATCTTTATAGTACTGGTTATTATTTAACAGATGACATATATCCAAAATGGGGTACCTTTATCCAGTCTGTAAAACATCCACAAACACCTAAGGATAGGTTGTTTGCAACTAAGCAAGAGAGTGTTTGGAAAGATGTAGAGCGTACTTTTGGGGTATTACAAGCTAGATTTTCAATCATTCGAAAGCCAGTCCGATCATGGGATCAAGAAATTATCCACAAAATTATGACAACTTGCATCATATTGCATAATATGATTGTAGAAGATGAAAGAGATACTTACGGCGGTTATGATAATGCACAAGAGTACATGGAAGATCATAGTGACGAACCTACAACCACTGTTGAAAGTCCAGAGTACGATGTAGGTTACGTTTGCAATATACATCAATATGTGGAAAACAGAAACAATATGCAAGATCATGTGCGACATATGACTCTAAAAAAAGACCTAATTGAACATATATGGAACCAATATGGACGTCAGGGTTAATTACGTGTTCGTTTTAGTTTTGTCCGTGTTTGGTTACTTAAGTTTAGATTTGCTTCGTAATTGTAATTTGATTATGTACTAGAATCTAATGTTGTAATTTTGTTTCATCCTTGTTATTTAAAATTTGTAATATATCTGCAATTTTTAATCTTATCTCTTTCATATCCGAATGAATTTGTGGTTTTATCTGCTATATTTTATTTCAATGAAGTCTTCCATCTTATCTTTTATCTTATCCGAATGGAATCTTTAATACTTATTTGTTAACTTATCCTAATGAAATCTTCAATCTTATCTGTGAGTTTATCCAAATTTGGCAATCTTATATTTGAAAGTTTCAATCCGAATTTGTCATTTTCTTCCAATCTCATTATCTCTGAATTTGCCATAGATTTCAATTTTTCATTTTCTTCCAATCTTATCTCTGAATCTGCCATTTTCAATTTGACATTTTCTTCCAATCTTATCTCTAAATTTGCCATTTTCAATTTGTCATTTTCTTCCAATCTTATCTCTGAATTTGTCGTTTTCTTTCTATCTCTCCTATTATCTTTATCTTCAGTCGGTATCATCTTATCTCTTTCTTGAAATTCGTTTTTGTCTTTACATCAACAATCTTATCTTTTATTCACATCAATAATCTCATATTCAAACTTCTCTATTATTTTATCCGGATTCTTATCTATCTTTTCATCTGTAACCTTATCCATATCTTCAGTGTTTATCTTCCACTTTATCTGTAATTTTTTGTCTTTTAATCTGTAATCTTATCCACATCTTCAATTTTATATGTTATTTCATCTTAATCATTACATGTCTTTTAATCTGTAACCTTATCCAGATTGTAATGTTATCTGTTATCTTATACGAAGCCTCAATCTTATCTGTTATTATGTTATCTTATTTGTTCATTTATCCAAAAAAAACTTTACCCACATATGGCATCTCTTTCTCTATAAATAGAATACAAAATCGTAGTTCCCAAGCATTCCTCACTTCACGTATTTATGCATGCATAGTTATCTCTCTCATTAGTATATTTACAATTTTATAAATCTAAGTATGAATCCAAACAATGATAATAATAATAATAGTAATAATAAATCTAAGTATGAATCTA
Source organism: Agrostemma githago (assembly GCA_958450325.1). Taxonomy (NCBI): domain Eukaryota; kingdom Viridiplantae; phylum Streptophyta; class Magnoliopsida; order Caryophyllales; family Caryophyllaceae; genus Agrostemma; species Agrostemma githago. Next base: position 23,826,704 of record OY288239.1, on the reverse strand, counting down.
AAAGGCATGTAACCTTCTTTACATCTAGATATGTGAATGATATCTTGCTTAATGTGCTCTTTGACTCCATTAAAATATGCATTCGACTTTCCTTTACCTGAAGTCTTAAAGAAAGTGGAAAATGTCCTCAATAACACCATCATAGACTTCACATCTCCTTTACTAAAGAGGAGTAAATCATCTACAAACATAAGACAAGAGAGTCTCATAGGCTTACAGAGAGGGTGGAAATTCAAATCCATATTAGTAGTTGTGTCTGCAAGAGTCTTGTGAGATAATTCATGCATAAGGTAAACAACAAAGGGGATAAAGGGTCCCCTTGCCCAAGCTCTCTTCCCCCAAGAAACCAAAGGAATCCCCATTCAAGTTAAGAGAGTATGTTGTTGTGGTAGCGCACTGCATGATTAGCTTCTGGAACTTTTGAGGGAATTTTAGCCGTTGTATCACTTGGCTGAGAAAATCCCACTCCATCGTATCATATGCCTTCTGGAGGTCTATTTTGAATAGACATCTAGGGGAAGTGGACCTTTTATTGTAAAGCCTTACCAAATCCTGACAAATTAAAATGTTCTCAATGATGCTTCTGCCTGAACTGAATCCCCCCTGCATTGGTGACACAATGTCAGGAAGAACTTTGCTCAGTCTCTTGCATAGCAATTTTGAGATACATTTATATATGACATTGCAACAGGCTATGGGCCTGAATTGAAGGACAGAGGTGGGTCTAGAGGTTTTTGGGATAAGAGTCACCGCAGTAGCATTTAACTGTTTCATCAGCTTCCCATTATTAAAGAAGTTGTGGATTACAGCGCACACATCATCCCCAACAATATGCCATGTACCCTTGAAGAATTTGTTCGAATATCCATCCGGACCTGGCGCCTTATCATTTGGAATGCTGAAAATTGTCTCTTTTATCCCATCATTAGTAATCGACTGTAAAAGGACCTGTTCATGCTCCCATGTAAATAAGTTGCCTTGATCAATGATCTTTTTTCGAACAGGAACAAAATCATTAATATTTGAATTTGCTTCCTTAAGTAGTTTGGTTATGTTTATGTTAAATTGTTAGAACAAATTATATAATTACCTCTTAATTACGTTATTTTATATTAGTAATAAAATTTACTTTTATGTTTTTTACTCTCAAAGTTACCTGAAAATAAGCAATTCTTCTTTAGAAGCAATGATTGGAGAAAAATGAAGTGATTCAAAGACTTTTTTTAAAAAAAATCTATTTACTTTTACATAAAAACTGAAAAAGTATTTAATAATTTTAAAAGTGGAAATAATTTCAAAAGTCCAATATATTCATAAACTCGACACCGAACCAAAAATTAAAAGTTAATAATAATTATTAATTAAAAGTTAATAATTATTATTTTTAATTAAATGTAAAAGGATGAATTATTGAGGTGGATAGTGTGAGGTATAAAAGAGAGAGAGAGAGAGAGAGAGAGAGAGAGAGAGAGAGAGAGAGAGAGAGAGAGAATGAATTATTGTTGATGTGGGATGTTTTTGGAAAAAATTGAAGGGTGAGTGGAAAGGTGAGGTGGATGTTGGGTAGGATAGAAATAATTTGAAAAAGTGGAGGATGAGAATTGGATGATTCTTGCCAATGTACATGGTCTAATAACTATCTCCCCTGACTCCCCTCCCCAACACATCTTCCACTGTTTTAATAACCATCTCCTCTAACTCCCCTCCCCAGTTCCCGCTTACAAAAATCTTTTTAATTCAGTAGTTTTCAAAGAGTGGTTTTAAACTTCTAAGACCATGATTATCAAAGGATAAAAATTCTCTCCATAGAGGATCCCACTCTTGCCACCTCATTTTTTTATCTCTTTTTCTCTCTCTTCTAAAATACTCTTTACATCTATGGATTCATTTTTCGCTCCATAGAGGGTCCCACTTATTCTACCTCATTTATCATACATATCAATTTAATTTTCACTCTTTTATTTAGTTTTATAAATTTCTTCATACAATTTTAATGCATTTCATAATTATTTTTTTTATCAAAGTCGACAATTTATGAATCGATTTTTTTTCTTCACATATTATGTTTATTTACTTATTTTTGTAAATCTAATCTAATTCAATATATTTTAAATAACGAATAACCGGTGGCGTGATTTAGATTTTGAATATAATTCAGAAATAAAAGATGATTTTTTTAAATTAACACATTTAATCAGAAATATGACCATACATAATAGCATAAACAATAAATATGATACCACACTTCAATTAAAATACGTTACACAACAATTATGAAATACTTTAATAATGCAATGCGAATTATAAATGAAAACATTTAATCGTAAACTAGAGATTACTTCAACACGAATTTATTTAATCGCTTTCTTCGGAAGCTTCACCTTCAAATTTGTGCCGTATATGTTCAATCAAGTCATCTCAAAGATTTTGATTAGCTGAACTATCCTCTAAATTAGCCCGATTAGCAATGAATTGTCCTAATTCATTCACATACGACATAGCGAGGTCAGACGCTTGAACACTATATTCCCCACCCTCGACATCATTGCGGAACTAGTTTGGGTCGGCGTACGACGCATAACTATGTCGTTCGTCCTCCACTATCATGTGATGAAGTATGATGCAAGTCTTCATTATTTTTTTCATGACATCGGCATCCCATGTTCTAGCGGAATAACGAATAACAGCAAATCTCGCTTGTAGGACACCAAAAGCACGCTCCACGTCTTTCCTAACCGCGTCTTGTCTTGGTGCGAATAACCTTTCTTTTGGAGTTTGTAGGAGAGGAAATGATTTTACAAATGCCGACCAATTTGGATAAATACCATCGGTTAGATAGTAACACGTGTTGTATTCACGACCGTTGATCACGTACTCAACTAATGGAGTTCTTCCGTTTAACAAATCATCAAAAACAGGAGAGCGGTAAAGAACAGTTAAATCGTTACAACTTACAAGTACCTGGAAGACCGAAAAAGGCATGCTAAATCCACAGATCTTGAGTAGCTACCGCTTCTAAAACTACAGTTGCTTTACCACTTCTCCCTTGAAACATACCTCGTCATGCATGTGGACAATTCTTTCAAGTCCAATGCATACAGTCGATTGAACCGATCATACCCGGAAATCCCCTTCTCTTGTTGGTCCACAATTTTTTTTGAGATCCTCTGAGGTAGGGCTTCTCAAGTATTCGTCACCAAAGTGAGCTACTACTGCGTCAGTGAAGTGGTGGAGGGACTTCATAGCAGTCGTTTTACTTAGTCTCAAGTACTCGTCAACCCTATCAGCTGCCTCCCCGTACGCCAACAAACGCACGGTCGCCGTACATTTTTGTAGAGCCGATATCGCAGGCCTTCCAGACCCATCTGGGCCCGATTGAAAAAAATTGTTACTCGACTTGACGCCTTCGAGGACACGGAGAAATAGATGCTTGCGCATACGAAACCTCCTACGAAATACATTCTCCGAGAATGTTGGTTGGGGGAAAATAATATTTATATATTTGATTGTAGCCCTCCTCACGATTTCTTTCGATATATTTTTTCTTATAACCCAATTTTCTCTTAGCCTTAATATTTTGCGCAGCTGCATCCAACAAGACCTGAATAGCCTTAGCGCCTAACGTGTAACACTCAAGCTCCAAATAAGATGAGTCAAGTGAGGTTGAAGAGAAAGAGGAAGATGACGACATTTTAAGTGTATGTATTATGCGAATATGAAGTAAATTTGAGATGTGATAAAAATATGTATGAATGTGTTTCATTGTTACTAAATTTGTACTTCTCAATTTATAACTCACAAAATATGACCGTTATCTTGAATTCTAAATATGACCGTTATTTAGGAATTGAATAAATTGACCATTATTTTGATTAGCGAAAAATATGAACGTCATTAATTCAGAATCTCTACGAATGTGACGGTCACTTTCAAAAAATATAATCGTTATTTACGAATTCAGAAAATTTGACCAAATTAATTTGGAATTAATAAAAATTTGACCCTTATTTTGATTAACTAAAAATGTGAACGTCATTAATTCAGAATCTCTACGAATGTGACGGTCACTTTCAAAAAATATAATCGTTATTTACGAATTCAGAAAATTTGACCAAATTAATTTGGAATTAATAAAAATTTGACCCTTATTTTGATTAGCTAAAAAAGTGAACGTCATTGATTCAAAATATCTACGAATGTGAGATTCACGATTAAATAAATATGACCGTCATAAATTTAGTAGTTAGAAAGAAAACGTCCGTTATCTTTGGCCTCAAATGATTTATATTCTCTACAATTTGACCGTCACTTACTATTCAAAAAATATGACGATCACTTACTTTTCAAAAAATTTACGCTTATTTTATAGTTTTGAAAATAGGATCATATTATGATTAGGGAAAAAAATGTGTCCATAATTTATTTTAAACCTCTACAAATCCGACAGTCACTTATTATTCAAAAAAAATGACTGTTATTTTTTAGTTTTAAAAATATGACCATATTTTGATTAGTTTTTGTGAAAAAATGTGTCCGTAATTTATTTAGAATCTCTACAAATCCGACCGTCACTTATTATTCAAAAAAATATGACCGTTATTTTTTAGTTTTAAAAATATGACCATATTTTGATTAGAAGAAAAAATGTGTCCGTAATTTATTTAAAATCTCTACAAATCCGACCGTCACTTATTATTCAAAAAAATATGAACGTTATTTTTTAGTTTTAAAAATATGACCATATTTTGATTAGAAAAAAAATGTGTTCCGTAATTTATTTAAAATCCCTACAAATCCGACCGTCACTTATTATTCAAAATAATATGACCGTTATTTTTTAGTTTTAAAAATATGACCATATTTTGATTAGAAAAAAAAATGTGTCCGTAATTTATTTAGAATCTCTACAAATCCGACCGTCACTTATTATTCAAAAAAAATATGACCGTTATTTTTTAATTTTAAAAATATGACATATTTTGATTAGAAAAAAAAATTGTCCGTAATTTATTTAAAATCTCTACAAATCCGACTGTCACTTATTATTCAAAAAAATATGACTGTTATTTACGAATTCAAAGAAGTTAACCAAATTGATTTGTCAGAAATATAAAATATGACCCTTATTTTGATTAGGGGAAAAAATGTGACCGTCATTAATTTGGAATCTCTACGAATGTGACGGTCACTTATTATTCAAAAAATCTAACCGTTATTTACAAATTCAATAAAATTGACTAAACTAATTTGGAATTAATATATTATATGACCTTATTTTGATTAGCTAAACACGTGTGCGTCATTAATTCAAAATATTTACGAATGTGACCATCACTATTAAAAAAAAGACAGTCATTAATTTAGAATCTCCACAAATTGTATGATCGTTATTTTTTGGTTAGAAAAAATATGACCGTTGTCTTCAGTCTCAATAGTTTGACCGTGACTTGAAAATTTAAATTTAAAAAAATTATAATATCGAGAAATAAAGAAATTACAATACAATAATGAATAAACCATAAAAACGATAAAACTTAAAAACAATAAAACATAAAAATGATAAAAACAATTATTCCGATATTACAATAAAAAATTAAACTAAATATGATTATTAATTTCCTCGAGTAGTTCATCCCTCTTCTTTTTCTCGGTGGGAGTCGGGTTCGACATTTGGTTGTACGTCTGAAATAACATTAATTTCTTTTTCCATGCCAAATCTCTCTTTTCCATTTCCAATCTTTCTTTTTTCGTTTCACGAGTTTCAGATATATTAATAATCAAACTTTCTAATTTTTCACTGACCTTCGAGATCTCATTACCATCGACAACACGAGATTTTCCTTTATTCTTTTTAGCCGCTTTCACGCCTATCGGACGTTTGCTAGTTCCAATATCGGCCATTGACGCGTCGGTTTCATTTTCGTTGTCCCTACTACGCTTACCACTATTTTCCAAGGGGGTACCGATTGGTGTAGCGGAATTTTGCTTTTGAACTTTTGGGGTTGACGAGATAAATTCTTCCCATCTCGGAAATTTTTTAAGGAGTTGCCATTGAATTTCATATGTGTACGTGTTTGAACATGAAGCACGAGCCTCAGCGAGAAAATCACCATCAGCCATTCCACTAGCGTTTCTTCGTTGTGCTTGGTCATAAAAACCAGCGAATCTAGACACACCTGCACAAATTCTAGACCATCGATTAGTTAACATGCTAATCTCCCGGGGACGTATTGTTATTGGATTCGCATCCCGGGCTTCGTCGTATTTTTTCTTGATCCTTCCCCAGAATTTTTGTTTTTTTATTAGTACCAACTAAGCTATCGGTACTAACGCACATATAATGTAACACCCGCTATTTTTCCTAGCATATTTATTCTTTCCGTTGGGACTCCGTCTTAACTCTGTCACTTTTCGGCCTCATATTTCATCATTTAACTAAGCTCTATTTTCTTACGCGAGGTTTACTCGAATTACTTTGAAATGCTTTTAACTATTTTACGATTATACTTTTTATCAACTTTTAAATAATTTGAGGCCATTTTCTCACTTTTTGAACCGACTAAGCCTCTGGTCAGGAATTTTATTACGTTTTATTAATACGTTTCATTTTATCACGTTAAACCGTAAACGTATGATTATTTTTCTTCCATTTATTCCTTGCATTATTGTCAAACTTTTCATCCTCCCTTGCTTGTTCATTTTGGCTGGCCATATGTGGTAAAGTAGCATTGTTTTCATCAAATTTTAATAGCATTCAAGCTTAGGAAAAAAAACCATCCATTTCCCAACATTCATTCTTACAATTAAACATCAAAAAAAATCCTTTCTTTCTTCTCATTTGGCCATGACTCCAGCAGCCTCTCAAGGCTAATTCCTGCTTCAAATCGAGTCATAATCGTCTCGTTTTCATCGTCAAATTAATCGTTATTCCGATCCTTCCGTCAAGGTAATAAGCGATGTGGTTTTCGATCGTTATTCACCTTGATTTTCTTAGATTTTCTCATGGTATTTTTCTGCCATGATTTTCATGTATGGTAGGATTTGTGGACGATCCCGAGGCCAACGAGTATATTATCGTTTCCGATTTGGACTAAAGGTAACGTCGATGTTACTCGGTATTTCATGATTTTAATTGTGTATTTGCATGTATAATTTTTATATTTCATTTTTGACAATATATGTATGTCATATAATCTGGAAAATTTTTAAAAGTTGAAAATTTGCATGTTTCGGTATTTTTATCGCTTTTACGAGATTAACGATTAAATTGTTATATTAATTTGTAAAATCGTAATAATCGGCCTAAACATGTAATATATGTTTATATTATGGAAAAATGTTGTTTTTGATGATTTTTAATAATTTATTATTTTTCTGATATTTTTGATATCGATTATTGAATTATTACCGTTTTCGGACAAAAACGATTAAAAGACGATTTTTAGTTCTAGTACTTAAACATTTTATTTTAATCTGATTTTTGACGTGGAGAAACTTTCTGGTGAAATAGAATTTGCTGAAGTTTTTCATAATTTTTCGGAATTGTTAAGTGGATGAATTAATTAATCACTTTAAATCATCGTTTATCGTTAAAACCGTGTTTGTTGTTTAAATTCTCGATTTCTGGTCTTTGGTTTAAATCTGGAAAAAATTATGATTCTGATGATTTCATATTAAAATGTAATTTTATGATTTTTAGTGCCTTAATAAAATGTTAGGAACGATAGGTTTATTAATGAAATCGTTAATTGCGAAAACGGGTTTAAATGACGGTTTTGTAGAAATTTGTTGAATCTGGAATTTTGGAAAAATCTGGAAAAATTTATATTCTGGAAAATCAGGATTTTAAAGTGTAATAATAATTTTTGGATATTAATACTTAAATCGTTTTGTAATTACTATTTTTATTAATCGTTATTGTCGAGATTAGACGATTAACAGGAAAACGCTTTAAAAACCGAGTTTTAGGATTCTGGAAAATTTTATTTTCTGGACAGAATGTCCATAAATATATTTTAACTATTTTACGTAATTTTTGTACTATCTATTAAAGTCTTTAATTAATAAGTATTGATTTTCGGACAAATTGTGATTTATCGTTAAAATGCTTCATCTTACCTAAAAGAATTATTTTTTCAGCAATTTTGAAAGTATTTAAATCTGATACTTTAAGAGTTAAATCATCCCTTAACATTTTCTAAATATATTCAATGGTTTAATTAAATAAAAGACGTTAAAAGATTTAATTTGACATTTGCCGTAAAATCCTATTTGTAATCGTATTGTCGTAACTAATAATAATTAGGGAATTTTAGCTTTGTAAATTTTGAAAACACCCCGATTAGTATTATTAAATTTTTTAAGACATTTTTAATCATTTTATACACTTGTACGATATTTCAATTATTTCATAAACTCAAATGTTCTTACTTTAATAATTAATATCGTTAAAGCCGAAAGTATTAGTTTTATAAATCTATATCGTTTACTAAAAATATGGTATTAGTATGAACTAATATTTTCACTATTTTGATATAATGCTATTTTTAGTAAAGTTCTAAAAACAGAAGTTTCCTAAAATAGAAAGTTTCCTCTTTTAGAATATAAATGTTTACTTCTTTTATCCTCATATTATTTATATTGATTATATCTTTTGACTATCGATAATGGCTTTGTTTTGGAGTTATGGAATAAGGACAAGTGTGAGGTTAGAGTAATATATTCTAGGGTTTACGGTTTTGCCATCAACTATAAGGCTAGTGTATCAGGAATCGGTACATTGGTTGTTGAACCGGGTGACAGGTATCCCGGGAGTTGTGTACATTTTGACCTTAAGCTTAGGCCTCGCAGTAAGTCGCCGTCATAAGTTGAACTGGGTGACAGGTAATCCCAGGAGGGGTGTGCATTATCTTAAACTAGGGCCACGCATTTATAAGTCGCCGCTCTATTATGGTTGAGTAGCCTAGTTAGAGACCGAAGTTTGATTTGTTTGAACTAAGTTCTCGAAGCTAGTTTTTAGTATTCTCCTAGTGAAAGTCTAGCCGTCTACACTACTCCTATCGATAACGCCATTTTGAATATTTTTTATTATCGATATAATTTGGTTGCAGGTTGGCAAATGTTTTATGTTTTCTTCGGAAAACTCATTTTTATTATATTGTTTTGATACGTGAAGTTTTTCACTGAAAGTTTATTTTTATTATAATGTGTTTTACTGTTTTCCATTTTTACTATTTTTCTATAATAGTAATTACAGTTTTAAAATCCTGTTATACGGCTGGGAGAACGTTGACGTTACTCACCACTGATTGTGGTTGTTATGTTTTTAACATGGCAGGTATATGTGTTTTCCTTCGGGTGGGCTTGCGAGCAGTTATGGATCCTGCTTATTTTAATCAGATCACTGTATTATGGATTGTTAAAACCCTTTTTATGGATTTTATTTATTTATATATTTTGTAGCCATTTTTATTTTATGGCTTATGTATTGACTCACCATTTTTATTTAATCAAGACATAGCTACAGTGTGTTATAATCCCACTTCTACGGTGTTTCCGCCACTGTATTGCGTTAGAATTTCTAGGGGATTACAGTTGGTATAAGAGCATCACTGCTCCCAACGCTTACACCTGAAAATAGGGAAAATACCAGTAAATTATTTAAACAGTAAATAAAAATATTATTAGAAATGGGTAGAAACAGATAAGGACTTCACTGTTAGAATTATCTTTTCCTGAACTCAATGATTAGCATTGAATATTTGTTTTATATGTCAAAGAAGATGAAAGAACAAGATGTTGATATGCTGCTCCAGATCGGGACAAGACCTACTTAGCACTCTCAACGCCTGCTGACTCGAGTGGACAACTAGGTGCTCCAAGAAAGATTTCGATAATGACTTTTAGCTCCGGTTCAGTTTACTTAAGCTACAGGCAAGATGATCAAGAGTAGATTCATGTTCCATGATGTCGCAGTAAATCCAGATGGAGCGACCCATGACTTGCGTGCTCGTTCCTCTACAAGAAGATGAAGTAATCCATTTTGGATTCCCTCGTGAACTCTGGAGGCCCGAAGATTCTCTTCTGGTTCAAGAACTTAGTAATATAGGATCATCGATTCTTTTCTTCCTTCCTCTACTTCTTCTAATTCTTCTCTTTTATATTCTCATCTTCATTCTCTTGGTGAATCTTTGTTATATTCTTCTACTCTACCATCTTTCTCTTGAGATTCTTTGGTTAGACCGGATTCTGTCTCTGTGAACCCCATGAAAGGATATAGATGTTTGAGGTTTAGTAAACCCTTGTTACCTAGGGCTTAAGGGTTGTGAGTTATACCTTGTTATCTATCTTAGTAAGCTTTTGAGGATCGATTTGAATGATAAATTGTCAATTAATGGAATTAGGTTGGTACTTTAGACTCTGAACCTTGGGTTATAGGTTACTTGATTATTTGGAGGACTTAGAGTTGAATATATTTTGGGGTAGTAAGAGTATATCGTGTTTGATGGATACCTAGTACCTAATTTAACCTAGAACCAAACCAAGTGTAGCTAATAATAGAATTTTGAGATTCCTACCTAAATGTTATTTGATGGATGCATCGGGAATATTTGGGATCATAGAGTACTGTTTAAATTGTTAACCTGAGTGTTGTGGTACCATAGAAGGTTTTCATTAATACCGTTAGAAATTTTGGTTAACATAGATTACCCGTGTTTCTTAAGGATTAGATCGTTAATCGTTGGTTAAAGTTGTAACCTATGAACTTTGGAGTTGAGTGATCTAAATTGAATAAATTGTTGTTAACCTTGAAAAGGAGAAACATATTGCCATTAGAGGTTGAATTTATCGCGTTGTTTTGAGGAACATTTTGATGTCAATCATCTTAATGGATTTATAGTTCAGAACCTTAGACCAACGAGATTGTGGCTTCGTTGAGTTATTAAATATTTTGTGGTTGCACCATTACGATTAGAAATTTGATGGACTTCTTAGAAACATTAATCGAATGATGTGTTTGAAGATGTGAGTGTTTGCGCCATTACCTATAGGTTTGAGCGTGTTTGAGGATTTATTGTACTTCCCCAACTTCTGCACTTATGGTATTATAAATATGTCGGTGATCGTCTTTGAGGATTTCGTGTCCGAACTTTGTTAATTGATGGGTTTTATTTAGTCTTCCTTACTCGAGAAATTTGAAGCATACCTCGAGTTCAGACCTTATGAGCATTAAATTTATAAACCTTAGTGATTACGAGTTAGGGTATGTTTTGATAACCGTTGGAATCTTAATTAAAGGATTAGTCTAAATCATTTGTGGATTCTTACTATGCTAATTGAAAGATTGTGTAAGTATGTAAGACTCAATTTTGGAGGTTGTAGATTGAGTAGGACCACCCTGTACTGATATTGGACTTAGCGTTATTTGATGGGAATTAGGAACCCGTGTTTGTGGAAGTCGTGCTAGGAATCTCGAGATGATTAATTTCTTCCATAATCCTTGAGAGCTCTTTTTGATTCTCAACTCCGTCTTTCTTTCTGCTCCTCTTGAATTCTGTTACGGTAACTCCTGCCAATCCCTTCAACCTTTGTCGATTTTGGAAGCTCTTATTTTTAATTTATTTATCCTTGTTCTATTTGCCCGTTAACTATTTTTCGAACTCCCTATTTTATAAAAAGTTTGACTACTTTAAAAAAAAAAATGGATTATCGTAAAATTTTAACATTTTGAGTTATAATTTCTAATTGTGAATTTCCCCGTTTTGTAAAAAGCTTGACTAATTTAAAATTTTTGATTTTCATGAAATTTTAACATTTTGAAGCATAATTACAAATTTTAAAACTCTTCATTTTGTAAAAACTTTGAGCAATTTAACATTTTGGGTTATCGTGAAATTTTAACATTTTGAGTTATGATTTCTATTTATGAAACTCCCCGTTTTGTAAAAAAAAAAATTTTTTTTGACTAAATTAAACTTTTCAGATATCGTGAAATTTAACATTTTTGAATTTAAGAAGTTTATACTTCACTTTTGTTTTATCCTTGATTGATAATTATATCTAGATCTGTTTCAAAATGCCTTAATAATTTATTTTAAATTATTTCATTTTTATTTTCAGGCAATCGGACTTTTATGAAGACTTTCATATTTCCATATTCGATTTCTATATGATTATTACATAAAACGTTTTAACATTGTCGAAATTATTTTATGTTCAAGTTTGGTAACATTTTTGAAAACTTTCATAATTACTTTGATAACATTTTCGAAATTTTAATATTTTGAAATTAGTTTTCATTTTATTGTTGGTGGACTTTTGAATCTGTTATTGAAAATGTTTGACGACTGGTTCGATTTTTACTAACCACAAAATTTGATTTTTCCAAACTAAATTTGGTTTTGTCATAAAACGAAATATTATCGGATTATTTTTAATCAAATTGTTTTACTTTGTTTTGAAAGTGTTTTGGTTACCCTATTTTCTACGACTTTGTTTACAAATGTTATTTAACGTTGTTATTTTATCAAATAACTTTACTTTACGATTTCATTAATCAAAAGATTTTAAACTTCGGGTTGGTTAGCCCAATTCTTCTTGGAATAGATATTTGGCTTCGATTTCGTATCACCTTGAAGGTTGTAAAATTTTCTTTTAAAGCAAATTTTTATGCAAAAATTGTATCCTCACCTTTTCGGGGGGTAATCTTGTTTCCTTTCTACTTATTCTTAGTTTCGAGGACGAAACTTTCTTTTAGTGGGGAGGATTGTAACACACGCTATTTTTCCTAGCATATTTATTCTTTCCGTTGGGACTCCGTCTTAACTCTGTCACTTTTCGGCCTCATATTTCATCATTTAACTAAGCTCTATTTTAATGTTTGAGTTTAATGATATTTATTTATATTTTAAAGATTTTTATTCTATTAAATCCATTTATTTAGTTTTCTTCGTAAACTAATTAATTTTCCGCGAAGAATTCTATTTCTCTTCGAATTGACGTTTTTAAGCTCGGATTTAAGTCATTTCTTTTCCTAAAAATGTTTAAATACATTTATCTAATATTTTCAACTAGTAAATATTTTTATTTACAAAAATTTAGTCGTTAATGATCTTATTACAAAGCTTCGCGATTAATTATTTTCTTACGCGAGGTTTACTCGAATTACTTTGAAATGCTTTTAACTATTTTACGATTATACTTTTTATCAACTTATAAATAATTTGAGGCCATTTTCTCACTTTTTGAACCGACTAAGCCTCTGGTCAGGAATTTTATTACGTTTTATTAATACGTTTCATTTTATCACGTTAAACCGTAAACGTATGATTATTTTTCTTCCATTTATTCCTTGCATTATTGTCAAACTTTTCATCCTCCCTTGCTTGTTCATTTTGGCTGGCCATATGTGGTAGAGTAGCATTGTTTTCATCAAATTTTAATAGCATTCAAGCTTAGGAAAAAAAACCATCCATTTCCCAACATTCATTCTTACAATTAAACATCAAAAAAAATCCTTTCTTTCTTCTCATTTGGCCATGACTCCAGCAGCCTCTCAAGGCTAATTCCTGCTTCAAATCGAGTCATAATCGTCTCGTTTTCATCGTCAAATTAATCGTTATTCCGATCCTTCCGTCAAGGTAATAAGCGATGTGGTTTTCGATCGTTATTCACCTTGATTTTCTTAGATTTTCTCATGGTATTTTTCTGCCATGATTTTCATGTATGGTAGGATTTGTGGACGATCCCGAGGCCGACGAGTATATTATCGTTTCCGATTTGGACTAAAGGTAACGTCGATGTTACTCGGTATTTCATGATTTTAATTGTGTATTTGCATGTATAATTTTTATATTTCATTTTTGACAATATATGTATGTCATATAATCTGGAAAATTTTTAAAAGTTGAAAATTTGCATGTTTCGGTATTTTTATCGCTTTTACGAGATTAACGATTAAATTGTTATATTAATTTGTAAAATCGTAATAATCGGCCTAAACATGTAATATATGTTTATATTATGGAAAAATGTTGTTTTTGATGATTTTTAATAATTTATTATTTTTCTGATATTTTTGATATCGATTATTGAATTATTACCGTTTTCGGACAAAAACGATTAAAAGACGATTTTTAGTTCTAGTACTTAAACATTTTATTTTAATCTGATTTTTGACGTGGAGAAACTTTCTGGTGAAAGAGAATTTGCTGAAGTTTTTCATAATTTTTCGGAATTGTTAAGTGGATGAATTAATTAATCACTTTAAATCATCGTTTATCGTTAAAACCGTGTTTGTTGTTTAAATTCTCGATTTCTGGTCTTTGGTTTAAATCTGAAAAAAATTATGATTCTGATGATTTCATATTAAAATGTAATTTTATGATTTTTAGTGCCTTAATAAAATGTTAGGAACGATAGGTTTATTAATGAAATCGTTAATTGCGAAAACGGGTTTAAATGACGGTTTTGTAGAAATTTGTTGAATCTGGAATTTTGGAAAAATCTGGAAAAATTTATATTCTGGAAAATCAGGATTTTAAAGTGTAATAATAATTTTTGGATATTAATACTTAAATCGTTTTGTAATTACTATTTTTATTAATCGTTATTGTCGAGATTAGACGATTAACAGGAAAACGCTTTAAAAACCGAGTTTTAGGATTCTGGAAAATTTTATTTTCTGGACAGAATGTCCATAAATATATTTTAACTATTTTACGTAATTTTTGTACTATCTATTAAAGTCTTTAATTAATAAGTATTGATTTTCGGACAAATTGTGATTTATCGTTAAAATGCTTCATCTTACCTAAAAGAATTATTTTTTCAGCAATTTTGAAAGTATTTAAATCTGATACTTTAAGAGTTAAATCATCCCTTAACATTTTCTAAATATATTCAATGGTTTAATTAAATAAAAGACGTTAAAAGATTTAATTTGACATTTGCCGTAAAATCCTATTTGTAATCGTATTGTCGTAACTAATAATAATTAGGGAATTTTAGCTTTGTAAATTTTGAAAACACCCGGATTAGTATTATTAAAATTTTTAAGACATTTTTAATCATTTTATACACTTGTACGATATTTCAATTATTTCATAAACTCAAATGTTCTTACTTTAATAATTAATATCGTTAAAGCCGAAAGTATTAGTTTTATAAATCTATATCGTTTACTAAAAATATGGTATTAGTATGAACTAATATTTTCACTATTTTGATATAATGCTATTTTTAGTAAAGTTCTAAAAATAGAAGTTTCCTAAAATAGAAAGTTTCCTCTTTTAGAATATAAATGTTTACTTCTTTTATCCTCATATTATTTATATTGATTATATCTTTTGAATATCGATAATGGCTTTGTTTTGGAGTTATGGAATAAGGACAAGTGTGAGGTTAGAGTAATATATTCTAGGGTTTACGGTTTTGCCATCAACTATAAGGCTAGTGTATCAGGAATCGGTACATTGGTTGTTGAACCGGGTGACAGGTATCCCGGGAGTTGTGTACATTTTGACCTTAAGCTTAGGCCTCGCAGTAAGTCGCCGTCATAAGTTGAACTGGGTGACAGGTAATCCCAGGAGGGGTGTGCATTATCTTAAACTAGGGCCACGCATTTATAAGTCGCCGCTCTATTATGGTTGAGTAGCCTAGTTAGAGACCGAAGTTTGATTTGTTTGAACTAAGTTCTCGAAGCTAGTTTTTAGTATTCTCCTAGTGAAAGTCTAGCCGTCTACACTACTCCTATCCATAACGCCATTTTGAATATTTTTTATTATCGATATAATTTGGTTGCAGGTTGGCAAATGTTTTATGTTTTCTTCGGAAAACTCATTTTTATTATATTGTTTTGATACGTGAAGTTTTTCACTGAAAGTTTATTTTTATTATAATGTGTTTTACTGTTTTCCATTTTTACTATTTTTCTATAATAGTAATTACAGTTTTAAAATCCTGTTATACGGCTGGGAGAACGTTGACGTTGCTCCCCACTGATTGTGGCTGTTATGTTTTTAACATGGCAGGTATATGTGTTTTCCTTCGGGTGGGCTAGCGAGCAGTTATGGATCCTGCTTGTTTTAATCAGATCACTGTATTATGGATTGTTAAAACCCTTTTTATGGATTTTATTTATTTATATATTTTGTAGCCATTTTTATTTTATGGCTTATGTATTGACTTACCATTTTTATTTAATCAAGACATAGCTACAGTGTGTTATAATCCTACTTCTACGGTGTTTCCGCCACTGTATTGCGTTAGAATTTCTATGGGATTACATATAAGCCGAAGTTAGAGCCGCGTCTTCCGTTTCATTCCATTGAATTTTTTTCGTTTGAGTTTTTTTGGTGGCACCCTTGGAAACGTAATTTGAAACGAACTTTCCGGAATAAATTGCGTTTCACGAACAACTTCGACTTCGTCGTCACTGTCTACATTTTGTGACAAATCGACAGGAGCTTTTCCATTGTTTATCGTCTCTTGAGAATCAAAATGAGTATTATTATCATCCCCAAATAAGGAACGTCTTATAGATTCAGGACGATACGGGATTGAATTTTGAGAAAATGTATTAGTACTTGGGGAAAAAGGAATATTAGGTGACGCATTATAATTATATTGCGTCGGATTTTGGTTCGGTTGAAAATTGTGTTGAGGTAAAAAATTAATCGGGAAATTTTGTACGGGATTTTGGAGAAATCGAACATACTCGTGATATCTCGGATCGTTATAGTTGATATTATAATTGTTGTTATCATCCTTTTTTTTTGGAACAATATTTAGAAAATAATAGTGATATGAAAAGAGAAAGTTAACTTAATGGATTAATTAAAATATATTTATAGTTAAATTTATGCAAAGTAATTAATTAACCTAATTTGTTTTTGAATAAAAAAAAAGACGTTGCGTGTGGTACCTAATTTGTTTGATTTGTTTTTGAATAAAAATAGAGACATTTATGTACACCAAGAAGAGAACAGAAATCACAAAGCAGTTACTTATTAATTGCATGTGGTCCCCAATAACATCTTTCCACCAATCAAACAATAGCTTTCTCTTTCCTCTTTTCTCTCCTTCAACACGGAGAAAATTTCAATCTCCTTCAAAATGGATTCATAATCCATTGTTGTACATCTCTCCTCACTCCATCCTTGCTATGGAGTCAATTCCAATCTATTGATGTACATGCTCTAATCTACAACTCCATCACTACCACTTCCCCTTGAATCTCATTATTAGATATTGTCCATTTTTTTATCCTATAATTTTTACTTCTCCTCAATTATTGTTCATGATTTCTTGATTTCTTCAACGACGCCATACCAGATCAACTCGTAGAACTTCAAGCGCCGATTAACGACGTTTTACGCGAATTGGTAACTTCAAAATCGAAATGTGGAGGTGATGCGGTCCAATTTAGGGGTTTCCAACCCCATCAATTGAAACCCATCAATTCAATTTATGGGGTTCAATTTAGGGTTCAACGAATTAATAATGGTGTTTTAGTTACTACCTAGAAAAAGAAATCATATGGGTTTTGTCGTAGATGAAGTGGAGGCCAGGAAGAGGTGATTATGAATTTATAAATATATTTAGGTTCTTATGTTGGAGAAAAACTGAGATTAATTATGGATTTTTTTTGTAGGATTAAAGTGTCAACAGTTCGATTAGAGGATTTTTTTGACTCTGTAATTATCTCAGTTAACTTAGTTGCATTCTGACAATGTTCTAGTATCACTAAAGTATCTTTTCTCAAGTAACATTCTCATTATGATATTAAACATCAAGTTCTTAAACACGGTTTTAAACTCCACTTTGGCATAATCATTGCTGAAAGTATCACATCTCGATGGGTTTGCGACAACATCTCAATTAAACTTATCCTGTGAAGATTCCGCCAATGCTCACCATAAGGAGCATTAAGAATGTTATTAAAGTCGTACTCAAGGTATTTCCCCATCAATAAAGGAGGCGGAGTTGCGAAATGATGATGTCGTTTTTGTTGAAACATTCTTTAATGACTGAAATGGTGGATATAATTACGACGGAGGTGGCGTAGGCGGTGGTTATGGAAGGATCTCCTCATCCAAATCGTAAATATGAGAAGGTACGCATCTTTACTTCCTACTGTTTCTTAATTAAAATTTTGATTTATGGTACACCTGTAGGGTTACAACCCTTAAACCCTGGACCTGTTACGAGTATTAACCGAAAAGACAAAAGAAGAGGGATAACAATTATACCTTATTTGCAACAGAACAGCGTATTAATAAGAAGTATAATAAACCCAGAAATATATATATAATCTCCACGGACGGAATAAATAATCGCCACGGACAGAATAAATAATTCCCACGAACAGATTAAAGCACCCCAAATGTGATGCCTCTTTTGGTATCCACACGGGTACAGAACTGCGACGTATATGCTACTATAAATGTATATGAGACCGTCTCACAACTTCTCTCTAGATCTCTCTTATAACTCTTTATAAGACTATGAACCTCCTAGATGAGAAGGTAGAATTAGGTTACTTCCATAACTCTAATTACCATCCCCCTTTCCACTAACCAAATAACTCAACTCATATATTTTCTCGCCTAAAGCTATCCACAACAAAAATTAAAAAAAATAGACCAAATGAGCTAGGTGCGAATCGAACCCTTGACCTCATGTGTGTCACCCTTCTCCTCTCCAACTACACTCTACAATCTTACTGATTTAAATATCACTACATCACACATAAAGCTATACACCACAGAAAGTATGTAATTAAGGAAACTAGATTAAAGCCCGTGCGCTACACGGGTTAGTTGGCGTCGGGTTAAGATCACATGATATTAGTAATCAAACTTAATTTCAACTAAGTTTATAGTCTTAAGAGCTTATTTTAAAACTCAAAAAAATACATGTGAATAATTTTTTTTATTGATATATAATATAAGATTTTATCGCCTCATCATAATTTTTCGATATAGGATACTTTATTCAAGGTTTATAGTTTTAAGTTATGTTTTTAAGACCCTGAAAAACGCACGATTACTCTTATTTATAATATAGAATCATCACCTTATTTTAATTTTTTCAATATGAGATAATTTTAGGTTTGTAGTCTTTTTAAAAAGTTTTTAAGACTCAAAAGATTGTTGGTTGATGTTTAAAACCAAAAGATTATTACTCATTTAGTATATAAAATTTCATCATCTCATCATAATTTTTTGATGTGGTATAATTTAATTACCTAATTAAGTTTATAGTTTTAATAGCTATTTTGAAGACTTAAAAGAGTTTTTATATCTAAGTTAATGATAGACGATTACTCTTTATTTATATAATCGAATTTGATCATCTTATTGTAGTATATACTTTTGATGAATGATTAATCTTATTTATATAATAAAAAAATCTACCTTATTATTATTTTTCGACGTGGGATAATTTAAATTATGTTTATTTAAGTTTAGATATAGTCTAATTAAGAACTTTTATTTATAGACGGATGCATGATTACTCTTATTTATAATACATAGAATTCCATCACACCATCTTAATTTCGATGCGGGATAATTATACATTAACTATATAATTTAATTATACTTTTTTTAAGTTCAAAAGATTGTTGGTTAATATCTAAGAATGAAAGATTACGTAGAATTATATCACCTCATTATAATTTTTTTGTTGACATCTAATGATGAATGATTAGTCTTGTTTATAATATATAGAATTTCATCATCTCATCATAATTTGGAGAAATGATTACTTTTATTTACAATAGAATATCATCGTCTTATTATGATCTTAAGAGTTTTTTGAAGACTCAAAAGATTTTGATTGATATCATATCTAAGAACAAATTATTAGTCTTATTTATAATATAGAACCATAACCATATTATAATTTGTCGATGTGGGATAATTTAAGTAAAATTTGTAGTCTTATTTATAATATAGAATCATCACCGTACCTTATTATAATTGTTTCGGATAATTTTAATTTTGTAGTCTTATTAAGACTTTTTTAAACTCAAAATATTGTTGGTTGATATATAAAAATAATGATTACTCTTATTTAGTAGAAATTCATAACCTCATCATAATTTTTCGATGTGAGAGAATTGCTTAAGATGGTTGATGTCTAAGAAAAAAATTATAATTAGTCTTTTGTGTATAGTCTTAAGAACCTTTTTAAGACTCAAAAGATTTTTGTTTGATAAAACTTTATAATTTTTCGGATGTAGGATAGTTTTACTTAAGTTCCATCTTATTATAATTTTTCGATAGTTAAGTTTGTAGTCTTATTAAGAGACTTAAATGTTTTTTTATTGATATTATTTAATAAGAACAAATGATTTGTCTTATTTATAATATAGAATTCATTAACTTATCCTAACTTTTTGATGTGGGATGATTTATTTAAGTTTATAGTCTTCCATCAGTTCGTCAATTTTTTTCGATGTGAGATAATTTACTTAAGTTTATAGTCTTAAGAGCTCTTTTTAACTCTTGATTATAATACGAAGTATAGAATTTCATCACAATTTTCAATGTGGGATGATTTTAAGTTTGTAGTCTTGTATATTAAAAGTTTTGTTAAGACTCAGCTCAAAAGTTTTTTTGTCGGTATTTAACCCATAGGGTTGTATTTAAGCATTTAAAATATTCCACTTTTAATATAAACATATGGATTATCTTATTATATATTTAGGATGAATGATTACTCTTATTTATATAATAAAAAAAATTCACCTCATTATAATTTTTCGATGTGGGATAATTTTACTTAAGTTTATTTAAGTTTAGATATAGTCTAATTAAGAATTTTTATTCATAGACGAATGATTACACTTATTTATAATATATAGAATTCCATCAATCCATCTTCATTTTTCGATGCGGGATAATTATACTTTAACTATATAGTCTTAGTCCTAGAACTTTTTTTTGTCTCAAAAGATTGTTGGTTAATATCTAAGAACGAAAGATTACATAGAATTTTATCACCTCGTTATAATTTTTCGATATGTTATAATCTAATTTAACTTTATTTGTAGTCAAACAAACAAACTACAAAGAGAGGAAATGAACCCTAGAGAGAGGAATGCCATACACAGCCACCATTGATACACAACTTGATCACCACAACAATGGCGCGGAATTCGGCTTCAAAGACGAAAACTAAAAGGAACAAGAGTAATATAATCCGTTCTCCACGTACCAAAGATGCTCAAAATACAGGAGGAAAGGAAAAGGTAACGAGGAAAGGACCATTAGAAGATGATTGTACTAAGACAAAAAATATTCAAGAGATCGTTGGTATCCCTGGACTTCAAATAAGTGATGATGATGAAGGAATTCTGAATGATGAAGACATCCCATGGATCACTCAACATGGGAAGAAAAAAGTATCTCAGGAGAGTCCTAAGGAGAGCCCTAAGGAACCTGTAGAACCGATGTTACAGTTCACTACAGAGGACACAAAAGGCGAGGTTGAATACTGGAATAATGCGATCTATGGCTTTGTCCTCGGTGCTAATCCCCCATGGGAGGTTATGAATGGATTCATCCATCGAGTATGGAGGTCTCATGGAGTAGATAAAGTCTCGGCCTTGAAGAAAGGAATTTACCTGGTTCGATTCATGGAACTGAAGGAAAAGGATGCAGTCCTGAATGCAGGGCATATCCTATTCGACTCTAAGCCTCTCATTGTTCGACCATGGGACGACCAGGTTGAGGTTAACAAGGATAACGTTAAGAACGTACCAGCATGGATTAGAATCCATGATCTCCCACTTAGATTTTGGGGGAAATGCTTACCAAAAATAGCTGGGATAGTGGGGAAATATGTCAAACCAGATCAACATACAATAAACAGAACCAGATTGGGATTTGCGAGAGTCCAGATAAAACTGATAGTAGGCCAGGAGTATCCAGGAATAATCACATTTATGGATGAAGAAAGGAAAATAGTGGAAACAACGGTTGAATATGAATGGAAACCTACTATTTGTTCAATCTGCAAAGGGATTGGCCACGAGGGGAAGCATTGCAGAAATGGACAGTTTAAATCAGTGAAGAAGCCTGTCATAATGAAGAAACAATGGAGACAAGTGGTTGCACCCAAACCAACCCAACAATCTCAAAGGGTCGAGGGAGAAAACAGGCCACCTGTCTTAACACAGTCAACCAATGTGGCTGAACAGAATATCATAGAGAACCCATCACGAACATATAAGGAAGCTATGATAACAACAGAAATACCAGTTTTCGACACTGGTGAAATAGGTGACCTTCCAATCCTGCAATAATATGCATAATTTAGGTTTTTGGAATGTCCGAGGTATGAATAATGTGAATAAACAGCGTAGCATTATGAATTTTATTCAGAATAATTCAATTAGCCTGTTTGGCTTATTGGAAACCAAAATAAATGGGAATAATGTACACAACATCTATTCTACTATGTTGGAGGGATGGTGTGCGACTACTAATGCTCATATCCACAAAGGTGGCAGGGTGTGGATTATCTGGAAGCCTCACCTTTATGATGTTCAGGCTCTAGACTATTCTGCACAATGTATTCATGCGGTGGTTACATCTAGAGTGGACTCCAAAAAATTCTTCATCACAATGACCTATGCTTTTAACGAGGGGACCGATAGAGTTCCACTTTGGAGCAAACTTACTGATTATGCTAGGACAATTGCGGATCCTTGGACCATTATGGGAGATTTCAACACAGTCATTAACCCGATTGAGAGACTGGGGGGACAAACCAAACAACAAGATATGGAGGATTTTATTGAATGCTTGGAAAATTGTGGAATGAATGACATTGTAGCCACAGGCGCTTACTACACCTGGAATAACAAACAAGGGCCTCAAACCAGAATATTCAGTAGAATCGACAGATGCCTGGTAAATGCGGACTGGTCTGCCTCTTTCCCCAATATGGTAGCGCATTTCCACCCTGCCGGATTATTCAACCACTGTCCCTGTACTATTACAGACAGACGGACTAATGCGGGTGGGTGACGGAATTTCAAATACTTCTCTATGTGGAGGTCTGATCCTGTTTTTCCTATAATTGTTCGAGAAATTTGGGACAAAAGAATTGATGGCTGCAGAATGTTCTCTGTTTGTAAGCCCCTTAAAATCTTAAACCAGCGATGCTACTCTGATATCGAGAATGCAACTGACCTGACAAAAAAGCTGCTGTATGAAATTCAACTTAAAATTAAGGATCAGCCTTTTAATGAAGGCCTGATTCAGGACGAGATTGCCACTGCGACGAAACTGAGATCCCTTACTGCAGCAAGGAATTTATTCCTGAGCCAGAAAGCAAATACCAAATGGATAGAAGACGGGGATAATAATACGGGATACTTTCATGGAATACTGAGAAAGAGGTATAGTAACAATAAAGTGATATAAATTGAAGATAAGAAAGGGAACCTTTGTACTGAGCCTGACAGTATACAACATGCTTTCCTGGAGTTTTGTAAGGGACTTCTAGGATCCAGCACAACCACCCAACCTGTCAAACGTCAAGTGCTACAATATGGGAATTTCTGTACACAAGACCACTGCATCGAGTTGAACAGGACTGTGACTAATGATGAAATTAGGAAGGTTGTCTTTGGAATTCCTAATGAAAAAGCCCCGGGCCCTGATGGATATTCGAGTGCATTTTTTAAAGATAGCTGGCCAATTATCGGAGACGACATTTGTAGAGCGGTTCAGGAATTCTTTGAGAATGGAAATCTCTTGAGGCAGACTAATGCTACAACTATCACTCTGATTCCGAAATGTGAGAGACCAACTTCTGTGACGCATTTCAGGCCTGTTGCGTGCTGCAACTTAATCTATAAAACCATTTCGAAGATTTTATGTAACAAATTGTCAAATATTCTTCCGGACATTATTGGGGAAAACCAAAGTGCGTTTGTGAAAGGAAGATCTATTGTTGAGAACGTGCTCATTTCCAAGGACATTGTCCAAATGTACAATTGGAAAGCGGTTTCGACTAGATGTCTAATCAAAATCGATCTTCAAAAGGCCTACGATTCGATTGAATGGAGCTTTATAGAGCAAATAATGTTGGGATTAAACATGCCTCCCTCCTTCGTTCAAAAGATTATGTCGTGCATCACGACTACTTCCTATTCCCTTAGTCTTAATGGCACTAATTTTGGGTATTTTCAAGGGAAGCGGGGTCTTAGACAGGGGGACCCCATATCGCCCCTCCTCTTCTCCCTTAGAATGGATTACCTTACTCGAATGATCAATTATGCTGCTGCCCGATGGCCGTTTCAGTACCACCCGCTGTGCAAAGAGACTAAACTTAATCACCTCATGTTTGCCGACGACCTCGTGATGTTCTGTAAAGGAAATGCCCAATCCATCATGCTTCTAGTGAGAGCTTTCTCCTCGTTCTCCAAAGCATCTGGATTAATGATGAACAACACAAAATCCGAGGTTTATTTTAATGGAGTGAATAGCAGCCTGAAGGATGACGTGATAGCTGCTACTGGGTTTAAGGAAGGGACTTTCCCTTTCAAATACCTGGGAGTACCTATCCATGCTGGACGATTAACGAAGAAGGACTGTAGTATCCTTATTGAGAGGATGGTGACTAGAGTTCGAAGCATAGGCGCTAGGAAATTCTCGTATGCCGGGAGGCTGGTTATAATTAATTCCGTTCTGAACACACTTCATCCTATTGGGCGAATATCTTCTTGCTTCCTAAAGGAGTCATCAGAAGAGTAGAAGCTATCTGCAGAAACTACCTTTGGGACGGAGGAACTGAGTATCATCGTGTCCCACTGGTGAGCTGGGATACTGTAACATTGTAGAAATGTGAAGGTGGTCTGAGTGTTAAGAGGGCATAATTTATGAATATCGCTGCGATTGGTAAGCTCGTAAATTGGATTTATGAAAAAGGCTGACAGGCTTTGGGTTAGATGGATTAACCATATCTATCTCAAAGGTGGTGATTGGAACGATTATAGACCTCCATCGTCAGCCCCATGGGCTTGGAAAAATGTATGCAAAATCAAAGAACGCCTAAAGCATAGTTACATTGAGAATAAGTGGCAAGGAGAAGAAGAAACATACACAATCAAAAAGGGTTACGATTGGATTCGAGGTAATCATCCAAATGTTACCCGGGATACTTCCGTCTGGCATGATTGGAACTTCCCAAGACATGCTGTTATTACTTGGCTAATTCAGCATAATAGCTTGAATCTTCGGAGCATACTGTTCGAGCGAGGCTGTAGTAATAGTGATGGATGCTGCATATGTGAAATTGAGCCTGAGACTACGAACCATATGTTTTTTGAATGTCCATTCAGCTCTAAACTCATTTCTGGAGTGGAAAACTGGTGCGGCCTTAATATAAGAAGGATTGCAGCGGGCTGCTTGGATAGTAATAGCATTATCTACAAAGCTGCTGTTGTTGCTTGGACCGCTTGTCACTATGAAATATGGACCCAAAGGAACTTGGCTAGAATGGACTTTCGACTGAAGAAACAGAGCTCGATCGTTGACGAGATAATAAGGTATACTAAGAAGAGAATCAGGAGCAAAGTAACGTCCAATAATACTAGATACGAAAAGGAGTGGCTTCGGAAATGGGGAATTATCTAAACTGTACTAGTATTATGCTATGTTCGGGGGCCTAAAGTGGAGAGATTTGGCAATAGTCCTGATACCTTGATTGTAATCTGTACATTTGTTCAGTAATATAATTCACATTTTACCAAAAAAAAACTTTATTTGTAGTCTTATTAAGAACTTGTTTTAGGACGAATGATTAATCTTATTTATAATATAGAATTTAATCACCTCATCATAATTTGGAGAAATGACTACTTTTATTTATATAATTGAATTTCATCGTCTTATTATACTCTCTTCGTTCACTATTTTTTTCTCCATTACCTTAATATTTGTGAGGGGTATTTTAATGAAATGATGCACTACTTTTATTGATGCAAAAAATAGTGACCGAAGGGAGTTTAATTTTTTGATGTGGGATATATAATTTACCTAAGTTTTTATAGCCTTGAGAGTGTTTTAAGACTCAAAATAGGGGTATATTTTTTCGATCTGGGATAATTTACTTAAGTTCATAGTCTTAAGAGTTTATTTAAGACTCAAAAGATTTTGATTGATATCTAAGAATCTAAGAACAAATAATTAGTCTTATTTATAATATAAAAATTCATCGCCTTATTATAATTTGTCGATGTGGGATAAATTTAACTAAAATTTGTAGTCTTATTTATAATATAGAATCATTACCGTACTCTTTTTAAATTCAAGACTACAAATTCATGACCTCATCCTAATTTAAAAAACAATGATATAGAATTCCATCATAGTTTTTTTTTTAAAACAAAAGTTTTTTTGTTGGTTGATATTTAAAAACAATGATTACTCTTCTTTATTACATATTCATAACCTCATCATAATTTTTCGTGGGAGAATTACTTAACTTCATGATGTCTAAAGAATTTTTTTAGTTTTATTTATAATATAGAATTTCATCACCTTATTATAATTTTTTTATTTAAGTGTATAGTCTTAACAACTTTTTTAAGACTCAAAAGATTAATGTTTGATGAAATTTTATAATTTTTTGAATGTGAGATAGTTTTATTAGTTAAGTTTATAGTCTTAATATATATTTTAAGAAATATTTTTGGTTAATATCTAAGAGCACATGATTACTACGGAGTATTATTTATAATATAATGTTTCATCACCTTATTATAATTTTTCGATGTGAGATTATTTTTACTTAAGTTTGTGAGATAATTTATTTAAGTTTAAAATCTTCCATCCGCTCTTGTTGATAATATATAGAATTTCATCAACTCACTGTAATTTTGTAAATGTGGGATGATTTTAAATTTGCAGTCTTATATATCAAAAGTTTTTTGGTCGATATTTAAAACCGAATGATTACTAATATTTATAATATAGAATTCCATCACCCTTCATAATTTTTCGATGTGGGATAATTTAAAAGATATTTAAAACCAAATAATTACTCTTATTTATAATATACGGAGTAAAATTTTATCATCTCAATGTAGGATAATTACTTAAGTTTATAGTCTTAGAAACTCTTTTTGAGATTCAAAAGACTTTTGGTAGATATCGAAGAACGAATTATTACTCTTTATTTATAATATAGAATTTCATCATCATATTATAATTTGTCGATGTGGGATAATTTTAAAATTGTTATATGTTATAAATTTATCACATAATGTGAAACAAATGATATGAAATTTATACTCTAGTGAAAGCATTTTTTAACATGAATCTAATTATTTCATTTTTATAATTTATTTTACGATAATGTTTTAAAAAAATGAACTCTAAAGGTTTTCACGTCAGAATTGTAAAATATCACATTAATATAATAGATTAAATATATATTGTAATAATCAAAAGATTCTCTAATTGATTTTATGATACTTTCCTAATTTGAGGTTTGATTAAACGGACCAATGAGATCGCTCGAAAAAAGCCAAATATATATATATAGAGAGAGAGAGAGTAAGGTTCTTATGAGTCCTTATATATATATGAGTCCCTAAGTCCTCATCTCATCCATTGAATGAGAAGAGAATGGATGGACAAGATGCATCCTAATATTTGCATTAAAAAAAATGGAGATACTGCTTCCTAAAATAACTCCCATAATTTTAGGAAACAATAACATCACATTCACTCATTCATTCATTCACATTCACGTTCATCAAAACCTAAAAAAAATACTTCCAATATCACGTTCATTCATTCAAATTTGTGCTCGAAATCCCATTCCTATGAATTCAATGATCGCGATATCTTCATCAACTGTTGATAATCAATTCATCGACTATAACAATGGTAAGTTTCGTTATTGCTTTCGTGTTTTGCGTCAATTTTTATTCATCATCTTGATTAATTTGCGTCAATTTGCTTTCATGTTTTTCGTTGATTTTCATGTCGATATTGCTTTCATGGTCATTTCATTCATCATAGATTCATATCTGGTTCATTGCTCTCTTGTTAATATAAATTCCAAATTTTTATTATATTTGTTATAATGTAGAATTTTATTCATTTGATTATTCATAGATTCATATCAATGGTCCATTACTCTCATGTTATTGTTTTGTTTATTCTTTAGGTTTTTCTTAAGCTTCACTGATACTTACTATTGTTTTGTTTCTATTGAAGCAGACACGGCGTTGAAGTAACACACGTTCTGAGTTATAGTAACACCTAATTTTAATTAGAGTAACACAAAAAGGTCTAAGCATTATATAAATTTTACGCACGAATAAATATTTGGAGTTATTGTAATGCACATACTGTGTTACTTTAATATACACAATATGTTATTTTAATGACTAACCCTGTTATTTTAATGCACATAATGTTAACTGAATCTCGTGTTACTTTAGCGCACTTCATCTGTTACTGTAATGCATTGGAGTTACAAAAAGGATTTAGAATACCGCCATATAAAAAAATAAAAAAGAAATATACTGCTTCCTATAATTATGGGACGTGATTGACTTCAAAATAGGAAACAATATCAAAGAATATCGCCCTCATTCAAAGAAATATATTGTGTCATACTCTCATTTCTGATCATTATATGAATTTTTTGCACTAACCTATACCTGGTGTTATTTTAATGAACATTATCTGTTACTTTAATTCACACTATCTGTTACTTTAATGTCTGACCTCTGTTACTTTATACATGGTGTATAAGCATCCTCTGTTAATTGAATCTAGTGTTACTTCAATGCACTTCAGCTGTTACTTTAATTCTTGTCATCTGTTACTTTAATCCATACTTCAAATTCTGATTGTTTCTTTTTCGCCACGTTTATTGGCACTGTTATTATTTTCAGTAGACGCAAAAGCACATGAATGATGTAGGGATGTGGGTGAGAGTTTTCTCCATAAATAGGGCAGATCTTCAAGGACGTGGATGAATCAGTAAACTTATATAAAATCTACACATTGGCTTGTGGATTCGATGTGAGGAGGTACACAACGAAAAAATGGCGCGGTGGTTAGATTAAATCAAAGCTTCTGACGATGATGAAGATGAAGAAGAGGACGAGGAGGTAAGAAGCAGAATTCTAAGTAGGATAGTATATTGTTAGAGTAACATACATTATTCGTTAAAGTAACATATTTAATGAGTTAAAGTAACACAGATTATGAGTAACCACATATGTAATGAAATTGATTCAGTTGGAACTCCTGTACCACTTCATTGATGTAAAATGAGTTAGAATAACACACATTATGCGTTAGAATAACACACATCATTCGTTAGAGTAACATACATAATGAATTACAGTAACACAATTTATGAGTATAATTTGATTACCAATATCAAGTTCTTAGAGTAACATGTGTGAAAAATTGGAATTATAATGAAGTTTTATAATTTTTGGTTTTGGAGTATCCTTAATAGAAACATACATTTTGCAACGTACTGTTTTTGTAAGACACTATTATGTAACGTAACAGATTTTATGAGTTAAAGTAACACAATTCATGAATTAGAGTAACACATTGTATGAGTTAGAGTAACATGGCATTAGCGAAATGATGATTTTTTTTTGTGAAAATGAAGATGAAACGACGCACTTGTTGTGTGATAGAAAGATGCAGTTAAAAATTTGATGGGGGACACAAGATTTGCATTAAGATAATCAAGGAGGAGAGAGAAAAAAATAAAATATTTACCAAGATTTAGTTAGTTATTTCCTTAATTGACAAAACAATCTTAACCATTAATCTATCACTAATTTAAGGGTTGAGATGAGGACTCACGGATTCAATTATGATAAGTGGACTCACTTGATCCTTCCCCTCTCTCTCTCATAGAGAGAGAGAGAGAGAGATTTGACTGATTACATTGATTACGAAAATCACATGTTTTAAATGGAAGATATCACATACAATATTTAATATGGAATATATGATCAATTTTTTTTTAAAAATGTATAAACATATTGTATTCCATTTTAACCAAATAGTTGCATTATTTTTGTTAATAGGAGATTGCACTATCCCGTACAATATTTTACATAGAATATAAAATAGTTATGATTATCATTGTATATCTTTCATATTATATTCTTAACATCGATATAAAATTTAGTAACTATATAAAAATGGAATATATATTCCGATTGCTCTTACAAATCCTGATACATAGTAAAAACTCACCGAAAATTCTCTATATACTACTCTCAGTTACTAACATTTTCCTCAAAAATACACTAATTTAAATTGAGAAGTAAAAGAACATTTCACTAATAAATTCACAAACTATTCATTTTCATTAATGTTAAAGAAATTGACAAAAAAAAACTTCTTTTTATGAAAATAATTAGATAAATTTTAGGGTTATTTAACAGGAATAATACCAACTTTGGGTGGTATTCCAACAATAAAACCAACTTCAATTAATACGGGAATAAAACCAAGTATGAGTCATATTACAAGGGAATGAAATTGGCTCTTAAATGACCGGATGAAGTCGGTTTTGTGGGTCCCATGCTATTAATTAACACTCATCTTCCATCTTCTTCATGCGATTAATCTTCTTCATTGCCCTAAATCAAATTCTCTCTCATAAACCATCCTTTCTCCAAATCCATGGATAACTAATTGGACACTTAAAACCCCAAATTAAACCCAAAAAAATCGAAATCCTAAAGTTAAACCCAAAAAAATCGAAAACCCTAAGATCAACCCAGAAAAATCGTTTTACGGGAAATGAAAAAAAACACTAACCGTTGACATTGCCGAACCACAAGATTGAGGAATGAACTTGACAATACCCCTGAAAATTGATATTCGACAAAATTAAAGACAATTACCTTCGACCAAGTTTGACAGAAATTTGAGAAAGACAAAAAAATAAAAGTTTACAGTGAGGAAGTTACCTTCGATGAATGATGAAGTGATGAATGGATGAAGAAGACGTTTTGAATTGATGAGAATTGATGAAGGGAAGAAGATGAAGTTTACACTTAGGGAGTTAATGAGGTTAAAAGTGAGGAAGCTTCATATTGTCAGTAAAATTTGTGTTAACTGGGTATATTAACAGGTTTAGGCGGTAGTAGGTAAACCAATTCATTCCCATGTAATATGACTCATACTTGGTTTTATTCCCGTATTAATTGAAGTTGGTTTTATTGATGAAATACCACCCAAAGTTGGTATTATTCCTATTAAATAACCCTAAATTTTAAGATATGATGTCATTAACCGTGAGAAAAAAATCAGTTATCTAAAAAATTTATTTTTGAAATGAGCTATTTACTTTAACTTTTACAAAGATATACTTTCCCCGTCCCAATGAATTCTTTGTCTATTCCATATTGGGGCGTCTCAATGAATTCTTTCCCTTTCTATTTTAGGAATGTTTTATATATATATATATATATGTGTGTGTGTTTATATATATATATATATGTGTGTGTGTGTGTATATATATATATGTATATGTGTATATATATATATATATATATGTATATGTGGAGTAAGGCTCTTATGAGTCCTTCTCTATATATGAGTCCATGAGTCCTCATCTCATCCATTGGATGAGATGAGGATGGATGGACAAGATGCGTTGCATTAAAAAAAAAAAAAAAAAGAGGAAGATTTACGTTCCTAAAATAACTCACAAGAATTTTGGAAACAATAACTTCTTATCATTCACGTTCATTATCACAATTTTCATTCCACGTTCATTCACACCTAAAAAAAAAAACTCAGATTCATTCACGCTCATTCATCGATTTTGAACTCGAAATTCTGCTACAATGGATTCAATGACCGCATCATCGTCTTCAACGGTTGATATGCAACTAATCGAGTATAAAAATGGTGAGTTTCAGTGTTTCATTCACGTTTTTATTCGTTTTTTCTTCATGGATTTCAATAGTCATATGGCTTTCAATTCGCGTTTTCATATCAATGTTTTATCGCGTCGAATTGCGTTTTTTTTTACGTCGATCTTCATGTTTATAGTGCTTTCATTGTCATTCCGTATCACAGTTCGTATCAATTAGCGTTGTTTTGATGTCATTGCGTTTTGATATCACAGTTTTGTATCAATGGTATTTTGATATCTCTATCTCTATAGATTACAGGTCTTTATGCTTTTTATTAAGATTTTCCCTGATATCCATTGATTCTATTTTTTTGATTTCAGTTAACGCAGATTCGTCGTTGAAGTAACATGCCTTCTGAGTTAAAGTAACACTTCATTGCAATTACAGTAACACAAATGAACGTTCAGGAAAAGGGCTTTTTGATATGCTAGAGTAACGTATTGTACACGTTAGGGTAACACCACTTATGAATTACAGTAACACATTATTTGCATTGATGTAACGTTGTTTGATGATATGCAGAAACGTCATTGAAGTAACATACCTTCTGAGTTACAGTAACACTTAATTGCAATTACAGTAACACACTGAACGTTTAGAAAAAAGGGTTTGATGATGATGATGTTAAAGTAACATAGTGTAATATTTAGAGTAACACAACTTATGAATTGATATAACCGTCAATTTTAATATTGATATTGCTTTCATTGTTATTTCATTCATCATAGTTTCCTATCAATGGTTAGTTGCTCTATCGATCTTTATAGATTCCAGGGTTTTATGTTTCTTATTTAGGTTTTCCATAATATACACTGATACTATTGTTTTGTTTTATATTAACGCAGAAACGTCATTGAAGTAACATACCTCCTGAGTTACAGTAACGTAAGCTTCACTGATATTATTGTTTTGTTTTTTGTTGAAGCAGACACGGCACTAAAGCTTCATTGATACAGACTTCTAAGGGCAAAAGACAAGGCAAATGTGAAAAGCTTGTGCGGATTAATTTTCATGTTGAAAAGCTTGTGCGGATTAATTCGGGAGTTCAGGTTGCAGAGACAGTCCGTTTCTTGGGGGGGGGGGGGGGGGGGGGTTGGCAAAACACAGGAACTAGATTTTGTACACATTTTTTTACACATAGCGCTGTGCTACGTTGCAATTAACTATATATATTTATTTAATACATGTGTATTTGGTTAGAGCAACATCTCATGTCTATTGGAGTAACATCATTCGTTAGTTACAGTAACAGACATAATGCATGAAGGTAACTGAGGACAGCAACGTTGTTTAAACAATTCATTACCAAAGTAACTGAGGATAACTTGGATTAAAACCATTCATTACCAAAGTAACAACATTCACTTTTTAAAGAACCATATATAATGCGTCATTGATAATAACATTGTTTAACTATGAGACAAAGAATAACATCATTAATGACTTAGAGTAACATCATTTGTTCATTAAAGTAACAGTTATAATGCGTCAATGTAACACAATGATTATGAGACCACATTTGTATATTGGGTAAACTTCATTCATTCCCATAGTAACACCGGTCGTTAATTAGAGTGACAGGAACAATTAGTCAGGGTAACAGAGTTTAACAGCGTTGTTCCATTGGTGATAATCAAAATACTAATGTACATAACAAGTTTCGAAAACGATACAAAGCATTATTCGTAATTAGAAAAAGATGACATAATTCGTTAGACACGTTATTTTTTCGACCCTTTGTTGGCTTGCTCTTGGGACCATCGATGATCTTTTGCCTAGTGTCCACATACTTATCCACGTTATCCAACAACCGCGATCGCACCTTGATTTGTCTCCTCCTTTTGCCATCTGAAAAGTACAATAATTATGTACAACTATTGTTACAGTTTAATCTGGTATATAAAATTAAAGTACAACTGATACGAGTGAAAGAAATACCATATGTAAAGCTGATACGCGTTAAAGTAACACAAAGAAAGTGTTAGAGTAACATAGAGTGCAAATTAGAGTAACACGTCTACACAGTTAAATGTACCAGATTACTAGCATTCAAAGTAACGCAAAGATGGGAGTAAAAGTAACATGTCTTGTACATTACAGTAACACATGGTCGTCTTTAAAATAACATCATACATGTGTAACACTAACTGAACAACCCCTTACAGTAACACCTCAAGTTTATTACAGTAACTCATAAGAGCATTAGAGTAACATTCAATATATGTTAGACTAAGTATGAAGAGTAGAAGCATAGTAGAAGCATAATATGAAGTAGGTGAATTCAATTAAACTCTATAGATTCATACCCAGATACCGCAACAATCTTTAGTGAAACCAATTAATTATAGGGCACAAACGCAACAAAGTAAATCAATCAATAATTAGCGAGAAAATTAATGAAATCAGATACGAATATAAACTAAACCTAGTTCTTTAGTACAACAATCGAGTATTAATTAGCGAGTTACCTTGTATTATGCCGCCTGAAGATTATCTTTGTTGAAGTTAGAGAATTGCTTCAATGTAGCCTTGCTTGAGTTGAAGACGGGAGGATGCGCGGGTGTGTTTTGAAAAGAAACAGAAGTCGAGCGATTGTGTTTGGGATGATGAAGGTGAAGGGTTTCAGTTAGGATGTGAATGAAAAAATTGAATGTGAGGAAAAAATTGAATGTGAGGAAGTAACGTGTATTGGTTGGAGATAATTAAGGGAGGAGAGAGGATTTGATTTGATTTTTACCAAAATATGTTATTTATTGCCTTAATTACTGGAATCAATCACCACCATCCATCCCACTCTAGATCAATGGTTGTAGATAGGACTCATGGACTCAAAAAAAATAAAAGGACTCACTTGATCCTTCCTCTGTATATGTGTATATATATATGTATGTATATGTGTATATATATGTATATGTATATGTATATATATATATATACACACACACACACACACACATATATATATATATATAGAGTAAAGATCAAGTGAGTCCTTTTATTTTTTTTGAGTCCATGAGTCCTAATCTTGGCCATTGATCTAAACTAGATGGATGGGTGAGATTGTATATTGTAATTAAGGTAGTAACTACCAAATTTTGGAAAAAAATAAAAAAAAATCTTCCTCCTCCCTAGATTAGCGCCAACTGCTCTCTCTCTCATCTCACCTCATTCAAACGCTCGTCTAAGAAACCCTTCAACTTCACCTCATTCAAACTCTTCGCTCAACTCAAGCAAACCCTTACACTCAATCGAACTCAACTCAATTTCTCAACTTAGCGCCAACTGAAGCTTCTAAGCATACTCGAGCACTCAATCATCCAACTCAACCCTATCGTTCAACTCAACTCAGTCGCTCACTTTCAACTCGAGCAAGGTTACTTTCTAACTTCAGCTAACACTATCATCATTGTTTGATTTCATTAATTTTTTCGCTAATTATTGATTGATTAACCTTGCTGTTCTTTGTGCCCTATAATTAATTTATTTGTTAACATCATTATCCGGGTTTTCATCTGATTCGTATAATTGAATTCATTATTGATTGATTAACCTTGTTGTGTTTGTGCATTATTATCTGGGTTCTCATTTGTTTCGTACAATCTGTATGTGTCATATGTATGGTGTTATTTCGAAGACAACAATGTGTTACTGTAATGCAGAAGAGGTGTTACTCTAACTGTCAACTTTGTGAAACTCTGAATCATTTTAATCTGGTACACTCAATTATGTAGATTTGTTATTCTAATTCTTATGTTACTCTAACGCTTTCTTTGTGTTACCTTAATGCGTACCAGTTGTGCTTGCAGTTTATGGTGTTAATGTGACACTTATGGTATTACATTGAAGAACTAATTGTGTTACTGTGATCTAGGAGACGTGTTACTTTAGTTAATCTAACAGTTGTGCTTGCAGTTTGTTACTCTCTGGTCTATTTTTATGTTACTTTGTATGCTGTTAATGCAACACTTATGGTATTACATTGAAGAACTTTATGTGTTACTATAATGCAGAAGAGGTGTTACTCTAACTATCAACTTCGTGAAACTCTAAATCATTTTAATCTGGTACACTCAATTATGTAGATTTGTTATTCTAATTATTATGTTACTCTAACACTTTCTTTGTGTAACCTTGATACTTACCAGTTGTGCTTGCAGTTTATAGTGTTAATGCAACACTTATGGTATTACATTGAAGAACTAATTGTGTTTCTGTGATCTAGGAGACGTGTTACTTTAGTTAATCTAACAGTTGTGCTTGCAGTTTGTTACTCTCTGGTCTATTTTTATCTTACTTTGACGCGTATCAGCTGTATGTTTTGATAAGATGGCAAAAGGAGGTGACAAGTCCAGAAAAACTCGTGCCACAGATGGCAAAAGCAGGAGGCAGACCAAGATGAAGGTCAGTTGCAGGCATTAGTATTGTTGATGTTCACCTATTAAGTGGTGCATATTTAGGTCTAACAACAGTTGAACATACTAATTATCTTTATGTTTGTCCCTTTTCAGAAGGAAGAAGCGGAGGAACAAGAAGTTGTTGTAGCTAAGAAGATCCAGTTCAGGTGTAGGCCACAGAGCCTCATCGAGTTAATCTCAAATTTCAATGATCGGCAGCGGGATTCTGTCATCAGAATAGGTTTTGGGGGCCTACTTTCAATGGGACTCAAAAGTTTCCCCGGTAAGTATGCAGTCGAGTTCATGACGCTTTTCGCGGATGACACGCTGATTTTCAGGCTACCAAGGAAAAGCGATCAATTCTTGGTAACGAAGCACGATGTCCACGATTGCTTCCTCAATCCATACGGTCCGAACCCCGCTGACTTGCTCCCAATGGGTCGGTCGAAGGAAGCACTGGCTGAGGATGTCGTCAGTCTGAAACAAGCATTTAGGGATCGGTTCAATATTCCTACTGCAAGCGACACGATCCCTTTGTCTCTGTTGTTGGAAGAACTACAGAAGGACGTTCACGGGGGGGGGGATGACTTTTGTAGATTGTTTGTTCTGTACAGCATGTCTATATTTCTTAATCCAACATCGAATTACACCGTTGATCTAAGTCTGCTGAGGTGTGTGGAGGACGTAGAGCAGATCAGGAACTATGATTGGTGCACTCTTGTATTGAATGGGATTGCTGCAGCCTGTCAAGACTATGTTCTTCATAAACCGACATACCTGCTTGGTTGTCTGCCATTTTTGATGATCACATACTTTCACCGTTTCCAGTACCGTGATCATCGTTGTCCGCACGATCTGCCGCTTATTAAGCATTGGGATCGCGAGCGGATGATAGATAGGCTGTATGGTGAATTTGTTGGTGGTGGGCTTGGTCGTCTTACCAAGTCAAAGGTGAAATACCCCCGTTGTCTACTTGAGGGGGTGGTGGACGAGGAGGTGGTGGATGACGGGGTGCCGCTGAGAATAACGAATGCCCCAACACCATCCGCGCACAAATCTGTGAAGTCCATAAACATCGAGCTAGCAGATGGCGTTGAGGATGACGCTGACCTAAGAGCTAAGGCGGTTGATGTAAGTAATAAGAATTTTCATCAATAAATTCAATGTGTTTATGTTCTTGTGTTCATTGAATACTCGTTGTTCGCAAGAATGGTGGTATTTGTCCATTTGTTCCCCTGATCTAATGGAACTCAGAAAACAATTTTGTTGTTGCTGTAGTTGCCTAAGTATGTTACTATAACTACCATATGTGTTACTTTAATGTTGATCACATGTTACTCTAATGAACCAGTGGTGTTACTTTAATACAAATAATAAGTTACAGTCACCCCGTCAAACTAAAACCATTTGTTTATTCTTTGATGCAGGAGGTACATGAATTGTACCTCATGATGGCAAGGAATGCAGTTGCATTCCATGATTGGTGGATATCAGCCGCTTCCAAACTCAGAAGAATAACATCCGGCAAACCACTGAACGATGACCCCGTTCCGTCACAGGCCTCGCAAGACTTCTGGAGTGGAGAAGAGCTCCACCGGACGGTCGATGAAGTGTGCGAGGCGTACGCACGTGCGAAGAACGCAACGACCCAAGGCCCTGCATTCACAAGCCAGCCCACACAAACAGCAGG
Source organism: Agrostemma githago (assembly GCA_958450325.1). Lineage (NCBI taxonomy): Eukaryota > Viridiplantae > Streptophyta > Magnoliopsida > Caryophyllales > Caryophyllaceae > Agrostemma > Agrostemma githago. Next base: position 23,788,672 of record OY288239.1, on the reverse strand, counting down.
TTCGAGCATGCGTACAAATGTGGCGGGGGTTGAGGATGTTGTCACTGCGGATGAGGATGTTGTCACTGCTGATGAGAGTCGAGGCTGTTCCGACTTCGAACTGTACACGACGGCGGAGATGGTTGAGGCTGTTAACGGTGGTTCGGAGGACAGGGATCACCAAATTGATGAAGCGAATGTTATTGAGGATTTTTGGGTGGAAGTCGATGGACGGAAGGTCTTCCATCCTTACTTTCTCCATTCTGAAAAATACTTAGATTGCATGCAAGTTGTCGATGAGAAGCTTGGATGCTCTTATGACTGTGGAACACCAGAACCAGACCAGATAATAGTATCTGATTTTCTTGTCAGAAACAGTACATTGTTCAGGTCGGTTTTGAGTGTTCGGAAAGACGTAATGGATTACGTCTTTTATAACAATGACAAGTACAGTACGAGGTATGTTTTCAATAGTGATCTAATTTCTTTACCTGATTTTATTTATCTATGTTATTTTTTTATCGATTGTCTTATAATTCATTCAAATTCTTTTAGTGAGATGCTGGTGAGGGTTGACGACTTTTTCAACGTCCCTCGTGATGAGCTCTCGACACTCCAGCCGGGGCAGCAGCTGTCGAACGCTGTTATCGATACCTGGTGTATATTTCTTAACAGCCTGGACGCGAGTCAGTCTGCGCCACGTCCTACATCCCGCTGCTTCTTTGGCGTTAGCCACAGCGTAAGCTTGTCTGTGTTATTTTTGTCACACCGACACAATCAACAAATAGCGTCACTAACATATCTGGAATGATCATTCATAATAACCATTATCATGGGTTTTATTTCACATTAGGAATCAACATTCACAATGAGTATGGTGTGTATACTGTTACTCATTGTTCTTATATCCATAACTAGTGTTACTCTTACACATTAATACTGTTACTCTATCACAATAACAGGCGTTACTGTAAGGGTTTCATACTGTTACTTTAATTAATAATTAGTGTTACTCTTTCTTATTACCACGATCATGAACTGTTACTTCAACATGTGTCATGCAGAAAACAGTAATGAAGCTGTGGAAGGGCACAAAGAGTGGTGCAAAGGTCGACGTTGGCGATGAATTGTTCAACTTCTGGGACATTTGGACCGAAGTGAATAAAGACACCATAAACCTAGACTCTAACTTGGTACGTCTATATGAAACTCTTTATTACCCTTCATTACAGCTCTTTAACAATAATCGCCATAATCTTAATTACCAAATAACAGGTATTCGTCCCGGTGCTTTCGGACAACAACGACCACTACAGCTGTGCATGTATCAACTTCCTGTCAAAGCAGATTGAGTACCTAGACAACAGGAGTTATGAAGAACAGGAATTCGAAAGCTTGCCATATGTCGGGATGGCAAAAATCGCCGTAAGTGATTTTGTGTTGATATATAATCGGACATTATTTTACCTTCCGTCTCATTTTTTTTGTTGTCTTTTGTATGATTTAGGCTGTGGAAATGGGAAAGTACATGGTCAAAAAAGGTATCGTGAGGGGATCGGATGTCGCGGGCTTCCCTGTTGTCAACGTCCCATTCGCATGGCAGGGAGGAGGTTTCTTGGCGAACGACTGTGGTGTCTACCTCATGATACACATGATGCTCTACAGGGGGGAAGTGTTCGAATGTTGCCTTGGCACAATGGAGGCGAATAACCTCTATAGAGCGGAGATTGCGGCGACTCTGATCCTGTGTGACAACAATAAGGATAGAGATGAGGTTATAGCGAGGGTGAGAGAGTTTCTACACGATAAAGCGAATATCGCCATCGAGAGAACTATATCGAGTGTTGCGGGGTCTACCGGGGGTACCGCCAAGAGGGCAGGCGGGACAGAAAATGTTGAACGACCGTCGAAGAAGAAACGACCGTCGACATCTGACCCTAAAACCCCTAAAACCCCTGTCGCAGAGACAATGCTTGACTCTAACTTCTCAACGCGGACAAGATCCGCTCTGAAGAGCCGAAACCGTGGTGAGGGTGACGGACTTGGCTGCTCAATTGATTGTGGCATTGAAGATGCAAACTCTCCCAGGCTGTCACCGTTTCTATTGAACAACAGGACGTTGTTAAGCAAGATCCCCGTCCGTCGAAAAGACGTTGTGGACTACTGCCTTGTGGAGCTTACAACTCTTCAAAATTGGTACGCATTTACTGTAACATTAATGGGTGAATATTAAAACAGTTTTTTTGACGAGGTATTTTCTGTTTTCCTTCAGCGACGAGGTTGCAAATTATTCATTTCTGGCTACAATTGAGAGGAGTGACATACGTTCTATGTTACCGGGTCAGAATATGCAGTCGTGCATCATCGAATGCTGGTCGATGTTGTTGAATAGGCTTCCACCTCCCGCCACTGGTTTGGGCGAGACACCTACTACAGCATACTTTGGTTTAAGACATACGGTACGCATTACTGCTGCATTTGTGTACATATATTTCTATTTATGACCATGGTTCCAGGAGAATACACGTCCCTCAACATCTGGATGGTGTTATTTTAAATATGAACTTGCGTTACTGTAATGTAGGAGACATGTTACCTTAATCTGTGTCTTTGCTGTACATGAATGGTATTTGTCTGATGCGTAGTGAATGTGTTACTTCCTCACAGTTGAACCCAATCTGAGACACTTTGAATATGTTTGTAGGACTGTCTCTATGGGATGCTTGACGAGGATGTAGACGGCCCATCCACGCGGGCAGTGGACATCTTGATGTCCCATCTCAATATTTTTAAAAGGAAGTGTGGTCGTTCTCTTAATTTGGAAGCTGATCTCATATTTGTCCCGATCAACATCGATTATTACTACTCATGCGTGTGCATCAACCGCAAGAATAGGACAATAGATCTCCTTGACCACCAACTTTACCCGAACGTGGAAGAAACAATGTTGTACAAGGCCGCAACGATAATGGTTAGTATATATATTCTAATATTTATTATTGCATACGGCTATCTGTTTCTCACCTAATAACGTTGTTGTGGGTACACACAGGTGTCAACAATCAGCGATTTCCTCGATAAGCACAAAGTCCCTAATGTAGCTGATATTGTTACTTTCGAGTTTAAGGAGGTCAAGTTTAAGTGGCAGAAACCGGGCGTAACATCTGACGAGTCGGGGATTTTCACCATGATGCACATGTTGATGTACGAGGACCGTACATTCCACCACATAGACCTTGAGAGGAAGGTCATTAGACGATATCTGGTGGTCCAACTTGCAGCCACACTTCTATTGGCAGACAATAACAATGTACGATCGCAATTGTTGGACAACGTAGCGAAGTATGAGATCACTAGACAAAAAATTATCGATGGTCCGAAGAGCAAGCCAACAAAGGGCCGAAAAAAATAGCGTGTCTACTGAACCATGTCATCTCTTTTGTAACTACGATTTAATGGTTTCTATTCTTTATTAACCTGTCTAATTACATTTGTCTTTTCACTATCACCAATACATTGAAACTGTGAAACTTTGTTACAATGACCAGCTGCACCTGTTACTCTAATTCACCCTTGGTATTACTATTGGAATTATTGAAATTAACAATTTTTCTTGGTCTCACAATCTGTGTGTTATACCGGTGCACTGTGTGTGTTACTTTAATGAACAAATTATGTTACTTTAAGTGATTAATGTCGGTTTTTGATACTTTATGAACAAATTATGTTACTTTAAGTATGTTACTTTCATGTACAATGATATTGCAATCACCAATTTTTTGTACTCTGTCAATGAATGAACAACACTGCTGTCCTCATGACATTACTTTAATGTACATTTTTTGTTACTTTAAGTATGTTACTTTAATGTATAATGATATTGCAATCACCAACACTGCTGTCAATCACCAATTGATGTCCTCACCTATTTTCAGTTACCTCGATGCATTTTTTCTGTTACTGTAACAAGTGAATAGTGTTAATTCAACCCACATGAGATGTTACTCTAACCAAAAACACACGTATTAAGTAAATATAGTGTTAATTGCAAAAATGTGTACAGGAATAGTTTTTTTTGTAAACCAGGGAAATCAAAAAAATTCTTATAATGTCAAAGACACTTGAGTATTATCAAAGCACTTCTTCATCCTCGGTGTCTTCTTCAGTTTCCTCTCCATCGATGTCTTCATCTACTTCATCCTCGTCATCCGTATCATCGGTTTGCTTGGTAGGCTGTTTAGGGGGTCGTTCTGCGTAAGGATTTGGACAGTTTCGTTTGTCGTGGTGCGCCATCTGCTTGCAGTTATTGTACATGCGTTTCGGCTTTCTAGAAAGTGCAACCTTCTTTTCCTTGCTTGACAACATCCGCTTTCCGCTTCCCTTTGTCTTAGAAAACTTAGGAGGTAGTATCGTTATATTTGTTGTTGTCGTACAACCAAGCATATTTTCCAGTTCCTGTGTCTTGCCAATATTCCCCCCACCAGAAACTGGCTGCCTCTGCAACCTGAACTCCCGAATTAATCCGCACAAGCTTTCGACATCTGCCTTGTCTCCTGCCCTTAGAAGTCCCATTGTCTCATGGATTTCCGACCACAATCTCGACATCTCTATCTGTTTTCTGTCGATGATGTCAGTGTTTTCGCCGTCTAATCCTTCATCACTGATACGAGCAATGCGAACAGCCTCCTTTGTCCACCTTTTGGTTACCATGTTTTCGGGTATAGTGTTCAGCCCTTTCGATGAATATATATATCCAGATTACGTGTCTACCCAATATCCCTCGCAAATTAAACAACCGACATGTGCAGCTTGATTCAGACGTACCTGGACAGATTCACATCCAATCTTTCAATCAGCAGAGACAGCAAATACATTGGATATAATGGTTTGCAAAATGTAATGTATTGCAGAAAGTGTTACTTTTTGGAATGTGAAATGTTACTGTAATTCATGGTCTGTGTTACTTTTATGCGTTTACAACACAGATGTCCAATTGCCATCCATAGTTACTCCAAATCATTATATGTGTTACAGTAATTAACGACTGATGTTACTTTAAGGATTAATGAGTGATTTTTAAGGAGTACCTGATATATACTTGACCGTAAACTCCTTATCCCTCGTAGCATCCCTAACCAAAGTCTCCTCAATCCCGTCCTTCTCAAGGAAGCCCCTCACGCTGCAAGTACCCACAGAAAATTTCACCTCCTTCTGGAATTCTTCAAATGCGGCGTGGGTGTAAATTTTCGAAGCGTGATGTTCAATTGGCAGGTGGGTTGCTGTTTTTGGAGAAGCTTGTGCATTGTCATTGTCGAGTTTTTTCTGTGTATAGCGTTGCTGGTCCATGGCACTCTCGAATCGCATCCAGAATTCGACCAACGTCCCCGATTTTTGTTCGAATCTTTTGAAGAAACTGTTCTCACTCTCCGACCTTTGCGTTGTTTGCATTAAGCCGCCCATCTTCAAATCCCTGCAATGTGCCATCACCCACTGTCCCCTGATGGAGTATGTAGTTGAAAACCACTCGTCATCGCCCCCATGGAACTCCTCCATTATGGCACACCATTCCGCGTCGAACTCGTCTCCATCAATCTCCACATCCCATACTATAGCATTTAATCTCTTCAAAAAATCCTGGTAGTCACTCCGGGCTGCACCGTATTTGGCAGGAACCTTGTTCAAGATATGCCACATACAGAAACGGTGTAGCGCCATCTTAAACATTTTCTTCACCGCTGGTATAATGCCCGGATCTTGGTCGGTAATTATATACTCCGGCTCCTTACCTCCCATTGCAGTCAGAAATCTCTCAAACACCCAGACGAACGATTCATAATCCTCGTGCGCTATCAAAGCGCCACCAAAGGTTACCGATCGTTTGTGATGATCAACGCCCGTGAATGGCGTGAATATCATCTTATATTTGTTCGTCCCGTACGTTGGGTCGAACGAAACTGCATCCCCAAATAACTGGTACACTACAAAAAAAAGTTTCACAGGCGACCGCCATAATCGGTCGCAAAAGGGCAAAAAACGGTCGCAAAACTTAAATCTGCGACCGATTTTAGAACATTGCGACCGTTCGTCAATGGACGCAAATCATGGACGCAAATTTCTAGTTTGCGACTGAAAACGGTCGCAAATCTCCGACCGTTGTTTCGGTCGCAAATATTTCAATTTAGCGACCGAATATTGCGACCGTTTGGGCCCGCCAAAAAATTCCCGCCATACAGAATAATCGGTCGCAAAAATATATAAAATGGTCGCAGGGGAGTGGGCGCATATATCTGTAATCGGTCGCAAAAATATATAAATCGGTCGCAGAAAAATGGTCGCAAATATATATAAATCGGTCGCAGATACCTGAAATCGGTCGCAAATATTACTGGAAAAAGAATTGTTTGTTTGCTTTTTTTCGTGTCAATCCATATTGAATGGATTTTATTCATTCAGATTTACATCCTGCAAAAAATAGTTTACGGTTCCATTTCCAAACCTCAAACGTCACAAACTCCCCACCAATTAGAGAAAACGTTGATTTGATAACTAAATTAAATCCAGCATCTTACAGAATCACGATAAAAATTGAAGTAACATAGTCTTACAAGTTACTAAAGAAAACAAAGAGTCAAAGATCAACAATATCATCAACCTAAGTTGCGGTGAAGGACCCGGTCGCCCCGTCATCTCCAAAGTCACTAAAGTCTCGTTGTGGACCAAATTGATTACGATTACAATTGGCGAACATGCTAATGAATTTATCCTCAAACTCTTTCCTCATCTCTTCTTGGAACCGACGGTATGCCTCTTCTTGCGCTCCATGTCTTGCAACATTCTCCGCTTGAAGTTTCTTGTTTTGTTCTTCAAGTTGCTTGTTTTGCTCTTCAAGTTTCTTGTTTTGCTCTTCAAGTACACTAACTATCCCCGGAGCGTATGATGCAACAGACGAAACATCCGAGGAGGATGAAGCTTTTTGAAAGTAATGATCAGCTACCTCACCCAATCCATAAACTTTTCCCTTCTTACGGCCACCAACTACTTCCAAAAATAGCTGATTTTCATCAAACTTCGTTTTAGAAGCTTCCAATTGATTTTTCTTTGTTGTGTATTCGTCCGGAAAGAAACCAAATTTATTATTTAGCCAAGTAGACAAAACATAATTTGCATATATAACAAATATCCACCCAATCTTTGAACAAGATAACTCAACTCAATCTTTCGGCAAAACAATTCAACCCAAGTCAAATTATCAATCTTTGAAGAAGATAACTCAAACCCCCCAAATCAATCAATCAATCAAACAACGATAATTAGTACGAAAATAAGGAAACCCGAGGGCGAAGCAATTATTCCATGAATATTGTGAGGTTGAAGATGTCATCTCCATTCCCCGAAATCATTGATCCTCCCTCGCCAATTGCAAAACTCATAAAAATTAATAAAGCTCGGGAGTGGTAGTAATAAAGATTAATAAAGGTGTGGAGTCCATAGAGTAGTACGAGTAACTTACACTAATTCAAAATGTATTATGCTTTGATATTTGATGCACCCTTTTACTAGCTAGTTTACTAGTTAATGAAACACTTACACAATTAAAGCTTACACACCACAAAAGCACAATAAACACTTGCATAACAAAATGAAATTGAACAAATTAAACAAGGGAAAGCAAATCATAACACAAATGGCTTTAAACATGTGACAAAAAATCAACAAAAATCGATACTTACATAGCATTTTTTAGCCTTCTTTGTGGTTAATTTTCCACAACGACTATGTGCTTCGTGGAAGACTTCTACCGCCGTTGGGACCTTCTTGTTGGCCTTAAACTAATCAATAATTGTAAATAAGGGAAAAAAATTATGAGTTCCAACAAATTTGGGATCTCTTTAGTTGGCTTTAAAATAATCAACATATTGGTTAAATAATGATTTACCATTCTTGTCGCTTTCTCTACTGCAGAAATGGAGCCCATGTTATGAGTTCCAACAATTTTCCCATCCTCTGAGTTGCCCCTCTTATTTGCCCTGTTAATATTTGATTTTTTGATCCACTTTTCATCTTTGCTTCTTTCGAGAAGTCGAGCCCACAAATCTTCTCTCATCCATTTTGGACAGTCCATCCCTAGTTTCCCTCTAGTAGTCTGGCGATTAATCATGTCCTTTAAACGGTATCGACATCTTTCATATAACTTCTTTCTCAACTCTTCTTCATCAGCCGGATTATATGTAAACTCGTCCTTCAGAAGAAACTAAAGAATAAAATTTGTTAGTTAATTAAGCATTACAAATTTAAAAAAAGAAACTTAAGAAAGATTGCTCATAAAGAGAAATAGACATTATTTAGCACGTCTTTCATCTATAAGCTAATCTATATATAATAGCAATATTCAAATACCTTGAAATTGTTAAACCAAATTTTCCTAACATCATTTGGCACCTCCTTCCAACAACAGTATAAGTCCTCATACATAGACTTGATAGCAGGTGTCACCTTCTTTGCAACTTGAACATTATGGAACCTGTATGTGAAAAGAAAAATATTAAACGCCACGATAAATGAATAACAATAGGTGAATAACAATCAATATTCCACTTAAAATTGATATTCTAATTAACTTGGAATGCAAATACTTAAGAAGTTAAAATCAAAAGTTAGGTATCAGACGCCTCCTGGAGATAAGTGAAGTATTTTGTCCCTCGTGGTAGTTTGGTCATCATCTTCTTCTTTTTCTTGCACTTCCTCTTCCTCTTCCTCTTCCTCTTCTACCTCCCTAGACATTACCACCTCATCTTCTTCTTGAACTTGCGAGTGAGACGATGAGGATGGTGTACGACTCTTTCCACTTGAACTTCCTTTTCTTCTTAGATTCAATGGTGCCATTGGTACAACAAACTACAACAATCTAATTGGTTAGACATAAATAAATAAAATTAACGAACAAAATATCCAAACAATTTTTTTAAAGTTACTTATTATTATATAATACGATACATTAAATTAGCCTAAATAAGTTTCTTTATCACTAGCAAATATTAATAATCTTCTCCCGAATCATCCAAATCTTCATCTTTGTCGTCATCCTTATCTTCATCTTTATCTTCACTAAATTCATCCTCGTCATCAGTATCTTCAACTTCTATTCCCTCTACTCTCACTTCGACTTCATCTTCGTCATCTTGCTCTTGCTCTTCCTCCCATTCATTTGCATTCACACTAACCTCTATTTGTTCATCTTCCTCCAACTCCTCATCTTCCACATCCACGTCATCCTCTTTATCGTCAACCAGTGACAAAACAGGATGATCGACAACGACTTCTTCTTGGAAAACAATTGTCTGAATGGGGGCATCAATGTGGGATCTTGCCTTAGTCTTAAACACGGCACGCCACTGATTTCTATCATTTTTTGTGCTTGGGTATGGAGCAAAATAAACTTGTTGCAGTTGATAAGCCAACACAAAGGGATCATACGTAAGATATCTCCTAGTGTAGTTAACTTCAACAAGTTTATATTGTGCATGAACATTCATACCTCTTGAAGAATTGTCCATCCAATCACATTTGAATAGGATGGCTGTATAACAACTTTTATCCCCACAGTAGGTTAACTCGATAATTTCATCTAGAATGCCATAAAACTCATTTCCTTCAATGGAACTTATACCTACACCATAATTCATAGAAGCTTTTGATTTTCCATAATCGAAGGTGTGAAAGTTATAGCCATTGATCGAATAACGTTTCCAACATTTTACTTCTCTGGAAGGACCCATTGCTAAAGCTTGCAACAAATCATCATTACTCCCCGCCATTACCTATTAAAAGATATACTACGTATTACTTAATTTAGTTAATGTCGAAATAATTTTAGCTTAGTTTACATGACCAATTTTGCAAATAACTTACTTGCTCTTTAAACCATTTAGGAAATTGTTCTTCAAATTCCCTCCAAATACCATCCGGACAGAATTGAGGATGTTGTTGATTGATAAATTTCTCAAATTCCCTAAACATAAAAGTTTTCTTCCCTTAGAATTTAATAACTTAAAAAGGAGAAATTATCCATTAATGTTAGGCTAATAAGAAATTAAGGAGTACTTACAATTCATGTTCTCTTAGAATTTTGCAATTTGATAATACGTATATATGTGCACGTTGATATTCTTTCTCATCCAAGTATCTCTTGCGACATTTTCCAGAAGTACTTCCCAAATGATCTTGGAAAACTTCAGGTAAATTTGAGTCGTCATTGTCCTTATCCAGACTAAGATCTAAATCATTTGCTTTTGTGTCTACATGATCTTCAAAGTAAAGAGAACAAAAATTTGAGATCTCTTCAGTTAAGTAAGCATTGCATATGGAACCTTCTACCCGAGCTTTGTTCTTTATTTTTTTTCTTCAAGTGGTTTAGAAACCTACAAGAACTTTAATGTTAATAAATATTGTAATTCATCTATGATTTAGTAGCAAAAAAAGGAAATCATACTATTTACCTCTCAAATGGATACATCCATCTATATTGAACAGGTCCACCAACTTTAGCCTCATAAGGAAGGTGAACCGGTAAACGTTCCATAGAGTTGAAAAAAGAAGGAGGAAAGATCTTCTCCAACTTACAAATGATCTCGGCAATGTTATTTTTGAGACGAATCATGTCTTCGAGTTTAATTGTTGAGGCACATAAATCTCGGAAAAATTGACTTATCTCTGTTATTGCATTCCATATGTTCACAGGGAGAAAACTCTTTAATGCAACAGGTAAGAGTCTTTCCATAAACACATGATAATCATGACTCTTCAATCCATGTAATCTCAAACCGTCTAAATCCACACATCTACTCAAATCAGAGGCATACCATCTGGAAATTTCAAATTCGATATCCATTCATACAAGACCTTTTTTTAAGCTTTATCAAGAGTGTAAGGAGCTTTAGGAATCTCCCCAGATTTCCTAATATATAAACTAGGTCGTTGACAAAATTTACGTAAATCCTTTCTTGATTTTGGCCCGTCAACCGTTTTGTCTTTCACGTCCATTACTGTGTAAATCAATTGTTCGAAAAAATTCTTCTCAATGTTTTTCCGAATGAGTAGTGTTTTCCAGTACGGAAGCTCCCACAATATACTCTGCTTGAACCAACCAGTCTCCAATCTTTTCAGTCTTTTAAACTCTTCACTCGTACCGTTGACCACTGTTGGAAAATGTTTTACTTGTTCCCACAACTCATTACCCGACAACCTCGGCGGAGAGGTGTCAAACACAACTCTATCTTTCAAGAATGTAGTCTTCATTCCACGAAATACGTGATCCATAGGTAAGAATTGTCTGTGACAATCAAACCAACATATTTTGTTTCCATGTGGAAGATGAAATGATTTTTTGGAGTTCATGCAATATGGACATGCAAAATAACCAGCAGTGGACCATCCAGATACCATGGCATAAGCGGGAAAATCGTTAATGGTCCACATAAGTGAAGCTCTCATTTGAAAGTTTTGTTTTTTTGACACATCATAGGTGAGGACACCAACTTCCCATAACATTTTTAACTCATCGACTAATGGTTGTAAGTAGACATCCAAATGCCCTTTTGGATTTTTAGGACCGGGAACAATTAAGGTAAGAAACATAAAAGGTCTCTTCAAACAAAGCCAAGGTGGTAAGTTGTACGGGGTGAGTATTACTGGCCAACAAGAGTATGATCTCCCAAACTGCCCAAATGGTGAGAAACCATCGCTGCAAAGGCCAAGTCGAACATTACGAGACTCTTCGGCAAACTCAGGATAACTAGTATCAAAATGTTTCCAAGCCTCTCCATCACTTGGATGCGCCATTGTGCCGGGAACGCGCTTGTTCTCTGAATGCCATCTCATATGCCCCGCAATTTTCTTTGTAGCATAAAGTCTTTACAGCCTTGGTGCAATTGGGAAATAAGTTAGCACTTTCTTAGGCACTTGTTTCCCCGTTGAAGTCAACTTGTATCTATCTTCGTTACACTTCTTACACTTATCCAAGGCATGATCAAGTTTCCAGAAAAGCATACATCCACTAGGACATGAATGAATCTTTTGGTGGGGAAGTTCTAGACCTTTAAGCACTTTCTTAGTGGTATAGAAACTTCGAGTCATGATATTATTCTCTGGAAGAGCTTCCCATAGTAAAGAAGAAACCCCATCCGCACCTCTATGTGTTATGTTGTTCTCACATTTCAAATTTACTATCCTCAACACTGCCTTCAATAGGGAGAAAGTAGTTCCCTCATACAAAGGCTTAGTAGCTGTGTCTAACATGTCAAAAAAAAACTTTTGCTTGAGGATTTGGAATTTCTTCAGTTTCTTCTAAAGGGGGTTCCTCCAAGATGTCTAATACACTATGTCCTAAAGCATCTAGGACCATTTCCCTATAAGTGTTGGGCGTATCTGTTTCCTCTTGTTCAACCGCATATTCCTCACCATGACAAACCCAATCATAGTACTCCTCTGTAAACCCTTTTCTAAAGAGATGGTCTCTCACCTCAAACTCGTTCTGAAACTTAGTATTCTTGCAACTTTGACAGGGACACTTAAGTTTTCTCCCTATTTGATACTCCCGTTGTTCTTTTGCATGTTCCACGAAATTCTCCACACCATTAACATAGTCCAACCTAAGTTTCTTATTAGCATCCACCCTTTCTTACATCCATTTTCGTTCCAATCGCTTCATTTTAAATCTACATAACATATATATATATATAACACTTTAAAATGAATATATATAGAAAAAGGAGTATTTAATAAAAACTTATCACTCTAACATCACGTGTAGTTGTTAGATAAGAAGAAGAAGAAGAAGAAAGGGGAATGAATGAATGAATGAATAAATAAATTAATTAGTAAATTAAAGAAAGGGGTTGGCTGAGTTACTTAATTACTCCTCAGTCGTCATCACCAAACATGAAACATGAAACATGAAACATGAAACATGAGATGGAACAGAGTGAGGGAGGGAACTGGGAATGAAGAAACCCATAATATTCCTTCCTTAATTGGTGAATCTGAGAAAGCAAGCAGAGACTAAATTTGGCTAACATCGAATTTGTTAGGAGGGCTATTACTATGGAAACCCTAGAAGGTGGTGGCAAATGTGGAGGTGGTGAGATAGACACATCTGCGCCATTTGAGTCAGTTAAAGAAGCTGTTACTAAGTCCTCTCCTCCTCCTTCTCAACTGCTACTGGTAATATACTCTACTTTGTTTTTTCTAATTCCAGCCCAGTCCACTACAGTTGCTACGGAGTACTAGATTATGGCATTTCTTATCTCATTTAGTACTCCCAACTTTAATTGCAACAATCTAATCAATTTGGTATACTACAAGCATTTGGATTTTATGTTACATCACTTATTTCACCTCTTTTCATTTCTTCTGCTTCACACGGCGGGTCAGGTCGGTTACAAGGGAGACTAGACTAGTATTCCCTCCATTCTCTTGAATTAGTCTCACTTCTCTTCTTTTGTTCGTGAGGAGAAAAGAGAAAAGTGGACCAATGAGACTAATAAAAAAAAAGTCTTTATTTTTTAATTAAAGTTGGGCACCAAACCTAAAGATTGTACGCTTAACATAATAGAGTATACAAATATAAAGATTAACATAATAGAGTATACAAATATAAAGAGACTAATAAAAAAAGTCTTTATTTTTTAATTAAAGTTGGGTACCAAACCTAAAGATTGTACGCTTAACATAATAGAGTATACAAATATAATGATTTTTCCTATATCTAAAGTACACGGTCGATAAATAGTACGAAGTAAAAATAAAATAATGATTTTTTAATTTTAAATCTTAAATGAAATATTCTATAAGATAAATATATTATAAATACCGTGCATTGCACGGGGTCTATACTAGTAATAGAGTATACAAATATAAAGATTGTACGCTTGTTATAAAAACAGGTACAAAACAAACAAACGTACAAAACAAAGTTGTCATTTAAGGGTACGAATATGACATAAAGTGGTACTGAAGAGTGGTCTCTCAGCAAAGTTATTGAGAGACCGTCTCTCCCAAGATTTTGTGTTATTTGTTTCTATCAATTGAATATTACGAGTACTGTATTTGACACGTCATAGATTTAAAACAGATATTTGCGTCACAAACCGGAATATGTCTTTTGATTAAACCAACCCATAGCGGCACAACGCCATACTGGTACGATGATGTAAGTGGATCATCTTTCGACTGCCTTGCAAAAGTTGTTGCATCAAAGATAGTAGCTAGCTCACATGACAAAATTGTCGACAAAGGGTGAAAAATCTAAACCGAAAAAACTACAGCTTTAGTAAATTGTCCCTGTATTCTACTTATAACTTATACGGAGTACAAAACAAATACTCCGTCGAATATAAGAGCCATTGGCCAAAACTCCAAAAGGTCTAACTAACTAGCAAGCTAATCTACATTCTGTGTATCTATATCTGATTACTCATTACCAAAACTGGCTGCACAAACCGTTGAGACAAGTAGAAAACTTTGTTCTAATAAAACTGCGGGATCCAAGAAAGTAAGGGATATAAAGCTTATCAAAGTTTCATCCTTCGAGTTCAGCGAATAGAACAGGCCAGTTGCTTTTCTCCAATCAAAATCAGTGCACAATCTCTAAAAATTTCAAACCGACTCGAAATACATACATTGGTTACATTTCATCTATTCAACAACTCAACAAGTTTAGTAGTGACAACAACAGTTCTGATGAACTACAAATAGCAGCATATATTTCCTTCATCAAACCCTAAATCAAAAAATTGATCTTTTTTCAAAAATTCCTTCACATTATTACCAACCCACATCCATCCCTAAAATGAAATACACATAAAAAAGCAATAATCAATCAATCAATTAAATACCGGTGCATATGTCGACAAATACCGGCGAAGGAGACGACGTCGATAAAAACCGGCGCAAGAGACGACGTCGACAAATACCGGCGCAAGGGGAGAAATACCGTCGACAAATACCGACGACATCGAGGAGAAGTAACGCCGGCTCAGGGGGAGAGTGACGACGCAGGGGGATCGACGGAGAGCATTTTTTAATTTGGGGGGTTTTTAATTTTTTGGTTTTTCATTTAAGGGTTTAATGGTTTGGATATGACATATGAGGGTTGCGTTATTTTGGAAAATGGTCGCATCTGTTGTTATTTGTGAAGGATTTGCGACCGATTTCTATTTGGTCGCAAATTTGGTCGCAAATTTACAGTTGCGACCATAAAATTGGTCGCAAATTATCAAAAATGGTCGCTGTTTTTTCGCGCCTATTGCTCAGAGTAGTTCGTGTCTCCTTGCAACCAAATTTCAGTCGCTATTTTGAATAACGGTCGCAAATTTTATTTGTGCGACCGATAATAAATCGGTCGCAAATATTCGGTCGCCTGTGAAACAGTTTCTTGTAGTGGTAGTTACGCCGCGCCTCACCGTCAGCCCAGAAAACCTTGCTCACACTCCCATCTTCATCCAGGTCGTAGTCAAAATAGAAACCCTTCCTATTCTTAGCCATGTCTTTGAATCGATCGATGAATAGCTGACAGTCCCTCTCATGTAGGAAGCACTTTATATCTCTCCCCCAGTTTTTGAAGTCAACCAAGCTCGCACCCACATTTGCGAATCCCTCTACCTGCTCCTTGCACAAGTTGTATGTCCGCGTTGCGCCGATCTTCAGCTGTAAATAAGAATCAAGCGTTGCAGCAATATGACGTTAATACACCAGTTGTATTACTCTTGTACTTAAGCTGTGTTACTCTATAGACTCACTGGTGTTACTCTATCAAATTTTACACCAGCTTATGCACATAATGATCTAATCCAGGTGTTACTCTTATGCTTACGTACTGTTACTGTATAGAATCACTGGTGTTACTTTAGCAAAAGTAACTAGATTATGCACACATTGGTCTAATCAAGCTGTTACGACCTACTCACATGTCATTCTATAAAAAAATTTGTGTTACTCCATACCCGTGAATTATTCAAGATCATTTGCTTGTGGTACTTTGTTAGGTTCCTCGAGAGCTTTTGGAATTCTCTGTCTTTCGGTGAGATTAGTTCGTGGTTGTGGCCGATGTGGAACCTATCAATCTTGAGAATGCCTCCTTTATTGAACAGCCTAATCCTTGCCTTGCAACCGCAGCGACGGACTTTCGTCTTCTTTTTAATCGCGTCCACAACAACTACTTCCCCATCTACACCGTTAACAACTTTCACAGCTGCAGGTGTATTGTTGACAGCCTTAACAGAGTTCGTATAACCCTGTCTGTTGCAGACTAGGAGCTTCGACTTTATCTCACCACCGTGCCATCGCTTCGTGGTGTACTTCCTCACATCAAAACCGCAAGCCAGCGCGTAGATTTTGTAAAATTCCACTGCCTCATCAATTGTCCCGAATACCTGCTCCATGTATGGAGTGAAAACCTCACCCACATCTCTGCACCATTCCTGTGCATTCGGCTCTTTACCAATGCTTCCTGCCAAAAAGTAAGAAAAGTAACGCCAATGGGAATAAGTGTTACTGTAACTCATAAGTTGCGTTACTTTAAATATAAGAGGATGTTACTCCAACGACAGCGCTAAAAATCATTTTTTAGTGTTACATTTTTGTGTTACTTTAATTACAATTAGGTATTACTTTAATTCATTACTTGTGTTACTTCAATGCCGTGTGTGCTTCAACATGAAGCAAAACAATAATATCGGTGAAACAATAATATCAATGAACCATAATATTAATCCATGATTAATCAAACGAATTAAATTTCACCTTTTCCAGTGTTGTCTTGTGCGTTCGCATCTGTGGCGCAGGTACCTGCACAGAATCAAACAGCGTTACATCAATGCAAATACTGTGTTACTATAATTGATAAGTGGTGTTACCCTAACGTGTACAATACGTTACCCCAGCATATCATCAAAACCCTATTCCTTAACGTTTCATTTGTGTTACTGTAATTACAATTAAGTGTTACTTTAATTCAGAAGGCATGTTACTTCAGCGACGAATCTGCGTTATTTGATATCAAAAAAATGTGTGTCAATGGATATCAGGGAAAATCTTGAAAAAAAACATAGAGACCTGTAATCTATGGAGATCGAGATGTCAAAATACCATTGATACGAAACTATGAATCAAAACGCAATGACATCAAAAAGACGCAAATTGATACGAAATATCATTGAAAGAACTATAAACATGAAGATCGACGTAAAAAAAACGCAATTTGACGCGATAAAACATTGATATGAAAACGGAGATTGAAAGCAATATTACTATTGAAATCCGTGAAGAAAAAACGAATAAAAACGTGAATGAATCACAGAAACTCACCATTGTTATAATCGATTAGTTGCTTATCAACCGTTGAAGACGATGATGCGGTCATTGAATTCATTGTAGCAGATTTTCGAGATCAAAAGCGATGAATTAGCGTGAATGAAGAAAGGGTTTTTCTGGTTTTTAGGTGTGAATGAACGTGGAATTGAAATGAACGTGAATGAAAATGAACGTGAATGATAGGAAGTTATTTGTTTCCTAAATTCTTGTGAGTTATTTTAGGAACGTAAATCTCCCTTCTTTTTTTTTCTTTTTTTTAAATTGGATGCATCTTGTCCATCCATCCTCATCCCATCCAATGGATGGGATGAGGACTTAGGGACTCACAAAGAGTAAGGGACTCATTTGAGCTTTACTCTCTCTCTCTCTCTCTCTCTCTCTATATATATATATATATATATATATATATATACATATACATATACATATATATATAATTTGACCTACTCATGAATTTGGCTTCACATGTCACTTTATCATTGAACCTTTTTCCCCTTTGTGCCAAAAGCAAAGGCAAACAATTCATCGGGACGGAAGGAGTATATACTCACTCGATACCACTAAGATTTTTTCACTTATTCAAATGTGAGGATTATAATTATCATATAGAATGATTATTTTGGTAGGACAGACTACAAAATACGGAATATACTATTAAAATCCATATAAAAAAAGTTTCACAAATTACATAATATAAGTCTTACACCTGAGACAGTCCATTTTTAATTTATTTTTAATTTTCTAATGAAAAACTGAATAGCTTTTTTACACAAAGAGAACGTATCACGACGTGCTAACCGTTAAAAAAAGTGCATTATTATACAATTTTTGATAAATATTTATGTATTTTATGGTATGTTAAAGAGGGAAGTGGGTATCTCGAGATGTGAGATGATATAAACCGAGTATATAAAAAATACTATAAACAATATTTTCATTAATTACACGTTATTTAATACTCCGTACATTTCAAGACATTACTCAAATATTTTGATTAGTTTTGCGATTTAAAAAATATTTTCCTATTTCTAAATTATACAGTCGATAAATAGTAAAAATAAAATAATAAATTTTTTATTTTAAATCTTAAATGAAATATTCTATAAGATAAATATATTATAAATACCGTGCATTACACGGGGTCTATACTAGTAATTAGATTATTAGTATAACTCTAATTACCATAACCCGACAACACAGCTGGGTCCGTATTACTACTGACCCGATATATTTAATATATCGATATATATTAATAATATCTCGTACACATTGTGTGTGACCCAATGGGCCCACTTAAGACTACCAGACACGTAACCTATTTACATGTCAACCCGACATCGACCTCTAGCAAGGCATATCGGATACATAGACTTAAGCGGGTTAATCGGTAGGACAGTGGAAATAACTCCTTCAGTCTCCCACTTGTACATGTCCTCCCGAGAACGACGTTACGTCTCTTTGCTACTATTGTCTCCAATTGAGAATGAGGTAAGAAGAAGTGTCATCCTCACATATATCAATCTTTTACTCGAATCTTTGAGTTGACTTGTTAAAATAGCAGATGTATGACATTCATCCCATCTGAGCGCAGCCACGTATTTGCACAAGTCACACTCTTCGAGTGGCCAAGAAACAATAAATTCCCTTCAATAAAGGAAGAGCAAATCCCCTCTTGTCTAACCACATCCTATCACATGATCCATGCATGCCCAATAACCATCCATAGCCCCCTTTCACAGCTGACGCGAAGTAGTATCAAAGCATACACATCACATGTACAGAATAGTCAAAGACTCAGGTCTAAAGACCGTACAAGTTCATAACTTGCAAAGAACTTTACCGACACTTAGCGAAATTTTAGTAAAATCCTTTTTAGTGGGTCTGTCTAATGTATGTTCCCAACATTCACCTGTGTGCCTGGTTTAGTATCTCAATACCTATGACTCAAGAAACTTAGTAATCAACCAACTCACACACTAGTCATTTAAAGGTATTGAAATGTCCCAACACAATACCCTGACTAGAGACAAAATAATTACATCATCCAAATAGAGTTCCAAGACTAAGTCACGTACTTAATGATCTATTTCATCAATGTAAATTATTTAGGGACAAAACTCGGTTACATTAACCAAATGACAATATGTCATACATATATCAATTATCGAAATAACTCCCACTAAACCAAACACCTCTAAGAGTACTAAGACCACTCGCCCATGCGTCTTATACCGATCATAACCAATATGATCTTTATGTAGAGGAGGTTTCGGGACATACAACATTTGTATCGGTTATTTACAAGCATATGATCAATCTACCTTCTCTCAATTAAAGTAAATTGTTAGTTTCATAAGCAACAAATTGCTTCATAAACTTTAAAGTTGAGTGTGTGCTTAATTCTTAAACAAACGTCTATTTTCTTCAAAAGCAATAGAACACTAACTTTAGTTATAATACTAGTCACAAAGTTGTCCTTTGGAACCGTTCCAACACACAACTTCTCATCCAAAACAAAATATATTGAGATTACAATCTCATGTCATCTTTGTCCATTTGGAAATATGAATCGTTGTAACTTGTTTACAATAATTCGTTTATCACATCATGTGCATCTCTTAAATAATTCCCCTTTTTGCTTCTTAAGCGCAAAGAAACAATTCTTAAATAGCATTCTATTGACACTCACCAGATTAGTATCTACTCGTCACACGAGCACATAATAAACACATTTCTTGCAAAGTCTCGTAGACTAAAGCAATCAAATGTCATCTAGTTAGAGAAGTATGTCGCTTACATACCAAATCATAACGATAAATGCACTCCCACTAGCCTCTTGTACACACTTTGTCTCTCTTCGTCTCAATGGAAAACAAACATATTTGAATTACCACATTGAGAACGAAGATACTTGCTCCAATCAAATTGGATCATTCACATTTGTTTAGCTTTTTTAATAATATGAAATTCATACGATGAATCGCACACACATCATATTTCATCACTTTCAAGAAATGTATTTCACATATATATGTCCAAAAGTCATCATAATGAGTGATGACATTCAAAATGCTAAATCAATCTTAATAGACTTAAGCATAATGTTGTAAGAAGGTTTTTCCATAGTCATTACTATGAGATCAATCCTTAACTACCAACTATGCTTCATAGATACTCTTATATCAATCTACATCGTCTTTATATTGAAGACTTTTCTTCACTATAAGACCCATTTAACCATAGTCTATATTTGGTAGTTATGGTATATAGAATCTATTAGATTTTATGTGACTTTTGGAGTCTTTGCCCATTATTGTTTCATCATAGGTCAAACCTATGTAGGGTAATATTTTACAGGCATCAATATTCTCTTCAAAAATTTTAGAGAATTACTGTTAATCCTGAACAATTCAAGGTCGATTCTACTCCCACTGTTTTTATTAGAAATCACATTTCTTTAAAAGAAACGTATCACTCCATGCAACAAAACAGTTTTGTTCTTTGGATGGTTTGTAGAATTAACATAATACCCCTAATAAAACACATGTTATAATTGAGTCTAAGTTCTAGAAAACAATTTTCTCTGAACTTTAAGACTTGATAATTAAGAAAAGACAATTTTAGAACATTTTCAATCCATATCTCATATGGTATCTATTCTCCGACTTACATGGACAATCTCATCAATATTTGTACAAAGACTTTTATAGTGCATAACTTTCTGAAGAGTCAATAAAATCTGCAAATAACTCATCATAGACCAAATCATATCAAATATGGTTCGATGTAGTTTGAAACACTTTTCACTACTTCTAAGATGATCACAATCTTTTAGTTCAATTCCTCTCTGTTTCAATCAAATCGAACAACTCGTACCAACTTATCAAGTTGATCTTGTACTTTCATCTGAATTTCCTTGAACAATTCAAAGCATTCAGTTTCAAATTTCATCAAATGAACAAAACCATACATTTTACCCATTTTTGCAACATCACTAGTTAAACTCACATGTATCTATATATGTGTGATCCAACAAGTCTAAGTATCCTCCCACTATAATTAATAGGAGTCACTTCTAATGTCATTTATCCATCTAGACAAGATCCATTTACCTCAGTTGATCCTTATCAATAAAGTTTATAATTTCATCATTATGAAACTTATTCTAATGTTTCTTGTATCATGGATTAAGGACAATGCCATAATAGGTAAAACTCGTGTCGAGGGACGAAACCTTTTGATTGTTATGTTACAAATAAAAACATTCACTACTAGGAATGTAAAGTCCAACAATCATGTTAGCCTTATTGTACCTCATAATCTTGCAAGGTATAGAGCAACAATTGTTCTACTTTTATTAAAACTTTTCATTCTCATACATGAAACAGAATCAATATTCTTGCTTATGACTAGTACAAGAATAACAGTTACTCAATTCCAGTATAAAGCTTTATGGTAAAATTAAGTGATATTCCTTTTATAAATGAAACAACAACATTTGTCCATTTCATCATAAAACACTTCACTTATATACCCTTATTCTACCCTCTTTGAGCCATCACATTCACAATGTAATAGTTGCATTTGGTATCTTATACCAAATCAGTAGAATGAACGTAACAATTACTCTAGTAACATACACACCAGAAGTCATACTTCAATAATTGATTTGCAGATTTTCTAGACACTTCTAGAAAGCTATCTATCAATGTCATATATTTGTCATTACATTAATGATAAATAATTTCGTACCTAATCTAAACTTGGGAACAAGTTTGGGTATGACAATAATTATCCTTCTGATAAGTCGGTATTTTACCTATTTTTGTCCCGCATTTGTACTCTTATTTAGTCGATTTTACCACTCAACTTGCTATTATTTAGTCGTTTTGGGTTTAATTAGTTTATTAGTCGTGTCTCGCGTATATATGTTCGTTTTATTATATTTCTCGGGATTTTGGAACTGCGTGTCCATGTTTCTATTTGTAGGTACCGGGAAGGACCGAGTTGGATAGAATCGAGGCAAGTCAAGACGGGTCTAAACTAAAAGAGAAGAAAAGCCGGGTTATTAAATTGGGCTTTATCTCTAAAAATGGGAGCAGCCCACCAAAAAGAAACAAGAAAAAGAAGGGCAGTAGGATTAGAACAGAGATAGTGAGAGTAGAGAGTAGACAGGAGCAGGAGGGAGAATGGCGTAGGAGACGCAGCAGGCAGCACGCAGCCTAGTTTTTCCCTTCTTCCCTTTTTTAGTTTTAATTAATTCCTTTAATTAGTTTAATCATCTAATCTTTTCTTAATCATTCTACATTTCCTTATTCTCAATATAATTTCATCTCTTTTTTGTTTGATTCGATTTTATCCTATTTCATGTTTAGATTGTTAATCACTTAAAGTTTATGTCTTTATAGTTTATTGTGTTTAGTAATATGACTCTAAGTGTGTGTTTTATATTTATGTTGACTAATTAGTTTGTTTTATGTTAGATTAGTTTTATTTTATTTCATTAGTCAAAGTTATTGTCTTTACTATTTCATTACGCTTATTTTTATGTTTAGAATAATTATTGGTTTTTGTATTAGTGTAATATTTATGTGTAGTGAGTGGTTTTCCCACTAGGGGTCGATGAATCTCCGATTTGTTTGAATTGCGCGATTGTATGCCTTGTATCAGTTTATTTGGGTAATTGGATGAGGACGTGTTAGGGATTTATGGATTAACCTTGGTATTTGGAGTTTGGGTCGAATCTTATCCCTTGGTCATCGACGGGAGTCGATTAAGATAGATTGTCGACTTTACCATTTTACCTTGCCTTACTCTACTTAGTTGAACACGGGAGTGGGAATTAAGCGGGGTATCCTTAACACTAGTTTCGATTAGCGTGCTTTTCATTGACTTGGGTTAGTTTGGGGAACATCACGGGAGTGAGTCTTCGGTCTAGACCTTAGGATTCCGTCTTACGAACCCGGGAGGGAGGTAAACGGGGTAAGTAGTCGTTTTACGAACCCGAGAGGGAGGTGACCGACCTAGAATGCGCCTTGTCCTTGTCCGAGAACTCGACTTCCTCGATATTCGACATTCGTTAGCGTGATTTGAATAAGTCGTGGGGGACATCGTCCCTTAGTACTTTTGCTTATTTGATTACATCATTTCATCTCTTTGTGTCTTTAATTTTCTAGTTCTTTATCCTGTTTTAAATTATTAGTTTCTTTATGTATTTATTAGTTAGTCAATCTAGTCTAATCTCACTCTTATCAATCGATTCGCGTAGCTAATTCATAGTCCGAGACCAAACTAGTACTCATTCCCGATCTCTCTGAGGATTCGACCCGACTTGCCCTTGCTATTCTAGTTTAGGTTAGTTGGTTTGTTTGATGGTAGGATTGACGACAAAATCCGGCTATCAAAATGGCGCCGTTGCCGGGGAGATCATTGGATTGATATTAGTTTAGTTTTAGATTTATTAGACTACGCTTGTTACTTGCTACTTGACTTTTGTTGCATGCTTGTGTGTTGCATTGATTCTTATCTTGTGACTTGTTTCTTGATTGTCACCCCTTTTGTGCACACATGACGATGCCTAGCATACGCGATCTTACTAGACCTAACCCTACTCATGTTAATCGACCTATTAATATTGGGGTTGTGGAAGCGGCTTATGCATTTTATGTAGGTCTTATTGAGTTGATTCGACGAGATGTCTTTTGTGGTTTAGAGAGTGATGAACCAATTGACCATTTAGAGACATTTGAGGCAAATTGTTCTCTAGTTAGAATGGAGGGAGTATCGGACCAAGCCACCAAACTCATACTTTTTCCTTTTAGTCTTAAGAGTGAAGCTAGAAAATGGTTATACTCTCACCCTTCTTCTACTTTTTGCACTTGGGATGACTTAGCTCAAGCCTTTTTGAACAAATTCTACCCTCCCTCTAAAACCGCCCAAAGGATTCGTGAAATTTATAATTTCCAACAAGGCGAGTTTGAGACTTTGAGTGAGACTTGGGTTAGATTTAAAGGTTTGTTGGGAGCTTGTCCCCACCATGGTATTTCACCTTGCCAAATCATGCTTATTTTCTTTGATAATTTGCTTCCTTCTCTTAGAAACCTTGTGAATATAGCATCCGGAGGAGCATTTGATGAGTTGAGCGTTGATGAGGCTAGAGCTTTAATTGAGGCCATGACTAGTGCCGATGAGAATCAAAATTATATTTGGGCATTTAAGAAAGGACCACAAGCTAGAGTTGAACTTAATGACTATTCTATGTTTGAGGGTTTTGGTGAAAGTGTGGAATCTTCTTCTCTTGTGGATGTGCCTTATGTTCGATCTCATGTTGATTATCATCATCTTCCCCTTCCCCATGAGAATGTGAATGGTTATGATATGCTTATGGATGATGATGATTTTGTTGATGAGAATGTTGGGGATGTTGAGAACATTGGAGTAGTTGGGGATAAATGGGATGTTGATATTGATTTCTTTGAGGAGCCCATTTTGGAGAAATTTGAGTCTTTATCTTGTATTGAGGATGAATATCTTTCATCCATTGATTATGTAGACTTTGTTTCTCTTACCCCTTTATTTGAGGCCATGTATGTTGATGAGGATTTTGACAATCCTATCTTTGAGGCCGATGTTCCATGCTTGTCATTAGAGGTTGGCTTAGTGAAGTGTCTTAAGGATGGGTTGGACAACAATTACACCATTGATGATTTTAAATGTTTTGATCCACCTCTTGACACTTTTAAGGCTAGTGCCGAGTATATGGGTGAATTTGGGACTTTTGCATTTTTCACCCCTCTTCTTTGTGCCTCTTATGACTTTTGTCTTTGGTCATGTTTGTCTACTAAGATGCCTTATGACCACTTTAATAAGGATTGCTCTACCTCGTTTGACAAGTTAATGAGATCTTTGGTGGGCACTAAGTAGATAACCTTGATTTGTAGGTTTGGCGATCCTTAAAACCGCGCTTCTTGGGAGGCACCCCAAGTTTGTTGTACATATTTATGTTTTTGTTTGTTTGTGTTTTTGTTTGTAGGTATCTCTAGCAAGAAAGAAACCACTATGTAGCAAGATGGCTTAGTGACATGAAATCATTCAAGTGTGGGGAAGAATTATGCTCCAAAGGTATTTTCTCACCCTCCCCTTCTTTCCCTCCCTAGTTTTGAACATTGAGGACAATGTTCGTTTCAAGTGTGGGGAGGTATATTTTGGATTGACGATTTGTGTTGTGCTTGAGGATATTGTGGCTGTTACTTTTGTTGGAGGATACTTTGGTGGACTTTGTTGTAAATATGTGTTTGTTGGGATTGTAGTTTGTGTCGATTGTTTTGTTGTTTTTAGTTTCTTATCTTTGTGATTTGTGTTGTCTTTGTGTTTTTCTTTCGAAAAAAATTGAAAAAATGAAAAATTTCAAAAAGATTTTCGTTTTCTCGGTTCACTTGTTTCCGTTGATAAAGTTATTTTTCTAATTTTCAACTTCTTTAAAGAGTATGGATATTCTATTACTTATTGGTTGTTTATTAGTATTATATATTGATTGTCCTCCTACTATAAGTCGCTCGGGATGTGTCCTTCACTTGTTTCCACCTTCCATCTCCCGTGTTGTGATTTTGGCTTTGTATATTTGTCTAGGTGACTATAACCCAAGTGACGATCTATCATTTTTTCGATCCTATATCCCACAAAAATACTCCACAAAATAAAAGTTGATATTGAGTTTTGCATTCAGCTTCCATCCAAAAAGAGCTCAAGAATCAAATACGAGCAAACAAAGAAACATTCTCAAAAAGAAAAGAATAAGGGGGAGAAGAAAAAAAATAGAAAGAAAAAAAATATATAGAAAAATACAAAGAAAGAAAGAAATGAAAAAGAAAAAAAAAAAAAAAAAAAAAAAGAAAGAAAGACGATTCCTCCCCCGAGTATTTTTGTTTATCCATGTCACTACAACAAAAATCTCTTTTCGCATCGATTATTTCGTGTCTATTGGAAAATCGACATATTTAACCCACGATTGCTCATATAATTGATCCCTTATGCCAACAAATAGAAATCAACGCTAATACACTTCTAGTAATCGACACTAATACATGATTACAATAACATACACTCTTTAACTACTAAACCTAAACATAAAATCTCGTACACAAATCTCGTTTTCCTCGTTTTCCTTTCATCGAAAAAGCTGCAGTTCTTCACCCCCACACCCTACTTCACCACCCTACACACCACCACCTCCACCGTCTTCTACATCACACAGTCGCTTCTTACCGCTACTCACCTCCTGTTCGACCGCCTCACCCATTTATGTGTGTATGTTGGTCTTTTTTTATTGATTAAGGTTATTCGATTCACTGTTTGCTTGTTTGGGCGAAAAATTCGGGAAAGTTGCCGCTGATTAGAAGAAGATACCCTCTTTAGATGGACGCTTGATTGATTCTTTTCTTGATTTTATCAGGAATGTTTGATTTGATTGTTGATTGATAATATTGCAGAATTTTTTAGGGTTTATGTCTTGTGCAAGTAATTCTAAGCTAACATTCAAATAAACAGGAATTTGATCGATAGGAAATACTTCGTATAGATGAAGCATGATATTTTTTTTGCTTTTAGGTTCATGTCATTGACAATTTTCTTCTGTTTGTGTTATTCGAGAAATTACGCTTTGATTTCTAAAGTGTGGTTTCTGCAATTGATCGAGGTATCTCACAATTCGGAACTGTGTACTCTTTCTTGCTGAATTTCTACGCATTGATTTTTCCACACTCATTGTTCATAATCGCATTGAATTTTCATAATCAACTGTTTATGTTGTAATTATCCAATAATTTGTTGTTTATGTGAAGAATTGAATGGTTTAAGTTTTTTATGAATGAAATGTTGATATGATTATGTGATTAGGATTACAGATCACATATATGATTATGATGTTGGTATAGTATCTTCTATATAGTTTCACTTATTCATACGGAGTAATAATGTTGAACTACATTATTCTAACCCGTCTATTTCTCCAAAAATGTATGTAGGTGTTACCAATGTCTTCAGCTCATGTTGCTGGGTTATGGGAAGATGACATAATAGTTAAGTGTGATGGGAAAACTATTGACAGTTATTTGGAGTATGCATTGAATTATCTCATCTTTTGTGAGAAATTTCGATACTTGTGGTTAGAAAATACTCGTATTAATTACTGTAACCTGTGGTTATATGTATAGTTTCCTCTTGTTTGCAGTATTGGTTATCCTACAGTCTTTTGCAGCATTATTAAATGTTTTTGTAGCCCATGAATACGTTACTCGGTGATGGAAGTCGTGGTTATATATGGACTGTGTTTTCAAGTACTTTATTTTGCATATGCTTTTCCCTTTCTTAGAGTTGTTGAAATTTCGCTTTCATGCGTTCCATTAGTTCGTAGTGTAATTTGTAGAGTGATTTAACATTGCATGTATAGAATAAATGGATGTGAATCCTTATCAGTGATAATCACGGTGAACATTGTCGCAGTTGTTGGAAGTAATGAGGAACAAGGTTGATGTTTCCGTGGAGCTGGCAGTGGCGCGGGATGAGTGCCACAACTTTCTGACTTTGAAAATGATGGTCGACGAGGCAACACCCGATGAAATTAACAGGCAAGTCTTGGTTATACATTATACAAGTACTTTTATAGAGGTTTATTGGATGGGCCTGAAAGGAACGGCAGTAATATATTTGTATTCCCCAATCCTTTGTTAGATGGCGATGGTGGATGCATTGATCAAGTTTCAACTCTATCGGTGAAGTTACGCAAGTATATTTAACCAACCGCGCCTTCTTTTTGCCCGCTGGAAAGAAGAAGATGCGATTACATATTTATGAAGGTGTGAAGAGGAGGATAATCATAATCAACAGGTAGAATGGATACGAACGATATCTGGTTGCACCTGTATGAAAATCCTTGAAGCGGATAATTTTGATTTGGATTGCTTCTAGTCTTTTACTGGTATGATTTGATTATTCTCTTAAATTTTTTTTCATTGTGTATTGTTTGTGTTTTGGTTGTAGATTAGTGTCTCAAGTAATTGAAAGTTGGTATTCTTAGTTGCTATTTGAAGTAAGACGCCTTGATATCGGTGATTTAGCTCACATTGTGCGATCATGGTAAGGATTTCAGATTAAGTATGAGTTGTCGTGCGGATTATGTGTGGATTCGAGAAGGTTGTTTTCTTGCTTCACTGTGACAAAATGTCATGATTATGTGTTAGGACCATTATATGGATACTTAAATTCGTGTTTCCTTATATTTGTAAAACGATCATCATTAGACCTTTGATAAGAAGTAGAAGCTCATTCATAAGCTATTCATCAGTCATTGTGCACTAAATTATAGGTTCGTTCATCAATAAGCTCATTCATACACTAATGGGAACACATGTTACAATAAGTAGACTCGTTCAATTTGTTTAAATGTCGTGGTTTTTCGATGGAAATAAAGTGTCACTACACCGGCTACTAGTCTTTTAATTTACTATATGGTCAATAAGGTGAAAGCAAAGAAACGAATGTCAGTAAAAGTTCAAAACTCAACCATAATTCAAATGCGCCAATTCTGATGTGCCTTTCATCTCGTCAACTCAAGCTGCCTTGGCAGTGTGACATCTGTTACAATGTTTGTTCATTTCCAGGAAAAGTTCTATATTACGGTCATAATTGATAATATTCGATACTAGGAAAATCAAGCATGATTGATTGAATGATCAAATGACTATACCATGAAATCATTCCTATGGAGAAAGATTATAACTGATAAAGTTGTCATTTTGTGGAATGATGAAATCGTAGGTGGAGTAGAAAGGAGGAATAGGACATCTTTAGAAGATAATAGGGAATTCGGTGACTGTAAGAGGAGGAAGAGGAGGAGGTGACAGAATCACGAAGGTGCATGTGAGAAACAGTTCACTGACCATGAGATTCTGTGCTCAATTTCTTGCCAATGCAGTAGTCAATGCTGAGAAAAAGAAGGTTCATATTCTTAATTAATTACTACTATTGGTACTACTACTTTTCAATTCATTTGAAAACATGATGTGTATGAGTTTATTGAAGGATTTCTTGGTTCCGGTTGCCTGATTTGTAGGGTTTTACTTTATAAATCAGCATTAGTTACTTTCTGTGAAATATCTATTGCCTGTCTAGGATGTTGAGATTATTATAAAATCCAATTCAACTACATCGAAACGATATATATGATGTTACAGAGTCTATTTTTGCCTCATATGCTAGATATATCCTTTTAGCCGACCTACATCGAAACGCTATATATCAGTTCATGAATATTAAGTCTTTGTTTTAATTGTTATACCTATTGATATATTTTAATCCTATTAATTAAACTTGTTCAAATGCAGGAGGGTTTAACTAGGGACGAAATTGTGAGGAATCAGCTTGAGGGTTTTTTTCGAGGCGCAACTACTTTAACATAATTCAGAGCTTTGCATTGGTAGCCGAAGACGTAGGATTTTTTTTACGTTGTCAAAAGTTTGTTTGCACTTATTTTGTACTTATTTATATTAAATTAATTTAGTCGATGTTGGATATATAAAATTTTGAGAATTTATGAGCAATATAGAAGTACATTTTTTTAACTTGTTCTTTCTTTTTATTTTCACACTGTATTTGAGAGAGAGAGAGATGTGATGATATTTCGTATCAAATGAAATTGGTACCAAACTTACTATTTATATGGTTGCATTTAATAGTACTTATCGTGTCGAATACAATTGCAACAGTTGTCACTAAATGATACTTTATTGTACTTACCGTGTCAAATATAATCGCTACAATTATTATGAGGTAATATCAAATTATATTACCGCATCAATAATAATCGAAATAAAAATCACCATTAAAGCCTTTCTTCATTCGCGTCGATTTTTACAAACAAACCCAGCGAATAGATTATTCGCTACGGAAGGCTACGACAACGCCGCCTACCACCTCGTATACACAATCGATGGGGAAACATTTCGCGTCGAATAGAATCGCCACAAAATACCAAAATAATCGCCGCGAAAAGGTCATTTTGCTGTAGTGTGTCTTCCATTTTGGATCGTTTCGTGTCGCTTGGGTGTTTAGGATGACCCTAACCCTTTGTTTATTCAAGGGGTCGAGACTTGTATGCATTTGTCAATAACTCCATGGGAGACCTCCTTCCACCTTCGTCTCACATCCCGACATAGCATGGACCGAGGCCAAGAAATATGTAATAATAATTTTTGCAACCAATTTAGTAATTTTAACATTCATATTCTATATTTTAGTTGAATTTTAGGATTGTGACTTTTGATTTGGGAAACTTGTGACTCGTTTGTTAATATTTGCTTATTTTCTTTTTTTTATATATATATTTTGTGTTTTTGTTTTCGTCATTTTATTTGTGGGTCGTAGTTTGTCATTTGAGCTTACTCGAGGACGAGTAAGAGTTAAGTGTGGGGAGTTTGATAAGTCGGTATTTTACCTATTTTTGTCCCGCATTTGTACTCTTATTTAGTCGATTTTACCACTCAACTTGTTATTATTTAGTCGTTTTGGGTTTAATTAGTTTATTAGTCGTGTCTCGCGTATTTATGTTCGTTTTATTATATTTCTCGGGATTTTGGTACTGCGTGTCCATGTTTCTATTTGTAGGTACCGGGAAGGACCGAGTTGGCTAGAATCGAGGCAAGTCAAGACGGGTCTAAACTAAAAGAGAAGAAAAGTCGGGTTATTAAATTGGGCTTTATCTCTAAAAATGGGAGCAGCCCACCAAAAAGAAACAAGAAAAAGAAGGGCAGTAGGATTAGAACAGAGATAGTGAGAGTAGAGAGTAGACAGGAGCAGGAGGGAGAATGGCGTAGGAGACGCAGCAGGCAGCACGCAGCCTAGTTTTTCCCTTCTTCCTTTTTTTAGTTTTAATTAATTCCTTTAATTAGTTTAATCATCTAATCTTTTCTTAATCATTCTACATTTCCTTATTCTCAATATAATTTCATCTCTTTTTTGTTTGATTCGATTTTATCTTATTTCATGTTTAGATTGTTAATCACTTAAAGTTTATGTCTTTATAGTTTATTGTGTTTAGTAATATGACTCTAAGTGTGTGTTTTATATTTATGTTGACTAATTAGTTTGTTTTATGTTAGATTAGTTTTATTTTATTTCATTAGTCAAAGTTATTGTTTTTACTATTTCATTACGCTTATTTTTATGTTTAGAATAATTATTGGTTTTTGTATTAGTGTAATATTTATGTGTAGTGAGTAGTTTTTCCACTAGGGGTCGATGAATCCCCGATTTGTTTGAATTGCGCGATTGTATGCCTTGTATCAGTTTATTTGGGTGATTGGATGAGGACGTGTTAGGGATTTATGGATTAACGTTGGTATTTGGAGTTTGGGTCGAATCTTATCCCTTGGTCATCGACGGGAGTCGATTAAGATAGATTGTCGACTATACCCTTTTACCTTGCCTTACTCTACTTAGTTGAACACAGGAGTGGGAATTAAGCGGGGTATCCTTAACACTAGTTTCGATTAGCGTGATTTTCATTGACTTGGGTTAGTTTGGGGAACATCATGGGAGTGAGTCTCCGGTCTAGACCTTAATATTCCGTCTTACGAACCCGGGAGGGAGGTAAACGGGGTAATTAGTCGTTTCACGAACCCGGGAGGGAGGTGACCGACCTAGAATGCGCCTTGTCCTTGTCCGAGAACTCGACTTCCTCGATATTCGACATTCGTTAGCGTGATTTGAATAAGTTGTGGATGACATCGTCCCTTAGTACTTTTTCTTATTTGATTACATCATTTCATCTCTTTGTGTCTTTAATTTTCTAGTTCTTTATCTTGTTTTAGATTATTAGTTTCTTTATGTATTTATTAGTTAGTCAATCTAGTTTAATCTCACTCTTATCAATCGATTCGCATAGCTAATTCATAGTCCGAGACCAAACTAGTACTCATTCCCGATCTCTCTGAGGATTCGACCCGACTTGCCCTTGCTATTCTAGTTTAGGTTAGTTGGTTTGTTTGATGGTAGGATTGACGTCAAAATCCGGCTATCAAAATGGCGCCGTTGCCGGGGAGATCATTGGATTGATATTAGTTTAGTTTTAGATTTATTAGACTACGCTTGTTACTTGCTACTTGACTTTTGTTGCATGCTTGTGTGTTGCATTGATTCTTATCTTGTGACTTGTTTCTTGATTGTCACCCCTTTTGTGCACACATGACGATGCCTAGCATACGCGATCTTACTAGACCTAACCCTACTCATGTTAATCGACCTATTAATATTGGGGTTGTGGAAGCGGCTTATGCATTTGATGTAGGTCTTATTGAGTTGATTCGACGAGATGTCTTTTGTGGTTTAGAGAGTGATGAACCAATTGACCATTTAGAGACATTTGAGGCGAATTGATCTCTAGTTAGAATGGAGGGAGTATCGGACCAAGCCACCAAACTCATACTTTTTCCCTTTAGTCTTAAGGGTGAAGCTAGAAAATGGTTATACTCTCACCCTTCTTCTACTTTCTGCACTTGGGATGACTTAGCTCAAGTCTTTTTGAACAAATTCTACCCTCCCTCTAAAACCGCCCAAAGGATTCGTGCAATTTATAATTTCCATCAAGGCGAGTTTGAGACTTTGAGTGAGACTTGGGTTAGATTTAAAGGTTTGTTGGGAGCTTGTCCCCACCATGGTATTTCACCTTGCCAAATCATGCTTATTTTCTTTGATAATTTGCTTCCTTCTCTTAGAAACCTTGTGAATATATCATCCGGAGGAGCATTTGATGAGTTGAGCGTTGATGAGGCTAGAGCTTTAATTGAGGCCATGGCTAGTGCCGATGAGAATCGAAATTATATTTGGGCATTTAAGAGAGGACCACAAGCTAGAGTTGAACTTAATGACTATTCTATGTTTGAGGTTTTTGGTGAAAGTGTGGAATCTTCTTCTCTTGTGGATGTGCCTTATGTTCGATCTCATGTTGATTATCATCATCTTCCCCTTCCCCATGAGAATGTGAATGGTTATGATATGCTTATGGATGATGATGATTTTGTTGATGAGAATGTTGGGGATGTTGAGAACATTGGAGTAGTTGGGGATAAATGGGATGTTGATATTGATTTCTTTGAGGAGCCCATTTTGGAGAAATTTGAGTCTTTATCTTGTATTGAGGATGAATATCTTTCATCCATTGATTATGTAGACTTTGTTTCTCTTACCCCTTTATTTGAGACCATGTATGTTGATGAGGATTTTGACAATCCTATCTTTGAGGCCGATGTTCCATGCTTGTCATTAGAGGTTGGCTTAGTGAAGTGTCTTAAGGATGGGTTGGACAACAATTACACCATTGATGATTTTAAATGTTTTGATCCACCTCTTGACACTTTTAAGGCTAGTGCCGAGTATATGGGTGAATTTGGGACTTTTGCATTTTTCACCCCTCTTCTTTGTGCCTCTTATGACTTTTGTCTTTGGTCATGTTTGTCTACTAAGATGCCTTATGACCACTTTAATGAGGATTGGTCTACCTCGTTTGACAAGTTAATGAGATCTTTGGTGGGCACTAAGTAGATAACCTTGATTTGTAGGTTTGGCGATCCTTAAAACCGCGCTTCTTGGGAGGCACCCCAAGTTTGTTGTACATATTTATGTTTTTGTTTGTTTGTGTTTTTGTTTGTAGGTATCTCTAGCAAGAAAGAAACCACTATGTAGCAAGATGGCTTAGTGACATGAAATAATTCAAGTGTGGGGAAGAATTATGCTCCAAAGGTATTTTCTCACCCTCCCCTTCTTTCCTTCCCTAGTTTTGAACATTGAGAACAATGTTCGTTTCAAGTGTGGGGAGGTATATTTTGGATTGATGATTTGTGTTGTGCTTGAGGATATTGTGGTTGTTACATTTGTTGGAGGATACTTTGGTGGAGTTTGTTGTAAATATGTGTTTGTTGGGATTGTAGTTTGTGTCGATTGTTTTGTTGTTTTTAGTTTCTTATCTTTGTGATTTGTGTTGTCTTTGTGTTTTTCTTTCGAAAAAATTTGAAAAAATGAAAAATTTCGAAAAGATTTTCGTTTTCTCGGTTCACTTGTTTCCGTTGATAAAGTTATTTTTCTAATTTTCAACTTCTTTAAAGAGTATGGATATTCTATTACTTATTGGTTGTTTATTAGTATTATATATTGATTGTCCTCCTACTATAAGTCGCTCGGGATGTGTCCTTCACTTGTTTCCACCTTCCATCTCCCGTGTTGTGATTTTGGCTTTGTATATTTGTCTAGGTGACTATAACCCAAGTGACGATCTATCATTTTTTCGATCCTATATCCCACAAAAATACTCCACAAAATAAAAGTTGATATTGAGTTTTGCATTCATCTTCCATCCAAAAAGAGCTCAAGAATCAAATACGAGTAAACAAAGAAAAATTCTCAAAAAGAAAAGAATAAGGGGGAGAAGAAAAAAATAGAAAGAAAGAAAAAAAATAGAAAAATACAAAGAAAGAAAGAAATGAAAAAGAAAAAAAAAAAAAAAAAAAAAAAAAGAAAGAAAGACGATTCCTCCCCCGAGTATTTTTGTTTATCCATGTCTTCTTTTGGATCGTTTCGTGACGCTTGGGTGTTTAGGATGACCCTAACCCTTTGTTTATTCAAGGGGTCGAGACTTGTATGCATTTGTCAATAACTCCATGGGAAACCTCCTTCCACCTTCGTCTCACATCCCGACATAGCATGGACCGAGGCCAAGAAATATGTAATAATAATTTTTGCAACCGATTTAGTAATTTTAACATTCATATTCTATATTTTAGTTGAATTTTAGTATTGTGACTTTTGATTTGGGAAACTTGTGACTCGTTTGTTAATATTTGCTTATTTTCTTTTTTTTTTGTATATATATTTTGTGTTTTTGTTTTCGTCATTTTATTTGTGGGTCGTAGTTTGTCTTTTGAGCTTACTCGAGGACGAGTAAGAGTTAAGTGTGGGGAGTTTGATAAGTCGGTATTTTACCTATTTTTGTCCCGCATTTGTACTCTTATTTAGACGCTTTTACCACTCAACTTGCTATTATTTAGTCGTTTTGGGTTTAATTAGTTTATTAGTCATGTCTCGCGTATTTATGTTCGTTTTATTATATTTCTCGGGATTTTGGTACTGCGTGTCCATGTGTCTATTTGTAGGTACCGGGAAGGACCGAGTTGGCTAGAATCGAGGCAAGTCAAGACGGGTCTAAACTAAAAGAGAAGAAAAGCCGGGTTATTAAATTGGGCTTTATCTCTAAAAATGGGAGCAGCCCACCAAAAAGAAACAAGAAAAAGAAGTGCAGTAGGATTAGAACAGAGATAGTGAGAGTAGAGAGTAGACAAGAGCAGGAGGGAGAATGGCGTAGGAGACGCAGCAGGCAGCACGCTGCCTAGTTTTTCCCTTCTTCCCTTTTTTAGTTTTAATTAATTCCTTTAATTAGTTTAATCATCTAATCTTTTCTTAATCATTCTACATTTCCTTATTCTCAATATAATTTCATCTCTTTTTAGTTTGATTCGATTTTATCTTATTTCATGTTTAGATTGTTAATCACTTAAAGTTTATGTCTTTATAGTTTATTGTGTTTAGTAATATGACTCTAATTGTGTGTTTTATATTTATGTTGACTAATTAGTTTGTTTTATGTTAGATTAGTTTTATTTTATTTCATTAGTCAAAGTTATTGTCTTTACTATTTCATTACGCTTATTTTTATGTTTAGAATAATTATTGGTTTTTGTATTAGTGTAATATTTATGTGTAGTGAGTAGTTTTTTCACTAGGGGTCGATGAATCCCCGATTTGTTTGAATTGCGCGATTGTATGCCTTGTATCAGTTTATTTGGGTGATTGGATGAGGACGTGTTAGGGATTTATGGATTAACCTTGGTATTTGGAGTTTGGGTCGAATCTTATCCCTTGGTCATCGACGGGAGTCGATTAAGATAGATTGTCGACTTTACCCTATTACCTTGCCTTACTCAACTTAGTTGAACACAGGAGTGGGAATTAAGCGGGGTATCCTTAACACTAGTTTCGATTAGCGTGCTTTTCATTGACTTGGGTTAGTTTGGGGAACATCATGGGAGTGAGTCTCCGGTCTAGACCTTAGTATTCCGTCTTACGAACCCGGGAGGGAGGTAAACGGGGTAATTAGTCGTTTCACGAACCCGGGAGGGAGGTGACCGACCTAGAATGCGCCTTGTCCTTGTCCGAGAACTCGACTTCCTCGATATTCGACATTCGTTAGCGTGATTTGAATAAGTTGTGGATGACATCGTCCCTTAGTACTTTTTCTTATTTGATTACATCATTTCATCTCTTTGTGTCTTTAATTTTCTAGTTCTTTATCTTGTTTTAGATTATTAGTTTCTTTATGTATTTATTAGTTAGTCAATCTAGTTTAATCTCACTCTTATCAATCGATTCGCGTAGCTAATTCATAGTCCGAGACCAAACTAGTACTCATTCCCGATCTCTCTGAGGATTCGACCCGACTTGCCCTTGCTATTCTAGTTTAGGTTAGTTGGTTTGTTTGATGGTAGGATTGACGTCAAAATCCGGCTATCAAAATGGCGTCGTTGCCGGGGAGATCATTGGATTGATATTAGTTTAGTTTTAGATTTATTAGACTACGCTTGTTACTTGCTACTTGACTTTTGTTGCATGCTTGTGTGTTGCATTGATTCTTATCTTGTGACTTGTTTCTTGATTGTCACCCCTTTTGTGCACACATGACGATGCCTAGCATACGCGATCTTACTAGACCTAACCCTACTCATGTTAATCGACCTATTAATATTGGGGTTGTGGAAGCGGCTTATGCATTTGATGTAGGTCTTATTGAGTTGATTCGACGAGATGTCTTTTGTGGTTTAGAGAGTGATGAACCAATTGACCATTTAGAGACATTTGAGGCGAATTGTTCTCTAGTTAGAATGGAGGGAGTATCGGACCAAGCCACCAAACTCATACTTTTTCCCTTTAGTCTTAAGGGTGAAGCTAGAAAATGGTTATACTCTCACCCTTCTTCTACTTTTTGCACTTGGGATGACTTAGCTCAAGCCTTTTTGAACAAATTCTACCCTCCCTCTAAAACCGCCCAAAGGATTCGTGCAATTTGTAATTTCCAAAAAGGCGAGTTTGAGACTTTGAGTGAGACTTGGGTTAGATTTAAAGGTTTGTTGGGAGCTTGTCCCCACAATGGTATTTCACCTTGCCAAATCATGCTTATTTTCTTTGATAATTTGCTTCCTTCTCTTAGAAACCTTGTGAATATATCATCCGGAGGAGCATTTGATGAGTTGAGTGTTGATGAGGCTAGAGCTTTAATTGAGGCCATGGCTAGTGCCGATGAGAATCGAAATTATATTTGGGCATTTAAGAGAGGACCACAAGCTAGAGTTGAACTTAATAACTATTCTATGTTTGAGGTTTTTGGTGAAAGTGTGGAATCTTCTTCTCTTGTGGATGTGCCTTATGTTCGATCTCATGTTGATTATCATCATCTTCCCCTTCCCCATGAGAATGTGAATGGTTATGATATGCTTATGGATGATGATGATTTTGTTGATGAGAATGTTGGGGATGTTGAGAACATTGGAGTAGTTGGGGATAAATGGGATGTTGATATTGATTTCTTTGAGGAGCCCATTTTGGAGAAATTTGAGTCTTTATCTTGTATTGAGGATGAATATCTTTCATCCATTGATTATGTAGACTTTGTTTCTCTTACCCCTTTATTTGAGGCCATGTATGTTGATGAGGATTTTGACAATTCTATCTTTGAGGCTGATGTTCCATGCTTATCATTAGAGGTTGGCTTAGTGAAGTGTCTTAAGGATGGGTTGGACAACAATTACACCATTGATGATTTTAAATGTTTTGATCCACCTCTTGACACTTTTAAGGCTAGTGCCGAGTATATGGGTGAATTTGGGACTTTTGCATTTTTCACCCCTCTTCTTTGTGCCTCTTATGACTTTTGTCTTTGGTCATGTTTGTCTACTAAGATGTCTTATGACCACTTTAATGAGGATTGGTCTACCTCGTTTGACAAGTTAATGAGATCTTTGGTGGGCACTAAGTAGATAACCTTGATTTGTAGGTTTGGCGATCCTTAAAACCGCGCTTCTTGGGAGGCACCCCAAGTTTGTTGTACATATTTATGTTTTTGTTTGTTTGTGTTTTTGTTTGTAGGTATCTCTAGCAAGAAAGAAACCACTATGTAGCAAGATGGCTTAGTGACATGAAATCATTCAAGTGTGGGGAAGAATTATGCTCCAAAGGTATTTTCTCACCCTCCCCTTCTTTCCCTCCCTAGTTTTGAACATTGAGAACAATGTTCGTTTCAAGTGTGGGGAGGTATATTTTGGATTGACGATTTGTGTTGTGCTTGAGGATATTGTGGTTGTTACTTTTGTTGGAGGATACTTTGGTGGAGTTTGTTGTAAATATGTGTTTGTTGGGATTGTAGTTTGTGTCGATTGTTTTGTTGTTTTTAGTTTCTTATCTTTGTGATTTGTGTTGTCTTTGTGTTTTTCTTTCGAAAAAATTTGAAAAAATGAAAAATTTCAAAAAGATTTTCGTTTTCTCGGTTCACTTGTTTCCGTTGATAAAGTTATTTTTCTAATTTTCAACTTCTTTAAAGAGTATGGATATTCTATTACTTATTGGTTGTTTATTAGTATTATATATTGATTGTCCTCCTACTATAAGTCGCTCGGGATGTGTCCTTCACTTGTTTCCACCTTCCATCTCCCGTGTTGTGATTTTGGCTTTGTATATTTGTCTAGGTGACTATAACCCAAGTGACGATCTATCATTTTTTCGATCCTATATCCCACAAAAATACTCCACAAAATAAAAGTTGATATTGAGTTTTGCATTCAGCTTCCATCCAAAAAGAGCTCAAGAATCAAATACGAGCAAACAAAGAAACATTCTCAAAAAGAAAAGAATAAGGGGGAGAAGAAAAAAAATAGAAAGAAAAAAAATATATAGAAAAATACAAAGAAAGAAAGAAATGAAAAAGAAAAAAAAAAAAAAAAAAAAAAGAAAAAGAAAGAAAGACGATTCCTCCCCCGAGTATTTTTGTTTATCCATGTCACTACAACAAAAATCTCTTTTCGCATCGATTATTTCGTGTCTATTGGAAAATCGACATATTTAACCCACGATTGCTCATATAATTGATCCCTTATGCCAACAAATAGAAATCAACGCTAATACACTTCTAGTAATCGACACTAATACATGATTACAATAACATACACTCTTTAACTACTAAACCTAAACATAAAATCTCGTACACAAATCTCGTTTTCCTCGTTTTCCTTTCATCGAAAAAGCTGCAGTTCTTCACCCCCACACCCTACTTCACCACCATACACTCTTTGCTATTATTTAGTCGTTTTGGGTTTAATTAGTTTATTAGTCGTGTCTCGCGTATTTATGTTCGTTTTATTATATTTCTCGGGATTTTGGTACTGCGTGTCCATGTTTCTATTTGTAGGTACCGGGAAGGACCGAGTTGGCTAGAATCGAGGCAAGTCAAGACGGGTCTAAACTAAAAGAGAAGAAAAGCCGGGTTATTAAATTGGGCTTTATCTCTAAAAATGGGAGCAGCCCACCAAAAAGAAACAAGAAAAAGAAGGGCAGTAGGATTAGAACAGAGATAGTGAGAGTGGAGAGTAGACAGGAGCAGGAGGGAGAATGGCGTAGGAGACGCAGCAGGCAGCACGCAGCCTAGTTTTTCCCTTCTTCCCTTTTTTAGTTTTAATTAATTCCTTTAATTAGTTTAATCATCTAATCTTTTCTTAATCATTCTACATTTCCTTATTCTCAATATAATTTCATCTCTTTTTAGTTTGATTCGATTTTATCTTATTTCATGTTTTGATTGTTAATCACTTAAAGTTTATGTCTTTATAGTTTATTGTGTTTAGTAATATGACTCTAAGTGTGTGTTTTATATTTATGTTGACTAATTAGTTTGTTTTATGTTAGATTAGTTTTATTTTATTTCATTAGTCAAAGTTATTGTCTTTACTATTTCATTACGCTTATTTTTATGTTTAGAATAATTATTGGTTTTTGTATTAGTGTAATATTTATGTGTAGTGAGTAGTTTTTCCACTAGGGGTCGATGAATCCCCGATTTGTTTGAATTGCGCGATTGTATGCCTTGTATCGGTTTATTTGGGTGATTGGATGAGGACGTGTTAGGGATTTATGGATTAACCTTGGTATTTGGATTTTGGGTCGAATCTTATCCCTTGGTCATCGACGGGAGTCGATTAAGATAGATTGTCGACTTTACCCTTTTACCTAGCCTTACTCTACTTAGTTGAACACGGGAGTGGGAATTAAGCGGGGTATCCTTATCACTAGTTTCGATTAGCGTGCTTTTCATTGACTTGGGTTAGTTTGGGGAACATCACGGGAGTGAGTCTCCGGTCTAGACCTTAGGATTCCGTCTTACGAACCCGGGAGGGAGATAAACGGGGTAATTAGTCGTTTCACGAACCCGGGAGGGAGGTGACCGACCTAGAATGCGCCTTGTCCTTGTCCGAGAACTCGACTTCCTCGATATTCGACATTCGTTAGCGTGATTTGAATAAGTTGTGGGTGACATCGTCCCTTAGTACTTTTTCTTATTTGATTACATCATTTCATCTCTTTGTGTCTTTAATTTTCTAGTTCTTTATCTTGTTTTAGATTATTAGTTTCTTTATGTATTTATTAGTTAGTCAATCTAGTTTAATCTCACTCTTATCAATCGATTCGCGTAGCTAATTCATAGTCCGAGACCAAACTAGTACTCATTCCCGATCTCTCTGAGGATTCGACCCGACTTGCCCTTGCTATTCTAGTTTAGGTTAGTTGGTTTGTTTGATGGTAGGATTGACGACAAAATCCGGCTATCACCTTCCTTTACTTTAACTAACGTCTTAGATTCATTAATCATTATCTCAGGCAATTTTCTTAGTGAACTCATAGAACATTAGTATTATTTGACTTCTTGATACAATGTTCAACCATCTTTTAACATCTCATGCTAAAAGGTAAGAAACCTTATTAAGCCACCGGTTTATTCATAATATAGTGACTAAACTTAGGACTAATTGAAACGATTTCAATTCCTAATTCTTTAGAGAGAAGCATCCAAATTTTCCTGATTATCAAGATAATCATTCATCATATGCCATGGATTAATTGGATCATCTTTAACATTTCTCACTTAATGGGAACGGTTCCCTTTATTGAAACAATTTATTTTGGTACTTATAGTAGTCATCTCCATGACTCTAATTATACAGTTCATATTGTACATTAACACTGGTTATAATTTGTCGAAATTATCCTTCACAAGGATAAAATCCATATCTTTAATTTTGAAAACAATTCTCAAGATACCAATCGACAAGGTTGAACAATTCAAACTCATCTTTAATAAATGTGATAAAGGTGACTAACTTACAACTACAACTATATGCAAAGTAAAACGATAATTAATATTAATAATATTAAACAATTGTAAGATAAAATCATGAAAACTACCCTCAAGTTCGCATAATATTCCAAGATCCTAAACCTTTTGTCGCTCAAGTGAACTTGGGCTCACTGCTCAAGCTCCAAAAGTGAAGGTAGACAACAAACTTGTCAATTACATCTCTATGTAATTCTTGGTTCGTCGAGATTAGTCATCATATGACACCAACTATTTGCCTCTAAGTCCAAGTCCGACTTGATAGCAATGTTAAGCAAACCAGACTGAACCTGTAGGTAACCGTTACCCACCTACTCAGTCCACACACATCGGCAAAGCACCGCTTAGGCAGTCACTTCAACTAATGATATGAACTTGTTGTAGTGGTCAATTCTGGAGAGGCAATACTTAATATTTTGTGAGGGATTAAATGCATATGGGTCCTAACCATGCCACTAGGTCAACTTACAAGGCGACCTATTAGTTCTAAGGACACAAGTCATAAGTCTCAAACAATAAAATTCATGCATCGTGTGCCATAATAATTCAATTGTTACTAGTGATTTGTGTATAAAACAAGTTAAAAGATCCCATATTTTGATTCGTAATCTTATTACGATTCATAATTGCTATTTAGTTTGAACAATTTCACCAATATCTTTCATTTTTCCAACTACGAGGAACAATTTCCCACCCGAAAAAATTAAACGGATATACAAAACTCGATTCACAATCGATCTACAACTTATAATTGTCATATAGATGAACAATTCATCAAAATCAAATAAGACTCGAGAAACTCTTTTTCCGATCTATTTATGATAATATGATAATTAAAATGCATAACATTATTTAGCCGATTTAGAAAACTATTTTTTCATTGATTCAGAAAAATAAAAGTATAATACATGTTTGATTAATAATCAACACACAAATGCAAGAAAATGACTTTTCTTAAAAGCGTCGCTCGACCCGACACCATGTCGCTCGAGTAGATATTGTGTCGTTTTTGTCAAACCTGTGTTGCCTGGGTCATCTCGTTCCAACCGAGACATACCCGTGCCAACCGAGTCACACTCGTGCCAACCGGGTTGGTAGCTTTTCATTCCGTCTCCAATATAATTAAAAATTTTTTTTTCCTAATCTTATTAGGCCCTATCGTCAACAATAAATTCCAATAATTTTGTGTTCCAAAT
The DNA here is from genome assembly GCA_958450325.1 of Agrostemma githago. Classification (NCBI taxonomy): domain Eukaryota; kingdom Viridiplantae; phylum Streptophyta; class Magnoliopsida; order Caryophyllales; family Caryophyllaceae; genus Agrostemma; species Agrostemma githago. The sequence continues at coordinate 23,745,598 of OY288239.1, read as the reverse complement.
TTCAATCGAATCTTGACTAATCCAATTAGCCTCATCGTCAACAAAGTAATTTGGGATTATAGTGGATCAATTTAGGGCAAAATTAAATTAATAATAATCAATATTAGAACTTAAATTAATTTTACGAGTCAATTTTAGAATTTAACAAATTAAATTCACAAATTAAAACATACCCTAAAAACGACGGAGTAACCGCAATACTAGGCATGAACCATCATTGAAACAAAATACAAAGTGACAACTTTATGTACTCAATGAAAGAGTAAAGCGGCAATTTCAACACAGTCATGTAACCAAGAAAAAATGACATGTTAACATCAACATCAACATCAACATCAACAAGTAATCATTATTATATGCACAGGTTACAACCTCCCTAAACAAAAGCTTCTTCTTTTTGGCATTAAGGCAGTTAACATAAACTTAGCATATCACCTTACGAGAACAGACAGTCTGTGGTAAATCTTATACTTTCTCCAAGTTTTAATGATCTACCCATTGAAAATTGACACAAAGTTTTTTGGTACCATTAAAATATTGAGAAATAATAAAAAGTGTGAGTGGATATGTAGTAAGGGTAGTATAGAAACTTGTATTAATGAATAAGTATAGAAACTTGTAGGAAGTAGTAAGGGTGGTATGGTAAAAATGATGGCCAAATAAGGAAAGAAATGAAATGGGAAGAAGATAGAAAGTTGGAAGAAAATGGTAAGTGGGAAGATGTTAGAAACTTGGAGGAAGTACTTAAATTAACACGCGGTGGAATCCCTTATATAACCAATTATGAGACAAATAAAGATTACCGTCAATATGATTAATACAACGTAACAGAGGCTCTGATACCACTGTACGGTTACAACCCTTAAACCCTGGACCTGTTACGAGTATTAACCGAAAAGATAAAAGAAGAGGGATAACAATTATACCTTATTTGCAACGGAACAGCGTATTAATAAGAAGTATAATAAATCCAGAAATATATATAATCTCCACGGACGGAATAAATAATGCTTCCTTTGGTATCCACACAGGTACAGAACTGCGACATATATGCTAGTATAAAGGTATATGAGACCGTCTCACAATTTCTCTCTATATTTCTCTTATAACTCTTTATAAGACGAATATATTATGAGTCAATACTCTTTATTCCATATATTGGTTCATCATATGAACCTCCTTATATAGGAGATGAGAAGGTAGAATTACGTTACTTCCATAACTCTAATTACCATAATTAGATTATTAGTATAACTCTAATTACCATAATTAGATTATTAGTACAACTCTAATTACCCTAACACGACAACACAGCTGGGTCCGTATTACTACTGACCCGATATATTTAATATATCGATATATATTAATAATATCCCGTACACATTGTGTGTGACCCAATGTGCCCACTTAAGACTACCAGACACGTTACCTATTTACATGTCAACCCGACATCGACCTCTAGCAAGGCATATCGGTTTCATAGACTTAAGCGGGTTAATCCGTAGGACAGTGGACGTAACTCCTTCAACACCTTGATTATTGAGTTTTTTTTAATATTTTGTGATAGAGGTCTTTGGATGAGAATTGAGTGTGATCAGAATTGAGAATTGAGTGTGATCAGTGGTGATTGACATGGGCAATGGTTCATTTTGGAGTTGCGATATCTGTTGGGTAAAAAAACTTTACGAACTACATACGGAGTATAATTTAATACTCCCTCCGTTACAAAATATTAGTAGTTTAAGATATTTGCACACTTATTAAGAAAGTGTTTTAAGTGAATATTAAGCTGCTTTTGAAATTGGAAAACCCCTTTAACCAATTAAAGGAGTTTTACTGTATTAAAAATGTAAAATGACTTATAAAAAATAAAGTCTCCAATCCTCTAGAACTACTTATATTTTGTAACGGAGGGAGTACAATATATACTATTCGTAATTATATAGCACGAGATGATTAGTCAAGCTGTTACATTCTCTCCTGCCGATTTATCATGATATCTAAATATGAGATATAATACCACCAAATATCATTCTTTTCCTATAACACTAGTATAAACCCCGTGATAAAATCACGGAGCTGTTTAAATAATCTATTATCGCTCCGTGATCATTATAATGACGTATAAGAATTTTAATTGAAAACCCAAATTAGATATGTAACGCGGATTGTATTAGTAAAATGATTGCCTAATATCGAGCTTTAACGTGATATCAATAACTATACAGTACTTAAATACATGGAATATTGCCACACCACGAAATAAAATTCAGAAGATACGTATAAACCGAATATTGGTCAATCCCAGAATTGTAAATTCGAATAATATTGGAATAAATATGGACACCGAGAAAGTAATTACATAATGGAGTAATTAATTGACTAAAACATAATCACATAGTTTTTGTTAATACATATGGTGTAATTAATTATAGTAACATTTTTCATAGTCCTTATTAATATTAGTGTAAAAATTGAAAACGATAATTTGATCAAAGCGGATCTCCTGTCCCATTTTTGTGTCCCACTCAGTGTCCCGTACCATACACGGGATGACACGTCGCTTATTGAATAAATAAAATATGCAAGATTTATCACAAGTAGTTGATGTGTCATCCCGTGTATGGTGCAGGACACTGAGTGGGACACAAAATGAGACAGGAGATCCGCATTGCAATTCGATAGCTAACGATTATTACTAAAAACTGAATAAACATTTTTTGCTACTATATCAAAAAATGAAAATTGAGGTTTGATGTGGGGTTGACCACTACATTCAAATTTTTATGGTGGAAATTAAAATTAAAATGAGAAACAAATATAGTAAATCAAAGTTAACACGATTATTAATTTAACATACATGTCCAAATCTCCATAACAAAAATACTTACCCAAATTGTCGACAAAAAAAAAATATCGCAGATATTTTGAAGAACTTTCCTACTCTATTAGCAACTCTTATCAAATATTCTACGGAGTAATTACATAACTTGGATCAATTCAATAAGATAATTTACAATTCTTGAAATATGCATATAAATTTGTAGACCCATAAATGAGTCAACTTGTACATAGTACTCAGTAGTCATTATAACTGTAAGAATATTATTACGGACTTGAATATGATACCTCTATTACCGATTTTCCTTAAAAAGAACTGAGCTTATTCCAAGCTCGAAGAAAGTAATTCTAAAAAATAAGTCGATTAAAAAAACGATTAGATAATTTATAACTATTCGTATTATACTTTGAAACTGGAAATTAAAAGCAATACTACAGACCGTTTCATTTCGAGGTTACACTTCATCTAAAATTACACTCTAGGACCTTTTTTTTCATCGGTTGTCACCCTTTTCTTTGCATTACCCAAATATTTGTAATAATCATAGCCCACAGTATGTAATCCCCGAAATAAGAATATATCCGTAGTCATCGGAGCAGTAGCCATCATCTCCACCTAATCTCAATTTCTGTTTTGCCCAAACCTCACACAGAGTATGAATTTTTGTGAATTGTGACACAAAATCATCTAGAATAAATAGAAAAATAGAAACATGGATGAAATAATATGAGGTAATCGATGAGTATGGTGCAATATTCAGGCATTTTTTAAATGAGCATTTTTGAGTAAGGTGCGTTAATTGTGGAAGAATTCAGAAAACAACTTCAGGAGGGACATTTTTTATTGTTCCTGACTCATCCTTTTCTTTCCTCTCATTATATTTTTTTTCTCAATTTTTTTTACAAGAATGAAATAAAATAAAACTGAAATTACAAATTAGCAAGTAATATATACACAATTAATTAATACTCCGAATTTGTAGATGATTATTTTCATTAATTTAGAACAAAATTCTCAATAACTTTCAAATGAATTATCATCCACTTTCCTTCTTCCTTTCCTGCCAAAAAAAAAGCAATATTAAAAACATTTAAAAAATAGATAAATAGATGGAAGGGAAAATAAATTGAAATAAAATAAACACCGAGAATAAAATGAGTATTTTAGTAACATGAAAATATGATTTCGTCTACCGAAAATAAAATCTGGAAAACTTACCAAATGATTATGTATATTCACTGATTCTTGAGATAGAAGAGCCCAATAAGTTCCTAAACTATCCACATAGAAAAATAAAAAATAAAAAGCCCAGTGCTATTTTGGCATAAATTGGTCATTCATCTCTCCTTACCATCATCACCGAAAAAACGTCCCTTTTGGTCTTCTTCTTCATCTATCCTTATAATATCTTCATCACCTTCATCTTAATTTATCTTTATCTGCATCAAATCACAAAGATATTCAGATTTATTTGGATTGACTCAAATAAAAGTACATAACAACCTACCTCAAAGATTGATAATTGTGAGAAAAAAATTAGAAACATAGGGAGATACTACATATAACAATAATTCAGGGGAAGGTTTAAAGTATTAATACTGTATTAGTCCCATGTTTCAACTGTTTCAATTAATTAAGGTATCCTTTTTTCAATGGTTTCAATTAATGTATTCTCGCATATCGTTTACCTAGGATTAGAGTGCCTAAAGCAACAAAGCAATTAGAAGAACAATATGAATAAGAAACCAACACAACTAAAATTAGAATTTAGTTGAAATAGATATAAATAGGAAACTAATATAACCAACAAAGCAATTAGAAGAACAGTTTTTAGAACAATACCGTATCATCGATCAACAGCACCTCGATTGATTCGGTCTTCTTCTTATCTTTGAAAGCGGGACGTGTCCAGCGATGAACGACCCTCACATTCATATTTTCAACTCTATCGCCATCTTTCAATTCAGAGATGGTGACAAACTTTTCAGAGGACATGGTTGCCTGGATCTGGAAAAAATGTTGATGGATGATACGATTTGGGAAAGATGAATTGCATATGCACAATCGGACTCCATTTTATAGGAAAATGGTGCGGAGAAAGGGTGAGCAAGTGATGAGGATTGATAATTTTGAAGGGGAATTGATGGGAATCGAAGGGTTCCTTCGTTATTCAAGATGCAAATTGCCGAGGTGGTTTATGGGAGGAGTAAATTGGTGTATTCAATCACCATTCCTGGAAAATTGGGAATGTTTGGTGGAGATGAAGGAGTAGTTAGTAAAATCAGGAAATTGGGAGGGACTATTTAGCAATTAGTTACAGTTAGGATGCTTGTTTTCTTAAGTTGCTTAAAATGCTTGGAAGATGGAAACCGTGCCACGTAGGACTCTGTGGTTTCATCTTTTATTAATAAAAGATATCTAACAAGTAATAATGGAGCTCCACAAAAATTGTAGCACAACTTAGAAGTCTTTTTTTTCATGGACAAGAGTTAACATGTAAGCTCTCATACTTATCATTTTCCCTATGTCAATCATTAACTTCTTTACAACTATATTTTTTAGGATTCTCACTGACGGGTTTGAAGATAGTTGATGTCAAATTTGAGTTATTGAAACTTTTTCAATGATTTATGTTTGCAAGTAATGAGTTACTAATCGTAAACTTGATAGGTTAAGGAGCTTCTAAAGGAGCAAGACTATGAGATTGGGTGAATATTCTGGTGTCCACATTCATATATTTATCTTAATTGAATGAGGTTAACTGAAGACTATGAGATTAATTGTTGTCATTGAAAAAAAATTATTTGAAATTGTTTGGATGTGATTTATTAGTATTTAATGTTCTAATATGTTAATGTAGATCTACAATCGAGACAGGATTATTCTCCATGCTATTATCATGGTGAACTGGAGAGGCTGTTGAGGGTGATGATTATGAGGATATAGATGATGATGATGATGATGGGGATGCGACGTAGAGGAAAACAATGATGAAGAGAGTCTTGATGACGATGTCCATGCCGATGAGGAGGAAACAATTATAGAGAGATACAAATTTCTTGATCCCTCAACTTGCAAGTTGCAAATACGAGTAATAATATTTCACCATTGCTCTTTTTTATTTTAATTTTGTTTCTTTGTTCGCCACCGTACAGTATGTCTATATTATCTTAAACGAATTAGCAAAGTTTTGTTCTTAGCCATATAGGTTAATATCTAATCTAATAACTCAATCTTAATCTTTTGGTTATTTGTTCGGTCACTATTCAAGAGCATCTAAGACAAAGGTCGCCAAATTAAAGATGAGGATTTTGAAAAGAAACGATGATGGTAGACGCTAAAAATGAAGGTTCGATACTACCACTCTTCTTTAAAGTACTTTATTCCATTAATTTCATATTACTTTTAACAACCCAAGAATTTCAATCACCGTCTTTGTTTTAAATAATGTTAATGATAATGAACATCGTTCCTTGGTTAAATTGCTTGCTAATAGTATATTTGGGAGGTCGTTAAACCTTTTAGATCGAATACAAATTCAGTATGCTAAATAAGCATTGCTTAATTATAAGTTTATAACTTAAGTCCAACAACCGGACATGCTAAACAATATCAACATTACTTCCGAGAAAGTAATTTTTTGTTTTTGTAATTAATCATTAGTTAATGTCAAATTTTTGACGACATATAATATATTTTTACAATCAATTTGACATGCTACCTCATGCTTAAAGATACTATTATATGCAGTGGGACTATCTAGGGATGACAATGGGTCAGTTCTACTAAGATTCAGACCCGGACCCGTCTACATACCTTGGACCCAATCCCGGACCCATAAAGAAAGTATAGCAAATCTCAAAAATCAAAAAAAAATTCAAGTTTTAGTCAAAAATCATAGCGATTTGCATCATATGCAACAAGAAACCCAACTAATTGATGTTTAATCTATCAAGAAAGATAAATAAGCCATTATTAGTTGTAAGTTTGATGAAAATTGCATAGAAATGATAATTTTTTTCTAATGGGTCAACGAGTCTAGGTCTAGGTCTCTTAACTTAGACTCGGACCAATACCCAATGGGTCCAAAAATATGGGATCCAAACCCGCCCCATTAGAGTCTCATAGCTTAGAAATATTGAATTAGTTTGAAATATTTGATGCACCCTTGGCGTCTTATGTAGTTATTTAGTCATTTGCCTAAATCCTTGACTCATCTTGAACAACGTTACTTAAGTAACAGTTTACTTTCATTATCGAGTAAATTCACCAATGTCTTCGTGAGCTTTGTTGTAGTTCTTATAATGGTTGATTACTCACTCGCTTATATGGTTTATAACGAACATTCCAATACTCCCTCCTTTTCATTCAATTGTTTGCTTTTTATATTCATTGTGAGGAGTATTTTAATTAAAGACAAACAATTGAATGGAACGGAGGGAGTATTTGTTTGAATGTTTATAGAAGAAGAGAAAAGAATAAATGTATACTTAACCGTGATGAAGTTCAGTCATTGTTGTTTGAGATTTTTAAAAAATATCACTTGAGTACATCATTGGTCATTAGTCATTCCACAATAATATACATTTGAGGTAAAGTTATTTCATATTTCTTGATCCTTATTTTCACTTATCTTGGTATATACAGAAACATGTTTTTAGAGGTTGCCTAGAATATGGAGAATCAGGCATGAAAGAAATTGGAGAAAGTTGTTACGTAGAAGATCAATAATTACAAATCAAGAAACAGGATTTTTCCTAGTATTTAATTGTATGGCTGTATTTAAATTTAATACGGAGTATAGTTTATATAATTTTATAACGAAGCTTGAAATCTATTAAAGATCAGATAACTTATGTATCATACGCATTGTGCCACTTTTTCAATTTTATTAAAGGAAAGACGATTAATTTACTAATTACATAGTTTTGGTTATTTGTTTCAATAATTTCAATACATTCTGCATCTAAATACAAATTTTAAAAGAAAATCCGTGTATTTGGTATAAGTTTTGCATATCACAAGGGAATATGTGGGTAAAAATGAAAGCTTGAAATGTAATTTTGATCAATCCTAATATAGCTAATTTTGGTTAGTGTTTATGAAGTAGCAAGTATTTTCTCACTGTAGACACCCACATTTGCTGCCAGGTGTCTATAGTAGTTTCCGACAAACACCCGATGATGATCGGACGCAAACGTGCTTCAAATACTCAGAAACGGGCTCAAAATCATTGGCATTTAGCTTGGGCTCATTATAGAGTACATATCTCACAAAACCAACCTCAAATTCAGGCCCAGCGGGTCGTTTCGAGTCAAATGACACTAATTTGGGTCGAATCCGACACCAGGGGTAAAACCGTCTTTTAGCGACCGAGTCGAAACCCGGTCAAAGATTTTCCCGAGACTTGTGGACCGACCGTGGCATCTCACGTGTCCAGTTCATACTCAAACTCTACAAAAAAATCAGCCTCACAAAATAATAAACAAATTCGTTTAAGGTGGAATTCGATCTCAAGTAGGAATCCTATCCGAAAACCGATTCAAACACCCGACCGAGTGCAAACACTCGGCCGAGCAGCACAAACCAGCCGGGTTTCCTTTTCTTCCTTCACAAGAAAACGGAATTCTTATTTCCCTCAACTTCCTACGTTTCCTATCCTAAGTGGTAGTTCTAATTCAAATGCACCTCTCTTAGCCAAGGTCGGGATTTTCCTATAAATAGCCCCTTGTATGACACAAATTGAACAATCGATTATTCACACAACACACACATAGAATTCCTGAAAAACATCAGAGACACACACCTTTTCACATCAATCGTCCTTATACACACACTCATCGAAACCGATATTACAAACCCGAAGGAAACCGGTCCCGATATCCGACACCCTTCACACGTCCCACCTAACCGAACCACCACAGACTTACCGACATCCACTCGACACTCTTGTGCCCAAGCCACGTCCCGACGAGCCCCGATCCGAGTAAACAGAAGCATGTAGGTTGAGGGTGTACCAAACCCGATTTCTCTCTTCTTCTCTTCTCCTTCTCCTCTTTTCTTTCTTCCTCGTCGGTCCTCTCTTTATTACGGGTCGTCGTCGTTTTTTTTCCTTCTAATATCGATATTATTAAAAACAATTTTCATATATCAAACATTCTTAACAATATGATACCAACTCTATACTTGAACATCGTATTAAAGAATTACATTAAACCTCGACGATGTTAAAAATCGTTACATCTTTTTTTAAACCTCTTTTTACAAAACTTTTTTTTTATTCATTCCGAATTCTCGATATCGATTCCATAATCGAATATCGGGTACGACGAATATCGAAAACATAAAATCGAATACAAATTAATTCATATTTTGTACGCGATTTATCAAAATTAGCAATTTCGCACGAAAAATAAAAATCGGACAGACCCGCACGCGAGTCGCGCCACGCCCAAGCGACTCGCGCACGGGCCTGAAACCCGGATCGTTTTTTTAGCTTTTCGTTCATTTTTATTATTCTACGAAACGATTTCTGAAATTTATCTTTTCTAAAACTATTCCGAGTATTTGATATTGATTTCGTAGTCGACTATCAAATATAACGAATATCGAAAATATTAAGTCGAGTACGAATTATGCAATATTCGTACGCGGTTTAATAAAAACATCGAACTTTCAAAAATCGATCCCAAAACAGGCCGGGGCGCGAGTCGCGCGCACCCCGGGCGAGTCGCGGGCAACGCTGGAAACGCGACCCGTTTTCCTTTTTTATTATTTTCCGAACATCGTTTTTTATACAAAACAGCGTCTTTTTAACAATATTTTTCAGATTTTGATTAATATTTTCTCGGTCCTGCATATTCATCATATTTGCTAAATTATTTCTTCACAAATCGATACTAACTCGTTTGTTCATCTTGTAGCAAATTCATTCTTTTTTATCGTTTGTTTTATTATACTAAAACGAATCTCATATGCTAAATTCAACTTTAACGTTAACTTTTCACGCATTAAACCGACTTAGCAACCCGTTCAATTCCTCACATGCTTAGGAAAACAATGTTTGCATATCATTCATCGTATTACTAACGCGCGTATTAAAAAATCATTCGATATCCTAGTAGAGGCCGCTAATGTGCGGGCGGGGTTGAGTGTTCTTAGTGAACTTCCCAACACGTACCCTCACCCCTTACTCAGAACCGTGGTTTCCGGATGTCCGAAACCATTGGCAACGAGAGTCATTCAATATACGATAAACCGCTCAAGTCGGCATCGGTATCGAACTGCAAAGGAACGAGCTCAATAAACTCTGACATCGGAAATGGGCCGTACTTTGTATACGGCCCACTACGACATAGAGTGGGCTCGAACGGTTCCGAATAACCATAAAATTCGGTGGCGACTCCAACTTCGATTTAAATTTCAATTTGACCATCTCATATGGAGATTCATTCGCCTCCCCAAACCCGCGCGTGGCCGCGTCGGGGTGGACCTATGTCATGTCCACAATTTGGCGACTCCGCTGGGGATTTACTGATCCGTTACTAACCTTCGGTATCCTCAGGGTGAGACTCGAATAGAAATCGTTTGACTAGTACAATACGCGTTTTAGTTTTACGGTTCATGCATAACCTCATTTTTCCCGGGCCGGTACTGGTGACCGACGTCCCACTATACCATTGATGTAGTCCAAATTGGATATGTCAAAGGTGTCCATTAGCCGATTCGTATGGTTTTACGGCATGTCCTAAGCTCAACTCGACTTAGGGAGTCCGCCCCGATTCTCGATAGGCTATGTACACTGGTATAAACCCTTATAGACTGACCGAGACTTAGCTTAAGAGCATACATGGCGTCATTATACTGTTTCCATGACTACGTGCTACTTGATCCACATCTTTTTCAAAAACCGTCATTTTTCAAAAATATGCATCCTTTTCAAAATATCCAATTTCAAAACCCCGGACATATACCGAATTTAGGACTTATGATTTTACTCAAAATAGCCTTTTTCTAGCCGGTATTATGCCCAATTCAAAACTCGAAATTATTTTCGAAATTTTCAAACCATCACCCGGCCCACCTTTTCCGTTTTCCTCGAATAAGGGCCGGTTCTCCCCGATTTTTTCGGGCCTTTTCAAAAAAATCATATTGCAAAACTTCCTCTTCTTAGACTTCCCGTATTTAGCAGTGTCGGGTCGTGTCATAAGTCGTTGAAGTCTCTAGCGTCGAAACTCTGTCGATCTTACATCACGAGTTTCCCCCTTATCCCAGTCCGCCTTATTTAACTAAGGCAAGGCCCACCTACGTAGGACATACTCCTACAAAGGTTGGCCCAGTTACACAATCGAGTCTAAAGTTTGGGAATGTCACGTGAACCTTCCTTCGAACAAGGCCCAGCCCACATAGCTGGATCCTAAAGGAGATCCACCTTTCACGAGTCACCCGTCTAGGTGTCTTTTCCGAGTCAACCTTTTACAAGGCATATCCCTATAACAAAAGGTTCACGGTCCTTACGTCTAAGGGTCACTCACTCGAGTCTTAACAAAGTCTTCAGTCCCAGTCGGGGGTTACCCTTCAGCAGAGCGATCAATCGCGGTTGCTCTAAGGATCATGTCTTGCACGTGTTGTCTCACGTACCCCACTTTCGAGTCACTTAGATGCCACACCATCTGGGTCCTATCAAAGTCCTTAGTCTCACTTGGGGGCTATTCTCCGATGGAGTGATTAATCACAGTCACTACGAGAATCGTACCCTACACATTTGTCTTAGGAGAGTCTAACCCGAGTCAAACTGGAGTCGTCTCTCCTCTCGCGCTATTTCCTGTGCCTTGGTGAAATTGAATTCCGAAGCAACTTCTCTGATTACGCGGTATTCTTACAGACAAGCCACCGGTAACCAGACGCCAGAAAATGCAAGAAACTTTGGACCAATTGACAACCTCTCTAGCTGAGCTTGAAACCCAATTGACGGTTATCAGGGCTGAACAAACGACCATTGCCACCCGTTTGAGTGCCGTGGAGCAAAGGACTCTTAAGGTCTGGAATGAAACTACTGGGCCCATAGCTGAACTGGTCAGCGCCGTTCGCAAACTTGAAGAACAGGTCCACTCGACCACCAGAAACACCATCCTCACGGAAAATGCCCGTACCTACTCGCCCTTGACCGATGAACTGTCCGCTAACCTCTACTTAACGGGCTTACCAATGTTTGACGGGACGGAAGACCCGGTACTCCATATTCGGGCTTTCAAGGACTTTATGGCTGTTAAGGGGGTCAAATCGACCATGTTCAAGCACTTGTTTGCTTCTTCCCTCGAGAAGCACCCGAAATCCTGGTACTACAGACTCGATTCCAAGAAGTACAAGACTTGGGATGATGTGGCAACAGAGTTCGCTCGGAATTATGCCGATAATACCGAGATCCAGACTACGATGCGTACTCTGGAGGTTATGGCCCAAGAGCCCAAAGAAGGTTTCACCAAGTACCTTCAAAGGTGGATGGCCGAAAGTGTGAAGTTGGTAGACAAGCCCAACAAGAAGACACTAGTGGAGGCGTTAATCAACAACCTCCTCCCTTCCTACCGCGTCCATCTTAGGTATGCCGGCATTTCAAACTTTGCAGTGCTTACCGAAATGGGCATTAGGATTGAAGATGATCTTCGACAAAATGAAGATCTGGGTGAAGCGTCTATTGGAGGCTATACGGGACATCAACTTGAGTCCTTAGAAGCTGAATTGACAACACCATCCGAGAGTCTAGATTTGGTTTAAGTCCGAGTCTGAGTCCGAGTCTAGGACGTTCTATTTCTTTCAATTTCAAAGTCAGAGTCAGAGTCAGTTGTATTCTGTCATCTTTTCAAAATTCAATAAAGTCGGCTTTTCAATCTCTCATATATAATTTCCTTATGTGTTTCCGTGAACATGATGAACACTACCATCATACACTGTGAGCACACGCACGTGACTATTATAGGCACATCTATAATGACTGCAGGAAATGAGACCCGTGTTTTCCTTTACTTGTTCCATGTCTGGTATAGAAAGCCACATAACTACCCTTAGCAGGAGCGGTATCGAATCCTATGACAAATCTAGGTAGTCTCCTAGTTTGGGTTCAAGACGGGAGGCAAGCCCATTTCCCACAATAAACACCCATCCAATAATACTGACCAATCCCTACCTTAGGTGTTAGTCTGACCAACAAAAAAAAAGGGAAAAAACTGGACAAAAAAAGAATCAAAAGTCCAATACAAGAAAAAAGCAAAAGGCCCAAAACAAAAGAGCTGGCCATGATAAAAAAGAACTCCCAAAAACTCATGACCATGATCAACGGTCAATTAAAGTGGAAGCCCCATGACCAGGGTACGGTCATTTATCAATACTCATACCATCAAATAGGGAAGAAACAATCAAGTTGGTCCGCTAACACCACATTTAGCCTTCCCACATTACAACCCTCAAGACCTTCCCGAGACCCAGGCCAGAGACAGCCCGGAATTTTGAGGATTCAAGCTCCATAGGATACCCCTAACCATTAGGGCCAGACATGGAAATCAGATCTCGCATTATCAAAACTTATCCCGATCAAAGTTCAAGCCATTTTACTCGACTTCCCCTTTACATAACAGAATTCACAATCACCATATGCAAACCCGAGAGCAAAACTCGTCGAATCCCCCGAGAGCAAAACTCGTCAAATCCCCCGAGAGCAAAACTCGTCAAATCCCCCCGAGAGCAAAACTCGTCAAATCCCCCGAGAGCAAAACTCGTTAAAATCCCCGAGAGCAAAACTCGTTAAAATCCCCGAGAACAGAACTCGTTAAAATCCCCGAGAGCAGAACTCGTTAAAATCTCATCCCAATTCTTCTCATTCAAACCAGTTACCATCCCCAAACACGGGAACTCAACCTGCGGTCGGCATAGAACATGCCCAAATAGTTCACACCACCTCTGGGGCTATCCCGGAGAACGCTCACAGTCACAGGATTTACATCCTAACCATTCTAGCCCTTTGATCAAGACATCACTGGGAATGCACCTAGCCTACACCATCGCTATGGCTAGTTACACACAAAGCCCTAATAAACTAGGCACTATAATCCACTGAACTACTGCTTGGTTTGATTTCACCACACGTGAATACGTAGGCAGCCTTTCAACAGGGGCACAACCACCCACATTGACACACATTCAAAAAGCACCATCATTCCGGTCACGACACCGTCATGTTCTCAACAGCTAGCTTTGTCGTCCTGGGGGCTTCTCCTAGGCAGAAGTTCTCCATCCACTCACATAATCCAAATACATTCAAAATCTAGCCACCTTTCTACAGTGTGTCCTGGTACTCGGCTCACTCGAGGACAAGAATCTGTCACGACTCGAAGCAATACCCACTTTGGGAATATACCCTAAAGATAAAAAAGGATTCAAAAGAGCACTAGTCTACAGCATTGCCATTGCCAAGTCCTGCAAAAACAGTCTCATTACAGACTACTGCAATTCCCCTATAACGCATCCTTCCCGTTTCGATGTACGACCGTGTTGCTACTCGCCTAGGCTACGGAATAGCGCAACTTAAGAGTCTTGTGATCTTAGGTGGTCCACCTCCTTACCAAGTCACGGTCCAACCCTTAGAGAGTCCAAGTCGTGTCTGTCAACTCGTCCTGTCGCGTCCAGAGTCGAGTCTGCCGGTAGGCCTCTCTTTTCAAATTCTCATTTTAAAAATTTGCGAAAACTTAGTCATTTGAAAAAAAAATCCTTTTCGACAAGGTCAAATTTCAGTCTATTTAAACGGCAAATATCTTTTCCACCTCTTTCAATTTTGGAAACTTATCTCCTAGCACGTGAGTTGCTTTCAGGACTTCGATTTCAAAATGCAGCAAAAATCATTTTTACTCCCAGCGCGAGTCATATTTGTTTCACCTACGTGTTGCATGCAAAATTTTATGTAACTTATACAGGTACAAATCACGACAGCGCAATTCATATAACTCCCCAGCGACATTTAGCAAGATGAGCCCATATATAGGCCCATTTTAAGTCTTATGCGACGAGTTCAAACGCCCACGGAGTTATCATCAGCTCAGGTACATTTCTAGTCTGTGGCCGGCGAGCCCTTTGTGCAGGTCTAATGGACCTTAAACGACCCGACCGGAAGCTACCGGGTTTTAATCCTTGATTGACCTGGTAGCTACTCTGACTTGCGCCATGTCCAAGCCTCAGTCAGAGTGGGGGCTCTATAGACACCCATATTTGCTGCCAGGTGTCTATAGTAGTTTCCGACAAACACCCGATGATGATCGGACGCAAACGTGCTTCAAATACTCAGAAACGGGCTCAAAATCATTGACATTTGGCTTGGGCTCATTATAGAGTACATATCTCACAAAACCAACCTCAAATTCAGGCACAGCGGGTCGTTTCGAGTCAAATGACACTAATTTGGGTCGAATCCGACACCAGGGGTAAAACCGTCTTTTAGCGACCGAGTCGAAACCCGGTCAAAGATTTTCCCGAGACTTGTGGACCGACCGTGGCATCTCACGTGTCCAGTTCATACTCAAACTCTACAAAAAAATCAGCCTCACAAAATAATAAACAAATTCGTTTAAGGTGGAATTCGATCTCAAGTAGGAATCCTATCCGAAAACCGATTCAAACACCCGACCGAGTGCAAACACTCGGCCGAGCAGCACAAACCAGCCGGGTTTCCTTTTCTTCCTTCACAAGAAAACGGAATTCTTATTTCCCTCAACTTCCTATGTTTCCTATCCTAAGTGATAGTTCTAATTCAAATGCACCTCTCTTAGCCAAGGTCGGGATTTTCCTATAAATAGCCCCTTGCATGACACAAATTGAACAATCGATTATTCACACAACACACACATAGAATTCCTGAAAAACATCAGAGACACACACCTTTTCACATCAATCGGCCTTATAAACACACTCATCGAAACCGATATTACAAACCCGAAGGAAACCGGTCCCGATATCCGACACCCTTCACACGTCCCACCTAACCGAACCACCACAGACTTACCGACATCCACTCGACGCTCTTGTGCCCAAGCCACGTCCCGACGAGCCCCGATCCGAGTAAACAGAAGCATGTAGGTTGAGGGTGTACCAAACCCGATTTCTCTCTTCTTCTCTTCTCCTTCTCCTCTTTTCTTTCATCCTCGTCGGTCCTCTCTTTATTACGGGTCGTCGTCGTTTTTTTTTCTTCTAATATCGATATTATTAAAAACAATTTTCATATATCAAATATTCTTAACAATATGATACCAACTCTATAGTTGAACATCGTATTAAAGAATTACATTAAACCTCGACGATGTTAAAAATCGTTACATCTTTTTTTAAACCTCTTTTTACAAAACTTTTTTTTATTCATTCCGAATTCTCGATATCGATTCCATAATTGAATATCGGGTACGACGAATATCGAAAACATAAAATCGAATACAAATTAATTCATATTTTGTACGCGATTTATCAAAATTAGCAATTTCGCACGAAAAATAAAAATCGGACAGACCCGCACGCGAGTCGGGCCACGCCCAAGCGACTCGCGCACGGGCCTGAAACCCGGATCGTTTTTTTAGCTTTTCGCTCATTTTTATTATTCTACGAAACGATTTCTGAAATTTATCTTTTCTAAAACTATTCCGAGTATTTGATATTGATTTCGTAGTCGACTATCAAATATAACGAATATCGAAAATATTAAGTCGAGTACGAATTATGCAATATTCGTACGCGGTTTAATAAAAACATCGAACTTTCAAAAAACGATCCCGAAACAGGCCGGGGCGCGAGTCGCGCGCACCCCGGGCGAGTCGCGGGCAACGCTGGAAACGCGACCCGTTTTCCTTTTTTATTATTTTCCGAACATCGTTTTTTATACAAAACAGCGTCTTTTTAACAATATTTTTCAGATTTCGATTAATATTTTCTCGGTCTTGCATATTCATCATATTTGCTAAATTATTTCTTCACAAATCGATACTAACTCGTTTGTTCATCTTGTAGCAAATTCATTCTTTTTTATCGTTTGTTTTATTATACTAAAACGAATCTCATATGCTAAATTCAACTTTGACGTTAACTTTTCACGCATTAAACCGACTTAGCAACCCGTTCAATTCCTCACATGCTTAGGAAAACAATGTTTGCATATCATTCATCGTATTACTAACCCGCGTATTAAAAAATCATTCGATATCCTAGTAGAGGCCGCTAATGTGCGGGCGGGGTTGGGTGTTCTTAGTGAACTTCCCAACACGTACCCTCACCCCTTACTCAGAACCGTGGTTTCCGGATGTCCGAAACCATTGGCAACGAGAGTCATTCAATATACGATAAACCGCTCAAGTCGGCATCGGTATCGAACTGCAAAGGGACGAGCCCAATAAACTCTGACATCGGAAATGGGCCGTACTTTGTATACGGCCCACTACGACATAGAGTGGGCTCGAACGGTTCCGAATAACCATAAAATTCGGTGGCGACTCCAACTTCGATTTAAATTTCAATTTGACCATCTCATATGGAGATTCATTCGCCTCCCCAAACCCGCGCGTGGCCGCATCGGGGTGGACCAATGTCATGTCCACACTTACCGCGGGCGTAATTAATGTATACATTGCATGAGTTTTAGACATATTACTAAGTGTTGTTTTGAAACTAATGGAGTGGTCTTTATTTCCAGTAACATAATTGTTTGACTGAGAGTTTTGTGTATTGTTGTTCGTTGGTTTGAAATTTAGTCTCTATAATTTTACTGTGGAGTGCAATTTGATGTAACACATATAGACTAAATTTTAAGTTTAGTTTATTAAGAGTAACACCGTAATCTTATAGTCGAGATTTAGTACATACTCCGTATGATATTACCTGTTATTAGCCATTTGCTTAAACCCTTGACTTATTCGAACAATATCCCTTTGGTAGAAGTTCCAATTGTATTGTGTTAAATTTGGCATTATTTTCTTCTAAGTCTAATTTTGTTAGAGTTCTTATAAATGTGGGGTTGCTCAAAAGATTTATTGTTAACATTTCTCATAACTTTGATGATTAAGTAATCATTATCATTTTATATTTCTATCAATTTCAACCTATAATATGTATATGGTGTCATCGCGTTGCTTTTAATTTGTTTTTATTTAGTCAATCTTTGCCGACTTTGCTGTATTGCAAGCTAATATCTTCTTCGACGACTCATTTTCATCACTTATTTGGATGAGGCTAATAACTTAGATGACTATAGCAGGAGAACTCAAATTACTGTCATGGATTATATTTAATCACATGGGAGAGTAGGAAAAAGCACCTGAAAGCCATATGGTTTGGCTATGTACTCACCAATTATATCTACTGTATATGGCGTGAAAGGTTTTCCAGACACTTTAGCAAGTCCCAGATGAATCCTACTCAAATGGTCAAGCACATTTCATTGAGAGATACTTCACTCTTTTAAGAGTCTTGATCTAACTGATAGACTTAACGGCATTTAGAGAAGTCTTGGAGGTTTATTGGTTCAAAAATGAACTCAAATGGAATGTCGGGGTACATTGGATTTTGTTTTGATCTTAGGCCCTGTTCTCCTGGACTTATATTCAGACAGTTTCAGTTCAGTTCAGTTCAGTTCAGACAGTTTCAATTCAGTTCAGTTCAGTTCAGACACATTCAGTTCAGTTCAGTTCAGTTCAGTTCAGACACGTTCAGTTCAGTTCAGACTTATTATTATTATTATTATTATTTGTTGTGCGGAAGCTAACAAACACGGCAATAATAAAAGAAAGAGACCAAGATTTAACGTGGTTCACTAACAACTTGTTAGCTACGTCCACAGGCGAAGGGAAAAACTTTTACTATGTCGAGAATGCAAATTACAGACTCGTATGAGCTCTCTCTAAGTAATGACTTAAGAGACTCAAATATTTTGGATGGATTCTAAGGTGGAGGGGAGACTCCTATATATATGAAAAGAATCCCCTCACCTTTCTTAATCTTTCAATGTGGGACAAGAATACAATATATATGTTGTACATGAACCACACTTTCCTATTTCCTTAGATGTGGGACAACCACCAAATTAGGAAATATCAACTTCAAGTCACATATTCTAACAATTCTCCACCTTGACTTGAACGATCGCATCTTTCAACGGTCTTCAGTCAATAGTTGTTTTTCTCCCTTCCCTCGGTTGTCTTTTTCACCCAAGACACGGGTCTTGCCTTTTTCACCCAAGGCACGGGTCTTGCCTTTTTCACCCAAGACACGGGCTTTGCCTTTTTCACCCAAGGCACGGGCCTGCTCCACCTAGGACTTAATACCCTTCGTGGAGATCTACAGCCCCGAAGGACTTACATATAACTGTCAACATTTAGCAAATCCAAACAATGTTTGAACTTGCTAGGCGGAACCGGCTTAGTGAACATGTCAGCTGGATTATCAGCTGTCCCAACCTTTTTCCCATGATGCGCTTCTCACTACGTAGGAAATGATACCTTACATCAATGTGTTTGGTTCTTTCATGATGCACCTGATCCTTAGCAAGACATATAGCACTTAAGCTATCACAGTACACAACTGCTTGATCATGATGTAACCCAAGATCGCTAACTAACCCTTTCAACCAAATACCCTCCTTGGCCGCTTCAGTTAAAGCCATGTACTCAGCCTCTATTGTTGACAAAGTAACAGACGACTGTAGAGTAGCCTTCCAGCTAACAACAGATCCACCAAGAGTGTATACGTAGCCAGTCATTGATCTTCTACCGTCTACATCTGCTGCATAATCAGAATCTGAATAACCCGTCACCAAACACGTTGTATCACACCCATATATGAGACCGACATCTGACGTTCCCCTCAAATAGCGGAATATCCGCTTAACTTGTTGTCAGTGTTCGCGGCCAGGTTGAGCCATAAACCTGCTTACAACACTAACAGCATGCGCAATATCAGGCCTCGTGCAAACCATAGCGTACATTAAGCTACCAACTGCACTAGCATATGGAACACTTGACATGTATGTCTTCTCAACTTCAGTTTGAGGTGCAAAAGAATTAGATAACCGAACATTCGCAGCCGATGGAGTGTTTATAGATTTCGCGGCACTCATCCCAAACCTGGATAAAACCTTCAAAATATAACTTTTCTGTGACAAGAAAAGCTTCTTCTGAACCCGATCTCTATAAATCTCCATGCCGAGAATTTTCCTAGCTGCTCCCAAATCTTTCATATCAAACTCGGAACTGAGAAGTACCTTGAGCTTCTGAACATAAGACATCTTCTTCGCAGCTATGAGCATATCATCTACGTATAGGACCAAGTATAAATACAAGCCATCCTCCATTTTTTTATGATAAACACAACAATCATAAGGACTCCTATTGTAGCCATGCCCTACCATAAAGTTGTCAAACTTCTTGTACCACTGTCTAGGTGATTGTTTGAGCCCGTATAAAGACTTCTTTAACTTACAAGCATAGGCCTCTTTTCCCGGAATTTCGAACCCCTCTGGCTGACTCATCAAGATATCTTCCTCTAACTCCCCATGAAGGAAAGCTGTCTTCACATCCAGTTGTTCTAGTTCTAGATCATAATGAGCGACCATCGCTAAAAGAACTCGAATAGAAGTGTGTCGCACTACAGGAGAAAAGATCTCATTGTAGTCAACTCCTTCTTTCTGACTAAAACCTTTCGCGACTAGACGTGCCTTGTATCTGATGCTTTCACCCTCTGTTGTCCCTTCTTTCCGTTTGAATACCCACTTGCAACCAACCACCTTCCTGCCTTGTGGCACCTTAACTAGCTCCCATGTCTTGTTCTTGTGAAGAGACTCTGTCTCCTCACTCATAGCAGTGATCCATTGCGCAGAATCACCGCTAGAAACTGCTTCTCTATAAGATAGTGGCTCAGATGACTCAATTTCGTCGGCTACTTGTAGTGCATATCCCACCATCTCTTCAGCATAGCAGTTCTGGGAACGAATTCTTCGCCCCTCTATCTCTTTGATCAACCTACTAGGCTCTCTTATTGTCCGTTTAGGACGCCCATCAGAAGCCTCTGGTTCATCAACACTGGACTCTTCTAGTTGACTTTCCTCCCCAGCCGGAGTAGTCTCTGGAGCTTCTTCTGTAACTTGAATCGATGTTCCTGGTAACAACACGGCTGGCGCTACATCTGGCTCCACCTGTTTCTCGAGACTATCATTCTTATCTTGACTTGTTGAATTATCGGAAGACACGAACATAGAGCTTTCATCAAAAGTGACATCCCTACTAAGAATGACACGGTTCTCTGACGGAGACCAAATGCGGTATCCCTTAACTCCATCTCCATATCCCATAAAGCAACCCTTTTTGGCTCGCGGTTCTAGCTTTCCCTCATTTACATGATAATAGGCCAAACAACCAAAAACCTTCAGACATGAATAATCAGCATCTTTACCAGACCATACCTCATAAGGCGTCTTGCAGTCAATCCCCGTATGAGGTGCACGATTTATCAAGTAACAGGCCATCTTCACAGCTTCACCCCAAAACTTCCTAGTCAACCCTGCATTGGAGAGCATGCACCGAACTCTCTCAAGCAACGTCTGATTCATGCGCTCTGCAACACCGTTTTGCTGCGGTGTTCCCCTAATGGTGTGATGCCTAGCAATCCCATTATCCTTGCAAAGCTCATTGAACTCAGACAAACAAAATTCCAGACCATTATCCGTTCGTAGCCTTTTGATCTTCTTTCCCGTTTGATTTTCCACCAACGCCTTCCACTGAATGAAGGTTTTAAGGACCTCACTCTTGTGCTTCAACAAATAAAGCCACGTGTACCTGGAGAAATCATCTATAAAGGTGACAAAATAGTGAAAACCTCCAATACCTTCTTGTAGACACCCGCATTTTGACTGCCAGGTGTCTATGGTAGTTTCCCAAAAAAAAAAACACCCGATGATGATCGGACGCTAACAGGCTTCTATGCGCTCGGATACGGGCTCAATCCATTAATCGCTGGCTAACACACCTACAGAGTACAAATCTCACAAAATCAACCTCAAATCCAGGCCCAGCGGGCCGTTTCCAATCAAACAAGGCTAATTTGGGCCGAAACCGACACCGGAATTAAAACCGACTTGTCACGATTGGGTCAATCCCGGTCAAAGTCATTTCCGAGACATACCAAACAACCCCTCAAGCATCAAAAGCCCAATTCAAACTCATCAAATATCCATGGTCAAGGTCCAAACGAGTGACCCGCGCGACCCAGCTGGGCCACTCGATCGAGTGCCCCACCCACTCGATCGAGTGGGCCCTCATTCAAGCCCGACGGCTAACGCACAAGCCTACTCGACCGAGTCAGCTGCCTACTCGGTCGAGTAACCCTAAACCGAAGCCCTAGCTTTTCCTATATAAGGAACCCCCATGCACCCCTCTTCAACAACCTTTGACAATTCTCGAAACCCTAGAGCAACCATACACACATACCACATCCTTTACAAATTCTAGCACACCCCAAGCAAACCCTAAACTAGCTTTAGGACTAATCAAACCCGAGCCACCATAACTTAACCTTCATCCACCTCGAAGACTCTTGTGTTATAGCCACGGTTACGAGTCCGCGCCGAGACAAGAACATGTAGGTTGAGGGTGTCAAAACCCCGCTTCTTCTCCTTTCTTCCTCCTTCTCGCGTCGTATCTTCTTTTTACGGGTCGCGTTTTTGTTTTATTTATTTTGATCGCATAGTTAATATCAATAATACTAGTATCAAGACATTAAAATATCTATCAATTTGTGTCGAGTATGAGGTGATATCGGAATAAGGAAACACGAACATACAAGTGTACTGCACACAGCGTTGACGGTCGCTTGTTCCGATATCCCAATTACTTGATTATTGAGATAGATTAACTTCAACAATAATTTCCGCATCATTGTTATAATTCGCATATCTCATCAATTTCTCAAAAGGCAAACATTGTATTTTAATAAGGGTCGAAACCCGTTGACACGGACCCGACATCACAATCCTTAGGGATTTATTTCGATGTCGGAGAAGTCGAGGGAATCAAGTCCTTTAATTTAAGCAAAGTGTCGATCTATTAAATTCGATTCCAATTCCTTAATTGGATGTCAGATCTAACGATCTAGTCACATAAGTTAACCAATGCGATTTTCCGTTGATGCAAAAATAATTGTCAATACAATTCAATAGAATTACGACATTATTTAACGCGGAGGAAATTTACCATATCGTGGTAGTTAATTTAGGTCGACTTACATTAATCTTCTGTTATTTTCACTCTAAGTATTCCGTGTCGATTCGATAATCAAATATGGGATACGACGAGTATTCAAGTCCCGAATTGAGTATAAATTCCGCTATATTTATGCCCAATTCGTCAAGTCATCAAAAAAAATCAAAAAGCAATTTTAAAATCGACATTTGAAACTGCAGGCGAATTACAATTCGCACAGGGGGCACTCGACCGAGTGCCTAGCCCACTCGGTCGAGTGGCGCCCCAAAAATCGAACCAGAATGTCTGTTACGACACCCACTCGATCGAGTCTCACAGTGACTCGGTCGAGTGGCCATATACTCGACCGAGTTGGTCCATAACTCGGCCGAGTATGGTCCATAACACGGAACAGAAACCTCTTTTCAGGGTCTACTCGATCGAGTCTATTGACCACTCGATCGAGTGGCCTCATAACGACTACAAACGCGAGTCGTACATTATTCTATTTTTCAAGCCCGATAGTATTTTACGACTTAGGTCAACGCGTGCATAATTAATCATGTGTATACTATCCTTTCAAAACCATGCATCATCTTGTACATCATTCAATTCAATTCTATATTTGCACAAACCGTTATTATTCGTTATATCATTGCATCGTTACTAACGCGTTTGTTATTTCTTTTGTCAATTTAATTCTTATTCGTTTATTGTACTAAATGAACCCGCATGCTAAATTCCACTTTGACGTAGAATTAATTGCATTAAATTGACTTAGAAACCCTTTTCAATTCCATTCACATGTTTAGGGAAAATACTCTTTGCATATCATTTTCCCGTTTAACTAGCGCGCGTATTGTAAGTCATTCGAATTCTTAGTAGAGGCCGCTAATGTGCGGGCGGGGTTGGGTGTCCTTTGTGGGCTTCCCAACGCGTACCCTCACCCCTTACTCAGAACCTCGGTTTCCGGATGCCCGAAACCGTTGGCGCACGAGAGTCATTCAATACGCAATATCCGATAACGTCGGTATTGGTATCAAATGCAAAGGGACGAGCCCAATAAACTCTGACATCGGAAATGGCCCGTATTTTGTATACGGACCACTACGACATAGAGTGGGCTTGAATGGTTCCGAATAACCACAAAATTCGGTGGCGACTCCACTTCAACCTAAATTTCAATTCGATCCATTCTCATATGGAGATTCATTCGCCTACCCAAACCCGCGCGTGGCCGCGTCGGGGTGGACCTATGTCATGTCCACAATTTGGCGACTCCGCTGGGGATTAACTGATGCGTGACTTACCATCGGCATCCTCAGGGTGAGACTCGAATAGAAATCGTTTGACAAATACTATACGCGTGTTAGTTCTACGGTTCATGCATAACCCATATTTTCCCGGGCCGGTACTGGTGACCGACGTCCCACTATACCATTGATGTATTCCAACATGGATATGTCAAAAGGTGTCCATAGTCGATTCGAGTGGGTTTCGCGGCATGTTCTAAGCTCAATTCGACTTAGAGAGTCCGTCCCGATCAACGTCTAGACTATGTACACTGGTATAGACCCTTTCAGACCGACCGAGACTTAGTGTAGAGCATACATGGCGTCGTTATAATGCTTGTGTGACTACGTGCTACATGGTTTCCGAGTCATTTTCAAAAATATCAACTTTTCAAAAATTACATCCTCCTTTTCAAGATATTCGATTTTCAAAACCCGGGACATACCGAATTTAGGACTTATGATTTTACTCAAAATAGCCTATTTTCTAGCCGGTATGTTGCCCAAATCAAAACTCGAACTTTCAAAACTCATGGCCCAATGACTTTTCGTCCTCTTTTTTTCGGAAATTTGGGCCATTCACCGAGTCCACTCGGTCCTTTTTCAAAAAATCATCAATTTTCAAAACCTTCCACTTCTAGAAACTTCCCGTATTTAGCAGTGTCGGGTCGAGTCTTAAGTTGTCAAGGTCTTCTAGCGTCGAAACTCTGTCGATCTTACATCACGAATTTCTTCCCTATCCCAGTCCGCCTTATTAGACTAAGGCAGGGCCCACCTAAGTAGGACATACTCTTACGAAGGAGAGCCCGTCAACACAATCGAGTCAAAAGTCTGGGAATGTCTCGCGTGAACCTTCCTTCGAACAGGGCTAGGCCCACTTGCCGAATCCTAAGGAAGGCCCACACTTCACAAGTCACCCGTCTAGGTGTCTTTCTCGAGTCATTTCCCTTTTAGTCTCGTTCGGGATGTACTTTCTATTCCGGGATTTCTGGGCTAGTTTCTGATTACGCGGTGTTCTTACAGACAGGCCAGCCACAACCCGACATCAACGCAAGATGGAGGATTTGAAAAATGCCCTAACCAAGATCGAGACTCAACTGACCTCCATCCTCGCTAACCAAGCAACTTTGGACACCCGTCTGAGCACTGTGGAGAAGACGGTCCCAGTTGAAGGAGGCGATTCCGTTGGGCCCATAGCCGAATTGGTCAGTGTCGTTCGCAGGCTCGAGGAGCAAGTCCACTTGTCAACAAGCAACTCGATCCACTCCGAGAATGCTCGCATTTATTCACCTTTGAATGACGAGCTACCGGCCAACCTCAATTTGACGGGAATTCCTATGTTTGAGGGTACCGAAGACCCGGTCCATCATATCCGGGCCTTCAAAGACTTCATGGCGGTCAAAGGGGTAAAGTCCACCATGTTCAAGCACTTATTCCCTTCCTCCTTGGAGAAGAATCCCAGGGCCTGGTTCTACAGGCTCGACCCCAAGAAATACAAGACTTGGGATGACGTGGCGACCGAATTTGCTCGGAATTACGCCGATAACACTGAAATCCAGACTACAATGCGTACTCTGGAGGTAATGGCCCAGGAGCCCAAAGAAGGGTTCACAAAATATCTGCAAAGGTGGAGGGCTGAGAGTGTGAAGCTGGTTGACAAGCCCGGCTAGAAGGCCCTAGTGGAAGCCTTCGTCAAAAATCTACTCCCATCCTACCGGGTCCATCTCCGGTATGCTATTATCCCAAACTTTGCTGTCCTTACTGAAATGGGCACAAGGATCGAAGATGATTTGAGGTTGGAGAGCCTGACTAAGGCCTCTACCAAAGGGTATCAAGGGGCAAGTTCATCTACAATCAAGCCCACACCACCCGCAGCTGCAACTCGCAGCATCTTCGACGAGGTAAACCTGCTCGACACCTCATCTAAAAAGAATACACCAAATCGGGTATTCACAGATATAGGGACTACCTATACTTATGCCTTACAGAGGCTATCCTCAAAGGGCCTAATCCAACCGATAGGCCCAACCGCAGAACCTCCAGTGGGAAAAAGGCCCAAAACTTACAATGCCCAGGCCTATTGTCAGTATCATCGGGGTAACGGGCATGATACTGAAAAATGTTGGAGGTTAAAACACCTGATCCAGAACCTTATCGAGAGCGGGAAAATCCCGTTGCCCGGAGACAAGCCGAGCAACAAAGAAAACCCATTCAGCGTTCATGCTATCTTCACCGGGGAGGTAATTGACTGTTCTCACCTCATCTCTCCCTATATCCCACAAGTCAACGGGATATGGTTCGACGACGAGGATGATGTGTACTTAACCAAAGGGGAAGCTGTCCCCATCACCCTCGAAGAGGTCCGACAGGCTAAGTCCAAGGCCTTAGCCACCAATCATCTCGCCGCAGCTGGGCGTTCCATTCCTATATCCGTCACTGAACCCGCCAGGACGGAGCCTACCCTCGAAGAACCAAGCCCAGATACGGCTCTGGTCCAATAAATGAAGAGGGTCCGAGCCGATCTAACCATATGGCAACTATTGGTTAGCTCGCAAGTTCACCGGGAAGCACTGACTAAGGCTCTCGATGAAATCAAGGTTGATTCAGAGGCTACCCCTGCTGAAATGGTAGCCACCATCATGCCCTACCCTAAGGGCAAATCCAAAGAAGAAGGCCCACTCATAACCTTCTCTGAAGCTGATCTGCCACCATTTGGGCCCAATCACAATCTGGCCCTATACATCACGGTCATCTGCAAAGGTAAATATCTCCCGATGACCCTTATCGACGATGGATCAGCCGTGAATGTCCTTCCTCTAAGGACCGCAAAAGCACTCGGCATCACCGATGCCGATTACCTTCCAACGGCGCAGACTATCCAGGCTTTCGACGGAAGCCCAAAACCTGTCGCCGGGGCCGTGAAATTAAAGATCATAACGGGCCCAGTCGAAAAGGAATTGGAATTTCAGGTGATAGACGTCACCTCATCATTCAATCTTTTGCTGGGAAGGCCTTGGATCCACGCAGTCAAGGCCGTGTCATCTACCCTCCATCGAAAAGTCAAGATGCCCCTCAAAGACGGTATCATCACGCTGGAGGCGACCCCAATTACCGTAGCAAGCTGCAACGCTACGGGCCGGGCCGACCCGCGAGGATTTGATTTCGTGGGCATGATCGAAGAAGAATATCTCTTTAGGCCCTACTTCACAACTAGCATCGACACGATGCTACAAAATCTGGGTTACCTACCCGGGATAACCTCAAGGCCATATCTTCCAGCTGGGAAGATTATCGAGGTCCTAAATGATGGCGAGTCACATTTCGGATTGGGGTATGCTATAACTCCGGAAAATGTGGTTCGAGCCGGTATTCACAAGGCCATCGACATTATCAAGGGTACTTACATAAGCTCTTATAGCCTGAAGCTAACGGATTACTTTGTCACTCCAGTCTTCGGAGCCGTCCAAGTGGGCCTCTACCAACCCACCATTACATATCCCGGGACCAAAAAGGCTCGGGAATGCAATTTCATCCCTGATGATATATTCACCATCGTCCAGACCGAATCAAAGGAGGGCGAAGACAACTCCGAGCCCGTGCTAGGGCTCTTATTCGGAGAAGACCAAGCCGTCCCCGCTCCAAAGAGCGACTTGGTCAACCTGATCCTCCGCAGCGATCGGTTCGACCCAACCAAGCTAATCACCGAGGTCGGCGCCAACACCGAAACGAGGGCTTGGAGGAAGACCATAAAGTGGACCGACGGCCAAGGACGGGTCTACAAGCTGACCACTGGCGAGGGAGATATGCCGGATACCAAGTCTGAGTCAGAGTCAGAGTCGGAGTCTGAGTCTGAGTCTAGAGGGTCTGGTGCTAAGGTCGAGTCTGTAACCCCTCTTCCCTTATCCACTGAGGTCTCGGGGCCTGTCCCAAGACCTCTCCCTATACCGCCACTGACCAATGATCAGATGGCAGCTCTATTCGAGCTATTTTCAAAATTTACCATCAATAATAATAACGAACACCGTTCTGCTTATGACTTGTCTTATTTCCAAAATCTTCTCAATTTCAAAAATATTATATGCAATGACATTGAGAAACCCGACGAACAGGTACCCCTACCTCAACATCTGGTCGAGCAGCTCGAGCAAAGGGAATCCCGAGATCCGGTAATCGAAGAAACCGAGTCCATCAACGTGGGAACCACTTTAGAGCCCCAGATGCTTAAGTTGGGTCTATCTTTAGATTCAGAGGAAAGAAAACAATTCACCGACCTCCTCCAGGAATTTAAAGATGTCTTTGCATGGTCCTACAAGGACATGCCGGGTATAAACCGGGAGATAGCCGAACACCGAATACCCATCAAAGATGGGTGCAAGCCGGTAAAGCAAAAACTCAGAAGAATGAAGCCCGAGTGGTCTCTTAAAGTCAAAGAAGAGGTCGATAAACAATTTAAAGCAGACTTTATACAAGTGTCTGAATATCCAGACTGGGTTGCAAACATCGTGCCGGTACCCAAGAAGGACGGCAAGGTGCGGGTTTGCGTGGACTTCCGGGATCTTAACAAGGCAAGCCCAAAAGACAATTTTCCGTTACCACATATCGACATACTAGTGGATAACACGGCCGATCATGCCCTTCTATCGTTCATGGACGGGTATGCCGGGTACAATCAGATTAAAATGGCAGAAGAGGACATGGGTAAGACCACCTTCATTACACCTTGGGGTACTTACTGTTACACCGTCATGCCATTTGGGCTTATCAACGCCGGGGCCACTTATCAACGGACCGCCACTACCTTGCTCCACGACATGATGCATAAGGAAGTGGAGGTCTATGTGGACGACATGATCGTCAAATCCAAGGACCGAAGCGGGCACATTTCAGCCCTAAGAAAGTTCTTCACCCGGCTACGTAAATACAACATGAGACTGAACCCACAAAAATGCAGTTTTGGGGTAACGTCGGGCAAATTACTGGGCCATATCGTTAGCCAACGCGGCATCGAGGTCGACCCAGCTAAAATCAAGGCCATCACCGAGATGCAACCACCCAAGACCGAAAAGGAAATAAGGGGGTTTCTCGGAAAAGTCCAATACATCAGCCGGTTCATTTCGAAACTAACCATGGTATGCGAACCCATCTTCAAAAAGCTAAAAATCGGAGAACGGGTGCTATGGGACGAC
Organism: Agrostemma githago; assembly: GCA_958450325.1. Classification (NCBI taxonomy): domain Eukaryota; kingdom Viridiplantae; phylum Streptophyta; class Magnoliopsida; order Caryophyllales; family Caryophyllaceae; genus Agrostemma; species Agrostemma githago. The sequence goes on along the minus strand of OY288239.1, from coordinate 23,716,029 downwards.
AAATGTCAAGCGGCTTTCGACAAAATCAAGGAGATGCTGTCTGCTCCGCCGGTACTAATGCCACCTCAACACGGTCTGCCTTTGTCGTTATACCTAACGACGACGGAGACGGCCATGGGGGCTATGCTGGCCCAGACAGTCGATTCAGAAGAACGGGCTATTTACTACATCAGTAAAAAGTTCCTCGAATATGAGTGCAAATATACAATGCTCGAAAAGACGTGCCTAGCATTGGTTTGGGCCACTAAAAAGCTCCGACATTACATGCTCAGTCACGAGGTACATGTGCTATCCAAAATGGATCCTATCAAGTACTTATTTGAGAAGCCCATCCTCAACGGCAGGATGTCAAGATGGACTCTAATGTTATCCGAGTTCGACCTCAAATTTGTACCATTAAAAGCCATCAAAGGTCGGGTAGTTGCCGAGTTCCTCGCTGACGGTCCAATATCCGAAGAAGGCCACACCGATACATGGGCCTTTCCTGATGAAGACATATTCCATACCGATACGGAAGTGTGGGATTTATATTTCGATGGGGCATCCAACTTCCGAGGATTTGGGGTCGGAATCCTGTTAATTTCACCCCGAGGGGAACACACTCCCTTGTCCATCAAGTTGGACTTCGACGTGACCAACAACGCAGCCGAATACGAAGCATGCATTCACGGGTTGCAAGCCGCCGCTGATTTAGGGGTAACAAACCTCCGGGTCCACGGTGATTCATCATTAGTCATCAATCAAGCACTCCAAAAATGGAAAACTCGGAACGCCAATCTCGTGGCTTACCAAGCACGGGTAAGGGTTCTAGAGAAACAATTTCAAAAGGTAGAATACATCTATCTGCCCCGGGAAGAGAATCAGTTCGCAGATGCACTTTCCAAATTAGCATCTTTACTGAACATCCCGGATCACCTGACCAGCATGCCAATCTGTGTCGAAAGACGGTCCGAGCCAGCCTACATCCACGCCATTCAGGATATCGAGATAACTGACCCGGAGCCTTGGTATCAAGCTGTCCTAACCTACCTGACAACGGGAGAGTACCCCCCGTAAGCTGAAAATCGGGCCAAAAAGGCCCTGCGAAGATTAGCAACCCAATTTGTTCGAACTGATGACGGGCAATTGTACAAAAAGACGGCACAGGGGGCTCTGCTCCTATGCATCGACAAAATACAAGCCGAAAAGGTCATGGCCGAGGTCCATGATGGTGAAAACGGCCCGCATATGAACGCCCATATGCTAGCCCGAAAAATCATGAGGCTCGGGTACTATTGGAACACCATGGAAACAGACTGTCACTTGTATGTCAAACACTACCATAACTGTCAGATCTTCGCCAATGTACAGCATATGCCATCTTCCCTATTATATACCATGACATCACCATGGCCATTTACGACATGGGGAATTGACATAATTGGAAAGGTGCATCCTTCCGGGACGGGAGGTCATTGCTTCATCTTGGTGGCCACCGACTACTTCACCAAATGGGTCGAAGCCGAGTCATACCGTGTCTTGAACGCCAAGCACGTGGCCAAATTTATCCAAAATAAAATAATATGCCGGTATGGGATCCCTCACGAGTTCATCAGCGATCACGGGACCCACTTTCAAGCTGAAACTGCCGCATTGCTGACAAAATACAAAATTCAAAGGCATACGTCTTCGCCTTACCGACCTCAAACAAATGGAGCGGTAGAAGCGGCCAATAAAACAATTGTCACCATACTTAAAAAGATGGCTGAAAATTACCGGGACTGGCCCGACAAAATACCTTTTGCCCTATGGGGATATCGAACCTCAATCCGCACCGCGACCGGGGCAACCCCGTATTACTTGACATACAGAATGGAAGCGGTCCAACCAGTCGAGCTAGAGGTACCATCCCTTAGGATCCTACTTGAAAGCCAAGTACCTGAGGCAGATTGGGTCCAAGCCCGATACGATTCGCTAGTCCTTTTAGACGAACGGCGATCCCGGGCTCTCAACAACATTCAAATATATCAAAAAAGGATCCAACGGGCTTTCAACAAACGGGTTAGGCCCAGGAACATCAAGGAAGGGGATCTGGTCCTAAAATCGGTTCGTGCCTTACTGCCGGTTGACCCAAGGGGTAAATTCAAACCCAACTAGGCTGGGCCATACTTAGTCAAGAAGGTCCTATCAGGAGGAGCGGTGATGCTGACAGACTTGGACGGGAATGAATTCGTCAACCCAACCAACTTGGACCAGCTGAAGCGCTACTACCCATAAACCCCCATCTCAATGTCATTTGCAAAAATTTATAAAAATTTGTCCTTTTTATAAATTTTCAAAATTTTAGACAAGTCAATAAGCTAGAACTAATATATTCTACTGTCGCACATCTTGAATTAATAATCCTGATGTATTTCGAAAATTGCAAAAAAAAATCAATCAAATCAAATTTTGAACTACGTTAGGTTTGATTCCGCCATTTGCGGATACGTAGGCAACCCTTCAAAAGGGTACAACCGCTGCAACAAACGAAAGACGGGAACGGTGTTCAATAATATGTCTTTTATTAATATCTCGTTAAACTCGGGATTAAAAAAAACGCCAAAACGGCATTCACAAAAAAAAATCACACCACAAAAATAATAATACTATTCAAATAATAAAATAAGGAGACTAGTATCCGGGCATCTTCCCCTTCCCCTTGTCCTTCGGGTCGCGTGGAGCCTGAGGTCTTCGGGGTGGTGGCGAGCGTTCCCGAATCACGAGTGGAACCTCCTTAGCCCGGGCCCGTTTCTTTGACGACGGGTCTTCAATCACGGTCTTCGGCCCAAGTCGGGCCCGCACATGCTCAGGCAGTCTGTCCCGTGGGCCAAGTCGGTCCTGCACGGGTAGTCTCGGGCCCAGTCTCCTTTCCAAGTCCATCTGGGGGCTCACTTTCCCCCAAGCACCTTTAGCACTAGACCCTTCGGCTTGAGTCTTAGTCTTCTTCTTGTGACCAGACATTAGACGAACTAGGGTAGCTGGAGTGTCTCCTTCATCAAAGAACCCCCTGTTGTCTTTGGCTTGCTCCCTTCTCAGCAGGTCGAAGGCTTCATCGACTTTCAAAGCGGCTCGGGCTTTAGCATCTCCTGCTTTGGTCCACTTCGTATAAGAATCTGAAACCCAGATTGAGTGGCGAGATTTGACAATAGGCCAAGTATGCCGTGTGTACCACCTTTGCATCCAGGTATCACACATTACGTCAGTCAGTTGGGTAGGGTCACTCACAACTGCTTCAACTTCAGGGATTCGCTGGGTCCATCCATACTGCCTTAGTATGCGATCTGGATAGAGATGAACCGTCTGCCTGAAAGAAAGGATCACCTGATAGCGGGCTCTGTCCCTTGGATCCAAGCCACTCCAAAGGTAGATGGGCCACCATGGAACTACCCATCGAATTAACGGGCCGCCATGAAAAGACAAAACCTCGTCCCAGTACTTCTGCGTAATCTGACGAGAAAAGTCAATGGCCCGCCTCCTCGTCATCACCTGATTATGACGATAGTTGCCCGCATCAAGTGGAGGATCTATCACTGATAGCCTCTCATACAGCCAAATCTGCAAAAGGAAACAAAAGCATGAGATTTCAAGGCAAAATAGGCGGTCGCCTAAAGGCCACTCGATCGAGTGCCAGGGTGACTCGATCGAGTGGCACCTCCGAAGACAGATCAGGAGAGTTCCATCGAGGGTACTCGACCGAGTGCCTGGGTGACTCGATCGAGTACCCCCTGCAGTAAAAAAATTTCGCAAAAATAAAAAAAAAATAAAAAAAAATCCAAGAAATTGAATTAAGAAGTCAAGTGACATACTTGCAACAAACGGGTGCTCCCGGTAAGACGAATGGATGAGTCCCTTTTGCGATCGTCCAATCCTTGGATAATCTCGCCCGTGATCAACCAAGTCGGGCTGTGCTCAGTCTCCATCAGATCCACTACGGTCAGAAGACGGGTGCTTCCCATACAGGATAACAGGTCCATATGACCCTCGAAAGCATATACATGAAGCATGCAAAAAGAGAAGGCCCTACGGCTGTAAGCCGGCCTAACCCGAACATCGAGAGAGTTCATAAATTTCTCAGCCAAGTCGATCAGAGAAATTTTATCACCATCCATCATGCGGGACACCTCGTTGTGAGAGAGCCCTAGAAATTCTCTCAACTTCCTCCTCGGGTCATAGATCGAATATGGGACAGCGGGACGGAGTATCGGATTCCATCCTCCTATAGCTGCGATCTCCTCGGGTAAAGGGCAGACTTCGCCCCGAGGGAAAGCAAAGACATGATATATGTCATCCCAATAAGCCAAGCAAGCATCCAGAAAATAGCGGTCAACCACCATATGACGGAACGGGTACAATTGGGTTATCCCTGTCTGATTCAAAGCCACCCTATCTGCATCCCTAAAGCGACGGGACCACTCCTGCAACATCACACTCAACCTATCGATCCCCATGACTAAAACTTCTTAAAGAAGATGAAGAGACTTTCTCAAGAGAATTAGAGAGACTTTCTCTTAAGAAAGGGTTGTTTTGTGACTTGTGAAGAAGATCAAGAGCAAGGAGGGGCTATATATAACATTAGCCTTGCAAACTATTTAGGAAAATTTCCTAATCTCAATAGGAATCAAACCACAATCCTAGTCTCAATACTAGCATGGAAATCTCCATCCCGAACTTTCCTAATCTTTGTTAGGAGTCAAAAATCTCAAGATTTCAAATTTTCAAAATTTCAAAAATTCAAATTTTCAAAAAATCATTTCTCCCCAGCGCGAGTCATTTTACTGCCTACGTGTTGCATGCATTTTATGTGACTCATACAGGTACGACTCAAATAGGGATGTGCAACCCACGATAATTCCCCAGCGGAAGCCAACGACGGCATTTCAAGGGATGAGTCTACATACAGGCGCACCCAGGACTTACGAGACAAGTCCAATTCCCCACGGAGTTATCGGCTCAGGTATGACTTCTAGCTTGCGGCAGGCGAGCCCTTCACGCAAGTCTAATGGACTATAAACGACCCGACCGGAAGTCCGCCAGGTTTCAATCCTCGATTGGCCTGGTGGATACTCTGACTTTCGCCCTGTCCAAGCCTCGGTCAGAGTGGGGGCTCTGTAGACAGCCGCATTTTGACTGCCAGGTGTCTATGGTAGTTTCCCAAAAAAAAAAAACACCCGATGATGATCGGACGCTAACATGCTTCTATGCGCTCGGATACGGGCTCAATCCATTAATCGCTGGCTAACACACCTACAGAGTACAAATCTCACAAAATCAACCTCAAATCCAGGCCCAGCGGGCCGTTTCCAATCAAACAAGGCTAATTTGGGCCGAAACCGACACCGGAATTAAAACCGACTTGTCATGATTGGGTCAATCCCGGTCAAAGTCGTTTCCGAGACATACCAAACAACCCCTCAAGCATCAAAAGCCTAATTCAAACTCATCAAATATCCATGGTCAAGGTCCAAACGAGTGACCCGCGCGACCCAGCTGGGCCACTCGATCGAGTGCCCCACCCACTCGATCGAGTAGGCCCTCATTCAAGCCCGACGGCTGACGCACAAGCCTACTCGACCGAGTCAGCTGCCTACTCGGTCGAGTAACCCTAAACCGAAGCCCTAGCTTTTCCTATATAAGGAACCCCCATCACCCCTCTTCAACAACCTTTGACAATTCTCGAAACCCTAGAGCAACCATACACACATACCACATCCTTTACAAATTCTAGCACACCCCAAGCAAACCCTAAACTAGCTTTAGGACTAATCAAACCCGAGCCACCATAACTTAACCTTCATCCACCTCGAAGACTCTTGTGTTATAGCCACGGTTACGAGTCCGCGCCGAGACAAGAACATGTAGGTTGAGGGTGTCAAAACCCCGCTTCTTCTCCTTTCTTCCTCCTTCTCGCGTCGTATCTTCTTTTTACGGGTCGCGTTTTCGTTTTATTTATTTTGATTGCATCGTTAATATCAATAATACTAGTATCAAGACATTAAAATATCTATCAATTTGTGTCGAGTATGAGGTGATATCGGAATAAGGAAACACGAACATACAAGTGTACTGCACACAGCGTTGACGGTCGCTTGTTCCGATATCCCAATTACTTGATTATTGAGATAGATTAACTTCAACAATAATTTCCGCATCATTGTTATTATTCGCATATCTCATGAATTTCTCAAAAGGCAAACATTGTATTTTAATAAGGGTCGAAACCCGTTGACACGGACCCGACATCACAATCCTTAGGGATTTATTTCGATGTCGGAGAAGTCGAGTGAATCAAGTCCTTTAATTTAAGCAAAGTGTCGATCAATTAAATTCGATTCCAATTCCTTAATTGGATGTCGGATCTAACGATCTAGTCACATAAGTTAACCAATGCGATTTTCCGTTGATGCAAAAATAATTGTCAATACAATTCAATAGAATTACGACATTATTTAACGCGGAGGAAATTTACCATATCGTGGTAGTTAATTTAGGTCGACTTAAATTAATCTTCCGTTATTTTCACTCTAAGTATTCCGTGTCGATTCGATAATCAAATATGGGATACGACGAGTATTCAAGTCCCGAATTGAGTATAAATTCCGCTATATTTATGCCCAATTCGTCAAGTCATCAAAAAAAATCAAAAAGCAATTTTAAAATCGACATTTGAAACTGCAGGCGAATTACAATTCGCACAGGGGGCACTCGACCGAGTGCCTAGCCCACTCGGTCGAGTGGCGCCCCAAAAATCGAACCAGAATGTCTGTTACGACACCCACTCGATCGAGTCTCACAGTGACTCGGTCGAGTGGCCATATACTCGACCGAGTTGGTCCATAACTCGGCCGAGTATGGTCCATAACACGGAACAGAAACCTCTTTTCAGGGTCTACTCGATCGAGTCTATTGACCACTCGATCGAGTGGCCTCATAACGACTACAAACGCGAGTCGTACATTATTCTATTTTTCAAGCCCGATAGTATTTTACGACTTAGGTCAACGCGTGCATAATTAATCATGTGTATACTATCCTTTCAAAACCATGCATCATCTTGTACATCATTCAATTCAATTCTATATTTGCACAAACCGTTATTATTCGTTATATCATTGCATCGTTACTAACGCGTTTGTTATTTCTTTTGTCAATTTAATTCTTGTTCGTTTATTGTACTAAATGAACCCGCATGCTAAATTCCACTTTGACGTAGAATTAATTGCATTAAATTGACTTAGAAACCCTTTTCAATTTCATTCACATGTTTAGGGAAAATACTCTTTGCATATCATTTTCCCGTTTAACTAGCGCGCGTATTGTAAGTCATTCGAATTCTTAGTAGAGGCCGCTAATGTGCGGGCGGGGTTGGGTGTCCTTTGTGGGCTTCCCAACGCGTACCCTCACCCCTTACTCAGAACCTCGGTTTCCGGATGCCCGAAACCGTTGGCGCACGAGAGTCATTCAATACGCAATATCCGATAACGTCGGTATTGGTATCAAATGCAAAGGGACGAGCCCAATAAACTCTGACATCGGAAATGGGCCGTATTTTGTATACGGACCACTACGACATAGAGTGGGCTCAAATGGTTCCGAATAACCACAAAATTCGGTGGCGACTCCACTTCGACCTAAATTTCAATTCGATCCATTCTCATATGGAGATTCATTCGCCTACCCAAACCCGCGCGTGGCCGCGTCGGGGTGGACCTATGTCATGTCCACACTTCTACGCGAGCAGGACTCCAACAATCTGAATGGATATAATCAAGCGTTCCCTTGGTAGTATGCACCCCTTTGCCGAACTTAGCACGATGCTTCTTCCCGAACACACAATGCTCGCAGAAACTAAGATTCTTCATCTTATACCTACCCAGAAGATCCCTCTTGGATAATATCTGCATCCCTCGTTCACCCATGTGACCAAGTCGCATATGCCATAACTTAGTCTCATCTGTATGACGATCCTCTGACGCTACAGCTGCAGAACCTGTCAACGTCATACCTTGCAATAAATACAAGGTATTTCTCTTGACACCCGTAAGTATCACCTTGGAACCCTGCATAACGTTCAATGTCCCTTCTGAACCCGAAAAAGTGAAACCCTTTTCATCTAGAACACCAAGAGATATCAAATTTTTCTTCAACAAGGGAACATGTCTTACGTCAGTTAAAGTACGAATCATACCATCACATGTTTTAATCTTGATTGACCCTTTCCCAGAAACTTTGCAGACAACATCATTTCCCATAACAACATTACCACCATTAAAGCTCTCATAAGTGGAAAACCAATCACGATGTGGACACATATGATATGAACAACCTGAGTCTAAAACCCATTTGTCGGAAGGATGTTGAACCTTATTGACAGTTAAGGCTATATCATCCTCCGAATCATACTTTTGACCCTGGACAACGGCTGCAGTTGAAGGCTTTTTCTTTAGGTTTAGATTTAGACCTATTCTTTTTCTTACCTCCTTGACCCTTCCCCTTGGATGTATTAACTACTAACCCGACATTATGACTTTCACCCACATCAATTGTCGCCTTTTGACGCAACTTCCTAGTGTGAAGGGCCGACTTCACCTCTTCTAGGGTCAAGGTTTCTTTCCCAACAACAAATGACTCAACAAAATTTTCATACGAGTTAGGCAAAGAAACAAGCAGTATTAAGGCAGCATCCTCATCCTCGACCTTAACATCTATATTACGTAAATCAAGCAATATAGTATTTAATCTATCGAGATGATCTCTAAGGGACATACCATCTTGCATTCGGAGGCTAAACAAGCGTTGCTTCAAAAGCAACTTGTTGGTGAGCGACTTCGTCATAAACAAAGACTCCAACTTTGACCAAAGCCCCAAGGCAGTATCTTCGTCAGCAACTTCGGTGATGACGTCATCCGCCAAGCATAACAAGATGGTGGAGTGAGCTTTCTCCTCCATCACCTCCAATTCGGCAGCTGTGATGCCCCCCTTTGTAGGTTCCGCTCCCTCAGCTGACACCGTAGCCTTAATACCCTTCGTCAAGGGTTTCCAAATACCTTGCTGCTTAAGCAAGGCCTTCATCTTAATTTGCCATAGCCCGAAGCTATTCCTCCCTGTGAACTTCTCAATCTTCATACTCATCGCCGCCATTTCCCGAGATCACAGATACCCGAGATACCTTCAGCTCTGATACCAGTTTGTTGTGCGGAAGCTAACAAACACGGCAATAATAAAAGAAAGAGACCAAGATTTAACGTGGTTCACTAACAACTTGTTACCTACGTCCACAGGCGAAGGGAAAAACTTTTACTATGTCGAGAATGCAAATTACAGACTCGTATGAGCTCTCTCTAAGTAATGACTTAAGAGACTCAAATATTTTGGATGGATTCTAAGGTGGAGGGGAGACTCCTATATATATGAAAAGAATCCCCTCACCTTTCTTAATCTTTCAATGTGGGACAAGAATACAATATACTACCTCCGTCCCACTAAGATTGTCCCGTTTCATTAAAATACTCCTCCCATATAATAGTGAAATGGGACAATCTTTTAGGGACGGAGGGAGTATATGTTGTACATGAACCACACTTTCCTATTTCCTTAGATGTGGGACAACCACCAAATTAAGAAATATCAACTTCAAGTCACATATTCTAACATTATTATTATTATTATTTTTAAAACCGGACTTTTATTATTATTATTGTTGTTGTTGTTGTTATTATTATCGGCATATTCAAGTAAATTTATCACGGGCCTTCAACATACTGTGCATTTATTATGACTCAAATTTTTTAAAGTATATTAGTAATATTTTTTTAATATTGAATTATGGAAGGTGAGAATATTAATATTGAATCTATACTATTATAAGTTATAAATATTAATTATACTAATAATAATAACATTATTATTATTAGATTAATGGAATTTGGGGTAGATTAAATTAAATTAATTTAATACTAATAATAATAACATTTTATAAATATTAATTATACTAGTTCAGTTCAGTCAGTTTAAGTCTAGGAGAACAGGGCCTTAGAGTGGAATTTGGGGTAGATTTTGTTGCTATAAATGCTTGTACAGGAACGTGCTATTTAGGAGAAGAAGTGAACTAGCATTTCCCTGTTGTGTTTTACAAAAATCTACTATAATAATTGGGGTCATCCATGATCTATATAGACAACAGGGTTAAAGGTTTTGTTGTCATCTACTTTTATAAGATAATTCCCATTTTTTTCTATCTTTAAGAGGAATAAAATAGATAACCTTTGTGGTAAAAAAATAAATTATTATTTTTTCGAGAGATGATGTTTATTGGACAATAACCTACCACGGAGTATTGATGAATTTCCATCTTTTTCGTTCATTTATTATAAGTAACAGTATTGTAACCGGGGATGATGCAAATTATGGAGTACGGAGTAGTATTTTATCAGTTACTTCGTGTATGAAATTAAACTAGTTTTGTTGCCCGCGACACTCGCGGACTTGTTTAAATAAAACAATGTACAATATTTTTTATTTAAGAAAAAAAGACATGTATCATTGATAGTTAAATATCCTTATAAAAATATATGTTTTGTAGTAATTAAACAACTTGGAAGAAGAAATTGATTAAGCTATGACATGACATTTGACTATTTGAGGTGTAGGGTGGATAACTGATGCATGATGTATATTTTAGTGACTAAATTTTAATAAAGTGACTTAAATTATTTGGAATTTTAGTTGTATCAAGAGTGCATAAATTAATTTTTCTAATGTATAAAAAAAACAAAGGGTGGTTGTGAGATTGTTTGCTTGTGCCACGTGACGCTCAAATGAATGTTACGTAATCCTTTGCTATAAAACTCTGATTAGTTTCTATGAATCATACGCTTTTCTTTTAAAATGTGAAAATCATTCCCAACATTACTATGTCACTTTATATTTTGTATTATTCATGTCACTTTAAATAATACTCGAGATTGATCTCATGGCCTTGTATGAATTTATGATTATACTCATATTTTTGCTCATCTATGAAATGATCCTATAATGTCGGCAGGAAAGAAGAAATAATAGCCAAAAAATACTTAAAAATGAAGTAAAAACATAACAAAATTAATCAATACTTTTGCATAAACGAACCAAATACAGTAACTTGTAAGGATTATAATCATTTTGGAAGACATTAATATGCCACGTGTCAAATCATATACTTCGTGCCAAAAAATGATAGATAATTTGCATTAACCAATTAACATGTATGAATTTTATTAATAAGATGTCTCAATTGTTAAAATAGTACTTCGTATAATATTAAAGTAGTATAATCAAAATTATTAGCACAACTCATATAAAAAATTCTTTGTAAAAATGTAGAAAATGCTAATTGTAATTACTTTGTATTAATTACCACTAATAAAATCACATAAGCTACATATTAAGTTAAACATTTTAGTAGAATATATGTAGTGCCACTTGTCAATAAATGTGAAGGTTGACATTTTGGAATGACTTTTTATATTTTTATATAAATATGATATGTAGCGGCTTGACACTATAATGTCATTTGAGCTAGGTTCTCGGCTTCTCGCTTAACTATTACGTAAACTATTAACTTTACGGGATATGAGTTTAAGTTTCGGAGTTGTCAGCTTCTTTGTGTACACAGAATATGTCAAACAACTACAAATGATAATGATTTAAGTTGTACATATAGCCTGTTTTGAACAAATCTATAATACAAAAAAGTATTTTGTTTTTCGTATGTTGTGCATCCTCTTACAAAAGTACCAATTATCACATGATATGATGAAAACTGTAGAATTTCCACTATGGATAATTTATATAAAGGTTAATTTTTTTTCCTAATAAAAAATGTTTTTATCACATGTGTATTTTATAAATAAAAATATTGAATTTTGTTAAAGTAATTATATTAACTTTGATCATTGTTGAAATATTATTTTAATATTGATTTTATTTTATAATAAATAATATTAAAACAAATTCGTGTTGCAGAGGGCAGACGTAGAGGCACCAAATCAGACCATTTGTTAACATCCACCGGGACCACCTTCATGAATTGTACTCCCTCCCCTTCACTAAGATCTTCCACATTTCTTTTTTAGAAAACTTCACTAAGATGTTCCACTTTACTTTTTAGTAAATATTTTGTGGTTCTTATTACTTGTGACTCCACTTCCTTTTCTCTATCTTCATTTTCCTCCACATATATCCATTTTCTTAATTTCTTCCCACAATCAAATGTGGAACATCATAAAGAAGCGGAGGGAGTATTCCGTGTATGAATTTATTTGAATGGGTATAATTAAGGTATATTTGAGATTTCTCCTTAAATAAGTTTTAATTGTTCTTTCTCTCATTGATTTCACTATGACTATTTAATTCGTCATGCATATTGTAGAATGCAGACTGCACAATGTTGAGATGAGATAATTACGTATCGAGTGTCAGAATCTTTTACCCTATTCTACGGTCTCACACACACAGTATGGTGGTAACGGGTAACCGTAAAGGTGATAAAGTTTATATTCCTTTTTTTTCCCTTTCGCTATATGCCTCAAGCAAATTCCCTGCTCGGTTTACTCGACGACAGTTCCTCATTTTCATATGTTTCGCCATGATGATTAACAGAAGTCAAGACCAATCGTTGTCTCATGTTGGTCTTTTATCTCCCCAAGTCTGTTTTCACACATGGTCAACCATACGTTGTTTATCAAGGGTTACCAACAAGAGTGAATTGAAAATTCTTATTTATAATAACAATAAACACACTTCTAACACTACTACTAATGTGGTGTATCGAGAAGTTTTTCGTTATTTGTAATTTCAAATATGTATATTCGCGTAAATACTTTCTTTTGTCATTTCTTACTATGGAGTATAGTTTTACATTTTCATATACATGTCATTCTCAATTAAAAAAATGTCATTTTTTCAAATTATTTATTTTGATCCCAACGATTGCGGTTTGGATTGATGTAAACTTTTCATTATTTTGTCATTGATTTCGTCACGCATTTTTGAATGCCACCGTGCAATTTGCACGGGTTTTAACTTAGTGTACTTTTAAAGGCGAAACAGACAAGATTCCACATAGATATATTTTCTCTAATAAATTATCGTGAATATCGAAAGTTCTACTCTGTACTTGATTGTGCATAATGTTGAAAAGAGAAAGGAGAAGGTTGAACTTCAACGGAGGGAGTAATAAAAGAAAAAAAAATCCTTTCTATGAATTTTTTTCACTAAAAAAAATTTCAATCCCTCGCATCCTCCTGGAGTCTTGAATTTCCTGACTAACGGCAAAACTGAGCCTAAATCAACAATATTAAAGCCTCGTAATCCATTTGGATAAAGGGAAATGGAGGGGAGAAAACAAGTTTCTTTGGTTAGAAAAATGGGTGTGAAGGAATTTGGAAGGAGAGGGAAAAATGGATGCCTCTATTTCTTTTCTTAAAAAGCAAATCATTTTCTCATCTAAAGAGACAAAATTTGGAGGGAAAACACCATGTTTTCCTTTCCTTTCCATCCCCTCCCCTTCCTTTCCTTTCCTTTCCCTCATTCCCCCTCCCTTCCCCTCCCTTTCCCTCTCATTTTCTTATCCAAACACACTAAATCAACTAGGAAGTAAAATTTATGGAACATAATTTTTGGCAGGAAGAATGAAAAAGGTCTCATAAAGAGAGATTTTATTTTGCTCATGAAGAAATATACATTGACTTGGACACAACAAATCCGAGCTTCTTTGTCACATCAGTACATAGAATCCCTTCATGTTTCGCAATTCAGCAAATCATCATTAAAGGGGATCCCTATTTACATCCTTGTACAGCAAATAGCGTGTTCTGGTTTTCCCAAGGGCAGCATACCTGAACAAGTTGCAAAAAGTACACTTGAGCAGTGATGAAGATGGTATTCAATATCAGCCAAAACACCAGTTATCAATTAAAAAAACACCAGTTATCAAGGTTTTAAGGTTACAATAACTGAATTTTTAGGGAGTATCAAGGCCACATGTACAGCATAACAAAACGAGATCACGGCACCAAGACTGACTCCTAGATCAAGTCCTGTCCTCAAACCGAGATTAGATACCATCATGTTGAATGACCAACAACACAATTAGTGAAAAAAAAAAAGCAAAGATGTTTAGCTCACCATTGTGGCACAAAAGGTGCCATCCATATAGCATCACCAGATTGAACAGGGTACCTGTTACATAATATACACTGATTTGTGATGCACTTTCCAAGAAAGAATTGAGTAAGAAGGCTATTTCAAAGTATTGACAGGTCAAAGTATATAAAAGGTTACGCATTCACAAAACCATGCTGTCATTGTGTATAGTTGTATTCACATGTAACTATTAAGAAGGGAGATGATGAACTTGGCTTCTAAAACCACTATCATATGGTGGGTGACATAACACCGTAGCGACCACTTAAAGCTGAAGGAAAATATGAAATGTTGAAGTACTCACTACATCCCAATCTTTTCTTCATGTTTGCTTTTGACACAACAACCAAGGAATTGAGATAAGGCATGAAACAACTCGCACATGTAAAGAATTACCATCTTGAACCTACTTATAATGGAAACGCAAAAAAATAAAATAAAAAATAAGACACCCAAATAAAGAAAACGTAACGAAATGATAATGATGGAAGGAGTAACAGATTAAAAAACTTGGAAGCTAAAAGTTGTTTACATTTTACAATTTGAACAAACTAATTTCTAGTACTCCTTTATTTTACTAGTTTGAATAAATTTTTATACAAGATCACAAAAACATACCAACTATTGCCCAATCTGTAGATGCCCTGACCCTCCAAAAGCAATAAGCCGTGCTGATTGTAATGAACCTCCTGAAAACGTAGACAAAGTTTGAAAGCCCGTCACAAATATAGCACTAGGACATTATGGAATTACATAACTTCAAGCAAAGTAGTATCCGTGTTTTTCTTAGAAGCATACATCTGAGCCCCGTTACATCATAATTTGTAGGTGCCCTTAAGGCACTGGGGTAGCGCTGTTGACTACTATGGACAAAATTTAAAAGCAGCAGATCTGATCAGCATTGTTAAAGATGATACACTTGAGGTAAAATGTTTGACGACCTCAAGCTTTTCAATCGATTCACCAACCAAGGGACAAATTCCATGGCAAAAGCCCAATTGATAGTACAGCGAGAAAATTTGAAACAAAGCCCATTTAAAGAGAGAGAATAAGAATGCCTAAAGCTAACCAGTTTAATGACAGATTAATGATGCCTTTTCTGATTTCATAGATATTCATAGCCATGCCGACACATAAATTAGAGGGCAGAAGGCACCCAAATTAAATTACGTTAACCATCACTAGCTACCTTCACATTGAGAAATTCACCAGGTTGGAAATCCATGATCTGCAGACACATCAAAAGAAACAAAAAATGTCAAGCAAAAAAGAAACTATATTAAAAATAGAGTTTTATCTCAGAGAGAAGAAAACAACCCACTGAAACCGAGTCATGAACTAAAATTCAAAAATATGATTAAAAGGAATGAAATTATCTTACATGAATATTAAAATCATATGCCATTGATGTGGGAAGAAGCTTCCTGAGCTGAAACACCTGATCACAACAAAAGCACAAGTTCTTTAGGAGAAGAAAAAATTGATTATAAATAAATAAAACAGATACGAAGTAATGTGATCAGGATTTTAAAAAACTGAAGTTTGGAAAGGGAGATTTGTCTTTGTCAGCTGTCATATCAAGGCACAAACTGCAGAACAAGATCAATGATGATGTGATAAAAACATGATATGTTAAACATTATAATACTCTAGGCAAAGAGAGGCAATCTTGCAGATCTATAAAAGGATCACATATGATGCAAGTGTGAAGTAAATCAGATAGAAAGATTCAGCTACGTCCTACTCGTAGACTCGTAGAAATGCTTTCACTAGAAAAGAAGTCATGAAGTAAAGAGATAGATAAATTCATGAAAATCATACTTACCTCTCCAGGGGTCTCAAGAAGACTCTGCTTGTCTGTTGAACCTATTATCAGCTCTGGACTGTACTCACCCTCCAAAGAATACCTGTAGTGCCACACCAAGTACACAATACGTTTCGAAACTTCAATAAAGAAACATAATATCATCCAATGGAGGCCACAAATAGTCATAGGTCACTGGAAGTTGGTTCTCCTTTAGTTTTGTACTGTAATTTTTTTTTTCTTTTCTCCTTCATTTTCTAGACATGAGTGGGAGCTATATAGACTATGATGAATACTGAATAAAATAAGAACGCTATTCAATCTGCTATAAATTTAGCCATTTTCTGTCCAATGAAGAGGATATGATTTTCTTACATAATATAAGCATACTTCTGTAACTTAACAATATAAAAGAACTGAGAAGGGTAGACCGTCAAAGTCACTAATTTGATTAAATTTAATACCACGGTATTTCTATAGAAGTGGAGTGCCTAAAATATAGAAAAGTAAAAGCGGGTCACACCTGCGCTCAAACACAACAAGTGTGGCAGACCCATCACTTTCGACTGAATGATGTACATTTGGAGGCAGATAAGCATATGAGTCCACCTATGTCAGAAACATCAGATGTTCCCGATGATCAATCATCAATTAGGAAAATAAAGTTTATAATACACTTTCAGATGTATACTAGATACAGCCTATGTGGAAGTACATCAAAGATTGGAAATTTAGTTGAGGTTGCCCTCAATCGAGAAATGAGTACAGTAAAACAAACCAAAAAGTTTTTCTTTTATGATTGCAATAGGCTTTAAGGGCATTGCAACTGAACAATACTTCAAATAAGATGATGTTTTCTCCTTTCTTCATATTGGAGGACACAATCCCTCATGAAGGTATACCAAGTAAAATAAAAACGATGAAGACATAGGAGAAAATTAGTTCTCAAATCCCAGGGAAATCTAAAAAGGAATGGGTTTGAAACAGAATGCGGTAAAACTTCTCACCATTAAGTTATGGCTATCATCAGACCCATTTGTCAACGTCACAGCCCCGTTAACCACAAAAACAAACCTGAATCAAAAATCACCCAAAATAAGTTGAAAAATCACAAAACCGTCATATGAAAACGGCAGTTTGTTTTCATCACTAGCACACCACATTGATGAGGTTGGACAATAAACAGCACAACCACAAAATTAGACCAAGACAAGAACTAGAGCCATAAAATATAATCTGGAATACGCTTGGATTAGAAAATCAATGCAATACAATGGGACGGTAGTTTTCGTAAGCTAGTTAGAACAAACAAACGCAGGCATAGATGAAGTTCTCTTTCAGATACTTGAGTAAATATATCTCACCTTTCGACACCGCTAGGAGGGAGTCCGGACTTTGCATGACCTGCATGCATCAGAAGTTGTTTAGATGAAAATATAACATTAAGAAAATACATCAATGGGCGAGTCGTTTACACAAGATAAAATACAGTAAACATGCCCTTAAATTAGAGGATAGGGAGAGAAAGGCAAGCCACAATAACATGGATCATCCTTTTACCAGAATGAGAATACAAATAATCAATTGCAAGAGTGGCATTGTACATTTAGGATTACCTAGCATCTTCGCTATGTACATGGCAAAGTGGGAGGCCATTGCCGGTGTGATCAAATATGCTCCCAGGGTGTTTTTCCTTTTAAGGAAACAAACAATCATGAAAAAATAGCACAGAAATGAATGGTGAGTATGGTAGAAGGGTGCAAGGAAGTTACCAGTGAGGTAAAGGGCTGAAAACGTGGCTTTCGGGAGTGATTAGAGCATGATCTCTTTCATATACACTTCGTGTAAACCCAGGTAAATCTAGAGAGAAGAAAGGATTGAGTTGAAATATTGTCATAAAATGAATTGTGGTTGGGGGCAGAGGCAACAAAAAAAGGAGGAAGAAGAAGAAGAAAAAGAAACCTTGAAGATGAGAAGGAGAAAGTGTAGGGTTAGTGACTTTCCAATATAAAGGAGAAGGAGGGAAGTCAGATTGCGGAGCAGAGCAAACCCCATCTGCTGCTGCTGCTGCTGCTGCTGCTGTAATACTCCAACCTGGACAAAATCATCAATACTACGGAGTACTCGTATAACATAAGGTATGAAATGATTTGAGTATTTGAGTGAGTGGAGTGGGTGGGGAGAAGGGGATGACATATCAATATAGCTACCGAATGAAACAGACCTGGGAAAATGCAAACAAGGAAGATTAACTTGGTTAATTGAGAGTAGCCGCCTTCCATGTTTTCTTTCTATCAGGGAGAAACGGTAGTGAGGAGTACTGATACTCTGTCTCTTAAACTATTTTATGAATTATGAGTGCGCTGCGGTACTCCCTACTAGGGCTGAGCAAATTATCCGACTATCCGAATCCGATTCGTTATCCGATTCGTATTCGATCCGAAAAACTGGATATTCGATCCGAAAAATGATTTCGGATCGGATATCCGATCCGAAAATTTCGGATATCGGATCGGATTCGGATATCCAAAATAATTTTTTCGGATATCCGATCCGATCCGAAAAATGAGTTATTTTTGTACTCCGTAATTTTTATATTGGATTAGTGTATTCTAATGTAAGTAGGTTATAATTTAATTCATTTTACATTAAGTCTTGGTGACATTTTTGTATTGCCTTAAAATATAGAATAGTATACTCCGTATAATACTAGATTAATTAAGATTATGATTTTTCTAGTTGAATTGAACTTCATTTAGAATTTTATTTGACCAAAAATCTTAACCAAATCGGATATCGGATATTTCGGATATCCGGTCCGAAATTTTCGGATATCAAAAATCGGATATCCGAAGTGATTCGGATCGGATATCGGATATTAAAATTTTCAGATTTTCGGATCGGATATCCGATCCGAAAATCTGATTCGGGTCGGATATCCGATCCGTGCTCTGCCCTACTCCCTACTCCCTCTCCTTCTGGTGGTGTTGGTAGGAAGATTTTGTCATTTTGCGCTTTCCCTGCCTTCTCACCTTTCCCCCCTTCTTTTATTATTATTATTACTAGATTAAAGTCCGTATGTTGCACGGGTTTGTTAGATTAATTACATTAATTATGTACATTCATTAAATAAGAAATTTAATCAAATTATGTTATTACAATAAAAAAATGATCAAATTAGTTTTTAAACTTAATTTCAGCTGAATTTATAGTCTTAAGAGCTCATTTTAAAACTCAAAAGAACATATGGTTGCTCTTATTTATAATATAAAATTTCATCACCTTATTATAATATTTTGATGTGGAAATAATTTTACATTTGTAGTCTTATTAAGATATTTTGTAAGACTCAAATTTTTTTTATTGATATCTAAGAACGAATGAATTTTTTTGTTGAAATCTAAGAACGAAAGATTAGTTTTATTTATAATATAAGATTCTATCGTCTTATCGTAAATTTTTCGATGTAGGATAATTTATTCAAGGTTTATAGTCTTAAAATCTGCTTTTAAGACCCATAAAAACGCACGATAACTTTTATTTATAATATAGAATCATCACCTTATTTTAATTTTTTCGACGTGAGATAAATTTAGGTTTGTAGTTTTTTAAAAGCTTTTTAAGACTTAAAAGATTGTTGGTTGATATTTAAAACCGAAAGATTACTCATTTATGATATAGAATTTCATCCCTCATCATAATTTTTCGAGGTGATATAATTTACTTAATTAAGTTTATAGTTTTAATAGTTATTTTTAAGACTTAAAAGAGTTCGTTTTTATATTTAAGTTAAAAGGGCAAACGATTACTCTTTATTTATATAATCGAATTTGATCATCTTATTTGGATGAATGATTACTCTTATTTATATAATAAAAAAAATCACCTTATTATAATTTTTCGATATGTGATAATTTTACTAAGTTTATTTAAGTTTAGATATAGTCTAATTAAAAACTTTTATTTATAGACGAATGACTACACTTATTTATAATATATAGAATTTCATCAACCCATCTTAATTTTTCGATGCGAGATAATTATACTTTAACTATATAGTCTTAGTCTTAGGAACTTTTTTTTAGTTTCAAAAGATTGTTGATTAATATCTAAGAACGAAAGAATACATAGAATTCTATCACCTCATTATAATTTTTCGATATGTGATAATCTAATTTAACTTTATTTTTAGTCTTATTAGCAACTTTTTTTAAGACTAAAACATTTTTTTGTTGATATCTAAGCACGATTGATTAGTCTTATTTATAATATAGAATTTCATCACCTCATTATAATTTGGGGAAGTGATTACTTTTATTTATATAATAGAATTCCATCGTATTATTATACTCTCTTCGTTCACTATTTTTTTCTCCATCAACTTAATATCTGTGAGGGGTATTTTAATGAAAGGAGGCAAAAAATAGTAAACGAAGGGAGTATAATTTTTTGATGTGAAATAATTTACTTAAGTTTATAGCCAAAAGAGTGTTTTAAGACTAATAGAGGGTATAGTTTTTCGATGTGAGATAATTTATCTAAATTTATAATCTTAAGAGTTTTTTAAGACTCAAAACATTTTGATTGATATCTAATAATAAATAATTAGTTTTATTTAAAATATAAAAATCCATCATCTTATTATAATTTGTCGATGTGGGATAATTTAACTAAAATTTATAGTCTTATTTATAATATAGAATCATCACTGTAACTTATTTTAATTGTTTCGATGTGGGATAATTTTAAATTTGTAGTCTTATTAAGACCTTTTTTAAACTCATTTTTTTAAAAACAAATTAAAAAAAAGACTACAAATTCATGACCTCATCATAATTTTAAAAAATAATGATATAGAATTCCATCATAGTTTCTTACAAAAACAAAAGTTATTTTGTTGGTTGATATTTAAAAACAATGATTACTCTTATTTAGTAGAAATTCATACAGTAATATATAATTCCATCACCTTATTACAATTTTTTATTTAAGTGTATAGTCTTAACAACTTTTTTAAGACTCAAAAGATTTATGTTTGATGAAACTTTATAATTTTTCGAATGTGAGATATATAATCTTACTTAAGTTTATAGTCTTAATATATATTTTAAGACTCAAAAGATTTTTGGTTAATATCTAAGAGCACATAATTACTACGGAATAAAATACCTTTCGCCCTATGGGGATATCGAACGTCAATCCGCACCGCAACTGGTGCTACGCCCTATTACCTAACATACGGAATGGAAGCAGTCCAGCCAGTTGAGTTAAAGGTATCGTCCCTCAGGATTCTATTAGAGAGTCAAGTACCTGAAGCCGATTGGGTCCGAGCACGGTATGATTCGCTAGTCCTATTAGACGAACGGCGATCTCGTGCCCTCAATAATATTCATATATATAAAAAGAGGATCCAACGGGTCTTTAATAAAAGAGTAAGGTCCAGAAACATTAAAGAAGGGGATTTGGTTCTCAAGTCCGTTCGAGCTTTATTACCAGTAGACCCGAGGAAAAAATTCAAACCCAATTGGGCCGGGCCATATTCGGTAAAGAAGATTCTATCAGAAAGAGCTGTGAAGCTGAGGGATCTGGACAGGAATGAGTTCGTCAACCCGACCAATTTAGACTAGTTGAAACGCTACTACCCCTAACCATTTTCTCAATGTCATTAGCAAAGTTTATCAAAATCGATTTTTTTTACATAAACTTTCGAAAAGCAAGTCAATAAGCTAGAATCATTTATTCTACTGTTGTAAACATCTTGAACTAATAGTCTTGGTGTACTTCGAGATTGCAAATTTACAAAAACTCAAACTACATTTGGTTTGATTCCGCTAATTGTGGATACGTAGGCAGCCCCTCAAAAGAACACAACCACTGCAATTGAGAAAATGACAGGAACGGTTTAAATAATAAACTTCCTTTATTTATTACTAAAAACCCGATAAACTCGGGAAATTACAAATTGCAAAAATTCAAAAAAAGAAGCACACGACACTATAAATAATAATAATAATAATAATAATAATAAACTTCCTTTTTGCTTTCGTTTCCGTTCCCGTTTTCCGTTTGGTTGTTTTTGCTTGGCTTCCACTTCGTTTCAGCCTCTCCTGTGTGCGTGCTTAGTGTCGCGTACTTTACTGTGATCGGGTTCCGGTTGCTGGTGTTGGCTGGTCGACGTTGCCGTTGTCGTTTTCTTTTGTTTGCTGCTTTCGGTTTTCTCTTCTTTGGGTTTCCTTTTTGGTTTGCTTTGGCGTGTCGACTTCTTCTATCCCATCATGCCCAACCTTGTACGGTTCCATTGTCCTTTCGTAGGTCACTGTGAGTGTAAGGACGGTTGGGGTAAGGGACTTGTTAGAAGCTCTTTGATCTTCCACCTCCGTGATTATCATTGCAAGGGGGAGGCTCAGGCGGTCACGCGTCAAGCTCTTACTTCTTTACCTGTTTTTTTAGCTGCTGAGACTACGTTTCGTCGGATGGGTATTTGGTTATGTAGGGTTTGTTTTAGCACTCACACTCATAACAAAGGGTGTAAGTACAATGGGGAGTCTGTTGATGCTCCTAATTGCGGTGATGACGTCATCCGTTTTGTTCTTTACGGCTTTCCCCGACCTTCTGCCCCTGCTGTTTCGTCGTCTTGTTCTATTGTTGATCCTCCGGATGTTGGGTTTAACGTGACTTCTCTCGATCGCTTACTAGCCAAGGGGTTACGTACTGTTAAATCCATCCCTCCTAAGTGCCGGTTAGGCTTTTCTCGGGTTCTTAGGGGGGCCCTTGATGATGTGGCTGCCTCTCCTCGTGATCTCTCTTGTTGGGTCACCTTACTTGCGTTGCCCCTTTGCATACTTAAGTCTTTCTCCCCTAGGAGTAACCTTGAGTGTCGATCAGTTATTCGGCGGCAGCGTCAGGAGGAGAGTATTTCTAGTGCCATTCGTTGTTGGGGAGAGCCGGGTGGTCGTTTGTTGCTTCTGCAAGATTCTTTGGCTGAGATTGCTCCTTCTTTTAGTGTGAATGAGGACCTCGACTTGAGTGAACTCAACATTAGGCAGTGTCGGAGGAAGATTTGTGACGGACATTACACTGCTGCTGTTCGAGTGCTTTCTTCCTCTGGTGGTGCTCCTTACTAGGATGACACTCTTGTGGCTTTGAAGGATAAGCACCCCGCCGTCCCTGCTCCCGTCTTGCCGCCTTTGCCTGGTAACCACCGTTCCCTTACCGCGTCTGCGTCTGTGGTTCTGGATATGATTAGGGGTTTCCCGCGTGGCACTTCCCGTGGAAGGGATGGTTTTCGTGCCCAACACCTTTTGGATTGTTTGAGTGGTGCCGCAGTTGCTGTTTCGGATGAGTTGATCGCATCTGTCACTCGGGTGGTTAATCTCTTTCTCGAGGGCAGCTGCCCGCAGGTCCTCTGGGAGTACATTGCTAGTGCTCAACTCACCCCGCTTGTTAAGCCAGGCGGGGGTATTCGTCCTATTGCTGTTGGTACGATTTGGAGACGGCTTGTCTCTAAGGTTGGTGATTTCCTGATTGGTCCGTCGCTGAGTGGTTATTTTTCTGGTCTTCAGTTTGGAGTTGGAGTATCTGGTGGGGGTGAGGCTATCTTGCATTCCTTGAACAGGCTTGTTGAGGACCAGGGTGCTGAGGTGGGTCTTTCCATGCTCTTGGTGGACTTTCAGAATGCTTTCAACATGGTCGATCGAGAGATCATGCTGCGCGAGGTTCGTTGTCACTGCCCTGTTCTCTCTCGGTGGGTGGAATTTTGTTATTCTAGTCCTGCCCGGTTATATTTTGGTGACCACAGTCTTTGGTCTTGTCAGGGGGTCCAGCAGGGTGACCCTTTAGGTCCTCTGCTTTTTTCTTTGGTGTTACATCCCTTGGTTTGTAAGATCAAAGACTTCTTTGATTTGAGGCTGTAGGCTTGGTACTTGGATGATGGCACTATCGTCGGGGATACCTTGATTGTGGGGAAGGTTCTGGAGCTGATTATGGCTGATGGTCCTCAATTGGGGCTTCACCTTAATGTCGGTAAAACCGAAGTTTTTTGGCCTACGGAAGATCCTAGGAGCAGGCTCCCAGGCGTCTTCCCCCCTGCAATTGCACGACCGATGCGTGGTGTCAAAGTCCTTGGTGGGCCTGTTAGTGCGTGCCATGAGTTCAACAGTGAGCTTGTGATGAGTACAGTGTCTAGAACCATCGCGCTTATGGATTCTGTCGCTCTGCTTGATGATCCGCAGTGTGAGTTGCTGTTGCTTCGGGCTTGTACCGGTATTTCCAAGCTTTATTATGCTTTACGTACTTGCTCACCCACTGTTTATGAGTCGGCTAAGCTTGCTTTTGACGGGGCACTTCGTTCTCATTTAGAACGTATTGTTACGGCGTCTGGGTCCGGTTTTGGCGAGTGGCAGTGGCGACTTGCCACCCTTTCCTTTTCTTTGGGGGGGCTTGGGGTGTACGCCGTTGGAGATGTCCTTCATTATGCCTTTGTGGCATCTCGGCTGCAGTCTTTGGGTTTGCAGGCTACGTTGCTCCGTGCTACAGGTGTCTCGGCTTCTGACCCGACTTTCGATGCAGCCTTGTGTAGGTTTAAGGAGGTTCTGGGTTCTGTTGTGTGTAATCCTTGTGAGATCGCTGCCCCCAAACTTATGAAGTCTTTGGCACATTTATATTTCACGAGGGTTGTGGCTACTGCAGAATCCGTTTACTCTTTGACCTCCCGCCAGATTGCTTTATGGAAGTCTCAGCAAGGCCACCATGCTTCTGATTGGCTGCGTGCTGTCCCTATTTCTGGGTTGGATCAGACTATGAACGGGCGGACATACCGGTGTGTGCTTAGCTATCGGTTGGGCATTCCATTGTTTTCCATGCCTGGGCCGTGTTCTGCCTGCTCTCGGGTTTTTCGGGACGACATTTATGGGGACCATGCCGTGTCATGTGCGGGGGTTGTTGGTATTAAACATCGTCATAACCTCGTTCGTGACACTCTATTGGATATCTGTTTCCATTCCGGGGTCTCGGCAGGTAAGGAGGTCGATATTGGCTTGATCGATGACCATGACAGATCCTTCCGTCCTGCGGATTTGCTCCTTTATGCGTGGGACCAGGGGCGTGACGTTTGTGTAGATCTTACCGGGTCTTCTCCTTTGACCCAGTCCGGGCTTTCCGATTTCATGCCGGGTCGTGCTGTGGGTGACGCTGCTCGGCGCAAATGTGCTAAGTATCGGGACTTATGTGTGGGGCTTGGTTATGGATTCTTACCTTTTTCCTTTTCTTCGTTGGGGGAATTGGAGGCGAATGCTATCACCTTACTTAAGAGAATTCAAAAATTTTCGATAGCGCAGGATGCCGGAGCACGCGCTGCTCCTTTTATTTTTACTAGACTTAGCTTTGCTATAGCTAAGGGGGTGGGGCCCCAGATTGTATCTCGGCTGCCCACCAATTTTTTGTAAACTGCGTTTTGATTCATCAATAAAATTCATCTTCTAAATAATAATAATAATAATAATAATAATAATAATAATAATAATAATAATAATAATACTTAAATAATAAAAACTGAGGACTTGGTATTCAAGGCATCTTACCCTTTCTCTTGTCCTTGGCCTCTTTGGCCGTCCACTGGCGACGACGCAGAGGCGAGCGCTCCCGAATTACCACGGGAACCTCCTTGCCCGGACTCGTTTCTTCGAACTCGAGTCCTCAATCACTTCAATTGGCCCAAGTCGGGCCCTCACAGGTTCCGGCAACCGATCATGCGAGTCGCCTGGGCGTGACGCGACTCGCGTACGGGTCTGTCCGGTTTTTATTTTTTGTTCGAAATCGCTAATTTTGATGAATCGCGTACAAAATATGAATTAATTTGTATTCGATTCATGTTTTCGATATTCGTCATATCCGATATTCGATTATGAAATCGATATCGAATATTCGGAATGAGTTTAAAAAGGTTTTGTAAAATTGTTTAAAAAAAGGAAATTGAATGAAGGAAAGATGTAACGATTTTCAATATCGTCGAGATCTTAATATAATTCTTTTCGATACAATATTCGATTACAGAAAATCGATATCATATTTTTAAGAATGTTTGTTATGAAAATAGTTTTTTTGTTAATATCGATATTAGAAATAAAATAAAAAAGACGCTTGGCCCGTAAAAGGAAAACGGACGACGAGGAAGAGAAGAGAAGAAAAGGAGAAATCGGGTTTGGTTACACCCTCAACCTACATGCTTTTGTTAACTCGGATCGGGGCTCGTCGGAATGTCGATCTTATATCACGAATTTCCTCCCTATCCCAGTCCGCCTTATTTGACTAAGGCAAAGCCCACCTACGTAGGACATACTCCTACGAAGGTTGGCCCGTCGACACAATTATCGAGTCCAAAGTCTGGGGAATGTCTCACGTAAACCTCCTTTCAAACAGGGCCCAACCCACACAGCTGGATCCTAAGGGAGACCCACCTTTCACGAGTCACCTGTCTAGGTGTCCTATCCGAGTCATTTCCTTTTCAGGCTTTTCCCCACTCGGGGGGCTACCCTTCAGCAGAGCGATCAATCACGGTTGCTCTAAGGGTCATGTCTTGCACATGTTGTCTCACGTATCCCACTTTCGAGTCACTTAGATGTCACACCATCTGAGTCTCTAGCCTTACTCAGGGGGCTGTCCTCCACCCGAGCAGTCAGCCACGATTACCCTAGAGAGTACCCTACGTTCATCCTACACCGGCGTCCTTATGATGCCTTCTTCGAGTCGTACCCACGCTACGAATACTCGGGTCACCTAGGGTTAGGTCACCACGGTTGGTCCAAGCACACGGCACGGTCAAATACGGTCGCCCCATTTTCGGACTTATCCTTGTACAGCTCGAGTCTCGTGGTCGAGTCTAGGTCACAGTCGATATTTTGTCTGGATTAACGTTTAAGTAGCCCGGTCATAGAATCTTAGTCATTCCCGCCCCCGGGCCGTACCTAGTTTGACTCTCTCTCTTGCATTTGCGCAAAATCGAGCTTAGGCGAGTTCTAACACCTGTCGTTTCTTCCGATCAGGGACCCTATGAACGAGACACTACCAAACCACAAAAAATCTCGCACCGTCGAGAAAAGGGATATCCAGGGAAGCATGCTTATGCTATCTTGCTCCATTAACAATATCTTTTCGAAAATCAATACCGCCCTAGATAACCTAAATGCCAGGGTGACCACCATCGAAGAAGACCTTGTAAGAACCCGAGCCCGTCTAACACAACTAGAGCGGGTAAGACAGCCTATCACCCAACTGAGCCATTTAAAGGGTGAACACTCTTAAGAAAATGTCTGGTATCCTCAAGATGGCAAGGCCGAGAGAGGTAACCCTCAAGTCACCTCTCCAAAAATCAAGAACCAGTCAAAGGAAAGGACATTTACCCACTTGGATATGTCCTACGCCGTCGCTTTCCAGAGGTTGGTTCCGAAGGGCCTAATACTACCTATAGGCCCAACAGCTGACCCACCTTTGGAAAAACGCTCCAAAGCATGGAACGACGAGCATTACTGCAAATTCCACAGAGGGAGGGGACACGATACAGAACAGTGCTGGAAACTGAAACACCTCATTCAAGACTTCCTTGATGCCGGGAAGACTCCCGTTTTGGAAACATTGTCACTTGCAAAGCCCCTCATGGACTATACAGGGCCCGATGACCAAAGCATCCAATCAACCTCTTATGCATCCAAGAGTCCGGATTTGATTTAAGTCCAAGTCTGAGTCCGAGTCTAGGATATACTATTTATTTCAACTTCAAAGTCAGAGTCAGAGTCAATTGTATTCTGTCCTCTTTTTCAAAATTCTATAAAATCAGCTTTCAATATTCTTTCTCATATATACTTTCCTTATGTGTTTCCGAGAACATGATGAACACCATCATACACTGTGAGCACACGCACGTGACTATTATAGGCACATCTATGATGACTGCAGGAAACCGAGCCCGCGTTTTCCTTTTACCTATTCCATGTCTGGTATAGAAAGCCACATAACTACTCTTAGCAGGAGCGGTATCGAATCCTATGACAAATCTAGGTAATCTCCTAGTTTGGGTTAAAGACGGGAGGCAAGCCCATTTCCCACAATAAACACCCATCCAATAATACTGACCAATCCCTACCTTAGGTGTTAGTCTGACCAACAAAAAAAGGGAAAAAACTGGACAAAAAAAAAAATCAAAAGTCCAATACAAGAAAAAACAAAAGGCCAAAACAAAAAAGCAGGCCATTATAAAAAAAAAGAGGCACCCATGACCGAGGTTAAGCGGTCAATCCAAATGAAGAATCCCGAAACCGGGGCTAAGAGGTCAACCAAAAAATATTCAAAAAATCATGACCGTAGTGAAAACGATCAATTCAAAATTATCAATACTCATGCCATCAAATAAGGAAGAGATAATCGAGCTGGTCAACTAACACCACATTTAGCTTTCCCACATTACAACCCTCAAAGACCTTCCCGAGACCCAGGCCAGAGACAGCCCGGAATTTTGAGGATTCAAGCTCCATAAGATACCCCTAACCATTAGAGCCAGACATGGAAATCAGATCTCGCATTATCAAAACTTATCCCGATTAAAGTTCGAGCCATTTTACTCGACTTCCCCTTTACATAACAGAATTCACAATCACCATACGCAAACCCGAGAGCAAAACTCGTCAAATCCCCCGAGAGCAAAACTCGTCAAATCCCCCGAGAGCAAAACTCATCGAATCCCCCCGAGAGCAAAACTCGTCAAATCCCTCGAGAGCAAAATTCGTCAAATCCTCCGAGAGCAAAACTCGTCAAATCCCCCCGAGAGCAAAATTCGTCAAATCCCCCCGAGAGCAAAACTCGTTAAAATCCCCGAGAGCAAAACTCGTTAAAATCCCCGAGAACAGAACTCGTTAAAATCCCCGAGAGCAGAACTCGTTAAAATCCTATCCTAAATCTTTTCATTCAAACCAGTTACCAACCCCAAACACGGGAACTCAAACTGCGGTCGGCATAGAACATGCCCAAATAGTTCACACCACCTCTGGGGGCTATCCCGGAGAACGCTCACAGTCACAGGATCAATATCCTAACCATTCTAGCCCTTTGATCAAGACATCACTGGGAATGCACCTAGCCTACACCATCGCTATGGCTAGTTACATACAAAGCCCTAATAAATTAGGCACCATAATCCACCGAACTACGGCTTGGTTTGATTTCACTACACGTGAATACGTAGGCAGCCTTTCAACAGAGGCACAACCACCCACATTGACACACATTAAAAAAGCACCATCATTCCGGTCACGACACTGTCATGTTCTCGACAGTTAGCTTTGTCATTCTGGGGGCTTCTCCTAGGCAGAAGTTTTCCATCCATTCACATAATCCAAATAATTTCAAAAATCTAGCCACCTTTCTACAGTATGTCCTGGTACTCGGCTCACTCGAGGACAAAAATCTGTCACGACTCGAAACAATACCCACTTTGGGAATGTACCCTAAAAATAAAAAAGGATTCAAAAGAGCACTAGTCTACAGCATTGCCACTGCCAAGTCCTGCAAAACAGTCTCATTACAGACTACTGCAATTTCCCTATAACACATCCTTCCCGTTTCGATGTACGACCGTGTTGCTACTCGCCTAGGCTACGGAATAGCGCAACTTAAGAGTCTTGTCATCTTAGGTGGCCCACCTCCTTACCAAGTCACGGTCCAACCCTTAGAGAGTCCAAGTCGTGTCTGTCAACTCGTCCTGTCGCGTCCAGAGTCGAGTCTTCCGGTAGGCCTCTCTTTTCAAATTCTCATTTTAAAATTTGCAAAAACTTAGCTATTTGAAAAAAAATCCTTTTCGACAAGGTCAAATTTCAGTCTATTTAAACGGCAAATTTCTTTTCCACCTCTTTCAATTTTGGAAACCTATCTCCTAGCACGTGAGTTGCTTTCAGGACTTCGATTTCAAAATGCAGCAAAAATCATTTTTATTCCCCAGCGCGAGTCATATTTGTTTCGCCTACGTGTTGCATGAAAAATTTTATGTAGCTTATACAGGTACAAATCACGACAGCGCAATTCACATAACTCCCCAACGGCATTTAACAAGATGAGCCCATATACAGGCGCACCTAAGTCTTATACGACGAGTTCAATTCCCCACGGAGTTATCATCAGCTCAGGTACATTTCTAATCCATGGCCGGCGGGCCCTTCACGCAGGTCTAATGGACTTTAAACGACCCGACCGGAAGTCTGCCAGGTCTTAATCTTTGATTGGCCTGGTAGCTACTCCGACTTTCGCCTTGTCCAAGCCTCAATCAGAGTGGGGGCTCTGTAGACACCCACATTTTGACCGCCAGGTGTCTATAGCAGTTTCCGACAAACACCCGATGATGATCAGACGCAAACGTGCTTTAACGTACTCGGAAATGGGTTCGAAATCATGGATATTTAGCTTGGGCTTTTTACGGAGTACAAATTTCATTGAACCAACCTCACATTCAGGCCCAGTGGGTCGTTTCGAGTCAAATAAGACTAATTTGGGTCGAATCCGACACCGGGGGTAAGACCGTGTTTTAGCGACCGAGTCAAAACCCGGTCAAAGATATTTCCCGAGACTTGTGGACCGACCGTGATGCCTCACGTGTCCAATTCGGACTCCAACTCCACAAAAAATCAGCTTCACAAACTAATAAACAAATCCGTTTAAGTTAGAATTCGATCTCAAGTAGGAATCCTATCCGAAAACCGATTTAAACACCCGACCGAGTGCAAACACTCGGCCGAGCAGCACACAACCAGCCGGGTTTCCTTTTTCTTCCTTCACAAGAAAACGGAATTCTTATTTCCCACAACTTCCTACGTTTCCTATCCTAAGCGGTAGTTCTAATTCAAATGCACCTCTCCTAGCCAAGGTCGGGAATTTCTTATAAATAGCCCATTGCACAACATCAATAAAAAATCAGAATCACACACCCACAGAGAATTCCTGAGATCAATCAGAGACACGCAACTTTTTCACATCAATCATCCTTACACATACACTCATCGAAACCGATATTACAAACTCGAAGGAAACCGGTCCCGATATCTGACACCCTTCACACGTCCCACCTAGCCGAACCACCACAAACTTACCGACATCCACTCGACGCTCTTGTGCCCAAGTCACGTCCCGACGAGCCCCGATCCGAGTAAACAGAAGCATGTAGGTTGAGGGTGTACCAAACCCGATTTCTCTTTCTTCTCTTCTTCTCCTTCTCGTTTTTTTATTACGGGTCATTCGTCGTTTTTTTTATTTTCTAATATCGATATTATTAAAAGCTATTTTCATATATCGAACATTCTTAAAAATATGATATCGATTTTCTATAATCGAATATTGTATCAAAAAGAATTATATTAAGATCTCGACGATGTTAAAAATCGTTACATATTTTTTCGTTCAAACTTATTGTTACACAACTTTTTTTTAATTCATTCCGAACACTCGATATCGATTTCATAATCGAATATCGGGTACGACGAATATCGAAAACATAAAATCGAATACAAATTAATTCATATTTCGTACGCGATTTATCAAAATTAGCAATTTCGAACAAAAAATAAAAATCGGACAGACCCGCACGCGAGTCGCGCCACGCCCAGGCGACTCGCGCACGGGCCTGAAACCCGGATCTTTTTTTAGCTTTTCGTTCGTCTTTATTATTTATTCTACGAAACGATTTCTAAAATTTATATCTTTTTCAAAACTATTCCGAGTATTTGATATTGATTTCGTAGTCAATTATCGAATACAACGAATATCGAAAATATTAGATCGAGTACAAGTTATGCAATATTTGTACGCGATTTAATCAAATCCTCGAAAAATCGTCTTCAAAAAAACAGACCGACCAGCGACTCGCCGGAATCCCGGGCGAGCCGCGCGGCCGGCTGCCACGGCGCGCTTTTCTTCGTTTTTATTATTTTTCGAACTTCGTTTTTTATACAAAACAGCGTTTTAGCAATATTTTTCAGATTTCGATTAATATTTATTTTCTCGATCTCGTATATTTATTTTATTTGCTATATTATTTCTTCACAAATCGATACTAACTCATTTGTTCATCTTGTAGCAAATTCATTCTTTTTTATCATTTGTTTTATTATACTAAAACGAATCTCACATGCTAAATTCAACTTCGACGTTAATTTTTCATGCATTAAACCGACTTAGCAACCCATTCAATTCCTCACATGCTTAGGAAAACAATGTTTGCATATCATTCATCGTTCAACTAACGCGCGTATTAAAAAATCATTCGATATCCTAGTAGAGGCCGCTAATGTGCGGGCGGGGTTGGGTGTTCTTAGTGAACTTTCCAACACGTACCCTCACCCCTTACTCAGAACTGTGGTTTCCGGATGTCCGAAACCATTGGCATGAGAGTCATTCAATATACGATTAACCGCTCAAGTCGGCATCTATATCAAACTGCAAAGGGACGAGCCCAATAAACTCTCACATCGGAAATGGGCCGTATTTTGTACACGACCCACTACGACATAGAGTGGGCTCGAACGGTTCCGAATAACCATAAAATTCGGTGGCGACTCCAACTTCGATTTAAATTTCAATTTGACCATCTCATATGGAGATTCATTCGCCTCCCCAAACCCGCGCGTGGCCGCGTCGGGGTGGACCTATGTCATGTCAACAATTTGGCGACTCCGCTGGGGATTTACTGATGCGTTAATAACCTTCGGTATCCTTCAGGGTGAGACTCGAATAGAAATCGTTTGACTAGTACAATACGCGTTTTAGTTTTACGGTTCATGCATAACCCCATTTTTCCCGGGCCGGTACTGGTGACCGACGTCCCACTATACCATTGATATAGTCCAAATTGGTTATGTCAAAGGTGTCCATTAGCCGATTCGTATGGGTTTTACGGCATGTCCTAATCTCAACTCGAGTTAGGGAGTCCGCCCCGATTCTCGATAGGCTATGTACACTGGTATAGACCCTTATAGACTGACCGAGACTTAGCCTAAGAGCATACATGGCGTCATTATACTGTTTCCATGACTATGTGCTACTTGATCCACATCATCTTTTTCAAAACCGTCATTTTTTTTTCAAAATTTGCATCCTTTTCAAAATATCCAATTTCAAAACCCCGGACATATACCGAACTTAGGACTTATGATTTTACTCAAAATAGCCTTTTTCTAGCCGGTATTATGCCCAATTCAAAACTCGAAATTATTTTCAAAATTTTCAAAACCATCACCCGGCCCATCTTTTCCGTTTTTCTCGAAAATGGGCCGGTTCTCCCCGATTTTTTCGGGCCTTTTCAAAAATATCACATTTCAAAACTTCCTCTTCTTAGACTTCCCGTATTTAGCAGTGTCGGGTCGTGTCATAACTCTCTAGCGTCGAAACTCCGTTGATCTTACATCACGGATTTTCCCCCTATCCCAGTCCGCCTTATTTTACTAAGGCAAGGCCCACCTACGTAGGACATACTCCAACAAAGGTTGGCCCAGTTTACACAATCAAGTCTAAAGTCTGGGAATGTCTCACGTGAACCTTCCTTCGAACAGGGCCCAACCCACATAGTTGGATCCTGAGGAAGGCCCACCTTTTCACAAGTCACCCGTCTAGGTGTCTTTCCTGAGTCAACCTTTTACAAGGCATATCCCTATAACAAAAGGTTCACGGTCCTTACGTCTAAGGGTCACTCACTCGAGTCTTAACAAAGTCTTCAGTCCCAGTCGGGGGCTACCCTTCAGCAAAGCGATCAATCACGGTTGCTCTAAGGATCATGTCTTGCACGTGTTGTCTCACGTACCCCAACTTTCGAGTCACTTAGACGCCACACCATCTGGGTCCTATCAAAGTCCTAGGTCTCACTTGGGGGCTATTCTCCGACGGAGTGATTAATCACAGTCACTACGAGAATCGTATCCTACACATTTGTCTTAGGAGAGTCTAACCCGAGTCAAACTGGAGTCGTCTCTCCTCTCGCGCTATTTCCTATGCCTTGGTGAAATTGAGTTCCGAAGCAACTTCTCTGATTACGCGGTATTCTTACAGACAAGCCACCGGTAACCAGATGCCAGAAAATGCAAGAAACTTTGGACCAATTGACAACCTCTCTAGCTGAGCTTGAAGCCCAATCGACGGTTATCAGGGCCGAACAAACGACCATTGCCACCCGTTTGAGTGCCGAGGAGCAAAGGACTCTTAAGGTCAGGAATGAAACTACTGGGTCCATAGCTGAACTGGTCAGCGCCGTTCACAAACTTGAAGAACAGGTCCACTCGACCACCAGAAACACCATCCTCACGGAAAATGCCCGTACCTACTCGCCCTTGATCGATGAACTGCCCGCTAACCTCAACTTAACGGGCTTACCGATGTTTGACGGGACGGAAGACCCGGTACTCCATATTCGGGCTTTCAAGGACTTTATGGCTGTTAAGGGGGTCAAATCGACCATGTTCAAGCATCTCTTCGCTTCCTCCCTCGAGAAGCACCCAAAAGCCTGGTACTACAGACTCGATTCCAAGAAGTACAAGACTTGGGATGATGTGGCAACAGAGTTCGCTCGGAATTATGCCGATAATACCGAGATCCAGACTACGATGCGTACTCTGGAGGTTATGGCCCAAGAGCCCAAAGAAGGTTTCACCAAGTACCTTCAAAGGTGGAGAGCCGAAAGTGTGAAGTTGGTAGACAAGCCCAACGAGAAGACACTAGTGGAGGCGTTCATCAACAACCTCCTCCCTTCCTATCGCGTCCATCTTAGGTATGTCGGCATTTCAAACTTTGCAGTGCTTACCGAAATGGGCATTATGATTGAAGATGATCTTCGACAAAATGAAGATCTGGGTGAAGCGTCTATTGGAGGCTATACTGGACATCAACTTGAGTCCTTAGAAGCTGAATTGACAACACCATCCGAGAGTCTAGATTTGGTTTAAGTCCGAGTCTGAGTCCGAGTCTAGGATGTTCTATTTCTTTCAATTTCAAAGTCAGAGTCAGTTGTACTCTGTCCTCTTTTTTCAAAATTCAATAAAGTCAGCTTTTCAATCTCTCATATCTAATTTCCTTATGTGTTTCCGAGAACATGATGAACACCATCATACACTGTGAGCACACGCACATGACTATTATAGGCACATCTATAATGACTGCAGGAAATGAGACCCGTGTTTTCCTTTTACCTATTCCATGTCTGGTATAGAAAGCCACATAACTACCCTTAGCAGGAGCGGTATCAAATCCTATGACAAATCTAGGTAGTCTCCTAGTTTGGGTTCAAGACGGGAGGCAAGCCCATTTCCCACAATAAACACCCATCCAATAATACTGACCAATCCCTACCTTAGGTGTTAGTCTGACCAACAAAAAAAAGGAAAAAACTGGACAAAAAAAAAACAAAAGTCCAATACAAGAAAAAGCAAAAGGCCAAAAACAAAAGAGCTGGCCATGATAAAAAAAAAACCATGACCATGATCAACGGTCAATTCAAGTGAAAGCCCCATGACCAGGGTACGTTCAAAACTCATACCATCAAATAAGGGAGAGATAATCGAGCTGGTCAACTAACACCATGATGGCGGAGGATTTGTCGCGGGATCCCCACCGATCAAATAATTAACCGGCTATTCCTACGGTAGATAGGGCAAGTCGGGTCGAATCCACGGGGACGGTAATGTATAGCCTAGACTAGGTCAACGAGCTAAGCTAAACTAGAGAATGATAAGAAGGGGGGAAAGGCTAGACTATGACTAAGAAGAACAACTAAGGAAAACAGGCTAGGATTAGGTCGGGGTCAAAGGGGTAACGGAATGGTCAAGGAAGAGCTAGAGCGAAGGAGGTAGTAGGGTGATCTAGGTTGGTCCGGGCTCTCGCAACTTAGACCGACCTAGAGGTTCCACATGGAACCCATTTTGGCGACACACACAACAAACGGGGTTACTAGCGTGTTATTGCGGCCTAGATCGCATCCGGGCTCTCGCATCTTAGACCGACCTAGGGGTCGTCCTCACCGGGCTCTCGCAACTTAATGAGGGAACCGAACCCACAAGCAAACTATTACCCACAAGAGAAAAGCAAGAAAAACAAGCATTCTCGACTACTTAGTCATTCAAGCTTTCCAACAAACATGTGATATGCATCAAACCAAGAGGAAACCCAAATCTTCCACCAACATCTCCAACAAACCCTTAATCACCCAATTAACACCCTAATCACCCTACTAACCCTAGCAAGAACACTACTCTAACATTATCAAACTAATTCTAACAAGAACAAGAGGAATCATCATAAGAAACAAACATACCTAAACAAACTCAATCAAACTAACAAGAACAAGAACAAACAATAATAAAGATTCAAACTTGATTAAAGAACAAAGATTAAGAGAAAGGAAGAGAGATTATACCATACTAGAAGATGAAAAGAAGAAGGAAACTTGCATAAATGGAAGAACCCAAAACAAACATCCAAGGTTGTCAAGCTTGAATGGAGATCTTGAAGAATTCCAAATTACAAGCACTAATCTATAATTAACGATAATCTAAGGACTAATCTACACTAATCTCATCTAATCTATGCTAAAACTAGGCTAGGGTTTGTGGGTAAATGAAGAACCTAACATAAGATGGTGTCTTAATTCAAGAGGGGGGGTATATATAGGGTTACAAATGGAAGGAAGACGAAAGAAAAGATGCGGAACAGGGACTGGGACTTTCCCGATCGGGAATGGGAAATCCCGATCGGGAAACTTCCACTTTCCCGATCGGGAATATGCCAACCCGATCGGGAATGCTCCACAGTGTGTGCGTCCTTTGTGCTCCTCATCCCGATCGGGTTTGAGGCCTTCCCGATCGGGATGGGTCTTGTAGGCCTCCAATATGAACTTTTTGGTCCCTCCTTGCTTCTCATGGGCTTCCTATCGATTCTCGGGACTCGGGATCGGGTCTCGGAGGCTCGGGATTGGGTCCCAAGGTCTCGGGGTCGATTCCAAGGCATCGAATCATCGTTCCTTTACTCCGTTGGCTCCAAAATGTGTATGTATAGAGTCGGAATCGCTCCAACTCTTCCAAATCGGTCTCGGGAACCTGAAACGAACTAAAGGAAGCATAAGAAGCCCCTAAACCGCTCCCAAGGAGCGATTCTACAAGGAAAATGGGACCAAAACACTACAAAATTGGCACTACAAACCACACTTATCAACTCCCCCACACTTAACCCTTACTCGCCCTCGAGTAAGCACACACTAACTACTGTACTAGCCGAATGGGTATTAGCGCACCCTACGCCCTTTCAACTCACGCGAGAGCACCTAGAGGATAAGTGCTCTCCGCAAGGCAAGTGGGGTCTTGCGACAAAACTGTGGATGCAACCGGACACAAAACACAAAAACAACAAACACACAAACAAGAAAACAAAAATCGGTTGCACCCAAAAGAAAACAAATACCGCTTCCCTCAAACAAGCGGTGAAAGAAGCACCGGTTTAGGACTCAAGGCAAGTGACAACGTTCCCAAGCTAGCAATACAAACCAAAATGGACTAAACCCTAATAGTATGACGACAAAGCAACAAAAACGTTGGTAACTTACCTCGGTTCCTCCTAACCTTCTAGGAACGTACCACGGGACGATCGGCGGGATGGGAAGTGATAATCCACGGTGTTAGTCGACACTGTAGGTAAGTGAGACCCCGCCCCCTTTAGCGTGAGCCAAGAGGGTCGTCCCATGTCCAAAACCGCCTAACTAGTCCAAGTAAAAAGGTGGAAAACATGCAAAATGAGGGAAGACCGACTAATGCCGCTATCATCCTTCCTCGGGACTCGGTCCTTTGGTAGGCTCTTCACGGCAAAAGTCGGAAAAAGGCTTATTTTTGTGGGGTTAAGATCTTTTTGTGAGACGAATTTCTTTTGGCATTTTCTCTTTTCTTTTGCATTTTTGTTTTGTTTTGCCATGCCATTTCTTTTTCTTCTTTTCTATTTTCTTTTTTTGGCTTTTGTGCCTTTTCTTTCTCTTCATTTTTCTTTCTTTTCTTTTCTTTGCCCTTTTTTTGGCAAGATTTGGCTTTTTGGCATTTCTTGACAATTAAGAAAGAGAGAAATCAACACTTTGCAATTTATTGTGTGGATATGTGTGGGAGGTAGGTAATGGGTATGTCGGGGTTGCGCATCCCCTTTCAAACCCACAAAAAGGTGGAGAACTTGGACTAATCAAACGATTCTAGACACGGTCACCTAAGGGACGGGACTCGGCAACCAAGGCCTTTTCACACAGTGGGTGGTCATAATGGTCAAAATGCAAATCCTGTAGTAAATCCCTAGTAAGCTAGGTGGACTCAAGGTAAAGGACCAACGAAATCATTGATTTAGGGTCATTCTACTAGACTAAAGTCCAAGACTCGATTTATACTACTAGGAACGGAAAGTAAGCACTCACACACTAGCCTCTAAACCGGGTTTTCGAAAACCATTTACACACAAGACACACAACAAAACACAAAACAAAGACTCAACGAAAACGAAAGAAAAAGAAACAAAAGTAACAAAACAAGAACAACACAAAACAAACACATAGAAAACACAAACACCACCCCTAGCTTCCAAATGAGCAACCAACCAACATCAAACTTTACAAAGCTCCTCCCGAGCACACCACATCACATTCTCCTCCAAATACCGCAAGAGACAAAGAAGGAAAAGGGGATAGAAGATGTTACCGGACATCTTGAAAGCTTTCCAAAGCCATCAGTGGTTTAAGGAACCTATAAGGAAAAAGGAGGCAAAACACACACAATACAACAAATACACGACATAAAGACACAAAAGGAAAACACACAAAAGGAAAATCTTTTTGATTTTTGTGAAAATTTTTCAAATTTTTATGGTTTTTTAAGATTTTTCGAAAAACTACAAAAATAAAGCTAACTATGCTAGAATATCGCTCCCCCACACTTAAACCGAGCCATGTCCTCATGCTCGACCGTAGTATGCGGAGAGGCAAAAGAAAAGAAAAGAAACTACGAAAATAAAGCTAAAAATCAAAAATAAGGTGAAGAAAAGGGTAGAAGGTGTCCGACCGGGGTGTAGTCAAGTCACCATGGGCCGAGACAAGAAAAAGATATGGATGGGGGAAGAAAATAAAAAGAAAGAAATAAAAGGAAATGGGAGGGGAGGGCTAGGTGTAATAAAGTCACCTAGCCCGGATTCCGCTTAAATCCGACTAAATCCTCAAAAAGAAAGAGTGAAAAACTTGTAAAATTTGGATTTTGAAAATGACTCTCGATGTAGTCACATCATCGAGAGTCGGGAGCAACCATATACCAAGGCCTCGAAGGCCACTAAGATACCATGACTCAAGGGGAAGGGAATAAACAAAGGAAAACAAGCAACAACAAAAACGGAAAAGAAAGGATAGTTGTCGTACCATAGGTTAGCAACTCACTCTCTCCATCGTCTCATAGATCAATATAGGCACTTGCTTGTTGTCGTCATTGTCATCCTTCTTCAAGCTTAAGAAAACCACATGGCTAAGGTAATGGGTTTATAGTGGTGTGAGGGGGTGGAAATTGGTGTGTATACCGGTCTAAAGTAGATAGAAGATGAAGTGAGGATATGAAAATGAAGTATGTGGGTGGTATGATATGAGCAAGGAAGGTAGGGAGGTTGGGTGGGGGTATACAATGGTTGGGTGGGCTTAAATGTCGAAGAAGAGGCACCAAAAAGGAGTAGGGGATCATCCAGGTCGGGATGACATACCCGTCCCGGTCGGGAAGCCTCCTTCCCGATCGGGATGACACTCTAGTGAACTCGATTTTTGGCACCCTCATCCCGATCGGGACGGCCCCATCCCGGTCGGGACGACACATCCTTCCCGGTCGGGAAGTGTCTTCATGACTCCCATGACCCCAAAAACCGACTTCCTTACTCACGATCCAAGCTCTATCACTAACCACTCCTTTCTAGGAGTCACCTTCACTTCACCTCTCACAATAAACTCAAAATACACATCAAATTCACTCCCTCACATCGCTCATCAAAATACCAAAACAATTACAAGAATCCCACAAAAACAAACAAATCCAAGAAACAAAACACACAAATACAAGCACAAGTACTCTAAAGAAGAGGAAGGGGGAATATACAACATGACGGTTCTTTAGGAACTCCGTCAAACCTAGGATGGTGGACTCTCCTTCAACCGTAGCCCTCAAGGGCATGGAGGAGCAAGTCGAACTAGCTACCGACATCATAATGAAGGCCCAAGAAGCGCTCGAGCCTAGCTAACCTCCACGGCCTCCAAGGACGAGGCAAGAAGTAGGAATCCCAAGACCCATCGTCATCATTCATGTCATCTCCGGGGTCTATCCATCCCACGAGCTTCACCGACCTCTTCCTCCCTAGGCATCGCCTCCAATCATTAGCAAGCTTCATCTCCAAGAAACAAGGCACAAAAAGCGGTTTTGGCCTCATCTCCTCCATGCACACCCCCACACTTTCCTCAAGTTGTGGTTCCCCATCTTCATCACTCGGCCCCACATCATCTTGGAGAGGAGAATTGAAACTTCTACCGGCGGTTTCAATCTCTTCCAAGTCATTGCTTGGTTCACTAGCTAGGGGCTCTTGATGCTTATCCACATTCTCGCACAAGGGCAACTCAAGGCTATCAACTTCACCCAACAACTTCAAAAATTCTACCAAACCATCTAACTCACCATCCTCCTCCAATTCCTCACCAATGTTGTCTTCACCGAGGGTCATCTCCTCATTCGTCTCTTTTTGGGTAGACGATTGAGGTTCTTCAAAGCAAATCTCTCTATCAAAGGGAACAACATTAGCGGCTTCGTGATTAGGTTGCTCCTCTTTCTCAAGTGGGCACCCTTCATCTAATTGCGATGTTCGGGATAAATACATTACGGTTTGAACCGATAATGCATTTAATCGAGCATCCCTCGCCTCGTTTGCCCTTCGAATTTGGGCCCATAATTCATCTTGTTCTTTTTGCAATTGAAGGGCCGTTTCTTGGAGGCTCCTTTGCATTTGAAGAAGCGATTGAAACTCCTCCATGTCGGGCAATTGGTGACCATTGGGGTCTTGCAAAGCTCCTTGAAAATCTTGATGATTCCCAAGGGGTGGGGCATCATATTATTGGTAGTGAGGTTGAGGTGATTGGTAGTATTGTGGGTCATGGGGTTCATATTGTGGTTGGGGTGGAGGGTAATATGGTGGGTTTTGGGGGTATTGGCTTCCATAAGGTGAATCTTGATTGAACATGGTGGGTTCACATTGATAACTCGAGTAATAGTCACCATGATCGTAGGATTGGTAATCGTTCACTTGTTGGTAGCCGTTTCCGTACTCTTGAAGATCATACCCGTCTTGATTACCCCAAGAAGCTTGATAGTGATTAGGAGTCATCATGTCATAGCTTTGGTTCATGGAAGGAGAGGGGTAGCTCATATCGGCTTCCATGTGTGGGGAGTTTAGATCAAACCCCATGCTTGCTCGAAAATCGTAGTCCATACCCGGTTGGAAACCTCTCACCCTAGCAACCGTCCGTTTAAGCGGCTCTAAGTTGCAAGAAGAAGATAGTCACCACCTCTAAGCACAAACTGTAGATTAGGAACAAACGTGAGAAGTCTAGTGCTTTTTGGGCACTAGACAAGAGAGAAATAAACCACACACACACAAGAAGCAAGGTAACAAAAAGAAAAAAAGAAAAACACAAAGACAAAGACAAAGTCAAGTAACTAGGAAAACAAAGTCTAAACTAGCACCGTCCCCGACAATGGCGCCAAATTGATGGCGGGGGATTTGTCGCGGGATCCCCACCGATCAAATAATTAACCGGCTATTCCTACGGTAGATAGGGCAAGTCGGGTCGAATCCATGGGGACGGTAATGTATAGCCTAGACTAGGTCAACAAGCTAAGCTAAACTAGAGAATGATAAGAAGGGGGGAAAGGCTAGACTATGACTAAGAAGAACAACTAAGGAAAACAGGCTAGGATTAGGTCGGGGTCAAAGGGGTAACGGAATGGTCAAGGAAGAGCTAGAGCGAAGGAGGTAGTAGGGTGATCTAGGTTGGTCCGGGCTCTCGCAACTTAGACCGACCTAGAGGTTCCACATGGAACCCATTTTGGCGACACACACAACAAACGGGGTTACTAGCGTGTTATTGCGGCCTAGATCGCATCCGGGCTCTCGCATCTTAGACCGGCCTAGGGGTCGTCCTCACCGGGCTCTCGCAACTTAATGAGGGAACCGAACCCACAAGCAAACTATTACCCACAAGAGAAAAGCAAGAAAAACAAGCATTCTCGACTACTTAGTCATTCAAGCATTCCAACAAACATGTGATATGCATCAAACCAAGAGGAAACCCAAATCTTCCACCAACATCTCCAACAAACCCTTAATCACCCAATTAACACCCTAATCACCCTACTAACCCTAGCAAGAACACTACTCTAACATTATCAAACTAATTCTAACAAGAACAAGAGGAATCATCATAAGAAACAAACATACCTAAACAAACTCAATCAAACTAACAAGAACAAGAACAAACAATAATAAAGATTCAAACTTGATTAAAGAACAAAGATTAAGAGAAAGGAAGAGATATTATACCATACTAGAAGATCAAAAGAAGAAGGAAACTTGCATAAATGGAAGAACCCAAAACAAACATCCAAGGTTGTCAAGCTTGAATGGAGATCTTGAAGAATTCCAAATTACAAGCACTAATCTATAATTAACGATAATCTAAGGACTAATCTACACTAATCTAATCTAATCTATGCTAAAACTAGGCTAGGGTTTGTGGGTAAATGAAGAACCTAACATAAGATGGTGTCTTAATACAAGAGGGGGGTATATATAGGGTTACAAATGGAAGGAAGACGAAAGAAAAGATGCGGAACAGGGACTGGGACTTTCCCGATCGGGAAACTTCCACTTTGACGATCGGGAATATGCCAATCCGATCGGGAATGCTCCACAGTGTGTGCGTCCTTTGTGCTCCTCATCCCAATCGGGTTTGAGGCCTTCCCGATCGGGATGGGTCTTGTAGGCCTCCAATATGAACTTTTTGGTCCCTCCTTGCTCCTCATGGGCTTCCCATCGATTCTCGGGACTCGGGATCGGGTCTCGGAGGCTCGGGATTGGGTCCAAAGGTCTCGGGGTCAATTCCAAGGCATCGAATCATCGTTCCTTTACTCCGTTGGCTCCAAAATGTGTACGTATAGAGTCAGAATCGCTCCAACTCTTCCAAATCGGTCTCGGGAACCTGAAACGAACTAAAGGAAGCATAAGAAGTCCCTAAACCGCTCCCAAGGAGCGATTCTACAAGGAAAATGGGACCAAAACACTACAAAATAGGCACTACAAACCACACTTATCACACCACATTTAGCCTTCCCACATTACAACCCTCAAGACCTTCCCGAGACCCAGGCCAGAGATAGCCCGAAATTTTAAGGATTCAAGCTCCATAGGATACCCCTAACCATTAGGGCCAGACATGGAAATCAGATCTCGCATTATCAAAACTTATCCCGATAAAAGTTCGAGCCATTTTACTCGACTTCCCCTTTACATAACAGCATTCACAATCACCATACGCAAACTCGAAAGCAAAACTCGTCAAATCCTCCGAGAGCAAAACTCGTCAAATCCCCCGAGAGCAAAACTCGTCAAATCCCCCCGAGAGCAAAACTCGTCAAATCCCCCCGAGAGCACAACTCGTCAAATCCCCCCGAGAGCAAAACTCGTCAAATCCCCCGAGAGCAAAACTCGTCAAATCCCCCCGAGAGCAAAACTCGTTAAAATCCCCGAGAGCAAAACTCGTTAAAATTCCCGAGAGCAAAACTCGTTAAAATCCCCGAGAGCAAAACTCATCAAAATCCCCGAGAACAGATGTCGTTAAAATCCCCGAGAACAGAACTCGTTAAAATCACCGAGAGCAGAACTCGTTAAAATCCCATCCCAATTCTTCTCATTCAAACCAGTTACCAACCCCGAACACGGGAACTCAACTTGCGGTCGGCATAGTACATGCCCAAATAGTTCACACCACCTCTGGGGGCTACCCCGGAGAACGCTCACAGTCACAGGATCAATATCCTAACCATTCTAGCCCTTTGATCAAGACATCATTGGGAACTAGGCACCATAATCCACTGAACTACGGCTTGGTTTGATTTCACCACACGTGAATACGTAGGCAGCCTTTCAACAGAGGCGCAACCACCCACATTGACACACATTCAAAAAGCACCATCATTCCGGTCACGACACTGTCATGTTCTCGACAGTTAGCTTTGTCATTCTGGGGGCTTCTCCTCGGCAGAAGTTCTCCATCCATT
This sequence comes from Agrostemma githago, assembly GCA_958450325.1. NCBI lineage: Eukaryota > Viridiplantae > Streptophyta > Magnoliopsida > Caryophyllales > Caryophyllaceae > Agrostemma > Agrostemma githago. The sequence continues at coordinate 23,671,641 of OY288239.1, read as the reverse complement.
CACATAGTCCAAATAATTTTAAAAATCTAGCCACCTTTCTACAGTGCGTCCTAGTACTCGGCTCACTCGAGGACAAGAATCTATCAGGACTCGAGGCAATGCCCACTTTGGAAATGTACCCTAAAATCAAAAAGGATTCAAAAGAGCACTAGTCTACAGCATTCCACTGCTAAGTCTAGCAAAAACAGTCTCATTACAGACTACTGCAATTCCCCTATAACGCATCCTTCTCGTTTCGATGTACGACCGTGTTGCTACTCGCCTAGGCTACGAAATAGCGCAACTTAAGAGTCTTGTCATTTTAGGTGGCCCACCTCCTTACCAAGTCACGGTCCAACCCTTAGAGAGTCCAAGTCGTGTCTGTCAACTCGTCCTGTCGCGTCCAGAGTCGAGTCTGTCAGTAGACCTCTCTTCAAATTCTTACTTCAAAATTTGCAAAACTTTGCCATTTGAAAAAAAATCCTTTTCAACAAGGTCAAATTTCAGTCTATTTAATCGGCAAATTTCTTTTCCACCTCTTTCAATCTTGGAAACCTATCTCCTAGCACGTGAGTTACTTTCAGGACTTCGATTTCCAAATGCAGTAAAAATCATTTTTATTCCCCAGCGCGAGTCATATTTGTTTCGCCTACGTGTTGCATGCAAAATTTTATGTAGCTTATACAGATACAAATCACGACAGCGCAATTCACATAACTCCCCAGCGACATTTAACAAGATGAGCCCATATACAGGCACACCTAAGTCTTATACGACGAGTTCAATTCCCCACGGAGTTATCATCAGCTCAGGTACATTTCTAATCCATGGCCGGCGGGCCCTTCACGCAGGTCTAATGGACTTTAAACGACCCGACCGGAAGTCTGCCAGGTCTTAATCTTTGATTGGCCTGGTAGCTACTCTGACTTTCGCCTTGTCCAAGCCTCAGTCAGAGTGGGGGCTCTGTAGACACCCACACTTTGACCGCCAGATGTCTGTAGCAGTTTTTGACAAACACCCGATGATGATCGGACGCAAACGTGCTTTAACGTACTCGGAAATGGGCTCGAAATCGTGGATATTTAGCTTGGGCTTTTTACGGAGTACAAATTTCATAAAACCAACCTCAAATTCAGGCCCAGTGGGTCGTTTCGAGTCAAATAAGACTAATTTGGGTCGAATCCGACACCAGAGGTAAAACCGTCTTTTAGCGACCGAGTCAAACCCGGTCAAAGATATTTTCTCGAGACGCGTGATTCAGCCGTGTCACCTCACGTGGCTGATTCGAGCTCAAACACTACAAAAAATCCCGCGCCGTCGAGAAAGGGGATATCCAGAGGAGTATGCTTATGCTATCTTGCTCCATTAACAATATCTTCTCGAAAATCAATACTGCCCTAGATAACCTAAGTTCCAGGGTAACCATCATCGAAGAGGATCTTGTAAGAACCCGATCCCGTTTAGCACAACTAGAGCGGGTAAGACAGCCTATCACCCAACTGAGCCATTTAAAGGGTGAACACTCTTACGAAACTGTCCGGTACCCTCAAGATGGCAAGGCCGAGAGAAGTAACCCTCAAGTCACCTCTCCAAAAATCAAGAACTAGTTAAAGGAAAGGACATTTACCCACTTGGATATGTCCTACACCGTCGCTTTCCAGAGGTTGGTTCCAAAGGGCCTAATACTACCTATAGGCCCAACAACCGACCCACCTTTGGAAAAACGCTCCAAAGCATGGAACGCCGAGCATTACTGCAAATTCCACAGAGGGAGGGGACACGATACATAACAGTGCTGGAAACTGAAACACCTCATTCAAGACTTTCTCGATGCCGGGAAGACTCCCGTTTTGGAAACTTTGTCACTTGCAAAGCCCCTCATGGACTATACAGAGCCCGATGACCAAAGCATCCAATCTACCTCTTATGCATCCAAAAGTCCGGATTTGATTTAAGTCCAAGTCTCAGTCCGAGTCTAGGATATACTATTTATTTCAACTTCTAAGTCAGAGTAAATTGTATTCTGTCCTCTTTTTCAAAATTCAATAAAATCAGCTTTTCTATTTCTCATATATGCTTTCCTTATGTGTTTCCGAGAACATGATGAACACCATCCTACACTGTGAGCACAAGCACGTGACTATTATAGGCACATCTATAATGACTGCAGGAAATGAGACCCGTGTTTTCCTTTACCTGTTCCATGTCTGGTATAGAAAGCCACATAACTACCCTTAGCAAGAGCGGTATCGAATCCTATGACAAATCTAGGTAATCTCCTAGTTTGGGTTAAAGACGGGAGGCAAGCCCATTTCCCACAATAAACACCCGTTCAATAAGATCAACCAATCCCTACCTTAGGTGTTAGTCTGACCAACAAAAAAACTGGACAAAAAAAAACAAAAGTCCAATCTAAGAAAAAGCAAAAGGCCCAAAACAAAAGAGCTGGCCATGATAAAAAAAAACCCATGACCATGATCAACGGTCAATTCAAGTGAAAGCCCCATGACCAGGGTACGGTCAAAATTCATGCCATCAAATAAGGAAGAGATAATCGAGCTGGTCAACTAACACCACATTTAGCCTTCCCACATTACAACCCTCAAAGACCTTCCCGAGACCTAGGCCAGAGACAGCCCGGAATTTTGAGGATTCAAGCTCCATAGGATACCCCTAACCATTAGGCCCAGACATGGAAATCTGATCTCGCATTATCGAAACTTATCCCGATCAAAGTTCGAGCCATTCTACTCGACTTCCCCTTTACATAACAAAATTCACAATCACCATACAAAGACCCGAGAGCAAAACTCGTCAACTCCCCCGAGAGCAAAACTCGTCAAATCCCCCGAGAGTCTCGTCAAATCCCCCAGAGCAAAACTCGTCAAATCCCCCCGAGAGCAAAACTCGTTAAAATCCCCGAGAGTAAAACTCGTAAAAATCCCCGAGAACAGATGTCGTTAAAATCCCCGAGAATAGAACTCGTTAAAATCCCCGAGAGCAGAACTCGTTAAAACCCCATCCCAATTCTTCTCATTCAAATCAGTTACCAACCCCGAACACGGGAACTCAACCTGCGGTCGGCATAGAACATGCCCAAATAGTTCACACCACCTCTGGGGGCCACCCCGGAGAATGCTCACAGTCACAGGATCAACATCCTAACTATTCTAGCCCTTTGATCATGGCATCATTGGGAATGCACCTAGCCTATACCATCACCATGGCTAGTTACACACATAGCCCTAATAAACAAGGCACCATAATCCACTGAACTACGGCATGGTTTGATTTCACCACACGTGAATACATTGGCAGCCTTTCAACAGAGGCACAACCACCCACATTGACACAAATTCAAGAAGCGTCATCATTTCGGTCACGACACCGTCATGTTCTCAACAGCTAGCTTTGTCGTCTTGGGGGCTTCTTTTAGCCAGAAGACCTCCATCCACTCACAAAATCCAGATAAATTCAAAAAATCTAGCCTTCTTTCTGTAGTGTGTCATAGTACTCGGCTCAGTCGAAGATAAGAATCTGTCAGGACTCAAGGCAATACCCACCTTGGAAATGTACCCAAAAATCAAAAATCCAGAAGAGCACTAGACTACGACATTTCTACTGCTAAAAGTCCTGTCATGCCAAAACTGTCTCATTACAGACTATTGCAATCCCCCCATAGCACATCCTTCCTATTCTAAGGATTCGACCGTGTTGTCACTCGCCTAGGCTACGGAATAGCGCAACTTAAGAGTCTTGTCATCTTAGGTGGCCCACCCCCTTACCAAGTCACGGTCCAACCCTTAGAGAGTCCAAGTCGTGTCTGTCAACTCGTCCTGTCGCGTCCAGAGTCGAGTCTGTCGGTAGGCCTCTCTTTTCAAATTCTCATTTTAAAATTTGCAAAACTTAGCCATTTGAAAAAAAATCCTTTTCGACAGGGTCAAATTTCAGTCTATTTAAACGGCAAATTTCTTTTCCACCTCTTTCAATCTTGGAAACCTATCTTCTAGCACGTGAGTTACTTTCAGGACTTCAATTTCAAAATGCAATAAAAATCATTTTTATTCCCCAGCGGAGTCGCCAAATTGTGGACATGACATAGGTCCACCCCGACGCGGCCATGCGCGGGTTTGGGGAGGCGAATGAATCTCCATATTAGATGGTCAAATTGAAATTTAAATCGAAGTTGGAGTCGCCACCGAATTTTATGGTTATTCGGAACCGTTCGAGCCCACTCTAGGTCGTAGTGGGCCGTGTACAAAATACGGCCCATTTTCGATGTCAGAGTTTATTGGGCTCGTCCCTTTGCAGTTCGATACCGATGCCGACTTGATCGGTTTATCGTATATTGAATGACTCTCGTTGCCAATGGTTTCGGACATCCGGAAACCACGGTTCTGAGTAAGGGGTGAGGGTACGAGTTGGGAAGTTCACTAAGAACACCCAACCCCGCCCGCACATTAGAGGCCTCTACTAGGATATCGAATGATTTTTTAATACGCGTGTTAGTAATACGATGAATGATATGCAAACATTGTTTTCCTAAGCATGTGATGAATTGAATGGGTTGCTAAGTCGTTTAATGCATGAAAAATTTAACGTCGAAGTTGAATTTAGCATGTGAGGTTCGTTTTAGTATAATAAGACAAACGATAAAAAAAGAATGAATTTCCTATGCCTTGGTGAAATTGAGTTCCGAAACAACTTCTCTGATTACGCGGTATTCTTACAGACAAGCCACCGGTAACCAGACGCCAGAAAATGCAAGAAACTTTGGACCAATTGACAACCTCTCTAGCTGAGCTTGAAGCCCAATTGACGGTTATCAGGGCCGAACAAACGACCATTGCCACCCGTTTGAGTGTCGTGGAGCAAAGGACTCTTAAGGTCAGGAATGAAACTACTGGGCCCATAGCTGAACTGGTCAGCGCCGTTCGCAAACTTGAAGAACAGGTCCACTCGACCACCAGAAACACCATCCTCACGGAAAATGCCCGTACCTACTCGCCCTTGACCGATGAACTGCCCGCTAACCTCAACTTAACGGGCTTACCAATGTTTGACGGGACGAAAGACCCGGTACTTCATATTCGGGCTTTCAAGGACTTTATGGCTGTTAAGGGGGTCAAATCGACCATGTTCAAGCATCTCTTCGCTTCCTCCCTCGAGAAGCACCCGAAAGCCTGGTACTACAGACTCGATTCCAAGAAGTACAAGACTTGGGATGATGTGGCAACAGAGTTCGCTCGAAATTATGCCGATAATACCGAGATCCAGACTACGATGCGTACTCTGGAGGTTATGGCCCAAGAGCCCAAAGAAGGTTTCACCAAGTACCTTCAAAGGTGGAGGGCCGAAAGTGTGAAGTTGGTAGACAAGCCCAACGAGAAGACACTAGTGGAGGCGTTCATCAACAACCTCCTCCCTTCCTATCGTGTCCATCTTAGGTATGCCGGCATTTCAAACTTTGCAGTGCTTACCGAAATGGGCATTAGGATTGAAGATGATCTTCGACAAAATGAAGATCTGGGTGAAGCGTCTATTGGGGGATATACCGGACATCAACTTGAGTCCTTAGAAGCTGAATTGACAACACCATCCGAGAGTCTAGATTTGGTTTAAGTCCGAGTCTGAGTCCGAGTCTAGGACGTTCTATTTCTTTCAATTTCAAAGTCAGAGTCAGAGTCAGTTGTATTCTGTCATCTTTTCAAAATTCAATAAAGTCAGCTTTTCAATCTCTCATATATAATTTCCTTATGTGTTTCCGAGAACATGATGAACACCAACATACACTGTGAGCACACGCACGTGACTATTATAGGCACATCTATAATGACTGCAGGAAATGAGACCCGTGTTTTCCTTTACCTGTTCCATGTCTGGTATAGAAAGCCACATAACTACCCTTAGCAGGAGCGGTATCGAATCCTATGACAAATCTAGGTAATCTCCTAGTTTGGGTTAAAGACGGGAGGCAAGCCCATTTCCCACAATAAACACCCGTCCAATAAGATCAACCAATCCCTACCTTAGGTGTTAGTCTGACCAACAAAAAAACTGGACAAAAAAAAAACAAAAGTCCAATCTAAGAAAAAGCAAAAGGCCCAAAACAAAAGAGCTGGCCATGATAAAAAAAAACCCATGACCATGATCAACGGTCAATTCAAGTGAAAGCCCCATGACCAGGGTACGGTCAAAATTCATGCCATCAAATAAGGAAGAGATAATCGAGCTGGTCAACTAACACCACATTTAGCCTTCCCACATTACAACCCTCAAAGACCTTCCCGAGACCTAGCCCAGAGACAGCCCGGAATTTTGAGGATTCAAGCTCCATAGGATACCCCTAACCATTAGGGCCAGACATGGAAATCTGATCTCGCATTATCGAAACTTATCCCGATCAAAGTTCGAGCCATTCTACTCGACTTCCCCTTTACATAACAAAATTCATAATCACCATACAAAGACCCGAGAGCAAAACTCGTCAAATCCCCCGAGAGTAAAACTCGTCAAATCCTCCGAGAGCAAAACTCGTCAAATCCTCCGAGAGCAAAACTCGTCAAATCCCCCGAGAGTCTCGTCAAATCCCCTCAGAGCAAAACTCGACAAATCCCCCCGAGAGCAAAACTCGTCAAATCCCTCGAGAGCAAAATTCGTCAAATCCTCCGAGAGCAAAACTCGTTAAAATCCCCGAGAGCAAAACTCGTTAAAATCCCCGAGAGCAAAACTTGTTAAAATCCCCGAGAACAGAACTCGTTAAAATCCCCGAGAGCAGAACTCGTTAAAATCCTATCCCAATTCTTCTCATTCAAACCAGTTACCAACCCCAAACACGGGAACTCAAATTGCGGTCGGCATAGAACATGCCCAAATAGTGCACACCACCTCTGGGGGTTATCCCGGAGAACGCTCACATTCACAGGATCAATATCCTAACCTTTCTAGCCCTTTGATCAAGACATCACTGGGAATGCACCTAGCCTACACCATCGCTATGGCTAGTTACACACAAAGCCCTAATAAACTAGGCACTATAATTCACTGAACTACGGCTTGGTTTTATTTCACCACACGTGAATACGTAGGCAGCCTTTCAACAGAGGCACATTCAAAAAGCACCATCATTCCGGTCACGACACTGTCATGTTCTCGACAGTTAGCTTTGTCATTCTGGGGGCTTCTCCTAGGCAGAAGTTCTCTATCCATTCACATAATCCAAACAATTTCAAAAATCTAGCCACCTTTCTACAGTGTGTCCTAGTACTCGGCTCACTCGAGGACAAGAATCCATCAGGACTCGAGGCAATGCCCACTTTGGAAATGTACCCTAAAATCAAAAAGGATTCAAAGGAGCACTAGTCTACAGCATTGCCACTGCTAAGTCCTGCAAAAACAGTCTCATTACAGACTACTGCAACCCCGTATAGCATATCTATCCCATTTCGACGTTCGACCGTGTTGCCACTCGCCTAGGCTACGGAATAGCGCAACTTAAGAGTCTTGTCATCTTAGGTGGCCCACCTCCTTACCAAGTCACGGTCCAACCCTTAGAGAGTCCAAGTCGAGTCTACCGGTAGGCCTCTCTTTTCAAATTCTGATTTTAAAATTTGCAAAAACTTAGCCATTTGAAAAAAAATCCTTTTCGACAAGGTCAAACTTCAGTCTATTTAAACGGCAAATTTCTTTTCCACCTCTTTCAATCTTGGAAACCTATCTCCTAGCACGTGAGTTACTTTCAGGACTTCGATTTCAAAATGCAGTAAAAATCATTTTTATTCCCCCGCGCGAGTCATATTTGTTTCGCCAACGTGTTGCATGCAAAATTTTATGTAGCTTATACAGGTACAAATCACGACAGCGCAATTCACATAACTCCCCAGCAGCATTTAACAAGATGAGCCCATATACAGGCGCACCTAAGTCTTATACGACGAGTTCAATTCCCCACGGAGTTATCATCAGCTCAGGTACATTTCTAATCCACGGCCGTCGGGCCCTTCACGCAGGTCTTATGGACTTTAAACGACCCGACCGGAAGTCTGCCAGGTCTTAATCTTTGATTGGCCTTGTAGCTAATCTGACTTTTGCCTTGTCCAAGCCTCAGTCAGAGTGGGGGCTCTGTAGACATCCACATTTTGACCGCCAGGTGTCTATAGCAGTTTCCGACAAACACCCGATGATGATCGGACGCAAACGTGCTTTAACGTACTCGGAAATGGGCTCGAAATCATGGATATTTAGCTTGGGCTTTTTACGGAGTAAAAATTTCATAAAACCAACCTCAAATTCAGGCCCAGTGGGTCGTTTCGAGTCAAATAAGACTAATTTGGGTCGAATCCGACACCGGGGGTAAAACCGTCTTTTAGCGACCGAGTCAAACCCGGTCAAAGATGTTTTCTCGAGACACGTGAGTCAGCCGTGTCACCTCACGTGCCTGATTCGAGCTCAAACACTACAAAAAATCAGCTACACAAATATTAAACAATTCCGTCAAAGGTAGAATTCGATCTCAAGTAAGAATCCTATCCGAATACCGAATCGAGCATTCGACCGAGCATGGGATACCCGGCCGAGCAGGCTGTTTTCAGCCGGTTTCCTTTTCTTCTTTGCCAAGTAACGGTGTTCTCGTTCCTCACAACTTCTTAAATTTCCTATCCCGATTGGTATTTCTTGTCGTACAAGCAAGGATACCTCTACTCCTATAAATAGGACCTTCCCATCACACATTCAAAACACGAACATCAATCAAATATACATAATTCCTAAGAAGCATCAACATCTTTTTTACAAATCATCAACCTTAGCATCGAGAAACCGATAGTACATCCAAAACCCGAAGGAAACCGGCCTCCTACCCGACACTTTACACGTCCCACCAAACCACCATAACTCACCGACATTAAACTCGACGCTCCCGTGCCTAAGCCACATTCCGACGAGCCCCGATCCGAGTACACAAAGTATGTAGGTTGAGGGTGCAAATTCAAACCCGTTTCTCTCCTTTCTCTTCCTCTTCCTCTCGTCTTTTCCTCTTTTTTTTTTGCGTCGTCAGTGGATTTCCTTTTACGGGTCATCATCGTATTTTTTTATTTCTAATATCGATACTACAAAAATATTTTTATAAAACAAACGTTCTTAAAAATACGATATCGATTCTCTATAATCGAATATTGTATCAAAAAGAACTAAATTAAACTCATTTATGCTAAAAAATCGTTACATAATTTTCTTAAAACAAAATACAACGGTTTTAACGCGGAGAGAGTCAAACATCGTTTTTTTAGTTTAATTTTTAAAACGATTTACAAAATCCTTCTTTTACCTCTTCTAAAAAAAATCATTCCGAGTATTTAATATCGATTTCATAGTCGAATATTAAATATAACGAATATCGCAAAATTAAGTCGAGTATAAATCATGTAATATTTATACGCGATTTAATAAAGCTAAAATTTTCCGAAAATCAATTTCGAAAACAGCCCGGGACGCGAGTCGCGTGCGTCCCGGGCGAGGCGCGCGGTTCCCTGAAAACGCAACACAGAAATCGATTTCGCTCTATTTTTTATTATTTTTCGAACATCGTTTTTTATACAAAACAACGTCTTTTAACAAATATTTTTCAGATTTCGACTAATATTTTCTCAATCTTGCATATTCATCATATTTCCTATATTATTTCTTCACAAATCGATACTAACTCGTTTGTTCATCTTGTAGCAAATTCATTCTTTTTTTATCGTTTGTCTTATTATACTAAAACGAACCTCACATGCTAAATTCAACTTCGACGTTGAATTTTTCATGCATTAAACGACTTAGCAACCCATTCAATTCATCACATGCTTAGGAAAACAATGTTTGCATATCATTCATCGTATTACTAACGCGCGTATTAAAAAATCATTCGATATCCTAGTAGAGGCCGCTAATGTGCGGGCGGGGTTGGGTGTTCTTAGTGAACTTCCCAACACGTACCCTCACCCCTTACTCAGAACCGTGGTTTCCGGATGTCCGAAACCATTGGCAACAAGAGTCATTCAATATACGATAAACCGATCAAGTCGGCATCGGTATCGAACTGCAAAGGGACGAGCCCAATAAACTCTGACATCAGAAATGGGCCGTATTTTGTATACGGCCCACTACGACATAGAGTGGGCTCGACGGTTCCGAATAACCATAAAATTCGGTGGCGACTCCAACTTCGATTTAAATTTCAATTTGACCATCTCATATGGAGATTCATTCGCCTCCCCAAACCCGCGCGTGGTCGCGTCGGGGTGGACCTATGTCATGTCCACAATTTGGCGACCCCGCTGGGACAGGACATAGAGTACAATTGACCATCAATGAGTCATCATAGGGTACAATTTGGCATCAGTAAACTCGTCAAATCCCCGAGAGCAAAACTCGTCAAATCCCCTGAGAGCAAAATTCGTCAAATCCCCCGAGAGCCAAACTCGTCAAATCCCCCGAGAGCAAAACTCTTAAAATCCCCGAGAGCAAAACTCGTTAAAATCCCCGAGAGCAAGAGCAAAACTCGTCAAATCCCCCGAGAGCAAAACTCGTCAAATCCCCCGAGAGCAAACCTCGTCAAATCCCCCGAGAGCAAAACTCGTTAAAATCCCCGAGAGCAAAACTCGTTAAAATCCTCGAGAACAGAACTCGTTAAAATCCCGATAGCAAAACTCGTTAAAATCCCCGAGAGCAAAACTCGTTAAAATCCCCGAGAACAGAACTCGTTAAAATCCCCGAGAACAGAACTCGTTAAAATCCTCGAGAGCAGAACTCGTTAAAATCCCATCCCAATTCTCCTCATTCAAACCAGTTACTAACCCCGAACACGGGAACTCAACCTGCGGTCGGCATAGAACATGCCCAAATAGTTCACACCACCTCTGGGGGCCACCCCGGAGAATGCTCACAGTCACAGGATCAACATCCTAACTATTCTAGCCCTTTGATCATGGCATCATTGGGAATGCACCTAGCCTATACCATCACCATGGCTAGTTACACACAAAGCCCTAATAAACTAGGCACCATAATCCACTGAACTTCGGCATGGTTTGATTTCACCACACGTGAATACGTAGGCAGCCTTTCAACAGAGGCACAACCACCCACATTGACACAAATTCAAAAAACACCATCATTCCGGTCACGACACTGTCATGTTCTCGACAGTTAGCTTTGTCATTCTGGGGGCTTCTCCTAGGTAGAAGTTCTCCATCCATTCACATAATCCAAATAAATTCAAAAAAAATCTAGCCTCCTTTCTGTAGTGTGTCCTAGTACTCGGCTCAGTCGAAGACAAGAATCTGTCAGGACTCGAGGCAATTCCCACCTTGGAAATGTACCCAAAAACCAAAAATTCAGGAGAGCACTAGACTACGGCATTGCTACTGCTAAAAGTCCTGTCATGCCAAAACAGTCTCATTACAGACTATTGCAATCCCCCCATAGCACATCCTTCCTATTCCGAGGATTCGACCGTGTTGTCACTCGCCTAGGCTACGGAATAGCAGAACTTAAGAGTCTTGTCATCTTAGGTGGCCCACCCCCCTACCAAGTCACGGTCCAACCCCTCGAGAGTCCAGTCATGTCTGTCAACTCGTCCGGTCGCGTCCAGAGTCGAGTCTGTCAGTAGACCTCTTTTCAAATTCTCATTTTAAAACTTGCAAAACTTAGCCATTTGAGAAAATCCTTTTCGGCAAGGTCAAATTTCAGTCTATTTAAAAACTGCAAACTTCTTCTCCACCTCTTTCAATTTTGGAAACCTATCTCCTAGCATGTGAGTTGCTTTGAGGACTTCGATTTCAAAATGCAGCAAAAATCATTTTTATTCCCCAGCGCAAGTCATATTTGTTTCGCCTACATGTTGCATGCAAAATTTTATGTAACTTATACAGGTACAAATCACGACAGCGCAATTCACATAATTCCCCAGCGGCATTTAACAGGATGAGCCCATATACAGGCGCACCTAAGTCTTATACGACAAGTCCAATTCCCCACGGAGTTATCATCATCAGTTCAGGTACATTTCTAATCCATGGCCGGCGGGCCCCTCACGCAGGTCTAATGGACTTTAAACGACCCGACCGGAAATCTGCCAGGTCTTAATCTTTGATTGGCTTGGTAGCTACTCTGACTTTCGCCTTGTCCAAGCCTCAGTCAGAGTGGGGACTCTGTAGACACCCACATTTTGACCGCCGGGTGTCTATAGCAGTTTCCGACAAACACCCGATGATGATCGGACGCAAACGTGCTTTAACGTACTCGGAAATGGGCTCGAAATCATGGATATTTAGCTTGGGCTTTTTACGGAGTACAAATTTCATAAAACCAACCTCAAATTCAGGTCCAGTGGGTCGTTTCGAGTCAAATAAGACTAATTTAGGTCGAATCCGACACCGGGGGTAAAACCGTCTTTTAGCGACCGAGTCAAACCCGGTCAAAGATATATTCTCGAGACGCGTGAGTCAGCCGTGTCACCTCACGTGCCTGATTCGAGCTCAAACACTACAAAAAATCAGCTACACAAATATTAAACAATTCCGTCAAAGGTAGAATTCGATCTCAAGTAGGAATCCTATCCGAATACCGAATCGAGCATTCGACCGAGCATGGGATACCCGGCCGAGCAGGCTGTTTTCAGCCGGTTTCCTTTTCTTCTTTGCCAAGTAACGGAGTTCTCGTTCCTCACAACTTCTTAAATTTCCTATCCCGATTGGTATTTCTTGTCGTACAAGCAAGGCTACCTCTACTCCTATAAATAGGACCTTCCCATCACACATTCAAAACACGAACATCAATCAAATATACATAATCCCTAAGAAGCATCAACATCTTTTTACAAATCATCAACCTTAGCATCGAGAAACCGATAGTACGTCCAAAACCCGGAGGAAACCGGCCTCCTACCCGACACTTTACACGTCCCACCAAACCACCATAACTCACCGACATTAAACTCGACGCTCCCGTGCCTAAGCCACATTCCGACGAGCCCCAATCCGAGTACACAAAGCATGTAGGTTGAGGGTGCAAATTCAAACCCGTTTCTCTCCTTTCTCTTCCTCTTCCTCTCGTCTTTTCCTTTTTTTTGCGTCGTCGGTCGATTTCCTTTTACGGGTCATCGTCGTATTTTTTTATTCTAATATCGATACTACAAAAATATTTTTATAAAACAAACGTTCTTAAAAATACGATATCAATTCTCTATAATCGAATATTGTATCAAAAAGAACTAAATTAATCTCGTTGATGCTAAAAAATCGTTACATAATTTTCTTAAAACAAAATACAACGATTTTAACGCGGAGAGAGTCAAACATCGTTTTTTTAGTTTAATTTTCAAAACGATTTACAAACACCTTATTTTACCACTTTTAAAAAAAATCATTCCGAGTATTTAATATCGATTTCATAGTCGAATATTGAATATAACGAATATCGCAAAATTAAGTCGAGTATAAATCATGTAATATTTATACGCGATTTAATAAAGCTAAAATTTTCCGAAAATCAATTTCGAAAGCAACCCGGGACGCGAGTCGCGTGCGTCCCGGGCGAGGCGCGCGGTTCCCTGAAAACGCAACACAGAAATCGATTTCGCTCTATTTTTTTTTTATTTTTCGAACATCGTTTTTTATACAAAACAGCGTCTTTTAACAAATATTTTTCAGATTTCGATTAATATTTATTTTCTCGATCTCGCATATTTATTTTTTGCTATATTATTATTTACAAATCGATACTAACTCGTTTGTTTATCTTGTAGCAAATTCATTCCCTTTCATCATTTGTCTTATTATACTAAAACGAATCTCACATGCTAAATTCAACTTTGACGTTAATTTTCATGCATTAAACGACTTAGCAACCCATTCAATTCCTCACATGCTTAGGAAAACAATGTTTGCATATCATTCATCGTTCAACTAACGCGCGTATTTAAAAATCATTCGATATCCTAGTAGAGGCCGCTAATGTGCGGGCGGGGTTGGGTGTTTTTAGTGAACTTCCCAACACGTACCCTCACCCCTTACTCAGAACCGTGGTTTCCGGATGTCCGAAACCATTGGCAACGAGAGTCATTCAATATACGATTAACCGCTCAAGTCGGCATCTGTATCGAACTGCAAAGGGACGAGCCCAATAAACTCTGACATCGGAAATGGGCCGTATTTTGTACACGGCCCACTACGACATAGAGTGGGCTCGAACGGTTCCGAACAACCATAAATTTCGGTGGCGACTCCAACTTCGATTTAAATTTCAATTTGACTATCTCATATGGAGATTCATTCGCCTCCCCAAACCCGCGCGTGGCCGCGTCGGGGTGGACCTATGTCATGTCCACAATTTGGCGACTCCGCTAGGGATTTACTGATGCGTTAATAACCTTCGGTATCCTTCAGGGTGAGACTCGAATAGAAATCGTTTGACTAGTACAATACGCATTTTAGTTTTACGCTTCATGACATGACATAGGTCATTGATGAGTTGAGAATCACCATTGATGACAGCTTAAGGACTCATTGATGACGGGTCCGCAGTAAATGTCCTTCCCTTAAGGACAGCCAAGGCCCTCGGCATTACCGAGGCTGACTACCTTCCGACTGCGCAAACTATCCAGGCTTTTGATGGAAGCCCAAAATCAGTTGCTGGGGCCGTTAAGCTAACAATCATAACGGGCCCGATCGAGAAGGAGTTAGAATTCCAAGTGATCGATGTTACTTCATCTTTCAATCTGCTACTTGGGAGACCATGGATTCACGCGGTCAAAGCTGTGTCTTCCACTCTTCACAGGAAGGTCAAGCTACCTTTACAGGATGGGATCGTCACTCTTGAAGCTACTCCCATAACCGTGTCAAGCTGCAACACGGCAGGCTCAGCCGACCCACGAGGATTCAACTTCGTGGGAATGATCGAGGAGGAATACCTTTTCCGGCCATATTTTACTACTAGCATCGATACGATGCTACAGAATCTGGGTTGTCTACCGGGAATCACATCAAGGCCCTATCTTCCACCCGGGAAAATTATCGAAACCCTGAACAACGGACAATCTCGACTCGGTCTAGGCTATACCATGGCGCCCGGAAACACGGACCAAACCAAGGCGGTCACGTTCGTCACCCCGGTGTTCGGAGCTATTCAAACGGGCTTCTATCAGCCCACCATTTCATATCCCGGGACCAAACTGGCTCGGGAATGCAATTTCATCCCAGATGACATCTTCGCCCTTATCCAGGCCGAATCAAAGAAGGGCACAAACGATACTGAGCCCATTCTAGGACTACTCTTCGAGGAAGACAAGGTCGTCCCGACCCCTAAACAGGAGTTAGTAAGCTTGATTCTCCGCAGCAGCAGGTTTGATCCAACCAAGCTGATCTCTGAAGTTGGTGCCAACACCGGGAAGAGAGCTTGGAGGAAGACAACTAAGTGGACCGACAGTCAGGGTCGACTCTACAAGCTAACTACTGGTGAAGGAGATATGCATGCTATCGAATCTGAATCTGAGTCCGAGTCAGAATCAGAGTCGGAGTCTGAGTCAAAGTCTAGAGGGTCCAGTACTAGGATCGAGTCTGTAACCCCTCTCCCTTCTTTAGCTACACCATCGGGAGCCCCGGAGTCTGTCCCGAGGGCTCTCCCTATCCCGCCTCTGACCAACGATCAGATGGCAGCTCTCTTCGAGCTCTTTTCAAAATTTAATATCAATAATAACGATAACCGTTCTGCTTACGACTTGGCTTATTTTCAAAATGTTTTCAAAAATCTTACTTGCAATGACATTGAGAAACCCGACGAACAGGTACCATTGCCTCCGCATTTAATTGAGCAACTCGAACAAAGGGAGTCCCGAGATCCGGTAATCGAAGAAACCGATTCCATCAACGTAGGAACCCCTTTAGAACCTCAGATGCTTAAGTTAGGCCTATCTTTAGATCCCGAGGAGAAACAACAATTCACGGATCTCCTCCAAGAATTCAAAGACGTCTTCGCATGGTCCTACAAGGACATGCCGGGAATAGACCGGGAGATAGCTGAACATCGAATACCCATCAAAGACGGGTACAAGCCGGTAAAACAGAAACTCCGAAGAATGAGGCCCGAATGGTCTCTCAAAGTCAAAGAAGAAGTCGATAAACAATTCAAAGCGGGCTTTATCCAAGTGTCTGAATATCCAGACTGGGTTGCAAACATAGTACCAGTACCCAAAAAGGATGGCAAAGTCCAAGTATGTGTAGATTTTCGGGACCTTAATAAGGCTAGCCCAAAAGACGATTTTCCGTTGCCACACATCGACATACTGGTGGATAACACGGCCGATCATGCCCTCCTATCATTCATGGACGGGTATGCCGGATATAATCAGATCAAAATGGCGGAAGAAGATATGGGTAAGACCACCTTCATCACACCTTGGGGGACTTACTGCTATACCGTGATGCCATTTGGGCTTATTAACGCTGGTGCAACTTATCAATGGACCGCCACCACTTTATTGCATGACATGATGCATAAGGAAGTGGAGGTCTACGTCGACGACATGATCGTCAAATCCAAGGACCAAAGCGGGCACATTGCAGCCCTAAGAAAGTTCTTCACCCGACTACGCAAGTACAACATGAGGTTAAACCCTCAAAAATGCAGTTTCGGGGTAACATCGGGCAAACTACTGGGCCACATTGTCAGCCAACGTGGCATCGAAGTCGACCGAGCAAAGATCACGGCCATAACCGAGATGCAACCGCCTAAAACCAAAAAGGAGATAAGGGGGTTTCTCGGGAAAGTCCAATATATAAGTCGATTCATTTCAAAGCTAACCATGGTATGTGAACCCATTTTCAAGAAACTGAAGATAGGAGAACGAACACTATGTGACGACAAATGTCAAATGGCTTTCGATAAGATCAAGGAGATTCTATCCTCTCCACCGGTGCTAATGCCACCTCAGCACGGTTTGCCTCTATCGCTATACTTAACAACGACCGAGACAGCCATGGGCGCTATGCTAGCCCAGACGGTCGATTCCGAAGAACGGGCTATTTACTACATCAGTAAAAAGTTCTTAGAATACGAATGCAAGTACACCATGCTCGAGAAGACGTGTCTAGCTTTAGTATGGGCCACTAAAAAGCTCCGACACTACATGCTTAGTCATGAGGTACATGTGCTATCCAAAATGGATCCAATCAAGTATCTGTTCGAAAAGCCCATCCTCAACGGCCGTATATCCAGATGGACATTAATGCTAGCTGAGTTCGACCTCAAGTTTGTAACTTTAAAAGCCATCAAAGGCCAGGTAGTAGCGGAATTCCTCGCCGATAGCCCGATATCCGAGGAAGAACACACCGATACTTGGGCCTTCCCAGATGAAGACATATTCCATACCGACACCGACACATGGGATCTGTATTTCGACGGAGCGTCCAACTTCCGAGGATTTGGTGTCGGGATCTTGCTAATCTCACCACAAGGGGAACACACCCCATTATCCATCAAGCTAGATTTTGACGTGACTAACAACGCAGCCGAGTACGAAGCATGCATTCACGGACTGCAAGCCGCCGCTGATTTAGGAGTAACAAACCTCCGGGTCCACGGTGACTCATCGTTAGTCATAAATCAAACCCTACAAAAATGGAAGACTCAGAACGCGAATCTCGTGGCTTACCAAGCACGAGTAAGGGTTCTCGAAAAACAATTCCAAAAAGTGGAGTACATTTATCTGCCTCGGGAAGAAAACCAGTTTGCAGATGCTCTCTCAAAATTAGCATCTTTACTGAATATCCCAGCACATCTAACCAGCATGCCCATTTGTGTCAAAAGACGGTCAGAGCCGGCATATATCCACGCTATCCAAGATATTGAAATAACTGATCCAGAACCTTGGTATCAGGCTATTCTAACCTACTTAACGTCAGGGGAATATCCTCTGGGAGCTGAAAACCGGGGCAAGAAAGCTCTACGAAGATGGGCGACCCAGTTCATCCGCACAGACGACGGACAGTTATATAAGAAGACAGCACAGGGGGCTTTACTCCTATGCATTGACAAAACTCGAGCCGAAAGAGGTATGGCCGAGGTACATGATGGTGAAAACGGTCCACATATGAACGCCCATATGTTGGCCCGGAAAATCGCAAGACTCGGTTATTACTGGAATAGCATGGAAACTGACTGTCAGTTGTATGTTAAACACTGCCATAACTGTCAAATTTTCGCCAATGTACAGCATATGCCTTCATCCCTATTATATACCATGACGTCACCATGGCCGTTCTCAACATGGGGAATTGATATAATCGGGAAAGTGAACCCTTCCGGGACGGGAGGTCACTGTTTCATCCTAGTGGCTATCGACTATTTTACTAAATGGGTCGAAGCCGAGTCATACCGGATCTTGAATGCCAAACATGTGGCTAAGTTCATCCAAAACAAAATTATATGTCGATACGGGATTCCACACGAGTTCATCAGCGATCACGGGACCCATTTCCAAGCTGAAACTGCAACTTTGCTGGAAAAGTACAAGATCCAAAGGCATACATCGTCGCCTTACCGTCCCCAAACAAATGGAGCGGTGGAGGCGGCCAATAAAACAATTGTCACCATACTTAAAAAGATGGTTGAGAATTACCGGGACTGGCCCGACAAGATACCCTTTGCCTTATGGGGATATCGGACATCAATTCGAACTGCAACCGGAGCAACTCCATACTATCTGACATATGGAATGGAAGCAGTCCAGCCAGTCGAGCTAGAAGTACTATCCCTTAGGATTCTGCTCGAGAGCCAGGTACCAGAAGCAGATTGGGTCTAAGCCCGATACGACTCGCTAGTCCTCTTTGACGAACGACGGTCCCGGGCTCTGAATAATATTCAGATATATCAGAAAAGGATCCAACGGGCTTTTAACAAAAGGGTTAGGCCCAGGAATATCAAAGAGGGCGATCTAGTCCTAAAATCTGTTCGAGCTTTACTACCAGTTGACCCAAGGGGAAAATTCAAACCCAATTGGGCTGGGCCATATCTAGTGAAGAAAATTCTTTCAGGAGGAGCAGTGATGCTAACAGACTTGGACGGGAACGAGTTCGTCAACCCAACAAACTTGGACCAGCTGAAGCGTTACTACCCATAAGCCCAATCTCAATGTCATTTGCAAAATTCTTTTATAAATTTTCAAAAATTTTAAGCAAGTCAATAAGTTAGGATTATTTATCCTACCGTTGCACATCTCGAATTAATAATCTTGATGTATTTCGAAAAATTGCAAAAAATACTTCTGAACTACGGAAGGTTTGATTCCATTAATTTTGGATACGTAGGCAACCCCCTCAAAAGGGGTACAACCACTGTAATAAACGAAAAGACGGGAACGGTATTCACTAATATGTCTTTTATTATTTCAAAAATACATCACAAAAAAAAAACACAAACAAAATCACACCACAAAAATAGTAGTAATACTTAAATAATAAATTTAGGAGACTACTCGTACATTTTTCCTTTCCCCTTATCTTTCGGGTCACGTGGAGCCCGAGGCCGACGGGGTGGGGGCGAACGTTCCCTAATCACAAGGGGAATTTCTTTAGTTCGAACCCGCTTCTTCGATTTTGGGTTGTCCACCATTTGCACCGGTCCAAGCCGAGCCCTAATGGGTTCGGGAAGCCTTTCTCGAGGACCAAGTCGGTCCTTGACCACCAGCCTTGGTCCTAGTCTCCTTTCTAATTCCGTTTGGGGGCTCACTTTCCCCCGTGCACCCTTAGTACTGGACCCTTCAGTCTGAGTCCTAGATCTCCCTTTCTGACCTGTCAAGGTAGCTTCTTCGGCAAAGAAACTTCTATTATCTTTAGCATGCTCCCGGCGTAACAGGTCATAGGCCTCGTCAGTTTTCAAGGCAGCCCGGGTTTTAGCTGAATCAGCTCGGGTCCATCTCACATAAGAGTTAGTTACCCAGATCGAATGAGGATTTTTGGGAACAGGCCAAGTAGCTCGTGTATACCATCTTTGCATCCAGGTGTCACACATTACTTCCGTCAGCTGAGTAGATTCACTCACGACTGCCTCAATTTCCGGGATTCTTTGCACCCGACCATATTGCCTGAGTATGTGATCGGGGAAGAGGTGAATTGTCTGGCTAAAAGATAGGATTACCTGATATCTAGCCCTGTCTCGGGACTCCAAGCCGGTCCAAGCGTAAATCGGCCACCATGGCACGGCCCAACAGATCAGTAGGCCTCCATGGAAGGATAACACCTTATCCCAGTATTTTTGGGTGTTGAAGCGAGAAAAGGGAATAGCTCGTCTCCTCGCCATTACTTGCCTGGGTTGATTTGCCCTATTCCTGAGTGAATCTACTCAGCTGACGAATGTAATGTGTGACACCTGGATGCAAAGGTGGTATACACGAGCTACTTGGCCTGTTCCCAAAAATCCTCATTCGATCTGGGTAACTGACTCTTATGTGAGATGGACCCGAGCTGATTCAGCTAAAACCCGGGCTGCCTTGAAAACTGACGAGGCCTATGACCTGTTACGCCGGGAGCATGCTAAAGATAATAGAAGTTTCTTTGCCGAAGAAGCTACCTTGACAGGTCAGAAAGGGAGATCTAGGACTCAGACTGAAGGGTCCAGTACTAAGGGTGCACGGGGGAAAGTGAGCCCCCAAACGGAATTAGAAAGGAGACTAGGACCAAGGCTGGTGGTCAAGGACCGACTTGGTCCTCGAGTTGAATAGCGCGTTAGCTCGTCTCTAATTACTTGCAAGTTGAATAGCGCGTTAGCTCGTCTCTAATTTTCAAAGACTCCTACAAACTCACAAATTCAAACCTTTTCTCAAAATTTTTATTCCCCAGCACGAGTCATTTTTCCTACAAATATTATGTGCAAAACTTTGCTACTTTGCATAAATATGTACAGGACGACTCAAACAGGACCATGCAATTTGCATAACTCCCCAGCGGCATTTAACAAGATGAGCCCACATATAGGCCCATTTTAAGTCTTATGCGACGAGTTCAATTCCCCACGGAGTTATCATCAGTTCAGGTACATTTCTAGTCCATGGCCGGCGGGCCCTTTACGCAGGTCTAATGGACCTTAAACGACCCGACCGGAAGCTACCGGGTTTTAATCCTCGGTTGACCTGGTAGCTACTCTGACTTTCGCCCTGTCCAAGTCTCAGTCAGAGTGGGGGCTCTGTAGACACCCACATTTTGCTGCCAGGTGTCTATAGTAGTTTCCGACAAACACCCGATGATGATCGGACGCAAACATGCTTTAACATACTCGGAAATGGGCTCGAAATCATGGATATTTAGCTTGGGCTTTTTAAGGAGTACAAATTTCACAAAACCAACCTCAAATTCAGGCCCAGTGGGTCGTTTCGAGTCAAATAACACTATTTTGGGTCGAATCCGACACCAGGGATAAAACCGTCTTTTAGCGACCGAGTCAAAACCCGGTCAAATATTTTCCCGAGACTTGTGGACTGACCGTGGCATCTCACGTGTCCAGTTCTTACCCAAACTCTACAAAAAATCAGCTACACAGAATAATAAACAAGTCCGCTTAAGGGTAGAATTCGATCTCAAGTAGGAATCTTATCCGAAAACCGATTCAAACACCCAACCGAGTGCAAATACTCGGCCGAGCAGCACACAACCAGCCGGTTTTTCTTACTTCTTCACCAAGAAAACGGAATTCTCGTTCTTCTTAGCTTCTTACCCAAGCGGTAATTCTAACTCAAACACATCTCTCCAAGCCAAGGTCGGGAACTCCCTATAAATAGTCCCTTGCATACAACAACTTGAGACACCAATCAGAAAACATTAATCATACAACACAATTAATTCATACAATCCCCGACACACATAATTCCTGAAAAGCATCAACCTTAGCATCGAGAAACCAATAGTGCATCCAAAACCCGAAGGAAACCGGTCCCGATACCCGACACCCTTCACCTTCATCCGTCACCTCTAAACCGAGCCACCCTAGCCCGACCGACATCACCTCGACGCTCCCGTGCCTAGCCACATTCCGACGAGCCCCGATCCGAGTTAACAAAAGCATGTAGGTTGAGGGTGTACTAAACCCAATTTCTCCTTTTCTTCTCTTCTCTTCTCTTCCTCGTCGTCCGTGTCCTTTTTACGGGTCAAGCGTCGTCTTTTTTTTAATATCGATATTAACAAAAAACTATTTTCATAACAAACATTCTTAAAAATATGATATCGATTTTCTATAATCGAATATTGTATCGAAAAGAATTATATTAACATCTCGACGATATTAAAAATCGTTACATCTTTTCTCGTTCAAATTCCTTTTTTTTCAAACAATTTTACAAAACCTTTTTAAACTCGTTCCGAATATTCGATATCGATTTCATAATCGAATATCGGGTACGACGAAAATCGAAAACATGAATCAAATACAAATTAATTCATATTTTGTACGTGATTCATCAAATTTAGCAAATTCGAACAAAAATAAAAAAAACCGGACAGACCCGTACGCGAGTCGCGCCACGCCCAGGCGGCTCGCGCACGGGCCTGAAACCCGAACCTTTTTTTAAACTTTTTTGGTCGTTTTATTATTTATTCTACGAAACGATTTCTAAAATTAACTTCTTTTCTAAAACTGTTCCAAGTATTTGATATTGATTTCGTAGTCAATTATCGAATATAACGAATATCGAAAATATTAAGTCGAGTACGAATTATACAATATTCATACGCGATTTAATAAAATCATCGAGTTTTCAAAAAACCGCTCTCGGAACCAGCCCGACACGCGACTCGCCGGCGTCCCTGGCGAGCCGCGCGGCCGGCTGCCTTGGCGCGCCTTTCTCGTTCTTTTTTTATTATTTTTTCGGACATCGTTTTTTATACAAAACAACGTCTTTTCAACAATATTTTTCAGATTTCGATTAATATTTATTTTCTCGATCTCGTACATTTTATTTGCTATATTATTATTTACAAATTGATACTAACTCGTTTGTTTATCTTGTAGCAAATTCATTCTTTTTTATCGTTTGTTTTATTATACTAAAACGAATCTCACATGCTAAATTCAACTTTGACGTTAATTTTTCATGCATTAAACCGACTTAGCAACCCGTTCAATTCCTCACATGCTTAGGATAACAATGTTTGCATATCATTCATCGTATTACTAACGCGCGTATTAAAAAATCATTCGATATCCTAGTAGAGGCCGCTAATGTGCGGGCGGGGTTGGGTGTTCTTAGTGAACTTCCCAACACGTACCCTCACCCCTTACTCAGAACCGTGGTTTCCGGATGTCCGAAACCATTGGCAACGAGATTCATTCAATATACGATAAACCGATCAAGTCGGCATCGGTATCGAACTGCAAAGGGACGAGCCCAATAAACTCTGACATCGGAAATGGGCCGTATTTTATATACGGCCCACTACGACATAGAGTGGGCTCGAACGGTTCCGAATAACCATAAAATTCGGTGGCGACTCCAACTTCGATTTAAATTTCAATTTGACCATCTCATATGGAGATTCATTCACCTCCCCAAACCCGCGCGTGGCCGCGTCGGGGTGGACCTATGTCATGTCCACAATTTGGCGACTCCGCGGAGTTGAGAATTGATGCCAATTTGGCGTCGGGGTGGACCTATGTCATGTTTACAGCGATTGTGAAGATGACGAGTGGACCTATGTCATCTTCAGTTGAGTTTACTGGCGACTACAGAATTCACAATCACCATACGCAAACCCGAGAGCAAAACTCGTCAAATCCCCCGAGAGCAAAACTCGTCAAATCCCCCGAGAGCAAAACTCGTCAAATCCCCCGAGAGCAAAACTCGTCAAATCCCCCCGAGAGCAAAACTCGTCAAATCCCTCGAGAGCAAAACTCGTCAAATCCCCCGAGAGCAAAACTCGTCAAATCCCCCCGAGAGCAAAATTCGTCAAATCCCCCCGAGAACAGAACTCGTTAAAATCCCCGAGAACAGAACTCGTTAAAATCCCCGAGAACAGAACTCGTTAAAATCCCCGAGAGCAGAACTCGTTAAAATCCTATCCCAAATCTTCTCATTCAAACCAGTTACCAACCCCAAACACGGGAACTCAAACTGCGCTCGGCATAGAACATGCCCAAATAGTTCACACCATCTCTGGGGGCTATCCCGGAGAACGCTCACAGTCACAGGATCAATATCCTAACCATTCTAGCCCTTTGATCAAGACATCACTGGGAATGCACCTAGCCTACACCATCGCTATGGCTAGTTACACACAAAGCCCTAATAAACTAGGCACCATAATCCACCGAACTACGGCTTGGTTTGATTTCACTACACGTGAATACGTAGGCAGCCTTTCAACAGAGGCACAACCACCCACATTGACACACATTCAAAAAGCACCATCATTCCGGTCACGACACTGTCATGTTCTCGACATTTAGCGTTGTCATTCTGGGGGCTTCTCCTAGGCAGAAGTTTTCCATCCATTCACATAATCCAAATAATTTCAAAAATCTAGCCACCTTTCTACAGTATGTCCTGGTACTCGGCTCACTCGAGGACAAGAATCTGTCACGACTCGAAGCAATACCCACTTTGGGAATGTACCCTAAAATTAAAAAAGGATTCAAAAGAGCACTAGTCTACAGCATTGCCACTGCCAAGTCCTACAAAAACAGTCTCATTACAGACTACTGCAATTCCCCTATAACGCATCCTTCCCGTTTCGATGTACGACCGTGTTGCTACTCGCCTAGGCTACGGAATAGCGCAACTTAAGAGTCTTGTCATCTTAGGTGGCCCACCTCCTTACCAAGTCACGGTCCAACCCTTAGAGAGTCCAAGTCGTGTATGTCAACTCGTCCTGTCGCGTCCAGAGTCGAGTCTTCCGGTAGGCCTCTCTTTTCAAATTCTCATTTTAAAATTTGCAAAAACTTAGCTATTTGAAAAAAAATCCTTTTCGACAAGGTCAAATTTCAGTCTATTTAAACGGCAAATTTCTTTTCCAACTCTTTCAATTTTGGAAACCTATCTCCTAGCACGTGAGTTGCTTTCAGGACTTCGATTTCAAAATGCAGCAAAAATCATTTTTACTCCCCAGCGCGAGTCATATTTGTTTCGCCTACGTGTTGCATGCAAAATTTTATGTAACTTATACAGGTACAAATCACGACAGCGCAATTTACATAACTCCCTAGCGGCATTTAACAGGATGAGCCCATATATAGGCGCACCTAAGTCTTATCGACAAGTCCAATTCCCCACGGAGTTATCATCATCAGTTCAGGTACATTACTAATCCATGGCCGGCGGGCCCTTCACGCAGGTCTAATGGACTTTAAACGACCCGACCGGAAGTCTGCCAGGTCTTAATCTTTGATTGGCCTGGTAGCTACTCTGACTTTCGCCCTGGCCAAGCCTCAGTCAGAGTGGGGGCTCTGTAGACACCCACATTTTGACCGCCAGGTGTCTATAGCAGTTTCCAAAAAACACCCGATGATGATAGGACGCAAACATGCTTTAACGTACTCGGAAATGGGCTCGAAATCATGGATATTTAGCTTGGGCTTTTTAAGGAGTACAAATCTCACAAAACCAACCTCAAATTCAGGCCCAGTGGGTCGTTTCGAGTCAAATAAGACTAATTTGGGTCGAATCCGACACCAGGGGCAAAACCGTCTTTTAGCGACCGAGTCAAACCCGGTCGAAGATATTTTCTCGAGACACGTGAGTCAGCCGTGTCACCCCACGTATCTGATTCGAGCTCAAACTCCACAAAAAATCATCTACACAAATATTAAACAATTCCGTTAAAGGTAGAATTCGATCTCAAGTAGAAATCCTATCCGAATACCGAATCGAGCATTCGACCGAGCATGGGATACCCGGCCGAGCAGGCTGTTTTCAGCCGGTTCCCTTTTCTTCTTTGCCAAGTAATGGAGTTCTCGTTGCTCACAACTTCTTAAATTTCCTATCCCGATTGGTATTTCTTGTCGTACAAGCAAGGCTACCTCTACTCCTATAAATAGGACCTTCCCATCACACATTCAAGACACGAACATCAGTCATAGATCATACAATAACTTCACATCAAATTTCTTATTCATAACACCTCGAGATTCTTACACTTAGCATCGAGAAACCGATAGTACATCCGAGACCCGAAGGAACCGGCCCTTAAACCCGATACCCATTTACACGTCCCATACCACCATCAACTCACCTACGTTACCTCGACGCTCCCGTGCCTTAGCCACATTCCGACGAGCCCTGATGCGAGTAAGCAAAGCATGTAGGTTGAGGGTGTAAAATCAAACCCGATTTCTCTCTTTTCTTCCTTCCTCTCTCTCGTTTTCTTCTTCCTTTTGTGTCGTGTCTTCGTCGGTCTTTTTTTACGGGTCCTTCGCCGTTTTTTTCTAATAATCGATACTACAAAAACTATTTTTTTATAACGTTCTTAAAATACGATATCGATTCTCTAATCGAATATCGTATCTAACAAGAACAAAATTAATTAATTCTCGTTGATGCTAATAAAATCGTCACATCTTTTTAAACAAAATTCGACGATTTTATACGCGGAGAGAATTAACATCTTTTTCGTTCAAAATTCTTTTTTTTAGCTTTTCGTTCGTTTTTTTTATTTATTTTACGAAACGACTTCTAAAATTTGTATCTTTTCTAAAACCATTCCGAGTATTTGATATTGATTTCATAGTCGACTATCAAATATAACGAATGTCGAAAATATTAGATCGACTGCAAATTATGCGATACTTGTACGCGATTTAATAAAAACATCGAACTTTCAAAAACCGACCTCGCAACAGGCCGGGGCGCGAGTCGCGCGCACCCCGGGCGAGTCGCGGGCAATGCTGGAAACGCGACCCGTTTTCCTTTTTTTTTTTTATTATTATTTTTCGAACATCGTTTTTTATACAAACAGCGTCTTTTTAACAATATTTTTCAGATTTCGATTAATATTTTCTCGATCTTGCATATTCATCATATTTTCTATACCATTTCTTCACAAATCGATACTAACTCGTTTGTTCATCTTGTAGCAAATTCATTCTTTTTTATCGTTTGTTTTATTATACTAAAACGAATCTCACATGCTAAATTCAACTTTGACGTTAATTTTTCATGCATTAAACCGACTTATCAACCCGTTCAATTCCTCACATGCTTAGGATAACAATGTTTGCATATCATTCATCGTATTACTAACGCGCGTATTAAAAAATCATTCGATATCCTAGTAGAGGCCGCTAATGTGCGGGCGGGGTTGGGTGTTCTTAGTGAACTTCCCAACACGTACCCTCACCCCTTACTCAGAACCGTGGTTTCCGGATGTCCGAAACCATTGGCAACGAGATTCATTCAATATACGATAAACCGATCAAGTCGGCATCGGTATCGAACTGCAAAGGGACGAGCCCAATAAACTCTGACATCGGAAATGGGCCGTATTTTGTATACGGCCCACTACGACATAGAGTGGGCTCGAACGGTTCCGAATAACCATAAAATTCGGTGGCGACTCCAACTTCGATTTAAATTTCAATTTGACCATCTCATATGGAGATTCATTCGCCTCCCCAAACCCGCGCGTGGCCGCGTCGGGGTGGACCTATGTCATGTCCACACTGGGAGTAAGAATATCCATCGGGAGAATAGTCGTGAGTACTCTCCGGTGAGTGACAAGCTGCCCGCGAACCTGAATCTCACAGGCTTGCCCATGTTCGAAGGAACCGAAGACCTGTTACTACATGTACGGGCCTTCAAAGAATTCATGGCTATCAAAGGCGTAGATTCTTCGATGTTCAAGAATCTTTTTGCCGCATCCCTTGAAAAGCACCCACGGGCTTGGTACTATAGGCTAGACCCGAAAAAATACCCTACTTGGGATGATGTGGCTACCGAGTTTGCTCGGAACTATGCTGACAACACCGAGATCCAAACCACAATGCGATCTTTGGAGGTGATGGCCCAAGAACCCAAAGAAGGTTTTACTAAGTACCTTCAACGCTGGAGGGCCGAGAGCGTGAAACTGGTCGATAAGCTCAGTGAAAAGACTTTGGTGGAGGCTTTCGTCAAAAACCTCCTCCCCTCCTACCGGGTCCATTTCCGGTATGCTGTCATACCCAATTTCACCACCCTTACTGAAATGGGTATGAGAATTGAAGACGACCTGAGACTAGAGGACCTTACTAAGGCCTCTGGCAATGGATACCAAGGGGCTTCCACTACTAAGCTCCAGGATGCAACCTGCAGCATTTTCGACGCGGTTAATCTACTAGATGCCCCGTCCAAGAAGAACACCCCACCTCGGGTTTTCACTGATATAGGTACCACCTATACCTATGCCTTACAAAGGCTGTCCTCAAAGGGCCTAATCCAACCGATAGGCCCAACTCCTGAAGTTCCGGTCGAACGACGCTCCAAGAACTACCATGTCCAAGCTTATTGCCAGTACCACCGAGGCAATGGGCATGACACTGAAAAGTGTTGGAAACTGAAGCACTTGATCCAGGACTTGATTGAAAGCGGTAAAATCCCGCTGCCTAGAGATAAGCCGAGTAACAAAGAGAACCCTTTCAGCTCCCATGCCATCTTTGCCGGGGAGGTGATTGATTGCTCTCACCTTATCTCTCCATTTATCCCGCAAGTGAACGGGATCTGGTTTGACGACGAGGATGATGTCTACCTCGCTAAAGGGGAAACCGTCCCCATCACTCCTAAGCAGATTCGCGAGGCTAAATCCCGAGTCTTAGCCAGTAACCACCTTGGTCGTCCCTATCAAGCCACTAGCTATAGGGACATCCCTATCCCGACAACCGTCACCGAACCACTCGGGATGGAAGTCGCCCATGAGGAGCCGACTGCTGAAACGGCCCTCGTAAAGCAACTAAAGAAGGCCCGAGTTGACCTCACCATATGGCAACTCCTAGTTAGCTCACAAGAACATCGAGAAGCACTCACTAAGGCTCTCGATCAAGTTAAGATCGACTCTTTGGCTACCCCTGCTGAAATGGTAGCCACGGTCCTGCCCCACTTGAAGGGCAAAACGAAGGAAGGAGGCCCAACGATCACTTTCTCTGAGGCCGACCTACCGCCGTTCGGGGCCTCCCATAACCTGGCCCTCTATATTATGGTGATCTGCAAAGGGAAATACCTCCCAATGACCCTAGTCGATGACGGGTCCGCTGTGAACGTCCTACCTTTGAGGACCGCCAAAGCCCTCGGCATTACCAAGGCCGATTATGTTTCGACGGCTCAGACCATCCAAGCCTTCGATGAGAGTCCAAAGTCGGTAGCTGGGGCCATAAAGCTGACCATTATAACGGGCCCAATAGAAAAGGAGCTTGAATTCCAGGTGATCGACGTCACCTCGTCCTTCAATTTGCTCCTGGGAAGGCCGTCGATTCACACGGTCAAAGCGGTATCCTCCACCCTCCACCGAAAGATCAAGATACCTTTGCTCGACAACGTTATTACTTCAGAGGCAACCCCAATGACTGTGGCTAGCTGCAACGCCACGGGTCAGGCGGACCTCTGGGGGTTCGACTTTGTGGGGATGATCGAGGAAGAGTACCTTTTCAGGCCCTACTTCACAACGAGCATCGACACGATGCTACAGAACCTAGGATACTTACCGGGGGCTACCTCTCGACCCGATCTTCCAGCTGGGAAGATCATCGAGGTCTTTAAGGACGAAGACTCCCACTTCGGCCTTGGCTATGCCGCCACCCCGGGCAACGTTGTCCGAGCAGGGATCGAAAAGGCCTGCAACATCATTAACGGTATCCACTTGAGCCCTTACAGCCCACGGTTGTCTGACTACTTTGTCACACCGGTATTCGGGGCAATCCAGGTTGGTCTGTACCAATCCAATGCTGCGCACCTCGGGACCCAATTGGCCCGGGACTGCAACTACATCCCGGATGACGTGTTCGCCCTCATCCAGTCTGATGGAGCTGACGATGCTGAGCCCGCGCTGGGGCTACTTTTCGGGGAAGACAGCATAGCCCCGACTCCAAAGGAAGACCTGGTTAACCTGATTCTCCGCAGCAACAGGTTTGACCCGACCAAGCTGATCTCGGACGTTGGCTCCGAGACAGGAAACAGGGTCTGGAGGAAGACTGTCAAGTGGACTGACAGTCAAGGAAAAATCTACAAGCTGGTCGCTGGAGAAGGAGACATGCCTGAGTCTGAGTCCGAGTCTGAGTCGAAGTCTGAGTCAGAGTCTGAGGTCGAGTCTAGGGAGTTTGGTGCTAGAGTCACTCCTGTAACCCCTCTCCTACTTGTCATTCCTGTTGTTGGCACTTCGGGGTCTGTCCCGCGTGCCTTACCAATTCCGCCACTGACCAATGATCAGATGGCTGCTCTTTTCGAGCTGTTTTCAAATTTTTCAATCAATAATAACAACCGTTCTGCTTATGACTTGTCTCTTTTAAATTCTGCTTTCAAAAATATTTTATGCAATGACATTGAGAAACCCGACGAACAGGTACCCTTACCTCCACATCTGATCGAGCAACTAGAGCAAAGGGAATCCCGGAATCCGGTAATCGAAGAGACCGAATCCATTAATTTGGGAACAACCTTAGAGCCTCAGATGCTTAAGATAGGGTTATCTTTAGATCCCGAGAAGAGACAACAATTCACGAGCCTCCTCCAAGAGTTCAAAGATGTCTTCGCATGGTCCTACAAGGACATGCCGGGGATAGAACGAGAAATAGCCAAGCACCACATACCGATTAAAGACGGGTGCAAACCGGTCAAGCAGAAGTTCCGCCGAATGAGGCCTGAGTGGTCTCTCAAGGTAAAAGAAGAAGTCGATAAACAGTTCAAAGCCGGTTTCATACAAGTGTCCGAATATCCGGACTGGGTTGCCAACATCGTGCCGGTTCCTAAAAAGGACGGTAAGGTGCGGGTATGCGTAGATTTTCGGGATCTTAACAAGGCAAGCCCGAAAGATGATTTTCCATTACCACACATCGACATACTAGTGGATAACACGGCCGATCCTGCCCTTCTGTCATTTATGGATGGGTATGCTGGGTACAATCAGATAAAGATGGCGGAAGAAGATATGAGTAAGACTACCTTCACCACACCTTGGGGTACTTACTGCTATACCGTCATGCCATTTGGTCTCATTAATGCCGGGGCCACGTACCAGCGGACCGCTACCACCTTATTACATGACATGATGCATAAAGAGGTAGAGGTTTATGTAGACGACATGATCGTCAAATCCAAAGAACGGGACGGTCACATCACTGCCCTGAGGAAATTCTTCACCCGATTGCGCAAATACAACATGAGGCTAAACCCTCAAAAGTGCAGCTTCGGGGTAACATCAGGCAAATTACTGGGCCATATCATTAGCCAACGAGGCATCGAAGTCGACCCAGCTAAAATCAAAGCCATTACCGAGATGCAACCTCCTAAAACCGAAAAAGAAATAAGGGGATTCCTCGGGAAAGTCCAGTATATCAGTCGATTCATCTCCAAGCTAACCATGGTGTGTGAACCGATTTTCAAGAAACTGAAAATAGGGGAACGAGTGCTATGGGATGACAAGTGCCAGGCTGCTTTCGACAAAATCAAGGAAATCCTGTCTGCTCCGCCAGTCTTAATGCCACCTCAACTCGGTCTGCCTCTATCGTTATACCTCACAATGACCGAGACAGCCATGGGGGCCATGCTGGCCCAGACAGTTGACTCCGAAGAGCGAGCCATTTATTACATCAGCAAAATGTTTTTAGAGTATGAGTGCAAATATACCATGCTCGAAAAGACGTGCTTAGCTCTGGTCTGGGCCACTAAGAAGCTCAGACATTATATGCTCAGCTACGAGGTCCATGTGATATCCAAGATGGACCCGATCAAATACCTTTTCGAAAAGCCTGTTCTCAATGGCCGGATTTCTAGATGGACTCTAATGCTGGCAGAGTTCGATCTAAAATTTGTGTCGTTAAAAGCTATTAAAGGCCGGGTGGTAGCTGAATTCCTTGCTGACAGCCCCGTAACCGAAGAAGGACACACCGATACATGGTCCTTCCCAGATGAAGAAATCATCCATACCGATATCGAAACATGGGATTTATACTTCGACGGAGCATCCAATTTTCGAGGGTTGGGAGTCGGGATCCTCCTAATTTCACCAAAAGGGGAGCATACTCCCGTGTCCATCAAACTGGACTTTGATGTTACCAATAATGCAGCAGAATACGAAGCATGCATTTACGGGCTACAAGCCGCCGCCGATCTGGGGATCACAAATCTCCGGGTACATGGTGACTCATCCTTGATCATTAACCAAGCACTTCAAAAATGGAAGACTCGGAACGCTAACCTCGTGGCCTACCAGGCACGAGTAAGGCATCTCGAGAAACAATTCCAAAAGGTGGAGTACATATACTTGCCTCGGGAAGAGAATCAGTTTGCAGATGCACTCTCAAAATTGGCATCTTTACTAAATATTCCCGACCACGTGACCAGTATGCCAATTTGTGTCAAAAGGTGGTCCGAGCCGGCGTACATCCACGACATTGAAGACATTGAGATAACTGATCCTGAACCATGGTATCAGGCTGTGTTGACATACCTAACAAACGGGGAATATCCTCCCGGGACCGAAGGCCGGGCCAAGAAAGCCTTACGAAGGCTAGCCACCCAGTTCATCTGTACCGATGACGGGCAACTGTACAAAAAGACGGCACAGGGGGCTCTTCTCCTTTGTGTTGATAAATATAAAACCGAAAAGGTCATGGCCGAAGTGCATGATGGTGAATGTGGCCCACATATGAATGCCCAGATGCTGGCCCGAAAAATCATGAGGCTCCGGTATTACTGGAATACTATGGAGGCCGACTGCCAAACATTGTCATAGCTGCCAAATCTTCGGCAATGTGCAGCATGTGCCATCATCTCTGCTTTATACCATGACGTCACCCTGGCCATTCTCGACATGGGGTATCGACATAATCGGGAAGATAAATCCCTCTGGTACCGAAGGACACTGCTTCATTTTGGTAGCTCTCGACTATTTCACCAAATGGGTCGAAGCTGAATCATATCGCATTCTCAACGCTAAGCATGTTGCCAAGTTTATCCAAAACAAGATAATATGCCGGTATGGTATCCCACACGAGTTTATCAGTGATCACGGGACTCATTTTCAGGCCGAAATAGCGGCCCTGTTGACCAAGTATAAAATTCAAGGGCATACGTCTTCGCCTTACCGTCTCCAAACAAATGGAGCGGTAGAGGCGGCCAATAAAACAAATCGTCACCATACTCAAAAAGATGGCTGATAATTACCGGAACTGGCCCGACAAAATACCTTTTGCCCAATGGGGATACCGGACGTCAATCCGCACCGCAACCGGTGCGACACCGTATTATTTAACCTATAGGATGGAAGCAGTCCAACCAGTCAAGCTGGAGGTACCGTCCCTCAGAATCCTGTTAGAAAGTCAAGTACCCGAAGCTGACTGGGTTCGAGCACGGTACGACTCATTGGTTCTACTCGACGAACGACGATCTCGTGCCCTCAACAATATCCAAATCTACCAGAAAAGGATCCAACGGGCCTTCAACAAAAGAGTAAGGCCCAGGAACATTAAAGAAGGGGATCTGGTCCTTAAATCGGTTCGAGCTTTATTACCAATTGACCAAAGGGGAAAATTCAAACCTAATTGGGCTAAGCCATACTTGGTAAAGAAGATCCTATCGGGAGGAGCAGTAACACTAACGGACCTGGACGGGAATGAGTTCGTCAACCCAACCAACCTGGACCAGCTGAAGCGTTACTACCCTTAGCCACTTCTCAATGTCATTTGCAAATTTTATCAAAATCATTTTTTTACAAAAAGCAAGTCAATAAGCTAGAATTATTTATTCTACTGTCACAAGCACCTTGAACCAATAGTCTTGGTGTAATTCGAGATTGCAAATTTACTGAGCTTGAACTAAGTTTGTTTTGATTCCGTTAATCGCGAATACGTAGGCAGCCCCTCAAAAGGGCACAACCAGTGCAATCAAGAAAGCAAGGAACGGTTTAGTAATAAACTTCCTTTATTAATTAATAAAAACCCCGATAAACTCGGGAAATTACAAATGCAGGAATTCAAAAAAAACAACAACAAAAAGCACACAACAAAATTAATAATAATATTTAAATAATAATAAAGCTAAGGACTCGGTGTTCAAGGCATCTTGCCCTTCCCCTTGTCCTTGGCCTCCTTGGCCGTCCACTGACGACGACGCGGAGGAGAGCGTTCCCGAATCACCACAGGAACCTCTTTGGCCCGGACTCGCCTCTCTGAACTTGAGTCCTCAATCACATCAATGGGCCCAAGTCGAGCCCTCACAGGCTCAGGAAGCCGGTCACGTGGGCCTAGTCGGTCTCTAACCGCCAATCTTGGCCCAAGTCGTCTCTCTAAGGCAGTCTGGGGGCTTGGCTGCCCCCGAGTGCTGCTAGCACCAGCATCCTTAGATCGAGTCTTAGTATGTGACTTAAGACCCGATTCTAATCAGACTAAAGTAGCAGGAGTGTCTCCCTCCTCGAAGAAACCCCTGTTGTCTTTTGCCGTCTCCCGGCGAACCAATTTGAAGGCCTCATCAACCTTCAAAGCCTTACGAGCTTCCTCGGACTCCTCGGAAGTCCACTTCCCGTATGCACGTGAAACCCAAGCGGATTGGCAAGGGTTGGGTATAGTCCATGTAGGACGGGTGAACAATCTCTGCAGCCAGGTGTCACACATAGCGTCCGTCAGTTGGAGCGAGACGCTAATGATTGCCTCAGTTTCAGGAATACGCTGAGACGAACCGAACTGCCTCACGAGGCGGTCCGGGTAGATGTGAACTGTCCAGTCGAGAGACAGAATCACCAAGTAGCGGGCTTGGTCCCTCTTGGCCAAACCCGTTAGTTTGGAGAGAAACCACCAGGCGACGGTCCACCTAATTAAGGGACCACCATGAAACAACAGCTCCTCATCCCAGTAGGCTCGATTAATATGGTGACTCGAGCTTATCCGACGCCTCCTCGAGCTAATTTGGCTGCTACGGTAATTGGGAATACTTGGAGGGGACTCAATGATCGACAGACGCTCAGACAGCCATATCTGAAAAGGGATACACAAGTTTCGTAAGAAACGAGAGGGTCCGCTACATCCCACTCGATTGAGTAAGACCTCTGAAAGCAAACAGAAGCTCGTCGAGAGTGTCACTCGATCGAGTATCACAGCTGACTCGATCGAGTAAGCCCTCTGAAAATGGGCAGAAGCACCTCGAAGACGTCACTCGATCGAGTGACAGGTCCACTCGATCGAGTGACTTACGGACATCAGAAAATTCGCGTGAAAAAAATATATACAAAAAACGAGAAAAACGTGAGATGTATACCTGCAAGATACAGACGCTCCCCGTTAGCTGTCGGTTAGGGTCAAGCCTCCTAGCATCGAGACCCATAATGATCTCCCCAGTGGCTAGCCAAGCAGGGCTATGACCAGTCTCCATCTGGTCAACCACACCAATCAGCCTGATCTGACCCAAGCATGAGTCAGCCTCCATCATCCCTTCGAAAACGTAGCGGTGCAGCATACAAAAGGCGAAAGCCCTACGCCTATGAGCAGCGGTAATCCTCACGTCTCGATTGTTCATGAACTTTTCAGCCAGGTCGAAAAGGGAGACAGAATTTCCCCGTACCATTCGATCTGTCTCAGCATGAGACAAACCCAAGAAATTCCTCAGCCTCCTCCTTGGATCAGGACAGAACGGAGGGATAGCAAGATGAGCGACAGGGCTCAAACCACCTATAGCTGCGATTTCCTCAGGTAGACGGCATATTTCGCCTCGCGGGAACGCAAAAACGTGATGGGTAGTATCCCAAAACGTTAAACAGGCATCCAGAAAATGCGAGTCGATTATCAGACGTTGAAATGGGAGTAAATTGACGATTCCCATCTCAGTCAGATGCACCTTTTCCTCGTCCCGAAAGTGTTGGGACTAAGCAAAAAGCAGCGCAGTCAGGTGATCGATACCCATGACAGAAATTTGAATCTTCTTGAAAGTCTAAAAGATTTTGAGGAGAAGAAGGGGTTTGTGATTTGGGATGTAGTGAACTGAAGCAAGGATTCCTATATTTATAATGAGGAAACCTAACTGAAACCTAACTAAACCCTAACTACCATGCCTCCTCAGCAGATTTGGGCCCTACTCAGGTCTGATTGCAGTTCAGAACCCAGAATAGGAATCGAGTCGTCCCGAGCATTCCTAAAAATTTCTAAAAATATTTCAAAATTTCGCTTTTCAAAAAAATATTTTACTCCCCCAGCACGAGTCGGTGTTTTGCCTATGTGTTACATGCAATTTGTTATGTGTCAGCATACAGGTACACCCCAGATTTCAGAAGCAAGTCTCCGCGCAATTACTTTACTCCCCAACGTGAGTCAATGTTTCTCCCGGAATGCTACATCCAAGATGTGATGTATCAGCACACAGGTACACCTAGGACTTCAAAGGCAAGTCCGACTCCCCACGGAGCTATCATCATCAGGACAGGTATGACCCTCTGCTTATGGCTGACGAGCCCTTCACGCAAGTCTACTGGAATATAAACGACCCGACCGGAAGGCTGCCAGGTCGTAATCTACGATTGGCCTGGTAGCTACTCTGACTTTCGCCTTGTCCAAGCCTCAGTCAGAGTGGGGGCTCTGTAGACACCCGCATTTTGCCTGCTAGTGTCCATAGCAGTTCCCGACAAAACACCCGATGATGATCGGACGCAAACGTGACTTAGTACACTCGAATATGGGCTCAGAATCAATAATATCCGACGTGGACATTTAGCGGAGTACAATATCTCAAAACCAACCTCAAATTCAGGCCCGGTGGGTCGTTCCGAGTAAAATGAGACTAATTTGGGCCAAAACCGACACCAAAAATAAAACCCGTCTTTTGGCGACCGGGTCAAAACCCGGTCAAGGACGAATCCAACACAAAAATCGACCAAGTTCGTTTCTAGAAGCTTGCGTCTGAACACAATCCTTAAACAAATCAAAAGGGTCAACCATTTCCTAAAATGGCTCGCCACCCTTATCCACTCGATCGAGTGGATTGACCCACTCGGTCGAGTGGAGCCTCAAATTACGGAACAGACCCGTTTTCAAAGGCACTCGATCGAGTGCACTAGGGCCACTCGATCGAGTGAGCCTAGGTCGAAGGTGAACTCTATAAATAACCCTCAAACCCTTCTCATTTTTGAGCTTGGACACATGCAATTCTACCCCACATTTTACCCTACATTTCTACCCTAGCACTCTACACTACACTACACTACAATATAATACTAAGCAATACTACACACAAAAACCGAGTCATTTGTCCCTCGAAAAATACCGACAAAACCATCCATACACACACACACACCATAACTCAACTACATCCTCGATACTCCCGCGTTCCCGTCGCTATTACGAGTCCATTGCCGAGGCCATTCTAAGCATGTATGTTGAGGGTGTCATAAACCCCATCTCGATCTTTATTATCTCGATTCATTTTATTTATATTTTCATACTTTATATTATAACTATACTAGTATACTAAAACTAACACTAACATTTTCATCATTTACTAACTTTTTATCCTTTCGTTCCTAACACATTACATACCGCGTATATATATAATAGTATCAAAATTCGGATCTTAACAGGTTTGACTATGACGACCATCCAAAGTCCGTTTAATCCCTTTACGAGCAACGACGGAGGTGGCACCCTTTCGAGGAGCGCCACCCCAATGTACTCAAGGGCATAACGTGATCGTGGTTGATCATAGTTGAACGCGTTCGACTCCATTTCTAAGATTAGTGGGAAATCCGTTGATGCGAAAACCGACATCACATAATCCGTCAGGATTAGTATCGATGTCGTGACGCGGAGGACTACAGTTTTGTCACTAGTCAAATTCTTTTAATCCGATAATGACATTTTTCACAAATTTCCGATGACGGTATTATAATCGTATATTACACGATCATAGCACCGGAAGTCGAGTTGGATTTAAATCATGCAATATTTTTATCCAACTCAGCCAACCATCGATTTAAAAGCAATTAAGTCGGAATGGCCACCCTTTTCCGAAACGAGTTATGCCTCGTACAGGGGCCACTCGACCGAGTGCATGGGCCACTCGATCGAGTAGCACCCCAAAAACTGGGCAGTAGCTACTCCAAAGGTGCACTCGATCGAGTCCATGCCATGACTCGATCAAGTGGGTCCTGTAGCCCAGAAAATCGAGAGCTTTAATGCATCATTCGAGCCTCGTCTTTTTTTACGACTTAGTCGTCGCGTGTAAAGTCAATCACGTGATCTCCCTTTTCAAAACTCATGCATATCACTTCACTTTAACGACTTTGATTGACGGTCTCTCACTATTAATCTTGTGTCGACGGCTCTTTAGTCGTATCCGACGCATGATTAATCTAGACTCCAATTTCTCAACGTGATAAGTCGGGACAAGGCATCGAGATTCGGAATCGGGCTAGCATCACGCCTAGGTCCCCTATCTCCGTCCTTCGCTTAATACACAATATAATGTGTATTTAATCGGAGTTCGTCCATTTGCACAACTTACGGTCTAGTTTATATTTATATATATGGGTCCGTTTCAAGTTATTTTTATCGCTCTTTATATCTCGTTTATTCTTTTTTATATTGTTCGTTATTTTGTATTGGTCGGGTTGTATTTCCGCCCGTGTATTTTGTACATATTTACGAGCTTTATTTATTTTGATGCTTATCGCTTTATAAATGAACCTCACATGCTTAATCACTTTGACGTGAATCTAGATGCATTAAATGACGTAGCTAACCAATAATTCACATGCTTAGCCAAAAACGCTGTTTGCATATCATTTAGTCGTTTTAATAGCGCGCGTACACGAACACGAACGATGTCTTAGTAGAGGCCGCTAAGTGCGGGCGGGGTTGGGTGTCCTTAGTGGGCTTCCCAACACGTACCCTCACCCCTTACTCAGAACCTCGGTTTTCGGATGCCCGAAACCGTTGGCGCACGAGAGTCATTCTATACACGAAAGCCGGTGTAAACGGTATCGGTATTGTAATGCAAAGGGACGAGCCCCATAAACTTTGAAATCGAAATGGGTCGTACTTTGTGTATAGCCCAAGACGACATAGAGTGGGCTCGAACGGTTTCGAATAACCACAAAATTCGGTGGCGATTCCAACTTTGACTTAAATTTCGAACCCGAGAACAATTTTACCACGAGATTCATTCGCCTACCCAAACCCGGACGTGGCCGCGGCGGGGTGGACCTACGTCATGTCCACAGTATGCATGTATAATGCACGTTGTAATGTAATTTAGTAATTGAAAGAAGAAATGTCGTATTAAATGAGTCAAGTGATATGATAGGATTCATCAAAAAACTTCGTGACTTCTGCGAAATGAAACCAAAGATTTTTTTATAAAAATCAATAAGAAATGATAGTACAAAAATCACGAATTGCAGGTAATGACATGGGAAAAACTAACATAAAAATTACATAAAGAATTTTGCTTCTTCCCTACAATTACACTATAAAAAGGTACACTATAATTCACTGTAAATTTTGTGCGAATACGACGGAGAAATAACGGCAGAGATTTAAGTGTGGGAGTCCGTTTACGTTAGTAAGTAGAAGTACGTGTGTCCTGCAGTTGAAACACGACAAAGTTGTAAGGGAGATAAAAAAAGGAAAAGAAAAATGATTAAGCAAAGAAAGTAAGAAGATTGCTGGAAAACATTGTGTGAAGAACAGTGTCTTCGCAAGAATCGGTGTGAAAAAAAATTAATACAAAGCACGGCGAAGTGAGGTGCTTACTGTCAAATAACTTTGGCTCCACACATCTAAGAAAGTAAGAAGAATGCTGAAAAACATTGCTTGAATAACGCCTCAATATTTTCTGAGGCATAAGGTGCTGTCTCACCAACTAAAAAAAATGTGGCGGGCAAAAACTGCTTCTTCCCTGCAATTTTTTGTCAAGAATATACATGTGCAGCAAACGAACACAGAAACAGGAATAATAGACAGTATAACGAAATCCAGCTAAGAAAATTGAAATCAAATGGTATGAAAATAATCCGAAACAGATAGTGTAGATGAACTAGTACCAAATTAACAGTATTAAAGGGTGAAAAAACAACAGCAGTAAGTACAAAATGAATCTAAAAAAGTAGTAGAAATGTTTGTTTTGGATAATTGTGAAAGCATGTTCAGATGTTTTCAGAGGAAGACGATCTAAGCTGAAGCAGATTTCCCTTTCTTGGCAGCAGACTGAGCATCAGAGGCACCACCAACTGAAGTACATGGTTCGACTTCAAGCGCATCTCCATTCCTCTTCAGGGGTGTATGCTTCGAAGAGTTGGACGCGGTTTCGAAGTCAACGACCTTTATGTTCAAAGGGAGGGGAGGGTCAGAAGTTTTCGTAGAAGTTGAAGTGAACAACACAGCCACATAAAAATCAAACACATAATCTATTGGAGTATATGACGAAAGTAATGAAAACCTGACTGGAATATGCAATTCCCTGTATTTCGTGTACTCCGACGAATGTGGCTGTTGCAAGTTGTGATCCTTCCCCAGGAACAGTACATCTGAAATTCGCATAGCTTAAAGCAGTTTTTGTTAGATCATACTCGTCCATTATATTCTGCAGACAGGAAAAATCAGTTGTCACCAATGTAGTTTTGAGACTTACAGAATTAACGATGTGGGAAGAAAAAAAAAGGAGTTCAGAAGTAACCTTAATTGCCTCCTCGTACTTCATATGCCACATGTGTATTTTGTCTGGGTCATCAGACATCCAGGAAACTGTGTAAGATGTAGATGAATGTTCCACGTTAAACTTCTCGTCTATTTTTATCTTGAATAAGAAGCGGTTGTCAATGAACGTGGCTAGTTCTCCAGGCATAGAATGACCTTCTCCTTTCTGGTGGAAGTAAAAGAGTTGTGGATAAGTAATCCAAAACAAACATTGAAAGTGGAAAATATTGAAATTGTACAATTATAGAAATACCTTCTCCATCTCTGCAATCAATTCTGTGGCACTGAATTGGAGAAACTTTTCGACCTGATGATCAAATGCAACAAAATGACACTCGATCCCAGAGAAATCGACAACTGCAAACTTGACCTGAAACCTGTCACAGCGAGAACGAAAGTTGTTATTAGAATGGAGATCTGCCTTGAAAATACTTAATTGAATAACGTGCCAAAGTTGATATGGGAGACTCACTTAGGGTTGTTCTTCATGAAGCCAGTTCTGCTTCCATCGCAATTCAAATTCTTACAAAACCACCTCCCTTTATCGTTCTTCACTGCCTTCGATCTGCAAGACTTGTAGCTGTTGTAGTACCACCCCGCTGTGGATTCAATGTCAAATATGGTTGCCACAGTGTAGCACGACCCACCCTGTCCACGATTTTGATGGTTGTCAATAACGTGTATAATGTACATATCTAGAAAAATAGTGTGTTTGAGATATGACTAAACCTTTTTGCTTTCAAGAATCTGTTTCACGGAAAGAACTTCATCTACCGGAATGTGGAAACTCTCACCGTCCGCAACTTCGTTGAGAATCTGTAACGAATTACTCGGAGCTTGAGATGAAAGACTGCATGAACGTAACACATCATGTTAAAAATAGCAGTAAAAAAGAAACGAAGAAATCAGTGAATAATAATAGTGTAGCTTCATGTGTAGAACCTCTCTTGAAAGGCATTCACTTCGGGCAACTTTGGATTAACCTCGAATGTAGTTGCGTTGAAGGTAGTTTGCACAAGCCAAGAATCTGATGTGGGCAAACAAAATGTTACTATCTTCGAAAGAATCGGTGTGAAAAAAAAAATTAATATAAAGGACGGCGAAGTGAGGTGCTTACTGTCAAATAGCTTCGGCTCCACACATCTAAGAAGAACTACTTTGGACTGGTGGGGGCTGGGTAGAATAGCCAGTACCTCAGGTAGATCCACAACGTGCGGTGCCCACAAAGTGTAGTTAAGAACGTCGCCACTAAGAAGACAGAAAAGAAGGGACTAAGTATAGAGTTTATTGGCATGGCGGTAGGTCAAAAGAGGAGACAGAAAGAGAGGCGTACTCTGTATCCTCCAACTTGATTTTTCTACACTTGAAACCGTTCTTTGTTTCAGTAATTGGTCCAATCTCGTAGACCTTACCAACAACATCTGCATAGTAAGAAACTGATAAATAACTAATGCACAGAGAAGTAGATTAGTAAGAAGACAACATATGCAGTGCAAACTTCAACAAAGATACCCATGTACTGATTGGATGCAATTTTGCTATCATTGATATCCTTGAAGCTAACAAAGCGGTAGCAGTTAGATGGTACTGAGACATCATTAGGCAGGTGAGTAACTTTAGTGGAGAACTCGATGTTCAATCTGCAGGTATGAGTCGTCGCCTTGTCTACGCCTACGTAGGGGGCAACAGTCAAACTCCGAAGTTGGTACACCTGGCCGACGACAAATTTGTCCTTAAATCTGCTGAGCAATGGCTTTTTAATGGTCGCATGAACCAAATCATTCTGAAATCACGGACAAAAAAAATGGAGTACTGAATTAAGTTCCAAAACAATATACAGATAACACCACTAAGGAAACAAAATAGAGAACTGGAGATAATCACCGTAGCATCGATAAGCATCAATTCAACCGCGGCAGTTGTATTCTTATTTGTGTAGTTCGGCCTGTTCCATCTGTAAATCACCCTAACGGTTAGATCTTTCAATCCGACACCTTGAGTAAGGTTAGCAATGGAAACCAAATTCGATTGAGACATAGTTCAAAGCGGGGAGAAAAAAACGAAAACGGAATTAATAAAATCACGAAATTGGGGATGACTGCAAACATGGTGGCGAGATAACACAACATATAAATAAAGTGAGACGTGATTGAAACACAAATGAAGGCAACGAAGGGACGAATATTGATTCACTGTGCCGTATTTCCGAGATGAATCGTGATTAATGAGGTAGGGTTACGATGAAGATGAGCAATTAAAGAAATTGAGAAAACCGGTGATGCATTCTCGAAAAGGATGAATCGACATTCAAAACAGTGCTTCGTGAATTGGTGAACAACATCAATGAGGAAGCAAATATCGGTGAAAGAAGATTGATGATGGGAAGATTAAATGGTAATGTTGGTGATTGATTGTGCCTCGTGAACTGATGCTGAGATTTAATGACCTGGTTTCAGTTAATTGTAAGGAACGTACTACATCCTTTTTCTGCATATTACCTACAAAATGATATCTTGGATCAGTGGTTTGCTCATGTGAGATAGGTCCTGGAGGTCGCGGGGTCGATTCACGTTGTTGATGTTTTTGGCCAATTTTTTGAGAAAATTTGGTAGATGGCATACAAACGTGTTCACACTGGGGGTTATAAAATTGTATCAAAAATTGGGACTTATTTCGCAATGGAGACCTAGCATTGTGCCACTTCATTGCAAATGGACTTGCTTTAATATATAAGAGATTACTTCACCTTATTACAATTTTTTAATTTATAGTCTTAAGAACGCTTTTAAGACTCAAAACATTTTTGTTTGATGAAACTTTATAATTTTTCGAATGTGGGATAGTTTTATAAAATTATAGTCTTTATATATTTTTAAGACTCAAAAGATTTTTGGTTAATATCTAAGAGCACATAATTACTCTTATTTATAATATAAATTTTCATCACCTTATTATAATTTTTCGATGTGAGATTATTTCTACTTAAGTTTGTAGTCTTATTAAAAGACTTTTAAAGACTTAAAAGTTTTTTTAATTGATATTTAAGAACGAATGATTAGTCTTATTAATAATATAGAATTCATCAACTTATCATAATTTTTTGATGTGGGATAATTTATTTAAGTTTACAGTCTTTCATCACCTCGTCATAATTTTTCGATGTGAGAAATTTACTTAAGATTATAGTCTTAAAAACTATTTTTTAAAACAAAAAAAAATACATCCTTACTTTTGATTAAGTTTGTAGTCTTATATATTAAAAGCTTTTTTAAGAGTTAAAACTTTTTTTGTCGACATTTAAAATTGAATGATTACTATTATTTATAACATAGAATTACATCACCCATCGTAATTTTTCGATGTGGGATAATTTAAATGTTTTTCTTGGTCGATATTTATTTAAAACCGAATGATTACTCTTCTTTATAAGATAAAATTT
Source organism: Agrostemma githago (assembly GCA_958450325.1). Classification (NCBI taxonomy): domain Eukaryota; kingdom Viridiplantae; phylum Streptophyta; class Magnoliopsida; order Caryophyllales; family Caryophyllaceae; genus Agrostemma; species Agrostemma githago. Next base: position 23,627,351 of record OY288239.1, on the reverse strand, counting down.
CATCACTACATCATAATTTTTCGATATAGGATAATTACTTAAGATTTATATTCTTAGAAACTTTTTTTGAAATTCAAGAGATAATTTATAGTCTTATGAACTCTTTTTGAGATTCAAAAAACTTTGGGTAGATATCGAAGAACGAATTATTACTCTTTATTTATAATATAGAAATTCATCATCATATTATAATTTGTCGATGTGGGATAATTTTAAAACTGTTATATGTAATAAATTCATTACATAATATGAAACAAATAATATGAAATTTATAATCTAATGAAAGCATTTTTTACCACGAATATAATTATTTCATTTTTATAATTTATTTTACGATAATGTTTTTAAAAAATGAATTCTAAAAGTTTTTAACTAAGAATTGAAACATATCTCATTAATATGATAAATTAAATATATATTATAATAATCAAAAGATTCTCTAGTTAATTTTTAATTATTATTTATGATACTTTCCTAATTTGAGGTTTGATGAAACTGAACAATGAGATCGCTCGAAAAAAGCTTTATATATATATATATATATATATATATATATATATATCACCTCATCATAATTTTTCAATATAGGATAATTACTTAAGGTTTATAGTCTTAGGAACTCCTTTTAAGATTAAAAAGATAATTACTTAAGGTTTATAATCTTAGGAACTCTTTTTGAGATTCAAAAGACTTTTGGTAGATATCGAAGAACGAATTATTACTCTTTATTTATAATATAGAATTTCATCATCATATTATAATTCGTCGATGTGGGATAATTTTAAAACTATTATATGTAATAAATTCATCACATAATGTGAAACAAATAATATGAAATTTATACTCTAATGAAAGCATTTTTTACCACGAATATAATTATTTTATTTTTATAATTTGTTTTACGATAATGTTTTTAAAAAATAAACTCTAAAGATTTTTAACTAAGAATGGTTCCATTACTATGATAAATTAAATATTAAATATAATAATTAAAAGATTCTCTAGTTGATTTTTTATTATTATTTATGATACTTTCCTAATTTGAGGTTTGATGAAACGGACCAATGAGATCGCTCGAAAAAAAAGCCTAATATATATTTATATATATATATATATATATATATATTGATTATCCCACACCGACAAATTATAATATGGTTATGGTTCTATATTATAAATAAGACTAATTATTTGTTCTTAGATATGACATCAATCAAAATCTTTTGAGTCTTCAAAAAACTCTTAAGCCCATAATAAGACGATAAAATTCTATTGTAAATAAAAGTAACAATTTCTCCAAATTATGATGAGGTGATGAAATTCTATATTATAAATAAGACTAATAATTCATCCTTAGATGTCAACAAAAAAACTTTTAGTCTTAAAAAAAGCTTTTAATAAGCCTACAAATAAAGTTAAATTAAAATTATCACATATCGAAAAATTATAATGAGGTGATATAATTCTACGTAATATTTCGTTCTTAGATATTACCAACAATCTTTTGAACTTAAAAAAAAGATATAATTAAAGTATATAGTTAATGTATAATTATCCCGCATCGAATAATTAAGATGCATGGTGTGATGGAATTCTATATATTATAAATAAGAGTAATGGTGTGATGGAAGTCTATATATAAAAGTTCTTAATTAGACTATATCTAAACTTAAATAAACTTAAGTAAAATTATCCCACGTCAAAAAATTATAATAAGGTGGATTTTTTTTATTATATAAATAAAAGTAATCATTCATCAAAAGTATATACTCCAATAAGATGATCAAATTTGATTATATAAATAAAGAGTAATCGTCTATCATTTAACTTAGATATAAAAACAAACTCTTTTAAGTCTTCAAAATAGCTCCTAAAACTATAAACTTAATTAATTAATTAAATTATACCACAACGAAAAATTATGATGAGGTGATGGACTTTATACCATAAATAATGAGTAATCTTTCGCTTTTAAATATCAACCAACAATCTTTAGAGTCTTAAAAAGCTTTTTAAAAAGACTACAAACCAAAAATTATCCCATATTGAAAAAATTAAAATAAGGTGATAGATTCTGATTGGGGTCGGCAGCCTGATACTGACAGCCTGCTAGGCAGGCTCCCATAGGATTGCCTAGAAAGCCCAGAAGCCGACCCGGCGAATAGTCAAAGCAAAAGTATTGAAATGAGAAGACCTACTAAGGATTACAGATGACCGCCTGCCCAGCAGGGTGGCGCGGCCTGCCTAAACCTAGCCCTCACAACCCATACCCGCCTGGCCCCTGGAAAATCTCCACAGGCAGGGTAGGGATCACCGGGGACCTCTTCGTCATTTTGCCTAAAGGTAAATGAGAATGGGTGGGTGAGAAGAAGCCACTTGTCACCTCCTTATCCACCCATTCTCCTTCTACTTCCCTCTCTTGTGGGAAGTTATAAATACTCTTCCATTTCCCACAAGAGGGGGGTTGGATTTTCTCTCTCTAGAACTCTTACTCTTAAATCGCCACCTAGTTCCTCACGAGCTAGGTTCCTTAAGGCATTCACGGACTGACTTAGGCATCGGAGAGGGTTTCCTCGGACAACCTCCGAGGCCCTGTGCGTTCTGTGTGCAAGGAGCCAGCCCATTCCGCCGGGAAGGTCCGACTAAAGGAGTAGGAGGAAGGAGAGCCAGTCAAGATTGGTCAATTGACATCCCAAGCAACATCAAACGATACGAGCCCGAATTCCACGTTGGGTTTATTGATTCCAATACCATAACAATTTGGCGCCGTCTGTGAGGAGGATCTGGTTGTATCCACGAATTACCCACAAAAATCAACCATTCCCAATTACAAAAACTAACCAATCAAAGTAATCATGCCTGAGATCGTTGACACCAGTGTAAGGGTAGGTCCGACGGTCCCACCGGTGACCCCCCTATACGGCATGCCGCAACCTGAGAGGGCACCTCTCGCCACGATCCTGGGGATGGGGGGAACCAGTCTCCTGGGCATGCCAAGTGCCGCTATAGCACCAGAGCTGGGGGCACATCCAGGGCACACCCTGAACCTAACCCCAGCTCAGATGGTACAGACAGCCGCTTTCTTCTCCGCAATGCTTAACCAGGAGTTCACTCCGGAGGACCTGGTAGGCAGGGTCGCAACGACCCCCAGACAGCCCCCCTCAGTCAGCAGGGATGGGGCTGGGGACACGAAGCAAACCGCCGTCAGGAACGCCCAGAGGAAAGCAAGAAGAACAGCTCAAGTATACGCACAAGTGCAGAGACGCATCACAGCAGGCAGCCAAGAGCCGCCTGCCCAACAACAAGCGTTCTCCATACACACCACGGAGTCCGCATCCGGAGAGAAGAGAGGTTTGTCTCAGGGATTGCAGGAGCGGATGAGGCACAAGTAGCCTGCGTCCAAACGCTTGGGAGAAAAACAGGGCGGAGTCTTTTCCAGGTTGGCACCAGCAGCAAAGGGACAACCAGCCCCAGGGTTGTCCCAAAGCCTGCAATCTAGGCTTAACCGGGGATAGGCGCTTGAATCAAGGTACCACCAAGATGACAACCTCGGTCAGTCCCGGAGAAAACGATCCAGACAAATCTCCCCTGACACGGAGGACGAAGCAGCGAGCAGGCAGCCACCGAGGCACCGCTCCCCCAGCACGAGGAAACCGATCCCTAGACCATGGGATATCCAAGGTAACCAGTCTGGGGAAAGCAGGTCACGAGTGGTAGGCAGGCCCACAAAAACTCCCCTTCATCCTGATATACAAGAATACCCCATCCCGAAAATCAAAATGCCCACCGTCAAGTTTGACAGGACCACAGATCCAGAGGATCATCTGGCGGCATTTGAGAGTCACATGGGCATGTATGACGTGGATGACGCAATCTGGTGTAAAATCTTCCCAACCACCCTGGTAGGGCTTGCACAAGGATGGTTCAGGGATCTTCGCCAGGGATCGATCAGCTTCTTTATAGAGTTAGCCGAGGCCTTCCTTGAACATTATGCAGGGAACAAAAGGAGGCGACTCACTCGTTTTGACCTAATGACCCCGAAGCAGAAAAAGGGCGAAAGCATCAGGGAGTACCTAAAGAGGTTTGACTTGTCCTACCAGCAAGTCAGAGAGATTGATGATTCCACCGCTGCCTACGCCCTGACAATCTCCCTGCTCCCAGGGGAAATGAAGAATCCGATGATCAGGGCCCAGCCAGAAACTTTGGCCAAGGACAGAAAAATCGCTGAAGGGTTTATTCTGCAGGAAGAGTTTCACAGCCTGCCGGACACCCCTGCAGGCCAGACAAGGCCGCAAGGGGGACCGCAGGGTGGACGCGGCAGAAACGAACCAGGCAAACAGAGAGAGGAGGGGGATACCCCCAAGAAAGAACGCACGGCTTACCAACCAAGGTTTGACAGCTACACTGCCCTCAACAGGCCAAGGCCAGAAATCTTTGAGCTGGAGAAGAAAACAGCAAAATGGAATCGTCCAAACAAGCCGCGCAGCCCAAAGGGGGATCCGAAAAAATTCTGCACGTTCCACGATTGCATATATAGGCCATACCACGGAGGAATGCCGACACTTAAAAGACGAGATAGAGAAACTCATAAGAAACGGCTGGCTGAGTAACTATGCAGCGAGGAACAAAACCCAAAAGGAAGCGGCGGACAAGCCTGAAGGCTCAGCCCAAAATCGCACAATCATTCATGTAGTGTCAGGAGACGCGGAGGGGCGAACAAGCAGACGAAGCCAGAAAAGGCAGATCCGTGAATTACGGAACCAAATTTGCTACGCCGAGAGGGCAGGAAGTCCAAGAGGCACTACCCTGAGCATCACCCCTGAAGATGCAGGGAGAGTCATATACCCGCATAGTGACCCTTTGGTCCTAACTCTTGAAATTAGCAATCACATTGTCAAGAGATGCATGGTGGACACTGGCGCCTACACAAACCTCTTGTACAAAGACGCCTTTGAAAGAATGAATCTAGAAAAAAGACATCTGAAGCCAGCCCCTGGATCTTTGTATGGGTTCAGTGGGGCAGGTGTACTTCCCATGGGGGTTATCGACTTGCCAGTAACATTCGGGGAGGGGGCCTCTGCCAGAAATGTCAGGGCGTCATTCGTTGTGGTGGATGCTAAGTCTGCATACAACGCCCTAATAGGCCGAGCCACCCTAGATGAAATCGAAGCTGCTGTGTCGATCAGGGCCCTCACCATAGCCTATGTGACAGACTTTGGCATGGAAGGAAAGGTCCACGGAGATCAAGAGTCAGCCAGACATTGCTATACCGTGGCCCTGCAAGCCCATGAGACAGAAAGGAAAGGAAAACGAAAAGCCGAAGGCTCCCCCAGCAGGGAGGGTAAAATCCCGGCTGGCCAACAAAAAACAGCCCACTTAGAGCCCGAAGGGGAAAGCATGCTGGTGGACTTAGAACCAGGAAGGCAAGTCCTCATAGGGGCCGACCTGGAGGAGTCCTACCAAAAGGAGCTAATTGCAGTCTTAAGAGAAAACAGGGACGTGTTTGCTTACTCTGCAGATGAAATGCCAGGGGTCGACCCGACTTTTATTGTTCACAAGCTGAACATCAACCCGGAGGCTCGCCCTGTAAAGCAGAAGAAAAGAAACATGTCCGTAGAGAAAGACGCGGCGATAAAGGAGGAGATAGAAAAACTCTTAAAAGCAGATTTCATTGAAGTCTGTGACTACCCTGAGTGGTTGGCGAACGTTGTGATGGTAAAGAAGTCATCAGGCGCATGGAGAATGTGCGTAGACTTTACAAATCTTAACAAAGCCTGCCCGAAGGACTGCTACCCCCTGCCCAGGATAGACCAACTGGTGGATGCCACTAGTGGATACACCACGTTAAGTTTTTTGGATGCATTCTCAGGGTACCACCAGGTGTACCTCTGGCAGCCAGACAGGGTGAGGTGCGCCTTCATAACCAGTCATGGAACATACATGTATAAAATGATGCCATTTGGGCTAAAGAATGCAGGCGCCACCTATCAGCGATTGGTGGACAAGGTCTTTGAAAACCAAAAAGGGAGAAACTTGGAGGCCTATGTCGATGATGCAATTGTCAAGAGCAAGGGGGACAAGGAGCATCTAACAGACCTACAGGAGACATTCTCCTCCCTGCGGTCATACAAGATGAAGCTGAATCCGAAAAAATGCACGTTCGGAATCAGATCCGGAAAATTCTTGGGATTCTTAGTCAGCTCCAGGGGGATAGACGCTAATCCCGAAAAAATTCAGGCGGTCTTAGACCTCTCGGAGCCTAAGACCATAAGGGACATTCAGCGGCTCACAGGCAGGATGGCTGCCATGGCCCGCTTTATCGCCAGATCGGCAGACAAGTCCACCCCTTTCTTCAAAGTGTTGAAGGGCAATAAGCAATTCAAATGGGAAGATGAACAGAGGAAAGCCTTCGAACAATTGAAGGAACATCTGAAGAAACTCCCTACCTTGGCAAGACCAGTGGCCGGAGAAAAACTATACCTATACATTGCTGTCACAAACACAAGAGTAAGTGTTGTCATCCTAAGGGAGGAAGCAGGCTCACAGCAGCCCATCTACTTTGTGAGTCACGCCCTGGGGGCAGCCGAAAGAAACTATCCTTTGATAGAAAAAGCCGCCTATGCAGTCATCATTGCAGCCAGAAAACTCAGACCCTACTTTGACGCACACCCCGTTGTGGTCCTCACCGACCAGCCACTGGAAAAGATATTGGAAAAATTTGAGAAATCAGGAAGGCTGCTAAAATGGGCAATTGAGTTAAGCGGACTGGGGATATCATACCAACCAAGGACAGCCATCAAGGCGCAAGCCCTGGCTGACTTCCTGGCTGAATGTTCCCATTCAGGGGAAGAAGAACCCCCCCGCCGAAGAATGGATCGTACACACCGACGGATCCTCAACAGCCAATGGTGCAGGGGCAGGCGTTGTACTGACCAGCCCTGAGGGAGTGGATTTTGAGCATGCGCTCAGATTTACCTTCCTTGCATCAAACAACGAGGCGGAATATGAGGCCGTACTCGCAGGGATAAATCTGGCTAAGGCCGCAGAGGCAGAGCGGATTATACTAGCAACTGACTCCCAGCTCATTGCTAATCAAATTAATGGAGAATATGAGGCTAGAGATCAGACCATGGCCACCTACCTTGAAAAAGTGAAACAAGAATTATCAAGCCTGAAGTCCTATGAAATCAGGCAAATACCCCGATCACAGAATAATCAGGCTGACGCTCTGTCAAAGCTGGCCAGCTCCAGCCTACAAGACATAAGGAGGTCAGTTTGGGTTGATGTTGTGCACGAGAAGTCCATTACCGCCTGCCAGACAGTCAACATCGTCGAAGAGGAACATGAGAACTGGATGGCCCCCCTCATTTAGTTCAAAAAATACGGCATCCTACCGTCTGATCCAGTACAAAAAAGGAAGGTACAGGCCAAAGCAGCATGGTTCATGATAATTAATGAAGAACTATACAAGAAATCCTTCACCTCCCCCCTGCTCAGATGCTTGGGGGCAGAGCAGGTCGCTGAAGTTTTGGATGACATCCACTCACGGATCTGCGGGCATCACATTGGAGGAAGATCATTGGCCCACAAAGCCCTAAGGGCAGGCTACTACTGGCCTACCATGCTAGCAGATGCAAGGAGCCTGACTCGGAAATGCAGAAAATGCCAACTCTTCGCTCCATCAATTCATGCCCCAGCCCAAGAACTCAGGCCAATTCTATCTCCCATTCCTTTCGCTCAATGGGGAATGGACATACTGGGTCCCTTTGCTACGGCCACAGGGGGAAGAAAGTTTCTGATCGTGGGGATTGACTACTTCACAAAATGGGTTGAAGCCGAGGCAGTCCCAAACATCACCGAGCCAGCAGTCAGGAAGGTCATCTGGAGAAACATCATAACCAGATTCGGCCTACCAAAAGTGTTAGTGTTTGATCATGGGAGGCAGTTTGATAATGACCCCCTAAGAGCTTGGCTGAAAGGGCATGGAATAAACGTCGCCTATTCCGCCGTCTGCCATCCGCAGACCAATGGGCAGGCCGAGGCCGCTAACAAACAAATCCTAAAGGGGCTCAAAAAGATGGTGGATGATCTCAAAGGAAGATGGGCAGACGAGCTACCAAGTATACTCTGGTCAATAAGGACCACCAGAAAAGAATCAACAGGTCAGACGCCATTTGGCCTGGTGTATGGAGCAGAGGCTTTACTACCCATCGAAGTACGAATTCCTACCCTGCAGGCTCAGCAATACAGCAAAGCTGACAACGACGCAGCAATGGCCGAAGCCATAGACCTGGTCCATGAAATCAGGGAGGAGGCCAGCATCAACATAGCCGCCTATCAGCAAAGGATGAGAAAGGCATACAACAAGAGGGTGCATGAGAGAAGGTTCCAGATAGGTGACCTAGTACTAAGGAAGACACAGGCTGTAGGAAAGTCTAGGGAGCACGGCAAACTAAGCGCCAACTGGGAAGGCCCATACCAGGTGACCCAGATTTTGGGAACAGGCACATACAAAATTGTCAACCCAGCAGGCCAAGAGCTGAACGCACACTGGAATGCCGACACCCTAAAACGATACTATGTGTAACTAAGTCTTAAGGAAATCACGTCTTTAGGAAAAAGTACTGGTGGAGAACGATCAAAAAAAGAATGTCGACGGCTCCGACCAATCTTATGTTCTAACAAAATTTCTATAACACTCAAGAATTCATACTCGTTGTCTGTTTAAGCTTGCGCTCTCACACACAAACGAGCAGGGGGCAATAGGGGGAGGCCCCCCAGTTGCCAGAACCAAGGAAAATGGACCCCCCAACAAAAATTCTAAAAACCACTACCTACCTCTGAGCAGGAAAGGTGCAGGCTGCGAACAGCTAACAAGGACTGGGGGCAATTCCCCCAACCTTGTATAAAAAACGCAAAAGCACTCCCTGCCTACCTCTGGGCAGGCAGGGGGCAGGCCCCCTGGACTCCAAGCAGAGGCCAGGGACAGGCCAGGCTGCGCACAGCTGACAAGGACTGGGGGCAATTCCCCCAGCCTTGTATAAAAAACGCAAAAGCCCTCCCTGCCTACCTCCGGGCAGGCAGGGGGCAGGCCCCCTGGACTCCAAGCAGAGGCCGAGGACAGACCAGGCTACGCACGGCTAACAAGGGCTGGGGCAAACCCCCCAACCTTGTATAAAAAACGCAGAAATCCTCCCTGCCTACCTCCGGACAGGCAGGGGGAAGACTCCCTGACTCCAGGCGGGGGCCAGGGACAGACCAAGAAACACAGCTAACAAGAGTTAAGAACAATCCCCCCCAAATCCTGGATCAAGCCACACCATAAAGAGAGGAGAAAAAGCAGACCAAGAAAAAAGCATTTCATAACAAACCTATGAAAAGTAAAAAGTTTTTACAAAAAGACGAAGATAAGAGATCCAAAAAAGCTAAATATTACAAACAGCTGGCCATAGCAAAGAGGCTCAGCGCAGAGAATAGAGCTATTTCAAAGAAAGGATAAACACTATGGAGCATCCTGGCTTGGGCCGGCAGCTGCCTCAGGTGGTCTGGTCGCCCGAACCTCATTCTTAGCAGAGTAGAGACTCCGGAAAGCCTCTTCATCAAACGCAGGAAACATTTCCCCAATCACCTCCATCGCCAACTTTAGGGAAGAGTTGGCACCACTCACGAAGCTTGCATCCACCGCAGCCTCGGTCTCCTCCGCAAGGGCTTCTTTTTCTTTCTTCCACTCTCCCTTCGCCTGCTCAAAGACCGAGTCAGCTCTGGACAGTTGCTCCTTCAAATCAGCTACTTTTCTTTTTAGGTGCCCCATCTCAGCCAGAGAAAGGGTAGCCTGCTCCATCGCTAAACGGCTCTCTTTCAGCTCAGCTTCAAGCTTGGCTGTTTCCCTCACAGCTCTCTCTCCCTGAAGCTTCCACTGGCCAGCCTGACTCTTTGCCTCCTCCAGCTCACTCTCTTGCCTCGCCAGCTTGTCCTTCAAATTATTTATCAAAGTTATGTCCCTTTCCACCATGGCCAGGCGGTCAGGAGGGGGAGCCCCTGGTGTGACGGTCAGTTCTTCATCACTCAGACGGCTGAGGGTCGCCAGCTCGGCAAATGCCAGCAAAACCTTGGAGGTACGCTGGATATATTGGAGCACCTAGTGAGAGATTGAAGTCACGGACTTGGTAAGGCGATAAACCAAGACGACGCCAGAGTCGGAAAGCAGGCCCGATACGTCTACACTATCACCAGCAGTATAATGAAACTCCGTGTTTTCATCTGGAAAAGGAATGCTTGGAAGTTCACGAGCAGGGCGCTTTGCCTCAGGGGTAGCAACATCCGCCTCCAAATCCACCACATCAGCTCCTGAGGGCTCCCTACCCGTCTTCCTTCTCAGCTCCGAAGGGGCACTCTCCCCAGTCCCTTCTGAATTCACAGGGTGCGATCCCTGGGAAGTTCGAGGCCCGGCTGGAGAGACGCCCTGCTTCTGACCAGGGGAAGGGGTGGCCCCTGAGGTGATCTCAGCCTCCCCTTCATGGATACTGGGAAGGGGTCGCCGGCTTTGCTGACGGCAGTCGGGGAGGGAGAGGCAGCCTCCGACCAGCAACGAAATCCTTTACAAGCTTCATCAAGCTTTTCTCCCCTTTCTTGAAATTTGAAGGGAGGGAGGGACGCTTGGAAAGGATGACAAACTCATCACTCAAACCTAACCTCTTAACTTGCTTCATTGTCCAGCGACGAGAAGCGAAGTCTGCAAGAGAAGAAAGGGCAGTCAGTTAAAAAGCAAAAGAATAAAAAATCTCAGAAAAATCGCGCCAGCAAAAGCCCCCCAGAACTACCTTCACGGCTAGGGATTAGGCCCAATGGGAGCAAGTACTCATCTGTGGCTATGAGCTCTGCGTGGGGGAGCCAGAAAGCAGGGCCAAAGACACCGGACTTATCCGCAACTATTTCAAACTTCTTGACTAAAATCTCCTCTCTGGCACTCAGCTTTACCTCCAAGGCCTTCCCCACGACACCTGGGTGGTACTCTTCGCGAGCTTCCATACGGGTATGAACATGATTCCTAAAATGCCTAGGAATCCTCCACCCTGACGCGCTATGTACGTACAAGAAATTATTCTTCCAGTCTTTCAGGCTGCTCAAAGCCGGCCAGACCAGAGCGTACTTCTTCTGTCTCTGCAGGGACCAATACCCAGGGGAACCGTCTCCCCCTGACGAAGATACCATTTGAAGACCCACCATGAAATGAAGGGCATCAATGTAAGGCCCCTCACCATGGAAAAGACAGGTCCAAGTATAAGCTATCAGGGACCTAATAGCTGAGGCAGTCAGCTGAGCTATAACAACATTCATCCTCCTGAAAGTCTCCTCCAGGAAGGGATGAAGAGGGAATCGCAGGCCGAATTCTAAAGCCTTGTGATAAATAGCCACACAACCCTCCGGGGGGCAGCATACCGTGTCCTTTTCCCTTGGGACTATGACAGTGTACCCCTCCCCAAAATTATAGAACTTCTCAATTTCCTCGGCAGCATTGCCTTCTAAGATCAAGTCCCTATTCTTGGCCTCGGGGTAGGTCTTTAAGGGAACCAAGTATTTCTTTTTATCCAAATAGTAAGTTTTCCCCCTCTCCCTACGGATGAGGGGGCCGGCAATCCTGGAAGGGTCTACTTCCAGGGCCTCATTGTCAGAGTCAACAACGTCAAAGGGAGCGGGTTCGGGTGATTCAGCACCCTCCCCCCTGTCAAGATCATCCTCTTCCCTGGGCCCAACCTCAGAAGAGGAGGCTAAATCACGTCTACCCCCGTCTCCACCTTCAGTCCTATCGAGCAAAGAACCAAAAGAAAAAGCGCGGACTCGAGACATACTGGGTATAAAGAAAAGTACCGATGAAAGGGAAAGAAGGCGAAGATTCAAAGAAAGATTCTAACCTAGAAAGTCGGTCGTCGCCGGAAAACGTGACAGTAGACGCTTCTTGATCTCACAAAGTTCTCAGCAACAAAGACGGTTTGAGAATATGAGAGAAGTTACGAATTTCAAAAAGAGTAAAAGAAAGAAATGGAAGAGGAGAAGGGGCTTATATAAAGCTCAGGAAGCCAAAAAGGCCACCTCTCTGACAAAGCGTCCCCAGCAATCTACCCCACGTGTCACGCGTTGAACATAAACCGTTCACCCCTTCCCAAGAAGGGCCTCCAAAAGGCAAAAAGTGTCAGAGGGACAGTCAGCTGGCAACGTCATCCCCGCAAAAAAAACATATAAGAAGTAACAAAGTCACTCGGATTTCTTTCATTAGCCTTAATGGAAAATGGACGGGTTACATGTCATGCCTGGCAAGTAAGAAAAGTACATAAGGAGCCTAAATTTCCGGCTCGACACACCTATGCCCTGCTAAGCAGGCCTAATCATCACCTAAGTCTGGAGAATAGTCTCCAGGGCTACTTTGACCCCCGAAGTCTGATCCCCAATCCCAGTCTGGGGAGTCCTTGAAAGGGTCGTCAGGGAGTCCATCCTCATCCCTGTCACTCAAACAGCCCAGACCCTCACTGTCTTCGGAGTCCCGGCTGCTGTCATCCCAGTCCCTGCCATAGGGAACAGCCTGGGATTCGTCGCAAGTACGACAGCCCGTTCTCTTCACCGGAGAGGAAGGGCCTGACCCCAGAGAGGAGTCTACATCAGAACAGTCGGGGTCGAACTGCTCAGGATGTAACCATGGGAAGCATTCATGGCAGCCCCGGTCAAAACATCCTCCTCCTTGAAGGCAGCGCTGGAACCTGGAGGCAACAGGAGGCAGGGATCTTCTAGGACGCTTGCCCGCCCTAACAGTAGCCTTCTAAACGCTCCGACGGGGACGTGGCCGTGGACGACGACTGCGTCGAAGAGCCCGGAATGCCGCCCGAGTGTACCTTAATCTCCAGAAACCTTTGAAAAGAAAAGTGACAGTACGAACTCCATGGCGAGTCAGGGATTTTTTGATCCAAACCATAATTTAACAAAGAAAATGGAGAAATTGAGGATGAGTTAACAAAAATGACAAGGAAAGCTGGAATTTATACAAGTGAAACGCAGCATTAAGTGGCATCCCAACCGCCCTGGAAGGGAAAGCCACCAATCACAAACTCTTCACATTTCCCAAAAATCCACCGAGCAAAGAGGGTAATCATTGCAAGAAACCCCTCAACTCTTTGCATACCTGACACAATTGAGCTTCATTCCTCGGGAAGGTACAAAGCATTAAATGCAGCAGTGAAGGTGGAAATAAGTCAACCTCCCCCCATCTAAGCAAAAGTCGCCAGCCGGAGGGAAGCCTTGCTCCCCCCCAGCTTGCGAGGGCCAATTGATTGGGGTCGGCAGCCTGATACTGACAGCCTGCTAGGCAGGCTCCCATAGGATTGCCTAGAAAGACCAGAAGCCGACCCGGCGAATAGTCAAAGCAAAAGTATTGAGATGAGAAGACCTACTAAGGATTCCAGATGACCGCCTGCCCAGCAGGGTGGCGCGGCCTGCCTAAACCTAGCCCTCACAACCCATACCCGCCTGGCCCCTAGAGAAATATCCTCAGGCAGGGTAGGGATCACCGGGGACCTCTTCGTCATTTTGCCTAAAGGTAAATGAGAATGGGTGGGTGAGAAGAAGCCACTTGTCACCTCCTTATCCACCCATTCTCCTTCTACTTCTCTCTCTTGTGGGAAGGTATAAATACTCTTCCATTTCCCACAAGAGGGGGGTTGGATTTTCTCTCTCTAGAACTCTTACTTTTAAATCGCCACCTAGTTCCTCACGAGCTAGGTTCCTTAAGGCATTCACGGACTGACTTAGGCATCGGAGAGGGTTTCCTCGGACAACCTCCGAGGCCCTGTGCGTTCTGTGTGCAGGGAGCCAGCCCATTCCTCCGGGAAGGTCCGACTAAAGGAATAGGAGGAAGGAGAGCCAGTCAAGATTGGTCAATTGACATCCCAAGCAACATCAAACGATACGAGCCCGAATTCCACGTCGGGTTTATTGATTCCAATACCGGAACAGATTCTATATTATAAATAGTAATCTTGCGTTTTTCTAGGTCTTAAAAGCATATCTTAAAACTATAAACCTTGAGTAAATTATCCTATATCGAAAAATTATGATGAGACGAGTCTCCTCACAAAAACGGGTCCTACGTAAAGGATTGAATTGATAGGAGGGAGTATTATATATCAATCAAAAATTTATTCGCATGTATTCTTTTGAGTTTTAAAATAAGCTCTTAAGACTATAAACTTAGTTGAAATTAAGTTTGATTACTAATATCATGTGATCATCTTATTTATTATAAAGGTTTTTCTATGGGGTACCCCTCAACTATTGGCTTTTCCAAGTGATACCCCCGTCTTTTTTTATTTACAAGGTGTACCCCTAAACTTTACTTATCACTCCAGATCATAACCAAAGTGATAAGTGTATTACAATTTTTTTGGTAAATGGATAATTAACATATTAATTAATCCAATTTGATGCTTCAAACCAACCTCTCTTTCTTTACCATTCGCCAAACCACCAAATGTCCACCACAACGCACATCTATTGTCGGTCGATGTCAACCTCTCTACCCCACTCTTTTAAATCCTTCAACCTCAATTCCTTCATTACCCCTATGTCATAGTGTGGTGGAATGAAGTTTTTCGAGTAAAGGATGCAAATTGAAGAAATATATCATGGTTGATGAAAGTCAATTAGGGAATAATCACTATTTACCTCATCAATTGAGAAATTTTCGTTTAAAAATTATAACTTTGGTTACAATATAGAGTAATTTACAAAGTTTAGGGGTACACCATGTAATTCAAAAAAGGTGAGGGTACCACTTGGAAAAACCTATAGTTGAGGGGTATCCCATAGAAAAACCCTTATTATAATGATATAGATTGATCAAGTTTCTTACGGAGTATTTAACGTCTAACGAATATACATCGTCAATGTAATTAAGCCAATTAACCTGTGCAGCGCACGGGCTTTAATATATTTTGTTAAAATTGGGGGCTTACACGGTAGTAATTAAGCCAATGTAATGGTGGTAGCTTTTTCTTTTCTTTTTTTCGATATCTATAAATATCGATCAACACATGTATGGTAATAAACACATCATTATAATCTCATTTCTTATTACTACTCACGATATTATTTTGCAATATAATTATAACAAATTCCAAATTTTCCGTGTTTCATTAATTTTCAATTATGTTCTACTTCTCAATTTACTTGCTTAATTATTAATAACTCTTTAAATAGGATAACGAATCTTGATTTCGTCACCGATTATCTGCGATTTTTAACTTGTAAGGCTGTTCCAAAAGTGCCCACATATGCAAGGAGTATTATAAGACAGGAATTCAAGGGTGCGTATTCTGACTTTTGAAGCAGTATCCCTGAAATCAACATCCTAAAATGGATGTTAATCTGGTTAAACTATACAACGGAGATCTGTGATGCTTTCCGTCAGGGTCCACCTGCTATTTTCTATGTATATCCCGAATTGTCAAAATTAAAGGCCCCTTTGGTAATTGTCTAGCAAATTAATTGGGGTTCTAATTAAACAAACGGTTGAATCAAGCATGCATGCTCCACACGTGTATAGTTAGTTGCTGATCATGTATGTATTTGAACAAAGTTTAGATGTTACACTCGTTTCTTTGGTCTCGTATAGCTAGGGTGTACATTATGTTTAACAATCAAGTCAACTGAAGGGTTAAAAAGAAAGTGTAAATTCTTGGACATTGAAAGGGTAATCAAGTGTTATTAATCTTCTGTTGCTAATAAAATGATGATGATGATGATCACACTATCACCTTGTCTTTGACGCTTCTTCAGCAGTCCAATATGTTTTTACTGCAATAAGGAGTTTCTCAGGGTTGAAGGGTCCCGTTTCATGGTCTGTGATGTGGCTTTTCCACTTCATGCGACCAATAATCGCTTGAATCTTAACCAACACTTCTACCGTGTCTCGGAAGATGACTGTGCCCTCTGGCCTAAGCAGTCGATCCATCTCCAGCAAGATGTGGGTAATGTCGCACCTATCTTGGTAGATGCTGAAAACTCCAGGAGCATGAATGAGGTCATAGGTTCGAGGATAAGAGGAGAAAGCTTCACACCAATCGTGGTACGTTCCGATGAAACCCCGCTCATAAATCACACCCAAAGTGTCTGGATTGGAATTGGCGGGGATAACATTCATAACCCAAACAGGAAACTTGCTTGAAACAGCTGCAGCAAACCCACCCAAGTACGCATTCATATCCATTACATTTCGATATTGTCCTTGAGGTAGAGGAGGGACCATCTTCTTGTAGTTGGCCACTCGAGGCTTCCACAACTCATTATCCTCCCCAAATTTCTCTGCGGATACACCTTGTACTGAATTGCTTGCTATTCTAGGAGGAAGGGCAAACGCACGCTCTGGCCATTTTTCTAAAGACCCCCCTGCTACTTCATCTGAACTGCTTACTTCAGGCAACGGAGTTATGCATGCCTCCAGATCTTTGTACCAAGCTGTATCTGGGTTATCGGATTTGCAAATGTGGGGGGTATGGTACGTTTGCCTACTCTTGATGCACTCAATGTGATTTATAGGTTTTTGCCAGATCGCAAGATCGCCCTGTTCAATCACCTTTTTCCAACAGAGACGCTTGGCGACATCCTCAATCGAGTCTTGCTCTTGCTTAAGATCTTCCTGAGTCCTCTCCCACCCTCTCCAGTACTTTTTCCAGCGTACTGGAGGTCCAGATAGAATCCAATAAGCACCGGGTCTTAATACTCTGTCTACTTCAGTAAGATATAGTCCATCTGCAATATACATACATACATACATATATATATATGAAAACTTAAGTTATACTTCAGATCCTCTCGTCTGACTGTTAGTTTTCATGTCAGTCACTTTATTTTAGTTAATCAAATTCGGAGTGTAAGAAAAGACATACCATACTTGAACCAAGGGATTAAGCAACGGGAGCAGTGAGCCATATCAAAAGCTCTGGCAGGATAAGGAAGGCGCTGGGAAGCCATGATGCCGATCATAGCAGGAACACCGCGTTCTAAGGCAAACTGAACTTGAGCTTCATGGGTGTCGCGGGGTGCAAAGGACATGGCGATGATGTCTCGCTTTAAAAGATACGCCCCCCAGCTGGCAACCCCACAACCAGTGTCGATGGCAGTACGAATGTTTCCTGAGGTGAGAGGAATCAGAGCATTGATATCGTCAATATAAGCATCAGCACCACGAGGGAACATGGTTCCACCTCCAGGAAACCTAAAGCGATCACCCTCGACTTGGATCCAGTTTTGGACTGCCTTCTCGATGCTCAGCTCTTTGTGAGGAATGTTATCATACCAGGCGTAGTCTCTGCTCTGCGGCCACTTGAACGGAGTCTTGTATTTAGGGGGTGCAGGAATCAGGCACCTTAGTTGCTCTTCCTTGGTAGGACAATGTCGCTCTCTATACTTCAACATGTACCTATCGAATTTCCTACCCCTTCTTGGATCCTGACAAGGCGTGTACTCACTATACGACATATCACAGGCCGCAAACTCTTCAACACCAGCTGACGATGTCTCATTCAGCTCTAACTGATGATGGCTTTCAAAGTCCAATGCATTTTTTGTCGCAGGAGTCCCCCCATTGCTGCTGCTTTTATCTGCACTGTTACATTCTGCACCATTCCCTGGTTGTTGATATCGACTGTAGACTGACGTCGGTTTGCTTTGCCAAGCTCCCAAAACATAGAACAAGACACACAGCCCACTTACTCCGCCAATATATGTAAGCCGCTTCCTTTTCGCTTCCAAGTAATGATGTGGTTTTGGCGATCCTCCTTGCTCTGATCTTCCCATTTTCGCACCACTTGTTACTCAACTCTTTAAAATTAATCGTGTTATTTCACTCTGAACTCCTGCACACTAAAGTACTTTTAACTTAGTGTGGTTAGTCTCTTAATTAAGAGACGATCTAACATGTTACTTAATATTCTCTTTTGCGCAGTATTTACAATTTAGAAGTATGATACAAACTGTGACAACCTCCGATCGCATTTGAGAATATGTGATCGTCTCTCAATGATTTTTAACATGGGCCATTACTCTCATTTAATGTCAAAAGATGAAATTTAGATGATTTATTAAATCTTTTTTCTACTTGAAATGGGTCACAAATCATTGTTGTATTTAATGTTTAATGAGCCATGGAGACAATGAAACAAACCAGGAGGGGTTTTTAAATCCGTGATTATCATTGTCGAGTTTGAACCTCGTATTTTGCAAGGCAAATAACAAATTAAAGAGAGGAGCATGGGAATTACATAGATGTGATATGTTAAAGAAAACATACCTTAGACGAAAATCAAAAGTTAATGTCACATAATAGTATGGCATTTATATACGAAGATATAGTAACTCTCATGTCAACCATTTAAATCTGTAAGGGTTAGAAACATAAATGAAAAGGATAAGGAGACGGAATAAGATGCACTTTCTCTAATAATTTTGTTTATTGTTTATTGTTTATTGTTCTTAGTTAATCTATTCATTCCATTTTTAGCAATGAAAAAGGTGTAGTTCGGATCTTAGCCTACAAGGGAGATCCACAGCCAGTTACACTTCCTATATGAATGCCACTTTTTCACCATCCAACCTTTTATTTCTATTTAGCTTCCCTATTATTGTACTAATTCTCCCTATTTTCTCCCTATTTATCTCCATCTCTATCTTATACTCCCTACTTGATGGAAGATGATGCACAATGTGTGTCAAAATTTTCATAATTATAAAAGGATACATGACAAGTTGAGATTTAACCTTGAATGATTTGTTTAGTGTTAAATTAGTGATTTTACCTGTGTAGCTAAGACGAGGTACGCTGGACAATAGATCTCATTTTAAATATCCTTTTCTATATTGTAATGCGACTAAGTGCGCGCTCGGTTGAACAAAAAAATACAGTTAACTTATTCTACTTACGTGTATTTTAAGAATTTTAAATTTTTTTACGTGTCAATTATTTTATTTGGTAATTTATTACTCCATATTCAATGAATTTTGGAAAATAATACCCCTCCGAGTTCCTGGCACGTTTGATTTTTGGTTGGAAATTATGGAGAGAGTATATTATATTAACAAAAGTGATTGGTTGATTGAAGAACTAAGAGAGATGAATATTATACTCCCTCCGGATTCCTATTATTGTCTCATTTGCTTTTGTGATGAAAATTAAGGAAGGAGAAATGTGTGACTCAAAAAAGAAGAAAGAAGAGAGAAATGAGAGACTAATTCTGAACCACCTATTGATGGCCTAAAAAAGGAAGTGAGACAAATATCAAACTCAGTTCAAAAAGGGAAGTGAGACAAAAATAGAAACTCGGAGGGAGTATTAATTAAATGAGAAAAAATTGGTTTGAAAAAGTATGAGAGATGAATGTAGACACCCACATTTTGACCGTCAGGTGTCTATAGCAGTTTCCGACAAACACCCGATGATGATCGGACGCAAACATGTTTATTTTAACGTACTCGAAAATGGGCTCGAAATCATGGATATTTGGCTTGGGCTTTTTACGGAGTACAAATCTCACAAAATCAACCTCAAAATCAGGCCCAGTGGGTCATTTCGAGTCAAATAAGACTAATTTGGGTCGAATCCGACACCAGGGGCAAAACCGTCTTTTAGCAACCGAGTCAAACCCGGTCAAAGATATTTTCTCGAGACATACGGACCAGCCGTGTCATCCCACGAGTCCGTTTTAAGCTCAAACACTACAAAAATCAGCTACACAAAATATTAAACAATTCCGTTAAGGGTAGAATTCGATCTCCAATAGGAATCATATCCGAACGCCCGATCAAACACTCGACCGAGCATCAAATACTCGGCCTAGCAGCCTTGTTTCAGCCGGCTTCCATGCCTTCTTCACCAAGCAAACGAAATTCTCATTCCTCCCAACTTCTTACGTTTCCTATCCAAACCGGTATTTCTTGTTGTTCAAGCAAGAATACCTCTTCTAGTTTCTCTCCTATAAATAGGACCCTCCCATCAACACAATAGACACATTCTGTAACATGCCCAAATAGTTCGCACCACCTCTGGGGGCTACCCCGAGGAACGCTCACAGTCACAGGATCAACATCCTAACCATTTTAGCCCTCTGATCAAGACATCATTGGGAATGCACCTAGCCTACACCGTCAATACGGCTAGTTACACACAAAGTCCTATTAGACTAGGCACCATAATATATCTTTCAATTCACTGAACTACGGCAAGGTTTGATTTCACCACACGTGAATACGTAGGCAGCCTTTCAACAGAGGCACAACTACCCACATTGACACAAATTCAAAAGCACCATCATTCCGGTCACGACACTGTCATGTTCTCAACAGCTAGCTTTGCCGTCCTGGGGGCTTCTTTTAGACAGAAGACCTCCCTCCACTCACAAAATCCAGATAAATTCAAAAAAAAATTCAGCCTCCTTTCTATATTGTGTCCTAGTACTCGGCTCCGTCAAAGACAAGAATCTGTCAGGATTTGAAGCAACACCCACTTTGGGAATATATCCCGAAACCAAAGAAGATCCAAAAGAAAACAAGTCTACTACAAAGTTCTGTCGTACAAGAATAGTCTCATTACAGACTACTGCAACTCCGTATAGCATATCTATCTCATTTCGATGTTCGACCGTGTTGCCACTCGCCTAGGCTACGGAATAGCGCAACTTAAGAGTCTTGTCATCTTAGGTGACCCACCCCCTTACCAAGTCGAGGTCCAACCCCTCGAGAGTCCAGTCGTGTCTGTCAACTCGTCCGGTCGGGTCCAGAGTCGAGTCTGTCGGTAGGCCTCTCTCTTCAAATTCTTGCTTCGAGATTTGCAAAACTTAGCCATTTGAAAAAAATCCGTTTCGACAAGGTCAAATTTAAGTCTAGTTAAACTGCAAATTTCTTTTCTCCCCTTTTTCATTTTGAAAACCTAGCACGTGAGTTTGATTTATGTAACTGAGCAATTTTTATTCCCCAGCGCGAGTCATATGTTTACCTACGTGTTGCATGCAAAATTTATGTAACTGATACAGGTACGACTCAAGGCTTCAGAAACAGGCCTGCACAGCTCAAATATATCTCCCCAGCGGAAGGCCCGATGCGGCATTTTCCCCAGAATAGCATGGGATGAGCCCATATATAGGTACACCCGGGACTTACGCGACAAGTGCAAATTTCCCACGGAGTCATCATCATCAACTCAGGTATGGTTTCCATCTTATGGCTGGCGGGTCCTTTTTCGCAAGTCTAATGGACTATAAACGACCCGACCGGATGTCTGCCAGGTCTTAATCCTCGATTGGCCTGGTAGCTACTCTGACTTTCGCCTTGTCCAAGCCTCAGTCAGAGTGGGGGCTCTGTAGACACCCATATTTTGACCGTCAGGTGTCTATAGCAGTTTCCGACAAACACCTGATGATGATCGGACGCAAACATGCTTTAACGTACTCGAAAATGGGCTCGAAATCATGGATATTTGGCTTGGGCTTTTAACGGAGTACAATCTCACAAAATCAACCTCAAAATCAGGCCCAGTGGGTCATTTTGAGTCAAATAAGACTAATTTGGGTCGAATCCGACACCAGGGGCAAAACCGTCTTTTAGCGACCGAGTCAAACCCGGTCAAAGATATTTTCTCGAGACATACGGACCAGCAGTGTCATCCCACGAGTCCGTTTTGAGCTCAAACACTACAAAAATCAGCTACGCAAAATATTAAACAATTCTGTTAAGGGTAGAATTCGATCTCCAATGGGAATCCTATCCGAACGCCCGATCAAACACTCGACCGAGCATCAAATACTCGGCCGAGCAGCCTTGTTTCAGCCGGCTTCCATGCCTTCTTCACCAAGCAAACGAAATTCTCATTCCTCCCAACTTCTTACGTTTCCTATCCAAACCGGTATTTCTTGTTGTTCAAGCAAGAATACCTCTTCTAGTTTCTCTCCTATAAATAGGACCCTCCCATCAACACAATAGACACCATCTGTAACACCCGCTAATTTTCTATGCGTTGTTATCTATTTCGTTATGACTCCGTCATGACTCTGCTATTTTTTCTGTCTTCAGTTTCCTTCATTTTCAAGCTTCATAACATTTTCAAGTCAAATATTATTTATTTTTTTTTAAAAGATTTTACATATTTTATTTTCCTGATCTATTTATAAAATTTTCATCGAAAACTATTTATTTATTCGCGAGGAGTCCTATTTTTTCTACGAACTAACGTTTTAAGCTTGGATTTATGTTATTTCTTTTCCTAAAAATGTCTAAACACATTTATATAATATTTCCAACTAAGAAATATTTTTATTTACGAAAAATTTAGCCTTTAATCATTTTATTACAAAGTTTCGTAAATAATTATTTTCTATCGCGAGGTTTACTCGAATTGCTTTGAAATGCTTTTAGTAATTATAGGATTCTTATTTTTATCAACCTACATTTAAAAGAAGCACTTTTTGGCCCCTTTTTAGACTATGACACCCATGGTCACACATCTTCACATTTTTTTTTTCATTTGGTTTTATAAAGTGATTAAAGCCTTAGATATTTTTATTACCTTAATGAATTTGGTGACTAATTGCAAAACTCTTCACTCTCCCTTGTTAATCCATTTTGGTTGGTTTTTTTAAGTGTATTCAACATTGTTTTCATCAATTTTTAAGATCATATTCATTCACACAATTCACACAATTCATTTCTTTTCATTCATTTTCATTCAACCACATTAAACAAAGAAAATACTCTTCAATTCCTTCATATTTGCCATGAGTTTCAGCCATATTTTCCAGCCCAATTTTGTCCCTAATCGAGTCTTGATCGTCTCATTTTTATCGTAAAATTAATCCTCTTTCCGATCCTATCGTTAAGGTAATAATCGATGGGTTTTCGATCGTTATTTACCATTGATTTTCTTAGTTTTTCTCATGGTATTTTTCTACCATGATGTTCGTGTGATATTGGTTTTGTGGATGATCCCGAGTCCGACGAGTATATAATCGATTCAGACTTGGAGTAGAGGTAACGTCGATGTTACTCGGTATTTCATGATTTTAATTGAGTATTTTCATGTATATATTTTTATGTTTTACTTTGGCAATATATGTATTTCATAAAATCTGGAAAATTTTTAAAAGTTGAAAATTTGCATGTTTCGGTATTTTTATCGCTTTTACGAGATTAACGATTAAATTGTCATATTAATCTGTAAAATCATAATATTCGGCTTAAACATGTAATATATGTTTATATTCTGGAAAAATGTTGTTTTTGATGATTTTTAATAATTTAATATTTTTCTGATATTTTTGATATCGATTATTGAATTATTACCGTTATCGGACAAAAACGATTAAAAGCCGATTTTTAGTCCTAGTACCTAAACATTTTATTTTAATCTGATTTTTGACGTGGTGAAACTTTCTGATGAAATAGAATTTTCGAAAGTTTTTCATAATTCTTCGGAATTGTTAAGTGGATGAATTAATTAATCACTTTAAATCATCGTTTATCGTTAAAACCGTGTTTGTCGTTTAAATTCTCGATTTCTGGTCTTTGGTTTAAATTTGGAAAAATTATGATTCTGATGATTTCATATTAAAATATAATTTTATGATTTTTAGTGCCTTAATAAAATGTTAGGAACGATAAGTTTTATTAATGGAATCGTTAATTGTGAAAACGGGTTTTAAAGACGGTTTTGACGGAAGTTGGTAAATCTGGAACTTTGAAAAATCTGGAAAATTAGTATATTCTGGAAAATTATGATTTTTAGGTTTAATAATAATTTTTAGACATTAATACTTAAATCATTTTGTAATTACTATTTTTATTAATCGTTATTGTCGAGATTGGACGATTAACGAGAAAACGCTTTAAAAAACGAGTTTTAGGATTATGTAAAATTTTCTTTTATGGACAGAATGTCCATAAATATATTTTAAATATTTTACGTAATTTTTGTACTATTTATTAAAGTCTTTAATTAATAAGTATTGATTTTCGGACAAATTGTGATTTATCGTTAAAATGCTTCGTCTTACCTAAAAGAATTATTTTTCCAGCAATTTTGAAAGTATTTAAATCTAAAACTTTAAGAGTTAAATCATCCCTTAACATACTCTAAATATATTTGTTGGTTAATTAAATAAAGACGATGAAATATTTAATTTGATATTTGCCGTAAAATCCTATTTATAATTTTATTGTCGAAACTAATAATAATTAGGGAATTTTAACTTTATAACTTTGGAAAATACCCTAATTAGTAATATTAAAATGTTTAAGACATTTTTAATCATTTTATAACGCTTATACGATATTTTAATAATTTCATAAAATTAAATGTTCACTTTGATAATTAATATCGTTAAGGCCGAAAGTATTAGTTTTATAAATCTATATCGTCTACTAAAAATGTGGTATTAGTATGAACTAATATTTTCAGTATTTTGATATAATGCTATTTTAGTAAAGTTTCTAAAAATAGATGTTTCCTAAAATAGAAAGTTCCCTCTTTTAGAATATAAATGTTTACTTCTTTTATCCTCATATTGTTTATAATGATTATATCTTTTGAATATCGATAATGGCTTGTTTTGGAGTTATGGAATACGGAGAAGTGTGGGTTTGGAGTAATATAGTCTGGGATGTACGTTTTTGCCATCAGCTATAAAGCCGGTGTGTCTATTTGGGACACATTTGGTCGTTGAACTGGGCGTAGTTTCGCCCAGGAGAGTGTATGTTTTGACCTTAAGCTAGATATCGCATCGTGTTAGTCGCCGTTGCTGAACTAGACATATTTGTTCTCTAGGAGGGGTATGCACTACTTAAACCAGGACATCGCTGCACGCAGTCCTGTTATAATTGAGTTGCCTAGTTAGAGACTGGATTCTGTTATGAGTTTAATCTACAGTTCTCGAAGCTAGTTTCTAGTATTATCCTAGTGAAAGTCCAGATTCTACATTAATCTTATCCATAACGCCATTTTGACTATTTTATTTGTTATCGATATAAATTGGTTTACAGGTTGGCAAATATTTTTATGTTTCTTCGGAAACCCATTTTAATATTTTGGTTTTGGCGCTGAAAGCTTATTTTAATATGTTGTTTTACTGTTTTCCATTTTTAGTATTTTCCTATATTAGTAATTACTATTTTAAGATCCTGTTATACGGCTGGGAGGACGTTGCTCCTCACTGATTGTGGCTGTTATGTTTTTAACATGACAGGTATGCATGTTTCCGGGTGGGGCTAGCGGGCAGACATGATCCCTGCTCGATTAATTTTAATAATTTTGTATTATGGATTGTTAAACCCCCTTTGTGGAATGTTTTCATTTTGGGCCAATTTATTTAAGGCCTAATGTTTGACTTTACCATTTAAATTTTTATCTAAACATAGTTACAGCGTGTTATAATCCCGACTCTACAGTGTTTCTGCCACTGTATCGCGTTAGATTTTTCTAGGCGATTACACATTCAACCCTCATACATTGAATTCCCGACATCTACAATTCATAATACACCGACATTCTATAGCAACAATAGCATCGAATAACCGATAGTGTAACCTGAGACCTGAAGAAATCGGCCACCTCACCCGCCACCCTACACATCCAAAAACCACCATAACTCACCGACATTAACTCGACGCTCCCGTGCCTAAGCCACATTCCAACGAGCCCCGTTCCGAGTATACAAAGCATGTAGGTTGAGGGTGTAAATCAAAATCTCATCTTCTCCTTTCTCTCTCCCTTCTTCTCGTCTTTTTTCTTCTTTTGGGTCGTTCCATCAGAGCTTTAATCGCTCCACTCCCAAAAATCATCCCAAAAATCAATCAAATTTTCTCGGCACCCTCCCTTCTCGCCGCCCTTCCTCTTCTCCGCCACCATGACAGGCTCGGCTACAATATTCACTAACCCCAATGATGCTGCGACTCCCTTCATCTCAGTCGAAATCACCGGCATTGACAAACTTACCCCATCAACATACAGAAATTGGTCTCGTACTCTTTCCGATCTTCTGTTTGGTTTTGACCTCAGCGAATATCTTGATGGGTCATATCCTTGTCCCGACAAAACTCTAACTATTCCTAGTTCGGGCAAAGATGACAAAGTTATCAAAAAACCTAACCCGGCCTACGGAACTTGGCTCCGTCAAGATGCTCTCCTCAAAGCAACTCTCCGTGGCTCGGTGTCCTCCACTATCGCCCCCCTCATCGGCAAATGCAACACCTCCGCCGAAATCTGGGCTTACCTACTCAAGACCTACGCAAATCCGTCGCGTGGACATATCATGCAAATTAAGCAACGTTTTAATTCTATTTCTAAAAATGATCTAACTGCCACTGAATATATGCAGGCTATTCAATCTAGTGTGGACGAGTTGGCCCAACTTGGGAAGACCGTAGATGACGAAAATGTCGTTGCAAGGGTCCTCGATGGTCTTGACTATAATATATATTACTCCTTAATTGATGCTGTTAGAAACCATGACACCACCATTGCATTCGAAGCTCTTCACGAGCGTCTTATACAATTTGACCTTGCCCGTCCCCACGCCCCCCGATCCACTCACACCAATCTCCCAGCCTCTGCTCATGCCGTCTATAACAGAAATAATCGACCCAACAACCTACCTAACCCCGAGCCACCTCTACTTCCTACCCCTATCGAACCCACCACCACTCCTCTCTTCAAAGGACGTTGTCAATGGTGTCATGCCCAAGGTCACTTCCTCCGTAACTGTGTCCCCTTCAAAAATCTATACCCTAACATAGTTGTCCTACCCCGTCCCACGTCGTCACAAGCAAACCGAAACCCTACCCAACCCCATGCCCATATGGCTGCCGCCACCCCTAACCCTTCCTCGGCCCCGTGGATAATTGATAGTGGGGCCACCCACCATATTACCAACGATCTTAACAACCTAGCCCTTCACGCCCCCTATGACGGGACCGATGATCTCTTAATTGGCGATGGTTCACCTCCTCACATCACAAATATTGGTTCTTTCTCTATCTCTCTTCCCTTCTTTTCTCCTATACAATTTAACAATGTTCTTCATGCTCCTCTCATATCTAAAATATCATTTCCGTCTCTCAATTTTTTCTCGATAATAATGCCAACGCTCAATTTTTTCCTTCTTATTGTGTCTTACAGGATCGGCTGACGGGACAGGAGCTTTTGAGAGGACAGCTTAGTTCGGGCCTATACGAGTGGACGAACCCGAGTAATCTATCCGCGGCATGCTTCACGATGGGCATGTCTACCCTTTGGCATCACAAGCTCGGTCATCCTTCCGCTCATATTATTTCTACTATTTCTAAATTAGCTCGTTTTTCTATTTCCAATAAATTCCCGCATTGTAGCGCGTCTGCAACGCATAAAAGTCATAAACTACCATTTACTACTAATTCTTTATCTTTTACTAAACCGCTTCAATTGCTTTATTCCGATGTTTGGACCTCCTCTATTTATTCCATTGACGGTTTTAAGTATTATGTTGTTTTTGTAGATCATTTCACTCGTTATACTTGGATTTATCCTTTAAAACAAAAATCTGACACTCAAACTATTTTAATCGTTTTCGTGCTCTCGTAGATTTTTTTTTAATCTACCAATTGTTCAAATTTTTTCTGATAACGGAGGTGAGTACCTTAAACTTACCCCCACCATCACCATGGACGGTATAACACACCTCACTTCCCCTCCCCATACCCCGGAACACAATGGTCTCGCCGAACGACGTCATCGTCACATAGTCGAGACCGGTCTCTCCCTCCTCACTTATGCTCACATGCCCACCACCTATTGGTCCTACGCCTTCACCACCGCGGTTTACTTAATTAACCGCATGCCTACATCTAACCTTCGCAATCTTTCCCCATTCACTAAGCTTTTTGGACATAGTCCAAACTATTCCAAACTTCGTAGCTTTGGGTGTCTTTGCTACCCATGGTTACGACCCTACACCAAACATAAACTTGAACCCAAGTCCAAACCATGTGTGTTTATAGGTTACTCCCCGACTCAGAGTGCCTATTATTGTCTCGACACCACCACCTCGCGAATATACACGTCGCGCCACGTTCGATTTGTCGAAGATTCTTTCCCTTTCTCCAACCTCCCCGTGACCCCCTCGGACCAGCCGGCCCCCACTTTGGCTGACTGGTGCTCCGTTCCCCTTACCATTATCACCCCGACCCCCCCCTCCCCTGTCCCCTCGGCTTCGCCCAAACCCCCTCCCCTGCACGTCTATTCTAGATGCCACCGGCCCCCACCTGATTCGCTACCTGCCCAGGGCGGTTCGCCCTCTGACCCAGTTGACCAGGTCGCCTCATCCCCAACCCCGGTTAACCAGGACAGACCCTCGGTCGACCACTCCCCTTCCCCTGAATCTACCGCCATCATCACCGAATCTGCCCACACTACCACCATAACCACCGAATCTGTTCCAACCTCCACCCGTCCCACCACTCAGCTTATGAACAAGATCCGGGTTCCCAACCCTAAGTACGCTGCCTTAATTCACTCTCCCACCAACACTTCCGCACCCATTACTCTTAAGGCTGCTTCAGCTGACCCTCAATGGCGTGCTGCCATGGATGCTGAATACTCAGCTCTTCTCACCAATAACACCTGGACTCTTGTCCCATCTCACCCGTCACAAAATATTGTCGGCTGTCGTTGGGTTTTCCATATTAAGTACAAATCCGATAACACAATTGACAAATATAAATCCCGTCTTGTTGCTAAGGGATTCCATCAACGCCCGAGGATAGATTACTCGGAAACATTCAGTCCGGTTGTTAAGCCCGTAACTGTCCGCCTGCTTCTCTCTCTTGCTCTTGCTCGTGGCTGGTCCCTCCGACAACTTGATATCAACAATGCTTTTCTCCAAGGTACGTTAACTGAAACAGTCTATATGTCTCAGCCTCCTGGTTTTGTTGATTCAAAAAATCCCACCCATGTATGTAGACTAACTCGTGCTATATATGGTCTAAAACAAGCCCCTCGGGCTTGGTACACTGAACTCAAATATTATCTGGTCTCATATGGTTTTTCTCAATCACAATCTGGCCCATCTCTCTTTCTACTTCACAATTCATCTAACCCAATTTATTTACTTGTTTACGTAAATGACATAATCGTCACTGGTCCGAACTCCCCCTCCCTCGAGTCTTTTCTAAATGCCTTCTCTCGTCGCTTTTCTTTAAAGGATCTCGGTTTCCCGTCATATTTTCTGGGTATTGAAGTCACCCCTACCTCCACTGGTCTCAAGCTCACTCAAACTAAATATATACACGACATACTCACCCGCGCTGCCATGCTTGACTGCAAGCCCGCTACCTCCCCTATGTCCGTGTACCCCCTTTCTTCCCAGCACTGGCTCTCCCATCTCCCAACCCTCTGATTACCGTACAATAATTGGTAGTCTACAATATCTATCTCTGACCTGCCCTGATATTGCCTTCAGTGTCAATCGGTTAGCTCAATTTATGCAGTATCCCCAGGAGTCCCATTGGCAGGCCTTGAAACGACTTCTTCGTTATCTCAAGGGTACTCTCCAGGTTGGTATCAATTTGTTTCATTCCTCACCTTTGTCCCTTCATGCCTTTTGTGATGCATCTTGGGCAGATAACAAGGGAAATTATGTCTCCACTACTGGTTTTGTTGTTTTTCTTGGACGGAACCCCATTTCCTGGTCCTCCCGGAAGCAGCAAGCTGTTGCTATGTCCACTACGGAAGCAAAATTCCGTGCCGTTGCCACTGTAACTATGGAACTTATGTGGCTCCGCTCTCTTCTTTCCGAACTGCGTCTGGTAGTCACTGCTCCCCCGGCGGTCTACTGTGACAATTTGGGGGCCACTCACTATGCCGCCAATCCTGTTTTTCATTCAAAAATGAAGCATGTTGCTCTAGCCTTCTACTTCGTTCGTGAGCATGTACAACAATGCCGTCTTCGAGTTCAATATATCTCAGCCGATGATCAAATAGCTGACTCCCTCACCAAGCCTTTGTCTCGGCCTGTTCTCGAGCCTCTTCTTCGCAAGTTCGGTCTTTCCTTCGGACTGTCCTCCTTGAGGGAGCATATTAGAGATAAAGATACTACTTAATATTTACTTCTTATTTTGTTTATACTGTATCTTATTGTTATTCTCTGTAATCCTTGTATTTACAGTAGGTCTAGATTTCTCATATCTTTAGGTTACGGCTTGTAGTTAGGGTTAGCTGTCAATCTCCTTGTATTTATATACTCGTACCTCTTTCAATATAATCATTTATTCAATCATATAACTTCTACATGGTATCAGAGCCTAGATCCATCGTATCAGCCTGAAACTACCCGTCTTCCGCTGCCCTTCCGTCGAATTGCATCAAAACAATTCTTCCTTCTCCCTCACCCATAAACTTTTCTTTACCCTCACTGAATCGATCTTTTTGATTTTAAATATAATATGACGGTTTTGATGCGGAGAGAATCAACATCTTTTTTGTTCGATTTGTTTTCAAAACGATTTTCTAAAAGACGTTTTCTTTTCTAAAAAAAACTATTCCGAATATTCGAAATCGATTTCATAATCGAATATCGAATATAACGAATGTCGCTAAATTAAAGCGAGTATAAATCACGCAATATTCATACGCGATTTAATAAAGCGATAACTTTTTCTAAAAAACAATTTCGAAAACAGCCCGGGACGCGAGTCGCGTGCATCCCGGGCGAGCCGCCTTCTCGCGCGAGTCAAGCTCTTTCCGAGCGACTCGCGTGACCTTCTGAAATCCGCGACATCAAAACTCAATTCCGTCTTATTTTAACATCTTTGCTTTATTAAAACGACGGTTTTCCTTGGCATATTATAGGTTTCGATAAATATTTTTAACCTCGGTCATCAAGCGAATAAACTTTTCAAAATCATGCATGTTATCGTATTTATATTTCTTATTCGATTTATAACTCGTTACTAACTTGTTTGTTCATGTTTGTAGCAATTTCTTTTCATTATTTGTTTTATTAGACTAAAACGAACCTCACATGCTAAAATACAACTTTGACGTTAAATTTTAGATGCATTAAATCGACTTAGCAACCCATTCAATTATTCACATGCTTAGGGAAAATAATGTTTGCATATCGTTTCATCGTTCAACTAACGCGCGCGTATTAAAACATCAAACGATATCTTAGTAGAGGCCGCTATGTGCGGGCGGGGTTGGGTGTTCTTTTGTGAACTTCCCAACACGTACTCTCACCCCTTACTCAGAACCATGGTTTCCGGATGTCCGAATCCATTGGCACACGAGAGTCATTCAATACACGATATCCGATAATGTCGGTATCGGTATCAAATGCAAAGGGACGAACCCAATAAACTCTGACATCGGAAATGGGCCGTATTTTGTACACGGCCCACTACGACATAGAGTGGGTTCGAACGGGCCCGAACTCCCACAAAGTTCGGTGGCGACTCCAACTTCAATTTAAATTTCAATTCGACCCATCTCATATGGAGATTCATTCGCCTCCCCAAACCCGCGCGTGGCCGCGTCGAGGTGGACCTATGTCATGTCCATAATGAATACTCCCTCCATTCAACTCCACTTGTCACTATTCATTTTGGCACATTTGCCGAGGCGCGTTTTACATTAGCGATATCTTTCATTTTACATTAGCAAAAATTATAAAAATTTGATATTCATAATGTAGTCATAAAGACGAATCAAACAAAATCTCACATGACTATATTCTCACTTATAGATTGTCGAGAATATCGAAGATTCCTCTCAAGTGTGAATAGTGTCAAAAAAAGAAATGGGAAAAGTGGAGTTGAATGGAGGGAGTATTATATAACTAGTGCGAAACCCGTGCCTATGCACGGTTTTATAATTAATTTTTGTTCACACAATGAGTTTATTGACTTAACAAAATTTTATTACCTTCGTCTCAGTGAATATGGTTTACATTTTTTTTTTCTTTTACTCTGTCAACAGTTTATGTTTCTATTTTAGACAAATGTCACTTTTGTAATCCCCTAGAAAATCTAACGCAATACAGTGGCGGAAACACTGTAGAATTGGGATTAAAACACACCGATGTTCTATATTTTACAAAAGAACGGTCAGTCAATACAAAGATCACTTTTTACAAAAGGGCTAAAAAGAAAATTCCTTAAAAGGGTTTATACAATCCTTCAGTAAACATAAATAAGGGAGAGTAGGATCCACGCTACTCGCTAGCTCACACCCAATGTAATCCCCTAGAAATTCTAACGCAATACAGTGGCGGAAACACTGTAAAAGTGGGATTATAACACACTGTAGCTATGTCTTGATTAAATAAAAATGGTAAGTCAATACATAAGCCATAAAATAAAAATGGCTACAAAATATATAAATAAATAAATAAGTAAATAAATAAAATCCATAAAAAGGGTTTTAACAATCCATAATACAGTGATCTGATTAAAACAAGCAGGATCCATAACTGCTCAATAGCCCACCCGAAGGAAAACACATATACCTGCTATGTTAAAAACATAACAGTCACAATCAGTGGGGAGCAACGTCAACGTTCTCCCAGCCGTATAACAGGATTTTAAAACTGTAATGACTATCATAGAAAAAAATAGTAAAGACGGAAAACAGTAAAACATTATAATGAAAATAAGTTTTCAGTGAAAAACTTCACGTATCGAAACAATATAATAAAAATGAGTTTTCCGGAGAAAACATAAAACATTTGCCAACCTGCAACCAAATTATATCGATAATAATAAAAATATTCAAAATGGCGTTATGGATAGGAGTAGTGTAGACGGCTAGACTTTCACTAGGAGAATACAAAAAACTAGCTTCGAGAGCTTAGTTCAAACAAATCAAACATCGGTCTCTAACTAGGCTACTCAACCATAATAGAGCGCCGACTTATAAATGCGTGGCCCTAGTTTAAGATAATGCACACCCCTCCTGGGATTACCTGTCACCCAGTTCAACTTATGACGGCGACTTATTGCGAGGTCTAAGCTTAAGGTCAAAATGTACAAAACTCCCGGGATACCTGTCACCTGGTTCAACAACCAATGTACCGATTCCTGATACACTAGCCTTATAGTTGATGGCAAAACCGTAAACCCCAGATTATATTACTCTAAACCCACATTTGTCCTTATTCCATAACTCCAAAATAATCCTTTATCGATATTCAAAAGATATAATCATTATAAATAATAAGAGAACAAAAGAAAAAATGACCACTTTCCAAAAGAGCAAACTTTCTATTTTAGGAAACTTCTATTTTAGGAAACTTTATGAAAAATAGCATCATATCAAAATAGCGAAAATATTAGTTTATACTAATACAATATTTTTAGTAAACGATATAGATTTATAAAACTAATACTTTCGGCCTTAACGATATTAATTGATAAAGTAAGAACATTTAGGTTTATGAAATTATTGAAACATCATACGATTGTTTATAAAATGATTAAAAATGTCTTAAACATTTTATTACTACTAGTTAGGGTGTTTCCAAAATTTACAAAACTAAAATTCCCTAATTATTATTAGTTTCGACAATACGATTATAAATAGAATCTTACGGCAAATGTCAAATTAAACCTTTTAACATCTTTTATTTAATTAAATCATTGAATATATTTAGAGTATGTTAAGGGATGATTTAAATCTTAAAGTTTCAGATTTAAATCTTAAAGTTTCAGAAAAATAGCTGGAAAAATAAATCTTTCAGGTAAGACGAAGCATTTTAACGATAAATCACAATTTGTCCGAAAATCAATACTTATTAATTAAAGACTTTAATAAATAGTACAAAAATTACGTAAAATAGTTAAAATGTATTTATGGACATTCTGTCCAGAAAAGAAAATTTTCCAGAATACTTCAACTCGGTTTTTAAAAGGTTTTCTCGTTAATCGTCTAATCGCGACAATAACGATTGTTAAAAATAGTAATTACAAAACGATTTATTTATTAATATCCAAGAATTATAATTAAACTTAAAAATTATGATTTTCCAGAAACATAAAATTTTCCCAATGTGTCAAAATTCCAGATTTCACAAAATTAGGTAAAACCGTCATTTAAGCCCGTTTTCACAATTAGCGATTCCATTAATAAAACTTATTATTCCTAACATTTTATTAAAGCACTAAAAATCATAGAATTATATTTTATTATGAAATCATCAGAATCATATTTTTTTCCAGATTTAAACCAAAGACCAGAAATCGAGAATTTAAACGACAAACACGGTTTTAACGATAAACGATGATTTAAAGTGATTAATTAATTCATCCACTTAACAATTCTGAAAATTTATGAATAAATTCAGAAAATTCTATTTCATCAGAAAGTTTCACCACGTCAAAAATCAGATTAAAATAAAATGTTTAGGTACTAGAACTAAAAATCGGCTTTTAATCGTTTTTGTCCGTAAACGGAAATAATTCAATAATCGATAATTAAAATATCAGAAAAATAATAAATTATTAAAAATCATCAAAAACATCTTTTTTACAGAATATAAATATATATTACATGTTTAGGCCGAATATTACGATTTTACAAATTAATATGACGATTTAATCGTTAATCTTGTAAAAGCGATAAAAATATCGAAACATGCAAATTTTCAATTTTTAAAAATTTTTCAGATTAAATGACATACATATATTGTCAAAAATGAAATATAAAAATTATACATGCAAATACACAATTAAAATCATGAAATACCGAGTAACATCGACGTTACCTCTAACCCAAATTCGAGTCGATTATAAATTCGACGGCTTCGGGATCATTCAAAAATCCTTCCACACAAGAAAATCATGGTGGAAAAATACCATGAGAAAACTAAGAAAATCAAGGAAAATAACGATCGAAAACAACATCGATTATTACCTTAACGAAGGGATCAGAATGACAATTATTTAGGAGCTGAAAACGAGACGATCGAGACTCGATTTGAGACAACATTTGGCTAGAAAAGCTGCTGGAAAATCTCATCCAAGAGAGAAAAAGGGAGGAAATGTTGTTTAATTTTTTGTAAAATGAATGATAAGAAAGTGAATGGTTTTCTAAAGCATATATGATAAGTAAATTTTGATGAAAACTATGTCATAATACATGCACAAATCAGCCAAAATGAGAGAGGAAGGGAGTGTGAAGAGTTTGTGTTTAAGGCCAAAAATAAACGGGTGAGGAAAAAAAATATGTAAGGCTTAAACATCATAAAATGAAATGTATACAAAGTTGTAGTGTAAAAATGTGACATGGGTGTGTCACGGTCCAAAACATGGGGAAAATGTCCCAAATAATTTCTAAGTTGATAAAAAGATGAATCGTAAAATTGTTAAAGGTATTTCAAATCAGTTCGAGTAAATTGCGCGCTGGAAAATAATTATTTACGAAACTTCGTAATAAAATCATTAAAGGTCAAATATTCTTAAATAAAAATATTTCTTAGTTGCAAATATCATATAAACGTGTTTTGATATTTAGGAAAAATAAATAACTGAATTCCACGCTTAAAACATTAGTTCGTGGAAAAATAGAACTTCACGCGCAAAAATAAATAGTTTACAATGAAAATCAAATAAATAGGTTTACAATAATTAAAATCTTTTAAAATAAGAATAAATATTATTTGACTCAAAAAAAATAATAAGAATTCAGAAAGATGAAGGAAATAGAAGACGAAATTGACATAGAGTCATGACGGAGTCACAACAGAATAATTAACGGCACTAGAAAAATAGTGGGTGTTACACCCAAAACCCAGCAGCAAAAACCTGTCATGTTATAAACATAACAGCCACATCAGTGGGGAGTAACTCGGACGTTCTCCCAGCCATATTATATCATATGAAAAATTATAATATTACTATATCAAAATAGGTAAAATAGAAAACAATTAAAACAATATAGTAACATAAGTTTTTAGCAAAACTTGAAGCGACTGTCAACCTGCAAGTCAAAACCAATCGATAATTATAAAATCCAAAATGGCGTTATGGAAATCAATTAGTGCAACGGAATAGACTTTCGCTGGGATTATACTAAACTAGCTTCAAGAACTTAGTCAAAACAAATCAGACTTCGGTCTCTAACCAGGCAACTCAACTATAACAGGACTGCGTGCAGCGAGGTCCTGACTTAAGTAATGTACACCCCTCCTGGACACCAACCGTAATCCAGTTCAACCCGATGGCGACTTACACGATGCGATATCTAAGTTTAAGGTCAAAATATACACACTCCTGAACATAAACCATGCTCAGTTCAACGACCAATGTGTCTCAACATAGACACACCAGCTTTATAATTGATGGCAAAACGTATACCCTAGACTGTATTACTCTACCCGTACACTTGTTCTCATTCCATAACTCCAAAACCAAGTCATTATCGATATTCAAAATAAAATGTTCAAAGTGAATAATATGAAGGTAAAAGAGTTAAACATTTTAAGTTAAAAGGAAACTTTCTATTTATAGAAGTTTACTAATTTTAGAAACTTACTTAAATTAGAAATATTCTTATAGAAATACATAAAGTGTTCAAATAAGTTAAATGTACCAAAATAGCATTTATGATAAATAAATATTTTATTAATATCGTTGTTATCGTAACTTAATATATTTCTAAGTTCGTTATCAAAGGTACAAATCAAATGTAATAAGTGAAAACATAGTACTTTATAAATATTTAAGAAAATCGAGTTAAAACAATAATCTTTAGAAAATATACGATTTAGAAACAAAATGATAAATATAGATAATGTATAAATAGCGTAAGAGTTTTAGAACCGAAACGAGATTTAAAACCTTTCAAATGTCTTTAGCAAATAAATTAAATTTATTAATAAACAATACCGATTTTGATAAAAATAATAAATTGTAACGATAAGAAGTTATTTAGTGAAAATAGCCTTAACAAAAATGTATTTCGAACAAAATGACTATTTTCTAATTTATTAACATAAGTCGTAAAACGAAAATTAATTTATCAAACCAGTACACAAATCTCGGTTGTAATATAATAGTACGATTTTAAGTTAAAATAATAACTTAATGAAATATGAAAAAATTATGAAACTGATACTATTTAGTTACTAGTGTCACGATAACCAACAAAATATTATAATGATCATTAATAATAAAAATTAATAACGATTTATA
This sequence comes from Agrostemma githago, assembly GCA_958450325.1. NCBI lineage: Eukaryota > Viridiplantae > Streptophyta > Magnoliopsida > Caryophyllales > Caryophyllaceae > Agrostemma > Agrostemma githago. The sequence continues at coordinate 23,590,109 of OY288239.1, read as the reverse complement.
AAACGATATTGAAAAGTTATAAAATGTTTATAAGACGCATGATTTGAAATACTATTTTTAGCAAATAATACGTAGCTAAAAATAAAAACGAAGGTAAAGTATCTACTACATACTACTACTCAACACATGACATAATATCGAGTAACGTCCTAAAGTTACCTTGAGTCGATGCCCGCGTCGATCACGTACTCGTCCTCAAAGGGGGAGGGTCTTCACGAAATCCTATAGAGTAGATTGGATACGACAATCGAATATATAATCGAATTACCTGGAAAATTGGACAACGGAGGATTATCGTGAGAACGGAACATGAAAATTGGAGGGACAAAGAACATAGACTCGGTATCTTTAAACAGCAACCAAGACCAGCAACTACGAAATTTGACAACAGTAGTGTGACAAAAGACGATAAAAAACGGAGCAGAAAACAAAGGAGAAGGAAGAGAGTAAAAGTCGATCGATTCTACATCGAACTGAGTGCGAACAACAATGAACAATAGTGAAAGGCGTAGAAGACTTGAGCAATATACATCGAGAATGAACTTAAACAAACAGCAACATCTGACAGCAGGAATCAGCAACAAACAACCGCACCAACAAAGGCAGCAGTATGATTGAAAAGAAATCAGAGAAGATAACAAGGAATTATAGTAGCATTAACATCGATTAATAGTAGAAGACCAGGTGACGACGCAGCCGCAGTGACAAGTACGGACAGCAACAACACAAAGACGAACAGCAATCGACAGGACAGAAGAATAGCAGCAGTAAAAACAACATCAGGCAGCCGCAAAGAGAGAAACGCAGCGACATCAACAACAAAAATGACGAGCAATAGAGAAACGCAGCAGCAACAATTAAGAATGAGAACAGAAGAGGAAGAAGATCGGTAGGAAACAGTAGAACGTAACAGCAGCAAAGTCACATCAAATAAATCGCATTCCGTAGCAAACAACACGCAGCAGTAGACGAATCAGAAAACGAAACGAAAACAGGGGAAAGAAAAAGAAAGTGAGAAGAAGAGCGAGAAAGAACTGAAATAACAAAATTAGGAGAAGGATGATATCGGTTCAGCAACAACAACAGCACAACGACAAGAAGAAGAAGAACAGCAGGAGAAACGGGCAGCAATAACAACCATCAAATTACCGAAAATAGGGGACGAGAGCAAGAAGGACGAGGGAATACCTTGAAGGATTCGAGGCAACAATCGATAGAAGCAGAGGTACGAAAATAATAGCAGGCCGAAGGGCAAAAGACTTGATTAACGATGGCGGCCGATCGAAACAGCGACGAAACAGGATGTTTGTCGGAGTAAATCAAAGAAGAAGTGGAGATAGATGATGTACGAAGGCTAGAGATGGAGTGCGATAAAGAGGACAGAAAATGGAAAGAAGACGAAGAAAACTGAAGAAGGGAACGAAGAGGTGAGAGAGATAGCAACAAAAGAAAAAGGAAGGGGATTAGTGGGGAATGACGGTTGCTACAAGGAAACAAAGTGGGGGTTAAACGATTAGGTTAAAATAATGAAGTGGGGTAATTAGGTTTCAGGGGGTAATTAGGTTTCAGGGGACAAAAGGGTTGGGTTCTAAGTAGGCCCACGAAAGGAATAAGGTTAGAATCGAGTTAGAAGCATAGATAGATCGACCGTAAAAATAACGTGTAAATAAAATATCTCCCAAGATCAAAATAAATGTTTGACCGAGACGAAAACAAAGTTATAAAAATAATTGATTAGTTCGAGAAAATATATAAAATGTATCTTAAGATCAAAGCAAACGTTTCGATTAAAATAATGTTTATTCAGAAAATTAACGAATGTACGACGAAAATGAATTAAATAAAAAACAAAACAATATACGAATAAAATTTAATTTATAAAAATTCAGGGGGTGTTACAAGTTTACCTTTTTGTTTTATGCATAATGAAAACAATTTTTCCTCTAACTACCTTGCATTTCTTTATAAAGAAAATGTACGGAGCAACATTTTATTATTACGAAGAATATAAATTAGGAGAAATTTTTAGGTACACCGGGTGTACCATGTCATCGTACACCCTAACTAATGAGAAGTTTTAATTGTTGATTTTCATAATTTATTTAAAAGTAATTATGGTCCCACTTGCACCAATCAAGACTTAGGGTTCGTTTGGTTCAATGCGGGAAGATTGAATTACCGGGAACTATGAATTACCGGGAATTTACATTTCAGGTGAATTAGTAAAATGTGTTTGGTTCGTATGGTGGAACTCAATTCATGCGGGAAGTTTAACTTTTCAAGGGGGGCCTTGGTAAGCAACTTCCCACATGATAGAGGAAGTAAATTCATGTCGGAAGTTTCACTTCCCATGATTTGGGCAACCAAACAAGAGTCTAGTTTTCAACTTCTCATGAATTCCAACTTCCCATGAATTAGACTGGCAACCAAACGAACCCTTAGCTTTTTCATTGGGTAAGGAGTACAATGACTTGGTACATCAGGTGTACCTAAGAATTTTTGTAAAATTAGTGAGTAATATGTTTCGTCATATATATCGTAATAAATACGGAGTACAATATATTGTTCATACTTTTATCTTCTTTTTTATATGTCATCCATAACATTAATAGGATTGCAATCTAATTAATGATACATAGTAGTTGCAAAATATAAGTAAGAAATAATTATGAATGCTTTACTTTTTACCTATTTTAGGTAAAAAAAAAAATTACACTATATTTGACATTACTATTCTTATCATATTTATTAATTATTGTACCTATATTTGAAAATATTACACAGAACTTTGTAGATTTATCGTTTAGTAGAGTATTTTTTGGAAATTAATTTCTTTAAAAATTTCAGGGGATATGATTAGATAAGAAATTTTTAAATTAGAAAACAGTCATGTCAAATTTTGACTCGACTCGTAAATTCGACCCATTTTTTAGGTTCAAAACATGAAAATTTTGACCCGTGATCCATTTGTGTAACAACCCTGATTTTTATAAGTTTAAACTAAATTTAAATTTTGTTCTTATTTTTATTTTTACGATTTAACTCATAATTCTTAAAATTATTATAAAACGAATTTATCGTTTAATCGTTTCAAACTCCTAAAATTCTATTTGTCTCGGAAACCCTTATATTTAAACATTCTTATTTTTGTTTCGATTTATTTATACATTTAATGTAACTCTTATCGAAAGTCTATTTCGGTGATTCAAATTCTAAATTCTTTTTATTTATTTATATGTAAGCTCGAATTTCTATTTTCGGCTCGAAGCTCATTTATTTAAGTTTCGTCAAAACATCTATTATTATTATTATTTTCTCGAGAAATCAATTTAATTCACTTAATTGAAGATTTATTATTGATCGGAAAATACTATTTCATCGTCTAATTATTTATTTTTTATAAACTTTATTTTCGTCTCGGATAATTATTTATATCTCGAGAAACGTTTATTTTACTCATTTTATTAGTCGGCCTAATTATTTTTATTAATTCGTTTTTAATTCGATTTTGTGGGTCATTCAACTTTTTGCCTCGGAAACCGTCTCCTACTTGTACCTATTCGATTAATCGATTTTTCCTAACCCACATTTGATTTAGCATTTGGACCCGCTTTATCCATCCCCCTTTTCCTATTTTGTTGTTCCACCCCATCTTTCATTTTCCCATTCACATTCAACCCCCTTTTTGCTACATACACTCCCTTTCTATTCATTTTCCACCGTTTCAATGCATACACCTCCTCTTTCATTTTCTTTCTTCTTCAACCAACATCGTCCACCATCTTTATTTCTTCTCCTTCACGCCTGAATCATCATCATCGTTTTTCCTCGGCTATGCTGTTACTGATGTCGCTTCTCGTCGTTGTTGCGCGCCTGCTCTCTGTCCATTTTGCTATTGTTTTTGGTCGCTGCAGTTTGTTACTATGGTACGTACGATCCTCTGTTCAGCGTTATTGTCGCTGTTGTTCTGTTTGTATTCTTCTTTTTTTTTCTCCTTCTCTTCTCCTTCTAATTTCGGTTGCTGTTCTGATTGCTACTGCTGCGGTTGTTGTCTGTTGCTGCTGTCGTCCGATCTGTCCTTTGATAATGCTATTACTCTTCTTCTGCTCGTTCTTGTTCTGCGTTTTGGTTGCTCTCCTTCTCCTCCAGCCTTCATCGATTGCTGCTGTTGCTACGCTTCTGCCGCTGCTGCTGTTACGCTGCTGCCGTTGCTCTGCTGCTGCTTTTAACATGAGGTTCCCCTTCTTTTCTTCTTCCTCTTCTCCTGTGTTTTTGTCTCGGCTGCTGTTTCCGTCCCTCCGTTTGTCTTCGTCCTTCTTTTTTTCTTTTTCTTCTTCGCCTGATTTGCTGCTGCTGTACGTACTATTGTTGGTCACTCTACCGAGTTTTGTTTGTTGTTTCGTTCTACTGCTGTTGCTTCTCGCCACTGTCGTCCGGTTGTCAACAGTCGTTACTGCTTCTGCACCTGCTGTTTTTCTTCTTTTTCTTCTTCGCATCTTTTCTTTCAGTGTTGTTTCGTGTTTGCTGTTGTTGTCTGCTGTTCCGATTTCCCTCCTTCTTCCCTGTCTCGTTTCGTAGTCCTTCCTCGCTCCTTTTTTTTCCCTTGTCACGTTCCGGGTCATCTCTAGTCATTTCCGACCTTCTTTAATCCTGATTCCTTTGTTTCAGTTTCTGTGTGTCTCGGATTCCGTGGAGCCTCGAAGTGGTTTGAAGACGAATATCAGAAGGATCGAAGATTAGGGAAATAGATGGAACGAGAAGTGCTTTGATGATTTTTGTGCCAAAGGTAACTTTAGGACGTTACTCGATTTTATATCGTATGTTTGAGTAGTAGTATGTAGTAAATATTTTAACTTTGGTTTTCTAATTTTAGCTATTTATTATTGCTAATAATATTAATTTTGAATCGTGTGCCTTAAATATTTTACGAGTTTTCGATATTGTTTCTATAAATCATTAGTACTTTAATTATTTACGATCGTTATAATATTCTGTTGGTTATTGTGACACTAGTAACTAATTAAATAATAACGATTTCATATTTTTCCAATTCCGTTAATTTATAATTTTAATTCAAAATCGTATTTTTATCTTATAATCGAGGTTTGTATACTTGTTTAATAAATTAATTTTTGTTTTACGAATTATACTAATAAATGAGAAAATAGTTGATTTTGTTTTAAATATATTTTTAGTCGATACTATTTTCACTAATAGTTTCTTATTTGTTTACAATTGACTATTTTTCTTAAAATCCGTATTATTTATTAATAAAAGCTATTTGTTAAAAATAATTTGAAATCTTTGTAAATTCATTTCATTTATAAAACTCGTTGACTCAATTAATTTTGATATCGTTTTCGTAAAACATCTCTTTTCTAAAATTTATAGTTTTAACTCGATTTCCTAATTATTTATAAAATACTATATATTGACATATTATATTTTAATTATATTTTGAGTAACGAATTTTGAAATATATAAAATTTACGATAACGACGATAATAATAAAATGTTAATTTCGTCGGAAATGCTATTTTTTATATATTTCACTATTTTAATAATTTACGTATTTCTATAAGAATATTTCTATTTTAAGTAATTTCTAAAAGTGGTAAGTTTCTATTTATGGAAAGTTTCCCTTTTGATATAAAATGTTTATTCCTTTTATCCTCATAATGATTATATTTATTTTGAATATCAATAATAGCTTTGTTTTGGAGTTATGAAATAAGGACAAGTGTAGGGTAGAGTAATATATTCTGGGATTTACGTTTTTCTCATCAACTATAAGGCTGGTGTGTCTTTATGAGGCACACTGGTTGTTGAACCGAGCATATATGGTGTTCGGGAGTGTGTGTAAATTTTGACTTGTGCCTCGCATTGTAAGACACCGTCCGGTTGAACTGAGTATTTATGGTGCTCGGGTGGGGTGTGCATATTATCTTAAACTAGGGCCACGCATTTATAAGTCGCCGTTCTATTATGGTTGAGTAGCCTAGTGAAAGTCTAGCATTCATCACTAATTCTATTCATAAAGTCATTTTGAATATTTTTATTATTGTCGATACATTTTTGATTTGCAGGTTGGCAAATATTACAAGTTTTCTTCTCAAAACTTGTTCTGATTTTATTGTTCCAATATTTTAAATTTTCTCCGAAAGCTTATTTTTACTATATCATTTAATGTTTTCCATTTAAATTATTTTGATATAGTAATACTATTATTTTTCCTTATGGTATAATATGGCTGGGAGAACGTCCGAGTTACTCCCCACTGACGTGGCTGTTATGTTTATAACATGACAGGTATTTGCTACTGAGTTTTAAGTGTGAGCCAGCGAGTAGCGTGGATCCTACTCTTTCTTCATTCTTGTAATTTATGGATTTGTATAAACCCGTTTGGAGATTTTACTTTTAGTCCTTTTGTAAAAAGAGGCCTTTTGTATTAACTTACCATTTCTTTTAATAAGATATAGTTTGTCAGTGTGTTTTGGTCCCAACTCTACAGTGTTTTCGCCACTGTATTGCGTTAGAATTTCTAGGAGATTACAATTTGACTCAAACCCAAAATGATCCATTAATTTTGGATAAAAATCCGGGTTGACCCGTTGATTCGATGACGTGTCATAAAAAAATAGTTAAAATAATAGCAATTGTATATGATTTTTATACTCCGGATGATAAAATATTTATAAAATAATACTCCGTGAAATTTATTTTTTACAATTTTTTGATTGCAAATACGGTAAGTATTAAATTTAATAACAATAGTTATATTGAAATGATTAATTTCAAACAAATAGTAATTTTAATTTTCAATTGGTAAAAATTAGGCGCCGAAAATTATACTATCAACCTAATATTTAGAAATTATATCTGTCAAGTAATAATTTTAATCTATTATTTGATTATTATCATTATTCTGTATTTGTTTGTTTATTTTGTAACCTAATAGTTTTTTAGGGAATATAATAATTGCTAAAAATGAGGGAATATAACTTTTTCCCTAAAATTATCTTGGTGAATTATTGGGTCCATTTTTTAAATAAAAACTTTGACAACATCGATATGTCGTACAGATTCGTTGAACTTGATCTTAAATGCATGAATGAAATTGTTAGGTTAAGACTTAAGATGCTCATTATGCATCGTAATGGAATATCATTTTTCATTTGTGTGGACATGACATAGATCCACCCCGACGCGGCCACACGCGGGTTTGGGGAGACGAATGAATCTCCATATGAGAATGGGTCGAATTGAAATTTAAATCTATGTGGAGTCGCCACCGAACTTTGTGAAAGTTCGGTCCCGTTCGAACCCACTCTTTGTCGTAGTGGGCCGTGTACGAAATACGGCCCATTTCCGATGTCAGAGTTTATTGGGCTCATCCCTTTGCATTTGATACCGATACCGACATTATCGGATATCGTGTATTGAATGACTCTCGTGCGCCAACGGTTTCGGGCATCCGGAAGCCGAGGTTCTGAGTAAGGGGTGAGGGTACGTGTTGGGAAGCCCACGAAGAACACCCAACCCCGCCCGCACATTGGCGGCCTCTACTAAGATATCGAATGATTTTCCAATACGCGCGTTAGTTGAACGGGAAAATGCTTATGCAAACATTGTTTTCCCTAAACATGTGAGAAATAGAAAGGGTTTCTATATCGATTTAATGCTACTAAACTCTGACGTAGAAGTTGGATTTTAGTATGCGGGTTCATTTTAGTACATTAAAACAAACGATAAATCGGCAAGGAAAGTAGCAAACGGTTGGTAACGATGTTACGATAATAACGATTCGCGAATTATTGAATGAGATGAGATGATGTAAACATGATGACGTATGGTTTTGAAAAGTGAGGTTTTCACGTGATGGATTAACACATGTTGACATAAGTCATAAAAGGACACTACCGAGACTAAAAAAAGGATGCAAGACTCACGGTATTGTCGTGATAAAGGGCCACTCGACCGAGTCATTAAGGGACTCGACCGAGTGGATCCTTAAAAAGGGGTTCTGTTTCTGATTTTGGACCCTACTCGGTCGAGTTACTGACGAACTCGACTGATTACGTTACCACTCGATCGAGTCATTGCGAGACTCGACCGAGTGGAGGTCATTCAGACCCTTCTGTCTCGGTTTTGGGGTGCCACTCGACCGAGTGGGCTAGGCACTCGGTCGAGTGCCCCCTGTACGAATTATAATTCGCTTTGCAATTTATTATTGACTTTCGAAATTACTTTTGATTTTTGATAATTCGATAATTCTGCCGAATCTGACATAAATATTGTACAATTTATGCTCGACTCGGATTTTATAAATCATTGATTTTGTTGAATTGGATATATATATATTATGGGTTTTATGCTCGATTCTAAATTTGAATACTCGTTGTATCCCATATTCGATTATTGAATCGATATAGGATACTAGAGTGAAAATAAGAGAAAATTGTTTTAAGTCGTCTTAAATTAACTATCGCGATATGAGTGGATTTCCTCCGCGTTTAATAATGTCAGAATTCTAGCGAATTGTATGACAATTATTTTAGCATCAATAGAAATCGCGTTAATTAATTTATGTGACTAGATCGTTAGATTCGACGTCTAATAATGAAATTAGCATCGAATCTAAGAGTTTGACGCTATGCTAGAATTGAAAGACTTGATTCTCTCCGCATCCCGACATCACAATTAATTCTTGTGAATTGCTTGCTGTCGGATCCGCATCAACGAGTTTCGACCCTTATTGAATAAAACTTGTTTTGAAAATTGATTTTAGAATTGATGGAAATACGCGATAACGATGATGAAATAAGAAAATTATGGTTGATGTTAATTCGTCTCAACAATCAAGCAATCGGGGTGATGGGACAAGCAACCGACAACGCTGTGTGTAGTACACTTGTATATTCGGGTTTCCTTATCCCACCATCATTCATACTCGACACGAATTGACGAATACTTTAATATTTTATACTAGTTATATTGTCGATATTAGGACGCGATAATAACAATAAAAAACGAGACGACTACTACGCGAGAAAAAGGGAGAAAAGAGAAGAGCGGGAATTGGCACCCTCAACCTACATGTTTCTTATGCTCGGACGGGACTCGTAGTGACGGCTTGCACGGGAGTTTCGAGTATGTAGGCTAAGTTGTGGTGGTTTAGGGTTTCGATTCCTAAAGCTAGGTTTAGGGTTTGAATTAGGGTTTGAGTTTAATCTTGACGAAGGTTGTAAAAGTTGAATTAGGGTTGAATTTGATGTGTTGATTAGGGTTGTCCCAAAAAAAGTGTTGAATGTGTGTTGCATAGGGTGTTTATATAGGCAAGGCCAAACACCCCGGCTAGGGTTACTCGACCGAGTAACCAGCTGACTCGGTCGAGTGGCCCGGTGTGCCTACAGTCGGGCCTGAAACAGGCCCACTCGATCGAGTGGATGGGGCACTTGATCGAGTGGCCTAACTGGGTCGCGCGGGTCTCTCGTTTGGACCCTGAGTTGGATGTCTTGTGGGTTTTGTGTTTGAATTGGACTTTTGATGTTTGAATGGTTGTTTTGTGTGCCTCGGAACGACTTTGACCGGGGTTGACCCTATCGCTAAAAGTCGGTTTTATTTCCGGTGTCGGTTTTGGCCCAAATTAGTCTTGCTTGACTGGAAACGACCCACTGGGCCTGAATTTGAGGTCAGTTTTGTGAGATTTTTACTCCGTAATTGCTTAAGCCAACAACTAACGGTTTTGAGCCCACATCCGAGCGCGTAGAAACACGTTAGCGTCCGATCATCATCGGGTGTTTTTTGGAAACTGCCATAGACACCTGGCAGTCAAAATGCGGGTGTCTACAGTGCCCCCACTCTGACTGAGGCTTGGACAAGGCGAAAGTCAGATTAGCTACCAAGTCAATTAAGACCTGGTAGACTTCCGATCGGGTCGTTTATAGTCCATTAGACTCGCATGAAGGGCTCGCCAGCCATAAGATAGAAGTCATACCTGAGCTGCTGATGATAACTCCGTGGGGAATCGGACTTGTCGCATAAGTCCTGGATGCGCCTGTGTGTAGGCCCATCCCGTGTTGATTCGAGAGAAAATGCCGACTTGGGCTTTCTGCTGGGGAGATACAGTGGGTTGCATGTCCCTGCTTGAGTCGTATCTGTATAAGTCACATAAAATTTGCATGCAACACGTAGGTAGTAAAATGACTCGCGGTGGGAAAAATGATTTTTGAATTTTTTGAAATTTTTGAAATTGAAATCCTGAAAGCACCCACGGGCTAGGTTTTCAAAATGGAAAAGGGGTAGAAAAGAAATTTGCAGTTTAAATAGACCGAAATTTGACATTGTCGAAAAAGATTTTCTCAAATGGCTAAGTTTTTCAAATTTCAATGTGGAATTTGAAGAGAGAGGCCTACCGACAGACTCGACTCTGGACGTGACCGGACGAGTTGACTGACACGACTGGACTCTCAAGGGGTTGAACCGTGACTCGGTAGGGGGATGGGCCACCTAAGATGACGAGGCTCTAAAGTTGCGCTATTCCGTAGCCCAGGCGAGTGGCAACACGGTCGAACATCGAAATGGGATAGATATGCTATAGGGGACTTGCAGCAGTCTGTAATGAGACTGTTGTAGTCTGGTGCCCTTCTGGATTTCTGATTTTAGGGTACATTCCAAAATGGGTATTTCTTCGAGTCCTGACAGATTCTCGTCTTTGACTGAGCCGAGTATCAGGACACACTATAGAAAGGAGGCTAGATTTTGAAAGTATTTGGATTATGTGAGTGGAAGGAGAACTTCTGTCTAATAGAAGCCCCCAGGACGACAAAGCTAGCTACTGAGAACATGACAGTGTCGTGACCGGAATGATAGTGCTTCTTGAATGTGGTGATAATGTGAGTGGTTGTGCCCCTGTTGAAAGGCTGCCTACGTATTCACGTGTAGTGAAATCAAACCATGCCGTAGTTCAGTGGATTGGAAGATATATTATGGTGCCTAGTCTAACAGGACTTTGTGTGTAACTAGCCATGTTGATGGTGTAGGCTAGGTGCGTTCCCAATGATGTCTTGATCAAAGGGCTAGAATGGTTAGGAATTTGATCCTGTGACTGTGAGCGTTCTCCGGGGTAGCCCCCAGAGGTGGTGTGAACTATTTGGGCATGTTCTATGCCGACCGCAAGTTGAGTTCCCGTGTTTGGGGTTGGTAACTGGATTGGATGTTTTTGGAAATGTGGTGCTAGGTCGTAAGTGGCCTTGATGATTCGAAATCTGGAGCTCGATTTTGTGGAGCTAAGGCTTCGAGGGTAAGGTATTGTAATGTGGTAGGAAAAGGGGAAGTCGAGTAATGATGACTCGGACTTCGATTGGGATAGGTTTTGATAATGCGGGATCTGGTTTCCATGTTTGTCCCTAATGGTTAGGGGTATCCTATGGAGCTTGAATCCTCAAAATTCCGGGCTGTCTCTAGCCTAGGTCTCGAAGAGGTCTTGAGGGTTGTAATGTGGGAAGGCTGAGTGTGGTGTTAGCTGACCAGCTTGATTGTCACTCCCCTATTGGATGGTATGAGTATTGATAATTTTGAATTTGACCGTTTTTACTACGGTCATGGGTTCTTGAATATTTTTTGGTTGACCTCTTAGCCCCGGTCATGGGTTTTTTGAATGTTGGTTGACCTCTTAGCCCCGGTCATGGGTTTTTTGAATTTTTGTTGGTTGACCTCTTAGCTCCGGTCATGTGTTTTTTTTTAATGTTGGTTGACCTCTTAGCCCCGGTCATGGGTTTCTTGAATGTTTTTTTTGGTTGACCTCTTAGCCCCGGTCATGGGATCTTGAATTTTGGTTGACCTCTCAGCCCCGGTCATGGGTTTGTTTGAATGTTGGTTGACCTCTTAGCCCCGGTCTTGAGTTTCTTGAATGTTTTTTTTTGGTTGACCTCTTAGCCCCGGTAATGGGATCTTGAATTTTGGTTGACCTCTCAGCCCCGGTCATGGGTTTGTTTGAATGTTGGTTGACCTCTCAGCTCCGGTCATGGGTTTTTTGAATGTTGGTTGACCTCTCAGCCCTGATCATGGGTTTTTTGAATTTTTGTTGGTCAGACTAACACCTAAGGTAGGGGTTGGTTGATCTTATTGGATGGGTGTTTATTGTGGGAAATGGGCTTGCCTCCCGTCTTGAACCCAAACTAGGAGACTACCCAGATTCGTCATAGGAATTCGATACCGCTCCTACTAAGTGTAGTTTTGTGGCTTTCTATACCAGACATGGAATAGGTAAAAGGAAAACACGGGCTCGGTTTCCTGCAGTCATTATAGATGTGCCTATAATAGTCACGTGCGTGTGCTCACAGTGTATGACGGTGTTCATCATGTTCTCGGAAACACATAAGGAAAGTAGATATGAGAAATAGAATATTGAAAGCTTGATTTTATTGAATTTTGAAAAGGGGACAGAAGACAATTGACCCTGACTCTGACTTTGACTTTGACTTTGACTTTGACTTTGGAGGGAATAGCACATCCTAGACTCGGACTCAGACTCGGACTTAGATCAGAGCCGGACTCTCGGATGATGTTGTCATTAGTCGTCGGCTTCTACGGACTCGAGTTGATGTCCAATATAGCCTTCATTAGAAGCTTCACCAAGACCTTCATTATGTCGAAGATCGTCTTCAATCCTAATGCCCATTTCGGTAAGCACGGCAAAGTTTGAAATGCCGGCATACCTAAGATGGACGCGGTAAGAAGGTAGGAGGTTGTTGATGAATGCCTCCACTAGTGTCTTCTCGTTGGGCTTGTCTACCAACTTCACACTTTCGGCCCTCCATCTTTGAAGATATTTAGTGAACCCTTCTTTGGGCTCTTGGGCCATCACTTCCAGAGTACGCATTGTAGTCTGGATCTTGGTATTATCAGCGTAATTCCGAGCAAATTTGGTCGCCACATCATCCCAAGTTTTATATTTCTTGGAATCGAGCCTGTAGTACCAGGCCTTGGGATGCTTTTCATGGGAGGAAGGGAATAGGTGTGTAAACATGGTGGACTTCACCCCTTTTACCGCCATAAAATCTTTGAAAGCCCGGATGTGGTGGACCGGGTCTTCGGTACCATCAAACATTGGAATTCCCGTAAGGTTGAGGTTAGCAGGTAGCTCGTCATTCAAAGGCGAATAGGGACGAGGAATTTCAGTGTGGATCCAGTTGTTCGTTGATAGGTGAACTTGTTCTTAGAGCCTGCGGACATCGTTGACTAGTTCAGCCATGGGCCTAGTGGGTTCGGATCCAGTATTGGGAGTCCCTTTCTCTATGGCACTCAGGCGGGTGGCAAGAGTGGTTTGGTCGGTCCTGATGGTAGTCAATTGAGTTTCCATCTTGGCCAGCGCGGCCATCAGTTCGTCCAAAGTTCCTTGCATCTTTTGATGTCTGGTTTGCGGTGGCCTGTCTGTAAGAATACCGCGTAATCAGTAAAGTTGCTTCGGAACTCAAATTCACCAAGGCATAGGAAATAGCGCGGGAAGAGAGACGACTCCGGTTTGACTCGGTTTAGACTCTCCTAAGAGAAATGTGTAGGGTGCGATTCTCGGAGTGACCGTGATTAATCGCTCCGTCGGCGAATAGCCCCCAAGTGAGACTAAAGACTTAGATGGTGTGGCATCTTAAGTGACTCGAAAGTGGGGCATGTGAGACACGTTTAAGACATGACCCTTAGGGCAACCGTGATTGATCGCCCTGCTAAAGGGTAGCCCCCGAGTGGGATTGAAGATTTTGTTAATACTCGAGTGTTGGACGAGTGACCCTTAGACGTAAGGACCACGATCCTTTTGTTATAGGGCTACGCCGTGTAAAAGGTTGACTCGGAAAAAACACCTATACGGATGACTTGTGAAAGGTGGGCCTTCCTTAGGATTCAGCTCTGTGGGCCGAGTCCTGTTTGAAGGAAGGTCCACGTGAGATATTTCTCAGACTTTGGATTTGAATGTGTAAATGGGCCTTTCTTTGTAGGAGTATGTCCTACGTAGGTGGGCCCTGCCTTAGTCTAAGAAGTCGGACTGGGATAGGGAACAAACTCGTGATGTAGGATCGACAGAGTTTCGACGCTAAAGACTTCGACGACTTATGACATAACCCGACACTGCTAAATACGGGAAGTCCTAAGAAGAGGAAGGTTTTGAAAATGGATTGTTTTTTGAAAAAATCCGAGCAAGCTCGGGAAAGGGCCCGATTTTTTGAGAAAATCGGAAAGTGTATCGGGCCACAAGTTTTGAAAGTTCAAAAATATTTTCGTGTTTTGAAATGGGCAGCATACCGGCTAAAAATAGGCTATTTTGAGTAAAATCATAAGTCCTAAATTCGGCATGCGACCCGGGTTTTGAAAATTGAATATCTTGAAAAAGATGTATTTTTTGAAAAGTTGACGGTTTTTTAAAATGACACAGAAACCAAGTAGCATGTAGTCAGGCAAGCATTATAACGACGCCATGTATGCTTTACACTAAGTCTCGGTCGGTTTAGAGGGTCTATCCCAGTGTACATAGTCTAGACGTTGATCGGGACGGACTCTCTAAGTCGAGTTGAGCTTAGAACATGCCGCGAAACCTACTCGAATCGACTATGGACACCTTTTGACATATCCATATTGGAGTACATTAACGGTATAGTGGCACGTCGGTCACCAGTACCGGACCGGGAAAATATGGGGTTATGCATGAACCGTAAAACTAAAACGCGTATTTTACTAGTCAAACGATTTCTATTCGAGTCTTACCCTGAGGATGCCGATGGTAAGTCATGCATCAGTTAATCCCCAGCGGAGTCACCAAATTGTGAACATGACATAGGTCCACCCCGACGCGGCCACGCGCGGGTTTGGGGAGGCGAATGAATCTCCATATGAGAATGGGTCGAATTGAAATTTAAATCTATGTGGAGTCGCCACCGAACTTTGTGGGAGTTTGGTCCCGTTCGAACCCACTCTATGTCGTAGTGGGCCGTGTACGAAATACGGTCCATTTCCGATGTCAGAGTTTATTGGGCTCGTCCCTTTGCATTTGATACCGATAGCGACATTATCGGATATCGTGTATTGAATGACTCTCGTGCGCCAACGGTTTCGGGCATCCGGAAACCGAGGTTCTGAGTAAGGGGTGAGGGTACGTGTTGGGAAGCCCACGAAGGACACCCAACCCCGCCCGCACATTGGCGGCCTCTACTAAGATATCGACTGATTTTCCAATACGCGCGTTAGTTGAACAGGAAAATGCTTATGCAAACATTGTTTTCCCTAAACATGTGAGAAATAGAAAGGGTTTCTATGTCGATTTAATGCAACTAAACTCTAACGTCGAAGTTGGATTTTTGCATGCGGGTTCATTTTAGTACATTAAAACAAACGATAAATCGGCAAGGAAAGTAGCAAACGGTTAGTAACGATGTTACGATAATAATGATTCGCGAATTATTGAATGAGATGAGATGATGTAAACATGATGACGACGTATGGTTTTGAAAAGTGAGGTTTTCACGTGATGGATTAACACGTGTTGACATAAGTCATAAAAGGACACTACCAAGACTAAAAAAAGGATGCAAGACTCACGGTATTGTCGTGATAAAGGGCCACTCGACCGAGTCATTAAGGGACTCGACCGAGTGGATCCTTAAAAACGGGTTCTATTTCTGATTTTGGACCTTACTCGGTCGAGTTACTGACGAACTCGACCGAGTACGTTGCCACTCGATCAAGTCATTGCGAGACTCGACCGAGTGGAGGTCATTCAGACCCTTCTGTCTCAGTTTTGGGGTGCCACTCGACCGAGTGGGCTAGGCACTCGGTCGAGTGCCCCCTGTACGAATTATAATTCGCTTTGCAATTTATTATTGACTTTCGAAATTGCTTTTGATTTTTGATAATTCGATGATTCTGCCGAATCGGACATAAATATTGTACAATTTGTGCTCGACTCGGATTTTATAAATCATTGATTTTGTTGAATCGGATATAAATATTATGGGATTTATGCTCGATTCTAAATTTGAATACTCGTTGTATCCCATATTCGATTATTGAATCGATATGGGATACTAGAGTGAAAATAAGAGAAAATTGTTTTAAGTCGTCTTAAATTAACTATCGCGATATGAGTGGATTTCCTCCGCGTTTAATGATGTCTGAATTCTAGCGAATTGTATGACAATTATTTTAGCATCAATAGAAATCGCGTTAATTAAGTTATGTGACTAGATCGTTAGATTCGACGTCTAATTATGAAATTAGCATCGAATCTAAGAGTTTGACGCTATGCTAGAATTGAAAGACTTTATTCCCTCCGCATTCCGACATCACAATTAATTCTTGCGAATTGCTTGATGTCGGATCCGCATCAACGGGTTTCGACCCTTATTGAATAAAACTTGTTTTGAAAATTGATTTTAGAATTGATGGAAATACGCGATAACGATGATGAAATAAGAAAATTATGGTTGATGTTAATTCGTCTCAACAATCAAGCAATCAGGGTGATGGGATAAGCGACCGACAACGCTGTGTGCAGTACACTTGTATATTCGGGTTTCCTTATCCCACCATCATTCATACTCGACACAAATTGACGAATACTTTAATATTTTATACTAGTTATATTGTCGATATTAGGACACGATAATAACAATAAAAAAACGAGACGACTACTACGCAAAAAAAAGGGAGAAAAGAGAAGAGCGGGAATTGGCACCCTCAACCTACATGTTTCTTATGCTCGGACGGGACTCGTAGTGACGGCTTGCACGGGAGTTTCGAGTATGTAGGCTAAGTTGTGGTGGTTTAGGGTTTCGATTCCTAAAGCTAGGTTTAGGGTTTGAGTTTGATCTTGATGATGGTTGTAAAAGTTGAATTAGGGTTGAATTTGATGTGTTGATTAGGGTTGTCCCAAAAAAAGTGTTGAATGTGTGTTGCATGGGGTGTTTATATAGGCAAGGCCAAACACCCCGGCTAGGGTTACTCGACCGAGTAACCAGCTGACTCGGTCGAGTGGCCCGGTGTGCCTGCAGTCGGGCCTGAAACAAGCCCACTCGATCGAGTGGATGGGGCACTCGATCGAGTGGCCCAACTGGGTCGCGCGGGTCTCTCGTTTGGACCCTGAGTTGGATGTCTTGTGGGTTTTGCGTTTGAATTGGACTTTTGATGTTTGAATGGTTGTTTTGTGTGCCTTGGAACGACTTTGACCGGGGTTGACCCAATCGCTAAAAGTCGGTTTTATTTCCGGTGTCGGTTTTGGCCCAAATTAGTCTTGTTTGACTGTAAACGACCCACTGGGCCTGAATTTGAGGTCAGTTTTGTGAGATTTTTACTCCGTAAGTGCTTAAGCCAACAACTAACGGTTTTGAGCCCACATCCGAGCGCGTAGAAACACGTTAGCGTCCGATCATCATCGGGTGTTTTTTGGAAACTGCCATAGACACCTGGCAGTCAAAATGCGGGTGTCTACAATTTGAAAATTATTTTTTTCTAAATGTCGTAGTCTAAGTAATTAGGGTACTAATTTGCTATATATTCATATGAATTGGTTTTACATTTCCCAATATTTGTTTACTAAGAAATTGGATTGGTTCTCCCAAAAGCCCAATTCTCTAAATGAATAGGTGATTTTAAGCCCAATTAGTGAAATGAATAGGTGATTTTGGCGGGAAAGTTGAAAAGACGGTTTTGCCCCTTGGTTTTTGTTTTAGTGAATAGGGGATTAATGATGGATAATTAGTGTAATATAAGAAACGTGGTGAGGGTAAGATGGTAATGTTGGGTGAAAAAAATTTCGTTAAATGGAAAGAGGGGAAACAATTAAACTCAGCTAAAAAAAGAATACGTGTCAATTATAGGAATTCAGAGGGAATACGTGCCAATGATAGGAATTCAGAGGGAGTATTTTCTTATCTTATTTTACATAAAACTATTTTTTTATATTTCGAAAAATAATTTTGTCATCTTATTTTACATTAATATATAATTTTCTGAAATGTTATTTTTTACCATCCGACATAAAACAAATTTTGTACATGTTGGTTATGTTATTTGTAATGCAATTATTTTCAATGCACTTGAAAAATAATAGCTATGCGGCAATTATATGACTATTTCCTTTTTTGTTTTATCTTATTTTAAAATGCAAATTAACCTCATTGTAATTTGTGGAGTCTTGGAATTTCAATTTTTTTGCAAGAAGATAGCTCTTTATTCTTCCAAAAAATTGGAATAAGGACGAGACTTACAAAAGATCACCACAATTGCCTAAGCATTTACACAATTAATCAAATCCTCATTGTCATTAGGATTCTTATACAAAAGACGTATAGTAACTAGAAGCTTAATAGAAAATGTCAGACTATGTACAGTTCGAGAGCTTTCACTAAAAATGCGCTTGTTTCAATTTTGTAAAACCTTAGTTTATATATTCGGTTCTTTATTTTTTTCACAACGCCTCTCTAGAATTGAGGTGGGGGATGGAAATAAGAGCGATAAGGGTATCAACAATAGGACGTTTGTTTAGCAAGTTTGTAAAGATAGACGTACGCGCGTTGTTGTGTGTTGTTGTTTGTTGTCGTTCGTTCGTAGGAGTTTCAAAAAACGAACATGTTTGTTTTCACCAAGCAAGTGGGACCTCCCCTACAAAATCTTGTGAACACTCTATTTCTCCACCCATTGCACCATGCACCGTACATTATGTATTTTTTTTGGTGAAAATGTAAGAATTGTATAAATAATAATATCACCAAATACATGAGATTTATAGTACTCTATATTGATGCGCGGGTGTCGCGACCCGCACGATCAAACAATATTTATAACACCGACTAACTAGTAGTGGTAGGTCGGGATCGATCCAAGGGACGGTCTTCGTAAAGTCGGTCAAGTCTAAGTCGATAAGCATTTGGGATCTAAGGGGGGTTTGATTAAAATTAGAACTGGACTATGGTGATCGGTCTAATAATAGCTAACACGAAAGTCAATATAGGAGAAGTGTCAGGGGGAGTCGGGGAATCAGAAATGTGATGCATAAAACAAAGAATCAAACGAAAGACACACGATCGATAAGGGATGTGTCACCTTTCGGACTCTACACCCGACCTCACTAAGACTCGCTTTCATGACGAAGAAGCTAGGTCACTAAGTCGGAATTACCCAAGCCCCGAGTTTCCCCATATTGACGAGGGCGAATACGAGTCAACTAAATTGATCAAGTAAAGTCGACAAGCATACAACAATTTCAAAATAAACAAATCAACCCAAGTGCATTCAATCACAAGAATCCTTAATCCATGTTACCCAAATTCATCCTCCCCTACCCCCCTAACAATTATCTACCCACTAATGATGGTAAAACTAATAAGAACAACTAACAAAGAAATTAAGCAAAAAAAGTTCATACTAACAAAAAGCAAGAGGGGAAATTAATCTAACACAACTGAAAGAAAAATAAAACCAAAAACAAACTCTACTAGAAAAAATAATAACAAAGCAAGAAAAACAATAAACTAGAGAAGAAACTAGTTAGAGAGGAGAGAGAGAGGAGAAGAAAGTACCAACAATGTAGGAAAAACTCAATGAAGAAGATGAAGATTAATATAAAAAGGATGAAGCTTGAAGAAGAAAATACAAGAACTTGTCAGTAATCCTTGCAAAAACTCTTCAATCTCCCTAATTAGATCTAAAACTACACTAATATATCATTACTTTCTAAGAGAGTAGTGTAAAATAAGCGTACAAATGAGATCTACAATAATGAGGCATACAAGTAGTAAACTAGGTTATATATATATATATATATATATATATATATATATATATATATATATATATATATATATATATACACATATATATCTGGTACATTTGTCAAATTTGCTACAATTTACCTCTTAATTGTGGCCATTAGATCTCACATGATCAAGAGCTGAGATTAAAACTCTCTAAATCCCAAAGCATTTTTTTCTCAGATTTTTACAGTTATTTTGATGTACAAACAAGATTATTTTAATGAAGAGACGTAGTTATTTTACATTTAACTCAATTGTTTATTGAGAATAATGTTATTAGGTTATTTCAATGTAAATACGTAATGATTTCAATGTAGAAAGTCAGTTATTATATTGAATAACTTGTGTTATTGTATTGAGATGAAACTCAATAGAATAATGTTATTTGATGTTACGTAGTTATTCCAATGTAGAAACTCAGTTATTATAAATCGTGTTATTGTATTGAGATGAAATTCAAATATAATTAACTTTATAATAATGTTACATGATTTTACTTGGTTATTCTAAAGTAGAAACTCGGTTATTGTAATGAATAACTCATGTTGTTATATTTGGCCAACAGTCAAATATAATCTGTTTTAAAATAATGTTATATGATTTTACGTAGTTATTAAGCCAATGTAGAAACTCAATTATTGTAATGAATAACGCGCGTTATTGTATTGGATGAAACATCTTACATATCATTGAAGGTGCATCCAGCAAAAGAAACTTCACTGAAAGAAAACAACAAAGAGGGAGTTAATTATAGTACAAAAAAAGATTGAAGTACAATAATCACATATGTGCTATAGAATAACTATAAAAACACCATAAAATAACTCTGATTATAAAACATAGTTACTAATATAATGAAATAAATTCAAGAATAATATAGAATAACTGCAACAATAGTATTAGACGATATTAATATATTGTAGTTAATAGTTAATTACTACTACCTCCGTCCCACTAAGATTGTCACATTTCATTAAAATACTCCTCACAAATAATAGGCAAATGGGACAATCATTTAGGGACGGAGGGAGTACTATTAACTACAATATATTAATATCGTCTAATAAATAGTATAGAATAAATGAAATAACATAATAAAATAATTGGGTATTTCATAGTAATAATAATGTACCAAAACAAGAAATTCTTGCTATGAAATAATATGTAGTTATTTCAATGTTCATATTCAAGTATTTCATTGTTCATATTCAAGTATTGCAATAACAAGTTCAGTAAACCCTAAAAACTCAACGAATTAACGTGAAGACCATCAAACCCTAATATTGAAACGTAGTAAATTGTAAGTTCAAAAATTTTGAAAAAAAATGCAGACTGATAACGTAGACTAATAAATTGAAAAAAAAATTGAATAACGCAGACTAATAAACGCAATACTAAATAAAATGAAAAAAATTGAACAATACTAAGTTGAACAATACTAAATAAATTGAAAAACAAATCATACAGTAAAAAAATTATGTGAACGAACTCGTCAATTTTATGAAATCTATAGCAAACGAATTGCAATTTTGTGAAAACTTTGTGAATGAGTGTTTAATAGAACGAATTGCCCAATCAGATTGACAATTAGATTGACGAATTTGACAAAATTAGGAATCAGAACGAAATCAGAAAATCAAAAATCAGAACGAAATTATAAAATTGACGATTAGAACGAATTGACGATTAGAAAACTGACGAAATCAGGAATCAGAACGAAACTCTGCACTATGAAATCAGAATGAAAATTAAAAGGAAAATACCTAATTGATGGAGTAAAGGGTTTCTTTTGCCGAAAATCAATGCACAAATTGATGGAGTAAAGTGTTTGGAACGAATTTGCCAGAATTGTCGAGGTTTCTTTTGATGGAGTAAAGGGTTTCTTTTGTTTAACGTGATGTTGTGAATTAGGTTGGGGATTAGGTTTTCTTCCTATTGGTGGAGTAAAGAGTTTGGGGAAGGATTAACGTGATGTTCTCATTTAATCTTGGCCTTTGATTTAACTGTATTTGATGGTCAGGATCAGTAGGTAAGTTGTAGGAAAATGTAGGAAATGTAAAAGATCCTACTTCTACATACATATATATATATATATACATACATACATACATACATATATATATACATACATATATATATATATATATATACATATATACATATATATACATATATATATATATATACATACATACATACATATATATATATATATATACATATATACATATATATACATATATACATATATATATATATACATACATACATATATATATATATATATATATATATATACATACATATACATACATATATATATATATATATATATATATATATGGGATCAGGTGAGTCCACTTATCTATTTTGAGTCCGTGAGTCTCCATCTTAACCCTTGATTTAATGTTAGATTAATGGTTAAGATTTGTTTTCATAATTAAGGAAATAACTAACAAATTTTGGTAAATATATCATTTCTCTCTCTCCTCCTTAATTATCTCAATGCAAATCTTTTCTCTCTCTTATCAATCTTTTTAACTGTCTCTCTCTCACAACAAGTTTCTTCAAAATTAAGTTCTTTTCATCTTCACCAAAAAATCATCATTTTCCTACTGCCATTGTACGTATGTTACTATGTTACTGACATAATCCATAAACTATGTTACTTTATTTAACTCATATAACGTGTTACTTTAATTCATGAACTGTGTTACTTTAACTCATAAAATCTGTTATAATCTATAAACTATGTTACTTTAACTCATATAACGTGTTACTTTAATTCATGAACTGTGTTACATTAGCTCATAAAATCTGTTACGTTGTATAATATTCTCTTGCAAAAACTATTACTCTAACTCATACAAAGTGTTACTCTAATCCATGAACTGCGTTACCTTAACTCATAAAATCTATTATGTTGCATAATAATCTTTTGCAAAAACAAGACTTTCAATCAACCAAAAGAATAATGTATGTTTCTATTAAGGATACTCCAAAACAAAAATTATAAAACTCCATTATAATTCCAATGTTTCACACCTGTAACTATAAGAATTGGATATTTGAAATCAATTATAATCATAAACTGTGTTATTGTAACTTATTAAAACTGTGTTACTGTAACTCAGTAAGTATGTTACTCTAACACATAATGTGTGTAACTCATTTTACTCCAATCAAGGATATTACTCTAACGAATAATGTATGTTATTCTAACAATATATTGTCCTACTCAGAATTGTGCTTCTTCATCATCTTCTTCTTCTCCTCCTGATTCTTCTTCATTGTCAGACGATGATTTACATGACGTTTCCTTCTTCTTCTTCTTCTCATCTACATCTTTGAAGATCTGCCCTATGTATGGAGGAAATTCTCACCCACATCCCTACATCATTCATGTGCTTTTGCGTCTACTGAAAAAACAATAACAGTGCCAATAAACGTGGCAAAAAAAAAACCAATCAAAACTTGAAATATGGATTAAAGTAACAGATAACAAGAACTAAAGTAACAGATGAAGGGCATTGAAGTAACATTGAATTAAATTAATAGAGGATGCTTATACACCAGGTATAAATTCTCACCCACATTCCTACATCATTAATGTGCTTTTGCGTCTACTGAAAAAACAATAACAATGCCAATAAACGTGGCGAAAAAAAAAACAATCAAAACTTGAAATATGGATTAAAGTAACAGATAACAAGAATTAAAGTAACAGATGAAATGCATTGAAGTAACATTGAATTAAATTAACAGAGGATCCTTATACACCAGGTATAAAGTAACAGAGGTCAGACATTAAAGTAACAGATAGTGTGAATTAAAGTAACAGATAATGTTCATTAAAATAACACCAGATATAGGTTAGTGCAAAAAATTCATATAATGATAAATAATGAGAGTATGACGTAGTAACTTACTCTTTGATATTGTTTCCTATTTTGAAGTCATCACGTCCCATAATTATAGGAAGCAATATTTTTTTTAATTTTTTTTTATATGGCGTTACTCTTTGATATTGTGGACATGACATAGGTCCACCTCGACGCGGCCACGCGCGGGTTTGGGGAGGCGAATGAATCTCCATATGAGATGTATCGAATTGAAATTTAAATCGAAGTGAAGTCGCCACCGAACTTTGTGGGAGTTTGGGCCCGTTCGAACCCACTCTATATCTTAGTGGGTCATGCACAAAGTATGGCCCATTCGGACGCCAGAGTTTATTGGGCTCGTCCCTTTGCATTTGATTCCGATACCGATATTATCGGATACCGTGTATTGAATGACTCTCGTGCGCCAACGGTTTCGGGCATCCGGAAACCGAGGTTCTGAGTAAGGGGTGAGGGTACGTGTTGGGAATTTCATAAAGAACACCCAACCCCGCCCGCACATGAACGACTTCTACTAAGATATCGTTTGACGTTTTAATGCGCGCGTTAGTAATACGATGAGATGATATGCAAACAACGTTTTACCTAAACATGCGAGAATTTGAATGGGTTGCTAAGTCGATTTAATGCATCTAAATTTAACGTCAAAGTTGTATTTAGCATGCGAGATTCTTTTAGTACAATAAAAGAAATAACGAGAATAAATCGACAAAAATAGAAACAAACATGTTAGTAACGACGATAACGATAATAACGGTTTGCAAGAAATATAGAATACTATACGATAATATAACAACATGATGCATGGTTTTGAAAAGTTGTATGACACGTGATTTATTTGACACGCGTTGACCGAAGTCATAGAAAAGTATTGTCGAGATTAGAAAAGCGTTGGGGAACTCACGGTTTTGACGTGATAAGGCCACTCGATCGAGTCATCGAAGGACTCGACCGAGTGGTCCTCGGAAAAAGGTTTTGTCCCATTTTTTAGACGTCACTCGATCGAGTTATTAAAGAACTCGACCGAGTGAGGAGCCACTCGATCGAGTCATGACGAGACTCGACCGAGTGGTGGTCAAAAAACCCTTCTGACTCGGTTTTTGGGGTGCCACTCGATCGAGTGGGCTAGGCGCTCAATCGAGTGTCCCATGTACGAACCGGGGTTCGTTTCGCAATTTATCGCTAATTTCGTAATTGCTTTTTGATTTTGGAAATTGATGAATCGGGCAAAAATATTGTACAATTTATGCTCGTTTCGTACTTTGGTACTCATAATATCCGATATTCGATTATTGAATCGATATCGAATATTTAGAGCGAAACCTAAAAAAAATATGTTTGTAAATTGTTTTAAATCAATCGACACGAAATAGGTTATCTCCGCGTTTATAGTGTCGAGACTAATTCTTTCGAATTATGTGATCACTATTTTTAGCATCAATGAATTCGTATCGATTAGATTTATTTGATTAATTCATTTAGATACGACATCCAATCACTGAATTGCTATCGAATCTAAAGAATGCCTCTTTATGATTACTTGAAATAAAAAAGGACTTAATTTGATTCTCTCAGCATCCCGACATCATAATAAATCCTTGCGGATTGCGTGATGTCGGATCCGCGTCAACGGATTTCGACTCAAATAAAAAAAAGTGCCTGATTTGATAATAATTTTAGAATTGATGCATATGCGATGAATGACGATTATGACGACAATGACGCGACAAGAATAAAAAAGACAATTTTTGTTGATGTTGACTCGCTTCAACAATCAAGCGTTCGAGGTGTCGGGATAAGCGACCGGCAACATCGGGTGAAGCACCCTTGTATATTCGGATTTCCTTATCCTGTTATCACTCCCGCTCGACGCGAATTAGCGAGTATTTTAATGATTTTATACTATTAATATTATCGATATTAGAGACGCGACGATAGAATAAAAAAACGAAAAAAAAGGACGACGACGACGAGACGGACGACGCGAGAAGAAAAGAGGAAGAGAAAGGAGAAATCGAGATTGTGCACCCTCAACCTACATGTTTCTTGTCTCGGATGTGACTCGCTTGATTGTGGCTTGCACGCGAGTATCGAGGTTTACATAAGTCGAGTTATGGTGGTTTAGGGTTTCGCTAGATGCTAGGATTTTAGGTAGTAATTAGGATGCTTTAGGGTTGATTAGGGTTGTAAAGGTTGTAGGTAAAAAGTGTCCAAGTTGTGTTGTATGTGAGTGTATATATAGGCATGTCACCCACCCTCGTCTAGGGTTACTCGACCGAGTACCCTGCTGACTCGGTCGAGTGGCCCAAAGCAACGCAGTCGGGCCTGTTTGAGGGTCCACTCGATCGAGTGGGCTGACACTCGATCGAGTGGGTCAGCTGGAGCGCGGGGGTCCGGGTTTTGGACCTTAAGTTGGGTATTTTTGTGGGTCTTGTTGTAGACACCCGCATTTTGCCTGCTAGTGTCTATAGCAGTTCCCGACAAACACCCGATGATGATCGGACGCAAACGTGAGTTGGTATACTCGGATTTGGACCCAAAATCAATAATATCTGACATGGACTTTTAGCGGAGTAATAATCTCACAAAACAGACCTCAAATCCAGGCCCAGTGGGTCGTTCCGAGCAAAATAAGACTAATTTGGGCCAAAACCGACACCAAAAATAAATCCCGTCTTTTGGCGACCGGGTCAAAACCCGGTCAAAGACGAAACCGTCTCATAAATCAGTCAGGTTCAGCTGGCGCACAAATCCAAATTCAAAAAATCAATCAAAACAACAATATCAATTCTTTCCTATTTTGTCTCGATTTGCTTGACCCACTCGATCGAGTGGATTGACCCACTCGGTCGAGTGGAGCGTCAAAAACCGGATTAGGCCCATTTTCTAGGGCACTCGACCGAGTGCACTAGGGCCACTCGATCGAGTGACCCTAGGTCGTGGGGTAAACTCTATAAATACCCCACGACCCTCACTCATTTGAGAGGCTTTTTTACACAGTTTTTACCCATCTTTTACCCTACATTTTCAGCCATACTCTCTACAGTACAAGTCCTTAGCAACCCTAAGCAAATACACATAAAAACCGAGCCCTTCGTCCCTCGACCGACGAATTACCCCCCCCCCCCACACACACCATCACTTGCATACATCCTCGATACTCCGACGTCCCGTCACTATTTACGAGTCCATTTTTGAGGTCCCTACTAAGCATGTATGTTGAGGGTGTCCTAAACCCCATTTCGATCCTTATTACTTTGTATTTATTTACGTTTTTGTATTATTATCCTAACACTAACTTTAGCATTAACTCTAACATTTTAATTTTCGTATACTAACTTTTACATTTTCGTTACTAACATTATTATACCGCGTATACATAAACTAGTATCAAAGTCCGGTTCTAAATCCGTTTGACTACGATGTTTGCCTAAAGTCCGTCTAATCTCTTTACGAGCAACGACAGAGGTGGAGCCCTTTCGAGGAGCCCCGCGCCAATGTACTCAAGGGCGTGACGTGATCGCAATCGGTCGTAGTTGAACGTATTTAATTCCATTTCTATAATTAGTACGGAACCCGTTGACACGAAAACCAACATCACGTAACCCGAAAGGGTTAGTTTCGATGTCGTGACGTAGAGGGATGCATTCCGTTGCTAATTCAAATTTTCTAATATAAACGTTTTCATAAAGTCCCGACAACGGTATTATAATCGTACATATACAGGATTATAGTACCGGAGGTCAAGTTAAATTCAAATCGTGCGATATTTGTATTTAATTTGACCGACCGTCGATTTTTGAACCCAAAAACGAAACGAGTTGACACTCGTACAGGGGCTACTCGACCGAGTACGTAGGCTACTCGATCGAGTAGCGTCCATAAAACTGGGCAGACCACTTTTCGAGGACACACTCGACCGAGTCAGACCATGACTCGACCGAGTGGGTCCTGTAACCCAGAAAACCGAGAGCTTAAATGCAACATTTAAGCCTCGTCTTTTTTTACGACTCTTAGTCAACACGTGTAAAGTTGATCACGTGAACCCATTTTTCAAAACTCATACGTATCACGACACTATAACAACTTTGATCGATTTTTCGATGTGATAAGTTGGGGCAAGGCATTGAGACATGGGATCGGGCTAGCGTCACGCTTAGGTCCTATGTCTTCATCCTTCGTTTAACACACAACGCAATGTGTATTTAATCGGGGTTTGTCCGTTTATGCAATTCACGGTCTAGCTCACATACGGGTCCGTTCCTAACTTTTTTTATTTATTATTTCGTTTGTATATCATTTGCAATTTTTGTATTGGCCGGGTTGTATTTCCGCCCGTGTAACTTGTATATTATTTACTTTCGAGTTTTATTTATTTATTTGCTTATCGCTTTATAAATGAACCTCGCATGTTAAATCATTTCGACCATAATTAAGATGCATTAAATGACGTAGTTCACATACTATTCATATGCTTAGCCCGAAAACGCTGTTTGCATATCATTTAATCGTTTTACTAGCGCGCGCACACGAACAAGAACGATGTCTTAGTAGAGGCCGCCATGTGCGGGCGGGGTTGGGTGTCCTTAGTGGGCTTCCCAACACATTACCCTCACCCCTTACTCAGAACCTTTGGTTTCCGGATGTCCGAAACCCTTGGCGCACGAGAGTCATTCTATATACGAAAGCCGGTTTAAACGGTATCGATATTGCAATGCAAAGGGACGAGCCCAATAAACTATGAAATCGAAGTGGGCTTACTTTGTGTATAGCCCATGACGACATAGAGTGGGCTCGTATGGTTCCGAATAACCACAAAATTCGGTGGCGACTCCATTTTGACTTAAATTTCGAACCCGAGAACAATCTCACCACGAGATTCATTCGCCTACCCAAACCCGCGCGTGGCTGCGTCGGGGTGGACCTACGTCATGTCCACAATTTGGCGACTCCGCTGGGGATACCTGATGTACCACATGTCATCGGGGTTCCTAGGGTGAGACTCGAAGAGAAATCGTTCGTATATTAGTGTGCGCGCATTAGTTTAATGATTCATGCATAACCCAAATATTGCCCGGGCCGGTTACTTATGACCGACGTCCCACTATACCACGGTGCATTCCTACATGGGTGCACTAAAGACTTCGATGGTGGAACTCACCGGGGTTTTACGGCAGGTCCTAGTTCCAAATCGGCTAGGGAGTCCGTCCCGTTTCGTGAGAATGCTATCGTTGTTGGTATAGACCCTACTTTGACCGACCGAGACTTAGTGTAAAGCATACATAAGCGTCGTTATAATGCTTGTTTGACTACGTGCTACTTGGTTTCCGTGTCATTTTTCAAAAAACCGTCATTTCAAAAAAATGCATCTTCCTAAAAACACCCAAATTTTGAAAAACCCGAAATGCTGTCCGTTTCGGGACCCGTCTTTTCAAAATATCCAATTTTCAAAACTCGGAATGCCACCGAAATTTAGGATCAACAATTTGACTCAAAATGTCCTTTTCTCTAGTCGGCATGCTGCCCGTTTTAATTCTCGAATTTCCAACACCATTCCGATTTTCTGAATTTTCAAAATTCTAATCTTGGTTTTCGAAATTTCGTTTTCAATTTCCGAACTCTCGGAAATTCATCCACTTTATATTCAAATTTTAAACATCCAACTTTCCTAGTAAATCTTCCTTATTATAGGACCTACCGTCTAGCCGTGTGTCGGGTCTTTTCATAGTATGTCGAAGGTCAATAGCGTCGAAACTCCGCCGGTCCTATATCGCGAGTTTCCCCCCTTTCCCAAGTCCGCCTTATCTGTCAAGGCACGACCAACCCGCGTGGGGCATACCCCTACAAAGGAAAGTCCGTCCATACACTCGAGTCAAAAGTCTGGGGAAAAGTCTCACGTGGACCTTCCTTCGAACGGGATTAGGCCCACAAAGCCAAAATCCTAAGGAAGCTATACCACCCATCGAGTCATCCGTTTAGGTGTCTTTCTCGAGTCTTTGGTCTTCTTTCCTAGTGTCGCTCGGGATTTACTTTTCCTTTCTTTTCCAAGATCTGGGTTCGGTTTCTGATTACGCGGTGTTCTTACAGACAGGCCGCCGGCAACTAGACACGCTCGAAGGATGGCTACTTTGAACAGCCTACAAACCTCTCTGGACGCCATGGTCGCGAAGCAAACCGACATCGAAGCCCAACTGACTGAAATGAGGGCTGGCCAAGTGGCCATTGTTGCTCACCTAGCTACGGTGGAGCAAAGGGCTCCTAATGTCGAGGCTACTGAGCCTCTAGCTGAACTAGTCAGCGCGGTGCGCCGACTAGAGGAACAAGTCCATTTGGCTGGGAGTAACAACATCCATCGGGAGAATAGTCGAGAGTACAATCCGCTGAGTGACAAGCTGCCCGCAAACCTGAACCTCACAGGTTTGCCCATGTTTGAGGGAACTGAAGACCCGTTACTACATGTACGGGCCTTCAAGGAATTCATGGCCATCAAGGGAGTGGATTCGTCCATGTTCAAAAACCTCTTCGCTGCATCTCCCGAGAAGCACCCACGGGCCTGGTACTACAGGCTAGACCCGAAAAAATACCCTACCTGGGATGATGTGGCCACCGAGTTCGCTCGGAACTATGCTGATAACACCGAGATCCAAACCACAATGCGATCTCTGGAGGTTATGGCCCAAGAGCCAAAGGAAGGTTTTACTAAATACCTTCAACGCTGGAGGGCCGAGAGCGTGAAACTGGTTGATAAGCCCAACGAAAAGACTCTGGTGGAGGCTTTTGTCAAGAACCTCCTCCCCTCCTACCGGGTTCACTTCCGGTCTGCTGTCATACCCAATTTCACCACCCTTACTGAAATGGGTATGAGGATCGAAGACGATTTGAGACTGGAAGGCCTCACTAAGGCCGCTAGCAAAGGGTACCAAGGGGCCTCTTCCTCCACCACTAAGCCCCAAGCTGCAACTCGCAGCATTTTTGACGCGGTCAATCTACTAGATGCCCCGTCCAAAAAGAACACCCCACCTCGGGTTTTCACTGATATAGGTACCACCTATACCTATGCCTTACAAAGGCTGTCCTCCAAAGGCCTAATCCAACCGATAGGCCCAACTCCTGAAGTTCCGGTTGAGCGACGCTCCAAAAACTACAATGCTCATGCCTATTGCCAATATCACCGGGGCAATGGGCATGATACCGAAAAGTGCTGGAAGCTGAAGCACCTGATCCAGGACTTGATCGAAAGCGGTAAAATCCCGCTACCCGGAGATAAGCCAAGCAACAAGGAGAACCCTTTCAGCTCCCATGCCATCTTTGCCGGGGAGGTGATTGATTGCTCTCACCTCATCTCTCCATTTATCCCGCAAGTGAACGGGATCTGGTTTGACGACGAGGATGATGTCTACCTCGTCAAAGGGGAAACCGTTCCCATCACCCCTGAACAGATTCGCGAGGCCAAAACTCGAGTCCTAGCCAGCAACAACCTTGGTCGTCCCTATCTAGCCACAAGCACTAGGGACACCCCCATCCCGGCAACCATCACCGATCCACTCGGGATGGAAGTCGCCCCTGAAGAGCCTACCACTGAAATAGCTATTGTGAAGCAACTGAAGAAGACTCGAGTTGACCTCACTATATGGCAACTCCTAGTCAGCTCACAAGAACATCGAGAAGCACTTACAAAGGCTCTCGATCAAGTCAAGATCGACTCTTTGGCTACCCCTGCTGAAATGGTAGCCACGGTCCTACCCCACCTAAAGGGTAAGGCCAAAGAAGAAGGCCCAATGATCACCTTTTCTGAAGCCGATCTGCCGCCATTCGGGGCCTCCTACAACTTGGCCCTCTACATCACGGTGATTTGCCGAGGAAAATACCTCCCGATGACCCTAGTCGATGACGGGTCAACCGTGAATGTCCTCCCTCTGAGGACCGCCAAAGCCCTCGGCATTACCGAGGCTGACTATATCCCGACTGCTCAGACCATCCAAGCTTTTGATGGGAGTCCAAAGTCGGTAGCTGGGGCCATAAAACTGACCATCATAACAGGCCCGATAGAAAAGGAGCTTGAATTCCAAGTGATTAATGTCACAACATCCTTCAACTTGCTCCTAGGAAGGCCGTGGATCCACGCGGTCAAGGCGGTATCTTCCACCCTCCACCGCAAGATCAAGGTGCCTTTGCTCGACAATGTTATTACTTTGGAGGCAACCCCAATGACCGTGGCTAGCTGTAACGCCACGGGCCGCACGGACCTCTGGGGGTTCGACTTTGTGGGGATGATTGAGGAAGAGTACCTTTTTAGGCCTTACTTCACCACGAGCATTGACACAATGCTCCAGAACTTAGGGTACCTTCCGGGGGCTACCTCTCGACCCGACCTTCCAGCTGGGAAGATCATCGAGGTCCTTAAGGACGAAGACTCTCACTTCGGCCATGGCTATGCCGCCACTCCGGGCAACGTTGTCCGAGCAGGAATCGAAAAGGCCTGCAACATCATGAAGGGTATCCACTTGAGCCCTTATAGCCCACAGTTGTCTGACTACTTTGTCACACCCGTGTTTGGGGCTATCCAGGTTGGACTATACCAACCCAATGCTACGCACCTCGGGACCCACTCGGCCCGGGACTGCAACTACATCCCGGATGAGGTGTTCGCCCTCATCCAGTCTAATGAAGCTAATGATGCTGAGCCCGCGCTGGGGCTGCTCTTCGGAGAGGACACCATAGCCCCGACTCCAAAAGAAGACCTGGTCAACCTGATTCTCCGCAGCAACAGGTTTGACCCGACCAAGCTGATCTCAGATGTTGGCTCCGAGACGGGAAACAGGGACTGGAGGAAGACTGTCAAGTGGACTGATAGTCAAGGAAAGATCTACAAGCTGGTCACCGGAGAGGGAGACATGCCTGAGTCTGAGTCCGAGTCTGACTCGGAGTCTGAGTCAGAGTCTGAGGTCGAGTCTAAGAAAGTCGGTGCTAGAGTCATTCCTGTAACCCCTCTCCCTTCTATCATTCCTGCTGCTAGCACTTCGGGGTATGTCCCGAGTGCTTTACCAATTCCGCCACTGACCAATGATCAGATGGCTGCTCTCTTTGAGCTGTTTTCCAAATTTTCAATCAATAATAACAACCGTTCTACTTACGACTTGTCTCTTTTAAATTCTGCTTTCAAAAATGTTTTATGCTATGACATTGAGAAATCCGACGAACAGGTACCTTTACCTCCACATCTGATCGAGCAACTAGAGCAAAGGGAATCCCGGAATCCGGTAATTGAAGAGACCGAGTCCATAAACGTGGGAACAACCTTAGACCCTCAGATACTTAAGATAGGGTTATCTTTAGATCCTGAGGAGAAACAACAGTTTATAAACCTCCTCCAAGAATTCAAAGATGTCTTCGCATGGTCCTACAAGGACATGCCGGGGATAGACCGGGAAATAGCCGAGCACCGCATACCTATCAAAGACGGGTGCAAACCGGTCAAGCAGAAGCTTCGTCGAATGAGGCCCGAGTGGTCTCTCAAAGTAAAGGAAGAAGTCGACAAACAGTTCAAAGCCGGCTTCATACAAGTGTCCGAGTATCCGGACTGGGTTGCAAACATCGTGCCGGTTCCTAAAAAGGACGGTAAGGTGCGGGTGTGCGTAGATTTTCGGGATCTTAACAAAGCAAGCCCGAAAGATGATTTTCCGTTACCACACATCGATATACTGGTGGATAACACGGCCGATCATGCCCTCCTGTCATTCATGGACGGGTATGCCGGATATAATCAAATCAAGATGGCGGAAGAAGATATGAGTAAGACTACCTTCACTACACCTTGGGGTACTTACTGCTACACCGTCATGCCATTTGGTCTCATTAATGCCGGGGCCACATACCAAAGGACCGCAACCACTTTACTACACGACATGATGCATAAAGAGGTAGAGGTTTATGTGGACGACATGATCGTCAAATCCAAAGAACGGGACGGTCACATCACCGCCCTAAGGAAACTTTTCACCCGATTGCGCAAATACAACATGAGGCTAAACCCTCAAAAGTGCAGTTTCAGGGTAACGTCAGGCAAATTACTGGGTCATATCGTTAGCCAACGAGGTATCGAGGTCGACCCAGCTAAAATCAAAGCTATTACCGAGATGCAAGCTCCTAAAACCGAAAAAGAAATAAGGGGATTTCTCGGAAAAGTCCAGTATATTAGTCGATTCATTTCCAAACTAACCATGGTGTGCGAACCAATTTTCAAGAAACTGAAAATAGGGGAACGGGTACTATGGGACGACAAGTGCCAAGCTGCTTTCGACAAAATCAAGGAAATTTTGTCTGCTCCGCCAGTCTTAATGCCACCTCAACCCGGTTTGCCTCTGTCGTTATACCTAACAACGACCGAGACAGCCATGGGGGCTATGCTGGCTCAGACAGTCGACTCCGAAGAACGAGCCATTTATTACATCAGCAAGAAGTTTTTAGAGTATGAGTGCAAATATACCATGCTCGAAAAGACGTGTTTGGCTCTAGTCTGGGCCACTAAGAAGCTCCGACATTATATGCTCAGCTACGAGGTCCATGTTCTATCAAAGATGGATCCAATCAAATACCTCTTCGAAAAACCCATCCTCAATGGCCGAATTGCTAGATGGACTCTAATGTTGGCAGAGTTCGACCTAAAATTTGTGCCGCTAAAGGCAATTAAGGGGCGAATAGTAGCTGAATTCCTCGCCGATAGCCCGGTAACCAAAGAAGGACACACCGACACCTGGTCCTTCCCGGACGAAGATATTTTCCATACTGATGCTGAAACATGGGATTTATACTTCGATGGAGCATCTAATTTTCGAGGGTTCGGAGTCGGGATCCTTCTAATTTCACCAAGAGGGGAGCATACTCCCGTCTCCATCAAACTGGACTTTGACGTTACCAATAATGCAGCAGAGTACGAAGCATGCATTTATGGGCTACAAGCCGCCGCCAACCTGGGGATCACAAATCTCCGGGTACATGGCGACTCATCCTTGGTCATTAACCAAGCACTCCAAAAATGGAAGACTCAGAATGCTAATCTCGTGGCCTACCAGGCACGAGTAAGGGATCTCGAGAAACAATTCCAAAAGGTAGAGTATATATACCTGCCTCGGGAAGAAAATCAGTTTGCAGATGCACTCTCAAAATTGGCATCTTTACTGAACATTCCCGACCACGTGACCAGTATGCCAATTTGCGTCGAAAGACGGTCCGAGCCGGCATACATCCATGACATCGAAGACATCGAGATCACTGATCCCGAACCTTGGTACCAGGATGTATTAACGTACCTGACAAACAGAGAATATCCTCCCGGGACTGAGGGTCGAGCCAAAAAAGCCTTGCGAAGGCTAGCCACCCAGTTCATCCGTACCGATGATGGACAACTATACAAAAAGACAGCACAGGGGGCTCTTCTCTTTTGTGTCGCCAAATATAAAGCCGAGAAAGTAATGGCCGAAGTACATGATGGTGAAAACGGCCCACATATGAATGCTCACATGTTGGTCCGAAAAATCATGAGGCTCGGGTATTACTGGAACACCATGGAAGCCGACTGCCAGTTATATGTAAAACATTGCCATAACTGTCAAATCTTTGGCAATGTGCAACATATGCCGTCATCTCTGCTCTATACCATGACGTCGCCTTGGCCGTTCTCGACATGGGGTATCGACATAATCGGGAAGGTAAATCCCTCCCCTACTGGCGGGCACTGCTTCATTTTAGTAGCTATCGACTATTTCACCAAATGGGTCGAAGCTGAATCATATCGCATTCTTAACGCTAAACATGTCGCCAAATTTATCCAGAACAAGATAATTTGTCGGTATGGAATCCCACATGAATTTATCAGTGATCACGGGACTCATTTCCAAGCTGAGACCGCAGCCTTGCTGACTAAATACAAAATTCAAAGGCACACGTCCTCGCCCTACCGTCCCCAAACGAATGGAGCAGTAGAGGTGGCTAACAAAACGATTGTCACCATACTAAAAAAGATGGCTGATAATTACCGGGATTGGCCCGACAAAATACCTTTTGCCCTATGGGGGTACCGGACGTCAATTCGCACCGCAACCGGAGCAACGCCGTACTACCTAACTTATGGGATGGAGGCGGTCCAACCAGTTGAATTAGAGGTACCGTCCCTCAGAATTCTATTAGAAAGTCAAGTACCCGAAGCTGACTGGGTTCGAGCCCGGTACGATTCGTTGGTTCTACTAGACGAACGGCGGTCCCGCGCTCTCAAAAATATCCAAATCTACCAGAAACGGATCCAACGGGCCTTCAACAAGCGGGTAAGGCCCAGAAACATTAAAGAAGTGGATCTAGTCCTTAAGTCTGTTCGAGATTTACTACCAGTTGACCCAAGGGGAAAATTCAAACCCAACTGGGCTGGGCCATATCTGGTGAAGAAAATCCTATCAGGGGGAGCAGTGATGCTGACAGACCTGGACGGGAATGAGTTCGTCAACCCAACCAACCTCGACCAGCTGAAGCGTTACTACCCTTAGCCATTTCTCAAAGTCATTAGCAATTTTTTGTCAAAATCATCTATTTACAACAAAAAAAGGCAAGTCAATGAGCTAGAATTATTCATTCTCTTGTCACAAAATATCTTGAACCATTAGTCTTGGTGTAATTTGAGATTGCAAATTTTCCAAGCCTGAACTACGTTTGGTTTGATTCTGCTAATTGCGGATACGTAGGCAGCCCCTCAAAAGGGCACAACCAATGCAATCGAGAAAAGACAGGAACGGTTTAATAATAAACTCCTTTTATTAATTATCACAAAAAAAGAAAAAGCCCCGATAAACTCGGGAAACTTACAAAGTGCAGGAATTCAAAAAATTACCAAAAAAAAGCACACGACAAAAATAGTAATAATATTTAAATAATAAAAAACAAAGGACTCGGTATTTAAGGCATCTTGCCCTTCCCCTTGTCCTTGGCCGTCCACTGACGACGACGCGGAGGAGAGCGTTCCCGAATCACCACAGGAACCTCTTTAGCCCGGACTCGTTTCTTGCAACTCGAGTCCTCATCCACCTCGATAGGCCCGAGTCGGGCCCTCACGGGCTCTGGGAGCCGGTCACGCGGACCTAATCGGTCCCGGGCCGCCAGCCTTGGCCCAAGTCGCCGTTCCAAATAAGTCTGGGGGCTTAGCCGCCCCCGTGTGCCACTAGCACCGGCATCTTTAGCTCGAGTCTTAGTATGTGACTTAAGACCCGATTCTAATTGGACTAAGGTAGCAGGGGTCTCTCCTTCATTGAAGAACCCCCTTGATTGGGGTCGGCCGCCTGTCGAGTAGCCGCCTGCTAGGCAAGCCCTGAGACGGTCCTTGTCAAAGAGTTGAAAGATCAGCCCCTAGCAAGAAATTAAAACAAGAAGCATAAAACGCTAAGGGTGGCCGTCAGCTGCAGGGAGCATAGGCCAACCCAGCCTGTCGGGACTTGGCAGCCCCCTGCCAGAAGACTGTCTGCCCTGGGAAAATCCCTGGCCAACAGGGCCAGAACCCCCAGGGGCCCTCTCGTCATTTTGCCTAAGGTAATTAGGAATGGATGGATGAGAAGCCGCCACTTGTCACTTCTCTATCCAACCATTCCTCTCCCACTTCTCTCTCTTGTGGGAAGGTATAAATACCTCCTCATTTCCCACATGAGAGGGGTTGGATTTTCTCTCTCTAGACTCTTACTCCTAAAAAACGCCGCCTAGTTCCTCACGAGCTAGGTTCGTAAAGGCATTTCACAGACTGACTTAGGCATCGGAGAGGGTTTCCTCGGACAACCTCCGAGGCCCTGTGCGTTCATTGTGCAGGGAGCAGGCCATTTCCGCCGGGAAGGTCCGATCCAGGGAGCGAGAGAAAGGGGAGACCAAGGGAAATCAAACGATCAATTGTTCACCATTAACCCGATTGTACAACCCGGATCCTAGGCCGGGTGAATTGTTTCCGTGACCGGAACAATTTGGCGCCGTCTGTGGGGAACTTACGGTTGTGCTCACGAGTTACCCACTAAAATCAACCACTCATAATCACAAAACTAAACACAATTATGCCAGAAATCGTTGATGCCAGTGCAGGAACGGGTCCGACGG
The DNA here is from genome assembly GCA_958450325.1 of Agrostemma githago. NCBI lineage: Eukaryota > Viridiplantae > Streptophyta > Magnoliopsida > Caryophyllales > Caryophyllaceae > Agrostemma > Agrostemma githago. Next base: position 23,552,293 of record OY288239.1, on the reverse strand, counting down.
TCCCACCGGTGACCCCCCTGTATGGTATGCCGCAGTCGGAGAAAGTTCCTCCTGCCACGATCTTAGGGGTAGGGGGAACCAATCCCCTCGGTGGATCTAACACCGCTGTGACACCTGAGTTGGGGACACACCCAGGACGTGCTCTCAATCTGACCCCAGCTCAGATGGCACAGGCGGCCGCGTTCTTCTCTGCGATGCTGAATCAGGAATTCACACCTGAGGACTTGGTAGGCAGGGTCGCATCGGCTCCCAGGCAACCGTCCCCAGTCAGCAGGGACGAGGCCAGGGGCACGAGGCGGACCGCCGCCAGAAATGCTCAGAGGAAAGCGAGAAGAACAGCTCAATTGTATACGCATGTGCAGAGGCGCATTACTACTGGCAATCCAGAGCCACCTGTCCAGCAGGCGTTCTCCATCCACACAACAGAATCGGCGTCTGAAGGACAGGGAGGCTTATCTCAAGGATTACAGGAGCGCATGAAGCCCAGGGAGCCTGTGTCAAAACGCTTGGGAGAGAAGCCAGGCGGAGTTTTCTTCAGGCTAACACCTGCGGCCAAGGAGCAGTCGGCCCCCGGCTTATCCCAAAGCCTGCAATCCAGACTCAACCGGGGACAACCGCTCGAGTCCAGGTACCATCAGGGTGAGAACCTCTGCCACTCTCAGAGGAAGAGGCCCAGGCAGGCCTCCTCGGAAACAGAAGGTGAGGCAGCTAGCAGACTGCCACCAGGGCACCGCTCCCCCAGTGCGAGGAAACCGACCCATAAACAATGGGAATCTCACGGTTACCAGTCTGGGGAAAGCAGGTCACGACTGGTAGGCAGGCCCACGAAAACCCCGTTGCACCCTGAGGTACAAGAGTACCCCATTCCAAAAATCAAAATGCCCACCATCAAATTTGACGGGACGACAGACCCTGAAGACCACCTGGCAGCCTTTGAGAGCCACATGGGCATGTATGACGTAGATGATGCCATCTGGTGCAAAGTTTTCCCTACCACCCTGGTGGGGCTCGCGCAGGGATGGTTCAGAGACCTCCGCCAGGGGTCACTCAGGTTCTTCATAGAGTTGGCTGAAATTTTCCTCGAACAGTATGCCGGAAACAAGAGAAGACGCCTTACCCGTTTCGATCTCATGACCCTGAAACAGAAAAAGGGTGAGAGTGTGAGAGAGTACATGAGAAGGTTTGATCTATCCTACCAGCAAGTTAGGGAGATCGATGATTCCACTGCCGCCTACGCCCTGACAATCTCCCTACTTCCAGGGGAAATGAAAAACCAGATGATCAAGGCCCAGCCAGAAACCTTAGCCATGGCCAGAAAGATTGCTGAAGGGTTCATTCTGCAGGAGGAGTTCCACGGTCTGACGGACACCCCTGCAGGCCAAACAAAGCCTCAAGGGGGACCGCAGGGTGGAAGGGGCAGAAGTGAGCCAGGCAAGCAAAGGGAAGAGGGAGACACTCCCAAGAAGGAGCGCCCAGTCTACCAACCCAGATTCGACAGTTACACTGCTCTGAACAAATCCAGGGCGGAAATCTTCGAACTGGAAAAAGAAACTGCTAAATGGAACCGCCCGAACAAACCTCGCAGCCCAAAAGGAGACCCCAAGAAATTCTGCACTTTCCACGACTGTATAGGCCACACCACCGAAGAATGCCGTCACCTGAAGGACGAAATTGAGAAATTAATCAGGAACGGATGGTTGGCCAACTACGCAGCTAAGAATAAGTCTCAGAAGGAGGTGTCTGAAAAACCCGAGGGGTCAGTGCAAAACCGCATGGTGATCCATGTAATTTCAGGGGGCACTGAAGGCCAGCTCAGTCGAAGAGGCCAAAAAAGACAAATGCGCGAGCTGAGGAACCAGATCTGCTATGCTGAGAAAGCAGGGAGTCCAAGGGGAGTGACATTAAGCATCACCCCTGATGATGCAGGACGCGTGGTATATCCGCACAGTGATCCTTTGGTGCTGTCCCTAGAGATCAGCAACCATATTGTGCGAAGGTGCATGGTGGACACAGGCGCGTACACAAATCTATTGTACAAGGACGCCTTCGAAAAAATGGGCCTGGAAAAAAGGCACCGGCGACCTGCTCCCTGATCGCTGTATGGATTCAGTGGGGCAGGCGTGCTGCCCATGGGAGTCATCGACTTGCCTGTAACCTTCGGGGAAGGCTCTACAGCCAGGAATGTCAGGGCAACCTTTGTTGTTGTGGACGCGAGATCTGCCTACAACGCCCTGATTGGCAGGGCCACTCTGGACGAAATCGAAGCGGCCATCTCCATCAGGGCTCTCACCATCGCGTATGTCACTGACTTCGGGCTGGAAGGAAAGGTACGCGGGGACCAGGAGTCAGCCAGACAATGCTACTCCGTGGCCCTGCAAGAGCACGAGAGAGACAGAAAAGGAAAAAGAAAAGCTGACAGTTCCCCCTGCAGAGAAGGCGAAGTCCCAGTCGAGCACCCGGCGCCCGACCGCCTGGAACCAGGGGGCGAAAGTATGCTGGTGGACTTGGAGCCAGGAAGACAGGTCCTGGTAGGAGCAGGCCTAGAGGAATCCTACCAGGCCGAACTGGTCAAACTAATGAAGGAGAACAAAGACGTATTTGCCTATTCTGCAGACGAGATGCCCGGCGTTGATCCATCATGCATCGTTCACAAGCTGAATGTAAGCATGGATGCTCGCCCTGTAAAACAGAAGAAACGAAACATGTCTGCGGAAAAAGACGCAGCAATCAAGGAAGAAATTGACAAACTCTTGAAAGCAGACTTTATTGAAGTCTGCGACTACCCAGAATGGCTGGCAAATGTTGTCATGGTCAAAAAATCGTCAGGCGCATGGAGAATGTGCGTCGACTTTACAAACCTGAACAAGGCCTGCCCGAAAGACTGCTATCCGCTCCCCCGAATCGATCAACTAGTGGACGCCACCAGTGGCTATACCATGCTGAGCTTCCTAGACGCCTTTTCAGGGTATCATCAAGTATACTTGTGGCAGCCGGACAGGGTGAAGTGTGCGTTCATCACTAGTTCGGGCACCTACATGTACAAGATGATGCCATTCGGGCTCAAAAATGCAGGGGCTACGTACCAGCGGCTGGTTGATAAAGTGTTTGAGAAACAAAAAGGCAGAAACATCGAGGCTTACGTTGACGACGCCATCGTGAAAAGCAGAGAAGACAGAGAACACCTGATAGACTTGCAGGAAACCTTCTGTTTCCTGCGCGCTTACAAAATGAAACTAAATCCGAAAAAGTGTACGTTTGGAGTCCGCTCCGGAAAATTCCTGGGGTTCTTGGTCAGTTCTCGGGGTATAGATGCCAACCCTGAAAAAATTCAGGCAGTTCTAGACCTCCCTGAGCCCAAGACCATTAGAGACATCCAGCGCCTGACGGGCCGCATGGCCGCCTTAGCACGGTTCGTCGCCCGATCAGCGGACAAGGCCACTCCTTTCTTCAAAATACTGAAAGGAAACAAACAGTTCAAGTGGGAAAACGAGCAGAAAGAGGCCTTTGAGCAACTAAAGGACCATCTTAAGAAGCTCCCCACCCTGGCTAGGCCAGTAGCAGGAGAAAAGCTTTTCCTCTACATTGCAGTAACCAATATAACTGTCAGCGCAGTCATCCTACGAGAAGAGGCAGGCGCCCAGCAGCCTATATACTTTGTAAGTCATGCACTGGGGGCAGCCGAGAAGAATTACCCGATGGTCGAAAAAGCCGCCTACGCGGTCATAGTTGCTGCCAGGAAGCTCAGACCTTACTTTGACGCGCATCCAGTCGTAGTCCTCACCGACCAACCCCTGGAAAAGGTGTTGGAAAAATTCGAAAAATCAGGGAGATTGTTGAAGTGGCCAATTGAGCTGAGTGGGCTAGGTATATCTTACCAGCCGAGAACGGCCATCAAGGCCCAGGCCTTGGCAGATTTTTTGGCTGAGTGCTCCCATTCAGGGGAGGAAGAAGCCCCTGCCCAGGAATGGATCGTGTATACTGACGGATCCTCGACAGCCAATGGCGCAGGCGCAGGCGTCGTGCTAACCAGCCCTGGAGGGACTGATTTTGAGCGTGCTCTCAGATTTGTTTTCCCAGCATCAAACAATGAAGCAGAGTACGAAGCAGTACTCGCAGGCGTCAGGCTAGCTAAAGCCGCAGGAGCAGAACGAATTGTCCTGGCGACAGACTCCCAGCTCATCGCCAACCAAATCAATGGAGAATACGAAGCAAGGGACCAAGCAATGGCCGCATACCTGGAGATGGTGAAGGGAGAGTTATCCGGCCTAAAATCTTACGAGGTCAAACAGATCCCCCGATCCCAGAACAACAGAGCAGACGCCCTGTCGAAACTGGCAAGCTCCAGTCTGCAGGACATCCGGAGATCAGTATGGGTCGACGTTTTGCACGAGAAATCCACCAACCCCTGTCAGGCGGTTAATACTGTGGAAGAAGAACCAGAAAGCTGGATGACTCCCTTCATCCAGTACAAGAAACATGGTATCTTACCATCAGACTCATTACAAAAAAGGAAGACGCAGGCTAAAGCAGCCTGGTTCATACTCATTAATGAAGAGCTTTACAAGAAGTCTTTTACTCATCCGCTGCTCAAATGTCTGCGGGCGGATCAGGCCGCTGAGGTATTAGAGGATATCCACTCAGGGATATGTGGACACCACATTGGTGGGAAAGCACTAGCCCACAAGGCCCTCAGGGCAGGCTACTACTGGCCTACCATGCTGGCGGATGCCAAGAGCCTGACCCAGAAATGCAGGAAATGCCAACTCTTTGCCCCATCAATCCATGCCCCAGCCCAAGAGCTCAGGCCAATCCTATCCCCCATCCCCTTCGCTCAATGGGGGATGGACATTCTGGGACCCTTCGCGGTGGCCACAGGGGGCAGAAAATTCTTAATTGTCGCCATAGACTACTTCACCAAGTGGGTGGAGGCCGAAGCAGTGCCCAATATAACTGAACCGGCGGTCAGAAAAGTGATCTGGCGAAACATCATCACCAGATTCGGTCTACCAAAGATGTTGGTATTTGACCATGGCAGGCAATTCGATAACGATCCGCTGAGAATCTGGCTGGAAAGCCACAACATTTCAGTCGCCTACTCAGCTGTCTGTCATCCTCAAACCAACGGACAGGCGGAAGCAGCCAACAAACAAATCCTGAACGGCCTGAAGAAAATGGTGGATGACTGCAAGGGTAGGTGGGTTGACGAACTCCCCAGTATACTCTGGTCAATCCGAACTACCAAAAAAGAGTCTACAGGCCAAACCCCATTTGGTCTGGTATATGGAGCAGAGGCACTATTGCCAATTGAGGCAAGAATTCCCTCTCTGCGCTCCCTGCAGTACGACCAGGCTGAAAACGAAGCTGCAATGGTTGAAGCCTTGGACCTGGTAAATGAGCTAAGGGAGGAAGCCAGTACCAACATAGCTGCCTACCAGCAGCGAATGAGGAAAGCCTTCAACAGCAAGGTGCGACAGAGGAGTTTTCAGATGGGCGAGCTGGTTCTGAGAAAGACACAGGCGATTGGGAAGTCAAGAGAACATGGAAAGCTGAGTGCCAATTGGGAGGGCCCATACCAAGTAACTCAGGTTCTGGGACCAGGCACATACAAAATAGCCAATCTGGAGGGACAAGAGCTAAATGCTCACTGGAATGCAGACACACTAAAGAAATATTACGTCTAAGCAAGAATACAGGCAGTTTTTACTTTTACTAAAAAAAGGCGGAGGACGGTCAAAAATGTCGACGGCTCCGACCACCCCAATGTCAAAAAGAATTTTTAAGAGAAATGAGAAGATACAGATTTATACTCGTTGCCTGTTCACACTCGCGTCTTTCACACACAAACGAGCAGGGGGCAATAGGGGGAGGCCCCCCTGTTGCCGAAATTGGGAAAAGTGAACCCCCCAACGCAAATCAAAAACCACCCTGCTTACCTCTGGGCGAGCAGGGGGCAGGCCCCTTGGACTTTGAACGAAAAGCCAGGGACAGGCCAGTCTAACAAGAACTGGGGGCAAGCCCCCCAACCTTGTATAAAAAACGCAAGAACCACCCTGCTTACCTCTGGGCGAGCAGGGGGCAGGTCCCCTGGACTTTGAAACGAAAAGCCAGGGACAGGCCAGTCTAACAAGGACTGGGGGCAAGCCCCCCAACCTTGTATAAAAAATGCAAGAACCACCCTGCTTACCTCTGGGCGAGCAGGGGGCAGGTCCCCTGGACTTTGAACGAAAAGCCAGGGACAGGCCAGTCTAACAAGGACTAGGGGCAAGCCCCCCGACCTTGCATAAAAAACGCAAGAGCCACCCTGCTTACCTCTAGGCAGGCAGGGGGCAGGCCCCCTGGACTTTGAACGAAAAGCCAGGGACAGGCCAGTCTAACAAGAACTGGGGGCAGGCCCCCAAAACCTTGTATAAAAAACGCCAGAACCACCCTGCTTGCCTCTGGGCGAGCAGAGGACAGGCCCCCTGGACTTTGAACGAAAGCCAGGGGCATGCTATGACAGGCGATTAAACAAAAAAGAAAAGAATCCCTGAATTTTAAAGCAGTTGGCCGTAAAAAGCGAAGAGAAATATTCTACGAATAAAGCCCATAAAAGGTGGAAAGGTCTTTACAAAGGCTAAAGAAGAAAAAGCAAAGTGCGAATATTACAAACAAAATAGCCATAAACACCGGCTTAGCATGGAAAGATAAAAGCTTTTATAAGAAAAGAGGAGCATCACGTAGCATCCTGGTGAGCATCAGCATCTGCCTCAGGCTGCCAGGTCACCCGAGCTTCATTCTTAGCGGCATAGAGACTCCGGAAGGAGTCCTCATCAAAGGTGGGGAACATCTCCCCAATCACCTCCATTACCAGCTCCAGAGAAGAGTTAGCACCACTCGCAAAGCTGGCATCCACTGCAGCCTCAATCTCCTCAGCCAGGGTCTCTTTCTCTTTCGTCCATTCCCCTTTAGCCTGTTCAAAAGCCGACTTGGCCTTTGACAGCTGCTCCTCCAGGTCAGTCACTCTCCCCTTCAAGTGCCCCATCTCGGCCAAAGATAGATTGGCTCGGTCCAACGACTACCGGCTCTCCTTCAGATCAGCCTCTAGTTTGGAAACCTCCTTCACAGCCATTTCCCCCTGCAGCCTCCATTGATCAGCCTGCTTCTGGGCCTCCTCCAACTCCCCCTCTTGCCTTGTCATTTTATCTTTCAAAGAGCTTATCAAGGAGACGTCCCTTTCTATCATGGCCAGGCGGTCGGGAGGAGGAGCCCCAGGGGTAAATGTTAGCTCCTCATCACTCAGGCGGCTGAGAGCCGCCAGTTCCGCAGATGCCAACATAACCTTGGAGGTACGCTGGATATATTGAAGCACTTGATGAGAAGTGGAAGTCACCATCTTTGTAAGGCGGTCGGCCAAGACAGCTCCGGAGTCAGAAAGCAGGCCTGATACATCCACACTATCACCAGCCGTGTAGTGGAACTCTACATTTTCCTCTGGGAAGGGAATGCTAGAGGGCTCACGTGCAGGGCGTTTCGCCTCAGGGGTGGAGACATCCGCCTCCAGGTCCACCACGTCAGCACTAGGAGGCTCCCTCTCCCTTTTCCTCCTCGATTCCAAGGGAACACTTTACCCAGTCCCCTCGGAATCTCCAGGCTGCGTTCCCTGCGAGATCCGAAGGCCAGCCGGAGACGCGCCCTGTTTTTGACTGGGGGAAGGAGTAGCTCCTGAAGTAACCTCCGCTTCCCCCTCATGAATGCTAGGGGTAGGAGTCGCCGGCTTCGACGAAGACAGCCGGGGGGGGAGAGGTAATCTTCGACCAGCGGCAAAATCTTTCACGAGCTTCATTAGGGCTTTACTTCCTTTCCTAAAATTTGCAGGAAGGGAAGGACGCTTTGAAAGAACGTGCAACTCCTCGCTCAAGCCTAGCCTTCTGACCTGCTTCTTGGTCCAGCGCCAAGTGTAGGAATCTGCAGGAAAGGAAAGGCGGTCATCTAAAAGGCAGGGAGAAATAAAATCCCTGGAAAATTGTGACAACAAGAAAACCCTAGAACTACCTTCAAGGCCAGAAATCAGGCCCACGGGAAGCAAGTACTCGTCTGTCGTGATGAGCTCCGCATGAGGGAGCCAGAAAACAGGGCCAAAGTTCCCATGTTTATCCGCCACAATCTCAAACTTTTTTATCAAAATCTTCTCCTTCTCGCTCAGCCTGACTTCCAGAGCCTTCCCCCCAATGCGAGGGTGATACTCCTCACGCGTCTCCATGCGGGTATGGACATGGTTCCTAAAATGTCTAGGAATTTTCCACCCCGACGCACTATGGACATATATAAAATTATTTTTCCAGTCTTTGAGGCTGCTCATAGCCGGCCAGACCAAGGCGTACTTTTTCTGTCTCAGCAGAGACCAGTAACCAGGGGAGCCATCCCCCCCAGATGAAGACACCATTTGGAGGCCAACCATAAAGCGAAGGGCGTCAATATAAGGCCCCTCGCCATGGAAAAGGCAGGTCCAGGTGTAGGCCACTAATGCTCTAATGGCCGTTGCAGTTAGCTGAGCGATAGCAACGTTCATCCTCCTGAAAGTTTCCTCCAGGAAGGGATGCAACGGGAATCGCAGGCCGAATTCTAGGGCCTTATGGTAGACGGCTACACACCCTTCTGGGGGACAGCACACTGTGTCTTTTTCCCCAGGGACTACCACTGTGTACCCCTCCCCAAAATTATAAAACTGTTCAATGGCCTCAGCCGCGTTACATTCCAAGATCAGGTCCCTATTCTTAGCCTCGGGATAGGTCTGTAAGGGAACCACATATTTTTCTTTGTCCAAAAAGTAGGTCCTCCCTCTCTCCCTGCGGATAAGGGGACCGGCCACCCTGGCAGGGTCCACCTCCAGGGCCTCGTCATCAGAATCAATCACATCAAAGGGAGCTGGCTCGGGTGACTCAGCACCCTCTCCCCTGTGATGATCGTCTTCCTCCCTGGGGCCAACCCCGGAGGAAGAAGCAACGTCATGACGGCTACCGTCGCCGCCGCCAGTTCTCCCGAGCAAAGAATCAAGGGAAAGGGGACGGACTCGCGACATATAGGCTATGGAAGGGAAGAAAAGAGGCGAGAGATTCGAAAGTTCTAACCTAAGGACGCCGGTGAAGTTGCCGGAGACAGCGACAAGAAGTGTTCCTTGCTCCTCGAAAAGAAAACGCTCGGCCAATGAAGGAGATTCAAGAAGTGTTATGGGGTGTAAGGTATCAAGAAGAGTAAAAGAAGAGAATGGAGGGGGAGAAGGGTTTATATAAAGCCCAAAGAAGTTCGAAAGGCGAATCCCCTGACAAAACCTTCGAGGATCATCCACGTGTCACATACTGAACACCAATTGCTCACCTTTTTCAAAAAAGAGCCTCGATAAACAGAAACGTCAGAGAGAAAGGTCAATCAACGACCTCATTCAAAAAAAAAAAAAAATAATAATAATAATAACTCATATTAAAAATTCAAATACACAAAATATTCATTTCATTAAAGCCTTACAAAGGAAAGCTACATCGTGGGACGGATATGAAAGAAAAATATATAAGGCCCAAAAAGTTCCGGCCTGACAGAAATCAAAAGCCCTGCCACGCAGGCCTAGTCATCCCCTAAATCTGGGGAATAATCCCCAGGGCTGCCTGGACTCCCGAGAGCCGAACCCCAGTCCCAACTTGGGGAACCCTGAAAAGGGTCATCAGAAGCCCCGTCTCCATCCCTGTCGCTCAGGCAGCCAAGACCCTCGCTGTCATCAGAGTCATGGCTGCTGTCTTCCCAGTCCCTTCCAAAGGGAACAGCTCGGGACTCGTCGCAGGTGCGACAGCCTGTCTTCTTCACAGGCGAAGAGGGACCCGACGCCAAGGAGGAATCGGTGTCAGAGTTGGGGCCAAATTGTTCAGGGTGCAGCCATGGAAAGCACTCATGGCATCCCCTATCATAACAGCCCCCTCCCTGGGAGCAGCGCCTAAACCTAGGCGCAGCAGGAGGCGAGGACCTCCTAGGGCGTTTGCCCATCTTAACGGAGGCCTTCTGACTCCTCCGACGGAAGTGAAGTCGTGAACAACGACTCCGGCGAACAGCTAAATAAGCGGCCCGAGCATATCGGAGCCTCCAAAACCCTCTAAAGATGAAGGAAACATGTCTGACCCCACGGCGAATTACGCTTTTCTTGATCCAAGCCATGTTTAAGACAAAGAAAATGGAAAGATTGAAGATGGGTTGAAACACAAATGATAAAGGAAACTGAGGATTTTATACAAAAGAAAGCGCGGCATTAATGAACGCTCCAACCACCCTGGGAGGAGAGCCACCAATCAGGAACTCTTCACGGTTCCCCAAAATCCGCCCAGAAGAGAAGCGCAATCATTACAAAAGCGCTCTCACCTCTTTGCATACCTGACATGAGCAGTGCAAAGTTCCTTGGGAGGGTGCGAAACATTAAATGCTGCAACAGACATGGAAGTCAACCTCCCACCAAGCAAGGGTCGCCAGCAGAAGGAAAGCCTTACTCTCCCTCTACTAACGAGGGCCAATTGATTGGGGTTGGCCGCCTGTCGAGTAGCCGCCTGCTAGGCAAGCCCTGAGACGGTCCTTGTCAAAGAGTTGAAAGATCAGCCCCTAGCAAGAAATTAAAACAAGAAGCATAAAACGCTAAGGGTGGCCGTCAGCTGCAGGGAGCATAGGCCAACCCAGCCTGTCGGGACTTGGCAGCCCCCTGCCAGAAGACTGTCTGCCCTGGGAAAATCCCTGGCCAACAGGGCCAGAACCCCCAGGGGCCCTCTCGTCATTTTGCCTAAGGTAATTAGGAATGGATGGATGAGAAGCCGCCACTTGTCACTTCTCTATCCAACCATTCCTCTCCCACTTCTCTCTCTTGTGGGAAGGTATAAATACCTCCTCATTTCCCACATGAGAGGGGTTGGATTTTCTCTCTCTAGACTCTTACTCCTAAAAAACGCCGCCTAGTTCCTCACGAGCTAGGTTCGTAAAGGCATTTCACGGACTGACTTAGGCATCAGAGAGGGTTTCCTCGGACAACCTCCGAGGCCCTGTGCGTTCATTGTGCAGGGAGCAGGCCATTTCCGCCGGGAAGGTCCGATCCAGGGAGCGAGAGAAAGGGGAGACCAAGGGAAATCAAACGATCAATTGTTCACCATTAACCCGATTGTACAACCCGGATCCTAGGCCGGGTGAATTGTTTCCGTGACCGGAACACCCCTATTATCCTTTGCCGTCTCCCGACGGACCAGTTCGAAGGCCTCATCGACCTTCAGAGCTTTACGAGCTTCCTCAGATTCCTCAGAAACCCAAGCGGATTGGCAGGGGTTGGGAATAGTCCATGTCGGATGAGTAAACCATCTCTGCAACCAGGTGTCGCACATAGCGTCCGTCAGTTGGAGCGAGACGCTAATAATGGCTTCAGTCTCAGGAATGCGCTGAGACGAACCGAACTGCCTCAGGATGCGGTCCGGGTAAATGTGAACTGTCCAGTCAAGGGACAGGATCACCAGGTTGCGAGCTTGGTATCTCTTGGCCAGCTCCGTCAATTTAGAAAGGAACCACCAAGCAACCGTCCACCTAATTAATGGGCCACCATGGAACACCAACTCTCATCCCAGTAAGCTCGATTTATATGGTGATTTGAGCTTATCCGGCGCCCTCTTGAACAGATTTGGCTGCTACGGTAGTTGGGAACGCTCGGAGGAGGCTCTATGATTGACAGGCGTTCCGACAACCAAACCTGCAAACAGTATATACAAAATTCATAAGCAACAGAATGGTCCGCTACAGCCCACTCGATTGAGTACACCATCTGACTCGATCGAGTAAGGCTCTCTGAAGACAAACAGAATCTCGTTAAGTGTGCCACTCGATCGAGTAAAGCATCTCACTCGATCGAGCAAGCCCTCCGCAGATAGGCAGAAACACTTTGCAGACATCACTCGATCGAGTGACAGGTCCACTCGATCGAGTGACTTACGGACCTCAAGAAGTCGCGCAAAACAAAAAAAATTGAAAATCGCGAGACATGTACCTGCAGAATAAGGGTACTCCCTGCCAGTTGCCGGGTTGGGTCAAGTCGCCTAGCATCCAGACCCATGATGATTTTCCCAGTGGCTAGCCAAGCAAGGCTATGACCAGTCTCCATCTGGTCAACCACTGCGATCAGCCTAATTTGACCCACGCATGAGTCAGCATCCATCATCCCCTCAAAAACGTAGCGGTGCAGCATGCAGAATGCGAAAGCCCTGCGCCTATGAGAAGGCGTAGCCCTTACATCTTGACTGTTCATAAACTTGTCAGCCAAGTCGAAGAGGGAAACAGTATCTCCCCGCACCATTCGATCTGCCTCAGCATGAGACAGACCCAGGAAATCCCTCAGCCTTCTCCTCGGGTCCGGGTAGAACGGAGGGATGGCAGGACGAGCAACAGGGCTCCAACCCCCGATGGCTGCGATCTCCTCGGAAAGAGGGCATATCTCGCCCCGCGGGAACGCAAAGACGTGATGGGTGGTATCCCAAAACGACAGACAAGCGTCCAAAAAATGCAAATCAGGTATTAGGCGTCGAAGAGGAAACAGGCTGACAATCCCCATTTGGGTCAGCTGAATTTTGTCCTCATCCCGAAAGTGCTGGGACCAGGCAAAAAGCAGCGAAGTAAGATGTTCGATACCCATGGCAGGAACTTGAACCTTCTTGAAAGACTAAGAGATTTTGAGGAGAAGAAGGAGTTTTGATTTGAGATGCAGTAAACTGAAGCAGGGAGACCTATATTTATAATAGGGAAGCCTAACTGTAACCCTAACTACCCTGCCTCCTCAGCAAACCTGGGCCCCAGCATGTGTAGGCCTGACTTCAGACTAAAACCCAGAATAGGAATCAAGTTGTCCCGGGCTTTCCTAAAAATTTCTAAAAATTCTAAAAAAAAATTTTTCAAAAATTTCGACTTTTTCAAAATTCAGTACATTTTCCCCAGCACGAGTCGGTGTTTTGCCTATGTGTTACATGCAATTTGTCATATGTCAGCATACAGGTACACCCTAGACTTCAGAAGCAAGTCTCCGCGCAACTACCTCACTCCCCAACGTGAGTCGATATTTATCCCGGAATGCTACAATCAGAGCTATGATGTATCAACATACGGGTACTCCTACACCCTCAGAAGCAAGTTTCACTCCCCACGGAGCTATCAGCAGCAGGACAGGTATGACCCTCTGTTTATGGCTGGCGAGCCCTTCACGCTAGTCTACTGGACTATAAACGACCCGACCGGAAGGCTGCCAGGTCGTAATCTGCGATTGACCTGGTAGCTACTCTGACTTTCGCCTTGTCCAAGCCTCAGTCAGAGTGGGGGCTCTGTAGACACCCGCATTTTGCCTGCTAGTGTCTATAGCAGTTCCCGACAAACACCCGATGATGATCGGACGCAAACGTGACATGGTATGCTCGGATTTGGACCCGAAATCAATGATATCTGACATGGACTTTTAGCGGAGTAATAATCTCACAAAACAGACCTCAAGTCCAGGCCCAGTGGGTCGTTCTGAGCAAAATAAGACTAATTTGGGCCAAAACCGACACTAAAAATAAATCCCGTCTTTTGGCGACCGGGTCAAAACCCGGTCAAAGACGAAACTGTCTCATAAATCAGCCAGGTTCAGCTGGCGCACAAATCCAAATTAAAAAAATCAATCAAAACAACAATATCAATTCTTTCCTATTTTGTCTCGATTTGCTTGACCCACTCGATCGAGTGGATTGACCCACTCGGTCGAGTGGAGCGTCAAAAACCGGATCAGGCCCATTTTCTAGGGCACTCGACCGAGTGCACTAGGGCCACTCGATCGAGTGACCCTAGGTCGTGGGGTAAACTCTATAAATACCCCACGACCCTCACTCATTTGAGAGGCTTTTTTACACAGTTTTTACCCACCTTTTACCCTACATTTTCAGCCATACTCTCTACACTACAAGTCCTTAGCAACCCTAAGAAAATACACATAAAAACCGAGCCCTTCGTCCCTCGAAAATCGACGAATTACCCACACACACACACACACACACCATAACTTGCATACATCCTCGATACTCCGACGTCCCGTCACTATTTACGATTCCATTTCCGAGGTCCCTACTAAGCATGTATGTTGAGGGTGTCCTAAACCCCGTTTCGATCCTTATTACTTTGTTTTTATTTACGTTTTTGTATTATTATCCTAACACTAACTTTAGCATTAACTCTAACATTTTAATTTTCGTATACTAACTTTTACATTTTCGTTACTAACATTATTATACCGCGTATACATAAACTAGTATCAAAGTCCGGTTCTAAAGCCGTTTGACTACGATGTTTGCCTAAAGTCCGTCTAATCCCTTTACGAGCAACGACGTAGGTGGAGCCCTTTCGAGGAGCCCCGCCCCAATGTACTCAAGGGCGTGACGTGATCGCAATCGGTCGTAGTTGAACGTATTTAATTCCATTTCTATAATTAGTACGGAACCCGTTGACACGAAAACCGACATCACGTAACCCGAAAGGGTTAGTTTCGATGTCGTGACGTAGAGGGATGCATTCCGTTGAAAATTCAAATTTTCTAATATAAACGTTTTCATAAAGTCCCGACAACGGTATTATAATCGTACATATACACGATTATAGTACCGGAGGTCAAGTTAAATTCAAATCGTGCGATATTTGTATTTAATTTGACCGACCGTCGATTTTTGAACCCAAAAACGAAACGAGTTGACACTCGTACAGGAGCTACTCGACCGAGTACGTAGGCTACTCAATCGAGTAGCGTCCATAAAACTAGGCATACCACTTTTCGAGGACACACTCGACCGAGTCAGACCATGACTCGACCGAGTGGGTCCTGTAACCCAGAAAACCGAGAGCTTAAATGCAACATTTAAGCCTCGTCTTTTTTTACGACTCTTAGTCAACACGTGTAAAGTCGATCACGTGAACCCATTTTTCAAAACTCATACGTATCACGACACTATAACAACTTTGATCGATTTTTCTATGTGATAAGTTGGGGACAAGGCATTGAGACATGGGATCGGGCTAGCGTCACGCTTAGGTCCTATGTCTTCGTCCTTCGTTTAATACACAACGCAATGTGTATTTAATCGGGGTTTGTCCGTTTATGCAATTCACGGTCTAGCTCACATACGGGTCCGTTCCTAACTTTTTTTTATTTATTATTTCGTTTGTATATCATTTGCAATTTTTGTATTGGCCGGGTTGTATTTCCGCCCGTGTAACTTGTATATTATTTACTTTCGAGTTTTATTTATTTATTTGCTTATCGCTTTATAAATGAACCTCGCATGTTAAATCATTTCGACCATAATTAAGATGCATTAAATGACGTAGTTCACATACTATTCATATGCTTAGCCCGAAAACGCTGTTTGCATATCATTTAATCGTTTTACTAGCGCGCGCACACGAACACGAACGATGTCTTAGTAGAGGCCGCCATGTGCGGACGGGGTTGGGTGTCCTTAGTGGGCTTCCCAACACGTACCCTCACCCCTTACTCAGAACCTTTGGTTTCCGGATGTCCGAAACCCTTGGCGCACGAGAGTCATTCTATATACGAAAGTCGGTTTAAACGGTATCGATATTGCAATGCAAAGAGACGAGCCGAATAAACTCTGAAATCAAAGTGGGCTTACTTTGTGTATAGCCCTTGACGACATAGAGTGGGCTCGTATGGTTCCGAATAACCACAAAATTCGGTGGCGACTCCATTTTGACTTAAATTTCGAACCCGAGAACAATCTCACCACGAGATTCATTCGCCTACCCAAACCCGCGCGTGGCCGCGTCGGGGTGGACCTACGTCATGTCCACACTTGTATTTGGGTTGGACTTTTGATGTTTGCATGACTATTTTTTGTGTCTCGGAAACGGCTTTGACCGGGGTTTGACCCAATCGTTAAAAGTCGGTTTTATTTCCGGTGTCGGTTTTGACCCAAATTAGCTTTATTTGATTGAAAACTACCCAATGTGCCTGAATTTGAGGTCGGTTTTGTGAGGTTTGTACTCTGTGAAAAGCCTAAGCTAGAAACTAATGGTTTCGAGCCCATATCCGAGCGCGTAGAAACACGTTTGCGTTCGATCATCATCGGGTGTTTTTTGAAAACCACTATGGACACCTAGCAGCCAAATGTGGGTGTTTACAGAGCCCCCACTCTGACTGAGGCTTGGACAAGGCGAAAGTCAGAGTAGCTACCAGGCCAATCAAGGATTAAAACCTGGCAGACTTCCGGTCGGGTCGTTTATAGTCCATTAGAATTGCGTGAAAGGGCCCGCCAGCCACAAGATAGAAATCATACCTGAGTTCTTTTGTCGGGGAGTGG
Source organism: Agrostemma githago (assembly GCA_958450325.1). Classification (NCBI taxonomy): domain Eukaryota; kingdom Viridiplantae; phylum Streptophyta; class Magnoliopsida; order Caryophyllales; family Caryophyllaceae; genus Agrostemma; species Agrostemma githago. Next base: position 23,535,920 of record OY288239.1, on the reverse strand, counting down.
CTCCGTGGGACTTGTTTCTTTTAAGCCCTGGGTGTATCTAAATGTGGGTACATCTCATCTTGGAGCTGTGCGGGAGTTTGCCTAAGAAGTCCTGGGTGTGTCCGTTTGCAGACACATCCCATCTCAGAACTATGCGGGAGCTTGCCTAAACAGCCTTGGGTGTGTCCGTCTGTAGACACATCCCGATCCAAAATTACGCGTGAGATTGCCTAAGAAGCCCTGGGTGTGCCCGTTTGCAGACACATCCCAACTCAGAATTACGCGGGAGCTTGCCTAAGAAGTCCTGGGTGTACCTATATGTAGGCACATCCCGTGTTTCTTTTAGGAGGGTTGCCACCTTGTGCCTTCCGCTGGGGAGCTTTGTGAGTTTGCGCAGGCCTGCGACTCACGCTGGGAAATAAAAACTTGATGTTACGTTTGGATGCCAAGATGGTACCTAAAATGATAGATATGTAGACAGAAATAGCAAATATAGCAGGTAGCAAGACAACATACAGGAAATGCAATTAGCACCTATAGACTGACTTGCGCTGGGGAAAATGATTTCTGCTTCATTTTGAAATCGAAGTCCTGAGAGCTACTCACATGCTAGGAGATGGGTTTTCAAAATTAAAAGGGGTAGAAGAGAAATTGGCAGTTTAAATAGACTGAAATTTGACCTCGTCGAAAAGGAATTTCTCAAATGGCTAAGTTTTGCAAAATTTTAAAATGAGAATTTGAAGAGAGACATACCGGCAGACTCGACTCTGGACGTGACAGGACGAGTTGACAGACACGACTTGGACTCTCTAGGGGTTGGACTGTGACTCGGTAGGGGGGTGGGCCACCTAAGATGACAAGACTCTTAAGTTGCGCTATTCCGTAGCCTAGGTGAGTGACAACACGGTCGAACATCAAAATGGGATAGATATGCTATAGGGGACTTGCTGTAGTCTATAATGAGACTGTTGTAGTATTGTGCTCTTCTGGATTTTTGATTTTATGGTACATTCCCAAAGTGGGTATTGCTTCGAGTCCTGACAGATTCTCGTCTTCGACTGAGACGAGTATTAGGACACACTATAGAAAGGAGGCTAGATTTTTTTTGAATTTATCTGGATTTTGTGAGTAGATGAAGAACTTCTGCCTAAGAGAAGCCCCTAGGATGACAAAGCGAACTGTTGAGAACATGACAGTGTCGTGACCGGAATGATGGTCCTTTTAGAATGTGTGTCAATGTGGGAGGTTGTGTCTCTGTTGAAAGGCTGCCTACGTATTCACGTGTAGTGAAATCAAACCATGCCGTAGTTCAGTGAACTAAAAGATATATTATGGTGCCTAGTATATTAGGGTTTTGTTTGTAACTAGCCATAGCGATGGTGTAGGCTAGGTGCATTCCCAATGATGTCTTGATCAAAGGGCTAGAATAGTTAGGATGTTGATCCTGTGACTGTGACCATTCTCCGGGGTAGCCCCCAGGGGTGGTGTGAACCATTTGAGCATGTTCTATGCCGACTGCAAGTTGAGTTCCAATGTTTGGGGTTGGTAACTGGTCTGGACGTTTTTGGAATTGTGGTGCTAGGTCATAAACGGATTTGATGTTTTGACATCTGCAGATCGATTTTGTGGAGCTAAGGCTTCGAGGTTAAGGTATTGTAATATGGTTGGAAAGGGGGAAGTCGAGTAAAAATGACTCGGACTTCGATCGGGGTAGGTTTGATAATAATGCGGGATCTGGTTTCCATGTCTGGCCCTAATGGTTAGGGTGTATCCTATGAAGCTTGAATCATCAAAATTCCGGGCTGTCTCTTAGCCTAGGTCTCGAGAAGGTCTTGAGGGTTGTAATGCGGGAAGGCTAGATGTGGTGTTAGCTGACCAGTTAGATTATCTCTTCCCTATTTGATGGTATGGGTATTGATAATTTCTGAATTGACCGTACCCGGTCAAGGGACTTTCACTTGGGTCGACCGTTGACCACGGTCATGGGTTTTTTGAATTTTCTATTGGTTGACCTCTTAGGAGGATTCTTCATAGGATTCTTCATTTGAGTTGACCGTGCCCCGGTCAAGGGATTGACCTTATTGGGTCGGGGGATGCTGAGGGTTTTTCCTTTTGTCATGGCCAGCTCTTTTATTTTGGCCTTTTGAATTTTTTTGTCCAGTTTTTTTTTGTTGGTCAGACTAACACTTAAGGTAGGGATTGGTCGATCTTATTGGAGGGGTGTTTATTGTGGGAAATGGGCTTGCCTCCCGTCTTAAACCCAAACTAGGAGACTACCTAGATTCGTCATAGGATTCGATACCGCTCATGCTAGGGGTAGTTTTGTGGTTTTCTATGCCAGACATAGAACAGGTAAAGGAAAACATGGGTCTCAGTTTCCTGCAGTCATTATAGATGTGCCTATAATAGTCACGTGCATGTGCTCACAGTGTATGATGGTGTTCATCATGTTCTCGGAAACACATAAGAAAAGTATATATGAGAGATTGAAAAGCTTATTTTATTGAATTTTGAAAAAGAAGGACAGAATATAACTGATTGTGACTCTGACTTTGACTTTGGAAGAAATAGCACATCCTAGACTCGGACTCGGACTCGGACTTAAATCAAATCCGGACTATCGGATGATGTTGTCATTAGTCGTCGGCTTCTAAGGACTCGATTTGATGTCCAGTATAGCCTTCAGTAGAAGCTTCACCCAGATCTTCATTATGTCGAAGATCGTCTTCAATCCTAATGCCCATTTCGATAAGCACCGCAAAGTTTGAAATGCCAGCATACCTAAGATGGACGCGGTAGGAAGGTAGGAGGTTGTTGATGAACGCCTCCACTAGTGTCTTCTCGTTGGGCTTGTCTATCAACTTCACACTTTCGGCCCTCCGCCTTTGAAGGTACTTAGTGAAACCTTCTTTGGGCTCTTGGGCCATAACCTCCAGAGTACGCATCGTAGTCTGGATCTCGGTATTATCAGCGTAATTCCGAGCGAACTCTGTTGCCACATCATCCCAAGTCTTGTACTTCTTGGAATCGAGCCTGTAGTACAAGGCTTTCGGGTGCTTCTCGAGGGAAGAAGCAAACAAGTGCTTGAACATGGTGGACTTCACCCCCTTGACAGCCATGAACTCCATGAAAGCCCGAATATGATGAACCGGGTGCTCAGTACCCTCAAACATCGGTGTGCCCGTAAGGTTGAGGTTGGCGAGTAGCTCGTCATTTAGAGGTGAATAGGAACGAGCGTTTTCTGTATGGATCGAGTTATTTGTCGACAAATGGACCTGTTCTTCCAGTTTGCGGACTGCGCTGACCAGTTCAGCAAAAGGCCCAGTAGTTTCATTCCCGATGATGAGACGCATTTTGTATGGGGTAATATGGTATAATTTGTGCTAGTTTTGTTTCTTGGAGAAGGTGTTTGAAGAGCTTTATTGTATATCTTATTTTCAACGGTGTTTATATCGAGTTATGTGTTATTTTGAGATAATGTGTAACTTGTATTGGACTAGTGAAGTAAGGTGAAGTTGTGATGGTTGACATGGGCCAAGAGAAGCATGAGGAGTTGTATTTGATGGAAGAGTCAAAGCCCAAATACCCTAGGTCAAGGCACGAGTCAAGCAAGGAAGCAAACACGGAAGAAAATGAGAGCCGCTTTAAGCGGCTGGATCCGCTCTAAGCGGATAGATCAGTCCGCCAAGAAGAATTGAGATGGGAGAGCCGCTACGAGTGGCCGAATTCGCTTATAACGACTGAACTGCACCATGTCTCTTCGGATTCTCTTATTTGATGTTACAATTGTTTTTACTACATTAACTTAGTACTTTATGAGAATAATTAGACCCTAGTTTTAGCCTATCATTTTCCATTACTACTAGAACTCAATACACATTAGAGATTATTCATCATTTTTACACATAGAATTTCATCCTTTTTTCCATTGCATTTTTCTTATCATCCATGGAGGGCTAATTTCTCGATTCATGGAATAGGAGATTGAAACCTTCAAACTAAGTTGATTGTAAGACTTTAATCTCTATTTTGTCTTTTGAATATCAAGTATTGTTTTATATAATTGTTTGATTGTTAATTTATTTCTAGTTTGATCACCTAGAATTATTTTGATAATCAATTGCTAGTTTGGGTAATAGAATCCGATTGTTCATGTTACCTAGATATTTGTAGCGAATATATTTCATCAATTTGTATGTCGATTCATCGTTGGTGATTTATAAATAAACAATACTTGTGTGAATCGAATGGTATGACCGCTTGTGTATGCAATCGTTTATCTTTGTCAATTCCTATGATTTATTCTACGTTGTGATTGAACTTAGACGCTTGGACTAGGTTATCATTTTCGTAAGGGCTATTTGTGTACGCTTTCGTAGTAAATGGGTAGACTTAATTGGAATGGTAAATTGTGATTTTACATGACAAAGTATTCAAAGACAATTTAGAGTAATTGAGTCAATGATCACTGTTTAGTTTGTTGGTGGAAATCGATTATTCCAAGATTCGTTTTATAATATATTTTTTTCATTATCTCAATATTGCATTTCATTTTTAGTAGACTTAGAATCAAAAATCAAAACACCCCCCAATTGGTCACTTGAGTTACAATCTCTACACACATTCGATTAATGTTTGCACCTTCCTCGTGGGTTCGACCCCTACTTACACTTAATATTAGTTTGAGTTTGTAGAGGATAAAATTACTAATTTGGAGACTCGCGACAAGTCTAGCCAAATTTTGGCGCCGTTGCCGGGGAAGGCAATATTTATTCGTTGATTGTTTGTGTGTTGTGTAAATATTAGTTTGTTTCGGTGTTCGGTATATACCGAACACCCGTTCTACAAATAAAAAATTGTTAGATTTTGATCCAGAATTGGAGAAAACTCTATTTCAGATAAGAAGAGAAATGAGGAGGAAGCTTCAATTTGACAATCAAGATAAGAAAGAAGAGAAACAAGAGATCAAAATAGCACGAGAGACTAGAACTTTGAGGGAGCTCACCGCTCCCGACCTTACTCAGCAACCTCTTTGTATTACCTTTCCGCCTTTGGCGGAAAATGCAACATTCGAGTTGAAGTCGGGTTTGATCCATTTATTACCCTCATTCCATGGGTTAAGTGGAGAAGATCCAAACAAGCATTTATCGGAATCATGTTGTATGCACAAGTATGAAGCCGAATGGGGTGAGCGATGAGCAAATAAAGCTACGAGATTTTCTATTTTCACTAAAGGATTCAGCTCGAGATTGGTTATACTACCTTCCACCACGTAGTATCACAACATGGGGACAAATGAAAAAAGCTTTTCTAGAGAAATATTTCCCCGCTTCCAAGTCTTCACATATCAAGAAGGAGATCTCTAATGTTGAACAAAAAGATGATGAGACACTCTATGACTATTGGGAGCGTTTTAAGAAGCTTTGTGCAAGTTGTCCTTACCATGGGTATAGTCAACAAGATCTTATATATCCTCTATTTTGTTGGGGGGTTGACCTCGGAAGATGCTCGCATGGTACATTCTTCTAGTGGAGGCGGTATTATCAACAAAAATCCGGGTGATGCAATTGCCTTGATTAGTGAGCTTGCCGAAAGTTCACGTCACTTTAATGTGAGATACAATACAAGAAGAGTGAGTATGGCTAACACAAGCTCTAGCACTTCATTGGAAAATAAGGTGGAGGATTTGACCACTTTGATGAAAGAAATGATGATGGCAAATAGACAACAAGTGAAAGTTTGTAGCATTTGCTCTTCTAATGGGCACGTTGCTGATAGATGCCCACTCATGCAAGAAGATACAATGGAAGAAGTTAATGCGGCGGGAGTCTTTAGCCAATCTCAAAAGAGGTTTGATTCATATTATAATTCTATGAGAAGAGATCATCCCGGTTTCCAATATGGGAATCCACATGGGGGTTTACAACCTCCAGGTCAACAATTTCAAGGGTCCTCTTCCTTTGGTCAACAAGCTTCAACTCAACAATTTGGTCAAGTCCGACCTCATTTTATCCCTAAACCACAATTTGGTCAACAAGTTCCTACTCCACAACAATTTGGTCAACAAGTTCCATCTTCATTTGGTCAACAAGTTCCTACTACTACTTCTACTCCGACTCCTATACAAGGACAATCTTCTTCTACTCCATCTATGTCCACGAAGGACATGATTCGGGCTCTCACTTCTAATGTTGCTACTATGCAAGCCAATCAAGTTCAATTCCAACAAGAGACAAAATCTAGCATTCAAAACTTGGAGAATCAATTTGGGCAAATGTCTAGCACTCTTGGGAGACTTGAAGCACGGGACTCTGGGAAGTTACCTTCTCAAACCATTCCTAATACTAAGCCAAATGCAAGTGCTATTACCTTGAGAAGTGGTAAAGAGTTACCCGGGCCGGAATCAAAGCTCAAGGATATTATTAAGCAAGAGGAAGAAGAGTTGGTGGTTGAGCCTAGTGTCACCCCATCAATAGTTCAGAAGGAGGAAACAACACCCATTTCAACACCCGTCTATGAGGATGTCCCACCGTTTCCCGAAGCTTTAAAGAGGAAGAGTCGTCCTATGCAAGATAAGGATGTCTATGGAACTTTTTGGAAGTGTGAGGTAAACATTCCCTTGTTAGATTTGTTGAAAAATGTTCCTAGGTATGCTAAATTTCTTAAGGAGTTATGCACCATCAAAAGGAACCAAAAGTTGAAGGGTGTCCAAAAGGTAAAGGTTTGTGAGCATGTGTCGGCAGTGTGCCAACGTAAATTACCCCCCAAATGTAGTGATCCGGGTATGTTCACCGTACCTTGTACCGTAGGAGACACTACATTCCCAAATGCTATGTTAGACCTAGGAGCCTCAATTAATGTGATGCCATACTCTTTGTATCAATCTTTGAAACTAGGTCCATTACATAAAACGGGGGTGGTGATACAATTGGCCGATCGTTCTAATGCCTATCCTAAGGGGGTGGTTGAGGATGTACTTGTGATGGTAGATAAGTTGATTTTTCCTGCAGATTTTTACGTACTTGATATGGATCATGATACACATGCGGCCCCTATTTTGCTAGGTCGGCCTTTCTTGAAAACTGCAAGTACTAAAATTGATGTTTCAAATGGTTCTCTTACTATGGAGTCAGATGGTCAAGTGGTTGAGTTCAACATTTATGATTCCATGAAGTATCCACGTGATGATCACTCTTGCTTTTCTATTGATGTCTTTGAACCTATAGTGCAGGATGTTTTCAACTTGGATGGTGAAGATGAGTTGCAAGTTGCTTTGGATAATAGCTTGGTTTGTGATGATTTGGATTTTTCTACGAGTACTAACTTGCAGGAAATTGTAGTTGCTTTAACCGAGCATGAGAAATTTCCAATTATGCCTCATTTTTCTAAACCAATTTCACTAACCTCATTCAGTGAAAAGTTGTTACCTTCAGTTGTGCAGGCACCAGTTGTGGAGTTAAAACCTTAGCCGAGTCATTTGAAATATGCATTTCTTGGTGATGGAGATACATTGTCCGTCATTATCTCTAGTAAACTCACCAAGGATCAAGAGGGAAGGTGGCTTGAAGTTCTAAAAGAGCACAAACTTGCCATTGGGTGGACTAATGCCGATATCAAGGGCATTAGTCATACCATGTGTATGCATTGTATCTTGTTTGAAGATAATTCTAAGCCCGTGAGACAACCGCAACGGAGGTTGAATCCACCTATGATGGAGGTGGTTAAGAAAGAAATCTTGAAACTTTTGCAAGTGGGTATGATATACCCTATTTCCGATAGCAAATGGGTGAGTCCAACCCAAGTTGTTCCTAAGAAGTCCGGTGTGACGGTCGTTGAAAATAATCAAGGAGAGTTGGTCCCCACCTGAGTGCAAAATGGGTGGAGAGTGTGTATTGACTACCGTAGGCTAAATGCAGTGACTAGAAAGGATCATTTTCCTTTGCCATTCATTGATCAGATGCTTGAAAGACTTGCCGGTAAGGCTTATTATTGCTTTCTAGATGGTTATTCTGGCTACTTTCAAGTAGCAATTGCTCCTGAGGATCAGGAGAAGACCACTTTTACTTGCCCATTTGGCACGTTTGCGTATCGTCGCATGCCTTTCGGGTTATGTAATGCCCCAGCGACTTTTCAACGATGCATGGTTAGTATTTTCTCTGAGTATGTGGAGAACTTCATTGAAGTTTTCATGGATGATTTTACTGTGCATGGTGATTCTTTTGATCATTGCTTGTCGCATTTGTCTCTTGTTCTTAAGAGATGTGTTGATACTAATCTTGTTCTAAATTCTGAAAAATGCCATTTTATGGTGGAACAAGGTATTGTGTTAGGGCATGTGGTATCATCTAAAGGTATTGAAGTCGATAAAGCTAAAATCAATACAATTCAATCTCTTCCTTACCCCACTAATGTGCGTGAAGTGCGTTCTTTCCTTGGACATGCAGGTTTTTACCGAAGGTTTATCAAAGATTTTTCCAAGGTTGCTTCACCGTTGTGCAAGTTATTGCAAAAGGATGTGGATTTTGAGTTTGATTTGGCTTGCAAGGAAGCTTTTGATCTTTTGAAGATGAAGTTAACCTCGGCTCCAATCTTACAAGCACCGGATTGGTCCCTTCCATTTGAGCTCATGTGTGATGCTAGTGACTATACACTAGGCACCGTTTTGGGTCAAAAAGTTGGGAGAGTGTCTCATGTGATTTACTATGCCTCCATGACTGTTAATGAAGCTCAAAAGAACTACTCTACTACCGATAAGGAGATGTTGGCGGTAGTTTTTGCCTTAGAGAAGTTCCGTTCGTACTTACTTGGTACCAAAGTTGTGGTGTACACTGATCACCCTACCCTTAGGTATTTGATGGCTAAGAAAGAGGCAAAACCGAGGTTGATTCGTTGGATTCTATTGTTGAGTGAATTTGACATTGAGGTCAAAGACAAGAAGGGAGCAGAAAATGTGGTAGCTGACCACTTGAGTCGTTTGGTACATGATGAGGAGAAAGCTATTGAGCCAATTCGGGGCACATTCCCTGATGAAACTTTATTTGCTCTTTCTTCAGTTTCTCCTTGGTATACTAATCTTGTGAATTTTCTTGTCTCTAACGAATTTCCCACAGGTTTTTCAAAATCACAAAAAGAGAAGATTAAGAGTGATGCCAAGTATTATGTATGGGACGATCCTTATTTATGGAAGCATCGCTCGGATCAAGTTGTTAGAAGATGTATCCCGGAGAGTGAGGTAGGCTCTATCCTTGCCTTTTGTCACTCCTATGCTTGTGGGGGACATTTTGGAGCAAGGCGGACGGCTCAGAAGGTACTTGATTGTGGATTTTATTGGCCAAGCTTATTTCGAGATGCTCATGGCTTTGTTGAATCTTGTGATAATTGTCAACGTAGTGGTAACATTTCTCGCCGTAACGAGATGCCCAAACTCCTATGATATATTGTGAAATTTTTGATGTATGGGGAATCAATTTTATGGGTCCATTCCCCATGTCTCATGGTTTCTTGTACATTCTTATTTCGGTCGATTATGTATCAAAGTGGGTTTAAGCTAAACCCGCTAGGACTGATGATGCTAAAGTTGTTTCAGATTTTGTGAAGTCGAACATCTTTTGTAGGTTTGGGATTCCGAGAGCTTTGATAAGCGATAGAGGCACACATTTTTGTAATCGGACGATAGGAGCGTTATTGAAAAAATACTCCGTCACTCACAAAGTCTCTATCGCTTACCATCCTCAAACAAATGGACAAGCTGAGGTGTCCAATAGAGAAGTGAAGTCCATCTTGGAGAAAACAGTGAATCCAAACCGCAAAGATTGGAGCTTGAGGCTTGAGGATGCGTTATGGGCCTACCGTACCGCCTACAAGACTCCAATTGGGATGTCACCGTGTCGGTTGGTATTTGGTAAGACGTGTCATCTTCCCGTTGAGTTAGAGCACAAAGCTTATTGGGCAGTAAAAAAATTTAAATATGAAGATGGATGAGTCGGGTGAGTACCGGAAGCTCCAATTGCAAGAGTTGGAGGAGATTCGGAATGAATCGGATGAAAATGCGGTGATTTTCAAGGAGCGTACTAAGGCGTGGCACGATAAAATGATTTCACGAAAGAATTTTAGTGTCGGCCAAAAGGTGTTGCTCTATCAGTCCCGTCTCAGGTTATTTCCGGGTAAGCTTCGATCCCGATGGGAGGGACCATTAGTTGTCACTCAAGTTTTTCCACATGGAGCGGTGGAAATCCGTAGTCTCGCTACGGACAAGATATTTAAAGTCAACGGGCAACGACTTAAACCGTATTTAGAAGGATTTCAAGTGGAAGCGGTTGAGCATATTGATCTTTTCAATCCAATTTACGTGGATTAATCTCATTCTCTGTCGAGCCGCGACGTTAAATAAGGCGCTTATCGGGAGGCAACCCGATCCTTTTTTTATTTTTATTTTTTATTTTTTTATTATTATTATTTTCAGTATTTTGTTTTATTTTTGTAGTATAGCGATTAAACTTTTCTTTTTAGTTTATAGATTCGGACATCATATTTATTAATATAGTTTTATTTGTCTTAGGAAGAAAAAAGGTAAAAGAAAAAAAATCGAGTAAGCTATCGGAGGATTGAAAGATGGCAACTCAAGGGTGTCCACTGCACTTGAAGCGGACTAAGCCACTTGAAGCGGATAAATCAGGTCGTCCCGTCAATTATTTCAATTTTCGCCTCTTAAAGCGGCTATAACCGCTTCATGCGGTCCGAATCTCAATGTAAGGTACTGGTTCTATCCCTAAATCCTTTCTTCTTCCCCCTGCTGTTACGTTACGTAACATCATATTAAAAAAAATCGGATTGAATAGCAGCAGCCACCAGCATCGTTCAACATTTAAATCTTCTTCATCTTCATCTTCTTTTTCCTCCTTTCTTCATTCTTCTCATCTTCAAAAAAAAAAAAAAACAGAACGAATCCCACGCACTTCCACAGTCAAATTTCCCTCCCAATTTTCGTCTCCCAGTTCCCACCCAGTTCGTAATTAATTCCCCAATTTTCGAGTCCCGTGCTCTTATTCCGTTTCATCATTCAAAATCTGCGTGTCTGCTAGTTCAATTTCAAAATCTTCAATTGACTCCGAACTTCGGAATTTGAGTTGGACCTCGGTTGACTGCTCAATTTCTGGGTTCGTGGGTGGGTTTTCTGCTCAAATTCCACTGTGTTTTGAAACAATTTGGTTCGAATTGTGACTACTCAATTCTTGTTCGACTTTTCATCAATGGAACTTGTGGACATGACATAGGTCCACACCGACGCGGCCACGCGCGAGTTTGGGTAGGCGAATGGATCTCCATATGAGAATGGATCGAATTGAAATTTAGGTCTATGTGGAGTCGCTACCGAATTTGTGGTTATTCGGAACCATTCGAGCTCACTCTATGTCGTAGTGGCCCGTATACAAAATACGGCCCATTTCCGATGTCAGAGTTTATTGGGCTCGTCCCTTTGCATTTGATACCAATACCGACATTATCGGATATTGCGCATTGAATGACTCTCGTGCGCCAACGGTATCGGGCATCCGGAAACCGAGGTTCTGCGTAAGGGGTGAGGGTACGTGTTGGGAAGCCCATAAAGGACACCCAACCCCGCCCGCACATTAGCGGCCTCTACTAAGAATTCGAATGACTTTCCAATACGCGCGTTAGTTGAACGGGAAAATGATATGCAAAGATTATTTTCCCTAAACATGTGAATGGAATTGAAAAGGGTTTCTAAGTCGATTTAATGCAATTAATTCTAACGTCAAAGTTGAATTTAGCATGTGGGTTCATTTTAGTGCGATAAAATAAACAACCAAAAAATGACAAGAGAAACAATAAACGCGTTAGTAACGATATAACGGTTTATGAAATATTGAATGATATAGAATGATGCAAATGAGTTAATGCATGGTTTTGAAAGAGGTGTTTCACGTGATAGATTAGGCACGTGTTGACTTAAGTCACGAAAACGATTAACGAGACTCGAATGTGATGTGTAGGACTCACGGTTTGACGTGATTAAGGGCCACTCGACCGAGTCATTGTGTGACTCGACCGAGTGGACCTCTGAAAAGTGGTCTGTCCAGGTTTTGTGACCCTACTCGATCGAGTTACTGACCAACTCGACCGACTACGTCGCCACTCGACCGAGTCACTGTGAGACTCGACCGAGTGGAGGTCATAGAGGCATTCTGTTTCGTATTACGGACCCTACTCGACCGAGCTATTGACCAACTCGATCGAGTACGTTGCCACTCGACCGAGTCACTGTGAGACTCGACCGAGTGGAGGTCGTAAGAGACGTTCTGTCTCGGTTTTTTGTAATGTCACTCGATCGAGTGGCGTAGGCACTCGGTCGAGTGGCACCTGTACGAACCGTGTCGTTTGCAATTTTAAATATCGATTTTGAAATTGCTTTTGATTTTTGATGACTTGACGAATTGGGCATAAACATGGCGGAATTTATACTCGATTCAGGACTTGAATACTCGTCGTATCCCATACTCGATTATCGAATCGATATGGCATACTGGAGTGAAAACGATAGAAGATTAATTTAAGTCGACTTAAATTAACTACCGCGATATGGTAGATTTCCTCCGCGTGAAATAATGTCGTAATTCTATTGAATTGTATTGACAATTACTTTAGCATCAACGGAAAATCGCATTAGTTAACTTATGTAACTAGATCGTTAGATTCGACATCCAATTAAGGAATTGGTATCGAATTTAATAGATCGACGCTTTGCTTAAATTGAAAGACGTGATTCCCTCCGCATCCCGACGTCATAATTAATTCTCGCGAATTGTTTGACGTCGGATCCACATCAACGGGTTTCGACCCTTATTGAAAATACGTGTCTTGAAAAAGGTTTTAAAATTGATGAATGCAAGATTAATGATGATGCCGACAAAAATAATAACGAATTATTGTTTAAGTAAACTTATCTCAATAATCAAATAGTCGGGGTACTGGAATAAGCGACCGTCAACGCAGTGTGCAGTACACTTGTATATTCGTGTTTTCTTATTCCGATATCCCTCTTATTCGACACAAATTGATAAGTATTTTAATGCTTTGATATTAATTATACTATTGATATTATGATGCAATGAACAAAATAAAAAAACGAAAGAAAAGACGAAGAAGAGGAAGACGGACGACGAAGAGAGAAGGAGAAGAGAACGGAGTTTTGACACCCTCAACCTACATGTTCTTGTCTCGGATCGAACTCGTAACCGTGGCTTTAACACAAGAGTCTTCGAGGTGGATGAAGGTTAAGTTATGGTGGCTCGGGTTGATTCCTAAAATTAGGTTTAGGGTTTTTGCTAGTGTATTGCTTAGGGTTTGCTTAGGGTTTGTAAAGATGTTGTGTGTGTGTGGGTGTAAGGTTGCTCTAGGGTTTCTTGGAGTTGTCAAAAAGTGTGTCAAGTGGTGTTGCATGGGGTGTATATATAGGCTAGGTTAGGGCACCCAGTTTAGGGTTACTCGACCGAGTAGATGGCCAACTCGATCGAGTGGCCCGTTCAACCTGCAGCCGGGCTCGAAACAGGCCCACTCGATCGAGTGGGTCGGGCACTCGATCGAGTGGCCCAAAGGGTTGCACGGGTCCATTGACTTGGACCTTTACTTTGGATGCTTGATGGGTTTTGTGTTTGACTTGGTCTTTTGATGATGTGAGGTTGTTTTGTGTGTCTCAGAAACAACTTTGACCCAATCGCAAAAAGTCGGTTTTAATTCTGGTGTCGGTTTCGGCCCAAATTAGCCTTATTTGATTGGAAATGACCCACTGGACCTGGATTTGAGGTTGATTTTGTGATATTTGTACTCTGTAAGTGTGTTAGCCAATGATTAATGAATTTGAGCCCGTATCCGAGCGCATAGAAGATTATTAGCGTCCGATCATCATCGGGTGTTGTTTGGGAAACTGCCAAAGACACCTGGCAGTCAAAATGCAGGTGTCTACAGAGCCCCCACTCTGACTGAGGCTTGGACAGGGCGAAAGTCAGAGTAGCTACCAAGTCAATTAAGACCTGGTAGACTTCCGTTCGGGTCGTTTATAGTCCATTAGACTTGCGTGAAGGGCTCGCCAGCCATAAGCTAGAAACCATACCTGGGCTGATGATAATACTCCATGGGGCATTTGGACTTGTCGCGTAAGTCTTGGGTGTGCCTGTGTGTAGGCCCATCCCGTGAAAATGCTGGGGAGGTGTAGTGATTTGCATGTCCTGTTTGAGTCGTACTTGTATAAGTCACATAAAATGCATGCAACACGTAGGTAGTAAAATGACTCGTGCTGGGGAGAATTGATTTTTCGAAAATTTGAATTTTTGAAATCTTGAAAATTTGAGATTTTTGAATTTTGGAAACTTTGAGATTTTTGAATTTTGGAAACAAAGATTAGGAAAGTTCGGGATGGAGATTTCCGTGCTAGTATCGAGACTAGGCTTGCGGTTTGATTCCAATTAGGATTAGGAAATTTTCCTAAACAGTTTGCAAGGCTAATGCTATATATAGCCCTCCCTTGCTCTTGATTTCTCCATAATTCTCATCACAAATCAACCCCTTCTTTAAAGAAAGTCTCTTTATTTCCCTCAAGGCAGAAAAGAAAATCCCTTTATTTTCTTAAGGAATTAGTCATGGGAATCGATAGATTGACCGTTATGCTGCAGGAGTGGTCCCGTCGCTTTAGGGACACGGATAGGGTGGCGCTCAACCAGACGGGTATAACTCAGCTGTACTCGTTCCGTCAGATGGTGGTTGATCGCTACTTTTTGGACGCATGCTTGGCTTACTGGGACGACATATATCATGTCTTTGCCTTTCCTCGGGGCGAAGTCTGCCCTTTACCTGAGGAGATTGCAGCTATAGGAGGATGGAACCCGATACTCCGTCCCGCTGTCCCGTACTCGATCTATGACCCGAGGAGGAAGCTCAGAGAATTTCTGGGGCCCTCCCACAACGAGGTATCCCGCATGATGGAAGGTGATAAAATTTATCTGATCGACTTGGCTGAGAAATTTATGAATTCTCTTGACATCCGGGTGAGACCGGCTTACAGCCGTAGGGCTTTTTCTTTCTGTATGCTCCACGTGTATGCTTTCGAGGGCCACATGGATTTGTTATCCTGCATGGGGAACACCCGTCTTCTGACCGTGGTAGATTTGATGGAGATTGAACACAGTTCGGCTTGGCTGATCACGGGCGAGATTATCCAAGGATTGGACAACCGTAAGAGTGACTCATCAATTCGTCTTACCGGGAGCACCCGCTTGCTGCAAGTATGTTACTTTGCAATTTATATTTTTTTTCGATTTTTGTTTTGTTTTTGTTTTGTTTTTTTGATTTTTTTCGCGGATGGTCCGCTGCAGTGAGCACTCGATCGAGTCACCCTGGCACTCGATCGAGTGCCCTCGTAAAAAGCCCATTGTTTGTGTTCAGGGGTATCACTCGACCGAGTGTCCTAGGCACTCGATCGATTGGCCTTAGGCGGACGCCTATTTAACCTCGGGAACTCATGTTTTTGTTTCCTTTTTGCAGATTTGGCTTTATGAGAGGCTATCAGTGATAGATCCTCCCCTTGATGCAGGCAATTATCGTCATAACCAGGTGATGACGAGGAGGCGAGCCATTGACTTTTCTTGTCGGATTACGCAAAAGTATTGGGACGAGGTTTTGTCTTTCCATGGTGGCCCGTTAATTCGATGGGTAGTTCCGTGGTGGCCCATCTACCTTTGGAGTGGCTTGGACCCGAGGGACAGAGCCCGCTATCAGGTGATCCTATCTTTCAGGCAGACGGTTCATCTCTACCCAGATCGCATACTACGGCAGTATGGATGGACCCAGCGAATCCCTGAAGTTGAAGCAGTTGTGAGTGACCCTACCCAACTGACTGATGTGATGTGTGATACCTGGATGCAAAGATGGTACACACGGCATACTTGGCCCATTGTCAAATCTCGCCACTCCATCTGGGTTTCAGATTCTTACACGAAGTGGACCAAAGCAGCTGATGCTAAAGCCCAAGCTGCGCTGAAGGTTGACGAAGCTTTTGACCTGCTGAGAAGGGAGCAAGCTAAAGACAACAGGGGCTTTTTCGGTGACGGTGACACCCCGGCTACCATGGTTCGTCTAATGTCAGGTCACAAAAAGAAGACTAAGACTCGAGCTGAAGGGTCCAGTGCTAAAGGTGCTTGGGGGAAGGTGAGCCCCCAGACTGACTTGGAAAGGAGACTGGCCCCGAGACTACCCGTGCAGGACCGACTTGGCCCACGGGATAGATTACCCGAGCACGTGCGGGCTCGCATTGGACCGAAGACCGTGATAGAAGACCCGTCGCCGAAGAAACGGGCTCGTGCTAAAGAAGTTCCACTTGTGATTCGGGAACGCTCGCCACCACCCCGAAGACCTCAGGCTCCACTTGACCCGAAGAACAAGGGGAAGGGGAAAATGCCCGGATATTAGTCTCCGTTATTATTATTTGAATATTATTATTATTTTTTAGTGGTGTGATTTTTTTTTGTGTATGCCGTGTCCGGCGTTTTTTTTTTTGTAATTCCCGAATTTATCGGTTAAATAAAGACGTATTAAAGAATACCATTCCCGTCTTTTCGTTTATTGCAGTGGTTGTACTCTTTTGAGGGGTTGCCTACGTATCCACGATTAGCGGAATCAAACCAAACGTAGTTCAAAATTTGATTTGATTGATTTTTGCAATTTTCGAAATACATCAAGATTATTAATTCGAGATGTGTGACGGTAGAATAATTAATTCTAACTTATTGACTTGTCTATATTTTTTTGAAAATTTATAAAAAGACAAATTTTTATAAATTTTTGCAAATGACATTGAGACGGGCTTTAGGGGTAATAACGCTTCAGCTGGTCCAAGTTGGTTGGGTTGACAAATTCGTTCCCATCCAAATCTGTCAGCATCACCGCTCTTCCTGATAGGACCTTCTTGACTAAGTATGGCCCAGCCTAATTGGGTTGAATTCACCCCTTGGGTCAACCGATAGTAAGGCACGAACCGATTTTAGGACCAAATCCCCTTCTTTGATATTTCTGGGCCTAACCCTTTTGTTGAAAGCCCGTTGGATCCTCTTTTGATATATTTGGATGTTGTTGAGGGCCCAGGATCGCCGTTCGTCTAAAAGGACTAGCGAATCGTATCGGACTTGGACCCAATCTGCTTCAGGTACTTGGCTTTCAAGTAAAATCCTAAGGGATGGCACTTCTAGCTCGACCGGTTGGACTGCTTCCATTCCATATGTCAGGTAATATGGAGTTGCTCTGGTTGCAGTGCGAATTGAAGTTCGGTATCCCCATAGGGCAAACGGTATCTTGTCGGGCCAGTCCCGGTAATTCTCAGCCATCTTTTTAAGTATGGTGACAATTGTTTTATTGGCCTCTTCTACCGCTCCGTTTGTTTGCGGTCGGTAAGGCGAAGATGTATGTCTTTAAATTTTATATTTTGCCAGCAATGCGGCAGTTTCAGCTTGGAAGTGGGTCCCGTGATCACTGATAAATTCGTGAGGGATCCCATACCGGCATATGATCTTATTCTGAATAAACTTGGCCACGTGCTTGGCGTTCAAGACACGGTATGACTCGACTTCGACCCATTTGGTGAAGTAGTCGATGGCCACCAAAATGAAGCAATGACCTCCCGTCCCGGAAGGATGCACCTTTCCAATTATGTAAGTTCCCCATGTCGAAAATGGCCATGGTGATGTCATGGTGTATAATAGGGAAGATGGAATGTGTTGTACATTGGCAAAGATCTGACAGTTATGGCAGTGTTTGACATATAACCGACAGTCTGTTTCCATGGTGTTTCAATAATACCCGAGCCCCATGATTTTGCGGGCTAGCATATGGGCGTTCATATGTGGGCCGTTTTCACCATCGTGTACTTTGGCCATTACCTTTTCGGCCTGTACTTTGTCGATGCATAGGTGTAGAGCCCCCTGTGCCGTTTTTTTGTATAATTGCCCGTCGTCCGTGCGAACAAATTGGGTTGCTAATCTCCGCAGGGCTTTCTTGGCCCGGTTTTTAGTTCCCGGGGGATACTCTCCCGTTGCCAAGTAGGTTAGGACTGACTGATACCAAGGTTCTGGATCAGCTAGCTCGATGTCCTGGATGGCGTGTACATACGCCGGCTCGGACCGTCTTTCGACACAGATTGGCATGCTGGTCAGGTGATCCGGGATGTTCAGTAGAGATGCTAATTTGGAAAGTGCATCTGCAAAATGATTTTCTTCCCGGGGCAGATAAATGTATTCTACCTTTTGGAATTGTTTCTCTAGAACCCTTACCCGTGCTTGGTAAGCCAGAAGATTGGCGTTCCGAGTTTTCCATTTTTGGAGAGCCTGATTGATGACCAATGATAAATCACCGTGGACCCGGAGGTTTGTTACCCCTAAATCAGCGGCGGCCTGCAACCCGTGAATGCATGCTTCGTATTCGGCTGCATTATTGCTCACGTCAAAGTCCAACTTGATGGACAAGGGAGTGTGTCCCCTTGTGGTGAGATCAGCAAAATCCCGACCCCGAATCCTCGAAAGTTGGATGCTCCATCAAAATTCAAATCCCATGTCTCGGTGTCAGTATGGAATATGTCTTCATCAGGGAAGGCCCAAGTGTCGGTGTGGTCCTCTTCAGATATTGGGCTATCGACAAGGAACTCGGCTACCACCCGGCCTTTGATGGCTTTTGATGGTACGAACTTGAGGTCAAACTCAGATAACATTAAAGTCCACCTGGACATCCTACCGTTGAGGATGGGCTTCTCGAACAAGTACTTGATAGGATCCATTTTGGATAACACATGTACCTCGTGACTGAGCATGTAGTGTCGGAGCTTTTTAGTGGCCCAAACCAGAGCTAGGCACGTTTTCTCGAGCATTGTGTACTTGCATTCATATTCGAGGAACTTTTTACTGATGTAGTAAATAGCCCGTTCTTCTGAATCAACTGTCTGGGCCACCATAGCCCCCA
This sequence comes from Agrostemma githago, assembly GCA_958450325.1. Taxonomy (NCBI): domain Eukaryota; kingdom Viridiplantae; phylum Streptophyta; class Magnoliopsida; order Caryophyllales; family Caryophyllaceae; genus Agrostemma; species Agrostemma githago. Next base: position 23,516,924 of record OY288239.1, on the reverse strand, counting down.
TGGCTGTCTCAGTCGTTGTTAGGTATAATGACAGAGGCAGGCCGGGTTGAGGTGGCATTAGTACTGGCGGAGCAGACAGAATCTCCTTGATTTTATCGAAAGCCGCTTGACATTTATCGTCCCATAGTACCCGTTCTCCTATCTTCAACTTCTTGAAAATGGGCTCACATACCATGGTTAATTTTGAAATGAATCGGCTGATGTATTGGACTTTCCCGAGGAACCCCCGTATTTCTTTTTCGGTCTTGGATGGTTGCATCTCGGTGATGGCTTTGATTTTAGCTGGGTCGACCTCGATGCCGCGTTCGCTAACGATATGGCCCAGTAATTTGCCGATTTTGCCAGGATTTAGCCTCATGTTGTATTTGCGCAGTCGGGTGAAGAATTTTCTTAGGGCCGAGATGTGCCCGCTTCGGTCCTTGGATTTGGCAATCATGTCGTCCACATAGACCTCCACTTCCTTATGCATCATGTCGTGGAGCAAAGTAGTGGCGGTCCGTTGATAAGTGGCCCCGGCATTGATAAGCCCAAATGGCATAACAGTGTAACAGTAAGTACCCCAAGGTGTAATGAAGGTGGTCTTACTCATGTCCTCTTCTGCCATTTTAATCTGATTGTATCCGGCATACCCGTCCATGAACGATAGAAGGGCATGATCGGCCGTGTTGTCCACCAGTATGTCGATGTGTGGTAACGGAAAATCATCTTTTGGGCTAGCCTTGTTAAGGTCCCGGAAGTCTACGCATACCTGCACCTTGCCGTCCTTCTTGGGTACCGGCACGATGTTTGCGACCCAGTCTGGATATTCAGACACTTGTATAAAGCCCGCTTTGAATTGCTTGTCGACTTCCTCTTTGACTTTGAGGGACCATTCGGGCTTCATTCTTCGGAGTTTTTGCTTTACCGGTTTGCACCCATCTTTGATGGGTATTCGGTGTTCGGCTATTTTCCGATCTATACCCGACATGTCTTTGTAGGACCATGCAAAAACGTCCTTGAACTCTTGGAGGAGGTCTGCGAATTGTTTTCTCTCCTCTGGATCTAAGGATAGGCCAAACTTAAGCATCTGGGGCTCTAAAGTGGTTCCCACGTTGATGGACTCGATTTCTTCGATTACCGGATCTCGGGACTCCCTTTGTTCGAGCTGCTCGATCAGATGTGGAGGTAGAGGTACCTGTTCGTCGGGTTTCTCAATGTCATTGCATATAAAATTTTTGAAATCGAGAAAATTTTGGAAATAAGACAAGTCGTAAGCAGAACGGTGTTCGATATTATTATTAATAGTAAATTTTGTGAAAAGCTCGAAAAGAGCGGCCATCTGATCGTTGGTCAGTGGCGGGATAGGGAGAGGTCTTGGGACAGGCCTCGAGACCTCAGCGGATGTGGCTAAGGGAAAGGGAGTTACAGACTCGATTTTAGCACCGGACCCCCTAGACTCAGAGTCAAACTCTGACTCTGACCCTGACTCAGACTTGGTATCTGGCATGTCTCCCTCGCCGGTGGTTAGCTTGTAGACTCGTCCTTGACTGTCGGTCCACTTGATGGTCTTTCTCCAGGCTCTTTTTCCTGTGTCTGCACCAACTTCGGTGATTAGCTTAGTTGGGTCAAACCGATCGCTGCGGAGGATCAGGTTGACCAAGTCGTCTTTCGGAGCGGGGACGGCCTTGCTTTCTCCAAATAAGAGCCCCAACACGGGCTCAGAATTGTTTTCATCCTCCTGGGATTCGGCCTGGACGATGGTGAATATATCGTCAGGGATGTAGTTGCATTCCCGAGCCGTTTTGGTCTCGGGATATGTGATGATGGGTTGATAGAGGCCCACCTGGATCGCCCCAAACACGGGAGTGACGAACTTGATTGCATATGCCCGGCCTACGTTTTCCGAGCTCATAGTATATCCCGAACCGAGCCGAGACTCTCCGTTGTCCAGGACCTCAATGATCTTCCCTGCCGGAAGGTACGGCCTTGAGGTGGCTCCGGGTAGGTAACCCACATTTTGTAGCATCGTGTCGACGCTAACGGTGAAGTAAGGCTTGAAGAGATATGCCTCATCAATCATGCCCACGAAGTCGAATCCTCGTGGTTCGGCCCGGTTTGTGGCATTACAGCTAGCCACGGTGATAGGACTAGCCTCTAGTGTGATGATGCCGTCCCGAAGTGGCATCTTGACTTTCCTATGTAAGGTGGACGAGACGGCTTTGACTGCATGGATCCACGGCCTTCCTAGTAGTAGGTTAAAGGATGAGGTGACATCAATCACCTGGAACTCTAACTCTTTTTCGATCGGGCCCGTTATGATCTTTAGTTTAACGGCCCCGGCAACAGGTTTTGGGCTTCCGTCGAAAGCCTGGATGGTCTGCGCCGTCGGAAGGTAATCGGCATCGGTGACGCCGAGGGCTTTTGCGGTCCTTAGAGGAAGGACATTTACGGCGGATCCGTCATCGATAAGCGTCATCGGGAGGTATTTGCCTCGGCAAATGACGGTAATGTATAGGGCCAGATTATGATTGGACCCAAATACCGGTAGGTCGGACTCGGAGAAGGTGATGAGTGGGCCCTCTTCCTTGGATTTTCCTTCGAGATAAGGCATGATAGTGGCTACCATTTCAGATGAGGTAGCCTGTGAGTCGACCTTGATTTCATCGAGAGCCTTAGTCAGTGCTTCCCGATGAGCTTGCGAGCTAACTAAGAGTTGCCATACAGTTAAGTCAGCTCGAATCCTCTTCAATTGCTGGACCAGAGCCGTGTCCGGGCTTGGTTCTTCGAGGGTAGGCTCCGTCCTGGCAGGTTCAGTGACGGATATAGGAGTAGAACGCCCCTCTGTGGCGAGATGGTTGGTGGCTAAGGATTTAGCCTTTCGGACCTCTTCAAGGGTGATGGGGACAGCTTCCCCTTTGGTTAAGTACACATCATCCTCGTCATCGAACCATATCCCGTTGACTTGTGGGATATAGGGGTAGATGAGGTGTGAACAGTCGATTACCTCACCGGTGAATATTGCATGGGCGCTGAACGGGTTTTCTTTGTTGCTCGGCTTGTCTTCGGGCAACGGGATTTTTCCGCTCTCGATAAGATCTTGGATCAGGTGCTTTAACCTCCAACATTTTTCAGTATCATGCCCGTTACCCCGGTGATACTGACAGTAGGCTTGGGCATTATAAGTTTTGGGCCTCTTCTCTACTGGAGGTTCTGCAGTTGGGCCTATCAGCTGGATCAGGCCCTTTGAAGATAGCCTTTGTAAGGCATAAGTATAGGTAGTCCCTATATCTGTGAATACCCGATTTGGTGTATTCTTTTTAGATGAGGTGTCAAGCAGATTTACCTCGTCGAAGATGCTGCGAGTTGCAGCTGCAGGTGTGGGCTTGTTTGTAGATGAACTGGCCCCTTGATAACCATTAGTAGAGGCCTTAGGCAGGCTCTCCAGTCTCAAGTCATCCTCGATTCTCGTGCCCATTTCAGTAAGGACAGCGAAGTTGGGGATGATGGCATACCGGAGATGGACCCGGTAGGATGGGAGGAGGTTTTTGACAAAAGCCTCCACTAGGGCCTTCTCGCCGGGCTTGTCGACCAGCTTCACGCTCTCGGCCCGCCATCTTTGCAAATATTTGTGAACCCTTCTTTGGGCTCTTGAGCCATGACCTCCAGAGTACGCATTGTAGTCTGGATTTCAGTGTTATCGGCGTAGTTCCGAGCAAATTCGGTCGCCACATCGTCCCAAGTCTTGTATTTTTTGGGGTCGAGCCTGTAGAACCAGGCCTTGGGATGCTTCTCCAAAGAGGAAGGGAATAGGTGCTTGAACATGGTGGACTTTACCCCTTTGACCGCCATAAAGTCCTTGAAGGCCCGGATATGATGGACCGGGTCTTCGGTACCCTCAAACATAGGAATTCCCGTCAAGTTGAGGTTGGCAGGTAGCTCGTCATTCAAAGGTGAATAAGTACGAGCATTTTCGGTGTGGATCGAGTTGTTCGTCGATAAGTGGACTTGCTCTTCGAGCCTACGAACAACACTGATCAACTCGGCTATGGGCCCAGTGGGCTCAGCTCCTTCAACTGGGGCCGTTTTCTCCACGGCGCTCAGGCGGGTAGCTAACGTTGCTTGGTTAGCCTGAATGGAAGTCAGTTGAGTCTCGATCTGGGTTAGGGCATCTTTCAACTCTTCCATTTTGCGTTGATGTCGGGTTGCGGGTGGCCTGTCTGTAAGAACACCGCATAATTAGAGACTAGCCCAAAAATCCCAGAATAGAAAGTACATCCCGAACAAGACTAAAAGGGAAATGACTCGAGAAAAGACACCTAGATTGGTGACTTGTGAAACGTGGGCCTTTCTTAGGATCCGGCGAGTGAGCCTGGTCTGGCCTATTCGAAGGAAGGTTCACGTGAGACATCCCCAGACTTTTGACCCGATTGCGTTGACGGGCCCTCCTTCGTAAGAGTATGTCCTACTTGGGTGGGCCCTGCCTTAGTCTAATAAGGCGGACTGGGATAGGGAAGAAACCTGTGATGTAAGATTGACAGAGTTTCGACGCTAGAGACCTCGAAAACTTATGACATGACCCGACACTGCTAAATACGGGAAGTCCTAAGAAGAGGGAAGTTTTGAAAATTGATTGTTTTTGAAGAAGTCCGAGAAAACTCGGTTGAGGGCCCAATTTTCGAGAAAACCGAAAGGGCATTGGGCTGCGGGTTTTGAAAGTAATTTTGAGTTTTGAATTGGGCAGCATACCGTCTAGAAAATAGGCCATTTTGAGTAAAATCATAAGTCCTAAATTCGGCATGTCCCGGGTTTTGAAATCGAATGTCTTGAAAAAGATGCAATTTTTGAAAAGTTGACATTTTTGAAAACGACTTGGAATTCAAGTAGCACGTAGTCACACAAGCATTATAACGACGCCATGTATGCTTTACAGTTTACACTAAGTCTCGGTCGGTCTGAGAGGGTCTATACTAGTGTACATAGTCTAGACGTTGATCGGGACGGACTCTCTAAGTCGAGTTGAGCTTAGAACATGCCGCGAAACCCACTCGAATCGACTATGGACACCTTTTGACATATCCATGTTGGAGTACATCAATGGTATAGTGGGACGTCGGTCACCAGTACCGGCCCGGGAAAATATGGGTTATTCATGAACCGTAAAACTAAAACGCGTATTGTATTTGTCAAACGATTTCTATTCGAGTCTCACCCTGAGGATGCCGATGGTAAGTCACACATCAGTTAATCCCCAGCGGAGTCGCCAAATTGTGGACATGACATAGGTCCACCCCGACACGGCCACGCGCGGGTTTGGGTAGGCGAATGGATCTCCATATGAGAATGGATCGAATTGAAATTTAGGTCTATGTGGAGTCGCCACCGAATTTTGTGGTTATTCGGAACCATTCGAGCCCACTCTATGTCGTAGTGGTCCGTATACAAAATACGGCCCATTTCGGATGTCAGAGTTTATTGTGCTCGTCCCTTTGCATTTGATACCAATACCGACATTATCGGATATTGCGCATTGAATGACTCTCGTGCGCCAACGGTATCGGGCATCCGGAAACCGAGGTTCTGCGTAAGGGGTGAGGGTACGTGTTGGGAAGCCCACAAAGGACACCCAACCCCGCCCGCACATTAGCGGCCTCTACTAAGAATTCGAATGACTTTCCAATACACGCGTCAGTTGAACGGGAAAATGATATGCAAAGATTATTTTCCCTAAACATGTGAATGGAATTGAAAAGGGTTTCTAAGTCGATTTAATGCAATTAATTCTAACGTCAAAGTTGAATTTAGCATGTGGGTTCATTTTAGTGCGATAAAATAAACAACCAAAAAATGACAAGAGAAACAATAAACGCGTTAGTAACGATATAACGGTTTATGAAATATTGAATGATATAGAATGATGCAAATGAGTTAATGCATGGTTTTGAAATAGGTGTTTCACGTGATAGATTAGTCACGTCTTGACTTCAGTCACGAAAACGATTAACGAGACTCGAATGTGATGTGTAGGACTCACGGTTTGACGTGATTAAGGGCCACTCGACCGAGTCGTTGTGTGACTCGACCGAGTGGACCTCTGAAAAGCGGTCTGTCCAGGTTTTGTGACCCTACTCGACCGAGTTACTGACCAACTCGACCGAGTACATCGCCACTCGGCCGAGTCACTGTGAGACTCGACCGAGTGGAGGTCATAGACGCATTCTGTTTCGTATTACGGACCCTACTCGACCGAGCTATTGACCAACTCGATCGAGTACGTTGCCACTCGACCGAGTCACTGTGAGACTCGACCGAGTGGAGGTCGTAAGAGATGTTCTGTCTCGGTTTTTTGTAATGTCACTCGATCGAGTGGCGTAGGCACTCGGTCGAGTGGCACCTGTACGAACCGTGTCGTTTGCAATTTTAAATATCGATTTTGAAATTGCTTTTGATTTTTGATGACTTGACGAATTGGGCATAAACATGGCGGAATTTATACTCGATTCGGGACTTGAATACTCATCGTATCCCATACTCGATTATCGAATCGATATGGCATACTAGAGTGAAAACGATAAAAGATTAATTTAAGTCGACTTAAATTAACTAGCACGATATGGTAGATTTCCTCCGCGTGAAATAATGTCGTAATTCTATTGAATTGTATTGACAATTACTTTAGCATCAACGGAAAATCGCATTAGTTAACTTATGTAACTAGATCGTTAGATTCGACATCCAATTAAGGAATTGGTATCGAATTTAATAGATCGACGCTTTGCTTAAATTGAAAGACGTGATTCCCTCCACATCCCGACGTCATAATTAATTCTCGCGAATTGTTTGACGTCGGATCCACATCAACGGGTTTCGACCCTTATTGAAAATACGTGTCTTGAAAAAGGTTTTAAAATTGATGAATGCAAGATTAATGATGATGCCGACAAAAATAATAACGAATTATTGTTTAAGTTAACTCATCTCAATAATCAAATAGTCCGGGTACTGGAATAAGCGACCGTCAACGCTGTGTGCAGTACACTTGTATATTCGTGTTTTCTTATTCTGATATCCCTCTTATTCGACACAAATTGATAAGTATTTTAATGCTTTGATATTAATTATACTATCGATATTATGATGCAATGAACAAAATAAAAAACGAAAGAAAAGATGAAGAAGAGGAAGACGGACGACAAAGAGAGAAAGAGAAGAGAACGGGGTTTTGACACCCTCAACCTACATGTTCTTGTCTCGGATCGAACTCGTAACCGTGGCTTTAACACAAGAGTCTTCGAGGTGGATGAAGGTTAAGTTATGGTGGCTCGGGTTGATTCCTAAAACTAGGTTTAGGGTTTTTTCTAGTGTATTGGTTAGGGTTTGCTTAGGGTTTGTAAAGATGTTGTGTGTGTGTGGGTGTAAGGTTGCTCTAGGGTTTCTTGGAGTTGTCAAAAAGTGTGTCAAGTGGTGTTGCATGGGGTGTATATATAGGCTAGGTTAGGGCACCCGGTTTAGGGTTACTCGAACGAGTAGATGGCCAACTCGGTCGAGTGGCCCGTTCAACCTGCAGCCGGGCTCGAAACAGGCCCACTTGATCGAGTGGGTCGGGCACTCGATCGAGTGGCCCAAAGGGTTGCACAGGTCCATTGACTTGGACCTTAATCTTAGTAAATAGAATAATGTAAATATTAATGTCCTCAATTATACTTCACACTTATGACTTTGTATGTTACAAAACCATTCAACTCTGTAATTAACTAGGCTAATAATGTTGTAATTAGTAGCGTAGATTCGATGTACCTAGAACTCTACACTCGGTATTTAAACCGAGCCAATTTAGTATAATGTTGAGGATTTTACGATTCTACATGGTATCAGGCTAGGTCGAAATATTTCTCAAATACTTCTCCTTTCCACCTATCCCACGCCCCAGGTATACCATCACCATCAACATAGCACATTGCTACGATGGGTGACGACGATAAATCACAAAAATCCCGACCCTCTGTCCACCCCATGTACACGGTCACCGATATTCAACGCAAGGTCCGCGTCCTCGATGGTACCAAAATAACCTACGCTACGTGGGTTAGCCTTTTTACTCTTCATGCTCGGGGTTACAAAGTGCTCCGTCACATTGACGGAACACCACCCCCTGCCGAAACTGACGTAGACTACGAGGCATGGAGCGAGATCGATTCCCATGTCCTTCAATGGATCTACGGCACAATGTCGGAGGAATACCTGCAACGAGTTCTCAAAGAGGGTTCCACGGCACAGGAGGCATGGGATCGTGTTAAGAACATCTTCCTTAACAATAAAGGTGCCCGAGCCGCTAGCCTCGAAAGCGAATTTATCAACCTCAAACTCGAGGCTATGCCCTCCTTCGACATTTATTGTCAACGCCTCCGTGAAATCGCCGGGCAGTTGAAGGATGTTGGAGCTCCGGTCACTGATCAACGCTTGGTACTCCAATTAGTCCGCGGCCTTCCTAAAGAATATGATACAGTTGCAGCTTACATCAATCAGATTTTACCTGATTTTGAGACCGCTAGGAGCATGCTCGAGCTTGAACGCTACCGGACCGCCGCCACCGACGTCCCTACCGCCTCTGCCCTGCTCGCTCCGGCCGCACAAACCGAGTCCCGATCCTGGGATGACGGAGATAGGTCCCCTGCCCCGTCGAACAATCGTTCACCTCGACGCAACGTCGGCGGGTCTGGTGGCAAACGTGGTCAACGTGGTGGTCGTCGCGGCCCACAATCTTCCGACCAACGCCCTGCCACCACGCCGGCGCCGACCGGCCACTGGGGTCCGCCCCCGCCTTGGTTTGCAGGATGGTCCGTGCCACCATGTCCGTACCCCACTCAGGCTGGCTGGGCTCCGCAGTGGCAGCCCTGGTCTGTCCCGGTTTCAGCCTCGCGTCCCGGATCTCGTCCTGCCTCTCGTCAACCTAGCCGTGGATATGGCCAAGCATATCTTACCAATGATGATTCGGTGGTGTCAACTGATCTCAACCAGCAGTTTCAGGCCCTAAATGTCCAGCAACATGTGGACAACGAACAATGGTTTTTAGATACGAGGGCCTCTTCTCATCTCAGCGCTGACCAAGGTAATTTCCGTTCTTTTCTTAATTCTAGTCCGATAAATTCTATATATGTCGGGAATGGCTCAAGTATACCTGTTCTCGGGTCCGGTACCTCCTCCCTACACACCAATACTCGCGCCCTTCACCTTAATAAAGTTCTATACACGCCTCACATAATTAAAAACCTTATTTCCGTTCGTAAATTAACGAAAGAAAATAACGTTTCCGTTGAATTTGACCCGTGTGGTTTTTCTGTGAAGGATTTAGCGAGTGGGACATTGATTCTGAGGAGCAATAGTGATGGTGAACTCTACCCCGTGTCAGCTACTACCACTCTACCCGCGGCCCCACCACAAACTCTTGTTGCCCATTCTTCCCGTCTTTGGCATTCTCGCCTTGGACATCCCGGTCCTAATATTTTAAATATTCTTCGTTCTAAATTTTCCCTTGGATGTACTAATAACGAGCATGTCTCGAATTTATGTCACTCGTGTCAAATTAGTAAACACAAGCGATTGCCCTTTTCTGAGTCATCTTCTACCACAGTTGCCCCGTTCGACATAATTCACAGCGACTTGTGGACTTCACCCGTGTCCAGCAAAGCCGGGTATAAGTACTACATGGTCCTCATTGATAATTATTCACAATTCGTTTGGGTTTTTCCACTTAAGTTCAAATCTGAGACGTTCACTAAATTTTTAAAATTCAAAGCGTATGTTAAAACCCAATTTAATCGTGATATTAAAGCATTTCAGTGTGACCGTGGTCGCGAATTTGATAATAATTCATTCACGGATTTTGGAGATAAACATGGCCTTATTTTTAGATTCTCATGTCCGCACACTTCAAGTCAAAATGGTAAAGCAGAACGGATGATCCGTCGTCTTAATGAAATAGTTCTAGCTCTTCTCTATCACGCCTCCGTCCCGACCATCTATTGGGTCGATGCACTTCACACCGTAGTCCACCTCCACAATATCCTTCCTACCCGTGTCCTTCAATCTCGCTCCCCCACCTCTATCCTTTTCCACAAAAATCCGTCTTATTCCCATCTTCGCGTTTTTGGTTGTGCATGCTACCCAAACTTGTCCTCCACCCGTCCTCATAAACTTGCTCCCCGATCTATCCGTTGTGTCTTCCTCGGCTATCCCCAAGAATTTCGTGGCTATAAATGTCTCGACATCTCCACCGGAAAATTAATCCATTCTCGTCACGTTACTTTCGATGAGTCGGTGTTCCCGTTTGCTAAATCTGGACCACCATCCACAGAGGCCTACTCCTTTCTCGACCCAAATCATTCCTTACCCCCTGCTATAATAGCAGATCTTCTTCAGCCCAAACCATCAGCCCCAAACCAAACCCCACAATCACCACCCCAAACAGCCCATTCTCCTCCCTCCCCTACAGCCCAATCCGCCCCCCTACACTCCCCAACCCACTCCCACTCATAAGCCCAATCCTCTCCCTCACACTTAACAGACCACCATCCCAACTTCAGCCCCAGCCCAACCCAAACCTCTAGTCCAACCTCTAACTCGCCAATCCCATCACCTCCCCCACCGCCTCCCCCACCACCATCTAATGCCCGTACCCATCGCATGTCAACCCGCGCTATGCATGGAATATTCAAACCACGAACTTTCCTCGCTTCCGCCCCTCCCAGCCTCTCACCCCTTCCCAAATCCCCTCATTTAGCCTTCCGTGACCCGAACTGGAATACCGCTATGACCGACGAATATCGGGCTTTAATTAAAAATGGAACGTGGGATTTGGTTCCCCGTCCCACTAATGCTCCGGTTATTAGATTTATGTGGCTTTTCTGTCATAAATTTAAATCTGACGGTTCGCTTGAGCGTTACAAGGCTCGCCTTGTAGTTAATGGTAAAAGTCAACAGGTGGGTGTCGACTGTGATGAAACTTTCAGCCCGGTCGTAAAACCAAACACAGTTCGCACCGTTCTCAGCCTTGCTGTCACACGGTCTTGGCCCATCCATCAATTGGACGTCAAGAATGCCTTTTTACATGGGGACCTAGTTGAAACTGTCTTTATGCATCAGCCCCCCGGGTTCGTCGACCCCTCTGCTCCGGGTCACGTCTGTCGGCTTCGTAAGTCCCTTTACGGCCTCAAACAGGCCCCTCGTGCGTGGTATCAACGTTTTGCTAATTTTATTATTTCTCGAGGTTTCGTTAGTAGCATCTGCGATCAGTCCTTATTTATTTTTCGAGACGGTCCCGATACTGCTTATTTATTGCTCTATGTCGATGATATTGTTCTAACCGCGTCCAGTACTCCGTTATTACGATGCATTACTACTGATCTTTCACAGGAATTTGCCATGACCGATCTCGGCACACTGCATCACTTCCTCGGTATTACTGTCACACGCCGTCAATTCGGTTTATTTTTATCACAGGAAGCCTATGCTCGCGATATACTAGCCCGTGCCTCCATGTCCACCTGCAATCCTGTTTCGACCCCGGTAGATGCCGGTTCGAAACTGAGCTCCACCGCCGGTGCCCTACTCCCGGACTCCACATTATATCGCAGTTTGGCCGGTGCGCTCCAATATCTGACGATAACTCGTCCCGATATTTCATATGCTGTCCAACAAGTGTGTTTATTTATGCATGCCCCCCGTGAGCCACATTTTCAATTTTTGAAGCGGATTCTCTGCTATCTTAAGGGTACTCTCGTTCACGGTCTCAGTATTGTAAAATCTACTTCTCAGACACTAACGGCCTATTCCGATGCGGATTGGGCCGGATGTCCTGACCTTCGTCGATCGACCTCCGGCTATTGTGTTTTTCTCGGTGATAATTTGGTGTCTTGGTCCTCCAAACGCCAACCCACAGTCTCTCGATCCAGTGCCGAAGCTGAGTACCGGGGCGTTGCAAACGTCGTCGCAGAAACTAGTTGGCTTCGAAATCTTCTCCTCGAACTACATGTCCCTATCCGAAAAGCAACCGTTGTTTACTGCGATAATATATCTGCCGTTTATCTATCCGGGAATCCCGTCCAACATCAACGCACCAAACATATTGAAATTGATATCCATTTTGTTCGCGAGAAGGTTCGTCTTGGTTTGGTCCGTGTCCTTCATATTCCCGCTGACTATCAGTATGCAGATATTTTTACAAAGGGACTCCCGAAATATTTATTTGATCGTTTCCGGTCCAGTCTCAACGTTCATTCCTCTACCGTTCAGACTGCGGGGGTATCTTAGTAAATAGAATAATGTAAATATTAATGTCCTCAATTATACTTCACACTTATGACTTTGTATGTTACAAAACCATTCAACTCTGTAATTAACTAGGCTAATAATGTTGTAATTAGTAGCGTAGATTCGATGTACCTAGAACTCTACACTCGGTATTTAAACCGAGCCAATTTAGTATAATGATGAGGATTTTACGATTCTACACTTAACTTTGGATGCTTAATGGGTTTTGTGTTTGACTTGGACTTTTGATGATGTGAGGTTGTTTTGTGTGTCTCAGAAACGACTTTGATTGGGGTTGACCCAATCGCAAAAAGTCGGTTTTAATTCTGGTGTCGTTTCGGCGCAAATTAGCCTTATTTGATTGGAAACGGCCCACTGGACCTGGATTTGAGGTTGATTTTGTGATATTTGTACTCTGTAAGTGTGTTAGCCAACGATTAATGGATTTGAGCCCGTATCCGAGCGTATAGAAGCATGTTAGCGTCCGATCATCATCGGGTGTTTTTTGGGAAACTGCCATTGACACCTGGCAGTCAAAATGCGGGTGTCTACAGAATTTCATCTTTATGCTCTAATTTCGAACCTTGCTCTGAATTTCTGAATTTTCATCACGCGTGAGTCAGAATCTGTGCCTGCTCAAATTCTGGTGGGTTGGGTTATTTTCAGTCTAATTTCGGAAAGCTAGGTGGGTTTTGGTTACGTTTTGTGCGTCCTTGCTGCCAATTCGATTCGGTACGAATATTTTTTCACGTGTCTCCTTTAATTCTCAGCTTCAATTTCGATTTTTGCTTTGAATTTGGAGATTTTTGTTGGAATTTGTTGTCGCCTTTGTGTTTCTGAGGGCTGTTGTGTCGTGCTGCTGTTTGTGAGGCTGTTTGTGAGTGTGCTGAAGGGAGCCGACGAGTGAGAGTGAGTGTGAGAATTGCAGTGTGAGAAATTTTTGATTTATAAGGGTATTAGTCTTTGAGTGGGGAGACTTTTACGTGTCATAACCGTGTCAGTTTGTAGTGAATGGTGTGTGCACGGTTATCAATGCTGTGAGTCTTTTCCAATTTATGTGAGTACTTAGTAAAGAGGGATTTTGACTTGGCAATAAAAAGAGGTGTTGTGAGTGTGTGAGAAGTGTCTTAGTCATTCCAAGAGTCGTGTTGAGTCTTTATTGTCAATTTGTGAGTCGTGTTTATCATGGCCCGAGCCAAAAGAAAAACCGTGTCTAGCCCTACACCTAAAACCCCCGCTAAATCCCGAAAAATCACCAAACCCTCAACTAAAAAACCCACTAAAGCTACTAACCGCATTCCTATATCTAAACCTGCTCATTTGACCGATGATCAAGGAGTAATATGGGACGATTTGCATAATAGGGCGATGTCGGAGACTAAGTTTCTTAGTATTCCGACTTTGGAGGAGTTGGGTTTGTTTGGGGTGATAGAGGCTTTGTTGAAAAAAGTTGGTTTGGAGGGATTCATGACGAAGGGAGTACCCACCTACCATCGATACCCTTTGGAGTTCTTATCCACTTTAACGGTGGTGCGAGTAAAAGATGTGGTGACACAAATTAAATTTAAGCTGAAGGGGAAGGTGTGTGAGATGACGATGGATGATTTGAGAGTAGCCTTTGGCGTTGTAGAGAAGAATCGAGAGATATATAAGGGTCTTAATGGATATACCACACCGAAATGGTGGTTTGAGGTTGATGGTTGGATTTGTCGTGGATCCCACCGCCAAATAAATATCCAACTAGCACCTAACGGTAGTAAGGGTAAGTCGGGTCGTGTCCACGGAGACGGTGTAGCAATGCTTAGACTAAATCGGCCTAAAACGAGACTAGGTCACACAAACAAACACAAAGAAGCGATAAATGGAAAACTATGATGGAGGAGAAGTAGGAACTAGACTAATGATGAACTATGATGAACTAGACTACCAAATGCTAAACAATGCTAATAATCTAACTAACTAACAAACTAAAGGAAATGATGACTAACTAACAAGATGAATCAAATATGGAAAGAAAGGAGTGGGTTAGGTCGGGTTCATAAGTGTAGTAGGGTGACTTGGGTAGTTAAGGGTGTAGGTGCCTCCTAATTGCTAGGTTCGGTCCGGGCAATCGCAACTTAAACCGATGTCGATGACTATGCTCAACATGTCCACACACAAAGCAAACAATGAGTAGAAGAAGACTAGCATGAGAAGCATGGCCACTACAACTCATACAAGCATATCAACAAACACATGGTGTGCCAAATATGTGACTAACAACAAAGATTCACCCTTTACCCCCAATCAAACCCTAATCACCCATATTCTACCCTTAATCCCCCTACTAACCCACAAATAATCTACTCACTCATAGTCAAAGAAAAACTAACAACAATAAGAGGAGAACACAACATCATAACCCTAACATTCAACATCAAGAACAATAACAATCAATAACAACAAACACTAAGTAAAGATTCAAACTTGATTCAATAACAAAGAATAAGAGTAAAGAAAGAATATACTAACACTAGATGAAGGAAAAGATGAAATCTTGCATAAATAAGAAACCCAAATAATCTCCAAGGTTGTCAATCTTGGATGAGTCTTCAAGCAACTTCTTAATACAAGAACTAATTAACTAAGATTAACTAAGAATTAAAGGAAGATTAAACTAATGAGAGGAGAATTTAATCTAGGGTTTATATGATGTAGAGAGGCTTAAGATAGTCTAAACTAAGGTAGGATCCATAAACAATACAAGAGGGAAGTATTTATAGGGTTACAAATGGAAGGGAGATGAAAGAAAAGAAATGCGGGTTACAGCCAGGTGGTCCCGACCGGGACGGATCATCCCGACCGGGACGGACCCACCATCCTGACCGGGACGGGTTGGTCCCGACCGGGACGGCCTTGCAGTAGCACCCTCCAAAGTGCACTTCATCCCCGACGGGATGAGGTGCATACCCGTCGGGGATGAGTCTTGTAGGCCTCCAATATGACCCTTTCGGTTCCCCCTTGCTTCACATGAGCTTCTCATCGATTCTCGGGACTCGGGATCGGGTCTCGGAGGCTCGGGATTGGGTCCCAAGGTCTCGGGGTCGATTTCGAAGCATCGAGTCATCGTTCCTTTACTTCGTTGGCTCCAAAATGTGTATGTATAGAGTCGGAATCGCTCCAACTCTTCCAAATCGGTCTCGGGAACCTGAAACGAACTAAAGAAAGCATAAGAAGCCCCTAAACCGCTCCCAAGGAGCGATTCCACAAGGAAAATGGGACCAAAATACTACGAAATAGGCACTACAAACTACACTAATCAACTCCCCCACACTTAACCCTTACTCGCCCTCGAGTAAGCACATACTAACTACTATACTAGCCGAATGTGTATTAGCGCACCCTACGCCCTTTCAAATCACGCGAGTACACTTAGAGGAAAAGTGCACTCCGCAAGGCAAGTCGGGTCTTGCGACAAAACTGTGGATGCAACCGGACACAAAACACATAAACAAACAAACACACAAAAGGTTGCACCCAAAAGAAAGGAAATACCGCTTCCCTCTAAAAAGCGGTGAAAGAAGCACCGGTTTAGGACTCAAGGCAAGTGACAACGTTCCCAAGCTAGCAATACAAACCAAGATGGACTAAACCCTAATAGTATGACGACAAAGCAACGAAAACGTTGGTAACTTACCTCGGTTCCTCCTAACCTTCTAAGAACGTACTACGGGACGATCGGCGGAGTGGGAAGTGATGATCCACGGTGTTAGTCGACACTGTAGGTAAGTGAGACCCCGCCCCCTTTAGCGTGGGCCAAGAGGGTCGTCCCGTGTCCAAAACCGCCTAACTAGTCCAAGTGAAAAGGTGGAAAACATGCAAAATGAGGGAAGACCGACTAATGCCGCTATCATCCTTCCTAGGGACTCGGTCCTTTGGTAGGCTCTTCACGGCAAAAGTCGGAAAAAGGCTTATTTTGAGAGGTAGGGGTTATTTTTGTGAATCGGGTTTTCTTTTGGCATTTTCTCTTTTCTTTTGCATTTTTGCCCTATTTTGCCATGCCATTTCTTTTTCTTCTTTTCTATTTTCTTTTTGGCTTTTGTGCCTTTTCTTTTTCTTCATTCTTTTCTTTCTTTCATTATCTTTCATTTTCTTTTCTTTGCCCTTTTTGGCAAGATTTGGTTTTTTGGCATTTCTTAACAATTAAGAAAGGGAGAAATCAACACTTTGCAATTTATTGTGTGGATATGTGTAGGAGGTAGGGAAATGGAAGAGTCGGGGAGCGTCCTTCCCTTCAAACCCACAAAAAGTGGAGAACTTGGACTAATTAAACAATTCCGAACACGGTCACCTAAGGGACGGGACTCGGCAACCAAGGCCTTTTCACACCGTGGGTGGTCATAATGGTCAAAATGCAAATCCCGTAGTAAATCCCTAGTAAGCTAGGTGGACTCAAGGTAAAGGACCAACGAAATCATTGATTTAGGGTCATTCTACTAGACTAAAGTCCAAGACTCGATTTATACAACTAGGAAGGGAAAGTAGACACTCGCACACTAGCCTCTAAACCGGGTTTTCGAAAACCAATTACGCACAAGACACAAAACAAAGACTCAACGAAAATGAAAGAAAAAGAAACAAAAGTAACAAAACAAGAACAACACAAAACAAACACATAGAAAACACAAACACCACCCCTATCTTTCAAATGAGCAACCAAATCAACCTCGAGCATTACAAAGCTCCTCCCGAGCACACCACACCACATTCTCCTCCAAACTCCGCGAGAGATAAAGAAGAAAAAGGGATAAGATGTTACCGGTAGTCTTGAAAACTCTCCAAAGCTAGCGGTGATTTAAGCAACCTATAAGGAAAGAGGAGGCAAAACACACACAATACAACAAATACACGACATAACGACAAAAAGGGAAAACACACAAAAGAAAATCTTTTTGATTTTTGTGAAAAAATTTCAAATTTTTAGGGTTTTTAAAGATTTTTTCGAAAGACTACAAAAATAAAGCTGACTATGCTAGAATACCACTCCCCCACACTTAAGTCGAGCCATGTCCTCATGCTCGACCGTAGTGCATGGGAGTACAAAAGAAACTACGAAAATAAAGCTAAAAATCAAAAAGTGGAGAAAATGGTAGAATGTGTCCGGCCGGGGTGTAGTCAAGTCACCATGGGCCGAGACAAGAAAAAGATATGGATGGGGGAAGAAATAAAAAGAAGGAAATAAAAGGAAATGGGAGGGGAGGGCTAGGTGTAATCAAGTCACCTAGCCCGGATTCCACCCAAATCCGACTAATTCCTAAAAAAGGGGTGAAAATCTTGAGAAATTTGGATTTTGAAAAGACTCTCGATGTAGTCACGTCATCGAGAGTCGGGAGCAAGCACACCAAGGCCTCGAAGGCCACCATGACACAAAGGATAAGAGGGAAAGGGAATAAACAAAGAAGACTAGCTATAAAAACGGAAAAGAGAGGATAGTTGCCGTACCATACGGTTACCAACTCACTCGCTCCATCGTCTCATAGGTCAATATAGGCACTTAGCTTGTCCATGTCGTCGTTATTCCTCTCCAATTGCGATCCGGTTCCATGGTTGGGGCACAGATGCAAAATGAGGCGGGTTTTTGATGCGAAAGTCGGTTTGAAGTGAATAGAAAGTGAGGTGAAAAAGTGCATGTGAGGTGTAAGGGTCATACAATGAGAGTAAAGACATGTAGGGAGGTTGGGAGGGGGTATAAAGTGGTTGGGTGGTCTCAAACAACGAAGAAAAGAGCCAACGGAGGACAGGGGGTCCATCCCGGTCGGGATGGGTGGTCCCGGTCGGGATGGACGTCTCATCCCGGTCGGGAAGACCTCGTCCCGGTCGGGATGGACTGTCAGTGAACCCAACTTTTGTGCACCTCATCCCGGGCGGGATGGCATCCTTCCCGATCGGGATGGGCCTTCCATCCCGGACGGGATGACCTCTTCTAGGCCGGGAAGAGTCTCCAAACCCTCTATAGCTCCCAAAAGCTCGTACCGATCTTCAAAAACCGACTTCCCTTCACACAATCCAAGCTCCAACAATGACCGCTCTTCCCTAGGAATCACTTCCACTTCACACCTATCATAATAAACTCAAACAACACATCAAATTCCCTCCCTCACAACGCTCATCAATCATCCAAATAATCAAGAATTTCACAAAAGCAAACAAACTATAAGGCAAAGAGATATATACAAAGAGACGGTTCTTGTGGAACTCCGTCAAACCAAGGTGGTACATTCTTCAATCTTTTTCAACAACCAAAACTAGTTCCATCTCCATCAAGGGCACAAAGGAGCAAGTCGAAGGCCCTAGCAAAGTCTTCAATCAAGCTAGTAACATAAGCATCCACAAACCAAGGCTCTTCATGACCTTGTCTCGACGTTCCCGGGGCATCCCGATCTACTAAGTTCAATGGCTTGAACTTGTACTTTCGATCCTTCGGTATATACCCAAATGTCCATCTATCCTCATGTGGCCCCAAGGGAGGCTCATCTTCATCCTTTTTGCTTTTCAACTTGTCGTTGAACCCATGACATGGGCTCTCATTCTCCTCCAAATCGGAGTCATCGTCCTCAAGTACATACGAGTACTTCTTCAAGCTTTGTCCCGGTTCTCCCCCTAGATCGATGTTTTCCTTGGCTTGGATCATATTGCATGACTCATCATTAGTAGGCGAAGTGTTACCTTGAAGGTCAAACACTAGCTTCTCCTCGTCTAACTCGAATGTGATCCTACCGTTCTTCACATCGATCATAGCACTGGCGGTATGTAAAAATGGGCGCCCAAGAATAATGGGAGTGATTTCATCTTCCCGCATATCGAGCACGATGAAGTCGACCGGAATAAAGAACTTACCGATTCTTACCGGCACATCCTCTAGCATCCCTAATGGTCGGTTGAATGAACTATCGGCCATTTGGAGCGTGATAGAGGTACTTTTAAGCTCCTTCATCCCAAGTCGGCAACAAATGGAGTAGGGAATGATGCTTACACTCGCACCCAAATCACATAAAGCTCTTTCGATCTTGTAGTGCCCTATGGTGCAAGGGATCGAAAACCTACCCGGATCCTTCAACTTTGGAAGCGTAGAACCTTGAATGAGCTCGCTCACCACTCTTGTGAACGCAATGGTCTCTTCCTTGTCGACGGATCTCTTCCTAGCCAATATTTCTCTCATAAATTTTCCATATGCCGGGATTTGGGTAAGTAGCTCGGTAAATGGGACACTAACATCCAACTTCTTCACAATACTAAGGAACTTGTCATATTGAGAGTCTACCTTGGTCTTCATTTGCCTTGTTGGGTAAGGCAACTTGACTTGGTATTTATTTTGCTCAATCGGGGTGGACTCTTCAAATGACACTTTCTTTTTACCCTTATCTTTAGCTTGAAGTGGGAGAAGCTTGTCTTGTTGAGGTTTCTCAACCTCCCATAAGACTTGCTCCTCCGTTGGATTATCAAAGCTTGAGCTCTCTTGAGTTGGAGGTGTCATTTTCTTTGTCGGTTCTTGCATTAGCTCTTGCTCACTAGGGAATGGAGGGGGGGTCATAAGATGTACCTCTCCTTGTGGTGATGGCATTGACATGCTCAAAAGTCGGAGTTACACCTTGAGGAGGTAATTGCCCTCTTTGTCTTGAGGAGCTTCCCGATGCAAGTTGTGCTACTTGATTCTCAATCATCTTCAAATGAGTTCTTGTCTCCTTGTTTTCATTTAAGATTTGGGCTATGATTTCTTGTTGTGATCTTTGCGTCTCCAATTGACTCCTTTGCATTTCCATCAATTGCTTTTGCATGTTGAAATCTCGAGGTGGAGATTGTGGATTATGCGGAGTGTCGGTGATGGCTAGAGGAATGCCATAGTCATGAGTAGGAGACCGGCTCCTAGGCTTGCTTTGTTGTTGATTGCCTTGATTTGCTTGTTGTTGACGGTTCCCTTGGAACCCATGAGAATTGCCTTGATTAAGGCCTTGGTTGTTGCCATGGTTGTGGTTTTGATAGCCTTGGTTGAAGTTCCCTTGTTAGAACCCTTGATTGTTGTTGAATGAACCTTGGTTACTTTGCTTGAAGTTGTTGAAAGGCCTTGAGTTGCCTTGGTAACCTTGGTTGTTGTCCCTTAAGGGAGGTGGAACATAAGGACGATGTTGTTGATGGTGTTGAAAGGCTTGTTGTTGAGGGACTTGATTGGAAGCTTGGTATTGATTGGAGTAAGAGACACCTTGCTTGAACGCTTGAAAAGCATTCACTTGTTCAATACTTCCTCTACAATTCATAGGGTCATGACCAACGATTCCACAAGTGTCACACATGCCATAATAAGGCAAAGGAGGTGCAAAACTCAAAGCGTTCACTTCATGAATTGAGGCTTGGTTTGAGGAACCGATGCTTTGAACTTGGGTGAGGTGACCTTGGAGCTTCTTGTCAATGGTCTCCATATGTGTCTTCAATTGAGCTCCAAGGTCAATGCTTAATTGAGTTATAGCATCAACCTCGTGCCTACCTCCTCGATTTGCCTTTCTAGGCCTAGAATATTGCGAATTATGCACCGCCATCTCTTCGATTCTGGCCCATGTTTGGTCATCATCGACCTCGGTGAACCTACCATTGGAGCCCATGTTAAGTATAGTTCTTGAGTCCTCATAAAGACCGTTCCAAAATTGTTGGACCAAGAACCATTGTGAAAGTCCATGGTGAGGGCATGATCTAACCAATGACTTAAACCGCTCCCAAGCTTCATATAAGCTCTCTTCATCCCGTTGTTGGAAACCGGTGATGGAGGCCCTAAGCAAGTTAGTCTTCTCCGGAGGGTAGAAAGTTTGGTAGAATGTCAATGCAAGTTTCTTCCAAGTGTCAATGCCCATGGTTGCTCTATCTAGACTCTTTATCCATTGCTTCGCTTTTCCAATAAGAGAAAATGGAAATAAAACCCATCGGATTTTATCTTGTGTAACCCCGGGTTGAGAGATAGCGTCGCAATAATCGGAGAAGGTCTCCATATGTTGGTGCGGGTCTTCGGTGGGCAAACCGCTAAATTGATTCCTTTCCACAAGTTGTATGAAGTGGGTCTTGGCCGTAAAATTTCCGGCATAAGCGGCCGGTAGAGCATTGGGTCCCGACAAGACGTCTTCCGTGAATGTAGAGTGGGAGGAAAACTTCGGCATAATTGGATGTAAGGGAGAAGATGGTGTAGACGGAGTTGATGTAGATGTAGATGTAGATGGGGAACTAGGACTAGAATCTCCGAAGGGATTGGTGAAATTCCCTTCGGCCGTCTCTCGATATGCTTCCTCAATGTCGCTTCCTTGAGCTTGCTCTTGATGGGTATTGCTTGCACTTGGTTGAGAGATCCTAACCCGGTTAATCGTCCGTTGGCGAAAGGCTCGAAAAAGCCTCTCCGGCTCTAGATTAAAGATAAAGAATTCGCCTCCCCGCCTAGGCATACACTACACACTAGAACAAACGTGAGAACACCTAGTGCTTTGTGGGCACTAGGTAACGACAATAAACAAGCACAACTAGAGACAAAGAGAAAAGAAAGCTAAGAAATCAAGAAAAACTGGAGAATATTCACAAGAGATGATAGAAGGGCACAAAGAAGAGTAACTAAGTCTAGAAATGAGCAAACAAAGTCTAAACAATGCACCGTCCCCGGCAACGGCGCCAAATTGATGGTTTGATTTGTCGTGGATCCCACCGCCAAATAAATATCCAACTAGCACCTAACGGTAGTAAGGGTAAGTCGGGTCGTGTCCACGGAGACGGTGTAGCAATGCTTAGACTAAATCGGCCTAAAACGAGACTAGGTCACACAAACAAACACAAAGAAGCGATAAATGGAAAACTATGATGGAGGAGAAGTAGGAACTAGACTAATGATGAACTATGATGAACTAGACTACCAAATGCTAAACAATGCTAATAATCTAACTAACTAACAAACTAAAGGAAATGATGACTAACTAACAAGATGAATCAAATATGGAAAGAAAGGAGTGGGTTAGGTCGGGTTCATAAGTGTAGTAGGGTGACTTGGGTAGTTAAGGGTGTAGGTGCCTCCTAATTGCAAGGTTCGGTCCGGGCAATCGCAACTTAAACCGATGTCGATGACTATGCTCAACATGTCCACACACAAAGCAAACAATGAATAGAAGAAGACTAGCATGAGAAGCATGGCCACTACAACTCATACAAGCATATCAACAAACACATGGTGTGCCAAATATGTGACTAACAACAAAGATTCACCCTTTACCCCCAATCAAACCCTAATCACCCATATTCTACCCTTAATCCCCCTACTAACCCACAAATAATCTACTCACTCATAGTCAAAGAAAAACTAACAACAATAAGAGGAGAACACAACATCATAACCCTAACATTCATCATCAAGAACAATAACAATCAATAACAACAAACACTAAGTAAAGATTCAAACTTGATTCAATAACAAAGAATAAGAGTAAAGAAAGATTATACCAACACTAGATGAAGGAAAAGATGAAATCTTGCATAAATAAGAAACCCAAATAATCTCCAAGGTTGTCAATCTTGGATGAGTCTTCAAGCAACTTCTTAATACAAGAACTAATTAACTAAGATTAACTAAGAATTAAAGGAAGATTAAACTAATGAGAGGAGAATTTAATCTAGGGTTTATATGATGTAGAGAGGCTTAAGATAGTCTAAACTAAGGTAGGATCCATAAACAATAGAAGAGGGAAGTATTTATAGGGTTACAAATGGAAGGGAGATGAAAGAAAAGAAATGCGGGTTACAGCCAGGTGGTCCCGACCGGGACGGATCATCCCGACCGGGACGGACCCACCATCCCGACCGGGACGGGTTGGTACCGACCGGGACGGCCTTGCAGTAGCACCCTCCAAAGTGCACTTCATCCCCGACGGGATGAGGTGCATACCCGTCGGGGATGAGTCTTGTAGGCCTCCAATATGACCCTTTTGGTTCCTCCTTGCTTCACATGAGCTTCTCATCGATTCTCGGGACTCGGGATCGGGTCTC
Organism: Agrostemma githago; assembly: GCA_958450325.1. NCBI lineage: Eukaryota > Viridiplantae > Streptophyta > Magnoliopsida > Caryophyllales > Caryophyllaceae > Agrostemma > Agrostemma githago. The sequence goes on along the minus strand of OY288239.1, from coordinate 23,493,599 downwards.
GGAGGCTCGGGATTGGGTCCCAAGGTCTCGGGGTCGATTCCGAAGCATCGAGTCATCGTTCCTTTACTCCGTTGGCTCCAAAATGTGTATGTATAGAGTCAGAATCGCTCCAACTCTTCCAAATCGGTCTTGGGAACCTGAAACAAACTAAAGAAAGCATAAGAAGCCCCTAAACCGCTCCCAAGGAGCGATTCTACAAGGAAAATGGGACCAAAATACTACGAAATAGGCACTACAAACTACACTAATCAGAAGTGACCGGGAAACATGCTATTAACAAAAAGGGAGAGGTGAGCTCCACCATTCCTCACCCGTGTCTTTGCCTCGCCCACCGACTTCTTGCTAATTCTTTTCTTTGTCGAGGAGAGCCCACTAAGGTTCCTAAGCCTCATTTTGGATATTTGTGGGCAATGACCCCCGAGGGCAAGGGAGTACAGGATTGGACAAATATTTTTGTGTTGGCTTGTGAATCTCAACGCAAGCTCGGAGGTGGTAGAATTGGTGGCGGGGGAATGGTATCACTCATTATGAGGCATTTAGGGATTAATATTATGGCAAATGATCTTCCCTTGGGAGATAATTATTTTATGGATGTGAAGTGCTTGGTGGGCATGGATATGTTGAGACATCGTGAGACAGTTGGTGCTTATGATTGGTGGTGGGGACCGGATCATGCACGTTACTTGACTTTGCCTCGATCGAACGATAAAGCTCTTACCTATGGTAAAACGGCGGTGGATTATTTTATCCCACCCGATGTCGAGGTTGATACAACGATTGATTTGAGTACTCCACATGTCGAGAAGAGTGCCGCTAATGAGAGTGATGGTGATGGTGAGGGGAGTAATGCTAATGAGGCGAGTGGTAGTGATGATGAGGAATCGGGTGATGTTGAAAGGGCGCAACCAAGTTCACTCACTTCTAGACTCCTATCTTTTCAAGCTTTGAAGGACACCGTTCATAGTTTGGTGGAGTGGTCGGACGCTTGGAAGATGGAGACAGATGCTAAGCTTAAGACACTTACTGATGTGCTTTTGGCGACCCATGAGCTTGTTCGATCTTTGAAGAATGATGCTGAGGCTCGGGTTGCTAGCGAGGAGGCGGGCACCTCCACGAATGTTGATACCGGAGATCCCTCCGGTCCTTGATTTGTTTTGGTACGTATTCCTTCCTTTCTCCATGTCTTCCTTTTTGTTGTTTCTCACATTGAGGGCAATGTGAAGCTTAAGCATGGGGGAGGGAATTTCACTTGTATATTTTAAAAAAAAAAAAAATAACGACCCGGCTAGGTGAAAACTCGCAAGGGCGGGCGCCTAGGCAAGATTGGGCAAATGGCCGAGGACGGAGTGAAAACCCGAAAGGGCGCTCCGGGTAAAAAGAAGAATTGAGAAGCGTGCCATGAGAGTAGTGTAAGGAATAATAGCTAGATCAAAAACCCGCAAGGGCGGGCGATCTAGGCAAAATGAGGGATTTAAGAAAAAAAAAGTTTCTCGGTTACTTGTTCTTTATCGGAGATGGCGGCATAAGAAGGTTTGAAGGGAGATTCGGGTTAGGATTATTGTTATTTTGGAGAAATAAGGGGGGTGTAGATGGAGATTGATGATGAAACGAAGTAATATACTACATTGTGCTTTTCATTTTTCATATATGACATGTAGTTTGTTGTTGAGAGTTGGTTGATGAAGTGAAGTATTTTGTGTTGTGGTCGTTATGTTGTGATGTTGTGTGTATCATTGTGGTGACCATACACTTATATGAGGGAGGATATAAGAAGGGGGAGTGAGAGCGTGCTTAGAGAGTCGTTTTTTTTTCGGTTGTGGCGTTTCAATCTGAAGCAAACTATTCATGCTTCGCTTTGTAGACCTTGGTGTGGGTTTCATTGGTTCGTTCTCGGGTTTACTCGGGGACGAGTAAAGGTCTAAGCATGGGGGAGTTTGATGAGAAGCATTTTGTATGGAGTAATATGGTGTAATTTGTGCTAGTTTTGTTGCTTGGAGAAGGTGTTTGAAGAGCTTTATTGTATATCTTATTTTCAACGGTGTTTATATCAAGTTATGTGTTATTTTGAGATAATGTGTAACTTTTATTGGACTAGTGAAGTAAGGTGAAGTTGTGATGGTTGACATGGGCCAAGAGAAGCATGAGGAATTTTATTTGATGGAAGAGTCAAGGCCCAAACACCCTAGGTCAGGGCACGAGTCAAGCAAGGAAGCAAACACGGAAGAAAATGAGAGCCGCTTTAAGCGGCTGGATTCGCTCTAAGCGGATAGATCAGTCCGCCAAGAAGAATTGAGATGGGAGAGCCGCTACGAGTGGTTGAATCCGCTTATAGCGGCTGGACTGCACCATGTCTCTTCAGATTCTCTTATTTGATGTTACACTTGTTTTTACTACATTAACTTAGTACTTTATGAGAATAATTAGACCCTAGTTTTAGCCTATCATTTTCCATTACTACTAGAACTGAACACACATTAGAGATTATTCATCATTTTTACACATAGAATTTCATCCTTTTTTCCATTGCATTTTTCTTATCATCCATGGAGGGCTAATTTCTCAATTCTTGGAATAGGAGATTGAAACCTTCAAACTAAGTTGATTGTAAGACTTTAATCTCTATTTTGTCTTTTGAATATCAAGTATTGTTTTTTATAATTGTTTGATTGTTAATTTATTTCTAGTTTGATCACCTAGAATTATTTTGATAATCAATTGCTAGTTTGGGTAATAGAATCCAATTGTTCATGTTACCTAGATATTTGTAGCTAATATATTTCATCAATTTTTATGTCGATTCATCGTTGATGATTTATAAATAAACAATACTTGTGTGAATCGAATGATATGACTGCTTGTGTATGCAATCGTTTATCTTTGTCAATTCCTATGATTTATTCTACGTTGTGATTGAACTTAGACGCTTGGACTAGGTTATCATTTTTGTAAGGGCTATTTGTGTACGCTTTCGTAGTAAATGGCTAGACTTAATTGGAATGGTAAATTGTGATTTTACATGACAAAGTATTCAAAGACAATTTAGAGTAATTGAGTCAATGATCACTGTTTAGTTTGTTGGTGGAAATCGATTATTCCAAGATTCATTTTATAATATTTTTTTTCATTATCATAGTATTGCATTTCATTTTTAGTAGACTTAGAATCAAAACTCAACCCCCCCCCCCCCAATTGGTTACTTGAGTTACAATCTCTACACACATTCGATTAATGTTTGCACCTTCCTCGTGGGTTCGACCCCTACTTACACTTACTATTAGTTTGAGTTTGTAGTGGATAAAATTACTAATTTGGAGACTCGCGACAAGTCTAGCCACCCGACCTTAGGAATCCCTTGCTCCACGGCACTCAAACGGGTGGTAATGGCTATTTGGTCAGACCTGATAGTTGTCAATTGGGTCTCGATCTTAGCCAGCACGACAGTCAGTTGGTCCAAGGTTTCTTGCATTTTCTGGTGTCTGGTTACCGGTGGCCCGTCTGTAAGAATACCGTGTAATCAGTAAAGTTACTTCGGAACTCAAATTCACCAAGGCATAGGAAATAGCGCTGGAGGAGAGACGACTCCAGTTTGACTCGGGTTAGACTCTCTTAAGACAAGTGTGTGGGGTGCGATTCTCGGAGTGACTGTGTGATTAATCGCTCTGTCGGAGAATAGCCCCCAGGTGAGACTAAGGACTCTGATAGGACTCAGATGGCGTGACATCTAAGTGACTCGAAAGTGAGGTACGTGAGACGACACGTGTAGGACATGACCCTTAGAGCAACCGTGATTGATCACTCTGCTGAAGGGTAGCCCCCGAGTGGGAAAAGCCTGAAAAGGAAATGACTCGGAAAGGACACCTAGACGGGTGACTCGTGAAAGGTGGGCCTCCCTTAGGATTCGGCGGGTGGGCCAAGTCCTGTTCGAAAAGAAGGTCCACATGAGACATTCCCAGACTTTGGACTCGATTGTGTAAACGGGCCTTCCCTTGTAGGAGTATGTCCTACGTAGGTGGGTCATGCCTTAGTCATATAAGGCGGACTGGGATAGGGAGGAAACTCGTGATGTAAGATCGACAGAGTTTCGACGCTAAAGACTTCGACGACCTACGACACGACCCGACACTGCTAAATATGGGAAGTCCTAAGAAGAGGAAGGTTTTGAAGAGGGATTTTTTTTTAAATAATCCGAGAAGACTCGGTGGAGGGCCCGATTTTTTTTCGAAAATCGGAAAGTGTATCCGGCCCCAATTTTGAAAGTTCGAAAATATTTTCGGGTTTTGAAATGGGCAGAATACCGGCTAGAAATGGGCTATTTTGAATAAAATCATTAGTCCTAAATTCGGTATGCTTCCCGGGTCTTGAAATTGGATATTTTGAAAAAGATGTATTTTTTGAAAAATCGACGGTTTTTGAAAAATGACCTTAGAAACCAAGTAGTACGTAGTCGCGTAAGCATTATAACGACGCTATGTACGCTTTACACTAAGTCTCGGTCGGTCTATGAAGGGTCTATACTAGTGCACATAGCCTATCCGTGAATCGGGACGGACTTCCTAAGTCGAGTTGAGCTTAGAACATGCCGCGAAACCCATACGAATCGAATATGAACACCTTTGACATATCCATATTGGAGTACATCAATAGTATAGTGGGACATCGGTCGCCAGTACCGGCCCGGGAAAAGATGGGGTTATGCATGAACCGTAAAACTAAAACGCGTATTGTACTAGTCAAACGATTTCTATTCGAGTCTAACCGTGAGGATGTCGATGGTAAGTCACGCATCAGTTATTCCCCAGCGGAGTCGCCAAATTGCGGACATGACATAGGTCCACCCAGACGCGGCCACGCGCGGGTTTGGGGAGGCGAATGAATCTCCATATGAGATGTATCGAATTGAAATTTAAATCGAAGTGGAGTCGCCACCGAACTTTGTGGGAGTTCGGGCCCGTTCGAACCCACTCTATATCTTTGTGGGCCATGCACAAAGTATGGCCCATTCGGATGTCAGAGTTTATTGGGCTCGTCCCTTTGCATTTGATTCTGATACCGACATTATCGGATACCGTGTATTGAATGACTCTCGTGCGCCAACGATTTCGGGCATCCGGAAACCGAGGTTCTGAGTAAGGGGTGAGGGTACGTGTTGGGAAGTTCACAAAGAACACCCAACCCCGCCCGCACATTAGCGACCTCTACTAAGATATCGTTTGACGTTTTAATAAGCGTGTTAGTAATACGATGAGATGATATGCAAACAACGTTTTACCTAAACATGCGAGAATTTGAATGGGTTGCTAAGTCGATTTTACCTAAACATGCATCTAAATTTAACGTCAAAGTTGTATTTAGTACAATAAAAGAGATAACGAGAATAAATCGACAAAAATAGAAACAAACATGTTAGTAACGACGATAACGATAATAACGGTTTGCAAGAAATATAGAATGTTATACGATAATATAACAACATGATGCATGGTTTCGAAAAGTTGTATGACACGTGATTGATTTGACACGCATTGACCAAAGTGATAGAAAAGTATTGTCGAGACTAGAAAAGCGTTGGGGTACTCACGGTTTTGATGTGATAAGGCCACTCGATCGAGTCATCGAAGGACTCGACCGAGTGGTCCTCGGAAAAAGGTTCTGTCCCATTTTTTAGACGTCACTCGATCGAGTTATTAAAGAACTCGACCGAGTGACGAGCCACTCGATCGAGTCATGACGAGACTCGACCGAGTAGTGGTCAAAAAACCCTTCTGACTCGGTTTTTGGGGTGCCACTCAATCGAGTGCCCCCTGTACGAACCGGGGTTCTTTTCACAATTTATCGCTAATTTTGTAATTGCTTTTTGATTTTGGAAAATTGATGAATCGGGCAAAAATATTGTACAATTTATGCTCGATTCGTACTTTGGTACTCATAATATCCGATATTCGATTATTGAATCGATATCGAATATTTAGAGCGAAACCTAAAAAAAATATGTTTGTAAATCGTTTTAAATCAACCGACACGAAATAGGTTATCTCCGCGTTTATAGTGTCGAGACTAATTCTTTCGAATTATGTGATCACTATTTTTAGCATCAATGAATTCGTATCGATTAGATTTATTTGATTAATTCATTTAGATACGACATCCAATCACTGAATTGGTATCGAATCTAAAGAATAACTCTTTATGATTACTTGAACTAAAAAAGGACTTAATTTGATTCCCTTAGCATCCCGACATCATAATAAATCCTTGCGGATTGCGTGATGTAGGATCCGCGTCAACGGATATCGACTCAACTAAAAAAAGTGCTTGATTTGAAAATAATTTTAGAATTGATGCATATGCGATGAATGACGATTATGACGACAATGACGCGACAAGAATAAAAAAGACAATTTTTGTTGATGTTGACTCGCTTCAACAATCAAGCGTTCGGGGTGTCGGGATAAGCGACCGGCAACGTCGGGTGAAGCACCCTTGTATATTCAGATTTCCTTATCCCGTCATCACTCCCGCTCGACACGAATTAGCGAGTATTTTAATGATTTTATATATACTATTAATATTATTGATATTAGAGACGCGACGATAGAATAAAAAAACAAAAAAAAAAGGACGACGACGAGACGGACGACGCGAGAAGAAAAGAGGAAGAGAAAGGAGAAATCGGGATTGTTCACCCTCAACCTACATGTTTCTTGTCTCGGATGTGACTCGCTTGATTGTGGCTTGCACGCGAGTATCGAATTTTACGTAAGTCGAGTTATGGTGGTTTAGGGTTTTGCTAGATGCTAGGGTTGTAGGTAGTAATTAGGATGTTTTAGGGTTGATTAGGCTTGTAAAGGTTGTAGGTAAAAAGTGTCCAAGTTGTGTTGTATGTGGGTGTATATATAGGCATGTCACTCACCCTCGTCTAGGGTTACTCGACCGAGTACCCTGCTGACTCGGTCGAGTGGCCCAAAGCAATGCAGTCGGGCCTGTTTGAGGGCCTACTCGATCGAGTGGGCTGACACTCGATCGAGTGGGTCACCTGGAGCGCGGGGGTCCAGGTTTTGGACCTTAAGTTGGGTTTTGGGTTGGACTTTTGATGTTTGCATGGCTATTTTTTGTGTCTCGGAAACGGCTTTGACTGGGGTTTGACCCAATCGCTAAAAGTTGGTTTTATTTTCAGTGTCGGTTTTGACCCAAATTAGCTTTATTTGATTGAAAACGACCCATTGGCCCTGAATTTGAGGTCGTTTTTGTGAGGTTTGTACTACGTGAAAAGCCCAAGCCAGAAACTAATGGTTTCGAGCCCATATCCGAGCGCCTAGAAACACGTTTGCGTCCGATCATCATCGGGTGTTTTTTGAAAACTGCTATAGACACATAGCAGCCAAATGTGGGTGTCTACAGATATTGTTTCCCATTTTGGTGGCAATCACGTCCCATTATTATAGGAAACAATATCTTTTTTTTTTTAATATGGCAGTTTCCTAAATTCTTAGGACACTACAATGCACTACAATAACAGATGAAAAACACTAAAGTAACGACTGGAGTGTATTAAAGTAACACGACATATAAAGTAACAGATGGTAGACATTAAAGTAACAGATGCTCTACACTAAAGTAACGTAGTATATGAACTACAATAACTCAATATATTGTGCGTGCGCAAATTTCATATGATGAATCAGACATTTAATAGTATACAGTTTCCCATATTGTAAACGTAAAAACTAATAATTGAGTAGCATCTTAATGACTTCCATGGCGATTCCAGTATAAATCTCAATAACCGTTTGTGTGTTCTACGATTTGCATATGAATCTATGATGAATCACACGACCATGAAAGCAATATTAACATGAAAATTGACGCAAAACATGAACACAAATTGACGCAAATTAATCAAGATAATGAATAAAAATTGACGCAAAACATGAAAGCAATATCGAAACTCACCATTGTTATACTCGATGAATTGCTTATCAACAGTAAATGAAGATGTCGCGATAATTGAATTCATAGTAACGGAATTTCGAGCACAGATTTGATTTAATGAATGAATGAACGTGATGATCAATGAGAGCGTTTTTTTAAGGTTTTGATGAACCTGTAACGTGAATGAATGAATGAGGAATGAATGTGATTATGGGAGTTATTGTTTCCTAAAATCATGGGAGTTATATTAGGATACTAAATCTTTTTTTTTAAATACAAAATATTAGGATGCATCTTGTCCATCCATCCCCATCCCATACAACGGATGGGATGAAGAGTTAGGGACTCAATACTTATAAGGAACTCATTAGAACCCGTCTCTCTCTCTCTCTCTCTCTCTCTGTATATATATATATATATAGAAAAGGGATCAAGGGAGTTTGGTGAAAAGTGGGAAGTTGGGAAGTTGTGTTTTTGGCCCTTGATCTTGGGTTGAATGGATGGCTTAGATGGATGATGTGTTAAAAAAAAAGGAGACAACAAACTGACAAGCAGCAGTGGAGAGAGTGAAGCAACCCTCAACCTCAATCACACTTCGCAGCAGTGGAGAGAGGGGAGCATCCTCTCCTCAATCAAACTCTCCCTTCTTCATTACTTCCATCCTCTCATTTTCAATTCATTTCCCTAATTCAATTCATCTCTCCCTAACAAAACTCCATCAAATAAGCTCCATTAATAACTCCGGCCATACTCCGTCAACAACTCCGATCATACTCCGTTTTTAACACAACATGACGGATAATTATACCAAGGTATGTTTATGCATAAACTTTGATCATCTTCATTTTTTTTAGCTTCTTCTTCATCCTCATCTTCATCTTCGATCATCTTCATCATCTTCAAACTTCTTTTTATTTTTCATATCTTTTTTTTTTGGTATTTATAAAATTATTCATCTTCATTGTCTAAAAAAAAAGAACAACTTCATCTTTAAGATGAAGTTTGAAGATGAAGTTGTTCTTTTTTTGTGGGATGAATGGAGTTTGAAGATGAAGTTGTTCTTCTTCATCCTCATCTTCATCTTCTTCAAACTTCTTTTTATTTTTCATATCTTTTTTTTTGGTATTTATAAAATTATTCATCTTCATTGTCTAAAAAAAAAAGAACAACTTCATCTTTAAGATGAAGTTTGAAGATGAAGTTGTTCTTTTTTTGTGGGATGAATGGAGCTTGAAGATGAAGATGAAGATGAACAAGTCATTTAGTGCGTAATGTTTTTACAGAATTGCAAAGTCACACTCATTATGTTGTACAGTCACACTCATTATGTTGTAGAATCACGCAGATGTACACTCATTGTAGTCACATATTCAGTTGTATAGTCATATTCATTATGCTGTATAGTCACACTCGCTATGTTGTAGAATCACGCAGCTGTAGAATACCTTGGGATTAAGGTATCATTTGTTGAATCATCTTCATCTTCATGCTTGTTTTATTTTTCATACTTTTTTTTTTATTTATAAAATTATTCATCTTCATTATCCAAAAAAAATGAAGGTTGAATATGGATGAATGGATGTTGAATATTTAATGAATGTTTAGATATTTTCATTTTTTTAAAGACATAGTCGTTCATTCATCCATATATATTCAACTTTCATTTTTTTTTGGATAGTGAAGATGAATAATTTTATAAATACAAAAAAAAGGTATGAAAAATAAAACAAGCATGAAAATGAAGATGGTTAAACGCATGATACCCTAATCCCAAGGTATTCTACAGCTGCGTGATTCTACAACATAATGAGTGTGACTATGCAACATACTGAGTGTGACTGTACAACTTAAAGTGTGTGACTATACAACTTTAATTGTGTGACTTTTTTCAGGTACTTTTTTATCTACATTCAAGTTTCCACGTTCGTCAAATCCCTACTTCCGAACCTCGATGATTTTCAGGTATTTGTTTTTATCTTTTTAGAGCATCTTTAAAATAATTAATCATCTTCATCCTCATGCTTGTTTTATTTTTCATTCCTTCTTTTTTTTGGTATTTATAATATTATTTATCTTCATTATTCACAAAAAAAATGAAGGCTGAATATGGATGAAAGAAAGTTGAATATTTAATGAATGTTTAAATAATTTGCTCTGATTCGTATAGTCACACAGTTAAAGTTGTATAGTCACACTCATTATGCTGTACAATCATGCAGTTGTAGAGTCATTGTAGTCATATATTCAGTTGTGTTGTGTGATTTAGATTGACTGTGTGTTTTGTTGCAGCGAAATAGTTGGTGGAAAGAGGAATGTTGGTAAAAGAGGCGGTGGGAAGAAGAAGGTCGTGGAAGATACAACGACCGACCACGTAATTGGACAATGTATTATTGCGCACGTACCGGAGACCATCGTTAAGCTCTTGTGTGTTTATGTGAGATAAAATATTTGCTTTAGGATGAACGTACTATGTGTAAATGATGTTTGGTGGGTTAGTATGTTTTTATGTTTGACGTACTATATGTAAAGGATGGACTTTGTCCAATGTAAATATATTTTCATCGCTATTTTCTGGTTTCATAATTAATCACGCGAGGTCTATAGCAAAATCACTTATCCTTCCACCTGTGTGACTATACAACATAATCTCTGTGACTATACAACTAAATTATACTCGTACTTATTTATACTTCAATTATCATTAGCAAAGATGATTACATACACTAATCACTGCAAGAATTTGTGTGATTCTACAATACAATGACTCTACAACTGCATGATTGTACAGCATAATGAGTGTGACTATACAACTTTAACTGTGTGACTATACAACATAAACTGTGTGATCCTACAACATAACGAGTATGACTATACAACTTCAACTGTGTGACTATACAACATAATCTCTGTGACTATACAACTGTGTGATAAAAAGAAACCCTATATTACACACTATCGATCTTGCAACGCACACATTCATCTTAACAGTCGCTGTTGAGAAATATAACAATCATAAGTATAACAACCATACAAAATACCAACAATAATAAATATAAAGAAACCATGCTCCAATGGTGCAAAATAACTAAACCCTCTACATCTCCATGCTCCAATGGTGTTGTTCCTTGAAAATTCGTATGTGCTCGAAAATGTCCGGTCGAAAATTTTTGTTCAGCATGCAGGAGGTAAGATGAGTACATACATATATATTTGGTATCTTGCATTTGGAATTCCATTTATTTGTTTGGTTTGTTAATTTGAAAAGTTATACAGTTGTAATGTCACAACCACACTCTATATGATGGACAGTCACACAGTTATAACATTGTAGTCACACTTAATATGATAGACAATCACACGTTGTATTATGTTATAACGTGGATGTGACAGTCACACTTAATATGATAGACAGTCACACTAAATATGATAGACAGTCACACTTAATATGTTATAACGTGGTAGTCTACAGCTTCAACTGTGTGACTATACAAATTATAACATTCATTAAATATTCAATCTTCATTCATTCATATTCAACCTTCATTTTAATCCATATTTAATCTTCATTTTTTTTGGATAATGAAGATAAATAATTTTATAAGTACAAAAAAAAAGTATGAAAAGTAAAACAAGCATGAAGATGAAATGATTGTGAAGGTATTCTACAGCTGAGTGATTCTACAACATAAAGAGTGTGACTATACATCATAATGAGTGTGACTATACAACTTAATATGTGACTACAATGAGTGTACAGCTGCGTGATTCTACAACATAATGAGTGTGACTGTACAACTGAAAGTGTGTGGTCTTGCAATTCTGTAAGAACATTACACACTAAATAACTTGTTCATCTTCATCTTTAACATTCATTCATCCCACAAAAAAAGAACAACTTCATCTTCAAATTCCATCTTAAAGATGAAGTTGTTCTTTTTTTTGTGGATAATAAAGATAAATAATTTTATAAATACAAAAAAAAAGATATGAAAAATAAAGATGATGAAGATGAATATGAAGATGATGAAGAAAAAGAAGCATGAAGATGAAGATGAAGATGAAGATGAAGATGAATATGAATATGAAGATGAAGAAGAAAAAGAAGCATGAAGATGAAGATACCTTCGTATGATGATCGAAGTTACTGACGGAGTATGTTGGGTTAAAAACGCAGTATGGTCGGAGTAGTTAACGGAGTATGGTCGGAGTAGTTGACGGAGTATGGTCGGAGTTATTAATGGTGTGGTCGGAGTTATTAATGGTGATTATTTGTTGGGGTTTTGTTAGAAAGAGATGAATTGAGTTGATAAATGAATTGAAAATGAGGGGATTGGGAAGTGTATGAGGGAAGTAATGTAGGGATTGATTTGGGTGAGGGGATGTTTCCCTCTCTCCACTGCTGCTATGTCAGTTCATTGTTTCCTTTTTTTTAATAATTGAACCCCATCCATCCACCATCCATATTAGGATGAATGGATGGAGGGGATCAACACTAAGCAACTCTCCAAGAGTTGCTAACTCCCCTGATCTCCCCTATATATATATATATATATATATATATATATATATATATATATATATATATATATATATATATATATAAGGATTATCGTAAAATTTTAACATTTTGAGTTATAATTTCTAATTGTGAAACTCCCCGTTTCGTAAAAAATTTGACTAACTTTAACTTTTTGGATATATCGTGAAATCTAACATTTTTGAATCATAATTTAAGAACATTATATTCACTTTTGTTTTATCTTTGGTTGATATTTATATTTAGATCTGTTTCAAAATGCTTTAATAATTTATCTTAAATTATTTCGAAATTATTTCAATTTTTGATTTTCAAGCGATCGGAATTTTGTGAAGAATTTCATATTTTCAAATACTTCAATTTTTATAGGATTACTATGTAAAGCGTTTTAACATTGTCGACATTATTTTGTATGTTCAAATTTGATAACATTTTTGAAAACTTTCATAATCACTTTGACAACATTTTCAAAATTTTAACGTTTTGAAAATTGGATTTCGTTTTATTGTTGGTGGACTTTTGAATCTGTTATTGAAAATGTTTGACTACTGGTTCGATTTTTACTAACTACAAAATTTGATTTCTCCAAACTAAATTTTTATTCATCAGAAAAAGAAATATTATCGAATTTCTTAATCAAATTGTTTAACTTTTGTTTTGAAAATGTTTGGTCACCCTATTTCCTTCAAGTTCGTTTACAAATGTTATTCAACAATATTATTTTATCAAATAACTTTACTTTACGATTTCACTAATTAAAATATTTTAAATTCCGGGTAGCTTAGCCCAATTCCTCTTGGAATAAATATTCGTATTCGATTTCGAATCAGTTTAAAAGTTGTAAAACTTTCTTTTAAAACCAAAATTATTTTTATGTGGAATACGTATTTTCATCTCTTCGAGTAAGGTAAACCTCGAGTTCCTTTCTGCTTAATCTTTGTTTCGAGGACGAAACTTTCTTTTAGTGGGGAGGATTGTAACACCCGCTATTTTTCTAGCATCTTTATTTCGTACCGTTATGATTTCGTCATAACTCTGTCACATTTTGGCCTTATGTTTCATCATTTTTCCAAGCTTATATTCAATTTTGGGTTTATGATATTTATTTTTATTTTAAAAATTTTTAATTCTTTTACACCTATTTATTTGATTTTCTTCGTAAACTAATTAATTTTCCGCGAAGAATTCTATTTCTCTATGAATAGACGTTTTAAAGCTCGGATTTAAGTTATTCATTTTCCTAAAAATGTTTAAATACATTTATATAATATTTTCAAGTAGTAAATATTTACAAAAATTAAGCCATTTATGATTTTAATACGAAGTTTCGTAAATAATTATTTTCTTACGCGAGGTTTATATTACTCGAATTGCTTTGAAATGCCTTTAACTATTTTACGATTCTTTTTTTTATCAACTTATAAATCATTTGAGACCTTTTCCTCATATTTGGACCGACAAAGCTTCTTGTCGCAATTTATCTACATTTTAGTAACACGTTTAATTATATCACTTTAAACCGTAAACATAAGATTCTTTTCTTGTCATTGAATTGAGGCTTTAATACTCAAACCTTTCATTCCTTCCCTTATCCTTTTAGCCGGTCAACCTATGCTAATAAGCACATTGGATTCTTCATCCACCTTAATTCCATTTATGCTCATTTAACTTTAGTAACCTTCTCCTCCCTTACACTCATTTGTGCATTTACAAAAAATTGTTGTTACAACATCTTTTTTTTTCTTTCCTTTTGGCCGAGCACTTTCTCCCTCCTCCCTAGGCAGATTTTTGTTTAATTCGAGTCCTAATCGTCTCATATTCAGCGTCGAATCAATCCTCTTTCCAATTCCTTCGTTAAGGTAATAATCGATGTCGTTTTCGATCATTATTTACCTTGATTTTTAGCTTTTCTCATGGTAATTTTCTGCCATGATTTTTATGTATTGTAGCATTCGTGGACGATCCCGAGGCTGACGAGTATATTATCGATTCAGACTTGGATTAGAGGTAACGTTGATGTTACTCGGTATTTCATGTTTTTAATTGTGTAATTGCACGTATACTTTTATATTTCATTTTTGACAATATATGTATGTCATATAATCTGGAAAAATTTTAAAAGTTGAAAATTTGCCTATTTTTATCGCTTTTACGAGATTAACGATTAAATTGTTGTATTAGTTTGTAAAATCGTAATATTCGGCCTAAACTTGTAATATATGATTATATTCTGTAAAAATGAGGTTTTTGATGATTTTAATAATTTAGTATTTTTATGATATTTTACTTATCGATTATTGAATTATTACCGTTTACAAACAAAAACGATTAACAGCCGATTTTTAGTTCTAGTACTTAAACATTTTATTTTAATCTGATTTTTGACATGGTGAAACTTTCTGATGAAATAGAATTTTCTGAAATTTTTCATAAGTTTTTGGAATTTTTAAGTGGATGAATTAATTAATCACTTTAAACCATCTTTTGTCGTTAAAACCGCGTTCGTCGTTTAAATTCCCGATTTCTGGTCCTATGATTAAATCTGAAAAAAAAATGATTCTGATGATTTCATAATAAAATGTAACTTTATGATTTATAGTGCTTTAATAAAATGTTAGGAACGATAAGTTTTATTAACGGAATCGTTAATTGTGAAAACGGGTTTAAAAGACGGTTTTAACGGGATTTATTAAATCCGGTGTTCCGGCTACGGAAACAATTTTACCCGGCCTAGAATCCGGGTAGTATAATTGAATTGATGATGGATAATTAGTCGCTTGATTCCCTTGATCTCCCCTTCCTCTCACTCCTGGAATCGGACTTTCCCGGCGGAAAACGGCCTGCTCCCTGCACAATGAACGCACAGGGCCTCGGAGGTTGTCCGAGGAAACCCTCTCCGATGCCTAAGTCAGTCCGTGAAATGCCTTTACGAACCTAGCTCGTGAGGAACTAGGCGGCCTTTTAAGAGTAAGAGTCTAGAGAGAGAAAATCCAACCCCTCTCATGTGGGAAATGGGGAGGTATTTATACCTTCCCACAAGAGAGAGAAGAGAAAGAGGAATGGTTGGATGGGAAAGTGACAAGTGGCGGCTTCTCATCCATCCATTCCCAATTACCTTAGGCAAAATGACGGATGGGTCCTCGGTTCCCCTTCGGCTCCGCTCAGGCGGGAACGCCCTGGAAGCAGGCGGCAGGCCTGGTTTACTCCGTTTGGCGGACGGCCCAAGGGATTGGGGCCACACTTGGAGATTCCAGTGACTGATGGGAAAAGCTGCTGGACAGACCTTTCCCCCTTTTGGGACTTGGTCGCCTCGGGGCCTGATTGGCAGGCGGCCAATGACAGGCAACCGACCCCCATCAATTGGCCCTCGCCGGCTGAGGAGGAACGGGGTTCCAGCTCAGCAGGCGATGTCTTGCTCTGGGACAGCGGGAGGTTGCCTCTTTGGACACTTGCATTTAATGCGTCGCATGTTCCCGAGGGAACATGCTTTAATTTCTCTGGGCACGCAGGGAGTTCAAACGTCTTTTGTTATGATTACCTTCCTCTGCATAGAGAATTTTTGGGCAGCGTGCCGCTCCGCTGATTGGCTTTCTCCCTTGCAGAGGTGGTTGGGGCACCATTAATGCGGTGTTTTCCTTGGTATAAAACCTTTAGCTTCCTTGATCATTTGTACTTCATTCCACCTTCAATCTTTCCATTTTCCTCATTCTAAACATGGCTTGGATCAAGAAAAGTGTAGTTCGCCGCGGAGTCAAACATGTTTCCTTCATCTTCAGAGGGTTTTGGAGACTCAGATATGCGCGGGCCGCTTATTTATCTGCTCGCCGGAGTCGCTGTTCACGGCTTCGCCTTCGCCGGAGGGGTCGGAAGACCTCTATTAGGATGGGCAAACGCCCTAGGAGGTCCTCCCCTCCTGCTGCGCCTAGGTTCAGGCGTTGCTCCCAGGGGGGGCTGTTATGATAGGGGGTGTCATGAATGTTTTCCATGGCTGCACCCTGAACAATTCAGCCCCAACTCTGACACCGATTCCTCCCTGGAGTCGGGTCCTTCTTCGCCTGTAAAGAAGACAGGCTGTCGCACTTGCGACGAGTCCCGAGCTGTCCCTTTTGGAAGGGACTGGGAAGACAGCAGCCATGATTCTGACGACAGCGAAGGTCTCGGCTGCCTGAGCGACAGGGACGATGACGGGGCTTCAAATGACCCCTTTCAGGGTTCCCCAAGTTGGGACTGGGGTTCGGCTCTCGGGAGTCCAGGCAGTCCTGGAGATTATTCCCCAGATTTGGGGGACGACTAGGCCTGCGCGGCAGGGCCTTTAATTTCTGTCAGGCTGGAATTTTTCAAGCCTTATGTAATTTTCTTTCATGCTCGTCTTACGATGTATCTTTCCCTTGCGGGGTTTTCAATGAAATGAAGATTTTGCGTATTTGAATTTTTAATATGAGTTTATTATTATTTATTTATTTTTTTTATTTTTTTTAGGGGGGACGTCATAGGGTGACCAGCCTGCTGACACCCTTTGGTCCTCCCAAGGTTTTTCTTGGGAAGCTGCCTAGGGCAAACCTCCCCAGGGGTGACACGTGAACCGCAGCCCTTGGACGAATTCCAGAGGGCTGAGTGACTCTTGGTATGCCTTCCTCTATAAAAGTGATTCATTATCCATCACTTTCCTTTTTTCCAATCTTTCTTCTCTTTCGACATTCCTTCACTCTCTTCACTTTGTCAAAAACCCTGGGGTATTGACGGATCGCTTCTTCCTTGCACCCTCATTTCCCTGAGACTCCTCCTTCGGGCTTGTGACGTGCTGTCAGGCGATCTTTAGGTCAGATTTTCATCCTCCATTCTTATTTCTTTCTTCGATTTCCTTTTTCCGCTTCCTTTTTTAGGGTATGATGTCTAGAACTCGTGGGTTGATTTTACCCTTTGTCGACCCAACAAAGAGGGGAGAAGGGATGGATTTTGCCTCCTCCTCTAGGGAGGTTGACCTTGAGGACGAGCATTCGTCGGGAAGTGGGGGCGGCAATTCTCCTGACCCCCCCTCGTATGATGCTGTTGATTCAGACGACGGGGCGTTGGAAGTTGACCCTTCCAGAACTTCCGGCCCCCTCGTTCGTCGGGAAAGGGGTAGGGTTTATTATCTAGACAGGGTTAAATACCGTATCCCTCTGAGTACTTTTCCCGACCGGAAAAATCGGGAGGCGATCCTTGCTAAGAACGCTGCCGTTGTGATTGAGCGGCTCTATAACTTCGGGGAAGGGTACACAGTTGTTGTCCCCGGCGAAAAAGATACTGTATGCAACCCCCCGGATGGGTGCATAGCGGTTTACCACAAATGCTTAGAGTTTGGCCTTCGTTTCCCCCTACATCCTGCTTTAGAGGAGATTTTCAGGCGCATGAACGTCGCCGTCGCGCAGCTGACGGGCCACAGCTGTCAGGGCGCTGATTTCATATGTATGGACCTGCCTTTTCCACCGCATGGAGCCTTCCATCGACGCCCTGCGGTTCATGGTGGGCTTGCAGATGGTTTCATCTGGGAGTACGGGCTCCCCTGGTTATTGGTCCCTCTTGAGGCAGAAGGGACATTGTTTGGTGTGGCCTGGTATGGACAGCTTGAGGGATTGGAAGAACAACTTCATTTACATACACAGCACCCATGGGTGGAGGATTCCTCGTCACTTCAGAAACCACGTCCATACCAGGATGGAGACCCCTGAGGAGTACCACCCTGGCGTGGGTGGGAAGGCCTTGGAGGTTAAGTTAAGTGAGAAGGAGAAGGAGTTGACGGCCTACTTTGCAGGCCATACTAACAAGTATGGGGTGTATGGCCCCACCTTATGGCTCCCTCATGCAGAGCTTTTAGCGACTGACAATTATCTGACTCGGCTGGGCATGAATCCGGGTCTGGATAAAGGTAGTTCAGGAGTGCTGGTGATTCCTTCTTGCTCTTTTGTGTATTTCGGAAATGCCTTGACGGCCTGTTTGTTTGGTTTGCAGCTCTTGCCACTTTTATCTGGAAAAAGGGGGAGGTGAGACGCCTGGGCCTGGACGAGAACCTCACTGTCATCCAGAGTCGCCCTTCTCTTCCCCCTGGTTTTAAGAGAGGCGAGAAGAATCTGATGAAGCATTTGAAGGGCCTGTCATTCAGTAGGCCAAGGCTTCCCCCTCCTCCTCGAGTTACGCCTGCCAAGACGGCGGTTTCTGAGGCTACTCCTTCGCCAGCTGCGAGGGCGATCGCTTTCGAGGCTACTCCATCGCCTGTTGGCAGGCAAGAGGGCCTTTCAGCGGGGATTCAGATCCCCCCGCAGTCGCGGGCCGTAGGTTCCGAGGAGACTGGGGAGAGTACCCCCCGGGCACTGACCAGAAAGAGGAGTCGGGAGGCCCCTAACGCTGACCAGGTGGTGGATTTGGAGACTGCCACGCCTGAACCCAAGCGTCTTGCTCCGGAGATTCCCGCCACCCTTTTCTCTGAGGAGAACGTTGAGTTCCACTACAATGCGGGTGACAGTCAGGATGTTTCTGCCCTACTCTCCGACTCAGGGGCGGTTTTAACTGACCATCTTCTCAAGACCGTCAAATCTGCTGCCAGTCAAGTGACCCAGTATATTAAGCGTACCTCCCGAATTATGCAGGCTTCTGCGGAGCTGGCTGCCCTTGGTCGCCTGAGTGATGAGGAACTAGCCAACCCCGACCGCCTTTCTGCAGTTGAGAGGGATGTTGCCCTCATTGCTAGCCTGAAGGATCAGCTGGCGAAAAAGGAGATTGAGCTAGAAGAGGCCGGGGGTCGGGCTATCCACTGGAAGTTTGAGAGCGAGAAAGCTACGCGGGAAGTGTCTCGCCTGGGGGAGGAGTCCAAGAGAGCACAGCAGGCCTTTGCTGAACTGGAGCAGGCCAGAAAGGCTTTGGCTGAACTGGACCATGCTAAGAAGAGCGTTATTGACCTCGGGGAGCGCCTTTCCAAGGCAAACTCTGATCTGCAGACGGCCCTCGGCGATCTGGCGGCGAAGACCGAGGATCTGGCGGCGAAGACCGAGGGTTGGGAGAAAGAGAGGGGTGAGATTCTTCAGGAGGTGGAAATGGCGGTGTCGGCGGGCTTTGTTAATGGTGCTAACTCCTGCCTGAAGGTTGTCATGGAAGCTGTCAGGGAGATGTTCCCGGGTTTTGACGAAGATGCCTTCCGGGCCCTCTACACTGCTAAGGATGAAGCTCAAATGCGTAGGCTGTCTGAGGGTGACGCTTCCGGTCCGGACGCTCCCCCTGCTTAACATGGAGGGCAGTCTTCCTCAGAGGGCTCTTGCTCGTCCCCTGCTGCGCCTGTGCCAACGCCTTAATTTCCTTACTTCTTTGCGCGCCAAGCCCTTTGGTGGCCGGCTTCCGTACTCTTGGTTGTAACTATTTGCCTTGAAAAACTTGAAAACTTGTCTTGTATTTCTTTGACGTTAATTTTCCCTTTATATGTGAATTTTGTTTGCTTTCGTATATTTTGATTCATGAGTTTGATTCGCAGCCCGCCTGCCTGTAGGTAGGCGGGTTCTTGTTTGCTTGGCCTGCCCCTGGCATTTGTTTGAGGTCCAGGGAGCCTGCCCCCTGCCTGCCCAGAGGTAAGCAGGGTAGCTTTTGCGTTTTTTATACAAGGTTGGGGGGCCTGCCCCCAGTCCTTGTTAGTGCGGCCTGCTCCTGGCTTTTCATTTAAAGTCCAGGGGGCCTGCCCCCTGCCTGCCCAGAGGTAAGCAGGGTAGCTTTTGCGTTTTTTATACAAGGTTGGGGGGCCTGCCCCCAGTCCTTGTTGGTACGGCCTGCTCCTGGCTTTTCGTTCAAAGTCCAGGGGGCCTGCCCCCTGCCTGCCCAGAGGTAAGCAGGGTAGCTTTTGCGTTTTTTATACAAGGTTGGGGGGCCTGCCCCCAGTCCTTGTTGGTACGGCCTGCTCCTGGCTTTTCGTTCAAAGTCCAGGGGGCCTGCCCCCTGCCTGCCCAGAGGTAAGCAGGGTGGCTTTTTGGTTTGCGTTGGGGGGTTCACTTTTCCCAATTTTGGCAACAGGGGGGCCTCCCCCTATTGCCCCCTGCTCGTTTGTGTGTGAAAGACGCGAGTGTGAACAGGCAACGAGTATAAATCTGTATCTTCTCATTTCTCTTAAAATTTTCTTTTTGACATAGGGGTGGTCGGAGCCGTCGACATTTCTGATCGTCCTCCGCCTTTTTAGTAAAAAACTGCCTATATTCCTGTTTAGACGTAGTATTTCTTTAGTGTGTCTGCATTCCAGTGAGCGCTTAGCTCTTGTCCCTCCAGATTGGCTATCCTGTATGTGCCTGGCCCCAAAACCTGAGTTATTTGGTATGGGCCCTCCCAATTGGCACTTAGCTTCCCATGCTCTCTTGACTTTCCAATCGCCTGTGTTTTTCTCAGAACCAACTCGCCCACCTGGAAGCTCCTCTGGCGGACTTTGCTATTGAAAGCTTTCCTCATTCGCTGCTGGTAGGCAGCGATATTGGTATTGGCTTCCTCTCTTAGCTCACTTACCAGGTCCAGGGCCTCAACCATTGCGGCTTCATTCTCAGCCTGGTTGTACTGCAGGGAACGTAGAGAGGGAATCCTTGTCTCAATTGGCAATAAAGCCTCTACTCCATATACCAGACCAAATGGGGTCTGGCCTGTAGACTCCTTTCTGGTAGTTCGGATGGACCAGAGTATACTGGGGAGTTCATCAGCCCACCTACCTTTGCAGTCATCCACCATTTTCTTCAGGCCATTCAGAATTTGTTTGTTGGCTGCTTCCGCCTGTCCATTGGTTTGAGGATGACAGACAGCTGAGTAGGCGACTGAGATGTTGTGGCTTTCTAGCCAGATCCTTAGTGGGTCATTATCGAACTGCCTGCCGTGGTCAAATACCAGCATCTTTGGTACACCGAACCGGGTGATGACATTTCGCCAGATCACCTTCCGGACCGCCGGCTCAGTGATGTTGGGCACTGCTTCAGCCTCCACCCATTTGGTGAAGTAGTCTATGGCGACAATTAAGAATTTTCTGCCCCCTGTGGCCACTGTGAAGGGCCCTAGAATGTCCATCCCCCATTGAGCAAAGGGGATGGGAGATAGGATTGGCCTGAGCTCCTGGGCCGGGGCATGGATCGACGGGGCAAAGAGTTGACATTTTCTGCATTTCTGGGTCAGGCTCTTGGCATCTGCCAGCATGGTAGGCCAGTAGTAGCCTGCCCTGAGGGCCTTGTGGGCCAGCGACCTCCCGCCAATGTGATGTCCACAAATCCCTGAGTGGATATCATCCAATACCTCAGCGGCCTGATCCGCCCGTAGGCATTTAAGCAGGGGATAAGTAAAAGATTTTTTGTAGAGTTCTCCATTAATGAATATGAACCAGGCTGCTTTAGCCTGTACCTTCCTCTTTTGTAATGAGTCTGATGGTAAGATACCG
This sequence comes from Agrostemma githago, assembly GCA_958450325.1. NCBI lineage: Eukaryota > Viridiplantae > Streptophyta > Magnoliopsida > Caryophyllales > Caryophyllaceae > Agrostemma > Agrostemma githago. The sequence goes on along the minus strand of OY288239.1, from coordinate 23,471,712 downwards.
TGCCTCTTGTACTGGACGAAAGGGGTCATCCAGCTTTCTAGCTCTTCTTCCACGGCATTAATCGTTTGACCGGGATTAGTAGACCTTTCGTATAAAACGTCAACCCATACTGACCTCCGGATGTCCTGCAGACTGGAGCTTGCCAGTTTTGACAGGGCATCTGCTCTGTTGTTCTGGGATCGGGGAATTTGTTTGATCTCATATGATTTCAGGCTGGACAGCTCTCCCTTTACCATCTCCAGGTATGCGGCCATTGCTTGGTCTCTTGCTTCGTATTCTCCATTAATCTGGTTGGCGATGAGTTGGGAATCTGTCGCCAAGACAATTCGTTTGCCCCTGCGGCTTTAGCTAACCTGACGCCTGCGAGTACTGCTTCGTACTCTGCTTCATTGTTTGATGCTGGGAAAACGAATCTGAGAGCATGCTCAAAGTCGGTCCCCTCTGGGCTGGTTAATACGACGCCTGCGCCTGCGCCGTTGGCCGTTGAGGATCCGTCAGTGTATACGACCCATTCCTGGGCAGGGGCTTCCTCTTCCCCTGAATGGGAGCACTCAGCAAAAAAGTCTGCCAAAGCTTGGGCTTTGATGGCTGTTCTCGGCTGGTAAGATATTCCTAGCCCACTCAGCTCAATTGCCCATTTCAACAATCTCCCCGATTTTTCGAATTTTTCCAACACCTTTTCCAGGGGTTGGTCGGTGAGGACTATGACCGGATGCGCGTCAAAATAAGGTCTGAGCTTCCTGGCTGCAATTATGACCGCGTAGGCGGCTTTTTCAACCATCGGATAATTCTTCTCAGCTGCCCCCAGCGCATGACTCACAAAGTATATAGGTTGTTGGGTGCCTGCCTCTTCTCGTAGGATGACTGCGCTGACAGTTACATTGGTTACTGCAATGTAGAGGAAAAGTTTTTCTCCTGCTACTGGTCTTGCCAGGGTAGGGAGCCTCTTAAGATGGTCCTTTAGTTGTTCGAAGGCCTCTTTCTGCTCGTTTTCCCATTTGAACTGTTTGTTTCCTTTCAGTATTTTGAAAAAAGGAGTGGCTCTGTCTGCTGATCGGGCAATGAATCGGGCCAAGGCGGCCATTCGACCCGTCAGGCGCTGGATGTCCCTGATGGTCTTGGGCTCAGGGAGGTCTAGAACTGCCTGAATTTTTTCAGGGTTGGCATCTATACCCCGAGAACTGACCAAGAATCCTAGGAATTTTCCGGAGCGGACTCCAAACGTGCACTTTTTCGGATTTAGTTTCATTTTGTAAGCGCGCAGAGAACTGAAGGTTTCCTGCAAATCTGTCAGGTGTTCCTTGTCTTCCCTGCTTTTTACGATGGCATCGTCAACATAAGCCTCGATGTTTCTACCTTTTTGTTTCTCAAACACTTTATCAACCAACCGCTGGTACGTAGCCCCTGCATTCTTGAGCCCGAAGGGCATCATCTTATACATGTAAGTGCCCGAACTAGTGATGAACGCACACTTCACCCTGTCCGGCTGCCACAAGTACACTTGGTGGTAGCCTGAAAAGGCGTCTAAGAAGCTTAGCATGGTGTAGCCACTGGTGGCGTCTACCAATTGATCGATCCGAGGGAGCGGATAGCAGTCTTTCGGGCAGGCTTTGTTCAGGTTCGTAAAGTCGACGCACATTCTCCATGCTCCAGACGACTTTTTGACCATGACAACATTTGCCAGCCATTCTGGGTAGTCGCAGACTTCGATGAAGTCTGCTTTCAAGAGTTTGTCAATTTCTTCCTTGATTGCTGCGTCTTTTTCTGCAGACATGTTTCGTTTCTTCTGTTTTACAGGGCGAGCATCCATGCTTACGTTCAGGTTGTGAACGATGCATGAGGGATCAACGCCGGGCATCTCGTCTGCAGAATAGGCAAATACGTCTTTGTTCTCTCTCAGAAGTTTGACCAGTTCGGCCTGGTAGGATTCCTCCAAGCCTGTTCCTACCAGAACCTGTCTTCCTGGTTCTAAGTCCACCAGGATGCTTTCGCCCCCTGGTTCCAGGCGGTCGGGCGTCGGGTGCTCAACTGGGACTTCGCCTTCCCTGCGGGGGGAACTGTCAGCTTTTCTTTTTCCTTTTCTGTCCCTCTCGTGCTCTTGTAGGGCCACGGAGTAGCATTGTCTGGCTGACTCCTGGTCCCCACGTATCTTTCCTTCCAGCCCGAAGTCTGTGACATACGCAATGGTGAGAGCTCTGATGGAGATTGCGGCCTCGATTTCATCCAGCGTGGCCCTGCCAATCAGGGCATTATAGGCAGACCTTGCGTCCACAACAACAAAGGTTGCCCTGACATTCCTGGCTGTGGAACCTTCCCCGAAGGTTACAGGCAAGTCGATGACGCCCATGGGCAGCACGCCTGCCCCACTGAATCCATACAGCGATCCGGGAGCAGGCCGTAGATGCCTTTTTTCCAGGCCCATTTTTTCGAAAGCATCCTTGTACAAAAGATTTGTATATGCGCCTGTGTCTACCATACATCTTCGCACAATATGGTTGCTGATCTCTAGGGACAGCACCAGAGGATCACTGTGCGGATATATCACCCGTCCTGCATCATCAGGGGTAATACTTAATGTCACTCCTCTTGGGCTCCCTTCTTTCTCAGCGTAGCAGATCTGGTTCCTCAGCTCGCGCATTTGCCTTTTTTGACTTCTTCGACTGAGCTGGCCCTCAGTGCCCCCTGAAATCACATGGATTACCATCCGGTTCTGCACTGACCCCTCGGGTTTCTCAGACACTTCCTTCTGAGACTTGTTTTTGGCTGCGTAGTGGGCCAACCATCCGTTCCTGATCAATTTCTCAATTTCGTCCTTCAGGTGACGGCACTCTTCGGTGGTATGGCCTATACAGTCGTGGAAAGTGCAGAATTTCTTTGGGTCGCCTTTTGGGCTGCGAGGTTTGCTTGGACGGTTCCATTTGGCAGTTTCTTTTTCCAGTTCGAAGATTTCCGCCCTGGATTTGTTCAGAGCGGTGTAACTATCGAATCTGGGTTGGTAGACTGGGCGTTCTTTCTTGGGAGTGTCTCCCTCCTCTTTTTGCTTACCTGGTTCACCTCTGCCCCTTCCACCCTGCGGTCCCCCTTGAGGCTTTGTTTGGCCTGCAGGGGTGTCCGTCAGGCCGTGGAACTCCTCCTGCAGAATGAACCCCTCAGCAATCTTTCTGGCCATGGCCAAGGTTTCTGGCTGGGCCCTGATCATCTGGTTTTTCATTTCCCCTGGAAGTAGGGAGATTGTCAGGGCGTAGGCGGCGGTGGAATCGTCGATCTCCCTAACCTGCTGGTAGGATAGATCGAATCTTCTCATGTATTCTCTCACACTCTCACCCTTCTTCTGTTTCAGGGTCATGAGATCGAAACGGGTAAGGCGTCTTCTCTTATTTCCGGCATACTGTTCAAGGAAAATTTCAGCCAACTCTATGAAGAATCTGATTGACCCCTGGCGGAGATCTCTGAACCACCCCTGCGCAAGTCCCACCAGGGTGGTAGGGAAAACTTTGCACCAGATGGCATCATCTACATCATACATGCCCATGTGGCTCTCAAAGGCTGCCAGGTGGTTATTCAGGGTCCGTCGTCCCGTCGAATTTGATGGTGGGCATTTTGATTTTTGGAATGGGGTACTCTTGTACCTCAGGGTGCAACGGGGTTTTCGTAGGCCTGCCTACCAGTCGTGACCTGCTTTCCCCAGACTGGTTACCATGAGATTCCCATTGTTTATGGGTCGGTTTCCTCGTACTGGGGGAGCGGTGCCTCGGTGGCGGTCTGCTAGCTGCCTCATCCTCTGTTCCCGAGGAGGCCTGCCTGGGCCTCTTTCTCTGGGAGTGGCAGAGGTCTTCACCCTGATGGTACCTGGACTCGAGCGGTTGTCCTCGGTTGAGTCTGGATTGCAGGCTTTGGGATAAGCCGGGGGCTGACTGTTCCTTGGCCGCAGGTGTTAGTCTGGAGAAAACTCCGCCTGGCCTCTCTCCTAGGCGTTTTGACACAGGCTCCCTGGGCCTCATGCGCTCCTGTAATCCCTGAGATAAGCCTCCCTGCCCTCCAGACGCCGATTCTGTCGTGTGAATAGAGAACGCCTGCTGGACAGGTGGTTCTGGTTTGTCAGTGGTAATGCGCCTCTGCACATGCGTATATACTTGGGCTGTTCTTCTCGCTTTTCTCTGAGCATTTCTGGCGGCGGTCCGCCTCGTGCCCCCGGCCTCGTCCCTGCTGACTGGGGACGGTTGCCTAGGAGCCGATGGGACCCTGCCCACCAAGTCCTCAGGTGTGAATTCCTGATCCAGCATCGCAAAGAAGAACGCGGCTGCCTGTGCCATCTGAGCTGGGGTCAGATTGAGAGCACGTCCAGGGCGTGCCCCCAGCTCGGGTGTCACAGCAGTGTTAGATCCACCGAGGGGATTGGTTCCCTCTACCCCAAGGATTGTGGCAGGAGGGACCCTCTCCAACAGCGGCATTCCGTACAGGGGGGTCACCGGAGGGACCGTCGGACCCACTCCTGCACTGTCATCGACGATTTCTGGCATGATTGTGTTTCATTTTGTGGTTATGAGTGGTTATGAGTGGTTGATTTTAGTGGGTAACTCATGAGCACAACCGTAAGTTCCCCACAGACGGCGCCAAATTGTTCCGGCTACGGAAACAATTTTACCCGGCCTAGAATCCGGGTAGTATAATTGAATTGATGATGGATAATTAGTCGCTTGATTCCCTTGATCTCCCCTTCCTCTCACTCCTGGAATCGGACTTTCCCGGCGGAAAACGGCCTGCTCCCTGCACAATGAACGCACAGGGCCTCGGAGGTTGTCCGAGGAAACACTCTCCGATGCCTAAGTCAGTCCGTGAAATGCCTTTACGAACCTAGCTCGTGAGGAACTAGGCGGCCTTTTAAGAGTAAGAGTCTAGAGAGAGAAAATCCAACCCCTCTCATGTGGGAAATGGGGAGGTATTTATACCTTCCCACAAGAGAGAGAAGAGAAAGAGGAATGGTTGGATGGGAAAGTGACAAGTGGCGGCCTCTCATCCATCCATTCCCAATTACCTTAGGCAAAATGACGGATGGGTCCTCGGTTCCCCTTCGGCTCCGCTCAGGCGGGAACGCCCTGGAAGCAGGCGGCAGGCCTGGTTTACTCCGTTTGGCGGACGGCCCAAGGGATTGGGGCCACACTTGGAGATTCCAGTGACTGATGGGAAAAGCTGCTGGACAGACCTTTCCCCCTTTTGGGACTTGGTCGCCTCGGGGCCTGATTGGCAGGCGGCCAATGACAGGCAACCGACCCCCATCATCCGGAATTTTTGGAAATTTGGAAAAATAGTAGTTTCTGGAAATTAATAATTTTTAAGTTTAACAATAATTTTTGGATATTAATACGTAAATCGTTTTGTAATTACTATTTTTATTAATCGTTATTGTCGATATTAGACGATTAACGAGAAAACCTTTTTAAAACCGAGTCTAAGTATTCTGGAAAATTTTCTTTTCTGGACAGAATGTCCATAAATATATTTTAGTTATTTTACGTAATTTTTTTACTATTTATTGAAGTCATTAATTAATAGTAGCGATTTTGGACAAATTATGATTTATCGTTAAAATGTTTCGTCTTACCTAAAAGGAATATTTTTCCAGCAGTTTTCAAAAGTTTTAAATCTGAAACTTTAAGAGTTAAATCATTCCTTAACATACAACAAATCTATTCATTGGTTTAGCTAAATAAAAGACGTTAAAATAATTAATATTCGCCGTAAAATCCTATTTATAATCGTATTGTCAAAACTAATAATAATTAGGGAATTTTAGCATTGTAACTTTTGAAAACACCATGATTAGTAGTATTAAAATGCTTATGACATTTTTAATCATTTCATAACACTTGTACGATATTTTAATATTGTCATAAACCCGATTGTTCTCGTTTTAGAAATTAATATCGTTAAGGCCGAAAGTATTAGTTTTGTAAATCTGTATCGTTTACTAAAAATGTTGAATTAGTATAAACTAATATTTTTGTTATTTTAATATGATGCTATTTTTAGTAAAGTTTCTAAAAATAGAAAGTTTCCTAAAATAGAAAGTTTCCTCTTTTAGAATATTATTATTACTCCTTTTATCTCCAAATTGTTTAAAATGATTATATCCTTTAAATATCGATAATGGCTTGGTTTTGGAGTTATGGAATAAGGACAAGTGTGGGTTTAGAGTAATATATTCTGGGGGTTTACATTTTTGCCATCAACTATAAGGCCGGTGTGTCTGTATGAGGCACACTGGCTGTTGAACCGAGCATATATAGTGTTTGGGAGTGTGTGTGTGTATATTTTCTTAAGCTCGTGCCTCGCAGTGTAAGATGCCGTCGGGTTGAACTGAGTATTTATGGTGCTCGGGAGGGGTATACATATCATCTTAAACTAGGGCCACGCATTTATAAGTCGTCGTCCTATTATGGTTGAGTAGCCTAGTTAGAGACCGAAGTTTGATTTGTTTGAACTAAGTTCTCGAAGCTAGATTTTAGTATTCTCCTAGTGAAAGTCTAGATTCTACACTAACCCTATCCATAACGTCATTTTGATTATTTTATTTATTATCGATATAAATTGGTTGCAGGTTGGCAAATATTTTTACGTTTCTTCGGAAACCCATTTTACTATGTTGGTTTTACGCTGAAAGCTTATTTTTAATATGTTGTTTTACTGATTTCCATTTTTACTATTTTTCTATAGTAATAATTACAATTTTAAAATTCTGTCATATGCTTGGAGAACGTTGGCGTTGCTCCCCACTGATTGTGGCTGTTATGTTTTAACATGGCAGGTATACTTGTTTCCGGGTGTGGGCTAGTGAGCATTGTGGATCCTGCTCATTTTCTTTTAATTATTATGTCTTGTGGAATGTTCAAACCCCTTTTGTGGATTGTTTAAATTTTGGCCATTTTATTTTAGGCCTATTGTTTGACTTGACCGTTTTAATTTTTATAAGACATAGTTACATTGTCTTTTAATCCCGACTATACAGTGTTTCCGCCACTGTATCGCGTTAGATTTTCTAGGGGATTACACCAAAATTACTCAGGATCACCAAATCCTCTCTGCTTCCCTTAACCTTGACCAAAACAAAATTGTACAGCCATCAGCTTAATTATATGACTTTGTCAAACACAAGGAGTACCTCGGGATATGTAACTATAAAGAATTTAATTATATGACTTTGTCAAAATTGTACAACCATAAGCTTAATAGAGTATTTTTTTGTCATATAATATTGTAATTTTATATACTTCTTTGTCGCCTGTGATGTAATTTAGAAGCTCCGCCTAGCATACTAGAGATTTTTCAAGGATGGTGTATTGCCTGTATTTGTATGTGCATGAATATGTAGAAAATAGGTGGAAGGCAATAACATTTGAGGTGATTCATTTTGTTACCACAAAAACAATTATTGATTTAGAATTCACATAATCATAAATTTGAGTGGTATTTTGAATTATTTTGTCCAGGTTGAGAAATTAAAGGGGGTATGAACATCAACATTTTAGACAAGGGTGACAACAAGTCCCATATTGTTCTCCACGATTTCCATTAACTTTCTTTCACTCTTCTCATATCTGCGGTTTAATCTATTCTTCATTCCTTTTGGATTTATAATCATATAATTTGCATATATAATAATAATAATAATAATAATAATAATAATAATAATAATAATAATAATAATTTTTTGGGTATCAAACAATCACAAATCTCCAACCGGCGGAAGCCGGCAATCCTCCTCTTCGCCCTAGGCTGACCCGAAGCTCCGGACCTGCACAAGAAGTACACAAGTGCCTCGGAGGGTGTCCGAGGTAGCCTCTCCAACGTTCAAGTCAGTCACGTGGGTCGAGGAGTAGAGGTAAGATTACGGAGAATATTACTTAGCTTTTTGAGAGATCAAGTGTTGTAGATATTTTGTGTCCTTTCATTATGGTGATTCTTTGGGTATTTATAGGGCTTTGAGGAGCGCGGGCCGGTCGTCCTTCTTTTTGCTAGGCCGGCGCCTCCCTCTGCCGGAGGGAGCCGGTGTGAGATGGTCTCAGGCCTACGAAATGCCTTCAAGTTGCCGGCTCCCGGCTACCTATGATGCCGACCCCCGTCAATTGCCCCAGCGCTGGACGTCTGCCGAGGGTCGCCGTAGGCCGACTCTAGTGAACAGTCTTTGGGCGAGGCGTCACAGGGTCGCCGGTGCTTTGCATAAAGTCCGTTCACCTTCCGTACTTGCGCCTAGGGTGCGCCTAGAGGTAATGATGACCTTTTGTCTTTCCTAGGTTGTTGAGTGGTTTTATGCATTAAATGGGGTGCATGCATGGCTGAGTCTCCCTATAAAATGCCCCCAGTTTTTGCCATTTTTGGCATCACTTTCCCACTTCCTCTTTTGAAAACTTAATTCAGTCATGTCGTCCTCTGGCAGCAATTCTTCTCCGTCCGTCGTGATGCATCCTAGTTCTCCCGTTCGGCGTAGGAAGCGTTCTCCCTCTCCGGAGACTTCAAAACCCAAGCTAGGGCGTTGGATTTCCCGGGGGCCTCCGTCACGTCCTCGGACTCCTGCCGACGCAGCTCCTCCTCCTCCTCCTCCTGCTCCTCCTGCTAGGGAGGCTGCTGGACGCTCCTCTGACGATGATCGTGATCGCCGTCGTCGAAGGGTTAGGGTGCATTTCGGCGTTTTAGAGCCGGATGTTGATTTGGATTGTTCCTCCTTTGGTGATTCCTCCGGCTCTTCCTCCTCGAGCAGCCGCTCCTCTCTGTCGTCGTGGATGGTCGGGCCCCTCTGCCCCAGCGATTCATCGGGTGAAATGGCGGAGGGTTTCGACATCCTCCGCGGGATTCGTGCCCCTCCTCCTTCCCCTGCCTCCTCGTCTTCCTCCGCTAGTTCGGCTTCCTCCCTTCTCGATGAGGATATCGACGGGGAGGATATGGAGTAGGGCCTCCTTATTTGGTTGGACCTCGTTTTGCCGGTTGAGGTCAGCAGGTGGGAAGGCGGTATGGTTTTGGTGGTGTGGCTACGTTGACGGTGTTTCGCGGGTGGTCTTCGACTTTCGTTCCGTTGGTCTTGCTTATTGTAGGTAGTTTTTAGTCGGTTAATGTAGTTTATTGAGGGTTACCGGCTCCCTTTGTTTTGATTCTCGAATACCGGCTTTGTATTATTGGGATGCCGGTTCCCTTAGCCTGTGGATGGTAGGGTGTCCGGGTGTAAGCTGACTGTTTATTAAATGTGGGCCCTTGTGCCTTGTGCCAACATTACGCTTTCCAATTTGTCTGCCCCCTCCTTTGTGTTGTCTTTTCGTATTCTGCGCTCTCAGGTTGCATTGAATGCCATTTGTCCCCTGTAAGTTATTTCTATGGGTGGCCCTAGGATGCCCCCTTTGTATAAATAGGGGCTCCTCCCCTTCATTTGCTCTCATTTGCCTTTCCAATCTCTCACTAAGAGCAAAAGCACATTACTTCTACCCCTTTCACCTCTTATTAAGTCGCCGTCTCCTACCGCGGGAGTTCTAGGTTTGCCGGCATTTTTTAGGTCAGTTTTCTATTCTTTCTTGTCTTTTGTTGATTCCTTTGCTTCTGCATCATGTCCACCTGTTCCCGGCATGTTCGCTTTGAGGAAGAGGGCGACGAGGCGATGTCGACGTACGACGGGGTCCAGGTCAGTGGATCCGGTGAAGGCACCGGCGAAGCCTCCTCTGGTGAGTCCTTAGAGGTGGTAGAGCCCCTTCCTGCGAGGCCTCTCCGAACCCTACGTATTTCTGCTGGTGGGCCTCCCCGAGGGGGGTTGACCTCTATTTCTGCGGGGGGCGGCGAAGGGGTGTCGTCTTCTGATGTTTCTAGGGGAGATGTTGTTGTGGGTAGTTCCATGGTTTTACGCCGCCGTCTTCGGAAAGACGCCCCTCGTCTGGAGGAATCCTCCGAGGCGGGAGGGTCTTCTTCCCGTCACTTGGCCTCTATTTCTGGGCCGGCGGAGGGGCCGACGGGTGATGTTGATAGTGGCCGCCAGAAGGTGCTCGATGCCGGTAGTCTTGATGCCGCCATGGAGCTCTATCCTCTTGGGGAGGGCTATGAATATGTGTTGCCGGAGCCGGGTCAGTCAATTTGTTCTCCTCCTGAGGGGTGTGTGGGGGTGTCGGTGGAATCTCTGAAGTTTGGCCTGCGTTTCCCCCTTGACCCCTTTGTGGAAGAGGTGTTTTGTCGTATCAAGTTGGCGTTGGGTCAGCTGACTCCTCAATCTTTCCGCGCCATCATCTCATTCTGTTGGGTATGCCGGTTTAGGAAGTGGAGGCCTTCGGTGGAGGCGTTCATGTTTATTATGCACCTTAAAGCAGTGTCGTCTTCTTCCTACTGGGCCTTTGGCCGGCGAGGCAAGTATGTTACTACCTACCCCACACTGTCGAACTGTCATAAGTGGAAAGGCGTCTTCCTGTATGTGCGTTCGGTTTGGCCCTGGGTCGTTTCCCGGTTATTCCAGTCGGATCCGTGTATTAACATGGAGAGTGATGAGGAGATGGGGCGTTGCTTGGATTTGAGGGAATCCAGCCTGGGACAGCCGGATAAGGAGATTGTCGGTGCCTTCCCTGCCGTCATGAAGTGGGTTGGTAAGGAGAGGGTGGGCGCCCCTTCAGTCTGGTTGCCCCATTATGATTTGATTACGAGGAATGATTTCTTGGAACGGGTGGGCATGAGCGTTCCTGTCGCCGGCCCAGGTATCAGGCGACCCACCTATTCACTTGTGTTGTCCACTTTCCTTAATAACAACCAGACCCTCAATCCTTTGCCCATTTTTCTGCCTAATTTTGCAGGCAGCAGGTCGGCGACCTCTTGGACACCCGAGGAGATTGACTTGCTTGGGTTGGATCCCTCTCTCCGACCGCTTATTACTACGCCGCCGGCTCCCCCGCTGGATCGGCCGACGATTATGACCTACCGGAAGTCGAGATTTGCCCGGGTAAGGAGGGATGCTCCAGACTTTGGTGGGGTTTCTGCTCCGAAGAGACAGGCCGTGGGGTCATCCTCTGTCGCCCACGAGGCTGCTATGAGTGTGGCCGGCGTGCCGGTTGATGTTGGGGATTCTGAGGTTGTCACTTCTCCGAGGACAACGGGTTCCCCGACTGTTACTATTGCCGCTTTTTCTGATCCGGTGGTGACTCTTGAGCCGTTCTCCGACCCGGGGGGGGGGGGGGGGGGCGGCCGGCCGACTAGAGGCTTCTCAGGACCGGGAAACTATGCGCGATGTTGATGCCGCCGTGGATGCGTCGCTCCCTTCTTTGTCTGATCCATCCTTTTACAAGATGCTGGAGAGGGATGTTTCGCCCGTCGATCGGATCCAGACTCTCGCCCAACTGGACACCGTCTACCGTGGCATGGGAGAGGACTTGTCCAGGTTTGTTCAAGCCAGTATCAAGATCAAGAAGGCGGCGGAGGAGGGCGCGAGGCTGATGTCCCGTTTGCAGGAGGCGGAGTCAAGGCTGGAGGTGGAGAGGCAGCTAAGGTTGGAAGCTAACGAGGAAGAGGCGGCCTGTCGTACGGAATTGGAGACTCTCCGGGGGGGCCACTCCTCTTGTGAGCCATCCCGGAAAGCCCTGAAGGGACAGTTGGAGGCGGCCCGCGCCGACATGGCGTCTATTCGTGCCGAGATGGAGTCTACTCGTGTCGAGATGGAGTCTCTTCAGTCAAAGCTAGTGGCGGCTGAGAAGGAATCGGAGAAGAAATCCAAGGAGATTGCTGACCTGGAGAAGGACAGTGAGGCAGCTTTCAATGATGGGATGAAGGCCGTCGTCGCCCTGACGTCTAGAGCCCTTCTTGAGTATGATCCCGGCTTTGACTTTAATCGGTACAATCCGATATATAAGCGCCTTCAAGCTGAAGAGGATGAGCAAGAGAAAGGGTCGCCGGTGGCGGAACATCCGCCCTCCCCAAAATAGGAACTCGGGCCGTCGTCCTCCTGTGCCTCATGTACCCTCAGGGAGGGAGAGGAGGAGGCGGCAGAAGAGCCGGCAGACACTACTAACTCCTCTGCCCCCTCTTGAGGCTTTTTGTGGATCTCCTCGCACCTACCTTTTTGAGGTTTAGGCATAGGCTTGCCCTCCATGCTTCATCGTTTCTCCTTTTTGTCGTGTTTGTAGGTGGCGCTTGATCCTTTGGGGACGGCTGCCGATCTTTTAAATAGTCGTAGCCTTATTTTGACTCCTTATTGTAACAAACGCCTGGCGCTTCTGACGCCTTTATCTTGGGTTTTTATTATGCTTTCTTCTTTGTCTTTGGATTGCTAATTTGCCTGTTTATCCTTATGCTCGTCATATTCTAACTGTTCCTTTTATTGTTCCCGACTTGTGCCCCCACACTTTAGGTGGGGTAGGTTTGGCCCGGGGGCCGGCTGTGGACATGGACACATACGGTTCCCGACTTATGCCCTCACACTTTGGGTGTAGGAGATTTGGCCAGGGGGGCGGCTGTGGACATGGCCACAGATGGTTCCCGACTTATGCCCCCACACTTTGGGTGGGGGAGGTTTGGCCAGGGGGCCGGCTGTGGACATGGCCACAGACGGTTCCCGACTTGTGCCCCCACACTTTGGGTGGATATGGTCACAGACGGTTCCAGACTTATACCCCCACACTTTGGGTGGGGGAGGTTTGGCCAGGGGGCCGGCTGTGGACATGGCCACAGACGGTTCCCGACTTGTGCCCCCACACTTTGGGTGGGGGAGGTTTGGCCAGGGGGCCGACTGTGGATATGGCCACAGACGGTTCCTGACTTATGCCCCCACACTTTGGGTGTGGGAGGTTTGGTTAGGGGGCCGGCTGTGGACATGGCCACAGACGGTTCCTGACTTTTGGTGGGGTATCCATTCTTTGTGGCAGGTGAATAGGGGCTCCCCCCTTATTGCCCCCTGCTTGCTGCTCAAGAAAATAGAGAACGGGGAGCAAGTAGATTTAGCAAACAGAAAGCCTTCCTTATTAAAATTTTTACAAGTTTCTGGTGGCAGGGTCGTCGACATACAGGCCCGATAGTACCCTGCCGAGGTTTGAGACGATAGTTCGTCTGCTTGTTCAGACGTAGTACCTCCTGATGGTGTCCGCGTTCCAGTGTGACGGTAGGTCTCGCCCTTCTCCGTCCTTCAGATTGTAGGTACTTGGCCCTAGCACTTTGGTGACTTCGTATGGTCCCTCCCAGTTGGCGCTAAGCTTTCTGTGTTCGTTTGCTTTGCCGACTGCCGCGGATTTTCTAAGGACCAGGTCTCCCACCTGGAATCTCCGGTGGTTCACCCTGTGGTTGTACGCCTTTCTCATACGCTGTTGGTACGCCACCATGTTTACATGCACCTTCTCCCTTGTTTCTTCCACCAGGTCTAGAGCTTCTTCCATGGCTGCTTCGTTCGTGTCGCCCCTATAATACTTGCTACAGGCAGAGGGGATGCGTGCCTCTATGGGGAGGAGGGCTTCTGCCCCATACACTAGGCCAAATGGCGAGTGCCCTGTTGCCGCCTTTGTGTTGTTCTTAAGGACCAGAGCACACTTGGTAACTCGTCTGCCCATCTTCCTTTGAGGTCTTCCAACATCTTTCTCAGTCCATTGAGGATTTGCTTGTTGGGCGCTTCCGCTTGGCCATTGGTCTGGGGGTGGCAGACGGCTGAGTATGCTACGACAATTCCCAATCCTTCCAGCCACTCTCTTATCGGAGGGTTGTTGAATTGTCGGCCGTGATCGAAAACCAGCACTTTGGGCACGACGAACCGGGTTACGACATTGCGCCAGATTACCTTGCGCACGGCCGACTCCGTGATGTTTGGGACGGCTTCCGCCTCCATCCATTTTGAGAAATAGTCCACTGCTACTATTACGAACTTCCTGCCCCCAGTCGCCGTAGGGAAGGGTCCCAGTATGTTCATTCCCCATTGAGCAAAGGGGATGGGACTGAGGATGGGCTGAAGATCCCTTGCCGGCGCATGGATTACCGGTGAGTGGATCTGGCAGTTTCGACACTTTCTGGTCAGTTCCCGAGCGTCGTGCAGGGCGGTCGGCCAGTAGTAGCCCGCCCGGACCGCCTTATGCTCCAGTTTCTGTCGCGTATGTGGTGTCCACACATCCCCGAGTGGATGTCGTCCAGTACCTCTGCCGCCTCTCTTGGTTTTAGGCACCTTAGGATTGGTGCCGCGGTCCCTCTCTTGTAGGGCTGATTTTTCTAATATTATGAACCTTGAGGCGGTCGTCGGCATTCGCCTCACCTTGGCAGGTCGCCCGGTAGTCGCTTGGTAAGGATGTACTCGATGATGGGTACCCGCCAATCGTCATCGTCCTCCTGTTCTATGTTGTGGACGCCGTCCTGGCTGTCTTCATCTGTTGCGATGCTTTTCCTTTGTCTGACGCCCACCCAGAGTGACCGCCGGATATCTTGCAAGCTCGAGCTTGCGAGTTTTGATAATGCGTCAGCTCGGTTATTCTGCGACCTGGGCACTTGCTTGACCTCGTATGACTGAAGTTGGGACAGTTCCTCCTTCACTTTCTTCAGGTAGAGTGCCATTGAGGGTTCCCTGGCCTCGTACTCCTCGTTAATTTGGTTTACCACCAGTTGCGAATCCGTCGATAGTACGATTCGTTCTGCGCCGGCGGCCTTGGCGAGATGGATGCCGGCCAAGACATCCTCATATTCGGCTTCGTTATTGGATGTCTGAAAGGGGAACCTTAGGGCGTGTTCGAATTCCTCGCCGTCGGAACTTGTTAGGACAATGCCGGCTCTTGAACCGTTGCTGGTGGCCGACCCATCGGTGAAGGCTTCCCACACCCCTGATGGAGGGTCTTCTTCCAACAAGTGGGAGCATTCGGTTATGAAATCTGCCAATGCCTGGGCCTTTATCGCCGTCCTTGATTGATAGGTTACTCCGAGGCCGCTTAGTTCGACGGCTCATTTCAGCATTCGTCCCGATTTCTCGAATTTTTCCAAGGCCTTTTCGAGAGGCATGTTTGTGAGGACGGTTACCGGATGCGCGTCGAAATAGGGGCATAGCTTCCGAGCGGCCACAACTACGGCGTATGCCGCCTTTTCTACCATAGGATAGTTCTTTTTCGCTGGTCCCAGCGCGTGTGTGGACATGACATAGGTCCACCCCGACGCGGCCACGCGCGGGTTTGGGGAGGCGGATGAATCTCCATATGAGATGGGTCGAATTGAATTTTAAATCGAAGTAGGAGTCGCCACCGAATTTTGTGGTTATTCGGAACCATTCGAACCCACTCTATGTCGTAGTGGGCCATATTTAAAACCTGGCCCATTTCCAATGTCAGAGCTTATCGGGTTCGTCCCTTTGCAGTTCGATACCAATGCCGACTTGAGCGGTTTATCGTATATTGAATGACTCTCGTTGCCTATGGATTCGGATATCTGGAAACCATGGTTCTGAGTAAGGGGTGAGGGTACGTGTTGGGAAGTTCATTGAGAACACCCAACCCCGCCCGCACTTAGCGGCCTTTACTAAGATATCGTTCAATTTTATGTACATGCGTTAGTTCGACGATTGAATGATATGCAAAGATTATTTTCCTAAGACATGTGAGAAAAATAAATAAATGGGTTGCTAAGTCGTTTAATGCATATTAAATTAATAACGTCAAAGTTATTTTAGCATGTGAATTCGTTTTAGTCTAATAAAACAAAATATGAAAATAAAATGCTACAAACACGAGAAAACGAGTTAGTAACGATTGAGTAATAATATAGCAAATAAATATACGAGATCGAGAAAATAAATATTAACCGAAATCTGAAAAATATTGCTAAAACGCTGTTTTGTATGAAAAACGAGTTCGAAAAATAATAAAAAAACCGAGAAAGACGCGACGTGGCAGCCGGCCGCGCGGCTCGCCCGGGATTCCGGCGAGTCGCGTGTCGGTCTGATTTTTGGAGACGATTTTCGAAGATTCGACTAGATCGCGTACAAATATTGCATAACTTGTATTCGACCTAATATTTTCGATATTCGTTATATTCGATAATTGACTACGAAATCAATATCAAATACTCGGAATAATTTTGGAAAAGATATAATTTTAGAAATCGTTTCGTAGAATAATAAAATAAAACAATCGAAAAGGCTAAAAAAGGGTCCGGGTCCCAAGCCCGTGCGCGAGTCGCCTGGGCATGGCGCGACTCGCGTGCGGGTCTGCCCGTTTTTATTATTTTTTGTCGAAAATCGTTAATTTATAAATCGCATATAAATATGGATTAATTTATACCCGATTCAAATTTTCGATATTCGTCGTATTCGATATTCGATTATGAAATCGGTATCGAATAGTCGGAATGTTTTTAGAAAAGGTTTTGAAAAAAAGTTTGTTTCGAACGAAAAGTTTAAAAAAAGGATTTTGAAAGAAAAAAAAATGTAACGATTTTTAACATCGTCGAAATCTTAATATAATTCTTTTCGATACAATATTCGATTATAGAAAATCGATATCATATTTTTAAGAATGTTCGATATATGAAAATAGTTTTTAATAATATTGATATTAGAAAATAAGAAAAGAAGACCGACGAAAGACGCGTAATAAAAAAACGAAAAGGAGAAAAGAGAAGAAGAAGAAGAAGCGGGTTTGATTTACACCCTCAACCTACATGCTTTGTTTTCTCGGGATAAGGCTCGTTGGAAAGTGGTTTAAACTTGGGAGCGTCGAGATGATGAGGATGAGTTTAGGGTGTCGGTTTTGCATGTGGTCGGACGGTTTCTCGGGGCTTCGAGGCTTCGGAAAGGTGTCGGGACTGGCTAGATGTCGAGGATGCAGGATGTGTGAAAACCGTGTTATGAGGCTGTTTTTTCGGTGTTAATTGTGTTTTTCTGTGTGTGATATATGATGTTTCTGATTATTGAAAGTGTTGTATGCAAGGGGCTATTTATAGGAAGTTCCCGACCTTGGCTTAGAAGAGTTTGAATACCGCTTAGGATAGGAAACGTAGGAGTTTGAGAAGCATGAGAATTCCGCTTTCTTGGCAAAGAAGAAAGGTATCTCGGCTGGTTGTATGCTGCTTGGCCGAGTATTTGCACTCGGTCGAGTGTTTGAATCGGTCTTCGAATAGGATTCCTACTTGAGATCGAATTCTACTTTAAACGGAATTGTTTATTTATTTTGTGAAGCTGATTTTTTGTAGAGTTTGAGTTAGAATCAGCCGTGTGAGGTGTCACGGCTGACTCACGTGTCTCGGGAAAATCTTTGACCGGGTTTTGACTCGGTCGCTAAAAGACGGTTTTACCCCTGGTGTCGGATTCGACCCAAATTAGTGTTACTTGACTCGAAACGACCCACTGGGCCTGAATTTGAGGTTGGTTTTGTAAGATTTGTACTCCGTAATAAGTCTAAACCAAATGTCCATGACTACGAGCCCATATCCGAGTCCATCAAAGCACGTTTACGTCCAATCATCATCGGGTGTTTGGCGGGAAATATTATAGACACCTGGCGGTCAAAATGTGGGTGTCTACAGAGCCCCCACTCTGACTGAGGCTTGGACAAGGCAAAAGTCAGAGTAGCTACCAGGTCAATCAAGGATTAAAACCTGGCAGACTTCCGATTGGGTCGTTTAGAGTCCATTAGACCTGCGTGAAGGGCTCGCCAGCCATAGAATAGAAATCATACCTGGGTTGATGTTGATAATGTCGCGGGAGCTTGCCTTGGAAGCTATGGGTATACCTGTTTACAGGTACATCCTGTCTTAGAATTGCGCGGGGACTTCTCCTAGAAAGTCTTCGGTGTGTCTGTTTACAGACACATCCCATCTTAGAATAGCGCGGGGACTTCTCCTAAAAAGTCTTGGGTGTGTCTGTTTACAGACAAATCCCATCTTGGAATAGCGCGGGAGCTTGCCTTGGAAGCTCTGGGTGTATCCGCTTACAAATATATCCCGATTTCTTAATAGAAATGTTGCATGATCCTTCCACTGGGGAGTCTTTGATAATTCTTCGTGGAGTCTTGGGGTACCTGTCTGTTGATACATAACAAATTGCATGTAACATTTAGGCGAAACACTGACTCATGCTGGGGAAGAAATGATTTTTGATTGATTTTTTGGAAAGAAAAAAAACGCTGAATTTTTTTGAAAAGTTTGGCGATAAGGATTAATCGGATTCTGACACGGACTCCTAAAATCCTCTGGTTAGGCCTGTATGCCTAGATGAAGTGTGATAAAAATTCTTATACCCGTGGTGACTAGGAAAGGGATTTTCTCAAATGGCTAAGTTTTGCAAATGAGAATTTGAAGAGAGAGATATACCGACAGACTCGACTCTGGACTCGAGAGGATGAGTTGACAGACACGACTTTGACTCTCTGAGGGTTAGACCGTGACTCGGTAGGGGGTAGGCCACCTAAGATGACAAGACACTTAAGTTGCGCTATTCCGTAGCCTAGGCGAGCGGCAACACAGTCAAACATCGAAATGGGAACGATCTGCTATAGGGGAATTGCAGTAGTCTGTAATGAGACTGTTTTAGCAGTAACAATGCTGTAGTCTAGTACTCCTTTTGAATTTTTGATTTTTGGGACATTTCCAAAGTGGGTATTGCTCCGAGTCCTGACAGATTCTCGTCTTTGACTAAGCCGAGTACTAGGACATACTATAGAAAGGAGGCTAGATTTTTTGAATTTATTTGGATTTTGCGAGTAGATGGAGGTTTCCTGCCTAAGAGAAGCCCCCAGGACGACAAAGCTAGCTGTTGAGAACATGATGGTGTCGTGACCGGAATGACGGCGCTTTATTTTGAATTTGTGTCAATGTGGGTGGTTGTGCCTCTGTTGAAAGGCTGCCTACGTATTCACGTGTAGTGAAATCAAACCAAGCCGTAGTTCAGTGGATTGAAAGATATATAATGGTGCCTAGTTTACTAGGGCTTTGTGTGTAACTAGCCACAATGATGGTGTAGGTTAGGTGCATTCCCAGTGATGTCTTGATCAAAGGGCTAGAATAGTTAGGATGTTGATCCTATGACTGTGAGCGTTCTCCGGGATAGTCCCCAGAAGTGGTGTGAACTATTTGGGCATGTTCTATGTCGACTGCAAGTTGAATTCCCGTGTTTGGGGTTGGTAACTGGTTTAGATGTTTTTGGAAATGTGGAGCTAAGTCGCAAGTGACTTTGATGTTTCGAAATCTGGAGCTCGATTTTGTGGAGCTAAGGCTTCGAGGGTAAGGTATTGTAATGTGGTAGGAAAGGGGAAAGTCGAGTAAAAATGACTCGGACTTCGATCGGGCAGGTTGATAATGCGGGATCTGGTTTCCATGTCTGGCCCAAAAGGTTAGGGTGTATCCTATGGAGCTTGAATCCTTAAAATTCTGGGTTGTCTCTAGCCTAGGTCTCGAGAAGGTCTTGAGGGTCGTAATGTGGGAAGGCTAGATGTGGTGTTAGCTGACCAGCTTGACTGTCTCTCCCCTATTGAATGGTATGGGTATTGATACTTTTTGAATTGACCGTTTCACGGTCATGGGTTTTTGAATTCTTTGGGTTGACCTCTTAGCCCCGGTCATGGGATTCTTCATTTGAGTTGACCGTGTCTGGTCGAGAGATGTTGATAATTCTTTTTGGATCATGGCCAGCTTTTTTGTTTTGGCCTTTTGCTTTTTTTCTCTTGGACTTTTGATTTTTTTGTCCAGCTTTTTTTTTATCGGTTAGACTAACACCTAAGGTAGGGACTGGCTAGTCTTATTGGATGGGTGTTTATTGTGGGAAGTGGGCTTGCCTCCCGTCTTGAACCCAAACTAGAAGACTACCCAGATTTGTCATAGGATTCGATATGCTCCTGCTACGGATAGTTATGTGGCTTTCTATACCAGACATGGAATAGGTAAAAGGAAAACACGGGCTCGGTTTCCTGCAGTCATTATAGATGTGCCTATAATAGTCACGTGCGTGTGCTCACAGTGTATGATGGTGTTCATCATGTTCTCGGAAACACATAAGGAAAGTATGTATGAGAAATAGAAAAGCTGATTTTATTGAATTTTTGAAAAGAGGACAGAATACAGATGCCTCTGACTCTGATTTTGAAATTGAAAGGAGTAGAATATCCTAGACTCGGACTCAGACTCAGACTTAAACAAAACCTAGACTCTTGGATGAGGTTGTCAGTAGTCTTCGGCTTCTAAGGACACAAGTGGATGTCCAGTATTGCCTTCGGTAGAGGCTTCATCCAGATCTTCATTATGTCGAAGATCGTCTTCAATCCTAATGCCCATTTCGGTAAGCACCACAAAGTTTGAAATGCCGGCATACCTATGATGGACGCGGTAGGGAGGTAGGAGGTTGTTGATGAACGCCTCCACTAGTGTCTTCTCGTTGGGCTTGTCTACCAACTTCACACTTTCGGCCCTCCACCTTTGAAGGTACTTGGTGAAACCTTCCTTGGGCTCTTGGGCCATGACCTCCAGGGTGCGCATTATGGTCTGGATCTCGGTATTATCTGCATAATTCCGAGCGAACTCTGTTGCGACGTCGTCCCAAGTCTTGTACTTCTTGGAATCGAGCCTGTAATACCAGGCTTTTGGATGCTTCTCAAGGGAAGAAGCAAAGAGATGCCTGAACATGGATGAATTAACTCCCTTAACAGCCATGAATTCTTTGAAAGCCCGGATGTGGAGCACCGGGTCTTCAGTCCCATCAAACATTGGTAGGCCTGTCAAGTTGAGATTAGCGGGCAACTCATCGGTTAGAGGTGAATAAGCCCGAGCATTCTCTGTATGGATCGAGTTATTCGTTGACAACTGGACCTGTTCTTGCAGCTTGCGAACGGCGCTGACCAGTTCAGCTATGGGCCCAGCTGTTTCATTCCTGACCTTAAGATTCCTTTGCCCCACGACACTCAAACGGGTAGCAATGGAGGTATGGTCGGTACTGATTGCTGTCAGCTGGGCCTCCATCTTAGCCAGTGAGGCGGTCAGCTCGTCTATGGCTTGTTGTGTCATGGTTTGGGTGAAGGGCAGCCTGTCTGTAAGAATGCCGCGTAATCAAGAAAGTTGCTTCGGAACTCGAATACACCAAGGCATAGGAAATAGCGTGGGAGGAGAGACGACTCCAGTTTGACTCGGGTTAGACTCTCCTACGACAAATGTGTAGGGTACGATTCTCGGAGTGACTGTGATTAATCGCTCCATCGGAGAATAGCCCCCAAGTGAGACTAAGGACTCAGATAGGACTCAGATGGTGTGACATCTAAGTGGCTCAAAAGTGGGGTACGTGAGACACGTGTAAGACAAGACCCTTAGAGCAACCGTGATTGGTCGCTCTACTGAAGGGTAGCCCCCGAGTGGGACTGAAGACTTTGTTAAGACTCGAGTGTCGGACGAGTGACCCCTAGATGTAAGGATCACGAACCTTTTGTTATAAGGCTATGCCTTGTAAAAGGTTGACTCGGAAAAGACACCTAGACGGGTGACTCGTGGACGGTGGGCTTTCCTTAGGATTTGGGAAAGTGGGCCTAGTCCCGTTAGAAGGAAGGTCTACGTGAGAGTTCCCCAGACTTTGGACTCGAGTGTGTAAACGGGCTTCCCTTCGTAGGAGTCTGTCCTACGCAGGTGGGCCGTGCCTTGACAAATAAGGCGGACTTGGGATGGGGTGGAAACCCGTGATGTAAGATCGACGGAGTTTCGACGCTATAGATTCTAACTTATGACAAGACCCGACACTGCTAAATACGGGAAGTCCTAAGAAGAAGGTTTTGAAAAGGGAATTTGGATTTGAAAATCCGAGCAAGGTCGGATTGGAAGGCCCGATTTTTTGGAAAACCGAGAAAAAAAGGGTTATCGGGCTGAGATTTCGGGCTTTTTGAAAAGGTTTGGACAGCATACCGGCTAAAAATAGGCTATTTTGAGTCAAAATCATAAGTCCTAAATTCGGCAGCTTTCCGGGTTTTGAAAAAGAATGGGTTTGAAAAGATGCAAATCTTTGAAAATGACGGTTTTTGAAAAAAGACTAAAGAAGATCAAGTAGCATGTAGTCACGGAAACAGTATAACGACGCCATGTATGCTCTTAGTCTAAGTCTCGGTCGGTCGAATAGGGTCTATACCAACAACGATCGCATTCTCGCAAATCAGGACGGACCTCCTAAGCCGAGTTGGTCTTAGAATCTGCAGTAAAACCCATGCGAGTTCCGCCATCGAAGTCTTTAGTGCACCCAAGTGGGAATGCACCGTGGTATAGTGGGACGTCGGTCACAAGTAACCGGCCCGGGAAATAATGGGGTTATGCATGAACCATTGGACTAAAACGTGTACATTACTAATCGAACGATTTCTTTTCGAGTCTCACCCTGAGGATGCCGATGGTAAGTGACACATCAGTTAATCCCCAGCGGAGTCGCCAAATTGTGGACATGACATAGGTCCACCCCGACGCGGCCACGCGCGGGTTTGGGGAGGCGGATGAATCTCCATATGAGATGGGTCGAATTGAATTTTAAATCGAAGTAGGAGTCGCCACCGAATTTTGTGGTTATTCGGAACCATTCGAACCCACTCTATGTCGTAGTGGGCCATATTTAAAACCTGGCACATTTCCAATGTCAGAGCTTATCGGGTTCGTCCCTTTGCAGTTCGATACCGATGCCGACTTGAGCGGTTTATCGTGTATTGAATGACTCTCGTTGCCTATGGATTCGGACATCCGGAAACCATGGTTCTGAGTAAGGGGTGAGGGTACGTGTTGGGAAGTTCATTGAGAACACCCAACCCCGCCCGCACTTAGCGGCCTTTACTAAGATATCGTTCGATTTTATGTACATGCGTTAGTTCGACGATTGAATGATATGCAAAGATTATTTTCCTAAGACATGTGAGAAAAATAAATAAATGGGTTGCTAAGTCGTTTAATGCATATTAAATTAATAACGTCAAAGTTATTTTAGCATGTGAATTCGTTTTAGTCTAATAAAACAAAATATGAAAATAAAATGCTACAAACACGAGAAAACGAGTTAGTAACGATTGAGTAATAATATAGCAAATAAATATTCGAGATCGAGAAAATAAATATTAACCGAAATCTGAAAAATATTGCTAGAACGCTGTTTTGTATGAAAAACGAAGTTCGAAAAATAATAAAAAAACCGTGAAAGACGCGACGTGGCAGCCGGCCGCGCGGCTCGCCCGGGATTCCGGCGAGTCGCGTGTCGGTCTGATTTTTGGAGACGATTTTCGAAGATTCGACTAGATCGCGTACAAATATTGCATAACTTGTATTCGACCTAATATTTTCGATATTCGTTATATTCGATAATTGACTACGAAATCAATATCAAATACTCGGAATAATTTTGGAAAAGATATAATTTTAGAAATCGTTTCGTAGAATAATAAAATAAAACGATCGAAAAGGCTAAAAAAGGGTCCGGGTCCCAGGCCCGTGCGCGAGTCGCCTGGGCATGGCGCGACTCGCGTGCGGGTCTGCCCGTTTTTATTATTTTTTGTCGAAAATCGTTAATTTATAAGTCGCGTATAAATATGGATTAATTTATACCCGATTCATATTTTCGATATTCGTCGTATTCGATATTCGATTATGAAATCGGTATCGAATAGTCGGAATGTTTTTAGAAACGGTTTTGAAAAAAAGTTTGTTTCGAACGAAAAGTTTTAAAAAAGGATTTTGAACGAAAAAAAATGTAACGATTTTTAACATCGTCGAAATCTTAATATAATTCTTTTCGATACAATATTCGATTATAGAAAATCGATATCATATTTTTAAGAATGTTTGATATATGAAAATAGTTTTTAATAATATTGATATTAGAAAATAAGAAAAGAAGACCGACGAAAGACCCGTAATAAAAAAACGAAAAGGAGAAAAGAGAAGAAGAAGAAGAAGCGGGTTTGATTTACACCCTCAACCTACATGCTTTGTTTTCTCGGGATAAGGCTCGTCGGAAAGTGGTTTGAACTTGGGAGCGTCGAGATGATGAGGATGAGTTTAGGGTGTCGGTTTGGCGTGTGGTCGGACGGTTTCTCGGGGCTTCGAGGCTTCGGAAAGGTGTCGGGACTTGCTAGATGTCGAGGATGTAGGATGTGTGAAAACCGTGTTATGAGGCTGTTTTTTCGGTGTTAATTGTGTTTTTCTGTGTGTGTGATATGATGTTTCTGATTATTGAAAGTGTTGTATGCAAGGGGGCTATTTATAGGGAGTTCCCGACCTTGGCTTGGAAGAGTTTGAATACCGCATAGGATAGGAAACGTAGGAGTTTGAGAAGCATGAGAATTCCGCTTTCTTGGCAAAGAAGAAAGGTATCTCAGCTGGTTGTATGCTGCTTGGCCGAGTATTTGCACTCGGTCGAGTGTTTGAATCGATCTTCGAATAGGATTCCTACTTGAGATCGAATTCTACTTTAAACAGAATTGTTTATTTATTTTGTGAAGGTGATTTTTTGTAGAGTTTGGGTAAGAATCAGCCGTGTGAGGTGTCACGGCTGACTCACGTGTCTCGGGAAAATCTTTGACCGGGTTTTGACTCGGTCGCTAAAAGACGGTTTTACCCCTGGTGTTGGATTCGACCCAAATTAGTGTTATTTGACTCGAAACGACCCACTGGGCCTGAATTTGAGGTTGGTTTTGTAAGATTTGTACTCTGTAATAAGTCTAAACCAAATGTCCATGACTACGAGCCTATATCCGAGTCCATCAAAGCACGTTTACGTCCAATCATCATCGGGTGTTTGGCGGGAACTATTATAGACACCTGGCGGTCAAAATGTGGGTGTCTACAGCGTGGCTGACGAAGTATATCGGTTGCTGGGTTTTTTTCTCTTCTCTAAGTATGACGGCGCTTATTGTGACGTTGGTGACAGCTACGTACACGTACAGCTTTTCGTCTTCTGTCGGCCGCGCCAGCGTTGGCAAGGACTTTAAGTGTTCTTTCAGGCCGCTAAACGCCGTTCTCTGCTCTTCCCCCCACTTAAAGTGTTTGTTTCCTTTGAGGACTCCGAAGAAGGGTGTCGATTTATCCGCCGCTCTTGAGATGAACCGTGCTAGGGCTGCCATCCTCCCCGTGAGCCTTTGTATGTCTCTGATAGTTTTTGGCTCCGGCAGGTCCTGGATGGCTTGAACTTTCTCGGGGTTGGCATCTATTCCTCTGGCGCTTACCAGAAAACCCAAGAACTTGCCGGACCTTACCCCGAACGTACACTTTTGGGGGTTGAGTTTCATCTTGTATTTCCTTAGCGATCGGAATGTCTCCTCTAGGTCGTCGAGGTGCTGGTCGTCTTCTTTGCTTTTTACGATCGCGTCATCGACGTATATCACCATGTTTCTGCCTCTCCGACCTTTGAAGATCTTGTCCACCAGTCTTTGGTAGGTGGCGCCCGCGATTTTTAGACCGAAAGGCATCATCTTATACATGAATGTCCCGACGCTGGTGATAAACGCGCATTTCACCCTATCCGGCTCCCATAGGAAAACTTGATGGTATCCGGAGAAGGCGTCCAGGAAGCTTAGCATGGTGTGTCCGCTGGTGGCGTCCACCAATTGGTCGATCCGGGGGAGGGGGTAGCAGTCCTTTGGGAATGCTTTGTTTAGGTTGGTGAAGTCGACACACATGCGCCAGGCGCCAGAGGACTTTTTTACCATTACCACATTCGCCAGCCATTCCGGATAGTTGCAAGTTTCTATGAAGCCGGCTTTTATTAACTTGTCGACCTCACATCGAACGGCGTCGTCCTTTTCCGCCGACATGGTTCTCTTTTTCTGTCTCACTGGTCGGGCGGTGGGGTCGACGTTTAGCCTGTGTACCGTCACCTCTGGGTCAAATCCCGTCATTTCGTCTGCCGAGTATGCGAACACGTCGGTGTTGTCCTTCAGGAGGCTGACGAGGCGCACTTGGTAGACTGGTTTTAGGCCAGCCCCTATGAGAACGAATCGACCTGGCTCTAGTTCTATCACCATGCTTTCCCCGTCGGGCTCGAGGCGCTCGGATTCGGGGCCTGTAGCCTCTCCTATTCTGAGGTTTTTTGGAGCCAGCAGGCATTCTTCGGCGTCGTGGGTGACTTTTCGCTTCCCCTTCATTTCTTCCCGGGATCGCCTGAGGGCCACCGAGTTACAGTTTCTAGCCGAGTCCTGGTCCCCGTGCAACTTTCCCTCGGTGTTTCTGTTGGTGACGTAGGCCAGCGTCAGAGCTCGTATGGACACCAAGGCGTGTACCTCGTCCAAGGTTATCCGGCCTATCAGAGCATTGTAGGCGGACTTGGCGTTTACTACTACGAACTGGGCCACCGTTGTCTTCGCGTTTTCTCCCTTTCCGAACGTGACTAGTAGGTCGATTGTCCCCATGGGTACGACACTGGTTCCCGAAAAACCATATAAGGCGTCGGCCGTTGGCTTAAGGTGTCGCTTGTCGAAACCCATTTGCTCGAAAGCTTCTTTGTATAGCAGGTTAGTGTAGGCGCCCGTGTCTATCATGCACCTTCTAACCGTGTGGTCGCCTATCGTGATGGCCAGAACCAAGGGATCGATGTGGGTGTACGTTACTCTTTTGTAATCCTCTGCCGTGATGCTGAGGGTTGGGATGGTGTCTCTCTTGGACTCGTTGGCGTAGCATATATGCTGGGTCAGCTCCCTCAGGTGGCGCTTAATCTGCCTCCTGCTGGTCCCGGCCACGTGCTCCTTTTTGTCTATCATGTTAATGACATTGTGCTCCTTCCTTTTCTCGGCTCTGTCTCTGGGGTTGCCAGTTGTCGTGGCGTGACTCTTATCGTCGTTGCTGTTTTTGTTGTTGGCGACGCGTTGGGTTCTGGCTTCATATGCCGCCAACGATCCGCGCCGTATGAGGCCTTCAATTTCGTCTTTCAAATTTCTGCATTCCTCTGTTGTATGCCCCGTTTGGTCGTGGAAAGCGCAGTATTTTTTCGGGTCGGTATGCGCCCCAGGCCTGATGGGTCGCGGAATCTCCCATTTCCCGTTGTTTTTTTCTATGTCATAGATCTCGGCCCTGGGTCGGGTCAGCGCGGTGTAGCGGTCGAATCTTTTCCTACGACTTCCTTCTGACCTCTTCTCCCCTCGGCCTCTGTTTGGCATTCTGGGAGGTTCCCTCTGGCCCGTCGGGCTCGAGGTTCTTTCCAAAGGCGGACGTCGGGCCTTTGGCGGCGAGAGATCCCCGCGCCGCGCTTTGTAGTCTTCTTCGTCATATAACCTTCCGCTATTCGCCGGGCCTCGACCAGTGAGGTCGGCCTCTCTCTGAGTAGGTGGCTCTTGAGGGGGCCTTCTGTCATTGTATGGGTCAGGGCGCATGCGGCCGTCGAGGCGTCAATTGTCCTGATTTGTTGGCATTTCAGGTCGAATCTTCTGACGTACTCTCTAATGGTCTCTTTCGGCCCTTGTTTCATGGTCATCAGGTCCACTGTAACGATCTGCCGCCGCCGATTCCCGGCATATTGATTTATGAAAGCCGTGCTGAGGTCTTTAAAACTTTGAATGGATTCCCGGGGTAAACCCCGGAATCACGATTGGGCGTATCCGGTGAGGGTAGTGGGGAACACTCGGCACCATACTGCGTCGTCGAGCTCGTACATGGCCATGTAGCTTTCGTATGTCGCCAAGTGATCCTCCGGGTCGGCTGTCCCGTTGAACTGAATATTCGGTACTTTCACTCTGGGCATGGGGTGCTCCGTGATTTTTGGGTGAAATGGCGATATTGCAGGCCGTCCCCTTTTAGGCATTCTCGCGGTGGGCGTTATTTACTTGGATTCGCCTTCCCCCTCTTCTTGGGGTCTGGAGGTGTTCCTGCCGGACCGTCTCCCGTTCGAGGGTCTCCTCCTGGTGGGCGGACATGTCCTCCTGGCTGGTGTCCCCTGTCAGCCTGGTGAACACCGAGCCGCGTCCTTCGGGGCTGGCGTGCTTTCCTCCACGTTCTCGGGGGCCTAATTGGTCTCGTACTGTTTTCCCGGTTCTTCCTTCTCTTTCTCTCTGGCCTAGGCGGTGATGAACCGTCCTCTGGGGGCTGTGACTTTTCCTGGCCTTCCGGGTGCCCGGACCCAGTCGGTGGCGCATGGACGGAGTGTGACTCCGGCTCCTGTCGCGGTGTCTGCTGCTTGACGGGGACTCGCTATCCTCTCTTCCAATGTCGGCTGTCGTTAGGATGCCCAAGGCCGCGCCTGGGCGAAACGGCGAAGATCCTCTGGACCGGTATTCCTGTCGGCGCTGGTGCTGCCTGATACGCTCATCGTCCAGGCGCCTGCCCTTTTCCAGGTATCGCTGCTTTCTTTCCTCCAACGTTAGCGTTTTTGGTAACTCCAGAAAGAGTTCCCTGGGCGAGACGTCGGCCCTTGGGAAGATTCCGGCGGCAGGTTGAGAGGTCCCTTCCGCATGCGGAGCGGTCAACGTAGACGGGGTGGTTGCCCCCACTAGGGCAGCGAAGAACAGTTGGGCGGCGGACAGCTGCTCGGGGGTGAAGGCGTTCGTCTGGACGTTTGCGGGGGGCGCCTCTTTTGGCGTGGACGTCGAGGCCAAGTGACCTTTGCCCCTGTTCTTGTCCCGGGCCTGACCCTCCGGAAGGGAGGTCCCAACGACCTCGAGTTCGGCATCTTTCTCTATCGCCTCAACGGTGTCCGCGGCGTCGCGAGTTGTCATTTTGGCATTTTGATGATTTTTCTTTCTTAGAGCGAAGAGATTTTTTATTCAAAGCCTTCCCCACAGACGACGCCAAATTGTTTGGGTATCAAACAATCACAAATCTCCAACCGACGGAAGCCGGCAATCCTCCTCTCCGCCCTAGGCTGACCCGAAGCTCCGGACCTGCACAATGAGCACACAAGGGCCTCGGAGGGTGTCCGAGGTAGCCTCTCCAACGTTCAAGTCAGTCACGTGGGTCGAGGAGTAGAGGTAAGATTACGGAGAATATTACTTAGCTTTTTGAGAGATCAAGTGTTGTAGATATTTTGTGTCCTTTTCTTATGGTGATTCTTTGGGTATTTATAGGGCTTTGAGGAGCGCGGGCCGGTCGTCCTTCTTTTTGCTAGGCCGGCGCCTCCCTCTGCCGGAGGAAGCCGGTGTGAGATGGTCTCAGGCCTACGAAGTGCCTTCAAGTTGCCGGCTCCCGGCTATCTATGATGCCGACCCCATCAATAATAATAATAAGTAAGATGTTAGAGTGTAGTTGGAGAAGAAAAGGGTGACACACATGAGGTCAAGGGTTCGATTCGCGCCTAGCTCATTTGGTCTATTTTTTTATTCAAGGCAGGTTTGGGAGGAAGTTAAGACTTGGATACGAATTAGGGGCCGAGGAGATGAGCTGCAAAAAGAGATGAAATGGAGCTGTAATAGGCAAAGGAGGAAGCATTGGAGACACAGTTGGTATTGTCATGCCTTGGCAGCCACTGTATATCACTTATGGGTAGAGAGGAATGTTAGAATTTTTCAAAACTCTGCTAGGCCGAGTAGTAGACTAGTAAAGCTGATTAAGTTTGAAGTGTTCTCTAGATTAATGAGTAGAGGAATCGATCTTAGTTTTCTACGATGGTAAGAGGTGGATGTATATTGGTAGGGGTTTGTGTTTTTGAAAGAACTAGCCTCTTTGTACTCCCTTTATGAAAGAATAAAGAGACATAACATTTTCTTGCAAAAAAAAAAATTAATAATAATAATGTATCAGGGTGAATCTCAGTACACCCAAGAAGTGCAGGCTGCACATGATTTCTGTTTTGGGGTGCAGTAGTGGAGCATATCGGGACTGCATTTCAATGCAATTCCAATTGCATTCACTTTCCGATGCAAAGCTGTCAGGCTTCACTGTACCATAAGTAATATAAAGTTGCACTTCTTCTTCCGTAAAGACACAAGAAGTCTGTAACAAGCATTCTAAATCTTCTACTGGAGATGATTTGCTTTCTCAATCTTACTTTATTAGCTTATTAAGTAAATCTTTGATGAATAAATCTTACTCTATGACGCAGGCATCAACCGGATGTCAGAGGACATCCTTTGAGTGTGTTGTTGACTCAATCGTGTTATTGCTGCCACTAATTTGTCCTAGGTATTGTATGAAATATATTTATTTATATGATATTTTTTCACTTAAGTCTTTCGTGTGTGCTCTAAGATCAGTAATACTTGCAACATGTCGTTGTCCTGGGTGATCTTACTGGACATTTATTCCCATTTGTTTCTGACTTTTTCCAAACCTAATTTCCTTATATCATGGTTTCGCATTGATGTTATCATTTATCGCTCCACCACACATTTCACTTTGATTCCCATTAATGGTGTGTACCTTTTGATTCTATTAGATGATATTATCATATAAATAAGATTGATCAATTTCTTTGCCTTTTTTCATGTTTTTTATGCAGGCTTTTGCTGCTTAAAGGCTTGATATTCTCCACTCCGGGCAAATGCCTCAGGTATATCATTCGCCATTGATACCGATTCCTAATAGTTAGAGTTGAATTTTGCTGCATTATCATTATGATTTATCTAATTGTTATGAATTTGTGTTGTTGGGTTATTCTGTTCAATCTTACTGGTAGAGTGCTATGATCATATATTGTGAAATCGATTGCTGAGATTACTGAACATAATTGATGCCTCGATGAACCGGGATTTATTGTTAATGTGGCGAATGAGAAAAACAAGCTACGAAAATTTCATGTTTTAGACGTCGGCCACGCATGCTAGGCCCCCTAGTTCTGCCAATGCACCTGTTAATTATAAAGAAAATTTCTCTTCTCGAATACTATGAGAGGATCCTCGGAAGTTATAGTATTAATCAAAGTTTTTACAAAATGCTTAAAATTCATGTATTCTAGCTCAAATTTATTGCTCAACTTCTTATAAATTTATGATCTATGTATTGAGAATAAAAATTGAGGATATACTTCTTATACAGTACTCCCTTCATTCAAATCCACTCTTCACTATTCATTTTGTCACATTTGTCGAGGTGCTTTTTTATACTAGCGATATCTTTCATTTTACATTAGCAAAAATTATAAAAAAAAAATTGATATTCTTAATGTACTCATGAAGACAAATCAAACAAAATCACACATGACTATATTCTCACTTATAGATTGTCGAGAATATCGAAGATTCTCTTCAAGTGTGAATAGTGTCAAAAAAAGAAATGTGAAGAGTGGATTTGAATGGAGGGAGTATATGTTTCTGTGTTCTAATGCGAGGTTTGCATAAATTGTCGACTGTGTTGGACAAAGTCATATAATTAAGTTGATGGTTGTACAATTTTGTTTTGGTCAAGGTTAAGGGAAGTAGAGAGGATTTGGTGATATGTCTGCCCCTTTCTTCAGATTTGTGAGTTTGTGACTGTTACTATTGGGTACAACTTGTCAATTTTTATTCATTACTTCCTTTATTGGAAATATAAATTTATGATCTGTATTTTAATTCTCATACTGTAGATAATAATATCAGATTCAACAAATACTATATCTTGGCGGTGTATCGGATGATGAAACACAATCGTTGCATTCAGTTCCCATGGCTAATTAGTAGCACCTTATAGCTAATGTTTTCTTTTTACTTTTTTTGTCTGTAAACAATAGTGGTTGTAATTTTTCAGATTTACCTTGTTCCGATCAAATACTTACAATACTTTTGAATTGGTAGGTTAATAATCTGACAGTCTAATTTAATATTATAAAATTTTGTTTTGGATATTTACTTGTCAAATTATTGTTTTCTATATCATTTGGTCGACAATAGCTTGCATTTTAAAAAATTATAAACTTCTAATATTAATGGTGGCAAAAAATTGGTGACAGTGTCGAGAGACATGAAAATCCCAGCATAAATAAATTGTAGAAAATTCGACTCAAAGAAGCGTCACCGTTTACAAATACACTAACACTAAAAGTGTCGACAAAATCCACGTAAATAACCCTACGATAGTATCTACGCATAAAAGTGACGATAAAATCCTCACAAAAAAGCGTCGATAATTCCTGACATCGAGAAAACTGACGTTTTCGTGAAGCATCAAGAGTTAAAATACCAACGCTTTTAAGTGTCGCAAACAATAAAAAAAAACGACGAGAATGTCAGGGATTTGTTTCATGTGCATCCACACTCACAACCTTATTTCATGTGCAAAAAGCAAATGTTTACATTCTAAAGCTCCGGAGGGAGTACATAATTGCATCTGAATATGTCAGGAGAGGGAGGACTTTGAATGATCAGCAAAGAGCTTTCTTGATTAAGCCTATCACTGATGTTGATGTTAAAGAGCTATGTTTAGCATTCATGGTAGCAAATCACTTGGACTTGATGGATACACGAGTCAATTCTTCAAAGACACATGGAATTTAACAGGTAAAGATGTTTGTATTGCTATTAAGAATGTGTTTACAAGTGGAAAATTGATGAAGCAGATGAGTAATACTACTCTAAGTCTCATCCCTAAGATTCAGAATCCGCAAATTGTTAGTCAGTTTCGCTCTATTGCTTGATGCAACACTGGGTATAACTGTTTGTCAAAAATCATTTGTGAAAGCTTAACAGCATTCTGCTGACTATAATCAGTCCTAGCCAAAGTGCCTTCATCAAAGGGCGAGATATTGCTGAGAATATACTCGTTACTCAATACCTTATCCGTCTTTATAACAGGAGTGTTTTCTCCCCCATAATTCTACTCAAAATAGACTTACAAAAAGCATATGATACCATAAAATGGAGTTTTGTTGATGATATTCTCAGAGCCTTGGAGTTTCCTCCAACCTTCAATAAGTTAGTCCTGGAATGTCTTACTTCTCCAAGATATACTATTGCTATGAATGGGGAGACTTTTGTTTTTTTTTCAAAGCCAAGAGAGGGCTTAGACATGGTGATCCCTTATCCCCCATTTTATTCACATTATGCATGAAATATCTGAGTAGGATTATTGATGTTGTCCAAGAGAGTAAGGACTACAGATTCCACCCTCTTTGCAAGAATATTAAAATGAGTCATCTCTGTTTTGCAGATGATTTAAGGTTGTTATGTAAGGGCACTTATAACTCAGTTCACTGGATACTCAGGGCCTTTTCCACCTTTTCAGCAGCCTCTCGGTTACAAATGAATCAAGCTATGTCCAATGTTTTCCACAATGGTATTAAAGATCAAGAAGCAATTCGAATCATGGATCTAACAGGCATGAAGGCATGTGTTCTGCCATTTAAATATCTTGGAGTATCAATGTCTCCTAAAATAATCTTTGTACTAGAGTATCATCTGCTCACTGACTGGATAGTGAAGAGGATGAGAACTGAGAAGTATAGGTGCAAGAAAACTTTCATACAAGGGAAGATTGGTGGTAGTTCAATCTATCGTTACTGCCATCCATCGGTACTGGTCTCACATTTTTATACATCATTCTGCTGCCATCAATCAAATCAATGCAATATGTAGAAACTACTTGTGGCAAGGCAGTGAAAACTATAATCCCCCCCCCCTTCGGGACACTGTATGCCACCATATATAAGAAGGAGAACTTGGGTTGAAGGACATACATCTTTGGAATATTGCTTGCATTGATAAGTATGCTTGGTGGATAACTTCTATGGTTGAACATCTATGGGTTAAGTGGGTGCATTATGTTTATGTAAAGGGGATGGAATAGGAACAATATAAACCTTCCTTTAACTCGAGCTGGTCTTGGCGCCAGATTTGGCGGGTTAAGAATACATTCTTCGCTAATAATCTTCTTCCTTCTCTGGGAGCACAAGGAGTGGAGTATACTCCAGCGATAGGCTATGGCAGGCTGGTGGCACAAGGTCAGAAAGTGTACTGGGATAAGATGGTGCGGAACAGATTTAGTGTCCCTAAAAGCCTGGTTAATCTGCCATCAACGGTTCCTTACGAATGACATGCTATTACGATGCATTTGGTTCTAGTGGATGAGAAATCTACGTAGACTTGAATATTATCTCTTTAGTCCAGCACACATATTCTCAATTGTTCAGAAAGAGCTAAGGTCTAGAATTCGAGATATTCGCAAAGCGTCGATTGTCAATTTTATTGTCTTATCGATAGCCTGCTAGAGTAATACTTATGTATATGTTGTGTGCCAAATTTGGCACTTTTCCACTCATTTAGACCTGCTTTCCTATCGCTTTTGTGAAATTTGTGTGCGATTATCACTTTATTTGAGTCTTTCTCACTCTGGCGACCTCTCTTGTGCATTTTACGTGTTTTGGGGTAGTTTTTCTATTATTTTGATGGGAATCCATTCTCCGAGAGCATGTTTGAGCTTACATGGTCACAAGGGAGCGGGATGTCGTCCAAAGCATGCTATAAAGAAAAAGTCCAAGCATCAGAGGGTGAAACCTTGAGCAAAAGGACAAAACTATAGTCCATTGGGCATCTTCACCGGCGAAGTCAAACATCAAATGAATATATCTAGAGTTCTAGACCTTGGATCAAAGCGATTCTAGTTGGAGGTCAAATCTTATCTTCTTAACTTTCCAACGACATATAACACGCTCCAATTGGAGATCAAACGAGAGAGTTATGGCCCTCTGAAGTAACAGGGCAAAGTTTCACCCGATGAGGTCTGACCGGGCAAAATTTCACTCTACGAGATTTTTGAGTTTTTGGTCAGATTTTTCACCGGGCGAAACTTGGCCCGATGAGATTTTGACCGGGCAAAACTTCGCTCGACGGTGTTTCGGCCATACTGGAGAGAATCCGCAGGGCAAAACTTCACCCTATGAAGATCCAAAGGATAAAGTTTCATTTCAAGGACAAAGATTAGAATTGGGCTTTGTTTTAGTGACCTATTAAGCAACTTAGTATGTATATATATATATATATAGATAGAGAGAGAGAGAGAGAGGTAGGTTCAAATAAGGTCAACAACTTTTTTAAGTTCCTAAGTTCCAGTGTTAAAGTTACACAAAAAGTGCTTAAAGTTACACAAGATGAGTGATAAAGTTGCACTTTATCACTTGAAGTGATAAAAGTGTTGAATGTTATAGTTACATATCAATTTTGAACAAATGCAACTTTATTGTATGTCATCTGTAACTTTAATATAGACTTAAAAAAATTGTTGACCTTATTTGAACCTACCTATATATATATATAGTAAGGCTCTTATGAGTCCTTCTCCATATATGAGTCCCTAAGTCCTCATCTCATCCATTGAATGAGATGAGGATGGATGGACAAGATTCAATCTAATCTTTGCATTAAAAAAATAAAAATAAAATAAGATACTGCATCCTAAAATAATTCTCATAATTTTAGGAAACAATAATTCATTCATTCATTCATTCACGTCATCAAACCTAAAAAAAACGCTTCCAATATCACGCTCATTCATTCATTCAATCTATGATCAATAACCCGTTACTATGGATTCAATGATCGCGACATCTTCATCAACGGTTGATAAGCAATTCGTGAAGCACAAAAAAGGTGAATTCTGATATTGTGTCAATTGTATTCATGTTTTGCATCAAATGTATTCATTTCATTCATCATATTTTCATATCAATGGTTCATTGCTCTCGTGTTAGTATAGATTCCAGATTATTATGTTTATTATTTAGGTTTTTCATAATATTCACGGATTATTGTTTAGGTTTTTTATAATCTTCATCATTAGTTATGCTTTCATTGCCATGAAAGTCATTAAGATGCTCCATTTGATTAGATTTTACGTTTATGGTACGGAAACTGCATATTATTAAAGATCTGATTATTATATGATTTTTTCACACAAACATATATACGGAGTTATTGTAATGCACAAAATATGTTACTTTAATATAGACCATCTGTTATTTTAATGTCTAACCCTTGTGTATAGACATCTTCTGTTAATTGAATCTCGTGTAACTTTAATGCACCTCATCTATTACTTTAGTTCTTGTCATCTGTTACTGTAATGCATTGGAGTAACAAAGGATTTAGAATAAAGAGTCATCATCATTAGAATAACATACCTAATGTATTACAGTGACACGTTTGAAGCATTGGAGTAACATGTCATCAGATTTAGTTATTAATGTTTTGGTTAGAATACCGTCATATTTCAAGTTCTAATTGTTTGTTTGTCGCCACGTTTATTTGCATGGTTCTTGTTTTTGTAGTAGACGCAAAAGCACATGAATGGTGCAGGGATGTGGGTGAGAGTTTCACTTCATACATAGAGTAGATCTTCAAAGATGTAGATGAGAAGAAGAAGAAGAATCATTAGGAAACGCCATGTAAGTCATCGTTTGACGATGAAGAAGAAGAATCAGGAGAAGAAGAAGAAGAAGAAGAAGAGGATGATGAAGAAGAAGCACAATTCTGAGTAGGACAATATATTGTTAGAGTAACATACATTATTCG
Source organism: Agrostemma githago (assembly GCA_958450325.1). NCBI lineage: Eukaryota > Viridiplantae > Streptophyta > Magnoliopsida > Caryophyllales > Caryophyllaceae > Agrostemma > Agrostemma githago. The sequence goes on along the minus strand of OY288239.1, from coordinate 23,435,416 downwards.
TTAGAGTAACATATTGAATAAGTTACAATAACACAGTTTATGAGTTTGATTGATTTTCCAATATCTAGTCTTTAGAGTAACATCCTTTATTGGAGTAAAATGAGTTAGAATAACACACATTATGCGTTAGAGTAACATACTAAATGAGTTGCAGTAACACAATTTATGAGTATAATTTGATTTCCAATATCCAGTTCTTAGAATAACAGGTGTGAAACATTGGAATTATAATGGAGTTTTATAATTTTTGTTTTGGAATATCCTTAATAGAAACATACATTATTCTTTTGGTTGATTGGAAGTCATGTTTTTGCAAAAGACTATTATGCAACGTAACAAATTTTATGAGTTAAATTAACACAGTTCATGAATTAGAGTAACACATCGTATGAGTTAGAGTAACAGTTTTTGCAAAAGACTATTATACAACGTAACAGATTTTCTGAGTTAAAGTAACACATTTCATGAATTAAAGTAACGCATTGTATAAGTTAAAGTAACACATTTCATGAATTAAAGTAACGCATTGTATGAGTTAAAGTAACATAGTTTATGGGTTATGGTAATAACATAGTAACATACGTACAATTACAGTACGAAAATGATGATTTTTTGGTGAAGATGAAAAAAAACTTAATTTTGAAGAAACTTGTGTGAGAGAAAGATCAGGCACTTAAAAGATTGATAGGAGAGAGAGAGAAGATTTGCATTGAAATAATTAAGAAATAGAGAGAAATGATATATTTACCAAGATTTGTTAGTTATTTCCTTATTTCACCTCAAGCAATCACAACCATCCATCTTCCACTTGATCAATGGTCCAAGATTGGACTCACGGACTCAATGTATATAGAAGGACTCACTTGATCCTTACTATATATATATATATATATATATATATATATATATATATATATATATATATATATATATATATATATATATATATATATATATATATATTTATATATATTTTAAAACCAGTCAAACTTTTTTATAAAATATGAAATTCGAAAAATGGTTAACAGAAGAACAAGGATAAACAATAAATTAAAATAAGAGTTTTCAAAATCGATAAAGGTCGAAGGGATAGGTCGAAGAAGGGATGTAGGAAAAAGCTAAGTGGAGGACGAGATTGAGAGTTAAAGAGAGCTCTCAAGAATTAGAGAAGAAATTAACCATCTCGAGATTCCTACCACGACTCTCACAAACACGGGCTCCTCATTGGCCCATCAATTAACGCTAAGTCCAATATTGGTACAGGGTGGTCTTACTTAATCTACAACCTCCAAAATTATCAACTGCCACAGCCTCCAAAATTATGTCTTACATACTTATATAATTCTTCAATTAGTATGGTAAGAATCCACAAATGATTTAGACTAATCCATTAATTAAGATTCCAACGGTCATCAAAACATACCCAAACTCGTAATCACTAAGGCTCATAAATTCAAAGCTCATAAGGTCTGAACTCGAGGTATACTTCAAATTTGTCGAGTAAGGAACACTAAATAAAATCCACCAATTAACAATGTTCGGACACGAAAACTTCAAAAGTGAGCATCAACATATTCTTAACATCATCAATTGACAGAGGCTAGAAAAGTACGCCAAAACTTAAGCACACTCAGCCTGACATGTAACGACAGATACTCACATTTTCAAACACATCATTCGACTAAGGTTTTTGAGAATTCCATCAAATTTCATATCGTAACAGTGAAACCTCTAAAATATTTATTAACTCGACGAAGCCACAATCTCGTTGGTCTAAGGGTTCTGAACTGTAAATCCATCAAGATGATTGGCATTAAGTATTCCTCAAAACAACACAATAAATCCAACCTTTATTAGTTGTGCAATATGTTTCTCTTCTTCAAGGTTAACAATGATGTATTCCAAAATTTAGGTCATTCAACTAAGTTCGTAGGTTACAACCTTACATCAATGATCCACCATCTAATCCATAAGAAACAAGGTTTAATCTATGTCAACCCAAAATTTACTAAACATTAACAAGGACCTGAAATGGTACCACAACACTCAGGCTAACATCTTAAACAGTGATTCATGATTCCAAAATTCCACCATTAGTTCGTTAAGTTAACATTAGTTAGGAATCCCAAGTAATATTATATTATTTACACTTGACCAGGTTCTATGTTGGGTATTAGGTATCCATCAAAATATGATATAATTCTCACTACCCAAAAATTTACTCAACTCTTAGTCCTCTCTACGATCAAGTAATTCTTGACCAAAGCATGAGCAATCTCTATGGTACAATCCTAATTCCATTAATAAACTAATACCATTCAAATCAATTCCTTAAAAGCTCACTAGATTAGATAACCGGGCACAACTCACAATTCTCAAACCATTAGTAATAAGGAGTTAACTAAACCTCCAACATATAACTTCCAAAAAGATTCACTAAGACAGGATTCGGTCTAACCATAGAATCTCAAGAGGAAGATGGTACAGTAGAAGAATAGAACAAGGATTCACCACAAGAATGAAGATGAGAATATATAAGAGGAGAATTGGAAGAATCAGAGGGTGTAAGACGAAAGGAAAGGATCAATGATCCTAGATAATTAAGATCTTTAACTAGAAGAGAATCTTCGAACCTCCGAAGTTCTCAAAGGAATCTCGCTAGATTTCTTCAACTTCGAGTAGAGGAACAAGAACACTAGTCTTGGGTCGCTCCATCTGGATCTACTCCGACATCATGGAACAGGAATCTACTCTTGATCATCTGGCATGTAGCATAAGTAAACTGAACCGGAGCTAAAAGTCACCATCGACATCTTTCTTGAAGCACCGAGTTGTCCACTCGAGTCAGTAGGTGCATAAGAATTCTAAATAGGTCTTATCCCGATCTGGAGAAGCATCACATCAGCATCTTGTTCAATCGTCTTCTTCTTTAACATATAAAATAAATTCAATGCTAATCATTGAGTTTCAGGACAGATAATCTTAATAGTCAAGTCCTTATTTGTTTCTACCCATTTCTAACAATATTTTTATTTACTGTTTAAATAATTTACTGGTATTTTCCCTAATTTCAGGTGTAAGCGTTGGGAGCAATGATGCTCTGATACCAACTGTAATCCCCTAGAAAATCTAACGCGATACAGTGGTGGAAACACTGTAGAGTCGGGACTAAAACACACTGTAACTATGTCTTATAAAAATTAAAACGGTCAAGTCAAACAATAGGCCTAAAATAAAATGGCCAAAATTTAAACAATCCACAAAAGGGGTTTGAACATTCCACAAGACATAATAATTAAAAGAAAATGAGCAGGATCCACAATGCTCACTAGCCCACACCCGGAAACAAGTATACCAGCCATGTTAAAACATAACAACCACAATCAGTGGGGAGCAACGCCAACGTTCTCCCAGCCATATGACATGATTTTAAAATTGTAATTACTACTATAGAAAAATAATAAAAATGGAAATCAGTAAAACAACATATTCAAAATATGCTTTCAGCGTAAAGCCAACATAGTAAAATGGGTTTCCGAAGAAACATAAAAATATTTGCCAACCTGCAACCAATTTATATCGATAATAAATAAAATAATCAAAATGAAGTTATGGATAGGGTTAGTGTAGAATCTAGACTTTCACTAGGAGAATACTAAAATCTAGCTTCGAGAACTTAGTTCAAACAAATCAAACTTCGGTCTCTAACTAGGGTACTCAACCATAATAGGACGGCGACTTATAAATGTGTGGCCCTAGTTTAAGATGATATGTACACCCCTCCCGAGCACCATAAATACTCAGTTCAACCCGACGGCATCTTACACTGTGAGGCACGAGCTTAAGAAAATATACACACACTCCCGAACACCATATATGCTCGGTTCAACAACCAGTGTGCCCCATAAAGACACACCAGCCTTATAGTTGATGGCAAAAATGTAAACCCCAGAATATATTACTCTAAACCCACACTTATCCTTATTCCATAACTCGAAAACCAAGCCATTATCGATATTTAAAAGATATAATCATTGTAAACAATTTGGAGATAAAAGGAGTAATAATAATATTTTAAAAGAGGAAACTTTCTATTTTAGGAAACTTTCTATTTTTAGAAACTTTACTAAAAATAGCAACATATTAAAATAGCAAAAATATTAGTTTATACTAATTCAACATTTTTAGTAAATGATATAGATTTATAAAACTAATACTTTCGGCCTTAACGATATTAATTTCTAAAACGAGAACAATCGGGTTTATGACAATATTAAAATATCGTACAAGTGTTATGAAATGATTAAAAATGTCTTAAGCATTTTAATACTACTAATCAGGGTGTTTTCAAAAGTTACAAAGCTAAAATTCCCTAATTATTATTAGTTTTGACAATACGATTATAAATAGGATTTTACGGCAAATATTAAATATTTTAACGTCTTTTATTTAGCTAAACCAATGAATATATTTGGTGTATGTTAAGGAATGATTTAAATCTTAAAGTTTCAGATTTAAAACTTTTCAAAACTGCTGGAAAAATATTCCTTTTAGGTAAGACGAAACATTTTAACGATAAATCATAATTTGTCCAAAAATCGCTACTATTAATTAATGACTTCAATAAATAGTACAAAAATTACGTAAAATAACTAAAATATATTTATGGACATTCTGTCCAAAAAAGAAAATTTTCCAGAATACTTAGACTCAGTTTTTAAAAGGTTTTCTCGTTAATCCTCTAATCTCGACAATAACGATTAATAAAAATAGTAATTACAAAACGATTTACGTATTAACATCCAAAATTATTGTTAAAATTAAATTATTACTTTCCACAAACTACTATTTTTCCATATTTCCAAAAATTTCAGATTTAATAAATCCCGTTAAAACCGTCTTTTAAACCCGTTTTCACAATTAACGATTCCGTTAATAAAACTTATCGTTCCTAACATTTTATTAAAGCACTAAAAATCATAAAGTTACATTTTATTATGAAATTATCAGAATCATATTGTTTTTCAGAATTAATCATAGGACCAGAAATCGAGAATTTAAACGACGAACGCGGTTTTAACGATAAACGATGGTTTAAAGTGATTAATTAATTCATCCACTTAACAATTCTGAAAAATTATGAAAAGTTTCATAAAGTTCTATTTCATCAGAAAGTTTCACCACGTCAAAAATCAGATTAAAATAAAATGTTTAAGTACTAGAACTAAAAATCGGCTTTTAATCGTTTTTGTTTGTAAACGGTAATAATTCAATAATCGATAACTAAAATATCAGAAAAATACTAAATTATTAAAAATCATCAGAAACCTCATTTTTACAGAATATAATCATATATTACAAGTTTAGGCCGAATATTACGATTTTACAAACTAATACAACAATTTAATCGTTAATCTCGTAAAAGCGATAAAAATACCGAGACATGCAAATTTCAACTTTTAAAAATTTTCCAGATTATATGACATACATATATTGTCAAAAATGAAATATAAAAGTATACGTGCAATTACACAATTAAAAACACGAAATACCGAGTAACATCGACGTTACCTCTAATCCAAGTCTGAATCGATAATATACTCGTCAGCCTCGGGATCGTCCACGAGTGCTACAATATATAAAAATCATGGTAGAAAAGTACCATGAGAAAAGCTAAAAATCAAGGTAAATAATGATCGAAACAACATCGATTATTACCTTAACGAAGGAATTGGAAAGAGGATTGATTCGACGATGAATATGAGACGATTAGGACTCGAATTAAACAAAAATCTGCCTAGGGAAGAGGGAGAGAGTGCTCAGCCAAAAGGAAAGAAAAAAAAAAGATGTTGTAACAACATTTTTTGTAAATGCACAAATGAGTGTAAGGGAGGAGGAGGTTACTAAAGTTAAATGAGCATAAGTGGAATTAAGGTGGATGAAGAATCCAATGTGCTTATTAGCATAGGTTGACCGGCCAAAAGGATAAGGGAAGGAATGAAAAGTTTGAGTATTAAAGTCTCAATTCAATGACAAGAAAAGAATCTTATGTTTACGGTTTAAAGTGATAAAATGATACGTGTTACTAAAACGTAGTTAAACTGCGACAAGAAGCTTTGTCGGTCCAAAATATGAGGAAAAAGTCTCAAATGATTTATAAATTGATAAAAAGTAGAATCGTAAAATAGTTAAAGGCATTTAAAAGCAATTCGAGTAAACCTCGCGTAAGAAAATAATTATTTACGAAACTTCGTATTAAAATCATAAATGGCTTAATTTTCATAAATAAAAATATTTACTACTTGAAAATATTATATAAATGTATTTAAACATTTTTAGGAAAAGGAATAACTTAAATCCGAGCTTAAAAACGTCTATTCAAAGAGAAATAGAATTCTTCGCGGAAAATTAATTAGTTTACGAAGAAAAACAAATAAATAGATGTAAAAGAATTAAAAAATTTTAAAATAAAAATAAATATCATTAAACCCAAAATTGAAGATAAGCTTGGAAAATTGATGAAACATAAGACCAAAATGTGACAGAGTTATGACGAAGGTGAAATCGCCATCGGGGGCAAAACTGTCTTTTTCGACCGATTCAGAACCTAGTCAAAGGTGAAACCCAAAACAAATCAAATTCAAAAGAGCGTCCAAATAAACTAAAAATCAAAGTCAAAATGGAATCCCTGTTTACCTCGAATAACCCGAATATCAATCTGTATTTTGACCAACTTCCGATACGCGCGATTTCAATCGCTTGCACCCAGGCGCCTCAGAACTGAGCCGCCTTAGGTGAGGCGCCTCAATATCATGGCACTAGCTTCTGGGCGCCTGCATTTCAAAATCAAAATATTTCGCAAAACTCTATAAATACACCATCATATTTACCATTTCGAGGGTCACAATTTTGATTTTTCGAACTCTAAACCAGAAGTGTGAGAGCTCCACCATTCTCACATACACCCATAAACACAACTTAACTCTTCCTATATACCTCGAACCGCTCCCCGTGTCTAGTACGATACTCTGCGAGTCCATATTTTAAAGCATTTGACATGTAGGTTGAGGGTGTCCAAACCCAATTTATCGTATTCTAACAATACTAACTTTTCATAATCGTACACTAAAATTTAATTTCACACATCTAACATTTAATTTTCGTTCCTAACATCTAACTACGAACTTTTCGATGCTAAAATACTCGTTCTTTAACGTATCAAGTACTAAGGGTGACAAAATAAGGAAACACGAACACAAGAGTACTACACTCGAGGTGCCAGTCGCTTATCTCATCACCCCGTGTATTTGGTGGTTCAAGGCGAGTCAACCCCCTAAAACGCTTTTACGATTTCGTTATATTACTACCGCGTATACATATAATCAAAAACTATTTTAACACGATTCGAGTAGGTGTCCAATGACGGTATCGACATCGTAGGTCACAACGATCAAATTACGATGTCGAGATATGTAGGACCTAATGCTTACGAGGACAAGTCGTTGTCAATTCGGAATAAACGCCATATGACACCAAATTCGCACATCATGGACACGTGGTTAATGTCGATGTCGAATAGTGCAAATCGTTTGATCCGAATTGATTTTCTTTTAAAACGAAGGCATTAGACTAAAAGTTCCCGCCCAAAGTTCGCATAACCACCAAATAGGACGCACTGGGGGTGACGCCTCACGCTTGAGGCCCCCCCCAGGGGCCTAATGGTTGAGACGCCGCTGGTCAGGCACCTGACCTACAGGTTATGACGTGATCGCGGAATCTTTCGTCGCATGTTTTCGATTTCATCAATAATCGTCGATCCAAAATGTTTGATGTTGATTCTATAATCGGATGTCATGCATAAAGAGTCATCGAGAATCGAACTAATACGAAACATAATGATGCCAATCCGAGCGTCGTACGGTCCACATGACCCGATAACGACGTCGCGATACAAAGAGCTCCAATATTCGTATTAAGTTGATATATTCGATCCCAAATCATAAATCGGGGTGATTGGGAACAAATACACAATGAAGGCCAAAACGAGGTATCGTGGACTTCCAAAATAGTCAAACAACTATACAAGTTTTGCCTAGGGAATTATATTTGCGGCGCTAGTTGGCACGTGTCAATCTATCGCGTGTTTTATTTTAAAACCCACATTTCGTGCCTGTTTTCACTCTATCATCATCATCCGTTTACGACTTTGAGTGAATGCCTCGCGATGTTAATCCTTTATCGACGATTCCCTAGTCGGACTCGATATTCGATAAATCAAGGCAATCATATTTCATTAGGATAACTTGGGACGAGACTTCGAGGCCTCGAGATCAAGCTATCATCACGCTTCGGTCCTGCACACTGCCAATCCAGGCACCTGAGTGTATGTGCCTGAATGCTGGGTCGCCGCACATCAGACGCCTGAGTTCCAGGTCGCACTGGCTCACGCGTTCGAGTCTCTATCCTTTGAATTAATAAGCAACATAATGCGTAATTGATCGGAGTCTGTCCAATCGTTCCGTTTACGTTTTCAGTTTGCATTTCTATTTACGAGTCCGTATGTAGTGTACGTTACCGTTTCTCACCCGATAATTGCTTGCTGTATTGTGAATTCCGGGTTGTATTCCGCCCGTGTAACTTGTAATCTCTATTTTCAAGTTATTTAATTCATTGCGTGGCATTTATTGCTTATAAATGAACCCACATGTTAAATTCAACTCCGACATAATTCAAGATGCATTAAACGACGTAGTGAACACGTAATTCGTATGTATAGCCTAAATCAATGATTGTCATAACATTTCACCATCATACTAACGCGCGTACTTAAACACCAATCGATATCTTAGTACAGGCCACATGTGTGGATGGGGTTGGATGTCATTCGTGAGCTTCCCAACACGTACCTTCACCCCTTACTCAGAACCTTCGGTTTTCGGATGCCCAAAACCATTGGCAACGAGAGTCATTCGATATACGATACTCGATAATTCAACATCAGTATTGTTATGTAAAGGGACGAACTCTACAAGCTCTAGTACTATAAGGCAAGTCGTGCCTTGTGCGATACGCCTAAGTATAGAGTGAGTTCGAACGGGTCCGAACTCCCACAAAGTTTGGTGACGACTCCATTATCATTTAAATTTCAATTCTAGATCAATCTCACACGAGAACTGAAACACCCCACATTGATTGAAGACGTCCTATTTATGAGCTTTGCTTAAAGGGATTTGAAGTACTACTCATATCAACAAAGTGCACTTTCTTTTCTGGTCATCCATGCAAAAGAACTCCGCAGTTAAGCGTGCTTGGCTGGGAGCAATCTTAGGATGAGTGACCTCCTGGGAAGGTTTCCGGGATGCGTATGAGTGAGGACAAAATGTGCTGGAAAGGACTCGTGTTGGTCTGTGGGACCAGTACAAAGCCTGGCGGGCTACCGCAGTTAACATTTCCGGTCCTAGGATTGAGCTGGGGTGTTACAAATGGTATCAGAACAACCCTGCGACCGTGCATTTGGCACCTAGCGGGGGTGGATTCTGGGTCAGCGGTTATGCTGCCAGGCGCAACGAGGACATTGCGTTCTTCAAGTGGGAGTGATTGAAACACCCCACATTGATTGAAGACGTCCTATTTATGAGCTTTGCTTAAAGGAATTTGAAGTACTACTCATATCAACAAAGTGTTGGTCTGTGGGACAAGTACAAAGCCTGGCGGGCTACCGCAGTTAACAATTCCGGTCCTAGGATTGGGCCGGGGTGTTACAAGAACACCCGCCTACCAAAACCCGCACCTGATCCCGCCAGGCGTGGACCTATGTCATGTCCACAGAATGATTCGTTCTTGCAATCTAAAATGGACCAGAACCCGAGCTATACATGGAAGATCATATGGGAAGCTAAAGAGGTGCTATGGAAAGGTATGCGTCGGAGGATTGGGAATGGGATGAGTACTATTGTCCGGGGGGTGCTGTGGCTTAAAAAATCCAACTCCAGATTTGTTCTCTCGCTGCGCCCGCAAGACAATAGAAGTGTGACGGTGGTTGATTTCATTGGGAGTGATGACGAGTGGCATACCTCGAAGGTTCGGGCTGCTTTTCTGCCTTTTGAGCAGGAAGTGATCCTTGAGATGAGGCTGGGCAATATGAAGATGGAGGATATTTGATGTTGGTACGGGGAGAAGGACGGACTGTACACGATTAAGTCAGCTTATCGCCTCCTTTCGGACCATGAGACTGTGGAGCAGGATCCATCAGACTTTGCTCGCGAAAAATGGCTATGGAGCAAGATTTGCCAATCCCGGGTTCTACCACGGACCAAGGTCTTCTTTTGGCAGTTGTGCTCAGATGCGATCCCGACAAATGGCAACATTGCTTATCGGATTCCAGGTACAGATCCAACTTATCCTATTTGTCTTTGCGAGGTGGAGACTTGTCTTCACCTTGTAAAGGGGTGTGGGTGGGGGTTTGGGGTTTGGGATGGGTTGGGTTTGGAGATAAAGAAGGGGAAAATGGGCTTGAGTGGGTGAGGGAGTGGGTAGAAGATGTGTGGAGGGAGATGGGGGGAAGAGGAGCGAGAAAGGATGATGGCGGGATGTTGGGCCATTTGGGAAGCTAGGAACAAGTGGGTCTTTGAGGAGAGGAATGTGAGGGTCGAGAAGGTGATTGCTCAGGTTCTTGATTTGGAAGAGGAGACTGGGAGGACGGTTTGCGTGGTGCAAGGGGAATGGGGTCATAATGGGCAGGCGGGGCAGCGAGGAGTGAGGAAGTGGCAGGTGCTGCATGCAGGAACTATAAAAGTGAACTATGATGCGAGCACTAGGGGAGCAGGTAGGTCAGTAGGGGTCATCGGGCAAGGGGCGGAGAGAGAGATGTTGTGGGCTATGAATGCGAGGCGAAAGGGAGAGGTGGAGGTAAGCGAAGCAGAAGCTGAAGCCATTCTTGTCAGTCTGAAGGAAGCTTGGTGGCGGGGCCACCAGAAAGTTGTGTTGGAGAGTGATTGCAAAACGGTGATTGATCATCTACGGAAAGCTAGTAATTAAAGGGCGTAGCAATTTGTTTTTTATTCTAGAGAATATTGTTGATTTGTGTTGTAATTTTGATTGCATTGTTGGTCTTATGTCCCACGTGACTGTAACCGAGTTGCTCATGCACTTGCGCATGTCTCTCGTGTCAGCTTTGGAAAGCGTGTCTAGGAGGGAACGGGTCCGACCCTTGTGAACTTTATTGTTGCTGCTTCTTTAGTTTCTATGGGATAGTCCCGAGCATGGGATTTTAAAAAAAAATCTGCATATATATAGTTGAAAGTAATATATAGTAATAGTAAAAAATCACACCAAAAGTATTGTTGACTGTCATTGGAGGCTAGCTACAGCTTTTCAACATTTCCAGTAATAATACCATTGAGTTTGGTTAGTGCCGGTGGACTACTTAATAGTAACATATACATTCTTTCGGTAACAACTAAATTAACACGAGTAAAAAAATCGAGTTTCATCCCTAATCTTATTGATTTTCGATCGAATTTTTCCAACTAGTAAGTCATAGACATGTTATACTCCCTCCGAGTTCCTATTTTTGTCTCAAAGGCTTTTGGGGTGAAAATTAAGGGGGTATATTATTTTAATAAAAATTAATGGTGGATTGAAAAAGTAGGAGAGATGAATATTATATTAATTAAATAAGAAAAAGTGGATTGGAAAAGTACGAGAGATGAATATTATATTAATTAATGAGGGGTAATTGGTGTGATATAAGAAAAAGTAGTGAGGGTAAAATGATAATGTTGAATGAAAAAGAATTTCCATAAATAGAAAGTGAGACAAATATCAAACTCAACTCAAAAAGAGAAGTGGTACAAAAATAGGAACTCGGAGGGAGTATGTTTTAGTAAGTTTTATGTAAGAGGGAAAGAGGTGTGAAGATATGAAAAATGAAACGGTAACTTATATAGAGCTATGTAAGTGATAAAGTAGTTAAAGTATAGTAGTTCAAATAGTGCTGTTAAAATGTAATTGTTAAATTAAAATTTATGGTTTCAAATTTTATAAGCAAACATTATGTCAGAGTGGAGAAGTGTTATCATATCTGTTTTGATATCTTATCTAATAAAGTATTATTCAGAAAAGTAGAGTTGTCATATCTTATTTAATGTTAATACGAGTAATGTGGTGAATGTGAAAAATATGTAAAGTAATGACGTTCTATTTGTTTATGAAGCTATGTATTCATATTTATAGTAAAATTTGAGACTTTAAATTGTAAAGTGTTAATAACAAATACGGTAAATGAAAAAAAAAGTGAACAAAATAATATAACGTGAATAATACAAATACAAATAAACACAAATACGAATAATATAAAGTGAATAATAATAAAAATACAAACAAACAAAATGAACAAAATAATACTCCCTCCGGCTATTTGGAATTTCAACATAATTTTTTAGGTAGTTTCATTAGAATTGCCACATTTCTATAATGAACATGTTTTTTACTGGGGATGTTTTACTCTATTTTTGAGACCCACCATGGGGGGCGCCTCAAGCGTGAGGCGCCACCCCCGTGCGTCCTGTCTGGTGGTTATGCGGACTTTTAGTCGAATGCGTTCGTTTTAAAAGGAAATCAATTTGGATCAAACGATTTGCACTATTCGACATCGACATTGACCACGGGTCCATGATGTGTGAATTTTGCGTCATATGGCATTTATTCCGAATTGATAACGACTTATCCTCGTAGGCATTAGGTCCTACATATCTCGACATCGTAATTTGATCGTTCAGCCCTACGATGTTGATACCTTCATTTGACGCCTACTCAAGTCGTGTTAAAATAATTTTTAATTATATATATACACGGTAGTAATATAAAGAAATCATAAAAGCGTTTTAGGGGATTGACTCGCCTTGAACAACCAAATACGCGGAGAGACGAGATAAGCAATCGGCGATTCGAGTGCGGTACTCTTGTGTTCGTATTTCCTTATTTCGTCACCCTTTGTACTTGATACGTGAAAGAACGAGTATTTTAGCGCGCAAAGTTAGTAGTTAGATGTTAGGAACGAAAAATAAATGTTTGGCGAGAAATTAAATGTTAGTGTACGATAATAAAAAGTTAGTATTGTTAGAATATGATAAATAAACGAGTTTAGGGATTAGATATGGGGTTTGGACATCCTCAACCTACATGTCAAATGCTTCGAAATACGGGCTCGCGAAGTATCGTCGTAGACACAGGGATCGGTTCGAGGTATATATCGGAAGATTTAGGTGTGTTTATAGGTGTATGGGAAAATGGTGGAGCTCTCACACTTCTGGTTTAGAGGTCGGAAAATCAAAATTGTGACCCTCGAAATGGTAAACATAAGTGTGTATTTTTAGAGTTTTGTGAAATGTTATGATTTCAAAATTCAGGCATCTAGAGGCTAGCGCCTTGATATTGAGGCGCCTCACCTGAGGCGGCTCAGTTCTGAGGCACCTGGGTGCAGGCGATTGAAATCACGCGTATCGGAAGTTGCTCAAAATACGGATTGATATCTGGATTATTCGAGGTAAATGGGAATTCCGTTTTGACTTTGTTTTTGAGTGTATTTGGATGCTTTTTTGAATTTGGTTTGTTTTGGGTTTCGACTTTGACAGGGTTTTGACTCGGTCGACAAAGACGGTTTTGGCTCAAAGTAGCTTTATTTTATTGTGAACGACCCACTGAGTCTAGTTTTGAGGTCATTTTTGAGAGATTTATACTTTGCTATGTGCCCATGTCAGATACTATTGATTTCGTGTCTATATTCGAGCGTATTGATGCATGTTAACGTCCGATCATCATTGGGTGTTTTGTTGGAGACTACTATAGACGCTAGCAGGCAAAATGCGAGTGTCTACAGAGCCCTCACTCTAGGTGAGGCTTGGACAAGGAAAAAGTCAGAGTAGCCACCAGGTCAATCGATGATTACAACCTGGCAGCCTTTCGGTCGAGTCATTTATAGTCCGTTAGAGGGTCATGCCTGTCTTGATAGCTCCGTGAAGACTTGGTTTCGAGGTCTTGGGTGTACCAGTATGCAGACACATCATATTTTGAAGGTAGCATTTAGGAGAAACACCGACTCGATTATCCGCTGGGGAGTAAGAAATTAGATGTTTTGAAATTAGGGATTTTAAAAGAAAAAATGCTCGGGATCACTCGATTCCTATACTAGGCTTAGAACGACGTTAGAACATGGATTGGGCCTGCGCGGATAGACGCCCATACTAGGGCGGCCCAATATTCAGGGGTGGGCTTTCGCGCGCCCTGGTTTTCAGGCGCCAAGGCCTGGGCGCCTTATCTGTCAACTTTCCCCTTTTCGCGCATTGACGCGGATCCCGAGGTACCGTAGGGTTTTCGTGTTTGTATACACAACCTTTCGACTCATTCTCGTATTCTCATGACAAACTTCCAAAATTCTTTGTTAAATTTTCGCGAACTTTCAGTTATGGATATTGAATTGCTATCTGCGAAGTTGCAAGCTTGGTCTCGAAGTTTCAAGAATGCGGAAAAGGTGGCCCTGAACAAGATGGGTATTTCTCAGCTGCTTACTGTGCGTCAGTTGTAGGCAGACTTTTATTTCCTTAATGCTTGTTTATCGTACTGGGACGATATTTTTCACGTTTTCGCATTTTCTCAGGGCGAAATTTGTCCTTTGCCCGAGGAGATTAATGTTGTAGGGGGATGGAACCCTAGGTCTCGACCTGCTGTCCCGTTTTCGTTAAATGACCCGAGAAGGAAATTGCGGGAGTTCTTAGGCTTGTACCATTCGGAGGTGATCCGAATGATGGTCAGGGAAAAAGTTTCTTTATTAGACCTGTCTGACAAGTTTATGAACAATAAGGATGTCCGCGTCATGGCATCCCACCGTCGTAGGGCTTTTGCTTTCTATATGCTCCATGTCTATGCTTTTGAGGGTAATATGGACTTGCTGTCATTTATGGGTCATACTTGAGTCCCGACGATTGTTGATAAAAGGGAGACGGAGCACAGTCTGGCTTGGCTGATTACGGGGGAGATTATCAAGGATTTGGATGGTCATAAAAGAGACCCATCTGCTCAAATAACCGGAAGCACTCGCCTGCTGCAGGTATCACATTTTTTTTCGTGATCTGGGCGCCAGACTGTAGTTGAGGTGCGCCTACCTGTGTGCAGGTTTGGTTTTATAAGAGGTTGTCTATCGTGGACTCTCTTCTTAACCCGAGTAGGTATCGGTTTAGCCTGGTGAAGGCAAGGAGATGGGCTATTGATTCCTCCTGTTTGATCAATAGGAAGTATTGGGATGAAGAGTTGTCGTTTCACCGCGACCCATTGATCCGGTGGGTGGTCCCGTGGTGATTCATTCCCGCTGGGACCGGTTTGGCGAAGAGAGATAAGGCTCGTTATCAAGTGATTCTATCTTTTAATAAGATAGTTCACCTTTATCCTGACTGTATCCTTAGGTAGATCGGTTGGTCACAAAGGATCCCGGAGGATGAGGCAGTTGTCAGTGACTTCACACAGCTGACTAACGTGATGTGCGATACTTGGCTGCGGCGGTGGCACACCCGGGTCATTTGGTCCGTTCCTGAGTCTCTTCACTCGACGTGAGTATCAGAGTCGTACGATAAATGGACGAAGGAAGGCTTTACAGAGGCTCGTGCTGCTCTCAAGGTCAATGAGGCTTTGGACCTGGTTCGCCGGGAGCAGGCTAAGGATAACAGAGGTTTCTTTGATGATGGTGACACCCCTGCTACCTTGGTTCGTCTAATGTCAGATCCAAAGATGAAGACTAAGGCTCAAGCTTGATAGACCGGTGTTGAAGGTGTGTGGGATAGGTTGAGCCCCAAGACCGATTTGGAGAAGGGGCCTGGGTTGAGACTGGCGGTTAAGGAACAACTTGGTCCTCATGACAGGCTGCCAAAGCACGTGAGAGCTCGGCTCGGGTCGACTATCGCGGTGGATGATCTTCTTTTTAAGAAACGAGTCTGGGCTAAAGAGACACCCATGGTGATTCGAGAACGCCCGCCCCCGCCTCGACGTCAGTGGACCCCGATGAAACAAAGGATAAGGGTAAGGGCAAGATGCTCTTAATACCCAGCTCCTTAGATTTGCCTAATACTACTTTTTTGTAGTGTCGTGTGTGCTTTTTTTAATCTTGTATTTGAAATTCCCGAATTTATCGGGTTTTTGGTACTAATAAATAAGTTTTTATTATTTAAAATGTTTCTGTCCATTTTCGGGATTGCGGTGGTTGTGCCCTTGTGGGGGCTGCCTACGTATCTAAAGTCAGTGGAATCAAACCAGACGTAGTTCAAGCTTTAGTATTTTGCAATATAGAAATACATCAAGCCCAATGGTTCGAGATGTGTATGACAGTAGGATAAATAATCTTAGCTTATTGACTTGTTTTATTTTAAAGATAACTTTGATAAACTTTAGCAAATGACATTGAGAAAGTATCAGGGGTAGTAACGTTTCAGCTGGTCTAGGCTGGTAGGATTGATTAAATCGTTCCCGTCCAAGTCTGTCAGCTTCACAACACCTCCTGATAGAACCTTTTTCACTACATATGGCCCGACCCAATTGGGTTTGAACTTTCCCCGCGGGTCAACTGGTAATAGAGCTCGGGCAGATTTGAAGAGTAAATCTCCTTCTTTGATATGCCTTGGTTTAACTCTCTTGTTAAAGGCTCATTGTATCCTCTTCTGGTATACATGAATGTTGCTGAGAGCGCGGGTTCGCCGTTCGTCCAATACAACCAGCGAGGCATATCGCGCTTGAACCCAATTAGCTTCAGGTACTTGGCTTTCCAAAAGAATTCTGAGGGATGGTTCTTCCAACTCGACAGGCTAAACTACCTCCATCCTGTATGTCAAATAGTGAGGAGTTGCACCGGTTGCGGTGCAGATTGATGTTCGGTGTCCCCATAGAGCGAAGGATATCTTGTCGGGCCATTCTCGGTAATTATCAGTCATCCTCTTAAGTATGGTGATAATTGTCTTGTTGGCTGCCTCTAACGCTTCATTTGATTGGGGACGGTAGGACGAGGATGTATGCCTCTGGATTTTGTATTTGGTTAGAAGAGCTGCTCCTTCGGTTTGAAAATGGGTCCCCTGATCACTGATGAATTCATGTGGGATCCCGTACCGACATATAATTTTATTTTGGATGAACTTAGCTACATGTTTGGCGTTTAGAATGCGGTAAGATTCGGCCTCGACCTATTTGGTTAAGTAGTCGATGGCTACCAAGATGGAGTAGTGTCCACCTGATCCGGAGGGGTTTACCTTTCCGATTATGTCGATTCCCCATGTCGAGAACAGCCATGGTGACGTCATGAGGTACAATGGGGATAATGGCATATGTTGTACATTGGTGAAGAGCCCCCTGTGTTGTCTTTTTATATAGCTGCCTGTCATTTGTGCCGATAAATTGGGTAGTCAATCATCGTTGGGCTTTCCTGGCCCGACCATCGGTTTTGGGGGGTTATTCTCCCGTTGATATATACGTTAAAATAGGCTGATACAAGGTTCGGGATCAACTATTTCAATATCCCCTATGGCGTGGATATATGCCGGTTCGGACCACTTTTCAACGCAGATCGGCATGCTGGTCAGGCGATCGGGGATGTTTTGTAGAGAAGCCAATTTGGAAAGTGCATCTGCGAAATGGTTTTTTTCCCGGGGCAAGTATACGTATTCTACCTTTTGGAATTGATTCTCGAGAAACCTTACTCGCGCCTGGTAGGCCACGAGATTGGCATTCCTAGTTTTCCACTCTTAGAGGGTCTGATTGATGACTAAAGACGATTCGTCGTGTACCCGAAGATTTTTGACTCCTAAATCAGCGGCGGCTTATAACCCATGGATGCATGCTTCGTATTCGACGGTGTTATTAGTCACGTCGAAGTCCAGTTTGACGGATACAGGAGTATGCTCCCCTTCGGTGAGATTAAAATAATCCCGACACCGAATCCTCGGAAGTTGGACGCGCCGTCAAAATACAAATCCTATGTTTCTGCGTCGGTATAGAATATGTCTTTGTCTGGGAAGGACCAACTATCGGTGTGCCCTTCTTCAGTTATGGGACTATCGGCGAGAAACTCGGCTACTACCCGCCCCTTGATGGCTTTTAACGACACGAACTTTAGGTTGAACTCCGCCAGCATTGGATTCCACCTAGATGTACTATCGTTGAGAATGAGCTTTTCAAATAGATATTTGATGGGATCCATCTTGGATAATATGTGGACGTCGTAACTGAGCATATAATGCCAAAGCATTTTGGTTGCCAAGACTAGTGCCAGGCATGTTTTCTCGAGCATGGTATACTTGCATTCATACTCTAAGAACTTCTTGCTGATGTAGTAGACGACTCGTTCTTCCGAGTCAGCGGTTTGTGCTAGCATAGCCCCTATGGCTGTCTCGGTATTTGTTAGGTATAACGATAGAGGCAAACCGGGTTGAGGTGACGTTAAGACTGGCGGAGAGGATAGAGTTTCCTTGATTTTGTCAAAGGCCGCTTGACATTTATCATCCCACAGTTTTCGTTCTCCCAGTTTGAGCTTCTTGAAAATTGGTTTACATACTATGGTTAACTTAGAGATAAACCGGCTGATGTATTGAACTTTCCATAGGAATCCCCTTATTTCTTTCTCGGTCTTAGAAGGTTTCATCTCGGTGATGGCTTTGATTTTTGTTGGATCGACTTCGATACCACGTTGGCTAACGATGTGACCCAGTAATTTGCATGATGTTACCCCAAAACTGCATTTTTTAGGATTTGATCTCATGTTGTACTTGCTCGAGTTTGTAAATCATAAAATATTACACCTGCGATCATAAAATAACAGATACAAAATAATATGAAACAAGAGTTTTATTTTATAACTGAAAGATTAAGCGTTAGAACTTTCGTGGATCTCTTGATTCCATCTTGAAGGTTAGGGTTTTTTGATAATACTACGGGGTCTTATCGACTTAGATCTGTAGGGGAGGATGAAGTCTTTTTGGTGACTTATTCCATTTACTTACAATTTGGTAGTAGGATGATGGGATCATTTTGAGACTTAATCCATCTGACCTGCTCTAAACACTGGATACCAAGCGTATTTATAGCCTAGTAGCTTTAGGCTAGTAGCTTAGAAAGAAAGTTACGAATATTCTACAGTATCCTAAGATATTATCACAATATTTATTGATAATTATCTCTAAATACTAAAGATATTAGTCATAAATAGATACCGAAATATAAAAAAATTTGGTTTCTACACTTGCGTTGTCGAATAAAGAAATTTCTTACGGCGATGATGTGCCCATCCCGGCTCTTGCATTTAATGATTATATCGTCTACATAGACCTCTACTTCCTTATGCATCATATCGTGTAATAAGGTCGTAGCAGTTTGTTGGTAAGTGGCCCCGGCATGAATGAGGCAAAATGGCATAACAGTGTAGCAGTAAGTACCCCAAGATGTAGTGAAGGTGGTCTTGCTCATGTCTTCTTCTACCATTTTGATCTGATTGTACCCGGCGTATCCATCCATAAAGGATAGAAGAGCATAATCAGCGGTATTGTCTACCAATATATCGATGTGTGGAAACGGGAAGTCGTCTTTCGGGCTCGCCTTGTTAAGATCCCAAAAATATACACATACGCGCACCTTACCGTCCTTTTTAGGTACTGGTACGATGTTTGCAACCCAGTCCGGATATTCGGACACTTGTATAATGTTGGCTTTGAACTTTTTGTCGACTTTTTCTTTGTCTTTGAGGGACCACTCGGGTCTCATTCTACGGAGTTTTTATTTAATCGGTTTACACCCATCTTTGATTAGTATGTGGTGTTCAGCTATCTCTCGGTCTATACCCGGCATGTCCATGTAGGATCATACGAAGACATCTTTGAACTCTTGGAGGAGGCTTGTGAACTGTCGTCTCTTCTCGGAATCTAATGATAACCATATCTTAAGCATCTGGAGCTCTAAGGTGGTTTCCACATTGACGGACTCAGTCTCTTCGATTACTGGGTTCCGGGACTCCCTTTCCTCTAATTGCTCGATCAGATGAGAAGGTAAGGGTAATTGTTTGTCGGGTTTCTCTATGTCATTGCATAAAATATTAATGAAAACAGAATTGCATTTAAAAAGAGACAAGTCGTAAGCAAAACGGTTGTTATTATTACTATTATTAATGGAGAATTTTGAGAAAAGCTCAAACAGAGCGGCCATTTGATCGTTGGTCAGTGGCGGAATTGGAAGGGCGCTCGGGACAAACCCCGAGGCATCGACAGGGGTGATAAAAAGGAGAGGGGTTACGGGTTGGACTCTAGCACCGGACTCCCCAGACTTGACCTCAGACTCTGACTTGAACTCAGACTTGGAATCGGTAGCAGGCACGTCTCATTCACTAGCGAAACAGCTTGTAGATCCGTCCTTGACTGTCTGTCCATTTGACAGTCTTCCTCCATGCTCTGCTTCCCATCTTGGAGCCAACGTCCGCGATCAACTTGCTTGGATCCAACCTTTGCTGCGGAGGATGAGATTAACCAAATCTTCCTGCCGCGGGCTCAGCATTATTGGCATCCTCCCTTGGTTCCAACTGGATGAGGGTGAGCACGTCATCCAGAATGTAATTGCAATCTCGGGCCAGTTTGGTCCCGGAGTGCGCAACAGTTGGTTGGAATAGATTAACATGGGTGGCCCCAAATACCGACTTAACGAAGTAGTCAGTCAGCCGTGGGCTATAAGAGCTCAAGTGGATACCCTTTATGAGGTTACTGGCCTTTTCAGTGCTTGCTCGGACGACATTGCTTGGTGTTATGGCGTACCCTAGGCCGAAATGGGAATATTCTTCTTTTAGGACCTCGATGATCTTCCCACCTGGAAAATATGGTTTAGAAGTGGCCCTGGGAAGTACCCCAAATTTTGCAGCATCGTATCAATGCTGGTAATGAAGTAGGGCCAGAAGAGGAAGTCCTCCTTGATCATACCCACAAAGTCGAACCCCCAAAGGTCCGTACTGAGACGGCTCGTGGCATTGCAACTGGCCACCATCATGGATGTTGCCTGTAGGGTGATAATGTCATCACACAGAGGCAATTCGATTTTCCGGTGCAGGGTAGAGGACAGTGCTTTGACAGCATGGATCCACGAACGTCCCAAAAGTAAGTTGAAGGAGGAGGTGACGTCAATTACCTGGAACGCCAGCTCTTTTTCCACCGGGCCCGTTATAATGTTCAATTTGACGTCTCCAACTACCGACTTTGGGCTTCCATCGAAAGCTTGGATGGTTTGAGCAGTTGGGATATATTCGGCCTCGGTAATAACGATAGCTTTAGCGGTCCTTAGTGGTAGGACATTGACAGCAGACCCATCGTCTATTAGGGTGGTCATAAGGAGATATTTCTCGCGGCATATCACCGTGATGTATAGGGCTAAGTTGTGGGAAACCCCAAACGGTGGTAGATCGGACTCGGAGAAGGTAATCAGCGGGCCTTCTTCCTTAGCCTTGCCCTTTATATAGGACATAGTGGTAGCTACCATTTCAGCGAGGGTAACGGTTAAGTCGACCTTGATTTGATCAAGAGCCTTAGTAAATGCCTCTTGATGTTCTTGCGAGCTGACTAGGAGTTGCCATATAGTGAGGTCAACTCGGGTCTTCTTCAACTGCTTTACGAGAGCCATGTCAGAAGTTGGCTCTTTGGGAACGGCTTCTCTCCCAAGTTGATCAGTGACACTTGTCGGGATAGGGGTATCCCTAGAGCTAGTAGCTTGGTGAGGTGGTTACTGGCTAGGATCTTAGACTTAGCCTTCCTGATTTCCTCACTAGTGATGGGGACAGTTTCCCCTTTGACGAGATACACGTCATCTTGATCATCATACCAAATCTCGTTCACTTGCGGGGTGATAGGGCAAATAAGGTGGGAACAATCGATCACTTCCCCGATAATGACGGCGTGGGAACAGAAAGGATTGTCTTTGTTGCTCGGTTTGTCCCCGGACAATGGAATCTTACCGCTTTCGATCAAATCCTGGATAAGGTGTTTCAATTTCCCGCATTTTTTGGTGTCATGCTCATTGCCCCTATGGTATTGACAGTAGGCTTGTGCATCCCAGTTTTTAGAGCACCTGTGGACCAGGAGCTCTGGAGTTGGGCCTATCGGATGGATTAGGCCTTTGGAGGAGAGCCTTTGTAAGGCGTAGGCATAGGTAGTACCTATGTCGGTGAATACCCGTGGTGGGGTGTTCTTCTTAGATGAGGCATCTAGTGGATTGACCTCATCGAATATGCTGCAGGCCACGGCTGGGACTTTGGCCGAGGAGGAGGCCCCTTGGTAACTCTGGCTAGAAGCCTTGGTTAGGCCTTCTAGCCTTAAGTCATATTTAATCCTCATACCCATTTCAGTGAGGGTAGTGAAATTGTGGTATAACGGCATACCGGAAATGGACGCGATAGGACGGCAATAGGTTCTTCACGAATGCTTCTACCAGGGTCTTTTCGCTGGGCTTGTCAACCAGTTTAACACTCTCGGCCCTCCAGCATTGAAGCTACTTTGTGAACCCTTCTTTGGGCTCTTTCCAAAATCAAAAAAACGCATGGTGGTCTGGATCTCGGTATTGTCAGCATAGTTCCGAGCAAATTCAGTGCCCACATCATCCCATATTGGGTACTTCTTTGGGTCTAGCCTGTAGTACTAGGCTCTCGTTGTTTCTCGAGCGATGCTGTGAATAGATTCTTAAACATGCTGGAATCCACCCCTTTTATAGCCATAAATTCTTTGAAGGCCCGTATACGGAGTAACGGGTCTTCAGTCCCTTCGAACATTGGGAAACCAGTGACGTTCAAGTTTCCTGGCAGTTGGTCATTCACCGGAGAATAAACATGGAAATTTTCAGTGTGGATGTTGTTACCCCCGGACAGATGGACCTGTTCCTCTAATCAGCGCACTGCACTAATCAGTTCAGCCATGGCTCAAGTGTCCATAAACCCAGAGTTTGGATTATCTTGTTCTACAGCGGCCAGACGAACATTCATAACCGCTTGATCGACTCTTATGGCCACAAGTTAACTTTCGACATCAGTCTGCTTGTTAACCATGGTTTCCATTATAGCTTTCAATTCATTCATATTTTGTTCTATTCTGAGCCTAATTAAAGGTGGTCTGTCTGGAAGAATACCGTGTAGTCAGATACCTTGGGCCCAAATCTTGGAATCTAAACATCCCGATCAAGGAAAACGGAACGAGGGAAATTGACTCGAAAGAGACTCGACTAGACAAATAACGCACGGGTGGTGTGACTCCCTTAGGATACGGCTATTTGGGTCGGTTCCTGTTCGAAGGGAGGGCCACGTGAGACTTCCCTAGACTTTGAACTCGAGTGTCTTAGACGTACTTTCTTTTGTAGGGGTATGGCCTGCGTAGGTTGGTCATGCCTTTAAACGAGGCAGACTTGGGATGGGGGTATACCCGCGATGTAAGATCCATGGAGTTTTGACGCTATAGACCTTCGATGAGCTATGAAGAGACCTGACACACGGATCACGGTAGGTCCTAGATCAAGGAAGGTTTTAAAAAAGGGTTGAATTTTTTAAAAAAAATCGAACGACGGTCCTGACTTTTGAAATTGGCAGCATGCCTACAGGATCGGGCATTTGAAATATTGGAATGGTTGCGAAAATTTTACTTGAAAATTGGGAGACGATCATGTGTTTTGAAATTGGTAGCATGCAGACAGGACCGAGTTTTTGAAAATTCAGAATGTCTCTTTAGAAGAAATTTGAAGATTGAAATGGGCAGCATGCCGGCTATAAAATAGGATTATTTTGAGTCAAAAACTTAAGTATTAATTTCGGCAGCATTTCGGGTTTTTGAAAGTTTGGACATTTTAAAAAAGATGCATTTTTGAAATGACGGTTTTTTGAAAATGACATGGAAACTAATTACTAAGTAGTCATACAGGCATTATGACGACAGTATGTATGCTTTACACTAAGTCTCGGTTGGTCTAGATAGGGTCTATACCAGTGCGCATAGCCAATCCGATAATCGGGACGGACTCCCTTAGCAATTTGCACAAGGATAAGCCGCGAAATCCATACGAATCAGCCATGAACACCTTGACATAACCAATTTAGAATATATCGCAGTATAGTGGGACATCGGTCACAAGTAACCGGCCCGGGTAAAGTTGAGGTTATGCATGGACCATCGAACTAAAATGTGTACTTTAGTAACCAATAGATTTCTTTTCGAGTCTCACCCTGAAGATCCTGATGACAAGTTGTACATCAGGTATCCCCAGCGGAGTCGCCAAATTGTGGACATGACATAGGTCCACACCCGACGGGGACAGGCGCGGATTTTGGTAGGCGGATGTTCTCGTGTGAGATTGATCTCGAATTAAATTTTAAATGATAATGGAGTCGTCACCGAACTTTGTGGGAGTTCAGACCCGTTCGAACCCACTCTATACTTAGGCGTATCACGCACAAAGCACGGCTTGTCTTATAGTACTAGACCTTGTAGGGTTCGTTCCTTTGCATAACAATACCAATATTGAATTATCGAGTATCGTATATTGAATGACTCTCGTTGCCAATGGTTTCGGGCGTCCGGAAACCAAAATTTCTGAGTAAGAGGTGAAGGTACGAGTTGAAGCCCACGAAGGACACCCAATCCCGCCCGCACATAGCGGCCTCTACTAAGATATCGATTGGTGTTTAAGTACGCGCGTTACTATGATGGTGAAATGTTATGACAACCATTGTTTTAGGCTGTACATGCAAATTACGTGTTTAGTACATCGTTTAATGCATCTTGAAATATGTCGGAGTTGAATTTAGCACGTGGGTTCATTTAAAAGGGATAAATGCCACGCAATAAATTAAATAACTTCAAAATAGAGATTACAAGTTACACGAGTGGAATACAACCCGGAATTCACAATACAACAAGCAATTATCATATCGGGTTAGAAACGGTAACGTAGACTATATACGGACTCGTAAATAGAAATGCAAACTGAAACCATAAACCGAACGGTTGGACAGACTCTGATAAGTTACGCATTATGTTGCGTATTAATCATAGGACAAAGGATCGGATGCGTGAGTCGGTGCGACCTGGAATTTAGACGCCTGATGTGCGGTGACCCAGCATTCAGGCGCATACTCTAGGGCGCCTAGATTGGAAGTGTACAGGACTGAAGCGTGATGCTAGCTTGATCCCGAGGCCTCGAAGTCTCGTCCCAACTTATCCTAGTGAAATATGATTGCCTTGATTTATAGAATATCGAGTCCGACTAGGGAGTCGTCGATATAGGATTTACATCGCGAGACGTCCACACAAAGTCGTAAAGAGAAGATGATGACAGAGGGAAAATAGACACGAAATGTGGATTTTAAAAGAAAACACGCGATATATTGACACGTGCCAACTAGCGTCGCAAATATAATTTCCTAGGCAAAACTTGTAACTTTGTTTGACAATTTTGGAAGTCCATGATACCTCGTTTTGGCATTCATTGGGTATTTGTTTCTAATTGTCCCGATTTATGATTTAGGATCGAATATATCGACTTAATACGAATATCGGAGCCCTCCGTATAGCGACGTCGTTATCGGATCGTGTGGATCGTACAACGCTCAGATTAACGCCATTAGGTTTTGTATTAGTTCAATTCTCAATGACTCTTTATGCATGATATTCGGTTATAGAATCGACATCAAACATTTCAGAGTGATGATTATTGATGAAATCGAAAACATGCGATGAAAGATTCCACGATCACGTCATAACCTGTAGGTCAGGCACCTGACCAGCGACGCCTCAACCATTACGCGCTTGGGGAAGCGCACCTCAAGGGTGAGGCCCCCCCCCCCCCCCCCCCCGTGCATCCTATCTGGTGGTTATGCGGACTTTGGAAGGAAACTTTTAGCCGAATGCGTTCGTTTAAAAGAAAATTGATTCGGATCAATTGATTTGCACTATTCGACATCGACATTGACCACAGGTCCATGATGTGCGAATTTGGCGTCATATGGCGTTTATTCCGAATTGATAACGACTTGTCCTCATAGGCATTAGGTCCTACGTATCTCGACATCGTAATTTTATCGTTGAGACCTACGATTTTGATACCGTCATTGGACGCCTACTATAGTCGTGTTAAAATAGTTTTTGATTATATATATATACGCGGTAGTAATATAACGAAATCGTAAAAGAGTTTTAAGGGGTTGACTCGCCTTGAACAACCAAATATGCGCGGTGACGAGATATGCGACCGGCGACTCGATTGCGGTACTCTTGTGTTCGTGTTTCTTTATTTCGTCACCCTTAGTACTCGATATGTAAAAGAACGAGTATTTTGGCGTTGGAAAGTTAGTAGTTAGATGTTAGGAATAAAAAATAAATGTTAGATGCGAGAAATTAAATGTTACTGTACGATAATGAAAAGTTAGTATTGTTAGAATACGATAAATAAACGAGTTTAGGTACTAGAAATGGGGTTTGGACACCCTCAACCTACATGTCAAATGCTTCGAAATACGGCCGGCTCGCGGAGTATCGTCATAGACACGGGATGCGGTTCAAGGTATATAGAAAGAGTTAAGGTGTGTTTATGGGTGAATGTGAGAATGGTGGAGCTCTCGCACTTCTGGTTAGAGCTTGATAAATCAAAATTGTGACCCATAAAATGGTAAACATAGGGTGTATTTATAGAGTTTTGCGAAATGTTCTGATTTCGAAATTCAGGCGCCTGGAGGCTAGCGACCTAATATTGAGGCGCCTCACCTGAGGCGGCTAAGTTCTGAGGCACCTGGGTGCAGGCGGTTGAAATCGCGTGTATCGAAAGTTGCTCAAAATACGGATTGATGTCCGGGTTATTCGAGGTAAATGAGGATTTCGTTTTGACTTTTATTTTGAGTGTGTTTGGACGCTCTTTTGAATTTGGTTTGTTTCGGCTTTCGACTCTGATTGGGTTTTTACTCGGTCGACAAAGACGGTTTAGCCCCTGGTGGTGGTTTTGGGTCAAAGTAGCTTTATTTTATTGAAAATAACCTACTGAGTCTGGTTTTGAGGTCGATTTCAAAAGATTTGTACTTTGCTAAGTGCCCATATTGGATACTATTGATTCTGAGTCCATATTCGAGCGTATTGTTGCATGTTAACGTTTGATCATCATCGGGTATTTTGTTGGAGTCTTTTATTGACACTATCAGGCAAAATGTGGGTGTCTACACATTCTTAAAGTACTTAGTCTGCAACACTCTAACTAGGAGACACCCCGGATCAGTCGTGAGGCGCCAGGCGTGTTTATCGTGAAGGGCCATGTTGAAACGATGTATATCCCTAAAACCAAGCCCCCTACCCCCCCCCCCCCCCCGCCCCAATTCCTTCGGGCGATAAAGTTTCTTCCAAGAAACCCAAGAGATCTTCCTCTTCCCACCCTCCGACCCCCACCATAATCACAAAATCATCGATCGCACCTCCTCACAGAAACTCATAGTTTGAACACACTCATGACATAAGTCGAGATAGATTGGGCCACGGCCTTTATAATAATTTCTCTCCCTACTTTTGACAAAAGCATCCCTTTCCACCTCTGCAGCTGCTTAGCTCGGTTATCCCGAAGGATTCTCTTGAGTTCGTATTTCAATTGACCCACAACAGTTGGCAAACCAAGACACTTACCTGGATTCATGACCAAGTGCACCCCTAGCACCTACGTCGTCTCAGCTCGCTACGCCTACCCCGTGCAAGTACTAAATGATGCCGTCGTTTTGTCATAATTCACCAACTGTCCTGAGGCAGCTTTATACCGACTCAGCACCGCCTTCGGAACACGGGGCTCCTGAGCTCTAGCTCGATAGAAAATGAGGCTATCATCTGCAAAGAAAAGGTGTGAGATAATAGGGGTCTTATGGGCAATACGAATACCGTGCAAAGACTTAGTCTCTACTACTCTCCAAATTTGCACCGACAGCACCTCAACACACAAGATAAATAAGTACGGTGACAGCGGATCACCTTGTCTAAGCCCCCTCCGAGGTCGAAATTCACTAGACGGCTGCCCATTAATAAGTACCTCAAAAGACACTGAGGACACACAATGCATAACTCGATCCACCCACTTCCCATCAAAGCCCATCCGAAGTAACACACGTTCCAAGAAGACCCACACAACTCTATCATAAGCCTTAGCCATATCACAAATTAATCGGCCAAAATTCGCTCATTCTAAGAGGGTTTTTCACCTTAGGAATGAGGACAATAAACATTTTGTTGCTTCCTCGTGGTAAGGGAGCACCACGAAGAACCTCCAAAACGATCATAGTAATAAACGCGCCAACAATATGCCAATAAGTTTGATAGAAAAGGGCATTCATACCGTCGCGCCCAGGGGCCTTAGTAGGATGCATTTGCTCAAGGGCGGTCCAGACTTCCTCTGCCGAGTAATCACAGGTGAGATAGTCATTCATATGCCTAGAGACTCGCCCCTCCACCCCCCGGTAAAATATCTTCGAACACTCGCGGATCACTACAAGCAAACAAGGTGTCAAAATAGGCTCGTGCAACTAGTCCCACTTGCTCCTACCCTTCCCGAGCAACCCCCTCATCATCGACCAGCTTCGAAATGTGATTGTTTTGTCGTTTCACTAATGCCTTTCTATGAAAGAATTTTGTATTACGATCCCCAACCTTTAACCATTCAGCCCTTGAACGCTCTTTCCAGAAAAGTTACTCGCTCCTAAGCAACTCCCTAAATTCCTTCACCGTCCTACGCCTCTCTTCCACATTCCTCAAAGTACGGGTCTGAGTCTCAAGCTTTTCCAGGCAACGCTGCTTCTTCCCAATATCTTGAAGAACCTTCCCAATGTTAATACCTTTCCACCTGAGAAGTTCTTCCCCACACACCCTAAGCTTATCAAGGAGATTCTCCTCCCCGCTTTGCCAAGCGATTTGGATCGTCTCCTCACAACCGTCCTCCTCCACCCAAATCTGCTCGAACCTAAAAAGCTTTTGTTTCCTACCCGTATCACGCCGGGTCTTAAGAGAATAGGAGCGTGATCTGACCACTCTCGAGTCAGGTGAACAAGTTTAGAACTCGGGAAGAGCTCGAACCAGGCCTCATTCCCAAGAGCCTAGTCCAAACGACATTGCCGGTTCATAAGGTCCGCTTGGCCATTGTAGTAAGTAAACTCATAGCCTTCGAATCCCACATCCCGCAACCCAGAGTCCTCCAATGCCTCCTGGAAATTATTCATCTGCCATTAAGCACGTGTCCCCCTCCCCCCCCCTCATCTCTGTAGCATAAAGAATCTCATTAAAGTCGCCTAGGCAACGCCACAGCCCATCAAACCCTTCATGTAACACCCGCAATAGCTCCCATGAAAGATGTATATCACTCACCATCGCCCACCCATAGAAACCCATCATCCTCCACTCCCTCCCCCCAATAAATACCTCGAAGTCCATATGATGGACCGATGAAGACCTGAAAGTACATTAAACACCTTTTTTCCACAAAAAAGTAAGACCCCCCGATCTACCCACACTATCCACTTCTACACTATCGTAGTCATGAAGTTGTGCCCTAACATCCCCGAATTCCATACTGATAAGCTTCGTTTCGCATAAAAAAGCTATAGCAGAGGCATCCTTCCGAAGAAGGTTTATCAAATAGCCTACTACAGTAGGGTTGCCCAGCCCCCTGCAGTTCAAGCTAAGAAGACTCAATGGGCCTGGCGGGGTTGAGCGACCTCAACCTCCGCCTCAGGTGAACCGACACCCATGAAAGTTTTCATTTTCTTCCCGTCACCTAAAATCGACTCACTCTCCTCATCCTGACTTCATTTCCTCGAATTTCCACTTGCTCCTCCCATGTTATCATTCCCCTCCCGAGCCCTCCGCTTCCATTTCCCTCCCTGGCCTCCCGTCAGTTTTACCACCCCGGAATTATTACCGCCCAACATAGGCTCAATGTTCATGGGGTCAACTCCAAAATTCGACATCACGTAATCCAGCTCATCCATTTCTATACTGTTCCTAACCTTCACTCCTGATGAACTAAAATTTCCCACGTCAAATACCAAACTCTCATCACTTTGACCCCATGTTTCCTTCTCCATACCCAACCCCTTGTTTTGCACACGCTCCTCCCTTACACTAACCAAGTCCTTCCCCTGCCCTCTATCGGCACTTCTACCTTCCTCCTTATTTGAAATTCTCCTCAACTTACTCTTTAGGGCAATGTGTTAGAGGTAGCTATAATACTCTCGATCGCCTCTGTCTCCCTCTGCCTTTGTTCCTCCTCAAACAACGGGTCCAGACTCTTTTCTTTCAGCTCTCTACCCTTCTTTATTTGTTTAGTCGACCTCCATGGCGATGCCCGGAGGCCGTCCCTATAAAAATAATTCCTCTTCCTCAAACGGTCCTTCCTCACAATCCTTCTCCCCATGTCCAAGGATTCCACAACCATAACAAAATAAGGGCAGTCTTTCATATTTAACTGGAAAGTTGACAATGTTACCTTTTGGCATTCAGATTTCGATACTCCTCTTCAATCTGGTACGCATGTCATGAAGTAATCAAATACGAACCGCTCGATCAATTTGCATGTTCATCATCTCATTAATCCCGACATATCCACCCAACTGAGTACACATATTCTGCAAATTCGCGACATTAGTTCGACCCTTCAGCGGCAGATCATAAATTTGTGTACAAAGTGGAACATGAAAGAGCTGCGTGTCCGTTAGTCTGCCCGTCACAATTGAGTCGTTAACACACCTAACAAACCTATCGAAATGCCAAGGTTGGCCGTCAACAACTTTGCCCTTGTCCTCCTTTGATGCAAATCGAAATATAAAGATTCCGAGATGTCGAGCACATTGGCCATAATCAATCCTTTCGTGAGCCACAATTTTGTCATTGTCTCAATCCCAGCCTTGGCATTGATCGCCTTACTCGATCAAATTTTACCGATCAGCACAAACCCTTCAGTCGATTCTCCACCAACATCCTCTTCCTTCCCGTAAACGCCCCCCTCTCCTACTTTCCCCTTCCCTTTGTCACGAAGAATTGACGGCTAAGCCATTGTTGTTGTCCCTCCGAACTCACAATACCCTATTCTCACGAGAATAGAGATCAAGCCACAAGAAAAGTGTGGAAACTGCAAGAAAAATCCTAGACTGCTCTCACAGGTAAACCCTAGAAAAGACTCATTTGAATGAAGAATTTTTTAAAAGGGTAAATATATATGCAGAATTTGATTATATTATGTTTAATATTTCAGAAACATGGATTGCTAAAAGTGAAGAGCTTACTTCCTTACAAAGTGAAGTAGTTACAATGATTCGTGGATTGTTCAAAGTGATTGACGAAGATTTGTTCAACATGAAGAATTTTACTACTGGACTATCTATGAAAAAGTTACGACGGAGGAGGGTCGGGTCCAATAGATTGAACTTGAAGAAGAAAAAGACACATATAATTGGATGGACAATACAGATTACGATGACGATGGGGACCATGAGCCTATTAGAAAGTGATGGATTATGTCCAATATTAACCATTGAGAGTGCTTTTGTTTGTAAGAGTCTTTAGGTACAGTCATTGGCGTTTTTTTTTTTTTTTGTTATGCTTGTTTAAGTTTATTAAGTCTTAATTTAAGTAGGTTTAATTCATTTATTAAGTCTTAAGTCTTAGTTCGTTTTTTCACCTAATTTTATGAGTGTTAAAATTGGTGTTTATTTTAAAAATTTTTATGTTTAAGTTGTGTAGATTTGTATTTTCTTTTAATTTGATAAATTAAACTTTCCTAAAATAATGTTACTGATTATAATTTTAAATTGGTAATAATGAAAATCATAAAGTACTTTTATGAAACTAATAGATATAACAACTCTACTTTTCTGAGAACTACTTTATTAGATAAGATATCAAAATAATGTGACTACACACTACTCCACTCTGACATAAAGTTTGCTAATAAGATAATAGATATTCAGAAAATATTTGATAGGACAACTCTACCTTTCTGAAAAATGGTTTATTAGATAAGATACCAGAATAGATGTACTACACAACACTCCACTCTAACATAAAGTTTGCTAATAAGACAATAAATATTCCAAAATAAGATATGACAACTTTACTTTTCTGACAAATACTTTATTAGATAAGATATCAGAATAGGTGTGACTACACACCACTCCACTTCGACATAAAGATTGCTAATAAGACAATAGGTAAGATATAGAATAAGATATTGATAAGATAAGGTTTTTTAATAAGATACGATTTCATATATGTTCTTCGAGTTTAAGTGTTCTTCCCCTTTCTTTTTGGGGAGGAAAATAAGGAGGGTGTATTATATTAATAAAAAATGGAGTGTATCGAAAAAAATAAGAGAGAATGATATTATATTAATTAAATGAGAAAATTTGAATTGGAAAAGTATGAGAGAAGAATCTTATATTAATTAATGAGGGGTAATTGGTGTAATATAAAGAAAGTAGTGAGAGTAGGATGGTAATGTTAGGTGAAAAAAATTTCTTTAAATGGAAATAGGGAAGAAGATCAAACTCAGCACGAAGTAGGGAAGAACACAGAAACTCGGAGGGAGTATTAGATAACATTAGATAAGATATTATTAAGATAATACTTCAGATACTATATTTAGTCGTGCTATCTATCATCACAAATTCATATCTCATCATAACTTAAGCTTTTCATTGCTTTCAATCAAAAAAAGGGGAACAATCTTAACCACTATCTCAATAATAATTTTAGTTGTAGCACCACCACAAATAGATATCTTCTTTCACAATTACTTATGATCAATGAATTGGTGGATGATGAAGATGAGGAAATGTTTAGGGCATTGGTAGAAGGAGAAGAAGTGAACTATCTATAATAACAAGGCAACTCATCTTTAGAGTGTATTATTAACAAAGTGTACAAAGGATTATATACTAATACATGAGGATCTTCTCCTTGAAGGGAGGAGTGATTGATAGTGTTGTTATACTTACAATATCAAGAGATGCATATGTTGATTGCTTACTATATTTACAATGATATATGAGATAACTACTACAATTAAAAGATTATAATTTTATTTTTATTTTTTTGGTAAAGTGTAAGTATATATATATGCGTGTAATCAATTTACAAGGTAATGACTACATCAGTTTACGCAGCCATCGAACGTCTTTAGCACAAATAGGATATTTGATCTTACACATTACTCTATTCTAACATCATCCTTAATCATTTTGACAACATGTCGAGGATGCTGCACAACACCGTCGACTCTGCAGATGTTCCGTTGCCTCCAAATATAATATATTGCCGCATTGATCATAGCTCTTAGCACATTGCACTGAAGTTTGGAACCCCTCATCTTACTCGCCCAATCAAGTCCCCTCCTACACGGTATACGTTTACTTGCCCAATCACTCAATAATCCAACAACTCGAGAGCTCCAAGAACACCCAAAAAAAAAAAAAGCTCTAAACTCTCCTCCTCCAATTCACAAAGATAGCAACGATCAGTGTCTGAAACACCAATCCTCAACAGTTTCTTTCTAGTACTTAGCGCCCCCCCAAAACACCAGCCATGAAATAAACCTATGCTTCGGGACACTCCAAGCACTCCAAACAAGTCTCGCCCATGGAACTTTCGGTCTCTGAACCCTAAGCTCCTGGTAAGCCCTCGCAATCGAATAATGGGTACACGAACCATGCCAGATACCATTCATAAACATATGTTTAACTTTCTCTTTAGCCTGACAAATTTTTCTCCAAGCCCAAGTAACATCAGTATTCGGCTGATACTCACGCCAATCTCTTTCTTCCAGATATATGCAACTAACCCAATGCACCCATAGCCGGTCCGGTTAATCAAACACCCAAGAAGCTAACTTCGCCACAGCTGCCTCATTCCAAATATACAAATCCCTCAGTCCTAATCCTCCTTCCTCCAAGGGACAGCAAACCCTCTCCCAACTGACAAGTGCCCGATTAGTGCCTTCCACACCGCCCTCCCAAAGGAAAGAGCGACATAAAGAAACAATACGGGCCATGACAAACTTTGGAATAATAAATACCATAGCCCACTAATTATGTAATTGAGATAACACAGACTGGACCAGGGTCAACCTCCCCGCATAAGACAGCTTACGGGCACCAATACTAGAGATTCTCGAGATAATACGAGCTATCAGTTTATCACATTCATTTTTCTCTAATTTGGTACATTGGATAGGTAAACCAAGGTATCGAAAAGGGAACGTACCTTCCACGCAACCCGAGAATTCTAGTATAGCCGCCTTCCGGTCCTCATCAACCCCAACAAAATAAGCATGAGACTTGCCCACACTAATGTTAAGCTCCGAGGCTCGGCTAAAAGTTGCAAAGGCCCTCCACAAAAACTCCTTTGAATCCGAATCCCCTTTACAAAAGAGGAGCAAATCATCCGCGAAGAGTAAATGTGTAAGCTTCATCGCGCCACATTTAGGGTGATATTTAAAATCCATATCCGTCTTAACAAGAGTCATAATTCGAGAGAAATACTCCATGCATATTGTAAAAATCAGCGGAGACATGGGATCCTCTTGTCTCAATCCCCTTTTCCCATGAAAGAATCCAAAATTGTCACCATTCGCACAAAGAGAATAAGAGACGGTCTTAATACATTCCATGCTTAACCCACGAAAATGATCCGGGAAGTCAAGAGCTCTCAACATTTGATCCACAAAACTCCATTCCACACTCCTTGGAATCCGAATCCCCTTTACAAAAGAGGAGCAAATCATCCGCGAAGAGTAAATGAGTAAGCTTCCTCGCGCCACATTTAGGGTGATATTTAAAATCCCTATCCGTCTTACCATGAGTCATAATTCGAGAGAAATACTCCATGCATATTGTAAAAATCAGCGGAGACATGGGATCCCCTTGTCTCAATCCCCTTTTCCCATGAAAGAATCCAAAATTGTCACCATTTTCACAAAGAGAATAAGAGACGCTCTTAATACATTCCATGATTAACCCACGAAAATGATCCGGGAAGTCAAGAGCTCTCAACATTTGATCCACAAAACTCCATTCCACACTATCATAATTTTTATGTATGTCAACCTTAAACAGGCAACGAGGTGAAACACGCCCCCTCTGATACAAACGAACAATATCCTGACAGATCAGCACATTCTCAACAATACTTCTCCACTCAATAAGACCCCCTTGCACAGGTGAAATTATCTGAGGTAACACTTTAGCTAATCTTGAACAAATAATTTTCGCAATACATTTGTACAAGATATTGCAACAAGCAATAGGCCTGAATTCCTTCACCGACTTAGGTCTATTCACTTTCGGAATCAGAACAATATTAGCACAATTCAACTGTTTAAGAAGTTTACCTGAGATAAAGAATCCCTGGATGGCTTTCACAATATCATCTCCAATAATGTCCCACGAACCAATAAAAAATTGACTCGAGAACCCGTCCGGACCCGGCGCTTTGTTCCAAGAAATACTATGCATAGCCTGCTTGATTTCTTTCGGTGTCACATTCGCCTCAAGAAGCGATTTATGCTCCTGAGAACAAACGTTTCCCCGTCTAACCATCTCGACATTCACAGGCTCCACATCACAAGTCTCACCAAGCAAAGTGTTGTAGAACCTAATGAAAGCATCCTGAATCTCCTCCTTGGTCTTGCATTCACGCCCTTCAGCGTCGACAATATTGACGGTGGCATTACGCGCTCTCCTAGCCCGAAGCAAGCCATGGAAATACGCGGAATTAACGTCCCCATCCTCGATCCATCTTTGTTTTGACTTCTGACCCCAATAATCAGCTCTCGCTGCTTGCAAGACCCTAACCTGTTCATTAAGAACAACCTCTTCACGCAATGCTGAATCTGTCATGGAAGTACGCAGCCCAGTCTGAAGCTGGGATAACCGCAACTCCGCCTGAGCGCATCGATTTTTGATGTCCGAAAAGCTGGCCGCATTCAGAAGCTTCAGAGGCTTCTTCAAACTGCGCAGCTTCTTCACAACCTGAAACATATCAGTCCCACTAATCGAGACAGACCACGCCGCAGTAACACAAGGCTTGAACTCCGACGCTCTACTCCACATATTCATATACTTAAAGCTCCGATTTCTCCTTACCGGGGGTTGCTCCAACTGCACAATACATGGGCAATGATCGAACGTCCCTTCCGGTAAGTAGTTCGCATACCCATTTGGAAATAGTCTCATTAATTCGTCATTGACTAAACAACGATCAATGCGACTATACACCCTCGAATCAGCCATTATGTATGTTGTTCCAAGTGAACCAGGACCCAATTGCCTTACAATCAATCACATCACAATTCGCAACGCAATCCCGGAATTGGCTCATAGCCTCATCCGAGTTAACGCCTCCAAGACGTTCACGGGCATCCAATACACCATTGAAGTCACCCATAATCGTCCACGGCCCTCTCAAAGCATAGCTTTCCAGTCTTCTCCAAAGATCAACTCTCTCCGACGCAGAATTAAAGGCGTAAATAAAAGTAAGCCAATATTCCTTACCCGAGTTAGTCAATACTTTGACATGAATACTTTGGCTACTATCCTCCATTATTGTCAAATTCACCCTTTCATGTTTCCACAAAAGCCAAACTCGACCTCCCTTATGGTGATGACTATTTGTCGTAAAGCTCCATTCATAGAAGATATTCTGGTGAACTTTAGCATACGCTTTATTCTTAATTTTAGTTTCAAGTAAACCAAAAATGTCTACCTGTTGCTTCCTAATGAAATCACAAATTGTACGCTGCTTATTTATATTACACATGCCTCGTACATTCCAGCACCCTATATTATGTACCTCAATGAATAATCGATTCTAGACCGACCCCGTCCTTTCTCTCACCCTTCTCTTTTCTCGGCGAATCACCCTTCACCGTATCAACAAAAGATATTCCCTGTTTGCCCGGTTCCTTTAACTGCACCGTGGTAACACCAGCAGCCGGTTGCTTCGTGGCAATGTTCCTCAGCTTCTGGTGAGTAGGAACCGCGATAGTCTTAGGCGCCGGAACCTTATTCTGTTTAGCCTCGAGTCTCGCCTTCTTTAATTCTTATTTCTTGCAATCAATGGCTTCATGCCCATAACAACTACATTGACTACATGAAATAGGTTTCCATTCATATTTGATAAGAATTTCAACAACACAACCATGCTCGTCCAAGAACTTAACAGAATTTTTGAATTTTTGTCCCACCTTGGCCATAACCATGACCCTAGCATATCCCAATCTGGTTCGTTCTTCCGTAGCTAAATCAGACTTAACATACGGACCAACCAAAGAGGCAATCCTAGGAAGGCATCTACCCCAAAATTTCAAAGGTAATTCGTGAAGCAGAATCCAAACAGGGACTTCATGAACGTCCTCTTTGTCTAATTTCGCGTCAGGTGTCCATTCTTTCACAACTAATGGCTTATTATCAAACATAAACACACCATGATTTAGAATTTTTACCTTCGCATCTTTCTCTAAATTCCATTCGGAAGGAACGAAATTTTGTCAATCCCATGCTCCTTCCAAATTCTTTTGACATAACCCTCTACCACTTCCCATGGGGGGTTAGCGCCCATAATGAAGCAGTAGACAGCGTTGCTCCAATTTCAATTTCCTCCTCCATGTCATCCTCCGAGAATCTCAACATTTCTTCCTCTTCCACAACATCAACGACCTTCTTCCCGTCTCTTTGTTTCCACCCACTGTTGTCTTTAAGTTTTGTCACAGGACTCATCACTGTTTCAGGGACATACTCCGAAACGTCCTCCGAGACTTCTTCGGTTTCAGATTCTGATTCAAAGTTAAACCCCGGTATCTCGTTAATTCTGGTGTTGCTCGACGATCGGTCATCCTCATCGTCATTCACCACGTTCTTCGAACCCGACGCAACTTTTCGAATCAGTTCCTCTTTCGTAGCACGAGTCATGGGTTTCGGACCCTTCGCAACGAACTTAGTTTTCTTCCTCATAGTGCCACGCGAACCAGTTCTGTCGACATCAAAACTGTCCATGCCGGAGATCGCACAAAAGTCGTCAGAATTGCACTAAAAGATTATAATTTGTTAGTAGTATCTTCGTTGATATCTTCAATCATATCTTCAATATTCCGCCACAAGATGGACAGTCTATTACGGAGGCCAATCTTGGAATTGAGATGGTGGAAGCGATGTTTGCGCAGTGGTTTGGCTAGTGTGTCGGCCAATTCGTCGGTACCACTAATATGTTAGATGTGAATTTGATGATGGCAGATTTGTTCTTTCACGAAATAAAATGATAGGGCTATGTGCTTCATGCGTGATTGAAAGACGGGGTTGGCAGAGTAATGAGGTGCCGCTAACATTATCGAAGTAGATGTGTAGACACCCAGATTTTAACCTGGTGGCTGCAGGGGTGCCCGAAGAACACCCGATGACGATCGGACTGCAACGCGATGCGAAATTACGATGTTTTAGATAGTTTTTCTATAGAACGAATCAAATAATTACTCGTAAAAATTAATTCAACGTCAAAATGGTCTTAGATGTGTCATTACGGTCGCATCGACCCTAATTAGAGTCAATTCCGACACCGGGGCCCCGATTCGGTCCCGAAATATGCAAAGTCAAACCCGAGTCAACGCGTCGAGCGGAGCAAACCTCGAGACACGCGACCAAGGCCCACCTGGCGATCGATGCACTAGGGTTAACTGGAATTCTGAATCCCCAAGCTACACAAATATACGCATCTTCTCCGTTTTGGAAAGTTTCAAAATAGGATCTTCAAAATTCCAGGCGCCTCACACCAGGCGACCCAGTTCTGGTGCGCAAGAGGTCAAGCGTCTGAACACTCGATTTGAACTGCACTAGAAACTATAAATACCCCCTCATTTCGCTCATTCGGCACCAACTCGAATTTGTGAACTCTTTCTCTCACAATTAGCTCTCCCCCTCTTTCTCTGTAACTTAGGTCGCACTCCGACTCTATGTGCGATCCACTCGATCGTTGTCCCGACCCGCGAATCGACGCTACTCCTCGTCGTTCCTCGAGCACCCCACTCGATTAGAACATAGAGGGGAACCTGTGCTCGACTAGCCACCTTTAAGTACCGTAGCGAAGTTCTGCCGAATTCACCGCGGAACAAACTTGGAGTATCCGCCTTGAAGACGTATCGTCAGTAGGTTGTCGTTTAAACAAAAATTTACATACTATCCTTTTATTATGCATTTCGATAATGTCAAGTCCGACTAGTATGCACGCTAAGTATGTGGCACGTTATAAACACACGTAACGTCCTCAATTTCAACCATAAGCACTAAAACACCTTAACTAAACCCGAGTAGTTCCGAGATCCGTTCTCAACCATCTACGCATCGTGTCTCGTTTAGTGTACACTCTGAGGGTGCAATTCCTCACTACGTGATTTACTTACATTTCGCATTTACCGCTTTCGTATGATTTACCGCCTTTATGAATTTATAATCGCTTGCTAAATTACCTAACAAGGAATTCAAAACGTAAACAGGCTAAAACTAAACAAAGCGGTGGTCGGGTTCCATATTAATCCTGGTGCTCACCACACGTGGTTCGATGCATCCCTATTAATATCGTACCGACGCACCTTAAGCAGAATACCAGGTAAGGTATACCACGAGAATGACTAATATCCGTATTATCGCGTTAAATCTGATTTGCTAATACGTATAATATTTAGTACTCTCTACTCTCCTACGTGCACCTTTTCATGGCCTGCTTGTCACGTGAAATCGCATGCAAAGAATGTAAATACGACTACTTCGACGATAAAGCTTACTTGTCCTTAAACAAACGACGTAGCAAAGACATAAGGTTAAAACAACGGATGTTATCGCACTTCCGCCACAATTAAGGAACAAAGTTATCAGCTCACCGATTGATTAGTAGAGGCCGATATGTGCGGGCGGGATTGGGTGTCGATGTCTATCGGACATTGGCTTCCCAATACGTATCCTCACCCCTTACTCAGAATCGACGGCTTCTGGATGTTCGTAACCATTGACAATGAGAGTCATTCCAGGCATTGAGTGCTTAAGGGTACAAGTCTTTATCTTTAGGTCTCGTGCCACTCAACTTTGAGCCGGCTAAGGATCAAAGTTGACTTGAACGGTTTCTGAGTCCCCATAATTGACTCGGTGGTGACTCCACAAATTGGCAACAAATTCGGTTCACTAAAAAGGTCGTCTTAACAAACATATCGGCCTTTAAACATTTACAACCACGTCTCGATCGATTCTAACGGAAACACAGGTGTCCGCATCCGTCTAGTAATATCCGAATCGTCAACCAAATCGAGGTCCGACACATCGCTCCGTACGCGAAATTGGACCGGCCCCTGACGGGAGGGGGCCGCGTGGATGGCCGCCGCAACAAACCAGAGGTCCCGCACGGGCGCGCGCTGGGCGACGGACGGTGCGGACAGGCGTCCACAGTTTGGCGACTCCGCTGGGAATTGGAAACAAGTTTCCAGCAGTGGTGTAACTCGAACGAGGTCGGTGAAACTCATTTCCTATTTCCTTGTTGTGGTCACTACAGGGTTTGGCCCTAAAAAGTCCACCCTAACCGATATTAGGACCAATCGACCTCTTCGCGGTAAGATCCTCTCGGACATGCGGAGAGACCCTCATTCACGTTTCGACCGTCCAAGGTCATGACGCATTCCGTGGATGTACCAAACGAGTGGTGATGAGCGAGCGGTATGACACTCACCTCCCCAGGTGACCTGTCATCACCTAAGCAAAGACTATTCGTGGGCGGTAGCCTACCCTAACCTACCCGTGTCTGCATCCTGCATGAGTGTACGCATTCCTAGTTATGTGTAGCGTGTTTGACAACCCGAATAAAACATTAAAATCCGGATTCAACCACGACAACATATTCAACCGGACCCAACTTCGTTTTCGAAAAAGAACATCTTCTTTTCAAAATCACATTTGTTAAAGCACCGATACTCTGGTCAAAATTAAATTTATTTTCTATAAAAGCACTTTTAGCGCCATCACCATGGCCAATTTTACACTCATCACTTTAAAAAAAATACTTTTGAGCGTCATTACTTTGGCCAAAATGAAACTCGTCATTTTCAAACAACAACGATATACCGTTATTATTACCAAAATCCCAACTAATGGGATCGAGGTACCTTATACGGTTACATTTTGCTTTCAAAACGTTCACACACATGAACACACCATTACAATTGCCAAATTCCCAACCAATGGGACCAAGGGAAATAAAATCGATACATTTCTCAAAACACTTCTTTGCACATACCGTCAACACATACACCGAAACTTCAATTAATGAAGTCAAGGAACCCAAAACAGTTATACCCACGAAACTTTTTTTACAACACACCGTCACCACCCTCGAAATTCCAATCAATGGAATCGAGAGTGCGGTCACACGTTTTAAAAAAAC
The DNA here is from genome assembly GCA_958450325.1 of Agrostemma githago. Classification (NCBI taxonomy): domain Eukaryota; kingdom Viridiplantae; phylum Streptophyta; class Magnoliopsida; order Caryophyllales; family Caryophyllaceae; genus Agrostemma; species Agrostemma githago. Next base: position 23,393,903 of record OY288239.1, on the reverse strand, counting down.
AGAGAGAGTTTTTCCAATAACACTTTCACCACCTAAATTATGTAATAAGAATTCGGTCACAGCTTCAAAGCACCGTCATAGACACCACGTTCTCTCACAAACAAAGTCTACACCACGAACTTCGAACTCCTAACTAATAGTGGTCTTGACAAAACCGGATCTTCTACAACCGCACTTCTTTTACAAAATCGCAACTTACACTTTTGCTATCGCCGAATCCTCGGCACTCACATAGCGACAATTCCCACACACCACAAGCGATGTAATACCAATTTTACAAAAACTCTCACTTTCGAAAAATTTTGTTTTCAAAATCCATTCGTTTTCAAAAACGTCAAAACTCTTTGATTCCAAGCCGGGGTCGAGATCAATTCCTTACGTCGTACAACCATGTGATTAACTGTCTATGTTAGTTACTAAGGTCACCTATGCCCGAGGTCTTACATTTTGGGTCGTCTCGTCCTGAGAACTCCTCTTCTTTAAATCTCACTCCCGAGATTTATGTTAAATCGTCTCGTTCTAGAGATACAAGTCTATTAGGCGCTACGCCGAATACACCCAGAGTCTAAAGCACCCGAGTCGCTAATTTGATAACCGCAAACACGCACAAATCAAGAGTCTCGTTTCCGCGTCACTCGCAACCGAGCATCCCTCGAATATCTTACGTCGTCTGGTGGACCCATCCTGAACTTTCGATCCTTTACCACTAGAATAACTCCCCAACATGTCTTTAGATTCAAATGTCATCGAAAGCATCTGCAACAATGTCAACACCCTAACCGAATTGGTTCGCAATGTCCATACTTCGGTAACCCGTTTGACTTCCTCCGTCCGTCACATCGATAACCGCCTCAATTTCCTTAAGAGTAGGGACACGGAAAGCGAAACTAATGTCAATCCGGGCAATTACCACGCCCAAGAACTTACCCAAAGTAGATCATCCCAATGTTCCGCCCAATCAAAACTTCCTAAAGTCGATACGGGAAAAATCTCAAGACCTCATAAAACCATATTCTATAAAGACTCTCAAATACTTAGTCGATCAAGGACTACTCTCACCCATGGATCCAACTCCGGACCCACCAATCGACAAACAACCCAAAATATGGAGTCCTAATTCCTATCGCCTATATCACCAAGGCAACGGACACGATACTGATGTTTGCTTTGCACTGAAGCACGCGATCCAAACACGATCAAGGAAGGAACATTCCCTCCCTCAAAATGACAAAAAGCAAATTTCACATTTAGGAACACCGAGGGAGAGATACTCACATCCATGGTTGTCACGAGCTATTTCAAACCCCTTGAGAACCCATCAATAGAAACAAGCCCAAAACACCCATCAAGGGTCGCATCCCCAAAAGACTTCATAAGGATCTAAGCCTAAGAAGAAGGCCCCGATCCTAGGTCAATGTCATAGTAGGGTCAAGTCATAGTATTGTTATTTCCTTTCTAGAGTCATTGTTATGTTAAGTCTGAGGTACGGGGACATGTTCCGACCTCCCTGGTCTTGTCTAAACATCACTCCTTTCGGAGTCTATCAATAAAAGCAATTCTTTCTTCTCTATTACGAGCCTCGACAATGCTTGATTTAAACAATAATGCAAATACTTTCGCTTGCGACTCGTCACGTTTAAACAATATGCCATGCAATTATCGACTCCTCAAAACAATGAGGAAACACAAGAATCGAGATCCCGTACTCTCTTTTACCTATTCCATGTCTGGTATAGAAAGCCACAAACTATCCATTAGAACGAGCATTCTCGAATCCTATGACGAATCTAGATAGTCTCTTAGCTTGTGATCAAAGACGGAAGCCAAACCCATTTCCCATAATAAACATCCCTCCAACAATGACCGACCAATCCACTACAGGTGCTAATCAAACCAAAAGTCTAAAATGGCCAAAAGGGGCCAAAGGAAAAAAATGAAACCAAGGTCAAACTAAACCGGCCCAATTCAATGATCAAGACCGAACTCAATGGTCAAAATCAAATCCCAACCATCCAATTCAATTTCAAATACAAGTCCGAACAAAGAGTAAAAGTGAACCGACCGGTCAGCTAGCACCAAATATTAGTCTCCCTACATTACAACCCTTAAGACCTTCTCGAGACACTTGTTAGGAGACAGTCCAGAATTTTTAGGATTCAAGCTCAATAGGATAACCCCAACTATTAGGGCCAGACATGGAACCGTTAGAGTCATTTTTACTTAGCTTCCCCTTTCCTACCATATCACGAAACCGTAACCCCATAGCCTTAACTCCACAAAATCAAATCCAGATTGTGATTCATCAAAGCCACTTACCACCTAGCTCCACATTCCAAAACTGTCCAAGCCAGTTACCCTAACCTAAACGCGGTATCTCGATAATTTTCACTTTCTAGGGGTCACACCCGATCATTTCACCTTAGTTCTTTAACTTGGGTGAAAACCCATATAAAACGCTTAAAACAACAATTCGCATCAACAACTGGCATAACGAGTCTAAAGCAAAATCACTCACATCTATTATGAACTACGAACATGGTTTGATTCCGTCTAAACACAGATACGTAGGCAACCCTTCCAATTGTACAACCAACAAAAAATAACAAAATCAATTACTCGATTCGCATGCAAATCGGAACCGCCCCTACGTTCCGATTAACGAGTGATTTCAATGATGAAGCACAAACGACGAGCCGAGAACGGGGTGAAAACTCGAAAGGGCGCCCTGGACAAAATGAAGAATCGAGTTGCGATCCGTCGTAAAAAAATGGCGAACCGAGGACGGAGTGAAAACCCGAAAGGGTGCTCCGGGCAAAATGAAGAATCAAGTTGCGAGCCTTAAAAAAAGAGCAAAAAAAGAGAGCAAAAAGAAGCAAATAAAAAAACAAAAAAAAAGGTGAGCCAAGGACGAAGTGAAAACTTAAAAGGGCGCTCCACGTAAAATGAAGAATCGAGTTGCGAGCCACCACAAAAAACAAATAAAAATAATTAAAAAAATGTGCTTCTCATTAATGCAAAATCAATTAAATCAAGCCTTTGTCGAGGTCCTTTACATCAAGCATCTAATACCCGGCTACCAAGGAAAATGACAACATGTCAAGTAAAAACCTACAAAAACTAGTACTAATACACCACATAATATCATTTAATACAACATAGTACTATATGGTTGGGCTTTACCTATCCAACTTCCATTTCCCCTTGCCATTCGGAAGTGCCTCTTCGGGTCTCTCACCATAGATCTTCAGAATGCAGGCTTCGACTCTTATCTTAGCCAAAGGCGAGTCCAGAGAATCCCACTTCCCCTCCTCACTCACATTTTTAATATGGGTCTTGTCAGTCTTGGTCCGTCTAGATGAATCGACGGCACTAGGATCGGTAACACTGTCTCTAGGCAAGCTCTTAGTGACGTTAACTTGAGTCTTGTCTCTGGTCTTCCAAACATTTGACTTACCCTGCCGTGGCAGATATCCGTAAGCTCCCCGCCAGGAACGAGGAGGGCATGTCGGTCGAGCACTTTCTATAATAACGGGACGTGAAAACCTCTGTCTCCAAGACACTCCAAACTCCCAGAGAGAACTTTTTGTCCACGGATAAGATGTAGGGGCATAACAGCAACCTCTGATACAGTTCGCCTTACACCCATTTGCCACGTTAACTCGCCCGGGTAAATGTAAACCAGATTCCTTAAGAGCAGTATCTGCATAGTACGAACCGATGATGAGAACGGAAACCCAACTTGTCCACTAATATGCCACCACGGGATTGTGCACCTAATATCAACCCGCCCATTAGCCTGCAAGTAGGAATGTCATCCTTCTTCAGTATAACTGTCGTTCCATGGTTACACCATCTTACGACCCGTGAAACCTTTGCAGCTATAGCCCTTAACGAACCTGGGGGGCTCGATCAAACCAAGCCTCTCTTGTAGTCAAACCTGCACGAATCACAACAAAACGTCAAAACTTTCAAACTAAGGCAAGTTTCGAAAAAGGAAAGTAGTACCCTGACATACGTGCAAAATGATCCTAGAACCCCGAAAGGGAGCACAATGTATCCGCACACGAGCATCGAGACCTATGATAAGCTCACCCAGAATAAGCAAAGAGGGCAATCGCCCGTGTTCCATCCCCATTACAACATCCAAAACCCAAGGACTACCCCAACCTTCATGCACCGACGCGTCCTCAAAAAGGTAATATCATGCCACCGCGATATTAAGAGCCCGTATACAAGTCAAAGGCGAAATATCATGACAGCCTTTCCGTGAGAATGTCCTAATAAGCAATTTTAGGTCAATACCACCTTCCCTAAAGAAAACCTTAGCTTCCTCCAGCAAAGGATTGTCCAAAAAAATGACGAAATCGTTCCACGAGAGTATTATCTCCAAGGGGTATACAAAGTCGAACCGAACACCACCCACCTATAGCATCTAGCTCCTCAGGAAGGGGACAAATATTACCTACCGGGAAAGCGAAAACATGATTCTTAACATCCCAAAAACTAGAACATGCCAACAAGAAGTCATCTTGCACCTTAACCTGCTTTAGCGCGGTAACCATAGACAAACCATCACCTGGACAAACCTCAAGGTCACATTTCCTAGGATGACCCATCCATCCGGTTAAGAGACTCCCAAAACTCGATATGACTCAGAATAATACAACGAAGCTATAAAGACACTATGGGTGATCAAGTAAGTCTAAAACGAGTACCCATAACCCGCATATATAGCCTTAATCCCGCAACAATTTGGAAATTACGAAAAATTTCAATAACCGAGATTCGGGTCGCCCGAACCCAGGCGCCTCAAGACCGGGATGCCCGAACCCAAGCAACCCAGAATCCAGCCGCCCAGGCGTCGAAGCCCTGGGCCATCAGCCTCTCGACATCAGAATTCCATGTTGTCAGCCATGCTTTTCCCCATCAGCTATCACTTCACAACCTCGGACGTCAGGAACGACCTCCTGAACTCACTAAACCCCTTTCCAAAAGTCGAAATGCCCGCGCGAGAATTACAGGTCCACACTGACGATAAATTTCGTCCATCGGATCCACCGGACTTAGACATTTTTTTATTTTCTTTTGAGGGGGATAAGCTACCCCACCTAGGCGTGTTGTAGCCCCGAGTGGCATCATCAATTCGCATCTGTAGCCCAATACGGCATTATCATTAGAAGATATAAAAAGTGGTCTAACTTTTTTTTCTTTGCCTCATTTTAAACATGAGCGTCGAGAGAATTACACTTGTCTCCCCACATCAAACACGCACTCGGTCAAAATGTTATAACTACAAAACGCTTATTACGCCTTTCGCACGTTTCAAGTCAAACAGTTTAATCAACGTACTACTTGATCCAACTCCCGGCTCAAACTAACGCATTTCAAGAATTCCGAAAAACATTTTCGTACTCCTATACAATCCTAACGCATCTAAAACATCATAAACTACGACAAAACCGCAAAATAACCAAACTTGAAGTGATTACTTGTCATCTAAGTCAACATTTCAAAAAAGAAACAAAACGCAAGGCTAACCAGTCAATCGAAATACTAAAAGTCTAAAATATACAAACTATACAAAATCCAAACAGAAACTGAGTTTATAAACTAGGAAGGAACCCTAGAAGCTGCACCTACGACCAACACATACTCACCTATATCATCATCTAAATCTAAATCATACAGATCAAGAATAGGAGACTCAGTACCATCCATACCCGATAGCATGTCTAGGGTAGCCGTCTCAGGTACTCCTCCAACGTTCTCGGTAACGCCCGTAGCATGACCCTCAACCTCAGCCTCGGTCTCAACTTCCATCTCTGCCTCAGTCTCGAACCTAGCCTCACCCTGCGCCGAGGTCTCACCATGAGTCCGAGCCAACTGCTCCTTAAGCTTGGCAATCTCATTATTCCAAGATTGCAGGAGTTGCAGCAGCTTTGCCTCATTCGTCTCGAGTTTTGTCACCCGAGTCCCCAGCTGCCTTATCATATCCGCAGTATCCTACAAATACACCTATACTTTAGGAAAAAACGCAACCGGCCTAGAAAACCAACCTTAGAAAAAATGCATACTTACCGATAGAGGTCCCGAAGAATCACGGGAAGAGGCAGCAGCCGCCCTCGACGCATGGGCCCAGAAGCAGTTGGCAGCTTACCACAACCGCTGATGGGAAACCTTAGTTAAACAAAACCTAACCCTCAAGAGCCGAGTTTTAAGCAAATCCCGAAACTTACCCGGTACACCCGGTCATGCCACTCCATCCCACTCTCTATCTCCTCAGCGGAATATGGGGGAAGAGGCTCTGTAAAAGCTACCCCAGCCGCATCGACCCTAAGCAGTGTCAAGGGGAAGTCTAGGGGCTGAACAGCATCAGCCGGATCGGCCAGTTGAAGGAAAAGCAAACCGTTCAAAATACAAACGAACACTAAACCATAGAGCAAAACAAGCAATAAAACAAGGAACCGAGTACTCACCACGAGGCGGTGGCAAGCTAGCCGCTGGCAGACGTGAGACAGATAGGAGGCACCAGGCACCAGTAATGCGTCGCCTCCCTCTTCGTCCTTGCCCACACGAGTCTCTACGGTGTTCACTGGTCTAAACATAGTCCGAGGAGGATCAACCAGTACCCTGAACTCGTCATATAAGCATTGATGCACCAACCTCTCGCCCAGATACGGCACCGGGCAAAACAACGCAAGAAGAAGCATCCTCTTCTAGCTCCTAGGCCTCAACTCTGCCCCTACATACCCGGGCAGACCCTCATAGTTGGCCTAAGGACGGCCCACGAACTGCATAAACAAACTGACGTTTCAATAATCCTAATCTTGGGGGCTACTAAGGAAAACAAACTGTAAGAATAAAACTTACATCCTCAAGGCGCATCTGGTTCACCAGCACATTCTCTGACGAGTAGTGACTCGTCGTGCTCTAAGCTTGAGCCAACCTCCACTCAATTCCCGCCAAAAACCTAACCGGACGAGCGGACACCGTCTTGGATGCCAAGAGAGGAAAATAGGAATATATCCAAGCCTGCAGAACCCGTAAAACATCGTCAGCAAAACCAAACTGAACTAAGTAAAACCCTGAAACCGAGCACAAGAGACTATCACTAACCTCCAGTATGAGACCTGGACCCACGATGGGTAAAGCTGATCCGGAGTCCACCCTCTGCGACCTCACCATGACCTGTAAGCAGCGGGTCATCTCCGCAAAAGTCGCGGTCACCCAATCAAAACGTCCCAGCTGATCCTAGTCAGCTAGGAAAGGCAAAATCCTAGTACTAAACTCTCGCTCTTATCCAAAAAGTGGGTCGATCCTAAGAAGTACCACAACCACAGACAAACATCCTGCTCCGGCGTGTTAGGCACTCGACCCCCTAGCACCGCCACCCTCTCAAAGTGGTCGGTAATATACGAGCTCACCAGAGCATAGGGCGCACTGTAAGCCTCAGGCTCTAAACAATCCCCGATCCAGCCCTTGACCTCTCCGCTATCTAACCTAGGGCCCTCGGGAGCCCACCTAATCATCTCAGGACCCCAGGGCAAACCCTTAATAAACCCGAAGTCCTCCAAAGTCATCCCGACCTCTCTGAGAGACATATGGAAGGTCGAGGTCGTGTCGTGAAAGCAATCTACCATCGCTCTAATCAGTAATCACCATAAGTTTACACTTGGTCTTGCAACCTACCACTCGGACCCAGTGCCCGACCACGAGGCCTAAAACCATCCCCGTGATAATCTTCTTTGCCGCGGGGCTAAGCTTCTAAGAATAAATCTCCAAGCACGTCGTAAAACCCGAGAAGGTCCTCATCGGACCTGGGAACTGCAAACCGAGATAATATAAGCATAAACAAACCAAACCAGTTCAAAAGGAAATTAAAAGCCTAAACCAATAAGCACGAGTCAAGGTACTCACCTGGCCGTTAACGACACGGCTAGAGACATGCAAATCGGGACGAAACAACAATTGATGACCGTCCCAATCCCGAGCCCAAGAGGGATCATCGTAAACAACCTTCTCACCCTCGTTAACAAGACTCGGGACATGGGCCTTCCTGGCAACCGTCACAGGCAGTCTACGCCTCGTGACTCTATCAAAACCAGCCGCATCCATAGCTCCCGGTTCACGACGCTGCGAAGGAACCCTTCGTCGCCGCTTATGAACCCCCGGGGAGTCAGCAAACTCGACCCGGTGGCCTCTCCCCTAGTACCAGTCATAGGATCTCCCTCGGGACGCTTAGTGTCATCTCTAACTGCAAAACACAACAAAAATACGCCTCGGGTCAGGTCAAAGAAGCCCAAACAGGTCAAAATAAGCTCAAAATTTCGGACAGAAATATCAAAATTGCAAAAGACCCGCTAGCACCCATTTTAAACCCCGATCGCAATAAAAGTGGTTTCGGGAAAATCCGGCATCGTTACGGTATCATTTGGTTCGTCGTAAGCAACACAAACCCTCACGGGATGACCTAGATACATTCTGACTCACAAAAGTCGACATGAAGGTCGCCCATAATGTCACAAACGCTAGTCGAGTAGAATTACAAAGGTCAAGTATGGGAATAACCAGGAAAACGTTCCCTAAACCCTAGCATTTCGAGTTCTACCAATAGAAAGCCATTAGTACACCTCAACACTTCAAGCTAATAACTACCATATCAAGCTCTATTCTACCCTAATTTAACAATGGGACCAAGAGCAAACATCGAAACATAGCAAAAAAAAATGCCCAAATCGATTTCTAGGGTTTAAGCAAAATTGACCCACAATCAATCTAATTAAGCACAAATCGACAATAGGTGAGTAAGGAACACTTACCCGAATTCGATATGATCGAATATGATGAAAATCGAGACAGAAATCGGTTGAACAAAGTCGATAATGCGGGTTTAAGTTGAAGGAAGGCTTGCGTTTTGTTATTGAGACGAATGAGTCATCCCCCTTTCTTTCGCTGATTTTAAAAAAATCTGACCCTCAAAATCCCAGGTGCCTCAAGTCAAGCGTCCCTATATTGGACTGGTGGGAGTTAGGCGACTGAAGATTGGGGCGCCTCAGGACCAGCACCTGACTAATCAGCCCAAAACAAAGACGGGAACAAATTGGACATGGTACCCAATAGCCGCAAGACGCACCCTCCTATACTAAACAAAATAAGCAGGAATGGGACAGTTTACTACCCCCAACCGATGAGGCAAGCCTCAAAACCTCCTCTAATCGAAATTAACCCCCAGCGAAAAAAACATAAAAATCTCCGGCTAATATAACACCCCATACCGAAACACACCACAGTCCTAACACAATGTCAAAATGAAACAAGTTAAGAGCCTAACGAATCCCAAAGCATTCTGAAGGTAAATTTTAAACCCGTGAGCCTAACAAATCCCAAAGTATTCTAAAGGTAATTCAAGTCAAGTCAAGTCAGGTCAATTCAATTCAACTCAATTCAGTTCAATTCAATTCAACTTAAGTCAATTCAAGTCAAGTCAATTCAACTCAACTTCAATTCAATTCAAGTCAAGTCAAGTCAATTCAATTCAATTCAACTCAACTTCAATTCAATTCAGTTCAATTCAGTTCAAGTCAATTCAAAACTCAATCTCAATTCAATTCAATTCAAGTCAAGTCAAGTCAATTCAATTCAAGTCAATTCAAGTAAATTCAATTCAATTCCATTCAAGTCAAGTCAACTTTAATTCAATTCAATTCAAATCAAGTCAATTCAATTCAACTTAATTCAATTCAATTCAACTCAACTCGATTCAAATCAACTCGATTTCAAATGAGTCCTTGTAGTACTCAATTCAATTCAATAAGTCCTAAAGCACTTAAAACAATCAAATCAACCCGAAATGAGCCCCTAAGCATACAATTGACGCTCCCCCAGAGGAATACCTAAAGCGAAAAGCAAAACCGAGATCAACACAACCATCCGCCAAGGATGTTAAACCAGAACTATGACATCAAGAAAAGACTTAAGCAAAAGGCCCATGCCAAAGACCGAAATTAATAAAACAACAAACCCAAGACAAGCTAGTAAACCTGGACCCAAGCTCCGACAAGCAACCGCAGGCAAGGATGTCAGGTATGATTTCTAAGCCTTGGTTGGCGAGCCTCAGATACATAGTCTAACGAACTTAAAACGACCCGAACGACAGCCACCAAGTCGTAATCCTCGATTGACCTGGGCGACTGAACTTTGATTTTCGCCTTGTCCAAGCCTCAATCAAAGTGAGGGCTTCTGTAGACACCCAAATTTTGACCTGGTGGCTGCAGAGGTGTCCGACAAACACTCGATGATGATCGGACTGCAACGCGACACGAGATTACGATGTTTTAGATAGTTTTTCTATAGAACGGATCAAATAATTACTCAGAAAAATTAATTCAAAGTCAAAATGGTCTTACTCGTGTCATTACGGTCGCGTAGACACTAATTAGAGTAATTCCAACACCGGGACCCCGATTCGGTTCCGAAATATGCAAAGTCAAACCCGAGTCAACGCGTCGGGCCGAGCAAACCTCGAGACACGCGCCCGAGGCCCACTCGGTGCTCGACGTGCTAGGTTTAATGGAAATTCTTAATCCTCAAGCTACACAAATGTACGCATCTTCTCCGTTTTGGACAATTTCAAAATCATATCTTCAAAATTCTAGGCGCCTCACACCAGGCATCTCAATTCTCATGTGTGGGATACCAGGTGACCCAGTTCTGGTGCGCAAGAGGTCAAGCGTCCGAACAGTCGATTTGAACTGCACGAGCAACTATAAATACCCCCCCTCATTTCGTTCATTCGACACCAACTCGAATTCGTGAACTCTTTCTCTCACAATTTATTCGCCCCCTCTTTCTCTCTAAATTAGGTCGCAATCCGACTCTAAGTACGATCCACTCGATCGTTGTCCCTGCACGCAAATCGACGCTACTCATCATCATTCCTCAAGAACCCCACTCGATTAGAACATAGAGGGGCACCTGTGTTCGACTAGCCACCTTTAAGTACCGTAGCACAGCTCTGCCGGATTCAACGCAAGATAAACTAGGGGGATCCGCCTTGAAGACATATCATCACTAGGTTTCCGTCTAAACAAAACTTTACATACTGTCCTTTTATTATGCATTTCGATAATGTCGAGTCCGACTAGTATGGGCGCTAGGTCCATGGCACGTTATAAACACACGTAACGTCCTCAACTTCAACTATAAGCACTAAAACACCTTAACTAAACCCGAGTAGTTCCAAGATCCGTTCTCAACCATCTATGCATCGTGTCTCGTTTAGTGTACACTTTAAGGGTGCAACTCCTCACTACGTGATTTACTTACATTTCGCATTTACCCCTTTTATGACCTTATAATCGCATGCTAAATCACCTAACACGGAATTCAAAACATAAAAAGGCTAAAATTAAACAAAGCGATGGTCGGGTTCCTTATTAATCCTGGTGCTCACCACACGTAGTTCGATGCATCCCTATTGATATCGAACCGACGCACCTTAAGCAGAATACCATGTAAGGTATACCACAAGAATGACTAATATCCGTATTATCGCATTAAATCTGATTTGCTAATACGTATAATACTTAGTACTCTCTACTCTCCTACGTGCATCTTTTCATGGCATGCTTGTCACGTGAAATCACATGCAAAGAATGTAAATACAACTATTTCGACGGCAAAAACTTACTTGTCCCTAAACAATCGATGTAGCAAAGACATAGGGTAAAAAAATGGATGTTATCGCTCTTTCGCTACAGTTAAGGAACAAAGTTATCAGCCCACCAATTGATTAATAGAGGTCTCTATGTGCGGGCGGGATAGGGTGTCGATGTCTATCGGACGTTGGCTTCCTAATATGTACCCTCACCCCTTACTCAGAATCAATGGTTTCCGGATGTCCGAAACCATTGGCAGTGAGAGTCATTCCAGGCATGGAGTGCTTAAGGGTACAAGTCTTTATCTTCAAAGTTGACTTGAATGGTTTCCAAGTCCCCATAATTGACTCGGTGGCGACTCCACAAATCGGAAACGAATTCGGTTCACTAAAAAGGTCGTCTTACCAAACATATCAGCCTTTAAACATTTATAACCACGTCTCAATTGATTCTAACGGAAACACGGGTGTCCGCATCTGTCTAGTATTATCCGAATCGTCAACCAAATCGAGGTCCAACACATCGCCCCGTAAGCGAGATCGGACAGGCCCCCGACGGGAGGGGGCCATGTGGGTGGCCGCCGCGACATACCGTGGTGAGAAGTGCATCACCCGTATGATCTGGATCACAGAGGAATGAAGACATGGTGGGGATGTTTCGTTGAGGTGCATAGCATAGTGGAGAGTGTCATGTAAGTATCGAAGGAGACGTTCAAGGGCCGTCCAATGAGTGGTCGTAGGGTGGTGGAGGTATTGGGTTAATTTTTTGACGGGAAACGCTATATCGGGACGAGTAAGGGACAAGTATTGGAGACTTCCTACTATGGCTCAGTAATCCATCTCATTGTCTTTGGGTTCGGTCGGTTGTGTAGTGAGAAGTGGGTAAGAAATCATGGGTGTTGGCATTTGTTTGCACTCATGCATGTTATATTTGTGGAGAAAGTCTGAGATATATTTGGTTTGGGTTAGGTGTAGACCGTGGGGGGTGGGAATGACCTCGATACCTAAAAAATATGATAGTGAACCTAAGTCTTTTAATGAGAACTTCCGTGAGATATGGGTGATAAACGTAGTCATATGGTCGGAGTGGGATCCAGTAGTTATGATGTCATCAACATAAACAAGGACATATTATTGAATGAGAGGTTGGGAAATAGAAAAAGATAGGGGTTAGAGAGGGAGGTAACAAAACCATAATTGTGTAGATAGGTGCGGAGTGTTGTATACCAGGCTCTCTGTGCCTGTTTGAGGACATATATGGCTTTTTTGAGTTTGCAGATGTGATCAGGTTTGTCGAAATCCGTGAAATTGGGTGGCTGACTCATGAAAATTGTGTTTGTGAGTGTTCCCTACAAAAAAGCATTATTAATGTTGATTTGCTGGAGATGCCAATTATTAGTAACAGCAAGTCTCAAAAGGAGCCGAATTGTTGTCGGTTTTATGACAGGACTAAATGTCTCGGAATAGTCCACATCGGGCCTTTGATAACACCTTTCGCGACTAACCGAGCTTTATATTGTTTTAAACTTCCATCCGGATTATACTTGATTTGGTATACCCATTTGCATCCAATAACAATGTTTTTTTTCTTGGGCACGAGGAACAAGGTGCTAGGTTTTATTGTGGAGAAGGGCATTATACTCGGTGACTATTGCGTCCCACCAGCAAAGGTCAATTAAAGCATGTTTGTTTGTAGTTGAGGTCGTGTGCGAGGTGGGTGCCGAAGCGAGGTCGGCATATTTGGGATTTGGTTTTTGTATGTTGTTTGATAGACGAGTTGTAATACGAGGTGGGCGAGGAGATGCAATAGGAGGCGGTTGCGGGGTTGCGGGAGTGTTGTTGGCGGGGGTTCAGGATGGGTGAGAAAGGGTCAGTCAGGCAGGAACTGGGAGTTTGGGGCAGGGGGCGAATTAGGGGGAGGAAGTAGGGTCTGAGGTGAGCGAAGAGAGGTGACAGCAGGGCGGGTAGTGTGGTGTTGTCGGCGGTAGCAGAGGAGAAGTGGCAGGTTGAGTGTGCACTCGTTATCAGGCCTGGTGGGGGGTATGGATGGTTTGTGGGTCGCAAGGGAGGAATAAGGGACCTCTATTTCAGTAAATCGAACATGACGGGACACGTAAATGCGATTAGATGTGGGTTCGAGATATTGGTACGCACTTTACGTGGTAGAATAACCGAGAAAAATACATGGTAAGGATTTGGGATCGAATTTGTTGTTAGTGAAAGGGTGGAGCGAAGGAAAACACAGACAATCGAAGGAACGAAGTTTGAGATAGTTCGGGTTTTGGCCAAGGAGACTATGGTAGGGGGACGACTGTCGAAGGGCCGGGTAGGGGTTGGAAGGCGGTTGATTAGGCATATGGCCAAAATGAGTGGGGTATGTGAGCATGAGTGAGTAAGGTGAGGCCGATTTCGACAATGTGTCTATGACGTCTCTCGGCTAAACCATTATGTTCGGGTGTGTGTAGTGGGGAGGTTAGATGGTTGATCCCAAGGTTTAAGAGAGAGTAATTAAGCTTTCTGAATAACCATCGTTGTCCGAGTAAAATTGTTTTATCGGTTTTTGGAAGTAATTTTCAATTAGGGCTTTGAATCGTAGGAAGGTGGAGGTGGTATCGAATTTTTTTTTTGAGCGGGTACATCCAGATGTAGTGCATGTAATGATCCACGACAATTATGTAGTATTTGTAATTTTCATAGGAGGTGATGGGTGCGGTTCCTGCATCCGAAAATATTAAATCGAGAGGAGCGGTAGATTTAAGAGAAGACACAAAAAATGGCAGCTTATGGCTCTTGTTTATTAGGAATGAGTTACAATGCGTGAAAGTAGAAGTACGAAATTAAAATTGACGATTAATATTTTGTAAGGTAACAAGTGATGGATGGCCGAGACGGTAGTGCCATAGGAGGGAGTCTCGGTTAGATTGAGCCGAATAAGCATGTAGTGGAGGAGGATGCCACTCGTACATCCCATCATGGAAGAGGCCATGGAGAAGTGTTACCCCCGTTGATATTTCCTTAAAACAAAAAGAAGTTAGTGAGATAATTACAATAGCATGGTTATCATGGCAAAATTGTGAGATGGAAAATAGGTTACGAGAAATGGAAGGAACAATGAGAACATTATTAAAATAAAGTGGAGAAGAGGAGGTGAGAATAGTGAATGAACCAAAATGTGTGATGGGAAGCGAGGTGCCATCTTCAATTACTAAATCGCCAGGACCGATGTAAGGGTTGTGGATCAGAACGAAAGCATGTCTAAATCATTGGTGACATGGTGGGATGCTCCGCTATTAATGGTCCACGAGAAGGAGGATGTATTCGTTGTGGAGGTGGCAGTGTGGGCATGGGGTTTGTTGTATTTGGAGATGGTTTTAGGTAGAGAGAACACGGCATTAAGGTAGGCGTGATGAATATGTGAACACGCGTCTATAACATGACCGTGTTCACGGTAAAAGTGACACCACCCTTTAAACAGTTTGGGTTGGGAGGGAGGGTTGGTAGGTATCGGGTTGGGGTGGGTAAGTTGAGGGTTGGGAGTGTAGGGTTGTCGAGGGGTGTAGTGATGGTTGGCAACTAGGGAAGAGGGTGTGAAGGTCGGGGTGAGAGGTCTCTTTTGACCATGAGTTCATGTTGTATAAGTTTTTCATGAAACACTTCGAACGAGATATAGGTGTATCTCATGCTCAACCGCATCAATAACGGGTTTACATAACTCATAGTAAAGACCATTAATAATTTTGGATGTGATATCCTCATTGTCTATTGGTTTACTGAGTTGGAGAGGTTGGTAATCGGTCTTTTATTTGGAGTATGTGACCTGGTGAGGGGTTGTCATAAGTGTGAGCAAGGAGATCCCAAGCTTCTTTATATGTGGTGGCATCAAGAATGATAGGTGCGACATTCTCGTCGAGGGTGCAAGTGGGGGTATTAAAGATAAGTTGGTCTTGTTGGAACCATGTGTTGTAGGTGGGGTTGAGAATGGGTTGGGGTTTTTAGGTGGGTTTGGCTTCAAAAACAGCAGGTGTGACGATGTTGGGTGGTGGGGTTAGGGACCCATGGAGGTAGGCGAAGATACCGTACCCGAGGAATAGTCGGACGATTCACCAAGTTCGATAGGTCTTGGGTTTTGGTTAAACATAGTGTATGCGTGAACAACTGAGGGGTTTGGAAGGCTCGTCAAAGTTTGGGATTGTTGAACTGGAGGAGCCCAAGGAGGCCATGGGGATACCGAGAAGTAAGACAACGGAAATTATGATCAAGATCGAGAGGATTTCGGATACCATGTAAACATTTTAGTTAAGTTTATTACTTCCTCCGAGTCTGAATGATCTTCTCCTTTGTTTAATATATGTGAGGTATATTTTAATCAAAGTAAAAGATCATTCAGACTCAGAGGGAGGATTAACAAAATGTATAGAGGATTATATACTAATACATGAGGATCAATTCTATCTTATATACTTTACAATAGCCGTGATTTTCTCCTTGAAAGGAGGAGTGATCGATAGTGTTGCTATATTTATGTAATACCTGCCTTGTGACTCAGTATTAACACCCGAGTTGGCGGTGGCAACTCGAACCCATTGAGTTATGACTTTATAGATGAATAAACCAGCAAAACAGATTGAAATTGGCCAATCCATGTTTTTGATCCACTTTTAATCAAATACTCTAAATCTTACTTAGAACCACGTATACTCACCCTAATCATAATGGAGCAAACCCTAAACTACCTTCACTGACAATGCACGCTCAAGAAAGAAGAAAGAAAGGAGAAGAGAGAAGAGAGAAGAGGAAAAGAGGATTCGATCCCAAATCGTATCCTAGCAATTCATTTATATGATTGAGTCATGTAAGTTCCTTAAATTTATTTTAACGTTGTTTAAAGTATAATTAGGGTTTAGTCGTGCTTACCATTCCCAATATGAATTAGGAGAAAGATTAGATTAAAGACTTTAATTAGGAAATAGTTACTGAAATTCTCAGATTCGTAGTATTGTATTGTGTTCATTGATAAACGTGTTTTTCTTTCAAATTGAGAAAAAATCAAAGAACAAACCCTAATTTATTTCAAGTCAAGTTTATGCCTGTCAAATTTCGTAATCATATTCAAAGTCGTTTCTTCTAGAGAAATTATTTGTTAACCGTCGTTTATAAATCACTGATTCAGTAATGCTATATAATAATGGGTGTTAAAACTAATTTATATATCATAATTGAGTTTGGATTTCAGCCAACATTAAATTTATTAAGTCTAGTTAATAATAGAAGTTGGAATGGAGTTAAAAGAATTATTCTAGTATTAGTAATTCATCAATAGTTTTTATGCGACGAATTCTGTCAGTCTGTAGAAATCAGGTTTTAAGTCAATGTTAAGATGATATTTAGATAAAATTCATAAACTACAAATGATAGACAAGACAATCACGATTCTAACACAGTTGGTCTCGTGTTAATTGAAGTAGTATTTATTTAAATATGAATTTTATAACAAGACAGTACAATGCTGTAAAATCGGAAGTTAAAATTAAGTCTTTAATGTTAGTAACGGCTTAGAGCGTGATCAATCTAAGTAGTACTTATATGTTAATATCAATTGATTGTAGGTGATGAATGTTTTATAGGAGGTCTTTTAACCCGCTTGATTGTGGTTGTGACACGCTTGTAAAGGTAAGGTTTTCCTTACTTAGAATACGTTAATGTTATGATGCATGTATGAGTTATGAGTACAATGTGATATCGTGCTAATGAAAATAATGTTGAATAATGATGGGAGAATGATTGATGGATATTTATATATTGGAGTTCGTGAGGCTAGCTTTAGACCTAGCCGGGGCCCTTGATCACGGTCCCCTCCCTGATTTCTCCTCGCGGATTGTTGAACCTGCGAGGGGGTGTGCACACTCGGAATGAAAGGACCTGCCAGAAGAGTTGAGATGAGATTATTGATTGGTACCGATGTTGTTACTGAGAATATTGAGATGGGGATATTGATTGGTACCGTGATGGTACTAAGAATTTGGAGGTGATATTAAGGATTGGTACCGATGATGGTACCGATGATGGTACCAAGACGATTGAGACTGAATATTTTATATTATGTACTTGTGTTATGATGTTAGCATATTCTAACTGTATTCTTTGTTTAAATTGTCACCCTATTTTATTGGGGACCTGCGATGATCCAATTGACATTTCTGGTCTTTTGGGGAGCAGTGCTAGTGTGCAGGTTGATGATGTGTGATGATTGTATTCTGGTTGACTGTAGGAGATGGGTTTGCGCTGTCACTGACCACGTTATAGGTTGTAATAATATTAGTTGTGCTTCCGTTGCTGTAATTGTGTGACCGTGTTCTGTAGATACGAGATTGTAATAGTTCGTTATTTAGTTTTAAATGGTTGGTTTCTGAATTGTATTGTAATGGACTACTGCCTCGGGATATACCGAGATGGTAACATCTTTATTTACTTGGAAAGGTCTTGATAAGGCTTATGGGTAAATAGGGGTGTTACAATTTATAATATCAAAGGATGCATATGTTGATTGCTTAATTTTAAATGATACATGAGATAACTACTACAATCAGAGGATTATATGTTGTCAGTAGTGTGGACATGACGTAGGTCCACCCCGACGCGGCCACGCGCGGGTTTGGGTAGGCGAATGAATCTCGTGGTGAGATTGTTCTCGGGTTCGAAATTTAAGTCAAAATGGAGTCGCCACCGAATTTTGTGGTTATTCGGAACCATACGAGCCCACTCTATGTCGTCATGGGCTATTCACAAAGTAAGCCCACTTCGATTTCAGAGTTCATTGGGCTCGTCCCTTTGCATTGCGATACCGATACCATCTACACCGGTATCGTGTAAAGAATGACTCTCGTGCGCCAAGGGTTTCGGACATCCGGAAACCAAAGGTTCTGAGTAAGGGGTGAGGGTACGTGTTGGGAAGCCCACTAAGGACACCCAACCCCGCCCGCACATGACGGCCTCTACTAAGACATCGTTCGTGTTCGTGTACGCGCGCTAGTAAAATGATAAAATGATATGCAAACAGCGTTTTCGGGCTAAGCATATGAATTATATATGAATTACGTCGTTTAATGCATCTAATTATGGTCGAAGTGATTTAGCATGCGAGGTTCATTTATAAAGCGATAAGCAAGTAAATAAACGAAACTCGGAAATAAGTAACGTACAAGTTACACGGGCGGAAATACAACCCGGAATTCACAATACAACGATTATTATAACGATTAAATGAAATAATAAACTAAGTAAGAAAAGCGAGAAATAAAATACACGACTCGACAAGGACCCGTATATAATAAATGTTCGCTAGATCGTGAATTAATTAGACGGACTAACCTTGATTAATTACGCATTATATTGCATATTAATCAAAGGACGGGGGTTCGAGACCTAGGCGTGATTCTAACCCGACCTTGAACCTCGGTGTCTTGTCCCGACTTATCACCTCGAAAAATGAAGTCTAAATCAATTATGTGTCGGATACGACTAAAGAGTCGTCGACACAAAAATTAATAGTGTGAGACCGTCGATCAAAGTCGTTTCTTTTAGTGATGTGCATGAGTTTTAGAAAATGGATTCACGTGATAGTCTTTACACGCGTTGACTAAAAAAGTCGTAAAGAAAAGACGAGTTTTAAAATATGGTCGCATGTCGCGAAGGTCGCATGTTAATGTAGGGACCGAGTAGGATAGAAAGTTGGAAGAAAAAAAGAGGAAATGAGTTCGGCCAAACAGGCCTGCCCGCGAGTCGCATGGCTGGTCGCGCGACTCGCGTGCGGGTCTGGTCGGGTGCCTTTTTTATTGGAAATCGAGAAAAAGTAGGCTCGGCCAAACAGGCCTGCCCGCGAGTCGCATGGCTGGTCGCGCGACTCGCGTGCGGGTCTGGTCGGGTGCCTTTTTTATTTGTCGAAAACTCGTCAATTTTTATAATCACGTGCCAATACGGTTTTATTTACTCGGCTTATGTTTTTCATAGATTAAGAATTTTGAATTAGTGACGAAATTGTATCCCTCTACGTCACGACATCAAAACTAACCCTTTCGGATTATGTGATGTCGATTTTCGTGTCAACGGGTTTCGTACTAATTGAAATGGGATCGAATGCGTTCAACTACAACCGATTGCAATCACGTCACGCCCTTGAGAATATTGGGGCGGGGCTCCTCGAAAGGGCTCCACCTCCGTCATTACTCGTAAAGGGATTAGACGGACTTTAGGCGATCGTCGTAGTCAAACGGATTCGAAACCGAGATACTAGTATTAATATATACGCGGTATTATAGTGTTAATAACGATAAAAATAAAGTTAGTATGCGAGAAATAAAAATGTTAGTATGCGAGAAATAAAAATGTTAGCGATGTTAGTGTTAGTATTACGATATTAGTATGATTATAATATAAATTACACAAAAACGTAAATAGAAACGAAGTAAAAAGGATCAAGATGGGGTTTAGGACACCCTCAACATACATGCTTGGTATAGGCCTCGGAAATAGACTCGTAAATGGCGACGGAACACCGGAGTATCGAGGATGAATGTGAGTTATGGTGTGTATATGTGTGTGTGTGTGTCGGTTTGCTTGAGAGCAAAATGGCTCGATTTTTGTATGACTTTTGCTTAGGGTTGTAGTGTGTGATGTTTAAGATGATTAGGGTAGAATTTTGTAGGGTGAAAAAGGTTTTTTAAGGCTTATGTTTCAGCTCTTTTTAGGCTTAATAATGCTGAAAAAAAGTCTCTCAAATGGTGGTGATTAGGGGGGTATTTATAGAGTAGGGGTGTGATTAGGGTTAATTTAGGAAGGGTTGACCTTGTGATTTGATTTTGCATTTTTGAATTCTGATTTGAGCGCAATTTCTAGAAGCTGAACTTGGCTGGTTTGTGTGACGGGTTCGTCCTTGACCGGGTTTTGACCCGGTCGCTAAAAGACGGGATTTATTTTTGGTGTCGGTTTTGGCCCAAATTAGTCTTATTTTGCTCGGAACGACCCACTGGGCCTGGATTTGAGGTCTGTTTTGTGAAATTATTACTCCGCTAAAAGTCCATGTCGGACATTATTGATTCCGAGCCCAAATCCGATTATACCAAGTCACGTTTGCGTCCGATCATCATCGGGTGTTTGTCGGAGACTACCATAGACACCTGGCAGTCAAAATGCGGGTGTCTACAGAGCCCCCACTCTGACTGAGGCTTGGACAAGGCAAAAGTCAGAGTAGCTACCAGGCCAATCGAGGATTACGACCTGGCAGCCTTCCGGTCGGGTCGTTTATAGTCCAGTAGACTTGCGTGAAGGGCTCGCCAGCCATAAGCAGAGGATTATACTTGTCCTGATGATGGTAGCTCCGTGGGGAGTCAAAATTGCCTTCGGGGATGTAGGTGTACCTGTATGCCGACACATCCTGCCTTGGATGTAGCATTTCGGAGGAATCACCGACTATGCTGGGGAGATAAAATAGCTCTGTGGAGACTTGCTTCTGAAGTCTGGAGTGTACCTGTATGCTGACACATAACAATTTGTATGTAACACATAGGCAAAACACTGACTCGCGCTGGGGAGGAAAAAATACCGAATTTTCTGAAAATGCCCCGAAAAAAGAAGATTATCATAATTTTTGACACAGAAAATTTTTAAAAAAATTTTAGGAAAGCCCGGGACAACTTGATTCCTATTCTGGGTTTCTGGTTTGAATTCAGGCCTGCGCGCGCATGGGGCCCAGATTAGCTGAAGAGGCACTGCAGTTAGGGTTACTGGCGAGGTTTCCTATTATAAATATAGGTCTCTCTGCTTCAGCTTTTTGCATCCTAACTCAAATTCTCTCTTAAACTTCTCAAAATCTTTTAGACCTTTAAGAAAGTTAGAAACTTCTGTCATGGGTATCGACCACTTGACTGCCATGCTTCTTGCCTGGTCCCAATACTTTCGGGACGAGGAAAAGATTCGGCTGACCCAGATGGGGATTGTCAGTCTGTTTCCTTTCCAACGACTGATAGTTGACCCACACTTCTTGGACGCCTGTCTGTCGTTTTGGGATACTACCCATCACGTCTTCGCGTTCCCACGGGGAGAGATATGCCCTCTTCCCGAGGAAGTCGCAGCCATAGGAGATTGGGGCCTAGCTGTTCAGCCTGCCATTCCCTCGTTCTACCCGGACCCGAGGAGGAGGCTAAGGGAATTCTTGGGTCTGTCTCATGCCGAGACAGATCGGATGGTGCAGGGGGATACCGTTTCCCTATTCGACCTCGCCGACAAGTTCATGAACAGCCGGGATGTGAGGGCCACCCCTACTCACAGGCGTAGGGCGTTCGCTTTTTGCATGCTGCACTGTTACGTTTTTGAAGGGCTGATGGACCTTGACTCATGCAAGGGTCAAATTAGGTTAATTGGAGTGGTTGACCAGATGGAGACTGGTCATATCCCTGCCTGGCTAGCCACTGGAGAGATTATCATGGGTCTAGATGCTAGGCGACTCGACCCGACCCGACCACTGACGGGGAGTACCCGTATCCTGCAGGTATACATCTTGCGCGTTTTTTTTTTTTTTTTTTTTTTTTTTTGCTTCGCGGGATCCTTGTAGGTTATTTGGCGCATTCTTCTGCTGCTTACAAAATTCGCGTACTCTTATCAGATATGGTTGTCGGAGCGGCTATCAATCATAGAGCCCCCTCCGAGTATTCCCAACTATCGGAGCAGTCAGCTTAGCTCCCGAAGGCGGCGGATAAGCTCGAGTCATCTAATAAACCGAGCTTACTGGGATGAGGAGCTGGTGTTCCACGGGGGTCCCTTTATAAGGTGGACTGTCGCTTGGTGGTTTCTTTCTAGGCTGACAGGGCTGGCCAAGAGAGATCAAGCTCGCTATTTGGTGATTCTGTCCCTTGACTGGACAGTTCATATTTACCCGGACCGCATCCTGAGGCAGTTCGGTTCGTCTCAGCGCATTCCTGAGACTGAAGCCATCATCAGCGTCTCGCTCCAACTGACGGACGCTATGTGCGACACCTGGTTGCAAAGATGGTTCACTCGTCCCACATGGACTATACCCAGCCCTTGCCAATCCGCTTGGGTTTCAAGGGCTTACCAGAAATGGACTTCTGAGGAGTCCGAGGAAGCTCGCAAGGCCTTAAAGCTTGATGAGGCCTTTGAACTGGTTCGCCGTGAGACGGCGAAAGATAACAGGGATCTCTTCGTTGGGGGAGATATTCCTGAAGCTGCAGCTCGGGAAGAATCGGGTCTTAAGTCACAAACTAAGACTCGATCTAAGGAGGTCGGTTCTAGCAGCAAACGGGGGCGGCCGAGCCCCCAGACTGATTTGGAGAGACGCCTTGGGCCTAGGATGGCGGCTCGGGACCGACTGGGTCCGCGTGACCGGCTTCCTGCGGCCGTGAGGGCCCGACTTGGGCCTATCGAGGTGATGGAGGATTCGGGCTCAAACGGGCGAGCCCGAGCCAGAGAGGTTCCCGTGGTGATTCGGGAACGCTCCCCTCCGCGTCGTCGCCAGTGGACGGCTAAGGAGGCCAAGGACAAAGGGAAGGGCAAGATGCCCTGAATGCCGAGTCCTTCAGCTTTATTATTATTTAAGTATTATTACTATTTTTGGTTGTTGTTTTTGTTTTTTTTTTTTTGAATTCCTGCATTTTGTAATTTCCCGAGTTTATCGGGGGGTTTTTTTTTTTTTGAATTAATAAAAAGTTTATTATTAAACCGTTCCTGTCTTTTCTCGATTGCATTGGTTGTGCCCTTTCGAGGGGCTGCCTACGTATCCGCAATTAGCAGAATCAAACCAAACGTAGTTCAAGCTTAGTAAATTTGCAATCTCGAATTACACCAAGACTATTAGTTCAAGATGTTTTGTGACAGTAGAATAAGTAATTCTAGCTTATTGACTTGCTTTTCGTAAAAAAGATTTTGATAAATTTTTGCTAATGACATTGAGAAATGGCTAAGGGTAGTAACGCTTCAGTTGGTCCAGGTTGGTCGGGTTGACGAACTCATTCCCGTCCAGGTCCGTCAGCATCACTGCTCCCCCTGATAAAATTTTCTTTACTAGATATGGCCCAGCCCAGTTGGGTTTGAATTTTCCCCTTGGGTCAACCGGTAGTAAAGCTCGAATAGATTTAAGGACTAGATCCCCTTCTTTAATGTTTCTGGGCCTTACCCTCTTGTTGAAGGCCCGTTGGATCCTCTTCTGGTAGATTTCGATATTGTTGAGAGCGCGGGATCGTCGTTCGTCTAATAGAACCAACGAGTCATACCGTGCTCGAACCCAGTCAGCCTCGGGTACTTGGCTTTCTAGCAGAATTCTGAGGGACGGTACCTCCAACTCGACGGGCTGGACTGCTTCCATCCCATAGGTTAGGTAATATGGCGTTGCCCCGGTTGCGGTGCGAATTGACGTCCGGTACCCCCATAGGGCAAAAGGTATTTTGTCTGGCCAATCCCGGTAATTATCAGCCATCTTTTTGAGTATGGTGACAATTGTTTTATTGGCTGCCTCCACCGCTCCATTCGTTTGGGGACGGTAAGGCGAGGACGTGTGCCTTTGAATTTTATATTTAGTCAGCAAGGCTGCGGTCTCAGCTTGAAAATGAGTCCCGTGATCACTGATAAATTCATGCGGGATTCCATACCGACATATTATCTTGTTCTGGATGAATTTGGCGACATGCTTAGCATTGAGAATGCGATATGATTCAGCTTCGACCCATTTGGTGAAATAGTCGATAGCTACTAAAATAAAGCAGTGCCCACCAGTACCAGAGGGATTTATTTTCCCGATTATGTCGATACCCCATGTTGAGAACGGCCAGGGTGACGTCATGGTATAGAGCAAAGATGACGGCATATGTTGCACATTGCCGAAGATTTGACAATTATGACAATGTTTGACATATAACTGGCAGTCGGCCTCCATTGTATTCCAATAATAACCGAGCCTCATGATTTTTCGGACCAGCATGTGGGCATTCATATGTGGGCCGTTTTCACCATCATGTACTTCGGCCATGACCTTCTCAGCCTTATATTTATCAACACAAAGGAGAAGAGCCCCTTGTGCCGTCTTTTTGTACAGTTGCCCGTCATCAGTACGGATGAACTGGGTGGCTAGCCTTCGTAAGGCTTTCTTGGCTCGACCTTCCGTCCCGGGAGGATACTCTCCGTTTGTCAGGTACTTTAACACAGCCTGGTACCATGGTTCGGGATCAGTTATCTCAATGTCTTCAATATCGTGAACATATGCCGGCTCGGACCGTCTTTCGACGCAAATCGGCATACTGGTCACGTGGTCGGGAATATTTAACAGAGATGCCAATTTCGAAAGTGCATCCGCAAACTGATTCTCTTCCCGGGGTAGGTATATGTACTCTACCTTCTAGAATTGTTTCTCGAGATCCCTTACTCGTGCTTGGTAGGCCACGAGATTAGCATTCCGAGTTTTCCATTTTTGCAGTGCTTGGTTAATGACCAGGGATGAGTCACCGTGTACCCGGAGATTTGTGATCCCCAGATTGGCGGCGGCTTGTAGCCCGTAAATGCACGCTTCGTATTCTGCTGCATTATTGGTAACATCGAAGTCCAGTTTGATGGAGACGGGAGTATGCTCCCCTCTCGGTGAGATTAGGAGTATCCCGACTCCAAACCCTCGAAAATTAGATGCTCCATCGAAGTATAAATCCCACGTTTCGGTATCGGTATGGAAAATATTTTCGTCTGGGAAGGACCAGGTGTCGGTGTGTCCTTCTTCGGTTACCGGGCTGTCAGCGAGGAATTCAGCTACCACTCTCCCCTTAATGGCCTTTAATGGCACAAATTTTAGGTCGAACTCTGCCAACATTAGAGTCCATCTAGAAATTCGGCCATTGAGGATTGGTTTTTCGAAGAGATATTTGATCAGATCCATCTTTGATAGAACATGGACCTCGTAGCTGAGCATATAGTGCCGGAGCTTCTTGGTGGCCCAGACTAAAGCCAAACATGTCTTTTCGAGCATGGTATATTTGCACTCATACTCTAAAAACTTCTTGCTGATGTAATAGATGGCTCTTTCTTCGGAGTTAACCGTCTGGGCCAGCATAGCCCCCATGGCTGTCTCGGTCGTTGTTAGGTATAATGACAAAGGCAAACCTGGCTGAGGTGGCATTAAGACCGGCGGAGCAGACAGTATTTCCTTGATTTTGTCGAAAGCAGCTTGGCACTTATCGTCCCATAGTATTCGTTCCCCTATTTTCAGTTTCTTGAAAATTGGTTCACATACCATGGTTAGTTTGGAAATGAATCGACTAATGTACTGGACTTTCCCGAGAAATCCCCTTATTTCTTTTTCGGTTTTAGGAGCTTGCATCTCGGTAATGGCTTTGATTTTAGCTGGGTCGACCTCGATACCTCGTTGGCTAACGATATGACCCAGTAATTTGCCTGACGTTACCCCGAAACTGCACTTTTGAGGGTTTAGCCTCATATTGTATTTGCGCAATCGGGTGAAGAATTTTCTTAGGGCGGTGATGTGACCGTCCCGTTCTTTGGATTTGACGATCATGTCGTCCACATAAACTTCTACCTCTTTATGCATCATGTCGTGTAATAAAGTGGTAGCGGTCGTTTGGTATGTGGCCCCGGCATTAATAAGGCCGAATGGCATGACGGTGTAGCAGTAAGTCCCCCAAGGTGTAGTGAAGGTAGTCTTACTCATATCTTCTTCCGCCATCTTGATTTGATTATATCCGGCATACCCGTCCATGAATGATGGAAGGGCATGATCGGCCGTGTTATCCACCAGTATATCGATGTGTGGTAACGGAAAATCATCCTTCGAGCTTGCTTTGTTAAGATCCCGAAAATCTACGCATACCCGCACCTTACCGTCCTTTTTAGGAACCGGTACGATGTTTGCCACCCAGTCCGGGTACTCGGACACTTGTATGAAGCCGGCTTTGAACTGTTTGTCGACTTCTTCTTTCACCTTAAGAGACCATTCGGGCCTCATTCGACGAAGCTTCTGCTTGACCGGTTTGCACCCGTCTTTGATAGGTATGTGGTGCTCAGCTATTTCCCGGTCTATCCCCGGCATGTCCTTGTAGGACCATGCGAAGACATCCTTGAATTCTTGGAGGAGGTTTATGAATTGTTGTTTCTCCTCGGGATCTAAGGATAACCCTATCTTAAGTATCTGAGGCTCTAAGGTTGTTCCCACGTTTATGGATTCGGTCTCTTCGATTACCGGATTCCGGGATTCCCTTTGCTCTAGTTGCTCGATCAGATGTGGAGGTAAGGGTACCTGTTCGTCGGATTTCTCAATGTCATAGCATAAAACATTTTTGAAAGCAGAATTTAAAAGAGACAAGTCGTAAGCAGAACGGTTTTTATTATTGATTGAAAATTTGGAAAATAGCTCAAAGAGAGCAGCCATCTGATCATTGGTCAGTGGCGGAATTGGTAAGGCACTCGGGACAGACCCCGAAGTGCCAGCAGCAGGAATGATAGAAGGGAGAGGGGTTACAGAAGTGACTCTAGCACCGACTTCCCTAGACTCGACCTCAGACTCCGACTCAGACTCGGACTCAGACTCGGACTCAGACTCAGGCATGTCTCCCTCTCCGGTGACCAGCTTGTAGATCTTCCCCTGACTGTCAGTCCACTTGACAGTCTTCCTCCAGGCCCTTTTTCCCGTCTCGGAACCAACATCCGAGATCAGCTTGGTCGGGTCAAACCTGTTGCTGCGGAGAATCAGGTTGACCAGGTCTTCTTTTGGGGTCGGGGCTATGGTGTCTTCCCCGAAGAGCAGCCCCAGCGCGGGCTCAGCGTCATTGGCTTCATCAGACTGGATGAGGGCGAACACATCATCCGGGATGTAGTTGCAATCCCGGGCCAAGTGGGTCCCGAGGTGCGTAGCATTGGGTTGGTATAGCCCAACCTGGACAGCCCCGAATACGGGTGTGACAAAGTAGTCAGACAACCGTGGGCTATAAGGGCTCAAGTAGATACCCTTCATGATGTTGCAGGCCTTTTCGATTCCTGCTCGGACAACGTTGTCCGGAGTGATGGCATAGCCAAGGCCGAAGTGAGAGTCTTCGTCCTTAAGAACCTCAATGATCTTCCCAGCTGGAAGGTCGGGTCGAGAGGTAGCCCCCGGAAGGTACCCTAGGTTTTGGAGCATTGTGTCAATGCTTGTGGTGAAGTAAGGTCTAAAAAGGTACTCTTCCTCGATCATCCCCACAAAGTCGAACCCCCAGAGGTCCGTGCGGCCCGTGGCATTACAGCTAGCCACGGTCATTGGGGTCGCCTCCAAAGTGACAACATTGTCGAGTAGAGGCATCTTGATCTTTCGGTGGAGAGTGGAGGACACAGCTTTCACCGCGTGGATCCACGGCCTTCCTAGGAGCAAGTTGAATGATGAGGTGACATCAATCACCTGGAATTCAAGCTCCTTTTCTATCGGGCCCGTTATGATGGTCAGTTTTATGGGCCCAGCTACCGACTTCGGGCTCCCATCAAAAGCTTGGATGGTCTGAGCAGTCGGGATATAGTCTGCCTCGGTGATTCCGAGGGCTTTGGCGGTCCTTAAGGGAAGGACGTTCACAGCTGACCCGTCGTCAACTAGGGTCATCGGGAGGTATTTTCCTCGGCAAATCACCGTGATGTAGAGGGCCAGGTTGTGGGAGGCCCCGAACGGTGGCAAGTCGGCCTCAGAAAAAGTGATCATTGGGCCTCCTTCTTTGGCCTTACCCTTTAGGTGAGGTAGGACCGTGGCTACCATTTCAGCAGGGGTAGCCAAAGAGTCGATCTTGACTTGATCGAGAGCCTTTGTAAGTGCTTCTCGATGTTCTTGAGAGCTAACGAGGAGTTGCCATATAGTGAGGTCAACTCGGGTTCTCTTCAGTTGCTTCATAATGGCCGTTTCAGCGGTCGGCTCTTCAGGGGCGACTTCCATCCCGAGTGGATCGGTGATGGTTGTCGGGATGGGGATGTCCCTAGTGCTTGTGGCTAAATAGGGACGACCAAGGTTGTTGCTGGCTAAGACTCGAGTCTTGACCTCGCGAACCTGTTCAGGGGTGATGGGAACGGTTTCCCCCTTAGCGAGGTAGACATCATCCTCATCGTCAAACCAGATCCCGTTCACTTGCGGGATAAATGGGGAGATAAGGTGAGAGCAATCAATCACCTCCCCGGCAAAGATGGCATGGGAACTGAAAGGATTCTCCTTGTTGCTTGGCTTATCTCCGGGTAGCGGGATTTTACCGCTCTCGATCAAGTCTTGAATCAAGTGTTTCAGCTTCCAACACTTTTCGGTATCATGCCCATTGCCTCGATGATATTGGCAATAGGCCTGAGCATTGTAGTTCTTGGAGCGTCGCTCGACCGGAACTTCAGGAGTTGGGCCTATCGGTTGGATTAGGCCTTTAGAGGACAGCCTTTGTAAGGCATAGGTATAGGTGGTACCTATATCAGTGAAAACCCGAGGTGGGGTGTTCTTTTTGGACGGGGCATCTAGTAGATTAACCGCGTCAAAAATGCTGCGAGTTGCAGCCTGGGGCTTAGTGGTAGAGGAAGAAGCCCCTTGGTACCCTTTGCTAGCGGCCTTAGTGAGGCCCTCCAGTCTCAGATCGTCTTCGATCCTCATACCCATTTCAGTAAGGGTGGTGAAATTGGGTATGACAGCATATCGGAGGTGAACCCGGTAGGAAGGGAGGAGGTTCTTGACGAAAGCCTCTACCAGGGTCTTCTCATTGGGCTTATCAACCAATTTCACACTCTCGGCCCTCCAGCGTTGAAGGTATTTAGTAAAACCTTCCTTCGGCTCTTGGGCCATAACCTCCAGAGATCGCATTGTGGTTTGGATCTCGGTGTTGTCAGCATAGTTCCGAGCGAACTCGGTGGCCACATCATCCCAGGTAGGGAACTTCTTCGGGTCTAGCCTGTAGTACCAGGCCCGTGGGTGTTTCTCGAGAGATGCAGCAAAGAGGTTCTTGAACATCGATGAATCCACTCCCTTGATGGCCATGAATTCCTTGAAGGCCCGTACATGTAGTAACGGGTCTTCAGTTCCCTCAAACATGGGCAAGCCTGTAAGGTTCAGGTTTGCGGGTAGTTTGTCACTCACCGTGGAGTACTCTCGGCTATTCTCCCGGTGGATATTGTTACTCCCAGTCAAATGGACTTGTTCTTCTAGTCGGCGCACTGCGATGACCAGTTCAGCTATAGGCCCAGTGGTCTCGACATTAGGAGTCCTTTGCTCCACTGTAGCTAGGCGAGCAACGATGGCCACTTGGCCAGCCCTCATTTCAGTCAGTTGGGCTTCGATATCGGTTTGCTTCGCGACCATGGCGTCCAAAGAGGTTTGCAGACTGTTCAAAGTAGCCATCTTGCGGGCGTGCCTGGTTGCCGGTGGCCTGTCTGTAAGAACACCGTGTAATCAGTAACCAAACCCAGATCTTGGAATCATAAGAAGAAGTACATCCCGAGCGACACTAGGAAAGAAGACTAGAGACTCGAGAAAGACATCTAGACGGATGACTCGATGAGTGGTATAACTTCCTTAGGATTTTGGCTTTGTGGGCCTAATCCCGTTCGAAGGAAGGTCCACGTGAGACTTTTTCCCCAGACTTTTGACTCGAGTGTATGGACGGACTTTCCTTTGTAGGGGTATGCCCTACGCGGGTTGGTCGTGCCTTGACAGATAAGGCGGACTCGGGAAAGGGGGGAAACTCGTGATATAAGATCGACGGAGTTTCGACTCTATAAACCTTTGACAAACTATGCAAAGACCCGACACACGGCTAGACGGTAGGTCCTATAATAAGGAAGGTTCACTAAGGAGGTTGGATGTTTTAAAATTTGAATATAAGATGGGTGAATTTCCGAGAATTGAAAAAAAGAGTTTCGAAAACCGAGATTAGAATTTTGAAGAATTCAGAAAATCAGGGTGGTTTTGGAAATTCGAGAGTTAAAACGGACGGCATGCCGACTAGAGAAAAGGATATTTTGAGTCAAATCGTTGATCCTAAATTTCGGCGGCATTCCGAGTTTTTGAAAATTGAATATTTTGAAAAGACGGGTCCCGAAACGGACAGTAGCACGTAGTCAAACTTTCAAAATTTGGTATTTTTGGAAAGATGCATTTTTGAAATGACGTTTTTTTTTAAAAGTGACACGGAAACCACGTAGCACGTAGTCAAACAAGCATTATAACGACGCTTATGTATGCTTTTACACTAAGTCTCGGTCGGTCAAAATAGGGTCTATACCAACAACGATGGCTTTCTCGTGTGAAGGACGGACTCCCTAAACCGAGTTGGTATTAGGACATGCCGCGAAACCGAGACGAGTTCCACCATCGATGTCTTTAGCGCACCCATGTAGAAGTGCACCGTGGTATAGTGGGACGTCGGTCACAAGTAACCGGCCCGGGCAAAATTTGGGTTATGCATGAATCATTAAACTAATGCGCGTACATTAATATTCGAACGATTTCTCTTCGAGTCTCACCCTAGGAACCCCGATGACATGTGGTACATCAGGTATCCCCATCGGAGTCGCCAAATTGTGGACATGACGTAGGTCCACCCCGACGCGGCCACGCGCGGGTTTGGGTAGGCGAATGAATCTCGTGGTGAGATTGTTCTCGGGTTCGAAATTTAAGTCAAAATGGAGTCGCCACCGAATTTTGTGGTTATTCGGAACCATACGAGCCCACTCTATGTCGTCATGGGCTATTCACAAAGTAAGCCCACTTTGATTTCAGAGTTCATTGGGCTCGTCCCTTTGCATTGCGATACCGATACCATCTACACCGGTATCGTGTAAAGAATGACTCTCGTGCGCCAAGGGTTTCGGACATCCGGAAACCAAAGGTTCTGAGTAAGGGGTGAGGGTACGTGTTGGGAAGCCCACTAAGGACACCCAACCCCGCCCGCACATGACGGCCTCTACTAAGACACCGTTCGTGTTCGTGTACGCGCGCTAGTAAAATGATAAAATGATATGCAAACAGCGTTTTCGGGCTAAGCATATGAATTATATATGAATTACGTCGTTTAATGCATCTAATTATGGTCGAAGTGATTTAGCATGCGAGGTTCATTTATAAAGCGATAAGCAAGTAAATAAACGAAACTCGGAAATAAGTAACGTACAAGTTACACGGGCGGAAATACAACCCGGAATTCACAATACAACGATTATTATAACGATTAAATGAAATAATAAACTAAGTAAGAAAAGC
Organism: Agrostemma githago; assembly: GCA_958450325.1. Classification (NCBI taxonomy): domain Eukaryota; kingdom Viridiplantae; phylum Streptophyta; class Magnoliopsida; order Caryophyllales; family Caryophyllaceae; genus Agrostemma; species Agrostemma githago. Next base: position 23,362,002 of record OY288239.1, on the reverse strand, counting down.
GAGAAATAAAATACACGACTCGACAAGGACCCGTATATAATAAATGTTCGCTAGATCGTGAATTAATTAGACGGACTAACCTTGATTAATTACGCATTATATTGCATATTAATCAAAGGACGGAGGTTCGAGACCTAGGCGTGATTCTAACCCGACCTTGAACCTCGGTGTCTTGTCCCGACTTATCACCTCGAAAAATGAAGTCTAAATCAATTATGTGTCGGATACGACTAAAGAGTCGTCGACACAAAAATTAATAGTGTGAGACCGTCGATCAAAGTCGTTTCTTTTAGTGATGTGCATGAGTTTTAGAAAATGGATTCACGTGATAGTCTTTACACGCGTTGACTAAAAAAGTCGTAAAGAAAAGACGAGTTTTAAAATATGGTCGCATGTCGCGAAGGTCGCATGTTAATGTAGGGACCGAGTAGGATAGAAAGTTGGAAGAAAAAAAGAGGAAATGAGTTCGGCCAAACAGGCCTGCCCGCGAGTCGCATGGCTGGTCGCGCGACTCGCGTGCGGGTCTGGTCGGGTGCCTTTTTTATTGGAAATCGAGAAAAAGTAGGCTCGGCCAAACAGGCCTGCCCGCGAGTCGCATGGCTGGTCGCGCGACTCGCGTGCGGGTCTGGTCGGGTGCCTTTTTTATTTGTCGAAAACTCGTCAATTTTTATAATCACGTGCCAATACGGTTTTATTTACTCGGCTTATGTTTTTCATAGATTAAGAATTTTGAATTAGTGACGAAATTGTATCCCTCTACGTCACGACATCAAAACTAACCCTTTCGGATTATGTGATGTCGATTTTCGTGTCAACGGGTTTCGTACTAATTGAAATGGGATCGAATGCGTTCAACTACAACCGATTGCAATCACGTCACGCCCTTGAGAATATTGGGGCGGGGCTCCTCGAAAGGGCTCCACCTCCGTCATTACTCGTAAAGGGATTAGACGGACTTTAGGCGATCGTCGTAGTCAAACGGATTCGAAACCGAGATACTAGTATTAATATATACGCGGTATTATAGTGTTAATAACGATAAAAATAAAGTTAGTATGCGAGAAATAAAAATGTTAGTATGCGAGAAATAAAAATGTTAGCGATGTTAGTGTTAGTATTACGATATTAGTATGATTATAATATAAATTACACAAAAACGTAAATAGAAACGAAGTAAAAAGGATCAAGATGGGGTTTAGGACACCCTCAACATACATGCTTGGTATAGGCCTCGGAAATAGACTCGTAAATGGCGACGGAACACCGGAGTATCGAGGATGAATGTGAGTTATGGTGTGTATATGTGTGTGTGTGTGTCGGTTTGCTTGAGAGCAAAATGGCTCGATTTTTGTATGACTTTTGCTTAGGGTTGTAGTGTGTGATGTTTAAGATGATTAGGGTAGAATTTTGTAGGGTGAAAAAGGTTTTTTAAGGCTTATGTTTCAGCTCTTTTTAGGCTTAATAATGCTGAAAAAAAGTCTCTCAAATGGTGGTGATTAGGGGGGTATTTATAGAGTAGGGGTGTGATTAGGGTTAATTTAGGAAGGGTTGACCTTGTGATTTGATTTTGCATTTTTGAATTCTGATTTGAGCGCAATTTCTAGAAGCTGAACTTGGCTGGTTTGTGTGACGGGTTCGTCCTTGACCGGGTTTTGACCCGGTCGCTAAAAGACGGGATTTATTTTTGGTGTCGGTTTTGGCCCAAATTAGTCTTATTTTGCTCGGAACGACCCACTGGGCCTGGATTTGAGGTCTGTTTTGTGAGATTATTACTCCGCTAAAAGTCCATGTCGGACATTATTGATTCCGAGCCCAAATCCGATTATACCAAGTCACGTTTGCGTCCGATCATCATCGGGTGTTTGTCGGAGACTACCATAGACACCTGGCAGTCAAAATGCGGGTGTCTACAAGTAGTATCTTCGTTGATATCTTCAATCATATCTTCAATATAGAGATCATCTGATCTTGATGGCCATAATCGCATTTCGTCGATTACTTTTCCGACAACCAGGTGTACCCACCTGAGATGTTTCGTCGAAGGTTTCGAATGCAAAAAAGTTTATGAACACTTTATCTGAAAGGTATAAGTACTTTTAGTTAAGATACAATGCATCAAAATAAAGAGGACTTTCTCCAATAAAAAAATGTACTACTGCAATTCGACAACTGGCATATGGAAATCGACATGATTCTTATGATGAATACATAAGAATTGGCAAAAAAAACTACGGTCAAGGAGTGCTTGTTTTGTTTTTATCGCAGTGTTATTGAGGTATTTGGTCATCAATACTTTAGAAGATCAAATGAAGATGATGTTGATCGATTACTTCAAATGTAGTTAGATCGTCACGGCTTTCCAGGCATGCTTGGAAGCCTCGACTGCATGTATTGGCAATGGAGAGCATATCCAATTGCCTTTTATGGTCAGTACACGCGAGGTGATCATGGAATCCCAACAATTATGTTTGAACCTGTTGCATCTCACGATTTATGGATATGGCAAGCCTTGTTTAGGTGTCCGGATCAAACAATAATATCAATGTTCTTCGTCAATCTTCATTATTTAATGATGTTGTCCAAGGATTTGCTCCACAAGTTCACTTCTCAACTAATGGAACTGAATACACAAAAGAGTATTATTTAGTTATGATATATACCCAGAGTGGACAAAAGAGTTTCCCCCATCTAAAGGACCCTACGAGACAATTATTCAGGAAAATACAAGAGTCAGCCAGAAAAGTTGTGGAACATGCTTTTGGTATTTTTCAAGCGCGATGGGTAATTATACGCCATGTGGCTCATTTTTGGGATAGAAAAAATTTAAAAGATAGAGTATCATGTATGTATGTATTACTTAACATGATTGTTGAAGATGAAAGAACGCAAATAATCAATTGGGAGATTGATGTCGAAGCAGCTTCCATACGATACAAGTAAAAGACTTGATCATGGGTCGTACTGTCCGATTGGCCCATCCCATCTGGCCAGAATTTTTAGCAGGCTTGGACACAACATTTTCAAAAATATACAAAATCCGGTCCGCAAACCCATCCCAAACCTACTAACCCACTTGTCTGTGGCCAAAATTTCACACTTAGCCCGGCCCCATGTCTGACCCGAATCCACATATGATCACACAATATTATTTGTCATTTAAAATTGGAATAATGGGCTTAATCATACATGGACCCGGGTTTGGTGTGGATAAGTGAGGTGGCAGTATCGAATTACTCCACACCAGGAAGCAGAGGCCCAACGTAGGCTGGTACTTGTAGGTGAAAGAAAGAGAAGAAAAAGGAGGTTTAGGGGAAGGAAGAACTAGGGTTTATCACATTGAGAGCGTGATTGGAAATTGACTTGAGAAGAAGATGGATTCGTTCGGATCATCGGGAGGGAATTCGCAACCAAGCGCAGGTGCAATCATGTCCGGCATTCAAAACCAACTCGCTCAGGCCTACGCTGAAGAATTAGTCGAGGTCTTTTTCTCTTTTTCCTTGGTACTTTTTTTCGTCACTAATTCTCCTGATATATCTATGTAATTACTTCAGATTTGAGCTCATATGATTATGATTGCGTCGCTGAATTGACCATCTGCGGATTTGGATGTTCTTGGTTTCCGTACCAAGTCCCTCAAAAATCATCATTAGTACCAAACTTGTCGTCTCCCTAACACTTAAACTGGATTGCTCCCTCCTCCCTTCACTTCACTATATGCATGCTTTTGAGTTTTGAGCTCCATTGCTCTCTCAACAATAATCCCTACTACTCCTTTCATCCCACATTTATTATTGACATTCATTGAAATAGTACGGCCAAATATACACTTAACACCCTTTTCACTAATCAATTTAACATGATGTAAATGGTATAAGGGAAATGGGAATGGGGGACGATAAATTTGAGATGGTAATTTGATGTCAATCGACTTATGGTGGGTGGGTGGATGCTACGGTAAGAGGAGGTGGGTTGGATCTTTAGGGTATGTTTGGAAAGGGAGGGCAGGGGGAGGGAAATGATATCTCCTTTGTTTGGATAGCAAATGAGGGTGAAAATAGGCAAAATTTGGAGAGAAAATGATTGTGCTCCATTTCCCCTCCCCTTCCCATCGTTTCCCATCCCCCCTTTCCTTCCCAATTTTCTATCCAAACACACCCTTGGGCATGAATGAGTAATTGACCAACTAATCTATCTTGTCGTTTGATGCTAATCGACTAATTGAGGCGTCTTAAAATAGAGAACGTTAACAAATGACCTTCTTGAATAATTATGATGATTCATATTATCTGGTGAGCTAAATCATCAGAATACAGGCATCCTCTCAAATTTATGACTTTCGTAAAATTAAAATTCCACTGTCCACCATCTCACGACTAGAAGAACCTTTTTAGCCATTTATATCAATAATTTCAGAGATAGATGGCGACTTATGATTTGTGGTTGTTGCCGTCTTACTTATGATTCACGTCTTTTGGCATTACGACTGATGTTCTTCAACTGTAATGTGATTGATTATGGCTTCAACTTGACTTGTTGTTTGCTTAATATAAATATGATCAGACGTTGAGAGGGAAGTGCTTCGACAAGTGTATCTCAAAACCAGGATCGAGCTTAAGTGGGAGTGAGAGCAGCTGTATTTCCAGATGCGTGGATCGTTATTTGGAAGCTACTGGTATCGTCGCCAAAGCTTTCACGACCCATCGTTGAGCCATTCAAGTCTGTGCTTTGCTATCTTCTGTCGAGAGGACTTGTTTTCAGATTTATTTTAGAAGTTAAAATGATGATAAAGTTAAGTTTAATTTTGTGAACTGTTACATGATAAGCTCATTAAATGTTCTATCCCATGTATTGCTGCGTTACTCTCCCGTACTCGCATGGCAATATATTTAAGTCATTGCTCTTTCAGCTACGCATGTTACTCTTTCATCTATGGTTTCAGCTAAGGTGTACGATTTTTCAAGTCTTACCCTAGTCATTTTTTCTACACAAAAACTTGGAAGAGCCGGTCTCTCAATAACTTATTGAGAGACCACTCTTCAGTATTACTCTATGTTCTATTCATACCCATGACAACTTTACTTTGTACCTGTTTTTATAAGAAGCGTACCCTCTTTATATTTGTATACTCTCTTTTATATTAATCGTACCTATGTTACTTCTATTTGTATTTAGTCTCTCATTAAAGTTAATGAGAGACCGTCTCTCAGAAGACCTACTCTTTTTTATATGCATCTCTCTGAGCCCAAATCTCATAAACAACCATGGCCACCACAGCCCTGCACATCCTACCCCCCATGAACCATGTCGTCCTCATCCAAGATAGCAACAAACTCGACAAACTAATGCAATCATAAATTCTACACGACTAGCCAAGTTGTGGTGTGTAGATGAAAGTAATAGAAGTCTCCTCGTTTTTAGACGTCTACCTTCCAATTATGGGAATCCTATCCTATTTATGAGTAATTTGAACATCACAGTCCACGTGCCATCCAACAACAGGACCTACAAATAGTCCAGTGATGGGAACAGATGGGTATTTAATAGAAGGGAAAAGGGAAATGGTGCAGTAACAATTTTCAGGCACAAATCCCATGGTAAAACCCGTGGAGGAAAACAATTTCTAGTATGTAAGTTTTGCTTTATAAATCAGTAACTTTATTTGGATTACGATTACTCGGGTTTGGATTTCGGAAGGAGATGAGAACAGAAACGGAGTGGTGACAAGCTTCTGTTTTACTGACCTGAGCAAATTATGTTTACACCCGTCATTTCATCTCAGTAGAACAACTATCTTGTTACATAGACCCTGGGTCTCTGGAACAAAATCAACAAATGATTGTGTAACAAAAACATATGTTTGCGAAAAAATGTGGAGAATGGATAATGAAAGCAAGGCTCCAGTTAAACAAACAAAGGTGTGCATTTGAAGCGACTAAATCATCAAGCATGGGAGCAAGAGAACTAGACAACAACTTTCTGTTTCGGTTCAAGAATTGGAGGATCAATGTCAACTCCCATGTTTGCAGCAGTGCCGGCTATAATTCTCATTGCGGATTCAATGGTTGTGCAGTTCAAGTCTGGCATCTTTTCACTGGCGATCTGACGTAATTGATCGATTGTTATCTTCCCCACTTTTTCCCTCTGTGGGTCCTTCGATCCCTTATCAACACCTGCATTTGGCCATCGTGATAGATTTAAGACTCAGTAAAGGATATGCAATTTAACAGCACGACAAAGAACAAAGCATCGTTAAAACATCATTTTTATTGAGTGAAACAGCATCACAGAGTGAACACTTGTAACCAAGATATGTCATAGATGAAGAGCATCAGCAAATTGGCAATCAATTTATGGCACAATAACAAAAGTTGTCAGCGACTTGAGAACCAGCAGGAACTGAAGGATTCAGGAGGCACAGAAATGAAGAAACGCGGATGATGTTAGGAAACACAAGAATGAAAAAATACCAGCAGCTTTCAGAAGAAGAACAGAAGCAGGTGGAGTCTTCAAAACAAAAGTAAAGCTCTTATCCTGTGATGAAAAGAAAACAATTCAAAGGTTAGCATGTAAAACAGTAGAAGTAATAAGAATGAAGTCAAGGCAAAGAAGAGGGAAGGAAAAGGGATGAACATCGTAGACGGTGATTTCGACAGGGATGACAAAACCGGGCTTGTCAGCAGTTCTAGCATTGTAATCCTTGCAGAAAGCCATGATATTGACACCTTTGGAACCAAGGGCGGGTCCGACTGGCGGGGCAGGAGTCGCTTTTCCGGCCTCAAGCGCAAGCTTAATGACTCCAATTACTGCGTCCCCCAATTCAGAAATGAATGTGAAACCAAACCACAGGGAGGGAAGGAGGGAGGGAGGGAATCGACATTACAGCAGCAGAATAAAGAGTAATTAATGAATTAATGGAGTACGTACCTTTCTTGGCTTTGCCAGGAGGCTTAGGGGCCATGGAGACGATGGTGAGAGGCCTAGGAAGAGGAGAAGAAAGGAGGTTGTTGTTGAAGAAGCGGGTACTAATTCTGGGGTTGGAGGAAAGGCTGAGGGCAGAGGAGGGAGGACATAATAATAGCTTCGGATTTCTTAAAGAAGAAGAAGGTGAAGATGAAGATGAAGCAGCGTGAAACTGGGAAACGGATAGAGTGTGCGCCATTAACAACGAATGACTCTAGTTCAGACGAAACCAAAGAGTAAAGAGTATTGTGATGTCTATTATGCCGATGCTATCCCCCTCTTCTTCTGATTTTAATCAGATAATGTTTTCTACCTTGCTTTACTCTCTCTCCCCCCCTCCCTCTCTCTGCGCTCAAACTAGACCCGGTAAACGGGTCAACCGTGTTGGATCGGATCACTTTTGAGTTATTGAAATCGGTTGATTTTGAGTTTGGCCAGTCATTTTGGGTTTGCTATTTTCAACCTTCTTAGGAATATCGATTCGTTTTTCAATCTCGGGTCTTTAATTCGGTGACGGATGGGATTTGAGTTAACTTATTCGAATCGGGTCAATTTTGTCAAGTCTAACTCAAACTACCTTTTTTGACTCACCAACAACGGCATCGTTTTGTTTTAAAGTTTACTTGCCTCGATTCTTTCGTGGCAGTATTAATTGGAAATTTGGAATGAAGAGACCTATTATTCAATGTTTTTTTATGTGTTTACGACAGAGATTTGAGCTAGATTTGGTGATTAAAAGTGCGAATTTAGAGTGTAAAATAACTAAAGTAACGAAACTAAAATAACTACTCCCTCCGTCCCAATGAATTGTTTGCCTATTCCATATTGAGGCGTCTCAATGAATTGTTTGCCTTTCTATTTTAGGAATGTTTTTTATATGCAATTTGATCATTTTCATGAGTTTTGCTCTACATGTCACTCCCTCATTGGTTCCCTTAACCTTGGTGCCAAAAAGAAAGACAAACAATTCATTGAAACGGAGAGAGTAATAATGATGAATTAAGATGATTAAGAGTCTCGACTCAAAGAAAATCAACTAACTAGTTAAACAATTGATCATCGACTACTAACCTCTATTTAATCCCTGAGTATTCTATTGTGAAACTGAAAGTTCCAATTGTTCCGTAGATAATATTACTTAGGTCGAAACGGTGACTCTAAGCAACCTAATTACTGAACAACCTAATCCACGCGTCTAGATTTAATTCAATAACAGCATGAACGATATGAAAAAATCAATAGAAATAACGACCTTTAATGCATGCGGTTATTGGGTCGAATTATATGTTTATTCCTCCCTCTACCCTATTACGATGAAACGCATACAAATAATCAAGTCTAAAGGTTGTAACTTTATCTAGTGAATTGAACAATTATGGATTCAAACACAAAGAATTGCAATAGATTGAAGATTGAAATAATCAATTGGCCAAAAAGATTAAACAAACAACAATCATAAATTAGGCACAAAGAATATACAATACTCAAGTAATTAAATCAAGGATTAGGAAAAGTCTCACAATCAATTAACTAGAAGCTTCTAATCTTTGATCCAAGAAGAAAGATTAGTTACACATGCTTAGGGTTTTTCTTCTTCTCTTCCTCTTCTAATGAAAGTAACGTAATTGATGATGAATGATGAAAAACTAATAGTATATAGTCTAATAATGATAATAGGAAAGTCGAGTAATTACCTAACTCTAATAATAATATAATAATTAAGCTGACACGGAACCCGAAGCAGTTCCGTCTTCAATCCCGAGCTGTGCTTTGACATTTCACTCGGGTTTAGTTGGGCTTATTCTTCACACTCTCCATCTCGGGCCCAAATCACATATCACAGAATTAAGAGCTCTGAAAACCGTCTTTTCTTCAATAAAACACAATTTTCTGGATAAAACTAAATAGTGGATTTCAATTCAATCACAAAACCCCAGATTATTCTTGTTACGTTTATTTATATTAATTACACATTAGATACATCGTCTTCCCTGTGGATTCGATATCCCACTTACCTCTACTATATTGTTAAAGGTAATAGGCCTTAATTATTTATCTTTGAGAGCATACGACCTCGGCTCACCAAATTTTGGCGTCGTTGCCGAGGAAGGCAGTTAGTTGTTTTTGTGTGATTATTTGTTTTCGTGTCTCTTGTAAATATATACTCCCTCCGTTCCAATGAATTGTTTGCCTTTACTTTTGGCATCAAGGGAAAGAGAACCAATGGGGAAGTGACATGTGGAGCCAAGAGTCAAATTACATGTAAAAAATATTTCTAAAATAGAAAGGCAAACAATTCATTGAGACGATCCAATATGGAATAGGCAAACATTTCATTGGGACGGAGGGAGTATTTTAATTAAGGGTCTTTCTGTTTGTCATCTAGAAATGAGTTTTTGGTGTCCCCAACTTGATAATGAGTTACTACATCACTATATTGAAAGACTCACGGAGTATGTGCTAGAACGCACATATTTACCTATGAGTAACGAACAACTCTTGGTGGCAATTTACCATAACTTTAATCGAGCAACTCAAATTGATTTGCAAGTTGAATGTGAAGGTAGATTTCTTGAGTTAGGTCGTAAGATAAAATGGGATGTGATGATCTTTTGGTTAACAATGCTCGAAAATTAGAGATAGTCACTTTATTTCTTGAACTACCCCAATACTTTGATCTGAGTCTCCTAAACATGAATAGATTTTTAGTGATGATGTGACTGGAATTGAGTATCCTACTTCCCTTACCCATATCAAGGGTGCTCCACTAGATGATAAGGGAGAGGAGGGTAACTCGTATTTATTGACCGTGTCCTATATAAAATCAGTATCACACTTATTATTGTTACCTACATATTTTATTGATCCCTGTTTGGGTGGTAAATCGGGTGATATAGTATTGGATTTGAAAGACACATCCATAAGAAGTAGGGACACAGAAAAATTGTTTGAGATGACAATGTTATCTAGAGAACCATACCATGAATCCGACATTCTATGTACCTCTATATTTATGCGGTGTGTATGGTATATTCTCATTATAATCTTTTATACAGTTTTCACAAACTCTTTTGCTAGCTTGTTTGACCGTCTCCTACGAGCATTAACTTGTTTCGATCTTGATATAAAATGGGTTACTCTATAAAGGGGTAGTGTTGTGTGACCCCTCACCGTCGTGCGGGACGTTAAATCAGCGCTTATAGGAGGCAACCCGCTTTTTGTTATTTGATGAATTTTTTTGTTTTTGAATAAGCTTGTTTGTGGGCTTCACTTGAAGTTGGACGGAGGGAGCAGTCGAAGGAATCGATCTTTTCGACCCAATTAATGAAGATTCTGATTTCCACATCGGCTCAACAATATAAAACATGAGCGCTTCCGGGAGGCAACCCGAGTTTTTATTCTATTTTAGTTTTTCTACATTTTTATTTTGTTTGTGCGTGTTTTTAATTTTATTTATTTACTAGTTATCTAACTTTAGCTATTTTCAGGTCGGATTGATGTCACCATCTTGTCGGAATATGAGTGTCGAGAGAAAAAAAAAGGCGAGTGACTAGTGAGTAAGTGAGAGAGGGATGAGTTAGTTTTATATGAAAAAAGAAGAAAAAGAAGAAAAAGAGTGAAAACAAAATATAAGTTAAGCAAATAAGCTAAAGTCGAGGGGCACTTGAAGCCTACTCGAGAAGAGGTCGTGGTACATAGTGAAACACGAACAGAATGTGCCCCTATGACCAACCCACGAGTTTAGTTATTAAAAAAAAACTCTTTCGGTCCTTTCTCTATTTCTAATTCACACTCTCCCTCCCTAACCTTCGTCCCTCAATCTCCTTGCACCACCCTCGCCAGCATACTTCCTCCGTTCACTCTCTCTTCACGACTCCTAGCCACCCCAGGTGCTCCGCCCCACACAAACCCAGTCACCCCTCACCTCGCCCTTCATCGTTACTGAGACTTGGAATTGACGGTTTTGTTGCTGAAGATGGTTGGACTTTTTTCTTTTGTTCATCCTTTCTTACACTATGAAGAATGAAGGATGTTGTTCCATGTCTAATTTGTCCTTGTAATTGACGGTTGCGGGTTGTTCATGAGGAATTTGGTGCTGCATCTTCAATCTGAATTTCAAGTAAGCAATGGACTTAATTCTGTTTTGCATAGTCCACTTGCTTCAATCGTGAGTTCTTTATTAATAGCAAGAAGTTTATTCCTGTTAAGTTGATTTTTGTGAAGTGCGGTAATTGAGACTTGATAGTGTGAAATTGTTAGTGGGAGATTGTCGCATTTTGTTGGTGTGAGTTGATAGTGTGGAATTATTCCATTACCATTCTTTTAGTTGTATGGGATTTTTGGCATCGAAGAAATGGGGCTAGTTGCTTGAAGAATTGTATGGAATCATGCCTATTAGGTGCTCGATGAATTGACTAAGTGAGTTTTTGAGCTGAATTTTTGTTGATGAGTACATCGAGCACATGGTGGTTTGTTCGGGTTAGGACCGTTAGGGGGCGTTATTGTTCATTTTCCGTTTGTTGGTCTAATCCATCCTTTTTGTTCGGGATAGTTGTTTCGATTATATTTGTGGAGATCGTCATGCCACGCTAATTATCATTTTTGACTAAGTGTGGGGAGGAGGTATGGTGCGAGGTTGCTCAATATCCTTCGACAAGGTGCATTCTCCTTTTCCATTTTGTTGCGTCCTTTGTAACATTGAGGACAATGTTTCATTCAAGTGTGGGGAGGAGAATCGGTCCAATTCGTAATAGCTTTGTACTTGTGTGATATGCTTTATTTTCGTTACTTCAATCATTCCAAAAAAAAATGAAAAAAAAATAAAATTTGAAAAATGGAAAAAGAAAGAAAAAGAATCTCGGCTAGGTGAAAACCCGGAAGGGCGCCTAGGCAAGAATGAGAATATGGCCGAGGACGGAGTGAAAATCTGAAAAGGCGCTCCGGGTAAAAAGAAATATCGAGTTGCGTGCCACGAGAGTAGCGTGAGTTTGAAAAAAAAACTAGAATGAAAATCCGCAAGGGCGGACACTTTAGGCAAAATGAGAGATTTAGGAAAAAAATCACATTTACTTTCTCTATTCTTGGTGTTGGTGTCATAAGAAGGGCGACATAGAAGGTCGGTCGGGTAGGATAGTTGGTTAAGGTGAGAAGAATCGCGGTGTGGTGTAGTCGTAACACTAAATATTATGCGATTGAAGTGTTGTTTTGTGTTGTATTAAGGTGTTAGAGGTGTTTAGGTCGATCACATGTGTGGGTTGTGAAGAATAGTGGTATACATCATTTACCATTGGTGTTATTTTGTAGCACATGTGATCATGTTTAAGATTCGGAGATATAAGGGGCGTAGCATCATGTTCCGATGTTTTTGCTAAAGTTGTCTTGTGGTCACAGTTTTCGTTGTTGTGTGTTTTCATGTCATTGTGACCTTGTGATTAAATTTTGAGGATGATATAAGAAGGGTGGTTGAAGGGATGAATTTTGTTTGATGTCGAGCTTCCCATGTTTCTTTTGTAAGATCTTGTGTCTTATTGTTGATGTTTCCGAGTTTTGCTCGGGACGAGCAAAGGTCTAAGTGTGGGAAAGTTGATCTAGCGTGTTTTTTACGTGTTTACAACGAAGATTTGAGCTAGATTTGGTGATTAAAGGTGCGAATTTAGAGTGTAAATCGTCTATTTAGTTTTATCCAGGAAATTGTGTTTTATTGAAGAAAAGATGGTTTTCAGAGCTCTTAATTCTGTGATATGTGATTTGGGCCCGAGACGGAGAGTGTGAAGAATAAGTCCAACTAAACCCGAGTGAAATGTCAAAGCACAACTCAAGATTGAAGACGGAACTGCTTCGGGTTCCGTGTCAGCTTAATATTATTATATTATTAGAGTTAGCATAAGGCTCGGTTAACAACAACATTTCCAACCCGACAAGGGATGGAGAAGCTACCAGGGTCATCTAGTTTCTTTGGCATTCGGTTCATAAGAATGACACTACATTGTGCCGTAAGAGGGACACATTCTTTGTCTTTTATGGTTCTATTTTTGGTCAAAACTTCTTTCAAAAACTTAGAATAAAGGAACGTTTGACAAATTACCTCGGTGAAGGGTAAAGCGACCTCCTTTCTTTGGCATATCCACGAAATGGCTAAATTGAGCATTTTCTTTGTGTGGCTTAGCTCGTTCGGGAAAAGGCAATGGCGGCACAAAAGCGGGAGGCGGTGGAACATTAGATTCTTCTTCTTCTTCGGCTAAACGCTCCGCCTCTTTTCTTTTTGCTTCTTCCGCTTCCATTTGCTCCTTTTTCTTTCTTCTAAGTTCTCTTAATTCTCTTTGTTCTACCTCTGCGTTTTCAAGAATATCGAATTCCGCTTGTATTCCCCGGTTTTGTTTGGGGGAAGCGGGGGATGCGGCTTGCGGTGAACTTTGTTGATTGACCTTTGTTTTGGTGACTTTGTTGTTCAAGTTCTTGTATGGGTTCTCGAGTTCTTTGCCACCTCTCAATATGATGACATTTGCTTGGTGTGGAGGGTCTCTCGGGTTTTGGGGTTGCTCGGGCAATCCATGGGGTGGATGAATTGGTGCGGCCAAGGCTTTGACACTTATTTGGATTCCCAAACCTTTAGCCTTGCCTTTGTATCCAAGTTCTCAAGGTGCTCAATGCCTCTTTGTAATTCATTGGTGTTGTCCCATGGACCTCCTCCTTGACCATATTGAAAGGTGCTTGGTTGGCCATAAGATTGAGAGAGTTGATTATAAGATTGTTGGTTGTACCCTTGGTTGCCTTGGTAATTACCTTGGAAACCATGATTATATCCTTGATTAAAATTGTTCCCTTGTTGATTATGGTAATTGTTTGGAACATGGAAATTACCTCCTTGTTGATTGAAGTTACTCCTTTGGTGAGGAGGTAGATATGAAGGCATCTTTGGAGAACCTTGATTAAAGGGCCTTTGTTGGCCTTGATTAAAAGGCCTCGGTTGATTCCCTTGGAGACGCGACATCGGGTTTTGGACATTTTGATTCCCGTAAGAAAAGTTGGGATGGAAACTTGTGCCGGCATTATAAGTATTAGAATAGGGATCAAATTGAGGTCTTCACCAATATACTTGAATAGCTTGTACTTCATTTGGCTCTTCAAAATAATTCTCTTCATTTGGAATACAGGAACTAGAGTCATGGCCATAGTTGCCACAATGTTCACATTTAGTTTCCCATGTTGGTTCTTGTTTGGAAGGAGATGGTTGCCTTGTTGGAACACTCCCTTAAATTTGGTACATGCCTCTAGGGGTTGGTTTAGAGTGCATGGCATCCATTCTCTTTGTCAATTCTTCAATTTTAGCTTCAAGTTTCAATTCGTTGCTCTTAGAAGAGTTCACTTCGACTTTCTTCATAAAATCCCTCGATTGACCCACTCTAGAATAGATCGTTTCCATCTTTTCAATAAGACTCTTAGATGCCTCATTGGTAAGGGAAGAGAAGTCTCCTCCGGCGGCCGAGTTGAGATTTTCCTTGTTCTCGATGAAAGGGTGTTGTAAAAAGTTTAGGTTGTTAGCCAATCGGTATTCCGTGATGAGGGTATTTACGAAGAAGATCTCTAAATCGCTCCCAAGCATCGCTTAGGCTTTCATATTTATCTTGCCTAAAAGTTTGTATCTCCATGCAGTATTGATTAGTTTTTTATGGTGGATAATATTTCTCCAAGAAGACATTGGATAATTGAGCCCATGATGTAAAAGTGTTATCCGGATGGCCATGAAGCCATCTTCGAGCTCTGTCTCGCAAAGTCTTAGGGAATAGTCGATTAATTTGACATGATGTTAACCCGCTCAATCGGGCTCCGACTAGTTTTTCCTTAAACGATGCAATATGTTCTTGGGCATCTTCTTGGGAAAAACCATGAAAAGTATCTTGTTGGACCGCATTGGTTAAAGAAGCTTTAAGTTCATAATTTTTGGGAATCTCCCCGAAATCGACCTGTGATGGGGTCTCTTCATGTGTAAGTTGGAAATGGGATCCTAAAGTAGCCATTGGTTGAGGTGGTGGTGGTGGTATATTTGGAGGGCTTTGATTTTGTTGTGGTTGTTGTAGAGTTTTTGGTAATGGTAGAGTTGGTGGTGAATTTTGAGAAGTAGAGGATGTGGAAGGTTTGTTTGGAGTAGGAGGTGTATGTGGTGTATGTGGTAGGATGGAATTTTGATTGGGTGGTGATCGTGAAGGATGTGGGATTATAGTTGTTGAATTATTTCCTCGAAATATTGATAAGTGTGTCTTGTATTGTTTATTTCTCGTTTTTTGTCCCGTTTTTTCTTGTGGAATCACTCTTTAGAGCGGTTTCGAGGCTACTTACACTTCTTCTAGCTTGTTTTAGGTTTCTAAGGCCTATCTTTGAGAAATGGAACGATTTTGACTCATTTCCGACGCATATGGAGCCAACGAAGAGAAGCGACGATGATTCAGTGACTTAGACTCGATCCCGAGCCCCTTGGAGCCCATTTGAGAATATCCCGAGCACCGAGCATCGATAAGAAGCCAAGGACGAGCAAATAAGGACCCATTACGGCTATGTCACCCATATTCCCGACTGTGAATACTCGTATTCCCGACCGAGAATACTCGTATTCCCGACCGGGAAGACCCATCACGGCCGGAATGAGAAGACGAGAAGAAACAAGATACTGGAGGGTGTTTCCGGCCGGGAGCATCACCTTCCCGACCGGGATGGGTCCCTTCCCGACCGGGATCACCTCTTTCTCGGCCGGGAAGGACCCAGTTCACCCGCCGCTTCATTCTTTCGCCTCCCTTACATATGGAACCCTATATATACCCCCCTCTTGTATTGTTTTAAGAGATCCAGAAAACCCTAAACTACTTTAGGTTAGATTAGCTTAGATTAGTGTAGATAAGCTTAATCCCTCCTTAATCACTTTTTATTAAGCCTTAATCTAGTTAGTTACTCTTGTATTATTGGAATTCTTGAAGAATCTACCAATCTTGACAACATTGGTGGATGTTTTGGGTTTTCTTTTATGCAAGTGTTCATCTTTCCATTTTCTTTCTAGTTGGTATATTCCTTATCCTCTCTTATCCTTTAATCTTCCATTGTTAGTCAAGTTTGAATCTTTGCTTGTGTTTATTGTTGTTTCAAGTTTAGATTCCATTATGAATGTTTTCATTGTTTTGTTGGTTTCTTTGGTTTATGTTCTTGTATTCCTAATTATGTGTGAGTAGTTTTCCCCTAGGGTTAGTAGGGGGATTGGGTGTGATTAGGGATGATTAGGGTGAGATGGGTGATGTTAGTTGTTGTTTTTGTTGTTTCCTAATGCCTTGCACTCTACATGTTTGATGAAATGCTTGTGAGACTTGAGATGATCATTCCTTGTTTTTCTTGCTTCTTCTCTTGCATGTTCTTGTTTGGTGTTGGGTTTGGTTCCACCACTAGTAGTGAGAGCATGGTGAGGAGGCCCCTAGGCCGTTTAAGTAGCGAGAGCTCGAATGTAACCTAGGCTACGAAAACATGCTAGCACCCTCATTTTCCCCTTTGAATCTCCTTGGCATCCATGAACCCGAACGAGCCCTAGTTTCCCTCTTATTGATTTACCTCGCTTCCCATTATCATTAGTTGCTTGTTTTGCCTTTTTATTTATTGTTTTAGACTCTAGTTTAGTCATTATTGCCTATGTTTTGCTTGAACCTAGTTTAGAATCGTAGCTGACCTTAGTCCGACTTACCGTCCCTGTGGATTTCGACCCGACTTACCCTAGCTACCAAGCCTAGGTTAGTTGGTTTATATATTTTGATCGGTGGGATTCACGACAAATCCTCCCGTCAAATATCAAGGCTCTAAATGTTCTTTCCGGCTCCGGATCGAACCACAAGGGCGATGACGTATTCCTGGGCTTAATACTCAACAAATCATAAGTCTCCTAGCACCAATCGATACGAGGGAAAGGGAAAAAATAAAATGAAAACGATTAACCAAACACAAACAAACTAAAACTCAATTAATTAGTTGCCATCCTCGGCAACGGCGTCATTTTGATGCGCTCCCATCTAGGATCGATCGTTAACAATAGATAAGGGATCAAACAATATTTATATGACTCGCAAATAACACAAAAACAAATAAATGTAGTCGTGGTAAGTCGAGGTCGGTCCACAGGGATGGCGGTGAGATAATTGAGTAAGAGCGATGCGTTTGGGGTCTAATTGGGGGGTTTTGAGTCGAGTCTAAACTAAGATGCGATAAATGACGAAGAATAATCAATAAGGAAAAGGTGTTAGAGGGAGTTGGGAATCGGAAATCGGGTTCTATGAGTCAAGGAATTATGGGGTCGGTCACAAAATCGACAGAGGGAGAATGCCACTTTTTGATTTCTTCACCCAACTTATCTAGATCCCGCTTTCGTGGCGAAAAAGGGTAAGTCTCAAGTCAAGGTAACTCCTACCCTGAGTTTTCCCATATTGATAGGAGTGAGTCAAGGTCGATCTAGTTGGCCGGACTAAGTCAACAAAGACACAATAATCTCAAGCATGATAAATCAACAAGCATGAAACCAAACCACAATTCCTCAATTCATATTACCCAAGATCTAACTCCCTTAACCCCCTAACAAATAAACTACTCACAATTCATGAAGAAAACTACAAGAACAATAAGAATGGAGATAATACCAAAAACACGCATAATGATGCAAACTAGAGGAAATAAAACTAAAGCAACGAAGGAAATTACGATCAACAGATGAAACTACAAAGCGATCTAAAAACAACGCAAGAAAAATCAATGAAAACGATGCAATAACGAAAGAACAAGAGTAAAATCTAATCTAGAGAAAAGAGAGAGGAAAAGAGTTCTACCAACAATAGAGAAAAATGGCAATAAGGAAGATGAAGATGCATAAAAATAAGGAGAAGCCTTGATGAAGAAAACAATGGATTTGTCACTAATCCCTTGATGATCTCCAAAGAACTTCTTGAGTAAAACTAGAATTCCTTACAATAACTTGAATCTAAAGCTAGATGAAAAAGATGAATATTGATGAAAACTATGTAGCTCTTATGAATATCTAATGACTTTCCATCTAATATAAGTAGTGTAATAATGTATGATGATCTAATGGAGAGTATTGTGCATCTAATTAGGTTAACTATATATATAGTAGTAGCTCAATGGATCACTAAACCAAAGCCCAAATCCAACTTTTTCACTTTGAGAGAGACTTTTTCCCAATGTATCTTCAAAGGGTGAAACTTCGCCATGCGAACTTCTGTCATTCACGAGCCATTTTCTTCGGGTGAAACTTCACCCGGTGGTTTCACCCGGTAAACTTTTCTTCTAGATTTTGCATTTGGGGGCCTCTTTACCGTCAGGTGAAACTTCACACGGTGAGTGAAAGTTTCGCCCGGTCATTTCTCCCAGTGGGTGAAAGTTTCATGAAGATCTTCGGAGAGGTTGAAATGTCGTCAGGCGAAACTTCGCCCGGTGGTATCTTATTGGGTGAAACTTCACCCGATGGTTTCCTTGACCTCTTTTCTTGTTTCGCTCTTTGTCGTTTGATTTTTTGGACTTTAGGTTTCGTGTGTTGCTTTCAGACGGTATTCCACTCTCTTGTGCTCGTGGAAGTTCGGACATGCTCTTGGCGAAGAATCCTATCAAAATTGATAGAAAAAATACCAAAAATACGTGAAATACACAAGAGAGACGCTAATGCGAGAAAGACTATGAATAGGGCGATAATCGCATTCTAATCTTACAAAGACGGAGAAAAATGAGTCTAAATGGGAGGAAAAAGGGGCTAACTTTACCACACATCAATAGTTCATCGCTTGTTTATTCAACGGATACATGTATGTAATTTGTCAATGATCTTTGAAACCAACAAAATGTAAGTTTTCTCTCCTTATGAATCAAACGAAAGATCCCTCATCAAAAGTTTCAAGAAGATAACGATACGAGGTCATGCCGAATTGTCAAATCATGTCTTGAGGTCCCTAATTTATAATAGAAATTGTGTTCTTTGGCTTTTAGTAGATTTGATTGTGTTTATAGGTATCCACTATAAGTTCCGTTTGACGTTCTATTAATGAATTACTCCATTATTTTCTAAACTAAAAATTTTAGAGAGTGACGGTCTCTCAGGTATGTATAATACGTAAAATGGTACTGAAAAGTAGTCTCTCAATAACTTATTCAGATACCACTTTTCAGTACCATTTTACTCCCTTCGAGTCTAACTTATGGTTCCCTTTGGATATTGGGAAAAAAATAAGGGTGTGGGTGATGCATGCCTTTCCTATTCGGTTTTTTACCTCCTTTGGCACGCATTTTCGTGTTGTTTCACTTTTATAGGAGTCGCTTTGTTTCATTTTCTCCCCTTTTTTGCTACTCGGGTACGTGTTTCTTGATTTATAGATATTTTGAACAGAGGAGCCAAAAGAGCCTGAAAAAGTCAAAGTTAAACATAAAGTCGAAGCTCTAAACCGATCTACGTGAAGTAAGGCTGATAGACGAAGCGCAAAGGTTAGAGGAAAGACTTGAGACGAGAGCCAATCGGCCAAGTATACATGAACCAACATCATTCAAAGATCGAGCTCGACATGGTCAAATTCAAACGCCAATATCTTTAGTTCTACAACTTCATTGAAAGTGATTCAACTTGCAATGAAAATCTCTCTCCTCTCTCTCTCTCTTACCTTTCCAACGGTATGTCACACATCCAATTTTGATAAGTAACGAAGAAATGACAAACGTTTGAAGTTGAGTGCGCAAAGCTAAGAGTGTCAGTCGATCGACCAGCAATCCCAGTCGACCAGACCTAACTCTAGTCGACCGACCGGATCTCAGTCGACCCTTCCTACGACTCCCCTAGTCGACCGACTGGATCTCAGTCGATCCTTCCTATATCTTCTTTAGTCGATCGACGGATCCCCCGGTCGACCCAGGCCAAGACAGGCAGTCGGCCGACTAAATCCCCAATCGACCTAAGCTGAAAGTATCAGTCACCCTAGTTTTTCTCAAGAATTACCCACGTACTCCCTCCTTGCAAATCACTCTTCCTTTACCCCACTACCTTCTGTTTTTACAAATATTGAGAACTTAGTGGGGAATTAAAGCGTATAGTTAGTGGGTAGTTAACTTAGGGATTAATCTAGTATAAATATGCATGTTATCATTCAGCTAATGGCATCTTTTACTTAGTAATTCAATCTTTCATTCAATCATTCACACAATTCTTTAATAGTTAGTTTTAGTTTATTCTTAATTAATTTTCTCAGAATTCCATTGTTCGTATTATTCGGGTTTTATTATTTTCATCTTTATTTCTTCCGCCTTCATCCTAATTTATTTCGGTCTCGGTAATTCCTCTCTTCTTCCCTAATCTCCCTCTTCTCATTACTGTAACTGATAAGCATGTTTTGTAGTGTTTATTTCGCGTGTTTTGCCCCGTTTTCTTTGACGAAATCGCTCTTTCAAGTGGTTTCGAGGCTACTTATGCTTCTTCTAGTATGTTTTAGGTTCCTAAGGCATATCATGGAGAAATAGAACGATTTCATCTTATTTCCAATGCATATGGAGCAAATGAAGAGAAGCAGCGATGACTCGATGCCTTAGACTCGATCCCGAGTCCCTTGGATCCCACTTGAGATAATCCCGGGCACCGAGTATCGATAAGAAGCCAAGAAAGAGCAAGTAGGAGAGACCCTTGGAGCCCACTACGCCTACATGGTCGTGTCTTTCACCTACATGGTCGGGTCAGAAGATGCAAAAGAAGTCGGACCACTGGAGCTTAACACGGCTGGGTCACCTGTATTCCCGACCGGGTCCACGATGCTTGACACGTCCGTGTCGCATGTGACATGGCCATGAGGCCCCTGTTGGGCTTTTGCCCCCATCGCTCCATTTCCCCACTTGTGCAACCCTATATATACCCCTCTTGTATTGTTTTGAATTGACACAAAACCTTAGATAGAAATTAGTGTAGCCTAGCTTAATATTTCCTTAATCTCTTCTTAACCTTAGTTTAATCCTTGTTGAAACTTTGTATTATTGAAGACCTATTGAGGGATTTCTCTATTGACAACAATGAATTCCATTTCTTTGGGTTGGATTTAATCAAAGATCCTTTCTTTTCCTTCTACTTTCCATTTGTTGGTATATTTCTCTTCTTCCCTATCTTTCTCTAGCTTAATCTTTTTCATTTAGTTCTAGTCATTGTTTATGCCAAGTTCTCTTCATCCTTTCATTGTGAATGCACTCATCATGTTGTTTGTTGTGATTGTGAATGTGGATTGCATTGGGATGAGTAGTGAGTAGTCTCTTTACTAGGGTTAATAGGGGAAGTGGGTGTCATTAATGGATGATTAGGGAGGAATTAATGGTTCTTGATGTCATTTACTTTGCCTCCTTTCATTGTGCACATAACATGTTTGATGAATTGCCTAGGAGACTTGTCATTGAGAAATGCATGTTTCCTAGTTTCCTCTTGTGTGTTGTTGCATATTGAATTGTTTGTTCTCTTCGTTGTTAGCGTAAGCGTAGCAAAAGATCCTTAAATTTGACCGTCTAAGTGCGAGAGCCCGGACGTAATCTACTCAAGTAGATCATGTCTTCACCCTTGTTCTTTCTTGTTTACCTAGGCACCCATGAACCCGTCTTAACCCTAGTCATTTCTCCTATTGTTTAATCCTCGCTTTTCATCATTGCTTTTGTTTATTTTGCATTACTTTAGACCTTAGATTCTACTTTAGTTACTACTCAAACCAATCACTAGTGTTACCTTAGGACTTAGTCTAGAATTATAGTATCCTCTAGTTTAGAACTCTCGTCCCCGAGGATCGACCCGACTTACCCTTGACTACGAGTTTAGGATATAGTTGGTTTTACTTGTTGGTTGGGATACACGGCAAATTCCTCCCATCAAATTGGCGCCGTTGCCGGGGACGACATAGTTTAGACTCTTGTGTGCTTAGTTTTAGACTTTGTTCTTGGCTTTCGTGTTTCTCCTTCGTGTTCATCTCTGTTCTTCTTTTACGTGTTATTTCCCCTCTTTTCCTAGTGCCTCAAAAGCAGTAGGACTCTCATGTTTGCTCAAGTGCCTACAGGTGATTCCTCTTCTCCCTCTATGAATCAAGGTGATGCCATGACGTCTCCTAACTACTATCAAGCTTCATGGGGTAATCAAGAGACTCGTGGGTGCGAGTTTTAAGGTTATGGAAATGGCTTCCAACAAATGAATGTCTATCAATCTTATGATCATGGTGGTTATTACTCGAATTACCATCGTGAACCCACCATGTTTAATCATATTTCTCCATATGGAAGTCAATCTCCCCAAAACCCACCTACTACCCATCATCTCAACCTCATTACCAATCATATGAGGCCCCACTCCTTGGGCACCATCAAGGTTTTCAAGGAGCATTCCAAAATCCCAATGACCACCAAATCCCCTCACATACTACTTTATAACAAAGATCCCCAACTTGGAGTTATATCAGGCGATTATTCAAATGCAAAAGAGTAAATAAGAAATGGCCATCCAAATGCAAAAGGATAAATATGAATTCATGGCCGCCCAATGTCAAAGGGAAAACGAGGCATATGATTCTAGACTAACTGCTATAGTGGGTAAATCCTTAATGTTTTTAACTCGAACTTCACAACTTGACGAAAGATGTTCATTTGGGCAAGGAAAACAACCCAATCATGAAGCCGCTAATGAAATCTCTTTAAGAAGCGAGACTTGCTATGAAGAACCTCAATTGTTTACCCAAGACGAGACAAATGAGAAAATAATCCTTGATGAAGGCATTGTTAGTGAAGAATTAGATGATGTTACTGGGAATTTGAAGAGTTTCATTGATGAAAACACAATTGGGTCTCATCTTGTCTTTCCTCAAGAAGAAAATGAAGTTGCCAGTGACCTTTTGAAACCGGACACAACGGACTCAAGGTTAATTTGGATGATGAAAACATCGATAAAATAGAGGAAATCCAAGAGTCTACCCCCTCCATTCTTGTTGAAACGTCAATCCCCTTCACTTGCCCTCCTCTTGACCTTCACACCACTTCTTATGAGCCTATATATTATTGAGGAAGAAGAAGTTGGGAAAGAAAATCTTTGGGATGAGTTGAATGAGGTATTAGAAGTTGTGAAGTCATGGGATATGAATGATGAAAACAAGTTGCCCTTGTGCGAAAATGTGGAAAAGCACCATGAGCCTCTTGCAAGTAAGCCAAACTTTGGTTTAGAAGAGATTGAAATCGCCGGTAGAAGTTTCAATTCTCTCCTTCAAGATGATATGAGGACAAGTGATGTCTTGAGGCTTGGAGATGGGGACCCACAACTTGAAGAAGATATGGAGATGTGCAATAGAAAAATGAGGCAAAAACCGCTTTTTGTGCCTCATTTTAAATATTTGAAGCTTGTTCGTGTTTGGAGACGGTGCTTAGGGATGAAGTCGTTAATGCTTGTTGGGTGGAAAGACCCGGGAGATCATGAGAAACCCGAGGATAATAGATTCGAAGATCGCTTCTTGCTTCCGACTTGGAAGCTTTTGATGATAGCTTGGCTCGGCTACATGAGCCTTCATGAAGATGTTGCTAGAGCATTTGATTTACTCCTCTGAGCCCTTAAGGGCTATGGGGTCGTAGATGGTGAAAGTGACAAACTTGAAGTTCCCCTAGAAGAATCATTACCTTGTAAATAGCTTTGTCCCATTTTTTTTTCCTTCTCTTACCTCTTTTAATTTCTTAGTGATATGTGTTTGTTTGTGCTTGGAATTAGTGTGACTCATTTGGATTTTTTTTTCCGTGAGCGATGTGAGGGAGTGATTTAACGCTTGTGATTGAGGATTTTTGATAGGTTTGGAGCTTTAATGACGAAGGAGTGGATAAAAAGCATAAAGAGCGGTTTTAGTTGAAATAATGAAGAGTTGAAGGCCTTCTTGGACCTTTGAAGCTTAACTGACTTTGGACATGGCCATGTCGCTTTGGACATGACCATGTCGTTGGAGGGATGGAATGAGCTTCAAAAGTGAAGAAGCTGACTTTGGACTTGGCCATGTCGCTTTGGACATGACCATGTCGACCCCCCCCCCCCCCACCCCTCTTCTTTTACTCTTTTTCCTATCATTCTCTTTAACACTTCTTCTACCTCTTTAAACTTCATGCTCATTTTTATCAAAACCCCTTTAGCAACCTCCCCCTTTTTCCCATTCGTGTCAAAGTGGCCCTCAGGGCCTATTGGTCATTGCTCCCGGTTCTCGATGATGTGATTACATCGAGAATTATTTGAAAAATTTAAATTGCCAAGTTCTTTTTATTTTATTTTATTTTATTTATTTGGTAGAATTTAGTCGGAATCGGACGGAATCAGGAATAGGTGATGTGATTACACCTAGCCCTCCATTCCCGTTTCCCTTTTTTTTTCTCCCCTTCATATCTTATCTGGATTCGGGTCTAGGTGACGTGATTACACCTATGCTCGACCCATTTTCCTCCTTTTCTTCATCTTTATTTTTTTTCTTTAGTGTCTTCCACACACTACCAATCGAGTATTGAGGACATTGCTCGGTTCAAGTGTGGGGGAGCGTTATTCTAGACTTAGTTATTTTTATTTCATTGTTTTTTCTAAAAATTCTAAAACCCCTAAAAATTTGAAAAATATCCAAAAAAAAACCCAAAAATATTTTCTTTTGCGTCTTTTTCATTTGTGTCTTGTCTCGTATTTTTGTGTTGTATTGTGTGCTTTGTTCCCCCATTTCCTTATAGGTTGATCGACCGCCTCAAGCTTGGAGGACTCTCAAGGCATTCCGGTAACATCATTCTATCCATTTCCCTCTTTGTCTCTTGCGGAGTTTGGAGGTTGGTGATTTTTTATGATGATGGACGCTCGGGCGGAGCCTTTTGGAGTTTGTGGTTGACTTGTTTGCTTATTTGGAAAGTTTGGGGTGATGTTTGTTTATTATTTGTTTTTGTTTTATTTTGTGTGTTTTATTTTGTTTTGTCTTGTATAGTTTGTGTCTTGTGTAGTTAGGTTTTCAAAAACCCGTTTTTGAGGCTTGTGCGCGAGTGTTTACTTTTCCTTACTAGTGACCCAAATCGGTTTTTGGACTTTAACCTAGTAGAATGACTATGAATTAATAATTGCGTTGATATTTTACCTTTAGTCCACCTATTCTACTAGGAATTGACTTCGGGATTTGCATTTTGACCACCTTGACCACCCACAGAGTAAAAAGGACTTGGTTGTCGAGTCCCGTTCTCTTAGGTGACCATGCTTGAAATTGTCTTAATTAGTCCAAGCTTTCACCTTTTTGTGGGTTTGAAGGGAAGCTCTCGCCCGACACAGGCATTTTTTCCTACCTTCTACACATTTCCACAAATAAGTTGCATATTATCGAGGTTTCTACATTTACTTGGTTGTTTGAATAGATTACGATGCTCACTGGACTTGGGAACTCTAGTCACGTACTAGGCATACTCCAAGAGGAGGTTGTGCCCTGCGGCACTAAGCGAGGGTCGTGATGATTGTAGGTCCCGAGTCGTATCATTTGGACACAAGGGCAAACCAAAATACAAAAAAAGAAAAAAGAAAAGACAACAATTGAAAAACCAAATACAAAAGGAAAATACCAAGAAAATCATTTCACGAAAAGTTTTTTACTACTCCCTCAAAAATAAGCCTTTCACCAATTTGTTACCGTTAAGAGCCTACCAAAGGACCAAGTCCCTAGGAAGGATGATAGCGGTAATTGTCGATTTTCCCTCATTTTTGCAACCTTATCCACCTTTTTACTTGGACTAGTTAGGCTATTTTTGAGTTTGGGACGACCCTCTTGGCTTAGCGCTAAAAGGGGGCGGGGATTCACTTACCTACAATGTTGACTAACTCCGTGGTATTCCTTATCCATCCCGCTTATCATCCCGTGGAAAGTTCTTAGAAGGTTAGGAGGACCTAGGTAAGTTATCAACATTTTTATTGCTTTGTTGTCATCCTATCAGGATTTTGTCCACATCGGTTTGTGTTATTAGCTTGGGAACTGATAGGGTCAGCCATCTGCTCCGGGTCGGCCGCCATTCAGACTCAAGTCTGACCCGGTTCCGACTAAGTCCAGGCCATGAGAAAGCCCACCACCTGAGTCATCGGTCAGATCCGACTGGCTGGCCCACCAAGGCACACCCCTGGAGAGCCCCAATCATTCCCATCAAGACTAGGTTCTGAGGTCCGACCCTCGGTTGGCCGAGCCGAGCCTTCATGAGTTTCCCCTGGGGAGTTAAGGGAACCTCAGCCTTCCTGACCCCAGAGCGACCCTGCCGACCTTAGGAGGGGTGGGGCAGGCCCTCCTGATCCAGCCTAAGGTAAGGAGCACGTGTGGAGCACATGCCCCCACATTGCTTCTCTCTCTCTTGTGGAAACCTATAAATACCTCCCTGTGTTCTCTCATAAATGGGTAATTAATTTTCTCTCACTAGAATCTCACTCTAAAAAATGCTACCTCGTTCCTCACGAACAAGGTTTCTTAAGTACATACACATACTGACTTAGGCATCGGAGAGGGTTTCTTCGGGCACCTCCGAGGCCCCTGCGCGCTCCTTGTGCAGGTGACAGGCCCACCCTGCCGGGAAGGTCCGACGATTAGAGGAGAGGAGAAGTAAGACGTGAAGATCAAGTTAGATCCCAAAAGAGCTCAATCCAAGTTAAATCCAAATCCGATTCGGGTGTGATTGTTTCCTAACCGGAACAGGAACATTATCACATGCCTCGAGTCCATAACCGGAGTTTCTCCCACTGCTTCGTTGAGGGAAGCGTTGTTTTTCTTCTTGGATGCAGCCAATTGTTTGTTTGTGTGTTTCCGTGTTCAATTGTGTCCACATTTTTATCGCAAGACCCCACTTGCTTTGCGGAGAGCACTTCTCCTCTAAGTGTTCTCGCGCGAGTTGAAAGGGCGTAGGGTGCGATAATACCCGCTCGGCTAGTAATATAGTTTATATTAATTAGTTAGTTAGTTATTTAGTTCGTGTTTACTCGAGGGAGAGTAAGGGTTAAGTGTGGGGGATTTGATGTGCTTAATTTATACCGTCTTTCCTTCTTGCTTTACTTCATTTTCCTTAGGTTAAACCGCTTTTTGAAGCGATTTTATTGCTACTAATGCCTTCTCTAGCGATATTTTGTGTTTCTAGGTTCGTATGGCAAGAACTCGGCTTTTGGAGTCTGTTTCTATGTCGTAAGGACCCATCCCGAGTCACAACGTATCATTAGAGCTAGCCAAGGAAGAGCAAGAACGAGCGACACTAGAAGCGACCCCCATGTTGCTAGCCGTTTCGAAGAGACAAGAGCAAAGCGACTCATGGATGGGAGACCTGACCGTGTCACCTGTCTTCCCGACCGGGTCTATGATGCTCGACACAGCCGTGTCGCCTGTGACACGGTCGTGAGGCCCCTGTTGGGCTTTTTCCCCCGTTGCTCCATTTCCCCACTTGTGCAACCCTATATATACCCCTCTTGTATTGTTTTGAATAGACACAAAACCCTAGATAGAAATTAGTGTAGCCTAGCTTAATATTTCCTTAATCTCTCCTTAATCTTAGTTTAATCATTGTTGAAACTTTGTATTATTGAAGACCTATTGGGGGATTTCTCTATTGACAACATTGAATTCCATTTCTTTGGGTTGGATTTAATCAAAGATCCTTTCTTTTCCTTCTACTTTCCATTTGTTGGTATATTTCTCTTCTCCCCTATCTTTCTCTAGCTTAATCTTGTTCATTTAGTTGTAGTCATTACTGTTTATGCCAAGTTCTCTTCATCCTTTCACTATGAATGCACTCATCATGTTGTTTGTTTTGATTGTGAATGTGGATTGCATTAGAATGAGAAGTGAGTAGTCTCCTTACTAGGATTAATAGGGGAAGTGCGTGTGATTAATGGATGATTAGAGAGGAATTAATGGTTCTTGATGTCATTTACTTTGCCCCATTTCATTGTGCACATAACATGTTTGATGAATTGCCTAGTAGACTTGTCATTGAGAAATGCATGTTTCTTAGTTTCCTAGTTTCCTCTTGTGTGTTATTGCATATTGAATTGTTTGTTCTATTCGTTGTTAGCGTAAGCGTAGCAAGAGATCTTTAGACCGTCTAAGTGCGAGAGCCCGGACGTAATCTAGTCAAGTAGATCATGTCTTCACCCTTGTTCTTCCTTGTTCACCTAGGCACCCATGAACCCGACTTAACCCCAGTCATTTCTCTTATTGTTTAATCCTCTCTTATTCTACTTTAGTTACTACTCAAACCAATCACTAGTGTTACCTTAGAACTTAGTCTAGAATTATAGCATCCTCTAGTTTAGAACTCTCGTCCCCGAGGATCGACCCGACTTACCCTTGACTACGAGTTTAGGATATAGTTGGTTTTACTTGTTGGTTGGGATACACGGCTAATTCCTCCCATCAGTAACTTTTGTTTCTTTCATATTTTCTGTACTTTCTCATCTTCCTAATTCTTCTTGTTCCCTATCTTCTTAATTTTCTATCATATGTAATTATTAATTATTCTGTTTTCTTCTTTTTCTTTTTCTCATCCTGATTCTTCTTTTCCTTTTACCACTTTCTCATTATGTTCATATATTTCATTCTTTCTGTTAGTTTATTTATTCATCATGTTTCATTAAGTAATTTTTTTTTGCCAAAGAACTACATCTGTTTCCTAATCACCTACCATTTACAGCACTTGATGCTAAATCATGTGCTATGGTATTAAGTGACCTAGAAATAAAAGTGAAAGCTAAACAATGAAAAGACGCGGATTCAAATAAAATATCCTTAATAATAGCGTCAACCTCGTAGTGTATTTTATCTGCTCCTGTCAACTGCCAAACCAGATGAAGACAGTCGGTTTTCACCCTTATGTGAAGGTACCTTTTTGATCTTGCATCTCTAATTGTCCCTAAGATCGCTTGAGCCTCTGCTTGTAAGGGAGTCAGCCATAAAATTGGTTTGAAACTTTCCCAGAAGAAGATTATTATAGTCAAAACATGCCCATCCCATAGCAGCTTTTCTAACAGATTGCCAGCTTGCATCCACCTTGAAAGGTAATCATCTCATTAACTCCGCAGATATAAGTCCCACAAAAAACTCAGAAATCCTTGGACCTTTTAATCTCTGCCCTTTTAATAACTTCACTGTCCAAATCGTTCATTTCAATTCCTGGCTCATTCTCTTTCTATTTCTCCTTCCTTTTTTCCTGTCCTTCCACGTATTCCCTTCTAAGCAACTCCATACTTGAGAGTAAGCCTTCGTGCCTCTTCCAGAAGCTCATCCAAGAATTGCTCCATTCTTTACAACTAATCCCATTTCTGAACAACCAAATGGAATATAAAGTGCCTAAGAATAAGAAAAACCCATGGAAACCATCTTCTTGCTTGAGGAGAAACTGAATCCAACCAACAATCCATTCCTTGAACCCAACTCCAAACATCGACGATTCTACCCTAATACTCAAAGGGCAGGTTGCCTAGATTCTAGAGGAAAGCGGACAATCTCTGAAAAGATGAGACGAAGATTCCACTTCCACAACATTACACTCAGGATTCATATAATACGACAAAGAACACAGCCGTTAAAATCGTGAATTCCCCTCTTAGCCCTCTCTGCACCAGTAGGAAGAGAATCAGCCAGTAATTTCCAAACAAAGACTTTCCATTTCTGGGGCCTCGGAGTGTTCCACAAAACTTTCTTGAAGAAATTTGGGAACAATCTCAACATTCTCTTGTTTCTAATAATGTTTTTGTGTAAACCTGCATCGTCTTTGCGTATTTCTTTATATCCACTTTTAGCATTATAAGCTCTGTGGACATGACATAGGTCCACCCCGACGCGGCCACGCGCGGGTTTGGGGAGGCGAATGAATCTCCATATGAGAATGGATGGAAATGAAATTTAAATCGAAGTGGAGTCGCCACCAAACTTTGTGGGAGTTCGGGCCCATTTGAACCCACTCTATGTCGTAGTGGGTGGTGTACAAAATACGGATCATTTCCGATGTCAGAGTATATTGGGCTCGTCCCTTTGCATTGCGATACCGATACCGTCAATATCGGTTATCGTGTATTGAATGACTCTCGTGCGCCAACGGTTTCGGGCATCCGGAAATCGAGGTTCTGAGTAAGGGGTGAGGGTACGTGTTGGGAAGCCCACAAAGGACACCCAACCTCGCCCGCACATTGGCGGCCTCTACTAAGATATCGAGTGACTTTCTAATACGCGCGTTAGTTGAAAGGGAAAATGATATGAAGATTATTTTCCCTAAACATGTGAGAAATTGAATGGGTTTCTATGTCAATTTAATGCAACTAATTCTACCGTCGAAGTTAAATTTAGCATGCGAAGGTTCATTTTGTGCAATAAAATAAACAAAGTGAATTGACAAAAGAACAAACTGTTAGTCATGGTATAACGATATTAACGGTTTGCGTAAATATGGAATAATGTAAATATGATGATGCATGGTTTTGAAAAGGTGATGTTTCACGTGATGGATTAAGCACGTGTTGACCTAAGTCACGATAAGGTACTAACGAGACTCAAATGGCCTTGTAGGACTCACGGTTTGACGTGATAAAGGGGCCACTCGACCGAGTCATTGAGGGACTCGACCGAGTGGACCTCTGAAAAGGCTCCTGCCCGAATTTTGTGACGTCATTCGACCGAGTTATGGCGGGACTCGACCGAGTGTGCGGCCACTCGAGCGAGTTATTGCGAAACTCGACCGAGTGGTTGTCATGAAAGTATTCTGTCTCGTATTTCGGACCCTACTCAATCGAGTTATTGACCAACTCGACCGAGTACGTTGCCACTCGATCGGGTCATTGCGAGACTCGGCCGAGTGGAGGTCGAAAAAAGTATTCTGTTTGACTTTTGGGGTACCACTCGACCGAGTGGGCTAGGCACTCGGTCGAGTGCCCCCTGTACGAACTAAGGTTCGCTTGCAATTTTGTTAATGATTTCGAAATTGCTCATTGATTTTGATGATTCGAGGAATTGGGCGTAAATATTGTATAATTTATTTCCAATTCATATCTATGATTCTCGTCGTGCCCGATATCCGCTTATTGAAGCGGTATCGAATACTAGGGTGAAAATTGAAGAAAGAAGCTATAAGTCGTTCAAAGTCAACCAAAGCGATGTGAATTTTCCTTCGCGTTTATAGTGTCGTAATTCTAATGAATTTAATGACATCTACGTTAGCTTCAACGAAAAATCGAATTGGTTAACTTATTTGACTAGATCGTTAGATTCGACATCCAATTATGGAATTGGTATCGAATCTAAAAGATCGATGCTTTGCTTGAATTGAAAGACTTGACTCCTTTCGCATCCCGACATCATAATTAATTCTTGCGAATTGTTTGATGTCGGATCCGCATCAACGGGTTTCGACACTTATTAAAAGATGTTTGATTTGAAAGATAGTTTTGTAAATGACGAAATATGGGATTGAATGAACTACGCGAAAATAAAAATTATTGTTTAAGTTGACTCGTTTCAGTAATTAAGTGCTAGGGTGTCAGGATAAGCGACCGGCAACGTTGTGTGCAGTACACTTGTATATTCGGGTCTCCTTATTCCGACATCCTTCGCACTCGACACAAATCCACGAGTATTTTAGTGTTTTATACTAATAATACTATCGATATTAGAATGCGATAAATAAAATAAATAAAAAGACAAAAAAAACGAAGAGAAAGAGGAAGATGACGAGAGGGAGAAGGGAAGAAAAGAGAGCGGGTTTTTCACCCTCAACCTACATGTTTCTTATGCTCGAACGGGACTCTTAGAGGCGGCTTGCACGGGAGTATCGAGTATGTAGGCTAAGTTGTGGTGGTTAGGGTTTTGATTAGGGTTTGAGTGTAGTATTGATGAGTGGTTTGATTAGGGTAGTATTAGGGTTGCAAAAAGTTTAGGGTTTTGTAAAGTTGTGACAAGTTGTGTGCATGGGTGTGCTTATATAGGCTAGCTATGCACACCCGGCTAGGGTTACTCGACCGAGTAGCCCCTGGACTCGGTCGAGTGGCCCATTGTGCCAGCAGTCGGGCTTGGATGAGGGCCCACTCGATCGAGTGGGCTGAGCACTCGATCGAGTGGCTAAGCTGGATCGCGCGGGTCCGGTGTTTTGGACCGTGGCTTTGGTATTTGATGGGTTTTGTGTTTGGGCTACACTTTTTGAATGTTTGAATGGCTGTTTTGTGTGTCTCGGAACGACTTTGACCGGGGTTAACCCAATCGCTAAAAGTCGGTTTTATTTCCAGTGTCAGTTTTGACCCTAATTAGTCTTGTTTGACTGGAAACGACCCACTGGGCCTGAATTTGAGGTCTGTTTTGTGAGATTTGTACTCCATAAGTGCTTAAGCCAACAACTAATGGTTTTGAGCCCATATTCGAGCGCGTAGAAACACGTTAGCATCCGATCATCATCGGGTGTTTTTTGGAAACTACCATAGACACCTGGCGGTCAAAATGCGGGTGTCTACAAGCTCCATCTGAGGTTTTGCCCCAGATCAAAGAACATGAGACCGAGGAGCGTGGAATAGGTATTGCCATGATTCTATCACACCAATAATCATCAAAAACCTTTTCAAGTTCACTGTAATCCCAACTTCCTTCTTCCGAGATGAAATTTTGAATTTATAGCCCAGTAAGATAAACCACAGTAGACGTCATATCTATTCATGTTTTCATCATTGGTATTCCACCATTAACCCACTTATCCTGAAAGATATTAATCTTAGCAGAAAGGAGAGAACTTGGGTTTCCTATTCTCCACGAAGCACCTTTACCTATAACTTTGCTTCCCCTTAAAATTTCTTTCCGACTGTTGGATTTGTTTCTCTTCTTAAAAAACTCACCATGAGTCATCCATTCCTTAAGATGACCATAAATACTACTGAAAAACCTACTTACAAACTTATCCTCTTCGGATCGAAGCTTCAGTGCAACATTCTTCGAGCAATAATTAACGCGACGATATATCATATTTGGAGGCAAAGGAATGTGTGCAGAATTGATGGAATAGTGCAGCAGCCTAAATCTGCTGTTCAGATGATTAAGTTGGATGTTCAGAATAAAATTATGTGTAAGATTAAATACCCAATTCATGCTAAAGACGCTAGATGGCTACATATTTTGATGTAGTCATACCCTTGTAAATTGATTACACACACACACACACATATATATATATACTTACCCTTTACCAAAAAAAAACTTATCCTCTTCATTTAAAATTTTCCTTGCATTTTTTGCTAATAAGGACTGGTTGATATGAACCGTATTCTGAATGCCAAGTCCTCTGCCTTCCTTTCTAAGAGACAGAAATTTGAAAGCTCTCCTGTGAATTGTACGACCTATTTTCTTACCCGCCCACCAGAAATGTGCCAACAAGGAGTTAACTTTGTTGGCCACACTTATCGGAATTTTGAAAATCGATAGAAAGAAACTTGAAAGGTTAGCAAGAACATATTGTATCAAAATCATCCTTCCAGCTGACGAAAGAAACGTCCCATTCCAGGAGCTGATTCTGGTCCGAACCTTTTCCACTATCAACTCATTAACCTTCCTACCAGAAAGTGAGCCAATAGAAGGAATTCCAAAATAAGTCCCCAAATCATCACATGGTCTTACATCAAACAATAATAAGGATCTTTGGATAATCTGTACAGTAGTATTAGGACTGAAAATCATAGAAGACTTGCCATGATTAATCAATTGACCAGATAATCCACAGTACCTTTGCAGCAGCTTATAAAATTTAGTAATATTTTCCCATTCTCCCTTAATAAAGAACAAAGAATCATCCGCAAAGAGTAAATGATTAATTTCCGGAGTTCTCCTGGCAACACATATACCTCTCACATGCTCTCTTCCCAAAGAGAATCTCATGTTTCTGGACAGAACTTCAGAGCAAAGAACAAACAGACAAGGTGAAAGTGGATCACCCTGTCATAATCCACAAGTGGGCGTGAAGAAGTGAAGTGGCTCTCCATTCGAGAGAATCGAATAAGACACCGTAGTGACACGGTTCATTATAATCTGGATCAACCCTTCAGGGAACCCAACACAAAAAAAGTGCACCCTTCGGGAAATTCCAGGTGACCCTATCATAAGCTTTACTCATGTCAGCTTTAAACGCTATCGTACCCTTCTTCCCTGTTTTTTTTCTTGCGAATAGTAGAAATACATTCTTCCTCTATCAAAATATTGTCAGTAATTGATCTTCCTGGAATGAAAGCATTCTGGAATTCTCCCACTATTCGCATCATCACATCCTTCAAACAATTCACGATGCACTTCGTAAGAATTTTCATAATCACATTACACAAGTTGATCGGCCGAAAGTGTTCGACTTTCTCCGGACAATTAGACTTCGGCACCAGGGTGATAAAGGTCTTGTTCATCTCCTTAAGAACGAAACCTGAATGTAACATAGCACACACTGGCTCACACAGTACACCTCTTTCTTAATAACCTTTCAGTTATTCTTATAAAATTATGTAGGATCCCATCAGGTCCCGGGGATTTGAACGAACCAAGTTGGAAAAAAGCCATTCTAAATTCCTTTTTTGTGAAAGACCTTGAAAGAGAGGAGAACTCATCTTCCATGATCTTAGTAATATTTGCCTCTATAAAGCCATAATTTGCAGCGTAGAAATCATCAAAGTTTTCAGTAGACGAGCCTACCTTAAATAAAGTTTTATAATAATCTAGGAAAAACCTTACCAATCTGTGGGAATTCATTCTTCCAAGTCCCATCCTTGTCCTTAATGCTATGAATAAAATTCTTCCCAACCCTCCCTTTGATGCAGTTGAAGAAATATCTGGTAAAAACATCACCTTCCAGTCCCCACCTAACTTTAGCTCTCTGCTTCCAGTAAATAGAGGAAGCCTTCGCATATTCTTTAAGTCTCTTATGATCTTCTTCATATTTTTGGGAATTGCCTCCTTCAAAAATCTTCTCTAGATCCTCTGCCAAAATATTGTCAAAATCAGTCTAGTTTTTTCTCCACTCTTTTTTCTTTTCTAACGACCATCTCATAAGTGCCATCCTGACTGTCTGGCCTCCAACCTCCTCATGAGACCAACAGATTTGGATCCAGTCCAATGTTGTGACCACGACTTTTGATATTAAAGACAAAGTTTCTTCGAAGATCAAGTACCATACTTTTAGTTTATATGAGCTCATCCCGGTCGGGATGGACCCAAAACAGGAGCATCGCTTTTAGTGCACCTCATCCCGGACGGGTTGAGGTCATACCCGTCGGGGATGAGTCTTGTAGGCCTTCAATATGATCTTTTTGGTCCCTCCTTGCTTCACATGGACTTCTCATCGATTCTCGAGACTCGGGATTGGGTCCCAAGGTCTCGAGGTCGAATCCAAGGCATCGAGTGATCGTTCCTTCACTTCGTTGGCTCCGAAAAGTGTATGTATTGAGTCGGAATCGCTCCAACTCTTCATGAATGGTCTCGGGAACCTGAAACGAGCTAGAGGAAGCATAAGTAGCCCATAAATCGCTCCCAAGGAGCGATTCCACAAGGAAAATGGGACCAAAACACTACGAAATAGGCACTACAATACACTTATGAACTCCCCCACACTTAACCCTTACTCGCCCTCGAGTAAGCACAAACTAACTACTAAACTAGCCGAGCGGGTATTAGCGCACCCTACACCCTTTCAACTCACGCGATAACACTTAGAGGGCAAGTGCTATCCGCAAGGCAAGTGGGGTCTTGCGACAAAACTGTGGATGCAGCCGGACACAAAACACATAAACAAACACGCACACAAACAAACACACAAAAGGTTGCACCCAAAAGAAAAGAAATACCGCTTCCCTCAAACAAGCGGTGAAAGAAGCACCGGTTTAGGACTCAAGGCAAGTGACAACATTCCCAAGCTAGCAATACAAACCAAAATGGACAAAACCCTAATAGTATGACGACAAAGCAATAAAAACGTTGGTAACTTACCTCGGTTCCTCCTAACCTTCTAAGAACGTACCACGAGACGATCAGCGGGATGGAAAAAGGATGAACCACGGTGTTAGTCGACACTGTAAGTAAGTGAGACCCCGCCCCCCTTTAGAAATGAGCCAAGAGGGTCGTCCCATGTCCGAAACCGCCTAACTAGTCCAAGTAAAAAGGTGGAAATATGCAAAATGAGGGAAGACCGACCATTACCGCTATCATCCTTCCTAGGGACTCGGTCCTTTGGTAGGCTCTTCACGGTAATAGTCGGTAAAAGACTTATTTTGTGAGGTGTGAGGTTTCTATTTTTGTGAGACGATTTTCTTTTGGCATTTTCTTCTTCTTTTGCATTTTTACTTTGTTTTGCCATGCCATTTCTTTTTCTTCTTTTCTATTTTCTTTTTGGCTTTTGTGCCTTTCCTTTTTCTTCAATCTTTTCTTTCATTTTCATTCTTTTTTTTCTTTTCTTTGCCCTTTTTGGCTTGATTTGGTTTTTTGGCATTTCTTTGTATAACAAGAAAGAGAGAATTCAACAAATTGCAATTTATTGTGTGGATATGTGTAGGAGGTAGAGGAATGGGTGGGTTGGGACGGCGCCTTTCCTTCAAACCCACAAAAAGTGGAGAACTTGGACTAATCAAACAACCTCAGACACGGTCACCTAAGGGACGGGACTCGGCAACCAAGGCCTTTTCACATCGTGGGTGGTCATAATGGTCAAAATGCAAATCCCGTAGTAAATCCCTAGTAAGCTAGGTGGACTCAAGGTAAAGGACCAACGAATTCATTGATTTAGGGTCATTCTACTAGACTAAAGTCCAAGACTCGATTTGTACCACTAGGAAGGGAAAGTAAACACTCGCACACTAGCCTCTAAACCGGGTTTTCGAAAACCGGTTACACACTAACACAACACAAAACGAAGACATGGCGAAAACGAAAGAAAAAGAGATAAAAGGACACAAAACAAAAACAAAACAAAACAAACACATAAACAACACAAACACCACCCCGAGTTTCCAAACAAGCCACCAAATCAACCACAAGCATTACAAAGCTCCACCCGAGCACACCAAACTTTCTCCAAACTTCACAAGAAATAAAGAGGGAAAGGGATAGAAGATGTTACCGGATGTCTTGAAAGCTTTCCAACAAGGGAGGCAAAACACGCACAACACAACAAATACACGATACAACGACCCAAAAGGAAAACACACAAAAGAAAATCTCTTTGATTTTTATGAAAAATTTTCAAATTTTTAGGGTTTTTAAAGATTTTTCGAAAAACTAAGAAAATAAAACTAACTACGCTAGAATATCGCTCCTCCACACTTAAGCCGAGCAATGTCCTCATGCTCGACCGTAGTGCATGGGAACACAAAAGAAAAGAAAAGAAACTACGAAAATAAAGCTAAAAATCAAAAATAAAGTGGAGAAAATGGTAGAATGTGTCCGGCCGGGGTGTAGTCAAGTCACCATGGGCCGAGACAAGAAAAGATATGGATGGGGGAAGAAATAAAAAGAAGGAAATAAAAGGAAATGGGAGGGGGGGGGGCTAGGTGTAATCAAGTCACCTAGCCCGGATTCCGCCTAAATCCGACTAAATCCTCAAAAAAAAGAAAGTGAAAATCTTGTAAAAATTGGATTTTGAAAATGACTCTCGATGTAGTCACATCATCGAGAGTCGGGAGCAACCACTACCAAGGCCTCGAAGGCCACTAAGATACCATGACTCAAGGGGAAGGGAATAAACAAAGGAAAACAAGCAACAACAAAAACGGAAAAGAAAGGATAGTTGCCGTACCATAGGTTAGCAACTCACTCTCTCCATCGTCTCATAGATCAATATAGGCACTTGCTTGTCTTCATCATTTCTATCCCGCTTCAAGCTTGATAGAACCGCATGGTAGAGGTAGTAATGGTGCGAGGGGGTGGGATTTGATGTGAATATCGGTCTAAAGTGAGGAGGAAATGAGGTTAAGGTATCTAAATGAGGTACATGGGTGGTATGATATGAGAAAGGAAGGTAGGGAGGTTAGGTGGGGTATACAATGGTTGGGTGGGCTTAAATGTCGAAGAAGAAGCACCAAAAAGGAGTAGGGGATCATCCCGGTCGGGATGGATGATCCCGGTCGGGTTGATAAACCCTTCCCGGTCGAGAAGCCTCCTTCCCGATCCGGATGACACTCCAGTGGACTCGATTTTTGGCACCCTCATCCCGATCGGGACGGCCCCATCCCGGTCGGGACGACACACCCTTCCCGGTCGGGAAGGGTCTTCATGACTCCCATGACCCCAAAAACCGACTCCCTTACTCACGATCCAAGCTCTATCACTAACCACTCCTTTCTAGGAGTCACCTTCACTTCACCTATCACAATAAACTCAAAGTACACATCAAATTCACTCCCTCACATCGCTCATCAAAATACCAAATCAATTACAAGAGCTTCACAAAACAACAAAAATCAAGAGAAAAATCACACAAATACAAACACAAGTACTCTAAAGAGGAGAGGAGAATATACAACATGACGGTTCTTTAGGAACTCCGTCAAACCTAGGATGGTGGACTCTCCTTCAACCGTAGCCCTCAAGGGCATGGAGGAGCAAGTCGAACGCGCTACCGACATCATAATGAAGGCCCAAGAAGCGCTCGAGCCTAGCCAACCTCCACGGCCTCCAAGGTGGAGGCAAGAAGTAAGAATCCCAAGACCCAACGTCATCATTCATGTCGTCTCCGGGGTCTATCCATCCTAAGAGCTTCACCGACCTCTTCCTCCCTAGGCATCGCCTCCAATCACTAGCAAGCTTCATTTCCAAGAAACGAGGCACAAAAAAAGGCTTTGGCCCCATTTCCTTGTTGCACACCCCCACACTTTCCTCAAGTTGTGGTTCCCCATCTTCATCATTCGTCCCCGCATCATCTTCGAGAAGAGGATCGAAACTTCTACCGGCGGTTTCAATCTCTTCCAAGTCATTGCTTGGTTCACTAGCTAGGGGCTCTTGATGCTTATCCACATTCTCGCACAAGGGCAACTCGAGGCTATCAATTTCACCCAACATCCTCACAAATTCTACCAACCCATCCAACTCACTAACTTCCTCCAATTCCTCACCAATGTTGTCTTCACCAAGGGTCATATCCTCATTCGTCACTTTTTGGGTAGACGATTGAGGTTCTTCAAAGCAAATCTCTCCTCCAAAGGGAACTACATCGGCGGCTTCATGGTTAGGTGGCTCCTCTTTCTCAAGTGGGCACCCTTCATCTAATTGTGATGTTCGGGATAAAAACATTACGGTTTGAATCGATATTGCATTTAATCGAGCATCCCTCGCCTCGTTTTCCCTTCGGAATTGGGCCACGAGTTCATCTTGCTTCTTTTTCATTTGAATGGCCATTTCTTGTGTGCTCCTTTGCAATTGAAGAATCGAATGATAGAACTCCAAGTTTGACGATTGGTGGTCATTGAGGTCTTGTAAAGCTCCTTAATAATCTTGATGATGCCCATGGGGTGGGGCATCATATTGTTGGTAGTGAGGTTGAGGTGATTGGTAGTATTGTGGGTCACGGGGTTCATATTGTGGTTGGGGTGGAGGGTAATATGGTGGGTTTTGGGGGTATTGGCTTCCATAAGGTGAATCTTGATTGAACATGGTGGGTTCACATTGATAACTCGAGTAATAGTCACCATCATCGTAGGATTGGTAATCGTTCACTTGTTGGGTAGCCGTTTTCATAACCTTGAAGTTCATACCCACTAGAGTCTTGATCCCCCCAAGGAGCTTGATAGTAATTAGGAGTCATCATGTCATAGCTTTGGTTCATAGAAGAAGAGGAGTAGCTCATATCGGCTTCCAAAGCGGCTCTGAGTTGCAAGAAGAAGATGGTCACCACCTCTAAGCACAAACTGTAGACTAAGAGCAAACGTGAGAAGCCTAGTGCTTTTTGGGCACTAGACAAGAGAGAAATAAACTTCACACACACAAGAAGCAAAGGTAACAAAAAGAAAAAAGAAAAACAGAAACACAAATACAAAGTCAAGTAACTAGGAAAACAAAGTCTAAACTATCACCGTCCCCGGCAACGGCGCCAAATTGATGGTGGGATTTGTCGTGGATCCCGCCGATCAAATAAATAACCAATTAATCCTAGTGGGTAGCTAGGGCAAGTCGGGTCGAATCCACGGGGACGGTAAGAGGCGTCTAGACTAAGGTCACCTATAAACGAGACTAAGTCCACGAGCTAAACTAAACTAGAGTAATAAGAAGGGGAGAAGGCTAAGGCTATGACTACGGTAACGGAGAGAACAACTAAGGAAAACGGGCTAGGATTAGGTCGGGTTCAAAGGGGCAATGGAATGGTCAAGGAAGAGTAAAGGTGAAGGGGGTAGTCGGGTAATCTAGGTGTGGTCTGGGCTCTCGCTACTTAGACCAACCTAGAGGTTCCACCTAAAACCCACCTTGGCGACACAAACGACAAACGGGGTTATTAGCGTGATATCGGGGCCTAGGTTGCATCCGGGCTCTCGCAACTTAGACCGACCTAGGGGTCGTCCTCACCGGGCTCTCGCAACTTAGTGAGGGAACCAAACCCACGAGCAAACTATTACCCACAAGAGAAAGGCAAGAAAAACAAGCATATGCATACAAGTCATTCAAGCATTTCAACAAACATGTACTATGCATCAAACCAAGAGGAAACCCAAATCTTCCACCAACATCTCCAACAATCCCTTAATCATCCAATTAACACCCTAAAGACCTTACTAACCCTAGCAAGATACTACTCTAACATGATTAAAGGAAAACTAATACTAACAAGATGCATCAACTTAGCAATCAAAACAAACATGAAGAAACTAACAAGAACTATGAACTATGAACAATACATTCAACAAAGAATCAAACTTTAATGAAGGAACAAGGATTAAGAGAAAGGAAAAGAAGATTATACCATACTAGAAGATGAAAAGAAGAAGGAAACTTGCATAAATGGAAGAACCCAAAACAAACATCCAAGGTTGTCAAGCTTGAATGGAGATCTTGAAGAATTCCCAAATTACAAGCATTAATCTATGATTAACGATAATCTAAAGACTAATCTACACTAATCTAATCTAATCTAACCTAAAGTAGTCTAGGGTTTAGTGGGAAGTGAAGAACATCCATAGGAATACAAGAGGAGGGGTATATATAGGGTTACAATGGAAAGGAGGAGAAACAAAGTGACGCGGGCCTGTAACTGGGTCATCCCGGTCGAGATGAGTTGGTCCCGGTTGGGATGACGTGGTCCCAGTCGGGATGGACCCAAAACAGGAGCATCGCTTTTAGTGCACCTCATCCCGGACGGGTTGAGGTCATACCCGTCGGGGATGAGTCTTGTAGGCCTCCAATATGATCTGTTTGGTCCCTCCTTGCTTCACATGGATTTCTCATCGATTCTCGGGACTCGGGATCGGGTCTCGGAGGCTCGGGATTGGGTCCCAAGGTCTCGGGGTCGAATCCAAGGCATCGAGTGATCGTTCCTTCACTTCGTTGGCTCCGAAAAGTGTATGTATTGAGTCGGAATCGCTTCAACTCTTCACGAATGGTCTCGGGAACCTGAAACGAGCTAGAGGAAGCATAAGTAGCCCATAAATCGCTCCCAAGGAGCGATTCCACAAGGAAAATGGGACCAAAACACTACGAAATAGACACTACAAACTACACTTATCAGACGTCTCCTACCATCTCTAATAAGCTTTGAATCAAATATAATAGGAGCATGGTCCGATAGTTGAATAGGATAATGGAGAACGCCAGAGTTATGGAAATTCAGTAGCAATTCCTTGGAAACATAGGCTTTATCTAATCTTTCATAAACTCTATCTCCCCCTTGTCTGTTGTTACACGAAGTAAATCGAGGTCCTTTGAATGACACGTCAATTAGTTGATGATCAATTTTCCAGAGAGTGAACTCCTCCAAGCCTTGTATTCTTCTTTTCGATTTCCTAAGCTTATCTTCCATCAAATCAACTTAGTTAAAATCACCAAAAAGAAAGAAAGGAAATTCAAATCCTTCTAACCAAACCCCAAGTATCTCCCTAACCCCTCCTCTAAACTTGACAACAGGCTCACGATAGACTAAGACCAAATAACAAGGAACAATACTACTAATATTCGACTTAAGGATAATAAAATTACTACAACAAAACAACGAAGTGAAAGCATTAGCAAACTTCCACTCCACAAAAAGTCCCCCTTGACCCGACAGCGTCAACTCCATCAACAAAGGAGTACCCAAAAGGCCTACAAAGATTGGCAACCATCGACACATTAAATTTAGTTTCACTTAAGAAAATAAAATCCAAATTTAAATAATTGCTTAGGATAGCTCTAACTTTAGGAATTGTCGGTGCGAGCGGATCCGAGAGCCCATGACAATTCCAGGAAAGCCCTTTCATGGAGTGGGAGAAGATTGGTAAGGCCCAATCTCCGCAAAACCGTCAGTCTTCACTTCCAAACCTTCTTCTTCCTGGTCTGCCTGCTTCTTTTCTCTATCTTCTCCAGCTTTGAAAGATTCACCCTTCTCAAGCTTGGCCCTTTTAGCCGCCCCACTATCTGCTTCATCCACATCCAAGTCTTTCCAGCCCAATGTTGGTGCAGACCACATCTTCCTCTTTCTAGTCTCGACTTCTTCAGTCATCTCCAAATCCTGTAATGCAACAGAAGAACATCTCCTGTTTCAAGCTTCCAAATCCCTCGAAGAGGGGACACCTGAATCCTGGACATCATAGTTCATAATATCCTCCCAAGTTTTGGTAGGAATCAAATTAGGAAAGAAATCCGGGTCCCTTAGTAAAGACCCGATTCTTTCTATTGACATTCCCATAATTTCTTCCAGATTTCTCATCTGCCTTAGCACATACTCTTTCATTCCTTCCTCACCAACCTCCTCAGTGGAAGGTATAGCTTGATTCACCAGAGCATTTTCTTGTCCCAAAATCCCCCTTTCTTCCTCCATATCTGTCCTCCTAGCCTCCTGGACTATTTCTATAACAGTAACAGGACCACCCTCGGAAGCAGCAATATTCCCTTCGCCCGCAATATCATCCGGCACCTCCTTACCTTGATATCTCCTAACATAGTTCCAATTATCCCGTTCCCTAGGAGTGAACGACCATTCTGGAGAGGATTCATCAGAGTCCTCATCAGGGTCAGTACCCTCCACCCAATCGCCTTCTCTCACCATTCTATCATCTTCCTCCTCTTCCAGTATTGCATCTTCCACCTGCTCCTGCCCCAATTGCTCCTCTTCCATATGATCTTCCTCTTGTCCCATATCACCCCCCCACTTCATTGCCCCCACCACCTGCATCGTCGCCCTCCCCTAAATTCTCATCCACATCTCTATTCTCTTCTATAGCCACATCACCCTCCATAACATTACCATTTTCATGAAACCTAATTGGGAACCCTTATGGTGCCACAAAAGTTTGTGCCAAACCCTCCCCTTCATTTTCCATAAATCCCCTCAGCTCATCTGGTTCCAATCTCCTACGAATTTCTTCCCTAGCAATCCAATTAGGATCATCTTCATCCACCTCTGCTCTAAAGGTCATAGCTCAAATATAAGGATCATTGAGAAGTGTGTTATGTAGTGCTTATTTCTTGTGTTTGGTCCCGGTTTCTCTTGTGGAATCGCTCTTTAGAGCGGTTTCGAGGCTACTTACGCTTCTTCTAGCTTGTTTTAGGTTCCTAATGCTCATCATGGAGAAGTGGAACGATTCCATCTCGTTTCCGATGCATATGGAGCAAATGAAGAGAAGCGATGATAATTCGGTGACTTAGACTCGATCCCGAGTCCCTTGGAGCCCAATTTGAGAATATCCCGAGCACCAAGAGTCGATAAGAAGCCTAGGAAGAGCAATTAGGGACCTATGTGACCATATTTGAAGCTTACATGGCCTTCCCGACCGAAACCATAACCATCACAGTCGGGACGAAGTGAGACGACAAACAGGAGATTCTGGAGCCCCTTCCCGATCGAGAAGAGGTCCTTCCCGACCGGGATCATCTCTTCCTGACTGGGATCATCACCTTCCCAGCCGGGAAGAGCCCAGTTACTCACCCGCTTCGACGCTTCAACTCCTTTGCTCGTGAAACCATATATATACCCCCTCTTGTATTGTTTTAAGCACCCTACATTATTCTAAACCCTAGATAGAGAACTCTTGTCGTTAGTGATAAGTGTGGTTTGTAGTGCCTATTTTGTAGTGTTTTGGTCCCATTTCCTTGTAGAATCGCTCCTTGGGAGCGGTTTAGGGACTTCTTATGCTTCCTTTAGTTCGTTTCAGGTTCCCGAGACTGATTTGGAAGAGTTGGAGCGATTCCGACTCGATACATACACATTTTGGAGCCAACGAGATAAAGGAACGATGATTCGATGCTTTGGAATCGACCCCGAGACCTTGGGACCCAATCCTGAGCCTCCGAGACCCGATCCCGAGTCCCGAGAATCGATGAGAAGTCCATGTGAAGCAAGGAGGAACCCTAAAGATCATATTGGAGGCCTACAAGACCCATCCCGACCGGGAAGGATGCCATCCCGACCGGGATGAAGTGCACAAAACAAAGAGCCACTGTTTTGGGTCCCTCCCGACCGGGACCAGTCCCTCCCGGCCGGGACCGACACCCTCCCGACCGGGACCACCTCCTCCCGGCCGGGAAGGGCCGCTGCTACCCCGCGCTTCATTCTTCTCTTCTCCTTTTCACTTGTAACCCTATATATACCCCCCCTCTTGTATTAAGACACCATCTTATGTTATGTTCTTCAAACCCTAGACTACTTTAGGTTAGATTAGTGTAGATTAGTCGGTAATTAGTGGTTAATCTTAGTTTA
This sequence comes from Agrostemma githago, assembly GCA_958450325.1. Lineage (NCBI taxonomy): Eukaryota > Viridiplantae > Streptophyta > Magnoliopsida > Caryophyllales > Caryophyllaceae > Agrostemma > Agrostemma githago. The sequence goes on along the minus strand of OY288239.1, from coordinate 23,317,143 downwards.
GTACTTGTATTAAGGGAATTCTTCAAGATCTTCACCAAGCTTGACAACCTTGGTGGTTTGTTTTGGGTTTTCTTCATTAATGCAAGTTTCAATCTTTCTCCTTCACTAGTATGGTATAATCCTCTTCCTCTTTACTCTTTATCTTGTTTAATTCATCCAAGTTTGCATCTTTGATTGTTGTATTGTTCTTAGTTCATCTTTTTCAATAGTTTCATTATGTATGTTTTGTTGTTTGTGTTGATTCCTCTTGTTAGTGTTAGTTTTAGTTTGATTATGTTGGAGTAGTGTTCTTGCTAGGGTTAGTAGGGTGATTAGGGTGTTAATTGGGTGATTAAGGGTTTGTTGGAGATGTTGGTGGAAGATTTGAGGTTTCTTCTTGAGTGATGCATATTACATGTTTGATGGAATGCTTGAATGACTAAGTAAGTTAGATTGCTTGTTTCTCTTGCTTTCCTTTGTCGTGTGTATCGCCGGATGGGTTCCATGAGGAACCTCTAGGTCGTGCGTCCTAGATTACCCTACTACCGCTTTCACTCTAACTCCTATATATACCCCCCCTCTTGTATTAAGACACCATCTTATGTTATGTTCTTCAAACCCTAGACTACTTTAGGTTAGATTAGTGTAGATTAGTCGGTAATTAGTGGTTAATCTTAGTTTAGTACTTGTATTAAGGGAATTCTTCAAGATCTTCACCAAGCTTGACAACCTTGGTGGTTTGTTTTGGGTTTTCTTCATTAATGCAAGTTTCAATCTTTCTCCTTCACTAGTATGGTATAATCCTCTTCCTCTTTACTCTTTATCTTGTTTAATTCATCCAAGTTTGCATCTTTGATTGTTGTATTGTTCTTAGTTCATCTTTTTCAATAGTTTCATTATGTATGTTTTGTTGTTTGTGTTGATTCCTCTTGTTAGTGTTAGTTTTAGTTTGATTATGTTGGAGTAGTGTTCTTGCTAGGGTTAGTAGGGTGATTAGGGTGTTAATTGGGTGATTAAGGGTTTGTTGGAGATGTTGGTGGAAGATTTGAGGTTTCTTCTTGAGTGATGCATGTTACATGTTTGATGGAATGCTTGAATGACTAAGTAAGTTAGATTGCTTGTTTCTCTTGCTTTCCTTTGTCGTGTGTATCGCCGGATGGGTTCCATGAGGAACCTCTAGGTCGTGCGTCCTAGATTACCCTACTACCGCTTTCACTCTAACTCCTATATATACCCCCCCTCTTGTATTAAGACACCATCTTATGTTATGTTCTTCAAACCCTAGACTACTTTAGGTTAGATTAGTGTAGATTAGTCGGTAATTAGTGGTTAATCTTAGTTTAGTACTTGTATTAAGGGAATTCTTCAAGATCTTCACCAAGCTTGACAACCTTGGTGGTTTGTTTTGGGTTTTCTTCATTAATGCAAGTTTCAATCTTTCTCCTTCACTAGTATGGTATAATCCTCTTCCTCTTTACTCTTTATCTTGTTTAATTCATCCAAGTTTGCATCTTTGATTGTTGTATTGTTCTTAGTTCATCTTTTTCAATAGTTTCATTATGTATGTTTTGTTGTTTGTGTTGATTCCTCTTGTTAGTGTTAGTTTTAGTTTGATTATGTTGGAGTAGTGTTCTTGCTAGGGTTAGTAGGGTGATTAGGGTGTTAATTGGGTGATTAAGGGTTTGTTGGAGATGTTGGTGGAAGATTTGAGGTTTCTTCTTGAGTGATGCATATTACATGTTTGATGGAATGCTTGAATGACTAAGTAAGTTAGATTGCTTGTTTCTCTTGCTTTCCTTTGTCGTGTGTATCGCCGGATGGGTTCCATGAGGAACCTCTAGGTCGTGCGTCCTAGATTACCCTACTACCGCTTTCACTCTAACTCCTATATATACCCCCCCTCTTGTATTAAGACACCATCTTATGTTATGTTCTTCAAACCCTAGACTACTTTAGGTTAGATTAGTGTAGATTAGTCGGTAATTAGTGGTTAATCTTAGTTTAGTACTTGTATTAAGGGAATTCTTCAAGATCTTCACCAAGCTTGACAACCTTGGTGGTTTGTTTTGGGTTTTCTTCATTAATGCAAGTTTCAATCTTTCTCCTTCACTAGTATGGTATAATCCTCTTCCTCTTTACTCTTTATCTTGTTTAATTCATCCAAGTTTGCATCTTTGATTGTTGTATTGTTCTTAGTTCATCTTTTTCAATAGTTTCATTATGTATGTTTTGTTGTTTGTGTTGATTCCTCTTGTTAGTGTTAGTTTTAGTTTGATTATGTTGGAGTAGTGTTCTTGCTAGGGTTAGTAGGGTGATTAGGGTGATAATTGGGTGATTAAGGGTTTGTTGGAGATGTTGGTGGAAGATTTGAGGTTTCTTCTTGAGTGATGCATATTACATGTTTGATGGAATGCTTGAATGACTAAGTAAGTTAGATTGCTTGTTTCTCTTGCTTTCCTTTGTCGTGTGTATCGCCGGATGGGTTCCATGAGGAACCTCTAGGTCGTGCGTCCTAGATTACCCTACTACCGCTTTCACTCTAACTCCTCCTTGGCCATTCCGTTACCCCTTTGACCCCGACCTAATCCTAGCCCGTTTTCCTTAGTTGTTCTTCCTAGTTATAGTCTAGCTCTCTCCCCTTCTATCATTTTATAGTTTAGCTCGTTGACTTAGTCACGTATTTGGGCGAACTTGGTCTAGACGCCTCTTACCGTCCCCGTGGATTTGACCCGACTTACCCTATCTACCCAGTTAGGATTAGCCGGTTATTTATTTGGCGGTTGGGATTCCACGACAAATCACTCCCATCAAATTGGCGCCGTTGCCGGGGACGGCGCTAGTTTAGACTTTGTTTACCTAATTACTTGGCTTTGTCTTGTGTTTTGTGTTTTTCTTTTTTCTTTGGTTACCTTGCTTCTTGTGTGTGTGTGGTTTATTTCTCTCTTGTCTAGTGCCCAAAAAGCACTAGACTTCTCACGTTTGTTCCTAGTCTACAGTTTATGCTTAGAGGTGGTGACTATCTTCTTCTTGCGATTAAGAGCCGCTTTAACGGACGGTTGCTAGGATGAGTAGTTTCCAACCGGGTATGGACTACGATTTTCGAGCAAACATGGGGTTTGATCTAAACTCCACACACTCGGGAGCCGAGATGAGCTACTCCTCTTCTTCCATGAACCAAGGGTATGACATGACGTCCCTCTACCACTATCAAGCTTCTTGGGGTAATCAAAACGGGTATGATCTTCAAGAGTACGGAAATGGCTACCAACAAGTGAACGATTACCAATCCTACGATCAAGGTGGCTATTACTCAAGTTATGATTGTGAACCCACCATGTTCAATCAAGATTCACCTTATGGAAGCCAATACCCCCAAGACCCACAATATTACCCTCCACCCCAACCACAATATGAACCCCATGACCCACAATACTACGAACCACCCCAACCTTGCTACCAACAATATGATGCCCCACCCCTTGGGCATCATCAAGACACCATGTTTAATCAAGATTATCAAGATTATCATCAAGATTATCAAGATTATTATGGAGCTTTACAAGACCTCAAGGACCATCATTCGTCAAACACGGAGTTGTTTCATTCTATGCTTCAAATGCAAAAAGAACAAGATGAATTAATGGCCCAAATTCGAAGGGAAAACGAGGCGATGGATGCTCGATTAAATGCAATAGCGGTTCAAACCGTAATGTATTTATCCCGAACATCGCAACTAGATGAAGGGTGCCCACTTGAGAAAGAGGAGCAACCTGACCATGAAGCCGCCGATGTAGTTCCCTTTGGAGGAGAGATTTGCTTTGAAGAACCTCAATTGTCTACCCAAAAAGAGATGAATGAGGAGATGACCCTCGGTGAAGACAACATTGGTGAGGAATTGGAGGAGGATGGTGAGTGGGATGGTTTGGTAGAGTTTGTGAAGTTGTTGGGTGAAATTGTTAGCCTCGAGTTGCCCTTGTGCGAGAATGTGGATAAGCATCAAGAGCCCCTTGTATGTGAACTAAGCGATGACTTGGAGGAGATTGAAACCGCCGGTAGAAGTTTCGATCCTCTTCTCCAAGATGATATGGGGCCTAGTGATGAAGATGGGGAGCCACAACTTGAGGAAAGTGTGGGGGTGTGCATCGAGGAAATGAGGCCAAAACCGCTTTTTGTGCCTTGTTTCTTGGAGATGAAGCTTGCTTGTGATTGGAGGCGATGCCTAGGGAGGAAGAGGCCGGTGAAGCTCATAGGATGGATAGACCCCGGATGTGACATGAATGATGATTTTGGGTCTTGGAAATCCTACTTCTTGCCTCCACCTTGGAGGCCGTGGAGGTTAGCTAGGCTCGAGCGCTTCTTGGGCCTACATTATGATGTCGGTAGCGCGTTCGACTTGCTCCTCCATGCCTTTGAGGGCTACGGTTGAAGAAGAGTCCACCATCCTAGGTTTGACGGAGTTCCTAAAGAACCGTCATGTTGTACATTCTCCTCTCCTCTTTAGAGTACTTGTGTTTGTATTTGTGTGATTTTTCTCTTGATTTTGGTTAGTTTTGTGATATTCTTGTAAGTGTTTTGGTATTTTGATGAGCGATGTGAGGGAGTGAATTTGATGTGTACTTTGAGTTTATTGTGATAGGTGAAGTGAAGGTGACTCCTAGAAAGGAGTGGTTAGTGATAGAGCTTGGATCGTGAGCAAGGGAGCCGGTTTTTGGGGTCATGGGAATCGTGAAGACCCCTCCCGACCGGGAAGGGTGTGTCGTCCCGACCGGGATGGGGCCGTCCCGATCGGGATGAAGGTGCCAAAAATTGAGTTCACTGGAGTGTCGTCCCGATCGGGAAGGAGGCTTCCCGACCGGGACGGGTATGTCATCCCGACCGGAACCACCCATCACGACCGGGATGACCCCCTACTCCTTTTTGGTGCCTCTTCTTCGACATTTAAGCCCACCCAACCATTGTATACCCCCACCCAACCTCCCTACCTTCCTTGCACATATCATGCCACCCATGTCCCTCATTTGCATACCTTAACCTCATTTCCTCCTCACTTTAGACCGATATTCACATAAAATCCCACCCCCTCACACCATTACTACCTTAGCCATGTGGTTTTCTCAAGCTTGAAGAAGGATGACAATGATGAGAACAAGCAAGTACCTATATTGATCATTGAGACGATGGAGCGAGTGAGTTGCTAACCGGTCGGTAATGCAACTATCCTCTCTTTTCCGTTTTTTATTGCTTGTTATCCCCTTGTTTCTCCCCTTCCCCTTTGTCATGGTGGCCTTCGAGGCCTTGGTTTTGGTTGCTCCCGATTCTCGATGATGTGACTACATCGAGAGTCATTTTTCAAAATCCAAATTTTACAAGTTTTTCACTCTTTCTTTTTGAGGATTTAGTCGGATTTAGGCGGAATCCGGGCTAGGTGACTTGATTACACCTAGTCCTCCCCGCCCATTTCCTTTTATTTCCTTCTTTTTATTTTTCTTCCCCCTTCCATATCCTTTCTTGTCTCGGCCCATGGTGACTTGACTACACCCCGGCCGGACACCTTCTACCATTTTCTTCACCCTTATTTTTGATTTTTAGCTTTATTTTCGTAGTTTATTTTCTTTTTCTATTGTGCTCCATGCACTACGGTCGAGCATGAGGACATGGCTCGACTTAAGTGTGGGGGAGCGATATTCTAGCGTAGTTAGTTTTATTTTCTTAGTTTTTGGAAAAAAATCTTTAGAAACCCTAAAAATTTGAAAATTTTCACAAAAATCAAAAAGATTTTCCTTTTTGTGTGTTTTCCTTTTGTGTCTTTATGTCGTGTATTTGTTGTATTGTGTGTGTTTTGCCTCTTCTTTCCTTATAGGTTGCTTAAATCACCGTTAACTTTGGAAGGCTTTCAAGACTCCCGGTAACATCTTATCTCTTTTTCTTCTTTACCCCTTGCGGAGTTTGGAGGAGATTGTGATGTTGTGTGCTCGGGTGGAGCTTTGTAAAGTGTGGATGATTTGGTGGCTTGTTTGGATGATAGGGGTGGTGTTTGTGTTCTCTATGTGTTTGTTTTGTGTTGTTATTGTCTTGTTACTTTTGTTTCTTTTTTTTTCTTTTGTCTTCGTTGAGTCTGTGTTTTGTGTTTTGTTGTGTGTCTTGTGTGTAAACGGTTTTCGAAAACCCGGTTTAGAGGCTAGTGTGTGAGTGTCTACTTTCCCTTCCTAGTAGTGTAAATCGAGTCTTGGACTTTAATCTAGTAGAATGACCCTAAATCAATGATTTCGTTGGTCTTTTACCTTGAGTCCACCTAGCTTACTAGGGATTTACTACGGGATTTGCACTTTTGACCATTATAACCACCCACGGTGTGAAAAGGCCATGGTTACCGAGTCCCGTCCCTTAGGTGACCATGTTTAGGATTGTTTGATTAGTCCAAGTTTTCCACTTTTTGTGGGTTTCAAGGGAAGGCGCCGTCCCGACTCACCCATTTACCTACCTCCCACACATTTTCACACAATAAAATTGCAAATTGTTGATTCCTCTCTTTCTTGTCTTACAAAGAAATGCCAAAAAGCCAAATCTTGCCCAAAAGGGCAAAGGAAAGAAAAGAAAAAAAAAATTGAAAGAAAGAAAAGAATGAAGAAAAAGAAAAAGGCACAAAAGCCAAAAAGAAAATAGAAAAGAAGAAAAAAAGAAATGGCATGGCAACAAACAAAGCATAAATGCAAAAGAAAAGAGAAAATGCCAAAAAGAAAATCCGATTCACAAAAAAAAAAAATCCCCACCTCTCAAAATAAGCCTTTTTCCGACTTTTGCCGTGAAGAGCCTACCAAAGGACCGAGTCCCGAGGAAGGATGATAGCGGCATTAGTCGGTCTTCCCTCATTTTGCATGTTTTTCACTTTTTACTTGGACTAGTTAGGCGGTTTCGGGCATGGGACGACCCTCTTGGCTCTTTGCTAAAGGGGGCGGGGTCTCACTTACCTACAGTGTCGACTAACACCGTGGTTCATCCTTTTTCCATCCCGCCGATCGTCCCGTAGTACGTTCTTAGAAGGTTAGGAGGAACCGAGGTAAGTTACCAACGTTTTTGTTGCTTTGTCGTCATACTATTAGGGTTTAGTCCATCTTGGTTTGTATTGCTAGCTTGGGAACGTTGTCACTTGCCTTGAGTCCTGAACCGGTGCTTCTTTCACCGCTTGTTTGAGGGAAGCGGTATTTCTTTTCCTTTGGGTGCAACCTTTTGTGTGTTTGTTTGTGTGTTTGTTTGCTTATGTGTTTTGTGTCCGGTTGCATCCACAGTTTTGTCGCAAGACCCGACTTGCCTTGCAGAGTGCACTTTTCCTCTAAGTGCACTCGCGTGAGTTGAAAGGGCGTAGAGTGCGCTAATACCCATTCGGCTAGTATAGTAGTTAGTATGTGCTTACTCGAGGGCGAGTAAGGGTTAAGTGTGGGGGAGTTGATAAGTGTGGTTTGTAGTGCCTATTTTGTAGTGTTTTGGTCCCATTTCCTTGTAGAATCGCTCCTTGAGAGCGGTTTAGGGACTTCTTATGCTTCTTTTAGTTCGTTTCAGGTTCCCGAGACTGATTTGGAAGAGTTGGAGCGATTCCGACTCGATACATACACATTTTGGAGCCAACGAGATAAAGGAACGATGATTCGATGCTTTGGAATCGACCCCGAGACCTTGGGACCCAATCCCGAGCCTCCGAGACCCGATCCCGAGTCCCGAGAATCGATGAGAAGTCCATGTGAAGCAAGGAGGAACCCTAAAGATCATATTGGAGGCCTACAAGACCCATCCCGACCGGGAAGGATGCCATCCCGACCGGGATGAAGTGCACAAAACAAAGAGCCACTGTTTTGGGTCCCTCCCGACCGGGACCAGTCCCTCCCGGCCGGGACCGACACCCTCCCGACCGGGACCACCTCCTCCCGGCCGGGAAGGGCCGCTGCTACCCCGCGCTTCATTCTTCTCTTCTCCTTTTCACTTGTAACCCTATATATACCCCCCTCTTGTATTAAGACACCATCTTATGTTATGTTCTTCAAACCCTAGACTACTTTAGGTTAGATTAGTGTAGATTAGTCGGTAATTAGTGGTTAATCTTAGTTTAGTACTTGTATTAAGGGAATTCTTCAAGATCTTCACCAAGCTTGACAACCTTGGTGGTTTGTTTTGGGTTTTCTTCATTAATGCAAGTTTCAATCTTTCTCCTTCACTAGTATGGTATAATCCTCTTCCTCTTTACTCTTTATCTTGTTTAATTCATCCAAGTTTGCATCTTTGATTGTTGTATTGTTCTTAGTTCATCTTTTTCAATAGTTTCATTATGTATGTTTTGTTGTTTGTGTTGATTCCTCTTGTTAGTGTTAGTTTTAGTTTGATTATGTTGGAGTAGTGTTCTTGCTAGGGTTAGTAGGGTGATTAGGGTGTTAATTGGGTGATTAAGGGTTTGTTGGAGATGTTGGTGGAAGATTTGAGGTTTCTTCTTGAGTGATGCATATTACATGTTTGATGGAATGCTTGAATGACTAAGTAAGTTAGATTGCTTGTTTCTCTTGCTTTCCTTTGTCGTGTGTATCGCCGGATGGGTTCCATGAGGAACCTCTAGGTCGTGCGTCCTAGATTACCCTACTACCGCTTTCACTCTAACTCCTCCTTGGCCATTCCGTTACCCCTTTGACCCCGACCTAATCCTAGCCCGTTTTCCTTAGTTGTTCTTCCTAGTTATAGTCTAGCTCTCTCCCCTTCTATCATTTTATAGTTTAGCTCGTTGACTTAGTCACGTATTTGGGCGAACTTGGTCTAGACGCCTCTTACTGTCCCCGTGGATTCGACCCGACTTACCCTATCTACCCAGTTAGGATTAGCCGGTTATTTATTTGGCGGTTGGGATTCCACGACAAATCCCTCCCATCAATTAGCTTAGTTTTTCATTAATCATTCCTTAATCTTTTGTTAATCTTAGCTTAATCTAGATAGTTACTCTTGTATTAAGGGAATTCTTGAAGACTCTATCAATCTTGACAACATTGGTGGATGTTTTGGGTGTTCTTTATATATAAGTTTTCATCTTTTCATCTCCTTGTTAGTTTGGTATAATATTTCCCTTCCCTTTTCCTTTAATCTTCCATTGTTATTCAAGTTTCAATCTTTATCATTTGTTTATTGTTCATCTTGGTTTATTCTTCATTATGAATGTCTTAGTTTGTATGTAGATTTCTCTTGTTTTTGTTAGTGTTAGTTTGAACATGTGTGAGTAGATTCATTGTGGGGTTAGTAGGGGGATTAGGTGTTGATTATTATGGGTGATTAGTGTTGATTGTGGGAAAAGGTTGACTCTTTGTTGCTAGTCACTTGTTATACATGACATGTGTTTGATGAAATGATAGTTAGAGTAGTAGTGGCCAAGCTTCTCTTGCTTGTTTCTACCTTCCTATTGTATGTATAATTATTAGTTGAATTCTCTTGTTTTGGGTAGCATCATACATGAGTTTTTAGGTTGTCTTTGACGCGAGAGCGCGGATTTACCTTAGTGACTAGATGAAACCTACACCCTCGATTTCCCCACTAGCCTTATACACCTATGAACCCGACCTAACCCTACTCTTCTCCTTATTTGATTTCTTCATCTTTTTAGCTATTAATCCTCTTGTTTGTTGCTTTAGCTTAGCCTTAATCGAATCATTTAGTTTATGTTATACTTAGCTCATTCATAGTCCTAGCTTTTTTCCCTCTTCATTGTTTTAGTTATCTATCATTGTTTCTTATCTTAGTTTGTTTTGTTGCCTCCTAGCTATTCAATTCATGTTAATTCTCCTCCATTATGACCTTGTGACCTAGTCTTGTATTTAGGTAAACCCTTGTCTAGACCCTTTTTCCGTCCCCGTGGATCGACCCGACTTCCTCTAGCTACTTGTTAGGATTAGTTGGTTTACTTGGTGTAGGGACCCACGGCGAATCCCTTACCATGAATTTGGCGCCGTTGTCGGGGACGGTGCATGTTTAGACTTTGTTTGCTTATTTGCTTGACTTAGTTACTATTTTGTGTTTTTCTATCCATTGTGCATATTTTGTAATCTTTTTCCTTGTTTGTTTTTATTGTTTTCTTCTCTCTTTGTCTTTGGTTGTGCTTGTTTATTGTCTCTACCTAGTGCCCATAAAGCACTAGGTGTTCTTACGTTTGTTCCAAGTGTGTAGTGCATGCCTAGGAGGGGAGACAACTTCTTTCTCTTCAATCCAGAGCCGAAAAGACTCTTTAGAGCCTTTCGCCAACAGACAATTGCTAGAGTTAGAAATTCCCAACTGGGTACAAGCAACAACATTGAAGAACAAATTCAAGGATTTGACTTAAACGAAGCATCTCGAGAGACCACCGAAGGGACGTTCTTGAATCCCTTTGGTACATCCAGTCACTCTTCTCCACCTAGTTCTCCTTCAACATCTATATCAACACCATCTACACCGTCATCTCCCGTACATCCTAACATGCCAAAGTTCTCATCTCACTCCACTTTCACCGAGGATGTCTTGCCGGGACCGAGTACTTTACCGGCCGCTTATGCCAGAAATTTTGTAGCCAAGACACAATTCATTCAACTTGTGGAGCGAAATCAATTTAGTGGTTTGCCTACCGAAGACCCGCACCAACATATGGAGAAATTCTCCGATTATTGTGATGTTATTTCTCAAACCGGGATTACTCAATATCAAATTCAATGGGTCCTTTTCCCGTTTTCTCTTATTGGAAAAGCTAAGCAATGGATCAAGAGTCTCGATAGGACAACCATGAGGATCGATACTTGGAAGAAGCTTGCATTGGCGTTCTATCAAAAGTTTTGCCCTCCCAAGAAGACAAATTTGCTAAGAGCCTCCATCACCGGTTTTCAACAACGGGACGAGGAGAGTCTTTATGAAGCATGGGAGAGGTTCAAAGCTTTGGTTAGATCTTGCCCCCACCATGGGCTTTCTCAATGGTTTTTGGTCCAACAATTTTGGAATGGGTTGTATGAAGATTCTAGAGCCATACTCAACATGAGTTCCAATGGAAGGTTCACCGAGGTAGATGATGACCAAACTTGGTCTAGGATTGAAGAAATGGCGGCTCACAACTCTCAATATTCTAGGCCTAAAAAGGCAAATAGAGGGGGAAGGCACGAAATCGATGCTATCACACAACTTAGTGCCGATCTTGGGGCACAATTGAAGACCCACATGGATGTCATCGATAATAAGCTCTAAGGTCACTTTAATCAAGGTCAAAGCACAAGTTCCTCCAATCAACAATCTTTCCATCAAGTTAATGCTATGGGAGTGGTTTCTCCTACCTCTTATTACGGGATATGTGAGATTTGTGGGATATATGGACATGAGCCTCAACATTGTCGAAGTAGCATTGAGCAAGTGAATGCTTTCCAAGCATACAAGCAAGGTGCCCCATACTTTACTTACAAGGCTCAAAATGTGTCAAATCCTCATATGTTCCAAGCTTCCCAACAACAAGCTCAACAATAACACCGTCTACCATATGTTGCTCCTCCCTTAAGGGACAACCAAGGCCACCAAGGTTATCAAGGCAATCAAAGGCCTTTTAACAATTTCCAACAATAAAATGCTTACCATAACCAAGGTGCCTTCAACAATCATCAAGGATTCCAAAATCAAGGGAACTTCAATCATCAAGGTGGTTTCCAAGGAAACCAACACTCTCAAGGGTTTCAAACCAACAACCAAGGTTACCAAAATCACAATCAAGGTAATCTTCAAGGCCTAAATCAAGGCAATTTTTAAGGGTTCCAAGGGAACTTTCAAAACCAACAAGGGCCCAAAATGCTCAACAAGACAACAAGTCAGGCAGTCGATCTCCAACTCATGACTATGGCTTTCCCCTAACCCTCACTAATACTCCACATAACCAACAATCTCCACCTCGGGATTTTGATATGCAAAAGACAATGTTGGATATGCAAAGGAGTCAATTGGAGATGCAAAGAACCCAACAAGAACTTTATGCTCAACTTCAAAGGGAAAACAAGGCAACAAGTACTCATGTGAAGATGCTCGAAACCCAACTAACTCAAGTTGCTTCGGGTAGTTCTTCAAGGCAAAAGGGTCAACTACCTCCTCAAGGCGTACCAACGAAATTTGAGACCGTGAATGCTATCACTTTGAGGAGTGGTGCATCCTATGATCCTCCCTTGTCTCCTAATGAGCATGAAGCTATGAAAGAAGTGGAATCTCCATATCAAGGCAATGAAAATTTGGGGAATCACATGGAAGGGCAAGTCTTATGGGAAATTGAAAAACCGATTGAAGACAAGCTTCCCCAACCCCAAGAAGATGATAAAGCAAAGAAGAAGGTGTTAAGTGAAAAATCCAAGCCTAATGAACTTGACAAGATCAACATCAAGTTGCCATTCCCATCGAGGCAATTGAAGACAAAGGCTGATGTTCAATTTGACAAATTCGTCGATATTGTGAAGAAATTAGATGTGAGCATCCATTTCACCGAGCTAATTACCCAAGTCTCGACCTATGGAAAAGTCATGAGGGAATTTTTGGCTAGGAAATGATCCTTGGACAAGGAAGAGACAATAGCATTTACAAGAGAGGTGAGTTAGCTTATTCAAGGCTCCACCTTACCTAAGCTCAAGGATCCAGGTAGTTTCTCAATTCTATGCACCATTGGGAATATGAAGATCGAGAGGGCGTTGTGTGATTTAGAGGCGAGTGTGAGTATTCTCCCCTATTCTATTTGTGAGCAACTTGGAATGAAAGAGCTCAAGTGTACCTCGATTACACTCCAAATGGCGGATCGTTCGCTCAATCGACCATTAGGAATGTTGGAGGATATGCCGCTAAGGATCAAGAAATTCTTCATTCCGGTTGACTTCCTTGTACTCGATATGCCGGAGGATGCAATCACCCCCATTATCCTCGGACGCCCATTTCTACACACCGCCGGTGCATTGATTGATGCCAAGAAGGGTAGGATCACTTTTGAGTTAGGCGACGAGAAGCTTGTGTTTGACCTCCAAGGCAACACCTTGACTACAAATGAAGAATCATGTAATATGATCCATGCCTTGAAAGACATTGAGCTAGGGAATGAGTCGGGTGAAAAGCTTGATGAGGTAAACAATTTGGTTACCTTGTGTGAAAAATTGAAGAACTTTGGTAAGCTTGATGATGAGAAGCTAGAGAGTAGCTTGGACATGAGTGAACTCACTTTCTTGAGTTCCAAATCTCCCCTTCTTGAACATGTGCTAGATGATGATGCTTTGGAGCTTGGGGTGGATGAATGCCCATGTAATGTGAATGAAGATAAGTTGTTTGGAAAGAGGAAAGTTGAGCCTCCCTTGAAGCCCCATGAAGATGAATGGAAGTTTGGGTATATCCCAAAGGATCGCAAGTACATGTTCAAGCCGTTGAACATAGTAGATCGGGATGCCCCGGGAACGTCGAGGCAAGGTTGTGAAGAACCTTGGAGTGTAGGTTGGTATTCCACGAGCTTGGTTAAAGACTTCTCGAGAGCTTTCGACTTGTTGCTCCGTGCCCTTGAAAGCTATGGAGTTGTGTACCATGTTGTTAAAGATGAATGAAGAATTCACCATCCTAGGTTTGACGGAGTTCCTCAAGAACCGTCATGTTGTATATAACTCTTTCCTCTTCTTTGAGTTTTTGTAGTTGTATTTGTGTAATTTGTGAGTTTGATTCTAGGGTTTGATTTGTTGTGTAGAGCTCTTGTCATTTGAATTTTTCTTGAGCGATGTGAGGGAGGGATCTTTGATGGAAATTTTTGAGCTTACTTGATAGGTTTGAAGTGAAGATGAAGAGTTTTGAAGAGTTGTTGGATGATATGAGTTTGAAGCTTGGTGGAGGAAGTTGGTTTTTGAGCTTTTTATAAGCTTTTGGGTACGGGATTTGTATCCCGTAGTTGGTAGTGTTCTAAGGGTGGAAGACTTGGTAGAATCTAGGGGAATGAAGAGCTAGAGAAGCATCCTGCTCGAGATGGGTGTCTTCCCGACCGGGACGAGTTGTGCTCCAAAAGACAGCTCACTGTGAGGCCATCCCGCTCGAGAAGGGAGAGCTTCCCGACCGGGAAGGCATGATCTCGACCAGTAAGGGTTGTTCCTGACCGGGAAGGAAAGCGTTAGGTGGTTTTCGTCTTCTTTTCTTCATTTAAGCCCCACCACACCGCTTTATACCCCCTCCCAACCTCCCTACCCACCTTTGCCACTATCATTTCAGCCTTACACTTCAATTATACACCTTCATGTCAACTTCTCATCACAATACACCGAGTTTCCCCTCAAATCCCAACCTCATTACACCATTACAAGCCCAATACTTCAAACATGCGAGTACATTTAGAAAGAAGAGGAATAACGATGAGGAAGACAAGCAAGGTGCCGATAACGATCATTGAGACGATGCAGATAATTGAGTTGCTAACCGTTTGGTAGGCGACTCTCCTTTCTTTTCCGTCTTTTATTGCTAGCCTCTCTTTGTATGTTCCCCTTCCCTTTATCATTTTTGTGTCTTGGTGGCCTTCGGGGCCTTTGGTGGTTATTGCTCCTGATTCTCGATGATGTGATTACATCAAGAATCATTTGAAAAATCCAAATTGACAAGTTTTTTCACTTTTTCCTTATTTTTATTTCCTCTTTTGGTAGAATTTAGTCGGAATCGGGCGGAATCAGGACTAGGTGACTTGATTACACTTAGCCCTCCCCTCCCATTTCCTTTTATTTTCTTCTTTTTATTTCTTCCCCCATCCATATATTTTCTCGTCTCGGCCCTTGGTGACTTGATTACACCCCGGCCTGACACAGTCTACCATTTCTTCACTTTCATTTTTGTTTTTTTTTTGCTTTTTTTCTCTTCTTTTTAGTGTCTTCCACACACTACCGATCGAGCATGAGGACATTGCTCGGTTTAAGTGTGGGGGAGCGATATCTTAGTCTAGCTTAGCTTTTTTCGTAGTTTTTTCGAAAAATCTTAAAAATTCCTAAAAATTTGAAAAAATTCATAAAAACCCAAAAAGATTTCCTTTTGTGTCTTCTTCTTTTGTGTCCTTGTGTCGTATTTTTGTGTTTTGCGTGTGTGTTTTGCCCCCTTTTTCCTTGTAGGTCGCTTGATCACTGTTAACTTTGGAGGGCTTTCAAGGCATCCGGTAACATCATTTTATCCCTTTCCCTCTTTGTCTCTTGTGAAGTTTGGAGGAGATTATGTGATGATGTGTGCTCGGGTGGAGCTTTTTGGAGTTTGTGGCTGATGTGGTTGCTTGTTTGGAAGTTTTGGGGTGATGTTTGTTTATTTCTGTGTGTGTTTGTTTTGTTTTGTCTTGTTTCGTTTCATTTTCTTTCGTCTTTGTTTTGTCTGGTATAGTTTGTCAGTCTAGTGTAGAAAATGTTTTTGAAAACCCGGTTTTGAGACTAGTGTGCGAGTGTTTACTTTCCCTTTCTAGTGATATGAATCGATTCTTGGACTTTAGTCTAGTAGAATGACTTTAAATCAATAGTTTCGTTGGTTTCTTACCTTGAGTCCACCTAGTCTACTAGGGATTTACTGAGGGATTTGCATTTTGACCATTTTGACCACCCACGGAGTGAAAAGGCCTTGGTTTCCGAGTCCCGTCTCTTAGGTGACCGTGTTCGAAATTGTTTGATTAGTCCAAGTTTCCCTCTTTTTGTGGGTTTGAAGGGAAAGCGCGCGCCTGACATACCCATTTCCCTACCTTCTACACATTTCCACAAATAAGTTGCAATTTTGTTGAGGTTTCTATACTTGGTTGTGATTGAATGCCTACAATACAAGATTTATCCAAAAGGCAAACCAAGTCAAAAAGAGAAAGAAAAAGAAAAAGAAACAAAGAAAAGAAAAAGAAAAGAAAGGAGAAAAAGAAAAGGCACAACAAATCAAAAACAAAATACAAAAGAAGAAAAAGAAATAGCATAGCAACTCAAAAGCAAAATACAAAAGAAAAATGTCAAAGAAAATCATTTCACAAAAAAATTCTCACCCCCTCAAAAATAAGCCTTTTACCGACTGTTATCGTGAAGAGCCTACCAAAGGATCGAGTCCTACGAAGGATGATATCGGTAATGGTCGGTCTTCCCTCACTTTGCAACCATATCCACCTTTTTACTTGGACTAGTTAGGCTATTATTGAGCATGGGACGACCCTCTTGGTTCATCGCTAACGGAGGCGGGGTTTCACTTTTCCTACAGTGTCGACTAATTCCGTGGTTCAACCTTTTTCCATCCCGCCTATCGTCCTGTGGTACGTCCTTAGAAGGTTAGGAGGAACTAAGTAAGTTACCAACGTTTGTATTGCTTTGTTGTCATACTATTAGGGTTTTGTCCATATCGATTTGTGTTATTAGCTTGGGAACATTGTCACTTGCCTTGAGTCCCTAACCTGTGCTTCTTTCACCACTTTGTTGAGGGAAGCGGTATTTGTTTCTTTTTGGATGCAACCGATTGATTGTTTGTTTGTGTGTTTCGTGTTCGGTTGTATCCACAGTTTTGTCGCAAGACCTCACTTTCCTAGTGGAGAGCACTTTTTCTCTAAGTGTTCTCACGTGAGTTAAAAGGGCGTAGGGTGCGCTAATACCCGCTCGGTTAGTAGTCTAGTTTCGTTTAGTTATTAGTTAGCTCGTGCTTACTCGAGGACGAGTAAGGGTTAAGTGTGGGGGAGTTGATAAGTGTGTTATGTAGTGCTTATTTCTTGTGTTTGGTCCCGGTTTCTCTTGTGCAATCGCTCTTTAGAGCGGTTTCAAGGCTACTTATGCTTCTTCTAGCTTGTTTTAGGTTCCTAATGCTCATCATGGAGAAGTGGAATGATTCGATCTCGTTTCCGATGCATATGGAGCCAATGAAGAGAAGCGACGATGATTCGGTGACTTAGACTCGATCCCGAGTCCCTTGGAGCTTATGGAGCCCCTTCCCGACCGAGAAGAGGTCCTTCCCGATCAGGATCATCTCTTTCCGACCGGGATCATCACCTTCCCGACCGGGAAGAGCCCAGTTACTCACCCGCTTCGACGCTTCAACTCCTTTGCTCGTGAAACCCTATATATACCCCCTCTTTTATTGTTTTAAGCACCCTACATTATTCTAAACCCTAGATAGAGAACTCTTGTCGTTAGCTTAGTTTTTCATTAATCTTTTGTTAATCTTAGCTTAATCTAGATAGTTACTCTTGTATTAAGGGAATTCTTGAAGAATCTATTAATCTTGACAACATTGGTGGATGTTTTTGGTGTTATTTATATATAAGTTTTCATCTTTTCATCTCCTTGTTAGTTTGGTATAATATTTCCCTTCCCTTTTTCTTTAATCTTCCATTGTTATTCAAGTTTCAATCTTTATCATTTGTTTATTTTTCATCTTGGTTTATTCTTCATTACGAATGTCTTAGTTATTATGTTGATTTCTCTTGTTTGTGTTAGTGTTAGTTTGAACATGTGTGAGTAGATTCATTGTGGGATTAGTAGGGGGATTAGGTGTTGATTATGGGTGATTAGGGTTGATTGTGGGAAAAGGTTGACTCTTTGTTGCTAGTCACTTGTTATATATGCCATGTGTTTGATGAAATGCTTGTTAGAATAGTAGTGGTCAAGCTTCTCTTGCTTGTTTTTTCCTTCCTATTGTATGTATAATTATTAGTTGAATTCTCTTGTTTTGGGTAGCATCATACATGAGTTTTCGGGTTGTCTTTGACGCGAGAGAGCGGATTTACCTTAGTGACTAGATGAAACCTACACCCTCGATTTCCCCACTAGCCTTATACACCTATGAACTCGACCTAACCCTACTCTTCCCTTTATTTGATTTCTTCATCTTTTTAGCTATTAATCCTCCTGTTTGTTGCTTTAGTTTAGCCTTAATCGAATCATTTAGTTTATGTTATACTTAGCTCATTCATAGTCCTAGCTTTTTTCCCTCTTCATTGTTTTAGTTGTCTATCATTGTTTCTTATCTTAGTTTGTTTTGTTGCCTCCTAGCTATTCAATTCATGTTAATTCTCCTCCATTGTGACCTTGTGACCTAGTCTTGTATTTAGGTAAACCCTTGTCTAGACCCTTTTTCCGTCCCCGTGGACCGACCCGACTTTCCCTAGCTACTTGTTAGGATTAGTTGGTTTACTTGGTGTGGGGACACACGGCGAATCCCTTACCATCAATCATCAAACTCAAAACCATGAGGAACATGATTTCTGTCACCCATAACACCACCCCTACCGTGAGGACCCTCAATGTCAAACCTTCTTCTTATGTCACCTACCTCCCCCTGCTCATCAATATCCATGTTCCTAGCCCCTTGCTCTTGCCTAAACTCCTCCACATTAAAACCTCTTCCCATCCAAACTAGACTAACAAAAGGTTGTTGTCCCTCCCTAAACCTCATACTCGGAAAGATTCTTCCCCCTCTAGTCTCACCAATATCAAAATCCATGAACCTATCCCCCGAAAGAGCGTCAGAAACAACCCCATAAACTCTATGAGCAAAGTCTATCCTAGTAGTCGCAATTCAGCCTGCCTAGGAGTAGCTCTCAGATCAAGGCTGAACATAGTATGGTTACCCTCAGTTTGGAAAATTACAAAACCTTGTGTAACTGTTCGAGCCAAAATAGCATCCACCTTAGTAGTCACTTGTCGTGGACTATCAACGCACTTAGTAACCTTATGACCTACTTTCCCACATCTCACACAATATTTAAAAACTTCTTCATATTTAAACTGTATCCAAACAAGGATACCACCCTCACAAGCCAGAAAAAACCCAGGTTCATTTAACTTAATACTAACCCTAATTCTGATGAAATCATTAACCGGAACTGGCCCGATAGGTTCCACCCAAGGATCCTCCCCCAACGCATTCCCTAAAACCCTTCCTACATCATTATTAAGAAATTCAAACGGCAAACCACAGACTCTGACCCAAAGATAAGCAGTGGGAACGTTACCGTTCTAGGGACCAACTCCCTCCTCCATTCCCTGAACACCATGAGTCCTCCAAAGAAAGAATTTGTACTCTTAGTAGTTATATCCCTTTTATCATCCTCATTCTGACAGTAGAAGATGAAGATGTTACTAATTTTAAAAGACAGTAACCAGCCCCCTAGCTACCCACTTAGCTTCAACAGCCCTATTAATATCAAAAGCATCAATCTTCGGTAATCCACCATGAAGCCTAACACACACTTCCCATAAAAGACCCTAGTATCTCCTAGAACATCTGGGTTCAATGTCAGATTTGGACCTGCCATAGGCAACCTCCACCCAACATTGAACTCCTCCTCTTCCTGTTGCACCCCCTAACCTTTCAGGGAATACATGAAACCTCGGGCTAAGGTTCCCCCAATCTCTAATATCATCATCATCATCAGGCTCCTGAACTCTCGGCTCACCCACTCCATTCGCCACCCTAACTCTTCTAAGCCTTCAAACCCTCTCCTCATCTGACCCACTAGAAGAGCTTCTCGAAGAACTGATGACAATCACATTCCTCATCCGCAAACGCATACGATCATCTCTTTCCAAAAAACCATTTTGAACAGGAATATTTCTCAAACCCTCTTCATCTGCATGTTCCCCCTCCCTAATTCTATCCCTTCCATTCTCTTGACCATTCATGTTGAAATTTTTTGTTTTGTGTTTTTTGAACTTAATAGAAGATTTCAGGAAAGGAAGAGAATTGTACTAATAACGATTATGCCTAAACGCACCCATCCTAACTTAAATACTACTTCAAAGAAGCCTAGCAAATACAAAAGAAGATTGGAAATCTTAAACCCCAAATGCATGCATCAGGAACTCTTCCAATTCTCTTACACCCACTGCATGCAACCTTTCCACTTCTCAAAACAGGTAACTTCTAATACAATCGTGTGAAATGATTGCCTACAACAAAGAAGTAATCCAAAAGGAGGAATGATTACCAAAAGCAGAAGAGAGAGAAGAAGGAGAAAACATGCACAACACCTTGGAAAGGCAATCTACTAATCAGAACCTAAAAGTAGAGTAGATTGGTAGTTTAAACGATTTGCTTAATCAAAGGGAGTAGAGGGATTCACGAATTAACTCCCCTTACAATCAATAATTATTTGCTCCTTTCAAAAAAGGAAAAGTGTATTTCCTCTCTGTAGGGTTTTTTCCTCCGAAGAAAGAGACACTTTTTTATCACAATAATGTTAATTGTTTCCATTAAGTAATTGTTGTTATTAGTACTGTAAATATGTTTAGCTAATCTTCCGCCACTAGAGTTTAGGTGAACTTCGAATTGAATCGAGTTTATATGTGATATCTGAATAATCGACTTTTACGAGTTAAATCGTTCTTGCAACATTATAACGACGAGTATAGGCCGTAATTGATTATTTGTATCTCATAAATCCTGACCTACGTAGCGAAAGCCCGGGAACGGAATAGACTTGTTGTAATCGATAGAAACCCCTAATACGTAGCGAGAGCCCGTTAGGTGACTTCTAGGATGACCAGTGATCCGAGAGGACCGTGTCGATATTCTTTAGCTCGTCTTAACTGATTATCTGGAAATCGCCTATTTACCTGTTTTAATCATAGAGATCGACAGCTCTGCTGTTTTCCCTTATTTGATTAATTTCATATTTTTATTCTCTTAATTAATTTCTTCAGTTTTATTAGACTATCAATTCACCATAAGTCAATATAGAATTTGTGACTGGATAATTTAATTGACTAACTTATAATTTTCAACTTGTCTCCCTGTGGAATCGACCCTACTTACCGCTAGCTACCCGTTAGTAATAATCTAGGATTATTTTGATTAAGGTGACGCGACTTATCCGTATCAATTTTGGCACCGTTGCCGGGGAGGCGACGCAATTTTATTAGTTAGTTAATTAATTTGTCTCTTGTCGTAGGGAACCGACAGTTCCTTGAGACCGATCTCACTGTTTCCATGAGAATTGTTATAGATTTTTTGCAGGAGTCCAATGAGACTTTTGAAGCTTACATACAACGGTTTTTCAATTGGCTTGACTCTCTGAAAAGAAAATATTTCACTAGTGAAACACTTGTTCTTACCGTTCTAAAGGGTACGACGGAGTCTACGAAGGCCTATGTTTATTCTATGTGTAAGGATTTCGAAAGTGAGTCCTACAAATAGGTAGCAGATTACTTCGACTGGCTAGTTGAAGAAAGTGTGAAACCCGGTTTTTTACTTTCCTTGACTAATGATGAACCCGTCGGTGAGAATAGTGATGTGAATATTTTTGAGAATCCTTGTTTTGATTGTGAGACAGGTTGTGACGAAAGTTATGACACGAGTCTCATGGCTCCATTTTGTGAGAATCTATACGATGAGGTTCGTGAAGAACCTTTTGATTCGGAACTTGAGGTCAAGTGGGACGATACGAGAATGACGCATTGGAGGAGAATATTGAGGTGCGATTGGACGAGTATGAGGACGATATTGGAGATGAGCCATTGGTTTCTTTGCCCGTTGTCCCCTCTCCTTCCAAGGTTTTGTCCTTTGTTCCCTCCGTTCCGCTTCTTTTTTCTCCTCTATGCTTATCGGCCCCATTACCGTTTATTCCTAACCATTCTCCTATGAATACTGACACTTTGTTTTCCGATTCTAACTTTGATTCTCCATGTCTTGCTGACAAGGAGATTAGTTCAGTGTTTCAGGTGGGAATAATTGGTCTACCGCCTCGTGATAAGATATCTTGATCCATAATGTTGATTTTTGCTACTAACATCTTATCAAGTGCGTATATATGCTTTCATATTTCTTACCCTCGAGAATATGACATGCTACTGAGAGCGTTGATTCATTTTTTAAATAAAATTACGAAGTGAGTCGAATCAAGGTCCTGCAGGACCGTAAAACCAGTGATGGCCGGGAGGCAACCCGGGTACTTTTCGTTTCTTTTATTGATTTTAAATTGTGTAAATATACTAAATAATGTAGTTGCATATAGTTTGAGTGAGGAATAAGATACTGATATGTTGTTGAGGTGATGTACAGGAATGTCAATTAGGCGAAGGAAATTTATTTATCATCGACTAGCCTCTAGTCGATTTCCCCAATCGAGTTTCCTTACCCCACTCGCACCCCCCTTTACCCCAACTCATCCCTAGTCGACTCTTTCCTATCCCAACTTCCCACCCGACTGAACACGGTCGACTCATCCCCCTTACCCCCCCTTAACCCGACTCCCTACCAAACTGCCTCACAGTCGACCCCTAGGTCGCCCAACTCCTCCCAGTCGGTCATTTACCAGACCCCCTCCTCCCACTTCATCTTCCTCCTTCAACCCAATTTCAAACCCTTCTACATCAACCCCTTCCAACCTCCTGCTGCTCCATCTCTTCCTCCCTCAATTCAAATCATTCATACCCTAATACCCCGTCTTTATCCCTCGCCTCACTCTGACCGCTCCGTTTTGCTGTCGCGGCCCACTCCTCCTGTCCTCTTCTTACACCCATCGTCATTCGCCACTCCGCCTGAACTCCACCTCCACTCCGCCGTCCACCTTCGCCTGACCGCCTTCACCTCTGTCCTTCATCGCCGTTACCCTCCTCATGCCGGTCATCTGCTCCGCATTTCTTCCCCTTCCGTCGTTTCCCTCCGCCGTCGACTCTCCTTCGTCGGTCGTTCCCTTTCCTTCTCTCGCCGACCTGCCACCACCCCACCTTCCACCCTCCATCGTTCCTCTGTCTTCACATTCCAGTCGGGCTGCTGACTTATGAGTTGTTTAGGGTTGGCAGAGGATCACTTATCTCGCAGATTCTGAACCACGAGTTTTCGGGTTGCGATTCTACGCGTTTCTTGGATTTTACGTTTTCGTGTTTGTTTTCTGAACTTTACAGGTACTATGGGGCACGAGGAACCGCCCACTAAATACGCTAGGACCAAGGCGGATAACAGCCAGAAAATATACACGAAAATCGAGGTCGTCACGGAGTCGACACTCGAGTCGGAATCAGACTATGACTAGAGTTCGGTTTGGGGAACCTCCCTGTACATATTCGGTATCTCCCTGTCACTCACTCTTTAGATATGTTTATTTAGTTACTTTTTTCTCCTTCTCTGTTGTTGTCTGTATTGCGTTTAATACAATGAGGACATTGTATTGTTTGGTCTGGGGAGGGTAACTAATTTGCATTAGTTGCATATTTTCTTACATTTCAGCATGCATTTTTTCAATTTTTGAGTCATTTTAGGTGTCAGACCGGGTTAAACGACAATGATGAAACCGCTTTTACCCATCTTTTAATCGTTTTATTTTCTATCTCATTTTAGTGATATTTTAGTTTTACTTGATCGAGTCTCAAGTTATGGCATATTTCGATTGTTATTTCAGTGAACGAATAAACTTGGCCTAAATTGTTGGCAAACTACTTAAATTCTTAGATTTAGAGCCTTATGAGACCAATGACATCCATGATCAGAGTAGTTCTCCCTATTTCACATGTAACATCAATTTGCAGAAGTGTGAAATTCGTCTCTTAAGTCTTTGTGCATTCGAGTCGTCACTTTAGCATATATTGAGGCATTCTTATTTCCATTTTCCGTTTTAATTTTCACTCAAAAATCGAATTAACCCTTCATTACAATATTTAACCACGAGCCTAAATTACCTACCTTAGTCGAGCTAGTCATGGTGATATTGATGTATTGTTAAGATAAGACGGTTTGTTGTATATACGTTTCGGTTTTATATTTTTGTCTCAAAAAGACCAAAAAAAGACAAAAAAAATATGGAAAAAGAATTGAGTTATGGACTCCGATACTTCATTGTGACTATATTATGAAGTCGATTTGGGTGAAATAAACATGATATGGAGAATACGTCCTTAATCGACGTTGATTTTCTTGTTCGTATGATTGGTATTTTGGTAGTGTAATTTGGAAGTTTGGATTGTCTGGCTCCACTGTTATCTCCACATTCCCAAAAATTATAACTCCTTCTTACCCATCACTCAACCCATATCCCTTTTCGCCATGCTATGCCTCGATACGTGTTTGGTTTCGACTTTAGAATGTGTAAATGATTGGTAGAGATTGTCATCACATTAGATTGCATGCTTGTGACTATAGGTTGCAGATTAGGCGAGTGTCTCTCTTCTTCCTATCTTACATATATATACATGATCTTTTTTCATGAGAGTAGAGTGTAATTGCGAGAGTCCGAAAATGATAGGCCTAGCAAGGTTGACGGTTCACTGTTATCCTCTTGACTATGCCATAGCTTGAGCCAGTTCATGTTTTCTAACTGTCGCTGGTTTGAGTCGGTTTTTGTAGCGAGTCTAGTTAGTGTAAATAGTTTTGAGTTGTTTTCGTTCCTTTAGATTTCTGAGTGTTTGATTGCTTGAGGATAAGCATTAGTTCCATTTGGGGAGATTTGATGCGTTTCTTTCCTATTCGGTTTTTCACCTCCTTTGGCACGCATTTTTGTGTCGCTTCACTTTTATAGGAGTCGCTTTGTGTCATTTTCTCCCATTTTGTGCTACTCGGGTACGTGTTTCTTGATTTACAGATATTTTGAACCGAGAAGCCAAAAGAGCCTGAAAAAGTCAAAGTTAAACATAAAGTCAAAGCTCTAAACCGATCTACGCGAAGTGAGGCTGATAGACGAGGCGCAAAAGTGAGAGGAAAGACTTGAGACGAGAGCCAATCGGCCAAGTATACATGAACGAACATCATTCGAAGATCGAGCTCGACATGGTCAAATTCAAACACCAATACCTTTAGTTCTACAACTGCGATGGAAGTGATTCAAGTTGCAATGGAAATCTCTCTATCTCTTAACTTTCCAACGGCAGGTCACACATCCAATTCTGATAAGTAACGAAGAAATGACAAACGTTTGAAGTTGAGTGCGCAAAGCTGAGAGTGTCAGTCGATCGACCAGCAATCCCATTCGACCCCAGTCGACTAGACCTAACTCCAGTCGACCGACCGGATCTCAATCGACCCTTCTTATGACTTCCCCAGTCGACCGACTGGATCTCAGTCGATCCTTCGTGTATTTCCTTTAGTCGACCCAGCCAAGATAGGCAGTCGGCCGACTAAATCTCCAGTTGACCTAAGCTGAAAGTATCAGTCACCTTAATTTTTCTCATGAATTGCCCACGTTCTCCCTCCTTGCAGATCACGCTTCCTTTACTCCACTACCTTTTGTTTTTACGTATATTGAGAAGTCAATGGGAGATTGAAGTGTACAGTTTGTGGGTAGTTAACTTAGGGATTAATCTAGTATAAATTGCATGTTATCATATGCATGTTATCATTCAGCTAATGGCATCTTTTAATCAGTAATTCAATCATTCACACAATTATGTAAATAGTTAGTTTTAGTTTATTCCTAATTAATTTTCTCAGAATTCCATTGTTCGTATTATTCGGGTTTTATTATTTTCGTCTTTATTTCTTTCGTCTCCATCCTAATTTATTTCGGTCTCGGTCATTCCTCTCTTCTTTCCTAATCTCCCTCTTCTCATTACTATAATTTTTGTTTCTTTTCATATTTTCTGTACTTTCTCATCTTCCTAATTCTTCTTGTTCCCCATCTTAATTTTCTTATCATATGTAATTATCTTTTATTTTTTTGCCAACGAAGAAAGAGCATCGAACATGTTGTTTGGGTTCTCGGAACTCATATTACATCTTTTATTGAACATAAAATCGACATAACAAACTACTACTAATACAGTAACGATAAAATAAAGGCGTCGGATGAGAGCAGTAAGTTGTTGGTGCACGACCTTTTGGATATGAGCGTCTTCATCCACTTTATCAACACAGCCGCTAACCTCCAGATACCATCCACACATATGAGTCGTAGAGTGACGGAACCAAGATGCACTTACGCACTTATGAAGAATGCGTAGAAAGAAACGGGTGAGAAAAAAGTGACAAGGCTTGCCTCTATTGGAGAAAGGACTCCTACATCTTGATAAATGAACCCCACACCCATATGGCCAATGAACCAAAGAATCGAGCAACATGCAAAGAGTCGAGGATCAGGAACGCCCCATAACCAAACCCCTACCATAAGAACCAATCCAAGACCAATTAATGGTCAGGTCAACCCACTCCAAACGCTAACAAGCCTACATAGGGGGCCCTTTATTTTTAAGAAAAGTGAAACTTAAACTTATAATTAAAAAATTAATAAAGAAAATAGTAGCATAAGAAGCCATTGTTGGAGAAAGCCACCGGACTCCAATCACACAACAGACACCCAGATCCACCATGAAAAGACACCTAGTTTCGAAACCGTCCAAAAAAGCGGAATGACCCACACTTAAAGACCCACATCCGACAAGAGGGATAGTCACCATCACGATCATTATTCAATAGACAAGGAGAAAAAAAACGAGAAAGACAAAGAGGAGGGACACTGACCTTACAACTCCTAACTTAAGACCAAACACGCGGACAAGACCAATCATAAAACAACCAAATCGAGAAGCCAAGGACTGAACCACCAACAGTCAACAGACCCGAAACGAAAATCGTAGACACAAACCCAAAAGTGACACAACGAACCTAACCACGGAACCTAAACACAAACAGACAGCCAACAAAGCACCGACAAAAAAACAAGAGGGTGGGGAAGGAGGACGAGGGGAGGGGGGAACATCCACTGACAGACATCAATGAAAGGGGGTGAGACATGAATCAAGCAGGGTGGGGGGAGCCGATCGCCAAAGGGCGAGGGGAGGAGGATCGCCCCCGGCAAACGTCAGCAACAGGGCAGGCGCGACAGCCAGACAAGATGGGACGACGGTCTACGGCTAGGACAAGGCGAGACGAGACCAAAGGGTGGGGGATGACGGCCAGACGAGTCAAGAGACGCGACAGGAACAAGTCGGCGACGACGGAGCAGGAGAAGGCTGATCACCTCCATAACCAACAAAAAGACAAAAAAAAAGGACTTACTGGACAAGAGAGACCGGATGGTGGCCACCAGCGACTAGAAGGAGGTGGAAATGGGAAAACTTAATTGGAAGGGAAAAGGAGGAGGGAGGTCTGATCCATCGGCCGGCCGGAGATAGGCCAAGAGGACAGCCATATCTCCGGCCAGGCAAGGGGATCGAGGAGGCTGAGCAGTGGGGGGGAGGGGGTGGCGGCGGGTGCAAGGATTAAGGTTAGGGTTTAGGTCTTTTGAGAGAGAGAAGGGGAGCTTTGGATTTAGAGAGAGTCGTTTATTTAGACGTAGTTGATTCCATATGTAATTATTAATTATTCTTTTTTCTTCTTTTTCTTTTTCTGATCCTGATTCGTTTTTCCTCTTTCTCATCCTGTTCATATATTTCATTCTTTCTGTTAGTTTATTTATTCATCATGTTTCATTAAGTAATTATTGTTATTAGTACTGTAAATATGTTTAGCTAATCTTCCGTCACTAGAGTTTAGGTGAACTGCGAATTGAATCGAGTTTATATGTGATATCTGAATAATCGACTTTTACGAGTTAAAGCGTTGCAACATTATAACGAGAGTTTTAATTATAGGCCGTATTGATTATTTGTATCTCGTAAATCCCGACCTACGTAGCGAAAGCCCGGGAACGAAATAGGATCGTTGTAATCGATAGAAATCCCTAATACGTAGCGAGAGCCCGTTAGGTGACTTCTTGTAACACCCGCAAATTTCCTAGCTCCGTTATCTGTTTCATTACGATTATATCGTAATTCTGTAATATTTCGTCAATTACATTTTTCCCATTTCGAGGTCTCTTTCATTATCGAGCCTAAAATTATTTATTTTCGTAAAAGGATTTTAATTATTCTATTTTTTTTCGAAAACTCATTTAATTCTTTTTATCGGAAATATGTTTAATTAGTTTGGAGGAGTCATATTTTGTATGAACAATAGTTTTAAAATCGAGTTTGAACTATTTATTTTCCAAAAAATGTTCGATTATATTTATAATGGTTTCTAGCTCAAATATATTTTATTTTCGAAAATTCCACTGTTTAATTATTTTACTACGCGATTTCACAAATAATTATTTTCTAATGCGTTTTAATCTGATTTCTTCGTAAACGCTTATATTATTTTATGAACCTTCTTTTATCGACTTGAGAAATATTTTCGGACACCTTTTATTAACACTACATATTATTTTTATCTTATTTATTTTAAACTATTTATTTTAGTCAGAAACTTATCACATAGATTTATTGATTGTTCTTTCCATCTCAACCATCTCGTCTCCTAGTTGATTTAAGAGTCTTATGACTTGTTTATTCTTATCTTTTAGATTCTCAATTTCTCTTTATATTCTCTTTCATTCTAGTCTATTATATTCATAACATAAGTCTTCTTTTCTCTTTCACATTAAATTTTCCTCCTTTTTGTTCATCAAGCTGATCCTAATTCGTCTTTAATTCTTTTCGATCTCGAGGGTAATTTAATTACTCTTATTCGTTCTTCATCTTGTTTTCTCTTTTCTATTCACTTATAATGTGGTTTTAATGCCATATGTTTAATTATTTCGTAGGCTATCGTGCTAGATCCGACGAAGACGAGTATTTAATTGATTCGGATCTCGATTAAGGTAACATTGACACGTTACTCGGTATTATGTGATATTATTATTGTAGTTGCATGTATAGAAATTAGATTTTTGTTAGACAATATATGTACGGAATTACTTTTTCATAGGTGCGTGTTACTCAATCATCACTAAAATTTCCTTATTATTCCTATATTGCCCTTCCCATAATTTTTCATGCTTATTCAAACCTACTTCTTTATTTCTTTTCTAAGCCACCTTTAAACAAAATTTCTTTCTTAAATCTCGTCAAATTTGACAATCGATCGATCGCTAGTTTGGAATTCGCTATGGATTACAAATCGGTAATCGATATTTTAATTTTATTTGCAAATTATGATTTAATTGATAAGTATGTTTAATTGTTATTAGAATTTTAGGGTTTAGGGTTTGGGACGCCAGAGATTGCCGGAATAGATGGCGGTGGCCGGAGGATTTGTGGAGGGAAGCGAGTCAGCAGCGGCGGAGGGGCGGCACCGGCGCCGGCGACCGGAGAAGAGAGGAGGTTGGAGGGCTGCGTGCGGGTGTTACAGGGAGGTTGGTGTTGTGGTTGTTTAGGGTGGTGTGAGGAGGCGGCGCCGGAGGAGGGTCCATGTAGGGGCGGCAACGACCGGAAAAGGGGGAGGGAGGGTGAGGGTGAGTGGTGGCAGCCACGGGGTGGGTGGTGAGGTGGTGGCGGACTGGGTGGTGGTGTGGTTCTTTTTCTTTTTTTTTTTCCTTTCTCATGTTGTAACGTTACTGTAGGTTTTTTGTTTTTTGTTTTTCCTTCTCCTGTCATCA
Source organism: Agrostemma githago (assembly GCA_958450325.1). NCBI lineage: Eukaryota > Viridiplantae > Streptophyta > Magnoliopsida > Caryophyllales > Caryophyllaceae > Agrostemma > Agrostemma githago. Next base: position 23,287,832 of record OY288239.1, on the reverse strand, counting down.
TGCTGTACCCTGTACTTTGTTTTTAATTTTTTTAATTTGAGGTTTATTTATTAGATTTTGAAAATAGTATTTTGTATCTAGATTTTTGTGTTAATTATTTTGAATTTTATTCGAATTAATTTTGATTTGTGCGATTGTAATTCTTGTATTTTAATTCTCGCATTATTGTATAATTTTCCCCAAATTACAAATAAATTTGAGTGCTGATCATTTTTTCCGAGAAAAAAACTTGGCAATAATAACATTAATATTTTTTTTTTCAAAATGAAAAAAAAAATTCGAAAAGGAAAAAAAAAAGTGGTGGCCTGATAGACCGTATTTAGTACGGGTCAGAAGCGTCGATTTAGAAGTATATTTGGTGACGTGATAATGATTTTGAGCTTAATCCAGTAGAATTCTCATTTTATGATATTAATTGTAATTGAGAATATTTATGTGATTTAATTGATCATCGGGTTGCCCAATTGAAGCATGAAAGCCCAGAAGAAGCAACAGAACCGACAGTCTCGACAGACTCGCGCTACTCGGAAATTGAAGACGGAATTTAATCGCTTTAGGTTCCGTGACAGCTTATTATTTATTAGTATTATTATTTTATTTTATTTTATTATTAGAATTTGGTAAGTAATAGACTTACCTTAATTATTTACTAGTATTAGACTACTATTAGTATAGATTATTAGAATGGGTATTATTATTATTATTCATATTGTAGTTTTACGTTAGATGACAAGGGAACGTTCAACCCTAATTTTCTCCAAGACTATGTGTAACTAATTTCTCTTCTTGGTTCAAGACATTGAAGCGCTTAATTATCAGTTGTGAGTTTGAAAGTTCTAATCTTTATTCTTGATTATTGATTAATTGCTCAGTTTAATTATATGAATGTTGTTATTGATTTCTAGAGTGATCAACTAGTTTTCTATTTCATCGTTCTATTGTTAGTTTTGTTAATTGAACAGGATTTGTTGATTAACTTGACCTGAGTAACATCTAAGACTTAATTATTGAACGGGATTCGTTGATATTAAGACTTAGGAACAATTATCATAGATCTATGACACAACTGGATTGTATGTGTTTATTTATCTCTTTATCGAATTCTCTATTTATTAATGCTGTTGTTGAATTAAATCTAGAATTGGATTGTTTAGGTTGTTTAACAGTTAGATCTAATTAAGAACGGGATACGTTTTAATTAGTTATTCGTAAGGAAAATTAGAATCTTCGATTCACGATAAAGTAGTCAAGAATAATAATTTGAACCGGAACGATGATCAATTGTGATTAAGTTGTGGATTTGTCCTTGACCCGAGACCGTTTTAATCATTTGATTTAGTTCAAATTTTTATCTTTATCAGTTTTAGTTGTTAGAAAATCAATCAAAACCCCCCATATTTATTGTTTAATTAATTAGTTATTTATCATTCTACATTAGTACACAGTTATAATTAGTCCAATTCTCTGTGGGTTCGACCCTTATTTCCATTATACTATTATTTTAGTTAGTTGGTTATAAGTGATTATAAATTAGTAATTTGAGGCATACGACTTTAGCCTGTCATGGCCGGAGTGGCGGCAGCCGGAGTAGGGAGGTGGTGGAGGTGGATGGAATTTGGAACGTTGAGAATTTTTGAGATTTCTCTCAAAACTCTCTATAACGCAATGATGAGGGAGGAGGAAATGGGGAGGACAATTATGTAATTTTCAAGTACAAATGAGTAATACACACTTATGAAAAAGCACCACCCGTATGTCTCCTTTTAATAACATAAACTTTAAAATCGTAAATCTTCACATGTTTCGTTATTTTAAATCGTTTTTACGAGATTTGTGAATAAATCGATCTTTTAATTATTAAAAATTATTATAAGGCCGAGACCAAAACATAAAAATAATAATTTATTTCATAATTTTTGTGATTTTTGATATGAATTTTCAAATTGAATGTTTAATTGTTTTTAACAAAATTACAGCATCTTTCAGAATCTGTAGTGCTTTTGTGCGAATTAATAATCTATTTTAAAGACCTTATTTTCGAAAACGTTGAAAAGAGACTAGTAATAAATTGTTTATGAAGAGGTGTCAAATTAATCCGTGATTCTGTAAATTGTGATAAGATCTGATTTGAAACATATAATAAACTTTGCATTTAATCTTGGTAATTTACATACATAAACTATGAAGAGTATAGTTAATGTTTCCAATTGGATTTTATTTAAAATCAATTTTTAAACGTCTTTTATTAAAGAAATACAATCGGATGTCTAATTCCGACGGTTTGTAAACATACGAATAAAAGCCCACGTTTTATTTGGAATTTTGATTTTCTCCAGAAATAAAAGTTGTAACTAAGTTTCTAAAGTTTTCAAAACCACTGCTCGTACGTTGATTTTATTTTTAATTATTTAATTACGAATTTTATAGTAATACAATGCAATTCTGGAAAATCTGTCAATTTGTTATTTAAATACTTTTAATGACTTAAACTTCAATCCTTTTAGAAATAATTATAATTTTGGCTTTAGTTGACTTTTAATCATGAATTATACGTTATATAATAAATATAGTGTTTACATCTCGAGACCTAATATTAACTATTTTATATAACTTCTATTTTAATCGATTTCTATTTATAATAGTACCTACTTTCGGAAAGTTATTATTTTAAGAAAAGTTCTATTTTTATAAATTTCTCTCTTTTAAGAACAAACTACATTTTCATTGAATTACGATAATGGCTTTGTTTTGGAGTTATGGAATAAGGGAAGTGTACGGTAGAGTAATACAGTCCAGAGTATACGTTTTGCCATCAGCTATATGACTAGTGTATCCGAGCGGGATGCATTGGTTGTTGAACTGGGCATGTTTTTGTCCAGGAGTGTATGTTCATTTTGACCTTAAGCTCGTACCTCGCATGTAAGACGCCGTCGGGTTGAACTGGGCACAATTGGTGTTCCAGGAGGGGTGTGCATATTTACTTAAGCTAAGACCTCGCATTATAAGTCGTCGTTCTATTATGGTTGAGTAGCCTAGTTAGTGTGGACATGACATAGGTCCACCCCGACGCGGCCATGCGCGGGTTTGGGTAGCCGAATGAATCTCGTGGTAAGATTGATCTCGGGTTGAAATTTAAATCGAAATAAGAGTCGCCACCAAATTTTATGGGAATTCGGATCCGTTTGAACCCACTCTACATTTAGGCGTATCGTGCACAAAGCACAGCCCGCTTTCAATGCTAGAGCTTGGGGGTTCGTCCCTTTTGCATTGCGATTCCGACGCTGAGTTATCGGGAATCGTGCATCAAATGACTCTCGTGTGCCAACGGTTTCGGACATCCGAAAACCATGGTTCTGAGTAAGGGGTGAGGGTACGTGTTGGGAAGCCCACGAAGGACACTCAACCCCGCCCGCTCTTCATGGCCACTACTAAGATACCGTTCGTTTTCGTGTACGCGCGCTAGTTTGATGATTGAATCTTATGCAAACAATGATTTTTTGCTAAGCATGCGAATTATGTTTAACTACGTCATTTAATGCATCTAAACTAACGTCGAAGTTATTTAGCATGCGATATTCGTTTTAATGCGACAAGTGCAGATAACGAAAATAAAACTTGGAAATAGATTACAAATACGCGGGCGGAATACAACCCGGAAATACAATACAACGAGCAAAATGAAATAATCACAATAATGACGGAAATGTAAATAGATTAGATGATATGATGCGATGCGATGTATGATTTTGAAAGAATGAACACGTGATGGACTTAGCACGTGACAACCAAAGTCATAGAAAAAGATTTGTCGAGGCTCGTTGTACGTAGAAGGCTCACGGTTTCGGCGTGACAGAGGCCACTCGATCGAGTCATGAGGGAGACTCGATCGAGTGCCCAACTTAAAGACCTCCTGCCTAGTTTTCGAGGGGTCACTCGATCGAGTGAGTCAAGTCACTCGATCTAGTGCCCTCTGTTCGAGGTGCTACTCGATTTCGGAAAATATGGTAATTCCGATTTTATTGTTTTGAAATTGATAGCTAGCCGAGTCGCGTAAAAATATTATATAATTTAAACGTGAAGCGGTTTTCGATACTCGTAACGTGCAAAGTACGTTTACGAGATCGGTATCGGATTTTTGAAATTGGTTTTTTGAAATTGTTATTAATTTGATTAGGACGAAATTGATTCCCTCCGCGTCACGACGTTGTTACTAATCCGTACAGATTACGTGATGTTCGATTTTGCGTCCACAGGTTTCCCTCTAATTTCGGAAATGGCATCGGGCACGTTTAGCTACTGATGGAAAGGATTTTGCCGTGAATCCTACCGATCAAGTAAAGCCAACTAAACCTAACTGGATAGATAGGGCAAGTCGGGTCGAGTCCACGGGGACAAAAAAGAGGTGTCTAGACTAAGGTCACCTAAAGACTTGACTAGGTCAACAAGCTAAACTAAGCTAAATTTAAGAAGGGGGAGAAGATTATAACTAAGAGCAAACTAAGTATGACAGTTAAAGCTAAAGGATTCAACTAACTAGAGAAACAATGACTAAAAGGATGGAGAATACATTAGGAGAAGGACCAGGATTAGGTTGGGTTCAAGGGTGTTGAAATGATCAAGGAAGAGTAAAGGTGAAGGGGTAGTCAAGCTATCTAGGTATAATCCGGGCTCTCGCTCCAAAACCGACCTAGAGGTTCCTCGCTCTCGCGCAACAACCCATCCTAGCGACATACAAGGTCACAAGAAGAAGGCAAGAAAACATGCATTTTCAACTACAAGTCATTCAAGCATTTCATCAAACATGGTCTATGCATACAACTAGGAAGCAACCAAAACTTCCACCAACAATCTATACGAACCCTTAATCACCCATGTAGACACCCAATTCCCCTACTAATCCTAGCAAGAGACTACTCACACATATCTAAACTTAAACTAACACAAACATGAGAAACAAACACAAGAACAAGAACATTCATAAAGAAGAACAACAAGGATGAACAATACAATAAACAAACGATAAAGATTAAAACTTGACTAATAATAGAAGATTAAGAGAACGAAAAAGAGAGATTATACCAAACAAGAGAAGATGAAAAGAAGAAATCTTGCATATATAGAGAAAAACCCAAATAGATCCACCAAGGTTGTCAATCTTGATAGATATCTTCAAGAATTCCAATAATACAAGAATTAAACTAAGATTTAGGAGTAACTAAGGACTAATCTACAATAATCTAAGCTAATCTAACCTAAAGTAGTCTAGGGTTTAGTGAGTAATGTAAAGGAATGAAAAAGTGCTTAAACAATACAAGAGGGGGTATATATAGGGTTTCACGGGTAAGGGAAGCGAGGAAAGCGAAACAGGCCAGAACTGGGCCCATCCCGACCGGGAATGGATGATCCCGGTCGGGAAGGGACCCATCTCAGTTGGGAAGGTCTTCTTCTCGGTCGGGAAGAGGCTCCAGAAGCGTTGTCTTGCTCGTCACTTCATCCCGGTCGTGATGGATGTGTTCCCGACCGGGATGGGTCTTGTAGGCCTCAAATATGATCTCATAGGTCCCTACTTGCTCTTCATATGCTTCTCATCGATTCTCGGTGCTCGGGATTGAGTCTAAAGGGCTCGGGAATGGATCCCAAGGGCGCGGGATCGAGTCTAAGCTACCGAGTGATCGTCGCTTCTCTTCGTTGGCTCCAAATGTGTCGGAAACGAGTCGGAATCGTTCCATTTCTCCAAGATTGGTCTTAGGAACCTAAAACAAACTAGAAGAAGCGTAAGTAGCGTCGAAACCGCTCCAAAGAGCGATTCCAAAAGAGAAACCGGGACCAAACACAAGAAAAAAGCACTACAAAACACACTTATCAACTCCCCCACACTTAACCCTTACTCGCCCTCGAGTAAGCACGAACTAACTAAAAACTAAAAGAAACTAGACTACTAACCGAGTGGGTATTAGCGCACCCTACGCCCTTTCAACTCACGCGAGAACACTTAGAGGAAAAGTGTTTTCCGCAAGGCAAGTGAGGTCTTGCGACAAAACTGTGGGTACAATCGAACACGAAAACACACAAGCAAACATACAAACAAACAAACAATCGGTTGCACCCAAAAAGAAACAAATATCGTTTCCCTCAACAAAGCGGTGAAAGAAACATCGATTAAGGACTCAAGACAAGTGACAACGTTCCCAAGCTAATAATACAAACCGAAATAGACAAAATCCTAATAGTATGACAACAAAGCAATAAAAACGTTGATAACTTACCTAGGTCCTCCTAACCTTCTAAGAACGTACTACAGGACGATAGGCGGGATGGAAAAAAGATGAACCACGGAGTTAGTCGGCACTGTAGGTAAGTGAAACCCCGCCCCCTTTAGCGATGAGCCAAGAGGGTCGTCCCACGCTCAAAAATAGCCTAACTAGTCCAAGTAAAAAGGTGGATAATGGTTGCAAAATGAGGGAAGACCGACCATTACCGCTATCATCCTTCCTAGGGACTCGGTCCTTTGGTAGGCTCTTCACGATAACAGTCGGTAAAAGGATTATTTTTTAGGGGGGTGAGAATTTTTTTTGTGAAACGATTTTCTTTGGCCTTTTTCTTTTGTATTTTGCTTTTGAGTTGCTATGCCATTTCTTTTTCTTCTTTTCTATTTTGTTTTTGATTTGTTGTGCCTTTTCTTTTTTTTTCCGTTTTTTTTTACTTGGTTTGCCCTTTTGGTTATTTTCTTTTGTAGGCATTCATCGCAACCAAGTAAGAAACTTCAACAAATTGCAACTTATTTGTGAGATATGTGAAGAAGGTAGGGGAAATGGGTGAGTCGGGGAGCGTGCTTCCTTCAAACCCACAAAAAGGGGGAAACTTGGACTAATCAAACAATTTCGAACACGGTCATCTAAGGGACGGGACTCGGCAACCAAGGCCTTTTCACTCCGTGGGTGGTCAAAGTGGTCAAAATGCAAATCCCACAGTAAATCCCTAGTAGACTAGGTGACTCAAGGTAAGAAACCAACGAAACTATTGATTTAAAGTCATTCTACTAAACTAAAGTCCAAGACTTGATTCATATCACTAGAAAGGGAAAGTAAACACTTGCGCACTAGCCTCAAAACCGGGTTTTCAAAAAACTTTTCTACACAAGACACAAACTAAACAAGACTAAACAAAACAAAACGAAACAAAACAAAACAAAGCAAACGCACAAAGAAATAAACAAACACCCCCCCGAAACTTCCAAGCAAGCAACCACATCAACCACAACTTTCAAAAAGCTCCACCCGAGCATACACCATCACAAAACATCCTCCAAACTTCACAAAAAGAAAAAAGGAGAAAGAGATAGAAGGATAATACCGGATGTCAAGAGCCTTCCGAAACTTATCGAAGATCACGCAACCTACAAGGAATTCAGGGGAGCAAAACACACAACACAACATATATACGACACAAAGACACGAAAGAAAAAGACACAAAAGAAAATCTTTTTGGTTTTTTATGAAAATTTTCAAATTTTTAGGGATTTTTTAAGATTTTTCCAAAAAAACTACGAAAATAAAGCTAAGCTATACTAGGATATCGCTCCCCCACACTTAAATCGAGCAATGTCCTCATGCTCGATCGCTAGTGTGTGTAGACACTAAAAAGAAGGAAAAATGGGAAAAATAAAGCTAAAAATAAAAAATGAAAGTGAAGAAAGGGTAGAATGTGTCCGGTCGGGGTGTAATCAAGTCACCAAGGGCCAAGACGAGAAAAGATATGGATGGGGAAAGAAATAAAAAGAAGAAAATAAAAGGAAATGGGAAGGGAGGGCTAGGTGTAATCCAGTCACCTAGCCCGGATTCCGTCCGATTCCGATCAAATTCTACCAAAAGAAGAAATAAAATAAAGGAAAAGTGGAAAGACTTGTCAATTTGGATTTTTGAAATGACTCTCGATGTAGTCACGTCATCGAGAATCGGGAGCAATGACTACCAAGGCCCCGAGGGCCACCATGACACAAAAAATGATAAAGGGAAGGGGAACATACAAAGAAAGACTAGCAATAAAAGACGAAAAATAAGGGAGAGTCGCCTTACCAAACGGTTAGCAACTCAATCAACTCCATCGTCTCAATGATCTTACCTTGCTTGTCTTTGTCATCGTTTTTCCTCTTCTTTCTTAATGTAGTCTCATGGTTGAAGTACGGGCTTGCGTTGGTTACATGAGGCCGGGATTGGAGGGGAAACTCGGTGTGTAGTGAAGAGGAGATGAGATAAAGGTGTATAATTGAGGTGCAAGGGTGAAATGATAGTGGCAAGGGTGAGAAGGGAGGTCGGGAGGGGGTATAAAGTGGTTGGGTGGGGGTTAAATGAATAAGAGAAGGCAAATGAGGCTATAGGAGCCCGTCCCGGTCGTGACAGACCCGTCCCGTTCGGGAAGAAGCCCTTCCCGGTCGGGATGACTAGTCAAAGACCCGTCTTTCCTTGCACACTTCACCCCGGTCGGGATGACTCTTCTAGCTCTTCATTCCTCTTGATAGCTCCACCCACAAGGCAACTAATACTTCGGGATCTAAAATCCTGTCCCCAAAAGCTTATGAAAAGCTAAAAAAACGACTTCCTTGCCCAAGATCCAAGCTTCTTTCACGCATATCCTTTTCTAGTTCTTCATCTTCATTCACACCTATCAATTAAGCTCAACAATTTCCATCATAGATCCCTCCCTCACATCGCTCATCAAAATACCAAATTACAAGAATTCCACAAAACAAATCAAACTTAGAGACCAACAAACAAACACACAAATACAAACACAAAAATTCAAAAGAAGAGGGAAAGAGGAATATACAACATGACGGTTCTTGAGGAACTTCGTCAAACCAAGAATGGTGGACTCTTCCATCTTATCCGTAGCCATCAAGGGCTCGGAGGAGTAAGTCAAATGCTCGAGCCACATCGTAATGAGGGCTCATTGAGTACCCGAGCCAAGCTATCCTCCAAAGCCTCCAAGTCGGAAGAAAGAAGTAGTCATCCAAAGACCCAACGTCATCTTTCATGTTGTCTCCGGGGTCTTTCCATCCTACAAGCTTTAACGACCTCTTCCTCTCTAAGCACCGTCTCCAACCATAAGCAAGCTTCAAGTACATGACACAAGGCACAAAAAGCGGTTTTGGCCTCATTTTCCTATTGCACATCCCCAAACCTTCCTCAAGTTGTGGTTCCCCATCTTCATCACTTATCCTCATATCATCTTGAAGGAGGGAATGGAAACTTCTACCGGCGGTTTCAATCTCTTCCAAACCATTGCTTCGCTTACTTGCAAGAGGCTCTTGATGTTTTTCCATATTTTCGCACAAGGGCAACTTGAGTTCATCATTTTCACCCAATGACTTCACAACTCCTACCACCTCATTCAACTCACTAACCTCCTCCAATTCTTCACCAACAATGCCTTCATCAAGGGTCATTTCCTCATTCGTCTCTTCTTGGGTAGACAATTGAGGTTCTTCATAGCAAGTCTCGCTTCCCAAAGGGACTTCATTGGCGGCTTCATGATTGGGTTACTCCCCTTGCTCAAACGAGCACCCTTTGTCAAGTTGTGACGTTTGAGTTAAAGATATTACGGTTTTAGCCGCTATAGCATTTACTTGAGCATCCATCGCCTCATTCTCCCTTCGGATTTGGGCCAAGATTTCATAGTCCTTTTGCAATTGGATGGCCATTTCTTGTTGGCTCTTTTGCATTTGAAGAATCGATTGATATAACTCCAAGTTGGACATTTGGTGTTCATTGGGGTCTTGTAATGCTCCTTGAAAATCTTGATGATGCCTAAGGGGTGGGGCATCATATTGTTGGTAGTGAGGTTGAGATGATTGGTAGTATTGTGGGTTTTGGGGCTCATAATGTGGTTGAGGTGAAGGGTAATATGGTGGGTTTTGGGAAAATTGGCTTCCATGTGAAGAAACGTGATGAAACATGGTGGGTTCACAACGATAGCTTGGGTAATAGCCACCATGATCATAGGATTGATAAGCATTCACTTGTTGGTAGCCGTTTCCATGTCCTTGAAGCTCATACCCACGAGTGTCTTGATTACCCCATGAAACTTGATAGTAGTAGGGAGACGTCATGTCATACTCTTGATTCATAGAGGGAGAGGAGTAATTCATGGTGGCTTCTATGGGTGAGGAGTTTAGATCAAACCTCAGGTTTTGCTCGAAAATCGTGGCTCGTACCCGGTTGAGGACCTCTCAATCTTGCAACAGTCAGTTGATGCGGCTCTAATTTGAAAAGAAGAGGATGGTCACCACCTCTAGGCACAAACTGTAGACTAGGAGCAACCGTGAGAAGTCTAGTGCTTTTTGGGCACTAGACAAGGAGGAAATAAACTTCGCACCCACAAGAATCAAAAGAAAACAAAGAAAATAACAAAAACAAAGACAAAGTCAAGTAAATAGGCAAACAAAGTCTAAACTAGTACTGTCCCCGGCAACGCCGCCAAATTGATGGAAAGGATTTTGCCGTGAATCCCACCGATCAAGTGAAGCCAACTAAACCTAACTGGATAGATAAGGCAAGTCGGGTCGAGTCCACGGGGACGGAAAGAGGTGTCTAGACTAAGGTCACCTAAAGACTTGACTAGGTCAACAAGCTAAACTAAGCTAAAATTAAGAAGGGGGAGAAGACTATAACTAAGAGCAAACTAAGTATTACAGCTAAAGCTAAAGGATTCAACTAACTAGAGAAACAATGACTAAAAGGATGGAGAATACAATAGGAGAAGGACCAGGATTAGGTTGGGTTCAAGGGTGTTGAAATGATCAAGGAAGAGTAAAGGTGAAGGGGTAGTCAAGCTATCTAGGTATAATCCGGGCTCTCGCTCCAAAACCGACCTAGAGGTTCCTCGCTCTTGCACAACAACCCATCCTAGCGACATACAAGGTCACAAGAAGAAGGCAAGAAAACATGCATTTGCAACTACAAGTCATTCAAGCATTTCATCAAACATGGACTATGCATACAACTAGGAAGCAACCAAAACTTCCACCAACAATCTATACGAACCCTTAATCACCCATGTAGACACCCAATTCCCCTACTAATCCTAGCAAGAGACTACTCACACATATCTAAACCTAAACCAACACAAACATGAGAAACAAACACAAGAACAAGAACATTCATAAAGAAGAACAACAAGGATGAACAATACAATAAACAAACGATAAAGATTAAAACTTGACTAATAATAGAAGATTAAGAGAACGAAAAAGAGAGATTATACCAAACAAGAGAAGATGAAAAGAAGATATCTTGCAAATATAGAGAGAGAAAAACCCGAATACATCCACCAAGGTTGTCAATCTTGATAGAGATCTTCGAGAATTCCAATAATACAAGGATTAAACTAAGATTTAGGAGTAACTAAGGACTAATCTACACTAATCTAAGCTAAGCTAACCTAAAGTTGTCTAGGGTTTAGTGAGTAATGTAAAGGAATGAAAAAATGCTTAAACAATACAAGAGGGGGTATATATAAGGTTTCACGGGTAAGGGAAGCGAGGAAAGCGAAACAGGCCATAACTGGGCCCATCCCGGCCGGGAAGGGATGATCCCGGTCGGGAAGGTCTTCTTCTCGGTCGTGAAGAGGCTCCAGAAGCGTTGTCTTGCTCGTCACTTCATCCCGGTCGTGATGGATGTGTTCTCGACCGGGATGGGTCTTGTAGGCCTCAAATATGATCTCATAGGTCCCTACTTGCTCTTTATAGGCTTCTCATCGATTATCGGTGCTCGGGATCGAGTCTAAAGGGCTCGGGAATGGGTCCCAAGGGCTCGGGATCGAGTCTAAGCTACCGAGTGATCGTCGCTTCTCTTCGTTGGCTCCTAATGTGTCGGAAACGATTCGGAATCGTTCCATTTCTCCAAGATTGGTCTTAGGAACCTAAAACAAACTAGAAGAAGCGTGAGTAGCCACGAAACCGCTCCAATGAGCGATTCCACAAGAGAAACCGGGACCAAACACAAGGAATAAGCACTACAGAACACACTTATCAGCTACGTGTTTCCGCGATCGCGTTATACCCTTAAGTGTTTTGGGCGGCGCTCCTCGAAAAGGTGTCACCTCTGTTACGACTTGTAAAGGGGTTAAAAGGACTTGAAACGGAAACCATAATTAAACGTGTTCGATCCGAAATGTTTTCTTATTAGATATGCATATATATACGTGGTATTAAAAGTTAGTAACGAAAATTAAAAGAACGAAAATAAAATGAAACGATAATAAAAAGTTAGTGTTAGCGGTTAGTAATATTAATAATAATAGCATATAGTATGTATATATATAAACGAAAAAAGAAAGGTGAAAGGAGATGTCGGGATTTGAATTACACCCTCAACCTACATGCTTAAATATCTCGGAAACGGACTCGTAGTAGCGGCGTGTGCGCGGGAGTGTCGAGAAACGTAGGGTGAGTTATGGTATGTATGATTGGGGAAAGGATTTGACGAGTTTTTCTCACGGTCTTTGACGAGTTTTGATCTCGGGATTTTGTGTGTTGTGTTGTGTGTAGAGAGGATATGAAGGTTGAAGTAATGATTGAACGTGATGGGTGAATTGTAAAGTTGTGTATAAGTTGTAAAACGAATGAGGATGATGGGGTATTTATAAGGAAATACCCCAGTTTAGGGTCACTCGATCGAGTGATGTAAGTGCACTCGATCCAAGGCCGGTTCGCCCGATTTGCAACCCTACTCGACCGAGTGGGCCTGAACCACTCGATCAAGTGGATAAAAAACGGAGGATAGAGTTTAGGAAGAAAATTCTATCCTAAATTGAAGAGGTTTAGGTTGTTGGGTTCTCTTCTAAAAGTGCATGTGGCTGACTTTTTGTATCGGATTCGCCTTTGACCGGGTTTTGACCCGGTCGATAAAAGACGGTTTTATTTCCGGTGTTGGTTTTGACTCAAATTATATTTGAATGGAAATGACCCACTGGGCCTGAATTTGAGGTTGGTTTTGTGAGATTTGTACTCCACTAAAAGCCCATGCCAGATACTATTGATTCCGAGCCCATATTCGAGCGTGTTAAAGCATGTTTACGTTCGATCATCATCGGGTGTTTTGTTGGAGACTGCTATAGGCAAAATGTGGGTGTCTACAGTTAGAGACCGAGGTTTGATTTGTTTGAACTAAGTTCTCGAAGCTAGTTTTAGTATTCTCCTAGTGAAAGTCTATTCTGTTGCACTGATTCATATCCATAACGCCATTATTATTATCGATTGATATTGACTTGCAGGTTAACAAACGTTTTGAATTATTTTACTATGTCGTTTTAAACGTTTTCTATTTTGAACTATTTTGATATAATAGTAATTATGCTTTAATGTCACTACAAGAAATACTTCCCATAGCTACCATACACGCGCGACTGAAAGTAATACGCGCGACCAATAGAAGTCGCTGGGTGAGGAGACGAAAAGGAAAAAATTAATTTCCTGTAGCGATCGATGTCGGTCGCTAAGAAAAATCCGCGCGACTGATATCGGTCGCTAACGGGGCAGAATTTTTTTAAAGCAGCGAGCACCCCTCCCCCCCCCCCCCCCCCCCCCCCCCCCCCCCCCCCGGCCCGATCACACTTTAAATTTCGCTCTCTCTCTCTCTCTAAAATTCGTCTGCCTTCTCTCTAAACTCGCCCCATCCTCCTTTCCTCTTCATTCATTCCCATTCCTTCTTCTCTCATTTTCCTTTAGTAAGGTATGTTTATCTATCTATATTTAGTTTTAATTATTTGTTAATTTTTGATTTTATTTATTTAAATAAATTAGTTATTGGGTTGGATAGTTTTTTAGTGTACTCTTATTGTTGTCGGAATATTTAGTGTAGTTAGCATGTTAATTGCTCATAGGTTCCCCAATTTGAAATAGGTAGATTGTTAGTATAAATTTAGGGTTTATGATTGAGTATTTAAATGAATTGGGTTGTTTTGATGTGTTAGAAAATTGGAAGTGAAAATACAATTATGCGATTTAGTGATCTAATTATGGACGGATTAGGTGCAAATAGTACTATGTTTAGGTGAATTGAGAATTTTACAAAATATGTGAGTAGTGTATATATTAGTAAATTACTTTAGAGGAAATAATTTGTATATGGTTATTGTCTCAATTTTTTTAGATAAAAAAATGAAGAGATCTGAACGAAAATGGATGTATGAGGAAAGATTGGATAAGAGACGACGTCCCACAACGGAATTTTTAGAGGGTGTTAATAGTTTTCTTTAGTACGATAGTTGGTTCGAGTAGGCAAGTGGAAGATGACGACGATAGTGACGAAGATTGCTAGTTGGGTATAGTTATAGTAAGTTATATTATTTCAATATAGTTGTCTGTACTCTCTTATTTTGGGCATATTATTTCAATATTATGATGTCAATTTCTAACTTTCTTCCTTTGTCTGCAGATATGACGTTGGGCAGAAGAATGCGGTACGGGAGTGGGAGCAGGAACAGGGGGTCCCAGCAGCAGCAGCAGGAGGACCAGCAGAAGGACCGGCTCGAGGAGCAAAACGAGGAGGAGGTGAACGAGGATCAGCCGCAACCTGAACAACCAGAGCAGGGACCTGGAGGGTTTGAATATCTAGACGACGGGCGCCTAATTATGAGCCCCAAGAACACATGGTGAGACATTATATTATTAGCAACGTCATTTACTGGTTTTCAAACTTTAATCACATTAGCAACTTCATTTTACTTCATTTTTTTGTGAGACATCATCTTATTTCATTCTTTGGTGTAGGTTTCAGACTCGTGCGGTGGTGACTGGTGTGACGGACAGCTTCCTCAAAGACTTGACTACTTACTGCACTAGTTGGACCAAGGTGCATCAATGGCAGCAGGAGAAGTGGTTCGCCAACTTTAAGGTGCACCAATTTTTTTGTTTTATTAATTAACTTTTATTGTTTACGGATTACTAATACACTAACAACAAATGATCTTGCAGATGAAACACTATTGGCACGATAGTCTCGAGGTGGCTGCGAGAGACAGATACATGGACGTCGCGAAGCCAAGATACAAGGACAACATGTGGAATTTGGCGAGCGAGGGAAGGGCACACAAATATCTTAAAGGTTTGATTACTCGATTAATGTTTGTACTTGAATAGAAAGTTGTATATATCTTCAATACGCTTATTGATCTCTTCATATGAATTGTAGGTGCCGCCATTGAACAGTTCGAAAAAGCCCGCAACGACCCGAAGTTTATTAAGAGATCCGTCCAGGCGAAGAAGAACAAGAGGCGGGGAGGGGACCCCGAGGCGGATGCGGAGGCCACCCACTACGGTGGGTCGCAGCCGATGCACCAGCGGGCTATGAATGTTAGTATTTCCGTACCTTTGATTTTTATTTTGGATTCTTATTTAATGTTTTCATTGTAAATAAAAATGAGAAATCTACATGTACTGTCAACAGTTAAAGAAGCAAATCGGAGAACTCCCCCCGCCTGCGCAGCTATTTATCGACACGAAGACCAAGGAGGACGCCACCACCGGTCGAACATTCGTTACGAGGAAGGACGCCGCCATTTGAGTAAGTTTCAAACATAAGGCTTCTTTACATTTTTCTTTACAACTCACCTACTCATCACTACAATTTCTTTTAGAGATCGTATGTGGAGGCCACTAGAGCGCCCAAGGCTGAAGGTGTGGACCCGGGCGAGATTTGGTTCGGAGTCGCGGAGGGGTACCGCAAGGGAGCGGTGTACGGTACGGGTAACACTCATGCCCTGTATTGGACACCACCCAACGCTTGGGGGGGCATGCGAACTCGACGGAGTATGTACCGTCCGTCGTTACTGAGATGAGGTCGGAACTGCAAGTGGAGATGGCGCTACGGGCTGCTATGGCTGAGAAGATGGAGCAGGATGACAGGCTGAACATGCAGGATGAGCATATTCAACGACAGGATGCGGTCAGCTTGCGAATTCTAGAAGAGCTAAACCGCCTGAGGAGCATGCAGCAGCAGAACTGCAATCCCGACCCCATTCCCCGACATAAAGATCCTAGAGACCCCTTCAATGGGGGTGGTAGTGGTTCTTCAGCTAGTTTCACTGTTAGGTGAGTAGATTGAAAACAGTACGTAGTTTGTGAATGTTTGTTGAAAACAGTTTGTAACAACTCTCTTAATTTAGTGTATTCACGACGTTTGCGTACTTGCTTGCCAATTCTGGAGTGTGAAGCTGGCGTAACGTTTAGAATGATGTTTGGGACGTATTGTGGTTGTTGGTTTGTTTTATTGTGCAGATTTTGGCTAGAAAAGAAACGAATAAAATTGGCCTACTTCAGGTAAGGTAGCGACGGATATCAGTCGCCAACCTATTCAGTTAGCGACTGATGTCAGTCGATATGTGACACTCAGAAAACGCCACGTCACCCCTCTTAGCGGCCGATGTCGGTCGCTAAACTTACGCTCTCAGCGACTGACATCGGTCGCTAAGAGGGGTGACGTGGCGACTGATTTCGGTCGCTAAGTTTTGCGACTGAAATCGGTCGCGCGTATATATTGCGACTTATTTCAGTCGCTAAAAGCGACTATCTGTTGCGACTGTTTCTTAGCGACTGCCATCTGTCGCGCGTCTCTTTTAGCGACAGATGACGGTGGCTAAGATCAGTCGCCAGAGACTTAAATTCTTGTAGTGTGTCATGTAATATGGCTGGGAGAACATCGTCATTACTCCTCACTGAATTGTGGCTGTTATGTTTATAACATGACAAGTAATTTGCTACTGGGTTTTGGATGTGAGCTAGCAAGTAGCATGGATCCTACTATACACTTCATTTATATTAATTTTTGGAATGTTAAACTCATTTGGAGAATTTTTATTTTTAGCCTTTCGTAAAAAGTGGCATTTGTATTGACTGACCGTTCTTTTTGTAAAATATAGAACATCAGTGTGTTTTAATCCCAAATTTACAGTGTTTCCGCCATTGTAATGCGTTAGAATTTATAGGGGATTACACTTCTAGGATGACCAGTGATCCGAGAGGGCCGAGTCGATATTCTTTAGCTCGTCTTAACTGATTATCTGGAAATCGCCTATTTACCTGTTTTAATCGTAGTGATCGACAGCTCTGCTGTTTTCTCTTATTTGATTAATTTCATATTTTTATTCTCTTAATTAATTTCTTCAGTTTTATTAGACTATCAATTCACCATAAACCAATATAAAATTCGTGACTAAATAATTTAATTGACTAACTTATAATTTTCAACCTGCCTCCCCGTGGAATCGACCTTACTTACCGCTAGCTACCCGTTAGTAGTAATTTAGGATTATTTTGATTAGGGTGACGCAACTTATTCGTATCAGTGGGAATGTGTGGCTCAAAATAAGGGAGGAAGATAGAGAAATGAATGGGTGAATATGAACCACATATTCATGGCTTAAAAAGGAAAGAGGAAAGAAAGAATGACTTGGTCCAAAAGATAAAGAGGGAACATAAGTCGTCAGACTCGGAGGGAGTATGTGTTATACGTACCTGTTTTAGTATTACATGTTCCTCTAAATAACAGTTTTGTTTTCTAGCTATTTTTATAACAAACGTATCTTCTATATTTGTATATTTTTATGTTAAGCGTACCTAATAAAGTTTGGTACCACAATTACCTCCATTTGTATTCTCTCCCATCAAATCCAAGTTTTACATAGAGTCCACTTTTCAACTCACAAAAAGTGGATCCATGTAAAGCGTGAGATTTGAACTCTCAACCTCTCAGCTGAAGTAAAGCTGGATTTGCTGAGAATAAGTAATTAGTTTATCAATAAATTTAATGAACTCCACGGTAAATGATATTTTAACTAAAAGATTTTACTTGTTTGACTAACGAATTGATTGTTTTCAATGTTTGATTAATGACATTGAAATTTTGAAATGGACTAGGAGTACCACTCCCTTCATCACGTTTATTTTTTTGTCTTTGATTAAAATACTCTTCACAATGAATATAAAAACAAACAAATGAACGAGACGGAGAGAGTATATTGGGGTCCAATATTATACTATTTCGTACGTATATTATTTTGTAATACCTAGAAGTATATTTGGTTAGCGGAAAAAAAGTTCCCTCTACTCCTTTAAAAAGTACTCCGTAGTACCCTACATTTTTTTTGGTAAATGGTAATCCGCCCTCCACCACCGCCCAACCCCTTTTCCCTTTCGGCGTCACGCCTCTGCCTTGTCGGACACGCCTCCTGCCCACCCCCAGCGCCCTTGCCTGGCTGCCGACCCTGCGACCACCTCCGGTGCTACCCTAAACCCTAAAATTCAATGTTACGTAATCAACCCTAATTAATCAATTAAAACTAATTTACGATAAAATATCGATTTCCAAATTATGATCCATATTGAATTCGAAAATAATTGATGAAATTGATTTTAGAATTTACAAGGAATAATTTTGGTAAGGAAATTGGTTTAGTTTAGATATAAAACAATGAAAAAGAGAAGAAAAAAAAAGTAAAAATAGAAAATTTAGGGATGTATGAACATGTAATTCAAATACGAGTAGTAATTTGTTGATGTTCAAAGAAGCTAAATCTCCTAGTCAAATTTGATAATTCATTTTGCTAGTCAAATTTGATAATTCATTTTGCTAGTCAAATTTGTGATCTAAATCTATTTATTTATTTTTGATTCAACGAAGAACACACGGAATGAAAGATTCGAACATAGGACCTATATCCACAGTACCTAGTCCGAGATTAATCTATTTATGCCAATATTAATACGCTCTTTACACTCCGTACGAATCAAGTTCCGGGATCGCAGAAATTAGATATTTCAGAGCATCAGTTCCAGTTTTCTTGCCAAAAAAAAATGCAATTTGAACCGGTAGACCAATGCCTCAACACTCAACAGTACGATCAGCACTCAGCAGACAATGAACTTCTCATATACGTAGTACATAACAAAATACAAACATTTAACATCTGGCCAAGAGTTTAGTTACCGTTCAATCGCCTCTCTCAAGATTCAACTCATCATTACATTGTGCAATACAAACATATTTACATGGTACCTATTTTCACATTAGAAAAGACTAATAAGATTTCCTGGATTTGAACAGCGAGTTTTACGTGTATGACGCTCCTTCCACCATGACATGATCGACACCGACCATACAGAATCCTCCAACCATCCAATTACCTCTGCTACCAACAGCAGCCATATTATGATCAAAATCACTATGTATACATCAAAGGATTAATCTTCCCTGACAACCTTTCGGGCTTCACACCCAAGAGTTTCCCACTCAGTAAAGTCGGTGTTGGCAAAATCTTCATGACATAGCTCCCATCTCATGTGAACTGGCAGATACCTCAGTGTTATCCACATCCATTTCACTTCCTTGACTGTCATCTTCACTAGATACACTATCTTCACTGGAGTTTGAAAACGATCCAGAATCACAAGACGACCCCAACTCTACTTTCCGCTTCTTCTGACAATCTAAAACTCTTCTGCCTTGCGGGGCCAGTCCCCTGCGCTTACGCGCATTTCTCCTCCCTTTTGGAAATTCATCTTTATTTGATTCAAAGCTCTTGCTTTCACCATCCTTATGGCTTCGGTCCTCACCCTCTTCTGATTCTGAGCTAAGAAGCTCAGCATCAATCTTGCGTTTCTTCCGATTTGAACTGGTCTGATCCAGATGAATTCCCAAATCAATAGTATGATAAATGATAATGCAGCCAACACAAATAGTGTCTATATGTGCATGCATAAAGGGACGTATTATGCATCCTACTCAAAGCCGAATAATAGCTATGGAGTGTATATCACCAGTGTCTTTTTAGAAATCAATATGTAACTGCTCAAGGTGAATAACAGCTATGGAATACTATAAACGCAGGACCAATTAGCATACCTTGGGACCACGATCAACCAGCCGTGCCCATTCAGTGCGATTCCTCAAACAGTCAAGAACAGCCTGATGGTGAGTAGCATATGCATACCTCTCACCATTATGCTTCCTCAAGTTTGGCCAGTGCTGAAAGAAAAAAAACATAACCACACATTTCCTGAAAATCTGCATAGTATCAAACTTAGAAACACAATGAGTATCATTAACACAAAGGGAACTCACTGGAAGGACAACGTCACACAATTCTTCATATGTCATACGCCTGCCTTTTCCCATAATCTCTGCAATTAATCCTATATGTCAAAATATACAAGTAAAATTAATTAACACGTGTCTGGATAGCATTTGAGAAGAGGAGAGGAGGAGAACGAAAGAAAGGGGAGAGAATGGGTAATGGACTATGGAGCAAGGGAGTGGTCTCTAAAAATCATTCTTATGTTGAAGGGTTTTAATTTGTCTTGAAAGAAAGAAAACGGACCCCTCTGCTTCTCCCTTCCCCTTCTCCCTCTCGCTCCACTCCTCTCCCTCGGATTCCCTTCACCCAAACAAGATTTATAGCAAGTGTGACAAAAATGCGAAATGAAAAAATTCATAGTGCTGCTACCTGGTAAAGTGCGATAAGTCGGATCAGAATCCTTATGTGCTCCTGCCTCGCTGTCAAAACTATTTACGCATGTGGACGGAGATTTAAATTCACCAGCGTCAGTAGTAAGTTGACCACTATTTGCAGCGGAAGATGAGATCTCTCGATTTTTTTTCGAAATAGAATCTATACTGACCTCAGCTAAATTAAAATCGTCTGTTTTCTTTAATGAACCAGGGGAAGGCACCCGATCAACTTTACCAACTTCGCTCTCTTGTTCACGAGAATTGCGAGGCACATCCTTGAGAGCATCCCTACTTTTTCTTCTTGAAAACTAGTATAAAGTTAGCCATCATATTAGTTGCATGAACTGCCGGAGAAACAATATCAACTGTTGCAAAGTTGCTTACCAAACAAATTAAGGCGCTGAGCAGAAAAATAGAGAGATTACAGAAAAGAACAAGGACTTTACCATATTTTTATCTTTCCCTCCTGAAGTAGAAGATCGTTTCATCAACATGTTTGCTGCAGAGGCAGAAGGTGGCTGAGGTAAGCTCCCTGCATTGCGTACACGTGGCACTCGAGGAACTCTAGGAGAACTGTTAAGTTCCTGGTGTAAAAGCAAAGCAAGCTGCACCAATCCCCCCAAAATGTATGTTATTACCTTATTTCCAGTAATCACCAACAATAACCTCAGTATGTAAAGCATGTGAGCCTGACATAAAGCTAAAGAGGTGTAACTATGTTCATATGTGTAAAAATAAGGCGGGAGAATTCTAAACTGACCTCTTCGTCACTTAATCCTGCGGGAGAATTTGATGAAGCTAGTGGGTGTCCAACTGACGGGTTCGGTCTGGGAGTTGGCTGCGAATTTGACTGAGGAACTTTTTCGGCTCTCTGTTGGCCCCCGGATGAATTGTTTTTATTTTGCCCACGCAAAGCATGTTCATTCTGTGGAGCGTCAGCGGGCTCTTTAGCACTAGAAGAAACCGAGGAGTTATCAACGGGTGCCACTTTTGAAGATGAATGCCTCAATGAGTCCTTTACACCAGAAGCATAATGTTTCAGGGTAGTCCTACTTGGTTGTGACGACTTTAAGGTGGAGTTGAGATGGGGTTTTGAACTATCTTTCAATGTGCTTATTGGCTTGTCCTGTTTATCGTTACTCTTCGCCAAATCTATTGGTGCATGTTCTTTCTTCGTATTCACACAAGAATTTGGCATCAAACGGTTGCCAACCGAACTAGGATTTTGAGAACCTCCACTCCTAGGTTTATCAGAAGTATGTGATCTGGAAAATACAATAGCAGAAGACATAGAAGAGGCTTTTCCAACAAATGAAATTTTGTGACGACTCCGTGGTGATGGTGCTGCTCCACTTGGTTGGGATGTCTGTCCGCCACTCGCAGCTTCCTTGGAATCACGCAGAAATTTATGCATACCCATGGAGCTTTCTGAGCCCTCACATTCAAGTTTTGCACTGCATAGATTATCAGTGATTTCATTATTTCTGCCAAACTGGCAGTCAGCCAGAGCTTCTAAACCATTGTCACTGTCCTTGCCATCCTGTTCCAGAGGTTTGGCGGTATTTGCTACAACTTCACCTAAATTAGAGTCTTTACATTCTTTATCAGGAGACAATACATGCTCAACCAGATTGTTGGGGTCTGATATCATATTAATGCCATCAAGATGACTTGCCAAAACCTCGGGTACATCCGACGATCTTTCATCCCTACAATGATCAGTTCCCAGATTGTTGGAGCCTGAATTAATTTCATTATTTTCGCGTTCTGAACCAGCATTGGTTAATTCTTCAAGGATAGGCTTTGACTTTGGAACATCACTAGTTAAAGCTTGACTCTCAGAATGTGTTGCTTGAATTTCATCCATAGATAGAACAAGCCCCTGATAAGACATCAGAAAATCACCATTACTCCTAAAAAAAGACAACGTAACTCAATAACTCAAAAGTAACAGGCATTAGGAGCTGAGAGCTGAAGTCTACATCTTACTGTTTATGATCATGAGATCAACTGAAAAATATGTAAATCAGCTGTGCAGTTTTCTAGTCAAGAACACAGATGCAAGCTAGAAGTTTTGTCACAGATATCAGGCATACAGGATAAAAAAAAGGTGTATATAGTGTTTCAGGTAGGCACTAAAAAAAGCGAAGGTATAGGGTGGACGAAGGAGTTATAGTAAGAGTTGCAAATTAGACAAGAAACAAAGAGTTAAGCTAACAAAAAATGACTGATTTTCAAATTACCTATGCTATGGGCAAGTAACAGTAAATAAGCTTGCAAGATTTTCGATGAGACAGCAACCCCGGCTGGTATATAGTATATAGTGTAAGTAAAAATTAAGGAGAAAGGAAGTGGGTTCACACATTAAGCATGCGGAGTTACCTGAAATACTCTGCGTTGACACCTACTCATAATATGACACTTCACATTGTTTCTCATCGTTTCTCGGATAAGTACTAACCACACGGAAATACACTTTACTTGGTCATTCAGAACTCTGTTTAGCAAATTTAAGCATCGAAACCACTGAGCTTGTTGACAAAAAAAATCAGTAGAACTTTCTGATTATTTGAATCTTACAATGGTAAACATGTTACGAATAAGTTCTAATAAAAAACCTGAGTATTTGCATATACAGGTATGAGTTACGTCCACATATCATGGTATGGACTATGGAAATTCACAGTTTTATATGGAGTATAATAGGATGCAGCATAAAACTCGCTCAGTTATGCATATATAAGAGAGGATCAACATTCTGTGCATTGCTGTAGTCAAAAGCAATACACACAGGATCTACAGAAGAATAAGAGCGAGCTAACAGAAAACAAAACAAACAAAATAAAACAAGGACACTGTACAAATGGACAAAGAAAGGAAAAAAGTGGTGAAACAATATACATGCTCGAGATCTTTCCATTTGGCTCTATCAGTCAGATACTAGTATACCACACTTCCATCAACACCATGTTGGCCAATGTCATCCTTCAAAGCCTTCTCCCTTTGCTTAACATATGTAAGCAATTTCCTAAACCTTACACTCGTAACAAATGCCACCCTGACCCCCTCAATTAAATAATGTATCAGTTGATTCAACCTATTACGTCCACAAAGCCAACAAAGCAAAAAATATCCATACTTATGTTGTTCAAAAGTGACTCCTCTTGAAAAGCAAGCGTTGTATAATGTGTAACAATGCAGGAAGAAAAAGAATCTCTGGCAAGAACCTAGCTACAAACTACCCAGCAACACTCTAACATCCTAACTGGTGAGTTGCTGGTGTTCAGGAGCTCGAGAAAGTGAAAAATAATTAACAAAATAATGACTTAGTCCACTGTAGATCACAAGATCAAGATGTTTCTACAAAAATTAGAGTCTTCGTAGCTAGCCAAAGACACTAATCACAATAATAAGTGTATGCAATCTGAGCTATCTTTGAATAACCGACAGTGAAAGTTGCATCCACACTTTCGTTGACAATTGCTACTTCAAAAAAAGTGCATAAAATAAAAATAGGAATTTTGAAAACAAAGGATGTTTCAGTTCTCTTGAGAAAATAAAATAACTCATCCATTGCCCTTCCCTTCCCTTCCCTTCTAGTCGCTCAACCCAGCTTATCATCAAAATAAACTCCTTTTCTCCTCCCCTTAGATCACAATCCAACCAAACAAAGTGCATTAACATAAAGAACCTTAGACAGTGTACGCACCTCTTTCTTGACAAAGGTCCCAACAGAAACATCCCTGTCTGGAGAGAGCGAGGGCTTGGGGCTAGTTTTAGCGGACTTGTTAGGCTCAGATGTATGATCAACAACAGGCCTGTCATCTGAAACAGAAAGGGTGGAATCTTCAATGGACCTAAATGCAAGTTTTCCGTTATCAGCTGCAGCATTTTGTTTGAGCTTTACTACATTGCCCACTGAAGTGAGCTGTGCCTTGGATGCCACTCTGTGAGTTTTGCTTTCAAAACTCGGCACCAATGTGGCAGGACTTTTAGGATGGGCAGCTGCAGCAGATTACCAGACAAAATTATAAAGTGAGCAAGCACAAATACTAATAAAATATGGAGTAAAATCTAAATTAGGATACACCCATACCTGTATTAGCAGCGGGTAACCTATCCCGCTTACTCTCATGCTGAAGCTGATGCTCTCTATGAGAAGCTTTAGTCTTCTTCTTAGCAACACCATCCTTGATATCTTCCCTAATTCTCTTTCTAGAAATAAGCAAAGTGTTTTTGCCTTGCTTCCCCGAGTTGGAGGGAGGAGGCTGCGTCTTCTTATCAACAACAACCACCGTTTCACAAGCATCAGCCTTATTTTCCCAGCAAGGGAACTCAGTGTATCGAAAGTTAAACCGCTTAGGAATGTACCCAGAGCACTTCCAAAGCTGTGAACTAACAAGAACTGGGAACGCACTTCCACTAGACCCAAACAACTCAGCGTCCCCACCAGGAACCCCTTGAACATGAACCCGCTCCTCTAAAGGACGCTCAGCCCACAAACAACCAGAACTAGAACCGATATTACCACTACTACTAGTTATCTTGATACTATGGTGACTATGACGCATTGTTTTAGTTGGAAGCTCAACGAGCAACTGCGCAACCTCAGTCTCCTCAGCATCAGCAATATTAGTACTAACCCTCCGCTTACTCTTACACTTATCACAGGCAAAAGATTTATCTCCCTTGACGTAACGAGAACATCGGGTATGCACCCAAACCCCGCATTCGTCACAATTCACCATCTCCTCACCGTCATCAAAAGTCACTCCGCAAATGCAATCCACAGTCCATGAACCATTCACCCAGTCATCGGGCGGCTCAGTAGTCGCCACCCGATTTGACCGGGCTCCCTTCATACTCGGGTAACTCCTACTCCTAATACAAATACTAATCTCAGTTTCAACAGTAGCTAATTAACAACGGAGTACTTTTATTGCTTGGGATTAGGGCTCCTTTCGTACTTGATTGATGAATGAATTCTACTAAATACGATTTCAACAGTAGCTAAGTAAGTAATTACAATACGAATTGGGGGTGAATCTAGGGTTTACGCGAATTGTAAAACCTCAAGCGTTTATTTGTATATGGTTATGACTTATGTTATGATTAGTAAAATTGAAGTGATTAGAAAAGAGAGAGACGAACCTGAGGAGTTTCGTTAAGAGCGAAACGACGCCGTAGAGAAGTAACGCCGGGGAATGAAGGAAAAAATTGAGGATGGAGTCAAGAGTTAGGAGTTGGGGTGGGTGTTGTACTCTTGTGTTCCGGGCTTATCAAGTCAATTTCATCACGTCTGCACTCCGCCTTTTTTTCGACTCATCTTACTTCAACCTCTCACCTCACTTCGATATTACTAAGGGAAATTGATAAATTATGGAGTACCTATAACAATGTCATTTTAAAAATTTTATACCCCAGATACTTTCTTTTTTTCCGAAAACTTATACCTGAATATTACATTTTTTTTCCTTCAAATTCAATACCTAATCACATTTACACTAGAAAAAAAGACAAATTGACCAATTTGTCCTTCAAGATTAGCTAAATAGACTATAAATTACGGAAATAGGAACTAAACTTCGTTATCATTCCTCATCATTGTTCAATTGTAAGTTCTCAACCAATGAAGACATTTCCTTTTCTATTTTTTTACTTGTTTGTTTGTCGTTTGTGGGCTTTTAGTTCATAACTAGTCGTCATATCCGTGCACCGTACGGGACTATATTGTTTTATGTTCTTTGTAATTCGTAATCCCGTCTTTTTGTTTCATTGTCCAATATTTATTTAATTATTTATTTATACAATTTTTGTTTTGATCTCATATCTTTGTAACTTTATTTACTTTCAAAGTCATTTGTAATATCATAAGAAGTAAATGGAGGAATGCATTAAGCACCATTATAAAGAAAATTGAACGCATCTGCAGGTGTTGTCTGGTGAGGATTCCCCTCATAAAATTCTGCTAGTTGCCTGGGAAACATGCTGCAAAGCACTGAAGATGGGAGGGTTGGATATTCAGGACAGTAAAGCTTGAAACAAGGCGTATGTGTGGTGGGTGGCTAATAAAGAGGACCACTTATGGATTAAATGGGTGAATCATATCTACATAAAGACGAGTGATTGGCTTGATTATACACCCAGCACCAACACTATCCGGACTTGGCGCCAAATATGTAATGTAACTCCCCGGATTTAAACAAAAGGAATAAGATAGATAATTATAGCGTCTTATATTAATAATACACCATGGTGGCGGAAACACCATCGTTAACTAAATCCGAGTGTTACCAACATAGATAATTAATATGTCTTAACGCATACAACTACTCCCGGAATTGAAACCCGATAAAAATAAAACTACAAGGTTCAATTATTAAACATATAATTCATTATTTATTCTCTCTCAAGTCAACCCCATTCATGACCAAGTAGCACATCAACCTGAAAAAAAATAAAAGTCCACCGTCAGTGGGGAGTAACTAGGAGTCCTCCCAGTCATGATTGATGAAAATCTAATCATAATTACGAGAATATAATAAGAGATAATATATACTCCAATTAAAAAACATGATAACATATAAAGTTCATCAAAACATGTGATAAAATAAATATTAATAGCAAGGAATACGTGACAACGTAACTAATAACAAGCCATAAATAAATAAATAAAATGTAGAACGGATATATATATATATATGTCCTTCCAGAACTCGAACCAAAATATACAGAATAACACGAGCTAAGAACGAGCACCGCCTAGGGCCAATAACCTGAAACCCTAAACTTCGATGCCAATAACCTGACATACACCAAAATAACCCTACGGTGGGACACATAACCGTGAACCCATGTCTAAGACTGGCCAGACTTTCGAGGGACAAAATGTCTAGTTAAGGCGTAAAAGTGCGGACCCTTAACCAGTCAAGGCGTAAAAGTGCGGACCCTTGACCCCCAAACGACATATCCATAGACTCAAAGAGTATTCCATAAGGAACGGTCAACCCTTAGCAGGCCAATAACCTGAAACCATGCCAAGGTACTAGGTAGGCCAATAACCTGAAACCTACCCAGTTTGGTATTGCTCTTCTCGAGTAGACCAATAACTTGAAATCTACTCGATATCTTATACTCTAGCCATACCATATATAAAATGGAACAAGGTCCAAAAGATAATATCTGGGCACCATGGATAACCCCATGTTAACATGCCAAACGCTCATAACCGAGCAATCAATTTTAATAGCATCAATAAAAATAAAGTATAATAAAATTGCTAGAGTATAAGATAAATTTCCACCATAAAAATCAATGTCGCTTAAAACAACCATTTATCAAAGTCATATTATCCGATCATGAAGACCAAATAAATTTTTATGTTAACCATACGATTAAGCAAATAGTATTAGATCATATGACATGTATAACAATTAATTAGAATATTTTATATTTTTCGTACACATGAATAAAAATTCATTTATTAAATAAATGATCAAATTATTATTTATGATACATAATAAGAGTTGAAAAATATTAAATAATTGATATTTGTAAAAATAATAGATCTAGTTCTTAAAATAAGTATGTATATATTTTACATCATAACAATTAATTTATTCACATAGTATAATAAATCATTAAATAGTAACTATAAAATTAAATTTTAAAACAAGTGTAAGAAAAAATATGAAGAAGTACAAAAAGTATAATAAATCATTAAATAGTAACTATAAAATTAAATTTTAAAAGAAGATGTAAGAGAGAATGTAAAGAAGTACAAAAAGATGTTGGCAGTGGGGTTTGAACCCCAATCATCAGGTAAAGAGGCATTTTGTCTAACCACTGCAACCCAACCACTATTCTGTTTCCTTTCAGAATTACATTTCACTTACTTGTAAACAAACAGTGTTATTTAGGGTGACGAAAACTTATCTTTTTAATTATTATACAATCATGAATATGCTTAATTACACATTATAAATGATTAAATTAAAATTACATACTGTCCATGAAAATTTATTTAATATAAAATTAATTTTTAAGTTCAATTAAAATAATGTCACATTAATTATTTAACAAGTTTTTATACTTACAATTTATAATAACATTTTAATAGGAAATTTCATGGATAATTAATTACAGGCCCGTCTAAGCCCAGGCGCAATAGGAACATTTGAACCGGGCCTCCAAAATTTGGGGGCCCAATTCATCCACTACCCATAAAAAAAAAAAAAAAAAAAAAATTAATAAATGTAACTCTGCAGTTTGAAAAGGACAGACGCAGAGACGCTACACCTACCTCCAACATTACAGCTTTCCTAAATCCTTTCTCAATCAATTATTTCCATCCCCCAATAACTTATTCTTTTCCCAAAACTAAAATCAACCTATTCATCTTCATCAATCACTCAATACCATCAATAACGTTTCTTTTTTTTTTCCCTTAAATATGATTATCTCAATTCAATTTCTCACAAATCCTTCCAAGTTTTCAATCAAAGAAATTAAATTTAAAGATTTGCACTTAAGGATAATTGATTTAGATAATTGGATTTACATTTACAATTTATTTGAAGTTTCAATTTTCAAAGAGGTTGAAAGAGGTAAATTTATTCTATCTTACATTCTTACTATCTATATTTTTTTTATGTATTTCAGTTTTATTTTACTTATCTATATTATAAGTTATTCAATTTCTTTATTTTGTATGTAGTGTTTAAATTTTTATTTTTTAATTTTCACTTTCTATGTCTTTGCCAGTCAGCCAGGGTTCAGGCATCTGGCCGTCCGGGTTCAGCTTGACACGACTGCACGCAGCCACACACCGACGGTCCGACGCACTAGACCGAGTATTGACACGGTTGACGGGATTCTGGACTAAGGTTGTTTCTTTCCATTACTTAATCTATAATTTTTAATATGCTACCTAGAATTAGGAAGTTTGAGTCTGGATGTGAAAAACGGAAAAGAAAAAAACGAATCGAAAAATTAGTTGAATCACAAAAGGGAGCCCTCGATAGATTTATTATAAAAGAGTCTAATACGATTAATGATAGAGTCAATGATAATGAAGATGCAGTTTTGAATGAGAATGATGTGGTGCCTAATGATTCCGGTAAATCCTTTTATATTGATATGACCATAGACAATAATAATGAAAAAAATGATGTTAATGATGCTGAAAATGTCAATAATAATACCGGTGATGATATTAATTTAGAAATTAATGACAATATTGATGATGATGATGATGAGGGTTTTGTTGATGTAGTACAAGAACAAAGTGTTCATGTTAAAAATGGTAGTCATAAGAATAATATGTTTGATATTTTTGATCCAAGAAATTGGGATTCACTTGATTCGGATATGATTAACACTTTAGCTAAGAAAGGTCCTAAAAAGGATGTGTCCATTGAAAAAGGTCCTAAAGGCAAATCAGGTAGACGATTTAAATCAACATGTTATACAAGAATTTTACCAAATGGAGAAAAGTGTGATAGAGATTGGATTGTGTACTCAAAAGAGCTTGATAAAATATTTTGTTTTTGTTGTAAAATATTTAGGAAAGGTAATCCTAAAAGTCAATTAGCTAATGAAGGTTTTTCGGATTGGTCTCATATTTGTGTTAGACTTAAACAACATGAAGTTTGTAATGAACACATGATTAATATGACCGCTTGGTATGATTTGCGTGAACGAGTTCAAAAGAATCAAACAATTGATAAAAAGAACAGAAGAGCAATTGATAAAGAGAGAGAGCATTGGAAAAAAGTGTTAGAAAGAATTATATTAGTTGTTGTATATTTAGGGAAACATAACTTGGCTTTTCGTGGTAGTAAAAGTAAGTTACATCAAAAAAGTAATGGAAATTTTTTGGGTTTGATTGAAATGTTAGCAAAATTCGATCCCGTCATTCAAGAGCATGTGAATCGTATAACTAATGACACTATACATAATCATTATCTTGGTCATAACATTCAAAATGAGATGATCCTTCTTGTTGCTTCCGCTATTAAATGCAAAATTATTGAAAGTGTAAAAGAAGCAAAATATTTTTCGGTGATACTAGATTGCACTCCCGATGTTAGTCATCAAGAGCAAATGTCTTTGATTTTGAGATATGTTGATGTGTCTTCAAGTTGTGTGTGCATCAAGGAATCGTTTTTAGGATTTTTATGTGTGAATGATACAACCGGACGAGGTCTATTTGATGTTTTACTTGATGAGTTGAATTCTCTTGATCTTAATGTTGATGATGTGAGAGGACAAAGTTATGACAATGGGTCAAATATGAAAGGAAAAAATTTAGGTGTACAAAGAAGACTCTTAGATGTGAATTCTCGAGCATTTTTTACTCCTTGTGCATCTCATAGTCTTAATTTAACATTGTGTGATATGGCAAATAGTTGTGGCAAAGCAAAAGATTTTTTTGGAGTAATACAACGAATATATACTATTTTTGCCAATTCTAATAAAAGATGGGATATATTGAAAGCTCACGTAACAAAATTTACATTGAAGCAATATTCATCTACTCGTTGGGAAAGTCGCATTGATAGTGTTAAAGCAATAAGATTTCAAATTGGAGAGGTATGTGATGCTTTACTTGAAGTAGGAGAAACCGATAATGATGGCAAAATAAGAAGTGAAGCTAAATCTTTAGCAATGAATGAGCTTGGTGATTTTGAGTTTCTAGTAGCACTTATTATTTGGTATGAAATATTGTACAAAATTAATTTTGTTAGCAAACAGTTGCAATCAAAGAATATGATTTTGGATGTGGCCATTGATGATATTAGAAAATTGGTTTCATTTTTCGAAGGTTATAGAGAATCCGGATTCAATGATGCTATAAATACTGCTAAGGAAATTGCAATTGAATTAAATATTGATCCTGTATTTCCAAAGAAGCGTGTCACTCGAAGGAAAAAACAATTTGACGAGAATCAAACCGACACATCTGAAGTTGTTTCTCAAACAAGTGAAGAATCATTTAGAGTGAATTATTTCTTATTCGTTGTTGATCAAGCAATTGTTTCACTTAAAAAGAGATTTGAACAATATGAAGAATTTCAAAATATTTTCGGTTTTTTGTTCACTTCTAGTAACTTGCACTCATTAGATAATGCTAGCTTAGAATCTCATTGTCTTAATCTTCAAATAGCTCTTACGAGTGGTGAACATTGTGATATTGATGGGAATGAATTGTATATGGAGTTGAAATTACTCAAAGATATTTTACCAAATGAGGAGATGGAGGCTATTGATATTTTGAAAATTTTGAAACGTAAATCATTTTTTCATAATGCATTTGTTGCATATCGAATATTGTTGACTATTCCTGTGACGGTTGCATCTGCAGAGAGAAGTTTTTCCAAGCTAAAGTTATTGAAATCTTATCTACGGTCTACAATGTTACAAGAAAGGCTTAATGGATTGGCATTAATATCTATAGAGGAAGAGTTGTTGGAGAAAATTGATTATTCAAGCTTGATAGAAGAATTCTCTTCAAGAAAAGATACAAGGAAGAAACTTTTTTCGAAAAAATTATAGTGCGTATAATGTTTAGAAATATTGTACTTTTTTGGGTTACAAAAGAACATATCAAAATTAGCATTTTGCCTTTATAATGTTTTAATGTTATAAATTTTGGGGCCTCATTTCTTATTTTTGCACCGGGCCTCGGTTTTTGTTGAGACGGCCCTGATTAATTAAACAAATAAATAAAATATTTTATGACACTTATAAATTAATTTTAACAAAAAAAAAATCAGAATATATTTATATATAATACCATATGAATTTATCTCATATTTATCATAACTTGAGGGCTTTATTGCCTAATCATCCATTTAAATCCAAACAAATAATTATATAAATTATAAAATCACCATGCAAAATTTTATTACATACTAAAAAGTCATATTATAACAAAAAATATTTTTTTTCATAATTATTTACATATTGTGGATATTTATGCATGCATGCATGAGTTATTCATAAAAAAAATGTGATAACATGGAAAAATAAAATAATGATCCAAAAATAAAATCTAAAAACTTAAAAATCTACATGCAACATCATCAACAAAAAAAAAACTAGGAATATAATTAAGAACATAATTATTTTAATCATTCATATAATGTATATATTTATTGTATGATAAATAAATTACAAGCATGATTAAATAATGAGCAATAAAACCAATCATATATATTCATCACAAAAATATATACATAACTTATACCATGAAGTTCATATATTATCAAAATTTTAAATTTCATATATATCCTCAATCTCATTATAAATTCATAAAAATATTAGAATTTCATAAATCAAGAAAAGAAGTAAACCTAGTTACCTTGAGAGAAATTAGTATTACTAATAAGTAGAATATGAGTGATATCAACCCAAGTGGTTTCCTTCCACCAAGGTCTCTTGTTCACCTAGTTTTAGATTAATAAAATTTATCAAGATCAAGATGACAATAAACAATTAGAATAGTAATGAATAAAATCTACACTTACTAGTGATAAGTGTGGTTTGTAGTGCCTATTTTGTAGTGTTTTGGTCCCATTTCCTTGTAGAATCGCTCCTTGGGAGCGGTTTAGGGGCTTCTTATGCTTCCTTTAGTTCGTTTCAGGTTCCCGAGACCGATTTGGAAGAGTTGGAGCGATTCCGACTCGATACATACACATTTTGGAGCCAACGGAGTAAAGGAACGATGACTCGATGCCTTGGAATCGACCCCGAGACCTTGGGACCCAATCCCGAGCCTCCGAGACCCGATCCCGAGTCCCGAGAATCGATGGGAAGCCCATGAGAAGCAAGGAGGGACCAAAAAGTTCATATTGGAGGCCCACAAGACCCATCCCGATCGGGAATGCCTAAAACCCGATCGGGATGAAGTGCACAAAGGAGACGGCCACTGGAGGAAGTTCCCGACCGGGTCCCAACATTCCCGATCGGGATGGTGAAGATTCCCGATCGGGATTGCCCATTCCCGATCGGGAAAGTCCCAGGGCAGCCCGCAATTGTTTCCTTCTTCCTCCTTCCATTTGTAACCCTATATATACCCCCCTCTTGTATTAAGACACTATCTCATGTTATGTTCTTAAAAACCCTAGACTACTTTAGGTTAGATTAGTGTAGATTAGTGTAGATTAGTCGGTAATTAGTGGTTAATCTTAGTTTAGTACTTGTATTAAGGGAATTCTTCAAGATCTTCACCAAGCTTGACAACCTTGGATGTTTGTATTGGGTTTTCTTCATTAATGCAAGTTTCAATCTTTCCTTCACTAGTTTGGTATAATCTTCTCTTCCTTTTACCCTTTTTCTTGTTTAATTCATCCAAGTTTGCATCTTTGATTGTTAGATTGTTCTTAGTTCATAGTTATCACTAGTTTGATTATTTATGTTTTGATGTTTGGGTTGATTCATCTTGTTAGTGTTAGTTTTAGTTTAGATATGTTAGGGTAGTGTTCTTGCTAGGGTTAGTAGGGTGATTAGGGTGTTAGTTGGATGATTAAGGGTTTGTTGGAGATGTGGGTGGAAGATTTTGGGTTTCCTCTTGGTTGATGCATATGACATGTTTGATGAATTGCTTGATTGACTAAGTAAGTTAGATTGCTTGTTTTTCTTGCCTTTCCCTTGTGGGTGCTAGTTGTTATGGGTTCGGTTCCCTCATTAAGTTGCGAGAGCCCGGTGAGGGCGACCCCTAGGTTAGTCTAAGTTGCGACCGCCCGGATGCGATCTAGGCCATAACATGCTAGAACCCCTTTTGTCATGTGTGTCGCCAATATGGGTTCCATGAGGAACCTCTAGGTCGGTTTAAGTTGCGACCGCCCGGACCGACCTAGATTACCCTACTACCTCCTTCACTCTAGCTCTCCCTTGACCATTCCGTTACCCCTTTGACCCCGACCTAATCCTAGCCCGTTTTCCTTGTTTGTGCTCTTGTTGTTCTTCCTAGTCATAGTCTAGCTCTCTCCCCTTCTATCATTCTATAGTTTAGCTCGTTGACTTAGTCTAGTATTTGGGCCGACCTAGTCTAGACGCCTCTTACCGTCCCCGTGGATTCGACCCGACTTGCCCTATCTACCCAGTTAGGATTAGCCGGTTATTTATTTGACGGTCGGGATTCCACGACAAATCCCTCCCATCAAATTGGCGCCGTTGCCGGGGACGGTGCTAGTTTAGACTTTGTTTTCCTAGTTACTTGGCTTTGTCTTGTGTTTTGTGTTTTTCTTTTTTCTTTGGTTACCTTGCTTCTTGTGTGTGTGTGGTTTATTTCTCTCTTGTCTAGTGCCCAAAAAGCACTAGACTTCTCACGTTTGTTCCTAGTCTACAGTTTATGCTTAGAGGTGGTGATTATCTTCTTCTTGCGATTAAGAGCCGCTTTAACGGACGGTTGCTAGGATGAGTGGTTTCCAACCGGGTATGGACTACGATTTTCGAGCAAACATGGGGTTTGATCTAAACTCCACACACTCGGGAGCCGATTTGAGCTACTCCTCTTCTTCCATGAACCAAAGCCATGACATGACGTCCCCCTACCATAATCAAGCTTCTTGGGGTAATCAAGATGGGTATGATCCTCAAGGCTATGAAAACGGCTACCAACAAGTGAACGATTACCAATCCTACGATCATGGTGACTATTACTCGAGTTATCAATGTGAACCCACCATGTTCAATCAAGATTCACTATATGGAAGCCAATACCCCCAAAACCCACAATATTACCCTCCACCCCAACCACAATATGAACCCCATGACCCACAATACTACCAACCACCCCAACCTTGCTACCAACATTATGATGCCCCACCCCTTGGGCATCATCAAGACACCATGTTTAATCAAGATTATCAAGATTGTCATCAAGATTATCAAGATTATCATGGAGATTATCAAGACCCCAATGATCACCAATTGCCCGACATGGAGGAGTTTCAATCACTTCTTCAAATGCAAAGGAGCCTTCAAGAATCGGCCATTCAATTGCGAAAACAACAAGATGAATTAATGGCCCAAATTCGAAGAGAAAACGAGGCGAGGGATGCTCATTTAAATGCATTAGCGGTTCAAACCGTAATGTCTTTATCCCGGGCATCACATTTAGATGGAGGGTGCCCACTTGAGAGAGAGGAGCAACCTAATCACGAAGCCGCCGATGTAGTTCCCTTTGATAGAGAAATTTGCATTGAAGAACCTCAATCATCTACCCAAAAAGAGACGAATGAGGAGATGACCCTTGGTGAAGGCAACATTGGTGAGGAATTGGAGGAAGATGGTGAGTTGGATGGTTTGGTGGAGTTTGTGGAGTTGTTGGGTGAGATTGTTAGCCTCGAGTTGCCCGTGTGCGATAGTTGGGACAAGCATCAAGAACCCCTAGCTAGTACACCGAAAGATGACTTGGAAGAGATTGAAACCGCCGGTAGAAGTTTCGATCCTCTCCTCCAAGATGATGTGGGGCCTAGTGATGAAGATGGGGAACCACAACTTGAGGAAAGTGTGGGGGTGCGCATTGAGGAGATGAGGCCAAAACCGCTTTTTGTGCCTTGTTTCTTGGAAATGAAGCTTGCTAATGATTGGAGGCGATGCCTAGGGAGTAAGAGGCCAGTGAAGCTCATAGGATGGATAGACCCCGAATATGCCACGAATGATGATTTTGGGTCTTGGAAATCCTACTTCTTGCCTCCACCTTGGAGGCCGTGGAGGTTGGCAAAGCTCGAGCGCTTCTTGGGCCTCCATTATGATGTCGGTAGCGCGTTCGACTTGCTACTCCATGCCCTTGAGGGCTACGGTTGAAGAAGAGTCCACCATCCTAGGTTTGACGGAGTTCCTAAAGAACCGTCATGTTGTATATTCCCCTCCTCTCCTCTTTAGAATACTTGTGTTTGTATTTGTGTGATTTTTCACTTGATTTTTGTTAGTTTTGTGATATCCTTGTAATTGATTTGGTATTTTGATGAGCGATGTGAGGGAGTGAATTTGATGTGTACTTTGAGTTTATTGTGATAGGTGAAGTGAAGATGACTCCTAGTAAGGAGTGGTTAATGATAGAGCTTGGATTGTGAGTAAGGAAGTCGGTTTTTGGGGTTTTGGGAGTCATGAAGACCCTTCCCGACCGGGAAGGGTGTGTCGTCCCGACCGGGATGGGGCCGTCCCGATCGGGATGAAGGTGCCAAAAATTGAGTTCACTGGAGTGTCATCCCGATCGGGACGGAGGCTTCCCGACCGGGACGGGTATGTCATCCCGACCGGGACCACCCATCCCGACCGGGATGACCCCCTACTCCTTTTTGGTGCCTTTTCTTCGACATTCAAGCCCACCCAACCATTGTATACCCCCACCCAACCTCCCTACCTTCCTTGCACTTATCATGCCACCCATGTCCCTCATTTGCATACCTTAACCTCATTTCCTCCTCACTTTAGACCGATATTCACATCAAATCTCACCCCCTCACACCATTCCTACCTTAGCCATGTGGTTTTCATAAGCTTGAAGAAGGATGACAATGATGAAGACAAGCAAGTACCTATATTGATCATTGAGACGATGGAGAGAGTGAGTTGCTAACCGGTCGGTATGGCAACTATCCTTTCTTTTCCGTTTTTTTTATTGCTTGTTATCCCCTTGTTTCTCCCCTTCCCATTTGTCATGGTGGCCTTCGAGGCCTTGGTTTTGGGTGGTCCCGACTCTCGATGATGTGACTACATCGAGAGTCATTTTCAAAATCCAAATTTTACAAGTTTTTCACCCCTTTTTTGTCGGATTTAGTCGGATTTAGGCGGAATCCGGGCTAGGTGACTTGATTACACCTAGCCCTCCCCTCCCATTTCCTTTTATTTCCTTCTTTTTAATTTCTTCCCCCTTCCATATCTTTTTCTTGTCTCGGCCCATGGTGACTTGATTACACCCCGGCCGGACGCCTTCTACCCTTTTCCCCACTTTTTGATTTTTAGCTTTATTTTTCGTAGTTTCTTTTCTTTTGTGCTCCATGCACTACGGTCGAGCATGAGGACATGGCTCGACTTAAGTGTGGGGGAGCGATATTCTAGCATAGTTAGTTTTATTTTCGTAGTTTTTCCAAAAAATCTTTAAAAACCCTAAAAATTTGAAAATTTTTCACAAAAATCAAAAAGATTTTCCTTTTTGTGTGTTTTCCTTTTGTGTCATTGTGTCGTATATTTGTTTTGTTGTGTGTTTTGCCCCCCTCTTTTCTTTATAGGTTGCCTAATAGCCATTAGCTTTGGAGAGCTTTCAAGACTTCCGGTATCATCTTTATCCCTTTTTCTTCTTTACCTCTTGCGGAGTTTGGAGGAGTTTTGTGATGAAGTGTGCTCGGGAGGAGCTTTGTAAAGATTGTGGTGGATTTGGAGACTTGTTTGATGACAGGGGTGGTGTTTGTGTTCTTTATGTGTTTGTTTTATGTTGTTCTTGTTTTGTTGCTTTTGCTTCTTGTTTTCTTTTGCTTTTGTCGAGTTTTTGTTTTGTGTTTTGTTGTGTGTCTTGTGTGTAAATGGTTTTCGAAAACCCGGTTTAGAGGCTAGTGTGTAAGTGCATATTTTCCCTTTCTAATAGTATAAATCGAGTCTTGGACTTTAATCTAGTAGAATGACCCTAAATCAATGATTTCGTTGGTCCTTTACCTTGAGTCCACCTAGCTTACTAGGGATTTACTACGGGATTTGCATTTTGACCATTATGACCACCCACGGTGTGAAAAGGCCTTGGTTACCGAGTCCCGTCCCTTAGGTGACCGTGTCTAGGATTGTTTAATTAGTCCAAGTTCTCCACTTTTTGTGGGTTAGAAGGGAAGGGCCCTTCCCGACTCACCCATTTACCTACCTCCTACACATATCCACACAATAAATTGCAAAGTGTTGATTTCTCCCTTTCTTGTCATACAAAGAAATGCCATAAAACCAAATCTTGCCAAAAGGGCAAAGAAAAGAAAAAGAAAGAAAATGAAAGAAAGAAAAGAATGAAGAAAAAGAAAAGGCACAAAAGCCAAAAAGAAAACAGAAAAGAAGAAAAAGAATGGCATGGCAAAACAAGGCAAAAATGCAAAAGAAAAGAGAAAATGCCAAAAGAAAACCCGATTCACAAAAAGATCTTAACCCCACAAAAATAAGCCTTTTTCCGACTTTTGCCGTGAAGAGCCTACCAAAGGACCGAGTCCCGAGGAAGGATGATAGCGGCATTAGTCGGTCTTCCCTCATTTTGCATATTTCCACCTTTTTACTTGGACTAGTTAGGCGGTTTTGGGCACGGGACGACCCTCTTGGCTCACGCTAAAGGGGGCGGGGTCTCACTTACCTACAGTGTCGACTAACACCGTGGATCATCACTTCCCACTCCGCCGATCGTCCCGTAGAACGTTCTTAGAAGGTTAGGAGGAACCTAGGTAAGTTACCAACGTTTTTGTTGCTTTGTCGTCATACTATTAGGGTTTAGTCCACCTCGGTTTGTATTGCTAGCTTGGGAACGTTGTCACTTACCTCGAGTCCTAAACTGGTGCTTCTTTCACCGCTTTTAGAGGGAAGCGGTATTTGTTTTTCTTTCGGGTGCAACCTTGTATGTGTTTGTTTGTGTGTTTGTTTGTCTATGTGTGTTGTGTCCGGTTGCATCCACAGTTTTGTCGCAAGACCCGACTTGCCTTGCGGAGTGCACTTTTCCTCTAAGTGCACTCGCGTGAGTTGAAAGGGCGTAGGGTGCGCTAATACCCATTCGGCTAGTATAGTAGTTAGTATGTGCTTACTCGAGGGCGAGTAAGGGTTAAGTGTGGGGGAGTTGATAAGTGTGGTTTGTAGTGCCTATTTTGTAGTGTTTTGGTCCCATTTCCTTGTAGAATCGCTCCTTGGGAGCGGTTTAGGGGCTTCTTATGCTTCCTTTAGTTCGTTTCAGGTTCCCGAGACCGATTTGGAAGAGTTGGAGCGATTCCGACTCGATACATACACATTTTGGAGCCAACGGAGTAAAGGAACGATGACTCGATGCCTTGGAATCGACCCCGAGACCTTGGGACCCAATCCCGAGCCTCCGAGACCCGATCCCGAGTCCCGAGAATCGATGGGAAGCCCATGAGAAGCAATGAGGGACCAAAAAGTTCATATTGGAGGCCCACAAGACCCATCCCGATCGGGAATGCCTAAAACCCGATCGGGATGAAGTGCACAAAGGAGACGGCCACTGGAGGAAGTTCCCGACCGGGTCCCAACATTCCCGATCGGGATGGTGAAGATTCCCGATCGGGATTGCCCATTCCCGATCGGGAAAGTCCCAGGGCAGCCCGCAATTGTTTCCTTCTTCCTCCTTCCATTTGTAACCCTATATATACCCCCCTCTTGTATTAAGACACTATCTCATGTTATGTTCTTAAAAACCCTAGACTACTTTAGGTTAGATTAGTGTAGATTAGTGTAGATTAGTCGGTAATTAGTGGTTAATCTTAGTTTAGTACTTGTATTAAGGGAATTCTTCAAGATCTTCACCAAGCTTGACAACCTTGGATGTTTGTATTGGGTTTTCTTCATTAATGCAAGTTTCAATCTTTCCTTCACTAGTTTGGTATAATCTTCTCTTCCTTTTACCCTTTTTCTTGTTTAATTCATCCAAGTTTGCATCTTTGATTGTTAGATTGTTCTTAGTTCATAGTTATCACTAGTTTGATTATTTATGTTTTGATGTTTGGGTTGATTCATCTTGTTAGTGTTAGTTTTAGTTTAGATATGTTAGGGTAGTGTTCTTGCTAGGGTTAGTAGGGTGATTAGGGTGTTAGTTGGATGATTAAGGGTTTGTTGGAGATGTGGGTGGAAGATTTTGGGTTTCCTCTTGGTTGATGCATATGACATGTTTGATGAATTGCTTGATTGACTAAGTAAGTTAGATTGCTTGTTTTTCTTGCCTTTCCCTTGTGGGTGCTAGTTGTTATGGGTTCGGTTCCCTCATTAAGTTGCGAGAGCCCGGTGAGGGCGACCCCTAGGTTAGTCTAAGTTGCGACCGCCCGGATGCGATCTAGGCCATAACATGCTAGAACCCCTTTTGTCATGTGTGTCGCCAATATGGGTTCCATGAGGAACCTCTAGGTCGGTTTAAGTTGCGACCGCCCGGACCGACCTAGATTACCCTACTACCTCCTTCACTCTAGCTCTCCCTTGACCATTCCGTTACCCCTTTGACCCCGACCTAATCCTAGCCCGTTTTCCTTGTTTGTGCTCTTGTTGTTCTTCCTAGTCATAGTCTAGCTCTCTCCCCTTCTATCATTCTATAGTTTAGCTCGTTGACTTAGTCTAGTATTTGGGCCGACCTAGTCTAGACGCCTCTTACCGTCCCCGTGGATTCGACCCGACTTGCCCTATCTACCCAGTTAGGATTAGCCGGTTATTTATTTGACGGTCGGGATTCCACGACAAATCCCTCCCATCAACTAGTAATTAGAAATGATGGAGAAGAAGGAACCTTTTTCCTTATGCGAAGAAAATGTTAAAAAGGTAAAAACTCTCCCTAGGGTTTCCTATTGGGAGACGTCTACTCTAGGGTTTCCTGGACGATTTCCCACTTGTTTGTGGGATCTTCATCGATAACCGCACCGCAATTTGAAAATTCTACGTAAGATTTCTATTCTCTGCATAGATTGGTGTAATCCTAACATTCAGACAATGAATACCAGTACAAGCGTTAATCGTGACAAGGGAAAGGGCAAGATTGGGATGGAGGAGGAACTAGTCTGGGTGGAAGATTCGGGCACAACGTTATCAAAGGAGGAACATGTTCTATTGGGCAAGATTTGGACGTCGAAGGCGATCAATACACGGGCTGCTATTGAAACTATGACAAGAATTTGGACTACGAAAGGTATGATATCCGCTAATATTCTTGATGTAAAAAATCGTACGTTTATATTCCAGTTTGAATCGGCGGACGACAAATTGAGGATTTTAAAGGGTCAACCTTGGCACTTCGACAAATTTATTTGGTGTTTTAATGAACCGACGAAGGATGGGAAACTGATCGATACCCCTCTGTATCACGTTCCTCTGTGGGCGAGGGTATACGATCTACCTTTAAGTGGGAGATCAAATGCTGAAAATTTGAGGAGGATAGGGGAAAAATTGGGGTCGTACCTAGGTTGGGATGAGAGTGCTAATCAGGTACTTGAGCGTTCTGTTAGAATTCGTGTCCTTCACGATGTTCGGGAACCATTACGTAAAAATATTGAGATTCGGATGCAGAAGGGACACATATTGAATTCAATGTTAAATACGAGAAATTACCTATATTTTGTTACGGATGTGGGGTTCTTGGGCACGGGGAGAAGGATTGTGAGGAGGGCCCTTTTGAGGGAGGAGAACTTCAGTTTGGAGACGAATTACGTGCTTCACCATGGAGACCGATAAAGATTGAGGATAGGAGCAAAGGGGGGATGAGAAGAAACTTACAACCTGTTTTGGATGAAGAATTTCGAGCTAGAGAGGAAGAAGCTATAAGTAACCTGATTTCTAAGCTTCAACAAATTGTGGTACAGAAGAGGGCTCGACAAAGGGGTGAGGATGAGGAGCAAAGGGATTTAAGATTGAATGCTGTTAGGGATGGTGGGAGTGAGAAAGGAGTACGTGGGGAACTGAGCTGGAGGGGAAGCATGCAAGATGATACTAGGGCATTGGGTAAGGCGTTAGTGGACACAAGCCTGGAAGGTGGGGAAATAAGGGAGCAGGATGATTGGGTTATGGAGGTGGATGAAGGGCAAGAGATACAGGAAGGAGAGGAGCAACTAGTACTTACTGAGGAGGTTATATATGCGAATCAGCAAGTTAGCTCACGAAAAGTGGGGAAGTGGAAAAGACTAGTTAGAGAGGGGAAGGATAATAAGGGAGGCAAGGAGGATAGCAGTACCAAACGAGGCAGGTCAGAAGAGTTGGAGGACGAGAATGAAAAAGGGAAGCGAGCGAAACAATCCATGGGTAGTGTCAGTTCACCTGAGGCGGAGGTTGAGACTACTCAACCCCGCCGGGCAATATGAATATGTTGAGCCTCAACTGCAGGGGGCTGGGCAACCCCTCTGCAGTTTGGCGGGCTTCATCACCTTCTACGGAAGGAGGCCCCTGATATAGCTTTCCTTTGCGAGACAAAGCTTAGCAGTATGGAATTTCGGGATGTTAGGGTGAAATTCAATGACTACGATAGTGTAGAAGTGGATAGTGCGGGTAGGGCGGGGGGTCTTGCTTTTATGTGGCGGAAGGAGATCATGTGTACGTTTCGGTCCTCATCGATGCATCACATAGACTTCGAGGTGAATTTGGGGGGTCACGCTTGGAGAGTAACTGGGTTCTACGGGTGGCCAAATGTGGCGGATCGTCACCTTTCGTGGCAGCTGCTCAGAATGTTACGGGAGGAATTCGATGGTCCTTGGTTATGTATGGGAGACTATAACGAAATCCTATATGCGACTGAGATGAAGGGTGTCTCGAGGGCTCAATGGCAAATGAATCAATTCCGTGAGGCCGTTGAGGATTGTGAGCTTCGAGACTTGGTTTTTGAGGGTTACGAATTTACATTCGATAATGGTCAGAGTGGAGACGCAAACCGGCAATGCAGGCTAGATAGAGCAATGGCGAATGAACAATGGGTCGACCTTTATCCTTATGCGAAGATTACCCACTTAACGAGGGAGTGGTCAGACCACGCCCCAATAAAGATCGAGCTTGAGAAGAGGGAGGAGGGGGTCAGAAGGCGGAAATTTTTTCGCTTCGAGCACGCTTGGGTTGGGGAGAAGGGTTGTGAGGACACCATTAAGGAGGCGTGGGGGGCGACGATGTGGAAATATTGGAGAGACTAAGGGTTTGTGGTGAGGCCCTAATGGCTTGGAAGGGTATTAGCATAGGAAAGATTCTTAAAGAAATGCAGCGGAATAGAAGAAGACTAGGTCGACTGGAAAAAGAAGACAGAACGACGAAGAATGTTGGGACGAGAAGGCAGCTTGTCAAAGAGATAGCTACGTTGATGAAGAAGGAAGAGCTGTTTTGGAGGCAACGGTCTCGAGCCTTATGGCTAAAAGAAGGGGATAGAAACACAAGCTTTTTTCATAAGAAGGCTTCGGCGAGAAAGAGTCGTAATCGAATCGTTTTCCTGATGAACGACGAAGGTGTTCGAAAAGAGGGTGAGGAACAGT
The DNA here is from genome assembly GCA_958450325.1 of Agrostemma githago. Classification (NCBI taxonomy): domain Eukaryota; kingdom Viridiplantae; phylum Streptophyta; class Magnoliopsida; order Caryophyllales; family Caryophyllaceae; genus Agrostemma; species Agrostemma githago. The sequence goes on along the minus strand of OY288239.1, from coordinate 23,244,142 downwards.
TGGAGGGAGTGTCAAGAGCTTATTTCGAAAAACTCTTTGAGGCAGGCCAACCGAGGGACTTTGAACCAGTTTTAAGTGGGTTGGAGGGTAAAGTCACTAGTCGAATGAATGCATTTTTGGAGGCCGAGTACACTGAGCAGGAGGTTTTGACAGCTTTAGAGCAGATTCATCCGCTTAAGGCTCCGGGACCGGACGGAATGAATGGCCTTTTCTTCCAGACTTATTGGCATGTGGTGGGAAAGGCAGTGCTACGTACGGTTCTAGATGTTCTGAAAGGTGCTCCTTTACCCCAAGGGAGCAATCTGACCTTTATCGTTTTAATCCCGAAGAAAAAGGACCCAACTTCTATGAGTGACTTTCGTCCTATAAGTTTATGTAATGTTATATATAAGCTTGTATCGAAAGTTCTGGCTAATAGGCTTAAATTGTTCTTAAGCGATATTATTTCGGATAACCAGAGTGCTTTTACCCCGGGTAGAATGATTTCGGATAATATTTTGATTGCTTTTGAAGCGTTTCATTATATGAAAAATACCCGGAGCGGTAACGGACACATGGCTATAAAACTTGATATGGCCAAAGCTTATGATAGAGTGGAATGGGGTTTTCTTGAGCGGGTTTTGGCGAGAATGGGTTTTAATGCAGGCTGGACGAACCGGGTAATGCATTGCGTTAGTTCTGTCTCTTACAAGGTGCTTATGAATGGTAACCCGGGAAGGGAATTTAGACCGAGCCGAGGGATTAGACAAGGGGATCCGTTATCACCTTACCTCTTTATCCTATGCGCGGAAGTTCTATCCAACTCGATGAGAAAGGCGAATGACGCGCGGGGTCTCCATGGGATTCGTATAGCTAGAGAGGCCCCAATAATATCTCATCTACTCTTCGCGGATGACAGTCTGTTTTTCTGTCGGGCTAGTGTGGGCGAAGCGCGCAAGGTGAAGGCTGTTCTCCGGGAGTACGAGGAGGCCTCGGGTCAAAGGGTGAATTTCGAAAAAACAACTGTGTCGTTTAGTAAAGCTACTCCAGCTAATCTATGCGACTCGGTGGCACGTGAGTTAGGGGTGAGAAGAGTTGTCAGCCCGGGAAGCTATTTAGGCCTGCCTATGGTGCTCGGGAAATCGAAAAGTGTTCTTACTAACCTTCTGAGGGATAAACTAAACAAAAAGCTTCAAGGTTGGAGAGGTACGTACTTATCCAAGACAGGTAGAGAGATAATAATGATAAAGGCGGTGGCCCAATCTATTTCTACTTATGCGATGAGCGTATTTAAACTTCCGGTAAATTTTTGTGAGGAGTTACGGTCTATTGTGTCAAAGTTTCGGTGGGGCGCGGTTAACGGGAAAAGGAAAATATCGTGGCTGGCGTGGCATAAGCTATGCAAACCGAAAGATCTTGGGGGAATGGGATTTCGAGATTTCCAAAAATTTAATCTCGCCTTGCTTGGCAAACATGCGTGAAATCTTATTATTGACCCGGGTTCTTTCCTTGCAAGACTGCTGCGAGCTAGGTACTATAATGGACGCTCCTTTTTGCAATCCAATCTTGGGAGTAATCCGAGCTACACTTGGAAAGGAATATGGGAGGCTAAGAAGGTTGTGCAGCAAGGGGCGCGTAAATGCATTGGAAATGGCCTAAGCACGAATGTCTGGGATGATCCCTGGGTTAGTGGAGAGCATAATAGCAAGCTGTTATCACCTTGCGTGGATGGGGACCGGGGTATGCAAGTCTGGGAACTTATGAATGTGGGTGGCAAGACGTGGAATGAGACCAAAATTCGCCAATTATTTATCCCAGCTGAGCAGGAAGCGATTTTGCGGGTCCGACTCAGTAGTAGCCCAAAAGATGATAGGTGGTTCTGGGCACCGGAGAAATCAGGCTTATACTCTGTCAAATCGGCATATAGGATGCTTAGTGCAAATACTATTGGCGAGCAGGGGCCCTCGGATAATAAGAAAGGGATGTGGTTGTGGAAATGTATTTGGCAGACCAATGTCCTTCCTCGTATCAAATCGTTCTTTTGGCAGCTGTGTTGGGACGCTCTACCCACGAACTTCAATCTTGCTAGGCGGATGTCACATGGTAATCCTATATGCCCTATTTGCTTTTGTGAGGAGGAGACTAGTCTCCACCTTGTTAAGGGGTGTGGGTGGGGAGGAGGGGTGTGGGATGGGTTGGGGGTGGAGACAAAGAAGGAAGTTGGGCATGAGAGGGTGAGGGAGTGGGTGGAGGATTTATGGAGGGAGATGGAGGATGAGGAGCGAGGGAAGGTAATGACGGGATGTTGGGCTATGTGGGAAGCGAGAAACAAATGGGTTTTCGAGGGTGTTAGAGTGAATTGTTGTAGAGTGATCAGGAGAGTTGAAGACATCTTGAGAGAGGTCGAGGAGGTGGAGGAGCTGGATGAGGGGTTGGGGGAGAAGAACGCGGGCAGCAGGGGGCGGTCAGGGGAGGAAAAATGGAGGAAACCGGGTGAGGGGTGGGTGAAAGTCAATTGTGATGCGAGTCTATGGGTCGGAGGGTTCGGTATGGGTTTTGTGTGCAGGGGGGAGACGGGGCAACTGTTGTGGGGAGGGAGTATTGGGAGGAGAGGGGGGGATGAAGTTCGCATTGCCGAGGCCGAAGTTATACTCACTGGTATGCAGGAAGCTCGTCGTCGTCGACATCGTAGAGTTGTTATCGAGACAGACTGCAGGGATATTGTGGAGGCACTGAAGAAAGGCTCTCAAGGGAGAAACGACTTTCATCGTCTTTTGGAGGAAATTATGGAAGCAAGCATGGATTTTGAGGAAGTACAATGGTCGAATGTTTCGAGGAATGTCAATGGAGTAGCTCACGAGATGGCTCGCTTTCTCTTTGGCCGAGTGGGATCTGTGTTTTGGGATGACAACCTACCGGTAGCTTTATTATCTCTCATCGAGTCGGAAGCTAGTCTTAATGTGTAATACCGTTTATCGGGTTTTCAAAAAAAATAAAAATAAATGATGGAGAAGAGGATATGGAAAAGGAAATTATGAGAAATGGGGATGATGGTTCACGGTGGAATGGTGGAGAAGTGAAGAGTAGTTCATCCTTAATTTAAGGACAAAATGCATGTGATGATGAAGATGCTTAGCCTTAGCCATATAGCCATGCATGGCTATAAACCTATGCTCATAGACCTTGGGCTCTAAGGAAATGCAAGTGGGCAAGTTGGCAAGTTGCAAGCTAGTAGCACAAAACTAAGTGAAGTGTGAGTGAAATAGATGAGGACGACGGAATTGCGGTCCGCGGATTACGGTGACAGCCTGTCGTATTTCGAGCATAACTTTCTCTACAGAACTCCGATTAAAATGATGAAGGTGGCGTTGGAAAGCTAAGAGGAAGATCGAAAACTTTTATGTTTTGATAAAGAGCCAAATACGTCTCTAACCTGACGTAAAATGAGCAATTATATTGCCTAAGTTTATTAGTTCATCCGAACGTAAGGGTTTGAGAGGATAAATAAAAGTGTGAAGGATGAGAACCTAGAACATTAATTCCAATCATACAAGTGATGAGTGGATAAATGGATAATGAGGATGGAGTTAAAAGAGTTTATATGTGTTTATCAAATTATGAAAACACGGGGTGTTACATGTAAAGTGAAGGAGGATATTAAGCTGATCTTAGGAAGTTCGCACCTGAGAAATGGTTATGAGGTCAGTAAAGTCTATGAGTAACTCAAAGAAGATAATGGACCTAGGTGTACTTGGGTGCTTGTTGATAGGCCGTATTTAGTAGTGTCATGTAACAACCCGGATTTTTGATGACTTAAATTAATAGTTAATGCGGAAAATTATCTAAGTCATTTAATTATACAATATCAGAGTATGATTTAAAAATTCGGATCACTACGGATCCTTATAAGAAACGACTATTAATAACATAGTCTTGATTTACTAGTACAAAATATAGATCGTGATTTATACAAACATATTAAGTCTCTCGCTCGACTCTCTCCCCATCGCCCAATACCTGCAAAAATATAAAACAGAGGCCATGAATCAATGTACTTATCGAATGACTTTTCTATGTCAAGTTTCTCCAGATCATGAATCAATGTACTTATTGAATGACTTTTCTTTCTGCTCAAGGCATCGGCCACCACATTGGCTTTCCCCTCATGGTATAATAATTCAATGTTGTAATCCTTAATCAGTTCTAACCATCTGCGTTGTCTCATGTTCAACTCCTTCTGAGTGAATATATACTTAAGACTCTTATGATCGGTGTAAAACTTATAACTAACTCCATACAAATAATCTCTTCAAATCTTTAAAGCGAAGACAACGACGGCTAATTCTAAATCATGAGTTGGGTAATTTCTTTCATGAACTTTCAATTGTCTTGAGGCATAAGCTATAACTTTCCTTTTTTGCATTAGTACACATCTTAAACCGTTAAGTGATGCGTCACTGTAAACCTCATACTCCTCTCCATTAGTTGGCAACGTTAAAATCGGTGCAGAAATCAATCTTTCCTTAAGATCCTGAAACACTTTCTCGCACTCCCTGGTCCAAATATACTTTGACTCTTTCTGAAGTAATTTTGTCATGGGTCTTGATATCTTTGAAAATTCGGGTACAAATCTCTTATAATAACCCGCAAGTCCTAGAAAACTTCTTACCTCAGTCACACTCTTAGGTGCCTGCCATTCCTTGACAACCTCAATCTTAGCGGGGTCTACTTGAATTCATTCTTTACAAATAATACTCCCTCCGTCCCAATGAATTGTTTGCCTATTCCATATTGGGGCGTCTCAATGAATTGTTTGCCTTTCTATTTTAGGAATGTGTTTTATATGCAACTTGACCCTTCTCATGATTTTTGCTCCACATGTCACTTCCTCATTGGATCCCTTACCCTTGGTGCCAAAATGAAAGGCAAACAATTCATTGGAACGGAGGGAGTATGTCCCAAAAATGCAACTTCATGTAACCAACATTCACACTTGGACAATTTAGCGTACCACTTGTAGGTGTTTAAAATTCAAAATAGTATGTAGGTGTTTTTCATGCTCGACATAGTCTTTAGAATACACCAAAATGTCATCGATAAATACTACCACGCAAGTATCCAAATATTCGTGGAATGTTCTATTCATCTGATCCATGAAGACTGCTGGTGCATTGGTTAACCCAAAAGGCATAACTCGAAACTCATAATGACCATAACGAGTTCTAAAAGCGATTATCTGAACATCCTCCTCCCGGACCAAAATCTGATGATAACCCGGCCTTAGGTCAATCTTGGAAAATATACCAACTCCTTTAAGTTGATCAAACAAATCATCTATCTTCGGGAGCGGATAACGGTTCTTAATGGTTACCTTATTTAATTCTCTATAGTCAATACAGAGTCTCATACTACCATTTTTCTTCTTAACAAAAAGCACAAGTTCTCCCCAAGGTGATGTGCTTGGTCTAATGAATCCTTTTTCTAACATTTCTTCCAATTACTTTTTCAATTTCTGAAGTTCCATAGGAGCCATCCTATAAGGTCATTTAGAGATAGGGGTTGTTCTTGGTACGAGATCAATAGTAAACTCTACGTCTCTCAAGGGTGGTACTCCAGGTAAATCCTCAGGAAAAATATCTGGAAACTCTCTCACAATAGGTATGTCACTAATTTCCATCTTGTCCTCATTCTTAGCGATGTTACAAAGGTAAACCAGACATCCTTTTCGATACAAACTCATTAATTTCATTACCGACACTAGTTTAGTCCTTTGATTCGATCTTAACTCTCTATAGGATACCCGATCTCCAAGTGGGCTCCTCAAAGTTATTTTCTGATCCCTACACTCAAATTGGGCATGTTACTTACCTAACCAATCCATCCTAAGAATAACATCAAAATTAGGGAGATTAAAACTTATCAGGTTAGAAGGTAGACTCCAAAATGATAATAGGCACATCCTTAAATAATACATTACAACTCATAACTTGACTGTTAGGTAAAGATATTGAGGCATCAACACTCACAGGGTTGGATAAGTTCACTCGGGTTGGCAAAAGAGGGTGATACATAGGATAAAGATGCCCCCGTGTCGAATAACACGCGTGCCAAACATGAGTTAATTGAAAACATACCAGAGACAACATCAACATCCTCAAATTCCTCTGCGTCCATCTCTGTCAAGGCATAGACCTTTCCTTGAATTCTTACATAAGGCGGTCCTTGATTTACGTTAGTTCCTGGCTTCTTTGGACACTGAAATGACTTGTGTCCTTCCACTTTACAGTAGAAGCATGTGATAGTGTTGTGTGCCAAATTTGGCCCACTTTTTCACCCATTTAGACCAGTTTTTCTATCGCTTTTGTGATATTTTTGTGCGATTATCGCCTTAATTGAGTCTTTCTCACTCTGGCAACCTCTCTTGTGCATTTTACGTGTTTTTGGGTAGTTTTCCTACCATTTTGATAGAAATCCATTGTCCGAGAGCATGTTAGAGCTTACATGGGCACAAGAGAGTGGAATATCGTCCCAAAGCATGATTAAAGTCCAAAGTCCAAACCCAAGAGGTGAAACCTTGAGGAAAAGGGTAAAAGACAATGATAGGGCAAAACTCAAGTCCATTGGGCAACTTCACATGGCAAGGTCGAACTTCAAATGCATATATCTCGAGTTCTAAACCTCAGATTGAAGCGATTCTAATTGGAGGTGAAAGCTTATCTTCTTAGCTTTTCAACGACTTATTGCACGCCCCAATCGGAGATTAAACGAGAGAGTTATGGCCCTCTGAAGTCACAGGGTGAAGTTTAACCCGATGAGATTTGACCGGGCGAAATTTCACTCTACGAGATTTTTGAGTTTTTGGTCAGATTTTTCACAGGGCGAAATTTCACCCGATGAGATTTGACCGGTTGAAACTTCGCCCGACGGTATTTCGGCGAGATTGGAGGGAATCCGCAAGACAAAACTTCACCCTATGAAGATCCAAAGGGCAAAGTTTCATTTCAAGGGCAAAAATTAGAATTGGATTTTGTTTTAGTGACCCATTAAGGCTTTGTATATATATAGTTAACCCTATATTTCTATGATATACTCCATTACTATGCTTCATTAGATCTAGAAAAACTCTATTAGCTTAGACTAGTTTATATCATTCTAATCTAGTAACAACATTAGTCTAGTCTTAGATTTTATTGAAGATTGAAGGGTTTGCAAGGATTGGGTGACAAAGTTCTTGTATTTCTTCTTCAAAATTCATATTTATGTTAATCTTTATCTTCTTCCTTTGACAATTTCAACATTCTTGGTACTTTCTCTTCTTTCTCCTTTCTTTAATTAGTTTCTTCTTTAACTTCTCCTCTAGTTTATTGTTTTTCTTAGTTTTTCTTGATTTATTATTGTTTTTCCTAGTAGAGTTTGTTCTTGGTTTTATATTTTCTCTAACTTGTTTTAGATTAATTTCCCCTCTTTTTGTTAATATGGATTGTTTTTGCTTAATTCCTTTGCTAGTTGTTCTTGTTAGTTTTACCATGATTAGTGAGTAGATCTTTGTTAGGGGGTTAGGGGAGGATGGATTTGAGTAACATGGATTAAGGATTCTTGTGAGAGGATGCACTTGGGTTGATTTGTCTATTTTGGAATTGTTGTATGTGTGTCGACTTTACTTGATCAATTTAGTTGACTCGTATTCACCCTCGTCAATATGGGGAAACTCGGAGCTTGGGTAATTCCAACTTAGTGACCTAGCTTCTTCGTCGCGAAAGCGAGTCTTAGTGAGGTCGGGTGTAGAAACCGAAAGGTGACCCATCCCTTATCGATCGTGTGTCATTCGCTTGATTCCTTGTTTATGTGTCTCATTTCTGATTCACAGATTCCTCCTATTTCCTTTATTTGATTTCTCTTAGTTATTCTATTCACGTTCTCTTTAGAATTAGTTTAGTTCGTGACCACCTAAAACCCCCCTTAGACCCCAAACATACTTGGACTTAGACCCGATCGACTTTACATAGACCGTCCACGAGGATCGATCCCGACCTACCGCTACTACGTAGTTAGTTTGTCGAGGTTACAAATTTTGTTTGATCGTGCGGGTCACGACGCCCGCGCGTCAAAATAGCGCCGTTGCCGGGAACGGTGATTAGTTGATTGAGTTTTAGTCTTTTCGTGTTTGGTTAATTGTTTGCATTTTTATTTATCTCTACCCTAGTACCACTTGGTGCTAGGAGACTCACCTTCTATTTGAGTATATTTCCAGGGACATATTATCACTTCTTTGGTTCGATCCCGAGCCAGAGATGACGATTAAAGCTATGAGATTCCCGATAAATATCTCAACTAGAGTGATTCCACATCCATACCTCACACCACCAAACATTCATCCTATCCTTCCACCTCCTACAAATCCCTTCATATCAACAACTACTACCACTCCCACCATTACACCTACACCTTTCACTCCACAAAATTACCCGTCTACATCACCTTTTATCGCTCCACAAAAATTTCTCCACCTTCTACACCTTTGATAAGTGTGCTTTGTAGTGTTTATTTCACGTGTTTGGTCCCGCTTTCTTGTGTGAAATCTCTCTTTGGAGCGGTTTCGAGGCTACTTACGCTTCTTCTAGCTTGTTTAGGTTCCTAACGCTCATCACGGAAAAGTGTAACGATTCCGTCTCGTTTCCGATACATATGGAGCCAATGAAGAGAAGCGACGATGATTCGGTGGCTTAGACTCGGTCCCGAGTCCCTTGGAGCCCATTCCTGAGCACCGAGAGTCGATAAGAAGCCTAGGAGGAGCAAGTAGGGGCCTACATGACCGTGTCAGAAGCCTACATAGCCGTGTAGTGAGTCGGGAAGCAAAGAAGAGAGGAAGCGAGCAATAACAGCAGCTCATAGCCGTGACCCATGACCATCATGGCCATGACGGGGGTGCCTCACGGCCATGAGCCCCCTGTTTCTCTTCACGCTTCGACACTTCATTCCCCTTATTCTTACAGCCCTATATATACCCCCCCTCTTGTATTGTTTTAAGGATACTACAACATTCAAAACCCTGGATAGTGAACTCCCATCATTAGCTTATTTTCTCTTTAATCTTTCCTTAATCTTTTGTGAATCTTAGCTTAATGATCGCAATTGGTCTTGTATTAAGGGATTTCTTGAAGACTCTACCAATCTTGACAACATTGGTAGAGCTATTTGGGTTTTCTTATTATACAAGTTTCAATCCTTTCTCCTTACTAGTTTGGTATAATCTCTTCTCTCTTTTCCTTTAATCTTTGATTATTATTCAAGTTTCATTCTTTATTTCTTGTTTATTGTTCTTACTAGTTCCATCTTCATTATGAATGTTTTGGTCATGTTGATGTCTTCTCTTGTTTGTGTTAGATTAGGTTTGAATATGTGTGAGTAGATTATTGTAGGGTTAGTAGAGGGATTAGGTGTTGATTATGGGTGATTAGGGATTGATTGTGGGTAAAGGTTGAATCTTTGTTGCTAGTCACTCATTCTTGCATGCCATGTGTTTGATGAAATGTTTGTTAGGGTGGTAGTGGCCATGCTACTCTTTCTAGTTTCCTCCTTCTTGTTGCATGTTTGATTAGTGGTTGAATTCTCTTGTTTTGGGTAATATCTTGCTTGAGATTTCGGGTTTGTTTTTGATGCGAGAGCGCGGACTTAACTTAGTGACTTGGTGAAACCTACACTCTCGATTTCCCCACTAGCCTTATACACCTATGAACCCGACCTAACCCTACTCTTTCCCTATTTGATTTCTTCTTAATCTTAGTTATTATTCTTCTAGTTTGTTGTTTGAATTTAGTTTTAGTTGTTTCATTTAGTTCAAGTTATACCTAGTTTATTCATAATCATAGCTTCCTTTCATTGTTTTAGTTGTTTATCCTTATTTCCTAGCCTAGTGATTGTGTTTGTAATCAATTCTCTTTACTTATCATTCTTTGTGATCTTGTGACCTAGTCTTGTATTTAGGTGAACCCTTGTCTAGACCCTTTTTCCATCCCCGAAGATCGACCCTACTTACCCTAGCTACTTGTTAGGATTAGTTGGTTTATTTGATCGGTGGGATACACGGCGAACCCCTACCATCAATTTGGCGCCGTGTGTTTAGATTTTGTTTGCTTATTTGCTTGACTTAGTTACCGTTTTGTGTTCTTCTTTTATCCATTGTGCATATTTTGTTGTTTTTGTCCTTGTTTCTATTGTGTGTTCTTCTTTCTTGGTCTTTTGTTGTGTTTGTTTATTGTCTCTACCTAGTGCCCATAAAGCACTAGGTGTTCTCACGTTTATTTCAAGTGTGTAGTGCATGCCTAAGAGGAGAGCCGACTTCTTACTCTTCAATCCAGAGCCGGAGAGACTCTTTAGAGCCTTTCGCCAACGGACAATTGATCGAGTTAGAAATTCTCAACCGGGTACTAGCACTAACATTGAGGAGCAAGCTCAAGGATTTAACTTAAACGAAGCACCTCGAGAGACCACTGAAGGGACCTTCATCAATCCCTTTGGTACATCTAGTCACTCTTCTTCACCTAGTTCTCCTTCAACATCTATATCAACACCATCAACACCGTCATCTCCCTTGTATCCAAACATGCCTAAGTTCTCATCTCACTCTACTTTTACCGAGGATGTCTTGCCGGGACCGAGCACTTTACCGGCCGCTTATGCCGGAAATTTTGTGGCAAAGACACAGTTTATTCAACTAGTAGAGAGAAATCAATTTAGTGGTTTGCCCACCGAAGACCCGCACCAACATATGGAGACATTCTCCGATTATTGTGATGGTATTTCTCAACCCGGGATTACTCAAGATCAAATTTATTGGGTTCTTTTCCCGTTCTCTCTTATTGGAATAGCTAAGCAATGGATCAAGAGTTTTGATAGGGCAACCATGAGGATTGATACTTGGAAGAAGCTTGCATTGGCGTTCTATCAAAAGTTTTACCCTCCCGAGAAGACAAACTTGCTAAGAGCCTCCATCACCGGTTTCCAACAAAGGGATGAGGACGGTCTTTATGAATCACGGGAGAGGTTGAAAGCTTTGGTTAGATCTTGCCCCCATCATGGTTTATCTCAGTGGTTCCTTGTCCAACAATTTTGGAATGGTTTATATGAAGATTCAAGGTCCATACTCAACATGGGTTCCAATGGAAGGTTTACCGACACTACTACAATTAAGATTAAATAGGATGGTTAAGGAACCGTCCTTTAGGTCAACGTCCTATTAAATCAAATAGCACGGTTCCAAGAAGGTCAAACCGTCCTATAAAATTGTTTCCAAATAGGTCGGTTTAAGACGGAACCGTCCTATTTAACACTTTCCAAACATCATGGTTATAGGCGGAGCCGCGCTGTTTAATAGAATTACAAATAGAACGGTTATTGTTTTGAACCATCCTCTTTAATAAAATTCATAAATAAAAATTATATATATATAAATATAAAATTAGCAATCACAATAAACAGACCCAACATTTGTAAATCACAAAATTTCCAAACACTACATACGTACCTGGCTAATTACAGAAGGTCTCGTACAAGCATTGTGAACCAAAAGACGGAGTTAAGTAATCTTTTCTAAACAAGAAAAATAAGGGTAAATCAAAGTTTGAGAAAATTATTTGACCGTATAGAGAATACTTCAAGACACATCGAATGACAGTGTCCGCAAGGTCTACGACAACCTTTTGTTTCCGGGGACAATCCTAGCTTCCACTTGCTCCGTACACATAATAGACATCAGCAAACTTCTAAACTCCACGGCTTTCGGCTTAAATCACGATGTCCATGTCTAGTTTAATCGTCATCTCCACTTTTATTAAAAGTCACATTAAAATCCATACTCATTTCCTATGAAACTAATTAAAACAATTGATTGAACATATTTTAGAGGTTTGCTACTAATTAACAAAATATTTTAAAACTAATTAAAACAGAAAAGGAAAGGAGCCCAGAAGCCTCAGAATGAAATTGATTTTCAAATCATTTTACTACTCAAAGTATATTTATCACCATCACAGGCAACAAGCATACTGCATTTTATTTCTTTTAGTAATACTAGTTGCCTCTCCGCGCGCGATGCCCGCGGAGTTTCAAAATGGGAAAAGTAATTTCTAGCACACGGGAATCAGTTAAGAAGTAAACGTACAATCGTAAACCTTGAAGTGGTACGGTCGGATTGCATACAATCGAAGGAAATGTACACAAATCTTAAGAGGGTACGATTGCTAATGAAGATGTGCGCAGTTCAGAAGGGTCGGTTATGGTCACCCAAATCACATATAATGGTAGCGACGACATGTTCACGTACGCATGTGTCAATAAATCGTAGTCTGAGTCAGTGATACCCTCATCTTCCAAATAGATCTACGACAATAGTGTGAGGTGTTGCCGCTTCAAACGTTTGCGTAGTAGTACGATACATCCTAAGCCCATAAACAAACACTCTATAAACTACAGTATATTACTAACATGATGGAAATCGGCCACGCATCGCCGGGGCGATTGACGTCACGCACAAGATTAGATTCTGACCAAACCCCGCAAAGAACCTGTATTTTTTTTCCAATTTACATTGCTATGCCGATAACGAGAACATCATTTGGATCGCGGGTCGTCCACAAAAATATTTAGAACTGCTCAATGAGGGCATGTCTATGTATCAACGAATAGTAGTCGCACCAAATCAAAGTGTAAACCAAGTCATTCGAGGACAATGTAATCTTTCGTTCCAAGTAGGCCCAGAGCTAAGACCTATGCTCTTGTCACAGCATCCTCACCAAACTGTGCAACGTAGGCAGTCACACTTTCTTCAAGGGTAGAGTCAGTAATTTCCAAATGAGGTGTTCTGTTCATTGTGTGTACTTGGAAACTGTGCACCAGCCTCTTGATGAGGATGTCGTCGGTTAAGTAGCATCTGCACCTGCATGAGACTACAGTGGCGCCTCTTATAGCAGTTGTCATGCCAAAGAAGTGTTCTCTTTGTAGGAGCCTGTCGTAATCTGTGATCCATCGGGGTGCATCTGGCCTCAAGGCGAACATCTGAGCAAATTGCTTGCAGACAAGTGATATCGCTGCCTTGCCAGTTGCATCAAGCTTTACGAATATCTGCTCCATATAGTCGTCACTCGAAAGGACCCTGTTCACTTGTGAGGACTGCCTACCAGGAACCACGACCTCGTGAGTATGGCCATATACGAAATGTAAGCGTTCTAACTTACGTTGCCTGTTAGTGACTGTGACGGCAGCCCTGTCCTCGTCTTCATTGTTCGTTATCCACCCTCTGCAAGAATACGCAGGCATGGTAGCACTGGAAAGGCCTGCACAGTGGGACTACATCTTAGGATGATGGCCTCAACCATGCAGACGTACAGCTAATGCAAACACAGTAACCAACAATAAGTCAGTATCAAGCAGGGTTGGTGGTTATTCTACAAAACAACCTGACCCATTCTGTGTGACAAGCAACATCCGTACATCCTTTAGTACCACACTTATTATTTGGATACATATAATGAATGATAACGGAGAAGCCGATGCCTTTAGGTAGATGCCATATCTATCTCGTGAAATAGCCGTAATTATTCAGGAAAATCAGAGCGACATGTTAACATACAGAATACAAGTTCTGGATGTGCATGTACATAAAGTTCAGAACATGGCCACATGGGTGATGTGGTGATTGGCGACAAACCTGATTTTAAGCCTTCTAAGTGTCTCTATGTTCTGAAGTACAGAGCATGAATGTACTTCTAGGCCTACGTGGAGCATGCATGCAAAAGGGAAAGGGCGAGATCAACATCAATCTGTAAAAGAAGAAACAGGAGGCCAGGAGCACCAACAGGCAGGCAAGCTAATTACGACGTCCACACACAGCCTAACACAAGCCTGAAAACTGGGGCTACCAGTAAATGTGAAACTTGGCAGTTGAAAACATACAGCGGCGATGCCGGGGCACCCCGACTACTACTTGGGATTACCTCATGACTTACACTACGCTATACAGTGGAAGGTATGCAATAGCAGAAGACTTACAGTTCCAGTCGGCTTCGATGGAGTGTTAAAAAAATTGCAGTACAAGAGTTTGGGAAAACAACCAAACCCCTAAAAGAGACGGCGGAAACCAAGGATCGATAATGATCGAAATCTGAGAACAATCAAAATCGATAAAAAAGCAGAAATCGGATCTCGATAATGTACGAAAACTGTACAACACCAAACCAAAAGAGAACTGGACCATAAGTAAATTGGACTCACCAGGAATCAAGAAGTACGCAGAAGAGATATTGAAAACTGAAAACACCAGGTCATAGAAAATGGCAGAAATCTTGTACTTTGTCCCCTGAAATTTGCGGTCTTGTAATGAATTAATGTTCAAGGAAAAGGGATGGAAGGTAGGGTCTTGATGGGGGTCAAACACATGCAGATTAAAAGTTTTGGAATAGCAGAAGATCTACTGCCTTCTTTTTCCTTTGTCCTGAACTCTGGGGCACAGTAATGACCAAATTTTCAGGGAGGGGGGAATATTGATAAATACTACAATATCGAGACTCGCCATCAAATTCATACTGATTATATAATTATCGATAAGCACCTTTTTCGTCTTTTTCCTTCTTTTTAAAAAAACATAACAATATTTTATCTTGCCGATTTGTATAAATATATCGACAAATTATTCGATAGATACGCCAATATCGAGACACGTCACCAAATTCATACTGATTATTTAATTATCGATAAACATTAAAGCGGAAGTCGTACGTATGTAGTCAACGTCTAGATAGTAATTAGAAGCCGTCAGTATGCTCGTGGTCACGCTTAGTCTGTTATGTCGATTTGGACAGCGGTGGGTTGGGCCTGTAAAATTTGTCCCGAATCTGCAATGCACAGGAAGCAGTTTTGGGTGTGTGGTTGTCGTGACACCAACGCCCGTGGTTTTGCGGATTAACGGAAGCATGGGAGGGGGCACGTCTAAACTTGTTGGTTGGAAGTGTCAGGAATAGTTTACAAATAAAGTCTGGCAGTTTGTGGAACATATATCCACATAGAATACGGTGGGTCCATGAGTAGCTACGAAAGTTTTTTGCCATGTGAAGATGGCAGAGGTCTGGTTAACATTAGATTTATAAGAGGGACGCATACTTATGCCGCACGGTGAGTCTCGATCAATAGATTATCGATTGTGGAAGCTGAGCTGCTGCTCTCCGTTGCAACTTCACCCAACTTCTCTGCTACAGCTACAATTAATTCACCTTCCTTGTCTCGTACAGTAACCGGTGGGATGGCTGCACTGTTTACTGGTTTGTTAACTCCGTCGTCGGACACCACTACCGGCTTCACCACCCATTGCAGGATGTTACTTGTTGACAGCGACTGCGCAGGTCCAACGCACACCCTGAACTTCCTACGCTCCAATGTTTCCCGGATGACCTCAAAAGCCTCATTGTTTTCCTGTGTAGGTATGGAGAATGGTTAACAATGTACCGTACGTGTAACGTAGGTAGATTTCGCATGTATGTATAGACGAATGCTAACTTACAGATTGTTTCATGTAGAACAAGTCAGACGCTGACATCATACATAGGTCTGAAACGGTTTTTGTGAAAGCCGTCATTGGCAGTGTGCCTGTTCCGTCTGATATCTCACAATTGAAAGTGACCCTGTAGGAATTCATATCCAGTCCGACATTAGCTGATCATATCGAAAGTTACTGCGAGCAAAATAAATATAGCGTTTAAGGTGGGCGGATGGCACTGGACGTCGCAGTGAAGGTAAAGAAGTCAGGTGGCGCTCAACACACCGTGGCTCCAAAGTACAGTCTGGGGAAGAGCAAGCGTAGCAAGTATAGGCAGTTCCTGGTGGCGTGCTGGAACGCTTGCTGCAGTGGGAGCAGCCTAAGTAAGCATGCATTCTGGATAGGTCAGCACCTGGAATAGTAACATTCAGCCAGTGCCTGTCGTCCTGGAGAACTGACTTCACCTGTGGATCAGTTCAAGGGTTATAAACAGCAACGCATCTACAGTTGGTCGCAGATGAACAACATGTTCAAGTAGAAATAGCGAATGGTGCTGTGCGCACCTTTTTTGAACGGATGGCTGCAATTGTAGTAGCCTTCTATATATGTCTGTGACGACACTTTTGCATTTAGAATTCTTGACTGCAGTTCTGACAGTGCTATGTGGTGGGCAGCAGCCCTACAAACGGTGGTTTGTGTAAAATTGGAGCGTAGGATCAGTGTTGAGTAAGAGGTATACAATGGTCAAAAGTACTTAAGAAGTAGAATGTTTGGACTTTGCACGCATAGATTACAAGAGGAGTAGTCAACAGTGGAATGGCCATGCAGCTAACAAATAACGTTGAGTGTGTACATTACCAGGTCGACAGTGCTTCGGCTTTGGCTCCAACTGGCGCATGTATGACGGTAGTCGACGCAGAAGTTGACAGCGAGAATCCTGCATTATGTCTACATTAGATAGGCTGTATGACTGGAAAGTTCATGAAAAAAACCCAAAAAGAATGACCTAAATAGTGAAGACCTTTGTAGCCCGATACTCGGAGTGCTGTTAAGCCAACGAGTCTGAACTTCCCCGATGCCGAAATTAGCATGGTGCAGTCATCTTCAACTAGCTCATCCCACACTGAGATAGCCAGCGGTTGCGTGGTGCTATTACAGAGAAGGCACCAGGTGTAACGTCAGGCTCACTGACCAAAAGGAATACTGATAAGAAAGGCAGTTCTCAAACGCGTCGCTACGACACCCAAGAAACTGTAAAAGTCCGGACTCATAATCAAAATCTGTAAAAGTCGGTTCCCAAACGTGACGCTACGACACCAAAATACCACTGAAAAAGTCAGTTCTCAAGCGCGACGCTACGACACCAAAACAAAAAGACAAAGTCAGTTTCGAAACGCGACGCCACGACACCAAATAAGTGTAAAAGCTTCGGACTTATAATCATAGGCTACAATCAAAGTAAACAAATCAGAATCAGCATTCGGAAGCCAAACAATCAGAAGCCACACAGTCGACTAAAACCGAACACCAAAAAGACAACCGATAAAAGAGTCAGTTCTCAAACGCGACGCTACGACACCCAAGAAACTGTAAAAGAACACATGTAGGACAAGTGACAGGCTAAAGCTGGTGTTACCTGTGGTCAATCAGCAGTGGTTCCCGTACTCTGGACTCGCGGTTGTTGGATGTTGTAATCACCCGTGGCTAGTTTTCGACAAACAGGACAATGCCCAGCACATCTGCAACAGTAGTTGGCAGTTGCTCAATAGTAGTCATTTTCGTGATACCAGGTGATTAATGGACTACAGAATAATTCTAGGTAAGTTGTACCGCACTGCACAATTCTAGGCTGTCAAATACTCCGTATATATGTGCATACAGGTATCTGCATTGATGTACAAACTGGGCCCGATTTTTGGAGGGTCAAGGGTGTGTACCAAACAGCTCAGAGTACCCTTGCTCTCTTGGAAGCTGAGAGATTGTTAGATATTCCTGAGTAGCAACTGTACCAAGGCCAATGTCAGTGTCTAATGGGAATATGAGCGTTTTACGGCCAAACGTCATTTGATAGTCAAGATCAGTTGGACCGGTCTTCCACTCCGGCTTGACAGGGCTGATAGCAACATTTCTTATTTCATACGTCTTGTTATGGTGTATTGCATCTTCAAACATCGCAATCTGGTCAGCGAATAGACCGCCCCGCATCCTTGTGCCCTGCAAGGTACACGCAGGATTCTCAGTGACGCGCGGTACCTGTATTGCTTAAAGCAGTGTCAACGAGAAGGCAACATCGACATATGCAGTCTATACGGTGGTCAGGGAATAAAGACATTAAGTCAGGTGCGGAATGTAGATCTCTATAGTTTACGGTGCCCGTGGTCCCACTTTTAAGCTAACTAACGGGTGGCCCAAAGTGTGGCCTTTTTTTTTGTTTGGGTTGGGGGGGGGGGGGGGGGGGGCTTATACATTTTCTGCAACTATATAGCAAGAAGGAAAGGGTCAGTGGTGTATATGGTATATTGGCTTGTTGGGAAACCATGTACTGTATCCAGAAAGAAACAGGTGGGAGCAATCTATTTACGTTATGTGCTTGGTGTGATGGACACAGGGTCCTGCCCATGTATCAGTAGTCCAGGCCTACACATTCGACGGTATAGCGACGAATAACAAGATTCATGCTGAGTATTGCGCAATCGTATTCTGTGATTTTCCACGTGAAAGAAGACCTAATTATTTTCTAGGCTGGCAAACGTAATCTGCCTCTAATAACTGTACAGATGATTCACAGGCATGATTCATCCTACAACTCGTTTATTAAATGAAAAGTTAGAGTTTTTTTGGGCAATGTACTTTCTGAACTGTACTCTTACCTTTTCATCCTCCAGCAGCAGACTTTGGTAGAGCAGATTCTTGTTAGGAGATGTCTTTGGCCTCATTTTCTCTATCACCTTGACTTTGACCTTGTAGTCACGGCTGTCTGTGTTCAGGTCAACCAGGTAGGTTGCTTTGGGTTTCATGCTGCAAAACCATTAACACTATTAAGATCAGACTGACTGCTCACATAATGTTGGGGGAGTGGTGTCTTGAACGAACACACTCAATCTATCTTAGCTGGAAAGGAAACATAAAAGTTCAGGCAAAGAATCAAGTATACGTCGGTCCTTAGATGAAGCTGTGATCAAAATACATATTTGCAAACCAAAGCTACGCCTAAGGTTAGCAGAAATCGTATTTGTTTGTGGGTAATAGTCCTACAAAGATGCCCTGTATGCATTAATTTTGGCTTCACATACCTGGAAGACTTCTAACAAATGGACTGACAGGTAAGAGAGGCGTGGCGGAGGAAGAGAGGAGACGAAACTGAGGAGGGAGAAGTGAGAGAGGAGAACGCAACGGAGAAAACAACAAGGGAGGAAAGAGAAGCAGGGGAAGCAGGGGAATATCACAATACCTTTTCAGAAGAAAGCCGAAGTACCCAAGGGATTGAACTATTCGAAGTATTTCTAGGTGTAATGATGGGGGTGTACGATTTGACCATGTAGGATGTTGAGTGTGGCAGTGGGTGAAGTACTTTCGTAGGGTGCAGTAGGATATGAAAGCCTACTGGAACGTCTATCGAGGATATCATAGTTTAATATAATAGACTACTAAGTGTAGTCATTTCGTTCTCTATTGTTCGTATTTCTATTCCGGACCATCAACGTGTAGTTCAGTATGGTTTTACATCTAACTCTCGCAATGCTTGTATTTCGAGATACGTACTCCCATAATACGATGTACTCCCTCCCCACCACTATGACCTTCCCACTTTCCTAACAAGGAAACACCACTATGATTTTCCCACTTCAAAAGTTTCTTTATTCATCCAATTTACTCCCTTCCTATTGGTTTTGTGATTTGACTTTTTGAACCCCACCAAACAATTTACCACCATTCATTATCAATTTCTTAATCAATGTGCCATATTGAAATGGGAACATCAATGTGGGGGGGGGGGGGGGGGGGAGGGAGTACAATATAAACAGGAGTGACATAGGCACACGCCGACGTTGGCTCAAGATGTTCATAAACATCGGTAGGTCTACCAATAGCAGTCGAAATACGATAACCCAAAACCATGACGCAAAACAAATGGGAACGACACAGACCTATAACGAAACACAGAATTGAACAACTGCAGATGCCTAGCAACCTTGTCCCTAATTATAAGTGTATTCTATATCTTTGCATAGGTGAAAATGTAATTAGGATGGAATATCAGTAATTATAATGTATATATATAATTGTAATGTAATATTGGAAGTAACATATGGTTTTACACCACATGCATGATGTAACTGTACCTGAACTACAACTCCGTCTCAATTTCCCTTCTTGCTCGCTCCTTCCCCGGCTTCCCCCCGGTTTCGCTGCTTTTCCTTTTCCCTCGTCGGTCCTCCCTCATTCTCCTTCTCCTTCTCCTGTCTTTCCATCGCCATCAATTTAGGTTTGTTTTTTTAATCCTTCTTCTCCTTTTCTCCGTGTGTTTTGTGATTCTGGTTCTGGCTAACATCAAATATGTTCTCGGAACTCTGGTTTGTGAACCGATTTAGGGTTTACCGGTCATTGACGGTTTTAGATTTATGGTGGGTTTAGGGGAGTCCTACCTGATTTATGGTTTACCAATCTTCTACGGTCTCGAGTTCTGTCGAGTTTAGGGGAATTTCGTGAGGTTCGGAACCTGAATCTGCAGTTAATTTGAGGATTTCTGGGGAGTTTGAGGATGTACAGCACCAGTCATCTCGGGGATGTCTTTTCTGTCCTCACTTTGTATCGCTCTCCAGTTGTGTTGTGGCTTTGTACCGTCACGTTCTGGAACGGGCCTTATCGTTGTCTCTAGGTGTATAGGGACGACTGCTGTTCTGGTTCTTGGTTTTCGTGGACTGGTCTTATACGTGGACCGTTTCGATTGGTTTTAATGTCGCAGTGCGGAACGGGCCTTTCTAGTTGGCTCGAATGTCTAGAGGTGCCTGCAGCTTTGGTTTTCGGTATTAGAATATTGATCATAGTTCTGTATTATCTCAATCTTGAATTGTTTGCTTCGGCTGTGACATCAACATGAATTAACAGAAGGAGCGCCACAACCAAGAGTGTAGAGACTCGATAGTAAGCAGGAACCAGAGCAGAGAATATCCGGACCCATGTCCAACGTTGATGCTGTTCACTACTACCAATCGCGAATTGACGAGATTGTTCACGGAATTCAGTTGCTGTACGAACGGCTGACTGACGTCGTAGTCCCTGAAACTATACTACGGCTTCTGCGACGGGAACCGTCGCTCTCCATCATACACAAAATAATCTGTAAACCTGCTATTCCTGCCTCTGTCCGAGTTCCTGACGGGAATGTCTCAAGAGGTACCTGATACTCCGGTGTTAGCTTTTTAATGTTTCTCATGGCTCTTGTTTTAACACTGTTTGGACTGCTCACTATACTGTGCAGATACAGTTGACATTAAAGCTGAGGAGCTTGACCTTTTCAAAGCTGATGTGATCGGGCTGTTCAAGAGACTTCAGGATGTTTTCCAGTGGCGGTTTGTGCTGGACCTCTGTGGCGATGGAGGGGGCCTGCCACCTCCGCGGGAGAAGCTTACTATAACCGACCTACTCGTTGACTACATGGAAGAGATTTCACCGATCTGCACTTCGTCAGAAGATGACTGATGCCGTGCTGTAGTTGAAGAACCGGTGGACCTCAGACTGGAGCTGTGTAGGTAGCCGCCGCAGAGGCGGGTCTGTTCTGTTTGTTTTAGACACCCATGTCGTGAGTGTCTACTGGGTGATGTGATATTGTGCACTTATTATTCTGATTAAATAGAGACACAACTGCTATTTGTCTGGTAAACGTGTGTGATAATTTCACGCAATGAGCAATCGTTCTACTATGTTACGTCGTCCCAACGGTGCGCTTGGTGACGTGCTCTTCAGTGGTCCTGGATGTCTAGGGATGACTGCATTCTGGTAACTTAGTTATTCGGAACACCAAGATTTCTGGTTGAAGCTGGAAATGGCAGCGATCACCATTTTTACAACCAGTTTAAAGGATAGGTAGCAAGGAATGATGAGCCAAAACGTTACTGTACTATACGAGTGCACATAAGTTCACTATCTCATGTTCATTAGGTGTTACAGTCAGCCTAGTGTACAGATGACGGACGTCTGTATATAGCTTGCAGTGAGTTAGCAAAGTACAGACAACACGAATACCATGCCTAACTGCGGGACATTAGACTGAACACCGGTAACTCACACATTACAGAATAGTACACGACGTTCTGTAGACGCATTGCTTTGGAGTGGCAGATGTAGTAGTATTCACGTTTGCGTGTAAATGTGCGCATTAGTTTGTAACACACGGTCAGGACAGGTGCAGCCGTTATTCGCGCTCCTTGTCCACCAAAATATCTACCCTGCAATTTGCTGTCAGAATCGTTCAACCCCAGACACTGTGACAGCCGATATACTTGCCACGACATGTGCTAGTCGATCGTATAATGCTGCAGACATTGCTATGTGATTAGGATATGAAGCCTACATGTCACGCAACAATACACGTAGCGCTTACATGTTCTGTACACTCACCCGCCAGAATACGAAAATCCACAGTTACAGTTTAGGGTAACGATCCCACACATGAACATCAACAACATACTCAGTTCAGGGACGGGTATAACACACAGACATCGTGTAAAAGATGGGATACAGGCACTACTTGCTTCCAGCCTGTGACTATGCCCTGCAGCCGCTGTACACCAGGTCTGAGGGGAAACTGCGGGTATACATAGACGTTCACAGTGGGTGGGAAACACCCATCCAAAACGTGTCAATGTTCACTAAAGCAGTCGGAAGCGTTTCAGGCCTGTGGCCAGTTACCTAAAGTCAGAATCCGGATCCCGCAACTGTCCTGAGACACACAAGATCGCCGGAAGCCCAGCACAAAAAGTGACCGTGCGACACGAGACCGTCGGTGCCAACACGGTCCTATAGCAGGAGCACACGACCAATTTTGCCGAATCAGGAGATACAGGTCTCGAATTCCAGCTGGACATTCAGCGCACATAGTAAAGTTATACCCCAAACACGTGACTGCGACACCCCGTAGAAAAGGATATGTTCCAGACACACAAACACAACCAACGATAGTAGATATGTTGCAGAGGGGTACGCCTAGGAGGCAGTTACAGTCAGGTTATGTTACATACATGCAGTAGCCATAGTTATGTAGATTGGTGACAAAGTCATTCAACGACAATAACATCTAACTTGCCAAGTAATCCCAGAGCTACACGCTGTCCTGTGAGGGTAGCTCTTACGCCGTATTGCTCAACATAGGCGTCTGTAGTTTCTGCAGCGGTAGATCCAGTAATGTCTAGATGAGGTGTGGAAGATAGCGCCACCACCTCGAAATTATGCATTATTGTCCTCGCGAGGCTATTGTCTGTCAAGTAGCATCTGCATCTACGTGAAACGACAACATCATCCCGAACGGTAGTTGTTATACCAAAGTGATGGTGTCTTTGCAGGAGTACATCATAGTCTGCAGCCCATCTCGGCGCATCTGACCTTAGTGCGAACATCCGAGCCCATCGCTTGCAGACAAGCAACATCGCTGCCTTGTTAGGGGCATCAAGTTTCACGAATATCTGTTCCATGTAGTCGTCGCTGGAGAGGACTTGACTTACATGTGGGCATCGCTTATCGTGAACCGTAACTTCATTCGGGGAACTGTAAATGAAATGCAAGCGCTCCAACTTCTGTTGCCTGTTTCCAGCTACGATGGTATCCCTATCCTCGTCCATGTTGTTTGATATCCATCCCCTGCAACAATACGGAGACATGCATACGGGTGAAAGTCCTGCATGGTAACACTACACGTCAGGATACTGGTCGGACACAGATAGCTGCATAGGTAGTGCAGAAACACAAAGCGAGAACAATAACACGGTGAAAATAATTGCCGGTGATGCGACCATGGGTACACACTACTGTGATAATCTCATCTATTATCTAATTACATCTACTTAATGGGTACACAAAAGTAAATGCCTTTATAAAGGTGCCACCTTTCCCTTATGAAGTAGGTATAGAATACAAGGTACGAATCTGGACACGCAGAAGAAAAAAATAACGAGCATTGCAGTCATCGGCGAAAGGTCTGACTCCGAGCATACCAACAATTAATTACATGGATGTGGTTGTGTCGTTACAACACCATCAGCAAGGTAAATGGACACAGCTATTATCCAGACTGTAAACCGCTGCACATGTGTGCATTTCCAAACCTAAACGAAGCATACACGAGGATAAGAAAGGAAGAAGGCAGGAAGACTCTGGAGAAGAAGGAGCAAGCGCGTGAAGAAGACAAGTAGAAGGAACTCATACAAGAGAATAAAGCAACCTGCACATAACGCGGGGATGCTAGGGCATACCAACCACTAACCGGGACTACTTCGCGATCTATGTCAACCAAAACGGTGTGAGGTGTGCAATAGCAGGAAACTTACAGTGAAAAATTGGTCTTGATGGAAGTCAAGCAAACGCTACAGAAGATTTTTGGGAGAGTGGAAGATGTACCCTTTTTTTTCCGTTTGGGGGATTTCTGGATTCACGTAAGTCCTTCTGATACTTTCGATTGTTTTCATTTTGTTTGCGTGCTTCGATTGTAGCTGTCGATTGCTGCAGTGGTTCTAAATCTGGATTTGATATTAATTTGGGGGATTTCTGGATTTTTAACTTTCTGGATTTGGTTTAGGTTTTGATTATTTTGGTTCATCTAGTTTCTTTTGCTTCGATTGTAGCCCGATTGTTTCCATCTGTCTGGTTTCGTAGCGTCGCGTTTCAGAGCGGACTTCATCGGTGGTTTTGGATGGCCAGCTGTTTTGTAGGTCCGATTATTGCGTGGGTTTCGGTGTTCATCGATTGTTTCCGTTTGGTTGTAGCTTCCGATTTGTGGGTTTCCAGTGCTCAGTTTTGGATTGTTTGCTTCGATTGCAGCCGACTGGGAGGCATATGCGAAGAGGTGTACTGAGTTATAGCAACCACAACGGATAGAGTTTAAGAATTTAAAATTTCAATGAGAGAATTTTAAATAAAGGTATGCAGTTAATATTGTTCGTAAAATACAAGATGGTTATTTAACGACAATAATACCAATTGTAGGACGTATTCCCAAGAAAAAACCAATTTAATAAACCTGAGAATATCACGTATTCCTGGAATAGTCAAACAAGAGTAATATAAGTGACTTCATCACCTGCAACAGCAGGTCGCCTAATTAGCCCGATACTCACCCCGTTGTTTACGTTTATTTTTGTTCTCTATTTGGGCTGTCCTTTAAGTTTCCCTCTGTTGCTATTTTGTATGTTTTGTACTCTTAATATGACTCCCTTGACATTGTTAGACCTACATCCATACTATTTTGTACACGCCCACCACCAATATTTATCTATACACAAATGATCGTTGAGGCTCGCCATCCATTACCGTACGCATTTTAATTCGACCTCTTGCTCTACGCGCAGGGGAAAAAAAACAAAAAATGAAGAAACTTTAAGGACAGAGGGGGCAACCTAGAAAATGAGAATGCGACAGTGTTACAAGCATTCACCGCAAAAGAGTACTTGTTATTCTGCGCAAGTCCATATATCAGTTATAAAAGAAGCTGGTCCTGGTATATTACGATGACTGAAGAAAACGAGTTTACTATCAAGTTTTAGTATATCGATAATTTATAAAATTTTCCAATTGGCATCGTTAAGGGTGGAAGTGAGAAAGGCAGTAAACTCCACCAATTAACACGCATGCCTCTACCCCTTCTGGTAAATATTCTTCACCCGCAATTGCCATCCCCGACTAAATGTAAAACGTGGAGTCATCAAACATGTAGAACATGGTCAACTTATCTTCGGTTAGTAATAAGACGTTAGTACTCTTCCTCTCGGTGGACATGGAGTTAAGAACTCATATCCACCCACGGGTGAGGACTGGCCTAGGAAGAAGTAGTAGACCAACGTTTGGAAGAGACTGCCTGCTGAACATCGGTGCAATATAATGCGTACAGTGCCATAGGTAGCGGTCAATAGACCAAACGTCAGGCAATCGTCAAAACAGGCCTGTACAATACATGGGATACATTAATGGTCCTGTCTATCGCCAGTAAGCCTAAAAGCATAAACCAGTCATTTTTTTTGATGTAGTTACAACCAGAGGTCTCCCACCTCCTGTATAGGTCAGTTGTCATGTCCTTCGCATCCTATATGATGCCCGCGCGCCGCAGTACATCGTAAGAGACGATGTTTTTCACACGGTGATCGGTCGGACCCTGGTCTGCCAGTGTAGAGACAACCGTAACCTTGCTTGATGCCCTGGCCTGAGAAAGGGCGACATAAAGCTGCCCGTGAGAGAAACACGGTCTTGGAAGGTATATTGCAACTTGGTCCAGGGTCTGTCCCTGCGATTTGTTAATAGTCATAGCAAAGCTCAACCTTAAGGGGAACTGATTGCGATAGAAGCTGAAAGGATAGTTAGAAGAATTGGATGGTTCCATTCTGATTCGTGGAATGAATACATGGTCGCCACTATGCTGTCCGGTGGTTATGACACACTCGACCACATTTGGGAAGAATTTCGCACACGTGAGTCTAGTTCCGTTGCACAGGCCTGACGATGGAAGAAGATTTCGGAGCAAAATCACTGGACAGTTCTCTTTAAGAACAAGTTCGTACGCACTCATGCCACCAGGACAAAGCTTATTTGTAAATTCAGCAGGGTAAATGTTGTTTTTGTCGTCAAGCAGTGTGTCGTACCCTCTATAAACAACAGCTGTCCCTGGAAACCTGTCAATCAGCAGTGTGTTAACAGCATCGACATCTTCATTCATGGGCGTAAGTATCGACCTTTGGAAGAAAACTGAGGTTCCCAGAGCCTGGATGTCCGACTCTGGATAGGCAGCATTCGCGACTGTAGTAATTAGATCTGTCTCCTCGTTGCGTATATATTGTACAACTCCGTCTGGCAGTGCGACCAGATCACAGTCTTCGCTCTGAAGCTCACCGTTCCCCAAAGACAGAAGGGAGGCGCAGAATAGCGGGTCAGTCCGATCACGTACATTAATAGTCAGCCGGAATTTGGTGAGCTGAGGCCATATTGATGAGGACACGACGCTAGAATTGACGGCCTCTCGCATGGATTTATGTGGGACAATAGGCAGCACTTGACGGAAGTCGCCTCCAAACACTACCAACTTACCACAAAAAAAGCGCATCTGGATTACACAGATCACGCAGCAACTTGTCAAGTGCTTCTACCGTTTCTCTTCTGGCCATCGAAGCTTCATCCCAAATAAGTAACCTGGCTGCTCGAATCAGAGCAGCCAAACTCCCTTGTTTTGGTACATTGCATGCGAGTGACTTGTCTAGTTTCAGAGGAAGCTTGAATCTTGAATGGGCTGTCCTTCCAGACGGAATGTTGGAGGCCGCGATACCGGACGTGGCTGTGGGCAACACAATTAGACCAAGTAACCGTACCTCAGCATACAGAGCGTTGTATAGATATGTCTTCCCGGTGCCACCGGGTCCATCCATGAAAAAAGCTCCAGGAAGCTTTTGATTCACGTGACCAATTATAGTGTCGAAAGCGTGCTGTTGTTCGGGATTCAGTGAACTGCGGCACTTTAAACACTCGTCTGGCACAGGGGCGGCAAGTGCATCAACTATATCCCTTGTCCGCTGTATCACAATATCTTGTGGCTCTACCAGTTGGTCGAGATTGTACGATTTGAGAGACTTCCCAGCCGCCTCCAGGTGCTGTTCCACGCTGCGTATCGTGAGACTGTGGACCGACTGTGCATCCCCTGGTCTGTCTGCTAGGAAGTCTTCAGACAAAGAATTGTAGTACTTGGCCCACAACGCCTGTGGATCTCTGGGATCACAGTACATGAGAACGGTTGCGAACAGGCGACGCAGAGCAGAGGGCATCTGTACAGCTTCTGCTTCATCGAGGCATAGCTCGACCATGTTGTTGTCCTCTATCAGTCCAAGTTCAACAGCAGCTTCCTGGTAGGTTGAACACTGTCGACCTTTTACAACCAAGAGATCTTCGAAAGACGTGGGGGAATGTACGTGAGTCAGCAGTAACCTTAAGTGAAAGCGTTCCGCCTCCGACGGTGATACAAAGACAGGTCTGCCCAGCAAAACAATACTGTTTTTTCTCTTGTGCCATCCCCGTTGGGATGTATCCCACGATAGTACTCAGGGAATTCAGCGTAAACGTATTCTTCGCCTACTTTACCAGCGTTCTCCCTATTGACCCTGAAAAAGTCAGTTAATGGCGTACGTAGCCTCTTTTCATCAGAGACCACATTGGATAGTGCTTCACGCGGGTTCATTTGGATTGACTGCATGTCTTCGAGATGAATTGGTAACGCCATTACCGGTGGATGCATCTCAAACAGGTCGAAGTTGAATATGCGCCAGATCGCTTCTATCGGGGACACCCAACGACCAGACTGATACTCATTAACTTCATTGATCACCCTCCCTTCACCCCCCGGTTCAACGGAGAATGATATCTTGTCATGACCCTTGTAGACGTACTTGTAAAGATATTTCACGGCCTGGACGCTAGAGCATACTTCCACATTAATATGACAGTCAAAGAGGTCAAGAAGGTATGGGTTATATGGAATTACCCAACGGTTGTCTAGGTACTTGCCTCTTATCTTGACCACCTCACCAGTACTCCGGCGTTTGTACACTGGGTATCCGCTGTCACTATTTGTGGTTTCAGCTGCGTAAGGCTTTGGGTAGCCAGACTTACACTGGCCAAGGGTTTTTTTGTGCTTCATGCATGGACAATCAGGATTCAATCTACCGCACGGCCCATGCATCATATGTTTCAGCACAGCCTTACGGAGACTGTCGTTCGCTTCTGGTGGAATCTCGGCAGTGACAAACTTTTCAAAATCCTCTGGACAGTTCATCTTACTATTCTTCTTCATAATCAGCAGTAGATGTGCATGTGGCAGTCCTCGTTTCTGGAACTCAACAACATAAACATAAGCAGCTACTTCACCAAATATTTTCTCGTCAATAAGCTTCTTCTTCAGTACTATTAACTTGGCCCGGAAAACTCTAGCTACCAAATTTGGCCGGTTTTGGGCCTCCTCTCCTTGAGCTAATTTGTTTTTAATTTCAGGCCAGTTTGTATTGCTGGTCATCGTTATAAAAAAGTCCGGATTTCCATAGCGCTGCACAAGAGTCATTGCATTTAAATAGCGCCGCTGCATATCCCTAGGTCCTCCAATGTATGTTGCTGGAAGTATTACACGCTTGCCAACGTTAGCGGTACACTGCTCACCAGCATCCATAGTGTCAAGTATTCCTTGGTACAGCTCCGAACGTAGCACACTCTGATTGTGACGAACGAAGTACAAACGAGAGTTCTCTAATTTGACGTACATGTCAACTACATACTGTTGCAGGCACCTCCCAGCCCTAAGAAGCATGTTATTTGGTCTGTGCTGCAGCCTGTAAGCATAGTAAGCTCGGCAAGGTAGGTTACTCTCGCGCACCGATGACTGTCCGGAACACCCTGCGCGCACAGGATATGTAGTTAGTGGACATGGTACAGGCCGTACACAGAAGAACGACCACTTCTAAGCAAATGACGACATATGACATAAGACGCCACACTAAGCAGCTGCTGTGTACGTGGGCCGACATATGCATACCAAATAATGACACCGACGTTCTACTGTACTGCGCGTTACAACTATCCAAGCATATAGACAGTACCATATCTATGCACGCTATTGTACTTCCTACCGTATGTACTTGTAAACATACGCCTATGTTCATTCTCAGGTAACTATCTATACATCTACACTGTATTGTTTCGCGATTAAACGTGCATACCGAAAACCGTCCTACCAGGTATCGTAGGCAAACTAATGCGTAAGCAAAATAAATTGAAGACATACGCTGATCTTCAGCATCCAACAGATCCTCAGCACTCTGAAATCTCGATGGATAAGTTGGGTCAGGCTGCAGCGCCGAACCTGAACTGCCAGCAGAAGATCCTCTTGCAGTGGGATTTGCAACGTGCTTCTTAACCCCCTGATGCCAACCACACTCACCGTTTGGGAACAGAAGAGGGTACTGCAGAGGATCATAGCAACCGTGATAATGCTTGATCTGATGAGAGACATTCATGCGTCCAGTAACCAAAATGTGGGGTCCACTATTGTCGCTCAGGCTAGAATCTTCCGACCAGATGACCGCGACTTCGTCAGAGGTAGGCGCGTTACTGACACGCTGGTCCCTGACAGGATTTTTGCAAATACGGATGCACGTGCTCTCGGTGACATCTATCTCCTGCAAGGACCGGAAGAAGCGTGCGTACGGGTTTGTCTGTGTGATACCCATAAGTATTGACGGAAGGATTTGTCGCGAATCCCACCGATCAAATAATTAACCGGCAAAACCTAACTAGGGTAGCTAGGGTAAGTTGGGTCGAATCCACGGGGACGGTAGAGGCGAATAGACCAAGTTCGCCTAAAAACGAGACTAAGTCAACGAGCTAAGCTAGAGAATGATAAGAGGGAGAGAAGGCTAGACTAAGACTAAAGTACCGGAGAAACAAACAAGGAAAACGGGCTAGGATTAGGTCGGGGTCAAAGGGGTAACGGAATGGTCAATGAGGGGTTAGAGTGAAGGAGGTAGTAGGGTAATGTAGGTAATCTAACTTAGACTCACCTAGAGGTTCCACATGGAACCCATCGGCGACACACATGACAAAGGAAGGCAAGAAAAACAAGCATTCTAACCTACTTAGTCATTCAAGCATTCCATCAAACATGTGATATGCATCGAACCAAGAGGAAACCCAAATCTTCCACCAACATCTCCAACAAACTCTTAATCACCCAATTAACACCCTAATCACCCTACTAACCCTAGCAAGAACACTACTCTAACATTATCAAACTACAACTAACATAAACAAGAGGAAACAACACAAACATCAAAACATACATAAACAAACTAGTGAAAATGATGAACGACAATCAAAGATTAAAACTTGGAAGATTAAACATGAAAGATTAAAGGAAAAGAGAAAGGAAAGATTATACCAACTATAAAGGATGAAAAGGAGAACACTTGTATAGAAGAAAACCCAAATAATTCCACCAAGGTTGTCAATCTTGGATGAATTCTTCAAGAGATCCAATAATACAAGATTAAACTAAGATTAACTACTAATTACCGACTAATCTACACTAATCTAATCTAATCTAACCTAAAGTAGTCTAGGGTTTTTTGGGAAGTGAAGAACCTAAGCTCCAATCCTGTCTTAATACAAGAGGGGGGGGGGGGGGGGGGGGTATATATAGGGTTACAAATGGAAGGGAGAAGAAAGAAAGGAAATGCGGGCAGCAGCAGCACATTCCCGATCGGGAAACTTCAACTTTCCCGATCGGGAATATGCCATTCCGATCGGGATTGCTCCACTGTAGCTACGCCTTTTGTGCTCCTCATCCCGATCGGGTTTGAGGCCTTCCCGATCGGGATGGGTCTTGTAGGCCTCCAATATGAACTTTTTGGTCCCTCCTTGCTTCTCATGGGCTTCCCATCGATTCTCGGGACTCGGGATCGGGTCTCGGAGGCTCGGGATTGGGTCCCAAGGTCTCGGGGTCGATTCCAAGGCATCGAATCATCGTTCCTTTACTCCGTTGGCTCCAAAATGTGTATGTATAGAGTCGGAATCGCTCCAACTCTTCCAAATCGGTCTCGGAAACCTGAAACGAACTAAAGGAAGCATAAGAAGCCCCTAAACCGCTCCCAAGGAGCGATTCTACAAGGAAAATGGGACCAAAACACTACAAAATAGGCACTACAAACCACACTTATCAACTCCCCCACACTTAACCCTTACTCGCCCTCGAGTAAGCACATACTAACTACTATACTAGCCGAGTGGGTATTAGCGCACCCTACGCCCTTTCAACTCACGCGAGAACACCTAGAGGATAAGTGCTCTCCGCAAGGCAAGTGGGGTCTTGCGACAAAACTGTGGATGCAACCGGACACAAAACACATAAACTAACAAACACACAAACGAACACACAAAAGGTTGCATCCAAAAGAAAAGAAATACCGCTTCCCTCAAACAAGCGGCGAAAGAAGCACCGGTTTAGGACTCGAGGTAAGTGACAACGTTCCCAAGCTAGCAATACAAACCGAGGTGGACTAAACCCTAATAGTATGACGATAAAGCAACAAAAACGTTGGTTACTTACCTAGGTCCTCCTAACCTTCTAAAAACGTACTACGGGACGATCGGCGGAGTGGGAAGTCAAGAACCACGGTGTTAGTCGACACTGTAGGTAAGTGAGACCCCGCCCCCTTTAGCAAAGAGCTAAGAGGGTCGTCCCGTGTCCAAAACCGCCTAACTAGTCCAAGTAAAAAGGTGGAAATATGCAAAATGAGGGAAGACCGACTAATGCCGCTATCATCCTTCCTAGGGACTCGGTCCTTTGGTAGGCTCTTCACGGCGAAAGTCGGAAAAAGGCTTATTTTGAGAGGTAGGGGTTATTTTCTTTTTGTGAGACAATTTTCTTTTGGCATTTTCTCTTTTCTTTTGCATTTTTGTTTTGTTTTGCCATGCCATTCTTTTTCTTCTTTTCTATTTTCTTTTTGGCTTTTGTGCCTTTTTTTTTTTTTCATTCTTTTCTTTCTTTCATTTTTTTTCCTTTCTTTTTCTTTTCTTTGCCCTTTTTGGCAAGATTTGGCTTTTCGACATTTCATTGTGTAACAAGAAAGAGAGAACTCAACAAATTGCAAATTTATTTGTGGTTATGTGTAGGAGGTAGGGGAATGGGTGAGTCGGGACGGGCCCTTCCCTTCAAACCCACAAAAAGTGGAGAACTTGGACTAATTAAACAATCCCAAACACGGTCACCTAGGGGGCGAGACTCGGTAACCAAGGCCTTTTCACACCGTGGGTGGTCATAATGGTCAAAATGCAAATCCCGTAGTAAATCCCTAGTAAGCTAGGTGGACTCAAGGTAAAGGACCAACGAAATCATTGATTTAGGGTCATTCTACTAGACTAAAGTCCAAGACTCGATTTACACTACTAGGAAGGGAAAGTAAGCACTCACACACTAGCCTCTAAACCGGGTTTTCGAAAACCATTTACACACAAGGCACACAACAGAACACAAAACAAAGACTCAACGGAAATGAAAGAAAAAGAAACAAAAGCAACGAAAGAAGAACAACACAAAACGAACACATAGAGAACACAAACACCACCCCTATCTTCCAAATGAGCAACCAAATCAATCCTCAAGCATTACAAAGCTCCTCCCGAGCACACCACATCACATTCTCCTCCAAACTCCACAAGAGATAAAGAAGAAAAAGGGATAAAGATGTTACTGGAAGTCTTGAAAGCTCTCCAAAGCTATCGGTGATTCAATCAAACTATAAGGAAAAAGGGAGGCAAAACACGCACAACACAACAAATACACGATACAACGACAAAAAAGGAAAACACACAAAAGAAAATCTTTTTGATTTTTGTGAAATTTTTTCAAATTTTTAGGATTTTTTAAAGATTTTTCGAAAAACTAAGAAAATAAAAATAACTACGATTGAATAACACTCCCCCCACACTTAAACCGAGCCATGTCCTCATGCTCGATCGTAGTGTGTGGAGAGACAAGAGAAAAAGAAAAGAAACTATAAAAATAAAGCTAAAAATAAAAAATAAAGGTGAAGAGAAGGGTAGAAGGTGTCCGGCCGGGGTGTAGTCAAGTCACCATGGGCCGAGACAAGAAAAAGATATGGATGGGGGATGAAAATAAAAGGAAGGAAATAAAAGGAAATGGGAGGGGAGGGCTAGGTGTAATCAAGTCACCTAGCCCGGATTCCGCCTAAATCCGACTAAATCCTCAAAAAGAAAGAGTGAAAAACTTGTAAAATTTGGATTTTGAAAATGACTCTCGATGTAGTCACATCATCGAGAGTCGGGAGCAACCATATACCAAGGCCTCGAAGGCCACTAAGATACCATGACTCAAGGGGAAGGGAATAAACAAAGGAAAACAAGCAACAACAAAAACGGAAAAGAAAGGATAGTTGCCGTACCATAGGTTAGCAACTCACTCTCTCCATCGTCTCATAGGTCAATATAGGCACTTGCTTGTCTTCATCATTGCTATCCCGCTTCAAGCTTGATAAAACCGCATGGCTAAGGTAGTGGGTTCATAATGGTGTGAGGGGGTGGAAATTGGTGTGTATACCGGTCTAAAGTAGATAGAAGATGAAGTGAGGATAAGAAAATGAAGTATGTGGGTGGTATGATATGAGCAAGGAAGGTAGGGAGGTTGGGTGGGGGTGTACAATGGTTGGGTGGGCTTAAATGTCGAAGAAAAGGCACCAAAAGGGAGTAGGAGATCATCCCGGTCGGGATGGACGATCCCGGTCGGGTTGATAAACCCTTCCCGGTCGGGATGACACTCCAGTGGACTCGATTTTTGGCACCCTCATCCCGATCGGGACGGCCCCATCCCGATCGGGACGACATACCCTTCCCGGTCGGGAAGGGTCTTCATGACTCCCATGACCCCAAAAACCGACTCCCTTACTCACGATCCAAGCTCTATCACTAACCACTCCTTTCTAGGAGTCACCTTCACTTCACCTATCACAATAAACTCCAAGTACACCTCAAATTCATTCCCTCACATCGCTCATCAAAATACCAAATCAATTACAAGAACTTCACAAAACAACCAAAAATCAAGAGAAAAATCACACAAATACAAACACAAGTACTCTAAAGAAGAGAGGAGAATGTACAACATGACGGTTCTTTAGGAACTCCGTCAAACCTAGGATGGTGGACTCTCCTTCAACCGTAGCCCTCAAGGGCATGGAGGAGCAAGTCGAACGCGCTACCGACATCATAATGAAGGCCCAAGAAGCGCTCGAGCCTAGTCAACCTCCACGGCCTCCAAGGAGGAGGCAAGAAGTAGGATTCCCAAGACCCATCGTCATCATTCATGTCTTCTCCGGGGTCTATCCATCCTACGAGCTTCACCAACCTCTTCCTCCCTAGGCATCGCCTCCAATCACAAGCAAGCTTCATCTCCAAGAAACAAGGCACAAAAAGCGGTTTTGGCCTCATCTCCTCGATGCATACCCCCACACTTTCCTCAAGTTGTGGTTCCCCATCTTCATCACTTGGCCCCACATCATCTTGGAGAGGAGAATTGAAACTTCTACCGGCGGTTTCAATCTCTTCCAAGTCATTGCTTGGTTCACTAGCTAGGGGCTCTTGATGCTTAGTCGCATTATCGCACAAGGGCAACTCGAGGCTATCAACTTCACCCAACATCCTCACAAATTCTACCAAACCATCCAACTCACCATCCTCCTCCAATTCCTCACCAATATTGCCTTCACCGAGGGTCGTCTCCTCATTCGTCTCTTTTTGGGTAGACGATTGAGGTTCTTCAAAGCAAATCTCTCCTCCAAAGGGAACTACATCGGCGGCTTCATGGTTAGGTTGCTCCTCTCTCTCAAGTGGGCACCCTTCATCTAATTGCGATGTTCGGGATAAATACATTACGGTTTGAACCGATATTGCATTTAATCGAGCATCCCTCGCCTCGTTTGCCCTTCGAATTTGGGCCATTAATTCCTCTTGTTCTTTTTGTAATTGAATGGCCGTTTCTTGGAGGCTCCTTTGCATTTGAAGAAGCGATTGAAACTCCTCCATGTCAGGTAATTGGTGATCATTGGGGTCTTGTAAGGCTCCTTGATAATCTTGATAATCTTGATGATAATCTTGATAATCTTGATTAAACATGGTGTCTTGATGATGCCCAAGGGGTGGGGCATCATATTGTTGGTAGCAAGGTTGGGGTGATTGGTAGTATTGTGGGTCATTGGGTTCATATTGTGGTTGGGGTGGAGGGTAATATGGTGGGTTTTGGTGGTATTGGCTTCCATAAGGTGAATCTTGATTGAACATGGTGGGTTCACATTGATAACTCGAGTAATAGTCACCATGATCGTAGGATTGATAGTCATTCACTTGTTGGTAGCCATTTTCATATTCTTGAAGATCATACCCTTCTTGATTACCCCAAGAAGCTTGATAGTGGTAGGGGGACGTCATGTCATACCCTTGGTTCATGGAAGAAGAGGAGTATCTCATATCGGCTCTCGAGTGTGTGGAGTTTAGATCAAACCCCATGCTCGCTCGAAAATCGTAGTCCATACCCGGTTGGAAACCACTCATTCTAGCAACCGTCCGTTAAAGCGGCTTTAAGTCGCAAGAAGAAGATAGTCACCACCTCTAAGCACAAACTGTAGACTAAGAGCAAACGTGAGAAGTCTAGTGCTTTTTGGGCACTCGACAAGAGAGAAATAAACCACACACACACAAGAATCAAGGTAACCAAAAGGAAAAAGAAAAACACAAAGACAAAGACAAAGTCAAGTCACTAGGAAAACAAAGTCTAAACTAGCACCGTCCCCGGCAACGGCGCCAAATTGACGGGAGGGATTTGTCGCGAATCCCACCGATCAAATAATTAACCGGCAAAACCTAACTAGGGTAGCTAGGGTAAGTCGGGTCGAATCCACGGGGACGGTAAAGGCGTATAGACCAAGTTCGCCTAAAAACGAGACTAAGTCAACGAGCTAAGCTAGAGAATGATAAGAGGGAGAGAAGGCTAGACTAAGACTAAAGTACCGGAGAAACAAACAAGGAAAACGGGCTAGGATTAGGTCGGGGTCAAAGGGGTAACGGAATGGTCAAGGAGGGGTTAGAGTGAAGGAGGTAGTAGGGTAATCTAGGTAATCTAACTTAGACTCACCTAGAGGTTCCACATGGAACCCATCGGCGACACACATGACAAAGGAAGGCAAGAAAAACAAGCATTCTAACCTACTTAGTCATTCAAGCATTCCATCAAACATGTGATATGCATCGAACCAAGAGGAAACCCAAATCTTCCACCAACATCTCCAACAAACCCTTAATCACCCAATTAACACCCTAATCACCCTACTAACCCTAGCAAGAACACTACTCTAACATTATCAAACTACAACTAACATAAACAAGAGGAAACAACACAAACATCAAAACATACATAAACAAACTAGTGAAAATGATGAACGACAATCAAAGATTAAAACTTGGAAGATTAAACATGAAAGATTAAAGGAAAAGAGAAAGGAAAGATTATACCAACTATAAAGGATGAAAAGGAGAACACTTGTATAGAAGAAAACCCAAATAATTCCACCAAGGTTGTCAATCTTGGATGGATTCTTCAAGAGATCCAATAATACAAGATTAAACTAAGATTAACTACTAATTACCGACTAATCTACACTAATCTAATCTAATCTAACCTAAAGTAGTCTAGGGTTTTTTGGGAAGTGAAGAACCTAAGCTCCAATCCTGTCTTAATACAAGAGGGGGGTATATATAGGGTTACAAATGGAAGGGAGAAGAAAGAAAGGAAATGCGGGCAGCAGCAGCACATTCCCGATCGGGAAGGGAAATCCCGATCGGGAAACTTCAACTTTCCCGATCGGGAATATGCCATCCCGATCGGGATTGCTCCACAGTAGCTACGCCTTTTGTGCTCCTCATCCCGATCGGGTTTGAGGCCTTCCCGATCGGGATGGGTCTTGTAGGCCTCCAATATGAACTTTTTGGTCCCTCCTTGCTTCTCATGGGCTTCCCATCGATTCTCGGGACTCGGGATCGGGTCTCGGAGGCTCGGGATTGGGTCCCAAGGTCTCGGGGTCGATTCCAAGGCATCGAATCATCGTTCCTTTACTCCGTTGGCTCCAAAATGTGTATGTATAGAGTCGGAATCGCTCCAACTCTTCCAAATCGGTCTCGGGAACCTGAAACAAACTAAAGGAAGCATAAGAAGCCCCTAAACCGCTCCCAAGAAGCGATTCTACAAGGAAAATGGGACCAAAACACTACAAAATAGGCACTACAAACCACACTTATCAAGTATATCGATTACATCCTCCCTGAGTTCTGTAAAACATCCAGACCGGTTAGCAGATTCATCCTGACCATCGTAAAAGTACAGTTGCATGTACTTTGGGTCACCGTTCGTTGGTACGAGATTTGGGACGTTGTGATAGATTTGACCTTGTAGTTTAAAAACATAGATACCCTTGATCGTTTGTGCCTCGATGTGGCCTCCAATTGAGCTGAACGCAAACAGGTTATTGTATAAGCGAGCATATCGTCTGAAATGTACCGCATCCTCGTCCGCAGACGTGTACCACCTGACCAACGCCGCCGGAAATTCTAGCGATGGCAGGACTACTGAACCGTTGCCGCAACAGAACATTGGAGGTTCATGTTCAAACCTTATTGCCTGACACTTTGAGCAGGCTCCTACCGGCTGTAACTGAAAAGGTTCTCCAGGCAACGGCTGTCCCTACGCAGCAAGTGGCAAACCTGCTGCATTTCAGTGAGGAAGATAAGTTAGGAAGAGGACACTAAGTGCTATAACATGCAGCAGGAGCAACCAAAACACATATGTAGCTGCAGATATGTGAGTACTGCACACGTACACAAATGCTTTTGCTTAGGAGGTCTTCCAGCCTTCCTCTTCTCCACCGCTATCCCACTTTTCGCTGCTGGGGGACGCCTGGTCCGCCTCTTTGGAGTACTTGAAGATGCATTATCTGCGCGTGTCCTGAAATATCGTTGAAGGCGATTGTCAGTGTGTTGATAGATACAGTCAACACGAGTACAGAAGATCGTAGTGTAGGACACTACTCCGACATAGTGGCCGCATCATGCGATGGAGTAATGCACCGCCGCACACGCTTCCTGGTTCCACCCGTATTCGCGTAGTACGGGAACACCAAATGTAACGGCAGCAATACAATCACAGACACACGCAACAACACAATTTTGGACAAGAGACATACCCATTATGTCGACAAAACGTATAACTGAATGCAGATACCCACCCTACCGTCAGAACATTGCCTGCAGCCCTAACCCGCCTCTCAGTAACAGCCCACGGTCTGCACAGGTACGCAGCAACCAAATGGTCAAGCTTACAGTAAGCAATTACCTCGACATCTCAGTAACTGACACAACTTAGCAGTTATCACTAATGTGTGTCTCACAGCTCACAGCTGAGTTCAGTATACCCGAACTAACACGCACGACATTACAGCCGTCAACTATAGTACCTAGCGCATGCACAACATTCGCTATATTGTGCAGCAATCAGGTGTGTGTAGACAACAACTATCTGCCTTACTATGGACACAGTACATAACACAGCGGATGTGCAGCATTCATCACGCAATATAGAACTCAAAGACATATGAAAATCCTATGCATCATCTCCCAGTGGTGCGAATCCCTGGCCGATATGCGTAGTATGATTTCAGTCGCTGCTAACATACCGGCAACCCAAGTATGAACAGTACCCTAACAGTAGCACGAAATGATAGCCCAAATGATCGTGTGATTTGAAGTATATATGCATAAAAACACAGAGCACAGTGCAGGATGCCACTAGGAAATCAGATTACCAAAGCAGGAAAATGTAACAAGTTTGTAGTTCACACAACCAGTTCATTACAGCATAGACAACAACAGGCCTAAATTAAAGTCATAACATGAATACTCGAGTCTAAAATAGTCAGACAATACATCGTTCACCCAAGGCACTTAGGTTAAACCGCAACTACAACCAGCAGAAAATGTCGTTCGGCACGGATACGTCACGTTCACAGGGACCCAACGCTCTCGAAGAAACTGTCAATATCAGCTGAAGATCAACACCGTAGAAGATGACATGGTCTGAGCACCTGCCTTCAGTGAGGGGGCGAGACAGGCTCTGCGTTTCCGGGGAGGGAGAGGTGGGTGCTCAGGCTTAGGAATAGCGGACATGGTGCCTGTAGGAGTGGTACACTCGTCTTCTGCGACGCAAGAAGGACTTCCAATGCCTTGCTGAATTTCTAGAAACTGTTTCTCCAAACTTAGAAACCTATGCCTAGCACACTCACAGTCAAAGGCAGCAGACCTGACAGCCTCGGGGGAGTAATTTGCATCCACTATGTCAATATTATAGAGGGGTACTAAATAGTTGATGGCCTTAGAGGCAAGATCCTGTTTCGATGCATCGGCAGTTGCACACACATCACTGAAGATACAGATATGTCTGTGCTGGATATCTACGTGACCTATGTCTATCCATGACGTGAATGTAGAGGGCGTGTGCTCTATGGTACGGACAGGAGTGCACTCAATAGGCAGACTATCAGTAACAGTTGCAAGGACAGACATGACATCCAGTGAGACGCTACGCAGATGATTCATCTCATGGAAGTCAAACTCTTCTTCTAGGTGTACTTTTGGCAGACTATCTGCCAAGTGATCTAGCTCAAGGCGCTTCAAGCGCCAAAGATTGGCACACCTTGTGTACATATCCTTCTTTCCAGACGTGAAATCTTTGACGTAGATATCATATATGGCAATAAGGTCACTAACGGCGGCCCTTGCCGCTCCGTTGCATGATTCTTCATAGGTAGGGGCAGAACTTCCTATGTAGGTGTATGTGTCAGGATAATAGTCACTCCTAAGGGTTATGGTAGCGATATTCTTCCCGACATCTTCTAGTGCATATTCCGGTTCCAGATACTCTAAACATTCAGCCACCCGAGATAGTAACGGCTGAAAAGGGATTGCAATATGTATGACCGGAGTACCAATCAGCTTGCGGGTTAGGTCCTATACAGAGTCATATTCAGTAAGTTAAGTTGTAGACTTGCCAAACCACAGGTGCGACTACAGTAGGATATACCGATGCTGCAGACCCTGCAGCACCAAGGTGTTCACTATAGGCAGATGTGATGCAACATGCAAAGTACGTTGCGGATAGCGAATCTTAAATGGCTACCCAGACACAAAACATACCCAACCCTTCTTCCCAACATCACATTCAGCAAGGTCAAACATAGTAGAGGGAAAAAAGTAAAGTTGCACTGATAAAACAGTGGCAACATTTTGCCGTACATAGTCATCAACTCACAGGGCATCCCCCACAAATAATTCACACACACATACCAGATACTGTGGCAGTATTACCTAAAATCCGACGTATACAACTCTGAGGTCCCAGAGAATATCATACAAAAAGCAATGCCGTAGACTACTACACTAACCTCTTAACATTTCAAGAACAAATACAGAACCCATACACGTGCATAGATAGTGAAACACCTAATGCGGTACCATGTAAATCACTAATATAAGCATGCAGTAGCCAAACAAAGTTAGAAGAAGGCATAGAATATGTAGATCATAAATCCATAGAACACACAAAAGTCAACAGAGAGTACCTTCAAGCTTGCCTATCGTTCAGGAAGAGGTTGCTGCTGGATGCATGAGCCTAATAGCAGCTAGACAAGCAGGTGGATTCGTGTTGGCAGAGTAATTAGAAAAGGTATTGTTGTATTATATATAGGCAAGGATGTGGATTCATGCCATTATATGGGAAAACGTTCAGGCACAGGTTTGGAGGTGTGGTATGCATTGTAGGTAGTTAGTCTTGCGCTATGATTGTGGGTAAAGTTGAATCCCATGTTAAGTGATTGGGATGCGTCAAGAAGGTAGAATTAATAGGTTATAATAGCCCAAATTATAGACCTGAGCCAGCAAATACAGACAACAATTAGAGTAATGACCCTTGATTGACATGATGCATGGCAGAGTAGACCTTGTGAACCTATCGTTTGCTTCTCTTTTCTATTTCCTATATTTTTTTTGGGGTGGCCTGATTTGTGGCGCCTTACCTCGTACAATTGACTCCACATATTTGTTGATAATATTCATGTGACACGGTTCTTTTGCTGCACAATAAGCTATTGATCCGTGTAGCCGTACTACGTAGCATGCGAGAAATCACACGCTCGTATGTGATCTGTCTGTCTTTGAACGAACATGTATGTACCCTGTTTGAACTACGTAGTATCTATGACCTCCCATTCAAGGGACTCGGGTAATAGGTGGGGTTCCAGAACAATGTCTCTCAGATGTGACAAGAAAAAGGCATAGTGTCTGCGAAATATGACGACAAACATAATGGGTAGACCGAATCCAGACTGCGGTATACTGCGTGCCGCAACGTGCACGACCAGCAGTTGACTCTGTAGCGAACAAACTACATAAGAACTAAAGACATCATATATACGAGCCCAACAATTGTTTGTTGATGAGTGTACATCCCAAATCCGACTAGTCAGAACACCTTGACGAGGCCAAATTTCATGTCCTAATTGTCTGATTCTTAGCACTTACCAAAGTATGCCGATACAACTCACTGTGCCTGATTAAAATTCCTGACTGCTGTTGGTTCACAATGACATATATTTAACACGGTGAGAATCAGCACCTGCATGGTACAATAACCAAACAGAAGACCTTGGCCACTGGTTCGCATCAAACTGAAAATTCTGTGTGATACAACGTAAGTACCAACCACCGCAACCGTGAACATGTAAGTTTGCGGAGACCGTATAGTACAATTTAAAACGCTATTAACAAGCATACATCAACACATGGCAGTTGGAGTAACCGAACACACTGTGAAGACACACACGAGCGCAGCAGAAGGCTCACCTACATGTCTTGCAAATGACTGCTCCCAGACAGATATCTGTGCAGGACGCCTCAAAATAAAGATCGTTGCCTACCCTGTCAAACGACGGCGTCCCTAGACATAACAAAGTCCCCACTTGAACTTCTCTGACCAGTCTCAAACACAGCAGTGATTGTTGGTGTATCCACGGTTGCAACCTGAGACATACCATCCTCTGACTCTATTAGTGAGGCCGAATAACCAGGCGCGCCCAGGACACCTGTCATCCGCTCCTTTATTGTCATATAACTTTCTCTCTCGAGGTCACAGACAAGAGTTGCAAACTACATACTGCGTGAGTTGTAATCGACATCGATAATTTCAAGATTACACACAGGGACCAGGTAGGTGATAACCTTCTTTGCCAGCTGAGACTTCGCATACACAGCATTATTACAGGTTGGACCAATAAACACTTCATTTCGCCTACCGCCATTAGGGACCTGCACCACAACCCATGATGTGTAACTACCTGCAGAGTGTCGCACAGTCTCAAGTGGTGTGGCCTGTATTACTACAGTCTGGAAAATCTTCCTCAGGAGGGGCATATAATCAAGGAAGACATGTTTGCTGTAAGTGGGATCACTGGGCACATCTTCCTCCAGTGCGCGCCTATACCTCCCTTTGATAATGTCTTCCAGCCCTGTACGCTTGAGACGGTACAAACGACTACAGCGCTCTACCTGCCGCTGCCTTTCAAAGGTTA
The DNA here is from genome assembly GCA_958450325.1 of Agrostemma githago. Classification (NCBI taxonomy): domain Eukaryota; kingdom Viridiplantae; phylum Streptophyta; class Magnoliopsida; order Caryophyllales; family Caryophyllaceae; genus Agrostemma; species Agrostemma githago. The sequence continues at coordinate 23,201,170 of OY288239.1, read as the reverse complement.
AGTCTTCAACGACAACATCAAACATCTTGACAATGCTATGGACGGCCTTTCGTGCCGCACCGTCACACGATTCTGCGACAGAAGCAGCATGGCTTCCGACATATGACAGGACAGGCATCCCAGAATATGGCCTTACCAACACACACACACTATTACTGGATACGTCTAGTATATGGTAGTCAGGAGCTGGCCACTGTAGTATCTCAGCCATGCGTTCCAGAAGCGAACAGTACGGAATGGTTACCGTGGTAGGAGCTGCACCTGCCACTTGAATACCGAAAAATGTCATATTAGCAGTTAGATACATCGACTCGCACAGTCCAAGATCTGGACATCGATCTACAGCGAGAGTCAGCGGGAGACAAGTCCAATGGCACCAAATTAACACCACGGGGCAATTCAGAAAACACCAGCAAAGACGTGTCACGATTGCAGATTATGATAGAGTCCCACAATAGGGTGAGTATACTCAAAAAAATACAACGATAAGTGCAACATTAGTGACGGCTACAGCAGTACGGGGAGTATGTCTACGAAAGTCACACCCATTCCATATAGCAAAACACCAACACAAACACAAACGTTACAGCCGCCGTTAAAGGGTAAACTAAATGCGTCAAACATGTGAAACGTTTCAGACAGGTCAAATATTAAACGCGTCGAATGTGTCGAACGTTCCAAATATTAAAAGGGTCAAATGTGTCAAACGGGGGAAGTAATGAACGTCCTAACACGCAAAGCCAGCGAATATTGCTGTCCTTATAATCATAGAACATACTCGCTCACAAAAAAGGTTTAAGTGTACAGAGCTCATGATCATACCTGAGTAGCAGGACTGGAGTGGAGGAGCAGCTGCGAAGCCATTGAACCCAGTGATGTTCAAGTAATATTGCTGTGTGTTGGGCTGTAACCTGGGCACAATTCCAGGAACTGTAGTGTAAAATGTCTTAGCAGGACAAATTAATATGTGGGATAGTGGTTAGACTGTATGATGATGGATAGTAAAACAAATTGCCAGGAATTGAGAAAATGCCAGTGTAGATTGTGCACTGGTAGGTAGATAATAGCCAGTGAGCATCAATAGTAGGCAGTTACATCTATCCCGTTTAGAGCACAAGTTCCAGTTCTCTGACTACTGTGTCTGCAGATCAGACGTGATAGGATGTCAATTCACATCCTAGGACATCGGGCACCTAAACGGGTGTGCAGCTGAACATTTGATGTAGTTGCCTCAACTTGTTTATAATTCACCATGCGATGTTGGTTATCCATCCACGGGTACCAGGCGTGTGTTCAGTACACGCAGTCTATTTACTTCAATAGTTCGGTTGGAACAAGGCAGACCATTACATCCCATATTAGGGCACCACCAATGGCACCACGAGCGAATTAAAACATCACCGCACATGTACACAAAGATTAGTAACTACAGCTGGCCGAGGACACTAATATATACGTGGGATTAGCGGTACGGGAAACCATATATGGAAACAATGTCGTGAACGGATAGCTCGGTCCATACATGTAGTGTTCACCTATCTATTATTGCCAATACACCTTTAGTGCAAGCGAAATTGCCAAATCTCGTATTAGCACGTTGTCAGATCTATCAATAACGATAAACAAGAGTTAGGACACGTGTATGAATTAATTGTTACAAGTAAAATAGATAGGACCTAACAAATACACACTACATTATAAGTAAGTACCTACATAATAAGTGATTGGACATTTTGTATGGGTAAAGGCATGGCCACATGGTGTAACCTTTTGATGCATTGGCAGAAGCAGCATGCAAAGGCTTGTGTAATAGGTGGTAGGAGGGCAACTTTATTATTGCATGCAAACATGTAGGGCTGAGAAGCTACGGTGGTTTCCAATGTTAGACATGGAGGGTACATCCACAACTACACGGAAGCCACAGATTGGTAATCCCACGCGTAGCGCTGTTCCGCAGAAGATCGTATGACTCGGGGCTACACAGGTAACTTGTACACGCACACCGGTCAGAAGGTCACATGCGCATGAACGGGGTGTACATTACGTGAAACGCGTTGCGACCACACAAGTGACCAAACATTTACGAAAAACAAAGTATTGGACATAAATGTGAGCGTACCCACAGCGCTTTATTCGTGGATGAGATCGCGGTAATAGTCTATACGTATATAAATAAGAAAAAACAACGACAATAGCACAAGAAACAGAGTAAACCCAAAAAAAACAAAATCCATGTACCACAAACAAAAGGGGAAAAAAAGAAGAATAAATTCAACAAAAAGAACGAAAACAAAAAACTTGATCAACTGCCAACCTTATTGGAAAAACGCTATCATCAAAAATAAAAAAACGACTAACAACTAACGTCCACGCATGTATAACAACCACGTCCAAACGACTGTGCATAGTACAACATAATGCATAACAAAGGTAAATAACTCAACTATGGGTACATGCATACTTGTGATTGTGTAAAAAATGTCCACCAAACATCACTTCATGATAGAACATTATCTAAGTTTTTAGACTTCTAGGTGGAAGGCATAATCATATCTAGTAAATTAAGTTACATATAGGTACTTGCATTAGGTTCCAAGGAAGGTTAGACTACACTAATTGTACAATACATTGGGCCCCGTTATTGCATTACACACGACCCAGCATAGCCACACAAAGGACTGCTTGGTTCATGCGTGCACGCAAAGACACCTACCATTTCTTTCTCTTGTGATGCATAACATAGCAAGGGTCCAACATGTTGAATGGGCCATGTTTCCCTTATATACTGGGCCAACTGTTATTACTTGAAGAGTAATGGAAAAGGATGTTTCACGACCCAAGTATATCGGCCTGCTTAGCTTCCCCTCAGTAATCATATGCGTGAGTAGCACAAATCAAGGATGGGCCAGAAACTACCCCTTGTTCAGCAACTGGCAACGTCAATCCAGCGGGCCAATGCTGAGCATCGAGTACAACGTGAATGACACGAAGCTAACGGTGCCACAACCTAACATTAACATTTCTGACGGTGTTTAAAAGTCGTAAGTAGAACGAATATTATGTGGTAATAATTTGGTCGACAAACGCATGAGCATGGAACAGTACACTAACCGGAGGTCGAAGAGTTGTTATCATACAAATATATATTCAAAGTAGACATGACGTCTATATTTAGTTTACTTAAGAGAGAACTTAAACTTGCATGCACATCTTAATCCTCTACATAAATTAAAAAACACCATCCCAACAACCTACACTCTCTAATCAATCACCATGTATAGAGAGTTGATGTGGCCGCCTAAATGCATTCTCGACAACATGCCATACGACGTGGAGGACGGGTGGTATATATGCCAAAATTTTCACATTCTGAAAATGAGATTAATATACCTTGGGTATGACGTGGTTAGGTTGGATCCGTGTATATTGCCTACGCTTGATTTCAAAAGGGCGGTCGTAGTTGAGTTCGGAGCAAGGCTCCCCAACTATTTCCAGGCATTCTAACTTTAAAGGGAGTTTGAGAATGAAGGGATGACCAAAGAAGCGATGGACGACCAGTGGGATCACCACGCCGGTCCACATTGTTGGGTTGCTTCTTGGGAGGACGAGAAATATTTATCGACGGAAACGGACTATCGTATGGTGCCAATTTGGTGCCGCTACTTGGGCGAGGCTGAGGAATTTGGGACCTATGGACATGTTATGGATGCTCTGAATGAAATCTACCGGGATTTCTACGTTGATTAAATGCACGGGAACGGATGTAAGTATCTTGATTGGGTTACGCTGTACATAGAAGTAACATATGCAATTTCTATGATGTAAGTATTTGTTTGAATTTTTTTTAGCGGCAATGTTAAAGACAATCCAATGGGTTGTATTGAATCAATTTAAATTTTCCATACTTAGTAAAGACCCACATATGAAACCTAAGCTACACATATATCAGTGTAATTAATGGTTATATTAAAGAGTTCTTTCCCTTTATTACTTCCTATATACAACTCCAAAGGATTTATACATTATTTCCCTTTTTTAGATATGTAACCGGCGTGCATGTTAGCAAAATGGACCTCGGTATTCTACTATCTCGATTACGGGGCTAGGGTAAATAATATGGTTATGAAATATTGGCTAAGCGGTGCGTTTCCTCGCCCGTAGTTCTTTCTGACGATGAATCTCCTGCGCGGCCTCATACAAACGTTGCCATGGTGCACATAGCATGAATAGAGTGCGACCAGAAGCAAACGGGCCGAAGTAGTAATTGTGCACGTAGACGTTGTGTATTGATACAGTAATAAATAATGTAAATTCGTGCAACTACGCAACACTACCGTAAACTTGAGGTTGTCCGTAAGTCGATTGACTAATCATAGATGTGGATATATTTTTGAACGAATACGAACACTATTATTGTCTAGCATATTAATTTAATGGACAACATATGAGCGATCATTACGTAGACGCCACCCATCGCCTTTGTTACCGTACAACTAAACTTAACAGCATCTAGTCTCATGTGAGACCGGTTCACGATAACTTCTCGCGAGACCTACTAATAGAAATATAATAATAATAAAATTAACTACCTTTCATGTGAGAGGTCTCGCGATAAAATTATCGTAAGACCGTCTCATATAAGAATTTGTGACTTAATAGAATACTACGGAATACACTTTGAAAAAATAAATAAAAACTCGACTGTATACGTTTGTACTGCTACAAAGAAGGATATTACGGTAAACTAAGATTATGCAATAGGACGTAGGAAACTTAATTGAAAGTAAGCGTAATGATGACTGACTAACCAAATTGGCAAGCAAAGGGTCACATTACGATTCTCAAAGTGCATACTTACCCAATTACTGTAGTCCCATCATCAATTTGAAGTAATAATAACCTCACAGTAAACTTCCACCACCTATTAACCGTCTGAGCAAAGACTTTGGCACGCAAAATTAAATAATCCGATCATCTGCAAAATCAAAATTACTCTTCAACTGCAAGACATACAACAACCAAACAGAAATGAAATCGGTAATCCATGGCTGTGACGTATGTGTACCCACCGACTGTCATCATGCACAACCTACCTTACGAAATCGTGGGTGAGGGACAAGTCATTGGTTAGAGTTTCAACTTTGTGAGGGACGAACTGATCGAGTTGGGGTATCCAGTTAGGAAGGTCTTCCATGTGTGGAGAGGAAAACCCAATAACTTCAAGAGGAGTATTGCAATCGAGTTTCTAAGGGGCGATCATAGGTTCAGGAGTGCTTTTAGTCTGCAAAAATGCTTTGAGAGAGTCGGTAGGGGTCGCGCGGACTTCGAGAAGACTTCAGACAGCACGTCGGGTCCTCACCTGTGGGTCGCAACTTCTGCAGATCTTGGGCTGGTGAAGAAGGGCAAGAACTGCATTGCTCTGTCAGCTGATTGGAAGAGGCTGGGATACGGAGACGCGGACACAGACAGCCTGTCTACTTACGTGTGCGTGTTTAATCAGCTGAAGCAGCATCGGCCCAGGTTCTATGTCTGAAAGATAACCCATCATGACTCAATGCAATGACCTTTTTAAATGATCTACTGAACTATCTTACCCAATTAACTACTTAACTCCTCGTCGTATGTTATTTTGGTGTTACCTTTTAAACTGTCTGTAATGGATGATTGGACCTCGGTCCGGATTGTTGGTATTTCGTTCAACCTTTATGCAACGCTGAATTTTGTAAGCTTTAATCGCGTAATACAGTCAACTATGTGAATATTTGAACTCTTCCGGTATGTTAGGTACGCTATAACTGTGGTCCAATTGTTCAATTGAAATACGTTGCACTTCCTGGTAGTTATAAGTGGTGGTGGTTTGGAAGACGGATCTGTAGGCCAGTACACCATGCAATAGACAACAGGGAGTATTGTTTGTAGGCCGGATAATGGCATTGCCAATTCATCTTGCAATGGAGCTCACAGATATACACCTCGCAGTCAGTACTTCGCCTGTAGCCTTAACACGTCTCTCGGTAACAGCCTGCAGTCTGCACGGGTATGCAGCAACCAAATGGCCAAGCTCACAGTAAGTGATTACCCCGATGGTTCAGTAGCCGACACAAGCTATCAGGCATCACTCACACATGGCTTACATCAGATGTTACAACAACTACCCACAGCTAAGCTTATTCCACTTTTAATATCACGTGTAGCACCACATTTGTCAGGTACTATATCTCGGGCATGCACAGCACTTGATATGCTGTGCAGCAATTAATTGTGCAAGAATGACAACTACTTGCCTTACCATGGACATAGTACACAGCACAATGGGCACACAACTTGTAACTCCTTAGCCAAGATATGGACGCATATGACAATCTTATGCAGAAATTCCCAGTGTCACAAATCGCTGGCTCATATGCAACGCACGATTACAGGCGATACTAACCTATCAGCAACCTAAGCATGCATAATACTTTAAGAATAACATGCACCAATGACCTGTATGATTTTGTGACCATAAGTATATTAGCATCAAAACACAGAGCGCGATGCAGACTGCCACTCGCAATCAAAATACCAAAGCATGAAAATCTTAGAAGTTTGCAGCTTACACAAAGCAGTTCATTACACCACAGATAACACCGAGCCCACATTAAAGGCCTAATACAGAAATTTGCAGTTTAAACAGTAGAACAATACATTATCCAACTAAGCCATTTAGGTTATTCCGCAACTATGAGCGGCACAGAAGGTTGTCCAGCACTGGTACGCCACCTTCAGAGGGACCCAACGCTTCTAAAGAAACTGTCAATATCATCTGAAGACACCGCAGAAGATGACATGGTTTCAGCACCTGACCCAGATGAGATGGTGAGACAGGTTTTCCGCTTTCGGGGAGGCAGGGGTGGGTTCTCAGACTTGGGAATAGCATGCATTGTGCCTTTAGGAGTAGTACACTCATCTTCTACGACACAAGAAGGGCTTACAAGGCCTTGCTGGACTTCTAGGTACCGTTTTTCTAAATTTAAAAAGCTACGCCTAGCACATTCGCAGACAAAGGCATCAAATCTGACAGCCTCAGGAGAGTAATTCGCATCTACTATGTCAACATTATAGATGGGTACTAAATAGTTGATTGCCTTAAGGGCAAGGTTCTGTTCTGATGCAGCATCAGTTGGACACGTATCACTGAAGATACAGATATGCTCGCGATGGTTATTTCTGTGCTCTATGTCTATCCACGACGTGAATGTGGAAGGCGTGTGCTGTATGGTGCGAACAGGAGTGCACTCAACAGGCAGTTTATCAGTGATAGTTTTAAGGATAGACATAAAATCTAGTGAGACGCCCTGCAAATGATTCACCTCATGAAAATCAAACTCTTCTTCTAGAGGGACTCTTGGTAGACCCTTTGCCAGGTCATTTAGTTCAAGGCGCTTCAAGCGCCAAAGATTGGCACACCTTGTGTACATGTTCTTTCTGGCAGATGTGAAATCATTGATGTAGATATCATATATGGCAATGAGGTCACTAACGGCGGCTCTTGCCGCTGTATTGCACGACTCCTCACAGGTCAATGCAGAACTTCCTACGTACGTATATATATCCGGAAAATGGTCACTCCTAAGGGTTACTGAAGCAATATTTTCCCCGCCATCCACTGGCGCATACTCCGGTTCTGCATACTCTATACATTCGGCCATCCGAGATAGCAATGGTTGAAAAGGGATCGCAATATGTAGGAACGGAGTAGCCATCAGCCTGCGGTCTATGTCCTATACAGAGTCATAATCAGTAAGACAGGCAGCGGATTTGCGATGACGGTAAACTACAATAAGCGACAACGATAGAACGCACTGACGCTAAAAAACCCTGTACCGCCGGTCTAATGACTTCAGGTAGATACGAGGCAACACGTAAGGTATGCCGCGGATATTAAATTCCAGATGGCCAGCTTTACACAAAACAGACTGAACCTTTCTTTCTAACATCGCGTGCAGCAATGTCGGACACAGCACAGTAAGAATGAACATGCTGAACCTAAAACCTAACACCGCAAAAGCATTCGCACTGCCAAAACAGTGACAACGAAATGGTATACAGAAGCACCAACTCACAGGCATCCTCCGCAAATAGCTTACATGCACTTAACAACTACTATAAAAGCTGATATATGTAACTGTGAGGGCCCGGAAAATATCATAAAAGAAGCAACGTCATAGACTTCTACACTGATCTCCAAACATTTCAAGAACAAATACAGAACGCAAATATGTGCAGAGACAACGAAACAGCCGACGTGGTACTATACAAATAATTAATATAAGCATGTAACGGCCAGGCAACGCTAGAAGAAGGCATAGAATACGTAATTCAGAATACATGTAAAGTTAGCAGAAATGACCTTTTAGCTGGCCGCTCGTTGAGGAAGGAGCTGCAGCTGGATGCACGGGCACACCCTTAACAGCTAGGCAAGCAGGAATATTTGTGTGAGCAGAGTACTTGTAACAGCCGTTGTTATATTATATATAGGCAAGGATGCCAAGTTAGGCCATCATATGGGAATACGTTCGAGCATAAGTCTAGAGGTATGTATTAGACAATATTAATATATGTATTTAGTAGCAGTAACTACAAACTAATATTGTCTAATAGTATTGTATGTGAAGTGAGCAGTTAGTTTGGGGCTACATCCGTGGATAAAGTGGAATACGGGACTACGTGTCCATGATGCGAATAAGAGGTGGAAATAATGGATTATAGACGGGGGCAAGCCATTGGTTTAAGGGTTTGGTAGGAAAAGTTCATTTAAACACTACAACAAAATGACCTTTTCGTGGCGATTATTTTGGTATTTCTTGGCGATTCTATTCGACACGAAAGGTTTCCCCATCGATTATATATTCGTTGTGGTAGGCGGCGTTGCCGTAGCTTTTCGTGGCGAATAATTTGTTCGCTGGGTTAGGTTCTAATAATCGACGCGAAAGAAGAGAAGGTTTAGTGGTGATTTTAGTGTCGATTATTATTGATACGTTAAATCATTTTATTTTCCCACTAATTAGAATTAGAGCGATTGTATTCGACACGATAAGTACAATAAAATGTGACAATTGTTATAATTGTATTCGACACGATAAGTAGTATTAAATGTCATCTATTTACAATTGTCTCAATTGTGTATTCGACATGGTAAGTATTACATAACGATATATATATATATATATATATATATATATATATATATATATATATATATATATATATATATATATATATATATAACAATTCTAGCTACTATTGTATATGGCACGATATGTAGTACGAAAAATCATATCATGACAATTGTAACAATTGTATTTGACGAGATAAGTAACCAAGCTTCTCTATCATCTCATTAAGACCCAGTCTAGGAGTTTCCGCTACAAATTCAACTTGAGGATTCCCTCTTTCAGCTTTTCGACCACCGTTTCGAGTTCTAGGGTTGATGCTTTCCCAACAAGCTTATCATCTTTCAACTTCATCCTTCTTTTCTTACTCGGAACAACTGGAATGCCTTCTTTAAACCTACCAAGCTTTCGGAATTTGTGTGTTCGATGATGTAGCAGTGCTTGTGTGTCCATTTTCACAAGCTCCTACAAACAATAGATAATTGGCACCAATAAATATTACTCCAGTTTGTTAAGACGAAAAGCTTGAAAGTGCCCTGAGATACAAATAGGATTTGTGCCAATTACGGTTTGTCAAGAACTTACATCCATGTCTTCTATGATAGCCTTTCTGAGTTGCTGTGATGTCTTCTCCCTGCATTCAATTACAACACACAAATAAGAGAAATAACAACAATGTTATTACAGAATAAAAGGGTGAGGGTGAGTGTAATCCATACATGGCCTAGCTCTTCATATTTCAAATATGCATATGTAGCTGGAGTATCAATAAAAGTCACAGTTGGGAATCCACGATAATCTGCATAATACATAATGGGAAGAGCCTTTCGATAAAACATGTTGAATGTCTGAACTTAAGATTTTCTAATACGATGTTCAGGATGGGACTGGTTCTTGCTAATTTTGACCGCTTATACAGAAAAAATCAATCAAATGGAGACACTGCCATCAAAGAGTCTGAGAGACTGCTTATCTTTTTGTTATTCACAATATCATATTTTTACGAGTTGACATGGCTTAATGTCAATGAACCAAAGACGTCACTAATACTAGTAATAAGTGTAGAAAATGGCTAGGCATCTTCCCCGGTCATGTAATATTAACTCATTTAAATTTAAGCATCTATGTATCAATGTAACATGAACATACCAGCCTCCACACCAGAAATGCAGTTCTTCCATCAGCTAGCATTCAAAAAAAAATTGAACTCAAGCTTGTGGTTTCCTATAGCTTCGCATATCTAGAACTGCCCGTCATGAACATCAGAACCGCATCCTAAATTGAAGAACAATGAAACCTGCAATTGGACCAAACTAAAAACATAAGAAGTGTAGCTTGTATCTAGCAAATAACAACCTCTTCTGGGCAGCGAACGACAGCCTGTATCTCCTCATCATACTTGCTACTTCCAAAATCAATTAAACTAATTGGTTTTGTACCTACTTCGAAAGCGCATCATCTCTTGTATCCAACGAAAGGAAGCCTTGCTTTTGTGAGTTTATGCATCAACAAACAACACCAAAAATACAGTTTGAATCAATAATTATTACAATTCTACACTTATTTTTGCCTTCTTGCATTTGTTCCCTTATTCAATACAGTCTTGGGCACGAAACTATGGAGTACTAATTTCCACCTGAACTAATTGAGATGTAGCCTGAATCGAGATAGAAGGAACTCTGTATATTTGTCAGGTGGAATTGCAATCCAGTAAGGAGTTGTATGTAACAGATACTTAAATATAACCTAATATACTTGTTGATTCGAAAGAGTTATAATAAACAAAATCAGTCAAATGCGAATAGTTCAAAACCAGCAGGTTCAATATAATGTCAAAAGGACGATCAACTTTTACGAAATACCCAAAATCAAATCAAAACAGGATCAGAACTAATGAAACTCATAACTGATCAACTTTTACGATCAATTTATTTTGGTATTGGTTTAAATAATCGACGGAAAGAGGATCAGCAAACCCAAATTTACAAAATACCAATAATTCTCAAATCAAACAAACACAAACACAAAATCAAATCAAAACAAAATAATTGAGATTCATGAATCCTGAAACGCACCAGCGAATTAAGGTACATATGAATAAGCTTAGATAGGTTTTCGGATTCGAGAAACAGAAGTTGAGCAACGAAGAGATGTGCAGTATCGCAGATGATGCATCCATTTAATTGTAACCTTGAGAATATGTCGTGCTCTATAACCATTAAAAAGTAATACGACCTCGAAAAATAAAGCTCGGACTTCGGGTCATGGAGGTTAGGGTTTTGGTGATGAAGATAGGCGAGGTTGGCAAAGAAGGGAGATTTTGTGAGATTAGTACATCGTAGGAATGAATGTTCTAGCTAGGTTTATTAGGGTTATGAGGGGACAACCCATCGGTTTAACAGGTTAATTAGTCTCGATTGGTATTTGTTACCATAAGTGTCATCCACAAGGAATGTAAATATATTAATTATGTTGATTATGTATTTGTCAAGAAATAATCGCCGCGAAACATTTATTTTGTTGTAGTGAAATGGTATCGGAGTAAGAGTTTACGAGTTTGAGTCACTGCAGCCGCATATCTTTAAGGCAAATTAGAGACGGTGCATAATGGCACACATTCGAGTTAAGGGGCCTAACAGAATACAAACGCTCTCAATGAGGGCTCTACTTGGGATGGTGCGTCAATAGGAACACTGGAAGGACCAGCTGGAGAAATACTATAATTTATACCTGTCCTTACTCCCTAACAAATTGTCATAAGGTGGGGCACACAACAAAGATACACATCCATCCTGTTCGACACTAAGCTGAAGCGTAGAAAGACGTAATCGACAAGGATGGAGAGTATTGTGGGCGCACGTCTACCACAGCACGACGAGTTTGTATGTAGAATATGGTGTGTTTGCGTAAAAGGAGTGGTAATTGAGTGTCACTTGATGCTAAACGAAGGGCACTGATAGAAAGCGTACCCATAATCGGAAGCGCTACGTTCCGATGACGTAATATACCGCTGCACCTGAATTCTGATTCACAGCACGGTGACACACGTGTCCATATGTACGTATACTATGTTTATTGTTACAGACCCAAGGGATTTTCAATATATATTTTTTTTTGACGAAGCGAACATATACCAAAGATGTCTTATTCTATTGTCTAAGACTAAGGACCCTAGGTCAATGAACCCACGCGTTGACTTGGTTGAAGCTCGCTAATATTTCGGTCCTGTTTGGAAAAATATTTATTTATCATAGAAAAATTTGATTACTTTGCTTAACACTCCACACTTCTTATAGCAACGTATAAAATACTCCTGAGTGTATATCTCTAGCATGCATTAATTGCTATCACATGTATGTATATTATAGGATATAGGATGTAGAATAAGCAACCTACTCCTGAGTGTTAAGGTTCCATCTATAGGCAATCAAGTGCATAACTGTCATACCCACTACCAGGCGAGAAATTGCATGGAGCACATAACCATTCAACAGTAATGTCGGGGTCAACTCAAGACCTGAAGAATAATAGCCCAAATTATAGACCTAAGACGGTAAATGCAGAAGACAATTAGAGCAATGAATAGTTCTGATTGACATGATGTGCAGCATATTAGTCCCTAAATCCTATTTTTTTTATTTTTTTATTTGGCCATCCTTGCCCTCTTCCTTCCTAAAACTGATATCACATACCCACGGATAATATATGTGTGCTACAATTCTTCTGTTTCACCTTGAGCTGGCATCCTGTGCGGACATATTGTATAGCAAGCGATAGAGCACACGCGCACGTGTGTTCTGTTTGTTCTGTAACAAACGCGTACTGCCCGATCTGAACCGAACACGTACGTAATCTGTCTGGATTATGCAGCAGCAATGGCGCGACATCTAAAAAACCCGACTACCACTCAAGGCAGCCGAGTAATGCGTTTTAGTGCCCGTGATAAAAGACAGAGTATCCGTAGAATATTATCACATATGCAGTGGACATCTTGGATCCTATCTGTAGTGTATCACATGCCGCCATGTAAACGCTCAGTCGTCAGCTGCATGGCATACACGCTACACAATGACTAAATCGAGCATATATATGAGTTTAGTGTCAAATTCTGATGGGTTTATTTTTAACTTTATGCTGAGTGCAATCGCCCTGGTAAGGCCGAATGACATGTGTGAACTTTTGACTACTTAGCTACTATCAAGCTATGCTGGGTACAATCTACTGTGCCCGATTTTAATTTCCGGATGCTTTTTAGATATGTAGTCAATGTATAACGAGGCGTGTATACGATAGCAGGGCAGCGTCAATCCGTAACAGTAAGCATCAGACCAAATATAGTCCCACGGCACGGAGTCAGTAATCAGCAGCTAGCATAATAGTATGCATACACAAAATAACATAATATTCTGCATTATGAATGTCCATACGTCAGACACTGGCGGATATATAGTACGGTGACAGTCAGCACACGCGCGATGAAATAACCAGACAACATATATCGGGCGCTGGTGCGCACCGACTTGAAAATAACCTGCAATAGTCCTATATTCAGTACTAATGTTTTCAAACATACATTGGAAGGTAACAGTTGAATAACTAAACCCATCGCGAAAACACTTGCGGCCACCAACCAAAGGTTCACCTATATGTCCCGTGCGCATCTACTCCCAGACACATTACTGCGTAGGGCGTGGTCAGAGACAGTTTGTTGCACCCCCTGACAAACGACAACGTCCCTAGTCACAGCAAAGTCCCCACCTGAACTTCCCTGACCAGGTTCAGCCCCAGGCGTAATTGTCGGTGTATCCAGAGCTGCAACCTCAGGCGCACCGTCACCTGACTCTATTAGTGACGCCGAATAACCAGGTGCGTCTAGAACACCAGTAATTCGCTCCTTTATTGTCATGTAACTTTCTCGCTCAAGATCACAGACAAGAGCAGCAAACTGTGTACTGCGTGAGTTGTAATTGACATCGATGATTTCAAGATTGTAAGCAGGAATTAGGAAGGTGATAACCTTCTTAGCCAGTTCACACTTTGCATACGCAACAGTATTACAGGTTGGACCGATAAACACTTCATTTCGACCACCACCGTTAGAACTTTTAGCCCCCTCTTAGTCGTTACCCTTGATGACGCGACATAGAGCTGCCCATGGGTGAGTACATGTCGCCGTAGAAACAACCCGACATTAGATAGAGACTCATCCTGGCTCATGTTGATAGTCATCACGAAACATACAGCTATTGAAAGCTGCCTCCTCTCAAACTTGACAGGGAACTTGGTATCATCCGAAGGTGACAGTTTAATCCTTGTCACGTATACCATTTCCCCTTCTCTCACTCCTGGTATAAACATCGCTTCAAGTACACGATCTCCAAGTTCGGACGTAACTAATATTGTCCCGTTACATAGACCGCCCGCTTGGTCTAGGTTTCTGAATAGCATCACGATTGCCCCAACTTGTAAAGGTAAACGGGGTTTCGGGAGCCCCGAAGATGTAATCATGTTCGAGTATCCAGCAGAGCACAACTCTATAATAGGACGACTTGTTTCATCACTGCTGATCTCAACTGAGCTTTGGTAAAGAACTTCGTCTATGGGTAACATTGACGATACATAAGCGTCTACCTTATCAACCACGTCGTGAGTTGGAGCTAGTACAGTTCTTTCCTGCAGGTAGTCCGTGTCCTTGTATCTTGTTAACACATCTGGATATGTGGTACCGACAGTTGCTGCAATGGCATCTGCACCATGATTAATCAGAAACTTGTCTGGTATTTTTATGGTTGCTACACCATCGTCAGGCCCCCCTCGAGACCGTCTCCTACATTCAAGACCTAGCCTAGGAACTCCCGAATCTCATCAACGTCGTCTCTGGAGCGTCCAGATCGAAGATGCATGTTCATATTCAACCGAAGGACCTGTAAACAAAATGCCATCCCAGTCAGTACGATGCACGTAACTAATCACTGGTATCTGATCTAGATTCAGTACATGGGTAACGCACAGAAATATCACGTAAGGTCTGACCTTTACACCTCTCCAAATAGGAGACGAACAAATTGAGGCGCAGACAATCTCCTGTCCACTACCATTAGGCATAACCGGTAGGATTTGGCTGAAATCTTCGCCTAGCACAACGACCTTGCCCCCGAACGATCTCCCTGCAAACAAAGGGTCGACAAATCTCATGATATCCCTAAGACTCCTGTCAAGAGCCCCAAAACAATAACGACCAACCGCTGGGGCTTCGTCCAATATCTTCAGCTTTGCTTTAGTGAGTAATCCAGCCAGGTCAGATCCCGGACCAATTCCGGGACACATGGACTTCTAATCTACATTAACAGGTATACTGACCCTGGAATGAGCAGTTCGACCCCTGGGAAGCAGGTGACAGCAACACCATCTGATGCTACAGGCAAGACCACCTCGCCCCTTCTTCGCGAAGCAGTGCATAGAGTTCTCCAAATTTATGTCTTCCCGGTACCACCATGGCCGTACAGAACGAATAGACCATCGTAGCCAGATTCAACTGCACCAATAATTGAGTCACACACTGAGCTATGTTCGGCGGTAGTAGTTGACATATACGATAGGTGCTTAGACTGCATAATGCCAAGGTCGTACGACATTCATCCGAAATTAGCCTATTCGAATAAACATGAAACAGTTCGCCGTCAGGTCGTGGCATATTTGGGAATTCCGATAGGAAACTGCCGTTACCAGGAAGTACGGCTTCAGCTCCAGGTAAGGCGTGGTTTGTACATTTATGATTAGCATGTAACGGTTCGCTCAAAGTACGAATGGACGCGCGGTAAGTCACTGAACGCAGCTCTAATATATTACCCGGAGCGTACAATTTATAAAACAAGCCTACCTACACTCCACAGTGGCATGCACGGGGAGAAACAGAAGCAGAGTTGGAGTGCGTACATGCAGTAGTTATTAGTACATACTTTGACAACCAATTCATTACAGAACATAAAAATCAGTTGCGCCAAGTAGTCCCACAGCTATGAGCCCTGCTGTGAATATAGCCTCCGCACCGAACTGTTCGGCATAGGCGGTCGCATTTTCTGCAGAGGTAGGGCCAATAATGTCCAAATGAGGTGTACTGTCCAGTGCCTTCAACTGTACAGTATGCATTATCCTTCTCACAAGTCTATTGCTAGTCAGGTAGCATCTGCAGCTGCGCGAAACCACAACCCCGCCTCGGACAAGGGTTCACAAACCAAATTGCTGCTCTCTCTGTAAGAGTCTGGCGTAATCCTCGGCCCACCGAGGCGCATCTAGTCGCAGTGCGAACATTCGAGCCCATTGTTTGCATACAAGCGGCACAGCCGCCCTGCTATCAGCATCAAGCTTATCAAATATCTGGTTCATATAGTCACTGCTGGAAAGGGCCCTGCCCACGTGAGAGTGTTGGTTGTCGTGGACCAAAACTTCATGAGGCTGATTGTAAATGAAATGTAAGCGGCGTAACTTCTGTTGTCTGCTGTTAGCCGTGACGCATCCATGTCCCCACTGAAATTGTCCACCAGGCAGACCCTGCAATGATATGGATCCATATCACCAGTCGGAAAGCCTGCGTAGCAAAAATTCACGTCAAAACACTGGTTGGAAACAGTTAGTCGCACAGGCAAAACAGAAATGGGAAGCGATTAAAAATCCATGTTTGAAATGCTTGCTGGTAGCGCACCTAACCAACGCAAGCCACTCCGTCTTACATACAACAACCACCTCATCTCGCCTGAACCACCCACCATACGTGTACACCCAAGGAAATCGCTACGTAGAAGGCAAAACCTAAAGACAAATGCCAGTCCTTGATCGGCAAAGCAGGCATAATACATCAGGATATTACAGACGACATACCAGCACAGCGAACATAAGCTGGGAACGTGGGCATACATCAGGACACGAGAACAATAGGTGCCGTGGTCCCTGGAGACCAAACTGCATCTAAGGACACCAACAGTCGCTTGCATGGACGTAACCAAGCAATCAAAGCAACATCAATAAGGCCCACCGTCACGCACCCGAAACTAAGTGTACATTACAGAAGATGAATGTATTTACAGGCGTAAATGAAGCATACACGCACATAACACTGGAACAAAACAGTATGGCCTGCAAACAGGGCAACAGAACGCACAAAATGCAGCTATGCCGGAGGATACTGACAACTATTTGGGAACATTTGGTGACCTACATGCAGCAAGACAGAAGAAGATCCAAAAGCCACATGCATGGACGTGACCAAGCGATCACAGCAACATCAACAAGGCTCACGGCCACATAGCCGAAACCAAGTCTACGCTACAACAAATGAATGTATTTCCAGGCGAAATGAAGCATACACGCACATAACACCGGAAGAAAACAATAAGACATGCAAACAGGGGAACGGAACGCACAAAGTGCGGCTGTGCTGGAGCACACTAACAACTATTTGGGAACATTTAGTGACTTACATGCAGCAAGACAGCAGAAGATCTGCAGAATTACAGTAAGTACAGCAGAGGAAGTCTCAACAGGGAACTCAGCAAATGCAACAGAAAAGGATTGTAACAGTAAAGGACGCACCTTTTTTCCTTAATTTTTCTGCGTTCCTTCCTGGAGATGGGGTGCAGTAATAAAAAAAAATGTCCAGGAGAGGGCGGGGAAGGTGGGGGGCCGGGGGATAATTAATATTGCTATGAGTGTTGGGCAAGAGCCTAGCACTTGTGAAGATAGTGGTCAATTTAGTGTAATTAATTTCCTCACAGGAGTTGATTAAACAGGGTGTGCAGGCAAACATGATGGAAAGTTGTAGGTAGCTAACCCACGTTTAGCAGGTAATTATGATAATTTCGTAGCTTGATAGTAGTCCACATTCCGTTTGAAAACATCGGCCTAGTAAGCAATTTGTCAGGTCTGTACGTATCCAAACACGTAGTCTCCGTGTGTGTATTCAATGTCCGGTATATACGGTGTCATGAGGCCAAGCGATTACACTACGGAGCGGGCGTCATCCGAAACGGTAACGGTAAGGTCCGCGAATTTTGGTCACAACCAACGTCACCTAGTACGTATCCAAAGGCATCTACAGTTTCCATGGGGTGCAATTTTTTTTTAACAAACATGACTGTCTGAACTGCATAAATCGCTGAACATACAACTAATACAGACGCGGGGTGTCCACGCACTATAAGGTGGTTACGGTCGACATATTTAAAATTAAGGTGGGCCAGACAGTAAAGAAAGAGTTATCGAGTCGGTAAACCCGTAACGGCGATCGCTGGCCTACACAAAATCCAGATGCACAATTTGTTACAAACACTCAAATATATAGGGGAGGCAATGCGTAAGAGTGTAGCGACTGTTCACCCCGCTGAGTATGTACGGAATGGAATTCGTACTTCTAGGTCCATCGCATCGGCCTACACGACGTTTAATGCAAACACGCGGTGGAGGAAGCTAAGAGCAACAACAATGGGAGGTTCTTGACATTGGGGTTGTCACAAGAACTTAATATGCAAAAGTTTGTCCATTGCAAAAATAAGTTTGTCCTTCATTTGACAAAATAAGATTGATTTTAAGAACCATGTTCTTAAACCTAAAAAGTAGAGCTAACCAATAATAATTAAACCTAATAATATTTGTTAAATATTTTTTACTTAAAAAATAATTGAATAAATTTAAGAACTTTTTTTAAAAAGTTCTTCCATTACAAGTAAAAGTTACTCCCTCCGCTTCTCTATTATGTTCCACATTTGATTGTGAGAAGAAATTAAGAAAAGGGATATATGTGGAGGAAAATGAAGATAGAGAAAAAGAAGTGGGGTCACAAGCAATAAGAACCACAAAATATTTACTAAAAAGGAAAGTGGAACATCTTAGTGAAGTTTCCTAAAAAGGAAATGTGGAAGATCTTAGTGAAGGGGAGGGAGTATTAATTATTGAGATTGTACAAATGTTTACATGGCAAGGAAGAACTTATTTTTAAGTTCTTCCATTGTGAATGCTCTAATATCTTTCGTTAGGAAATACAAGAGCGCCACATGAATCGCATACAAGTCCCATAACAGCACCATTGTAATACGCGACAGTTCCGCTTTAACGGATAATAGAACATTAAGGACATTTGCAGTGGCCAGCAACGACTCATTAATGAACAATAGGAATAATAATTATTATCCCCCCAACTGGCAACAAAGGATGCGATAACCAGCAAGACACAAGCTGGTACCAAAAGGAACAGCAGCAAAACTGCACTAATCACTGCGCCTGCCTTCACCTCTTCCAGTAAATATTTATTCACCCACATATGCCACACGGCCACACCCCAATGACTGATGAGGTAGAGATCCGTTGATTACAAATCCTCCACAGGACCCCTAAAAACATTATTGCGCAACCTTTGATTTAACAGGCAGTACAATAATAAACCGGGCCCCACATAATTAGACCGGTCACGGTAGTACATAGCAACACGGCGGCGCAGCGGACATGTGCACCTAATCGGTGACACGAATACCGTCGATTAGGCTAGATTATCACAAACGGTACTGCGATAGACCGTCTGACTATCGCCAAAATGTGCTCCAGGAGAATAATCTAGACAAGTAGCACGTGACCGTCCTGACCATGTAACGCCTGAATGTAGTATTCACAGGAAGGTGAAGCAACGAATGTCATAAGCCATGAACACAACGCCCAGCTAGTCGGAAATATAACTTTACAATAAATCGCCGTTTGCAAGGCAGCTACAATACAGACAGACCCGACCCGTGAACAGAACGCTACAGCTATAGAGCTAGAGTACCATAAGTGAGCGTAACATTAAATGATTCAGTCGTACTTACGAACAGTGAACGAAGTTTAGTGACTGCCCAGCCGATCAGTCAAGAGCAACTAAATGAGTCCTGCTCAGCAGAACAAGTGCTATGTCGCGCGCACTGTTAACGTCCTCCCTGCTAAACTGCTCGAAGTAGTCGTCATCAGAGTCTGTAAGGGTGGAGGCAGTGACTTCCAAGCTCGGCGGAGGGGTAATTGCATCCGATTGGAAGTTGTGCAGCATTGTCCTAGCAATCAAGTTTGCAGTCAGGTGGCATCTACATCTCTCTGAGACAACGAAGTTACCCCTCCTAACAGTCGTAAATCCCCTACGATGCTCAGTCCGTAGTGTCCTATTATAGTCTCTAGTCCACCTAGGTGCATCGGGACGTAGAAGAAACATACGCGCCCATGCCTTGCACGTAACCGACACCGCTGGTCTGCCAGCCACATCAAGCCCCTGAAAAATCTGCTCCATGTAGTCCTCGCTCGAAAGGACTGCACCTGCCGCTGAGTAGCGCACATTACGGATTTGGACCTCATGTAGACGTACATAAATGAAACTCAGGCGTTCCATCTTGTCGTGTCTGCTATCAGCTGTTGTTTCAGCCATGTCATTACTCACATTGTTCGTTACCCAACCTCTGCAGCGGTATGTCACCATGGTAATGCCTGAGAGCACAGTAACGTACAGTCTACATTAGAGCACCAGTCCAGGATGGCAAGCGGGGAAACAATGTCAGACTATTTCTGAAGAAAGAACGGACAAAATGCTTAGGGGAAATCACGGTCAGAATGGCAGCGAAGCGACTGTGCGACATGCCTAGACTCCATCGGGCAGCAAAACGGAGATAATAATGCCAGAGGTGAGTAGACAAACAAGGGCGGGACCCAGGTCTACCCGTATCAGTACTCACTGCCAGTGTCATAAGCAAGACGCAGAAGGCAACGGACACCGGTTAGGGGATCGACGAAGTACCGTAGACACTATCACACAAATCTGTGTCCATGTACTATTTTGGGTCAACAGGAAAACCACGTGGACGACGAGAAACAATACATAATCAACCACACGGAGATCTAACATAGACAACTTCAACGTCATGCAACGACACAAAGCATACCACCATACACTATGAAGTACCATCTACGCACAGATGCACACTTTGCATAACCCCTACTTACCGCATAATGTAATACTACATAGCAAAACCAAAACCCTGTATCTAAAATGGAAAAGTGAACACACACTAATCAACTTGGCCAATGATCAGTCGACCTGCAGAAAAACAGTATATAGTACAGTGGTATGGATATCACTGTTCAGCACGTTCTCGACCGCCTCATCCTGAAGGAGTATTACGAAGTGCAGTCCCGACACGACATGAAATGATCAGCAAACAGTGGAATGCACATCTAAACACATGCAGAAGCGTCAACCTTCCGCATACGCAGTACAGAACGTACACAGCGACATCATCGGAGCAAGTACAAGAGCACAACATTACAGTGGGATCCAAAGCAGCAGACAGGCACAGCTCCACAAGCCCCAGGAAATAACCCACCTTCTTTTTAAGGAAGGCCAGGGCAAAGCCAAGAATGGTGGGGGGGGGGGGGAGAAATAAGCAAAAAGTATCGGTCTATCACATATATGAGACAACGCACGGGGGGACACGCAACGTTCCCTAGGAAATATGCCTGAAACCCACGACACAAAACATGAATTCCGACGAAGAGTAGAAAGCTTACAATTGGATGGTCGGAGGCGGGAACTGAACAGTCACAGCGGGAGAGAGCAGAGTAGGGAGGAGACGCAACACAAACGACGTGAAGCAGTATTTTTTACTGGTTTTAGTTGCCGCAGTAATGGTGAACAAAATAAGAAGCCGAAGGGGTAGTAATGGTACTGTTCAGTATGATGGAGTGAGAGTTCGATAAGCGTGAAGAGAGTAGGATACAGTTAGCGTACGTAGGGATTCATCTAATGTCCCTTATTTACTGAACAATTTATCCACCTTTTATTTAAAGTCGATTTGACATCACTAACATTTCACATTAATATGTTTCGTATTGTCCGATCAATTTAATTAACGAATGAAAGGGAACTATCTCTCCCCTAAACAGTGCAAATAAGTGTCTGTGACATATTGTAAGGACAGTACGAAGTAGCAACAACTCGGCGTCTACCTTGCCAGGAATTCCTACGCCACCATTACCGATTTAAAGTCGATTTGACATTATTAACATTTCATACTAATATGTTTCGTATGTTTCCTCGGACAACCTCCGAGGCCCTGTGCGTTCATTGTGCAGGGAGCAAGCCATTTCCGCCGGGAAGGTCCGATCCAGGGAGCGAGAGAAAGGGGAGACCAAGGGAAATCAAACGATCAATTGTTCACCATTAACCCGATTGTACAACCCGGATCCTAGGCCGGGTGAATTGTTTCCGTGACCGGAACAATTTGGCGCCGTCTGTGGGGAACTTACGGTTGTGCTCACGAGTTACCCACTAAAATCAACCACTCATAATCACAAAACTAAACACAATCATGCCAGAAATCGTTGATGCCAGTACAGGAGCGGGTCCGACGGTCCCACCGGTGACCCCCCTGTATGGTATGCCGCAGTCGGAAAGGGTTCCTCCTGCCACGATCCTAGGGGTGGAGGGAACCAATCCCCTCGGTGGGTCCAACACTGCTGTGACACCTGAGTTGGGGACACACCCAGGACGTGCTCTCAATTTGACCCCAGCTCAGATGGCACAGGCGGCCGCGTTCTTCTCTGCGATGATGAATCAGGAATTCACACCTGAGGACTTGGTAGGCAGGGTCGCATCGGCTCCCAGGCAACCGTCCCCAGTCAGCAGGGACGAGGCCGGGGGCACGAGGCGGACCGCCGCCAGAAATGCTCAGAGAAAAGCGAGGAGAACAGCTCAAGTGTATACGCACGTGCAAGGGCGCATCACTACCGGCAATCCAGAGCCACCTGTCCAGCAGGCATTCTCCATTCATACAACAGAGTCAGCGTCTGGAGGACAGGGAGGCTTATCCCAAGGATTACAAGAGCGAATGAGGACCAGGGAGCCCATGTCGAAACGCTTAGGGGAAAGGCCGGGCGGAGTTTTCTCCAGGCTAACACCTGCAGCCAAGGAACAGTCGGCTCCCGGCTTATCCCAAAGCCTGCAATCCCGGCTCAACCGGGGACAACCGCTCGAGTCCAGGCACCATCAGGGTGAAAGCCTCTGCCACTCTCAGAGGAAGAGGCCCAGGCAGATCACCCCGGAAACAGAGGATGAAGCGGCAAGCAGGCCACCACCAAGGCACCGCTCCCCCAGTGCGAGGAAACCGACCCATAAACAATGGGATTCTCACGGTAACCAGTCTGGGGAAAGCAGGTCACAACTGGTGGGCAGGCCCACAAAAACCCCGCTGCACCCTGAGGTACAAGAGTACCCCATTCCAAAAATCAAAATGCCAACCATCAAATTTGACGGGACGACAGACCCTGAAGACCACCTGGCAGCCTTTGAAAGCCACATGGGCATGTATGACGTAGATTATGCCATCTGGTGTAAAGTTTTCCCTACCACCCTGGTGGGGCTCGCGCAGGGATGGTTCAGAGACCTCCGCCAGGGGTCAGTCAGGTTCTTCATAGAGTTGGCTGAAATTTTCCTCGAACAGTATGCCGGAAATAAGAGAAGACGCCTTACCCGTTTCGATCTCATGACCCTGAAACAGAAAAAGGGTGAGAGTGTGAGAGAATACATGAGAAGGTTTGATCTATCCTACCAACAGGTCAGGGAGATCGACGATTCCACTGCCGCCTACGCCCTGACAATCTCCCTACTTCCAGGGGAAATGAAAAACCAGATGATCAGGGCCCAGCCAGAAACCCTAGCCATGGCCAGAAAGATTGCTGAAGGGTTCATTCTGCAGGAGGAGTTCCACGGCCTGACGGACACCCCTGCAGGCCAAACAAAGCCTCAAGGGGGACCGCAGGGTGGAAGGGGCAGAAGTGAGCCAGGCAAGCAAAGGGAAGAGGGAGACACTCCCAAGAAGGAGCGCCCAGTCTACCAACCCAGATTCGACAGTTACACTGCTCTGAACAAATCCAGGGCGGAAATCTTCGAACTGGAAAAAGAAACTGCTAAATGGAACCGCCCGAACAAACCTCGCAGCCCAAAAGGAGACCCCAAGAAATTCTGCACTTTCCACGAGTGTTTAGGCCATACCACCGAAGAATGCCGTCACCTGAAGGACGAAATTGAGAAATTAATCAGGAACGGATGGTTGGCCAACTACGCAGCTAAGAATAAGTCTCAGAAGGAGGTGTCTGAAAAACCCGAGGGGTCAGTGCAAAACCGCATGGTGATCCATGTAATTTCAGGGGGCACTGAAGGCCAGCTCAGTCGAAGAGGCCAAAAAAGACAAATGCGCGAGCTGAGGAACCAGATCTGCTATGCTGAGAAAGCAGGGAGTCCAAGGGGAGTGACATTAAGCATCACCCCTGATGATGCAGGACGCGTGGTATATCCGCACAGTGATCCTTTGGTGCTGTCCCTAGAGATCAGCAACCATATTGTGCGAAGGTGCATGGTGGACACAGGCGCGTACACAAATCTATTGTACAAGGACGCCTTCGAAAAAATGGGCCTGGAAAAAAGGCACCTGCGACCTGCTCCCGGATCGCTGTATGGATTCAGTGGGGCAGGCGTGCTGCCCATGGGAGTCATCGACTTGCCTGTAACCTTCGGGGAAGGCTCTACAGCCAGGAATGTCAGGGCAACCTTTGTTGTTGTGGACGCGAGATCTGCCTACAACGCCCTGATTGGCAGGGCCACTCTGGACGAAATCGAAGCAGCCATCTCCATCAGGGCTCTCACCATCGCGTATGTCACTGACTTCGGGCTGGAAGGAAAGGTACGCGGGGACCAGGAGTCAGCCAGACAATGCTACTCCGTGGCCCTGCAAGAGCACGAGAAAGACAGAAAAGGAAAAAGAAAAGCTGACAGTTCCCCCTGCAGAGAAGGCGAAGTCCCAGTCGAACACCCGGCGCCCGACCGCCTGGAACCAGGGGGCGAAAGTATGCTGGTGGACTTGGAGCCAGGAAGACAGGTCCTGGTAGGAGCAGGCCTAGAGGAATCCTACCAGGCCGAACTGGTCAAACTACTGAAGGAGAACAAAGACGTATTTGCCTATTCTGCAGACGAGATGCCCGGCGTTGATCCATCATGCATCGTTCACAAGCTGAATGTAAGCATGGATGCTCGCCCTGTAAAACAGAAGAAACGAAACATGTCTGCGGAAAAAGACGCAGCAATCAAGGAAGAAATTGACAAACTCTTGAAAGCAGACTTTATTGAAGTCTGCGACTACCCAGAATGGCTGGCAAATGTTGTCATGGTCAAAAAATCGTCAGGCGCATGGAGAATGTGCGTCGACTTTACAAACCTGAACAAGGCCTGCCCGAAAGACTGCTATCCGCTCCCCCGAATCGATCAACTAGTGGATGCCACCAGTGGCTATACCATGCTGAGCTTCCTAGACGCCTTTTCAGGGTATCATCAAGTATACTTGTGGCAGCCGGACAGGGTGAAGTGTGCGTTCATCACTAGTTCGGGCACCTACATGTACAAGATGATGCCATTCGGGCTCAAAAATGCAGGGGCTACGTACCAGCGGCTGGTTGATAAAGTGTTTGAGAAACAAAAAGGCAGAAACATCGAGGCTTACGTTGACGACGCCATCGTGAAAAGCAGAGAAGACAGAGAACACCTGATAGACTTGCAGGAAACCTTCTGTTCCCTGCGCGCTTACAAAATGAAACTAAATCCGAAAAAGTGTACGTTTGGAGTCCGCTCCGGAAAATTCCTGGGGTTCTTGGTCAGTTCTCGGGGTATAGATGCCAACCCTGAAAAAATTCAGGCAGTTCTAGATCTCCCTGAGCCCAAGACCATTAGAGACATCCAGCGCCTGACGGGCCGCATGGCCGCCTTAGCACGGTTCGTCGCCCGATTAGCGGACAAGGCCACTCCTTTCTTCAAAATACTGAAAGGAAACAAACAATTCAAGTGGGAAAACGAGCAGAAAGAGGCCTTTGAGCAACTAAAGGACCATCTTAAGAAGCTCCCCACCCTGGCTAGGCCAGTAGCAGGAGAAAAGCTTTTCCTCTACATTGCAGTAACCAATATAACTGTCAGCGCAGTCATCCTACGAGAAGAGGCAGGCGCCCAGCAGCCTATATACTTTGTAAGTCATGCACTGGGGGCAGCCGAGAAGAATTACCCGATGGTCGAAAAAGCCGCCTACGCGGTCATAGTTGCTGCCAGGAAGCTCAGACCTTACTTTGACGCGCATCCAGTCGTAGTCCTCACCGACCAACCCCTGGAAAAGGTGTTGGAAAAATTCGAAAAATCTGGGAGATTGTTGAAATGGGCAATTGAGCTGAGTGGGCTAGGTATATCTTACCAGCCGAGAACGGCCATCAAGGCCCAGGCCTTGGCAGATTTTTTGGCTGAGTGCTCCCATTCAGGGGAGGAAGAAGCCCCTGCCCAGGAATGGATCGTGTATACTGACGGATCCTCGACAGCCAATGGCGCAGGCGCAGGCGTCGTGCTAACCAGCCCAGGAGGGACTGACTTTGAGCATGCTCTCAGATTTGTTTTCCCAGCATCAAACAATGAAGCAGAGTACGAAGCAGTACTCGCAGGCGTCAGGCTAGCTAAAGCCGCAGGAGCGGAACGAATTGTCCTGGCGACAGACTCCCAGCTCATCGCCAACCAAATCAATGGAGAATACGAAGCAAGGGACCAAGCAATGGCCGCATACCTGGAGATGGTGAAGGGAGAATTATCCGGCCTAAAATCTTACGAGGTCAAACAGATCCCCCGATCCCAGAACAACAGAGCAGACGCCCTGTCGAAACTGGCAAGCTCCAGTCTGCAGGACATCCGGAGATCAGTATGGGTCGACGTTTTGCACGAGAAATCCACTAACCCCTGTCAGGCGGTTAATACTGTGGAAGAAGAGCCAGAAAGCTGGATGACTCCCTTCATCCAGTACAAGAAACATGGTATCTTACCATCAGATTCATTACAAAAAAGGAAGACGCAGGCTAAAGCAGCCTGGTTCATACTCATTAATGAAGAGCTTTACAAGAAGTCTTTTACTCATCCGCTGCTCAAATGTCTGCGGGCGGATCAGGCCGCTGAGGTATTAGAGGATATCCACTCAGGGATATGTGGACATCACATTGGTGGAAAAGCACTGGCCCACAAGGCCCTCAGGGCAGGCTACTACTGGCCTACCATGCTGGCGGATGCCAAGAGCCTGACCCAGAAATGCAGGAAATGCCAACTCTTTGCCCCATCAATCCATGCCCCGGCCCAAGAGCTCAGGCCAATCCTATCCCCCATCCCCTTCGCTCAATGGGGGATGGACATTCTGGGACCCTTCGCGGTGGCCACAGGGGGCAGAAAATTCTTAATTGTCGCCATAGACTACTTCACCAAGTGGGTGGAGGCCGGAGCAGTGCCCAATATCACTGAACCGGCGGTCAGAAAAGTGATCTGGCGAAACGTCATCACCAGATTCGGTCTACCAAAGATGTTGGTATTTGACCATGGCAGGCAATTCGATAACGATCCGCTGAGAATCTGGCTGGAAAGCCACAACATTTCAGTCGCCTACTCAGCTGTCTGCCATCCTCAAACCAACGGACAGGCGGAAGCAGCCAACAAACAAATCCTGAACGGCCTGAAGAAAATGGTGGATGACTGCAAGGGTAGGTGGGCTGACGAACTCCCCAGTATACTCTGGTCAATCCGAACTACCAAAAAAGAGTCTACAGGCCAAACCCCATTTGGTCTGGTATATGGAGCAGAGGCACTATTGCCAATTGAGGCAAGAATTCCCTCTCTGCGCTCCCTGCAGTACGACCAGGCTGAAAACGAAGCTGCAATGGTTGAAGCCTTAGACCTGGTAAATGAGCTAAGGGAGGAAGCCAGTACCAACATCGCTGCCTACCAGCAGCGAATGAGGAAAACCTTCAACAGCAAGGTGCGACAGAGGAGTTTTCAGATGGGCGAGCTGGTTCTGAGAAAGACACAGGCGATTGGGAAGTCAAGAGAACATGGAAAGCTGAGTGCCAATTGGGAGGGTCCATACCAAGTAACTCAGGTTCTGGGACCAGGCACATACAAAATAGCCAATCTGGAGGGACAAGAGCTAAATGCTCACTGGAATGCAGACACACTAAAGAAATATTACGTCTAAGCAAGAATACAGGCAGTTTTTACTTTTACTAAAAAAAGGCGGAGGACGGTCAAAAATGTCGACGGCTCCGACCACCCCAATGTCAAAAAGAATTTTTAAGAGAAATGAGATGATACAGATTTATACTCGTTGCCTGTTCACACTCGCGTCTTTCACACACAAACGAGCAGGGGGCAATAGGGGGAGGCCCCCTGTTGCCGAAATTGGGAAAAGTGAACCCCCCAACGCAAATCAAAAGCCACCCTGCTTACCTCTGGGCAGGCAGGGGGCAGGCCCCCTGGACTTTGGACAAAAGCCAGGGACAGGCCGTACTAACAAGGATTGGGGGCAGGCCCCCCAACCTTGTATAAAAAACGCAAGAGCCACCCTGCTTACCTCTGGGCGAGCAGGGGGCAGGTCCCCTGGACTTTGAACGAAAAGCCAGGGACAGGCCAATCTAACAAGGACTGGGGGCAAGCCCCCCAACCTTGTATAAAAAACGCAAGAGCCACCCCGCTTACCTCTGGGCGAGCAGGGGGCAGGCCCCCTGGACTTTGAACGAAAAGCCAGGGACAGGCCAGTCTAACAAGGACTGGGGGCAAGCCCCCCAACCTTGTACAAAAAACGCAAGAACCACCCTGCTTACCTCTGGGCGAGCAGGGGGCAGGCCCCCTGGACTTTGAACGAAAAGCCAGGGACAGGCCAGTCTAACTAGGACTGGGGGCAAGCCCCCCAACCTTGTATAAAAACGCAAGAGCCACCCTGCCTACCTCTAGGCAGGCAGGGGGCAGGCCCCCTGGACTTTGAACGAAAAGCCAGGGGCAGGCCAGTCTAACAAGAACTGGGGGCAGGCCCCCAAACCTTGCATAAAAAACGCAAGAACCACCCTGCTTACCTTTGGGCGAGCAGGGGGCAGGCCCTCTGGACTTTGAACGAAAGCCAGGGGCATGCTATGATAGGCGATTAAACAAATAAGAAAAGAATCCCTGAATTTTAAAGCAGTTGGCCGTAAAAAGCGAAGAGAAATATTCTACGAATAAAACCCATGAAAGGTGGAAAGGTCTTTACAAAGGCTAAAGAAGAAAAAGCAAAGTGGCGAATATTACAAACAAAATAGCCATAAACACCGGCTCAGCATGGAAAGATAAAAGCTTTTGTAAGGAAAGAGGAGCTTCACGTAGCATCCTGGTGAGCATCAGCATCTGCCTCAGGCTGCCTGGTCACCCGAGCTTCATTCTTAGCGGCATAGAGACTCCGGAAGGAGTCCTCATCAAAGGTAGGGAACATCTCCCCAATCACCTCCATTACCAGCTCCAGAGAAGAGTTAGCACCACTCGCAAAGCTGGCATCCACTGCAGCCTCAGTCTCCTCAGCCAGGGTCTCTTTCTCTTTCGTCCATTCCCCCTTAGCCTGTTCAAAAGCCGACTTGGCCTTTGACAGCTGCTCCTCCATGTCAGTCACTCTCCCCTTCAAGTGCCCCATCTCGGCCAGAGATAGATTGGCTCGGTCCAACGACTGCCGGCTCTCCTTCAGATCAGCCTCTAGCTTGGAAACCTCCTTCACAGCCATTTCCCCCTGCAGCCTCCATTGATCAGCCTGCTTCTTGGCCTCCTCCAACTCCCCCTCTTGCCTTGTCATTTTATCTTTCAAAGAGCCTATCAAGGAGACGTCCCTTTCAATCATGGCCAGGCAGTCGGGAGGAGGAGCCCCAGGGGTAAGTGTTAGCTCCTCATCACTCAGGCGGCTGAGAGCCGCCAGTTCCGCAGATGCCAGCATAACCTTGGAGGTACGCTGGATATATTGAAGCACTTGATGAGAGGTGGAAGTTACCATCTTTGTAAGGCGGTCGGCCAAGACAGCTCCGGAGTCAGAAAGCAGGCCTGATACATCCACACTATCACCAGCCGTGTAGTGGAACTCTACATTTTCCTCTGGGAAGGGAATGTTAGGGGCTCACGTGCAGGGCGTTTCGCCTCAGGGGTGGAGACATCCGCCTCCAGGTCCACCACGTCAGCACTAGGAGGCTCCCTCTCCCTTTTCCTCCTCGATTCCAAGGGAACACTTTCCCCAGTCCCCTCGGAATCTCCAGGCTGCGTTCCCTGCGAGATCCGAAGGCCAGCCGGAGAAGCACCCTGTTTTTGACTGGGGGAAGGAGTAGCTCCTGAAGTAACCTCCGCTTCCCCCTCATGAATGCTAGGGGTAGGAGTCGCCGGCTTTGACGAAGGCAGCCGGGGGGGGAGAGGTAATCTTCGACCAGCGGCAAAATCTTTCACGAGCTTCATTAGGGCTTTACTTCCTTTCCTAAAATTTGCAGGAAGGGAAGGACGCTTTGAAAGAACGTGCAACTCCTCGCTCAAGCCTAGCCTTCTGACCTGCTTCTTGGTCCAACGCCAAGTGTAGGAATCTGCAGGAAAGGAAAGGCGGTCATCTAAAAGGCAGGGAGAAATAAAATCCCTGGAAAATCGTGACAACAAGAAAACCCTAGAACTACCTTCAAGGCCAGGAATCAGGCCCACGGGAAGCAAGTACTCGTCTGTCGTGATGAGCTCCGCATGAGGGAGCCAGAAAACAGGGCAAAAGTTCCCATGTTTATCCGCCACAATCTCAAACTTTTTTATCAAAATCTTCTCCTTCTCGCTCAGCCTGACTTCCAGAGCCTTCCCCCCAATGCGAGGGTGATACTCCTTACGCGTCTCCATGCGGGTATGGACATGGTTCCTAAAATGTCTAGGAATTTTCCACCCCGACGCACTATGGACATATATAAAATTATTTTTCCAGTCTTTGAGGCTGCTCATAGCCAGCCAGACCAAGGCGTACTTTTTCTATCTTAGCAGAGACCAGTAACCAGGGGAGCCATCCCCCCCAGATGAAGACACCATTTGGAGGCCAACCATAAAGCGAAGGGCGTCAATATAAGGCCCCTCGCCATGTAAAAGGCAGGTCCAGGTGTAGGCCACTAATGCTCTAATGGCCGTTGCAGTTAGCTGAGCGATAGCAACGTTCATCCTCCTGAAAGTTTCCTCCAGGAAGGGATGCAACGGGAATCGCAGGCCGAATTCTAGGGCCTTATGGTAGACGGCTACACACCCTTCTAGGGGACAGCACACTGTGTCTTTTTCCCCAGGGACTACCACTGTGTACCCCTCCCCAAAATTATAAAACTGTTCAATGGCCTCAGCCGCGTTACATTCCAAGATCAGGTCCCTATTCTTAGCCTCGGGATAGGTCTGTAAGGGAACCACATATTTTTCTTTGTCCAAAAAGTAGGTCCTCCCTCTCTCCCTGCGGATAAGGGGACCGGCCACCCTGGCAGGGTCCACCTCCAGGGCCTCGTCATCAGAATCAATCACATTGAAGGGAGCTGGCTCGGGTGACTCAGCACCCTCT
Organism: Agrostemma githago; assembly: GCA_958450325.1. NCBI lineage: Eukaryota > Viridiplantae > Streptophyta > Magnoliopsida > Caryophyllales > Caryophyllaceae > Agrostemma > Agrostemma githago. The sequence goes on along the minus strand of OY288239.1, from coordinate 23,169,552 downwards.
CCCCTGTGATGATCGTCTTCCTCCCTGGGGCCAACCCCGGAGGAAGAAGCAACGTCATGACGGCTACCGTCGCCGCCGCCAGTTCTCCCGAGCAAAGAATCAAGGGAAAGGGGACGGACTCGCGACATATAGGCTATGGAAGGGAAGAAAAGAGGCGAGAGATTCGAAAGTTCTAACCTAAGGACGCCGGTGAAGTTGCCGGAGACAGCGACAAGAAGTGTTCCTTGCTCCTCGAAAAGAAAACGCTCGTCCAATGAAGGAGATTCAAATAAGTGTTATGGGGTGTAAGGTATCAAGAAGAGTAAAAGAGGAGAATGGAGGGAGAGAAGGGTTTATATAAAGCCCAAAGAAGTTCGAAAGGCGAATCCCCTGACAAAACCTTCGAGGATCGTCCACGTGTCACATACTGAACACCAATTGCTCACCTTTTTCAAAAAAGAGCCTCGATAAACAGAAACGTCAGAGAGAAAGGTCAATCAACGACCTCATTCAAAAAAAAAAATAATAATAATAATAATAATAATAACTCATATTAAAAATTCAAATACACAAAATATTCATTTCATTAAAACCTTACAAGGGAAAGCTACATCATGGGACGGATATGAAAGAAAAATACATAAGGCCCAAAAAGTTACGGCCTGACAGACATCAAAAGCCCTGCCACGCAGGCCTAGTCATCCCCCAAATCTGGGGAATTATCCCCAGGGCTGCCTGGACTCCCGAGAGCCGAGCCCCAGTCCCAACTTGGGGAACCCTGAAAAGGGTCATCAGAGGCCCCGTCTCCATCCCTGTCGCTCAGGCAGCCAAGACCCTCGCTGTCATCAGAGTCATGGCTGCTGTCTTCCCAGTCCCTTCCAAAGGGAACAGCTCGGGACTCGTCGCAGGTGCGACAGCCTGTCTTCTTCACAAGCGAAGAGGGACCCGACGCCAAAGAGGAATCGGTGTCAAAGTTGGGGCCAAATTGTTCAGGGTGCAGCCATGGAAAGCACTCATGGCATCCCTTATCATAACAGCCCCCTCCCTGGGAGCAGCGCCTAAACCTAGGCGCAGCAGGAGGCGAGGACCTCCTAGGGCGTTTGCCCATCCTAACGGAGGCCTTCTGACTCCTCCGGCGGAAGTGAAGTCGTGAACAGCGACTCCGGCGAACAGCTAAATAAGCGGCCCGAGCATATCGGAGCCTCCAAAACCCTCTAAAGATGAAGGAAACATGTCTGACCCCACGGCAAATTACGCTTTTCTTGATCCAAGCCATGTTTAAGACAAAGAAAATGGAAAGATTGAAGATGGGATGAAACACAAATGATAAAGGAAACTGAGGATTTTATACAAAAGAAAGCGCGGCATTAATGAACGCTCCAACCACCCTGGGAGGAGAGCCACCAATCAGGAACTCTTCACGGTTCCCCAAAATCCGCCCAGAAGAGAAGGGCAATCATTACAAAAGCACTCTCACCTCTTTGCATACCTGACATGAGCAGTGCAAAGTTCCTTGGGAAGGTGCGAAACATTAAATGTTGCAACAGACATGGAAGTCAACCTCCCACCAAGCAAGGGTCGCCAGCAGAAGGAAAGTCTTACTCTCCCTCTACTAACGAGGGCCAATTGATTGGGGTCGGCCGCCTGTCGAGTAGCCGCCTGCTAGGCAAGCCCTGAGACGGTCCCTGTCAAAGAGCTGAAAGATCAACCCCTAGAAAGAAATTAACACAAGAGGCATAAAACGCTAAAGGTGGTCGTCAGCTGCTGGGAGCATAGGCCAACCCAGCCTGTCGGGACTTGGCAGCCCCCTGCCAGAAGACTGTCTGCCCTGGGAAAATCCCTGGCCAACAGGGTCAGAACCCCCAGGGGCCCTCTCGTCATTTTGCCTAAGGTAATTAGGAATGGATGGATGAGAAGCCGCCACTTGTCACTTCTCTATCCAACCATTCCTCTCCCACTTCTCTCTCTTGTGGGAAGGTATAAATACCTCCCCATTTCCCACATGAGAGGGGTTGGATTTTCTCTCTCTAGACTCTTACTCCTAAAAAACGCCGCCTAGTTCCTCACGAGCTAGGTTCGTAAAGGCATTTCACGGACTGACTTAGGCATCGGAGAGGGTTTCCTCGGACAACCTCCGAGGCCCTGTGCGTTCATTGTGCAGGGAGCAAGCCATTTCCGCCGGGAAGGTCCGATCCAGGGAGCGAGAGAAAGGGGAGACCAAGGGAAATCAAACGATCAATTGTTCACCATTAACCCGATTGTACAACCCGGATCCTAGGCCGGGTGAATTGTTTCCGTGACCGGAACACAAGCCTATACATTAATAAATAACGTCGTTCTAAATGAATGTCAAACCAAGCACAAGCAGCATGTACGGAGACAGGTCTAACTGAAATTAGGCGCAAACTGGAACACAATACACAGTACACAGCGCACTGAATACTTGTTCAAGAGCGAAGACGGAGAAGCACACGTCAGCAAACCGTGTAAACAGTCATGGATAAAGTGTTAGCAGTGCTTCCAACAAGATCTCAAACTTATCATCACTGCAACTGCACGGGACAGAATTTGCAACGGCTCCAATGCCGTCCGGTAAGATCCGGAACTGCGTTTGTCCTGGCAGGCATTCACTATCTTCCCGTGTTGCAGTCCACAAACGAATGCCACCATAAAATTCGGTCCGTGATATGTGTTCCCCCCCGTAGCCGTGTTCCCGGAAGAGATTTTCAAGCCTAAAAGCATGGCAGAAGCTGTCCAGACCTTCGCCAAACTCTAGGAATATAGCCCTGCTAAAAGGAACACCTTGCCGCCTAAATGCAGGACCCAAGTACACTACTGGGTAACCCAACTTCCTCAGCCTGTCCTTCAGTAGCACGTGGAGCCTTGCCGCCGAACGCGTGCACTGTATGTTGTACGGCATGTCGTCAACAATACACCTAGCAGGATACGCATACTCATCAGCAGAGGCAACAGTATCGGGATCACAAGTAACACACGCACCCCCATCCACACAGCCTTGCCAATCGCAAGCACCTTCCATTACGCGTCGGCGCATCAGCAGCCCTACGAAAATATAAGTCCAACAAAGGAACGTATCAGCGAACCAAATAACCAGGCCGTTAAAATAAACGACCACTCCACCACCAAGACGACACGGTATGCGGTGAAACAATTACACGTCACGTGGCCACAGTCCCCAGATCGAGACAAGCAGACAATAAGCATCCTAGAAAAGTAATGTTGGAACCGCCCGTACCAATCCGAACACACTGGACACCACTTCCACGAAACGGATCGACACAAACTGAAGACACTGTACATGGAGCAATGGAAGCGATGACTAAGCCACACAATCGACCAAAACCGAAAACCAGAAGAAACGCTTTGGACTTATAATCAAAGGATACAATCAAAGTAAACAAACCAGAATCAACATTCGGAAGCCAAACAATCGGAAGCCACACAGTCGTATAAAAGCGAAAACCAAAAACACTACCGTTGACTAACACCGAAAACCCAAAAGACTACCACTGAAAAGGTCAGTTCTCAAACGTGACGGTACGACGCCCAAAAGAAAATGAAAACATTGGTTCCGAAACGCAACGCTACGACACCAAACTACCACTGAAGGAGTCAATTCTCAAACGCGACACTACGACACCAAAAAAAATGGAGAAGTCGGTTCCGAAGCACGACGATACGACACCCAATAAATGTAGACGCTTCAGACTTATAATCACAGACTGCAATCAAAGTAAAAAAATCAGAATCAACAAATGGAAGCGATGACTAAGCCACCCAATCGGCCAAAACAAAAAACCAAAAGAAACACTTCGGGCTTTTAATCAAAGGCTACAATCGAGGTAAACAAATCGGAGTCAACATTCGGAAGCTCAACAATCGAAAGCCACACAATTGACTAAAACCGAAAACCAAAAAGACTACCATTGACTAAAACCGAAAACCAAAAAGACTACCATTGAGAAAGTCAATCCTGAAACGCGAAGCTACGACACCCCACAAAAAATGAAAAAGTCGGTTCCGAGACGCGCCGCTACGACACCAAACTACCACTGAAAAAGTCAGTTCTTAAACGCGACGCTACGACACCACAACAAAATGACAATGTCGGTTCCGAAACGCGACGCCACGACACCAAACAAATGTAAACGCTTCGGACTTATAATCACAGGCTACAATCAAAGTGAACAAATCAGAAACAGCATTCGGAAACCAAACAATCAGAAGCCACACAGTCGACTAAAGCATGGCAGTTCTCAAACGCGACGCTACGACACACAAGAAACTGTAAAAGGTCCAGACTCATAATCAAAAATCTGAAAAAGTCGGTTCCCAAACGCGATGCTACGACACAAAACTACCGATCTATCAACCTTAGGGCAACCAAGATCTAACAAGACATAATTCCGTTGGCAACCAAGAAGAGAAAACCAGTTGGCCATTCAAAACCACCGACAAATTCCGTTCTGAAACGCGACGCTAGGAAACCAAACAAATGGAAACAACCGGGCTACAATCGAAGCAAACAATCCAAAACTGAGACTTGGGAACCAAAAAATCGGAAGGTACAAACAAATGGAAACAAGCAGCGAACACTGAAACCCACACAAGAATCGGACCTACAAACCAGTTGGCCATTCAAAACCACCGATAAATTCCGTTCTGAAATGCGACGCTACGAAACCAAACAAATGTAAAAAATCGGGCTACAGCCGTAGCAAACAATTCAAAACGGAGAGCTGGAAACCCAAAAATTGGAAGCCACAACCAAACGGAAACAATCGATGAACACCGAAACCCACACAAGAATCGGACCTATAAAACAGTTGGCCATCCAAAACCACCGATAAAGTCCGTTCTGAAACGCGACGCTACGAAACCAAATAGATGGAAACAATCGGGCTACAATCGAAGGAAACAATCCAAAATTGAGACTTGGAAACCAAAAGCTCGGAAGGTACACACAAATGGAAACAGGCAACGGACACCGAAACCCACCCAATAATCGGACCTACAAACCAGTTCGCCATTCAAAACCACCGATAAATTCCGTTCTGAAACGTGACGCTACGAAACCAAACAAATGTAAAAAAATCGGGCTACAGCCGTAGCAAACAATTCAAGACGGAGAGCTGGAAACCAAAAAATTGGAAACTACAACCAAACGGAAACAATCGATGAACACCGAAACCCACACAAGAATCGGACCTACAAAACAGTTGGCCATCCAAAACCACCGATAAAGTCCGTTCTGAAACGCGACGCTACGAAACCAAACAGATGGAAACAATCGCTACAATCGAAGCAAAGGAAACAACCTGAACCAAAATAATCAAAACCTAAAGCAAATCCAGAAAATTAAAAATCTAGAATTCCCCCAAATTAAGATCAAATCCAGATTTCGAACCACTGCAGCGATCAACAGCTACAATCGAAGTAAACAAACAAAATGAAAACAATCGAAACAATCAGAAGGACTTACGTGGTCAGCGGAGGTCGAGCAGAAGGGCGCAGAAGGAGGGAAGGAGAAAGGAGGAAAGCAGGAGGAAGGAGGAACGCAGGAGAAAGGGAAGAAGAAGAAGAAGACAAAACGGAGGGAGTAGGAGGAAGAAGCAGGGGAGGAAGAGCAGGGGCGGAAGAGCAGGGGAGAAAACAGAGGGTTACTGTTCATAAGGAACAGTAGGGGGGTTCCTAACTTCTTACATTCATAAGGGTTATTGATATGAGGAGGAAGAGATCTCAACCCTGCGCAGGGGAAAGCTCTTAGGCGGGTAATGCGAATTTTCTTGAGAAACAAGACTTTTTTTACTTATCATCATCCACCTCTCTTCTTCATTCAATTAAACAAAATTCTAATTAAAATGATAATACAGTGAAATGATGCCTCAGAAAGAGAGTCCATCATCATTATTCATCAGACAGTAATTCCAACTTTTTATTTTATTTTCATCATTGCACTCATTATCACATATCATACCCTAAATCTACGAAACAAAAATGGAAATCAGAAAATGAAATGTAAATGCACAAACGGCTTCGTTAAACCATGGAGCAAAAACAAACACCAACAGTTTCTTATCAAAGGTGCAAAAATGTTGATATTGGTACCAATCATTAGGGGTGTTCACTTCGTGGTCCGGACCGAAAACCGGACTGGACCGTTGCACTTTGGTCCGGACCAGACCGGACCGAATATTATATGGTCCGGTCCATGGTCCACATGATATTGATTATTTGGTCTTTGGTCCGGTCCTGGACCAAACCGATTGGACCGCGGACCGAATAAAGGACCGAATGGACCGTATTATAAAACAATACAATATAAATAATTTGCACAAAATCAGCCGCATAAGTGAAAAATCGAATAAAAATTCTTAAATTCTAATCTACAATAAATGGAAAACGAAATAAAATTCATATAGAGTTTGATTATGCACTTATCGTTGTTTTTTAAAGTTACTATTATATAAAAAAAATTGGTAGTAATTTATTTCGGGTTCTTTGGTCCATTATGGTCCATTACGGTCCGGTCCACATTTTATTACGGTCCAACCCGGACCGGACCGACATAAATATGGTCCGGTCCATGGTCCAACTTTTTAAACAATTATGGTATTCGGTCCAGGCTAAACGGTCCGGTCCGGTCCGGTCCTGGACCGACGAACACCCCTACCAATCATAGCATTGTCAGACGCAACGTGGCATCGGACTACAATATAGAAGAAAAAAATAACACCCTCAGAGACCCGTTTAAAATCAAACTCAAAAAAATGCAAAATGAAGAGAAAAAAGCCCCAAATGAATCGAGATATCGAAACAACTCAAGCTACAAAAATTTCCGACTCACAAAACAAAATCAGTGAAATTAGGAAAAAGTAGAAGATTCAGAATAATAGGTCAGATATTGAAAAAAAGGTAATTTACCCGACGACGAGACTAGGTATGATGTACTTGACTTTGCCAGTGAAAACCGTATTGCAACTGCATTGCATGTTAAATTCAGGCGTCTAAGAAAACCTGAAACAAACAGAAGAAAATAAACCATGTTAGACTTGTTCGATCAATGTTATGAGCTGAGTTCTCCCTCCTAAGGCAAGAAACAAAAGGCAGAGGCCTAGCTCGAGAAACTGACACATTTCAACAGCCAGTTGAAAAAGTTAGAAGACTACGAAAATACTAGCAACTAGATACACAAATTTCAGAAATTTGACACCACCATACAACAATAAGATAAATCATACGCCTTGAAATTTCCCGCTATTGGCTGGTTACGAGTTAGGGTGTACATAGCCTTACTGCCGGATCAGTATTTTTATGTGTTTCTATATGACTTCTGAAATTATATGCTTATTAATTACTATAGAAGATGTTTCACACTCTCTTCCTTAGCAAGTAGTATAGGCTTCTAAAAGAATCCTCCTAAGCAAGTTGTCGTTTACCTAAGAAATCATCTTCGCTCAAAAGATGACGATGTTACACTATTACGAATACAAAATACTGCAAGTGAGAAATCCTCAATTGAAAAGGGGATTTCATACCTCCTCTATTTGATGAACTCAACACAGAAATCACAGAGGTAGGTCATGTCCACTTTAGTTTTTGTGCCATATTTCTGAACCTCAATCCTCTACTGCGCTGCTTGTATTTCCTTTTTCAAAGCTTCAATTCTAACACTTACATCCTGCAAATAGAGATTACGTTATTCATGTTTATCTATTTGCATTCCACATGGCGAAGATAATACCACAAGATCTCGTGTGCGGTATGTGAGACCTATTGTGCAACGTACCTTAATATTTATTACTATGTTAAAGACGTCACTGATCATTAGTCAGCTCTTTCCATAAGCATGAAAGATTAGTTGAGGGAAGGATTAATAAACGCACTGAAACACACTTACGAGATACATCAGCACGAAGATGAGAAGCTACAAACAAGTAAAGGCAAGGTATGATAAGCTCCTCAGCAGTCAAAAATACATCCAAGAAATCGTGTTTTGGCACCTATAATCGTGTGCATTTCTGCTTTGCATAAGAAAAACATCTGTCGTAAACTCAAAAGTACAAGGTCACATTCATCACCCATCCACCAAGCATATTGCACATAATCCACTGCACATACACAAATCATGCACTTGTTTTGGGCTATTGTTCACACAAATTCAAAAAATCATAGATACACAAACTATAACTCCTACTGATTATAATCTACCTCTTCGTCTTCTAAAAAATCCTACCCTCTGTCATTCATTCAGGCTTTGAACAATAATTAAACAATGGAATGCCCCAAAAATTGTACGGAGTACTAGATTTGAATTACAAGTATGAAAATCGATCGCTTATTCAATAAAAGTCATCCCTCTGGTGAGAATAATAGTCGTTTTCCAGTAACTGAAAACCCATATCACCGACAAAGAATCGCTCTAAACACAGTAAACCATTGACTGAATCAACAATCCATGAAACATCAGCTTCTACTGTACCGTATATCTTCCCGTAACTACTCCTTTTTACAGTATTTTTTTATTTTTAACCTAAAGTAGAGTAAAGGAGTATTATCTAAACTATGCATCATAATAAAAATTAAGCGTAATTTTCACAAATAACATAAAATTCAGGTCAAACATAAATAATCGACTACCGCGTGATATGATCGTCGTTTTATCAAACTTAGTAAACCATCGAAGATACAATTAACATAATTATTCACAATTAACATACAATTTCGGTACAAATCGATTAGAAATAATTAGGGTTTAGGAGATACCAGATTTTTAAAGTAAGTGATGGTAAGGATTTGTCACGTCCCCACCGTCAATAATATAACCGGTTAGACCTAACGGTAATTAGGGTAAGTCGGGATCGTATCCACGGAGACGGTGTTGCAAAGTTTAGACTATGTCCGCTCACAAACGAGACTAAGTCACACAAACAAACACAAAGAAGACAATAAATGGTAAACTATGGTGGTTGGAGATGAAGGAAGTGGACTAACAATGACTAGACTAATACGATGCTAAAACGGAATAACTAACGATCAAACAAACTAATAAACTAAAAGAAACGATGACTAACTAAGAAGTTGAATCAAATATGAGAAGAAGTGGGTTAGGTCGGGTTCGTAAGTGTAGATGGGTAATTGGGGTGGTCAAGGGTATAGGTGTCTCCTAATTGCTAGAGTCGGTCTGGGCTCTCGCTACGTAGACCAACACCGAGGTAAGTTCGCGCTCTAGCATCTAAGACTAACCTCAACACAACCACAAAATAGACAAACAATGAGAAGATGAGCACAAGTATGGGAAGCATGACCACTACTACTCACACAAGCATATCAACAAACACATAGAGTGCCCAATATGTGACTAACAACAAAGATTCACCCTTTACCCCTAATCAAACACTAATCACCCATAATCTACTCTTAATCCCCCTACCAACCCACAAGAAGACTACTCACTCATTATCAAGAATAAACTAACAATAGTAAGAGAAAACAACATCACAAACCAAACATCCATAATGAAGAACAAGAACAATAACAAGAACATTATAAAAAGATTCAAACTTGATTAAATAAACAAAAACAAGAGTAGAGAGGATTATATCAACAACAAGATGATGAAAAAGATGTAAACTTGCATAAATAAGAAACCCAAATCAACTCCAAGGTTGTCAAGCTTGGATGAATCTTCAAGTATCCTCTTAATACAAGATTAACTAAACTAGCTTAACAGAGATTAACTAAGGATTAAAGAGAGATTAAAACTAATGTGAGGAACACTAATCTAGGGTTTGAATGCTTAATGGAGGCCTAAAATAATCTAGGGTAAAGTAGTGTGCTTAAACATTACAAAGGAGGAGTATTTATAGGGTTACAAGAATGAAGGAGGAAGAAAAGAAGTTACGCGGCTACAGCTCCATGGTCCCGACCGGGGCGGACCGGTCCCGACCGGGAAGGGATGGTCCCGACCGGGAAGGGATGGTCCCGACCGGGACGGACCCAGATCAGAACCTATGCCAAATGCGCACCTCATCCCGGACGGGATGAGGCCATTACCTGTCGGGGATGAGTCTTGTAGGCCTCCAATATGATCTTTAAGGTTCCTCCTTGCTTCACATGGACTTCTCATTGACTCTCGGGTCTCGGGATCGAGTCTAAGGGGCTCGGGATCGGGTCCCAAGGTCTCGGGGTCGAATCCAAGGCATCGAGTGATCGTTCCTCTTCTTCGTTGGCTCCGAGAAGTGTATGTATTGTGTCGGAATCGCTCCAACTCTTCATGAATGGTCTCGGGAACCTGAAACGAGCTAGAGGAAGCATGAGTAGCCCATGAACCGCTCCCAAGGAGCGATTCCGCAAGGAAATAGGACCAAAACACAGCAAATTAGGCACTACAAACTACACTTATCAACTCCCCCACACTTAACCCTTACTCGCCCTCGAGTAAGCACAAACTAACTACTAAACTAGCCGAGTGGGTATTAGCGCACCCTACGCCCTTTCAACTCACGCGAGAACACCTAGAGGATAAGTGCTCTCCGCAAGGCAAGTGAGGTCTTGCGACAAAACTGTGGATGCAACCGGACACAAAAACACATAAACAAACAAACACACAAACAAACACACAAGAGGTTGCACCCAAAAAGAAACAAATACCGCTTCCCTCTAAAAAGCGGTGAAAGAAGCACCAGTTTAGGACTCAAGGCAAGTGACAACGTTCCCAAGCTAGCAATACAAACCAAGATGGACAAAACCCTAATAGTATGACGACAAAGCAACAAAAACGTTGGTAACTTACCTAGGTTCCTCCTAACCTTCTAAGAACGTACTACGGGACGATCGGCGGGATGGAAAAAGGATGAACCACGGTGTTAGTCGACACTGTAGGTAAGTGAGACCCCACCCCCTTTAGCAATGAGCCAAGAGGGTCGTCCCATGACCGAAACCGCCTAACTAGTCCAAGTAAAAAGGTGGAAATAATTGCAAAGTGAGGGAAGATCGACCTTTGCCGCTATCATCCTTCCTAGGGACTCGGTTCTTTGGTAGGCTCTTCACGGCAAAAGTCAGAAAAAGGCTTATTTTTGTGGGGTTAGGATCTTTTTGTGAGACGATTTTCTTTTGGCATTTTCTCTTTTCTTTTTGCATATTTGCTTTGTGTGTTGCCATGCCATTTCTTTTTCTTCTTTTCTATTTTCTTTTTGGCTTTTTGTGCCTTTTCTTTTTCTTCAATCTTTTCTTTCATTCATCTTCTTTCATTTTCTTTTCTTTGCCCTTTTTGGCTTGATTTGATTGATAGGCATTTCTTGGCAATTAAGAAAGAGAGACTTCAACATATTGCAACTTTATTGTGTGGAAATGTGCAGGAGGTAGGGAAATGGGAGAATCGGGGAGCGTCCTTCCCTTCAAACCCACAAAAAAGGGGAAAACTTGGACTAGTCAAACAATTCCGAACATGGTCACCTAAGGGACGGGACTCGGCAACCAAGGCCTTTTCACACCGTGGGTGGTCAAAATGGTCAAAATGCAAATCCCGTAGTAAATCCCTAGTAAGTTAGGTGGACTCAAGGTAAAGGACCAACGCAATCATTGATTTAGAGTCATTCTACTAGACTAAAGTCCAAGACTCGATTTATACCACTAGGAAGGGAAAGTAAACACTCGCACACTAGCCTTTAAACCGGGTTTTCGAAAACCTATTTACACACAAGACACAACTACACAACACAAAACAAAGACGCGACGAAAACGGAAGAAAAAGAGACAAAAGGCCACAAAACAAAAACAAAACAAAACAAACACATAAACAACACAAATACCACCCCGAGCTTCCAAACAAGACACCAACCAACACCAAACTTTACAAAGCTCCTCCCGAGCACACAACATCACAAATCTCCTCCGAACATCATAAGAGGTAAAGAGGAAAAAGGGATAAAAGGTGTTACCGGATGTCTTGAAAGCTTTGCAAAGTTAGCGGCGATTAGGCGACCTAAGAGGAAAAGGGGAGGCAAAACACGCACAACAAAACACATATACGAAACAACGACATAAAATGGAAAAGACACAAAAGGAAAATCTTTTTGATTTTTGTGAAAAAATTTCAAATTTTTAGGATTTTTAAAGATTTTTCGAAAAACTACGAAAATAAAACTAACTACGATAGAATATCGCTCCCCCACACTTAAGCCGAGCAATGTCCTCATGCTCGACCGTAGTGCATGGAGACACAAAAGAAAAGAAACTACAAAAATAAAGCTAAAAAACAAAAAGAAAAGTGGAGAAAAGGGTAGAATGTGTCCGGCCGGGGTGTAGTCAAGTCACCATGGGCCGAAACAAGAAAAGATATGGATGGGGGAAGAAATAAAAAGAAAGAAATAAAAGGAAATGGGTGGGGAGGACTAGGTGTGATCAAGTCACCTAGCCCGGATTCCGCCCAAATCCGACTAAATCCTACAAAAAGGGTGAAAATCTTGTAAAATTTGGATTTTGAAATGACTCTCGATGTAGTCACATCATCGAGAGTCGGGAGCAACAAATACCAAGGCCCCGAGGGCCACCATGACACGAAATTGTATAAGGGGAGGGGAACAAACAAGGGCAAACAAGCTATAAAAGACGGAAAAGAAAGGATAGTTGCCGTACCATACGGTTAGCAACTCACTCGCTCCATCGTCTCATAAGTCAATATCGGCACGTAGCTAGTCGTCGTCGTTGCTACTCCTCTCCAATCGTGATACAGATCCATGGTTGGAGCACAAAGGTACAATGAGGTGGGTTTTGATGTGAAAGTCGGTGTAAAGTGAAGAGAAAGTGAGGTGAAAATGTGTATATGATGTGTAGGGGTCATATGATGAGAGTAAGTTCATGTAGGGAGGTTGGGAGGGGGTATAAAGTGGTAGGGTGGGCTCAAATGACGAAGAAAAGGCCAAAGGAGGAACAGGGGGTCCATCCCGGTCGGGACGGATGGTCTCGGTCGGGATGACCTTCTCGTCCCGGTCGGGATGACACATCAGTAGCCCCAACTTTTGTCACACCCATCCCGGACGGGATGACATCCTTCCCGGTCGGGATGGCTCATCCTTCCCGGTCGGGATGACCTCTTCTCGGCCGGGAAGAGTCTCCTAACCCTCTATAGCTCCCAAAAGCTCGTTCCAAGCTTCAAAAACCGACTCCCCTTCACACGATCCAAGCTCCAACATTAACCCTTCCTTTCTAGGAGACACTTTCGCTTCACACCTTTCACAATAAACTCAAATACAACATCAAATTCTCTCCCTCACACCGTTCATCAATAATCCAAATAATCAAGAATTTCACAAAATCTAAAAGAGTTTATAAGAGAAAGAGATATATACAAAGGGACGGTTCTTGTGGAACTCCGTCAAACCAAGGATGGTGCATTCTTCAATCTTTTTCAACAACACTATAACCTACTCCATCTCCATCAAGGGCACGAAGAAACAAGTCGAAGGCTCAAGCAAAGTCTTCAATCAAGCTCGAGATATAACCGTCCACATCCCAAGGTTCTCCATGACCTTGTCTTGACGTCCCCGGGGCATCCCGATCTACCAAGTTCGATGGTTTGAACTTATACTTACGATCCTTCGGGATATACCCAAACGTCCATCGATCCTCATGTGGCCCCAATGGAGGCTCATCTTCCTTCTTGCCTTTCAACTTGTCATCAAACCCATGATATGGGTACTCATCTTCTCCAATCTCGGAGTCATCATCCTCAAGTTCACAAGAGTTCTTCTTCAAGCTTTGTCCCAACTCAACCCCTAGATCAATGTCGTTCGTGGCGTGGATCATATTGCAAGTCTCATCATTAGTAGGCGAAGTGTTGCCTTGGAGGTCAAACACTAGCTTTTCTTCGCCTAACTCGAAGGTGATCCTACCATTCTTCACATCGATCATAGCACCGACGGTGTGTAGAAATGGGCGCCCAAGGATAATGGGAGTGTTGGCATCTTCCGGCATATCGAGCACGATAAAATCGACCGGAATGAAGAACTTCCCAATCCGTATCGGCACGTCCTCTAGCAAACCCATTGGTCGGTTGAATGAACTATCGGCCATTTGGAGTGTAATGGAAGTACTTTTAAGCTCCTTCATCCCAAGTCGGCAGCAAATAGAATAAGGAATGATGCTCACACTCGCACCCAAATCACATAATGCCCTCTCGATCTTGTAGTTGCCTATGGTGCAAGGGATCGAGAAACTACCCAGATCCTTCAACTTTGGAAGCGTAGCACCTTGAATAAGCTCGCTCACCACCCTTGTGAAAGCAATAGTCTCTTTCTTGTCGATGGATCTCTTCCTAGCTAGGATTTCTTTCATGAATCTTCCATATGCCGGGATTTGGGTAAGTAGCTCGGTAAATGGGACACTCACATCCAACTTCTTCACAATATTAAGGAACTTGTCATATTGGCTATCCACCTTGGTCTTCATTTGCCTTGTTGGGAAAGGCAACTTGATTTGGATCTTGTTTTGCTCAATAGGGGTGGACTCTTCAAATGACACTTTCCTTTTACCCTTGTCTTTTCCTTGAAGTGGGGGAAGCTTGTCTTCTTAGGGTTTCTCAATCTCCCATAAGACTTGCTCCTCTATTGGATTTCCCAAGCTTCGGTCTTCTTGAATTGGAGACATAACTTCCCTTGTTGGTTCTTGCTCATTAGGGGGTGGGGTAGGGTTATAAGATGAACCACTCCTTGTGGTAATAGCATTCACATGCTCGAATTTCGCCATTTCGCCTTGAGGAGGTAGTTGCCCCCTTTGTCTTGAAGAACTTCCCGATGCAAGTTGAGATATTTGAGTCTCAAGCATCTTCATATGAGTTCTTGTTTCCTTGTTTTCATTTAAGATTTGGGCTATGATCTCTTGTTGTGATCTTTGTGTCTGCAATTGACTCCTTTGCATTTCTTGAGTACTCCTTTGCATATCCATCATTTGCTTTTGCATGTTGAAATCTCGAGGTGGAGATTGTGGATTGTGCGGAGTATCGGTGATGGCTAGAGGAATGCCATAGTCATGAGTAGGAGATCGGCTCCTAGGCTTGCTTTCTTGACGGTTAGCTTGAGTCGCTTGTTGTTGATGGTTCCCTTGGAACCCATGAGAATTGCCTTGATTAAGGCCTTGATTGTTGCCATTGTTGTGATTTTGTTGTCTTTGGAAGTTTTGGTTTCCTTGGAAACCACCTTGATTGAAGTTCCCTTGTTGGAACCCTTGATTGTTGTTGTGGAAGGTACCTTGGTTATTTTGCTTGAAGTTGTTGAAGGGCCTTGGGTTACCCACATAACCTTGATAATCTTGATTGTTGTTCCTTAAGGGAGGTGGAACATAGGGACGAGGTTGCATAACTTGTTGTTGAGGGACTTGATTGGAAGCTTGGTATTGATTGGAATAGGAGGCACCTTGCTTGAACGCTTGAAAGGCGTTCACTTGCTCAATACTTCCTTCACAATGCATAGGATCATGACCAATGATTCCACAAGTATCACACATCCCATAATAAGGCAAAGGAGGTGCAAATCCCAAAGCATTCACTTCTTGAATCGAGTGTTGGTTGGAGGAACTAATGCTTTAACTTGATTGAGGTGGCCTTGGAGCTTCTTGTCAATATTCTCCATGTGGGTCTTCAATTGAGCTCCAAGGTCAATGCTTAATTGAGTAATAGCATCAACCTCATGCCTACCTCCTCGATTTGCCTTCCTAGGCCTTGAGTATTGAGAATTATGAACCGCCATCTCCTCGATCCTTGCCCATGTTTGGTCATCATCGACCTCGGTGAACCTACCATTGGAGCCCATATTGAGTATAGTTCTTGAGTCCTCATAAAGACCGTTCCAAAATTGTTGGACTAAAAACCATTGTGAAAGTCCATGGTGGGGGCACGATCTAACCAAAGATTTAAACCTCTCCCAAGCTTCATAAAGACTCTCTTCATGCCGTTGTTGGAAACCGGTGATGGAGGCCCTTAGCAAATTAGTCTTCTCCGGAGGGTAGAACTTTTGGTAGAACGCCAATGCAAGTTTCTTCCAAGTATCAATGCCCATGGTTGCCCTATCGAGACTCTTGACCCATTGCTTCGCTTTTCCAATTAATGAGAATGGAAATAATACCCATCGGATTTGATCTTGAGTAACTCCGGGTTGAGAAATAGCATCACAATAATCGGAGAAAGTCTCCATGTGTTGGTGCGGGTCTTCGGTGGGCAAACCACTAAATTTATTTCTCTCCACAAGTTGGATGAATTGAGTCTTGGCCACAAAATTTCCGGCATAAGCGGCCGGTAGAGCATTCGGTCCCGGCAAGACATCTTCCGTAAATGTGGAGTGAGACGAAAACTTCGGCATAATTGGACGTAAGGGAGATGGTGGTGAAGACGGAGTTGAAGTAGATGTAGAGGGAGAACTAGGACTAGAATCTCCAAAGGGATTGATGAAATTCCCTTCGGCCGTCTCTCTAAATGCTTCATTAAAGTCGGTTCCTTGAGCTTGCTCTTGATGAGTATTGCTTACGCTTGGTTGAGAGATTCTAACCCGGTTAATCGTCCGTTGGCGAAAGGCTCAAAATTTTTTTTCCGGCTCTGGATTAAAGAGAAAGAAGTCGCCTCCCCCCTAGGCATACACTACACACTAGAACAAACGTGAGAACACCTAGTGCTTTATGGGCACTAGGTAACGACAATAAACAAGCACAATCGAAAGACAAAGAGAAAAGAGGGAGAAATAAAACTAATGAAACAAGAAAAATCTAGAGAATATGCACAAGAGATGATAGAAGAGCACAAAGAAGGGTAACTAAGTCTAGCTATAAGCAAATTAAGTCTAAACAATGCACCGTCCCCGGCAACGGCGCCAAATTGATGGTAAGGATTTGTCACGTCCCCACCGTCAATAATATAACCGGCTAGACCTAAAGGTAGTTAGGGTAAGTCGGGATCGTATCCACGGAGACGGTGTTGCAAAGTTTAGACTATGTCCGCTGACAAACGAGACTAAGTCACACAAACAAACACAAAGAAGACAATAAATGGTAAACTATGGTGGTTGGAGATGAAGGAAGTGGACTAACAATGACTAGACTAATACAATGCTAAAACGGAATAACTAACGATCAAACAAACTAATAAACTAAAAGAAACGATGACTAACTAAGAAGTTGAATCAAATATGAGAAGAAGTGGGTTAGGTCGGGTTCGTAAGTGTAGATGGGTAATTGGGGTGGTCAAGGGTATAGGTGTCTCCTAATTGCTAGAGTCGGTCCGGGCTCTCGCTACGTAGACCAACACCGAGGTAAGTTCGCGCTCTTGCGTCTAAGACTAACCTCAACACAACCACAAAATAGACAAACAATGAGAAGATGAGCACAAGTATGGGAAGCATGGCCACTACTACTCACACAAGCATATCAACAAACACATAGAGTGCCCAATATGTGACTAACAACAAAGATTCACCCTTTACCCCTAATCAAACCCTAATCAGCCATAATCTACTCTTAATCCTCCTACTAACCCACAAGGAGACTACTCACTCATTATCAAGAATAAACTAACAATAGTAAGAGAAAATAACATCACAAACCAAACATCCATAATGAAGAACAAGAACAATAACAAGAACCATATAAAAAGATTCAAACTTGATTAAATAAACAAAAACAAGAGTAGAGAGGATTATATCAACAACAAGATGATGAAAAAGATGTAAACTTGCATAAATAAGAAACCCAAATCAACTCCAAGGTTGTCAAGCTTGGATGAATCTTCAAGTATCCTCTTAATACAAGATTAACTAAACTAGCTTAACAAAGATTAACTAAGGATTAAAGAGAGATTAAAACTAATGTGAGGAACACTAATCTAGGGTTTGAATGCTTAATGGAGGCCTAAAATAATCTAGGGTAAAGTATTGTGCTTAAACATTACAAAGGAGGAGTATTTATAGGGTTACAAGAATGAGGGAGGAAGAAAAGAAGTCACGCGGCTACAGCTCCATGGTCCCGACTGGGACGGACCGGTCCCGACCGGGAGGGGATGGTCCCAACCGGGAAAGGATGGTCCCGACCGAGACGGACCCAGAACAGAACCTATGCCAAATGCGCACCTCATCCCGGACGGGATGAGGCCATTACCCGTCGGGGATGAGTCTTGTAGGCCTCCAATATGATCTTTAAGGTTCCTCCTTGCTTCATATGGACTTCTCATTGACTCTCGGGTCTCGGGATCGAGTCTAAGGGGCTCGGGATCGGGTCCCAAGGTCTCGGGGTCGAATTCAAGGCATCGAGTGATCGTTCCTCCGCTTCGTTGGCTCCGAAAAGTGTATATATTGGGTCGGAATCGCTCCAACTCTTCATGAATGGTCTCGGGAACCTGAAACGAGCTAGAGGAAGCATAAGTAGCCCATGAACCGCTCCCAAGGAGCGATTCCGGAAGGAAATGGGACCAAAACACAACAAATTAGGCACTACAAACTACACTTATCAGTAAGGAGTGAGCCACAGTAGTCACGTGATGGTCGGCATTGGTGGCGTAGAGAAGAAGGTGGTGGTGATAGCGAAGATAGGAGTTGCGTGGTAATGGTGATGAAGATGAAGGGGCTTGCGTGGCGGTGGTGGCGTAGAGAAGAAGGGTGATTGAATTGAATTATTGGGGATGTCGTGGCTCATTTCTAACTTCAAATTACAGTGTATGTACGAACTATGAAGGACGCGCCTAGTGTTATTTTAATAGGATGGTTCTGTTTGGTAAAAGAAGATGGTTTCATTGACCACCCGTCCTCATAAGTATATTAATAGAACGGTTTTTTAAGGACCCGTGTTATATAATCCATCATATGGGGCGCCACATTTTTTGGCAATTAACGAGGACGGTTCCGTGTAAAAGCGTCCTGTTATGAGCGTACTCTAAAATCAAAATTGTAGTAGTGCGAGGTAGATGATGACCAAACTTGGTCTATGATTGAAGAAATGACGGTCCATAATTCTCAATATTCTAGGCCTAGAAAGGCAAATAGAGGGGGAAGGCATGAGATTGATGCAATTACACAACTTAGTGCCGATCTTGGGGCACAACTGAAGACCCACATGGATGCCATCGATAAGAAGATCCAAGGTCACTTTAATCAAGGTCAAAGCACAAGTTCTTCCCACCAACAATCTATCCATCAAGTTAATGCTATGGGAGTGGTTTCTCCTACCTCTTATTATGGGATATGTGAGATTTGTGGGATATATGGACATGAGCCTCAACATTGTCGAAGTAGCATTGAGCAAGTGAATGCTTTCCAAGCATACAAGCAAGGTGCCCCATACTCTACTTACAAGGCTCAAAATGTGCCAAATCCTCATATGTTCCAAGCTCAACAACAACACCGTCTACCATATGTTGCTTCTCCCTTAAGGGACAACCAATGCTACCAAGGTTATCAAGGCAATCAAAGGCCTTTTAACAATTTCCAACAACAAAATGCTTACCATAACCAAGGTGCCTTCAATCATCAAGGGTTCCAAAATCAAGGGAACTTCAATCATCAAGGTGGTTTCCAAGGAAACCAACACTCTCAAGGGTTTCAAAACAATAACCAAGTTTACCAAAATCACAATCAAGGTAATCTCCAAGGCCTAAATCAAGGCAATTCTCAAGGGTTCCAAGGGAACTTCCAAAACCAACAAGGGCTCCAAAATGCTCAACAAGACAACAAGCCAAGGATCCGATCTCCAACTCATGACTATAGTTTTCCCCTAACCCTCACTAATACTCCACACAACCAACAATCTCCACCTCGGGATTTTGATATGCAAAAGACAATGTTGGAGATGCAAAGGAATCAATTGGAGATGCAAAGAACCCAACAAGAACTTTATGCTCAACTTCAAAGGAAAAACAAGGCAACAAGTACTCATGTGAAGATGCTCGAAACCCAACTAGCTCAAGTTGCTTCGGGTAGTTCTTCAAGGCAAAAGGGTCAACTACCTCCTCAAGGCGTACCAACGAAATTTGAGACCGTGAATGCTATCACTTTGAGGAGCGGTGCATCCTATGATTCTCCCTTGTTTCCTAACGAACATGAAGCTATGAAAGAAGTGGAATCTCCATGTCAAGGCAATGAAAATTTGGGGAACCTCATGGAAGAGCAAGTCTTTTGGGAAATTGAAAAACCGATTGAAGACAAGCTTCCCCAACGCCAAGAAGAAGATAAAGCAAAGAAGAAGGTGTCAAGTGAAAAATCCAAGCCTAATGAACTTGACAAGATCAACATCAAATTGCCATTCCCATTGAGGCAATTGAAGACAAAGGCGGATATTCAATTTGACAAGTTCGTCGATATTGTGAAGAAATTAGATGTGAGCATCCCTTTCATCGAGATAATTACCCAAGTCCCGGCCTATGGAAAATTCATGAGGGAAGTTTTGGCTAGGAAACGATCCTTGGACAAGGAAGAGACAATTGCATTTACAAGAGAGGTGAGTGAACTTATTCAAGGCTCCACCTTACCTAAGCTCAAGGATCCAGGTAGTTTCTCAATTCCATGCACCATTGGGAATATGAAGATCGAGAGGGCGTTGTGTGATTTAGGGGCGAGCGTGAGTATTCTCCCTTATTCTATTTGTGAGCAACTTGGAATGAAAGAGCTCAAGTGTACCTTGATTACACTCCAAATGGTGGATCGTTCACTCAATCGACCATTAGGAATGTTGGAGGATGTGCCGCTAAATATCGGGAAATTCTTCATTCTGGTTGACTTCCTCGTACTTGACATGCCCGAGGATGCAATCACCCCCATTATCCTTGGGCGCCCATTTCTACACACCGCCGGTGCAATGATCGATATCAAGAAAGGTAGGATCACTTTTGAGTTAGGCGACGAGAAGCTTGTATTTGACCTTCAAGGCAACACCTCGCCTACAAATGAAGAATCATGTCATATAATCCATGCCGTCAAAGACATCGAGATAGGGAATGAAGTGGGTGAAAGCTTGGAGGTTGCCAACAAATTGTGTAAAAATGATGTAAATGTAATTCCCTTGTGTTATAATTTGAATGCTTGTGATATGCTTGATTGTGAAAAGCTTGAGAGTAGCTCGGAGATGAATGAACTCGCTTGCTTGAGTTTCAGATCTCATCTTCTTGACCATGTGCTAGATGATGATGCTTTTGAGCTTGGGGTGGATGAATGCCCTTATAACGTCAATGTGGACAAGTCGATTGGAAAGAGGAAATTTGAGCCTCCCTTGAGGCCCCATGAAGAGGAATGGAAGTTTGGGTATATCCCAAAATATTGAAAATACAAGTTCAAGCCATTGAACATAGTGGATCGGGATGCCCCGGGAATGTCAAGACAAGGTTGTGAAGAACCTTGCAGTATATGTTGGTGTTCCACTTGCTTTAATGAAGATTGTTCAAGAGCTTTCGACTTGTTGCTCCGTGTCCTTGAGGGCTATGGAATTGTGTGCAATGGTGTTAATAAAGAATGAAGATCCACCATCCTCGGTTTGACGGAGTTCCTCAAGAACCGTCATGTTGTATATATATCTCTTTCCTCTTCTTTTGAGTTTTTGTGTTTATATTTGTGTTTGTTTGTTTCTTGGTTTTATGTGTTTTGTGGAGTTCTTGTTATTCAGAATTTTCTTGAGTGAGGTGAGGGAGGGATTCTTGATTGTGTTTATTGAGTTGGTGGATAGGTTGGAAGTGAAGATGAAGAGTTATGAAGAGTTATTGATGATAGAAGCTTGGAAACTTGGGCAAGGAACTCGGTTTTTGAGCTTATTGTAAGCTTTTGGGGGACGGGAATTTGATCCCGTAGTTGGTAATGTTCTTAGGGTGGAAGACTTGGGATGATAATGAAGAATGAAGATCTAGGAGAGTGACATGGCCATGTAGCTACATGGCCATGTTGATTTGTTACAAGGTAGGGACAAAAAGGTGACAAAAAGACAAGCTGCTGTCTTGCGACATGGCCATGTCGAGGTCGACATGGCCGTGAGGCGTCATGGTGGTGATGCCCCCGCTCACGGTCGTGAGGGGTGTTGTCCGTGGCCACTTTGCTTCTTCTTCTACATTTAAGCCAACCCCACCTTATTACACCCCCACCCAACCTCCCTACTCACCTTTACCTGTATCATTTTATCCTTGTACTTCACTTATACATCTTCGTCGTATCTTCACATCACTAAACTCTAGATTTCCTCTTAAATCCCGACACCTATACACCAATGCAAGCCCGATGCTCCAACCATGTGACTACCTTTAGGAAGAAGAGGAATAACGATGATGAAGACAAGCAAGCTGCCGATAACGATCATTGAGACGATGGAGATGATTGAGTTGCTAACCGTTTGGTAGGCGACTCTCCTTTCTTTTTCGTCTTTTATTGCTAGTCTCTCTTTGTATGTTTCCCTTCCCTTTATCCTTTTGGTGTCATGGTGGCCTTTGGGGCCTTTGTGGTCTTTGCTCCCGATTCTTAATGACGTGATTACATCGAGAATCACTTGAAAAATCCAAATTGACAAGTTCTTTTCACTTTTTCTTTTTTACTTTTGGTAGAATTTAGCCGGATTCGGGCGGAATCAGGGCTAGGTGACTTGATTATACCTAGCCCTCCCCTCCCATTTCCTTTTATTTCTTCCCCCATTCATATCTTTTCTCGTCTCGGCCCTTGGTGACTGGATTACACCCCGGCCTGACACATTCTACCCTTCACTTTCATTTTTGATTTTTAGTTTTATTTTCCCTTTTTCTGTTCTTTTTTAGTGTCTCCACACAATACCGATCGAGCATGAGGACATTGCTCGGTTTAAGTGTGGGGGAGCGATATCCTAATCTGGTTTAGTTTTATTTTCGTAATTTTTTATGAAAAATCTTAAAAAATCCTAAAAATTTGAAAAATTTCATAAAAAACCAAAAAGATTTTCTTTTGTGTCTTTGTGTCGTATATTTGTTGTGTTGTGTGTTTTGCTCCCCCGATTTCCTTGTAGTTTGAGTGATCGTCAATAAGTTTCGGAAAGCTCTTGACATCCGGTATTGTCCTTCTATCTCTTTCTCCTTTTTCCTTTTTCTGGAGTTTGGAGGATGTTTTGTGATGGTGTATGCTCGAGTGGAGCTTTTTGGAGTTTGTGGAGTGATGTGGTTGCTTGCTTGGAAGTTTCAGGGTGGTGTTTGTTTAATTTTTGTGGGTGTGTTTGTTTTAGTTCGTTTTGTTTTGTTTGTCTCATTTTCTTTCATCTTTGTTTTGTCTTGTGTAGTTTGTGTCTAGTGGTGAAAATGTTTTTGAAAATCCGGTTTTGAGGCTAGTGCGCAAGTGTTTACTTTCCCTTTCTAGTGATATGAATCGATTCTTGGACTTTAGTCTAGTAGAATGACTTTAAATTAATAGTTTCGTTGATTTCTTACCTTGAGTCCACCTAGTCTACTAGGGATTTACTGCGGGATTTGCATTTTGACCACTTTGACCACCCACGAAGTGAAAAAGCCTTGGTTCCCGAGTCCCGTCTCTTAGGTGACCATGTTCGAAATTATTTGATCAGTTCAAGTTTCCACCTTTTTGTGGGTTTGAAGGGAAATCGCACTCCCGACATACCCATTTCCCTACCTTTTACACATTCCCACAAATAAGTTGCATTGCCGAGGTTTTTACACTTACTTGGTTGCAAGAAATGCCTACAAAACAAAATTTAGCCAAAAGGGCAAACCAAGGCAAAAAGAAAGAAAAAGAAAGAAAAAAAAAGAAAAGAAAGAAGAAGAAAAAAGAAAAGGCACAACAAATCAAAAACAAAATACAAAAGAAGAAAAACAAATGGCATAGCAAATCAAAAGCAAAATACAAAAGAAAGATGCCAAGAAAATCGTTTCACAAAAAGATCTTACCCCCTCAAAAATAAGCCTTTTACCGATTGTTATCGTGAAGAGCCTACCAAAAGACCGAGTCCCTAGGAAGGATGATAGCGGTAATGGTCGGTATTCCCTCACTTTACAACCATATCCACCTTTTTACTTGGACTAGTTGAGCTATTTTTGAGCATGGGACGACCCTCTTAGCTTATCGCTAAAGAAGGTGGGGTTTCACTTTACCTACAGTGTCGACTAACTCCGTGGTTCATCCTTTTTCCATCCCGCCTATCGTCCCGTAGTACGTTCTTAGAAGGTTAGGAGGACCTAGGTAAGTTACCAACGTTTTTATTGATTTGTTGTCATACTATTAGTATTTTGTCCATTTCGGTTTGTGTTATTAGCTTGGGAACGTTGTCACTTGCCTTGAGTCCTTAACCGGTGTTTCTTTCACCGCTTTATTGAGGGAAGAGGTATTTATTTCTACTTGGATGCAACCGATTGTTTGTTTGTTTGTATGTTTGTTTGTTTGTGTGTTTTCGTGTTCGGTTGTATCCATAGTTTTGTCGCAAGACCTCACTTGCCTTGCGGAGAGCACTTTTCCTCTAAGTGTTCTCGCGTAAGTTGAAAGGGCGTAGGGTGTGCTAATACCCGCTCGGTTAGTAGTCTAGTTTCTTTTAGTTAGTAGTTAGTTTGTGCTTACTCGAGGGCGAGTAAGGGTTAAGTGTGGGGGAGTTGACACTACAAGAAAACCAGCTCCGGGCGTCCACTTGGTGGGCGTCCTGGGCATATGGACACCTAAATGGCGTCTAAAAATACATCCGGGCGTCCACCGTCAGACGCCAAACTTGGCGTTTGACAGAACTGGGGGAGGAAAAAATTCAGGCTTCCGGGCGTCCACAAGCGGATGCCATATTCCACTATATGGCGTCCACTGTCGGACGCCATGTAGTGGGATATGGCGTCCACAGTCGGACGCCAGTTTGGCTGGATGTGGCGTCCGATAGTGGACGCTCGGAAGGCTGACTCACATCAAATACCCGCCCAGCCCCCTCTCCCCCTTCACTCTCTAAAAAAAACCACTCTCTAAACTTCTTCCTCCCTTCCTCGCCGACCCCAATCTTCATTCCTCTCCTCCATTTTTCATACTTCTTCTTGATTTTTGGTATGTTTTCTTAATTAACTTAATTTTTATTCATTAATTAGTTCTTGTTTTTGATTGTTATCGTTATTTATTGGTAGTTTGCTAGTTAATACTCCCTCCCATTCTTTGGATTCCTACCATTTGATTAAAATACTACTCACATATAATCAACTTATGGTAGGAATCCAAAGAATGGGAGGGAGTATTGTTTAGGTCTAAATTTCAATTAGGTTGATTAATTTAGCCCAAATTCGATTAGGTAGATTAGTTTTTCCCATCACAATTTTGATTAGGGTTTGATGAATTTGGTGTGAGTGTGACATCTCTTGATGGTGATGAGTACTATGGCATTTTGGAGGATATTTTTTAGTTGTGTTATGCTGGCAAAGAACAGGGGTATAGAGCTGTGGTATTCAAATGTGAGTGGAAAGACAGCTCCGTGAACGGGACCCGCGTGCATGAACGTTACAAGATTGTGGAAGTTAATCACATCAGGAAATATCCTACGTACGATCCGTTCATACTCGCGCATCAGGCGAAGCAAGTCTACTTTGCTCCTTCTCCGTACACGAAAAATGACAGAAATCAAAGTCAATGGTGGGCAGTCTTTACGACTAAACCACGGGGGCAAATAGACAGTTCTCTGTTCTAGGAAGATGCAGCTTCAAGTGGTACACACTTATCTCCTATTGATGAGACCATATTCTCCGAAGAAGATCAGAATGAAGGGGCAGAGGAAGATTTTGAGGATGATGATGATGATGGACAAGGAGATTACATGGTTAGGGATGTTCCGAAGATCCTTAAGGAGGATGACGGACACGATGAAGAGAATTTGGAGGACGATCAAGTAGAAGAGGATAAGACTTAGGAGGATGAGGCTGAAGACAATAACGACAGCGAAGATGACTACTAGAGTTGTTGTAGTAGGTTAATCATATTGATCATTGTGTTACTTATTTTGTACATTATTTCAATCAAGTTAGATTGTAATTGCTAATTGTTGCTAATTTGTTGCAAGGTTAAGGTAATGGCAGGCGGTAGATCGACAAGGAGACGTGGCGGAGGAAGTAGGTTTGTGCACACATCCACCTCGCAGCAGCAGGAGGAGGAACGGGTCCCCTAAACGGGACCGAAGCAGAACGATGAGGAGCAGTAGCAGAGGCAGAAGGAGGATCTAGAGAAGGACGAGAACGGTCGGGTGATTATCGACCCTGGTCGCGTATGGTAAAATAATCTAACATGTCCATTCTTTTGTAACATATGAATTTTTGGACTACATACATCTTGTAATATTTCGTACATATATGTGCTTCTCGACTCAGTGCAGGTTTCTGCATGGGGTGGTCACCGCAGGCTGTACTGCCAGCTACATGCCCGTCAAAGGGCAGAGGTATGCCTGCTGGACTCAGGTGCCGATGGACGTACGAGAGTGGTGGTTCAACAACTTCCGGGTACGTGGATTGTTTTTGTTACCGAGTTTTGAATTTATAATGTAGACTTTATAAATATTTTTGGTACTAATTAATAATCCGCCTTGATTGTGTTGTTGAAGTTTGCTTGGAGGCAGAAGTTAGAAGGAAGGGTGTGGGAGCGGTATAACGAGACTTGCACACGACGTTTCGCTGACGTAATGAACAAACGCCACACCCGGGGGACTGCGCTCAAAGACCTTAAATGTGTAGTTTTTTATAGTACTCAATTTTAACAAACAATCTAACTTCAATCTTTTACTATATTAACTAATAATATATTAGTGTCGTCATATTTCAGGTGAAGCGTTGGAGAGGTGGGTTAAGTACCACGACGACAAGGATTTCAAGGTGAGGTCGGAGAGGGCACAGAGAAAAAAAATGAAGAACTGCGAGAAGGAGGGGAAGGCCGACCCGACACATCATCGGGGTTCACAGTCTTCGTTTCGTCGTGTCAAGAAGGTATCATTTCTACTAATATCGTACTCTTACTTGAATAATCATAAACTATGTTCACATAATATATATTCGCCTAACTTTCGTACTCATTTAATAGCTAGCAGCTGAACTCGAGAGGACGCCAACTGCGCCGAAGATATTCCTGGACATGCACGGGAAGACTGACGAAGAAGGGACTACTTTTATGACGAGGAAAGATCAGGCAATCTGGGTAAGTACTTACTATTTCAAATAAATCAACTTTGTCTATACTTTAGGTGGTAGATAACAATCTTTAATGATTTCACCTAATAATAAC
Organism: Agrostemma githago; assembly: GCA_958450325.1. NCBI lineage: Eukaryota > Viridiplantae > Streptophyta > Magnoliopsida > Caryophyllales > Caryophyllaceae > Agrostemma > Agrostemma githago. The sequence goes on along the minus strand of OY288239.1, from coordinate 23,142,349 downwards.
TTGAATTGAAATCGTTGTTGTGTACGCAGGATGCCTACCAAGAGGAGCTAGCGAACCTCGAGACTGCTCCTGATGCTACCGAAGTCGACCCGAATCAGACTTTTTTCAAGGTCGTCTTGGGGTACAAGAAAGGAAGTGTGTATGGTGTTGGAAATGCACACGGTATCTACTTCACACCTCCCCCAGCGCGTCTCGGCACCTCCACACAGATGGAGTATACGCCGGCCGGATCTCAGCAACCCGACCTGGAAAAGGAGAAAATGAAGGAGTAGCTGACACAGCAGCAGCAACAACTGAAGGAACAGGCGGAGCACATAAAGAAAATGCAGGAACAAATGGCCATGTTCCAGGCTATGTTTAACAAATGCAACCAAGGTCGTCCCCCATCCCCTCCAGACGACAGAGACCCCTTTAACGAGGATGACGGTAACTCTGGTGCTTCAGTTAGCTTCTTAGTTAGCTGATTGTTTTTTGTTGTTGTTGTAACTGGATTTATGGATTATGTATCTTCAAACTAGTTTAAATTTATGTACCTTCAAACCGTATGTTAAAACTTTTTTATATGAATATTTTTCAGCATAAATGTGTTGACAGATGAAGTGTTTTGGTTGATTGAGAGTGAATGAGGTTGTGGTATTGTGGATGGTCGACAATTGCGGTTGGTTGAGAGTTGTGGATGTGGTTTATTTTGCAGGTTTTGGGTAGACATTGAACGATGTTTACGGTGATGCAACAACATAAATGGCGTCTAATAACGGACGCCATGACAGACGCCAGAGGAAACTAAAATCGATCAAAATTGGCAGCATTCAGGGGACATGTCGTCTGACTGTGGACGCCAGGGGAAAGCTAATGGCGTCTAACTGTGGACGCCATCCAGGGATAACTGGCGTCCACAGTCAGACGCCACACATGGCGTCCACTGTCAGACGCCATTTTCTTGGCGTCCAACAGTGGACGCCCAGACTGAAAATGGGCGACCGGTCGTGGCATCCAATTTCTGGCGTCTGTTTGCGGACGCCCGGACCCGTACAGCGCCCACTGACGAAAGCCACTGGATGGACGCCCGGGGCATCTATTCTTGTAGTGTTGATAAGTGTGCTTTATAATGTTTATTTCACGTCTTTGGTCCCGCTTTCTTGTGTGAAATATCTCTTTAGAGCGGTTTCGAGGCTACTTACGCTTCTTCTAGCTTGTTTTAGGTTCCTAACGCTCATCACGGAAAAGTAGAACGATTCCGTCTCGTTTTCGATACATATGAAGCCAATGAAGAGAAGCGACGATGATTCGGTGGCTTAGACTCGGTCCCGAGTCCCTTGGAGCCCATTCTTGAGCACCGAGAGTCGATAATAAGCCTTGGAGGAGCAAGTAGGGGCCTACATGGCCGTGTCATAAGCCTACATAGCCGTGTAATGAGTCGGGAAGCAAAGAAGAGAGGAAGCGAGCTACAGCAGCAACTTATAGCCGTGACCCATGACCATCATGGCAATGACGGGGGTGCCTCACGGCCGTGAGCCCCCTCATCACGGCCGTGAGTCCCCTATTTCTCCTCACACTTCGACACTTCATTCCCATTATTCTTAGAACCCTATATATACCCCCTCTTGTATTGTTTTAAGGATACTACAACATTCAAAACCCTAGATAGTGAACTCCCATCATTAGCTTAGTTTCTCTTTAATCTTTTCTTAATCTTTTGTTAATCTTAGCTTAATTATAGCAATTAGTCTTGTATTAAGGGATTTCTTGAAGACTCTACCAATCTTGACAACATTGGTGGAGGTATTTGGGTTTTCATATTATACAAGTTTCAATCTTTTCTCCTTACTAGTTTGGTATAATTACTCTTCTCTCTTTTCATTTAATCTTTGATTATTATTCAAGTTTCATTCTTTATTTCTTGTTTATTGTTCTTACTAGTTCCATCTACATTATGAATGTTTTGGTCATGTTGATGTTTTCTCTTGTTTGTGTTAGATTAGTTTTGAATATGTGTGAGTAGATTATTGTGAGGTTAGTAGGGGGATTAGGTGTTGATTATGGGTGATTAGGGATTGATTGTGGGTAAAGGTTGAATCTTTGTTGCTAGTCACTCATTCTTGCATGCCATGTGTTTGATGAAATGTTTGTTAGAGTGGTAGTGGCCATGCTACTCTTGCTAGTTTCCTCCTTCTTGTTGCATGTTTGATTAGTGGTTGAATTCTCTTGTTTTGAGTTATATCTTGCTTAAGATTTCGGGTTTGTTTTTGACTCGAGAGCGCGGACTTACCTTAGTGACTCGGTGAAACCTACACCCTCGATTTCCCCACTAGCCTTATACACCTATGAACCCGACCTGACCCTACTCTTTCCCTATTTGATTTCTTCTTAATCTTAGTTACTTCCTCCATTTTCTTTATATCTTCCCATCCTAATATAATACTCCACCCATATATTAAGGGGATGGGAAGATATAAAGAAAATAGAGGAAGTATTATTCTTCTAGTTTGTTGTTTGAATTTAGTTTTAGTTGTTTCATTTAGTTCAAGTTATACCTAGTTTATTCATAATCATAGCTTCCTTTCATTGTTTTAGTTGTTTATCCTTATTTCCTAGCCTTGTGATTGTGTTTGTAATCAATTCTCTTTAGTTATCATTCTTTGTGACCTTGTGACCTAGTCTTTTATTTAGGTGAACCCTTGTCTAGACCCTTTTTCCGTCCCCGAGGATCGACCCGACTTACCCTAACTACTTGTTCGGATTAGTTGGTTTATTTGATCGGTGGGATACACGGCGAACCCCTACCATCAACCTTCCATTTCATCACCACCCCCAAGAAACTTCCAAGAACCCATCATGGCACCTCTTGATTCACGTTCCCAACCCTTGGAAATCACTTCCATGAAAAATGAATCAAAGCTTGAATTAAAATTGGAAGAACTAACCAAGAGGTTTGAAGCTATAACTTCTAGTTCTAACTCAAGGGATGTGCACAAAGTCCAATCAAGGCCACCAAGACGACCTCCACCACCAAAAATCTCTTGTACGTGTTGTGGAAACTATGGTCATGAGTCCAACAATTGTCCTTCTTATGAAGGAATGTGCTATCAAGAATGCAATGAAGTACAAGTATTTCAAAACTTCAATCCAAGGCCTCAAAATGACCATTTTTCGAACACATATTATCCCAAAACAAGGGACCATATGCACCAATACAACTCTTATGCAAATCGTGATGTGCACAATCCGGGACCAATGTATCAAGGGGAACAACAAGAAATGTGATTCAATTCACACCATCAACAAAGTTCTTTCATTCAAGGGACTACTCCCTACTTGCAACCTCATCAAGAGGAAAATTTTAACAATCAAGGAGGCAATTATTTCCAAGGCCAATGCGAATTCCATAATCAACACATGAATCAAGGAAATTATTACCAAAATCATGAAGGTAAATTTTATATTCAAGGGAATAGCCACGGTTTTCAAAGTTACAATCAAGGTGATCAAAACTTCAAACAAGGGGAATATATCCAAGAGTATCATCCTAACTTCAATCAAAGTTCCCAAGGATACAATTCGGCCGAATATAACCAACTTTCACCTTTCCATGGCGATTACCAACAAGGCCAATGGAATGACCAATGTGAGAACCCTATACAATTCATGCAAAAGGCGATAGCATTCTTAGTTTAGGAGATTGTGGATATAAGAGAGGAACTTAAAGCGAGGATGTAACACCCCTGATTTTATAAAATAAATTAAATTAAAGTTATGTTCGTATTTTTATTTTGTTTACAATTTAACTGGTAATTTTTAAAATTATTATAAAGTAAATTTATTATTTAACCGTTTCAAACTCCTAAAACTCTATTTGTCTCGGAAAATCTTATATTTAAAAAAATATTTTTATTTCTGTTTCGATTTACTTTATACATTTAATTTAATTTTTATCGAAAGTCTATTTCGACGATTTAAATTCTAAATTCTTTTATTTATTTATATTTAAGCTCGAATTTCTATTTTCGGCTCGAAGTTCATTTATTTTAAATTTCGTCAAAACATTTATTTCCTTTCCTCGAGAAATCAATTTAATTCATTTTATCGAAAATTTATTATTTATCGGAAAATATTATTTCATCGTCTAATTATTTATTTCTATCAACTTCGTTTTCGTCTCGAGTACTTTAGTTACTCATTTTTTTTGTCAGCCCGATTATTTATTAATTTTATTAACTCGTTTTATTTCGGTTCGTGGGTCAGTCAATTGTCTCTGATTCCATACACTTTTATTGTGAGTCGAATTTTACCCTTTTGCTTAACGTACACAACCCCCTTTTCCATAAATCTTCATTCTTTTAATCAATACTTTTATTTAATCAATACTTTGGTTTCATCGTAATCCCTTACACATCCACTTCACCTCTCCATTTAACATACACCTCTTACTACTTGTTTTTTTTATTCCACCTCTTGCTTACCCCTTATCAATCTTTTTGTTTAACCGTTTCAATTCAACTCTCCCTTCATCCATTTCATTTACCCCCCTTCCTCGTCCAACCTATCTGATGGTCTTCCTTTCGTGCCTGATTTCATCTCCGCTGCTGTCGTTTTTTTTCTTGTTGTTGCCGTTGATGCACCGTGACTCTGTTCTGCTGTCATCGTCCTTCTGTGGTAGGCTGCTGCTACTGTTTCGTGCCATCCCTACTGGTTCGTTTGTTGTCGATTTGGGCCTGATTTGCTGCCGCGTTCTGCTGCTATAAGTGTTGTTGCTGCTGCATTTTGTGCGTTCTGCTGCTGCTGATCTTACGTACTTTACTTCTTTCTCGTTCTTCTTCATCTCCTTCATCTCTGTCTTCTTTTACGTGTTTCGATTTACCACTGCTACTCTCATTTTCTATCGTTGTTTTCGTATTTCGTTGCTGCTGCTGTTTCTTGTCCGTTTTTCTTCGTTTCTTCTTCTTTTCTTCTCACTGATTGTGTTTACTGCTGCTGTTTCTGTCGTGACCTGCTTGCTTCTTCTTCTTCCTCTCCTATTCTGTCCGTTTGGTTGTATTCTGTTGCTGTCTATTTTCTTCATTCGTGTTCTTCTTTTTCGGTTTCGGTTTCTGCGGTTGTGCTGTTGTTACTGTTGTCCGTTTTCCCTCTTTCTCCTCCTTGTTTTCTTCCACTCATTTTTTGCTGCTGCAGTTCGTCTTGTTTCCTGATGCCTTTGGTTTCGGGTTGTCGACCTTGTTGTTCGTTTTACTACTGCTGTATGTCGTCACTGCTGCGGCTCGTTTACCCTTGCTATTCTTATCGTATCATCGTCGTCGTTTGTTTTCGATAATCCATATTCGATATTCAACATTGTTCGTTCTTCTAGTTCGTATTTTCTCTGCTCTTACATCATGTTCATTCTTCGTTCCCTCCTCACTCTATCTGTCCTATTCTTGCGTCATTTCTCGGAACATCACGTCTCCTCTATTTTTCTTCCGATTTCTTACCTTGTCCTGTTTTCTTTGTTGCCTAATGTACTGATGTTAGGGGCGATATTCTGCTGCTGTACTGACTACGGAGTCGTTGTTGCTGCTGTTCTCACTCGTACTGTGGATCGGTTTTGGGCAGGCCCTTGTAGTCCTTTTTCCGTTCATTGTTTCGATCCCAATTCATCCCTTCATCCTTTATGATCTCGTAAGGACCCCGACGAGGACAAGTACGTGATTGGTGTGGTTATCAACTCAAGGTAACTTTAGGACGTTACTCGATTTTATATCGTATGATTGAGTAGTAGTATGTAGTAAATGTTTTAACTTCGGTTTTCTATTTTAGCTATTTATTAATTGCTAAAATTATTCTTTTAAATCGCGTGTTTTATAAATATTTTACAAGTTTTCGATATAATTTTATAAATCGTTAATAATTTTAGGGTTATTTCATGGGAATAATACCAACTATGCGTGTGCTTCTTAAATTAATACAAACTATACGTAATCCCATTTTAATACGAACTACACCTTCATTAATCTCGCTTTGTTATGGGTGACCGGCTACCTGTTGAACCTCCATTATTCAACTCTTTCTCTGACTCTTCTTCTTCTGATTCACATTTCGTGGTCATTTTCGGTCATTGAAAAAAATAATTAAATTTTCCGAAAATTCATCTTTCATTTCTTTTTCAATTAGTCTTATAGAAGCTATGAAAAAAAAATGTTTTTATTATTATTTCGGCTTTCACGATGACTGCAACGGACCTAATAAAACCCTAGAAAGTTACAACAAGTCACTATGACCTGTAATAGCAAGTCATAATTTCATACATAACAAAGAGAGATTAATGAATAGGTAGTTCATATTAAAATGAGATTACGTATAGTTTGTATTAATTTAAGAAGCACGCGCATAGTTGGTATTATTCCCATGAAATAACCCATAATTTTATTATTTATGATCGTTTATAATATTTTGTTGGTTATCGTGACACTAATAACTAAATAATAACGATTTCATATTTTTTTTCATATTTCGTTGATTTGTAATTTTAACTCAAAATCGTATTTTTATATTATAAACGAGGTTTGTATACTTGTTTAATAAATTAATTTTTGTTTTACGATTTATTCTAATAGATGAGAAAATAGTCGATTTTGTTTTAAATATATTTTTGGTCGAGACTATTTTCACTAATAATTTCTTATTTGTTTACAATTGATTATTTTTAGTAAAATCAGAATTATTTATTGATAAACTCTATTTGTTAAATCTAATTCGAAAGCTTTACGAAATCTCGTTTAATTTATAAAATTCGTTGACTCTGTCAATTTTGATACAGTTTTTCTTAAAACAACTCTTTTCGAAAAATTGATTGTTTTAACTTGATTTTCTAATTATTTATAAAATACTATATATTGACTTATTGTATTTTCTTTATATTTTGAGTAACGAATTTAGAAATTTATTAAAGTTACGATAACGACGATAATAATAAAATATTAATTTCGTTAGAAATGCTATTTTATACATTTCACTAATTTTAATATCTTACGTATTTTCTATAAGACTATTTTTAGTAAGTTTCTAAAATTAGTAAGTTTCTTTTTATAGAAAGTTTCCCCTTTTAATATAAAATGTTTATTTCTTTTTATCTTCATATCATTTATATCATTTATATTTACTTTTGAATATCGATAATGACTGTTTTGGAGTTATGGAATGAGGACAAGTGTATGGGTAGAGTAATACAGTCTAGGGTATACGTTTTGCCATCAACTATAAAGCTGGTGTGTCTATGTTGAGACGCATTGGTCGTTAAACTGAGCATGGTTTGTGTTCAGGAGTGTGTATATTTTGACCTTAAACTTAGATATCGAATCGTGTAAGTTGCCGTCGGGTTGAACTGGATTACGGTTGGTGTCCAAGAGGGGTGTACATTACTTAAGCCCGGACCTTGCTGCACGCAGTCCTGTTATAGTTGAGTTGCCTAGTTAGAGACCGAAGTCTAATTTGTTTTGACTAAGTTCTCGAATCTAGTTTGACTATTATCCTAGTGAAAGACTATTCCGTTGCACTGATTGATTTCCATAACGCCATTTTTGAATATTATTATTATTATCGATTGATATTGACTTGCAGGTTTGCAAATGCTTCAAGTTTCGCTAAAAACTTATTTTTATTATATCCTTTTAATGTTTTCTCATTTTTAATTATTTTGATATAGTAATACTATTATTTTTCCATATGCTATAATATGGCTGGGAGAACGTCCGAGTTACTCCCCACTGACGTGGCTGTTATGTTTATAACATGACAGGTATTTGCTGCTGGGTTTTGGGTGTGAGCTAGCGAGTAGCGTGGATCCTACTCTTCCTTCATTCACGTTTATTTATGGATTTGTATAAACTCGTTTGGAGATTTTACTTTTAGCTCTTTTGTAAAAAGAGGCCTTTGTATTGACTTTCCATTTCTTTTAATAAGATACAGCTTGTCAGTGTGTTTTAATCTCACTCTACAGTGTTTCCGCCACTGTATTGCGTTAGAATTTCTAGGGGATTACAGAGGAAATCACAAGAAGCCACCAAGGCTCCTACCTTTCCGGTACATCCACCCTAAGGACTACCCGGACAACCTCAAAATTCTAATTACCCGCAACATCAAGCATATGCCAATGCCACCACTATAGAATGAAAGAAAAGAACTATTAGGCACTCACAAAAACTTGGGTCTAGAGCAAGTGGGAAAAATGAAGATAAAACGTGTTAAAAATGAAAGTACCTTCCATTCTAGCAAGTTGAAAACGCACCCACCAAGAACAACTTGTTGTGAGGAAGATCATTATGTAACCGATGTAACAAAAATAGAAAAACGAGACCCCTCTAAGTACATCAAGGGAGATAATGGGTATGTGATAGAGGAAATTCAAAAAGACAAAAGCATGTCACCTCCTAAGCCACATATGCCACCTTTGCCAATTCTATCTCGAGCCACGATCAATAAGAAGGACATCAAGTCCACCTCATTCTCCAACTTGCTAAAGAAGGATAAGCTAACTCCCCCTCTCACCGAGTATTGTGTGCTAAATTTAGACAATTTTTCCTCCCATCTAGACCCGTTTTTCCCTCGTTTTCCGAGATTAGAGTGCTATTATCGCCTTATTTTGAGTATTTCTCGCATTAGCATCCCTCTTGTGCGTTTTACGTGTTCTTGGTAGTTTTTTTTATCAATTTTGATAGGTTTTAGCACTAAAAGCATGATCAAGCTTCCACGAGCACAAGAGAGGGGAATGTCGTCCGAGAAGCAAAGCACACAACTTAAAGTTCAAAGTCATCCAATCATACGACGAAGAATGAGACAAGAAAAAGAGGCCAGAAAATGACCGAGTGAAATTTCACTCGATGAAAAACCACCGGGCGAAGTTTCGCCTGATGGTAAATTTGCCTCCCCGAAGATTTTTCGAGAGCTTCTCCACCGGGTGAAATGACCGGGCAAAACTTTCGCCCATCGGGTGAAGTTTCGCCCGACGGTGAAGGTATCCAAAAATTGCAAAATAGGAAGAAGTCCACCGGGTGAAGTTTCACCCGGCGGTATTAGTCCGGGTACGATAGGGCGAAGTTCCACCTCATGAAGATTTAAAAGGTGATTGTCTCACTAATGGAGCAAAAAGTTGGATTTGGGCTTTAGGTTAAGGATCCATTAAGGCTTTACTATATATATGTATACCCTAGTTAGTTCCACATTATGCTTTTCATTAGTTTAGACTACTCCATTCTCTCACTACTTATCCCTCCATTAGTAGATTATTCTAGTAGTAATTTAGTAATTCTCTACAATTCTAGTAGTTCTACATAGTAATCTAGTAGTAAATCTTCATAGTTTTCTTCATCAAGTCTCTAGATTTACATTCAAGTTTGTAGAATTCAAGTTTTTATTGAAAACTTGTGAAGATTATTAAGGGATTAGTGACAAATCCTCTATTCTCTTTATCAAATCTTCATCCTTTATTTATGCAATCTTCTTCTTTATTATTGATCTTCATAGTTGGTATATTTCTCTTCCACTCTCTAATCTCTAGTTAGATTTATTATTGTTCTTTCAATATTGTTTATTTTATTGTTCTTTCATTATTGTCTTGTTTTGATCATCTTTATTTATGTTGTTTTAGATTGCTTTATGTTCTATTTTGTTGATTCTTATTTTGATCATCTTAGTGTTGTTAGTTTCTCTAGATCTAATTTATGTTGCTCTAGATTATTTTCTTGCAATTTCTTCCATAGTTTTGTGGTTATATTGTTAGATTGTTATTTCCTTATTGTTTTGTTGTTATTTTTCCTTAGATTTAGTTAATATGGATGTTTTAGTTGTTTACTCCTTTGTTAATGTTTTGTTGTTTTCCATAATGAGTAGTGAGTGGATTTCTTGTTCGGGGGTTTAGGGATGAGGACCTTGCACTACTACAAAACATCAAATAGACAACTCTTAATAGACATCAGATATTCTTAACAACTGATGTATAATATATAGACAACTGTTTTGTTTGAGAAACATATGTCTTTATCTGATAATAGACAACTGAGTTTTATAAAAATAGTTGTCTATATATTATACAACTGTTTTAATTTACCTCAGTTGTCTATTCTAATTTTCAGGACCACTAAAAATTGGTTGTTACTACCAAACTCATATCACTTTCTCATTTTTTAAAGTAATCTAATAATAAGTGTAATTCAACACATATCACTTTCTCAACCCATTTACCCGACCCATATCACTTTCTCAACCTATCTAACTCAACTTCAATTATCCCAATTTTTTCAGATCCCTAATTTTTTTAGGATCTAACGGAAGCACGAGAGGCGGGAACAACATACATAATGGGACATTCTCATGTACGGGCGAAGCAAGGATCGAGTTAGTTTAAGAAGATGGTAATAATTAAATTTAGGGTACGATTTCTTGAGACGGAACAGTCGAGGACCGACGTATCCACTCACGGCTCCCCATGCATCGACGTTAGAGGTAGGAATGGTCTGCAATGTTTGATTACATACATCTACACGAGGTCTCTTTTTTTTACTCCCTACTCAACATACACTGTAAATGCTGTAATTTTTTGTTTAGTGAGAAGTATGTGGAATCAGAATCACCACCAATGTGTTTTTAAAGGGAGTCTTGGTAAATACTTGAGATTTTTCACTTTCATGGTGCATTTTTGGTTACTTTAACCCCAAACTCACTCAGATTTTTACATGATACAAACTTTGATCTTTGTTACAGTATGATTTTTTTAGCAACGGGATTTCGACTTATAGTGAGACTGTCTTATGTAACAATTTGTGATTTACGTGTTTATTTTGTGATCATGCCTACGAACCAAGACTCATAGAATTGATACTAGTATCTTTTGAGTTGCTCAACCTAACTCCCGCGCAACCTATCTTCTCAATTTTTCCTCTAACCCTAAATTATTCTAGATCCCCAATTATTCCTCTAACCCTAAATCATGAAGCTCTTCGTCGCTCTAACCCTAATTTCGAAGCCTATTCGTCCTTCTTCTCTATTTGTTGCTGTTCCCGCTGTCCTTCATCCCTTCCGAGTTTCGTCGCTGTTCTTCGCTCTTCATCGTTGTTTCGATGTTCCTTCTTCTTCTCTATTCTGCCTCTTCTCTGGTACTCACTCTTACTCCATCATATTTACATGTTAGCCGACTTAATCATTTCTGCCAATTAGTTTTCAAATTAATTTGAGGTTGATTCATGCTTATGACTGTTCTTTTCTTTCTCCATGTTTAATTTCGTTGATTTGCGCTTAAAACCGTCTTAAAACCAAAGAGCAACGAGAACCATTTGATTGTGAATCCTCTTAAATTTAGAGAGCAATGATACAATTGATGAATTTTGCCTGGATATTAGTCTATACCTGTAATTTGCCTGGGTAGACGTACCTTGCAGAGTGCAGACAAAGTGAGTCTCGCTCATTTACCTGTGGATTTGAAATCTGGTAATGTTATTGCAAGTCAGGGACATGGTGATTTGATTTCATTTCTCGAATTTAGGCTGTTAATGGCGGTGTTGCCTAAGAGATAGTATGCAATATGCCATTATGTGTGTCTATTATTGTGAGGAGGTAATTGTCATCGGTTTTGAAAATGTGTCGGTGTGTGTACATTCGCCTGTTTCGGACGCAGAAATCGATTTTCTTGCTTACATTGAGTGGCATCAGTGTGGTGGTTAGTTGGGAGAAAACTTGTTGTTCGATGTATGAATAATTGGATATTTGAATCGATTGAGAGCCAAGAGTTTGCTTAGTTTTTGCTACCGTGTTGATATGCAGCTATTCAATATTATTTGTAGGCAGCAATTACTTGAATTGTCGTCAATGGGGTTGAATTTTCAAGATATAAATCAAGCAAATAAAAACAAAAAGAAGAAAAATGATAGAGAAAGGATAAGATCGATAAAGGAAACGGTGGATTATATCAAATGGAGAAGAAAGGCATTTGAAATATTCTTATGTAGTAAAGATGTAATTCCGCAAAAGTAGAAAATAACCGACAATATAAATAACTCACAGTCATCTGATTTGTTGTCTAATATGTATTCATATGTAGAATGTTTATGCTCGGTTGATGACTAGCAGAAAAAAGTATTACTGTTTAGATGAATCTGTGCAATGGCCGTTTGATAAGTCATAGGTCAGCGGCTCTTGTGATGAATCCATGTTTGGTTTGCTATTATAACGAGTTTAAACCCGTGTGGTGATTTGCAGACACTAAACAGCTATTGTATCAGCCATAATAGTAATGTGGTTGGGAGTTGCAGCAGTTAGTGGCAACGTTAAAGGTATATATATAATTACTTAAAACTAATTAATTAATAATAGAGTATGCATGCACGTATGTATGTAGAGTGTAGTTACGTTGATGATATATATGTGTGTGTGTGTGTGAGAGAGAGAGAGAGAGATGATGCAAATGATGTAATACGAGGTGATGGAGTGAGTATGAACAACTAGCAGTGGAGGCGCTGTATGAATGGAGGCAGCAGATTGTATCAGACCTAAATAATGTGATGCAGAATTGTTTGGTAACAAGCTGAGGGGAGCAATTCCCGTGGAATTAGGGAGACTGAGTATGTTAGTGAGCTTGGATTTGTCAAATAATCAATTCCAGGGATCCATCCCCGCAAGCCTAGGCAATTTGAAGTTCCTCACCTTCCTGTAAGTAGTACATGTACATACGTGTACATATGTTCCTAGCTACTACGTACCAAAAGTATGTTTGTATATATGTATGTATGTATGTTGCTCATTCATCAGTGTGTGTATGTATGTAGAAGGATTAACGCTAATGCCCTAACCGGTGACATCCCAACCAAGATCCTTCAACTTGTCAAATGGGGTCATCTTAGACTCTTGTGAGTCACTCTTTCTCAACTCAAGTATTTATTTATCATACTAACCTACCTAATTAACTAACTCCCTCAATCTTTATTTATCATACTAAGCTACCTAATTAACTAACTCCCTCAATATTTATTTATCATCAGCAATGTCTCCGATAATTCCTTGACACAAACTCTTCTATCCACGCAAAATAAAGGTATCCACGCAAAATAGAGGTACCATCAGCAATGTGGTAGTTATAATGACCACCCTCAACAGTTTAGACATTATCTCGAAACAATTTAATGGTCAGAACAATAAGGAATCGTTGGTGATGTGTAGTATAAATAATATCTTAAAATTAAATGAACCTATCTAGTAGCAGAGGTAATGCATCATCCATACTTTTGAGGTAATGGAGATGATCTAACTCTCAACCTATGGTAGGGTGGTCATTGTAATTTCATATATCTCTCTCATTCATCGTGACATTAGTTTTGTAACATCATATTTACTGTCTTTTTACTTTTACGAGTGCATTTCTCCTCCACCTCCTAATCCTTCTACCTCTTCCTTCTACTTTGGTGTGTCTGTCTTCGTTTGAACTCCTTTTGGATCCTAACTGATGCTGTTTTTTCAACAGTTGGGTTTAATCTTGTTGTTTTTGTGGTACCAGAATCTGAAACAATGACAATTGGTTTGCGTGCGGGTAGGGTGAATCCCTAGACCAGGAATAATGGTGATGTTTTGGTTGATTTCTACACATCCTGTGAATCCCTTGTTAATGCCATGCGTATATATCGACTTTTATGAATGAGTGTTCTGGTGACGGGACATAAGAATGAGGTGATTTTGGAACATTTTCATTTGTACGACTCTTACACTTTGTTCTACTTGTTGAAATGTAGTCGGCTCCTCATGCTCGGAAAACAGAGTGCTGTTATTACGTGATGGGATGTATGATTGAAATTATCACTCGTTCTGATTTGAAGAGAACCGTCAATGAGGTAAGACTTGGGTTCACACTTTCTCTTGTTTCAATCATTTGTTTTATGCACATAATTGAAACAAAAATAATTAGTTCATTTATATTATTGGTTTTGTAGCATTTCAACGATATGATGCCATATTCTCAAGAAGATATTGACGAGGTTCGTGGATTATGGGTGGTTATTTTCTTAATAATTAGTCGTATATGATGCATCGGATTACCTTATGTGGACAAGGTCTTAGTTGGATTATGGTTTTAGGTACTTTTGGACATTGGATAATGATTTTATGTGTACCTTTTGGATTTTGGATATAGGATAATGATTTTATGTATCTTTTGGATTTTGGATTTTGGATTTTATAAAAATGTAACTTCTTTTGTTAAATTATCCGCTATGGTATTCCTTTTTTATGGTTTGTTAATATGTACGTATTTCAGAATTATTAAAAAACTTAAAATATGGATATGTATATAAGCACATATCTATATATACGTATTTCAGGAAACAGTTGTTTATTATGTATATAGAAGTTGTCTATATACGTAATAGACAACTGTTGTCTTGCAAAAACAATTTTTTATTAACCAATAGACAACTGTTCTAAAACAGATGTCTATGCTCAGAGTAATAAACAACTCCAAACTACTCAACTGTTGTAAGTCAGTTGTCTATTGCAAAAAAAAAAAACAGTTGTCTATTTGATGTTTTGTAGTAGTGTTGGATTATTTGAATTGAGGGATGTTGGTGGGTTGCTTGCTTGTTGGTTTATCTAGTTTAGGGTTGTTGTGTCATTGTTGTTTTAGTCCGGCCAACTAGACCGACCTTGACTCATTTCTATCAATATGGGGAAACTCGGAGTAGAGATTACCTTAATTTGAGACTTACCCTTCTTCACCGCGAAAGCAGGTTGTTAGGTGGGTTGGGTGAAGAAACCGAAAGGTGGCATTCTCCCTTTATCAATGTTGTGACCGACCCGATTCCGAAACTCTTAGACCCCAATTTCCGAATCCCGACTTCCCCCTAACACCTTTTCCTAGATTGATCATTTCTTGTCATTTCTATTGCTATTTCTCTTGTTATTTAATTTTCGTCCTTTACCGCATTTCTAGCATAGACTCGAAAAGCCCATCTAGTTTCCAAACACGTTTCTCTTAACTCAATATCGTTTCGTTCCCTGTGGACCGACCTCGACTTACCACGAATATTCTAGTAGTTTTTGTGTTTTCGCGAGTCTATAAATATTGTTTGATCCCCTATCCTTTGATAAACGACCGATCCGATTGGGGCGGCGATCAAAATAGCGCCGTTGCTGGGGAACGACGAGTTATTGGGTTTTTAGTTATTGTGTTTGGTTATTTGCTTTAATTTAGCTCATTTCTCCCTCTTCCCTAGTACCGTTAGGTGCTATGAGACTCACCGTTTAATTGAATTTATGCCCAGGAATACATCATCGCCCTTGTGGTTCGATCCGGAGCCGGAAAGAACATTTAGAGCTTTGCGTTTTCGAGGTAATAACTCAACCACCATTATTCCACATCGTTCATTATCACCTCCTAACCTTAATCCCATTCTACCACCTACATCACATACACCTTCTACACCCTCTACACCTTCTACACCAAATAATCTTATCCCAAATAATCCTTCCACATCATCTACTTCACAAAATTCACTACCAACCCCACAATCACCAAGAACACCACCACCAAATCAAAATTCATCCCCTCCAAGTCATCCAAATTCAAATCTATCACCACCACCAATCCAACCAATGGGGACCTTAGCCTCCCATTCCCAACTTACACACGAAGAAACACCTTCACCGTTTAATTTCGGAGTGATTCCCGAGAATTACGAATTGAAAGCTTCTTTGACAAATGCGGTTCAACAAGATACTTTTCATGGTTTTTCCCAAGAAGATGCCCAAGAGCATATCGCTTCATTTAAAGAAAAAATAGTAGGGGCCCGTCTCAATGGGTTAACTTCATGCCAATTGCACCGATTGTTATTTCCAAAGATCTTGAGAGATGGAGCTCGTAGATGGCTTCAAGGCCATCCCGCTTGTACATTCACAACATGGGCTCAATTATCTATTGCCTTCTCGGAGAAATATTTTCCACCGTCAAAGACTAACCAATATCGCATGGAAATACAAACATTCAAACAAGATGAATTTGAAAGCCTAAGTGAGGCTTTGGAAAGATTTAGAGATTTTATTACGCAAGTGCCCTCACCATGGAATACCCGATTGGCTAACAACCCAAACATTTTACAACACCCTTTCATCGAGAACCAAGGAGAACCTCAATTCGGCCGCCGGAGGAGACTTCTCTTCCCTTACCAATGAGGCATCTAAGAATCTTATTGAAAAGATGGCAAGGAGTGATTCTAGAATGAGTTAATCGAGGGATTTCAGAAAGAAAGTTGAAGCGAATTCATCCAAGAGTTCTAATGAATTGAAACTTCAAGCACAAGTCGAAGAATTAGCAAAAAGAATGGATGCCATGAGTTCTAAGCCTACTCCTAGAGGCATGTACCAAATTCAAGGGAGTGTTCCAACAAGGCAATCATCACCTCCTAAACAAATAACATGGGAAGTTCATTGCGATCATTGTGGCAATTATGGCCATGATTCTAGCTCTTGCATTCCTAACGAAGAAACTTATTTTGAAGAGCCAAATGAAGTCCAAGCTATACAAGTGTATGGGCATAGACCTCAATTTGATCCCTTCTCTAATACTTACAATGCCGGCAGAAGGTTTCATCCTAATTTTTCTTATGGAAATCAAAATGTTCAAAATTCGATGTCACGTGCCCAAGGGAGTCAACCGAGGCCATTTAGTCAAAGTCAACAAAGGCCCTTTAATCAAGGTCCTTCAAAGATGCCCCCATACTTGCCTCCTCACCAAAGGAGCAACTTCAATCAACAAAGTAGCAACTTCCATGTTCCCAACAATTACCATAATCCACATGGTAACAATTTCAATCATGGATACAATCATGGGTTCCAAGACAATTTTCAAGGAAATAAAGGTTACAATCAACAACCATTTAATCAACCCTCTTAATCTTATGGCCAATCAAGCAATTTTCAATATGATCAAGGAGGAGTTCCATGGGATAATATTAGTGACTTGTAAAGAGTCGTTGGGCAACTATGGAGTGAGCATCAAAATACCAAAGCAAGGCTAAAGGTTTGGGAACCACAAGAAGCAACAAAAGCCTTAGCCGCCCCAATTTATCCCCCCCATGGTTTGCCCGGGCAACCCCAAAACCCAAGAGACCCTTCTCACCAAGAAAATGCCGTCATTTTGAGAGGTGGCAAAGAACTTGAGGACCCGTACAAGAATTTGAACTTGAACACCAAAAGCACCACAACCAATATCAATCAACCAAGTGCACCACAAGCAACATCGCCCACTTCCTCCAAACAAAACCGGGGAATACAAGTGGAGTTTGATATTCTCCAAAATGCGGAGATTGAGCAAAGAGAACTTAAAAGAAATAAGAAGGATCTAATGGAAGCGGAAGAAGCAAAAAGAAAAGAGACGGAACCTTTAGCCGAAGAAGAAGAATCCAATGTTCCACCACCTCTCGCTTTTGTCCCACCATTGCCTTGTCCCGAACGAGCTAAGCCACACAAGGAGAATGCCCAATTTAGTCATTTTGTGGATATGTTGAAGAAAGTGGATGTAGCTTTACCCATCACCGAGGTAATTTCTCAAATGCCTCTTTATTCTAAATTTTTGAAGGAAGTCTTGACCAAAAAGAGAACAATAGAAGATAAAGAATGTGTCTCTCTCACGGCACAATGTAGTGCCATTCTTATGAATCAAATGCCAAAGAACTAGAGGATCCCGGTAGCTTTTCCATCCCTTGTCGGGTTGGAAACGTTGTGGTTAATCAAGCTTTGTGTGACCTAGGGGCTAGTGTTAGTTTGTTACCTTATTCTATTGCTAAAAGACTTAGTGTGGGGAAGATGAGACCCACTAGTATGTCAATTCAACTTGCAGATAGATCCGTCAAGTACCCTCTTGGGATACTTGAGGATGTACCCGTGCAAGTTGGTAAGTTCTTCATACCCTCCGACTTTGTTGTCATGGATATGCCCGAAGACACTATTACCCCCATTATTCTAGGTCGACCTTTTATGGCTACCGGTGGTACTATAGTTGATGTAAAAAATGGAAAGTTGTCTTTTAACATAGGGAACGAGTCGGTAGAGTTTTCCCTTTCTCAAGCTTTTAAACAACTAATGATTGAACAAACATATTCCGTTGAAGTTATTTATAGTTTGGTTGAGTATTGCTTGATAGATGACGAAAAAGAAGAGGAAACACTTGATTTCCCACCTCTTGAAGAAGAATGCTTACATGAAGAAAAGGTAGAACCATTACCGGTGGGTAAGAGTATGGTATCTTCTCCTCCTAATCATGAACTTAAGCCACTCCCCTCTTCCCTCAAATATGCTTTTCTTGAAGGAACTAATTATCCCGTTATCGTCAATGCCACACTTGATGGACCTCAATTGGAAAAACTTTTGATTGCTCTGAGAAAACACAAAAGGCCATCGGGTATAGCATTGCCGACCTCCAAGGTATAAGGATTCAACCCTTGATGGGTGTTCTGGATTTGTTTCTGTTGATGGACTGTCGAAGGGTTTGAAATAATTCGTGACAACCACTGATTTGAGTATCTCTCCCTCGGTGTTCCTAAAGGTGAAATCTGCTTTTTGTCGTTTTGAGGGAAGGAATGTTCCTTCCTCGATCTTGTTTTGGACCGCGTGTTTTAGGGTAAAACATGCTTCAGTATCGTGTACATTACCTTGATGAAATAGACAATAGGTGTAACACCCCTGTTTTTTATAAATTTAAATTAAATTAAAATTATGTTCGTATTTTTATTTTTACGATTTAACTCGTAATTCTTAAAATTTTTATAAAACGAATTTATCGTTTAATCGTTTCAAACTCCTAAAATTCTACTTGACTCGGAAACTCTTCTTATATTTAAAACATATTTTTATTTCTGTTTCGATTTATTTTATACATTTAATTTAGTTCTTATCGAAAGTCTATTTCGTCGATTTAAGTTCTGAACTTTGATTTATTTATTTACTTTTCGGCTCGAAGTATATTTATTATAAGTTTCGTCAAAAGGTATATTACCTTTCCTCGAGAAATCAATTTAATTCACTTCGTCGAAATTTATTATTTATCGGGAAATTCTATTTCACCGTCTAATTATTTAACTTTATAAGCTTTGTTTTCGTCTCGAGTAACTCATTTTATTTGATGGCCCGATTATTTAATTATTCTTTTTAACTCGTTTTAATTCGATTTGTGGGTCGATCAACTTATCGTTACGGAATTCGTCTTCTACCCGATTCATTTAATTAATTTGTATTTTCTTATTCGACTTGATTCAATTCCCTTGACCACCACTTGCTTTTCCCACCTGTTTATTGTAACGTTCCCCTTGACAGCTCTTTCACTCCTTCCACTGCTTCATTCTGTTTCCTCTTTTTCCCGGATGCAGCCCCCTATTTTACACTCTCACAATTATCTTGGTTGTAACGTATCCTTGCCTCCTTTCTTCACCTCTTCCTTCTTCAACCTTTCACCCATCATCCCCTCGTTGACTGCTCCTAGTCACGATGTTATCTCTGTCCGACTGCCCTGATCGTCGTGGTCATCTCCTCTGCTGAAAGTGTCGCCTGTATTCGATAAAGGTAGCCTTTCTCCTCATCTTCTTCTTCCTGATCTCGTTGTTGTTGTTGTTGTTGTTGTTAGTTTGTGTTCTGTTCCGTAGATGTCGTCTTTTGGGCTATTGTTTAAATCTGTTTCGAGTCTGTTTTGTCGCTCTGTCTGCTGGTTGATTCGTTCGTGTTTTTATCCCGTTGTGCGCCGTTCTTCTTCCTGCTGCTGCGTTGTTTTACTTTCATTTTGTATCTGCTGCTGCTACTTTTTGCTTCTCTATGCTTCTTTTTTTTCGTACCTTCTTCTTCAACTACTGCTACTGCGTTTACTAACGTTGTTGTTGTCGTTTTGCTCGGTTCCCTTTTCTTTTCCTTGATGCCCCTTCCGTTTTCTATCTTTCATGTCTCTATTTTCTAAATAGATTTGCTACTGCCGGTTTCTTCTTCATTTCATTCTTCTCGTTCACCTCCTTCTCCTTAATCTTCTTCTCTTGTATTATTCTTTTGTTATCGGTTTTCGCATCCCGACTCTACTGTTATGGTTTTATTCTTGTTGTTACTGTTGCGTTTACGCCTTACTGCTGCTGCTTTCTTCTCTTTATCTTATTCTTCATCATTCTAGTTGCTGTTTGATGTTTCGGTTTAATTGCGTTGTTGCACTGCTACTGTTGTTTGTCTTCTTCTTCTTCTTCTTCTTCTTCTCCTTCGCTTGTTCTTCTTCTGCGGTTGTGCGTGTTGCTGCTTGTTCTGTTCGGCTGCCACCGTGTCTGTTCTGTGCGTGTTCTTCTTCTGTTCCTTGGTTTTCGCTCGTCGTAATGTTGTTGCTGTCGGTGTATGTCACTTTTGCTCCCCCTAAAGTCATATCACTTTTGTCCGTCATTATTTTTCCCACAGTTCTCGTTTTATTTGGACTCGTGTTCCCTTCTTTTCCTAGTTCTCTTCTTTCCCTTCTCCCTATTCTCATTACCCAAATCTCGTTCTTTTTTGTTTCGTGAAGACCTCGGAGTTTTATTGAATCGGCTTTCAAGTTCTAGGTTCGAGCTTGGTCTAATCGAGAAAGGCAAGTACGTGATCGTTTGGTTGTCGACTCAAGGTAACTTTAGAGCGTTACTCGATTTTATATCGTATGTTTGAGTAGTATGTAGTAAATATTTTAACTTCGATTTTCTAATTTTAGCTATATATTTTTTGCTATTTTAATTATTTTTAAATTGTGTACCTTATATATATTTTACGAGTTTTCGATATCGTTTTATAAATTGTTAGTAATTTAATTATTTACGATTGTTATAATATTTTGTTTGTTATCGTGACACTAGTAACTAAATAATATCGATTTCATATTTTCGTCATATTTTGTTAATTTCTAATTTTTAACTTAAAATCGTATTTTTATAGAATAATCGAGATTTGCATACTTATTTAATAAATTAATTTTTGTTTTACGATTTATACTAATAAATGAGAAAATAGTCGATTTAGTTTTAAATATATTTTAGTCGAGACTATTTTCACTAATAATTTCCTATTTGTTTCGATTGACTATTTTTATTAAAATCCATATTAATAAAAGCTATTTGTTAAAAATAATTTGAAATCTTTGTAAATCTCATTTCATTTATAAAATGCTATGTTAATTTCGTTAGAAATGCTATTTTTATACATTTCACTAATTTTAATGATTTACGTATTTTTATAAGAATATTTCTATTTTAAGTAAGTTTCTAAAATTAATACGTTTCTATTTATGGAAAGTTTCTCTTTTAATGTTTATTCCTTTTATCCTCATAATGATTATATCTTTTGAATATCGATAATGACTTGGTTTTGGATTTATGGAATGAGGACAAGTGTACGGGTAGAGTAATACAATCTAGGGTATACATTTTGCCATCAACTATAAAGCTGGTGTGTCTATGTGAGACGCATTGATCGTTGAACTGAGCATGGTTTGTGTTCAGGAGTGTGTATATTTTGACCTTAAACTTAGATATCGCATCGTCTAAGTCGCCGTCGGGTTGAACTGGATTACGGTTGGTGTCCAGGACGGGTGTACATTACTTAAGCCAGGACCTCGCTGCACGCAGTCCTGTTATAGTTTGAGTTGCCTAGTTAGAGACCGAAGTCTGATTTGTTTTGACTAAGTTAACGAAGCTAGTTTAGTATGATCCCAGTGAAAGTCTATTCTGTTGCGCTAGTTGATTTCCATAACGCCAATTTTGAAAATGATTATTATTATCGATTGATTTTAACTTGCAGGTTGGCAAACGCTTTAAGTTTCGCTGAAAACTTATTTTTATTATATCGTTTTAATGTTTTCTCATTTTAAATATTTTGATATAATAATACTATTATTTTTCCATATGATATAATATGGCTGGGAGAACGTCCGAGTTACTTCCCACTGACGTGACTGTTATGTTTATAACATGACAGATATTTGCTGCTGGGTTTTGGGTGTGAGCTAGCGAGTAGCATGGATCCTACTCTTTCTTTATTCATGTAATTTATGGATTTGTATAACCCGTTTGGTGAATTTTCTCTTTAGCCCTTTTGTAAAAAGAGACCTTTGTATTGACTTACCATTTCTTTTAATAAAATATAGTTTGTCAGTGTGTTTTAATCTCAACTCTATAGTGTTTCCGTCACTGTATTGCGTTAGATTTTCTAGGGGATTACAGTTGGTATCAGAGCATTGTTGCTCCCGACGCTTACACCTGATTTTAGGAAAAATACTCGTAAATGATTTGAACGTTAATAAAATATTAGTGAGAGATGGGTAGAAACAAAATAAGGACTTAACTGTTAGGTTTATATGTTCTTGTAACTCAATGATTAGCATTGAATATTTGTTGCTTTTGACTGGAAGAAGCTGAAATAACATGATGCTGAAATGCTGCTCCGGATCGGAACAAGACCTGCTTAGAACTCTCAATGCCTGCCGACTCGAGTGGACAACTTGGTACTCCAAGAAAGATGCCGATGGTGACCTTTTAGCCCAGATTTAGTTCACTCAAGCTACAGGTTAGATGATCAAGGCTAGATTCATGTTCCATGATGTTGCAGTAAATCCAAATTGAGTGACCCAAGACTTGCGTTCTCGTTCCTTTGCAACAAGATGAAGTGATCCTTTTGTTTCCCTCGTGAACCTTAGAGGTCCAAACTTTCCCTTCTCGTTTTAGGTCTTTATCATCTAGAATCATTGATTCGTTCTTTTCTTTCTGCTTCTGCCTTTTCCAATTCTTCTCTTATTAATTCTCGTCTTCACTCTCGAGATAAATGTTCGATTAATTCTGCTGCTCTACCTTCTTTTCTCTTGAGATTCTTTGGTTAGACCGGATTCTGTCTTACTGAACCCCGTGTTATAGATGTTTGAGATTTAGTAAACCCTTGTTACCTTATTTGAGGATTGTGAGTCTACCCTATCTTCTAAGCAAGTGAGAAATTCTTGAGGATTAATTTGAATGGCAAGTTGTTGCTTGATGGAATTAGGATGTTACCTTAGGCACTGAACCTTGGGTTATAGGTTACTTTGACTATTTTGGAGTACTTACGGTTGAATATATTTTGTAGTAAGAGTATATCATATTTGATGGATCTAGTGTAACTAATAATATTACCATGGGATTCTTACCTAATGCTTATTTGATGGATGCATCGTGAATATTTGGGATCTTAGAATATTGTTTAAAGTGTTAGCCTGAGTATTGTGGTACCATTGAGGGTTTTCATTAATATCGTTAGAAATTTTGGTGGACATAGACTTCCCGTGTTTCTTAAGGATTAGATCATTGATTGTTGTTTAAGGTTGTAACCTATGAACTTTGGAGTTGAGTGATCTAACCCGGTTAAATTGTTGTTAACTTTGAAGAAGAGAAACATATTGTACAATTAAAGGTTGGATTTATCTCGTTGTTTTGAGGAATATTTAATGCGAATCTCTTGATGGATTTATCGTTCAAAACCCTTAGACCAACGAGATTGTGGCTTCGTTGAGTTAATATTTTGGTGGTTTCGCTGTTAAGATATGAAATTTGGTGGAACTTTCAGAAACCTTAGCCCGATGACGTATTAGAGGATATGAGTGTTTGCGCCATTACCTATAGGTTTTGAGCGTGTTTGAGGATTAGTTGTACTTTCCCAACTTCTGTACTTGTGGCACTATAAATATGCTGGTGATCATTTTTGAGGATTGCGTACCCGAGCATTATTAAATTGGTGGACCTTGTTTTAGTTCCTTACTCGAGAAATTTGGAGTATACCTCGAGTTCAAACTTTATAAACTTTGGATTTAGGAGCCTTATCGATTGTGAGTTTTGGTATATTTTGATAATTGTTGGAATTTTAATTGAGAAGATTAGATTGTAAAACAATTGTGGATTAGTATCGTGTCGATTGAACGATTGGATACTCACGTGAGACATTTTGGAGATTGTGACTGAGTAATACCACCTAGCGCCTAATATTGGACTTAACGTATTTGATGGAAATTAGGAACCCGTGTTGTGGAAGTTGTACCGGGAGTCTCGAGATGGTTAACTTCTCCTGTAATTCCTTGGGAGCTCCGTTTGACTCTCAATTTCGTCATTTCCTTAGCTTTTCTTCAATCCTGCTACCCTTTTTCTTCGGCCCTTCCCTTCGACTTCTTTATCGAGTTTGAAATTTTTTGTCTTGATTTGTTGACTTTGACTCTATTTATCCGTTTACCCTTTTTTCCCGAACTTATGTTATGAAAAATTTGACTAATTTACAAATTTTGATTTTCATGAAATTCTAACAATATGAGTTATAAATTTCCAAACTTTGTATTTCGTCTTTGTTTTATTCTTTGTTCTGTTTCTAAAGGATCTTAATAATTTATTTTAAAGTATTTAGAAATTGTTTAAAATTTTAGTTTTGATTTTCAAGTGATCGAGACTTTATGAAAACTTTTTTAATTGCAAATATTTTGATTTCATCAGATTATTAGGTAAAACGGTTTAAAATTTTGAAAAAACTTTGTATGTCCAAATTTTTTTGCTTCATTGTCAATAGGCTTTAAACATGTTATAGAAAATGTTGACGACGGGTTCGAATTTTATTTAATAACTACAAAATTTGATTTCTCAAAATTTTGTTTAGTCGTAAAACAAAATATTGTTGAATTTCTTAATTAAAACATTTTACCGTTATTTTGAAAAAAAAAAACTTGGGTAATCTCCCCCTCGAGTTATTTTACAAATATTATTTATCGTCATTATTTTATAAAATAATTTTTTTTACTTGCGATTTTATTAATTTAAATGGTTTTAAACTTTGGGAACTGAGCCCAACTCATCTTGAAATAAAATTGTCTTCGATTTCGATTTCGTCTCACTTTTGAAGTTGTAAAAAATTTTAAAACCGAGATTGTGATGCGAGTTAAGCATTCTCATTTTGTCCAAATGATATAACCTGATTTTCCATTTTATTATTATATTTTTGGTAGTTTCGAGGACAAAACTTCTTTTTAGCGGGGAAGATTGTAACACCCCTGATTTTTATAAATTAAAATTAAATTAAAATTATGTTCGTATTTTTATATTTACGATTTAAATCGTAATTCTTAAAATTTTTATAAAACGAATTTATCGTTTAATCGTTTCAAACTCCTAAAATTCTATTTGACTCAGAAACTCTTCTTATATTTAAAACATATTTTTATTTTTGTTTCGATTTATATTATACATTTAATTTAGTTCTTATCGAAAATCTATTTCGTCGATTTAAGTTTTGAACTATGATTTATTTATTTACTTTTCGGCTCGAAGTATATTTATTTTAAGTTTCGTCAAAAAGTATATTACCTTTTCTCGAGAAATCAATTTAATTCACTTCGTCGAAAATTTATTATTTATCGGGATATTCTATTTCACCGTCTAATTATTTAATTTTATAAGCTTTGTTTTCGTCTCGAGTAACTCATTTTATTTGACGACCCGATTATTTAATTATCTTTTTAACTCGTTTTAATTCGATTTGTGGGTCGATCAACTTATCGTTACGGAATTCGTCTTCTACTCGATTCATTTAATTAATCCGTATTTTCTTATTCGACTAGATTCAATTCCCTTGACCACCACTTGCTTTTCCCACCTGTTTATTGTAACGTTCCCCTTGACAACTCTTTCACTCCTTCCATCGCTTCATTCTGTTTCCTATTTTTTTTCGGATGCAGCCCCCTATTTTACACTCTCACACTTATCTTGGTTGTAACGTATCTTTGCCTCCTTTCTTCACCTCTTCATTCTTCAACCTTTCACCCATCATCCCCTCGTTGACTGCTCCTAGTCACGATGTTATCTCTGTTCGACTGCCCTGATCGTCGTGGTCATCTCCTCTGCTGAAAGTGTCGCCTGTATTCGACAAAGGTAGCCTTTCTCCTCATCTTCTTTTTCCTGATCTCGTCGTTGTTGCAGTTAGTTTGTGTTCTGTTCCGTAGATGTTGTCTTTTGGGCTATTGTTTAAATCCATTTCGAGTCCGTTTTGTCGCTCTGTCTGCTGGTTGATTCGTTCGTGTTTCTGTCCCATTGTGCGCCGTTCTTCTTCCTGCTGCTGCGTTGTTTTACTTTCATTTTGTATCTACTGCTGCTACTTTTCGCTTCTCTATGCTTCTTCTTTTTCGTACCTTCTTCTTCAACTGCTGCTACTGCGTTTACTGACGTTGTTGTTGTCGTTTTGCTCGTATCCCTTTTCTTTTCGTCGATGCCTCTTCCGTTTTCTATCTTTCACGTCTCTATTTTCTAAATGGATTTGCTACTGCCTGTTTCTTCTTCTTTTCATTCTTCTCGCTCACCTCCTTCTCCTTAATCTTCTTCTCTTGTATTATTCTTTCGTTCTCGGTTTTCGTATCCCGACTCTACTGTTATGGTTTTATTCTTGTTGTTATTGTTGCGTTTACGCCTTGCTGCTGCCGCTTTCTTCTCTTTATCTTATTCTTCATCATTCTAGTTGTTGTTTGATGTTTCGGTTCAATTGCGTTGCTGCACTGCTACTGTTGTTTGTCTTATCCTTATTCTTCTTCTTCTTCTTCTTCTTCTTCTTCTTCTTCTTCTTCTTCTCCTCCTTTGCTTGTTCTTCTTCTGCGGTTGTGCGTGCTGCTGCGTGTTCTGTTTGGCTGCCACCGTGTCTGTTCTGTTCGTGTTCTTCTTTTGTTCCTCGGTTTTCGCTCGTCGTAATGTTGTTACTGTCCGTGTATGTCACTTTTGCTCCTCCTAAAGTCATATCACTTTTGTCCGTCATTGTTTTTCCCTCGGTTTTCGTTTTATTTGGACTTGTGTTCCCTTCTTTTCCTAGTTCTCTTCTTTCCCTTCTCCCTATTCTCATTACCCAAATCTCGTTCTTTTTCGTTTCGTGAAGGCCTCAGAGTTTTATTGAATTGGCTTTCAAGTTCTAGGTTCGAGCTTGGTCTAATCGAGAAAGGCAAGTACGTGATAGTTTGGTTGTCGACTCAAGGTAACTTTAGGGCGTTACTCGATTTTATATCGTATGTTTGAGTAGTAGTATGTAGTAAATATTTTAACTTCGGTTTTCTAATTTTAGCTATATATTATTTGCTAATTATATTATTTTTAAATTGTGTACCTTATATATATTTTACAAGTTTTCAATATCGTTTTATAAATCGTTAGTAATTTAATTATTTATGATTGTTATAATATTTTTTTGGTTATCGTGACACTAGTAACTAAATAATATCGATTTCATATTTTCGTCATATTTTGTTAATTTCCAATTTTTAACTTAAAATCGTATTTTTATACAATAATCGAGATTTGCATACTTGTTTAATAAATTAATTTCCGTTTTACGATTTATACTAATAAATGAGAAAATAGTCGATTTAGTTTTAAATATATTTTAGTCGAGACTATTTTCACTAATAATTTCCTATTTGTTTCGATTGACTATTTTTATTAAAATCCATATTATTTATTAATAAAAGTTATTTGTTAAAAATAATTTGAAATCTTTGTAAATCTCATTTCATTTATAAAACTCGTCGACTCAATTAATTTTGATAATGTTTTTCTTAAAACATCTCTTTTCTAAAGTTTATATTTTTAACTTGATTTTCTAATTATTTATAAAATACTATATATTGACTTATTATATTTTACTTATACTAGTTTCTTTGCCACGCGCTACGCGCACGTATGGTTAGGTACGATTCGTCTATGTATTTTGATGGCGCATATTGCCGTCATTGATTTTCGAATTGTTGGCATAACTCAAACTATTGTTTGTGTTTTTTTTTCTTTTAGTCATACGTTTATAGTTCTAAGATAAAACTATCCACTAATCTAGGAAGTACGGGTTGTAATATCATATTGCGCAAAACAGCTTTATTTAATACAAAAAAATGTTAATCTTGATTTTTTCCCGCCATTCAAAGCAAGGTATTAAAAAGGACCATAATTGAAGGTACACTAAACAAAGCCACGAAATCAAGTGTGTTATCCAAATTCATAAAAATATATTATAAAAGAATTAGTAGAGTGTTCGTCAATCTGCGATTTAAGGTAAAACATATGCAGCGTGAACTCAATATTTTGGTTACCAAAGCAGGTCTAAACACACAAATCGAGCATTTTCACTGTAGATATCAAACCAGTACGTGCGTTTAACAGGATACATCACTCGTAAACTTGACAATATCGGACTATGCAATATAACAGCCTTTAAGTTACGCAAGCAAGAAGTCAGGTCCAAAGTGGCCACTATCGACAGATTGACCATAAAAATTTATGTCTCCCTGCTTTGCACCGTAACTTTCATAAACACTTGCAGGCAGCTTCAAGATCCGCATACGTGTCATTTTCAGAGGCCTGAAAACAATGATTCACGTCAACGGAGTGGCGGCTTATTTACATAGCATCTTCTTAAAACACGAAGGAACTGAAGAACAAAATAAGAAATTTGTGCCGCCTTACCTTCCCAGTTGACCGCCCATATTCCAAGTAATCATACTTGTCAAAGTATAGTTTGTATCACATCCATTAGAGATTAGAAGCTTGCAATAATCTTGACAACACGGTCACCTCAAGTTCATCTTCAAAGAACAAGTCATCGGATTAGGTTTACATAGTGCATCTGAATTCTAAATGTGAGCGAAAACCATGACTCTTTGTCTACATAATCCCGCATTTTTTCCTACCAAAACCGATCCCTTCTAGAAAATAGAACTAACGGGTTGAAGTTGAGCAAGGTTTGAAGATGGTGATGTTCACAGTCATGATCACAAGATGATACTCACGCACAACCTGAAAACAATTCTACTTCGTAGCTCTTTACTACACCAAGTTAACCCGTAAGGAAATTCAGCCTTATATGCATACTTGAGAAACCAATCAAACAAATCAAAAACGATCCCAAAAGATTACATCCAACATTTTTTAGTTGATCCTCAAAAGCCAAACAAAATTCATTGTAAATTCTGATTGTTGAACTTGGTGTAGTAAAGAGAAGAAGAAAATACCAATGCACCATCTAGCAGAACCATGAAAACTTTGGGAATGTTCGGCTTCTTCCTTGCCCATCTAGCAGAACCATTAAAACTTTGGGCAAGCAATCGGACACCCATCTATATAACCTATTCACTAAACTTAAACTATACTTAGTTACTTACCACAGGATACCACATGCGAATGATAACATCTTCACCACCGCTGATAATGAACTTGTTTTGGGACGGGGTCCCCAAACAACTCTATTAATTCTTCCGGTTGGACCCCTTATGACAAGAAGAGATTCATCCGTCTCTGCAAATTAGATAACACATCAAATTGCCGAATCTATGTTTAAAGGGGAATTTGATAGATAGATAGATAGATAGATGAAGAGAAGCGCTAAGAAACAAACATATGGACAAAACATGTGTCATTCACCGATTCACGGTTTCAAAACATTAGTGACGAATCAAAATGCCATAACGTAATTAATACTACCTCGCATCCAAACAAATGGTGACGTTTTACATTTCACGGTCTCCAAGACACTACCTTGACGTTGTTTTTATTCATATGTCATATTATCTTTTTGTGTTGAAATCATTATTTTGTGAAACTTCTTTTTCATGATAAATCTAAATATGTTAAAGTTATTTAATCTTTATCAATTTGGTTAATTATAATCGATGTCAAAATTTTAGAAATTTGACTTCAAATAGCAAATGTTAGCATTGGTTTGGATGAGAAGTAGTACTCCGTAAGATACAATATCACTAATAAGCATGAAGAATTTTCAAAAAATGACAAGCGGGTTATATATTTAAAACACTAAACAAAACGAGAATTTTTCATCAGTCATCACCATCTAAATGTCGATAGCAAGTTGATTAAGTTAAGACTTACGGTCTGCAACATCTTCTACAAATGCTTTCACGTGAATTGCAGAAGTCTTGGCCATAAAAGGATCAGTGGTAATAACAGCTCGTGTATCACCAACCGAGAAATCCACAGACCTAGCTGGAGCATTGAAATTGAAAGTATAAAATTGGTTTCCTTTTTGGACACTCCACAGCTTCACTATCTGATTGGCACTTGCAGTAAGAAGACGAGACGAATCCCCTGACAAAGTGAATTCCTCATCAATACACAAATCGACACACGAAAATTACACGGTTCATAACAACAAATCCACCACAATCCAAATTAACATATCACTATCTCCAATTCCATATTTTTAACTAAAGCAAAGGAGAATGTTCGAGAAACAATGAAAATCGAGCATCAATATACACGACTAATTTCAATTCAAAGACGAAAGATAAACGGTATATTATCAAACCTTCAAAATCCTTTATGATTAAGCTATGTAGTATATGAAACCTTTTAAATTCATCCAAAGCTTCAATGTTTCCCCAAATTTTCGAAGAATCAATATTATAACAACCATACGATCTACTTAACATAATCTTTCAGCATAATAGCTCAGCAGATAGCATGATCAATTCAATTAGCACCCAATTTCACAAATCAAACAAACAGCTATTAATCACTTTTCCAAAAACCTAATTAAGCTAAAAATTCAATCTTTCCCCAATTGTAAAAAAAAAAAAATTACAGAACAAAGCTAAAAATACAAACTTATTAATCCAATACACACAAAAACAATAACAAATTTTGTTCTCTTACCTCCAATCTTATCGACTCATTCCCTAGTCCATGAACAAACGTGGAAGAGGACCTCGGCATAAAGTTCAGCAGCAGCTGGGATGCAAGCCTGGGGAAGGGTTGAAGGTAAGAGAAAATGATTAAAACCCTACAATTCCTGCATCTCACTACTACTCATGAAGTTTGTAATCAGCATGTTGCTCTATAACCTCGTCACAATTCAAAACTGTCAAATCTATTAGTATTTTACAAGTTAGTGCTAAATCCTAAGTATATTCGGATTCACACTTATCCGCAACACTCTTCTCACATGCCTCGATACATCTCCAATTTAAAAGAGTTAGTCAAAGCATTTAGATTGTACCAAGCTCTTGAGAGTACTTTCTACCAAATCAGTTGATGGCTGCCAAACAGGACCAACGTTCAAGAGACATATTTACAATCGTGAAATGTCGTGGGCATCGTTCATTCTTCTACACCCTGATTCATTTTTTGGACAGCTGGAGGCGTGACTTCCAGTAGTTTAAGATCAGCGTACTTAGGATCCTCAGACCTCTCATGTATTTCTCTATATTCTTGGCATACGGCACACTGACAGAAAAAATGGGTCGCAAAATCTCCACAAGGTGCCTCCTGAAAATAATATCAAGATTGGCATATAGTCACACATATGAAAAAGAATGTTGAGATACAACAATAACAGCAACAACACAGCTAAGGTCCAAAAATGATGGATTTGCGATAACAGTTTCCAATAATAGCCGCCAAAACTGAATAAAGCATGTTGAACAAAGCAGATCCACGACAGATTGGCGATTAAGACAATCAGGCATAACTTGCAGTCTTTAAATCACCATGGTTCCATGCTAGATTGGCGAATGGCGATTATCCTATTTTTTTGGCCAAATTACACCGTTATTCCCTTACCTGTCTATAAACTAATAAAGATGCAATGACAGTCATTATTTACACAGTCATCATTTACACAGTCATAATAAGCTAATGAAGATGCAATGACACTTCCTTAAAATTATTTGTACCTTGTCTATAAACTTCTAGGTCTCGAGTTTAGCTTTCCAACGCATCCTGATTCGATTGGCCTTTTAAATCAATCATCACTTGGTAAGTAAAAATAGAAGGCTTGGCACTCTTTCTCCACATCAACAATTTTTCTCCCATCGCTTCTCTTGTAGAGAAGCAACATTTGGTTGCAAGTGAAAACTGAGATCGGGAAGCCTAGATCCTTTATTTTATTGAACTGTTGTTCCGCTTTATTTGTAAGTCTTGTCGACGCAATGTTTGTTAGCAAGGTTTTGTAGACTGCCTCCTCTCTGAAGGAATCAGGAATACTGTCGAAATAGCTCTCTGCTTTCTCCAACCCACGCACCTTTGCAATCAGGTTAACCTCAGATGCATAGTCTTGCTCCGAAAAATCAATATCCTCTTCGTTCTCAAGCCACTCCGACAGCTGGGAAACATAAGATTCTGGTCAATAACGATATAATGCATTTACAAAAACCAGGGAAAAAAACAATCAAATATTCAAATACAACAGATAAAAGATCTATGAGGAGTTAAAACAAGGCAAAACATCTTCTTGTGACAAGAGGTAAAACTCAACGAATCATTGCAGACTGGCGCTCAACTAATAAATGCATCAGCGTAATTCCATATCATAAACTCACTCCATACACATCCAAGCACCCCCTCTCTTTCGCCACTATTTAGAGCAAAGAGAATCTTCAATACTCTCCATAATGACTTGGGATCGATTGACATGAATCATTATCCTCGACGTATTCAACTACGAGACAGATTCATACTTCCTGTGGAAAAATCCCCTCAAAAATGTATATAATCAAATGGAACGGAGAAAGTTATAATCAAAATATCATCACCGCGACATCAATTATCACTGACTGAGATACAATAATTGAAGATTTCAAACAGTCGGCCAAAAACAGAGTAGTATTTACGCAATTTCCCGATTCAACGAAACAAAATACTGCATAAACTAAATTTGTCAAGAAATCAAAAGAACAAGAACAAGAAATGAAGGCAATACATACTTGAGAGAATAGACAGAAGCTTGACGAAGAGCCCACATTTTAGGGACCGGAAATTGGATGAAGAAATCGGGTTGATTAAGGATTTTCCAGAAAAACAATCAACCCTAACAAAATGAAAATGAAGTGGGGAACTATAAATGACTAAACCTTAAACCCTACAATTCTGTTTAAGTGTTAAACGATTTGGGGGTAGATTAGTCTTAAAATTCCTTTTCTAATTTAATATCTACAAGACAACAATGCATCATACGAAGTTTCTCCTAGAGTACTAAATGAAGCTCAAATGAAACAAAATCATGTCAAAACGCAGCAATTGTCCTTACAACAGAATTAATTTTCATATTTGATTGAATTTCAACACATCATAAAAGTTCCTCCTAGAGAACTAAACAAAGGTCATTGCATCCTCCAAAATCAAGTCAGAACAAGGCGCTTGCCTAAAAAAGCTGAATTATTTTTCAGGTTGGATTTCTAGAACACATCATCTACGTTCCTCCTACAGTAAGTACTACATGAGGCTCATTTCATACATCACGGCATGAACAAAAACCCACATTTTAAAAAGTTCCACAATCAAATGATCAGAACAGCAACCAATACCTCCCTTTCTGTTTTGTTTTTCTTTTCACCTAAAAGAAGAATATAATACATTTGTCCTTACCGTGCAAATATGCGTACTTTATAATCTCTTATAAAACCCCTTGCCCCAAAATAGAAATGAATATAAAATAAAATGAAGGTCAACACACCTGGCAGCGGAACCTTCAAGCTTTGCAACTTCTTCCTCCAAACGGGTGAAGATGGCCTTCTTCTCTTTGTTAGTTGCACTTACGAACTCTTTCACTGTATTTCCCAAGGATTCAATGATACCGGTCTAAAAAAACAGGTACCAACAACACGTTTAAGGAAATTTGAACTGATAATTGTTTGATGAAGGAAAAAACAGGTACTAACCTTTGAAGTGAGGTGGCCCTTAGAATCACGGCTGGTACCAGACTTCTCATTGATGAAGCAAACAAAGTTATCCAAGTCACGGCCATCGTCATAGTCTTCACCTTCCTTGCTGTCCTTGGGGAAAAATTTCAATGTTGGGAACCCGCTTATGCCATATCTTTGTGACAATAAACAGGACACTGGTTACTAGGAACATTCATGAAAGATAACATATAAGGAGTACTTGATGTTTGCAAGATCCATAAGTTGACTGACTTCTCCACTAGGTCTTTGTATTTGTTAGTATCAAGGTTGGCAATCACGACATCCCCTCCAACTTGAAAGCAGTTGCGACCTTTTCATAAACCTACAAGCCAGGGAAAACGGTGTGACTTTAGTAGTTAATCAAAGCTTGTAAAGAGAGTTAAGTACCAGAATACATAAACCAGCTAAACTTATGGGTGCCAAAGACTCGCAATGACTGCACCTGATAGAAAAGAAAGAGAAAAGGAGAGACGAATAAAAAGAGGGGCAGAAAACCAAAGCAGGGTGCCAAAGACAACAACTACACATAAACGCTTAAGCATCATGACGAAACCGAAAAATGAAGAAATCAAACAACAAATATACAACTATCAATTACACCAAAACAATGCAGATCAAAACACAAAAGCCAAAATCGACGACAAACAACCTCCATAAACGAAAAGAGACGAAAAGAGGCTGAGAATGATGAAAATGAACAGCGCGAACTGGACCGTCATGCTCATCAAATCGATCAAAATGTGTTCCCATACGATAATCCCATAATTGAATAACTCCGTTGTGTAAACTCACCAAAATCCATGGCCGCTTCGGATGAAAACTTAATCTTTTCACTCTATTACTCTTCGTCTCGAATTTTGCCAACATTATTACTCCTCTTTTTTACCTAAATCAATTTGCTACCAAAAATCAATCAAATTGATTCAAAACTAAGAACGTAAGTTACAAATCACAGAATTAGGTATAGAATCATAGATTATTAGCAATTAATTGAGGTGTTTAGAGAGTGAGATTGATACCTGAGATCTGGAGATGGAGGATTGTTGGAGATATGAGAATATGAGGAAAGAGAAAGGCGGAGCGGAAGAGAGGAAATGAAAGGCAGAGGAACGGATAGCGTGAAGAAAGGAAGAGGAAAGCGGCACTGTTCATAAGAATTGTAAGGAAGGGACTGTTCATAAGAGGTATTTTTTGGGTGAGTTCCTTTTTTAAGATGTAAAGATTTTGAGTAACAAATTTAGAAATATAATAAAGTTACGATAACGAAGATAATAATAAAATATTAATTTTGTTAGAAATGCTATTTTTATACATTTCACTAATTTTAATGATTTACGTATTTTTATAAGAATATTTCTATTTTAAGTAAGTTTCTAAAATTAATACGTTTCTATTTATGGAAAGTTTCTCTTTTAATGTTTATTCCTTTTATCCGCATAATGATTATATCTTTTGAATATCGATAATGACTTGGTTTTGGAGTTATGGAATGAGGACAAGTGTACGGGTAGAGTAATACAATCTAGGGTATACGTTTTGCCATCAACTATAAAGCTGGTGTGTCTATGTGAGACGCATTGGTCGTTGAACTGAGCGTCGTTTGTGTTCAGGAGTGTGTATATTTTGATCTTAAACTTAGATATCGCATCGTGTAAGTCGCCGTCGGGTTGAACTGGATTACGGTTGGTGTCCAGGAGGGGTGTACATTACTTAAGCCAGGACCTCGCTGCACGCAGTCCTGTTATAGTTTGAGTTGCCTAGTTAGAGACCGAAGTCTGATTTGTTTTGACTAAGTTCTCGAAGCTAGTTTAGTATGATCCCAGTGAAAGTTTATTCCGTTGCGCTAATTGATTTCCATAATGCCAATTTTGAATATGATTATTATTATCCATTGATTTTGACTTGCAGGTTGGCAAACGCTTTAAGTTTCGCTGAAAACTTATTTTTATTATATCGTTTTAATGTTTTCTCATTTTAAATATTTTGATATAATAATACTATTATTTTTCCATATGATATAATATGGCTGGGAGAACGTCCGAGTTACTCCCACTGACGTGGCTGTTATGTTTATAACATGACAGGTATTTGCTGCTGAGTTTTGGGTGTGAGCTAGCGAGTAGCAAGGATCCTACTCTTTCTTTATTCATGTAATTTATGGATTTGTATAACCCGTTTGGTGAATTTTCTCTTTAGCCCTTTTGTAAAAAGAGGCCTTTGTATTGACTTACCATTTCTTTTAATAAGATATAGTTTGTCAGTGTGTTTTAATCCCAACTCTACAGTGTTTCCGCCACTGTATTGCGTTATATTTTCTAGGGGATTACAATAGGCATTATGACTCCATTGTTACTTCGTTTATCGATTGGTGGGTCTGGAGTGGGGCCCCAGGGCAAGAGTGGCCCTTGATCGACCTAGTGCTTGAGAGTCTCAGTGTAAGATAAGTCAATTGGGGTAAACTTCCTTCGTAACGTCTCTACTTTGTTAGATATGGCTTTACAAAGCCTTGAGGTCTTTTTAGTACTAGTCCTAGGAAGCGTTAGCGAAACAAAGGCCAATTCGAGTAAGTACAATGTCTGTGAGCTTACTCCGGATAGGTCAACCGAATGTTCCGCACGGTCAAAGGAAATCGAGGCGGCTATTAATGTGGCGGACGGAGGAACTTAGATGGGTTACCGAAGCATGGATGTTACGAACCAACCCGGTTAAGATGTTGACATCGTTGCGAATGCTTTCAATGGCGGTTGAACTTGAAGACATTTTGGATGGTGGGTCTGCGGAACAGAGCCAAAGATGAGAACGGATCCACCGGATGGCGTAAAAGACTCGAGGAATGCTCGTAGCTGAGCGACATGGAAATGAGACCCTTGATTTGCGCGTGTTTTTGGTCATCGGATTTGGGACTCGGGTGATATAGACATTCGGTGTATTCCGCAAGACGCCTAATAGACTCGGATCTCTAGAACGAGAAGATTTGACACAAATCTCGGGGCGAGATTTAACGAGGACTCTCGAGATGAGATGACCCAAAATGTAAAGCCTCGAACGGAGGTGATTTTAGTATCTAACACAGACTGTTAATCACACAGTTGTTCGACGTAAGGAATTAATCTCGATCCCGCCTAGGAACCAAAGAGTTTTGGTGTTTTCGAAAATGGATGCTTTAAAAAAGCGAGTTCTTGAAAATGGGAGTTTTGAAATCGACATTATGACGGTTTAGTTGCATCGTTTGTGGTATGTCGGAAAGTGTTGTTATGCGGGTGTCAAGAGTTCAAGTTGAATAATTGCCGATAGCAAAAGTGTGAGTTGTGATTTTGCGAAAATAAGGTCGTAGAAGAACCGATTTTGAAGACATGTGAAAATCGTGGGGTCGCGGTGCTATTGAGACTTCTATTAGTTAGGAGTTCGATATTTGTGGTGTAAAGGGTGTTTGTGAGAAAACACGGTGTCCGTGGTGGTGCTTTGAAAGTGTAGCCAAATTCTTGTTACGTAATTTAGGCAGTGATAGTGGTTTTTTGAAAATTTTAGAAACGCGGGAACGTGTGACCGTGTTTGCCGATTCCATCCCATTGATTGGGATAGTGACGGTATTTGTAAAAATATTTTGTGGGCATAACCGTGTTAGATAGCTTAATTTAATTAGTTGAAATTTCGATGATGGTAACGGTATGTGCGAAAAGTGTTTTGAAGAAAATGTAACCGTGTTAGGCACCTTGATCCCTTTGGTTGGAAATTTGGCGGTAGTAACAGTATATCTTTTTTTTGTGTTTTGAAAATGGCGAGTTTTGTATCTGCCAATGATGGCGCTAAAAATGATTTTCAAAAAAGGAATGTGTGAATTTAGCCAGGGTGATGGCGCTAAGGTGTCATTGAAAATAATAAGTTTTGATTTTGGGCGGAATAACGGCGCTAAAAGGTGGTTTTAAAAGAGAGATGACTTTTCGAAAGCGGAGATTGGGTGTAGTTGAATATGTTGTCGTGGTTGAATCCGAATTTTAATGTTTTATTCGGGTTGTTAATACACGCTACAGATAACTAGGAAGACATACACTCATGCAGGATGCAGATGCGGGTAGGTTATGGTAGGCTACCGCCCACGAAGAGTCTTTTCTTAGGCGGCGACGGGTCACCGAAGGAGGTGAGCGTCGTCCCGTTTTCTCAGATCGGATCCCTTGGCATATTCACGGAGTTCGTGACTACCTTGGATGGCCGGAACGTCAATTGAAGGTCTCCTTGCGGGTCCGGTCCGAGAACCTTACCGCAAGAAGGTCGTTTGGTCCTAAAATCGGCTAGGGTTGACTTTTTAGGGCCAACACCTATAGTGACCACAAAAAAGGAACTAGAAAATGAGCTTCACTGATAAGTATGTTTTGTAGTGCTTTTTCCTTGTGTTTGGTCCCGGTTTCTCTTGTGGAATCGCTCTTTGGAGCGGTTTCTAGGCTACTTACGCTTCTTCTAGTTCATTTTAGGTTCCTAAGACCAATCTTGGAGAGGTGGAACGATTCCGACTCGTTTCCGACACACTTGGAGCCAACGAAGAGATAGAAGCGACGATCACTCGGTAGCTTAGACTCGATCCCAAGCCCTTGGGACCCATTCTCGAGCCCCTTAGACTTGATCCCGAGCACCGAGAATCGATAAGAAGCCTATGAGGAGCAAGTGGGGACCCTTGAGATCTCTTTTGAAGCCTACAAGACCCATCCCGGTCAGGATTGCAAGCATCACGACCGGGATGAATTGCAAAGGGAAGCAGCGTCACTGATCAGTCATCCCGGCCGGGACCAAGGTCCTTCCATTCGGGACCACCCATCCCGGTCGGGATCACCACCCTTCCCGGCCGGGAAGGTGCCAGCACAGTCCGCGTCACTTCTTTTCATCTCCTTTGCTCGTGAACCCATATAAATACCCTCCCTTTGTATTGTTTAAGCACTTTACATTACTTTACATTGTTCTAAACCCTAATTAGACTCTCTTCATCCTTAGCTTAGTTTACATTAATCTTTTCTTAATCCTTGTTAATCTTAGCTTAATCTAGTTAGTTAATCTTGTATTAAGGAATCTCTTGAAGAATTCATCAATCCTTGACAACTTTTGGTGGAGATTTTTTGGTGTTCTTTTAATACAAGTTCTCATCTTTTCATCCTCTTGTTAGTTGGTGTAATCTTCTTATTCTCTTTTCTCTTAATCCTTGTTTAGTTATTCAAGTTTTAATCTTTGTTCATTGTTCTTTGTTCTTGCTAGTTCATAATGAATATTTGGATGTTTGTGTTGATTTCTCTTGTTTGTATTGTTGTTAGTTTGATTATGTGTGAGTAGAATTATTGTGGGGTTATTAGGGGGATTAAGTGTGGATTATGGATGATTAGGGTTTGATTGAGGGTAAAGGTGGATTCTTTGTTACTAGTCACATGTTGAGCACTCTATGTGTTTGTTGAATTGCTTGTTTGAGTAGAATTGGCAATCCTTCTCATGCTAGTCTTCCTCTTCTCATTGTGTGGTTGATTTGTGGTTGAATCCTTGTGTATTGGGTAGCATCTTGCATGAGTATTCAGGTTTTGTCTTTGACGCGAGAGCGCGGACCGA
The DNA here is from genome assembly GCA_958450325.1 of Agrostemma githago. NCBI lineage: Eukaryota > Viridiplantae > Streptophyta > Magnoliopsida > Caryophyllales > Caryophyllaceae > Agrostemma > Agrostemma githago. The sequence goes on along the minus strand of OY288239.1, from coordinate 23,103,063 downwards.
CCTTAGTAACTAGGGGAAACCCACACCCTCGATTTCCTAGCTATCCTACTACACTTATGAACCCAAACTAACCCTACCTTTTCCCAATTTGATTTCTCCTTCTTGTTAGCAATTTCTCATCCTTCTTGTTAGCAATTTCTTACCTAGTTAGGTTATTGTTTTAGCTTTAGTTGCTTCAATTAGTTCATGTTATATCTAGCTCATTGTTAGTCCACTTTCACCCCTTGCGATCATCATAGTTAATCAATTCTTGTTAGTTTGTCCCCCCTTTGTGTTGTTTTGGTGACTTAGTCTTGTTTGTGAGCTGACCCTAGTCTAGACACCTACTACCGTCCCCGTGGACTTGACCCGACTTACCTTAGCTACCCGTTAGGTCTAGTTGGATTCATTTGGTGGCGGGACCCACGGCAATTTCCTACCATCAATTTGGCGCCGTTGCCGGGGACGGTGCATGTTTAGAATTAGTTTGCATATTAGCTTGACCTAATTACCGTTTTGTATTCTTCTTCTATCCTTTGTGCACATTTTGTAGTCTTTTTCTTTGTTTCTATAGCTTTCTCCTCTCTTTGTCTTCCTTTGTGCTCGTTTATTGTCTTTACCTAGTGCCCATAAAGCACTAGGTGTTCTCACCTTTGTTCCAAGTGTGTAGCGCATGCCTAGGAGAAGAGACGACTTCTTTCTCTTTAATTCAGAGCCGAAAAGACTCTTTAGAGCCTTTCGCCAATGGACGATTTATTGGGTTAGAAATTCTCAACCGGGTACTAGCAATATCATTGAAGAACAAATCCAAGGATCTGACTTGAACGAAGCACCTCGAGAGACCACCGAAGGGACCTTCATCAATCCCTTTGGTGCTTCTTCTAGTCACTCTTCTCAACCTAGTTCTGCTTCTACCTCTACATCAACACCATCTACACCATCATCTTCCGCTTATCCAACAATGTCGAAGTTCTCATCTCATTCTACCTTCACCGAGGATGTCTTGCCGGGACCGAGCACTTTACCGGCCGCTTATGCCGGAAATTTTGTGGCGAAGACACAATTCATCCAACTTGTAGAAAGAAATCAATTTAGTGGTTTGCCAGCCGAAGACCCGCACCAACACATGGAGACCTTCTCTGATTATTGTGACGCTATATCTCAACCCAGGGTTACTCAAGATCAAATTCATTGGGTACTTTTCTCTTTCTCTCTCATTGGAAAAGCTAAGCAATGGATCAAGAGTCTCGATAGCGCAACCATGGGGATTGATACTTGGAAGAAACTTACATTGGCGTTCTACCAAAAGTTTTACCCTCTGGAGAAGACAAATTTGCTAAGGGCCTCCATCACCGGTTTCCAACAACGAGATGAAGAGAGCCTTTATAAAGCATGGGAGCGGTTCAAGGCTTTGGTTAGATCGTGCCCCCACCATGGGCTTTCACAATGGTTCTTGGTTCAACAATTTTGGAACGGTTTGTACGAGGATTCAAGAGCCATACTCAATATGGGCTCCAATGGAAGGTTCACTGAGGTAGATGATGACCAAACTTGGTCAAAAATTGAAGAAATGGCGGTCCATAATTCTCAATACTCTAGGCCAAGGAAGGAAAGTAGAGGGGGAAGGCATGAGATCGATGCCATTACACAACTAAGTGCCGACCTTGGAGCACAATTGAAGACACATATGGATACTATTGACAAGAAGCTCCAAAATCACTTTAATCAAGGTCAAAGCACTAATTCCTCCAACCAACAATCGATTCATCAAGTTAATGCTATGGGAACGGTTACACCTACATCTTATTACGGGATATGTGTGATTTGTGGAATACATGGACATGAGCCCTCTTATTGTCGAAGTAGCATTGAGCAAGTGAATGCTTTTCAAGCATACAAGCAAGGTGTCCCATACTTCCCTTACAAGCCTCAAAATGTGCCAAATTCTCACATGTTCCAAGCTTCCCAACAACAAGCTCAACAACAATACCGTTTACCCTATGTTCCCCCTCCCTTAAGGGACAACAACCAAGGCTTCCAAGGTTATCAAGGCAATCAAAGGCCTTTTAACAACTTCCAACAACACAACCAAGGTGCCTTCAATTAACAATCAAGGGTTCCATAATCAAGGGAACTTCAATCATCAAGGTGGTTTCCAAGGAAGCCAACTTTCTCAAGGATATCAAAACAACAACCAAGGTTACCACAACCACAATCATGGTAATTCTCAAGGCCTAAATCAAGGCAATACTCAAGGGTTCCAAGGGAACTTTCAACAACAACAAGGGTCCCAAAATACTCAACAAGAAAACAAGCAAAGAAGCCGGTCTCCAATTCATGATTATGGCGTTCCCCTAGCCATTACCAATACCCCACAAAATCAACAATCTCCACCTAGAGATCCGGAGATGCAAAAGGCAATTTTGGAGATACAAATAAGCCAATTGGAGATGTAAAAAGCTCAACAGGAATTTTATACTAACCTCCAAATGGAAAACAAGGTAAGAGATACGCATGTAAAAATGCTTAAAACCCAACTAGCTCAAGTAGCTTCGAGTAGTTCTTCAAGACAAAAGGGTCAACTACCTCCTCAAGGTGTACCAACGAAATTTGAACATGTGAATGCCATCACCTTGACGAGCGGTGCATCCTATGACTCTCCCTTGTTTCCTATTTAGCAAGAAGCAATGAAAGAAGTAGAATCTTCATCTCAAGGAAAGGAAAATTGGGGAAATCTCATGGAGGAGCAAGTCTTATGGGAGGTTGAAAAACCTAATGAAGACAAGCTTCCCCCACCCCAAGAGAAAGACAAAGGAAAGAAGAAAGTGTCAATTGAAAAGTCCCAACCTATTGAGCAAGACAAGATACATATCAAGTTGCCTTTCCCAACAAGACAAATGAAGACTAAGGTGGATGTTCAATTTGACAAATTTGTTGACATTGTGAAGAAATTTGATGTGAGCCTCCCTTTCACCGAGCTAATTACCCAAGTCCCGACATATAGCAAGTTCATGAAAGAAGTATTGGCTAGGAAGAGATCCTCAGACAAGGAAGAGACCATAGCGTTCACAAGAGAGGTGAGCGAGCTCATTCAAGGCTCTACACTTCCTAAGTTGAAGGATCCGAGTAGTTTCTCAATCCCGTGCACCATAGGGAACTTGAAGATTGAAAGAGCGTTATGTGACTTGGTGGCGAGTGTGAGCATTCTCTCTTATTCCATTTGTGAACGACTTGGGATGAAAGAGCTCAAATGTACCTCGATCACACTCCAAATGGCCGATCGTTCACTTAATCGACCATTAGGAATGTTAGAGGATGTGCCATTACGAATAGGGAAATTCTTCATTCCGGTCGACTTCCTTGTGCTTGATATGCCGGAGGATGCTATCACTCCCATTATTCTTGGGCGCCCATTTCTACATACCGTCGGTGCAATGATCGATGTCAAGAAGGGTAGGATCACCTTTGAGCTAGGCGACGAGAGGCTCGTGTTTGACCTCCAAGGCAACACCTCGCCTACATGTGAAGAGTCATGTAATATGATCCATGCCTTCAATGACAAAGATCTAGGGAATGAGTCGAGTAAAAGCTTGAAATATAACAACTTGTGTGGAATGGAAGACGATGATTCCGAGCTTGGGGCGGATGAATGCCCATGTGACGTGATTGAAGACAAGTCGGTTGGTAAGAACAAAGTTGGGCCTTCCTTGAGGCCTTGTGAAGATGATATGAAGTTTGGGTATATACCGAAGGATCGAAAGTACAAGTTCAAGCCGTTGAACTTAGTAGATCGGGATGCCCCGGGAACTTCTAGGAAAGGTTGTGAGGAACCTTGGAGTATGGATTGTGTGGACATGACGTAGGTCGACCCCGACGCGGTCATGCGCGGGTTTGGGTAGGCGAATGAATCTCGTGGTGAGATTGTTCTCGGGTTCGAAATTTAAGTCAAAATGGAGTCGCCACCGAATTTTGTGGTTATTCGGAACCATACGAGCCCACTCTATATCGTCATGGGCTGTACACAAAGTACGGCCCACTTCGATTTCAGAGTTTATGGGGCTCGTCCCTTTGCATTTCAATATCGATACCGTTTGAACCGGCTTTCGTATATAGAATGACTCTCAAGCGCCAATGGTTTCGGGCATCCGGAAACCAAGGTTATTCTGAGTAAGGAGTGAGGGTACGTGTTGGGAATCCCACTAAGGACACCCAACCCCGCCCGCACATGGCGGCCTCTACTAAGACATCGTTCGTGTTCGTGTGCGCGCGCTAGTAAAACGACTAAATGATATGCAAACAACATTTTCGGGCTAAGCATGCAAGTTGTTGATTAACTACGTCATTTAATGCATCTTGAATATGGTCGGAGTAATTTAGCATGCGAGGTTCATTTATAAAGCGATAAGCAAGTAAATAAACAATGTCGAAAGTAAATAACGTACAAGTTACACGGGCGGAAATACAACCCGGCCAATACAAAAATTACAAATGGTATACAAACGGAATAGTAAATGATAAAAAGTTAGGAACGGACCCATGTATAAACTAGACCGTGAATTGTGTAGATGGGCGAACTTCGATTAATTACGCATTATATTGCGTATTAAGCAAAGGGCGGAGATATGGAACCTAGGCGTGGTGCTAGCCCGATCCCGAATCCCGTTGCCTTGTCCCGACTTATCACATCGAGGAATAGAGTCTAAATTAATCATGTGTCAGATACGACTAAAGAGTCGTCGACACAAGATTAATATTATGAGACCGTCGATCAAAGTCGTTTTAAGTGATAGTGATATGCATGGGTTTTGAAGATTATAATTACGTGATTGACTTTACACGTGTCAACTAAAAGTCGTAAAAAAGACGAGGCTTAAATGTTGCATTTAAGCTCTCGGTTTTCTGGGCTACAGGACCCACTCGGTCGAGTCATGGTCCGACTCGGTCGAGTGTGTCCTCGAAAAGGCTTCTGCCCAGATTTGTGGGTGCTACTCGATCGAGTAGCCTACGTACTCGGTCGAGTAGCCCCTGTATGAGTGCCAACTCGTTTTGTTTTTTGTTCAAAATCGATGGTTGGCCAAATCAAATACAAATATCGCACGATTTGTATTTAACTTGGTTTCCGATGCTATAATCGCGTATGCATGCGATTATAATACCGTTATCGGAGTTTTATGAAAATGCCTTTGCTAGATTAGAAATTTTGTATTAGTGACGAAATTGCATCCGTCTACGTCACGACATCGAAACTAATCCTTTCGGATTACGTGATATCGGTTTTCGTGTCAACGGGTTCCGTACTAATAAAAATGGGATCAAATGCGTTCAACTTTTATTAATCGCGATCACGTCACGCCCTTGAGTACATTGGGGCTGGGCTCCTCGAAAGGGCTCCACCTCCGTCGTTGCTCGTAAAGGGATTAGACGGACTTTAGGCGATAATTATAGTCAAACGTATTCAAAACCGAATTTTAATACTAGTATATATATATATATACACGGTATGATAATGTGTTAGTGACGAAAAGGTAAAAGTTAGTATACGAGAAATAAATGTTAGAGTTATGTTAAAGTTAGTGTTAGGATGCTAGTATAGTTATTATATAGATAATACGAAAACGTAAATGAAAATGAAGTAATAAGGATCGAAATGGGGTTTAGGACACCCTCAACATACATGCTTAGTAGGGACCTCGGAAATGGACTCGGAAATAGCGATGGGACGCCGGAGTATCGAGGATGTATGCTAGTTATGGTGTGTGTGTGTGTGTGTGGATGATTCGTCGGTTTTTTGAGGGACGAAGGCTCGGTTTTTGTGTGTATTTGCTTAGTGTTGTAGTGTGAAGAGTATAGGAGGATTATGGTGAAAATGTAAGGTAAAATGGCATTAGGTAAAACTGAAAATGCAAAGGGTTTGAGGGGGTATTTATAGATTTTACCCCACGACCTAGGGTCACTCGATCGAGTGGCCCTAGTGCACTCGATCGAGTGCCCTAGAAAATGGACCTGATCCGGTTTTTGACGCTCCACTCGACCGAGTGGGTCAATCCACTCGATCGAGTGGATCAAGTGAATCGAGGTAAATTAGGAAGGTGTTGACCTTGTTGATTTGTTTGTCTTTTTTGAATTTGATTTGGGCGCCAGTTTCTAGAAGGTCCCCTTAGGCTGATTTTTGTGACGGGTTCGTCTTTGACCGGGTTTTGACCCGGTCGCCAAAAGACGGGTTTTGTTTTTGGTGTCGGTTTTGGCCCAAATTAGTCTCATTTTGCTCGGAACGACCCACTGGGCCTGAATTTGAGGTTGGTTTTGAGAGATTTGCACTCCGCTAAAAGTCCATGTCGGATATTATCGATTCCGAGTCCATATCCGAGTATACTAAGTCACGTTTGCGTCCGATCATCATCGGGTGTTTGTTGGGAACTGCTATAGACACTAGCAGGCAAAATGCGGGTGTCTACAGATTGGTACTCCACGAGCTTGATTGAAGATTTCCCCCGAGCCTTTGTTTTTTTATTCCGTGCTCTTGAAGGCGATGGAGTTGTATGTCGTGTTGATGAAAAATGAATGAAGAAACCACCATCCTAGGTTTGACGGAGTTCCTCAAGAACCGTCGAGTTGTATATATCTTTTCCCTCTCCTTTGTGTTTTGTAGTTGTATTTGTGTGATTTTTGGATTTGTTTGCTTGTGGAATTCTTGTTGTTTGGTTATTTGATGAGAGATGTGAGGGAGGGATTTTTATGGATGTTTCGAGTTTATTAGATAGGTGTGAAGTGAAGATGAAGTTTAGAGAGGAGTGGTTGTTGATAGAGCTTGGATCTTGAGCAAGGAAGTCAGGTTTTTGAGCTTTTCTTAAGCTTTTGGGGATGGGATTCTAAATCCCGATGTATTTGTTGCCTTGTGGGTGGAGCTACTAGAGGATTGAAGGACTAGAAGAGTCATCCTGACCGGGAAAGGTTTCATCCCGACCGGGATGATGTGTACACGAAAGTTGGAGCTACTGCCTGTCCATCCCGACCGGGAAGGAACCATCCCGACAGAGATGAGGTCTGTCACGACCGGGATGGTCCCCTGCAGCCCCATTCGACTTTATTCCTTCATTTAAACCCCACCCCACCGCTTTGTACCCCCTCCCAACCTCCCTACCTACCCTTGCTACTATCATATGACCCCTACACTTCATATATGTACCTTCATCTCATCTTCTCTTCACTACACACCGAGTTTCACCTCGAATCCCACCTCATTTACACCAATGCAAGCCTAGAACTTCAACCGTGCGACTACATTGAGCATGAAGAGGAATATCGATGATGAAGACAAGCAACGTGCCTATTATGATCATTGAGGCGATGGAGTTAGTGAGTTGCTAACCGTTTGGTAGGCGACTCTCATTTCTTTTCCGTCTTTTATTGCTTGCCTCCCTTTGTATGTTCCCCTTGCCCTTATCTTTTTTGTGTCATGGTGGCCCTCGGGGCCTTGGTAGTCTTTGCTTCTGACTCTCGATGACGTGACTACATCGAGTGTCATTTTAAAATCCAAATTGACAAGTAATTTCACTTTTATTTCCTTTTGGTAGAGTTTAGTCGGATTTAGGCGAAATCCGAGCTAGGTGACTTGATTACACCTAGCCCTCCCCTCCCATTTCCTTTTATTTTCTTCTTTTTATTTCTTCCTCCATCCATATCTTTTCTTGTCTCGGCCCTTGATGACTTGACTACACCCCGGCCGGACGCTTTCGACCCTTTCTTCACTTTCATTTTGATTTTTAGCTTTTTTTATCCCTTTTTCCTTTCTTTTTTAGTGTCTTCCACACACTACCGATCGAGCATGAGGACATTTTTTAGTTTAAGTGTGAGGGAGCGATATCTTAGTCTACACTAGTTTCATTTTTTGTAGTTTTTCGAAAAATCTTTAAAATCTCTAAAAATTTGAAAATTTTCATAAAAAGCCAAAAAGATTTTCTTTTGTGTCGTTGTGTCGTATTTTTGTTGTATTGTGTGTTTTGTCTCCCCATTTTCTTGTAGGTTCCTTGATCGCCGTGAGTTTCGAAAGGCTCAAGACATCCGGTAACACCCCTTCATTTCTTTCTCCTTTTTCTCTTTTTTGTGGAGTTTGGAGGAGATTTGTGATGGTGTGCTCGGGTGGAGCTTTGTGAAGTTTGTGGTTGATGTGGTGGCTTGTTTGGAAGTTTCGGGGTGGTGTTTGTTTTCTTTATGTGCTTGTTCTCTTTTCTCTTGTTTTGTTTCATTTTGTTGTGTTTGTCTCTTTTCCTTTCGTTTTGTTGTGTCTTTGTGTTGTCTAGTTTAGTTGTGTCTAGTGTGTAAAAAGGTTTTCGAAAACCCGGTTTTGAGGCTAGTGCGCAAGTGTTTACTTTCCCTTTCTAGCAATATGTGCCGAGTCTTGGACTTTAGTCTAGTAGAATGACTTTAAATCAATGATTTCGTTGGTTTCTTACCTTGAGTCCACCTAGTCTACTAGGGATTTACTACGGGATTTGCATTTTGACCATTATGACCACCCACAGAGTGAAAAGGCCTTGGTTGCCGAGTCCCGTCCCTTAGGTGACCATGTTCGAAATTGTTTGATTAGTCCAAGTTCTCCACCTTTTTGTGGGTTTGAAGGGAAATCGCGACCCCCGACTTACCCATTTCCCACTACAAAAAAACAGGTCTGATTGCGTCGGACTAATCCGCCGCAAATACTCAAATACCCGACGCAAATTGATGTTTGCGTCGGAGAGGCCGACGAAAAGAGTCCCCCGCGAATATTCGTCGCAAACAGACCCGTATGTGGCGCCGAGTTCGACGCGTACAATTGTGCGTCGGAATGTACGTGGGATGACCCGACGCCCAAGTTGGCGGTCAAACCTTAAGTCAAACTTGCTATGCGTCGGTAATGCCGTCGCATAGCTGAGTTTTCCGACGGTTTTTACGTCGAAAGGGTCAACGCATACATAACTAATGTGTCGGGATTTGCGACGGAATGTCCGCCACATACGGGTCTGTTTTTTTCATCAATTTCCCCTACTGCTACTTCCCCAAACACGCTCAAAGAAACACATTAACGTCGCATTACAAACTCATACAAACAAACCAGCAGCATTACAAAAGCACATCTCGTGCAAGACAACGTACATCATACTCCGCATTCCATTTCCGCTTCCCGTAGAAGATAAACGAGATTTTCAGAGAAAATCAAATTATATTACAAGAAGAGAGTAGGTTGTTTTAGAAGTTGGATTAGTAGGTAGTTAGATTACATTACAATAAGATAGCAGTTTGTTTGATTTAGTAGTTGGATGAGTAGAGAGTTAAGACTGTCATGACAACAGAAATCTACCTAAGACAATGGCTCAACAGTTCTAGAGCCGAAACCATGACCGTCATCAGCATTGTCGTCCCGACGCTGTGAACGATGTCCCATGTTACAGCCATCCTCTGACATGGCCAACCTCTCATGCAGCAGCTCTATCGTCTTCTGCTGATCCTCAATTTTCTTGTCCGCCAGCTGCTGACGTTCCGCTAATGTCTCCAGCTTCTTGGTCAGGTTGTCGGTCTTCACACGCTGCTGTGTGGCGAGAGTAGGCATGTACGGGTCCTCCTCGACGGCGGCACTGCTCTTGCCGGTGCATGGGCGGAACAGCTCCCTAGCTAGGCTGCCTATTCCGTAAACTCGTTTCTTCGCGTCGTACCCGCCTGTGGCCTTGTGGTACAGCTCAGCCTCATCAATTTCCTCTGGATTTGCCGCCAACGCCTCCTCCTTCGCTTTGTCATAATTGTCCTACAATAAGAAAATATATTATTAGGAAAACAACAAAGCTCAGAAATGTACTTAGATAACAACCATAACGTGCTAATACGATTATATGGTAAGATGACTCACATGCACCACCCCCGCCCTCGGTTCAATCCAGGTTCCCTTCTTCGTCTTCTTTGTCTTTTCCAACACCTGGATTGGGGTAGCGTCCGGCCCCTTAATTAGAACATGCGAAATTCCGTTAGTTGAGTGGATTAATTTATTCGAAACAAATGATCATTTAATAATAATTTAACTTGAAAAGACATACCATCTCTCTGTAATGGGCAACTGCGCTCTTACTCCCGAGGCAGCTCGTCGGTTTCGCGACACCGTCCTTATCTCCGCATCGCCGGTTCGCTTTCTTCACTTCGGACTTCTTCTTGAATTCCGGATCACTTCTCCTCCTTTGTAACTCCGTCCACTTACCCACCGGTATCCACAGCGGCCTGTTAGTAGATTTCAAGGCATTGTAGAAGATATCGCTAACGCGTTTCTTGATTCTCTTCTCATACTGAGTCCGTAGATCATACCCGGCGTCAATCATGACTTTGCCCTGACACAGAGAAATCATGTAGTTAGAAATTACAAAGTAAATAGTAAAAACTGTGGATTTGGGAGTTGGATTTACACTTTACCTCAAAGTGCGCGTACATAGCGTCCCTGTCTCGCTGGGGTGCCTCAGTCCAACTCCGGAAGGTGCCGGTGGCGGCCATGTAGGGGCCAACAACTGAATCGCGTAAGGCGCTTGAAATCGACTTATGATCCCACCTATATTAACAATGTCACATTTAAGCAATTCTAGATCTTAAAGTAGGATACTATAATTCAGTTTCCCAAATCACATACCATACACCTCCGGGAAGCCGAGACAAGTATATCCTCTGCACTCCGCCTGCGTTCCCACCTACACCTGCGTTCCCACCTACGCCTGCGTTGCCACCTGCACCTGCGTTCCCACCTGCACCTGCGTTCCCACCTGCGCCTGCGTTCCCACCTACACCTGCGTTCCCACCTACACCTGCGTTCCCACCTACACCTGCGTTTCCATCATGTTCATTTTCCACCTCCATCTCTTCGATAATCACCTCTACATGTTCCTGGTTACCTGCCATTACAAGTGTTCTACGAGAAACAAAAGAATGAGTGGTATAAATTGTTCATAACTAGGAACCGTACATTAAAATTAAATTAAATAATTCCATGATTACATAAATTGTTTGAAACTACAAAGAAAACAAAATGTGCTACGTAACTAATCATCATCAGTATCATCTTCTCCATTTGTGTCTTCCTCAATGAAGCCCTCTTCATCATCATCGTCGTCGTCATCTGAGTCAATATCAACCTCTTCACAACCCGGTTCTTCAGCGAAAACCTCTTCCTCGACTTCTCCTTCAGGGGCAATCCAATCCTCAAATTCTGAGTCCTCATCGTCCACATCAACATTCACTCCTGCTTCTTCTCCACCGACATTAGCGTCTTCAATCACAACGCAAGATGAGATTGGCTGACTAGTAGTAGCTACGTCTTCCTGGTACACAATTTCGTCATTGATTGGAGCGTCCACCATTGACCTCGCTTTGATCTTAAACACCGCCGACCTACTGCTACCCTTTTTTCCATTTGGGTAAGGGGCGTAGCATACTTGATCAACTTGGTATGCAAGCACAAAAGGATTGTGACCTCGCAATTTTTTTGACCGATCCACATCCACTAGTTTGTATAACTTATGAACATTGACAGCAGCTGCGGAGTTGTCAATCCAATCACATTTGAATAATATGGCTTTACAACAAGTCTGGCTGTCAAAGTAGTTCAGCTCTATCACCTCATCTAGGGTCCCATAATAATCAGACCCATCGGTTGATTAGTAGTATTATTAGTGGTAGTAGATTAGTAGTATTATTAGTAGTAGATTAGTAGTATTAGTAGATTAGTAGTATTATTAGTATTATTAGTAGTAGATTAGTAGTATTAGTAGTATTATTAGTAGTAATAGTAGATTAGTAACATTATTAGTAGTAGTTAAGTAGTAGTAGTAGTGAATGAGTAGTAGTGGTAGTAGTAGATTAGTAGTAATAGTAGATTAGTAGTATTATTAGTGGTAGTAGATTAGTAGTAGTAATAGTAGATTAGTAGTATTTAAGTAGTATTAGTAGTATTATTAGTAGTAGATTAGTAGTATTATTAGTAGTATTAGTAGTAGTAATAGTAGATTAGTAATATTTAAGTAGTATTAGTAGTAGTAATAGTAGATTAGTAGTATTTAGGAAGTAGTAGTAGTAGTAATAGTAGATTAGTAGTATTTAAGTAGTATTAGTAGTATTATTAGTAGTAGATTAGTAGTATTATTAGTAGTATTATTAGTAGTAATAGTAGATTAGTAATATTATTAGTAGTAGTTAAGTAGTAGTTGCTATTTGTGACACTCAATCACTATCAAATACATAGTTGCTATTTTTAGCAATTACGAGGTGATGGGTCGTATAATAAAAGCTATGGGACACGAGATTGAGACATGAAAATGCGATAAAAAAAACACCATAATCTGAAAACCTAGCTACCATTTAACATCCACAACTTAATAGAAACAATCAATTCCCAGAACCCAGAAAAAATAACATTGATCCAAAGAACAGGAATGAAAGAAAAAGCGAGAAAAAAGGGAAGATACCAAGGCATGAAAGGGGATCAAAACAGCAAGAGAAACAAGAGTATCAAGACCGCCATAAACCAAAGCAGGTCCATAATTCATGAAAACAAGGGCATAATAAGTAACACCGATAACACCCAACACCAACAATATCATAATCGAGCCCAAACCCCTCAAGGCTGTGCAAAATCTGAACACATTCCATGCCATTATTGGCAACATTTTTTTCAACCAATATGTAATTTATATGTAATTGATATATTCAATTATTTTCTCAACTCACATACGGCCTATGCCGGCCTGACCATCTACGCTCAACTCACAAACCACCTTTGCCAGGCCACCCACTCATTCAATCTTACGCCAACTACAATAAATAAATAAATAAAGGTAGTAACACCTCTTCAATATTACTCCGTATTTCATTTTGATCAATTCTCATCATATACTCCTTATTTCAGCCATTCTCAATATTTTTCTTGACGCAATTTCATGTATTGGCAATAGTTGGATTCTGTGCTTGAACTGTGTGCAGGCTTAGTTGAAAAATGGCAGCAGCATCAACAACAATGTCAAAAGATTTCCTACAATAGTGACATTGTCAAGCAGGAGTGGGGGGCATATGAATTACATGAAGTAGGACAACCATATTCCCATCAAATATTCCAGGGTTAGGAAAGGATAGGATAGGATAGGATAGGGTGGGTGCATTTAATGAGAAAGTTAATGCATGAATATGAATGAGAAAAGCTGAAGGCCGTGGTAAGCGGTAAGGGCAGGGTCCAACAGGAAGGACGACAAAGGCAGAGAGAGGTTGAAATGATAAAACATAACCTAAACGAACAGTCCGGAAGGCCCATTCATTCATTCATTCAACCAAGCCTACATTAACTCAATAACATCACAATAACAACTCAACAATAATCATTCAACTCAAAAATTAACCCAAAAATAATAAACCTAATTAACCCTAAATCATTTTCAGTAACAATAACAATACTAAAACAGTAGTACATACATTAGCAGGCCGGAAGACGCCGGAAAACGACAGAAAATGACGCCGGAGCGCCGGTAGGAGGACGAAGGTCACCGGAACGGCGCGCCGGTAGGAGGACGAAAGAGAACAAAGGGGAGCGCGAGCGGAGGTTGGGACGAACGCCGGTGACGTCGCCGGCGACAGGTGGTGGGTGGAGGTTGAGTTTTGAAATTGGGGGTTAGGGTTAAAATTAGGGGTTTGGGGTGAAGTTGGGTAGAATGACAGAATGGAGTTGGGGGTCGGGTAAATGACTAAATGCTGGGTTAAATTTTCGATTTTTTTTTAAGTCTATGCGTCGGACTATCCCTCACAAATCCCGACGCTTTTTTGTCGAACTTCTGAACTTCAGACTCTTAAACGCGTCGGCTTTTGACGTAGGATGCGTCGGAATGTCCGCCACATTCACATAATTTGTGACGCCCATTCCGTCGTATGCCACCGCAAACTTCTTTGGCGCTAAATTTTACCAACGCGCCACAACTTCTGTCGACTGTGCGTCGGCACAGCCGACGCAAATATGAATACGTCGAACTGGCCGACGGATTTTGACGCAAATATATTTCGTACGTCGCAATATTCGTCCGCCGCAATTCGATCAGTTTTTTGTTGCCTCCTACACATTTTCCACAAATAAGTTGCAAAATTGTTGAATCTCTCACTTGGTTGCAAGAAATGCTTACAAAACAAAATTTGGCCAAAAGGGCAAACCAAGAAAGAAAAGAAAATAAAGAAAGAAAGAAAAGAAAGAAGAAAAAGGAAAGGCACAACAAAAGAAAAACAAAATACAAAAGAAGAAAAAGAAGTGGCATAGCAACTCAAAAGCCAAATGCAAAATAAAAGAATGCCAAAGAAAATCATCTCACAAAAAGACTCTCACCCTCAAAAATAAGCCTTTTTTCGACTATTACCGTGAAGAGCCTACCAAAGGACCGAGTCCCTAGGAAGGATGATAGCGGTAAATAGTTGGTCTTCCCCCACTTTGCAACCTTATCCATCTTTTTACTTGGACTAGTTGGGCGATTTTGGACATGGGACGACCCTCTTGGCTTGTCGCTAAAGGGGGCGGGGCTTCACTTACCTACAGTGTCGACTAACTCCGTGGTTCATCCTTTTTCCATCCCGCCTATCGTCCCATAGTACGTTCTTAGAAGGTTAGGAGGAACCTAGGTGAGTTACCAACGTTTTTATTGCTTTGTTGTCATACTATTAGGGTTTTGTCCATATTGATTTGTGTTATTAGTTCGGGAACGTTGTCACTTACCTTGAGTCCTTAACCGGTGCTTCTTTCACCGCTTTGTAGAGGGGAGCGGTATTTGTTTCTTCTTGGATGCAACGTTTGGTGTTTGTTTGTTTGTTTGTTTGTTTGTGTGTTTCTTTGTGTGTTTTCGTGTTCGGTTGCATCCACAGTTTTGTCGCAAGAACCCACATGCCTTACGGAGAGCACTTTTTCTCTAAGTGTTCTTGCTTGAGTTGAAAGGGCGTAGGGTGCGCTAATACCTGCTCAGTTAGTAGTCTAGTTTCTCTTAGCTTTTAGTTAGTTTGTGCTTACTCGAGGGCGAGTAAGGGTTCAATGTGGGGGAGTTGATAAGTGTGTTTTGTAGTGCTTTTTCCTTGTGTTTGGTCCCGGTTTCTCTTATGGAATCGCTCTTTGGAGCAGTTTCTAGGCTACTTACGCTTCTTCTGGTTCATTTTAGGTTCCTAAGACCAATCTTGGAGAGGTGGAACGATTCCGACTCTTTTCCGACACATTTGGAGCCAACGAAGAGAAGCAACGATCACTCGGTAGCTTAGACTCAATCCCGAGCCCTAGAGACCCATTACCGAGACCCTTAGACTCGATCCCGAGCACCGAGAATCGATAAGAAGCTTATGAGGAGCAAGTAGGGACCCTTGAGATCTCTTTTGAAGCCTACAAGACCCATCCCGGTCGGGATTGCAAGCATCACGATCGGGATGAAGTGCAAAGGGAAGCAGCGTCACTGATCAGTCATCCCGGCCGGGACGAAGGTCCTTCCTGGTCGGGACCACCCATCCCGGTCGGGATCACCACCCTTCCCGGCCGGGAAGGTGCTAGCACAGCCCGCGTCACTTCTTTTCATCTCCTTTGCTCGTGAACCCATATAAATACCCTCCCTTTGTATTGTTTAAGCACTTTACATTACTCTACGTTGTTCTAAACCCTAATTAGACTCTCATCATCCTTAGCTTAGTTTACATTAATCTTTTCTTAATCCTTGTTAATCTTAGCTTAATCTAGTTAGTTAATCTTGTATTAAGGAATCTCTTGAAGAATTCATCAATCCTTGACAACTTTTGGTGGAGATTTTTGGGTGTTCTTTTAATGCAATTTCTCATCTTTTCATCCTCTTGTTAGTTGGTATAATCTTCTTATTCTCTTTTCTATTAATCCTTGTTTAGTAATTCAAGTTTTAATCTTTGTTCATTGTTCTTTGTTCTTGCTAGTTCATAATGAATGTTTGGATGTTTGTATTGATTTCTCTTGTTTGTATTGTTGTTAGTTTGATTATGCGTGAGTAGACTTATTGTGGGGTTAGTAGGGGGATTGAGTGTGGATTATGGATGATTAGGGTTCGATTGAGAGTAAAGGTGGATTCTTTGTTACTAGTCACATGTTGAGCACTCTATGTGTTTGTTGAATTGCTTGTTTGAGTAGAATTGGCCATCCTTCTCATGCTAGTCTTCCTCTTCTCATTGTGGGGTTGATTTGTGGTTGAATCCTTGTGTATTGGGTAGCATCTTGCATGAGTATTCGGGTTTTGTCTTTGACGCGAGAGCGCAGACCGTCCTTAGTAACTAAGTGAAACCTACACCCTCGATTTCCTATCTATCCTACTACACTTATGAACCCAAACAAACCCTACGTTTTCCCAATTTGATTTCTCCTTCTTGTTTGCAATTTCTTACCTAGTTAGTTGATTGTTTTAGTTGTAGTTGCTTCAATTAGTTCATGTTATATCTAGTTCATTGTTAGTCCACTTTCACCCATTCCAATCATCATAGTTAATCAATTCTTGTTAGTTTGTCCCCCCTTTGTGTTGTTTTGGTGACTTAGTCTTGTTTGTGAGTTGACCCTAGTCTAGACACCTACTACCGTCCCCGTGGACTCGACCCGACTTACCCTAGCTACCCGTTAGGTCTAGTTGGATTCATTTGGTGGCGGGACCCACGGCAATTTCCTACCATCATTCACCGACGTCATTCGAGTTACACCACCGCTGGATACTTGTTTCCAAATTCCCAGCGGAGTCGCCAAACTGTGGACGCTCGCCCACACCGCTGCTCGTGCGCAGCCGTGCGGGGACCGATCGCAGCGGCCACCCACACAGCCTGTCGTTGGACGCTCGTCACGCCCGGGCCAATCCGATCTCGTGTTCGGGGCGATGTGTCAGACCTCGATCTGGTTGACGATTTGAATTGTACTAGATAGATGTGGGGACATCCATGTTTCTGTTAGAATCGATCAAGACGTGGTTATAAATGTTTAAAGGCCGATATGTTTGGTCTGACAACCTTTTTAGTGAACCGAATTCGTTGACGATTTGTTGAGTCGCTGCCGAGTAATTTTGGGATACTCGGAAACCGTTCAAGTCAACTTTAATCCTTAGCCGGCTCAAAGGTGAGTGACATGGAGACCTAAAGATAAAGATTTGTACCCTTAAGCATTCCATGTCTAGAATGACTCTCATTGCCAATTGTTTCGAACATCAGGAAACCATAGATTCTGAGTAAGGAGTGAGGGTACGTATTGGGAAGCCAACATCCAATAGACATCAACACCCAATCCCGCCCGCATATAGCGGCCTCTACTAATCAATTGGTGGTCTGATAACTTTGTTCCTTAATTGTGGCGAAAGTACGATAACATCTATTATTTTAACCTTATGCCTTTGCTACGTTAGTTGTTTAAAGACAAGTAAGTTTTTGTCATCAAAATGATCGTTTTTATATTCTTTGCTTGTGATTTCACGTGACACGCAGGCCAAGAAAAGATGTATGTAGGAGAGTAGAGAGTACTAGATAGTATTCGTATTAGCAAATCAATTTTAACGTGATAATACAGATATTAGTCATTCTCGTGGTATACCTTATCTGGTATCTGCTTAAGGTGCGTCGGTTCGGTATTAATAAGAATGCATCGAACCACGGGTGAGGGTTGAACATCGGGATTAATACGGAACCCGACCACAACTTGTTCAGTTTTGGTTTGTTTACGTTTTGAATCCCGTGTTAGGTGATTTAACATGCGATTATGGTCATAAAAGTGGTAAATCATACAAAAGCTGTAAATGCTAAATAAAAGTAAATCACATTGTGAGGAGTTGTACCCTCAGAGTGTACACTAAACGAGACACGATGCGTAGAAACGATTGAGAACGGATCTCATGACTACTCAAGTTTAGTTAAGGTGTTGGGAAGCCAACGTCCGCTAGACATCAACACCCAATCCCGCCCGCATATAGCGTCCTCTACTAATCAATCAGTGGGCTGATAACTTTGTTCCTTTGTTGTGGTGGAAGTACTGTAACATCCATTGTTTTAACCCTAAGTCTTTCCTATGTTGGTTGTTTAAGGACAAGTAAGCCTTTTGTTGTCAAAGTAGTTGCGTTTATATTCTTTGCATGCGATTTCACGTGACAAGAAGGCCATGAAAATATGCACATAGGAGAGTAGAGAGTACTAAGGATTATACGTATTAGAAAATCAGTTTTAATGTGATAATACGGATATTAGTCGTTCTCGTGGCATACCTTACCTGATATTCTGCTTACGGTGTGTTGGTTCGGTATTAATAGGGATGCGTCAAACCATGGATGGTGAGCATCAGGACTAATACGGAACCCGACCATCGCTTTGTTCAGTTTTAGCTTGTTTAAGTTTTGAATTTGGTGTTAGGTGATTTTGCATGCGATTATAAGGTCATAAAAGCGATAAATCATACGAAAGCGGTAAATGCAAAATGTAAGTAAATCACATAATGAGGAGTTGCACCCTCGGAGTGTACACTAAATGAGACACGATGCATAGATAATTGAGAACGGACGAAACTACTCGGGTTTAGTTAGGGTGTTTTAGTGTTAATGGTTCAAGTTTGGGACGTTACGTATGTTTATAACGTGCCATGGACCTAGTGTCCACGTTTGACATTATCGAAGTGCTTAATAAAAGTACAGAAATGTAAAGTTTTGTTTAGATGACAACCTAGTGACGGTTCGACTTTGAGGCAGATCCTCCTAGCTTGTCCTGCGGTGATTCCGGCAGAGCTTTGCTACTATTCTCGGGTTAGCTAGGCGAGCGCAGGTGCTCTTCGGTTCCGAGTGGGGTGCTCAAAGGTGAGGAGTATGTAGCGTCGATTCACTTATCGGGACAACGATCAAGTGAATCGTTACTTAGGGTCGGAGTACGAACCTAAGTTAGAGAAGAAGAGGTGGAGAGCGAGTTGTGTAGAAGTAGGCACGAACTTATGAATTGTGTGTCGAATGAATGAAATGAGGGGGGTATTTATAGTTGCTCGCGCAGTTCAAATTGCCCTCTAGAACGCCTGAGTTTAGGCGCACCAGAACTCAGACACCTGGGGTCGTGCGCGCCAAGTGTAGGACGCCTGGTGTGAGGCACCTGGGATTTTGAAGATACGATTTTGAAACTTTCCAAAACCGAGAAGATGCGTATAAAACATTTTCCTGGGGATTAAGCCTCCCCCTAACCCTAGCGCGTCCCTACGCCGGATGGGCTTCGGGTGTGCATCCGGAGGTTTCCTCGGCCCAACGCGTTGACTCGGGTTCGACTTTGCGTATGTCGGGGTGCTGGTGTCAGAATTGACTATAATTAGTGTCGACGCGACCGTAATGACACGACTAAGGCTGTCTTGATGTTAAATTAATTTTTCCAAGTAATTATTAGATCTTTTCTATAGAAAAACTATCTAAAGCATCGTAATCTTGCGTCGCGTTGCAGTCTGATCGTCATTGGGTGTCTGTCGGGCACTCCTGCAGCCACCGGGTCCAAATCTGGGTGTCTAGAGAAGCCCATACTTTGATTGAGGCTTAGACAATGCGAAAGTCAAAGTATAGTCGCCCAGACCAATCGAGGATTATGACCTGGTGGTTGTCCGGCTGGGTCGTTTTAAGTCCGTTGGACTGCGTATTTGAGGCTCGTCAACCAAGGCTTAGAAATCGTACATGACATCCTTGCCTACGGTCGTTTATCGGAGTTTGGATCTGTTCTTGCTTTCTCGTCTTGGGTTTGTTGTTTTATTACTTTCGGTCCTTGACATGGACCTTTTGCTTAAGTCTTTATTTGTGTCTTAGTCGCGGTTTTAATATCCTTGATGGATGATTGTGTTGATTATGCTTTGCCTTTTGCTTCGGGTGTTCCTCGTGAATTGAATGCTTAAGGATTCAGAAGTTTTGCTTTTTGATTGTCTTTGGTTTGTTATGTCATGAGTTACGACTTTCGGATGTGTAGAAATCCATTTAAATTTATATTGCGTTCCGAATGCTTATGATTCGTTAGGCTCAAAGAGGTTCATTTATTTTGCCTTCAGAATGCTTATGACTCGTTAGGCACGAAGATTAAAAATGTTCGAATGTGTAAGAACTCATTCGAACTCAAATTGCCCTCGGGATGCTTATGACCCGTTAGGCTCAAAAATTTAAAAAAAAACTCGTTCATTTGTTTTGCCTTGAGAATGCTTATGACTCGTTAGGCTCGAAGATAAAAATGTCCGAATACGTAAAAAGTCATTCAAACTCAAATTGCCTTCAGGATGCTTATGACCCATTAGGCTCAAAAATTTAAAATGTTCGAATGTGTAAGAACCCATTCAAACTTAAATTGTCGTCCGGATGCTTATGACAATAGATTCGAAAACTAAAAAAATGTTGGTTTTGCCTTCAGAATGCTTATGACTCGTTAGGCTCGAGGTCGTTCGAATGCGCAAGAATTCATTCGAACTTAAATTGCCTTTAGGATGCTTATGACTCGTCAGACTTAAAAATGTTGGTTTTGCCTTCAGAATGCTTATGACTCGTTTGGCTCGAGGACGTTCGAATGCGCAAGAATTCAATCGAACTTAAATTGCCTTCAGGACGCTTATGACCCATCAGGCTTAAAATATTGGTTTTGCCTTCAGAATGCTTATGACTCGTTAGGCTTGGGTTGCCTTCAGGATGCTTTTGACCCGTTAGGCTTGGGTTGCCTTCAGGATGCTTATGACCCGTTAGGCTTAAATTGCCTTCAGAATGCTTTAGCGACTCGTTAGGCTTGGGTTGCCTTCAGGATGCTTATGACCCGTTAGGCTTAAATTGCCTTCAGAATGCTTTAGCGACTCATTAGGCTCAAGTTGACTTCAGGATGCTTATGACCCGTTAGGCTTAAATTGCCTTCAGAATGCTTTAGCGACTCGTTAGGCTTGAAAATGTTTGAATGTGCAACAATTCATTCGAACTTTAATTGCCTTCAGAATGCTTTAGCGACTCGTTAGGCTTAAAAATGTTGGGATGTATAAGAATCTGTTGCCTTCAGAATGCTTTAGCGACTCATTAGGCTTAAAAATGTTCGGACGTATAAGAATCTGTTGCCTTCAGAATGCATTGTTTGGATGTATAAGAATCCATTGCCTTCAGAATGCTTTAGCGATTCGTTAGGCTTAAAAATGTTCGAATGTATAAGAATTTGTGGCCTTCAGAGTGCTTTAGCGACTCGTTAGGCTTAAAAATGTTCGGATTCATAGGGGTCCATTCGTGTTTGCATTGCCTTCAGAACGTTTAGCGACTCGTTAGGTGATAAGTGTGTTTTGTAGTGCTTATTTGTTGTGTTTGATCCCGGTTTCTCTTGTGAAATCGCTCTTTGGGAGCGGTTTCTGGGCTACTTATGCTTCTTCTAGTTCGTTTTAGGTTCCCAAGACCATTCATGGAGAATTGGAACGATTCCGACTCGTTTCCTACACATTTGGAGCCAACGAAGAGAAGGAACGATCACTCGGTGCCTTAGATTCGATCCCGAGACCTTGGGACCCGTTCCCGAGCCCCTTAGACTCATTCCCGAGCACCGAGAGTCGATGAGAAGCCCATAAGAAGCAAGAAGGGACCTTTATGATCATATTGGAGGCCTACAAGACCCATCCCGGGCGGGAAGAGTAGCCTTCTCGGTCGGGAAGGAGTGCAAGAAAAGACGAGCCACTGATGGACCGTCTCGGGCGAGAAGGGGGTCTTCGCGGCCGAGATGGGTCCCATTTCGGGCGAGACCATCTAATCTCGGCCGAGATGGGCCACCTGCAGCTCCGCCTCACTTCTTTTCTTCTCCTTATTCATTGTAACCCTATATATACCCCTCTCTTGTAATCCTAGCAAATGTTCTTCATTACCCACTAAACCCTAGACTACTTTAGGTTAGATTATCCAAGATTAGTGTAGATTAGTCCTTAGTTAATCCTTAATCCTAGTTTAATCCTTGTATTAATTGAATTCTTGAAGATCTCTACCAAGATTGACAACCTTGGTTGATGTATTTGGGTTTTCTCTTTTATGCAAGTTTTCCTTCTTCCATTCATCTTCTAGTATGGTATAATCTCTCTTTTATCTTCTCTTAATCTTGTTTTATCATTCAAGTTTTAATCTTTGTTCATTGTAATGTTCATTGTTCATTGTTTTCACTAGTTTCATTATGGATGTTTTGTTGTTTGTGTTGATTTCTCTTGTTATGGTTAGTATTAGTTTCATTATGTATGAGTAGACTTTTTGTGGGGTTAGTAGGGGGATTAAGTGTTGATTATGGATGATTAGGGTTTGATTGTGGGTAAAGGTGGATTCTTTGTTACTAGTCACATATTATGCACACTATGTGTTTGTTGAAATGCTTGTTTGAGTAGTAGTTGCAAATACTTCTCTTGCTTGTCTTTCTCTTCTCATTGTGTTATTGATTTGTGGTTGAATCCTTGTGTATAGGGTAAAATATTGCGTAACTATTCGGGTTTTGTCTTTGACACGAGAGTGCGGACATAGGCTTTGACGCGAGAGCGCGGACCAACCTTAGTAACTAAGTGAGCCTTGCACCATCGATCTCCCAATTATCCTACTACACTTATGAACCCGACCTAACCCTATTCTTTCCTCGTTTGATTTATTCGTCATCTTAGTCATTGTTCCCTTAGTTAGTTGTATTCTCTAGCCTTAGTTGTTGTCTTTAGCTTAGTCCTAGTTGACCTAGTCTTGTATTTGGGTGACCTTAGTCTAGACACCTCTTTACCGTCCCCGTGGACTCGACCCGACTTGTCCTATCTACGTGTTAGGAATAGTTGGTTTTTATTTGATCGGTGGGGATCCACGGTAAATCCCTCCCATCAATTTGGCGCCGTTGCTGGGGACGGTGTTTGTTTAGACTTTGTTTTCTTATTTACTTGACTTTGTCTTCATTTTTTTGTAGTTTTTTGTTGTTTTCTTTTGCTTCTTGTGTATGTGAAGTTTATTTCCTTCTTGTCTAGTGCCCAAAAAACACTAGACTTCTCACGTTTGCTCCTAGTCTACAGTTTTTGCCTAGAGGTGGTGACCATCCTCCTTCTTACGACTCAGAGCCGCATAAACAAACGGTTGCTAGATTGAGAGGTTTCCAACCGGGTACAAGCCTAGTTTTCGAGCAAAACGTGAGGTTTGATCTAAACTCCCCACCCATAGAAGCTACAACGAGCTACTCCTCTTCCTCCATGAATCGAGACTATGCCATGATGTCTCCGAGCTACCACCAAGCTTCATCGGGTAATCAAGAAACCCGTGGGTATGAGCTTCAAGGATATGGAAACGGCTTCCATAGAGTGAGTGCTTATCAACCTTGTGATCGTGGTGGTTATTACTCAAATTACCATCGTGAACCCACCATGCCTCATCATATTTCTCCTTATGGAAGCCAATTTCCCCAAAACCCACCATATTACCAACCACCTCAACCTCACTACCAAGTAACACTCCAAAACCCCAATGACCACCAAATGCCCAACTTAGAGTTATATCAATCATTTCTTCAATTGCAAAGGAGCCAACAAGAAATGGCCATTCAAATGGAAAAGAACCAAGAGGAATTCATGGCCCAATATCAAAGGGAAACCGAGGCGATGGATGCTCGATTAAATGCGTTATCGGTTAAAACCGTAATGTTTTTATCCCCGAACATCGCAACTAGATGAAGGGTGCTCACTTGAGCAAAGGGAGCAACCTAATCACGAAGCCGCCAATGAAGGTCCTTTTGGTAGCGAAATTTCCTTTGAAGAACCTCAATCGTCTACCCTAGAAGAGGCGAAAGAGGAGATAATCCTTGATGGAGGAGTTTTTGGTGAAGAATTGGGTGAGGATAGTGGGAATTTGAAGAGTTTCATTGATGAAAACACCGATATAATAGAGGAAAGTCAAGAGTCTACCCTCTCTATACTTGTTGAACCTTCAATCCCCTCCGCCTGCTCTCCTCTTGATCTTCATGCCGCTTCTTATGAGCCTATTGTTGAGGATGTTGAACTTTGGGATGAGTTAAGTGAGGTGATAAGTATTGTGAAGTCATGGGACATGAATGAAGAAATCAAGTCGCCCATATGTGATAATCCAATAAATTGTTGTGAACCCCTTGTGTGTAATTTGGATCTTGGTTTAGAAGAGGTTGAAACCGCTTGTATGAGTTTCAAATCTCTTCTTATTGATGATGTGGGGAAGAACGATGTTTTAGGATTGGGAGATAATGGGCCGGAACTTGTTGATGACTTGGGTTTGCTTGATGAAAAGAAGAGGGTTAAACTCCTTTTTGACCCTTGTGTTAGAATTCAAGCCTTGGTTGTGCTAGGAGACGATGCTTAGGGAGGAAGAGGTTGGTAAGGCTTGTAGGATGGATAGACCCCGGAGACAACATGAAAAATGACGTTGGGTCTTGGGATTACTACTTCTTGCCTCCACCTTGGAGGCCATGGAGGATAGCTTGGCTCGTTTGCTTGAGCCCTCATTATGATGTGGCTCGTGCGTTTGACTTGCTCCTCCGAGCCCTTGATGGCTATGGATAAGAAGGAGGAATCCACCATTCTCGGTTTGACGAAGTTCCTAAAGAACCGTCATGTTGTATATTCCCCTTTCCCTCTTCTTTTGAGCTTTCGTTATTGTAATTGTGTTATTTGTTTCTAGGATTTGTGTGTTTCGTGGAATCCTTGTAATTTGGTATTTTGATGAGCGATGTGAGGGAGGGATTTTGATGGATGTTTTGAGCTTATTTGATAGGTGCGAAGTGAAGATGAATCTTAGAGAGGAGTGGTTATTGATAGAGCTTGGATTTGAGCAAGGAAGTCGGGTTTTTGAGCTTTTCTTAAGCTTTTGGGGACAAGATTCTAGGTCTCGTTGTATTGGTGGCCTTGTGGGTGAAGCTATCAAGATTATGAAGGGCTAGAAGACTCCTCCCGACCGGGAAGGATGAGCCATCCCGACCGGGAAGGACCATCCCGACCGGGATGGTGCCCAACTTTTCCTTTTGCCTCTTCTTCGACATTTGAGCCCACCCAACCACTTTATACCCCCTCCCAACCTCCCTACTTACCCTTGCACCTATCATATGACCCCTACACTTCATATATACACCTTCACCTCATATTTTCTTCACTACACACCGAGTTTCACACCAAATCCCACCCTCATTATACCATTGCAAGCCTAGTACTTCAACCATGCGACCATATTGAGAATGAAGAGGAATAACAATGAAGAAGACAAGTAATGTGCCGATATCGAACATTGAGACGATGGAGACTTTTGAGTTGCTAACCATGTGGTAAGGCGACTCTCATTTCTTTTCCGTCTTTTATTGCTTGTCTCCCTTTGTTCGCTCCCCTTCCCATATCATTGTTGTGTCATGGCGGCCCTCGGGGCCTTGGTAGACATTGCTCCCGATTCTCGATGACGTGATTGCATCGAGAATCTTTTGAAAAATTCAAATTGACAAGAATTTTCACTTTTTCTTTAATTTTACTTTCTTTTGGTAGGATTTAGTCGGATTCGGGCGGAATCCGGGCTAGGTGACTTGATTACACCTAGTCCTCCCCTCCCATTTCCTTTTATTTCTTCCCCCATCCATATCTTTTCTTGTCTCGGCCCATGGTGACTTGACTACACCTCGGCCGGACACATTTTACCCTTTCCTCCGCTTTTCTTTTTTATTTTTAGCTTCATTTTCGTAGTTTCTCTTTTTTTTAGTGGCTCCATACACTACGATTGAGCATGAGGATATTGCTCGGTTTAAGTGTGGGGGAGCGATATCTTAGTGTAGGTTAGTTTTATTTTCGTAATTTTTTCCGAAAAAACTTAAAAAACCCTAAAAATTTGAAAAACTTTCGCAAAAATCAAAATGATTTTTCCTTTGTGTCTTTTTCTTTTGTGTCGTGTCGTATTTTTTTTTGTGTTGTGCGTTTTTTGCCTCCCTTTCTCCTTGTAGGTCGCTTAATCACCGTTAACTTTGGAGGACTTTCAAGACATCCGGTAACATATTTTTATCCCTTTTTTCTCATTATCTCTTGTGGAATTTGGAGGAGAATTTGTGATGATGTGTGCTCGGGTGGAGCTTTGTAGATTTTGGGTTTGATTTGGTGGCTTGTTTGGAAGTTTGGGGTGGTGTTTGTTCTCTTTGTGTGTTTGTTTTGTTTTGTTTTGTCATCTTTGTCTCATTTTCTTTCGTTTTTGTTGCGTCTTTGTTTTGTGATGTGTTGTTTTGTGATGTGTAGTCGTGTCTTGTGTAATAAAAGGTTTTCGAAAACCCGGTTTTGAGGCTAGTGCGCAAGTGTTTACTTTCCCTTCCTAGTGATGAGAATCGAGTCTTGGACTTTAGTCTAGTAGAATGACCCTAAATCAATAGTTTCGTTGGTCCTTTACCTTGAGTCCACCTAGTCTACTAGGGATTTACTACGAGATTTGCATTTTAACCACTATGACCACCCACGGTGTGAAAAGGCCTTTGTTGCCGAGTCCCGCCTCTTAGGTGACTATGTTCGAAATTGTTTGATTAGTCCAAGTTTTCCACCTTTTTGTGGGTTTGAAGGGAAAGCGCGCCCTACTCACCCATTTCCCTACCTCTTACACATTTCCACAAATAAGTTGCAAATTGTTGAAATTCTCAATTGGTTGCAAGAATTGCCTACAAAATAAAATCATCCAAAAGGCAAGCCAAGTCAAAAAAAAAAGAAAAGAAAAAGAAAGAAAAGAAAGAAGAAAAAGAAAAAGGCACAAAAAGTCAAAAAGATAATACAAAAGAAGAAAAAGAAATGGCATAGCAACACAAAAGCAAAATGCAAAAGAAAGAAAAATGCCAAAAGAAAACAATCTCACAAAAAGATTCTCACCCTCTCAAAATAAGCCTTTTTCCGACTATTACCGTGAAGAGCCTACCAAAGGACCGAGTCCCTAGGAAGGATGATAGCGGTAATGGTCGGTCTTCCCTCACTTTGCAAACATTATCCACCTGTTTACTTGGACTAGTTAGGCGACTTTTGGGCATGGGACGACCCTCTTGGCTCATCGCTAAAGGGGGCGGGGCTTCACTTACCTACAGTGTCGACTAACTCCGTGGTTCATCCATTTTCCATCCCGCCTATCGTCCCGTAGTACGTTCTTAGAAGGCTAGGAGGAACCTAGATAAGTTACCAACGTTTTTGTTGCTTTGTCGTCATACTATTAGGGTTTTGTCCATTTCGGTTTGTATTGCTAGCTTGGGAACATTGTCACTTGCCTTGACTCCTTAACCGGTGTCTTTTCACCGCTTTGTTGAGGGAAGCGGTATTTGTTTTGTCTTGGATGCAACCGATTGTTTGTTTGTTTGTGTGTTTGTTTGTTTAAGTGTTTTCGTGTTCGGTTGTATCCACAGTTTTGTCGCAAGACCTCACTTGCCTTGCAGAGAGCACTTTTCCTCTAAGTGTTCTCGCGTAAGTTGAAAGGGCGTAGGGTGCGCTAATACCCGCTCGGATTAGTAGTCTAGTGTCTTTTAGTTTTAAGTTAGTAGGTGCTTACTCGAGGGCGAGTAAGGGTTAAGTGTGGGGGAGTTGTTAAGTGTGTTTTGTAGTGCTTATTTGTTGTGTTTGGTCCCGGTTTCTCTTGTGAAATCGCTCTTTGGGAGCGGTTTCTGGGCTACTTATGCTTCTTCTAGTTTGTTTTAGGTTCCCAAGATCATTCATGGAGAATTGGAACGATTCCGACTCGTTTCCTACACATTTGGAGCCAACGAAGAGAAGGAACGATCACTCGATGCCTTTGATTCGATCCCGAGACCTTGGGACCCATTCCCGAGCCCCTTAGACTCAATCCCGAGCACCGAGAGTCGATGAGAAGCCCATGAGAAGCAAGGAGGGACCTTTATGATCATATTGGAGGCCTACAAGACCCATCCCGGGCGGGAAGAGTAGCCTTTTCGGTCCGGAAGGAGTGCAAAAAAAGACGAGCCACTGATGGACCGTCTCGGGCGAGAAGGGGGTCTTCTCGGCCGAGATGGGTCCCATCTCGGGCGATACCATCTCATCTCGGCTGAGATGGGCCACCTGCAGCTCCGCCTCACTTCTTTTCTTCTCCTTATTCATTGTAACCCTATCCCCCCCCCCCCCCCCCTCTTGTAATCTTAGCAAATGTTCTTCATTACCCACTAAACCCTAGACTACTTTAGGTTAGATTAACCTAGATTAGTGTAGATTAGTCCTTAGTTAATCCGTAATCCTAGTTTAATCCTTGTATTAATTGAATTCTTGAAGATCTCTACCAAGATTGACAACCTTGGTTGATGTATTTGGGTTTACTCTTTTATGCAAGTTTTCCTTCTTCCATTCATCTTCTAGTATGGTATAATCTCTCTTTTCCCTTATCTTAATCTTGTTTTATCATTTAAGTTTTAATCTTTGTTCATTGTATTGTTCATTGTTCGTTGTTTTCACTAGTTTCATTATGGATGTTTTGTTGTTTGTGTTGATTTCTCTTGTTATGGTTAGTATTAGTTTCATTATGTGTGAGTAGACTTTTTGTGGGGTTAGTAGGGGGATTAAGTGTTGATTATGGATGATTAGGGTTTGATTGTGGGTAAAGGTGGATTCTTTGTTACTAGTCACATATTATGCACACTATGTGTTTGTTGAAATGCTTGTTAGAGTAGTAGTTGCAAATACTTCTCTTGCTTGTCTTCCTCTTCTCATTGTGTGATTGATTTGTGGTTGCATCCTTGTGTATTGGGTAACATCTTGCATAAGTATTCGGGTTTTGTCTTTGACACGAGAGTGCGGACATAGGCTTTGACGTGAGAGCGCGGACCAACCTTAGTAACTAAGTGAACCTTGCACCATCGATCTCCCAATTATCCTACTACACTTATGAACCCGACCTAACCCTATTCTTTCCTTGTTTGATTTATTCGTCATCTTAGTCATTGTTCCCTTAGTTAGTTGTATTCTCTAGCCTTAGTTGTTGTCTTTAGCTTAGTCCTAGTTGACCTAGTCTTGTATTTGGGTGACCTTAGTCTAGACACCTCTTTACCGTCCCCGTGGACTCGACCCGACTTGCCCTATCTACGTGTTAGGAATAGTTGGTTTTTATTTGATCGGTGGCGATCCACGGCAAATCCCTCCCATCTTTAGGCTTAAAGATTCGCAGATGTTTATTTGTTTTGGTTAGATTAGTTTTGCTTTGCGGATTTGTTTTGCTTTGCTCAGATTTTTTTTCCTTGATTTATCATGTGCTTGAGTATGAGTAGTCTTGTTAGTCGAGGTTTTTTATGCTTGTTGTGGTTTTATTTTTTGTTGGGCAGATTTCGGTTAGAGGATGTTTATAAGCTTGCTTTACCAGTTACGGTTAGTAAATTGTCCTGTCCTTGTTCATTTTGCCTGGTTTATGAGTGCGTGTTTTGTGGGTATTGGATACTGTGTCCCGTTTGCTCTTGTTTCAGCTTTGGGCAGAATAATCAGACGCGCAACTTGTTGCGCCTTAGACTTCAGACGCCTAGCCCCCAGCGGTTCAGAATAAGGACGCTCGACCTGGGACGCCTTGGCTTTTGTGGGTCGGACCCGTTTAAAATCAGCGAAGAAAGAGGGGGAGAGTATTCGTCTCAGAATCGAAACGCGCGACTCCCCTCGACTCAATCCCGTTTCCTCGACTTTTTCAATCGATTTCCCTCTCGATTTTTGCCAAACATGATTATGTCGACCTCAGGTAAGTGTTCCTTACTCGTCTATTGTCGATTTTTGCTTAATTGGGTCGATTTTGCTAAAACCGTAAAAAATCGATTTGGGCATTTTAAATTCGCTATGTTTCGATGTTTGTTTTTGGTCCCATTGTTAGATTAGGATTGAATAAAGCTTTTTAGGGTAGTTATAAGCTTCGTAGAAGGTTTTGAGGTGCATTAATGGCCTCCCATGGGATAAATTCAAAATATTAGGGTTTAGGGATTGTTTTCCTGGTTATTCCCGTACTTGACCTCCGTAATCTTGCTTGACTAGTGTTTGTGACGTTATGGGTGACTTCCATGTCAAACCTTGTGAGTTAGAATGCCTTCTAGGGCACTCCGTGAAATTTTGTGTGACTTACAAGGGATTCGTAAGAGACGACGAAGCGTTCCTTCGCAGCGTCGTGAACCAGGGGCCGACTTTGATAGAGTTACGAGGCGTAGGCTGCCTGAGACAGTTGCTAGGAGGGCTCACATCCCAGATTGCGTGCACGGGGACGAGGAGGTCGGTTATGAGGACTCTATTTGGGCCCAGGACTGGGACGAGCATCAGTTGTTGTTTTGTCCTGACTTGCACATCTTGACTTGTGCTTATTAGTTTAGGCTTTAAATTTTGGATTAGGTTGGTTTGGTTTGTTTATGCTTGTATTATCTCGGTTTGCAGCCCCCAGGTCCGATGAGGACCTTCTCGGGTTTTACGACATGCTTGGAGATCTATTCTTAGAAGCTTAGTCCCACGACAAAAGAGATTATCGTGAGGATGGCTTTGGGTCCCGTTGTCGGGCACTGGGCCCGGTTGGTAGGTTGTGATGGGAAGGATTTTGTCGTAGTTCCCAACCAACAAATAGAATCCAACTAATCCTAACGGGTAGCTAGAGTAAGTCGGGTCGAGTCCACGGGGACGGTAGAAGGTGTCTAGACTATGGTCTACCTAAAAACAAGGCTAGGTTACCAAAACAACACAAAGAGAAATAGAAATGACAAGAAATTGCTAACTATGATGATTGGAGGGGATGAAAGTGGACTAACAATGAACTATGTATAACATGAACTAATTGGAAAACTAGAGCTAAATGAAACAAGTAAACTAGAGAAAAAATTTCTAAGAAGATGGAGAAATCAAATATGGAAGGAGTAGGGTTAGTTTGGGTTCATAAGTGTAGTAGGGTAGTTGGGAGATCGAGGGGTGTAGGTTTCACCTAGTTACTAAGGTCGGTCCGCGCTCTCGCGTCAAAGCCAATGTCCGCACTCTCGTGTCTAAGACAAAACCCGAATACTCATGCAAGATATTACCCAATACACAAGAATTCAACCACAAATCAATCACACAATGAGAAGATGAAAACAAGAATGAGAAGCATGGCCACTACAACTCAAACAAGCAATTCAACAAACACATAGAGTGCTCAATATGTGACTAGCAACAAAGGATTCACCTTTACCCTCAATCAAACCCTAATCATCCAAAATCAACACTTAATCCCCCTACTAACCCCACAAGAGTCTACTCAACCATAATCAAACTAACAATACTACAAACAAGAGAAATCAACACAAACATCCAAACATTCATTATGAACTAACAAGAACAATGAACAATAATCAAAGATTGAAACTTGAGTAACTAAACAAAGAACAAGAGAAAAGAGAGTAAGAAGATTATACCAACTACAAGAGGATGAAAAGATGAGAACTTGAAAAGAACACCCAAAAATCTCCACCCAATGTTGTCAAGATTGAATGAATTCTTCAAGAGATCTTTAATACAAGATTAACTATCTAGATTAAGCTAGGATTAACAAGAATTAAGTAAAGATTAATCTCAACTAAGCTAGGGATGAAGAGAGTCTAATTAGGGTTTAAAATAATGTAGAGGAGTCTAAGGTGCTTAAACAATACAAAGGGAGAGTATTTATATGGTTAACAAGCAAAGGAATTGAAAAGAAGTCACGCGGTGCTGTATTGGGCCCTTCCCGGTCGGGATGAATGGTCCCGGTCAGGATGATACATCCTTCCCGGTCGGGAAGCTTCCTTTCCGGTCGGGATGACCCATCAGAAGATGCTTCTTTCTTGCACTCCTTCCCGACCGGGAAGGCTACTCTTCCCGCCCGGGAAGGGTCTTGTAGGCCTCTAATACGGTCCAAAAGGTCCCTCCTTGCTCTTGTTAGTCTTCTCATCGATTCTCGCTACTCGGGATCGGGTCCCAAGGGCTCGGGATTGAGTCTAAGCCACCGGGTGATCGTCGCTTCTCTTCGTTAGCTGTGTCGGAAACGAGTCGGAATCGTTTCATCTCTCCAATAATGGTACTAGGAACCTAAAACAAACTAGAAGAAGCGTAAGTAGCCTCGAAAACCGCTCCAAAGAGCGATTCCACAAAAGAAACCGGGACCAAACACAACAAATAAGCACTACAAACCACACTTATCAACTCCCCCACACTTAACCCTTACTCGCCCTCGAGTAAGCACCAACTAACTACTAAGCTAATAAAAAAAACTAAAATACTAGTCGAGCGGGTATTAGCGCACCCTACGCCCTTTCAACTCACGCGAGTACAGATAGAGGAAAAGTGCACTCCACAAGGCAAGTGAGGTCTTGCGACAAAACTGTGGATGCCACCGGACACAAAAACACACAAACAAACAAACACCAAACGGGTGCATCCAAGACAAAACAAATACCGCTTTCCTCAACAAAGCGGTGAAATAGACACCGGTTAAGGACTCAAGGCAAGTGACAACGTTTCCAAACTAATAACACAAACCGAAATTGACAAAACCCTAATAGTATGACGACAAAGCAACAAAAACGTTGATAACTTACCTAGGTTCCTCCTAACCTTCTAAGAACGTACCCCGGGACGATAGGCGGGATGGAAAAAGGATGAACCACGGAGTTAGTCGACACTGTAGGTAAGTGAAGTCCCGCCCCCTTTAGCAATGAGCCAAGAGGGTCGTGCCATGCTCAAAAATCGCCCAACTAGTCCAAGTAAAAAGGGGATATGGTTGCAAAATGAGGGAAGACCAAACATTACCGCTATCATCCTTCCTAGGGACTCGGTCCTTTGGTAGGCTCTTCACGGTAACGATCGGAAAAAGACATATTTTTGAGAGGGTGTGAATCTTTTTGTGAGATGGTTTTCTTTGGCATTTTCTTTCTTTTGCATTTTGCTTTTGTGTTGCTATGCCATTTCTTTTTTTTCTTCTTTTGTATTTTGTTTTTCATTTGTTGTGCCTTTTCTTTTTCTTCTTTCTTTTCTTTCTTCTTTCTTTCTTTCTATTTCTTTCTTTCCTTTGCTTGCCTTTTGGATAACTTTTGTTTTGTAGGCATTTCTTGCAACCAAGTGAGAATTTCAACAATTTGCAACTTATTTTGTTGAAGTGTGTAGGAGGTAGGGAAATGGGTAAGTCGGGACGTGCCCTTCCCTTCAAACCCACAAAAAGGGAAGAAAATTGGACTAATCAAACCAATTCCGAACACGGTCACCTAAGGGACGGGACTTGGCAACCAAGGCCTTTTCCCTCCGTGGGTGGTCATAATGGTGAAAATGCAAATCCCGTAGTAAATCCCTAGTAGACTAGGTGGACTCAAGGTAAGAAACCAACGAAATCATTGATTTAAAGTCATTCTACTAGACTAAAGTCCAAGACTCGACTCATATCAATAGAAAGGGAAAGTAAACCCTTGCACATTAGCCTCAAAACCGGGTTTTCGAAAACCTTTTTCCTACACTGGACACAAACTTCACATGACAAAACAAAGACACAACAAAAACGAGAGAAAATGAGACAAACACAACAAGACCAAATAAAATAAGAGAAAAGAAAACAAACACACAAAATAAACAATCATCACCCCGAAATATCCAAACAAGCTACCACAACCACCACAAATTTCAACAAGCTCCACCCGAGCACACATCATCACAAATTCTGTCCAAACTCCACAAGGGACAAAGAGGAAAAGGGATAGAACGGCGTTACCGGATGTCTCGAGCTTTCCAAAATTTACGGCGATCAAGGAACCTACAAGGAAATGGGGAGGCAAAACATGCACAATACAACAAAAATACGACACAACGACACAAAAGGAAAAGACACAAAGGAAAATCTTTTTGATTTTTATGAAATTTTTCAAATTTTTAGGGGTCTTTTAAGATTTTTTCAAAAACTACGAAAATAAAACTAAGCTAGACTAGGATATCACCCCCCCCCCCCCCACACACACACACTTAAACCGAGCAATGTCCTCATGCTCGATCGGTAGTGTGCGGAGACACTAAAAAGAAAAGAAACTACGTAAATAAAACTAAAAATCAAAAAGAAAAGCGGAGAAAAGGTAGAATGTGTTCGGCCGGGGTGCAATCAAGTCACCATGGGCCGAGACGAGAAAAGATATGGATGGGGGAAAAAAATGAAAAGAAAATAAAAGGAAATGGGAGGGGAGGACTAGGTGTAATCAAGTCACCTAGCCCGGATTCCGCCCGAATCCGACTAAATCCTAACAAAAGAAAGAGAAATCAAAGAAAAAGTGAAAATACTTGCAAATTTGGATTTTGAAATGACTCTCGATGTGGCCACATCATCGAGAATCGGGAGCAATGACTACCAAGGCCCCGAGGGCCACCATGACACGAAAATGATAAGGGGAAGGGGAACAAATAAAGGGAGACAAGCAATAAAAGACGGAAAAGAAAAGAGAGTCGCCTTACCACACGGTTAGCAACTCAAAAGTCTCTGTCGTCTCAATGTTCGATATCGGCACATTACTTGTCTTCTTCATTGTTATTCCTCTTCGTTATCAATAAGGTCGCATGTTTGAAGTACTAGGCTTTCAATGGTATAATGAGGTGGGATTTGATGTGAAACTCGGTATGTAGTGAAGAGAAGATGGGGCGGAGGTGTATATATGAAGTATATGGGTCATAGATAGTTGCAAGGGTAGGTAGGGAGGTTGGGAGGGGGTATAAAGTTGTTGGGTGGGCTCAAATGTCGAAGAAGAGGCAAAAGAAGGAGCTGGGCACCATCCGGTCGGGATTGACTTCTTCCCGGTCGGGAAGGCTCCTTTCCGGTCAGGACGAACTTTGTCCCGGTTGGGATCACACTCCAGAGAACCCATTTTTCAGCACACTCATCCCGATCGGGATGACATCCTTCCCGGTCGGGATGAGTCTTCTAGCCCTTCATTCCTCTGATAGCTTCACCCACAAGGCCACCAATACATCGAGATCTAAAATCTCGTCCCCAAAAGCTTGTCAAAAGCTTCAAAAACCGACTCCCATGCCCAAATCCAAGCTTCTATCATTAACTAATCTCCTCGAAATTTCATCTTCACTATGACCTATCAAATATGCTCAATAAACATCATCAAATTCCCTCCCTCACATCGCTCATCAAATTTCCAAATTACAAGATTTCCACAAACACACAAATCCAAAGACCGCACAAATACAACTACAAGCACAGAGGATAAGGAAAAGATATATACAACTCAACGGTTCTTGAGGAACTCCGTCAAACCTAGGATGGTGGTTTCTTCAATCATTTTTCATCAACACGGCATACAACTCCATCGCCTTTAAGAGCACGAAGTAACAAATCGAAGGCTCTTGAGAAATCTTCGATCAAGCTTGTGGAATACCAATCTCCACTCCAAGGATCTTCACAACTTAGCCTTGACGTTCCCGGGGCATCCCTATCTACTAAGTTCAACGGCTTGAACTTGTACTTGCGATCCTTCGGTATATACCCAAACGTCCATCTATCTTCATGTGGCCCCAAGGGAGGCTCAACTTTCTTCTTTCCTTGCAACTTGTCCTCATTCACACAACAAGGGTATTCATTCACCCCAAGCTTGGAATAATCATCTTCCATTCCACACAAATTGTCATCCTTCAAGCTTTCACCCTACTCATTCCCTAGATCTTTGTCATTGAAGGCATGGATCATATTGCATGACTCATCATATGTAGGCGAGGTGTTGCCTTGGAGGTCAAACACTAGCTTCTCATCACCTAGCTCAAAAGTAATCCTACCCTTCTTGACATCTATTATTGCACTGGCGGTATGTAGAAACAGGCGTCCTAGGATAATAGGAGTGATAGCATCCTCCGGCATATCAAGCACGAGAAAGTCAACCGGGATGAAGAATTTCCCTATTCTTAATGGCACATCCTCTAGCATTCCTAATGGTCGATTTAGAGTACGATCGGCCATTTGGAGTGTGATCGAGGTACATTTGATCTCTTTCATCCCAAGTCGCTCACAAATAGAATAAGGGAGAATGCTCACACTCGCTCCCAAATCACATAATGCCCTTTCAATCTTCAAGTTTCCTATGGTGCACGGGATTGAGAAACTACTCGGATCCTTCAATTTAGGGAGTGTAGAGCCTTGAATGAGCTCGCTCACCTGTCTTGTGAACGCTATGGTCTCTTCCTTGTCCACGGACCTCTTTCTAGCCAAGATTTCTCTCATAAACTTTCCATAGGCCGGGACTTGGGTAATTAACTCGGTGAAAGGGATGCTCACATCGAACTTCTTCACAATATCAAGGAACTTGTCATATTGAACATCCACCTTTGTCTTCATTTGCCTTGTTGGGAAAGGCAACTTGATGTGTATCTTGTTTTGCTCATTAGGTTGGGACTTTTCAACTGACACTTTCTTCTTTCCCTTGTCTTTCTCTTGGGGTGTGGGGAGTTTGTCTTCAATAGGTTTTTCAACCTCCCATAATACTTGCTCCTCCATGTGATTTCCCCAATTTTCATTGCCTTGAGATGGAGATTGCACTTCCTTCATTGCTTCATGCTCATTAGGATATGTTCCGGTATTGGAATCAATTAACCCGATTCGGAATTCGGGCTCGTATTGTTCGGTATCGCTTCGAATTAGCAGCTGGTCAATCTTGCTAACCTCTCCTTCCTCCAACTCCACTGGTCGGACCTTTCCCGGCGGAATGAGCTGGCTCCCTGCACACAGAACGCACAAGGCCTCGGAGGTTGTCCGAGGGAACCCTCTCCGATGCCTAAGTCAGTCCGTGAATGCCTTGAAGAACCTAGCTCGTGAGGAACTAGGTGGCGTTTTAAGAGTAAGAGTTCTAGAGAGAGAAAATCCAACCCCTTTCTTGTGGGAAATGGGAGAGTATTTATACCTTCCCACAAGAGAGGGAAGTGGAGGGAGGATGGGTGGATGAGGAGGTGACAAGTGGCCTCTCCTCATCCATCCATTCTCATTTACCTTAGGCGAAATGACGAGGAGGTCCCTTGGTTATCCCTGTCCGGCCTGCAGGGATTTCCCACAGAGGGCAGGCGGGTAGGGGCTGTGAAAGCTGGACTTAGGCAGACCGCGTCGCCCTGCTGGGCAGGCGGTCATCTGAAGCCCCCAGTGGGTTCTTTTTAATGACTTTGCTCTGATTGTCCGTCGGGTCGGTTCCCGGGCTCCCTGGGTAGAGTCCTCTGAGGGCCTGCTTGGCAGGCGGTCCAAAGCAGGCTGTCAACCCTCATCAATTGGCCCTCGCAAGCTGGGAGGGAGCAAGGCTTCCTTCCGGCTGGTGACTTTTTCTTAGATGGAGGGAGGTCGACTTATTTTCGG
Organism: Agrostemma githago; assembly: GCA_958450325.1. Lineage (NCBI taxonomy): Eukaryota > Viridiplantae > Streptophyta > Magnoliopsida > Caryophyllales > Caryophyllaceae > Agrostemma > Agrostemma githago. The sequence continues at coordinate 23,065,786 of OY288239.1, read as the reverse complement.
TTTTACTGCTGCATTTAATGCGTTTGCACTTTCCCGAGGAAGGAAGTGTTAATTGCGTCAGGTATGCAAAGAGTTGAGAGGTCTTTTGCAATGATTACCCTTCATGCTTGGTGGATTTTCGGGCAATGTGAGGACTTCATGATTGGTGGCATTCCCTGCCAGGATGGTTGGGATGCCATTTAATGCTTCATTTCCTTTGTATAAATTCCAACTTCCTTCGCCATTTTGTTACTTCATCCTCAATTCTTCCACTTTTCTTCTGTTGAATCATGGCTTGGATTAAGAAATCTATTACCCGCCGTGGAATTCGCACAGTTACCTTTCTTTTTAAGGGATTTTGGAGGCTCAGGTATGCTCGGGCGGCTTACCGGGCCCTTCGCCGCAGCCGTCGTGCACGGTCGCATCCCCGTCGGAGTGTTCAGAAGGCTACCATTAGGGCGGGTAAGCGCCCTAGAAGATCTTTGCCTCCTGCTGCCTCTAGGTTCAAGCGCTGCCTTCAAGGAGGAGGGTGCTTTGATCGGGGTTGCCATGAGTGCTTCCCATGGCTGCACCCTGAACAATTCGACCCCGACTGTTATGACGCAGACTCTTCCCTGGGGTTGGGCCCTTCCTCTCCAGTGAAGAAAACAGGCTGCCGCACCTGTGATGAATCCCAGACTGTTCCCTATGGCAGGGACTGGGATGTCAGTAGCCGGGACTCTGAAGACAGTGAGGGTCTGGGCTGCTTGAGTGATAGAGATGAGGACGGCCTCCCTGACGATCCTTTCAAGGATTCCCCTGACTGGGATTGGGGGTCGGACTTTGGAGGTCAAGGCAGCCCTGGGGATTATTCTCCAGACTTAGGTGATGACTAGGCCTGCTCGCAGGGCATAGGCGCGTTGAGCCGGAAATTCAGGCTCCTTATGTATTTTCTTTATTTGCCAGGCATGACATGTAACTTGTCCATTTTCCATTAAAGTTAATGAAAAAATCTGAGCGACTTTGTTATTCTCTTTTTTTTTTTTTGAATGCGGGGATGACGTCGCCGGCTGACCGTTCCTCTGACACTTTTGCTTTTTTCGAGGCCCCTCTTGGGAAGAGGTGAGCGGCCCATGTTCAGAGTGTGACACGTGGGGTAGATTGTTGGGGACGTTTTGTCAGAGAGGCGGCCTTTTTGGCTTCCTGGGCTTTATATAAGCCCTTCCCCTCCTTCATTTCTTTCTTTTACATTTTTCGAAACTCATAATCTCTCTCCCACTCCCAAACCGTCTTCGTTGCTGAGAACTTTGTGAGACCAAGGAGTGCTTATTGTCACACTTTCCGGCGACGACAAACGTTCTAGGTTAGGATCTCTCTTTACACCTTCACCCTTTTTTTCCTTTCATCGATACTTTTTCTTTATAAGCCAGTATGTCTCGAGTTCGGGCTTTCTCTTTTAGTTCATTGCCTGAGAGGACTGTGGGTGGAGACGGGGATAGACGTGATCTACCCTCCTCTTCTGGGGTTGGGCCCAGAGAGGAAGATCATCTTGACAGGGAGGAAGGTGCTGAATCCCCCGAACCCGCTCCCTTTGATGTTGTTGATTCAGACAACGAGGCACTGGAGGTGGACCCCTCCAGGATTGTTGGCCCCCTCATTCGCAGGGAGAAGGGGAAGACTTATTACTTGGATAAGAAAAAATACTTGATTCCCCTAAAAACCTACCCTGAAGCCAAGAATAGGGATTTGATTCTAGAAAGTAATGCTGCCGAGGAAATCGAGAAATTTTATCATTTCGGGGAGGGGTACACAGTCGTAGTTCCAGGGGAAAAGGACACGGTATGCTGCCCCCCTGAAGGCTGTGTGGCTGTATACCATAAGAGCTTGGAATTCGGCCTGCGATTCCCTCTTCACCCTTTCCTGGAGGAGACCTTCAGGAGGATGAATGTTGCTATAGCCCAGCTGACTGCCTCAGCCATTAGGTCCTTGATAGCCTACACCTGGACCTGTCTTTTTCATGGTGAAGGGCCTTATATTGATGCCCTTCGCTTTATGGTTGAGCTACAAATGGTGTCCTCTTCAGGGGGAGACGGTTCCCCTGGGTACTGGTCCCTGCAGAGACAGAAGAAATACGCTCTGGTCTGGCCGGCTTTAAGCAGCCTGAAAGACTGGAAGAATAATTTCTTGTATGTACATAGCGCGTCAGGGTGGCGGATTCCTAGGCATTTTAGGAACCATGTTCATACCCGTATGGAAACTCGCGAAGAGTACCATCCAGGCGTCGGGGGGAAGGCCCTGGAGGTAAAGTTGAGTGCCAAAGAAGAGATTTTAGTCAAGAAGTTTGAAATAGTTGCGGATAAGTTTGGTGTTTTTGGCCCTGCTTTCTGGCTCCCCTACGCAGAGCTCATAGCCACAGATGAGTACTTGCTTCCATTGGGCCTGATCCCTAGCCTTAAAGGTAGTTCTGGGGGGCTTTTGCTGGCGCAATTTTTCTAAGATTTTTTATTCTTTTGCTTTTTAACTGACAGCCCTTTCTTCTCTTGCAGCCTCCGCTTCTCGTCGTTGGACAAGGAAGCAAGTTAAGAGGTTAGGTTTGAGTGAGGAGTTTGTCATCCTCTCTAAGCGTCCATCTCTCCCTTCAAACTTCAAGAAAGGAGATAAAAGTTTAATGAGGCTCGTCAAGGATCTCGCTGCTGGCCGGAGGCTGCCTCTTCCCCCTCGTCTGCCGTCGGCAAAGCAGACAACTTCTTCCCCCAGCATCCAAGATGGGGAGGCTGAAGTTACTTCAGGGGCCACTCCTTCCCCTGGAGGCAGGCAAGGTGACTCTCCAGCCGGGACTCGTGTTCCCCAGGGAACGCGCCCTGCGAACTCCGAGGGGACTGGGGAGAGTGTTCCCCTGGAGCTGAGAAGGAAGAGGGATAGGGAGCCCTCAGGGTCTACTCCTGTGGTGGACCTGGAGGCTGACGTTTGTACCCCTGAGGCGAAACGCCCTGCTCGTGACATCCCGAGCACCCTTTTTCAGGAGGAGAATGCGGAGTTTCATTATACTGCTGGCGACAGCGTAGACGTGTCGGGCCTGCTCTCTGATTCTGGCGCCGTCGTGGCAGACCGTCTTACCAAGTCTGTCACTTCAACTTCTCACCAAGTGATTCAGTATATCCAGCGTACCTCCAAGGTGTTGTTGGCGTCTGCCGAGCTGGCGGCTCTAAGCCGTTTGAGTGACGAAGAGCTGACTGTCACGCCCGGGGCTCCCCCTCCTGACCGTCTGGCTATGGTGGAAAGGGACATAACTTTGATAAATAACTTGAAAGACAAGTTGGCTAAGCAGGAGGGTGAGCTGGAGGAGGCGAGAAGTCAGGCTGACCAGTGGAAGCTTCAAGGAGAGAGAGTTGTGAGGGAAGCAGCCAAGTATGAAGCTGAGCTGAAGGAGAGTCGCTTGGCGACGGAGAAGGCTACCCTTTCTCTGGCTGAAATGGAGCACCTAAAAAGGAAGGCAGCTGATTTGGAGGAACGTCTGTCCAAAGCTGACTCAACCTTTGAGCAGGCCCAGAGTGAGTGGAAGAAAGAGAAGGATGCCCTTGCGGAGGAGACCGAGGCTGCAGTGGATGCAAGTTTTGTGAGTGGGGTCAACTCCTCCCTGGAGCTGGTGATGGAGGTGATTGGGGAGATGTTCCCGGTGTTTGATGAGGAGGCCTTCCGAAGCCTCTACTCTGCTAAAAACGAGGCTCGGGCGGCCAAACCGCCCGAGGCGGCGGCCGGTCCAAGCCAGGAGGCTCCATAATGTTTATCCTCTTTTGAAATAGCCCTATTCTCTGCGCTGAGCTTTTGTTATGGCCAGCTGTTTGTAATATTTAGTTTTTGGATCTTTGCCTTAGTTATTTTGTGAAAACTTTTTTGCCCTTTCATGGGTTTGTTATGGAATGCTTTCCCTTGTTTTCGCCTGCTTCTTTCTCTCTCCCTTAAGGTATGGTCTAATCCAAGGTTGGGGGATTTTCCCCAGTCCTTGTTAGCTGTGGGTAGCCTGGCCTGTCCCTGGCCTCTGCTTAGAGTCCAGGGGGCCTGCCCCCTGCCTGCCCAGAGGTAGGCAGGGAGGGCTTTTGCGTTTTTTTTATACAAGGTTGGGGGGAATTGCCCCCAGTCCTTGTTAGCTGTGCGTAGCCTGGCCTGTCCCTGGCCACTGCTTGGAGTCCAAAGAGCCTGCCTCATGCCTGCCCAGAGGTAGGCAGGGAGGGCTTTTGCGTTTTTTATACAAGGTTGGGGGGAATTGCCCCCAGTCCTTGTTAGATGTGCGTAGCCTGGCCTGTCCCTGGCCTCTGCTTGGAGTCCAGGGGGCCAGCCTCCCGCCTGCCCAGAGGTAGGCAGTGAGGGCTTTTGCGTTTTTTATACAAGGTTGGGGGAATTGCCCCCAGTCCTTGTTAGCTGTGCATAGCCTGGCCTGTCCCTGGCCTCTGCTTGGAGTCCAGGGGACCTGCCCCCTGCCTGCCCAGAGGTAGGCAGGGAGGGCTTTTGCGTTTTTTATACAAGGTTGGGGGGAATTGCCCCCAGTCCTTGTTAGCTGTGCGTAGCCTGGCCTGTCCCTGGCCTCTGCTGAGTCCAGGGGGCCTGCACCCTTCCTGCCCAGAGGTAGGAAAGTTTTGTTGGGGGGGCCATTTTCCTTGGTTCTGGCAACAGGGGGGCCTCCCCCTATTGCCCCCTGCTCGTTTGTGTGTGAGAGCGCAAGCTTAAACAGACAACGGGTATGAATTCTTGAGTATTATATATAAAAAAAAATTGTTAGAACATAAGGGTGGTCGGAGCCGTCGACATTTCATTCTGATCGTTCTCCGCCAGTACTTTTTCTTAGAGACGAGATTTTTCTAAGGTTTAGCTAAACATAGTATCTTTTCAGGGTGTCGGCGTTCCAATGTGCGTTCAGCTCTTGGCCTTCTGGGTTGGCGATTTTGTATGTGAATGTTCCCAAAATCTGGGTCACCTGGTATGGGCCTTCCCAGTTGGCGCTTAGTTTTCCGTGCTCCCTAGACTTTCCTACAGCTTGTGTCTTCCTTAGTACTAGGTCACCTATCTGGAACCTTCTCTCATGCACCCTCTTGTTGTATGCCTTTCTCATCCTTTGCTGATAGGCGGCTATGTTGATGCTGGCCTCCTCCCTGATTTCGTGGACCAGGTCTAGGGCTTCGGCCATTGCTGCGTCGTTGTCAGCTTTGCTGTATTGCTGAGCCCGCAGGGTAGGAATTCGTACTTCGATGGGTAGTAAAGCCTCTGCTCCATACACCAGGCCAAATGGCGTCTGACCTGTTGATTCTTTTCTGGTGGTCCTTATTGACCAGAGTATACTTGGTAGCTCATCTGCCCATCTTCCTTTGAGATCATCCACCATCTTTTTGAGCCCATTTAGGATTTGTTTGTTAGCGGCCTCGACCTGCCCATTGGTCTGCGGATGGCAGACGGCGGAATAGGCGACGTTTATTCCATGCCCTTCCAACCAAGCTCTTAGGGGGTCATTATCAAACTGCCTCCCATGATCAAACACTAACACTTTTGGTAGGCCGAATCTGGTTATGATGTTTCTCCAGATGACCTTCCTGACTGCTGGCTCGGTGATGTTTGGGACTGCCTCGGCTTCAACCCATTTTTTGAAGTAGTCAATCCCCACGATCAGAAACTTTCGTCCCCCTGTGGCCGTAGCAAAGGGACCCAGTATGTCCATCCCCCATTGGGCGAAAGGAATGGGAGATAGAATTGGCCTGAGTTCTTGGGCTGGGGCATGAATTGATGGAGCGAAGAGTTGGCATTTTCTGCATTTCCGAGTCAGGCTTCTTGCATCTGCTAGCATGGTAGGCCAGTAGTAGCCTGTCCTTAGACCTTTGTGGGCCAACGATCTTCCTCCAATGTGATGCCCGCAGATCCCTGAGTGGATGTCATCCAAAACTTCAGCGGCCTGCTCTGCCCCCAGGCATCTGAGTAGGGGGAAGGTGAAGGATTTCTTGTATAGTTCTTCATTAATTATCATGAACCATGCTGCTTTGTCCTGTACCTTCCTTCTTTGTACTGGATCAGACGGTAGGATGCCGTATTTTTTGAACTGAATGAGGGGGGTCATCCAGTTCTCCTGTTCCTCTTCGACGATGTCGACCGTCTGGCAGGCGGTAGTGGACTTCTCATGCACAACATCAACCCAAACTGACCTCCTTATGTCTTGCAGGCTGGAGCTGGCCAGTTTTGACAGGGCGTCAGCCCCATTATTCTGTGACCGAGGTATTTGCTTGATTTCATAGGACTTTAGGATTGATAATCCCTGCTTCACCTTTTCTAGGTAGGTGGCCATGGCCTGATCCCTAGCCTCATATTCCCCGTTGATTTGATTGGCAATGAGCTGGGAGTCAGTTGCTAGCACAATTCTCTCTGCACCTGCAGCCTTAGCTAGGTTTATTCCCGCAAGCACGGCCTCATATTCTGCCTCGTTGTTTGATGCAAGGAAGGTGAATCTGAGCGCATGCTCAAAATCCACTCCTTCAGGGCTGGTCAGTACGACGTCTGCCCCTGCACCATTGGCCGTTGAGGATCCGTCAGTGTATACTATCCTTTGTTCGGTGGGAGGTTCCTCTTCCCCTGAATGAGAACATTCAGCCAGGAAATCCGCCAGGGCCTGTGCCTTGATGGTTGTCCTGGGTTGGTACGATAACCCCAGTCCGCTTAACTCAATTGCCCATTTTAGCAGCCTTCCTGATTTTTCAAAATTTTCCAATATCCTTTCTAGTGGCTGGTCGGTGAGGACCACAACAGGGTGTGCGTCGAAGTAGGGCCTGAGTTTTCTGGCTGCTATGACAACTGCATAGGCGGCTTTTTCTACCATAGGATAGTTTCTCTCCGCTGCGCCCAGGGCGTGACTTACAAAGTAGATGGGCTGCTGTAAGCCTGCTTCTTCCTTCAGGATGACTGCACTCACTGTTGAGTTGGTGACAACAATGTATAGGTATAGTTTTTCTCCGGCCACGGGTCTCGCCAAGGTAGAGAGCTTCTTCAGATGCTCTTTCAATTGTTCGAAGGCTTTCTTTTGCTCATCCTCCCATTTGAATTGCTTGTTGCCCTTCAACACTTTGAAGAAGGGGGTTGACTTGTCTGCTGACCTGGCGATAAAGCGAGCCAGGGCAGCCATCCTGCCTGTAAGCCGTTGAATGTCCCTTATGGTCTTAGGCTCTGGAAGGTCTAGGACCGCCTGAATCTTTTCAGGATTGGCATCTATCCCCCTGGAGCTGACTAAGAACCCTAGGAATTTGCCAGATCGGACTCCGAACGTGCACTTTTTTGGATTTAACTTCATTTTGTACGATCGCAGGGAGGAGAATGTTTCCCGTAGGTCCGCCAGGTGCTCCCTGTCCCCCTTGCTTTTGACAATTGCATCATCGACATGGGCTTCCAAGTTTCTCCCTTTTTGGTTTTCAAAGACCTTGTCCACCAATCGCTGATAGGTGGCGCCTGCATTCTTCAGCCCAAATGGCATCATTTTATACATGTAAGTGCCATGGCTGGTTATGAAGGCGCACCTCACCCTGTCAGGCTGCCAGAGGTACACTTGATGGTACCCTGAGAATGCATCCAGAAAACTTAACGTGGTATACCCACTAGTGGCGTCCACCAGTTGGTCTATCCTGGGCAAGGGGTAGCAGTCCTTTGGGCAGGCTTTGTTAAGATTTGTGAAGTCTACGCACATTCTCCATGAGCCTGATGACTTTTTTACCATCACAAAGTTTGCCAACCATTCATGGTAATCACAGACTTCAATGAAATCTGCTTTCAAGAGTTTTTCTATCTCCTCTTTTATTGCCGCGTCTTTTTCTACGAACATATTTCTTTTCTTCTGCTTTACAGGGCGAGCCTCCGGGTTAACGTTCAGCTTGTGAACAATAAAAGCCGGGTCGACCCCTGGCATTTCATCTGTAGAGTAAGCAAATACGTCCCCGTTTTCTCTCAAGACTGCAATTAACTCCTTTTGGTAGGACTCTTCCAGGTCGGCCCCTATGAGGACCTGCCTTCCTGGTTCTAAGTCCACCAGCATGCTTTCCCCTTCAGGCTCTAAGTGGGCTGCTTTTTGTTGGGCAGCCGGGATTTCACCCTCCCTGCTGGGGGAACCTTCGGCTTTTCGTTTTCCTTTTCTTTTTGTTTCATGGGCCTGCAGGGCCAGGGAATAACAGTGTCTGGCCGACTCCTGATCCCCATGGACCTTCCCTTCCATGCCAAAGTCTGTCACATAGGCTATGGTGAGGGCCCTGATTGACACAGCGGCTTCGATTTCATCTATGGTGGCCCGCCCTATCAGGGCGTTGTATGCAGACTTGGCATCCACCACAACAAATGATGCCCTGACATTCCTGGCAGAGGCTCCTTCCCCGAATGTTACCGATAAGTCGATAATACCCATGGGAAGTACACCTGCCCCACTGAACTCATACAAGGATCCAGGGGCGGGCTTCAGGTGTCTTTTCTCTAGATTCATTCTTTCAAAGGCATCCTTGTACAAGAGGTTTGTGTAGGCGCCAGGGTCCACCCTGCATCTCTTGACAATGTGGTTGCTAATCTCTAGAGTTAGGACCAAGGGGTCGCTGTGCGGGTATATGACTCTCCCTGCGTCTTCAGGGGTGATGCTCAAGGTCGTACCCTTTGGGCTTCCTGCCCTCTCGGCGTAGCAAATCTGGTTTCGCAATTCGCGGATCTGCTTTTTCTGGCTTTGTCTGCTTGTTCGCCCCTCTGCGTCTCCTGACACTACATGAATGATCGTGCGATTTTGGGCTGAGCCTTCAGGCTTGTCTGCCGCTTCCTTTTGGGGTTTGTTCCTCGCTGCATAGTTACTCAGCCATCCGTTTCTTATGAGTTTCTCTATCTCGTCTTTTAAGTTTCGGCATTCCTCCGTGGTGTGGCCTATGCAATCATGAAACATGCAGAATTTTTTAGGATCCCCCTTTGGGCTGCGCGGCTTGTTTGGGCGATTCCATTTTGCTGTTTCCTTCTCCAGCTCAAAGATTTCTGCCCTCGGCCTGTTGAGGGTCGTATAGCTGTCAAACCTTGGTTGGAAAGCTGTGCGTTCTTTCTTGGGGGTATCCCCCTCCTCTCTCTGCTTGCCTGGTTCGTTTCTTCCGCGTCCACCCTGCGGTCCCCCTTGCGGCCTTGCTTGGCCTACAGGGGTGTCCGGCAGGCTGTGAAACTCTTCCTGCAGAATCACTACTACAAATCATGACATAGACATGGGACGTTTTAACTAATAGACATGGGTTTCGCGACCCATGTTAAGTTGAGTGACATCTATTGTCCAATACTTAGACATGGGTCGTATGTCCTATGTCTATCTAAAACGTAGACATAGGTTTTTCAATTAACCCATGTCTTTATAGAATTAACCCATGTCTATAAAAACTATAGACATGGGTTTTTTGTTCGCCCTATGTCTATTATAAATATAGACATGGGTTTTTTGTTCGCCCTATGTTTATTTTAATAGTACAGACATGGGTTATTTGTTTACCCCATGTTTATTGTCATAGTACAGACATGGGTTTTTTGTCTGCCCCATGTTTATTGTCATAGTAATCAGTCCGAAAATGATATCAATTATTAATGCTTTCCGTATTTTTTATAAGAAACTGCAATCCAACCGAAATCAAAATAAATCTCATAAATTATACAACACCCAATTGGACAATCAAACGTTCCATATTTCATAAAATTAATCATCATGCCAAACAAATAAGTAGCTAAGATAAAAAAAACTACACAAGTACGCGATGTATCAATAATAAAATCTCTTCCTACTACAACCAATCTTTTTAGCTAATACGTTGAATACTACATGCATGTCTCATACTTCTAATTTTGAAGATAATAACAAAATAAAGATGGAGTTGGCGGGTGAACCTATCATGAACAAATAAAACACCATTTGCACTGCCACGTTGGTCAGATGATAGGAAATCATCTGAAGTTGGAAACTTGTATGGCCATTTTTTAAATTCAACATCAGCCTGCAATAAACACACCAACTTACTCTTGAATGTCAAATCCATTTAACTTACCACGTACTAACAAGTAACAACATTACCTGTAGTTTGGCATCCTCCCATAGCTGGTATGAATCATTATTATTATTACTACTCATACTTCTAGAATTAGCATATACAAAAAGTGGACCTAGAACCTTCTTCCATAACTCCCCATCTTCAAATTTTGCCATGAGTTCCTTTCCTGAGTAATGAGTACTTAGGAGTACCTAATATAATGTCCCCACGTACATTAAGAATCAGTAGAGCCGATAAACACACATACATGTCCACAGCATATTCTCAAGAGTCAATAAGACCATATATACGATAGTATTACCGAGAGAGAAGTGGGGCCAACATGTGAGGTGAGGTACTGTTTAGAGTTTAGTTGGTCCAGCAGATCGGAATTCATTACTAAGTATGATTTGCCACAAGCCAGTAGTGGATCACTGCATATCCACCCATGCACTTGAATATCTTTTGCTGCACCTGAGTATTCGTATTTGTCATCAACCTACATATATACATATCCGTAACTTCTATCAAAATCGACTCTACACGGCATAGACTCTTGGTTAACATGAAGAGTGATAGTTGTGAAGACATGAATTCACAACCAAAAATGTCTTAGCCTAGTGGTTCGAATCTCCCTCCCTTATATTGTAATGCGACTAAGTACTCTTCGTTGAACAAAAAAAATCATGTCTCAAAGTCATATATAGGATAAAGATAAAATGGAGTTACAACCTCGCCTTTAAATTGGGGCTCAATTGGATTAGTGAGTAAAACAGCTTCTGGGTAGGCTAGTTCTTGGCTCCTATTGGATGATCAATCCTCGGGCAAAGGCATTTGTCTTTGCCTGTTATCGGCCATGGCCATGTAGTTGAACCTATCAAATTCAAATAACAAATTTCTTAAACCATTTTCCTTCCAATTAATTACCATTTGACTGGGTTTTGGGACCTAAAACCATGATCATAATGTATGATCTACCTTAGATGAGCTACATGCCATATTTTGTTAAGCTTGAAAGCAAGGCGGGTCTTTGCGAGAGTGAAGCCAGGAAAATCTTTTGGGCGATCATAAATAACATAAGCATAGAAGCTAGAAGTATTTGGTAGCATGATAAACCTATAACACCCATTATTATTTCCAAGTTAGTTGAGGAACTATATATTGGCCACTTTCACTATAGCATGAAGAAGCAAATGATGGCGAAACCTTTTATCAATAGCGTATTTAACAAACTCGTCTACGTCCTTCCTGTATCTAGGATCCAAACGATCAATAATCATCCATTCACGACCCATTGGAAATCTGCTTTAATCACCTATAATCATATCACTAACTCTTTAAATAAAAATGACATTAGAATTTTTAAAATAAAAGTCGTCTTGCCTAACATGATATGAAAAGCAATATATGAAAGATGGATAATCAACCAACTACTACAAGATATAGAACACCCAATCAAATAAAATTATGAATGTATCATTTCCCTATGTTAAATTATGAATTATAGATGCCGAAAGTTGGAGAGAGGGAGAGTGAGAGTGCACCTACAAAATGGTTCATGTCGAGAACCCAATGGAAGGTCTCGATTTGGGAGAAGATGGAGATGTCGAGTGGAAAACTTCGGTTAGGAAATACTACTCCAAATATTGTTTTGCTTCCTTCACCTTAGTACGTACCTAGAGGGTGAAGGTGGGGGAGACAGGAGCCAATCAAAGATTTAAACTTTGCAATGATATAAAATAGCTAAAATTATACTAACCACCAATAAAGTGTTGTAGCAATAGAAGCATATATCTTTTAGGCAAGTCTGATGTCGAATACTTGTCACTCATTCAAGCCATTATAAGTCAATGTTGTTTAAGAATTGTTTCAAGTCAGTACATGACATGGTATCTTTAATATTTGTGTGTTTTCCTAAGCACTTAACAACAATCAGTAGTGCTTGAAAGTTGAAACTACTGTCATTTGTAGGAATTGAAGTGTTAATGAGATTCGTTTTGATGCACAACCAAGATCTGATCTACACTTGACAACAATCTACAATAATTCTGCTCTCAATAAATCAATGTAAAGCATCAAAATAATCTCGACCACAAAAACTTACAAATTAAACCTACCTAATTCAATGTTATGAATTTTAAAAACAGATTTACCATTTTTTTTGGTAAGAAAACTAGATTATCATTTATTTATTTTTTAATCCAGCTATTTAATTTTCTTCCGATTTTTATGAATTATTTTAATAAGTATACTTAAGAGAATAATTAGCGTAGGAACTTTTGGATGTTAGCATCACACAACAGCTAAACCTCTGTCCCAAATGGATTCCAGCTCTGAGTTGTTATAGAAGAATAGAAAAAGTAGTTGCAAGGAGAAGAGGTTCAACAAAACAAAATAAAAAGAAACTAGAATGAATATTGAAAACACGGAACAGTTGAAAACCACCACAGTAACATAAACTCAAAGATGCAATTACTAGTCTCATTTACCTTAAGATTACTTTTAAGTTCAGATCTTGAGCATGATCTTTGGCCCTCGTCAACAAAGTCGGAACAGTCTAACTTCTCCGTAGCTTTTCTTGTAGAACATTTTACCCATTTTCCTAGGAAAAGACATGGTCTATCACATAGAGAAGAACGAATAACATTTAAAAGGTATCTCTATTCTATTAACGAGGTATCTCACATTGTCATGATATTCCACAATGTACGACCACTTGCAAATTCAGATTAATTGTAGGATAGGAATATACATTAACATTAATTAGAAACAAGAAAGAGCCATATTTTTCGAGTTACTTACAATAACGCAGAAGATTAGAGCCATATTTACTTGCGAGTTAGAGCACGCGCAAAAGGAAGTTATCTACTCGTACCACTTAAGTTTTGTATGAACAAGTATTGTCTGATCGCCAAGCTCACTCAAGCTTTAAGTCGGCCACGAGCTCTTTCTGAGTAGCAGTTGCTCCTGGTATCAGGACCACGAGGCTGCTCATGCCTTCTTTTGTCTCCGTTTTAATCACTCTACGTGTTGGGCTACTGTAGCTGACCGCCACATCTGTACTCTCTCTTGGGCTTCTCCTACTAACGAAAACCACTTCTAATAGGTCATTGTTCAGCGACTCCACCAATTTCTCAATATAATTTCTTATTACCCTGGTTTTCCGAGCAAATGTCATACGGAGTACTATATGATTAGTTACTAAAATCACAAAACAGAAATTCCATTGACTTTACAAAGTTCGATACTGTACTTTGTAAGACGAGTTAAGTCCTCCCAGAAGGCGTCAAACTGAGTAAAGTATATTTCGCTATCAATTATAACCTGCACAAGCTCGTTGACATGATTCTCGAGCATTCTCACCACTGCAACTCCTTGTTCTGCCAAAGTCCACCAACCCACAAGCTCAGAAATAGAAAAATATACAACCCGATATCAAACAAGATAAAAAGAGATGGCGAAACTGAAAGAAGTCGTACCTAGCATGAATTCCAAAAGGCTCCTCTTCACGAACTCTTCCTCGGGCTGATAATAGGCATAAACATACATCCATTTAAGGATCCGATAACTATTCACAACCTGCACAAATAAAATCAAAGTGAGAAGGAATGAACTTAATGAACTCTACTCGGTATTTCAATGTTTTTTTGAATTTAGGTACCTGCGTATGTGCCTCAACTAGAAACTGAAACTCTGATACGGCAAGTCCAGGTAGTTACAAAGTAACTCCATCGAGGAAAGAAGGAAGAAAATCACCATTACTCGCAAGTCCTAAGTTATAATTTCTCCTCAGGCAAAGCACATAACTATTTTGACAGAAACTTCAATTAATCAAAAACATAAAAATAATCGAAATTCGTTGATTTACAGCTAAATTGAATTCATCAACATACAAACTCATGCGAGAGGAGGCGATTAAACTCAAAACAACTCTCTAAATCCTCCAAGAATGACGAAATTTTGATAAATGATCAAATTAAACAATTTAACGACATTTCACAAGCATTCAAACTCCGCTAACAATAAAACTGAATAAGATTAAATTAAGCAATCAAACTCGGATCAACTCACCGAATTCATAAAAGATAGTACGAGTACTAAAAATGCGACTAAATGCTCAGATTAACAGCAATTATCTAGCAAAAAATGGACATTAGAAAAGTGTTCAAACTGTGATTACGATACATCGTTGCTCCTGTGCATATGAAGTATAATACCTTCAACATAAATATATTCAAAAATAAAATTAAGCAATCAAAATTAAGAAGAGGAAGTGAACACCATTAATGCCTTGCACAACATAATACACAATTTGCTTAGTACGAGACTCGTAAACCTCTTTAGTCTTGCAATCTTCTCGAAAAACCCGATCTACAAGAACCAAAACAATCAGAATACACATTCAAAACCCTAGAATTGGAAAACAATCGAAATTGAAGCTAAAAAAACACATATTATCTCGATTTTTGAAGAAAATTGTACCGAAATCAAATTTAGAGGAAGAATTAGCGAAGGAGATGGAGTTGCCGGAGATTTTCCAAGGAGTTAATGTAGCATCCTCCGACGACAGTGGTCTCGCTCTAACGCTAACATATATTCTCTCCATTTTAAAAGCATAATCAGGATGGTGGCGAGCGTTCAACGCGATTGAAGATTCTGGAGGATCGAAGCCTTGAAGGCTTGAACACGAACAGATGAGGATTATGGAACAAATGACTCAACACGAACAGATTGAAGGCTTGAAGGATCAAAGGAGTTGTGGTCTTGTGGAGTTGATTTCGTGAAGAATTTTGGAGTTGTGGAGTTGATCACAGGATCGAAGGCTACAGGTCTGTTCAATTGGAGATACGCACTATTTGGGGACACGGGGAGATTAATTGGGGATACGTATGATTTCTGAATTGGGGCTAAGCGCTATTTGGGTATGCAAGCTCCTATTCAATCTAAGCCACGTATCCCAATCAATCTCAGCTTTTCAAAAACTTAAGTCCTTCACCAAAAGACAAGTAACGTAGAGTCGCAGACAAATCAACCAGGTTAATGAACAAGATTCAACCAGGTTAATCAACGAAACTTCAACAAAACTTAATTACAGTACACAGATTACAATCAACCCGTTGAATTGAAACCCTAAATCGATTCTCCCAATTCACACCTAAAACCTAATTGAAACCTGAACAACAACGAACCAGGTAATTTGGAGTGGAAGAAACTGACCCGTTGAAGAAACTGGAGGCAAATTGATGTTGAAGGCAGATTGATGTTGAGAGCAATTAGGTCTTGAAGGATTCACGTGATCTTGTACAATCGAGAGTAGAAGAACTACTAAGATCTACAACAGGAGGACGCCCGTTTTCTGGCCAACTTGACGATACTTCCTCCAGCCATCATACTTCAGAATCGAGGCAGAGAATTTCATGGTTAGATGATTCATCAGGAACATCGGATACATCAGATTACCAGCGCCTAGATGTGGACATGACGATAGCCGACTCCTTTCATTATCTGGATGAACACATTGATTTAGAATCTTTAATTCAACCGTCTGATCTTTTGGAGAACTATGAGTTCATGTCTCATCCCCCTGCTTGTCGGTCGGAGGAAGATAATTGCAAGGAGGTCCGTTGCATTGAAGTTGAAGAAGCAAGTATCAATAGGGAAAATCGATTATCAAATTTGTGATGATTTTTTCGGCACGAGTTACTGAAAAGGAAATTCAAAAGGCGAAAGACAGGGAAAAGGAGAAGGATAAGGAAAAGATCGATGCTTATGTGAAAGAGAATATTGTATCAGCTGAAGACACGAAAGGTACAGATTTCGTGAAGAATTCTGGAGTTGGCTTCATCCTACAGTAGGTTTGATCCTATTAGTTCATTAAAAATAGATAATTAATTCTGGAGGCTGCGTGAAGAATTTTGGAAGAGAGATGAGTAATTCTAGGGTTCATTAGTCTAGGAGTAATAGACATGGGGCATTAGTTTATTGGTCTTGTTTCAATATAGGTTTTTCATATGCCCTACATCTATTCATATATTACAGACATAGGTTTTACTTTGACCTATGTCTATAATTTATAGACATGAGTTTTAATTTTGACCTATGTATATTCTCTTTTATATACATAGGTTTTTTAAATAACCTATGTTTATTAAAAATAGATGTGGGTTTTTCTTTTAACCTATGTCTATTAGGTCATGTCTATGACTAATTTTGTAGTAGTGAATAAACCCTTCAGCGATTTTTCTGGCCTTGGCCAAAGTTTCAGGTTGGGCCCTGATCATCTGATTCTTCATTTCCCCTGGGAGTAGGGAGATTGTCAGGGCGTAGGCAGCGGTGGAATCATCAAACTCTCTGACTTGCTGGTAGGACAAGTCAAACCTCTTTAGGTACTCCCTGACGCTTTTGCCCTTTTTCTGCTTCAGGGTCATAAGATCAAACCGAGTGAGTCGTCTTCTTTTGTTCCCTGCATATTGTTCAAGGAAGGCCTCGGCTAACTCTATAAAGAAGTTGATCGATCCCTGGCGAAGATCCCTGAACCATCCCTGTGCAAGCCCTACCAGGGTGGTTGGGAAGATTTTGCACCAGATTGCATCATCTACGTCATACATGCCCATATGACTCTCAAATGCCGCCAGATGATCCTCCGGATCTGTGGTCCCGTCAAACTTGACGATGGGCATCTTGATTTTCGGGATGGGGTATTCTTGTACATCAGGATGAAGAGGAGTTTTTGTGGGCCTACCTACCATTCGTGACCTGCTTTCCTCAGACTGGTTACCGTGGATATCCCATTGTCTAGGGATCGGTTTCCTCGTACTGGGGGAGCGGTGCCTCGGTGGCCGCCTGCTCGCTGCTTCGTCCTCCGAGTCAGGGGAGACTTGTCTGGATCGTTTTCTCCGGGACTGACCGAGGTTGTCATCTTGGTGGTACCTTGATTCAAGTGGCTGTCCCCGGTTAAGCCTAGACTGCAGGCTTTGGGACAACCCCGGGGTTGGTTGTCCTTTTGCTGCTGGCGTTAACCTGGAAAAGACTCCGCCCTGCTTTTCTCCCAGGCGCTTAGACGCAGGTTCCTTGTGCCTCATCCGCTCCTGCAATCCCTGAGACAGACCTCTCTTTTCCCGAGACGCGGACTCCGTGGTGTGTATGGAGAACGCCTGTTGTTGGGCAGGCGGCTCTTGGCTGCCTACTGTGATGCGCCTCTGCACCTATGCGTATACTTGAGCTGTTTTTCTTGCTTTCTTCTGGGCATTCCTGGTGGCGGTTCGCTTCGTGCCCCCAGCCCCATCCCTGCTAATTGAGAGGGGCTGTCTGGGGGTCGTTGCGACCCTGCCTACCAGGTCCTCAGGGGTGAACTCCTGGTTAAGCATTGCGGAGAAGAAAGCGGATGTCTGTACCATCTGAGCTGGGGTTAGGTTCAGGGTGTGTCCTGGATGTGCCCCCAGCTCTGATGCTACAGCTGTACTTGGCATGCCCAAGAGACTGGTTCCCCCTCACCCCCAGGATCGTGGCGAGAAGTGCCCTCTCCGGCTGCGGCATGCCGTATAGGGGGGTCACCGGTGGGACCGTCGGACCTACCCCTACACTGGTGTCAACGATCTCAGGCATGATTACTTTGATTGGTTAGTTTTTGTAATTGGGAATGGTTGATTTTTGTGGGTAATTCGTGGATACAACCAGATCTTCCCCCACAGACGGTGCCAAATTGTTCCGGTATTGGAATCAATTAACCCATTCGGAATTCGGGCTCGTATTGTTCGGTATCGCTTCGAATTAGCAGCTGGTCAATCTTGCTAACCTCTCCTTCCTCCTACTCCACTGGTCGGACCTTTCCCGGCGGAATGAGCTGGCTCCCTGCACACAGAACGCACAGGGCCTCAGAGGTTGTCCGAGGGAACCATCTCCGATGCCTAAGTCAGTCCGTGAATGCCTTGAAGAACCTAGCCCGTGAGGAACTAGGTGGCGTTTTAAGAGTAAGAGTTCTAGAGAGAGAAAATCCAACCCCTTGTGGGAAATGGGAGAGTATTTATACCTTCCCACAAGAGAGGGAAGTGGAGGGAGGATGGGTGGATGAGGAGGTGACAAGTGGCCTCTCCTCATCCATCCATTCTCATTTACCTCAGGCGAAATGACGAGGAGGTCCCTTGGTTATCCCTGTCCGGCCTGCAGGGATTTCCCCCAGAGGGCAGACGGGTAGGGGCTGTGAAAGCTGGACTTAGGCAGACCGCGTCGCCCTGCTGGGCAGGTGGTCATCTGAAGCCCCCAGTGGGTTCTTTTTAATAACTTTGCTCTGATTGTCCGTCGGGTCGGTTCCCGGGCACCCTGGGTAGAGTCCTCTGAGGGCCTGCTTGGCAGGCGGTCCAAAGCAGGCTGCCAACCCTCATCAGGATACAAGGGAGAATCATAGGATGCACCGCTTCTCAAGGTGAAGGCATTCACATGTTCAAACTTTGTTGGTACACCTTGAGGAGGTAGTTGACCCTTTTGTCTTGAAGAACTACCCGAAGCTACTTGAGGTAGTTGGGTTTCAAGCATTTTCACATGCGTATCTCTTGCCATGTTTTCCATTTGAAGGTTAGTATAGAATTCATGTTGAGCTTTTTGCATCTCCAATTGGCTTCTTTGAATATCCAAAATTACCTTTTGCATCTCCGGATCTCGAGGTGGGGATTGTTGATTGTGTGGGGTATTAGTAATGGCTAGGGGAATGCCATAATCATGAATTGGAGACCGGCTTCTTTGCTTGTTTTCTTGTTGAGTATTTTGGGACCCTTGTTGTTGTTGAATGTTCCCTTGGAACCCTTGAGAGTTGCTTTGATTATGATTGTGGTAACCTTGGTTATTGCTTTGATATCCTTGAGAATGTTGGTTTCCTTGGAAACCATCTTGATGATTGAAGTTCCCTTGACTATGGAACCCTTGATTGTTGTTGAAGGCACCTTGGTTATGTTGTTGGAAGTTGTTAAAAGGCCTTGGATTGCCTTGATAACCTTGGTAGCCTTGGTTGTTGTCCCTTAAGGGAGGAGGAACATAGGGTACACGGTATTGTTGTTGAGCTTGTTGTTGGGAAGCTTGGAACATGTTAGAATTTGGCACAATTTGAGCCTTGCTTGTATGCTTGAAAAGCATTTACTTGCTCAATACTACTTCGACAATGTAAAGGCTCATGTCCATATATTCCACAAATCTTACATATTCCATAATAAGATGATGGTGTAACCGTTCCCAAAGCATTAATTTGATGGATTGATTGTTGATTGGAGGAACTAGTGCTTTGACCTTGATTAAAGTGGTGTTGGAGCTTCTTGTCAATAGTATCCATGTGTGTCTTTAATTGTGCTCCAAGGTCGGCACTTAATTGTGTAATGGCATCAATCTCATGCCTTCCCCCTCTAATTTCTTTTCTTGGCCTTGAGTATTGAGAGTTATGGACCGCCATTTCTTCGATCCTTGACCATGTTTGATCATCATCGACCTCGGTAAACCTTCCATTAGACCCCATATTGAGTATGGCCCTTGAGTCTTCATATAACCCATTCCAAAATTGTTGTACAAGGAACCATTGTGATAAACCATGATGGGGGCACGATCTAACCAAAGCCTTGAACCGCTCCCATGCTTCATAGAGGCTCTCTTCATCCCGTTGTTGGAAACCGGTGATGGAGGCCCTTAGCAAATTCGTCTTTTCCGGAGGGTAAAACTTTTGGTAGAACGCCAATGCAAGTTTCTTCCAAGTATCAATCCCCATGGTTGCCTTATCGAGACCCTTGATTCATTGCTTAGCTTTACCAATAAAAGAAAACGGGAAAAGAACCCAACGAATTTGGTCTTGAGTAATCCCGGTTTGAGAAATAGCATCACAATAATCGGAGAAGGTCTCCATGTGTTGGTGCGGGTCTTCGGTAGGCAACCACTAAATTGAATTCTTTCAACCAATTTGATAAAAGGCGTTTTAGCCACAAAATTTCCGGTGTATGTTTTCGGTAAAGCGGTGGGACTGGGCAAAACGTCTTCCGTGAAGGTTGAATGAGAAGAGAACTTCGGCATTATTGGATGTGCAGGAGATGATGGTGTAGATGGTGTTGATGTAGATGTTGATGGAGAACTAGGTTGAGAAGAGTGGTTAGAAGAAGTACCAAAGGGATCCTTGGGCTTATTCTTCAATGGTATTGCTAGTACCCGGTTGAAAATTTCTAACCCGGTCAATCGTCCGTTGGCGAAAGGCTCTAAAGAGTCTCTCCGGCTCTGAATTGAAGAGAAAAAAGTTGTCTCTCCTCCTAGGCATGCACTACACACTTGGAACAAACGTGAGAACACCTAGTTCTTTATGGGCACTAGGCAAAGACAATAAACGAACACAACCCAAGACAAAGAGAGAAGAAAGCAAAAGAAACTAAGAAAAAGCCTACAAAATATGCACAATGAATGGAAAAAGAGCACAAGAGGGGTAACTAAGTCAAACTAATAAGCAAACTAAGTCTAAACATGCACCGTCCCCGGCAACGGCGCCAAATTGATGGGAAGGATTTTGCCGTGGTTCCCAACCAACAAATAGAATCCAACTAATCCTAACGGGTAGCTAGGGTAAGTCGGGTCGAGTCCACGGGGATGGTAGAAGGTGTCTAGACTATGGTCTACCTAAAAACAAGGCTATGTTACCAAAACAACACAAAGAGAAATAGAAATGACAAGAAATTGCTAACTATGATGATTGGAGGGGATGAAAGTGGACTAACAATGAACTATGTATAACATGAACTAATTGGAACACTAGAGCTAAATGAAACAAGTAAACTAGAGAAACAATTTCTAAAAAGATGGAGAAATCAAATATGGAAGGAGTAGGGTTAGTTTGGGTTCATAAGTGTAGTAGGATAGTTGGGAGATTGAGGGGTGTAGGTTTCACCTAGTTACTAAGGTCGGTCCGCGCTCTCGCGTCAAAGCCAATGTCCGCACTCTCGTGTCTAAGACAAAACCCGAATACTCATGCAAGATATTACCCAATACACAAGAATTCAACCACAAATCAATCACACAATCAGAAGATGAAAACAAGAATGAGAAGCATGGCCACTACAACTCAAACAAGCAATTCAACAAACACATAGAGTGCTCAATATGTGACTAGCAACAAAGGATTCACCTTTACCCTCAATCAAACCCTAATCATCCAAAATCAACACTTAATCCCCTTACTAACCCCACAAGAGTCTACTCAACCATAATCAAACTAACAATACTACAAACAAGAGAAATCAACACAAACATCCAAACATTCATTATGAACTAACAAGAACAATGAACAATAATCAAAGATTGAAACTTGAGTAACTAAACAAAGAACAAGAGAAAAGAGAGTAAGAAGATTATACCAACTACAAGAGGATGAAAAGATGAGAACTTGTATTAAAAGAACACCCAAAAATCTCCACCCAATGTTGTCAAGATTGAATGAATTCTTCACGAGATCCTTAATACAAGATTAACTATCTAGATTAAGCTAGGATTAACAAGGATTAAGTAAAGATTAATCTAAACTAAGCTAGGGATGAAGAGAGTCTAATTAGGGTTTAGAATAATGTAGAGGAGTCTAAGGTGCTTAAACAATACAAAGGGAGAGTATTTATATGGTTAACAAGCAAAGGAATTGAAAGGAAGTCACGCGGTGCTGTATTGGGCCCTTCCCGGTCGGGATGATATATCCTTCCCGGTCGGTGCTGTATTCACCCCATCCTCGGCTTGTCGTTTGTGCTTCGTCATTGAAATTACTCGTTAATCGGAACATGGGGAAGAGGTTCTGATTTGCATGTCAATCGAGTAATCAATTTTGTTATTTTTGATGGTTGTACCCTTGGAAGGGTTGCCTACGTATCCGTGTTTAGACGGAATCAAACCATGTTCGTAGTTCATTTTAGATGTGAGTTATTTTGCTTTAGACTCGTCATGCCTACGTATCCATGTTTAGACTCGTCAAACCATGTGAGTTATTTTTAAGCGTTTTGTATGGGTTTTCACCCTAGGTTGGAGATCAGGATGAGGTTGCCGGGGAGTTTAGAGATAGTATCATTTGAGTTGGTCCATGTTGGTTGGGGTTGAGAACTCCTGACCGTCTAGGTCAATAAGGATCATGGAGCCCCCCATGAGTATCTTCTTGACGAGGTAGGGGTCCGTCCAATTTGGTTTGAATTTCCCTCTAGGATCGACGGGAAGGGGTGCTCTAATGGATTTGACCACTAAGTCTCTCTCATGTATGTTTCGGGATTTGACTCGTTTGTTAAAGGCTCGCTGTATTCGTTGTTGGTAGGCTTGCACGTTGGACAGTGCTTGTATTCTATGCTCATCTAGGAGTACTAGCTCATTGTAACATTTTTGCCATTCTTCTTCGGAAACGCCGCTTTCGGCTAGTATCCTTAGTGAGGGTATTTCTAACTCTATGGGCTACACGGCTTCGGAACCGTAGGTTAGGTAATAGGGTGTGGCCCCGGTGGGTATCCGGTGGGTATCCGGTAGGAGGTTCGGTATCCCCATAATGCGAAGGGTATTTTGTTTGGCTAATCCCGGTAGGTGTTTATAATTTTCTTAAGGATTATGACAATGGTTTTGTTTGCTGCCTCCACGTCCCCGTTTGTCTGAGGTCTATAGGGTGAGGATTTATGTCTTTGGATTTTGTATTTGTCTAGGAGTTTTTGGGTGTCGACCCTGAAATGAGCCCTCTGATCACTGATGATTTTGTGGGGTATGCCGTAACGGCAGATGATGTTCTTTTGTAGGAATTCTACTACTTGTTTAGAGGTTAGTACGGTGTAAGAGGTTGCTTCTACCCAGTTGGTAAAGTAATCAACATCCACTAGTATAAAACAGTGTCCGCCGGTTCCGGATGGGTGTACCTTTCCTATGATGTCAATTCCCCAGGTAGAGAAGGGACAGGGTGTTGCTATGGTGTGGAGTGGATATGGTGGTAGGTGTTGAATGTTGGCGAATATTTGGCAGTTGTGATAGTGACGGACATGACGCCGGCAGTCTGCCTCTAGGGTAGCCCAATAATAGCCTAGTCTCATTATTTTCCGGGCTAGTGGGTATGCGCTTATGTGGGGTCTGCATTCCCCGTCATGTACTTCTTCCATGACTCTCGGATTGGGTTTTGTTTATGCACCTAAGGAGTATTCCTTGTGGGGTTCGTTTGTATAGTAGTCCTTGGTTTAGGACGTAGTGGGCGGCTTGTATTCGTAAGGCTCTTTTGTTTTTGGTGTTTGTGTTGGGTGGGTATGATCCGTTGGTTTTGAAGTCTAGGATCGCTTTGTACCAGGGTTCTTCGGGGGTGTCGTTGGTTTCTATGTTGTGGATGTAGGCGGGTTGTTCACTCCTTTCTACGCAGATAGGCATAGAGAAGAGGTTGTCGGGCATGTTTATTAGTGAGGCTAACTTGGATAAGGCGTCGGCGAATTGTTTTTCTTCACGAGGTATGTGTATGAAGCTGATTTCGGTGAATTCTCGGGATATTGTTTCTATTTCGGTTTGGTACGGAGATAGGCTCTCACTATAGACCTTCCAGGTGCCCGTGGCTTGGTTGACTACTAGGGATGAATCTCCGTGTACTCTAAGGTTTTTAACTCCTAGAGTTACGGCGGCTTTTAGCCCTATTAGGCATGTCTCGTATTCGGATGTGTTATTGGTAACGGGGAAGTCTAGTTTGACTAATATGGGTGTGTGGTTACCTATCGGTTGTTGACTGTGTGGGCTTCTTATGTTGTGTTTTTTGGTTGGGGAGTCAGTTGTGGGTTGAACTTGGGGTAATTGTTCCTGATCTCTTTTTAGGGTGAAGTTAAGTGGGCCGTTTGTTGTAGCCCTTGTGCTTTGATTAATTGTTATCGATAAATGGCATAGTACCGAGTTTTAAGCGAGAAATGTACATTATAAATCGAGCGATTATCGACGCATGATTGTAAAGCAAAGATTGTTGTTTTATTGATATAATAAGCGGGCTAGGTGCCCAGGATAATATTTGATGGGGGAGGTGGAGGACAGGTCCCCTCGCACCTCCCGGACTCGATAAAAAAACATTTATTATTATTTTAAGCCTAGGCCCTAAGACGAACTAGACTCTTACTAAGACTGGTTACGTCCTCAGGC
Organism: Agrostemma githago; assembly: GCA_958450325.1. NCBI lineage: Eukaryota > Viridiplantae > Streptophyta > Magnoliopsida > Caryophyllales > Caryophyllaceae > Agrostemma > Agrostemma githago. The sequence goes on along the minus strand of OY288239.1, from coordinate 23,041,655 downwards.
ATCAAGGCTTCCTCTTGAGAAGAGCACCTTGATAGCCCCGCCCGTCTTAACCACTATAGACATGGTTGCTTTGTTGCTAGTCTCCCTAAAGGTGAGCTGCGCCGTCTGTGCTCTCACAGGAGGGAAGGTTCCGAGATCCACCAGGTCCTGGATGTCGTGTTTGAAGCGGTTGCAGTCCTCCGTGTCGTGCCCCCTGCCCTGATGATATGCAGTAGGCACTGGGATCCCAGTCCGCATCCCGGGCCCCGAGAGGTGGATCCGGAGTGGGGGCAAGTTGGGATAATTGCCAGTCATCGTTGGCAATTCTGAGTGCTTCGGCGTAGGTCATTCCTAGGTCTGTCAGGCTCCTGAAGGGACGTCCCCCAAGAGTTGGGATGAACCTAGCCGACTTGAGTCTCATTCTGTCCCTAGAGATGAAGGGCTTTTCATCTACCTCCTCTTGAAGGAGGTTTTGTGTCGGACCCTCTGTTTTTTTGGTAGCTCCTTCCAACTTGCCGAGCTGGAGGAGGATATTGTCGTGAGTGGTGGTCATTTGGGCCATAGTGTTTTGGAGTTCTTTGACAAGCCCTAGCATGGTGTTGAGTTGTTCGAGGTTGTTGCCGGAGGACATCCTAAGATCTGCGAAACAAAACTGAATATGAGACTGGATCCACCAGACGACTTGGGGACTCGAGGATCCGTGCTCTTAATCGAGCGACATGGAAAGTAGACCCTTGATTTGGGCGTGTTTGCGGTTATTGGTTTAGGGACTCGGGTGCTTTAGACTCTTGGTGTACTCGGCGGAGTGCCTAATAGACTTATGCCTCTAGAACGAGACGATTTGACACAAATCTCGGGAGTGAGATTTAAAGAAGAGGACTTCTCAAGACGAGACAACCCAAAATGTGAGACCTCGAATAGAGGCGACCCTAGTAACTAACACAGACAGTTAATCACACGGTTGTACAACGTAAGGAATTGATCTCGATCCCGGCTCGGAATCAAAGAGTTTTGATGTTTTTGAAAACGGATGGGCTTTGAAAATAAACCTTTTTTGAAAGTGAGAGCTTGTAAAAATTGGTGTTACAACGGCGTAACGACATCGTTTGTGTTGAAAAGGTGTTACCATGTCGAGGACTCAACGATAGCAAAAGTGTAAATAATGGTTTTACGAAAGAGGCGCGGCTCTAAAGGAACCGGTTTTGAAAATAACGATGTCATGCTTTTATCGAGACTACTATTAATTAGTTAGTCCGACGTTTGCGGTGTAGACGGTGTTCGTGATAGAACGTGGTGTCTGTGACGGTGTTCTGAAGGTGTGATTAAATCCTTATTACAAAATTTAGGTAGTGAAAATGTAACACCCGCTATTTTTCCTAGCATATTTATTTTTTCCGTTAGGACTCCGTCTTAACCCTGTCACTTTTCGGCCTCATATTTCATCATTTTACTAAGCTCTATTTTAATGTTTGAGTTTAATGATATTTATTTATATTTTAAAGATTTTTATTCTATTAAATCCATTTATTTAGTTTTCTTCGTAAACTAATTAATTTTCTGCGGAGAATTCTATTTCTCTTCGAATTGGCGTTTTTAAGCTCGGATTTAAGTCATTCCTTTTCCTAAAAATGTTTAAATACATTTATCTAATATTTTCAACTAGTAAATATTTTTATTTACAAAAATTTAGTCGTTAATGATTTTATTACAAAGCTTCGCGATTAATTATTTTCTTACGCGAGGTTTACTCGAATTACTTTGAAATGCTTTTAACTATTTTACGATTATACTTTTTATCAAATTATAAATAATTTGAGGCCATTTTCTCACTTTTTGGACCGACTAAGCCTCTGGTCAGGAATTTTATTACGTTTTATTAGTACGTTTCATTTTATCATGTTAAACCGTAAACGTATGATTATTTTTCTTCCATTTATTCCTTGCATTATTGTCAAACTTTTCATCCTCCCTTGCTTGTTCATTTTGGCTGGCCATATGTGGTAGAGGAGCATTGTTTTCATCAAATTTTAATAGCATTCAAGCTTAGGAAAAAAAAACCCATCCATTTCCTAACATTCATTCTTACAATTAAACATCAAAAAAATCCTTTCTTTCTTCTCTTTTGGCCATGACTCTAGCAGCCTCTCAAGGCTAATTCTTGGTTCAAATCGAGTCATAATCATCTCGTTTTCATCGTCAAATTAATCGTTATTCCGATCCTTCCGTTAAGGTAATAAGCGATGTGGTTTTCGATCGTTATTCACCTTGATTTTCTTAGTTTTTCTCATGGTATTTTTCTGCCATGATTTTCATGTATGGTAGGATTTGTGGACGATCCCGAGACCGACGAGTATATTATCGTTTCCGATTTGGACTAGAGGTAACGTCGATGTTACTCGGTATTTCATGATTTTAATTGTGTATTTGCATGTATAATTTTTATATTTCATTTTTGACAATATATGTATGTCATATAATCTGGAAAAATTTTTAAAAGTTGAAGATTTGCATGTTTCGATATTTTTATCGCTTTTACGAGATTAACGATTAAATTGTCATATTAATTTGTAAAATCGTAATATTCGGCCTAAACATGTAATATATGTTTATATTCTGTAAAATTTATATTTTTGATGATTTAAAATAATTTAGTATTTTTCTGATATTTTTGATATCAATTATTGAATTATTACCGTTTACGGACAAAAACGATTAAAAGCAGATTTTTAGTTCTAGTACTTAAACATTTTATTTTAATCTGATTTTTGACGTGGTGAAACTTTCTGGTGAAATAGAATTTTATGAATCTTTTTATAATTCTTCGGAATTGTTAAGTGGATGAATGAATTAATCACTTTAAATCATCGTTTATCGTTAAAACCGTGTTTGTTGTTTAAATTCTCGATTTCTGGTCTTTGGTTTAAATCTGGAAAAAAATATAATTCTAATGATTTCATATTAAAATGTAATTTTATGATTTTTAGTGCCTTAATAAAATGATAGGAACGATAAGTTTTATTAATGGAATCGTTAATTGTGAAAACGGGTTTTAAAGACGGTTTTGATGGGATTTATTAAATCTGGAATTTTTGAAAATCTGGAAAAATAGTATTTTCTGGAAAATCATGATTTTTAAGTTTTATAATAATTTTTGGATATTAATACTTAAATCGTTTTGTAATTACTATTTTTATTAATCGTTATTGTCGAGATTAGACGATTAACGAGAAAACGCTTTAAAAACCGAGTTTTAGGATTCTGGAAAATTTTATTTTCTGGACAGAATGTCCATAAATATATTTTAACTATTTTACGTAATTTTTGTACTATTTATTAAAGTCTTTAACTGATAAATATTGGTTTTCGGACAAATTGTGATTTATCGTTAAAATGCTTCGTCTTACCTAAAAGAATTATTTTTCCAGCAATTTTGAAAGTATTTAAATTTGAAACTTTAGGAGTTAAATCATCCCTTAACATACTCTAAATATATTTGTTGGTTTAATTAAATAAAGACGCTCAAATATTTAATTCAGTGTTTGCCGTAAAATCCTATTTATAATTTTATCGTCGAAACTAATAATAATTAGGGAATTTTAGTTTTTCTTTTAACTTTTGAAAACAACCTAATTAGTAGTATTAAAATGTTTAAGACCTTTTTAATCATTTTATAACACTTATACGATATTTTAATGATTTCATAAAATCAACTGATCTTACTTTAATAATTAATATCGTTAAGGCCGAAAGTATTAGTTTTATAAATCTATATCGTTTACTAAAAATATGGTATTAGTATGAACTAATATTTTCACTATTTTGATATAATGCTATTTTTAGTAAAGTTCTAAAAATAGAAGTTTCCTAAAATAGAAAGTTTCCTCTTTTAGAATATAAATGTTTACTTCTTTTATCCTCATATTATTTATATTGATTATATCTTTTGAATATCGATAATGGCTTTGTTTTGGAGTTATGGAATAAGGACAAGTGTGAGGTTAGAGTAATATATTCTAGGGTTTACGGTTTTGCCATCAACTATAAGGCTACTGTATCAGGAATCGGTACATTGGTTGTTGAACCGGGTGACAGGTATCCCGGGAGTTGTGTACATTTTGACCTTAAGCTTAGGCCTCGCAGTAAGTCACCGTCATAAGTTGAACTGGGTGACAGGTAATCCCAGGAGGGGTGTGCATAATCTTAAACTAGGGCCACGCATTTATATATAAGTCGTCGCTCTATTATGGTTGAGTAGCCTAGTTAGAGACCGAAGTTTGATTTGTTTGAACTAAGTTCTGGAAGCTAGTTTTTAGTATTCTCCTAGTGAAAGTCTAGCCGTCTACACTACTCCTATCCATAACGCCATTTTGAATATTTTTATTATTATCGATATAATTTGGTTGCAGATTGGCAAATGTTTTATGTTTTCTTCGGAAAACTCATTTTTATTATATTGGTTTGATACGTGAAGTTTTTCACTGAAATTTTATTTTTATTATAATGTGTTTTGCTGTTTTCCATTTTAACTATTTTTCTATAATAGTAATTACAGTTTTAAAATCCTGTTATACAGCTGAGAGAACGTTGACGTTGCTCCCCACTGATTGTGGCTGTTATGTTTTTAACATGGCAGGTATATGTTTTTCTTCGGGTGGGCTAGCGAGCAGTTATGGATCCTGCTTGTTTTAATCAGATCACTGTATTATGGATTGTTAAAATCCTTTTTATGGATTTTAATTTTTTATTTTTTTTGTAGCCATTTTTATTTTATGGCTTATGTATTGACTTACCATTTTTATTTAATCAAGACATAGCTACAGTGTGTTATAATCCCACTTCTACAGTGTTTCCGCCATTGTATTGCGTTAGAATTTCTAGGGGATTACAGTTGGTATCAGAGCATCACTGCTCCCAACGCTTACACCTGAAATTAGGGAAAATACCAGTAAATTATTTAAACAGTAAATAAAAATATTGTTAGATATGGGTAGAAACAAATAAGGACTTATTTGTTTAGCTTTCCTGTTCCTGAAACTCAATGGTTAGCATTGAATATTTGTTTTATATGTCCAAGAAGAAGACGATGAGTGGACAAGATGTTGACTTGATGCTGCTCCAGATCGGGACAAGACCTACTTAGCACTCTCAACGCCTGCTGACTCGAGTGGACAACTAGGTGCTCCAAGAAAGATTTCGATAATGACTTTTAGCTCCGGTTCAGTTTACTTAAGCTACAGGCAAGATGATCAAGAGTAGATTCATGTTCCATGATGTCGCAGTAAATCCAGATGGAGCGACCCATGACTTGCGTGCTCGTTCCTCTACAAGAAGATGAAGTAATCCATTTTGGATCCCCTCGTGAACTCTGGAGGCCCGAAGATTCTCCTCTGGTTCAAGAACTTAGTAATATAGGATCATCGATTCTTTTCTTCCTTCCTCTACTTCTTCTAATTCTTCTCTTTTATATTCTCTTCTTCATCCACTTGGTGAATCTTTTTTATATTCTTCTACTCTACCATCTCTCTCTTGAGATTCTTTGGCTAGACCGATTTCCGTCTCAGTGAACCCCGTGAAAGGATATAGATGTTTTAAGTTTAGTAAACCCTTGTTACCTATGGCTTGAGGGTTGTGAGTTATACCCTGTTATCTATCTTAGTAAGCTTTTGAGGATCGATTTGAATGATAAATTGTCAATTAATGGAATTAGGTTGGTACTTTACACACTGAACTTTGGGTTATAGGTTACTTGATTATTTGGAGGACTTAGAGTTGAATATATTTTGGGGTAGTAAGAGTATATTGTATTTGATGGATACCTAGTACCTAATTTAACCTAGAACCGAACCAAGTGTAGATAATAATAGTATTTTGGGATTCCTACCTAATGCTTATTTGATGGATGCGTCGTGAATATTCGGGATCATAGAGTGTTGGTTAAAGTGTTAACCTGAATGTTGTGGTACCATAAAAGGTTTTCATTAATACCGTTAGAAATTTTGGTTAACATAGATTACCCTTGTTTCTTAAGGATTAGATCGTTTATCGTTGTTTAAGGTTGTAAGCTATGAACTTCGGAGTTGAGTGATCTAAAATTGGATAAATTGTTGTTAACCTTGAAAAGGAGAAACATATTGCCATTAGAGGTTGGAGTTATCGCATTGTTTTGAGGAATACTTAATGCGAATCATCTTAATGGATTTATAGTTCAGAACCTTGGACCAACGAGATTGTGGCTTCGTTGAGTTATTAAATACTTTGTGGTTACACCATTACGATTAGAAATTTGATGGACTTCTCAGAAACATTAATCGAATGACGTGTTTGAAGATGTGAGTGTTTGCGCCATTACCTATAGGTTTGAGCGTGTTTGAGGATTTATTGTACTTCCCCAACTTCTGTACTTGTGGTATTATAAATATATTGGTGATCATTTTTGAGGATTTCGTATCCGAACATTGTTAATTGGTGGATTTTATTTAGTCTTCCTTACTCGAGAAATTTGAGGTATACCTCGAGTTCAGACCTTATGAGCTTTAAATTTACGAACATTAATGATTACGAGTTTGGGTATGTTTTGATAACCGTTGGAATCTTAATTAAAGGATTAGTCTAAATCATTTGTGGTTTCTTACTATACCAATTGAAAGATTATTTAAGTATGTAAGACTTAATTTTGGAGGTTGTAGATTGAGTAGGACCACCCTGTACTGATATTGGACTTAGCATTATTTGATGGGACTTAGGAACCCGTGTTTGTGGGAGTCGTGCTAGGAATCTCGAGATGGTTAATTTCTTCTATAATCCTTGAGAGCTCTTTTTGATTCTTAACTTCGTTTTCCCTTCTGCTTCTCTTGAATTCTGTTACGGTAACTCTTGCCAATCCCTTTGACCTTTATCGATTTTGAAAACTCTTATTTTAATTTATTGTTTATCCTTGACTCTATTTATCCGTTCATTATTTCCCCAAATTCATGAAAAGTTTGACTAATTTAAAATTTTTGATTTTCGTTAAATTTTAACATTTTGAAGCATAATTTCAAATTTTAAAACTCCCCATTTTCTAAAAACTTTGAGCAATTTAACATTTTGGGTTATCGTGAAATTTTAACATTTTGAGTTATGATTTCTATTTATGAAACTCCCCGTTTTGTAAAAAAAAAAATTTTGACTAAATTAAACTTTTCAGATATCGTGAAATTTAACATTTTTGAATTTAAGAACTTTATACTTCACTTTTGTTTTATCGTTGGTTGATAATTATATCTAGATCTGTTTCAAAATGCCTTAATAATTTATTTTAAATTATTTCAAAATTATTTCATTTTTATTTTCATGCAATCGGACTTTTATGAAGACTTTCATATTTCCATATTCAATTTCTATATGATTATTACATAAAACGTTTTAACATTGTCGAAATTATTTTATGTTCAAGTTTGGTAACATTTTTGAAAACTTTCATAATTACTTTGATAACATTTTCGAAATTTTAATATTTTGAAATTAGTTTTCGTTTTATTGTTGGTGGACTTTTGAATCTGTTATTGAAAATGTTTGACGACTGGTTCGATTTTTACTAACCACAAAATTTGATTTTTCCAAACTAAATTTGGTTTTGTCATAAAACGAAATATTATCGGATTATTTTTAATCAAATTGTTTTACTTTGTTTTGAAAGTGTTTTGGTTACCCTATTTTCTACGACTTTGTTTATAAATGTTATTTAACGTTGTTATTTTATCAAATAACTTTACTTTACGATTTCATTAATCAAAAGATTTAAACTTCGGGTTGGTTAGCCCAATTCTTCTTGGAATAGATATTTGGCTTCGATTTCGTATCACCTTGAAGGTTGTAAAATTTTCTTTTAAAGCAAATTTTTATGCAAAAATTGTATCCTCACCTTTTCGAGGGGGTAATCTTGTTTCTTTTCTACTTATTCTTAGTTTTGAGGACGAAACTTTCTTTTAGTGGGGAGGATTGTAACACCCGCTATTTTTCCTAGCATATTTATTCTTTCCGTTAGGACTCCGTCTTAACCCTGTCACTTTTCGGCCTCATATTTCATCATTTTACTAAGCTCTATTTTAATGTTTGAGTTTAATGATATTTATTTATATTTTAAAGATTTTTATTCTATTAAATCCATTTATTTAGTTTTCTTCGTAAACTAATTAATTTTACGCGAAGAATTCTATTTCTCTTCGAATTGACGTTTTTAATCTCGGATTTAAGTCATTCCTTTTCCTAAAAATGTTTAAATACATTTATCTAATATTTTCAACTAGTAAATATTTTTATTTACAAAAATTTAGTCGTTAATGATTTTATTACAAAGCTTCGCGATTAATTATTTTCTTACGCGAGGTTTACTCGAATTACTTTGAAATGCTTTTAACTATTTTACGATTATACTTTTTATCAACTTATAAATAATTTGAGGCCATTTTCTCACTTTTTGGACCGACTAAGCCTCTGGTCAGGAATTTTATTACGTTTTATTAATACGTTTCATTTTATCACGTTAAACCGTAAACGTATGATTATTTTTCTGCCATTTATTCCTTGCATTATTGTCAAACTTTTCATCCTCCCTTGCTTGTTCATTTTGGCTGGCCATATGTGGTAGAGTAGCATTGTTTTCATCAAATTTTAATAGCATTCAAGCTTAGGAAAAAAAAACTCATCCATTTCCTAACATTCATTCTTCCAATTAAACATCAAAAAATCCTTTCTTTCTTCTCTTTTGGCCATGACTCTAGCAGCCTCTCAAGGATAATTCTTGCTTCAAATCGAGTCATAATCATCTCGTTTTCATCGTCAAATTAATCGTTATTCCGATCCTTCCGTTAAGGTAATAAGCGATGTGGTTTTCGATCGTTATTCACCTTGATTTTCTTAGTTTTTCTCATGGTATTTTTCTGCCATGATTTTCATGTATGGTAGGATTTGTGGACGATCCCGAGGCCGACGAGTATATTATCGTTTCCGATTTGGACTAGAGGTAACGTCGATGTTACTCGGTATTTCATGATTTTAATTGTGTATTTGCATGTATAATTTTTATATTTCATTTTTGACAATATATGTATGTCATATAATCTGGAAAATTTTTTAAAAGTTGAAGATTTGCATGTTTCGATATTTTTATCGCTTTTACGAGATTAACGATTAAATTGTCATATTAATTTGTAAAATCGTAATATTCGGCCTAAACATGTAATATATGTTTATATTCTGTAAAATTTATATTTTTGATGATTTAAAATAATTTAGTATTTTTCTGATATTTTTGATATCAATTATTGAATTATTACTGTTTACGGACAAAAACGATTAAAAGCCGATTTTTAGTTCTAGTACTTAAACATTTTATTTTAATCTAATTTTTGACGTGGTGAAACTTTCTGGTGAAATAGAATTTTATGAATTTTTTCATAATTCTTTGGAATTGTTAAGTGGATGAATTAATTAATCACTTTAAATCATCGTTTATCGTTAAAACCGTGTTTGTTGTTTAAATTCTCGATTTCTGGTCTTTGGTTTAAATCTGGAAAAAAATATAATTCTAATGATTTCATATTAAAATGTAATTTTATGATTTTTAGTGCCTTAATAAAATGATAGGAACGATAAGTTTTATTAATGGAATCGTTAATTGTGAAAACGGGTTTTAAAGACGGTTTTGATGGGATTTATTAAATCTGGAATTTTTGAAAATCTGGAAAAATAGTATTTTCTGGAAAATCATGATTTTTAAGTTTTATAATAATTTTTGGATATTAATACTTAAATCGTTTTGTAATTACTATTTTTATTAATCGTTATTGTCGAGATTAGACGATTAACGAGAAAACGCTTTAAAAACCGAGTTTTAGGATTCTGGAAAATTTTATTTTCTGGACAGAATGTCCATAAATATATTTTAACTATTTTACGTAATTTTTGTACTATTTATTAAAGTCTTTAATTGATAAATATTGGTTTTCGGACAAATTGTGATTTATCGTTAAAATGCTTCGTCTTACCTAAAAGAATTATTTTTCCAGCAATTTTGAAAGTATTTAAATTTGAAACTTTAGGAGTTAAATCATCCCTTAACATACTCTAAATATATTTGTTGGTTTAATTAAATAAAGACGCTCAAATATTTAATTCAGTGTTTGCCGTAAAATCCTATTTATAATTTTATCGTCGAAACTAATAATAATTAGGGAATTTTAGTTTTTCTTTTAACTTTTGAAAACAACCTAATTAGTAGTATTAAAATGTTTAAGACCTTTTTAATCATTTTATAACACTTATACGATATTTTAATGATTTCATAAAATCAACTGATCTTACTTTAATAATTAATATCGTTAAGGCCGAAAGTATTAGTTTTATAAATCTATATTGTTTACTAAAAATATGGTATTAGTATGAACTAATATTTTCACTATTTTGATATAATGCTATTTATAGTAAAGTTTCTAAAAATAGAAGTTTCCTAAAATAGAAAGTTTCCTCTTTTAGAATATAAACGTTTACTTCTTTTATCCTCATATTATTTATATTGATTATATCTTTTGAATATCGATAATGGCTTTGTTTTGGAGTTATGGAATAAGGACAAGTGTGAGGTTAGAGTAATATATTCTAGGGTTTACGGTTTTGCCATCAACTATAAGGCTAGTGTATCAGGAATCGGTACATTGGTTGTTGAACCGGGTGACAGGTATCCTGGGAGTTGTGTACATTTTGACCTTAAGCTTAGGCCTCGCAGTAAGTCGTCGTCATAAGTTGAACTGGGTGACAGGTAATCCCAGGAGGGGTGTGCATTATCTTAAACTAAGGCCACGCATTTATATATAAGTCACCGCTCTATTATGGTTGAGTAGCCTAGTTAGAGACCGAAGTTTGATTTGTTTGAACTAAGTTCTCGAAGCTAGTTTTTAGTATTCTCCTAGTGAAAGTCTAGTCGTCTACACTACTCCTATTCATAACGCCATTTTGAATATTTTTATTATTATCGATATAATTTGGTTGCAGGTTGGCAAATGTTTTATGTTTTCTTCGGAAAACTCATTTTTATTATATTGGTTTGATACGTGAAGTTTTTCACTGAAATTTTATTTTTATTATAATGTGTTTTGCTGTTTTCCATTTTAACTATTTTTCTATAATAGTAATTACAGTTTTAAAATCCTGTTATACGGCTGAGAGAACGTTGACGTTGCTCCCCACTGATTGTGGCTGTTATGTTTTTAACATGGCAGGTATATGTTTTTCTTCGGGTGGGCTAGCGAGCAGTTATGGATCCTGCTTGTTTTAATCAGATCACTGTATTATGGATTGTTAAAATCCTTTTTATGGATTTTAATTTTTTATTTTTTTTGTAGCCATTTTTATTTTATGGCTTATGTATTGACTTACCATTTTTATTTAATCAAGACATAGCTACAGTGTGTTATAATCCCACTTCTACAGTGTTTCCACCATTGTATTGCGTTAGAATTTCTAGGGGATTACAGAAAATGTTTTTTCAGAAAAACTTTTATTAATGGGCGTCCCGTGCTCGTCGATTCCATTAACTGACGTGTCGACGGTGGTGGCGGAGCGTTGTGAAAAATATTTTGAGGGTATAACCGTTTTGGGTTCCTTGACTTCGTTAATTGAAGTTTTGGTTGTGGTAACGGTATGCGCGAAAAAAATGTTTTGAAAATAAAATGTAACCGCTTAAGGTGCCTCGGTCCCATTGATCGGGGATTTGGCAAGGTTAACGGTCCTTGTCGTTGCTTGAAACGGAGTTGGGTGCGGTTGAATATGTTGTCGTGGTTGAATCCGGATTTTAGTGTTTTATTTGGGTTGTTCAAGCACGCTACACATAGCTAGGAATGCGACACTCATGCAGGATGCGGACACGGGTAGGTTAGCGTAGGCTACCACCCAAGAATAGTCTTTGCTTAGGTGACGACAGGTCACCTGGGGAGGTGGGTGTCATACCGTCTGCTTAGAACCACTCGTTTGGTATATCCACAGAATACGCGGCTACCTTGGACGACCAGAGCGTCAACCTAGGGTCTCTCCGCGTGTCCGTAAGGATCTTACCGCGAAGATGTCGATTGGTCCCAATATCGTTAGGGTGGGCTTTTTAGGGCCAAAACCTATAGTGACCGTAATATGGAACTAGAAAATGAGCTTCACCGACCTAGTTCGAGTTACACCACCGCTGGAAATTTGTTTCCAATTCCCCAGCGGAGTCGCCAAACTGTGGACGTCCGTCCGCACCATCCGGCGCCCCACGCGCGCCTGCGCGGAACCGAGCCGGTTTTATCGCGGCGGCCACCCACGCGGCCCCCGCCCACGCGGCTCCCTCCCAGTCGGGGGCCGGTCCGATCTCGCGTTCGGGGCGATGTTTTGGACCTCGATTTGGATGACGATTCGGACTTGTACTAGATGGATGTGGGCACCCGTGTTTTTGTTGAAATCGATCGAGTCGTGGTTGTAAATGTTTAAAGGCCGATATGTTTGGTAAGGCGACCTTTTTAGTGAATCGAATTCGTTGCCGATTTGTGGAGCTGCTACCGAGTCAATTATGGGGACTCGGAAATCGTTCAAGTCAACTTTGACCCTTAGCTGGCTCAAAGTTGAGCGGCACGGGACCTAAAGATAAAGACTTGTATCCTTAAGCACTTCATGCCTAGAATGACTCTCATTGCCAATGGTTTCGGACATCCGGAAACCGTCGATTCTGATTAAGGAGTGAGGATACGTATTGGGAAGCCAACGTCCGCTAGACATCAACCCCCAATCCCGCCCGCACGTAGCGGCCTCTACTAATTAATCAGTGGGCTGATAACTTTGTTTCTTTGTCGTGGCGGAAGTACTGTAACATCCATTGTTTTAACCCTATGTCTTTGCTATGTCGGTTGTTTAAGGACAAGTAAGCTTATTGTCGTCGAAGTAGTTGCGTTTACATTCTTTGCATGCAATTTCACGTGACAAGCAGACCATGAAAAGATGCACATAGGAGAGTAGAGAGTACTAAGTATTATACGCATTAGCAAATCAGTTTTAACGTGATAATACGGATGTTAGTTGTTCTCGTGGTATACCTTACCTGATATTCTGCTTGATGTGTTGGTTCGGCATTAATAGGGATGCGTCGAACCACGGATGGTGAGCATCGGGACTAATACAGAACCTGACAATCGCTTTGTTCAGTTTTAGCTTGTTTACGTTTTGAATTTCGTGTTAGGTGATTTAGCATGCGATTATAAGGTCATAAAAGTGGTAAATCATACAAAAGCGGTAAATGCGAAATGTAAGTAAATCACATAATGAGGAGTTGCACCCTCGGAGTATACACTAAACGAGACACGATGTATAGATAATTGAGAACGGATCTCGGAACTACTCGGGTTTAGTTAGGGTGTTTTAGTGTTTATGGTTGAAGTTGAGGACGTTACGTATGTTTATAACGTGCCATGGACCTAGTGTCCACGTTTGACATTATCGAAGTGCACAATAAAAGTATAGAAATGTAAAGTTTTGTTTAGATGACAACCTAGTGACGGTTCGACTTCGAGGCGAATCCTCCTAGCTTGTCCTGCGGTGATTCCGGCAGAGCTTCGCTACTATTCTCGGGGTTAGCTAGGCGAGCACAGGTGCTCCTCGGTTCCGAGTGGGGTGCTCGAAGGTGAAGAGTAACGTCGATTCGCTTATCGGGACAACGATCAAGTGGATCGTTACTTAGGGTCGGAGTGCGAAGCTAAGTTAGAGAAGAAGAGGAGGAGAGCGAGTTGTGTAGAAGTAGGCACGAACTCGTGAATTGTGTTTCAAATGAATGAAATGAAAAGGGTATTTATAGTTGCTCGCGCAGTTCAAATCGTCCTCTAGGACCCCTGAGTCCAGGCGCACTAAAACTCAGACGATTGGGGTCGTGCGCACCAAGAGTAGGACGCCTAGTGTGAGGCGTTTGGGATTTTGAAGATACGATTTTGAAACTTTCCAAAACCGAGAAGATGCGTATAAAACATTTACTTGGGGATTAAGCCTCCCCCTAACCCTAGCGCGTCCCTGCGCCGGGTGGGCTTCGGGTGTGTATCCCGAGGTTTTCTCGGCCCGACGCGTTGCCTCGGGTTCGACTTTGCATATTTCGGGACCGATTCGGGGTGCCGGTGTCAAAATTGACTCTAATTATTGTCGACGCGACCGTAATGACACGACTAAGGCTGTCTTGATGTTAAATTAATTTTTTTGAGTAATTATTTGATCCGTTCTATAGAAAAAATATATAAAGCATCGTAATCTCACGTTGCGTTGCAGTCCAATCGTCATCAGGTGTTTGTCGGGCACTCCTGCAGCCACAAGGTCTAAATCTGGGTGTCTACAAGGTGTCCCATTACCAATGATTTGTTGACTACGTGAGAAAAAAGAAACAAATACTCCCTCCGTTCCAATGAATTGTTTGCCTTTGCTTTTGGCACCAAGGGCAAGAGATCCAATTAGAAGGTGACATGTGGAGCCAAGAGTCAAATTACACGTAAAAAGCATTCCTAAAATAGAAAGGCAAACAATTCATTGAGACGCCCCAATATGGAATAGGCAAACAATTCATTGGAACGGAGGGAGTAGTAAACAATATTTAAACTGACACACGGAATTACGTGGTTCACCAGCAAAATCACTGCCTACGTCCACATGGACAAGGAGAACAATATTCACTACTATGGAGATAATAGGAACTCTCTCAAGACGATGCTTAAGAGACTCCAATTTATGAGCTTTTATTACTAAGGTGGAAGGGTGACTCCTATTTATACAAAAAGATTCACCTTCACTTATCTAATCTTTCCATGTGGGAGAACTTTTCTATTTATATATAAAAAAAACTACCACATTCCACTACTCTTTAGATGTGGGGAAGCCACATTCTAACGAAATACATCATCTAATTTCCGCACCTAGTTCGACATTCAACTCGAGTCTCGAATACGACAATTGCTAGTCATTAATTCTAACAAATTTGCCTTGGTACGAAGGGAGGGAGCAATACTTGGTTTTAATTTAATATTACAATAAAATGTAAAGTTAATAGATACTTAATTTTAATTAAATGTTACGGAGTAATAATTATTGGATTATTAAGGTGGATAGGGTGGGTGTAACGACAAATTTTGTATTGTAGAAAACTGAAATACAAAACAAGGAAACAAATAAATTGTATTAGTTATTTATCAAAAGTTCGTGTACAATCTCTAATGTATCCTCTGATTCTAATACGTCGTTTAGGGAACACGTGTACGCAGTACACGTGAGGGGCACGTGCGTAGCTGACTTGTACTGCCTTGCGCGCGTTGTAATTTGATATTCTTGAGAGAGTCGCTTGGACTTGAATCTCCCTTGAATGTTTGAATTTGTCTTGGATCTTCTGACTGCTTGCGACATATTTGATGGAGAGCTCGTAGCGACTTTGTGTCTTTTTCTCTCTGGATCCTTTGCTTCAGAATTTCCAATTGCCTTCAAATGAATGAGGACTCTATTTATAGAGTTTTAATTCTCCTTGGTGCACTTTGTAGTCACAGGCCCATTTATGGGCTTATGAGTGACATTGGCTCAATTTGTCTTCTTTTCGGGTTTAATGATCCAAATAAGTTAATTTGTAATTCGATCGACCCATATTTCTTTTACTCGGTACAAAATAATTAAATTGGGCTAAAATTTCGTATTAACTCAAAATAATTAACTAATTTTATTTATTCAGCACCTTAATAAATTTTTAGTGCCTACAAATTGCCCCCTCGGGACCTTGTCACGTGCACCGTCCAGGTGTTTTGGAGTGGCGAGGTCCCGAACACTTTTTTTTTTAATTTTGACTTGGCAGTCGACGTGCACCAAACTTGTCGTATAGGCAGCTCTCTATTTTTTTAACGTCACCTTGTCATTATCTGACTTGACGAACGAATAGGGTTCGGTGAATTTACTTGACATAGATTGGGATGAACAATTCCCTTAAGGAAAATATGAAGTAGATGTCATACTTTCCTTATTCCTTTAGGAATAGGTTAGAAGACTTCCATACCTATATAAGCAAACTAGGTTTTACCTCAACTCCTCCAAAAGTCTCGACAAATACCCTAATTGAGCACCAGCGTTCTTTTATCTTCGTGTTTCACCATAGCCTTACACGGCCATAGGTAAATTTTCTTTGTTCCTTCTTACGTCCTTGATTTTGTTGTCCACTCAATATTGGCCCAACTGCAATTATAATCATCCATGCGCACTCCTTTGTTTATTATAATCACTCATGCATACTTATCTTTGTTTATTATAATTACCCATGCAATTGTGATTGACTTCCATTGATATTCTTCATTCGTTGACACGGTTTCAATGTGCACCTCTTTTTTTTAATAATAATACTCAGTGAGTAACATGTATGCTGTGCTTGATGTAATTCCTACTGTTGTCATATTGATCTTTCCAAAAAAAGTTGTCTTGATTTGGTTATTTGCCTTACGGTATGACAACAAATTTGGGTGCAAGTTTGGACAAACATGGCAACATGGTGCTCTTCTTTTGCTGTACACTTTTCATCATTGTACCCGACCCGGGTTTTGAATTGAGCTGAACTCTGACTTGATTTTGATAGTGAGGCAATAACAATGAATTTGTGCTTAACGAGTCTTGAATATTAATACTCTGTGCACTCCTGATATGTTTCTTCCTTCGTTTGTTTGTTCATATTTATGAACTGCACAGTTACAAATTCAAGTTCATCCCACTTTGTCTGTTAATTCGCGCCCAAAGCTTCTTTACCTTACAAGGTAATGTCACGGTTTCTTCTAAAAATTCTTGTACACCGATTGAATATGAATGTCCGTACATGGAGTGTTATGCCCTCCTTTTTTTAGTCTACATATACACACCACGTGTAGTTCTTCACACACACACATATATATATGTATGTATATATATATATGCATGCATGTATTTGTTGGCTGGCATGTAGCAACCCATGTGGGTACCGTGGATTTTGGTTCTAGCTTCTTCATTTATTCGTCAAGCTTGTGCGGTTGTCTTTCTTTGTCCGCCGATTCTTGAAGATTTTATTATTATTCCATCAACTCTTATGGAAGGAGCAACCCGATGATCTTCCATCTTCAACTGAGTTGTCATGAGATGAACCCATTTATTGGGTCATCGCGACTTCTAGGAGCCACGGAGGAAGCACACGGATTTGAGGAGCGATAGAAGGAGCACTCGGAGTTGTTATGAGGTGAACCTGTTTGGGTCATCACGACGCTCCGATGGAGGAAGCACCCGAGTTGCTACGAGGTGAACGCTTTCGAGTCATCACGACGCTCGCGTGGAAGAAGCACTCGAGTTGTTACGAGGTGAACCGTTTGGATCATCACGACGCTCGCATGAAAAAGCACCCGAGTTGTTACGAGGTGAACCCGTTTGGGTCATCACAACGCTCGCATGGAGGAGAAGCACCCGAGTTGTTACGAGGTGAACCCGTTTGGGTCATCACGACGCTCGCATGGAAGAAGCACCCGAGTTGTTACGAGGTGAACCAATTTGGGTCATCACAACGCTCGCATGGAATAAGCACCCGATTTGTTGCGAGGTGAACCCATTTGGGTCATCACGACGCTCGCATGGAAAAGCACCCGAGTTGTTACGAGGTGAACCCGTTTGGGTCATCACAATGCTCTCATGGAGAAGAAGCACCCGAGTTATTACGAGGTGAACCCGTTCGGGTCATCACGACGCTCACATGGAAGAAGCACCCGATGATTCTCCTTTTATTTGAAGCATGCTAACTATCGCTTTGCTTGACCTTACTTATCTCAGGTGTACCTTCTAGCCATTTCTTACCCTCTTCATATTTATCCTTTTTTGCAGGATTACCATGGTGTTTCTGAAGAGTTGGAGGGAAGGTTGTGATGAATATTTATCCATCGTTGGTCGCAAGGAAGATGACGTTGCATCTGGACTATGTTTTCCCACTCGTCCATCCTTGCGTTCGTTAGTAGGCGGGGCAGCTGACATCACAAAAAGGGATTTCCCAGAGAAAATGTCAATGAAGATAGATCCTAAAGAACCTGACGCCAAATCGCGTTACCTTTTGCAGAGTGTTGTGAAGGTGAAGAATGAGTTGCATTCTACTTATCCGCTTCTTGGGCGCAGAATTATTGACGGGGACGTAAGATGGGGATCCTACAACTTCAGAATCCAAGGCGAACCTATATTCATTCCAAGATATTTAGAGTGGACTGAAGATGTGCTTGCTCGGTTAAAGGGTATTCTTTTATCAGCTTCCCTCTACTCGGCGATCTATGCCTCTTTGTATTCTTATGATAAGAACCTGCACGTGATGCGTGCCTTTTGCGAAGGATGGTGTCCCATTACTAACACACTCCACACCAAGGCGGGTGAATTTTCTATTTCCCTATATGATTTGCGCAAGCTTGGACGCCTGACTGTTGTGGGGGAAATATACGATGAAACGGTGTCACCACTGAGCACTTTACGGGCAAAGGATGCGAATGACAAGTATATACTTCCTAGCACGTGTGAGATCTTGCTTGTGGCATTTTACCATCTTGACAGAAGATCGACGTTTTGAGGTGAATATATATCCCGCTGAACAGTGGATTACTTTCTGGTGCAAGAAAGCAAAGGTATACTCGTCGCGAGAAAAGAGGCGGGAGACGAAGAATGCACCTAGACCTCCACAAAACCCCAATGATGAGATCAAGCCCAGACCACCTAATGATTGGACAGAATAAGAGCACGCGATGTTCAGAAAATTGAGGATTAACGACTCTCGACGTACCAAGGCTTACTTGGCTGCGTATTTGTCATGTTGGCTATGCGTATTTGTTTTACCGGAGCATATCGACCGACTATTCAGGCCTACCACCTTTGAAATTGCGAGCTTAATGTCCGAGGGTCAAGTCTTTAATTTGGTGATTCCAGTCCTAGCCAGTATTTACCGGGGTCTAAACCATATAGCCACACATTCGAACCCTGGGTATGCCAAGTCGTTTTTTACAGTCCATTACCATTACGCATGGACCGCTCACCACTTTAGCACTCATCATGCTATGGAACCTGCTCCTTATGGCCCTACCATGGCAAGGTATTCCCTCGGAGTAAAAAGGAATGATGCTGCTGGAGCCCGAAAGCTAATTCATGAGGGAGCTAATGTCAACCCGAGGCATTTCATACAGAACAGAAAAGAGTGTGATATTCTGTCGGACAACGGGGTCCTCAAGAATTATGAACTCGATTATTTTGCCTCGTTGTGCTCTTCGTACTTGTGTCTGCGTTCAGGTGCTGTTTTTCATGTTGAACCTTATAATCCTCATCGATTTAGCAGACAATTTGGCTTTTGTCAGGATATTCCTTGTTGACTAGATTGCGACTCCAGCAAAAGAAACACTACACGAATTGAGGCGTTGAGGTATTGGAGATTAATCTTGTTTACCGGAAGCATGGTCCAAGTTCGCCTTTCTAGTCTGGTACTTGATTGGCGAGAAAGTGTCACTCCTTCTTTCACCAAATGGTGGGAAGCGAAATGTCCGAGTGATTTGAGGGATAAAGCAAACATTCTCATTCGTAGCACCGATAGTGATCCCCAAAAACCAAGGAAATGACTCCTACCAAGGGATACCGCCGATCAGCCTCAGGAGTAAAGAAGGAAATTACAATCTGAAGTCGTCATTATGAGATTGGATGAACATGCTGAGGAGGATGATCGAAATAGCGATGGAGATTCTGAGGTCGGTCCTAAACATGATCATCGAGGAAGAAAGGAGACTCGTGTCCCTGTTACGAGTAACCTCAGGCTGGATACCCAGATATTTGAAGGGGTTCGTAGTGCTTCGTGTATGCCATCGCAGACACTTGTAATTTTCTTTTTCATTTTTTTTTTCTAATGTGTTTCTCACTCCCTTACCCACTTTCAGGAGGGTGACTTGGAGTTGGATTTGGCTGGGATTTCTGAGGAACATGATTTGATGCCTCTTCAACCAAACACACGACCGGGGAAAGGACAACAGCTTTTCATGCTTGATAAATCAGCGCCCTTAGAAGGTTGCCCTACTCCATCTTCCCATGGTAGCCAGACTGGAAGTTCTTTTGATGCCATAGATGGACCACCTTCAGTGGAGAGGCTTTCCAGGTGTAGGCGGGAAGTGCAGAAGACTTCGCATGTCCCGATCAAGCCTATTGCTTTGCCTACTTGTTCTATGACCTCGTTTCGGCCAGCCTCTCCGTACGAAGGAGTATTTGAGAAAGCCTTGCGAGAAGTTCGTTCGACATTTCTCACAGAGTTGAAGAATGCCACTTGGTCTAGAGTAGCCGAGGTGTCGATGCAGGCCAAAGATTGTTATGCTAGCATGCGACGGCTTCAAGGCGACCCTTCTTTGTTGCAGGCTCAAGTTGACTCTTATGTGAGCGTGGTTAATGCATATCTTGCGCTTGAGAGGCAAACATCAAAATGTCACCAACTCGAGGATAGAAAACTTGCATTACATCAGAAAATGGAGCAAACCAAATCGCCTGAAGATAAAGTGAAAGAGGAGCATCAGGCAGAAACCGTGAAGCTTTCTGTTACTCGTGAGAAGATTGTGCATCTTGAGGCCCAGCTTAAACTGGCACAGGAGGAGGAAAGCTTACTGCAAAGTGGCGTGACAGCAAAGGATGGAACTTTGAATTCGTTGCAGACAGAAATCTAGGATGCAATGAGATCACTAGAGGAGCTTCAAGACATCCTTATTCTGACTACCGAAGAACAGGCCATGATTGAAGAGCAGCAAAGAGAACTGAAAGAGATGCGTGCCTCCTTTGATACTAACTAATAGAAACTTAGGATGTCTGATTATTTTCCTCTCTTTGTAATTCCATAGATTATAGTCTTACTGCTTCATTACTGATTGTCGTTATGTTTATTTGTTTCTCTCCAATGACTCCTTTGTTTGGATTGACAACCTCAAATGTTATAACAAAGTTCGTTTAGCCGTTCACAGTTTAGGCTATTGCGGGCCAGGAGCTTTGTTTTTTTTTGTTTCGGAGGGGTGGGTGCACTTGAGCTACTTGTTCACCCAAGCTGCCTACGTACTTGCAAAACAAATAATGCTTTACAAGATCAAGCCAACGTAGTTCGATGAAGGAATGGGTGGTTTTTTGGGGGTTGTGGCTGCACTCAAGCTACATGTTCACTCGAGCTGCCTACGTACTTGCAAAACAAAGATGGTGTTTACAAGATCAAGCCGACGTAGTTTATGGGATATTTTTGTGTTTTTTTTATATTTATTTTATTTTATTTTTATTTTTTTAGGTGGCTCGCAACTCGATTCTTCATTTTACCTGGAGCCCCCTTTCGAGTTTTCGCTCCCTCCTCGGCTCACCTTTTTTTTTCTGTCGTTTTTTTTAATGTTTTTTTTGGTGTGCAGTTTAACCTCTTGCTTAGGAGTGTTCATTGCAATTTAGCCTCTTGCTTAGGAGTCTTCAACGTGGGGATTTAAGAATAGTAGCGTTTCAGAAATTTCCCATTGATCGGGCCTACGCGCACACCATCTTCATCTACAACTTTGTATGCATCATTTGTGTAGACTTCTCGCACCACATATGGGCCATCCCACTTTGCGGTGAATTTTCCTATCGGCTTGTGAGAAGTAATGATCGGCCTTCGTACTGCAAGGACCAAGTCTCCTACTTGGAAGGAACAAGGGCACACCTTTTTATTGAACGCTCGCGAGAACCGCGCCTGGTAACATTGAAGCTTTTGTTGGGCCTGCAGCCTTTTTTCATCGAGAGCCTCTAGCTCTTCCAGACGCAACTTATCATTTTCATCCTCTGTAAGTCCTTCCTGAATGGCTATGCGCAGTGATGGGATCTGCAACTTCAGCAACAACACAGCCTCTACTCCATACACCAATGCATACGGGGTCGCTTGAGTTGGCGTTTTGTATGTAGTGCGATATGCCTATAAAGCTTCGCCAACTCTTTCATGCCAGTCTCATTTTGACTTTGCCACCACTTTTCTTAGAAGATTACAGAGCGTCTTATTGAATGCTTCGGCTAGTCCATTTGCAGGAGCATTGTACATTGATGACTTGTATTTTTTGAGCTTGAACTTTTCTGCTAGGCTTGTCACCAATTGGTTGACAAATGGCTTTCCATTATCGGTTATGATGCGTTGTGGTACACCATACCCGTAGATGATTTGAGTTCGGATGAAGTCCACAACATTTTCTTTCTTCACTTCTCGTAATATGATTAGCTCTGTCCACTTTGAGAAGTAGTTAGTACCGGCAAAAATGTACTCGTGTCTATTGGAAGCCTTTGGAGTGAGTGGTCCAACAACATCGAGTCCCCAGGCTTCGAAAGGCCATGAAGAGACGGTAGGATGCAATGGCTCCGGCGGCTGATGTATGAAGTTTGCGTTGAATTGGCATGCGTCACATTTTCTTGCGAAATCGACGCAATCTTGCACCATGGAAGCCCAGTAATATCCCATTCTTTTGACGCGATCATAAAGTTTTGGACCTGACTGGTGAGCTCCGCATATGCCAGTGTGAGCTTCATGCATGGCCTCGGTGGATTCATCCTTCCCTAGACATCTCAAACCATTGTCCAAGAAAAGAGCGTCTGTAAAGTGTTCCTTTGAAGTGGATGAACTTCGGGGAACGTCGGCGTATCTCTACTTTGTGCCTAGGATCGTCTGGCAACTTCTGATGGTCCAAGAAGTCGATGATGGGTTGACGCCAATCATCTTCATCAATTGTATAGACATTAATCATGTTCGTCTCGTTCCTATTTTCTTCCTCCTCAAGCTGCGGTATTGCCCAACGATTACAGACTGGAACTTGCATTGATTCTTCTGCCCCCAGTGCCAATATGGCTGCGAGGTTAGCAAGCGCGTCAGCCATCTTATTGGCACTTCTCGGTACATGACCAATGTTGACGGTGTCAAGTTGATTTATCAGTCGGAGTGCTTGTTGATGTTATGGGACCAAATCCTCTTTTCGCACTTCATATTCATCGAGGACTTGACTGATCACGAGCTGTGAGTCTTCGTAAATGTCCATGTCTTGAACGCCTATCTCGAGCGCCATTTGGAGACCAAGTATGAGGGCCTGGTATTCAGCTACATTATTTTAGCATAGCTGAGTCAATGAAAAGGAGTATGACAAAACATGGCTTTGTGGAGATACAAACACTACTCCAGCTCCGGCTCCGTCTCGTCTTGCAGCACCGTCGAAGTACATCTTTCATGCCAGTAGAACGTCCACATAGAAGATCTCTTCCCCAGGCTAGTCGTCAGAAAGTTCCCACTCAGCTGAGACTGGATGGTCGGCAAATAAGTCGGCGATGGCTTGCCCTTTCACAGCTTTTTGAGGCACGAAAACCAAATCATACTATTTTAGCAACACTACCCATTTTGCGAGCCTCCCTGACAATACCGGTCTTGAGAGTATGTATTTGATTGGGTCTGCCTTGAACACCACGTGTATAGTGTGTGCTTGCATGTAGTGCCTCAACTTTTGGATCGCAAACACCAGTGCAAGACATATTTTCTCAATTGGAGAGTAATTTACTTCAGTTCCTACCAAAGTACGACTCAAGTAGTAGAGTGCTCTCTCTTTGCGGTCTTCAATTTCTTGAGCACACATTGCCCCCAGGGATCGTTCTTGTGCCGCGATGTATAAGATCAGTGGCTTCCCAGGAATAGGTGCCCCCAGCACAGGTGCACTGACCAAGTATTTCTTTATGCTTTCAAAAGCATGTTGACACTTATCGTCCCATTGGTGCGGAGCATCCTTCTTCATCAAATGGCTGAACGACTGACAACGCCCTACGAGGTTGGATATGAACCTCCTAATGTATGCGAGGCGTCCCTACAATCCGCGTAATTCTTTCAACGTCTTAGGCACCGGCATTTCTCGGATCGCTTTGATCTTGGTCTTGTTGATCTCGATGCCTCGATGTCTGACAACGAATCCTAAGAATTTTCCTGAAGTTACACCAAATGCACACTTGAGTGGATTCATCTTCAGGTGACATTTTCTGAGTCTTTCAAAGACAGCTCGGAGGTCTTTAATGTGGTCTTGTCTTTTCTTTGATTTAACAACCACATCATTGACGTAGCATTCTATTGTTTTATGCAACATGTCATCGAAGATTTTCTGCATTGCCCGTTGATATATCGTGCCAACATTCTTCAATCCGAAGGGCATGACTGTGTAACAAAATATCCCTTTCGGTGTGCGGAAAGTTGTGGCCTCTTGATCTTCTGGCGTCATGTGTATCTGGTTATACCCTGCAGTACAATCCATGAACGAGAGTGATTCGTGCCCAGTAGTTGCATCAATCATTAATTCTGTGACTGGTAGAGGGAAGTCATCTTTTGGGCATGCGTCGTTGAGATCTCTGAAGTCGACGCATATTCGCAATTGTCCATTTTTCTTTCTGCCTGGAACAACATTGGCTATCCATGTAGGGTACTTAACTTCACGGATGAAACCAGCTTCGATGAGTTTGTTGACTTCCTTTTCAATTTCAGGCACAAGCTCGGGCCGGAAGCGACGTTGGGGTTGCTTCTTAGGATGAACTCCTTTTTCGATTGTTAGACGATGTACTGCAATCCTTGGACTGAGTCCCGGCATTTCCTTATAGCTCCAAGCAAAAACATCTTTGTACTCGAGCAACAATTTGTAGTACTCGTCTTCTTCCTCTTTAGTCATCAAAGCACTCACATATATGGGGCGTGGGTCTTCAGAAGTCCCCAGATTGAGTTCTTTCAACTCATCTACCGTTAATTGCCCCCCATCTTCCAATGGTTCAGGTGCTTCGTCTGCATCCACTTCTTTACTATCATCGGGGATCTCCTCCACCGTGATATGATAAGAGGTTGCCACTTCTGAAGTCTTCGCCCTCTTGATGCTGCCCCCGTTTGATGATGAAAAGTCGACATGCTCACCATTTTTTGAATGACCAGTGAGAATCAAGACGCGACTCCTTACTTTGAGTGGTGTATGCTGCATGATGTCCACTGCTTGCAAGCGCTTCATGCGGGAAGGTATTGCACTTTTTAAATCATCGTCTACTTTCACTTCCTCTTCATGAGTTGAGGAACGATGACCTTCACCTTTATCCTTTTTAGGGACCCCTAGCCGACTGAAGACCATTTTTGTCTGGGCGCTTAGGCGATGACGTGCTGAGCTTCGACAAATGTTTTGTGGTCTAGGGTTTGGCAATACTGCTCCACTTCTCTCTTGGTTGCCCAATCTGTTGAACACAGAATGATGATTTGCTGAAGAATTCGTCCTTCCTATCCTGTCAAACACAGAAGTTCGGGTCGTCTCCACGGGCGTACTTATCCTATCGAAGATCGATGTGGATGATGGCTTTATCGTGCCCCCTGCCTCGTCATCTTCGACCTCTTCCGCCATGATATGTTGTGATGATGTAGTATTACTTCCTTTTCAGCTTCCAATCTTTACCGGTGGTGGAGGTTGATAGCTTATCCCAGGTTTGGCAACTCTACATACGCCTTCTTTTTCATACTGGTCTTGTTGTGCTTTACTAAGGCCATATGGTTTAGGAATTTCATCGACAGCCGTCCCTATGGGATTTGGTTTTGAGTCGTCATAACCTGCTTTCCCTAACATTTTATGCGCATTGGGGTTACAAAATTTGTCGAACTCTTTCAGCCTTTGTGTATCTTCAAATGCTCTGTCGAATCCATCTAAAGGTGGTCCGACGATCTTGGCTTCTGATGAACTTGGCATAGGTGTGATGACCTTGGCTACCCATTCTTGCTTAAATGTTTGACTTTGTTTATTTTTATCCCTGGATTCCGTCTTTGTTGGAGTATATTATGCAAAAGAACTCTCCCCTTCTTTGCGACGAGACTTCGGGATGTATCGAAGGACAGGTGGTGTAGGCGTCAGCGGCAATTCTTGCTTCTTGGGAGTCACCACCGGACTGGTGAACTTAACAACTTTGTTTTCTTTTAGTTCGCCTTTCTTTTCCTCAGTACGAACTACAGCTGCATCCTTTTTGATGGCTTTCTTCTCCAGCTTGCCTCCAACCCCAGTTGAGGAGATAGTAGTTGGCATAAACTCGTTAGGCGTTGCATCTTCATCGAAAAATTTTGCATCTGCGAAGAAGGTGTCGGCCTTAGAGAATGGTTTGGTATCTCCGTTTATTGTCCTTTCACCCCCTCGGTAGTACTTCAGACATTGATGAAGGGTTGAAGCGACGACGCCATTCTCATGCTTCCAGGGTCGCCCAAGCAGTAACCCGTAGGATGTCTTGGCTTCGATCACATGGAACAACACGTCAGAAGAAAGGTCGTCCATCGTAAGGTTTACGCGGATCATCCCGATTGCGCACTCTCCTGTCAAGTTGAAACCGTGAATAACCGTCCGACTGCTGGTAAGTTCCCCCACGGTGATGCCCAATTCCTTCATTGTGGCTTTTGGCATTATGTTGACTCCTGAGCCTTCATTTATCAAGATTCGCTTGACCTTTTTCCCTTTAACATATCCGGACACGTAGAGTAACCTATTATGAGGCTTAGACCCGAGGAGTAAATCTTCATCCGAGAACGTCAAGGCGGCGTTGCAGGACAGACATTGACTTGATTGCTCTGGAGGTTCTGCTATATCCTTCATCTTGCCGACATATAACTCTGGATTCTCGAGTCCTTGGAGGATCAACATGCGACTCTCTTTAGGAAGATGGAATATTTGTCTCCATCCCATGTTTACAGGAAGTCCATCCAATGCCCTAACGACCTTCATCTCCTTTTGAGGTTACGCCTGCTGTGAAGGTTCGGGTTCGTTTACGTCACTCTCATCCACTTCTTCACTGTGATCAGCAGGTGATGCGGAGATGGTGTAAACAACCACTTTATCCAGGTAATCCTCTGGAAATAATTCTTCAAAGGTAATTGGACTAAGTGGTTTCTGTTCTAGCAGATCTTCGGGTAAGGCATGCGGCTTGACAATCATTTTTGACTTCTTCTTTTCTTTGGATCTGCGAGGTTGTGGTTTTCTCGTCTGTTTACGGCGGCGGTGAACAGGTTTAACTCTTTGTTTAACTTGTTTCCTTGGCTTCTTGCGTGTCACCAAGGTCCATCCTTCATCATCATGCGCATCTTCTTCATCCTGAAGACTTGCTTTCTTGATTTGTGAGTCTGAAGGCGGTGGCGATGCTAGCCTCGAAATCCACAATGTCACAGGCTCAAGGGTCCCAAATTATAGCATATCCGCAGTCAATTCATTAACTGCTTTTGTTGTCTCTTGTCCCGGTTACTTTCCGACTGCACTCGCTTGGTTGGTTGTCACTGTTTCATCAAGATCGAGGATTATCTTCCCATCCCTCGAAAGTTGCATAATCTTTTCTTTGAGTGTTATACACTTCTCGATGGGGTGACTCACCAGTCTGTGATAACGACAATACTTAGGATCGTTTGTCTTATCAGCTTGCTCGGGCCGCTTGGACTCTGGTAGTTGTATGATCTTCTTCTCCAGCAAATCGTCGAGCATCCTTGACAAGTCCGAATCAGGAAACGGGTACTTCTTAGCCTGCAGTTCTTTCAATGTAGGCCTATTCCGTTGGTAGTCATAGGAGAATGATTCATTCCGCGTCTCATCTTTTGGCTTGCCTGAGATCTTGACTGGTCCATTACCGGTGTCGGCGGCCATCGTCTCCTTTGTTTTTGACCCCTTTTCTGTCTTCTTGAATTCCTTCTTCTCACCATGTGCTTTAGAAGAAGAAGATGCTTGATTTTTGCCGCGCCCTTGTTTGATGGTGATTTCCATGTCATGCGCCCGAGTTGCCAATTCCTGAAAGCTTCTTGGCTTAATCCCATGTAGAATGTACAGGAGATCCCAGTTCATGCCATTGATGCACATTTCGACCGCGGAAGCTTCACTCAGACGGTCTTTGCATTCAAGACTTAGCGCACGCCAGCGGTTGATGTAGTCAATGACCGGCTCCTCATCCCACTGGGTAGTGTTTGTCAGCTCGCTCATGTTAACGATACGCCTGGTGTTGTAGAATCGGTTTAGGAATTCGTCTTCCATCCGAGTCCAGCTGTCGATTGATTTCGCTTCTAAATCTGTGTACCAGTCAAAAGCGATTCCCTTAAGAGAGCGCACGAACTGCTTGACAAGGCGATCACCATCAGTTCTAGCATTGTTGCATGTCTCCACGAACTGCGCGACATGTTGCTTCGGGTTACCCTTCCCATCGAACAACTGAAACTTCGGGGGTTGATATCCGGCAGGCATGCGCAGGTCATCAATCCTTTTGGTGTAAGTCTTGACGTACCGTCCAGTGGGGTTATTTTCACCGAGATGGGTCTTGATCGCGTCGGCTATCAGACTTTGCAACTGCTCTGGGGTGTAAGCTCCAGTGTTTTTCTTTGGAGGCTTCTCGCCATCATCGTCATCGTCCTTTTCACTGTCGCCCCCGTGGATGTTGTTCTTCTCAATGTCACTGTCATCGTGCACACTAGGAGTAGGCTTTTTGCGGAGCTCAATCACCTCTTTTTGAAAATCTTCGATCTTCTGGTTCTTCTCTTCATTCTCCTTTTGCATTTTATCAACGAGTTTGGTCAGATTTAAGACTTGTTCTTCAAGGCTGGAACCACTAGCTGTTGTGTGCCAAATTTGGACCGTTTTTTCTCCCATTTAGACCCGTTTTTCCTCTGTTTCGTGAGATTTGAGTGCGATTATCGCCGTATTTTGCATAATTCTCGCATTAGTGTCTCTCTTTTGCATTTTACGTGTTTTTGGTAGTTTTCTGTCTATTTTGATAGGATTTTCGACCGAAAACGTGTTTGAGCTTCTACGAGCATGAGAGAGATACGGTCCAAGAGCAAAGCACACAACTGAATGTTCAAGTAATCCAATTGATCGACGAAGAAAGAGACCGGAAGAGAGGTGGCTGACCACCGGGTGAAGTTTCGCCCGGTGAGTCATCACCGGGCGAAGTTTCGCCCGACGACATTTTCCACTCCCCAAAGATTTTCATGGCAGCTACCACCGGGCGAAACGACCGGGCGAAATTTCGCCCACCGGGTGAAATTTCGCCCGATGGAGAGACCGGGCCGAAAACGCAAAAACCGAAGAAAATATCACCGGGTGAAATTTCACCCGGTGGGATTACTAGGTCGAGCCGTAGGGTGAAGTTTCACGCCATGAAGATGCAAAGGGTGAAGGTCTAGCTTAATTGAAGAAGGATTGGATCATGGGCCTTGAAGTTTGTGCAACCCATTAAGAAATATATATATACCCCTCCTAGGGTTTAGTGCCTCCTTGTGCCTTAAGTGAGCCTTGGGATTAGCCCTTAGGAGTAGGAGTAGGGTAGAAAACTCTCTAGTAGTAGTAGTAGTAGTAGATTGTAGTAAGCTTCCTAGAAAATTCTCTACAAACAATTAATAGATCTACTTAGTATTAGTATAATTACTTCTTAATTAGTAAAAAAGTCTCCATCTTTATTGAAGATTGTGCTTAATTGTTGAAGATTCAAGGGTTTTACAAGGGTTTATGTGACAAAACCCTTGCTTTATTTCTTGAAGATTCTTATTTCTCTTGTTGAAGATTGAAGATTTATGCATGGATTAGTGACAAATTCTTGTGTATTTCTCCAAGATTCAATCTTTTATTTATCTTCATCTTCCTCTTTAAAACTTCTCCATTGTGGGTAAAATTCTCTCCTCTCCCTTTTCTCCAATAGTATAATTGTTAGTGTAGTTTTTATGCATGTTTTAGACAATTTATCTCTTATTAGTGTTTTATTATTACTCATCCTGACTAGTGAGTAGATTTCTTTGTTGGGGAATTAGGGAGGAGGATTTGGATTATTTGATTCAAGGGATTTTGGTGGGTTGTTTAGTTGTTAATTATCAATTTTATGGTTTTTTTTTCTTTGTTGACTTAGAATCGCGACTAGGCCGACCTTGACTCATTTCTACCAATATGGGGAAACTCGGGATAGAAATTACCTTAGATTGAGACTTACCCTTTCGTCGCGAAAGCGGGTTTAGGTAGGTTGGGTGAGAAACCGAAAGGTGGCAACCTCCCTTTTTAACGTTGTAACAAAAACTCGATCCCGAGACTCTAAGACCCCATTTCCGAATCCCGACTCTCCCCAACACTTTTCTTAGATATTGCCCCTAGCTTTAGTAGTATAGTTTGCTAGCAATAGTTCGACTTCTCTCTCGACCCAAAACCCCCATCTCAATCCCCCGATCACGATTAGACTCTAGACTTGATCATTACGGCTTAACCCCTCTCCCTGCGGATCGATCCCGACCTACCACTACTACGTTAGTTAGGTTAGTCGGAGTTAAAAATATTGTTTGATTGTGCGTGTCGACGACAGCGCGCATCACTAGCCATCATCACCGAAGCGTTGATAGGAGTGGCGGCTTCCTTCTTCATTGGCGACACCTTAGGTTTGCGTGGGGAGGCGGCGTTACTCTTGGAGACTTCATCCTTGCGGGAAGGAGAAGAGGCCGCGTGGCTTTGATAGCAGCAGCTATTGACGCAGCAGAAATCTTACGCGGCCTAGTGGGAACGTGGGCGGGGCGCAGACTGGCGGCAACGGCGTCGAGGGCAACCTTCTTCGCCTTCGCCCTGGTGACCATGCCAGCAGATTGTTGGAGAGCGTCAGCGTAGGTCTTCCTGAGGGTGTTTAAGATGTTGCTTTGGTTGGTAGACATCTTCTTGCAAAGTTGCCTTGGTTGCTTCAGTAGTAGAGATGAGAGGTAGAGATTTTCACGTCAGGTTCACCAAAATTTGTAACGACAAATTTTGTATCGCAGAAAAATGAAGTACAAAACAAGGAAACAAATAAATTTTATTAGTTATTTATCAAAAGTTAGTGTACAATCTCTAATGTATCATCTGATTCTAATACGCCGTTTAGGGAACACGTGTACGCGGTACACGTGAGGGGCACGTGCGTAGCTGACTTGTACTGCCTTGCGCGCATTGTAATTTGATATTCTTGAGAGGGTCGCTTGGACTTGAATCTCCCCTGAATGTTTGAATTTGTCTTGGATCTTCTGACTACTTGCGACGGATTTGATGGAGAGCTCGTAGCGACTTTGTGTCTTTTTCTCTCTGGATCTTTTGCTTCAGAATATTCCAATTGCCTTCAAATGAATGAGAATGACTCTATTTATAGAGTTTAATTCTCCTTGGTGAACTTTGTAGTCACAGGCCCATTTATGGGCTTATGAGTGACATTGACCCAATTTGTCTTCTTTTCGAGTTTAATGATCCAAATAAGTTAATTTGTATTTCGGATCGACCCATATTTCTTTTACTCGGGATAAAATAATTAAATTGAGCTAAATTTTCGTATTAACTCAAAATAATTAATTAATTTTATTTATTCGGCACCTTAATAAATTTTTAGTGCCTACAGTGAAGTATAAAAAAATTAAGAGAGAGAATGAGAAATGAATTCTGTTTGACGTGAGATATTTTGAGTGAAAATTTGAAAAAGTTGAGGATGAGAATTGGGTAATTCTTCCTAATTTATTTAGTCTTAATTTTTCACACCCTCGTGAGTTGTGAGTGCATAGGTGCAGAAGTGTAATGGCAGGTAGGGGGAAGTAACAGTGACTGTTTTTACACACGAATAGACAACTGAATATGTCTTAGCCTAGTAGTTAAGGCTAGGTTGTAACACCCGCTATTTTTCTAAGCATTTTTATTCTTTCCGTTAGGACTCCGTCCTAACTCGCTCTATCGCTTTTCGGCCACATATTTCATCATTTTACTAAGCTCTATTTTTATTTTTATTTTAAGTTTAATGATTTTTATTTCTAATTTTTAAAGATTTAATTCTTTCAAATCTATTTATTTAATTTTCTTCGTAAACTAATTTATTTTCCGCGAGGAATTCTATTTTTCTTCGATTTGACGTTTTTAAGCTTGGACTTAAGATTTTCCCCTTCCTAAAAATGTCTAAACACATTTATATAATATTTTCAACTAAAATATAGTTTTATTTACGAAAATTTAGCCTTTAACGATTTTATTACAAAGTTTCGTAAATAATTATTTTTCAACGTGAGGTTTACTCGAATTGCTTTGAAATGCTTTTAATAATTTTACGATCCTTATTTTTATCAATCTACAACTAATTTAAACTCATATTTTTCTTGTGTGGACCATGACTCCCATGTCACACACTACATTACATTTTTAATACATTTTATTTTATAACATGGATTAAGCTTTTAGATGTTTTCTTTCTTCTCATTTATTTTGGGTGCATTAAGAATAAACTTTTCATACTCCATACACACTTCATTTGGCTGGTTTTTATCAAGTTAGTGTGGCCTTGTTTTCATCAATTTTAAAGTCTCATTTATGCATAAAGCTTTCATACTCTTTTATTCATTCATTCACCAATTTATTCAAGGCAAATACTCTTCATTTCCTCTCCTTTGGACATGGTTTTCAGCAGTATTTCCAGCCAATATTTGTCTCAAAAATCGAGTATTGATAGTCTCATTATCATCTCCAAATTAATCGTCTTTCTGTCTCCTTCGTTAAGGTATTAATCTATTTCATTTCCAATCGTTTTCACCTTGATTTTTCAGCGATATTATGGTATTTTCATACCATGAAATTCATGTTTTTTTTAGGCTTCCAAAGTGATCCCGCAGAAAACGAATATATCGTAGATTCGGAATTGGATTAGAGGTAACGTCGATGTTACTCGGTATTGCATGATTTTATTTGTGTAATTACATGTATATAATTATAATTTTATTTTGACAATATATGTATGTCATAAAATCTGGAAAAATTTTAAAAGTTGAAAATTTGCGTGTTTCGGTATTTTTATCGCTTTTACGAGATTAACGATTAAATCGTCATATTAATTTGTAAAATCGTAATATTCGGCCTAAACATGTAATATATGTTTATATTCTGTAAAAATGATGTTTTTGATGATTTTTAATAATTTAGTATTTTTCTGATATTTTAGTTATCGATTATTGAATTATTACCGTTTACGAACAAAAATGATTAAAAACCGATTTTTAGTTCTAGTACTTAAACATTTTATTTTAATCTGATTTTTGACGTGGTGAAACTTTATGGTAAAATAGAATTTTATGATTTTATTCATAATTTTTCGGAATTTTTAAGTGGATGAATTAATTAATCACTTTAAATCATCGTTTATCGTTAAAACCGTGTTTGTCGTTTAAATTCTCGATTTCTGGTCTTTGGTTTAAATCTGGAAAAATTATGATTCTGATGGTTTCTTAATAAAATGTATTTTTATTATTTTTAGTGCTTTAATAAAATGTTAGGAACGATAAGTTTTATTAATGGAATCGTTAATTGTGAAAACGGGTATTAAATGACGGTTTTATTGGAATTTGGTAAATCTGGAACTTTGGAAAATCTAGAAAATTAGTATATTCTGGAAAATGATGATTTTTAAGTTTAATAATAATTTTTGGACATTAATACTTAAATCGTTTTGTAATTACTATTTTTATTAACCGTTATTGTCGAGGTTAGACGATTAACGAGAAAACCCTTTAAAAACCGAGACTAAGCATTCTGGAAAATTTTCTTTTCTGAACAGAATGTCCATAAATATATTTTAGCTATTTTACATAATTTTTGTACTATTTATTAAAGTGTTTAATTAATAAGTATTGGTTTTGGACAAATTATGATTTATCGTTAAAATGCTTCATCTTACCCAAAAAAAATTATTTTTCCAGCAATTTTGAAAATATTTAAATCTGAAACTTTAAGATTTAAATCATCCCTTAACATACTATAAATATATTCATTGGTTTAAGTAAATAAAAGACGTTAAAAGATTTAATTTGACATTTGCCGTAAAATCCTATTTATGTTCGTATTGTCGAAACTATTAATAATTAGGGAATTTTACTTTTATAAATTTTAAAAACACCCTGATTAGTAGTATTAAATTGTTTGACATTTTAATCATTTTATAAATACTCGTATGATATTTCAATAATTTCATAAACCTAAATGTTCGTACTTTATCAATTAATATCTTTAAGACCAAAAGTATTAGTTTTATAAATCTATATCGTTTACTAAAAATGTGGTATTAGTATGAACTAATATTTTCACTATTTTGATATAATGCTATTTATAGTAAAGTTTCTAAAAATAGAAGTTTCCTAAAATAGAAAGTTTCCTCTTTTAGAATATAAATGTTTACTTCTTTTATCCTCATATTATTTATATTGATTATATCTTTTGAATATCGATAATGGCTTTGTTTTGGAGTTATGGAATAAGGACAAGTGTGAGGTTAGAGTAATATATTCTAGGGTTTACGGTTTTGCCATCAACTATAAGGCTAGTGTATCAGGAATCGGTACATTGGTTGTTGAACCGGGTGACAGGTATCCCGGGAGTTTTGTACATTTTGACCTTAAGCTTAGGCCTCGCAGTAAGTCGTCGTCATAAGTTGAACTGGGTGATAGGTAATCCCAGAAGGGGTGTGCATTATCTTAAACTAGGGCCACACATTTATAAGTCGCCGCTCTATTATGGTTGAGTAGCCTAGTTAGAGACCGAAGTTTGATTTGTTTGAACTAAGTTCTCGAAGCTAGTTTTAGTATTCTCCTAGTGAAAGTCTAGCCGTCAACACTAATTCTATCTATAACGTCATATTGAATATTTTTATTATTATCGATATAATTTGGTTACAGGTTGGCAAATGTTTTATGTTTTCTTCGGAAAACTCATTTTTATTATATTATTTCGATACGTGAAGTTTTTCACTGAAATCTTATTTTCATTATAATGTTTTACTGTTTTCATTTTTACTATTTTTCTATAGTAGTAATTACAGTTTTTAAAATCCTATTATACGGCTGGGAGAACGTTGGCGTTGCTCCCCACTGATTGTGGCTGTTATGTTTTAACATGATAGGTGATGAGGGTCGAAGAGCCTGCGTTGGGCCGCCCGCCTAGCAGGCCCCATGAAGACCCCGTCCAAGGAATCAAGGAGCCTGCCCAGCAGGCCGTTGGGATAAGATACCAGGATTCCCCCAGTGAAACAAAGCTACAAGGAAGCCGCCTGCCCGGTAGGGTAAGGCGACTGGCTGTGAAGAGCGTGCAGGCACTCCCTGCTCGCCTGCCTCCAAGCGACCTTCTCCCTGAGCAGGGCCGGGGTCCCCAGAAGCCCCCTCGGTCATCCTGCCTACAGGTAAGAGAGAACGAGTGGATGAGGAAAAACCACGTGTCAATTTCCCATCCACTCATTCTTTCTCTCCCCACTTCTCTTTTCCTCTCTCTTGTGGGAAAGTATAAATACTCTTCCATTTCCCACATGAAAGGGGTTGGATTTTCTCTCTCTAGATTCTCACTCCTAAAAACGCCACCTAGTTCCTCACGAGCTAGGTTCATCAAGGCATTTCACGGACTAACTTAGGCATCGGAGAGGGTTCCCTCGGACAACCTCCGAGGCCCTGTGCGTTCATTGTGCAGGGAGCAGGCCAACTCCGCCGGGAAGGTCTGATCAAGGGAGAGAGATAAAGGAGAGGTTCAAGGAAATCAGGCGATCCGTTACTTACCAACAATCCGATTACACAACCCGGATCCAGAGCCGGGTTAATTGTTTCCGTGACCGGAACAATTTGGCGCCGTCTGTGGGGAAAACGGTTGTGCTCACGAGTTACCCACAAAAATCAACCATTCCTAATTACAAAAAACTAAAACAGTCAAAGTAATCATGCCAGAAATCGTTGACGCCAGTGCAGGGGCGGGTCCGACGGTCCCACCGGTGACCCCCCTGTATGGCATGCCACAGCCAGAGAGGATTCCTCCCGCCACGATCCTGGGGGTGGGGGGAACCAGTCTCCTAGGCGTACCAAACGCTGCTGTAGCACCTGAGCTGGGGACACACCCAGGGCACACTCTGAATCTGACCCCGGCTCAGATGGCGCAGACAGCCGCCTTCTTCTCTGCAATGCTAAACCAGGAGTTCACTCCTGAGGACCTGGTAGGCAGGGTCGCATCGGCCCCCAGGCAGCCACCCTCAATAAGCAGGGATGGAGCTGGGGGCACGAAGCGGACCGCCGCCAGAAACGCTCAGAGGAAAGCAAGAAGGACGGCACAAGTATACGCGCAGGTGCAAAGGCGTATCACAATAGGCAGCCCAGAGCCACCTGTCCAACAGCAGGCATTCTCCATTCACACAACAGAATCTGCGTCTGGAGAACATAGAGGTTTATCCCAGGGATTGCAGGAGCGTATGAGGCACAGAGAGCCCATATCTAAGCGCCTGGGAGAAAAGCAGGGCGGGGTCTTCTCCAGGTTAACGCCGGCGATCAAAGAGCAGTCAGCCCCGGGTTTGTCCCAAAGCCTGCAGTCTAGGCTTAACCGGGGGCAACCGCTTGAATCTAGATACCACCAGGATGAGAACCTTTGCCACTCTCAGAGAAAGAGACCCAGGCAAATCTCCCCTGAGACAGAAGACGAAGCAGCAAGCAGGCCGCCTCCAAGGCACCGCTCCCCCAGTACGAGGAAACCGATCCATAAACAATGGGATATTCACGGTAACCAGTCTGGGGAAAGCAGGTCACGAATGGTAGGCAGGCCTACAAAAACCCCACTTCATCCTGAGGTGCAAGAATACCCCATCCCGAAAATTAAAATGCCCACCATTAAGTTTGACGGGACAACAGACCCAGAGGACCACTTGGCGGCGTTCGAAAGCCACATGGGCATGTACGACGTGGATGACGCCATCTGGTGCAAAGTTTTCCCAACCACCCTGGTAGGGCTCGCACAAGGATGGTTCAGGGATCTCCGCCAAGGATCAATCAAGTTCTTCATAGAATTGGCCGAGATCTTCCTCGAACAGTATGCTGGGAACAAAAGGAGACGCCTCACTCGCTTCGATCTTATGACCCTAAAACATAAAAAGGGTGAAAGTGTAAGGGAGTACCTAAGGAGGTTTGACCTATCCTACCGGCAAGTCAGGGAGATCGATGACTCCACCGCTGCCTACGCCCTGACTATCTCCCTGCTCCCAGGAGAAATGAAAAATCAGATGATCAGGGCCCAGCCAGAAACCTTGGCCATGGCCAGGAAAATCGCTGAAGAGTTTATTCTGCAGGAAGAGTTTCACAGCCTGCCGGATACCCCTGCAGGCCAAGCAAGGCCGCAAGGGGGACCGCGGGGTGGACGTGGCAGAAATGAGCCAGGCAAGCAGAGAGAAGAGGGAGACACTCCCAAGAAAGAACGTACAACATACCAGCCAAGATTTGACAGCTACACGGCCCTCAACAGGCCGAGAGCAGAAATCTTCGAGTTGGAAAAAGAAACAGCAAAGTGGTCTCGACCAAACAAGCCTCGCAGCCCAAAAGGGGATCCCAAAAAATTCTGCACGTTCCACGATTGCATAGGCCATACCACGGATGAATGCCGCCACTTAAAAGACGAAATAGAGAAACTAATAAGGAACGGTTGGCTAAGTAACTATGCAGCAAGGAACAAACCCCAGAAAGAGGCGGCAGACAAACCTGAGGGCTCAGCCCAAAACCGCATGGTCATCCATGTAGTATTAGGGGATGCAGAGGGGCGGACCAGCAGGCGTAGCCAGAAAAGGCAGATCCGCGAGCTGCGGAACCAAATTTGCTACGCCGAGAAGGCAGGCAGCCCAAGGGGCACTACCCTAAGCATCACCTCTGAAGATGCAGGGAAAGTCGTGTACCCGCATAGTGACCCTCTGGTCTTGACCCTGGAAATTAGCAATCACATTGTCAAGAGGTGTATGGTGGATACTGGCGCCTACACAAATCTCTTATACAAAGATACTTTTGAGAAGATGAACCTTGAAAAAAGGCACCTGAAGCCAGCCCCCGGATCTTTGTATGGATTCAATGGAGCAGGCATGCTACCCATAGGAGTTATCGATCTGCCTGTTACGTTTGGGGAGGGGACCTCAGCAAGAAATATCAGGGCGTCATTTGTTGTGGTGGATGCCAAATCCGCGTACAACGCCCTGATAGGCCGAGCCACCCTAGATGAAATAGAAGCTGCTGTATCAATTAGGGCCCTCACCATAGCCTATGTAACAGACTTTGGCATGGAGGGGAAGGTCCACGGGGATCAGGAGTCGGCCAGACACTGTTATTCCGTGGCCTTGCAAGCCCATGAGACAGAAAGAAAAGGGAAGCGAAAAGCCCAATGCTCTCCCAGCAGGGAAGGTGAGATCCCGACTGCTCAGCAAGAATCAGCCCACCTAGAGCCTGAGGGGGAAAGCATGCTAGTGGACTTAGAGCCAGGGAGGCAGGTCCTTATAGGGGCCGACCTGGAGGAGTCCTATCAAAAGGAACTAATTGCAGTCCTAAGAGAGAATAGGGACGTATTCGCCTACTCTGCAGACGAGATGCCAGAGGTCGACCCGGCCTTTATTGTTCACAAGCTGAACATTAATCCGGAGGCTCGCCCTGTGAAGCAGAAGAAAAGGAACATGTCCGTAGAAAAAGATGCGGCGATAAAAGAAGAAATAGACAAACTCCTGAAGGCAGACTTCATCGAAGTATGTGACTACCCTGAATGGTTGGCAAACGTTGTCATGGTAAAAAAAGTCATCAGGCACATGGAGAATGTGCGTAGATTTTACAAATCTTAACAAGGCGTGCCCTAAGGACTGCTACCCTCTGCCCAGGATAGATCAACTAGTGGACGCCACTAGTGGATACACCACGCTGAGTTTTCTGGATGCATTCTCAGGGTACCATCAAGTGTACCTCTGGCAGCCAGACAGAGTAAGGTGCGCCTTCATAACCAGCCATGGCACCTACATGTACAAGATGAGGCCATTTGGGCTGAAGAATGCCGGCGCCACCTATCAGCGGTTGGTAGACAGAGTCTTCCAAAGTCAAAAAGGAAGAAACTTAGAAGCCTATGTTGACGATGTGATCGTCAAAAGTAAGGGGGACAAGGAGCATCTG
Source organism: Agrostemma githago (assembly GCA_958450325.1). NCBI lineage: Eukaryota > Viridiplantae > Streptophyta > Magnoliopsida > Caryophyllales > Caryophyllaceae > Agrostemma > Agrostemma githago. The sequence goes on along the minus strand of OY288239.1, from coordinate 23,002,663 downwards.
GCAGACCTTCAAGAGACTTTCTCTTCCCTGCGGTCATATAAGATGAAGCTGAATCCGAAAAAATGCACATTCGGGGTCCGATCCGGAAAATTCCTAGGTTTTTTGGTCAGCTCCAGGGGGATAGACGCCAACCCCGAGAAAATTCAGGCGGTCCTAGACCTCCCGGAGCCTAAAACCATCAGGGACATTCAGAGGCTCACAGGCAGAATGGCCGCCCTGGCTCGGTTTATCGCCAGGTCAGCAGACAAGTTCACCCCTTTCTTCAAAATATTAAAAGGCAACAAACAATTCAAATGGGAAGACGAACAGAAGAAAGCCTTCGAGCAATTGAAGGAGCACCTGAAGAAACTCCCTACCCTGGCAAGACCGGTAGCCGGAGAAAAATTGTACCTGTACATCGCTGTCACGAACACGACGGTAAGTGCTGTCATCCTAAGGGAGGAAGCAAACTCACAGCAACCCATCTACTTTGTGAGTCACGCCCTGGGAACAGCAGAAAGAAATTACCCCCTGATAGAAAAGGCCGCCTATGCAGTCATCATTGCAACCAGAAAACTCAGACCCTACTTTGACGCACATCCTGTCGTGGTCCTCACCGACCAACCACTGGAGAAAGTGTTGGAAAAGTTTGAGAAATCAGGGAGACTGCTGAAATGGGCGATCGAGTTAAGTGGGCTGGGGATATCTTACCAGCCAAGAACAGCCATCAAAGCCCAAGCCTTGGCCGATTTTCTAGCTGAATGCTCCCATTCAGGGGAAGAGGAGCCCCCTGCCGAGGAGTGGATCGTGCACACTGATGGATCCTCAACAGCCAATGGTGCAGGCGCAGGCGTCGTATTAACCAGCCCCGAGGGAGTGGATTTTGAGCATGCACTCAGGTTCACCTTCCCGGCATCAAACAACGAGGCGGAATACGAGGCTGTACTCACAGGGATAAAACTGGCTAAAGCCGCAGGGGCAGAGCGAGTTACACTAGCTACCGATTCTCAGCTCATTGCCAATCAAATTAACGGAGAATATGAGGCCAGAGATCAGACCATGGCCACATACCTTGAGAAAGTAAAGCAGGAGTTGTCGGGCCTGAAGTCCTATGAAATCCAGCAAATACCTCGATCGCAGAACAACCGAGCCGACGCTCTGTCAAAACTGGCCAGCTCCAGCCTACAAGACATACGGAGGTCGGTGTGGGTTGATGTTTTGCATGAAAAATCTACCAGCGCCTGTCAGGCGATTAGCACCGTCGAGGAAGGGCCGGAAAGTTGGATGACCCCCTTCATCCAGTTCAAAAAGTATGGTATCCTGCCATCAGACACGGCGCAAAAGAGAAAGGTACAGGGCAAAGCAGCCTGGTTCATAATCATTGGCGAAGAACTCTATAAGAAATCTTTCACTTACCCCCTGCTCAAATGCCTAGGGGCAGACCAGGCTGCCGAAGTCCTAGAGAACATCCACTCAGGAATCTGTGGACATCACATCGGAGGAAGATCGCTGCCCCACAAGGCCCTAAGGGCAGCCTGACCCAGAAGTGCAGAAAGTGCCAACTCTTCGCCCCGTCAATCCATGTCCCGGCCCAGGAACTCAGGCCAATCCTATCCCCCATCCCCTTCGCTCAATGGGGGATGGACATACTAGGACCTTTCATGATGGCCACTGGGGGCAGGAAGTTCTTGATTGTGGCTATAGACTACTTCACCAAATGGATAGAAGCTGAAGCAGTGCCCAACATTACCGAACCGGCAGTCAGAAAAGTGATATGGCGGAATATTATCACTAGATTCGGCCTGCCAAAAATGTTGGTATTTGATCGTGGCAGGCAATTTGACAATGATCCCCTGAGAATCTGGCTAGAAAGCCATAGCATCGCAGTTGCCTACTCGGCCGTCTGCCATCCTCAAACCAACGGACAGGCAGAGGCAGCCAACAAGCAAATCCTAAATGGCCTTAAGAAAATGGTAGATGACCTCAAGGGCAGATGGGCTGACGAGCTTCCCAGCATACTCTGGTCAATCCGGACTACCCGAAAGGAATCTACAGGCCAGACTCCATTCGGTCTAGTATATGGAGCAGAGGCTCTGTTACCAATTGAGGCAAGGATCCCATCTCTGCGCTCCCTGCAATACGACCGAACTGAGAATGAAGCTGCAATGGTCGAAGCCTTAGATCTGGTCAATGAGATAAGGGAGGAGGCCAGTACCAACATCGTTGCCTACCAGCAACGAATGAGGAAAGCCTACAACAGAAGGGTACACCAGAGAAATTTTCAGATGGGTGATCTGGTTCTCAGAAAAACGCAGGCTGTTGGAAAATCAAGGGAGCACGGAAAGCTAAGTGCCAACTGGGAAGGTCCATACCAAGTAACTCAAATCCTAGGACCAGGCACATACAAAATCGCCAACCTTGAAGGCCAAGAGTTGAACGCTCACTGGAACGCGGACACCCTGAAGAAATACTATGTCTAAACCAAGTCTAAAGATAGTTTTTATTTTTGCTGAAAACAATGGCGGAGAACGGTCAAAGAATGTCGACGGCTCCGACCACCCTTATATCAAAAGTTTTATAAAGAAATGAGAGAACTTCAGATTCATACTCGTTGCCTGTTCAAACTTGCATTTTCACACACAAACAAGCAGGGGGCAATAGGGGGAGGCCCCCTGTTGCCAAAGCTAAAGAAAATGAACACCCCAACAAAAAATCCGAACCTCCCTGCTTACCTCTGGGCAGGCAGGGAGCAGGCCCCCTGGACTTTGAACAAAAGCCAGGGACAGGCCGGATCAACAAGGACTGAGGGCAGGGCCTCCAACCTTGTATAAAAAACGCAAAAAGTCTCCCTGCTTACCTCTGGGCAGGCAGGGGGCAGGCCCCCTGGACTTTGAACAAAAGCCAGGGACAGGCCAGATCAACAAGGACTGGGGGCAGGCCCTCCAAGCTTGTATAAAAAACGCAAAAAGTCTCCCTGCTTACCTCTGGGCAGGCCCCCTGGACTTTGAACAAAAGGCATGGACAGGCCAGATCAACAAGGACTGGGGGCAGGCCCTCCAACCTTGTATAAAAAACGCAAAAAGTCTCCCTGCTTACCTCTGGGCAGGCAGGGGGCAGGCCCCCTGGACTTTGAACAAAAGCCAGGGACAGGCCAGATCAACAAGGACTGGGGGCAGGCCCTCCAACCTTGTATAAAAAACGCAAAGAGCCTCCTTGCTTACCTCCAGGCAGGCAGGGAGCAGGCCCCCTGGACTTTGAACAAAAGCCAGGGACAGGCCGGATCAACAAAGACTGGGGGCAGGCCCCCCAACCTTGTATAAAAACGTTAAGAACCTCCCTGGTTACCTCTGGGCAAGCAGGGGGCAGGCTGTACATCAAACTTATACAAGAAACCAAACAAAAACAAACAAAAGGATTCTCATAAAAAGGAATAAAGTGGCAAGGGTACACAGGATAAGAGTTTGCTAAAAGGGTGATTACAGTAAACACGGCAGCTGGCCACAAATGGGCTCGGCGCGCAAAGAAATAAAGAAGTCAAAGCATCAGCGTAGGTGCAGCGGGGGACGAACAAGAGCCTTCTGAGGAAGACTGCCCTCCATATTAGGCAGGGGGAGCTTCTGGGCCAGAAGTAGCAGCCCCTTCAGCCATCCTTCGCATTTGGGCCTCATCCTTGGCGGCGTAGAGGGCCTGAAAAGCTTCTTCATCAAAGCCAGGGAACATCTCCCTGACAGCCTCCATGACCACCCCTAAGCAAGAGTTGGCGCCATTCACAAAACCCGCTGACACGGCCGTTTCCACCTCTTGAATTATTTCGTCCCTCTCTTTCTGCCACTCCTCAGTCTTCCTCGCTAGATCACCAAGAGCTGCCTGAAGATCTGAATTCGCCTTGGAAAGGCGCTCCCCTAGATCGACGACACTTTTCTTGGCATGATCCAGCTCAGCTAAAGCCTTCCTGGCCTGCTCCAGCTCTGCGAAGGCCTGCTGAGCTCTTTTCGACTCCTCCTCCAGGCGGGACACCTCCCTGACAGCCCTCTCATTCTGAGACTTCCAGTGGATCGCCTGATTCCTGGTCTCTTCCAGCTCGATCTCCCTTTTTTCCAATTGATCCTTCAAACTGGCAATAAGAGCAACATCCCTTTCGACTGCAGAAAGACTGTCAGAATTAGCCAGTTCCTCATCACTCAAACGATTAAGGGTCGCCAACTCCGCAGAAGCCTGAATGATTCTGGCGGTACGCTGAACGTACTGAGTCACCTGATTAGTGGTAGAGTGGACAGTCTTGAGGAGATGATCCGCCAAAACTGCCCCAGAGTCGGAAAGTAAGGCAGAAACATCCTGGCTATCGCCGGCGGTATAATGAAATTCGGCGTTTTCCTCAGAGAAGAGGGTACCAGGAACCCCCTGAGCGAAGCGTTTTGGTTCAGGCGTGGCGGCTTCCAAATCCACCACGTGGTCTGCATTCGGAGCCTCCCTGCTCCTCTTTCTGATCAGCCCTCTGGGAGTGCTTTCCCCAGTCTCTTCGGAGCCCGCGGCCCGCGGCCCCGAGGGAATCTGAACCCCTGCAGAAAGGCCCCCCTGCCTACCAGCAGGTGAGGGAGTAGACTCACAGGCAATCACCTTCTTCCCAACCGGGGAAGGGGTGGCCTCAGAAACCGCCGTTTTCGCAGGCGTTGATCTGGGAGGGGCAGGGAGCCTTGGCCTGCTAAAAGACAAACCCTTCAGGTGCTTCATCAAGTTCTTCTCACCTTTCTTGAAATCAGGAGGAAGAGAAGGGCGGCTTTGGACAACAGTAAGGGTCTCGGTCAAACCCAGACACCTCACCTCCCCTTTTTTCCAAAGGAAGGTGGCAAGATCTGCAAGGCAAACAGACGAACAGTCAGGACACTTAAAAAGAAAAAGGGTAATGAAGAATTATCAGCACTCCTGAACTACCTTCATCTAGGCCCGGATTCATGCCAACCCGGGTCAGGTATCTATCAGTAGCAATGAGCTCCGCATGGGGGAGCCATAATGAAGGGCCATATACCCCATATTTATCAGTATGAGCGGCAAAATAGTCTGTCAGTTCCTTGTCCTTCTCGCTCAGGTTCACCTCCAAGGCTTTTCCACCCACGCCAGGGTGATACTCCTCGGGGGTCTCTAGTCTGGTGTGGACATGATTCCTGAAATGACGGGGAATCTTCCACCCATGGGCACTGTGCACATAAAGAAAGTTGTTCTTCTAGTCTCTCAGGTTGTCCATGGCTGGCCACACCAAAGCATGTCCCTTCTGCCTCAAGAGGGACCAATATCCAGGAGAGCCCACACTCCCAGAAGAGACCATTTGTAGGCCGACCATAAACCTCAGGGCATCAATAGAAGGCTCGGCGCGATGGAACAAGCAGGTCCAAACATACGAAATCAATGACCTGACAGCCGTGGCTGTCAGCTGGGCGATGGCCACATTCATACCTGAAAATCTCTTCCAGGGAAGGATGAAGGGGAAAGCGAAGGCCGAACTCCAGACACTTGTGATAAACCGCTATGCACCCGTCGGGAGGGCTGCATACGGTATCTTTCTCGCCGGGGACGACAATTGTGTACCCATCCCCAAAATTGTAAAACCGTTCAATCGCACCGGCGGCATTTTTCAAAAGAATCAAGTCCCGGTTTTTCGGGTCAGGGTAAGTTATCAAGGGAACGTGATACTTGACTTTGTCTAAATAATAAATCTTACCCCTTTCCCGAGGAATAAGGGGGCCAGAGGTCCTGGAGGGGTCAATTTCCAGTGCCTCGTCATCCGAATCAATAACGTCGTACGGAGGAGGGTCAGGAGAGTTACCATCTCCACTATCCGCCGAATTTTCTTCCTCAACTACCCCAGAGCCAACCTCCCTAGAGGAGGAGGCAAAATTCTCCCTACCTTTTTCCCCTTCCTCCCACCTCGATGGGTCAGTAAAAGGTAGGATCCGCTCACGAGTTCTAGACATTGTAACTCTAATGGGAACGGAAAACAAGAAATCGAAAAGAAAGAGCAAGAAATGGAAGTTAAAAGTCTAACCTAAGGTCGTCTGCCGGTGCGATGAAAGCCCGAAGGAGAAATCTCCCAGAAAAGCGGGGGTGCAGAGGAAGGCACAAGTCGTCACACCAAAGGGTTTGCAGAAAAAGAGAAAGGAAGATTTGAAGAGAAAAGAAGGTTTGAAAAAGGAAAAAGAGGAGGAATGGGTGACTGATTGCTTTTATAGGAGAGGGGGCATACGAAGAGTCGCCAGCCCTCGAAAATCCACCCAAAGGTTACTGTCCACGCGTCACCCCCTTGGAAGTCAGCCCTGTGTAGCTTCCCAAGGGTAACCTCGAAAGGACCAAAGGGTGTCAGAGGATTGATCACCCTGTGACGTCCTCTCTTCATTCAAACAATAAGTAATAAACAAATAGTAAAAATACAAAACACAAAAAAATTGCCTGAACTTTCTTTCATTAAGTCTTAAAAAACCCGGAAAAACGGGCAATTACATCCAGGACAAACAAAGTACAAAAAGAGCCCCTATTTTTCCGGCTCATCACGCCTGCGCCCAAAGGGCAGGCCTAATCATCATCGGAGCCTGGGGAGTATTCCCCAGGGCTGTTCCTCCCTGCATCAGATCCCCAGTCCCAGTCATCGGAATCCTTGAAGGGGTCTGCAGAGTCATCATCACCATCTCGACCGGAGGAATAACCCCGGCCATCACTGTCGCCGGAATCCCGGCTGCTGACATCCCAGTCCCTCCCATAAGGGACTGTCTCAATGTCGTCACAGGAGCCGCAGCCCACCTTTTTCCTCAAAGGGGAAGAAGGGCCCGACTCAGGAGAAGAGCCTAACTCTGAGTGATCAGGGTCAAATTGCTCAGGGTGTAGCCATGGGTAACATTCAGGGCACCCCCTATCAAAACAACCCTCTCCCTGGAGGCAGCGTTTATGCTTTGGGACGGTAGGAGAAGCCCTCGAAGGGCGCTTGCCCGCCTTGACATGAGACCTCCTCTTAAGCCTCCTATGGAGTCGAGTGCGGGGTCGCCGGCTGCGGCGCAAGATGAGAAAGGATGCCCTGGAATACCTCAGTCTCTGACGGCCCCTGAAACGGCGGGTCACCACACGAGTCCCTTGGTAAAAGAATGTTTCGGTAATCCACGACATTTTCTTAAGGAAAAAGAAGAAGAGGAAAGTTGAAGATGGGTCGTGAAAATAGCAAAGAAAAAATGCAATTTATACGAGGGAAGCCAAGGCATTGAATAACATCCCAACCACCCTGACAGGGGAAACGACCAATCAGCACACCAGCACGCTGCCCAAAAATCCATTTGGTGCACGAGGCAATCATGACCCAAGGAACAATTAAACTCTTGGCATGCCTAATAACAGAAGAGACTCCCCCTCGGGAATACGTGAACGCATTAAATGCACTGGTAAGAGACACAAGTCAACTCCCCTCCACCAAGAGTCCACCTGCCGAAGGGGAACCCTGCTTCCCCCCCAGCAGGTGAGGGCCAATTGATGAGGGTCGAAGAGCCTGCATTGGGCCGCCCGTCTAGCAGGCCCCATGAAGACCCCGTCCAAGGAACCAAGGAGCCTGCCCAGCAGGCCGTTGGGATAAGATACCAGGATTCCCCCAGTGAAACAAAGCTACAAGGAAGCCGCCTGCCCGGTAGGGTAAGGCGACTGGCTGTGAAGAGCGTGCAGGCACTCCCTGCTCGCCTGCCTCCGGGCGACCTTCTCCCTGAGCAGGGCCGGGGTCCCCAGAAGCCCCCTCGGTCATCTTGCCTACAGGTAAGAGAGAACGAGTGGATGAGGAAAAACCACGTGTCAATTTCCCATCCACTCATTCTTTCTCTCCCCACTTCTCTTTTCCTCTCTCTTGTGGGAAAGTATAAATACTCTTCCATTTCCCACATGAAAAGAGTTGGATTTTCTCTCTCTAGATTCTCACTCCTAAAAACGCCACCTAGTTCCTCACGAGCTAGGTTCATCAAGGCATTTCACGGACTAACTTAGGCATCGGAGAGGGTTCCCTCGGACAACCTCCGAGGCCCTGTGCGTTCATTGTGCAGGGAGCAGGCCAACTCCGCCGGGAAGATCCGATCAAGGGAGAGAGATAAAGGAGAGGTTCAAGGAAATCAGGCGATCCGTTACTTACCAACAATCCGATTACACAACCCGGATCCAGAGCCGGGTTAATTGTTTCCGTGACCGGAACAATTTGAAGAGAAAAGAAGGTTTGAAAAAGGAAAAAGAGGAGGAATGGGTGACTGATTGCTTTTATAGGAGAGAGGGCATACGAAGAGTCGCCACCCCTCGAAAATCCGCCCAAAGGTTACTGTCCACGCGTCACCCCCTTGGAAGTCAGCCCTGTGTAGCTTCCCAAGGGTAACCTCGAAAGGACCAAAGGGTGTCAGAGGATTGATCACCCTGTGACGTCCTCTCTTCATTCAAACAATAAGTAATAAACAAATAGTAAAAATACAACACACAAACAAATTGCCTGAACTTTCTTTCATTAAGTCTTAAAAAACCCGGAAAAACGGGCAATTACATCCAGGACAAACAAAGTACAAAAAGAGCCCCTATTTTTCCGGCTCATCACGCCTGCGCCCAAAGGGCAGGCCTAATCATCATCGGAGCCTGGGGAGTATTCCCCAGGGCTGTTCCTCCCTGCATCAGATCCCCAGTCCCAGTCATCGGAATCCTTGAAGGGGTCTGCAGAGTCATCATCACCATCTCGACCGGAGGAATAACCCCGGCCATCACTGTCGCCGGAATCCCGGCTGCTGACATCCCAGTCCCTCCCATAAGGGACTGTCTCAATGTCGTCACAGGAGCCGCAGACCACCTTTTTCCTCAAAGGGGAAGAAGGGCCCGACTCAGGAGAAGAGCCTAACTCTGAGTGATCAGGGTCAAATTGCTCAGGGTGTAGCCATGGGTAACATTCAGGGCACCCCCTATCAAAACAACCCCCTCCCTGGAGGCAGCGTTTATGCTTTGGGACGGTAGGAGAAGCCCTCAGAGGGCGCTTGCCCGCCTTGACATGAGACCTCCTCTTAAGCCTCCTATGGAGTCGAGTGCGGGGTCGCCGGCTGCGGCGCAAGATGAGAAAGGATGCCCTGGAATACCTCAGTCTCTGACGGCCCCTGAAACGGCGGGTCACCACACGAGTCCCTTGGTAAAAGAATGTTTTGGTAATCCACGGCATTTTCTTAAGGAAAAAGAAGAAGAGGAAAGTTGAAGATGGGTCGTGAAAATAGCAAAGGAAAAATGCAATTTATACGAGGGAAGCCAAGGCATTGAATAACATCCCAACCACCCTGACAGGGGAAACGACCAATCAGCACACCAGCACGCTGCCCAAAAATCCATTTGGTGCACGAGGCAATCATGACCCAAGGAACAATTAAACTCTTGGCATGCCCAATAACAGAAGAGACTCCCCCTCGGGAATACGCGAACGCATTAAATGCACTGGTAAGAGACACAAGTCAACTCCCCTCCACCAAGAGTCCACCTGCCGAAGGGGAACCCTGCTTCCCCCCCAGCAGGTGAGGGCCAATTGATGAGGGTCGAAGAGCCTGCGTTGGGCCGCCCGCTTAGCAGGCCCCATGAAGACCCCGTCCAAGGAACCAAGGAGCCTGCCCAGCAGGCCGTTGAGATAAGATACCAGGATTCCCCCAGTGAAACAAAGCTACAAGGAAGCCGCCTGCCCGGTAGGGTAAGGCGACCGGCTGTGAAGAGCGTGCAGGCACTCCCTGCTCGCCTGCCTCCGGGCGACCTTCTCCCTGAGCAGGGCCGGGGTCCCCAGAAGCCCCCTCGGTCATCTTGCCTATAGGTAAGAGAGAACGAGTGGATGAGGAAAAACCACGTGTCAATTTCCCATCCACTCATTCTTTCTCTCCCCACTTCTCTTTTCCTCTCTCTTGTGGGAAAGTATAAATACTCTTCCATTTCCCACATGAAAGGGGTTGGATTTTCTCTCTCTAGATTCTCACTCCTAAAAACGCCACCTAGTTCCTCACGAGCTAGGTTCATTAAGGCATTTCACGGACTAACTTAGGCATCGGAGAGGGTTCCCTCGGACAACCTCCGAGGCCCTGTGCGTTCATTGTGCAGGGAGCAGGCCAACTCCGCCGGGAAGGTCCGATCAAGGGAGAGAGATAAAGGAGAGGTTCAAGGAAATCAGGCGATCCGTTACTTACCAACAATCCGATTACACAACCCGGATCCAGAGCCGGGTTAATTGTTTCCGTGACCGGAACAACAGGTATACGTGTTCCGGGTGTGGGCTAGCGAGCAGTGTGGATCCTGCTTGTTTATTTTAATAATTATGTCTTATGGATTGTTCAACCCATTTTGTGGATTGTTTTAAATTTTGGCCATTTTTATTTTAGGCCTATTGTTTGAGTTTACCATTTTAATTTTCTAAGACATAGTTACAGTGTGTTTTAATCCGACTCTACAGTGTTTCCGTCACTGTATCGCGTTAGATTTTCTAGGGGATTACATAGATGTTCTCAAGTTCGAATCCCCAACCAAAAACAACACACGAATAGAGACAATAGTGAATCCTCCTGTCCAGCCAAGGTGTCTGAAAGAAAGCAATGATCTTTGCCGTTTAAGGAAGGATTTGGAGTCAGTCCTTTCCCCAAATCAAGCCTCCAAAGCCCCTCTGCCCCTGATTCCTACACATACAAACGACAAACAATTGCAGAATACATCACCAAAGTGTGTACATCGCTCCAAAAATTCATTAACTCACTGTCGTTTATATCAACAACAAAAAACCAAGGAATCCCAAACCACACTGCTACACTATATACTAGCACAGAGCTGTCCTTCATTTGGGTTGGGTGCTTTTCTCATTCTTTTGTTTTCCATTTCTAACTTGTAAGCCCATCCTTCTGCAAACTTGTTGTTCCATCAAAAAGGTGAATTCTTCAATAATATCACTGATTATTATTATTATTATTATTATTATTATTGTTATTGTTATTGGGTAGTTTAGTTTGATTGGTATGATTGATTTGTGGGTTTTTTTTATTTCTGGTTTTGGTTTTGGTTTTGGTTTTGGTTTTTGAGTTGAATTGATTGTGATTAGGATGGCTGTTGTTGAAGAAGAAAGGGAGAGGAAGAGGAACTATGATGTTGAGGAGAGCGAGATGAGGGAAGTAGAGGAAATGATGTCCAAACTAAACCCTTTGGCTACAGAATTTGTGCCGCCTTCTCACCCTCAGTATCATCACCATCACCATCACCATCCTCATCCTGTAACAGGAGGAACCAGACAACATAAAAGCCGCTCTAACCGTAGTAGAACTAGTCAGGCTCAAAGAGATGAAGTTATCAGGAGGACCGTCTTCGTCTCTGATATTCCCCATCAGGTTATTATATACTCGTAATTGAGTTTATCTGTTGCATTATTACTTCGCCCACCTAAAGTTTTAAGTTTTCTTCTTCCAGGTCACTGAGGAGCAGCTTGCATCTCTTTTCATCCATTGTGGCAATGTCTGCACTCCCTCAAACTTATTCCCTCTTTTCTTAATTTATTATGCACTTATCTCTTCTTCATGCCTCTTTTCGTCTTCTGTAGGTCATTGACTGTCGTATCTGTGGTGACCCTAACTCTGTCCTTCGCTTTGCCTTCATTGAGTTCACCGATGTGGGTAAGACCCCACACCCAAATGGACTAACTCATTCTTCTAACTCTAGTTTATTCTTCAGCCATTCCTTGTCATTTCTTCAGATGGTGCTCGTTGTGCCTTGAGTCTCTCGGGAACCGTACTTGGATTCCACCCAGTTAAGGTTCTGCCTTCCAAGACTGCTATTGCTCCTGTGAACCCTACCTTTTTACCTCAGGTCTAATGCACTCCCTTTCTTGACTTACCTGCTCATAACTTCTACTCGTGTTTATTTATTTTTTTACAGTGCTTTTTTTGCTCTTCAGTCTGAAAATGAACGAGAGATGTGTGCCCGAACCATTTACTGTACCAACATTGATAAGAAGGTGCCTAACATTCTCTATCCTTGGCTCATCATAACAACCCAGATAGCTTGATGTGTATTGTGTTGCATCCTGCAGGTTTCTCAAGTTGACCTTAAACTTTTCTTTGAGTCGGTCTGTGGAAAGGTTCGTCGATACCTTTTGCAGTGATTATTTTTGTAATCATCTCCTATCAGTTGGTGTTGTAACTTGTAACTGGTCTTTTCAATAATTTTTCAAGTATTGTTGTTTATCCAGGTTTATCGCTCAAGGATGCTAGGGGATCATCACCATCCCACTCGTATTGCCTTTGTCGAATTTGTAATGGTAATTACTTTACAGTTCCCATTATATATTTACTCAGTTTATACATTGCTCCCTCTTCAAGTTGCTTATAATGCTGAAACTGATCTGCAATTTCCTTATGATCTAAAGCAAGCTCTTGACTGGTTATACAATCCCCTAAACTCACAAAGTCTAATTACTGGTGCTCAACAGTTTTATATATAGGGTACAGAGAGATATTTCTTTGCTCCTATAGTTCAGTTAGGACTTGTTTTATTAGATTTTGACTGATTATTCCAAACGTAGTACGATCTCTTGCATGAGAAATTTGGTGCATATAGTTCTTGGTGTCCTTAACTATCTATGTCTCTGTATCCCATACATGACAATTAATCAGATTTGTTCATTTTAGAATCGGAATTTGTAACAACGATACTTTCTAGAAATGTATCTGTTCTGTACTTCTGTTGTTATTATGTACGGTGCCTTTTTTTTTCCAAACCAAACCCCTTCTACCTCTCGCTCCTTTTCTTCTCTTACTAAAGAGAGCTGGGCTATCTACCCTGCTCGTTGTTCTGTTGTGTTATAACGTTTTATATCTAAATCGCTCTAAATCAAAATATTTCAATTTTTCTTCAACGGTTGTATTGGGATATAGTATGGCTTACCTTTGACTAATTGTCTTCAATAGTCTTCCCTACTCAATTGATCCCGTGAGGCAAGTTGTGTCCATGGTTCCATGCATACTGTCTAACATTGCCATTTAAGTCTATTTCTCTTTGGTTACTGTGTTTTTTGAACCAAATTCTGCGGCGTGTTTAATGTTTCACTACACAACTGTGTGAAGAGGCTTCTGATGCATCTAATCAGTTGCTGCAATAAGGGTTCTTCCAAAAATACAATATTACTCTTCAAAAAACTGTAAATAAATGTAATATGTACTCTACTGGTTGAGTTCGTAACTTTACTAGAAGATTGAGTCATGCTTTTATCATCTTTTTTGGTTGCTTGGGATGATAGAATAGACTCCTTGCATAAGAAGCGTCTCTTCCAATTGATGTAGTGGCAAATGATATGATTGGGTTAGACACCTGTAATTCTAATACCAAACACTTGCGACTTTTCCAGGCGGAAAGTGCTACTGCTGCGCTTAACTGCAGCGGCATTGTCTTGGGATCCTCGGCCATCAGGTTAGATCAGATCGAGTAATATTGGTGATAGAACTAGTTTTCATATGCTTGAAATGTGGGCTGAAAAAATAGTGTGTTGATAAACTGTGTGTAGAGTGAGCCCATCGAAGACACCCATTCGCCCTCGCTCCTAAACGGATGGGATGTCGGACGTTTTTTGCACTTTGGAGGAAAGAGGGAAGCTGTTGATGTATATTTTGGACATACAACTAACTTGGATTAAGATGCCTCTGCCCCTGCCATTGCTGCTGTTTTTTGCGATTTATTATGATCTAGTCTGTTTGTAGAGCTGGATGAAACAAACTACTCACAAAGGAACTTGAGAACTTGTATGATCAGGTTGAATTGAGAAGAGTATGACTATGTACTACTCCGTAGTTGTCAGTCGATGATTCAGTGATAAAAACACCTTTTGCACTTCAGTGCCTTGAGTCAACATTATGCACTCCTTGTAGTATTCACTATTCTTGCTTACATCACTTATCTCGTTATTATCTCTTATCGCCATAAGATAGATACTACGAAGTTGGGGCCTCCCACTGCTTCGTCTTAGGGATTACACATTTCGGTCTGCGTCAACACAGATTTTTCAAAATGTGATTTTAAAAATGACACAAATTGTTACGGTTACATTTTTATAAGTCACATATTGATTATGCACATAAACTATTAGTACGTCGGGTTATTATATCTTAAATAGTCTACACTCCTAGCATAATGTATTACTCCACGGAGTATTTATGAGTAATACGTTAATCTTTAATTTTTGAACTCTTTTATACTCACGGATTTTAAAGCATTCCTGTCTATTACTCAATAATTTAGAGTCGAAATCCAAACCAATTTCCTCGACTTGCTTAAGCATTATTAGGATAATTAATGAGTATAATAATAATATTAATGATAATAATATCAAAACAGAATATAAGTATCGAGTTAAGCATAAGACAAGGGATTGAACTTTGCTTATTTTTTCCATTAAGGACTTCAATTTTTTATCCCAGTTAAGGACTTGCTTTCATTTTCCGTTAACATTTTGGATGACTTTCCCACAAATATAACGTGGCCCGCAATTGCTTGATAAATTTCTTTTATAAATTCAATAAATGGTTTAATTTAATATATTATAAATTTATCATTCTGATAAATATGTAACGTAAATTCTACTGATGTTTAAAATATATATTTTCCAACTTAAAATATGGTATATAGAAGGCGAAAGAACTATCCTAGACCCGTATTCTGACATCAATACAACTCGTGATTTGTATAACCAGTCCCTAGTGTAATCGATTTGACCCGTTTGATAAATCTAGTTATCAACCAAAGTTCCTAATATAATACGGAGTAATACAAATAAGAAATAAAAGAATTAATGAAGAGAAAAAAATACTCAATAACAAATCTATCATAAAATTGAAAATAGCATAAATGTAGAGTAAAGAGGTAGTTTTGGACAAATCTATCCTAAAATTGAAAACAGCATAAATGTAGAGTAGAGAGGTAATTTTGGACACTACACCAAACTCCTATGAAACGATCTCGTTACTACATACTCCGTATGTAACATTATTGACTTATTGTAGGTAGATGGTTGGTTAATGATTTTTGTTTTGCTATAGCCATTTTTGTATGATAAAAATTGTAATCATGGGAGTAACAAATAACCAACCAGGCCACTTCCAAGGGCAATTAGATGGATTTGATGCACGAGTGAGTGTAATCTTGGGAAGAAAAATTAAGCAAACAGTCTCCCTAAACCTCCTCCTCCCTCTTTTTATATAATGGCTCGTTTGGTTCACCATGAGAAGATAGAATTATCGAAAACTTAAATTCACGTGAATTTGTATTTCATGGAAATTACAAAAATATTGTTTGGTTGCCATGTGGGAAATAACTTCATGCGGGAAGTTCTACACACCAAGGGGGACTTGGTGGGTAACTTCCCCATTGTGGAGGAAGTGACAATTCCCGGGGAGTGGACAACCAAACAACATCACAATTTATCAATTCATGGGAAGTTCTACTTCCCATGATTTAAGAGGACAACCAAACGACCCCTAAGTAAGATAAGAAATGGCAAAAATGTAAATACGTGAAAAACAAAAGGACATTGATGTCCTCAAATGTTAATTACTCCCTCTTTTTATGGAGTAGTTATTATAGTTACTGAAGTTAACTAGTGTAGATCCCATGCAATTACATGATTTTCTAAAGAACATATAAATAATAAAAAATTAAAGTAATTACTATTCTTTTTTTGGTGATAAACCTTGTATACTTTGTATTATGGTGTTAATATTAGGATACCAAGCCTTAATAGTATAATATATGAATATACAGAAAAAGAAAATGAAAATGACATTTTGAATTAATATAATTAATTGACTCTTTTAATCAAAATGAATAAAATTTTTATATAATATTTTTTGTTATGTTTTCTACTCGTATTATTTATTTATCATAAATATTTTCATTGATTTGATTTTTATAATTATAAGAAAATGAATTGGTGGTTTGTTTATTTAATTAGTTTCCATAATTATAAGAAAATGAATTGGTGGTCTTATCCTGATTCTCCATGTTTCCATTAATATCACTGATTATATTGAAACGTCGAGATTGGGAGACAACCATTTTTTTGGTATAGTGTAAATTATACTGTCAAAGATACTCAAATATACACAATTATTCTAAAGAATCATTAATATTATTATTGTTTGTAAACTTTAATAAAATTCGAAATTTATGGTATAATTATATGTAAAATTGCACATGTATTGATATGTAGCATAATTATATGGATCAGGGTTGACATAGATTGATTAATATAGCATAATTATATCATGAAAATATTGCAGATTGATATATGACATAATTATATGGATTATTTGAAATGTATATACAATTATGGCATATAACATGATATGGATTGAAATCTAACGTGATATAATAATTACGACATATTATCATCTCAATTATTATATGACATAATTATCATCTCAATCATTATAACGTGATATAACAAAAAACATTCATTATTTTATATGGCATACTATCATCTCAATTATGTCATATATGACATACTCCCTCCGTCCCACTAAGATTGTCCCGTATTCTTTTTTGGGTAGGTTCTTAAAGATTGTCCCATTTCTCAACTTTCCTTTTTTAGTCTATCTCTTTTTACAACTTTGTCCCTACTAAGTTAAAGTATTTACCATTTTGCCATTCCATTAACTCACACCACCTCACCCAACATTATGACTCACCCTATAAAGTGGGTCATCATTACCTATATACTCAATTATCACACCATTTCCTTAATTTGTGAGCTAAAGTTCATGGGACAATCTTTCTGGGACGGAGGGAGTAATTATTATAGGGGACTACTCATCGTCGTCGGCGATTTACTTAAAATCGTCGGCAAATATGATAGTAAATGACCGAATCGCCCTCTGTTTACAAAATCTGAACAAAATCTAAACTAACCACGATTTACTATTAATTTAACCTACCATTATATTATTATAATATTATCACGATATAACCACGTAACTACTATTATATTATCACGATTTACTAACTAAATTAACTTAATTAGTATTATTTAACGTACCACTATTTAACTTAAGGAAATTACAAAGTTCGAAAGTACCACTATTATATTTAAATTTAACCGAATATCATCGAAACACTTATATTTTGATTTTTCCAATAACGTTGACAATTGTCTGGAATGTCGAACACGGTTAACAATTTTCCTTTTGATTTGAATTTGCCGTATACCGAAAACAATTCGGAAGACGACGTCGTTGACGAGGTTAGTTTATTTCTCTTGTTATGTACGCGGTTTAATTTCAATGGTTATCGCGAAAAAAGAAAAGACAGTCGGGAAAGACTTTTCGGTATATGCGTGCAAGATAGCCCGAGAATAGCCTATAAGCGTACGTCTGCTTTAACGTGTAGACTTCGAGCTTCAAAGTCTATGCCCAGGCGTAGACTTCGAGCTTCAAAGTCTATGCCCAGGCGTAGACTTCGACCTTCAAAGTCTATGCCCAGGCGTAGACTTCGACCTTCAAAGTCTATGCCCAGGCGTAGACTTGGAGTTTTAAAGTCTATGGCTCGGCGTAGTCTTTCATCTTTTACGACTATGTCCTTATTGCCACTGATCTTGTTGCTAATAATAATCGATATTGTGTTGTTTTTTACATTAGTTAATTATGAATGCTTTATCGTGTTATTTATATTTTGCTTAGGAATTTCGTTAGTTCTAACAAAATATATGTTGTTTTAGAATTAATATCGCGATGTTATAACAATTAAGATTGAACATGCAGATTTCTGCTGCAGAATTCGGTGGTGACGGCATTGACTACACATCCCAATTTCAGAGTGACATTGATTTTCCCGGGTCTGTCGAAGCGTTTAATTGGGCTCAATTGAGGGCACGCCCTCTAGGGTTCAATCTAGTTAAGACTAGTAACAAAAGGGATCGTAGCGGAAATTTTCGCATAAATTATATCTACTGTGGTAGGGGCGGAGATTCTCGGGGGGTGGAGAATGGAACTCCCGGGAAGACCAGAAATACTGCTACGACGAAGATCCATTGTTCGTTTAAATTGAAAGTGACTGAAATAGTGGTTCATCCCCCCAAGTGGAAGTTGTCGGTACTTGACGGGGGCGGATATCATAATCATAACTTCACGGTTTATGAAGATGGTCATCCCCGACATGCTAAGCTTGATGAAAACGAGAAAGCCCAAGTTGATGCCCAAGTTCTAGCCGGTGTCCCCCCTTCGAAGATTCATGAGGGGTTACATCAGAGTAATCCCGATAAGCCCTGTCCCGGTATACGAACTATTCACAATCGGGCATATAGAGTTAGGGCGAAAGATAGAGTTGGTGCGCCTGGGGTCGGGTCCAAAGCTAATTATCTCGATTTTGGATAGTTGCTTGTCACTTTCGCTCCATCTCGGTTTAATTTTGATGATTTTTGTTGCTGCTGATGCTAGGTTTTTGATTTCGCTGATCTTTGTTGTGGATGCTTGATGGTTGACGGTTGACGGGAAAGGAGTGAATGAAGGGAAAGGAGTGAAACGAGTGAACGGTTGACGGTTGACGGTTGACGGGAGAATTAGGGTTGACGGGAAAGGAGTGAATGAAGGAAAAGGAGGAAGTTGACGGTTGTTGTTTTGTTTAGTTAAGATAGGTTGTTTTGTTTAGTTAAGATAGGTAAAGGTTAAAATAGGTAGATCACGTAAAATTGTCGACGATTTGAAGTAAATCGCCGACGAGGAGAAGCGAAAGTGTTATTATATCATGTAATATGGCATAATTAGTACAATATATTAGTATTGCAACTATACTATATGGATCACGTTAGATTGATAATGTAGCTTGATATATTGATATATGGATCAACCCAACCGTCTTCACAATCTAATGATCCAATCAAGATAAACCCAACCAATAGCCCATGCAAAGTAGGCGGGAAAAACTTGAGTGGTGTTTTTCTGTTAGTGGAAAGGGGATGATAATGATTCACTCACTAGTTCAGTGTGTACCTAGAGGTGGCAATCTAGTTATAACTATCGTCGGATCGGATTTGGGTTAGGTCATTATCGTGTCGGACAATTATCGGGTTATGACTACCGTCGAGCCAGTTCATTTGGATCGGATTACTCTGGTCAACTTTTGCGTCGGGTTCGGGTCTGGTCCTGATGTGTAAGCCCGACCTGCTTTTATAGGGTCAAGACCCAATTTTTTTTATATACAATCCATTTGATCCGAATAACCCGTTAATTTATTGTTGAAACCGAACAAGTAGACACGTTGGGTCGATATGTCCTCAAAATAATTAAAATATTAATATCTATACATTATATTTGACATAATAATTAAAAACTACTCGTACTAGTGTTTTTACTATATATAAATTACAAAACTTATTAAAAATTAAATTTTACATACTTTTATATCATTACATAATAAAACATTTATAAAAATTTATTGTTTTTTTGAAGGGCGGATGCAGGATTCTGGTCCAGGGTAGGCACCGGATTTTTTCACCCGATAATTATCTACCATATTAAAATGTGTTTTTTAAAGCAAATTTGTATAATAATGATAAAAAAAATGCAAAAAAGCACTTCCTTCTGTTGGAATTATGCTTCAAAAGAAGCTTAATTTTGTGTGACATACCCATGATTTCATGATGATGTATACTTTTCTTGGTGATCAAGGACACCATGATGTGATGATGATGTATGTTGCATGACCTCATGTTGATGTATTTTGCTTAGTGGCCAAGGATAAGTGCTTGGAGGCCAAGTACTTTAAACTATAAATAGACATCAAATCTCATTACTTTCATTCATCCAAAATTCATCTTCTGATCTACGTCTTTTTCTATCACAAAAATATTCTCTCAAAATATTACTAAGTTATAGTTTGAGTGAAATTTTGACAATGATTGTGGACGCGGCCACGCATGGGTTAGGACGACGATATGTTTCCCGTGTGAGATAGTTCTCGGATCGAAATTTAAATCGAAATAGGAGTCGCCACCGAACTTTGTGGGAGTTCGGGCCCGTTCAAACCCGTTCGAACCCACTCTATATTTCGGTGGACCGTGCACAAAGTACGACCCACTTTGATTCTAGAGCTTGTGGGGTTCGTCCTTTTGCATTACGATACCGATGCCGAGTTATCGGGTATCGTATATCGAATGACTCTTGTGCGTCGACGGTTTCGGGCATCCAAAAACCGAGGTTCTGAGTAAGGGGTGAGGGTACGTGTTGGGAAGCCCACAAAGGACACCCAACCCCACCCGCTCGTAGCGGCCTCTACTAAGATATCGTTCGATTTTTTAATACGCGCGCTAGTAATTCGGTAAAATGAAATGCAAACAACGTTTTAGCTAAACATGTGAGATATGTTTGTACTACGTTATTTTAATGCATCTTAAATTATTGTCGAAGTGGTTTAGCATGCGATATGATGTTCATTTAAATGCGATAAATGCAAACAGCGAAAATAAAAGATCGTAAATAAATACAAATTACACGGGCGGAAATACAACCCGGAATTACAATACAATGAACGTAACGATGATATAAATGAGTTAGACGGTTAGAATAATAATGCAATGCATGATTTTGAAAAGGGAGGCACGTGATTAGATTAACACGTGACGACTAAAACTTGTAAAAGAGAATTATCGGGACCCTACGTCACTTAAAAGCTCACGCTTAAAGTCTATGAAGGTCACTCAATCGAGTCATTGAGGGGACTCGACCGAGTGCCCTTTACGTAACCCTCCTCCTGATAAGTGTGTTTTGTAGTGCTTATTTGTTGTGTTTGGTCCCGGTTTCTCTTGTGGAATCGCTCTTTGGAGCGGTTTCTTGGCTACTTACGCTTATTCTAGTTCATTTTAGGTTCCTAAGACCATTCTTGGAGAGGGGGAATGATTTTGAGTCGTTTCCGACACATTTGGAGCCAACGAAGAGAAGCAACGATCACCCGGAAGCTTAGACTCAATCCTGAGCCCTTGGGACCCATTCCCGAGCCCTCGAGACCCGATCCCAAGCACCGAGAATCGATGAGAAGCCTATGAGAAGCAAGTAGGGACCCTTGAGATCATATTGGAGGCCTACAAGACCCATCCCGGTCGGGATTGCATCCATCACGACCGGGATGAAGTGCAAAGGAAAGCTGCTCTTCTGGAGGACCATCCCGACCGGGATGAGCACCATCCCGACCGGGACCACCCTCATCCCGACCGGGATCACCCTCATCCCGACCGGGATCACCTCCATCCCGACCGGGATGGACCCAACACAACCCGCGTCACTTCTTTTCAATTCCTTTGCTCGTGAACCCTTATAAATACCCTTCCTTTGTATTGTTTAAGCACCTTAGACTCCTCTACATTATTCTAAACTCTAATTAGACTCTCTTCATACTTAGCTTAATTTACATTAATCTTTTCTTAATCCTTGTTAATCTTAGCTTAATCTAGTTAGTTAATTTTGTATTAAGAATTCTCTTGAAGAATCCATCAATCCTTGACAACTTTTGGTGGAGATTTTTGGGTGTTCTTCTAATACAAGTTCTCATCTTTTCATCCTCTTGTAGTTGGTATAATCTTCTTAATCTCTTTCTTCTTGTTCTTTGTTTAATTCTTCAAGTTTTAATCTTTACATATTGTTCATTGTTCTTGTTAGTTCATAATGAATGTTTGGATGTTTGTGTTGATTTCTTTTGTTATTGTTATTGTTATTGTTAGTTTGATTATGTGTGAGTAGACTTATTGATGGGGAGGATTTGCCGTGGATCCCTACCAACAAATAATAACCAACTAATCCTAACTGGGTAGAAAGGGTAAGTCGGGTCGAGTCCACGGGGACGGTAAAGAGGGTTTAGACCAAGTTCCACCTAAAGACTTGACTAGGTCTCGACGCTAAACTAAACTAGGACGATAAGAAGGGAATGAACTATAACTATGACTAAGCTAGGGGTAACAACTAAGGCTAAACGAATCTATCGAACTAAAGAAATCAAACAAGGAAAGAGTAGGGTTAGGTCGGGTTCATAAGTGTAGTAGGATAGTTGGGGTAACGATGGTGCAAGGTTCACCTAGTCACTAAGGTTGGTCCGCGCTCTCGCGTCAAAACCCAAGTCCGCGCTCTCGTGTCAAAGACTAAACCCGAATACAAAAGAATTCAATCACAAGTCAAACACACAATGAGTAGAGGAAGACTAGCATGAGAAGCATGGCCACTACAACTCAAACAAGCAATTCAACAAACACATAGTGTGCCCAACATATGACTAGCAACAAAGGATTCACCTTTACCCATAATCAAGCCCTAATCACCCATAATCCACACTTAATCCTCCTACTAACCCCACAAGGAATCTAATCACTCATAATCAAACTAAGATTAACATAAACAAGAGGAAACATCACAAACATCAAAACATCCATGAAGAACAATCAAGAACAATAAACAATAATCAAAGATTGAAACTTGAAGGATTAAACAAAGATTAAGAGTAAAGAGAAAAAGAAGATTAT
The DNA here is from genome assembly GCA_958450325.1 of Agrostemma githago. NCBI lineage: Eukaryota > Viridiplantae > Streptophyta > Magnoliopsida > Caryophyllales > Caryophyllaceae > Agrostemma > Agrostemma githago. The sequence goes on along the minus strand of OY288239.1, from coordinate 22,980,153 downwards.
ACCTACTAACAAGAGGATGAAAGATTAAAACTTGTATTAATAAGAAAAACCCAAAACAATCTCCCAAGGTTGTCAATCTTGGTTGAATCTTGAAGAATTCCCTTAATACAAGACTAATTACTAAGATTAAGGATAAACTAAAGATTAATCTACGCTAATCTAATCTAATCTAATCTAGTCTAAAGTAGTCTAGGGTTTAGTGGCCAATTTCTCACATAACAAAGGAATACAAGAGGAAGGGTATATATAGGGTTACAATGAATAAAGAGAAGAAAAGAAGTGAGGCGGAGCTGTACCTGGGCCATCCCGTCCGGGACGAGATGGTCCCGCCCGGGACGGATTGGTCCCGCCCGGGACGGACCCAAAACAGGAGCAGTGCATTTTGCGCACCTCATCCCGGACGGGATGAGGTCCTTCCCGTCGGGGATGGGTCTTGTAGGCCTCCAATATGATCTTTAAGGTTCCTCCTTGCTTCACATGGGCTCCTTATCGATTCTCGGGTCTCGGGATCGAGTCTAAGGGGCTCGGGATCGGGTCCCAAGGTCTCGGGGTCGAATCCAAGGCATCGAGTGATCGTTCCTTCGCTTCGTTGGCTCCGAAAAGTGTATGTATTGAGTCGGAATCGCTCCAACTTTTCATGAATAATGGTCTCGGGAACCTAAAACGAATTGAAGGAAGCATAAGTAACCCATAAACCGCTCCCAAGGAGCGATTCCACAAGGAAAATGGGACCAAAACACAACAAAATAGGCACTACAAACTACACTTATCAACTCCCCCACACTTAACCCTTACTCGCCCTCGAGTAAGCACATGCTAACTACTAAACTAGCCGAGCGGGTATTAGCGCACCCTACGCCCTTTCAACTCACGCGATAACAGTTAGAGGACAAGTGCTATCCGCAAGGCAAGTGGGGTCTTGCGACAAAACTGTGGATGCAACCGGACACAAAAACACAAAAACAAACAAACATACAGACAAACACACGAAAGGTTGCACCCAAAAAGAAACAAATACCGCTTCCCTCTAAAAAGCGGTGAAAGAAGCATCGGTTTAGGACTCAAGGCAAGTGACAACGTTCCCAAGCTAGCAATACAAACCAAAATGGACAAAACCCTACTAGTATGACGACAAAGCAACAAAAACGTTGGTAACTTACCTAGGTTCCTCCTAACCTTCTAAGAACGTACTACGGGACGATCGGCGGGATGGAAAAGGAATGAACCACGGTGTTAGTCGACACTGTAGGTAAGTGAGACCCCGCCCCCTTTAGCAATGAGCCAAGAGGGTCGTCCCATGCCCAAAACCGCCCAACTAGTCCAAGTAAAAAGGTGGATATGATTGCAAAATGAGGGAAGACCGACCACTACCGCTATCATCCTTCCTAGGGACTCGGTCCTTTGGTAGACTCTTCACGGTAATGATCGGAAGAAGGCTTATTTTTGAGATGTGGGGATTATTTTTGTGAGACGGTTTTCTTTTGGCATTTTTCTTTCTTTTGCATTTTTGCTTTGTGTCTTGCTATGCCATTTCCTTTTCATCTTTTGTATTTTCTTTTTGGCTTTTTGTGCCTTTTCTTTTTCTTTGGTCTTTTCTTTCTTTCATTTTCTTTCATTTTCTTTTCTTTGCCCTTTTTGTTGTAGGCATTTCTTTTTGCAACTAAGAAAGAGGTTTCAACAAATTGCATCTTATTTTGTGGATATGTGTAGGAGGTGGGGGAATGGGTAAGTCGGGAGCGCGCTTTCCCTTCAAACCCACAAAAAAAGGGGAGAAACTTGGACTAATCAAACAATTCCGAACACGGTCACCTAGGGGACGGGACTCGGCAACCAAGGCCTTTTCACACCATGGGTGGTCATAATGGTCAAAATGCAAATCCCGTAGTAAATCCCTAGTAAGCTAGGTGGACTCAAGGTAAGAAACCAACGAAATCATTGATTTAGGGTCATTCTACTAGACTAAAGTCCAAGACTCGATTCATACTACTAGAAAAGGGAAAGTAAACATTTGCGCACTAGCCTCAAAACCGGGTTTTCGAAAACTGTTTACACTCTATACACAACTACACACCACAAAACAAAGACTCAACAAAGAACGAAAGAAAAAGAAGCAAAAGCAACAAAACAAAAAAACAAAACAAAACGAACACATAAACAACACAAACACCACCCCGAGCTTCCAAACAAGCCACCGAATCAACCACAAGTATGCACAAAGCTCCACCCGAGCACACCACATCACAATCTTCTCCAAACTCCTCAAGAGACAAAGGGGAAAAAGGGATAAAAGATGTTACCGGATGTCTTGAAAGCTCTCCAAAGCTATCGGTGATTCAAGCAACCTATAAGGAAAAAGGGAGGCAACACACACACAAAAAAACAAATATACGAAACAACGACATAAAAGGAAAACACACAAAAGAAAATCTTTTTGATTTTTGCGAATTTTTTTCAAATTTTTAGGATTTTTAAAGATTTTTCGAAAAAACTACTAAAATAAAACTAACTATGATAGAATATCGCTCCCCCACACTTAAGCCGAGCAATGTCCTCATGCTCGACCGTAGTGTATGGAGTCGAAGAAAAGAAAAGAAAAGAAACTACGAAAACAAAGCTAAAAATCAAAAAGAAAAGTGGAGAAAAGGGTAGAAAGTGTCCGGCCGGGATGTAGTCAAGTCACCATGGGCCGAGACAAGAAAAGATATGGTAAGGGGGAAGAAACAAAAGGAAATGGGAGGGGAGGACTAGGTGTAATCAAGTCACCTAGCCCGGATTCCGCCCAAATCTGACTAAATCCTACAAAAAGGGTGAAAATCTTGTAAATTTGGATTTTGAAATGACTCTCGATGTAGTCACGTCATCGAGAGTCGGGAGCAACAAATACCAAGGCCCTGAGGGCCACCATGACACAAAAGTGTATAAGGGGAGGGAAACAAACAAAGGCAAACAAGCTATAAAAGACGGAAAAGAAAGGATAGTTGCCGTACCATGCGGTTAGCAACTCACTCGCTCCATCGTCTCATAGGTCGATAATGGCACGTAGCTTGTCTTTGTCATTGCTATTCCTCTTCATTCTCAATAAAGCCGCATGGTTAAAGTACAAAGGTATAAGAAGGTGGGATTTAATGTGAAAGTCGGTGTAAAGTGAAGAGAAAAAGAAGTGAATGTGTGTATATGGAGTGTAGGGGTCATATGATAAGGGCAAGGATAGGTAGGGAGGTTGGGAGGGGGTATAAAATGGTTGGGTGGGATCAAATGTCGAAGAAGAGGCAAAAAGGAGGAGCAGGGACCCATCCCGGTCGGGATGGATGATCCCGGTCGGGATGGATGATCCCGGTCGGGATGGATGATCCTGGTCGGGATGACATACCCGTCCCGGTCGGGAAGCTCCCTTCCCGGTCGGGATCACACTCCAGTAAACTCGATTTTTGGTACACTCATCCCGATCGGGATGGCTCCTTCCCGGTCGGGATGCCTTCTTCTCGGTCGGGAAGAGTCTTCTAGCTCTTCATAATCTTGATAGCTTCACCCACAAGGCGACCAATACAAACTCGACTTCTAGCTCAAAATCCATGTTCTATCAATAACCATTCCTTTCTAAGATTCATCTTCACTTTGCACCTAACAAATAAGCTCAAAACACAATCATCAAAGTCCCTCCCTCTCATCGCTCATCAAAATACCAAATCACAAGAATCTCACAAAACAAAGAGTCCTAGAAACAAAATCATAAGTAACACAATTACAACCACAAAAACTAAAGAGAAGAGAGAAAGGGGAATATACAACATGGCGGTTCTTATGGAACTCCGTCAAACCGAGGATGGTGGACTCTTCATTCCTAGCCATAGCCATCAAGGGCTCGGAGGAGCAAGTCAAATGCTCGAGCCACATCGTGATGAGGGCTCAAGCAATCGAGCCAAGCTATCCTCCAAGGCCTCCAAGTCGGAAGCACGAAGTAGCCACACATAGACCCAATATCTTCTTCCTTGTTATCTCCGGGGTCTAACCATACTACGAGCCTCACCGACCTCTTCCTCCCTAAGCATCGTCTCCAATCACTAGCAAGCTTCAAGTCTTCATCATGAGGCACAAAAAATGGCTTTGGGCTCCTTTCCTCGTTGCACACCCCCATACCTTCCTCAAGTTGTGGTTCCTCATCTTCAAGCCCCGGAACAACACTTGTCCCCACATCATCTTGGAGGAGAGAATTGAAAATTCTACCGGCGGTTTCAATCTCTTCCAAGTCATTGCTTCGCTTACTCACAAGGGGCTCTTGATGTTTTTCCATATTATCGTACAAGGGCAACTTGAGGTTGTCATTTTCACCCAAAAACTTCACAAATTCCACCAACTCATCCAACTCATTAACCTCCTCAAATTCTTCACCAACATTGCCTTCAACAAGGGTTATTTCCTCATTCGCCTCCTCTTGGGTGGACAATTGAGGTTCTTCAAAGCAAGCCTCGCTTCTCAAAGGGGATTCATTAGCGGCTTCGTCATTGGGTTGTTCCCCTTCCCCAAATGAACATCCCTCATCAACTTGTGAAGATCGAGTTAAAAACATGAGGGTTTGAGCCGTTAAAGCATTCAATCTAGCATTACGTTCCTCACTTCCCCTTCGGAGTTCGGCCAAGATTTCATTGTCTTTTTGCAATTGTAAGGTCATTTCTCGTTGCATTTGAAGAATTGATTGATTTAACTCCAAGTTTGGCATTTGGTGGCCATTGGGGTTTTGGAGTGTTACTTGTGAACCTTGATGATGCCCAAGGGGTGGGGCATCATATGGTTGGTAGTGAGGTGAATATGATTGGTAGTATTGTGGGTTTTGGGGCTCATATTGTGGTTGAGGTGAAGGGTAATGTGGTGGGTTTTTGGGAAATTGACTTCCATAAGGTGAATCATGATGAAACATGGTGGGTTCACATTGATAGCTTGAGTAATAGTCACCACGATTATAGGAGTGATAAGCATTCACTTGTTGGTAGCCAATTCCATTTCCTTGAAATTCATACCCACGAGTTTCTTGATTATCCCAAGGAGCTTGATAGTGGTAAGGAGATGTCATGTCATACCCTTGATTCATAGAGGGAGAGGAGTAGCTCATGGTAGCTTCTAGGTGTGGGGAGTTTAGATCAAACCTCGCGCCTTGCTCGAAAACTAGGCTCCTACCCGGTTGGAAACCTCTCAAACTAACAATCGTCCGTTTATGCGGCTCTGAGTCGTAAGGAAGAGGGTGGTCACCACCTCTAGGCAAAAACTGTAGGCTAGGAGCAAACGTGAGAAGTCTAGTGCTTTTTGGGCACTAGACAAGAAAGAAATAAGCTTCACACGCACAAGAAGCAAAAGAAAACTAAAAACTACAAAAACGAAGACAAAATCAAGTAAATAGGAAAATAAAGTCTAAACTAGCACCGTCCCCGGCAACGGCGCCAAATTGATGGGAGGGATTTGTCGTGGATCCCCACCAACAAATAATAACCAACTAATCCTAACTGAGTAGAAAGGGTAAGTCGGGTCGAGTCCACGGGGACGGTAAAGAGGGTTTAGACCAAGTTCCACCTAAAGACTTGACTAGGTCTCGACGCTAAACTAAACTAGGACGATAAGAAGGGAATGAACTATAACTATGACTAAGCTAGGGGTAACAACTAAGGCTAAACGAATCTATCAAACTAAAGAAATCAAGCAAGGAAAGAGTAGGGTTAGGTCGGGTTCATAAGTGTAGTAGGATAGTTGGGGTTCATAAGGTTCACCTAGTCACTAAGGTCGGTCCGCGCTCTCGCGTCAAAACCCGAGTCCGCACTCTCGTGTCAAAGACTAAACCCGAATACACAATAATTCATCACAAGTCAAACACACAATGAGTAGAGGAAGACTAGCATGAGAAGCATGGCCACTACAACTCAAACAAGCAATTCAACAAACACATAGTGTGCCCAACATATGACTAGCAACAAAAGATTCACCTTTACCCATAATCAAGCCCTAATCACCCATAATCCACACTTAATCCTCCTACTAACCCCACAAGGAATCTAATCACTCATAATCAAACTAAGATTAACATAAACAAGAGGAAACATCACAAACATCAAAACATCCATGAAGAACAATCAAGAACAATAAACAATAATCAAAGATTGAAACTTGAAGGATTAAACAAAGATTAAGAGTAAAGAGAAAAAGAATATTATACCTACTAACAAGAGGATGAAAGATTGAAACTTGTATTAATAAGAAAAACCCAAAACAATCTCCCAAGGTTGTCAATCTTGGTTGAATCTTGAAGAATTCCCTTAATACAAGACCAATTACTAAGATTAAGGATAAACTAAAGATTAATCTACGCTAATCTAAGATAATCTAGTCTAAAGTAGTCTAGGGTTTAGTGGGTAATCTCTCACATAACAAAGGAATACAAGAGGAAGGGTATATATAGGGTTACAATGAATAAGGAGAAAAAAAGAAGTGAGGCGGAGCTGTAACTGGGCCATCCCGTCCGGGACGAGATGGTCCCGCCCGGGTCGGAGTGGTCCCGACCGGGACGGACCCAAAACAGGAGCAGTGCATTTTGCGCACCTCATCCCGGACGGGATGAGGTCCTTCCCGTCGGGGATGGGTCTTGTAGGCCTCCAATATGATCTTTAAGGTTCCTCCTTGCTTCACATGGGCTTCTCATCGAATCTCGGGTCTCGGGATCGAGTCTAAGGGGCTCGGGATCGGGTCCCAAGGTCTCGGGGTCGAATCCAAGGCATCGAGTGATCGTTCCTTCGCTTCGTTAGCTCCGAAAAGTGTATGTATTGAGTCGGAATCGCTCCAACTCTTCATGAATGGTCTCGGGAACCTAAAACGAACTAAAGGAAGCATAAGTAACCCATAAACCGCTCCCAAGGAGCGATTCCACAAGGAAAATGGGACCAAAACACAACAAAATAGGCACTACAAACTACACTTATCACTTATTGTGGGGTGAGTAGGGGGATTAAGTGTGAATTATGGATGATTAGGGCTTGATTGAGGGTAAAGGTGGATTCTTTGTTACTAGTCACTTGTTGAGCACTCTATGTGTTTGTTGAATTGCTTGTTTGAGTAGAATTGGCCATCCTTCTCACGCTAGTCTTCTTCTTCTCATTTTGTGGTTGATTTGTGATTGAATTCTTGTGTATTCGGGTTTAGTCTTTGACACGAGAGTGCGGACTTTGTCTTTGACGCGAGAGCCCGGACCGACCTTAGTAACTAGGTGAAGCTTACACCCTCGATTACCCAACTATCCTACTACACTTATGAACCCAATCTAACCTTACTCCTTCCCATATTGAATTCTCCATCTTGTTAGCTATTGTCTATCTAGTCAATTGATTTTTTTTAGTTTAGTTCATCCATTTAGTTCATGTTATATCTAGTTAATTGATAGTCTAGTTTCATCCCCTTCCATCATCATAGATAATCAATTCTTGTCAATTCTCCTTCTCTTTGTGTTGTCTTGGTAGCCTAGTCTTGTTTTTGAGTTGACTTTAGTCTAGACAACCTTTACCGTCCCCGTGGACTCGACCCGACTTACCCTAGCTACCCGTTAGGTTTAGTTGGACTCTACTTGTTGATGAGGGACCCACGGCAAATCCCTACCATCAATTTGGCGCCGTTGCCGGGGACGGTGCTTGTTTAGACTTAGTTTGCTTATTAGCTTGACTTAGTTACCCTTCTTGTGTTTTTCTTCCATCCATTGTGCATATTTTGTAGTCTTTTTCTTAGTTTCTTTAGCTTTCTTCTCTCTTTGTCTTAGTTTGTGTTTGTTTATTGTCTTTACCTAGTGCCCATAAAGCACTAGGTGTTCTCACGTTTGTTCCAAGTGTGTAGTGCATGCCTAGGAGGAGAGACGACTTCTTTCTCTTCAATCCAGAGCCGGAGAGACTCTTTAGAGCCTTTCGCCAAGGGACGATTGATCGGGTTAGAAATTCTCAACCGGGTACTAGAAATACCATTGAAGAACAAGCCCAAGGATCCGACTTTAACGAACAACCTCAAGGCAATACCGAAAGGACCTTCATCAATCCCTTTGGTACTTCTTCTAGTCACTCTTCTCAACCTAGTTCCCCTTCAACATCTACATCAACACCATCTACACCATCATCTCCCTTACATCCAACAATGCCGAAGTTCTCATCTCATTCTACATTCATGGAGGATGTCTTGCCGGAACCGAGCACTTTACCGGCCGCTTATGACGGAAATTTTGTGGCAAAGACATAGTTCATCCAACTAGTAGAAAGAAATCAATTTAGTGGTTTGCCCACCGAAGACCCGCACCAACACATGGAGACCTTCTCCGATTATTGTGACGCTATATCTCAACCCGGGGTTACTCAAGATCAAATTCGTTGGGTACTTTTCCCGTTCTCTCTCATTGGAAAAGCGAAGAAATGGATCAAGAGTCTCGATAGGGAAACCATGGGGATTGATACGTGGAAGAAACTTGCATTGGCGTTCTACCAAAATTTTTACCCTCCGGAAAAGACAAATTTGCTAAGGGCCTCCATCACCGGTTCCAACAACGGGATGAAGAGAGCCTTTATGAAGCATGAGAGCGGTTCAAGGCTTTGGATAGATCGTGCCCCCACCATAGACTTTCACAATGGTTCTTAGTCCAACAATTTTGGAACGGTTTGTATGAGGATTCTAGAGCCATACTCAATATGGGCTCCAATGGAAGGTTCACCGAAGTGGATGAGGACCAAACTTGGTCAAGAATTGAAGAAATGACGGTCCATAACACTCAATACTCTAGGCCAAGGAAGGAAAGTAGAGAGGGAAGGCATGAGATTGATGCCATTACACAATTAAGTGCCGACCTTGGAGCACAATTGAAGACACACATGGATACTATTGACAAGAAGCTCCAAAATCATTTCTATCAAGGTCAAAGCACTAGTTCCTCCAATCAACAATTGATCCATCAAATTAATGCTTTGGGAACGGTTACACCTACATCTTATTATGGGATATGTGAAATTTGTGGAATATATGGACATGAGCCTTTACATTGTCGAAGTAGCATTGAGCAATGCTTTTCAAGCATACAAGCAAGGTGCCACATACTCTAACTTCAAGGCTCAAAATATGCCAAATTCTAACATATTCCAAGCTTCCCAACAACAAGCTCAACAACAATACCGTTTACCCTATGTTCCTCCTCCCTTAAGGGACAACAACCAAGGCTTCCAAGGTTATCAAGGCAATCAAAGGCCTTTTAACAACTTCCAACAACATAACCAAGGTGCCTTCAACAACAATCAAGGGTTCCATAATCAAGGGAACTTCAATCATCAAGGTGGTTTCCAAGGAAACCAACATTCTTAAGGATACCAAAGCAACAACCATGGTTACCACAATCACAATCATGGTAACTCTCAAGGCCTAAATCAAGGCAACTCTTAAGGGTTTCAAGGGAACTTTCAACAACAACAAGGGTCCCAAAATACTCAACAAGAAAACAAGCAAAGAAGCCGGTCTCCAATTCATGATTATGGCATTCCCATAGTCATTACCAATACCCCACACAATCAACAATCCCCACCTCGAGATCCGGAGATGCAAAAGGTAATTTTGGATATTCAAAGAAGCCAATTGGAGATGCAAAAAGCTCAACATGAATTCTATACTAACCTTCAAATGGAAAACAAGGCAAGAGATACGCGTGTGAAAATGCTTGAAACCCAACTAGCTCATGTAGCTTCGGGTAGTTCTTTAAGACAAAAGGGTCAACTACCTCCTCAAGGTGTACCGACGAAGTTTGAACATGTGAATGCCATCACCTTGAGGAGCGGTGCATCCTATGATTCTCCCTTGTTTCCTAGTGAGCAACAAGCCATGAAAGAAGTTGTATCTCCATCTCAAGACAATGAAGGTTGGGGAAATCTCATGGAGGAGCAAGTCTTGTGGGAGGTTGAAAAACCTATTGAAGACAAACTTCCCCCACCCCAAAAAGAAGACAAGGGAAAGAAGAAAATGTCAATTGAAAAGTCCAAACCTAATGAGCAAGACAAGATACATATCAAGTTGCCTTTCCCAACAAGGCAAATGAAGACAAAGGTGGATGTTCAATATGACAAGTTCCTTGATATTGTGAAGAAGTTGGATGTGAGCATCCCATTCACCGAGTTAATTACCCAAGTCCCGGCCTATGGAAAGTTTATGAGAGAAATCTTGGCTAGGAAGAGATCCGTGGACAAGGAAGAGACCATAGCGTTCACAAGAGAAGTGAGCGAGCTCATTCAAGGCTCTATGCTTCCTAAATTGAAGGATCCGGGTAGTTTCTCAATCCCGTGCACCATAGGGAATTTGAAGATTGAAAGGGCATTATGTGATTTGGGAGCGAGTGTGAGCATTCTCCCTTGTTCCATTTGTGAGCGACTTGGGATGAAAGAGCTCCAATGTACCTCGATCACACTCCAAATGGCCGATCTTTCGCTTAATTGACCATTAGGGATGCTAAAGGATGTGCCACTAAGAATAGGGAAATTCTTCATTCCGGTCGATTTCCTTGTACTTGATATGCAGGAGGACGCCATCACTCCCATTATCCTAGGTCGCCCATTTCTACATACCGCCGGTGCAATGATTGATGTAAAGAATGGTAGGATCACCTTTGAGCTAGGCGACGAGAAGCTCGTGTTTGACCTTCAAGGCAACACCTCGCCTACAAATGAAGAATCATGTAATATGATCCATGCCATGAAAGACATCGATCTAGGGGATGAGTCGGATGAAAGGTTGGAAGTCGACAACAATTTTTGTGAACTTGATAATGATGCTATTGAGCTTGGGGTGAATGAATACCCTTGTTGTGTGAATGAGGACAAGTTGCAAGGAAAGAAGAAAGTTGAGCCTCCCTTGGGGCCACATGAAGATAGGTGGACGTTTGGGTATACACCGAAGGATCGCAAATAAAATTTCAAGCCGTTGAACTTAGTAGATCGGGATGCCCCGGGAACGTCAAGGCTAGGTTGCGAAGACCCTTGGAGTGGAGGTTGGTATTCCACAAGCTTGATCGAAGATTTCTCGAGAGCCTTCGACTTGTTACTTCGTGCCCTTGAAGGCGATGGAGTTATCTATGAAGTTGTTGAAAAATGAATGAAGAATCCTACCACCCTAGGTTTGACGGAGTTCCTCAAGAACCACCGAGTTGTATATATCTTTTTCCTCTCTTTTGTGTTTTGTAGTTGTATTTGTAAGCTTGATTTTTGGTTTTGTGTACTTGTGGAATTCTTGTCGTTTGGTTATTTGATGAGCGATGTGAGGGAGGGATTTTGACTGATGTTTTGAGCCTATTTGATAGGTGTGAAGTGAAGATGAAGTTTAAAGAGGAGTGGTTGTTGATAGAGATCGGTTCTTGAGCAAGGAAGTCGGGGTTTTTGTGCTTGTTTTAAGCTTTTGGGGGCGGGATTCTAAATCCCGATGTGCTAGTTGACTTGTGGGTGGAGTTTTCAAGAGGATTGAAGGCCAAGAAGAGTCATCCCGACCGGGAAGGGTATCATCCCGACCGGGATGATGTGTGCACGAAAGTTGGAGCTACTGCCTGTCCATCCCGACCGGGATCATGGTCATCCCGACCGAGAAGAGCTACATCCCGACCGGGATGGTGTCCAGGAGCTCCTTTTACCTATTCTTCGTCATTTGAGCCTACCCGACCGCTTTACACCCTCTCCCAACCTCCCAACCTACCCTTGCAACTATCATATGACCCCTACACTTCATATATATAGCTTTATCATCACTATAAACCGACTTTAACCTCAAATCCCACCCTCATCACACCAATACAAGCCCAGTACTCAAGGCTACATTGAGGAAGAGGAGGAATATCGATGAGGACAAGCATTGTGCCGTTATTGATCATTGAGACGATGGAGTTAGTGAGTTGCTAACCGTTTGGTAGGCGACCCTCTTTCTTTTCCGCCTTTTATTGCTTGTCTCCCTTTGTATGTTCCCCTTCCCTATGTATTTGGTGTCTTAGTTGCCCTTGGGGCCTTGGTAGTCATTGCTCCCGACTCTCGATGACGTGACTACATCGAGAGTCATTTCAAAAATCCAAATTGACAAGTAATTTCATTTTTTCCTTATTTTATTTTCTTTTGGTAGAATTTAGTCGGATTTAGGCGGAATCCGGGCTAGGTGACTTGATTACACCTAGCCCTCCCCTCCCATTTCCTTTTATTTTATTTTATCTTTATTTCTTCCCCCATCCATATCTTTTCTTGTCTCGGCCCTTGGTGACTTGATTACAACTCGGCCGGACGCATTCGACCCTTTCTTCACTTTCATTTCGTTTTTTAGTTTTATTTTTCCCTTTTTATTTTTCTTTTTTTAGTGTCTCCACAGACTACCGATCGAGCATGAGGACATTGCTCAGTTTAAGTGTGGGGGAGCGATATCTTAGGATAGTTTAGTTTTATTTTCATAGTTTTTTCGAAAAAATCTTAAAAACTCTTAAAAATTTGAAATTTTTTACAAAAAAACCAAAAAGATTTTCTTTTGTGTCTTTTTCTTTTGTGTCCTTGTGTTGTATACTCGTTGTGTTGTGTGTTTTGCCTTCCCTAATTCCTTGTAGGTTGCGTGATCTTTGATAAGTTTCGGAAGGCTCTCGACATCCGGTATTATCGTTATATCTCTTTCTCCTCTTTGTCTCTTGTGGAGTTTGGAGGAGTTTTGGTGATGATGTGTGCTCGGGTGGAGCTTTTTGAAGTTTGTGGTTGATGTGGTGGCTTGTTTGGATATTTCGGGGTGGTGATTGTTAATTTTGTGTGTTTGCTTGTTTGTTTGTTTTGTTTTGTTTTGTTATGTTTGTCTCTTATCCTTTCGTTTTTGTTGTGTCTTTGTTTGTCTTGTTTAGTTGTGTCTAGTGTGTAATAAAAGGTTTTCAAAAGGCCTTGGTTGCCTTTTGACCATTTTGATCACCCATGGAGTGAAAAGGCCTTGGTTACCGGGTCCCGTCCCTTAGGTGACCAAGTTCGAAGTTGTTTGATTAGTCCAAGTTTTCCCCCTTTTTGTGGGTTTGAAGGAAAGGACGCTCCCCGACTCACCCATTTCCCCCACCTCCCACACATTTTCCACAAATAAGTTGCAATTTGTTGAGTTCTCATACTTGGTTGCAAGAAATGCTTACAATACATGATTTATCAAAAAGGGCAAACCAAGAAAGAAAAGAAAAGGAAAAGAAAGAAAAAGAAAGAAAGAAAAGAAAGAAGAAAAAGAAAAGGCACAACAAAAGAAAAACAAAATACAAAAGAAGAAAAAGAAGTGGCATAGCAACTCAAAATCCAAATGCAAAAGAAAAGAATGCCAAAGAAAATCCCCTCACAAAAAGAATACTCACCCCTCAAAAATAAGCCTTTTTCCGGCTATTACCGTGAAGAGCCTACCAAAGGACCGAGTCCCTAGGAAGGATGATAGCGGTAAATAGTCGGACTTCCCTCATTTTGCAACCTTATCCACCTTTTTACTTGGACTAGTTGGGCGATTTTGGGGATGGGACGACCCTCTTGGCTCATCGCTAAAGGGGGCGGGGCTTCACTTACCTACAGTGTCGACTAACTCCGTGGTTCATCCTTTTTCCATCCCGCCTATCCTCCCGTGGTACGTTCTTAGAAGGTTAGGAGGAACCTAGGTAAGTTACCAACGTTTTTGTTGCTTTGTCGTCATACTATTAGGATTTTGTCCATTTCGATTTGTGTTATTAGTTTGGGAATGTTGTCACTTGCCTTGAGTCCTTAACCGGTGTCTATTTCACCGCTTTGTGGAGGGAAGCGGTATTTGTTTCTTCTTGGATGCAACCGTTTGGTGTTTGTTTGTTTGTGTGTTTATGTGTTTTCTTGTTCGGTTGTATCCACAGTTTTGTCGCAAGACCTCACTTGCCTTGCGGAGAGCACTTTTCCTCTAAGTGTTCTCGCGTGAGTTGAAAGGGCGTAGGGTGCGCTAATACCCGCTTGGTTAGTAGTCTAGTTTCTTTTAGTTTTTAGTTAGTTGGTGCTTACTCGAGGGCGAGTAAGGGTTAAGTGTGGGGGAGTTGATAAGTGTGTTTTGTACTGCTTATTTGTTGTGTTTGGTCCCGGTTTCTCATGTGGAATCGCTCTTTGGAGCGGTTTCTTGGCTACTTACGCTTCTTCTAGTTCATTTTAGGTTCCTAAGATCATTCTTGGAGAGGGGGAACGATTCCGAGTCGTTTCCGACACATTTGGAGCCAACGAAGAAAAGCAACGATCACCCGGTAACTTAGACTCGATCTCGAGCCCTTGGGACCCATTCCTGAGCCCTCGGGAACCGATCCCGAGGACCAAGAATCGATGAGAAGCCTATAAGGAGCAAGTAGGGACCCTTGAGATCATATTGGAGGCCTACAAGACCCATCCCAATCGGGATTGCTTCCATCACGACCGAGATGAAGTGCTAAGGGAAAGCTGCGCTTCTGGAGGGCCATCCCGACCGGGATGAGCACCATCCCAACCGGGACCACCCTCATCCTGACCGGGATCACCTCCATCCCGACCGGTATGGACCCAGCACAGCCCGCGTCACTTCTTTTCAATTCCTTTTCTCGTGAACCCTTATAAATACCCTTCCTTTGTATTGTTTAAGCACCTTAGACTCCTCTACATTATTCTAAACCCTAATTAGACTCTCTTCATCCTTAGCTTAATTTATATTAATCTTTTCTTAATCCTTGTTAATCTTAGCTTAGTCTAGTTGGTTAATTTTGTATTAAGAATTCTCTTGATGAATCCATCAATCCTTGACAACTTTTGGTGGAGATTTTTGGGTGTTCTTCTAATACAAGTTCTCATCTTTTCATCCTCTTGTAGTTGGTATAATCTTCTTAATCTCTTTTCTCTGGTTCTTTGTCTAATTCTTCAAGTTTTAATCTTTACATATTGTTCATTGTTCTTGTTAGTTCATAATGAATGTTTGGATGTTTGTGTTGATTTCTCTTGTTATTGTTATTGTTAGTTTGATTATGTGTGAGTAGACTTATTGTGGGGTTAGTAGAGGGATTAAGTGTGGATTATGGATGATTAGGGCTTGATTGAGGGTAAAGGTGGATTCTTTGTTACTAGTCACATGTTGAGCACTCTATGTGTTTGTTGAATTGCTTGTTTGAGTAGAATTGGCCATCCTTCTCATGCTAGTCTTCCTCTTCTCATTTTGTGGTTGGTTTGTGATTGAATTCTTGTGTATTCGGGTTTAGTCTTTGACACGAGAGTGCGGACTTTGTCTTTGACGCGAGAGCGCGGACCGACCTTAGTAACTAGGTGAAGCTTACACCCTCGATTACCCAACTATCCTACTACACTTATGAACCCAAACTAACCCTACTCCTTCCCATATTGAATTCTCCATCTTGTTAGCTATTGTCTATCTAGTCAATTGATTGTTTTTAGTTTAGTTCATCCATTTAGTTCATGTTATATCTAGTTAATTGATAGTCTAGTTTCATCCACTTCCATCATCATAGATAATCAATTCTTTTCAATTCTCCTTCTCTTTGTGTTGTCTTGGTAGCCTAGTCTTGTTTTTGAGTTGACTTTAGTCTAGACAACCTTTAACGTCCCCGTGGACTCGACCCGACTTACCCTAGCTACCCGTTAGGTTTAGTTGGACTCTACTTGTTGGTGGGGGACCCACGGCAAATACCTACCATCACCTGCCCATTTTTGGGGGGTCACTCGTTCGAGTGACCTTATGGCACTCGATCGAGTGCCCCTAGTACGAGTGTTTTACTCGTTTAGAAAAGAAGGTCATTTCGGATTTTTTTGTTTTGAATCAAGATGTAATTATACTAAATATAAATATTGTTCGATTTATATTAGTTTAACTCTCGAGGGCTCGCCATACTCGACATTCAGTTATAGAACCGATATCTAGCACTTAAAGCAAATTTTTTAAAATCGAATTTGGTCGAACTAGAACGAATATCTATTCCCTCCGCGTCACGATGTCGTAATTAATCCTTTCGTACCGTGTGACAATCGATTCGGCATCAACGAGTTTCGTGCTAGTCCAATTTACCAACGATTCTTTTAGACATGATATTCGACTACGGAGTCATCATCACGCCTTTAGAATAATATTTTGAATAAATGTTGTCGGACATGTTTAATGACGAATCACCGCGATCACATTACGCCCTTAAGTGTCTAGGGCGGCACACCTCGAAGGGTGGTGCGCCTCGAAGGGCGCCACCTCCAGTACGACTTGTAAAGGGATTAAATGGACTTTGGACGGAATTCGTAATTAAACATATTCGACCCGAAATCTTTTTACTAAATAATTATATGCGGTATTATATAAATAAATGATAATTAAGTGTTAGGTATTAGCGTACAATAAATAAAATGTTAGATTACGAAAAAAAATGTTAGTAACGAAAATTAGAATGTCAGTATACAAAACGATTAAAAGTTAGTGATGTTAGTAATAATTAGTATATATATATATACATATATAAAAAGAACGAAGAGGAGGAAGGAGAAAAGAGATGACAAGGTTTGCTTTACACCCTCAACCTACATGCTTTAGTCTCGAAACACGGGCTCATCTAGTAGTGGCAAAGGTGCGGGGGCGTCGAGAATAGAGGGTGAGTTAGGGTGTGTATGATTGGGGAGAGGATGCTCTCGGTCTTTGACGAGTTTTAATCTCGGGATTTATTGTATGTGTATGTGTGTGTATATGTGTACGTGTATGTGAAACTCTCAAATGTGAATGAGAGGATGAAGAAGCATGAGTATTGAAGGGTTCAAGCCAAGTTCAAAGTTGAATGTGTTGTTGTGGTGAAATTGTAGGGTTTTTAAAGGTTGATGTGTGTTGTGAAAATGAGGTTGAATGAATGTAAAATGATGGATGATTGAATGTGGTGAATGAATGAATGTGGAGGAGTATATATAGAGCTCTCCACGGTTCAGGGTCACTCGATCGAGTGGTCCTAAGTGCACTTGATTGAGTGGCCTATTTGAAAGGTGCCTATGCGTTTTTTGAGGGTGCACTCGATTGAGTGACCTTATGGCACTCGATCGAGTGAGTTCAACTGAGTGAGGCAAAAAGGGAAAGTTGAGATATTTGTGATTGACTTCGTATTTAAACACATGCATGGCTTGTTTCGTCTCGGGTTTTGACTTGGTCGCAAAATACGGTTTTATTTTCGGTGACGGTTTTGGCTCAAATTAGTCTTATTTTATTGGAAACGATCCAATGGGTCTTAATTTGAGGTCGTTTTTTTTAGAGATTTGTACTCCGCTAAGTGCCCACATCGGATACTATTGATTCCGAGTCCGTATTCGAGCGTATTAAAGCATGTTTATGTCCGATCATCATCGAATGTTTTGCTGGAGACTACTATAGACACAAGTAGTCAAAAGGCGGGTGTCTACAGGGCCCCCACTCTGACTGAGGCTTGGATAAGACGAAAGTCAGAGTAGCCACCATGCCAATCGAGGATTACGACATGGTAGCCTTCCGGTCTGGTCATTTATAGTCCATTAGACTCGCGTGAAGGGCTCGCCAGCCACAAGATATAAATCATACATGAGTTCTGTTATCTGGGATAGCTCCGTGGGGACTTGCTTTTGAAGTCTTAGGTGTACCTGTATGCAGACACATCCCATCTTGGATGTAGTATTCCAGGAGAAACACCGCCTCGGGTTCTCCCTTGGAGAGTAAAGAAGTCGCGCGGAGACTTGCTTCTGAAGTCCTGGGTGTACCTGTATGCAGACAGGTCCCATCTTGGATGTAGTATTCCAGGAGAAAGATCGCCTCGGGTTTTCCGCTGGGGAGTAAAGGAGCTGTGCGGGGACTTGCTTCTGAAGTCTTGAGTGTACCTGTATGCAGACACATCCCATCTTGGATATAGTATTCCAGAAAAATACAGCCTTTGATGTTCCATTGGGAAGCACAAGCTGGTACCTAAGATGTTAGATACATAGGAAAAAATAACACATATAGCAGATAGCAAGATAACACATAGGAAATGCAGTTAGCATCTATAGATTGGCTTGCGCTGGGGAAAAGATTTTGCTTCATTTTGAAATTGAATTCCTGATAGCAACTCACATGCTAGGAGATGGGTTTTCAAAATTGAAAGGGTTTAGAAAAATGTTTGCAGTTGGATAGACCGAAATTTGACCTTGTCGAATTTTTTTTTCTCAAATGGCTAAGTTGTACAAATTTAATGGGAATTTTGAGAGAGAGAGACATACCGACAGACTCGACTCTGGACGCGACATGACGAGTTGACAGACACGACTTGGACTCTCGAAGGGTTGGACCATGACTCGGTAGGGGGGTGAGCCACCTAAGATGACAAGACTCTTAAGTAGCGCTATTTCATAGCCTAGGCGAGTGGCAACACAGTCGAACATCGAAATAGGAAAGATACGTAGTAGTCTGTAATGAGATTGTTTCTGCATGACAGGACTTAGCAGTAGCAATACTGTAGTCTAGTGCTCTTTTGAATTTTTTGGTTTTGGGGTACATTCCCAAAGTAGGTGTTGCTTCGAGTACCTGACAAATTCTTGTCTTCGACTGAGCCGAATGCTAGGACACGCTATAGAAAGGTGGCTAGATTTTTGAAAGTCTTTTGGATTTTGTGAGTGGATGGAGAATTTCTGCCTAAGATAAGCCCCCAGGACGACAAAGCAAACTTTTGAGAACATGACAGTGTCGTGACCGGAATGATGGTGCTTTTGAATTTGTGTCAATGTGGGTGGTTGTGCCCTTGTTGAAAGGCTGCCTACGTATTCACGTGTAGTGAAATCAAACCAAGCCGTAGTTCCGTGACTTGAAAGATATATTATGGTGCCTAGTTTATTAGGGCTTTGTGTGTAACTAGCCATAACGATGGTGTAGGCTAGGTGCATTCCAAATGATGTCTTGATCAAAGGGTTAGAGCAGTTAGGATGTTGATCCTGTGACTGTGAGCGTTCTCCGGGGTAGCCCTCAGAGGTGGTGTGAACTATTTGGCATGTTCTATGCCGACCACAAGTTGAGTCCCCGTGCTTGGGGCTGGTAACTGGTTTGAATGTTTTTGGAATGTGGAGCTAGGTCGTAAGTGGCTTTGATGATTTGAAATATGGAGCTCAATTTTGTGGAGCTAAGGCTTCGAGGGTAAGGTATTGTAATGTGGTAGGAAAGGGGGAAGTTAAGTAAAAATGACTCGAACTTCGATCGGGGTAGGTTTGATAATGCGGGATCTGATTTCCATGTCTTGCCCTAATGGTTAGGGTGTATCCTTATGGAGCTTGAATCCTCAAAATTCCGGGTTGTCTCTTAGCCTAGGTCTCGAGAAGGTCTTAAGGGTCGTAATGTGGGAAGGTTAGATGTGGCGTTAGCTGACCAGCCTGATTGTTACCCATTTTTTTTGGTAAAGTGTAAGTATATATTAATAACAAGTCACAAAAGACATCAATCCAAATACATCGGGGAGTAGCATAACAGCTACACAAACAAAATCACTTTAGCACAATTTTTCTAGCCAAACACGATTTCTAAGCTTAAGCGTACCCTTGGTGTGAATCAAAACACGGGACTGTATCTCTTTTTTGAGCATGTAGCAGCAGTAATACGGTGTTGTCAGCTTTCCCTCTTGCGAAGCACAATTACGTTGGTTCCATATGTAGTACACAGCCGCATTAAGGATGTTATTAATCACACCCTGCTTAAATTTGGAATATCTCATTTTCTTCCTCCAGTTGAGCACGTCACTGACCGGCAACTGAATACCAGTCCAAACCTGCAGTTCATTCGGTACCCGTCTGCTGTAATCGCAGTAGAAAAACAGATGATGCAGCGACTCACCTCTTTGCTCGCAAATACAGCAGCAATCATCAGAAACAATCCCCCAATTCTTCAGCATGTCCTTGGTATTAAGACTCTTATGATTGTACATCCATGTTATGAAGGCATGTTTGGGTACCGTCCAGTGATTCCATGTTTGGTGGTACCAATCAACCTTAGTTCCTGCTAGAGCCAGCCACGCATAACCCCTGGCAATGGTGTAAGTTCTGTCCGGTCTAGTATCCCATTCTCCTTGGATATATGCATTTTTAAATAGCTCCTTAATCTTGCAAATTTTTTTCCACACTTAACTAGATTCTTGAGGAGGAACGTAAGTAGTCCAGTCTTTGTCTTTTAAATAAGTGTGTTGAACCCATTGAACCCATAATTTCGAAGGTTGAGAATATATCCACCACACCAATTTCCCGACTGCCGCTTTATTCCACTGACAATCGTCTTTCATCTCCAAGCCTCCTTCCCTCAGCCCAGTATAAGCTTTTTTCCACGCTATGGGAGGGGATTTTATGTAATCAGCCCCCCCATAAAAAGTTTCTGCACATCGACTCTATCTTGGTGATCACGGCTTTAGGGAGGATAAATATAGATGCCCAGTAAGAGTGGAGCATCTTCAGGACAGTACAAGCTTTTTTCCACACTATGGGAGGGTATTTTATGTAATCAGCCCCCCCGTCCCATAAAAACTTTCTGCACACCGACTCTATGGAGGATTGCTACCCTTCTATTTGATGGTATGGGTATTGACAGTTTTTGAATTGACCGTACCCCAGTCAAGGGATTTTCACTTGAGTTTACCGCTAACTACGGTCATGGGCTTTTGATTTTTTTGGTTGACTTCTTAGCCCCGGTCATGGAATTTTCCATTTTAGTTGACCTTGCCCAAGTCAAGGGATTGACCGTATCTGGTCGAGGGATGTCGAGAGTTCTTTTTGGTCATGGCCAACTCTTTTTATTTTGGACTTTTGCTTTTTCCTTGGACTTTCCTTTTTTTTTGTCCAGTTTTTTTTTTTTTTTTTTCACGGCTATCCCCCCATGATGTTGTGGGTGGATTTGGGGTTGGGCCTATTGGTTGGGATAGGCGTTCGGAGCTAAACCTTTGTAAGGTGTAGGCATAGTTTTATACGAGTGAAAACTCGCGTGGAGTACTCTACAGTAAGCCTGGTGGTTTGGATCTCGGGATTGTCAGCATAATTCTGACCACGCTTGATGGAAACATCGTCCCGAGTTGGGTACTTCCTAGCGTTGAGCGTATGGAACAACGATGCTTCCTCTTCTTTGGTCAGACTAACGCCTAAGGTAGGGATAAGTCAGTCTTAATGGAGGGGTGTTTATTGTGGGAAATGGGCTTGCCTCCCGTCTTGAACCCAAACTAGGAGACTACCTAGATTTGTCATAGGAATCGATACCGCTCCTGCTAAGGGTTATGTGGCTTTCTATACCAGACATGGAACATGTAAAGGAAAACACGGGTCTCGGTTTCCTGCAGTCATCATAGATGTGCCTATAACAGTCACGTGCATGTGCTCACAGTGTATGATGGTGTTCATCATGTTCTCGGAAACACATAAGAAAAACATATATGAGAGATAGAAAAGCTGATTTTATTGGATTGTAAAAAGAGGACAGAATACAACTGACTCTGACTCTGACTTTGAAATTGAAAGAAATAGAACATCTTAGACTCAGACTCATACTCGGACTTAAATTAAATATGTACTCTTGGATGTCTGGTTTGTGATCTTGCAGATGTCGTCAATAGTCTTCGGCTTCTAAGGACTCAAATTGATGTCCAGTATAGCCTTCAGTAGAAGCTTCACCCGAATCTTCATTATGTCGAAAATCGTCTTCAATCCTAGTGCCCATTTCGGTAAGCACGGTCAAGTTTGAAATGCCGGCATACCTAAGATGGACGTGGTAGGAGGGTAGGAGGTTGTTGATGAACGCCTCCACTAGTGTCTTCTCGCTAGGCTTGTCTACCAGCTTAACACTCTCAGCCTGCCAACGCAGAAGGTATTTGGTAAACCCTCTGTTGGATCTTGGGCCATGAATTCTAGAGTCCACATGGTACTCTGAAGTTCAGTATTATCAGAATAGTTTTGAGTGAACTCGGTAGCCACATCTTCCCAAGTTGGGAATCTTTTTGTATTAAGCCTATAGAACCAGACTTTTGGGTATTTCCCGAGGGATGTGCCGAATAGATTGTTGAACATGTCAGCTTTGACCCCCTTGACTGCCATAAACGCCTTGAAGGCTCGGAGGTGTATTAATGGATCCACCGTCCCTTCAAATATAGGCAACCCCTCTAAGTTGAGATCCTTTGGTGGTTTCTCACTGACGGGTGTATAGTCTCGGGAGTTTTCAACGCGGATGTTGTTCCCTTGGAGGACATGGAACTGCTCTTCGAGCATGCGCACTGTGCTGATCAGTTTTGCAAATGGCCTAGTATTCACTGACCCAGAATTGAAGTCTTGTCGTTCAATGACAGTCAAGCGAGCATTCATGGCCTCTTGGTCGGTTTTTAGAAACCATAGTTGGGTTTCAACCATGGCCTGCCTACTAACCATTGTCTCTAGCAAAGCCTTCATTTCATAATGGTGTTTTCCATGCCCCTATTTCCGGTTGCGGATGCCATACTCTGTGAGAGTACCCACGTAATCAGGAATGCTGCTTTGGGACCCAAACACACCAAGTCATAGGAAATAGCGCGGGAGGAGAGACGATTCCGGTTGGACTCGGGTTAGACTCTCCTAAGATAAATATGTAGGGTACGATTCTCGGAGTGACTGTGATTAACCGCTCTGTCGGTGAATAGCCCCGAAGAGAGACCAAGGACTCTGATAGGACTCAGATGGTGTGGCATCTAAGTACACCATCTAAGTGACTCAAAAGTGGGGTATGTGAGACAGTACGTGTAAGACATGACCCTTAGAGCAACCGTGGTTGATCGCTCTGCTGAAGGGTGGCCCCCGAGTGTGATCAAAGGTTTTTTTAAGACTCGAGTGTCGGACGAGTGACCCTTAGATGTAAGGATCACAAACCTTTTGCTACAGGGCTATGCCTTGTAAAAGGTTGACACTGCCTCGAGGAAAGGCGGACGGGGTAAGGGAAGAAACTTGCGATGTGAGATCGGCAGAGTTTCGACGCTAGAGACCCTCGACTCGACTTGAATAAGGATGGTCCTGGAATTGGGATGACTCGACTAACAGATTGAAAAGGTGGGTGAAATTCCCTTAGGAAAGGTCGTTGGGACTGTCCTGTGGAGGGAAAGACCGCGTGGGACTTTCTAGTTAGGACTCGAGTGTTTAGACGAACCTTCCATTTACGAGTGTATGACTCGTGTTGGTTGGTTATGCCTTTAGAAAAAGGCGGACTAAGATGGGAAGAAACCCGTGATGTAGGATCAACGGAGTTTCGACGCTATAGACCTTCGACAAATTATGAAAAGACCCGACACACGGATTATGTACGGTAGGTCCTAGAATGAGGAAAGGTTTTTGAAAAGGTTGACATTGTAAATTCGAGGACGATTCTGACTTTTGAAATTGGCAGCATGCCGACAGGACCATTTTTTTGAAAAGTTGAATATTTGGAATTTTGAAAATTTGAATATCGAGAATTAATTTCCGAAAGATTTGAAAATTGAAACGGGATCCCGAAGATTTGAATTAAAATCGAAATAAAATCTCGAAGATTTGAAAGTCAAAATGGATTGAAAATTCGAAAATCAAAAGTGGATCGGAAATTCGAATATTTAAATGGACAGCATGCCGGCTAGAAAAGAGGCTTGTTTTAAGTCAAATCTTAAGTCTAAATTTTGACAGCATTCTAAGTTTTTGAAAATTGGACATTTTGAAAAGATGAATTTTATGGAATAACAGTTTTTTGAAAATGAAACGGAAACCAAATAGCACATAGTCACGCAAGCATTATGACAACAACATGTATGTTCTACGCTAAGTC
This sequence comes from Agrostemma githago, assembly GCA_958450325.1. NCBI lineage: Eukaryota > Viridiplantae > Streptophyta > Magnoliopsida > Caryophyllales > Caryophyllaceae > Agrostemma > Agrostemma githago. Next base: position 22,956,354 of record OY288239.1, on the reverse strand, counting down.
TCGGTCGGTCAAAATAGGGTCTATACCAGTGCCCATGGCCTTTCTGATAATCGGGACGGACTCCCTTACCAATTTATATAAGGACGTGCCGCGAAACCCATACAAATTAGCCATGAACACCTTGACGTAACCAATTTGGAATACATCGCGGTATAGTGGGACGTCGGTCGCCAGTACCGGCCCGGGTAAAATTGAGGTTATGCATGAACCGTAAAACTAACGCGCGTATTGCATTAACCAAACGATTTCTCCTTGAGTCTCACCCTGAAGATCCCGATGACAAGTTGTACATCAGGTATCCCCAGCGGAGTCGCCAAATTGTGGACATAACATAAGTCTACCCCGACGCGGCCACGGGCGGGTTTGGGCGGCGATACGTTTCTCGTGTGAGATAGTTCTCGGGTCGAAAGTTAAATCAAAATAGGAGTCGAGCGCCACCGAAATTTGTGGGAGTTTGGGCCCGTTCGAACCCACTCTATATTTCGGTGAATCGTGCACAAAGTACGACCCACTTGATACTAGAGCTTGTGGGGTTCGTCCCTTTGCATTACGATACCGATGCCGAGTTACCGGGTATCGTATATCGAATGACTCTCATACGCCGACAGTTTCGGGCATCCAGAAACCGAGGTTCTGAGTAAGGGGTGAGGGTACGTGTTGGGAAGCCAACAAAGGACACCCAATCCCACCCGCTCGTAGCGGCATCTACTAAGATATCGTTCGGTTTTTTTAATACGCGCGCTGGTAATTCGGTAAAATGAAATGCAAACAACGTTTTAGCTAAACATGTGAGATATATTTGTACTACATCATTTTAATGCATCTTAAATTATTGTTGAAGTGGTTTAGCATGCGATGTTCATTTAAATGTGATAAATGCAAACATCGAAAATAAAATCTAGTAAATAAATACAAATTACACGGGTGGAAATACAACCCAGAATTACAATACAACGAACGTAACGATGGTATAAATGAGTTAGAAGGTTAGAATAATAATGCAATGCATGATTTTGAAAAGGGAGGCACGTAATTGGATTAACACGTGACGACTAAAACTCGTAAAAGAGAATTATCGGGACCCTACGTCACTTAAAATCTCACGCTTAAAGTCTACGAGGGTCACTCGATCGAGTCATTGAGGGGACTCGACCGAGTGCCCTTTACGTAACTTTCCTGCCCATTTTTTGGGGGGTCACTCGTTCGAGTGACCTTATGGCACTCGATCGAGTGCCCCCTGTACGAGTGTTTTACTTGTTTCGAAAATAAGGTCATTTCGGATTTTTATGTTTTAAATTGAGATGTAATTATACTAAATATAAATATTGTTCGGTTTATATTAGTTTAACTCTCGAGGGCTCCCCATACTCGACATTCGGTTATAGAACCGATATCTAGCACTTGGAACAAATTTTGTAAAATTGAATTTGGTCGAACTAAAACGAATATCTATTCCTTCCGCGTCACGATGTCGTAAGTAATCCTTTCCGACCGTGTGACAATCGATTCGGCGTCAACAGGTTTCATGCTAGTCCAATTTACCGACGATTCTTTTAGACATGATATTCGACTACGGAGTCGATATCACGCCTTTATAATAATATTTTTAAAAAATGGTGTCGGACATGTTTAATGACGAATCACCGCGATCACATTATGCTCTTAAGTGTCTAGGGCGGCGCGCCTCAAAGGGCGCAACCTCCAGTACGACTTGTAAAGGGATTAAATGGACTTTGGACGGAATTCGTAATTAAACATATTCGACCCGAAATAGTTTTTACTAAATAATTATATGCGGTATTATATAAATAAATGATAATTAAATGTTAGGTGTTAGCGTACAATAAATAAAATGTTAGATTACGAAAAACAAAATGTTAGTAACGGAAATTAGAATGTTAGTATACAAAAAGATTAAAAGTTAGTATATATATACATATATAAAAAGAACGAAGAGGAGGAAGGAGAAAAGAGATGACGGGGTTCGCTTTACATCCTCAACCTACATGCTTTAGTCTCGGAACACGGGCTCGTCTAGTACCGGCAAAGGCGCGGGAGCGTTGAGAATATAAGGTGAGTTAGGGTGTGTGTAATTGGGGAGAGGATGCTCTCGGTCTTTGACGAGTTTTGATCTCGGGATTGATTGTATGTGTATGTGTGTGTATATATGTACGTGTATGTGAAACTCTCAAATGTGAATGAGAGGATGAAGAAGCATGAGTATTGAAGGGTTCAAGCCAAGTTCAAAGTTGAATGTGTTGTTGTGGTGAAAATGTAGGATTTTTAAAGGTTGATGTATGTTGTAAAAATGAGGTTGAATGAATGTAAAATGATGGATGATTGAATGTGGTGAATGAATCAATGTGGAGGAGTATATATAGAGCTCTCCACGGTTTAAGGTCACTCGATCGAGTGGCCCTAAGTGCACTCGATCGAGTTGCCTGTTTGAGGGGTGCCTGTGCGTTTTTTGAGGGTGCACTCGATCGAGTGACCTTATGGCACTCGATCGAGTAAGTTCAACCGAGTGAGGCAAAATAGATCGAGAAAGTTGAGATATTTGTGGTTGACGTTGATTTAGTTGACTTAGTTTATTTTTTTTGCTTTTGACTTTGTATTAAGACACATACATGGATGGTTTCGTCTCGGGTTTCGACTTTGACCGGGTTTTTACTCGGTCGCTAAAGACGGTTTTATTTCCGGTGACAGTTTTGGCTCGAATTAGTCTTATTTTATTGGAAACGATCCACTGGGCCTGAATTTGAGGTTGTCTTTTTTAGATTTGTACTCCACTAAGTGCCCACGTCGGATACTATTGATTTCGAGTCCGTATTCAAGTGTATTAAAGCATGTTTACGTCCGATCATCATCGGGTAGTGTTTTGCTGGAGACTACTGTAGACAGAAGCAGTCAAAATGTGGGTGTCTACAATGATTTTGGTAGTAACTCATCTACGGTCTTGCCTGCACAAATATCGTAGCGGTTGCGCAATCCTGGGGGTCAAATGTCAAGGAGTCCGTGTGTAGTAGACGGGCATTAACGATTTAGGACAGTGACCTCAAAGTCACGTTACAACCTTTCCTCTCAGATAAGATTTTTTTTTTCCGTCTTATTTATTTATTCACTACTCGCCTAACAATCTAAAATCGATTACTGCTCTTTTATTTTTATTATGGCTAGTAGTGAAGCGTATGATGCTATTCCGTTAACATCTACCATGTTGACTAATCCCATAATTCTTGATATGTCAAAACTTGACCGGTTTGACGGAAAAAATTATAAAATGTGGTTGACAAAATGGACTTTTTTCTGGGTCAAATAGAGTTAGACTATACTCTAACTAATATTGAAACCCCTGAAAATGTTAGGAGGGATTTTGAGAGGGATAATAAAACTTGTCGAGAAATACTCCTCCATTATATGACTCCCGCCTTATTTATGATTTATAGCAAGTTTAACTCGGCTAAGGAAATTTGGGATGCTCTAAAATCGAAATATGGGAGCGATGATTATGGATCTAAGAAATACGCTTGTAGCCGATGACTAGCTTTCAATGTAATCCCTTAGAAATTCAAACGCACTGTAGTGGCGAAAACACTGTAGAGTTTGGATTAAAACACACTGACAAACTATATCTTATAAAAGAAATGGTAAGTCAATACAAAGACCACTTTTTACAAAAGGGCTAAAATAAAATTCTTCAAACGGGTTTATACAAATCCATAAATTCCTTGAACGAAGAAAGAGTAGGATTCACGCTATTTGCTAGCTCACACCAAAACCCAGCAGCAAATACCTGTCATGTTATAAACATAACAGTCACATCAGTGGGGAGTAACTCGGACGTTCTCCAAGCCATATTATATCATATGGAAAATAATTGAATTATTATATTAAAATAATTAAAATGGGAAAACATTAAAACGATATAATAAAAAGAAGTTTTTAGCGAAACTTAAAGCACTTGCCAACCTGCAAGTCAAAATCAATCGATAATAATAATATTCAAAAATGGCGTTATGGATAGAATTAGTATAGAATCTGGACTTTCACTAGGCTAATACTAGAAACGAGCTTCGAGAACTGTAGCCTTAGCTCATAACAGACTCCAGTCTTTAACTAGGCAACTCAACTATAACAGGATTGCGTGCAGCGAGGTCCTGGTTTAAGTAGTGCATACTCCTCTTAGACAACAATTATGTCTAGTTCAGCTGACAGCGACTAACACGATGCGATATCTAGCTTAAGGTCAAAACATACACTCTCCTGGGCGAACGCCCAGTCCAACGACCAAATGTGTCCCAAATAGACACACCGACTTTATAGCTGATGGCAAAAACGTACATCCCAGACTATATTACTCTAAATCCACACTTGTCCTTATTCCATAACTCCAAAACAAAGCCATTATCGACATTGAGAATAAATAATCATCGTAAATAATATGAAAATAAAAGAAATAAACATTTTATATAAAAGGGAAACTTTCTATAAATAGAAACTTACTAAATTTAGAAACTTACTTAAAATAGAAATAGTCTTATAGAAAATACGCCAGTTATTAAAATAAGTGAAATGTATAGAAATAACATTTCTAACGAAATTAATATTTTATTATTATCGTCGTTATAGTAACTTTAATATATTTTTAAATTCGTTACTAAAATATAAATCAAATAGAATAAGTCAAAGTATAGTATTTTATAAATAATTAGGAGAATCGAGTTAAAACGATAAATTTTAGAAAATAGATGTTTTAAGAAAATGATATCAAAATTAATTGAGTCAACGAGTTTTACAAATGAAATGAGATTTACAAAGGTTTCAAATTATTTTTAACAAATAACTTTTATTAATAAATGGTCAACCGGAAACAAATAATAATTATTAGTGAAAATGGTCTCGAGTAAAAATGTATTTCAAACAAAACGACTATCTTCTAGTTTATTAGTATAAATTGTGATTGGGGTCGGCAGCCTGTCAAGAGATCGCCTGCTGGGCAGGCCCTAGAAGGATTCCTGCCAAGCTCGGAAGGTCGGTCCCAGGCTAGAAGCTAAAACAAGAGCATGAAAGCGCTAAGGATGGCAGTCGGCCGCTGGAACCATAAGCCGTCCCAGTCTGCTGGAACCCAGCAGCCGCTGCCCAAAGTCCGCCTGCCCTGGGGGAAGGCCCTGGTCGACAGGGTCAGGACCCCCCGGGGGCCCTCTCGTCATTTCGCCTAAGGTAATTAGGAATGGGTGGATGAGAAGCTGCCACTTGTCACTTCCTTATCCAGCCATTCCTCTCCCACTTCTCTCTCTTGTGGGAAGGTATAAATACTCAACCCTTTCCCACAAGAGAGGGGTTGGATTTTCTCTCTCTAAACCCTTACTCCTAAAAAACGCCACCTAGCTCCTCACGAACTAGGTCTCTCAAGGCATTTCACGGGCTGACTTAGGCATCGGAGAGGGTTCCCTCGGACAACCTCCGAGGCCCTGTGCGTTCATTGTGCAGGGAGCAGGCCGACTCCGCCGAGAAAGTCCGATCCCGGGAGTGAGACGAAAGAGAGGTTCAGGGAAGTCAATCGATCAATTGTTCACCAGCGATCTAGTCACATAGCCCGGATTCAAGGCCGGGTTAATTGTTTCCGTGACCGGAACAATTTGGCGCCGTCTGTGGGGATACTTACGGTTGTGCTCACGAGTTACCCACTAAAATCAACCACTCATAATCACAAAACTAAAACAATCATGCCAGAAATCATTGATGCCAGCGCAGGAACGGGTCCGACGGTCCCACCGGTGACCCCCCTGTATGGTATGCCACAGTCGGAGAGGGTTCCTCCTGCCACGATCCTAGGGGTAGGGGGAACCGGTCTCCTCGGCGGACCTAACACTGCTGTGACACCTGAGTTGGGGCCACACCCAGGGCACGCTCTGAATCTAACCCCAGCTCAGATGGCACAGACAACCGCTTTCTTCTCTGCGATGCTGAACCAGGAGTTCACTCCTGAGAACTTGGTAGGCAGGGTCGCATCGGCTCCTAGGCAACCATCCCCAATCAGCAGGGACGAAGCTGGGGGCACGAGGCGGACCGCCGCCAGGAATGCTCAGAGGAAAGCAAGAAGGACGGCACAAGCATATGCGCATGTGCAAAGGCGCATTACCATCGGCAATCCAGAGCCACCTGTCCAGCAGGCGTTCTCCATTCACACAACAGAATCAGCGTCTGGAGAGCAGAGAGGCTTATCCCGAGGATTACAGGATCGAATGAGGCCCAGGGAGCCCATGTCAAAACGCTTGGGAGAAAAACCAGGCGGGGTTTTCTCCAGGCTAACACCGGCAGCCAGAGAGCAGTCAGCCCCTGGTTTATCCCAAAACCTGCAATCAAGGCTCAACCGGGGGCAACCGCTCGAATCTAAGTATCACCAGGGTGAGAGCTTCTGTCACTCTCAGAGGAAGAGACCCAGACAAGTCTCCCCTGAGACCGAAGATGAAGCAGCGAGCAGGCCGCCCCCAAGGCACCGCTCCCCCAGCATGAGGAAACCGGCCCATAAACAATGGGATACTCATGGTAACCAGTCTGGGGAAAGCAGGTCACGATTGGTGGGCAGGCCCACAAAAACCCCACTTCATCCTGAGGTACAAGAGTACCCCATTCCAAAAATTAAAATGCCCACCATTAAGTTTGATGGGACAACAGACCCAGAGGACCACCGGGCAGCGTTTGAGAGCCACATGGGCATGTACGACGTAGATGATGCCATCTGGTGCAAAGTTTTCCCAACCACCCTGGTAGGGCTCGCACAGGGATGGTTCAGAGACCTCCGCCAGGGGTCAGTCAGGTTCTTCATAGAGCTGGCCGAGATCTTCCTCGAACAATATGCTGGGAATAAAAGAAGACGCCTCACCCGTTTCGATCTTATGACCCTGAAGCAGAAAAAAGGTGAAAGTGTGAGGGAATACCTGAGAAGGTTTGATCTATCCTACCAGCAGGTCAAGGAGATCGATGATTCCAGCGCCGCCTACGCCCTGACAATCTCCCTACTCCCAGGGGAAATGAAAAACCAGATGATCAGGGCCCAGCCAGAAACCTTGGCCATGGCCAGGAAAATTGCGGAAGGGTTCATTCTGCAGGAGGAGTTCCACGGCCTGACGGATACCCCTGCAGGCCAAACAAGGCCTCAAGGGGGACCGCAGGGTGGACGTGGCAGAAGTGAGCCAGGCAAGCAGAGGGAAGAGGGAGACACTCCCAAGAAGAAGCGCACTGTCTACCAGCCCAGGTTCGACAGTTACACTGCCCTGAACAAATCCAGGGCGGAGATCTTCGAACTGGAAAAAGAAACTGCTAAGTGGAATCGCCCGAACAAACCCCGCAGCCCGAAAGGAGACCCCAAGAAATTCTGCACTTTCCACGACTGCATAGGCCATACCACCGAGGAATGCCGTCACCTGAAGGACGAAATCGAGAAGTTAACCAGGAACGGATGGTTAGCCAACTACGCAGCCAAGAATAAGTCTCAGAAGGAAGTATCTGAGAAACCCGAAGGGTCAGGGCAGAACCGCATGGTGATCCACGTAATTTCAGGGGGCATTGAGGGCCAGCTCAGTCGAAGAGGCCAAAAAAGACAAATGCGCGAACTAAGGAACCAGATCTGTTATGCTGAGAAAGCAGGAAGTCCAAGAGGAGTGACATTAAGCATCACCCCTGATGATGCAGGGCGCGTAGTATACCCGCACAGTGATCCTTTGGTGCTGTCCCTAGAGATCAGCAACCACATTGTGCGGAGGTGCATGGTAGACACTGGCGCATACACAAATCTACTGTACAAAGACGCCTTCGAGAAAACGGGCCTTGAAAAAAGGCACTTACGACCTGCCCCCGGATCGTTATACGGATTCAGTGGAGCGGGCGTGCTGCCCATGGGAGTCATAGACCTACCCGTAACCTTTGGGGAAGGCTCCACTGCCAGAAATGTCAGGGCAACCTTTGTTGTTGTAGATGCAAGATCCGCCTATAACGCCCTAATCGGCAGAGCCACCCTGGACGAAATCGAGGCGGCCATCTCCATCAGGGCCCTCACCATAGCGTATGTCACCGATTTCGGGCTAGAAGGAAAAGTGTGCGGGGACCAAGAGTCAGCCAGACAATGCTACTCCGTGGCCCTGCAAGAGCACGAAAAAGAAAGAAAAGGAAAAAGAAAGGCTGACAGTTCCCCCAGCAGGGAGGGCGAAATCCCAGCCGAGCACCCGGCGTCCGACCACCTGGAGCCAGGGGGCGAAAGCATGCTGGTAGACTTAGAGCCAGGAAGGCAGGTCCTAATAGGAGCTGACCTGGAGGAGTCCTACCAGGCTGAACTGGTCAAACTGCTAAAAGAAAACAAAGACGTATTCGCCTACTCGGCAGACGAGATGCCCGGCGTTGATCCATCATGCATCGTTCACAGGCTGAACGTAAGCATGGACGCTCGCCCTGTAAAACAGAAAAAGCGAAACATGTCCGCAGAAAAAGACGCGGCAATCAAGGAAGAAATTGATAAACTCTTGAAAGCAGATTTTATTGAAGTCTGTGACTACCCAGAATGGCTGGCGAATGTAGTCATGGTCAAAAAATCGTCGGGCGCATGGAGAATGTGCGTGGACTTTACAAACCTCAACAAGGCCTGCCCGAAAGACTGCTATCCGCTCCCCAGAATCGACCAACTGGTAGACGCCACCAGTGGCTATACCATGCTGAACTTCCTAAACGCCTTTTCAGGGTATCATCAAGTATACTTGTGGCAGCCGGACAGGGTGAAGTGTGCGTTCATCACCAGTTCAGGCACCTACATGTACAAGATGATGCCATTCGGGCTTAAAAATGCAGGGGCTACATACCAACGGTTAGTTGATAAAGTGTTTGAAAAACAAAAAGGTAGAAACATTGAGGCTTACGTCGATGACGCCATCGTAAAAAGCAAAGAAGACAGAAAGCACCTGATAGACCTGCAGGAGACCTTCTGCTCCCTGCGCACCTACAAAATGAAACTCAATCCAAAGAAGTGTACGTTTGGGGTCCGTTCCGGTAAATTCCTGGGGTTCTTGGTCAGCTCTCGGGGGATAGACGCCAACCCTGAGAAAATTCAGGCAGTTCTAGACCTTCCTGAGCCCAAGACCATTAGAGACATCCAGCGCCTGACGGGCCGCATGGCCGCCTTAGCACGGTTCGTCGCCCGATCAGCGGACAAGGCCACTCCTTTCTTCAAGATACTGAAAGGAAACAAACAGTTCAAGTGGGAAAACGAGCAGAAAGAGGCCTTTGAGCAATTGAAGGACTATCTTAAGAGGCTCCCCACCCTGGCAAGACCAGTAGCAGGGGAAAAACTTTTCCTCTACATTGCAGTGACCAATATAACTGTCAGCGCGGTTATCTTACGGGAAGAAGCAGGCACCCAGCAACCTATATACTTCGTAAGTCATGCGTTGGGGGCAGCCGAGAAAAATTACCCGATGGTCGAAAAAGCCGCCTACGCAGTCATAATTGCTGCCAGGAAACTCAGACCTTACTTTGACGCGCATCCAGTCGTGGTCCTCACCGACCAACCGCTGGAGAAGATGTTGGAAAAGTTTGAAAAGTCAGGGAGATTACTGAAATGGGCGATCGAGCTGAGTGGGCTAGGAATATCTTACCAGCCAAGAACAACCATCAAAGCTCATGCCTTAGCAGATTTTCTGGCTGAGTGCTCCCATTCAGGGGAAGAGGAGACCCCTGCCGAGGAGTGGGTCGTACATACTGACGGATCCTTGACAACCAGTGGCGCAGGCGCGGGCGTCGTACTAACCAGCCCAGGGGGGCTGACTTTGAGCATGCCCTCAGGTTTGTCTTCCTAGCATCAAACAACGAAGCAGAGTACGAAGCAGTACTCGCAGGCGTCAAGCTGGCTAAGGCCGCAGGGGCAGAACGGATTGTCCTGGCGACAGACTCCCAGCTCATCGCCAACCAAATCAATGGTGAATACGAAGCAAGGGACCAAGCAATGGCCACATACCTGGAAATGGTGAAAGGAGAGTTGTCAGGCCTGAAATCATATGAGATCAAACAGATCCCCCGCTCCCAGAACAACCGAGCAGATGCCCTGTCGAAACTGGCAAGTTCCAGTCTACAGGACATACGGAGGTCAGTATGGGTCGACGTCTTGCATGAGAAATCCACAAGCCCCTGTCAGGCAATTAGCACCGTGGAAGAAGGTCCGGAAAGCTGGATGACTCCCTTCATCCAATTCAAAAGACATGGTGTCCTGCCATCAGACGCAACACAAAAAAGGAAAATACAGGCTAGAGCAGCCTTGTTCATACTCATTGAGGGGGAACTTTATAAGAAATCTTTTACTTATCCCCTGCTCAAATGCCTACGGGCAGATCAAGCTGCTGAAGTGTTGGAAGATATCCACTCAGGGATTTGTGGGCATCACATCGGAGGGAGATCCCTAGCCCACAAAGCCCTAAGGGCAGGCTACTACTGGCCCACCATGCTGGCGGACGCCAAGAGCCTGACCCAGAAATGCAGAAAATGCTAACTCTTCGCCCCGTCAATCCATGCCCCAGCCCAGGAGCTCAGGCCAATCCTATCCCCCATCCTCTTCGCTCAATGGGGGATGGACATACTAGGACCCTTCACGGTGGCCACAGGAGGCAGGAAATTCTTGATTGTCGCCATAGACTACTTCACCAAATGGGTGGAAGCCGAAGCAGTGCCCAACATTACTGAGCCGGCGGTCAGAAAAGTGGTCTGGCGAAATATTATCACTTGGTTCGGTCTGCCCAAAATATTGGTATTTGACCATGGCAGACAATTTGATAATGATCCTCTAAGAATCTGGCTGGAAAGCCACAACATCGCAGTCGCTTATTCAGCCGTCTGTCACCCGCAAGCCAACGGACAGGCAGAAGCGGCCAACAAACAAATCTTAAATGGCTTGAAGAAAATGGTGGATGACTGCAAGGGTAGGTGGGCTGACGAGCTTCCCAGTATACTCTGGTCAATCCGAACTACCAGGAAAGAGTCTACAGGCCAGACCCCGTTTGGTCTGGTATATGGAGCAGAGGCATTATTACCAATTGAGGCAAGGATCCCTTCTCTGCGCTCCCTGCAGTACGACCGAGCTGAAAACGAAGCTGCAATGGTCGAAGCCTTGGACCTGGTAAATGAGTTAAGGGAGGAAGCTAGCACCAACATCGTTGCCTACCAGCAACGAATGAGGAAAGCCTTCAACACCAAAGTCCGACAGAGGAACTTCCAGATGGGAGAGCTGGTTCTGAGAAAGACGCAGGCGGTTGGAAAGTCAAGAGAACATGGAAAGCTGAGTTCTAACTGGGAGGGTCCATACCAAGTGACTCGAGTCCTGGGACCAGGCACATACAAAATCGCCAACCTTGAAGGGCAAGAGCTGCATGCTCACTGGAATGCAGACACTTTGAAGAAATATTACGTCTAAACAAAATTCGAGGATAGTTTTTGATTTTTGCTAAAAACAAAAGGCGGAGGACGGTCAAAGAATGTCGACGGCTCCGACCACCCAAAAATGTCGCAAATCTTATAAAGAAATGAGAAAGATCCAGATTTATACTCGTTGCCTGTTCAAAACTTACGCATTCACACACAAACGAGCAGGGGGCAATAGGGGGAGGCCCCCTGTTGCCAAAATCAGGAAAAATGAACCCCCCAACAAAAAATCCAAACCACCCTGCTTACCTCTGGGCAGGCAGGGGGCAGGCCCCCTGAACTTTGAACAAAAGCCAGGGACAGGCCAGACTAACAAGGACTGGGGGCAGGCCCCCCAACCTTGTATAAAAAACGCAAAGGCCACCCAGCTTACCTCTGGGCAGGCAGGGGGCAGGCCCCCTGGACTTTGAACAAAAGCCAGGGACAGGCCAGACTAACAAGGACTGGGGGCAGGCCCCCCAACCTTGTATAAAAAACGCAAAAGCCACCCTACTTACCTCTGGGCAGGTAGGGGGCAGGCCCCCTGGACTTTGAACAAAAGCCAGGGACAGGCCAGACTAACAAGGACTGGGGGCAGTCCCCCCAACCTTGTATAAAAAAACGCAAAAGCCACCCTGCTTACCTCTGGGCAGGCAGGGGGCAGGCCCCCTGGACTTTGAACAAAAGCCAGGGACAGGCCAGACTAACAAGGACTGGGGGCAGGCCCCCCAACCTTGTATAAAAAACGCAAAAGCCACCCTGCTTACCTCTGGGCAGGCAGGGGGCAGGCCCCCTGGACTTTGAACGAAAAGCCAGGGACAGGCCAGACTGACAAGGACTGGGGGCAGGCCCCCCAACCTTGTATAAAAAACGCAAAAGCCACCCTGCTTACCTCTGGGCAGGCAGGGGGCAGGCCCCTGGACTTTGAACGAAGCCAGGGACATGTTGTGACAGGCGCGATTAAACAAACAAGGAAAGGATCCCTGAATTTTAAAACAGTTTGCCATAAAAAGCAAAGAGAAATATTCCACAAACAAAACCCATGAAGGGTGGAAAGGTCTTTACAAAGTTGAAGAAGAAAAAACAAAGTGGCAAATATTACAAACAAAATGGCCATAAGCACTGGCTCAGCACGGAAAGATAAAAGCTTTTATAAGAAAAGAGAAGGGGCGTCACGTAGCATCCTGGTGAGCGTCGGCATCTGCCTCAGGCTGCCTGGCCGCCCGAGCTTCATTCTTAGCGGTATAGAGACTCCGGAAGGAGTCCCCATCAAAGGTAGGGAACATCTCCCCTATCACCTCCATTACCAACTCCAGAGAGGAGTTGGCACCGCTCGCGAAGCTGGCATCCACTGCAGCCTCAGTCTCCTCAGCCAGGGTCTCTTTCTCCTTCGTCCATTCCCCCTTAGCCTGTTCAAAAGTCGACTTGGCCTTTGACAGCTGCTCCTCCAAGTCAGTCACTCTCCCCTTTAAGTGCCCCATCTCGGCCAAAGATAGATTGGCTCGGTCCAACGACTGCCGGCTCTCCTTCAGATCAGCCTCTAGCTTGGCAACCTCCTTCACAGCCATTTCCCCCTGCAGCCTCCATTGACCAACCTGCTTCTTGGCCTCCTCTAACTCTCCCTCTTGCCTTGTCATCTTATCTTTCAAGGAGCTTATCAAGGAGATATCCCTTTCTACCATGGCCAGGCGGTCGGGAGGAGGAGCCCCAGGAGTAACTGTCAGCTCCTCATCACTCAGGCGGCTGAGAGCCGCCAGTTCCGCAGACGCCAGCATAACCTTGGAGGTACGCTGGATATATTGGAGCACTTGATGAGAAGTTGAGGTCACCATTTTTGTAAGGCGGTCGGCCAAGACGGCTCCGGAGTCAGAAAGCAAGCCTGACACATCCACACTGTCACCAGCCGTGTAGTGGAACTCTGCATTTTCCTCTGGGAAGGGAGTGCTTGAAGGCTCACGTGCAGGGCGCTTCGCCTCAGGGGTGGTAACATCCGCCTCCAGGTCCACCACGTCAGCACTAGGAGCCTCCCTCTCTCTTTTCCTCCTCAATTCCAAAGGAACACTCTCCCCAGTCCCCTCGGAATTTCCAGGCTGCGTTCCCTGCGAAATCCGAGGGCCAGCCGGAGAGGCACCCTGTTTCTGACTGGGGGAAGGAGTAGCTCCTGAAGTAACCTCCGCCTCCCCCTCATGGATGCTAGGGGTAGGAGTCGCCGGCTTCGACGAAGGCAGCCGGGGTGGGAGAGGTAATCTTCGACCAGCGGCAAAGTCTTTCACAAGCTTCATGAGGGCTTTGCTTCCTTTCCTAAAATTTGCAGGAAGGGAAGGACGCTTTGAAAGAACGACCAATTCCTCGCTCAGGCCCAACTTCCTGACCTGCTTCTTGGTCCAGCGCCAAGTATAGGAATCTGCAGAAAGGGAAAGGCGGTCATCTAAAAAGCAGGGAGAAATAAAGTCCCTGGAAAATCGTGACAACAAAAAATCCCTAGAACTACCTTCAAGGCCAGGAACCAGGCCCAGGGGAAGCAAATACTCGTCTGTCGTGATGAGCTCCGCATGGGGGAGCCAGAAAGCAGGGCCAAAGTTCCCATGTTTATCCACCACAATCTCAAACTTTTGTACCAAAATCTCCTCCTTCTCGCTCAGCCTGACTTCCAGAGCCTTCCCCCCAACACGTGGGTGATACTCCTCGCGCGTCTCCATGCGGGTGTGGACATGGTTCCTAAAATGTCTAGGAATTTTCCACCCTGACGCGCTATGGATATATATTAAGTTATTTTTCCAGTCTTTAAGGCTGCTCATAGCCGGCCAGACCAAGGCGTACTTTTTCTGCCTCAGCAGAGACCAATAACCAGGGGAGCCATTACCCCCAGATGAGGACACCATTTGAAGACCGACCATGAAACGAAGGGCGTCAATATAAGGCCCCTCGCCATGGAAAAGGCAGGTCCAGGTGTAAGCTACTAAGGATCTAATGGCAGTTGCAGTCAGCTGGGCGATAGCAACGTTCATCCCCCTGAAGGTTTCCTCCAGGAAGGGGTGCAGCGGGAATCGCAGGCCAAATTCCAAGGCCTTATGGTAGACGGCCACACATCCTTCTGGGGGACAGCACACTGTGTCCTTTTCCCCAGGGACTACAACCGTGTACCCTTCCCCGAAATTATAAAATTGTTCAATGGCCTTAGCAGCGTTACTCTCCAAAATCAGGTCCCTGTTCTTGGCCTCAGGATAGGTCTTTAGGGGGACCACATACTTTTCCTTGTCCAAGAAGTAGGTCCTCCCCCTCTCCCTGCGGATGAGGGGGCCGGCGACCCTGGAAGGATCCACCTCCAGGGCCTCGTCATCGGAGTCAACCACATCAAAGGGAGCTGGCTCGGGTGACTCAGCACCCTCCCCCCTGTGATAATCGTCCTCCTCCCTGGGGCCGACCCCGGAGGAAGAAGTTATGTCACGTCGGCCACCGTCGCCGCCCCCAGTTCCCCCAAGCACAGAATTAAAAGAAAGGGGACGCACTCGTGACATATTGGCTATGGAAGGGAAAAAAGAGGTGAAAGATTTAAAGAAGTTCTAACCTAAAGACGCCGATAAAGCCGCCGGAGACAGTGACAAAAGGTATCCCTTGCTCCTCGAAGAATGCTCGGCAAACGAGGAAGATTCAGGAAATATAAGGAGTTCGAAGTATCAGGAAAAGTAAAAGAGGAAAATGAAGGGGGAGAGGGGTTTATATGAAGCCCAAGGAGTCCAAAAGGCGATCCCCTGACAAAACCCGCAATAGTCGTCCACGTGTCGCACACTGGACACGGACTATTCACCCTTCCCAAGAAGGGCCTCGAAAGACTGAAAACATCAGAGAAAAAGAGCAACCGACGACGTCATTCCCACAAAAAAAAGAATAATAACAATACAAAAATAATAATAAACACATATTAAAAATACAATACACGAACACGTCGCCTGAATTTCATTTCATTAAATCTTACAAGGGAAAATTACATTCAGTGCCCAGCAAGGAAAGAAAACGTACAAGGGCCCAGAAATTCCGGCCCAACAAATAAACGCCCTGCTAAGCAGGCCTAATCATCATCCAGGTCAGGAGAAGGGTCCCCAGGGCTACCTGAACCTCCAAAGTCTGAGGCCCAGTCCCAATCTGGGGAGTCTTTGAAGGGATCATCAGGGATCCCATCCTCGTCCCTGTCACTCAAACAACCGAGACCCTCACTATCGTCAGAATCTCGACTGCTATCCTCCCAGTCCCTGCCAAAGGGAACAGCCTGGGATTCGTCGCAGGTGCGACAGCCTGTCTTCTTCACAGGCGCAGAGGGACCTGACGCCAAGGAGGAATCAGTGTCAGAGAAGTTGGGGTCAAATTGTTCGGGGTGCAGCCACGGAAAGCACTCATGGCATCCCCTGTCAAAACAGCCCCCTCCCTGGGGGCAGCGCCTAAACCTAGGCGCAGCAGGAGGTGAGGACCTCTTGAGGCGCTTGCCCATCCAAACAGAAGCCTTCTTACCCGTCCGACGGGAATAAAGCCGTGAGCGGCGACTACGGTGGACGGCTCGATAAGCGGCACGAGCATATTGGAGCCTCCAAAACCCCCTAAAAATAAAAGTAACATATCTAACTCCGCGACGAGTCACAAATTTTTTGATCCAAACCATGATGAAGACGAAGAAAGTGGAAGGATTGAAGATAGACTAAGCAGAAAAGTGGAGAAAGCTGGGGTTTTATACAAGAGAAAACACAGCATTAAAGACACTCCAACCACCCTGGAAGGAAAGCCACCAATCAGGAACTCTTCACGGTTCCCGAAAATCCACCTGGAGGAGAAGTGTAATCATTGCAAAAGCACTCTAAACTCTCTGCATGCCTGACATAAGCAGCGCTACGTCCCTTGGGAAAGTGCAAAACATTAAATGCTGTAGCAGACATAGAAGTCAGCCTCCCTCCAAGCAAGAATCGCCAGCAGAGGAAAAGCCTTACTTTCCCCCTGCTGGCGAAGGCCAATTGATTGGGGTCGGCAGCCTGTCAAGAGATCGCCTGCTGGGCAGGCCCTAGAAGGATTCCTGCCAAGCTCGGAAGGCCGGTCCCAGGCTAGAAGCTAAAACAAGAGCATGAAAGCGCTAAGGATGACAGTCGGCCGCTGGAACCATAAGCCGTCCCAGTCTGCTGGAACCCAGCAGCCGCTGCCCAAAGTCCGCCTGCCCTGGGGGAAGGCCCTGGTCGACAGGGTCAGGACCCCCCGGGGGCCCTCTCGTCATTTCGCCTAAGGTAATTAGGAATGGGTGGATGAGAAGCTGCCACTTGTCACTTCCTTATCCAGCCATTCCTCTCCCACTTCTCTCTCTTTTGGGAAGGTATAAATACTCAACCCTTTCCCACAAGAGAGGGGTTAGATTTTCTCTCTCTAAACCCTTACTCCTAAAAAACGCCACCTAGCTCCTCACGAACTAGGTCTCTCAAGGCATTTCACGGGCTGACTTAGGCATCGGAGAGGGTTCCCTCGGACAACCTCCGAGGCCCTGTGCGTTCATTGTGCAGGGAGCAGGCCGACTCCGCCGAGAAAGTCCGATCCCGGGAGTGAGACGAAAGAGAGGTTCAGGGAAGTCAATCGATCAATTGTTCACCAGCGATCTAGTCACATAGCCCGGATTCAAGGCCGGGTTAATTGTTTCCGTGACCGGAACAAATTGTAAAACGAAAATTAATTGATTAAATGAGTATATATAAATCTCAATTATTATATTTAAAGTACTATTTGAGTTAAATTTATAAATTAACGAAATATAACGAAAATATTAAATCGATATTATTTAGTTACTAGTGTCACGATAACCAACAAAATATTATAACGATCATAAATAATAAAATTACTAACGTTTTATAAAACAATCAAACAGTTGTAAAATATTTATAAAGTACACAATTTAAAATAATATTTTTAGCAAATAATAAATAGCTAAAATTAGAAAACCGAAGTTAAAATATTTACTACATGCATACTCCTACTCAAACATACGATATAAAATCGAGTAACGTCCTGAAGTTACCTTAAATCGATATACAAATCGACCACATACTCGTACTCGTCGGGGTCCTCACGAAAACCCATAAAAGTAATGGAAGAACTGAAGGATTAGAAGCAAGAATGGATCGAGATCGACGAGACTTCTCGCACAAAAGAACATGAAAAAACATCAGCAACAGCAAACGCGACACTCAGGACGAACAAAAGAGCAATAGAAGGCTGACCCACACGATAAAATGAGAACTGCAGCAAATAATAACCGAACGACAACGAAATCGACATTAGCAGAAGCAGCAGCAGCGACAATAGACAATGGCAGTGCACGCGTAGCGACAAACGCGAGACAAAAAGTAGTAGCAATAAGACCGAATCAGCCCGCAAGACTAGCAGCAGTACAGTAATCGACCAACAACCAACGAATGAGACAGAGACAACAAACGACCTTAACAAGGATGAACCAACACAACAATAGAACGACAGCGGCAAGTAGCAGGCAACAGTAACATGAATAAAAAGAAGAACGGAGGGAAGGGACGGATAGGCAAACATGAAAACAAGAACAGCAACGGCCGCCCGGTAAAAGTGAATACGCACGAAACGACAACGACAAGAGGACAATAAAAGAATGAATTAGAGGAAGAAGAAAAGAGAAAGTGAAACGAACAAACATCAATATAACAGCAGCAACATTGTCACAACAACGGCATGGAAGTGAGCAAAACAGGGGCACGAATTAAGTGACAGCAACGACATCAACAACGTAAAGCGACATCATCAACCAGTAGAGATAACACGACAGAACAGAAGAATCGCAACAGTAAGACAACATCAGGCAGTATTAAGGAGAAGCGACATCAACAACAAAAATGACGAGCAACAGAAATTAGAGGCATCGAAGATAGGAGTAGTAGTAGGCATATATTAGGGAGGACAATAGCAGCAAAAGATTGAGACAACCATATGATCAATACGAAATCACCAACAGACCAGACGCATAATAACATGAATACGAACAGGAGAGAAGAGAGCAGAAGCGGAAAAATGAACCTGGACTAAATTGAAACAGATCAAGAAAACCAGGGAATCAACTATGTCAATCTGGGTGGCTGAGGCCGAGGTATGCGACGTGGACGATCAAGCAAAAGAAGGATGATGGCGAGGCGATGAAAGGAAGAAGATACTGGAGTAGGACATGTTAAAACAAGGAGGAAAAAGGAGGAACAAGGAAGAGGGGCTGAATAACGTAAAACAACATAAAAGGAGTGAGGATAAGAGGCAGTGCGATCTCCTGTCCCATTTTGTGTCCCACTTTGTGTGCCACACTATACACTAGATGACACATCAACTGGTTATGATATTTGTTACATATTTTATTGATTCAATAGGCGATTTGTCATCCAGTGTATGGTGTGGCACACAGAGTGGAACACTAAAATGGGACAGGAGATCCGCTCTGGATAAGAGGGGGTTTTCATAAAGAAGGAGGGTGAATACGGAGGATACAAGAAAGAGGAAAAGGGGATGGACAAGGGAAACGTAAAATAAGGAGTGAGGGTAAGGAGGACACGTTAGAAAGAGGGACTGAATTCAACTCACAATAAAAGTGAGGTTAAATACTACGTACTAACTGAATAGATGTCAGTATAAGACAACTCCGAGACAATAAGTTGACTGACCCACGAAATCGAATTAATAAAAATAATTGGGCCGACTAATAAATGAGTAAAATAAACGTTTCTCAAGATATAAATAATTATTCGAGATGAAAATGAGGCTCACAGAAATAAATAATTAGACGATGAAATAGTATTTCCCGATAAATAATAAATCTTTGATAAAGTGAATTAAATTGATTTCTCGAGAAAGGGTAATAGATGTTTTGACGAAACTTAAAATAAATGAGCTTCGAGCTGAAAATAGAAATTCGAGCTTAAATTTAAATAAATGAAAAGAATTTAGAATTTAAATCGCCGGAATAGACTTCGATACGAGTTAAATAAACGGACAAATCGAAACGAAATCAAAGTTACATTTTAACATAAAAAAACTTTGCAAGATAAATAAAATTTTAGGAGTTCAAAACGATTGAAAATAAATTTGTTTTATAATAATTTTAAGATTTACGAGATAAATTGTAAATAGAATAAAAGTTGAATAAAATTTAATTTATAAAAAATCAGGGGTGTTACATTCAAAATGTCTGATGATAAACTCATCTTAGACCAGGTTCATGAATATGAAAATCTGTGTTCCGAAATCGCTTCCGAGGGAATGAAAATCTGTGAAATATTTCAAGTCAACTGTCTGCTTGACAAACTTCCCCCGTCTTGGCAAAATTTTGTCCACAATATGAAACACAAACAGAAATATTTTTCCCTCCTCGAACTTGTGTCTCATATAAAAGTCGATGAGCAGAATAGGATTTAGACAAAGGTAAAACGAGTTGAACACTCTTTCTCTACTGCTAATTTGGTCGAATCTCGGAAAAATAATCATAAGGGGTGGAAAAATTCTCATAAAGGTCCTAACAAATATTATGGGCCTAAACAAACTGAACAGTTCAAGGAAAGTTGAAATAATAAAAGGGAATTTAAGGGAAATTGTTTCACATGTGGGAAAGTAGGACATGTGTCAAAATTCTGTCCAGAAGGATTTAACACTAAACGTCGACAGAATAAGCCACAAACACACCTAGCTGTGTCTGATTAAGAAGAAATCATAGCAGCTGTAGTATCTAGAGTCAACTTAGCAACCTGTCTGAATATGGTATTGGATACGGGTGCTACAAGGCACATCTGTTTCGACAAGAACATGTTCAAGGACTATTTTGAGGTTCCCGGGAATGAGTGCGTGTTCATGGGCAACTCTAGCTCAGTTAGAGTTCATGGAAAGAGCAAAATAGTACTCAAATTAACCTCAAGAAAAACACTTGAACTCAACAATGTGCTGCATGTACCCGAAATTAGTAGGAATTTAATTTCTGGGTCACTTATGAACAAGCCAGGAGTTAAGTTAACTTTTGAATCCGACAAACTTGTACTCACTATGAATGGTAATTTCCTTGGGAAGGGATTCTATAATGGTGGTTTATTTGTCCTCGATGTAGAGACAATTAATAAGAATGTTCCTGCTTCTGTTTATATTGTTGAGTCCGTTTCTCTATGACATTCTAGATTAGGACATGTGAATGTCAACGCGATTAAACGACTCAAACAACAAAACCTAATACCTCAATTCAGTAGCACAAGTTTTGATAAATACGAAGTATGTGTTGAGGCTAAACACGCTCTTCTGTGTCAAATTTAGACCGTTTTTCCTCCCATTTAGACCCATTATTCCCTCGTTTTGCGAGATTAGAGTGCGATTATCGCCTTATTTTGAGTATTTCTCGCATTAGCTTCTGTCTTGTGCATTTTACGTGTTTTTGGTAGTTTTTCTATCAATTTTGATAGGATTTGGCGCCGAAAGCATGATCAAGCTTCTACAAGCACAAGAGAGGGGAATACCGTCCGAAAAGCAAAACACACAACTCAAAATCCAAAGTCCAAACCCAAGAGGTGAAACCTTGAGCAAAAAGGAAAAAGTATAGTCCATTGGGCATCTTCACCGGAGAGGTCGAACTTCAAATGAATATATCTAGAGTTCTAGACCTCGGATTGAAGCGATTTTAGATGGAGGTGAAAGTTTATCTTCTTAGCTTTCCAACGACATATCACACGCCCCAATCGGAGTTCAAACGAGAGAGTTATGGCCCTCTGAAGTCACAGACGGTGTTCCTCCCCAGATTGCCATTTCGGACAAAAAAGTTCACCGGGCGAAATTTCACCCTACGAGATTTTGACCAGGCGAAATTTCACCCTACGAGATTTTGACCGGGCAAAACTTCGCCTGACGGTATTTTGGCCATATTGGAGAGAATCCGCAGGGCAAAACTTCACCCTATGAAGACTCATTGGGCAAAGTCTCACTCAAAGGGTAGAAGTCTCACTAATGGGCAAGGATTGGATTATGGGCTTTAAGATTGTGTAACCCACTAAGGGCTTAGTATATATAGTAACCTTAGGTTTTCATTTCATTTTGTGCCTTAAGTGTGCCTCCTTAGGGTAGGGTAGTAGAGGAGATATTCATAGTAGTAGTAGTAGTAGCTTCCGTTAGAAAATACTCCATCACACAATTCATTATTATGCTTTATTAGATCTAGAAAAACTCCACCTTCTTGTGTTTTAGTAGTGTAGTTTTAGATCTAATTAGGGAGATTGAGGAGCTTTTGCAAGGATTAGTGACAAGTTTTTGTATTTTATTATTCAAGCTTCATCTTTTTATGTTAATCTTCATCTTCTTTATTGGGTTTTTCCTCCATTGTTGGTACTTTCTTCTCCTCTCTCTCCTCTCTAATTAGTTTCTTCTCTAGTTCTTCCACTAGTTTATTGTTTTTCTTGCTTTGTTATTGTTTTTCCTAGTAGATCTTGTTCTTGGTTTTATTTTTCTCACACTTGTGTTAGATTAATTTCCCCTCTTTTTGTTAGTATGGATTGTTTTTGCCTAATTCCTTTGTTAGTTATTCTTGTTAGTTTTACCATGATTAGTGAGTAGATATTTGTTAGGGGTTAGGGGAGGATGGATTTGGGTAACATGGATTAGGGAATTTTGTGATTGAATGCACTTGGGTTGATTTGTCTATTTTAGAATTGTTGTATGCTTGTTGACTTTACTTGATCAATTTAGTTGACTCGTATTCACCCTCGTCAATATGGGGAAACTCGGGGCTTGGGTAATTTCGACTTAGTGACCTAGCTTCTTCGTCGCGAAAATGAGTCTTAGTAAGGTCGGGTGTAGAGACCGAAAGGTGACCCATCCCTTATCAACTGTGTATTATTTGCTTGATTCCTTGTTTTTGTGTCCCGTTTCCGATTCCCCATCTCCCCCTAACACTTTTCCTATATTGACTTTCGTGTTAGCTATTAGACCGACCATCTTAGTCCTGTTTAGTTACATCAAACCCCCCTTAGAACCCAAACGTATTTAGACTTTTACTCGACCGACTTTACGAAGACCGTCCCTTGGATCGATCCCGGCCTACCACTACTACGTTAGTTAGGTTAGTCGGTGTAACTTCTAATTCTAACTCAAGGGATGTGAACCAAGTTCAATTAAGGCCACCAAGACGACCTCCACTACCCAAAATCCCTTGTGAGTGTTGTGGAAACTATTGTCATAAGTCCAACAATTGTCCTTCTTCTGAAAGAATGTGCTATCAAGAATGCAATGAAGTCGAAGTGCCTCAAAATATGAATCCAATGCCTCAAAATGACCCTTTTTCAAACACATACAATCCCGAAACAAGAAACCATGTGCAACAATACAACTCTTATGCAAATCATGGTGTGCAAAATCCGAGACCAATGTATCAAGGGGGACAATAAGAAATGCCATTCAATTCACACCATCAACAAAGTTCTTTCATTCAAGGGCCTCCTCCCTACTTGCCTTTTCAAAAGGAAAATTTTAACAATCAAGGAGGCGATTATTTCCAAGGCCAAGGTGAATTCCATAATCAACACATGAATCAAGGAAACAATTACCAAAATCTTGAAGGTAATTTTCGCAATCAAGGGAATAGCCACGATTTTCAAGGTTATAATCAAGGTATTCAAAGCTTCAATCAAGGGGATCATATCCAAGGGTATCATCCCAACTCCAATCAAAGTTCCCAAGGATACAATCCTGAATATAACCAACCTCCACCTTGCCATGGCGATAACCAACAAGGTCAATGGAATGTCCAATGTGAGCATCCTATACAAATCATGCAAAAGGCGGTAACATTCTTAGCTTACGAGATTGCGGATATAACAAAGGAACTCAAAGCTAGGAAATCACAAGAAGCCACCAAGGCTCCTACCTTTCTAGTACATCCACCACAAGGACTACTCGGACAACCTCAAAATCCTAATTACCCGCAACATCAGGCATATGCCAATGCCGCCACATGGAATGAAGGAAAAGAACTAGTAGACCCTCACAAAATCATGGGTCTAAATCAAGTTGGAAAACCGAAGGTGAAACATGTTGAAAAGCGAAGTGCCCCTCATTCTAGCAAGTTGAAAACACACCCACCAAGAACAACTAGTTGTGAGGAAGATCCTGGTGTAACGATGTTACCAAACGCGAAATAAGGGACCCTTCTAAGTACATCAAGGGAGATAAGGGTTATGTGATAGAGGAAATTCAAAAAAAGAAAAGCATGCCACCTCCTAAGCCACATGTGCCACCTTTGCTATTTCCATCTCGAGCTACGATCAATAGGAAGGACATCAAGTCCACCTCATTCTCCGACTTGCTAAAGAAGGATAAGGTAACTCCCCCTCTCACTGAGATAGTTGGCCGATGTTATGATGCAATTGTGGTTGCACTCACCGAAGAGTGTAATTCGGCCGTATCAAGCAAGATCCACACCAAAATGGGTGATCCAGGGTGTTTCTCAATACCATGCACAGTAGGGAATGTTGAAATCGATTATTCTCTATGTGACCTTGGAGCGGCCGTGAGCATTATCCCTCTATCAGTCGTGAATGATCTCAATATCAACAACATGAATCAAACACCGATCAAAATTCGACTAGCCGACGGTTCCATCAAGGACCTGGTTGGTATGATTAAAGACGTGCTAGTTCGAGTTAAAAATCTCTCGATCCCTACCGACTTTGTGGTAATGGACGTGAAAGTAAACAAGCATGCCCTCATAATCCTAGGTAGACCCCTTTTGGCCACCGGCGGAGCAATCATAGATGTTGAAAAGGGGAAGCTTTCGTTTAATGTCGGTAAAGAGATCGTGCAATTCAAATTACCTATCACGTCAGAAAACCCAATGGTGAGTGATGTCTTCGGAAATGAAATGTTTGAATACCTTCTAGATGCCGAGTCCCTTGTGATCGAAAAGGAGAATGAAGCTAAGTCGAGTAATTTACTCGATAATGTTGAAACAAAGGTGAAGCTTAATGATTCGACCACCGTGCAACTGCCTACGAGATCATCTTCCAACACTTTTCCAACTTCCCGTAGGGGAGCTATCAAAAAATCCAAAAAGAAGAAATCGAAAAGTGTGGTGAACATGGAACCAAGAGACGGAAAGCTAATGACGCGCAACGAGGGTGTAAGCCCCGTTGATAAAGCAAAGGTCGAAGTTGGCAATCAAAAGTTAAAATGGGACGAAGTATCCCGGCTAGTACAAGAAGTTAAAACTACCCTGCAAAAATTATCAAGGATCATGTTTGTGTCCGAGCCACGGGCAAGTTTTGATGGAGGTGAACTATGCATCGGTCGCTATGATGGTGACCCGGGTTGAGTTTGTATCACGTTTGATGAGGTTTGGTGGTATCCTCAACAACCACCTTGTATATATGTATCGTATTTCTTTGTGTTTCTTAGCTTGAGAACAATGGATGAACTTGGATTTTGCCATGGAACAATTATTTGGATGAAGATCAAGCTTTTGGAGAAGTTATGGAGCTTAATTTGAAGACCACAAGCATGTTTGTGGGAGATATTGATTATGTAATGTGAATCGTGTCGTTATTTTAAATTTTAGGTGAGTATTGAAGAGCCATTAAGTGGCAAGGCGGAAAAACGAATCATACAAGACCACCGGGTGAAACTTCGCCCGGTGAGATTATTGAAGGTTTTCCGTCGGGTGAAATTCCACCCGATGGAATTTTGCCACGCCGAAGGATTTGCTGAAGATTTGTCGTCGGGTGAAACTTCACCCGATGAGGTTATGACCGGGCGAAATTTCGCCTTGCGAAAAAAATCCCAGAATTGCCAAATTTGCCAGAATTGATCAGAAGACCGTCGGGCGAAACTTCGCCCGAAGAGATTTTCACAGGGTGAAATTTCACCCGATGGTACTCGACCGGGTGAAACTTCACCCGGCGAATTTGGCCGGATCACCTACACACTATTTACTCACTACAATTCAATTCCCCCCTTCCCAAATATTCCACATAATTTTCACAATCTACTTTTCAAACTTTCCTTTCCCTCCTCAACTACCTCTATTTATATCACGTTCACCTCACTTTCATTTCACCTTATCACTCTTCATTTCACTAAACACTACCTTCCATACCCCAACCACATTCATACCTCCATTCCATCTCACCTTGGGTGATTATTCTGGGTTCTTGAAGAGGTGAAGCCAAAGTTTTTGGGAATATTCTTGCAAATTATCTATATTATGGAGACAAGAGCAAGGCGAGCCGCTCGTAAGCAAGGTATGACTTCGAATTCTACACCTTCTAAATCTTCTAAATTTTCTAAGTCTTCTAAGCCTACAAATTTACCTTGTCTTAATACTTCTTTGTCTCGGACCTTCTCTGGAAAGATCTTTCAGAGCACTAGGTGGCCTTGTCCCCACACAATGATCAATCTAGGAATAGTAGACGATATTAAAGAGTTATCGTCGAGGACCGGAACTAGCGAGCTCCTTAGCCTCGCGACCTTCACCTATAAAGGCCTTACTTGTGAGTTCCTAGGAACCTTTGCCATTGACAATCCGACCACACCAAGAGCGGTCAAATTTAGACTATTCGGCAAAGCCCATCGTTTGACTATTTCCGAGTTCGGCCTAGTGCTAGGCGGCCTACCCTCATCGGGTACCGGACTTAGTGAACCCTCGAGTAACATACAAGCCTGTGTATCTAGGAGAGATCTTTTGAAGCGCATATCATGCTGTAAAGAGGGTTACGAGGCTAATTTATCCTTTGCCTCGGAAATTTGTAACCCCGCAATTCGCTATTTTTGCGAGATGCTCTCCCACTGGCCTCGGCCGATAATATTTATACTCTTAATGTGTGTGTCTTGCAATTGATTTGTGACTCTTTGTTGGGTAACCCTAACCCCTCAGACCTACAACTTGTCGTGGCGTTGCACTTCCACCGTATCATTATTACTCAACGCCCCTCCTTAGATTGTGGAGGTCTCGTGACCGTAATTGCAAACAAATTGGGTTATTCGACCGACCACCTCACCCCACTAGACGATTCCATATGGCTTGACGATGCCTATTTTCCGACTTGGATTTTTCATGTACCTCATCAGCGCCTCGTCTACATTGGCCATGGAAGAACTTAAATAGTTCCGAACACACACCGAACCACTATCCTTGTTCACCACAATTGGGACCTACCCTTGGGTCCCGGTGAATTCCGACTGACCATGACTGAGTCAGGAAGAAGGGGAGTTTGGGAGTATGCGCACTACACGTTGCCCAAAGGTCGTACGATCTATGACCTATGTGAGATTAAATCCAACTTTGCCCTCTCGCTTAGCGACAATCTGAAGGATTTTTCTCCCGAGCCATACTCTGAGGGTAAGCTCTTTTTCTATGGGTCTCCTAGCGCTTCATTTGCGTCGGATGATCACTCAGACTAGACCTTCTCCCGGAGTCGGTGGTGTTTGTGTGCGTGTTGTGTATTTGTATGTGGGTTGGGTCGGTGAGTCCTTAATCATCTGTAATTGCATGTCCTTTGGTTGATTCCGTTCCTATTCCTTTTATCCTATTGTCATTGTGATTGATTTATCTCTAACATAACTTTGCAAGATGTCCCATTGTTCGATTGTTGCGGCCAAAACGGCCTTGGTATTGCTCCCGGTCATTAGGCGATGTGATTACGCCATTGACCTTTTGAAAATCCAAATTCTTCTCATTTTCTCAAATTTTTCTTAATCCGGGCTAGGTGACGTGACTGCACCTACGCCCATTTTTCATCCTTCCTTTTAATTTATTTTCTTTTATTCTCATTTTCTTAGCCACTTGGCCAGGGTCTAGGTGATGTGATTTCACCTAGGCCCGCCGCCCTTTTATCGTTTTATTTTCGTCTGTTCTCTTTCTTCAAGCTTTTTGAAAAATCCAAAAACATTTGAAAAATTATAAAAATCCAAAAAGATTTTTCTTATTTTTCCTTTTCCATCTTTTTCGATCTTCCCCTACTTGTCTATTGAGGCCAATGTACAGTTTTAGTGCGGGGGAGGGATCTACTATGTTTTATTTATCAAAAATCTTTTCAAAAACCATAAAAATTGAAAAATTCTGAAAAACCAAAAACATTTTCTTTTTATTTTCCTCTTCTTTTTCTTTTCTCGTTTTCGTTATGTTTTCGTGTCCTTTGTATAGTCTTGTTTTCTACTCTTACAGGATAACCACCACCTTGATAGCACAATTTGAAGAGTTATGGAAGCAACCCGCTAGGTAACCACACTACTACAAATGAGCACTTGGGCCACAGTTGAATTCGTGGCAAAAGTGCTAAATTTTCGTGGCTAAAGTACTTTGCCACGGAAAGACCATCCGTGGCGCAAGTGGCCGTGACAAACAAATAGCCACGGGAAAAAACAAGCGTGGCAAGTATTGATTTTATTGCCACGGAGTCTCCCATGGCTAGAATTAATTTTTTGCCACGGATTATCCCGTGGCTAATTATGTTTGTAGCAAAACATTTATTCCGGTGAAAAAATATATAATAAATTAAATAAATTAATAACCGTAAGAATTCTCTACCCCTATAGTAGTCACATCTGGAATGATTACTAGCTTTATAGCTGACTCATTCCAATATTATTTAATTCACCATACGCATCGAAGGGCCTTCCCAGGAGGTCACCCATCTTAACACTACTCTCACTCAAGCACGCCTAACTGTGGAGTTCTTATGGCCAGCTACCAGAAATGAAATTGAACTTTATTGACATAATCATTGGTTTGAATTCTTTTAAAGTGATGTTTTTTCTACAAACTACATTTACTTTTGAGTAATTATTTTTTTTCCCAATGATTTACATATCATGACTAAACAATTATTATTCCGAAAAAAAAAGAGTTTCGAAGTTGATTTTCGGACTCATGATTTCATTAATTTATCGATATTTCTATTTTAGTTTCTATTTTCCACGTTCTTTTATTGCTAGTTCTTTCGATATGTTTTTTTCTTTTCGTTATCGGTCATTATTTTATTTCATCAGTTTT
Organism: Agrostemma githago; assembly: GCA_958450325.1. Taxonomy (NCBI): domain Eukaryota; kingdom Viridiplantae; phylum Streptophyta; class Magnoliopsida; order Caryophyllales; family Caryophyllaceae; genus Agrostemma; species Agrostemma githago. The sequence goes on along the minus strand of OY288239.1, from coordinate 22,927,877 downwards.
TTATCCTCATTGAGTTTTCTCTTGCCTACTTCATGTTTTACCCAAATTTTATTTTTCATAAAGTAAATTTTATTTTAAATTCATTTTTTTAAATATCTTCCTAATAATATTACAAAACAGTTATTGAATTAAAAAGTTGCCGATAAATTAATTTTGGATTTTCTCACTATTAGTCCTTAATTATTATATTTTCTTACTTGTATTTGTTAATTATTTGATTTTCTTATTTATACCTCTCTTTTTTTGAAAAATTATTTTGACTGGTTTTTGAACTTAGACACAACTTTCTAATACATTAATCTTTCTTCCAAACCAAACAACTTGAAAGACAATTAAATTACAAAAATAATTATTGTTTTCACAGTCAAAGTTAATTCCATAAAAATATATAGACTGATTAGAATTCTTAAATACGAATTTAATAAAGCAATTTTTTTCACAATGAAAATATTGTAAGAGAATCAATAATTTGGAAAAAAAATCATTCTCAGTCACTTTCTTTTTTAAGTTTTACATGTGAAAAAATTAATTAATTAAGCGGTAAAAATGAAAGAATCTTAAATAATATTAGACGTATCAATGATGGATGATCAATCGCATGCTTCTTTTACTTGATATGCTATGTACGCTACATTTTAGCTAGCATACACTACTAGAATTAGTGCAAATTCCAACGGAATAATTCCTACGGATCTTGAAAGGCGTTGGAAAGTAAGTAGTTCCTACAGATATTTCCAACGGAATCCAACCCGTCGCTCCTTTACAGCACCCCTACGAAATTCCTATGGTTTTGTGGTAGGAAACATTTTAGGCTACGGAATGATCTGTAGGAAAATTCGTAGCTCGGAAAAATTAGTTTCATGAACGATCTAACTAATATTTTTCTCACAGACTGTTTATCTGTTTATATTCGCGCCGTATTTTCCGGAACATGAAGTGACCGAACTCGAAACACAAATGAAATACCCCCATTAATTTTTTTTCTCTGTGTGTGTATATCAATTAGTATCCTCGAAATATTCACGTGATTTTATCTATTATTACATGATATGGAGTCGTTTATTTTATTCACTTCTACTACATGAGGACCCGTCAAGCGGATCGAGTCATACGGGTCGGGATAAATACGGGCACGGGTCTCACTACACGAAAATCATATTTTCGTCGGGATTATATCTCGACGATTGGCAAATCGACGCAACTAGGGGTGTTAACGAGCCGAGTTGAGCACGAGCCCCCCAGGGTAGCTCGGCTCGAGCTTGATAATTATGGGCTCCAGCTTCACAGCAGGTGCAGGACTCGAGCTCGGGTCCGAGCTCGACTCGTTGATTGAGTTGAGCTTCATCCAAGCAAGCTAAATATTTAAGTGGGATAAAAATTTCATTAGTGGGATTTGAACTCCTAGTCATTTCATTCAAATAGAGAGTAGAACCAACTCCCCTACGCCTTCCACCATGTTGACAATTTAGTTATAAATTTGTTTTTATGTTGGAGTACTAAGTTTGGGTATCGATACACAATCATAAAATTTTATACAAAGTATTTATACGTAATAAATGAAAAAAGTTGAACCATTTTATGATTTTTTAAAGAATAAAAAATCTTGTATTATATTATATTTAATGTAGGTGAAAATTAGACTTCATTGAAAAAAAACAATACTCCGTATAAAAATTAAACCAGAGTACATAAAAAAATATCGACTTTGTTTCGTTTGCAATATGAAACAAAACCGGGTCTGCTTCGTATGCGTATTTAAATTTTGTTCGATACTTAATGTCTACATTTACTTTTAAACTCGAATTCTGATTTTAGACCAGGCTCATTTTAATTAAACCTTGTCGAAATATCTATTTTTCTCCGAGAAGTCATTCTAATTCATTTTTATTGAATAGTCTTTAACTTTCTCTTGAAAAGTCTATTTTTATCACGAAAGTTTATTTTATTCTGGATATACACTTTATTTTTGATCCTTTTGAACTAATTAATTATTTTCCTAAGCTTCGTTTTGTCTGGGATATTTATATTAACCTCGAGATACATTCACTATTTTCGATATGTATATTTCTCACAATTTTCGAAGTTTTTCTGCAATATTTAGTGAAAACGGGATAAAAAACCGGTTCTAAAAAGGCAGTTTATAAGTAAGATAACCATATTTTTTAAAAACCGAGTCATAAGAACCGGCTCGAGTTTTCACCTGTTCTGTTTTCGTTTGCAATGTGAAACAAAACCGGGTCTGTTTCGTATGCATTTTTTAATTTGGTTTGATACTTAATTTCTACATTTACTTCTAAACTCGAATTTCTAATTTTAGATCAGGGTCATTTTACTTAAACTTTGTTGAAATATCTATTTTCCCCCGAGATATCATTTTAATTCATTTTCATCGAACCTTCATTTATTTTCTCGTGAAACTTTATTTTTATCGCGAAAGTTTATTTTATTCTCGAGACACACTTTATTTTTGATCCTTTTGAACTAATTACTTATTTTCCTATGTTTCGTTTTGTCTAATATTAGTGAAAACGGGATCAAAAAACGGGTTGGGAAACCGGTTCAAAAATGCAGTTTATAAGTATGATAACCATATTTTTATAAAAACCGGGTCATAACAACCGGCTCGGTCTCGGTTCGAAATATAGGAAAAAAACCGGATACTAAGCGCCAAACCTATTCCTAAAAAAGAATATTTTCAACTGAGCGTTCAATCACCTATTTGCTCACCCAAGAACTAAGCGTTCTTCAAAAGGAATATTTCAACTGAGCGCCAAACCTATTCCTAAATAATTTTCATCTTGCGCCTGATTGTCTCTTCTCTAATTATTTCCTAATCACTCCAAATTCAATCAATATATATGAAGATATTGATACAGTTTCATAACTATACTAAAATCATCCCAACTCAGTTTTTGAAGATTTTCGTCGCTGTTTATACGGTTTTATACCTGGTACCGTCCGAGCTCTTCGAATCCCCAATTCAATCAGGTCTGATTTTAACTCGATTTCTTTTGTTCTACATTGTTTAAATTGAGTTTATTATAGTTATTTGCATACCAATTTCAGCAGTATTTGATTAGTTATTCTCAATTCGATGGAAATTGATAGTTGTTTAGGTTAGGGTTTAGATAAATTGAGTGAGTATAATTCCGATGTCGTGAATTATAGTTCGTCGAATTTCGTTATACTATGACAATTGCGATGCCGTAAATTCAAATAATTCATCGAAATTATGTTACGCAATTCTGTTTTACTGCAATTCTCTTTTACTGCTGTTACTTTTTCGTTATTCTCTGCTGCAATTCAAATGACAATTCTGCTGTTACTGCTATTTTTCGCCATGACAATTCTCTGCTGTTACGCAATGCTGTTACTGCAAATAACAATGTTACTGCTGCAATTCAAATGACAATTCTCTTTTACTGCTATTTTTCGTTATGGCTCTCGCTGCTGTTAGTGAGTAAATACTGCTGTTCATTTGCTGCTGTAAGTTGTGTTTCGGTTGCTGATTTACTGCTATTTCATTACTGTCATTACGCTGTAAGTTGTGTAAGTTAGTGAATTCGCTGTAAGGATCACATACAAATTACACAGTGATGAAGTCAATTAAAATGACGGATTCATGGAACCCAAATAGGGACATGTAGTATACTAGTATTACCATTAAAAACAAGTGTCACCCAGGGGCGATTTTAAAAGGGGTGATGGGGGTGAACCCTCACCCCCATTATTTTAGGAAAAAAATTTATAAAGTAATTGCAAAAAAATTTAAAAAAAAATATGAAAAAAGAAAAGTCGTATACCAAAAGATACCAAAACCAAGCACACAAACAATGAAACATATTTTCAAAATCTTCAAAGGATCTTTCATCTTTGTGTTCAACAAATTTTCAAAGATACAGATGTACTGAACTATTATTTTTTCTTCTTCATATTTTTTTAATTTTTAAGATTCCTACTTTTAGATGATTTGGTTTCTAATATGATATCTTATTAATTATCAATTAGAATTTCTAGTTGAATTTGGTTGTTTTTGGCTTGTTTATTTGATTTTTTATGAAGATGAATGGATTATTCATGTGTGAGAATGGAGAAGGGTAGATGTGTTCTTGATTTTTAGGACTTTTGAGATGAGTAGAGAGGTAGACAATGAAAAGGGAAAATTGAGAATTGAAATAAATTGAAATTTTGGACTTTTGGATTTTGGATCTACTAATTGAGAAAGTGAGAATTTGGGATTTTATTTGCTGTAATTTTAACTTCCTAGTACGAAGAAGTAAATATTGGCAAAATTTGAGGATTTTTCTTTTTTAATTTTCCAATACTTTCTAGTCCTTTGATAACACTAAATTCCAAATTTTGGTTACTTTTTTAAGTTTGTATAGTCATTTAAGATGGACTTAGCCTTTGTTTTATACAACTAAACTTAACTCATTAAGTCGAGCTGAACTGAATCGATTTAAATTAAACCTGAATTAATTTGAACAAAAATCAACTAAACTCGTTGTTTTTTATTACCCCGGACCATTGGTGTAACGAGTTGCCGATTTTTTTTTGTTATTTTTGAAGTTGTAAATTTTATCACCCCCATCCCGTAATTTCTAGATTCGCCACTGGTGTCACCATCTATAAGTCGGCACAGAACAGATCTCCTCTTCTTGATCATATATAGGGAAAAACAGGTAAGCTTCTTGTATTTGTTTTGGGCCACACCTGTAGTACTATGAATGTCAAACTGCAAGTGCACGTTACATACAAAAAACATGCTCGTATAAACATAGAATACTATCTGCAATGGACAAACACCCAATGAATACATCAGTAGAAATCATATTATATATGCCGCCTAAGAAATCATAGCCAAAACCACTCCAGTCAATTATTACCTTGGGCGGACAATGCAACTCCTCAAGCTTTGTATTCGTTCACACGGATCCATTTCGTCCCTGACCATTTATCCCCTTTAATTACATGGCAACCACCTGTGACAGGGAAAATACTTAGTAGATTAGAATTCTGGATATTATCCTAACTAAAGTAAAACAATATATTATTCTCTAAAATTGGTAAGACAATATCCTATTATCTAACAAAGGTGTACAGAACGCATTCAATCAATGTCTACATATCCAAATCACTCACCATGCAAGCTTGAAGGATTAAGAGATGCATCAGGCTTCATATTACTGTCATTACGCTGTAAGTTAGTGAATTCGGTTGTGTAATTTACTGTCATTACTGTCATTACGCTGTTCAGTTGTGTAAGTTACTGTCATTACGCTGTAAGTTAGTGAATTCGGTTGCTGTAAGTTGTGTTTCGCTGCTGTTTCATTACGGTTGTTGTTCATTTTTTCATAGTTGTTATTTCATTACTGATTTGCTGCTGTAAGTTGTGTTTCGGTTGCTGTTCATTTGCTGTTTTTGATTGTTTACTGCTGTTATTGCTACTGCTGGTACGTTGTTGCTGCTGTTTCGTCTGCTACTAATAAAATTACTGGTTCTACTTGATACTAATCATGCCGTGTCGCACTAATTCTGTTTCGGCTGCTGTTTCGTCTGCTGTTTCTCCAGGAAATCGGTTCCAGTTACTGCTTCTCAATTCACACAAACGAATTGTTGTTTCGTTCATACATCACTCAATAAGGTACGTTTAATTGTTTTTTATTGTGCAAATCTCTTTTAATTTGATTGCATCACTATGAAATTAGGATTCTTTGCCTATTGTCACTCGCTCTATTGTTGCTGTTCTAGTCTTTCGCTTCGTCTAGGGTATAAATTTAGACCATCGCCTGAATTTCCTAGATAATAATACTAATACTAGTGCAACTAGTCTACTAATTTTAATACTAAGAATACCGATAATAATAATAATAGTAATAATAATAATAATTATTATTATTCTCCCTTTTTATAAAAAAAAAAATTAAAAATAACAACAACAACAACAACAACAACAACAACAACAACAACAACAATACTAACAACAACAACAACAACAATAATAATAATAAAGCGTCGGAATTGAACTGAACGTGTTTGTATTGATAATTATAACTATCCAGTATAGGATAATTATAACAATAATTTGTGTACTAATAATACTATTACTAATTGCAAATAATAATAATACTAACACCAAGACTAATACAATGGTAAAACCGTATTATATTTACGTACTACTCCGTAGTATTTAATAAAATGTACATATGTTTACTATTTGTTTTTACAATTCTCATGCATGATAGTATTACTAAATATTGCTTATTCTTATAAATTTACATAGATTTGAAATGAAGAGATTAGAACGAAAATGGATGTATGAGAGGGTGGATGACAAAAAAAGACCTAGAATTGAGTTTATAAATGGGGTTGTTAAATTCCTTGAATATGCTAAACTTCAGGAGAGTTTTCGAGTGGAAAAAAAAATTCGATGTCCATGTGTTAAGTGCAAGAATATGAAATATTTAAATGAATTTGAGGTGAAATCTCATCTTATTAGCAAGGGGTTTTGTCCTCATTACTATGACTGGATTTGTCATGGTGAAGAATATGTCCCTAATCAAGGAGAATCTAGTGCATTACTGAATAACACTTACAAGGAAATGGTTATCGATGCGTTGGGTTCTAATGTATTTGACACATTGGAGGAACCTCTTATCGATGAGGAAGAATCCCCGAACCCACAGACGAGATCATTGTTTGACATGATAAACGCAGCATCAAAACCATTATATGAGGGTAGCAAAGTCTCGTTACTAGAAGTAGCTGCAAGGGTGATAAATTTGAAGTGCGAGTACAATTTAGTTCATAGATGTACGGATGGGGTTGCATCTTTGATTGAGGATGTTATCCCAGAGGACAATTTGATGACAAGAACTTTTTATAACACTAGAAAAATTCTTAAAGGTTTAGAACTTCCTCATCATAAAATTGACGCATGTCCAGAAGGATGTATGCTTTTTTGGAAAGAAGATGCACTTTTAGAGAAATGCAAGAAATGTCACTTAGATAGGTATAAACAAACTTCGAAACGAAAGCGGGTGCCACATAAAGTCTTAACTTATTTGCCCATTACACCACGATTGCAAAGGCTATATGCAACCAAACATATCGCAGGGGAAATGAGATGGCATAAGGAGAATCCTCGTGTTAGTGGAACAATGGCCCATCCTAGTGATGGTGAAGCTTGGAAGCATTTTGATTCAACTTATCCAGAATTTGCTATTGAGCCTCGTAATGTTCGACTTGGTCTTTGCACCGATGGTTTCGCACCTTTCGGCCAATTCGGGAAGTCGTACTCGTGTTGGCCAGTAATGTTGACACCGTATAACCTACCACCTGGGTTGTGCATGAAAAAACAATTTATTTTCCTATCATTAATTGTTCCTGGTCCCAATAATCCAAAAAAAAACTTGGATGTATACTTGCAACCGTTGGTTGACGAGTTGAAACAATTGTGGGAGACAGGCGTACTTACGTACGATATCTCTAAGAAGCAAAATTTCCTGCTAAGAGCATCTCTTATTTGGACAATTAATGATTTTCCAGCTTATGGTATGCTATCTGGTTGGTCCACTGCCGGCCATAATGCATGTCCTTACTGCATGGAGAAAACTAAATCATTTCATCTCCCATGTGGGAAAAAAGTGTGTTGGTTTGACTGTCATAGACAATTTCTACCCATTGATCACCCTTTTAGGAAAAATAGAAACGCTTTCTTGAAGGATACCTTAGAAAATGATCACGCCCCTCCAAGATTATCGGGGGAAGAAATGTGGGAGCGGGTTTCAACCTTTCCAACGGTAATCAATGGTACCGTCGAAGAGTTTAAGGAATTAAAAAAGTTGAAAAATGGATGGTTGAAGCAAAGTATATTTTGGGAACTTCCTTATTGGAAATCATTACTAGTTAGACACAATCTTGATGTTATGCACATTGAGAAGAATTTCTTTGAGATGCTGATTAATACAGTGATGGATGTGAAAACAAAAACAACTGACACAATAAACTCTCGGAAAGACATGCGTCGTTTTTGTCACCGTCCTAAATTGCATATTCGTAAAAGTGGCGACATGCCGAAAGCTCCTTTCACACTAGAGAAATCTCAAAGAAAGGAATTATGTGAGTGGGTATCTAATTTGAAGTTTCCAGATGGGTACACATCAAATTTGAGTAGGTGTGTGGATCTAAAAGAATTTAAGCTTCATGGAATGAAAAGTCATGATTGTCATGTGTTTATGGAGCGTTTACTACCTGTTTCTCTCAAGTGTTTTCTCCCGACAAATGTGTGGAATGCAATAACTGAGATTAGTCAGTTCTTCAGAGATTTGTGTGCTTCAACTATCAAATCAAATGATATTTATGTTCTCGAGAACAATATTGTGGAGATAATATGCAAATTAGAAATGATTTTTCCCCCGTCTTTTTTCAACTCAATGGAACATCTGCCAATTCACTTACCATACGAAGCAAAAGTGGGTGGACCTGTCCAATATCGATGGATGTACCCTTTTGAGAGGTAAATTGTCAACGCATATTTGTTTTAAAAAAAATTATAATTATTACAATACAAATTTATTATATTTTATTAATTTTTTAGGTTCCTAAATCACTTAAAGCGTAAAATTGGTAACAAAGCTCGGGTAGAAGGTTCTATATGCAACGCTTATTTAACAGAAGAGATATCAAATTTCTGTTCTCTCTATTTCGAAGAGCATGTAGACACAAAAACAAAAGATCTTGATATTGGCTTGAAAGAACAAACTGATTCAATATTACCCGAGCTTTTCCAACAACAAATAAAGGGTAAACCTACTTCAAAAGGTGGCAGAAGATACTTGGATGATTGTGAGTATGAACGTGCTCACATTTACGTCCTATCAAATTGCGATGTATTGAAAAATTTTGAAGAGTAAGTTACCAATTTATCTCAATAATAATTTCACATGCAATAAACAAAATACATTTAAGTTTATCCTAATAAATTTCACATGTCCATAAATTTCAGAAAATTTGAGAAATTTATACTTGAGCAACATCCCCAACTCTCCACGAATGATGTTTGGAGTAAATTTGATGTAGAATGGCCAGTGTGGTTTAAAGATCAAGTAAGCGATAAACCTAAATATTCATTTATTAATAAATTTCTAATGCTTACACAAGCATTTTCTTATATACTTTCGTTTACTATAGGTGATTGCTTTAGATATTGACAATGATTTGCTACGAGCTTTATCAATGGGTCCATCTAAACAAGTTAAAACATGGACACGTTATTCGGTTAATGGGTTTAACTTTCACACATTCGATTATGGAAAACATAAAGCTTCTTTGAACTATGGGGTATGTGTTAGTTCTGTTGAAGACACTGACTATTATGGAATCTTACAAGAGGTCATTGAGCTAAGCTATCCTGGAAATCAGGAGATTTATAAGACTGTCTTGTTCAAATGTGAGTGGATGGATAATTCTGCGAGGGGTATGAATGTGCATGAAAAATATAGACTTGTAGAAGTTAATCATTCTAAGAAACTTCAAAAGTATGATCCATTTATCTTGGCTCATCAAGCCGAACAAGTGTATTACACATCATATCCAAGCTTAAAAAAAAATAATGAAAGTCAATGGTGGGCCGTGTTTAAGACCAAGGCTAGAAAACAAATTGACGCTCCGGTTGACTTAATTTTTTTTCAAGAAGAGTCAGTCACACAGCATCCAAATTTGTCAGTGGTTGAAGTAGATGAATTAGAATATGGTCAACCTGGAGAGGAGGAGGAGGAAGAGCAAGAGCAAGAGGAAGAAGTAGAAGAAGCTAATGAAACTGAGGAGGAGGATGAAGAAGAAGAAGAAGGAGATGATGATGAAGAAGAAGAAGAGGAAGATGATGATGATGATGATGATGATGACGACGGCGACGATGATGCGAATGACACCGATGAAGATGGAGATATCGATGAAGTTGACTACTTAGATTAGATTTTATATTTGCATATTAGTTTTTCTTAAAAAGTTACGCATTTGTGTAGTAACTTTACACTTTGGTGTAGTTTATATAAATTATAGCCTACATTGTTATCTTCTAGAAAATGTTCAATTAAAACTCAAACAATTAAATTAATCTAATATCATTTCTTGAAAGAGTTTTGTCATTAGTTATGGCAAGGGGTCGAAAGAGAGTTATGTTGAGCACGCCGAGTGTTGAATCAAGTGCTCAAAATGAGGATGTTATGCTGGGAAGTCAAAACAATTCTGGAATGAAAAAGCTTAAGAAGGTCCTAGCCCCGAGGAACCTTGATGGCAAAATTGTTTTATCTACAGAAGACAGCGTATGGTAAATGTATTTGAAATGTTCTTCAATATCTATGTTTCTTTATATATTCACAGATGATTTTAATGTCCATTTTATGCTTTATTAACAGGTTTGGTCATCCAGATGTATCATCGTTGGTCGCAAATGCAATAAGGTCTAACTTCACTGTTTTTTGCCCAACTTGGAAAAAGACTCCTGCAGAAGTTCGAGAGAAATGGTGGAATCACTTTCAAGTGCTAAATCAACTAAAAAATAATGATTTATTTTAGTAACAGGTTATCCATATTAATAATATACAACACTTTTCATGGTTATTGTCGATCCAGGGTGAGGTTACGTTTGTGTCTGATCCCGAGGTTGATGTTAAGAAGGCTTTTTTTGCAAAAGTCAAAGAGCGCCTTAGGGACATACTTTACCACATCGACACTAATGGTGATAAGCCTGATTGGATGCCGGCGACCTCTTTTAACCAACTAAAAGCATATAGAAATAGTTCTGCGTTTAAAAAGATGTCTAATAGCGCAAAAGCCAACCGAGCAAAATATGCTGTCGATGGTAAAATTCAAGGAACTCATAACATGGGTTCTATTTCTAGCGTTGAGTTGGCCGAGCGAATGGTAAATCAATATTCTATAGCCTTTTTATTTTTTTTATTTTTTTTTATGTTCAAAAATATAAAAAATATTCATGTTCAAAATTTTCAATAATGTTTGAAATTTAATTTTCTAGATTAGAGATGATGAAGAAGGGAAAGTACCTACGGCTTTCGATTTATTCATTCGTGCTCATTCCCACAATGGGAAGATTACGGATAAGAAGGCAGAAGAAATAAAGGTGAGAAGGAAATATAAGCATAACATGTGATTGTTTAGTTTTGAAGTTTATTTACAATTCTTTATATCGTGTTTTTTTCAGAAAATATTTGAGTCTCGAAAAGCACAAGCGATTGTGGAAGGGGGTGAATTTGATGAGGATGAACTTTTCATTCAAGTTGTGGGTGGATTTCAAAAGGGACGATTGTATGGCATAGGCAGTGCTGTTGATTATTATTTCAACAAGGCGCCATCATATACATCTTCGCCTATAGATATCACCTCCAATTCTTATGTTGGTGTTGGGTTGCTAAGTAGGGTTCAAGTAAATAATGCTAAGGTGCTAGAGGATAATGCTAAGGTGCGAGAGGAGAATGCTAAGATGTTAGAGGAGAATAAAAGAATGAATGAAACAATCCTGAAGATGCAAGAACAATTAGACACTCTAATGAAGGTTTTCGATAGCTAGAAGTTTTGGAATGGGATAATTTTTTGTTTTATTGTAATGTGATATTTGAGATTATTTACAAATTTGAATTGCGTTTTCGTATCACACATTTGTTTTGTAGAATTCTGGCCTCCCGCTTTGCGGTGGAGTGTTAACGTATGTCGGTGTTGTTTATATGATTTTGGTATATTAGGGACGACATTTGTTTTATGCTACGGAAGTCCTAAAGTTTCCTACGGATATCTGTAGCTCGAAATATTTAATAATATTTTTTTTCCCAATCATTGTCTCCTACGGAAAGATATTGTCCTACGAAATTTCCGTAGGAAGTTTGAACCCTTCCGACGATTTTCCGTAGGAATGATTTTTTGGTCAACAAATACTCGTCACCAGCCATTCCGACGGAACATTCCGTAGGAAAGTTATTTCCTACGAAAAATGGCGTAGGAACTTTTTTATTTCCGACGAAGTATACCGACGGAATGGTTCCTACGAATTTTCCGTAGGAACATGCTTATTCCGACGGAAATGAGCATGTTTCCTACGAATCTGGTCCGTAGGAATGAACGTTATTTCTTGTAGTGATATATAACACTATGTAAATGTTAGTTGTTTTTCAAAAGTCATACTTAAGAATATAGTATTTTAATAAAACATGTTGTCAAATTAAAAGAAATCAATTACTTCAAAAATGATGATTAGTAAAAAATCAACAAATTAGACAACCAAAGTTTTCTTGTATTTAATTTTACAAAAAATCAATTTTTTTTCTTAAAATAATCTAACTATAATAATACCAATTTTTTATTAATAAAATATTTTCAAAGTTAATATTTTTTTTCATATTATCTTTAACTTTGAATTTTAATGAATTTTTTAAGATCAATATTTGACACTCGGCTTAACTTGAAAGTAATATGATTAAAGTTTGGAGAACCATTAGCCACATGCATTTATTAAATCTGTGGCTAAAAATTAATTTCGCCACGGAAGTATATTATGTCGTGACTAAATAATATTTGCCACTGAACAAATTCGTGGCTAAACATATTTTTGCCATGGGTGTGGCATCTTTCGTGGCAAGAGTGATTATTGGCCACGATTTTAATAAAATTCGTGGCGCAAGTGAATTTTTGCCACGGAAAAAAATGTTCCCGTGGCATATTTTTTTTCCCAAGTAGCGAATCAAATTTTTCCCGTGGCTAGGTAAAATTTAGCCATAAATAACAAATTCCCGTGGCATAATTCGTAGCGCAAGTGCCAATTTGTTGTAGTGCCACCACTTTTTTCTTTACTTTCGTAGAGGACTTACGTTGTTGCTATTGGGAGGCTCTCGAAGAGATGAGCATTTTGGGTGTTGTGATTTATTTTTGTGCTTGAATGTCGATGGAGTACGGAGTGCATGACTTCACTCGTGTTTTCTTTTATTTGGCTTTTCTTTTTCGTGTGTTCCTTTTGCTTTTGTATAGCGTGTCTAGGACTAAATGTTTTCGAAAACCCGTTTACAAACTTATTGCAAGAGTTTACATTCCATTGTAAATAACCCATTGTAGATTTTGGACCTTAATCTAGTAGAATGACTCTAAATCAATGAACTTGTTGATCCTTTAGCTTGAGTCCACCTTTTCTACTAGAGGTTTTCTTTGGGGTTTGCATTTGACCACCTTGACCACCCATGGAGAAGTTAGGCCTTGGTTTCCGCATCCCGTTTTTTAGGTGACCTTGCTCGAATGACCATTGCACCTTTAGTCCAAATTCCTTCCACTTTTTGTGGGTTATCCGGGAATGGCGCGCGTTCTCGATTACCTATTCTTCCTCCACCTATACATCACCACAATAAGCTTACACAAAAACAACCTCCAAGCTTGGTTTCTAACCACATCAAAGAGTCAAAAAGGGCAAACCAAAGCAAGAGAAAAGGGCACAAAATATGAAAAACAAGGGAGAGAAAAGGAGCTTCAAATGAAATCATATCATCAAAAACATCTCCTTAAAAAAAAAAGAAAGAAAGAAAGAAAGAAAGAAAGAAAGAAAAGAAAAAAAAGCCCTTTGATCGATTCGTCACCGTGAAGTGCCTACTAGAAGACCGAGTCCCGAGGTAGGAAGATAACGGTAATTGGTCGATCCACCCCAAAAATTGTAAACACTCCACTTTTTGTTTGGGCTAATTTATGAAATTCGAGTTTGGAACGACCCTCTTGGCCTTAACCAAAGAGAGCGGGACTGCACCTACCTACAGTGTCGAACAACTCCATGGTTCACTTTTTCCACTCCGTTTAACACCTCGTCATACCCCTTTAGAAGATTAGGAGAACCTAGCTAAGTCATCAACATCTTTATTGCTTTAATGTAATAATATTAGGCTTCGGTTCTTGTCTACAGGGGTGATTTATCTTGGAATGTTTATGATTGTTTTAATTAAGTTTTCGGTGTCTTTCCCCGTTGTCTCGATGAGGGATTCGGTGTTTTATTTTTGCTTTGGATGTGTCTATTCTTTCGTGTTATGTGTTTAGTCGCATCCACCATTTTGAGCAAGCCCCAACTTGCCTTGCATGAGAGTACCTTACTTCATAAATATTCCGATGTGAGTTGAAGGGACGGAGCGGGCCCGTTAATTGGCCCGTATTGGCTTAGCGTAGTCTAGCTAGTAGTAGCAGTAGTATGTAATTTCTTTTTGGGTCTTTGCTTGAGTACGAGAACCGGTTTAGTGTGGGGGAATTGTTGTGTGTCAAATTTAGACCATTTTTCCTCCCATTTAGACCCATTTTTCCCTCGTTTTGCGAGACTAGAGTGCAATTATCGCCTTATTTTGAGTATTTCTCGTATTAGCGTCCCTCTTGTGCATTTTACGTGTTTTTGGTAGTTTTTTGTCAATTTTGATTGGATTTGGCACCGAAAGCATGATCAAGCTTCTACGAGCACAAGAGAGGGGAATACCGTCCAAAAAGCAAAGCACACAACTCAAAATCCGAAGTCCAAACCCAAGAGGTGAAACCTTGAGCAAAAAGGAAAAAGTATAGTCCATTGGGCATCTTCACGGGAGAGGTCGAACTTCAAATGAATATTTATAGAGTTCTAGACCATGGATCGAAGCAATTCTCGTTGGAGGTGAAAGCATATCTTCTTAGCTTTCCAACGACATATCACACGCCCCAATCGGAGTTCAAACGAGAGAGTTATGGCCCTCTGAAGTCACAGGGCGAACTTTCACCCTATGAGAATTTGACCGGGCGAAATTTCACCAGACGGTGTTCCTCCCTAGATTGCCATTTCGGACAAAAAAGTTCACCGGGCGAAATTTCACCCTAAGACATTTTGACCGGGCAAAATTTCACCCTACGAGAGTTTGACCGGGCAAAATTTCGCCCGACGGTATTTTGGCCATATTGGAGAGAATCCGCAGGGCAAAACTTCACCCCATGAAGACTCATTGGGCAAAGTCTCACTCAAAGGGTAGAAGTTTCACTAATGGGCAAGGATTGGATTATGGGCTTTAAGATTGTGTAACCCATTAAGGGCTTAGTATATATAGTAACCTTAGGTTTTCATTCCATTTTGTGCCTTAAGTGTGCCTCCTTAGGGTATGATAGTAGAGGAGATATTCATAGTAGTAGTAGTAGTAGTAGATTCCATTAGAAAATACTCCATCACACAATTCATTATTATGCTTTATTAGATCTAGAAAAACTCCATCTTCTTGTGTTTTAGTAGAGTAGTTTTAGATCTAATTAGGGAGATTGAGGAGCTTTTGCAAGGATTAGTGACAAGTTCTTGTATTTTATTCTTCAAGCTTCATCTTTTTATGTTAATCTTCATCTTCTTTATTGGGTTTTTCCTCCATTGTTGGTACTTTCTCCTCCTCTCTCTCCTCTCTAATTAGTTTCTTCTCTAGTTTTTCCCCTAGTTTATTGTTTTTCTTGGTTTTTCTTGCTTTGTTATTGTTTTTCCTAGTAGATCTTGTTCTTGGTTTTATTAGTATGGATTTCCCCTCTTTTTGTTAGATTAATTTCCTCTCTTTTTGTTAGTATGGATTGTTTTTGCCTAATTCCTTCGTTAGTTATTCTTGTTTGTTTTACCATGATTAGTGAGTAGATATTTGTTAGAGGTTAGGGGAGGATGGATTTGGGTAACATGGATTAAGGAATTTTGTGATTGAATGCACTTGGGTTGATTTGTCTATTTTGGAATTGTTGTATGCTTGTTAACTTTACTTGATCAATTTAGTTGACTCGTATTCACCCTCGTCAATATAGGGAAACTCGGGGCTTGGGTAATTCCGACTTAGTGACCTAGCTTCTTTGTCGCGAAAACGAGTCTTAGTAAGATCGGGTGTAGAGACCGAAAGGTGAACCATCTCTTATCAACTGTGTATTATTTGCTTGATTCCTTGTTTTTGTGTCCCGTTTCCGATTCCCCATCTCCCCCCAACACTTTTCCTAAATTGACTTTCGTGTTAGCTATTAGACCGACCATCTTAGTCCAGTTTAATTACCTCAAACCCCCCTTAGAACCCAAACGTATTTAGACTTTTACTCGACCGACTTTATGAAGACCGTCCCTTGGATCGATCCCGACCTACCACTACTACGTTAGTTAGGTTAGTCGGTGTTTATAAATATTGTTTAATCGTGCGGGTCACGACGCCCGCGCATCACACGCAAAGGTGTCGTTTAATAAATGCGTAGAACGATCTAGTAGTCTCCTAGAATGGTTCACTATGACCTAAGAGATTTTAGAAACTCGATGATGAGTAGAGGTGGGAAGCACTACTACATTACGTTTGTAGATGATTTCTCATGATACACCAAGGTCTATTTTATTGAGTACAAAAGATGGGGCTGAAGAAAAGTTCATGCTCTACAAATCTGAGGTAGAAAATCAATTTGATCTAAAAATTAAGAGAGTTAGATCAGATAGAGGTGGAGAATATGATGGAAATTCACTAAAGAGATTTTGCGAGTCTAGTGTAATTATTCATGAATATATAGCACCTTATGCTCCACAACAAAATGGGATAGCTGAGAGAAAAAATCGGTCACTAAAAAATATGATGAATGCAATGTTAATTAGTTCCGGTATGCCTATCAACATGTGGGGTGAACCAATGTTATTTGCATGTCATATTCTCAACCGAGTTCCGCATAAGAAAACTGGTAAAACACCCCATGAGTTATGGAAAGGTTATCCAACTCTCCTTAATTATCTGAAAGTGTGGGGGTGTTTAGGTAAGATTAGACTTCCGGAATTTCATAGGAACAAAATTGGGCCTAAAATCGTAGACGCAATCTTCATTGGTAATGCCGCCAATAGTGCTGCATATCGTCTGATTCTCAAGGATTCAACGAATTTTCGACCCATTAGAGAGTCAAGAGATATTGAATTATTTGAGCACATTCAATTTTTCCCTTGAAAAATAATACAAGCACTAGTGTGTCTGTTACACCCAGTGGTTCAACTCAATCTTCTGCTGCTACAGAGGAAGTAGTAGAGCCTAGGAGAGGTAAACTGTAATCCCCTAGGAATTCTAACGCAATACAGTGGCGGAAACACTGTAGAAGTGAGATTATAACACACTGTAGCTATGTCTTGATTAAATAAAAATGGTAAGTCAATACATAAGCCATAAAATAAAATGGCTACAAAATAAAAATAAATAAAATAAAATCCATAAAAAGGGTTTTTAACAATCCATAATACAGTGATCTTATTAAAACAAGCAGGATCCATAACTGCTCGCTAGCCCACCCGAAGGGAAACACATACACCTGCCATGTTAAAAACATAACAGCCACAATCAGTGGGGAGCAACGTCAACGTTCTCCCAGCCGCATAACAGGATTTTAAAACTGTAATTACTATTATAGGAAAAATAGTAAAAACAGAAAACAGTAAAACATTATAATGAAAATAAGTTTTCAGTGAAAAAAATTCACGCATCGAAACAATATAATAAAAATGAGTTTTCCGGAGAAAACATAAAACATTTGCCAACCTGCAAATCAAAATTATATCGATAATAATAAAAATATTCAAAATGGCGTTATGGATAGGATTAATGCAGAATCTAGACTTTCACTAGGACAATACTAAACTAGCTTCGAGAACTTAGTCAAAACAAATCAGACTTCGGTCACTAACTAGGCAACTCAACCATAACAGGACTGCCTGCAGCGAGGTCCTGGTTTAAGTAGTGCACACCCCTTCTGGATACAAATCAAATCCAGTTCAACCCGACGCGACTTACAAGATGCAATATCTAAGTTTAAGGTAAACATACACTCTCCTGAACATAAACCTTGCTCAGTTCAACAACCAATGTGCCCCACAAAGACACACCAGCCTTACAGTTGATGGCAAAAACGTACATCCCAGACTATATTACTCTAAACCTACACTTTTCCTTATTCCATAACTCCAAAACAATCCATTATCGATATTTAAAAGATGTATTCAATATAAACAATAAGAGAACAAAATGAAAAGGAATCACTTTCCAAAAGAGGAAACTTTCTATTTTAGGAAACTTCTATTTTTAAAAACTTACTAAAAGTAGCATCATATCAAAATATCAAAATATTAGTTTATACTAATACAACATTTTTAGTAAACGATATAGATTTATAAAATTAGTACTTTCGGCCTTAACGATTTACTTATCAAAGTGAGAGTATTAGATTTATGAAATTATTGAAAAACCATACTAGTGTTTACAAAATAATTAAAAATGTCTTAACACTTTAGTACTACTAATTAGGGTGTTTCCAAAATTTATAAAACCAAAATTCCCTAATTATTATTAGTTACGACCATACGATTATAAATAGGATTTTACGGCAAACGTCCAATCAAATCTTTTAACGTCTTTTATTTAATTAAACCATTGAATATATTTAGAATATGTTAAGGGATGATTTAACTCTCAAAGTTTCAGATTTAAATACTTTCAAAATTGTTGGAAAAATAATTCTTTTAGGTAAGACGAAGCATTTTAACGATAAATCACAATTTGTCCGAAAATCAATACTTATTAATTAAAGACTTTAATAAATAGTACAAAAATTACGTAAAATAGTGAAAATGTATTTATGGACATTCTGTCCAGAAAAGAAAATTTTCCAGAATCCTAAAACTCGGTTTTTAAAGCGTTTTCTCGTTAATCGTCTAATCTCGACAATAACGATTAATAAAAATAGTAATTACAAAACGATTTAAGTATTAATATCCAAAAATTATTATATAACTTAAAAATCATCATTTTCCAGAATATACTAATTTTCCATATTTTCCAAAGTTCCAGATTTACCAAATTTCAATAAAACCGTCATTTTAAACCCGATTTCACAATTAACGATTCCATTAATAAAACTTATCGTCCTAACATTTTATTAAAGCACTAAAAATCACAAAATTAAATTTTATTATGAAATCATCAAAATCATATTTTTTTTCCAGATTTAATCCAAAGACCAGAAAATTGAGAATTTAAACAACAAACGCGGTTTTAACGATAAACGATTATTTAAAGTGATTAATTAATTCATCCTCTTAACAATTCCGAAAAATTATGAAGAAATTCATAAAATTCTATTTCATCAGAAAGTTTCACCATGTCAAAAATCAGATTAAATCAAAATGTTGAAGTACTAGAACTAAAAATCGGTTTTTAATCATTTTTGTCCGATAACGGTAATAATTCAATAATCGATATCAAAAATATCAGAAAAATATCAAATTATTAAAAATCATCAAAAAATCTCATTTTTACAGAATATAAACATATATTACACGTTTAGGCAGAATATTATGATTTTGCAAATTAATATGACGATTTAATCGTTAATCTCGTAAAAGCGATAAAAATACCGAAACATGCAAATTTTCAACTTTTAAAATTTTTTCAGATTTTATGACATACATATATTGCCAAATTAAAACATAAAAATATATACATGCAAATACACAATTAAAATAATGAAGTACCGAGTAACATCGACGTTACCTCAAGTCCAAATCGGAATCGATAATATACTCGTCGGCCTCGGGATCGTCCACAAATCCTTAATACACGAAAATCATGGCAGAAAAAAATACCATGAGAAAAACTATGAAAATCAAGGTGAATAACGATAAAAAACAACATCGATTATTACCTTTACGGAGAGATCGGAAAGAGGATTAATTTGATGATAAAAATGATGCGATTATGACTAGAATTGGAGCAAGAACCAGCCTAGAAATTCTGGAGTATGTCACGGTTATGGGAAAGATGAATGATTATTTTTTTGTTGTTTATGAAAAAAAAATGGATGTAAGAAAATGGATGGTTTCTTAAGAATGAATGGAAATAAATTTTGATGAAAACAAGGTGGAACCATAGCCTAAATGAATCAGCCAAATAAAGAGGAGAGGGAGTACGAAAAGTTTGATAATAAAGCATGGAATAAATGGAAGAAAATAATCTTACGTTTACGTTTTAACGTGATAAAATGAAACGTATTAATAATACGTAGTAAAATTTGTGACCAGAAGCTTAGTAGGTCCAAAATGTGAGGAAATTGTCTCAAATAATTCATAAGTTGATAAAAAGTATAATCGTAAAATAGTTAAAGGCATTTCAAAGCAATTCGAGTAAACCGCGCGTTGGAAAATAATTATTTACGAACTTCGTAATAAAAATCATAAATGGCTTATTTTAGTAAGTAGAAATATTTCTTAGTTGAAAATATTATATAAATGTATTTAAACATTTTTAGGAAGAGGAATAACTTAAATCCGAGCTTAAAAACGTTAATTCGTAGAGAAATAGAATTCCTCGCGGAAAATAAATAGTTTACGAGGAGAATCAAATAAATGGATTTAAAAGAATTAATTTTTTTTTTTAAATATAAATAAATATCATTAAACTCAAAAATAAAAAAATAAAGCTAGGAAATATGGAGAAACATAAGGCCAAAATTTGACAGAGTTATGACGAAATCATAACGGAAAGAATAAAACGCTAGGAAAAATGGCGGGTGTTACAATCCTCCCCACTAAAAGAAAGTTTCGTCCTCGAAACTAAGAATAAGCAGAAAGGAATCAAGATTACCTGTGGACATGACGTAGGTCCACCCCGACGCGGCCACGCGCGGGTTTGGGTAGGCGAATGAATCTCGTGGTGAGATTGTTCTCGGGTTCGAAATTTAAGTCAAAATGGAGTCGCCACCGAATTTTGTGGTTATTCGGAACCATACGACACTACAAGAAATAACGTTCATTCCTACGGACCAGATTCGTAGGAAACATGCTCATTTCCGTCGGAATAAGCATGTTCCTACGGAAAATTCGTAGGAACCATTCCGTCGGTATACTTCGTCGGAAATAAAAAAGTTCCTACGCCATTTTTCGTAGGAAATAACTTTCCTACGGAATGTTCCGTCGGAATGGCTGGTGACGAGTATTTGTTGACCAAAAAATCATTCCTACGGAAAATCGTCGGAAGGGTTCAAACTTCCTACGGAAATTCCGTAGGACAATATCTTTCCGTAGGAGACAATGATTGGGAAAAAAAATATTATTAAATATTTCGAGCTACAGATATCCGTAGGAAACTTTAGGACTTCCGTAGCATAAAACAAATGTCGTCCCTAATATACCAAAATCATATAAACAACACCGACATACGTTAACACTCCACCGCAAAGCGGGAGGCCAGAATTCTACAAAACAAATGTGTGATACGAAAACGCAATTCAAATTTGTAAATAATCTCAAATATCACATTACAATAAAACAAAAAATTATCCCATTCCAAAACTTCTAGCTATCGAAAACCTTCATTAGAGTGTCTAATTGTTCTTGCATCTTCAGGATTGTTTCATTCATTCTTTTATTCTCCTCTAACATCTTAGCATTCTCCTCTCGCACCTTAGCATTATCCTCTAGCACCTTAGCATTATTTACTTGAACCCTACTTAGCAACCCAACACCAACATAAGAATTGGAGGTGATATCTATAGGCGAAGATGTATATGATGGCGCCTTGTTGAAATAATAATCAACAGCACTGCCTATGCCATACAATCGTCCCTTTTGAAATCCACCCACAACTTGAATGAAAAGTTCATCCTCATCAAATTCACCCCCTTCCACAATCGCTTGTGCTTTTCGAGACTCAAATATTTTCTGAAAAAAACACGATATAAAGAATTGTAAATAAACTTCAAAACTAAACAATCACATGTTATGCTTATATTTCCTTCTCACCTTTATTTCTTCTGCCTTCTTATCCGTAATCTTCCCATTGTGGGAATGAGCACGAATGAATAAATCGAAAGCCGTAGGTACTTTCCCTTCTTCATCATCTCTAATCTAGAAAATTAAATTTCAAACATTATTGAAAATTTTGAACATGAATATTTTTTATATTTTTGAACATAAAAAAAAAATAAAAAAATAAAAAGGTTATAGAATATTGATTTACCATTCGCTCGGCCAACTCAACGCTAAAAATAGAACCCATGTTATGAGTTCCTTGAATTTTACCATCGACAGCATATTTTGCTCGGTTGGCTTTTGCGCTATTAGACATCTTTTTAAACGCAGAACTATTTCTATATGCTTTTAGTTGGTTAAAAGAGGTCGCCGGCATCCAATCAGGCTTATCACCATTAATGTTGATGTGGTAAAGTATGTCCCTAAGGCGCTCTTTGACTTTTGCAAAAAAAGCCTTCTTAACATCAACCTCGGGATCAGACACAAACGTAACCTCACCCTGGATCGACAATAACCATGAAAAGTGTTGTATATTATTAATATGGATAACCTGTTACTAAAATAAATCATTATTTTTTAGTTGATTTAGCACCTGAAAGTGATTCCACCATTTCTCTCGAACTTCTGCAGGAGTCTTTTTCCAAGTTGGGCAAAAAACAGTGAAGTTAGACCTTATTGCATTTGCGACCAACGATGATACATCTGGATGACCAAACCTGTTAATAAAGCATAAAATGGACATTAAAATCATCTGTGAATATATAAAGAAACATAGATATTGAAGAACATTTCAAATACATTTACCATACGCTGTCTTCTGTAGATAAAACAATTTTGCCATCAAGGTTCCTCGGGGCTAGGACCTTCTTAAGCTTTTTCATTCCAGAATTGTTTTGACTTCCCAGCATAACATCCTCATTTTGAGCACTTGATTCAACACTCGGCGTGCTCAACATAACTCTCTTTCGACCCCTTGCCATAACTAATGACAAAACTCTTTCAAGAAATGATATTAGATTAATTTAATTGTTTGAGTTTTAATTGAACATTTTCTAGAAGATAACAATGTAGGCTATAATTTATATAAACTACACCAAAGTGTAAAGTTACTACACAAATGCGTAACTTTTTAAGAAAAACTAATATGCAAATATAAAATCTAATCTAAGTAGTCAACTTCATCGATATCTCCATCTTCATCGGTGTCATTCGCATCATCGTCGCCGTCGTCATCATCATCATCATCATCATCATCATCTTCCTCTTCTTCTTCTTCATCATCATCTCCTTCTTCTTCTTCTTCATCCTCCTCCTCAGTTTCATTAGCTTCTTCTACTTCTTCCTCTTGCTCTTCTTCTTCCTCCTCCTCCTCTCCAGGTTGACCATATTCTAATTCATCTACTTCAACCACTGACAAATTTGGATGCTGTGTGACTGACTCTTCTTGAAAAAAAATTAAGTCAACCGGAGCGTCAATTTGTTTTCTAGCCTTGGTCTTAAACACGGCCCACCATTGACTTTCATTATTTTTTTTTAAGCTTGGATATGATGTGTAATACACTTGTTCGGCTTGATGAGCCAAGATAAATGGATCATACTTTTGAAGTTTCTTAGAATGATTAACTTCTACAAGTCTATATTTTTCATGCACATTCATACCCCTCGCAGAATTATCCATCCACTCACATTTGAACAAGACAGTCTTATAAATCTCCTGATTTCCAGGATAGCTTAGCTCAATGACCTCTTGTAAGATTCCATAATAGTCAGTGTCTTCAACAGAACTAACACATACCCCATAGTTCAAAGAAGCTTTATGTTTTCCATAATCGAATGTGTGAAAGTTAAACCCATTAACCGAATAACGTGTCCATGTTTTAACTTGTTTAGATGGACCCATTGATAAAGCTCGTAGCAAATCATTGTCAATATCTAAAGCAATCACCTATAGTAAACGAAAGTATATAAGAAAATGCTTGTGTAAGCATTAGAAATTTATTAATAAATGAATATTTAGGTTTATCGCTTACTTGATCTTTAAACCACACTGGCCATTCTACATCAAATTTACTCCAAACATCATTCGTGGAGAGTTGGGGATGTTGCTCAAGTATAAATTTCTCAAATTTTCTGAAATTTATGGACATGTGAAATTTATTAGGATAAACTTAAATGTATTTTGTTTATTGCATGTGAAATTATTATTGAGATAAATTGGTAACTTACTCTTCAAAATTTTTCAATACATCGCAATTTGATAGGACGTAAATGTGAGCACGTTCATACTCACAATCATCCAAGTATCTTCTGCCACCTTTTGAAGTAGGTTTACCCTTTATTTGTTGTTGGAAAAGCTCGGGTAATATTGAATCAGTTTGTTCTTTCAAGCCAATATCAAGATCTTTTGTTTTTGTGTCTACATGCTCTTCGAAATAGAGAGAACAGAAATTTGATATCTCTTCTGTTAAATAAGCGTTGCATATAGAACCTTCTACCCGAGCTTTGTTACCAATTTTACGCTTTAAGTGATTTAGGAACCTAAAAAATTAATAAAATATAATAAATTTGTATTGTAATAATTATAATTTTTTTTAAAACAAATATGCGTTGACAATTTACCTCTCAAAAGGGTACATCCATCGATATTGGACAGGTCCACCCACTTTTGCTTCGTATGGTAAGTGAATTGGCAGATGTTCCATTGAGTTGAAAAAAGACGGGGGAAAAATCATTTCTAATTTGCATATTATCTCCACAATATTGTTCTCGAGAACATAAATATCATTTGATTTGATAGTTGAAGCACACAAATCTCTGAAGAACTGACTAATCTCAGTTATTGCATTCCACACATTTGTCGGGAGAAAACACTTGAGAGAAACAGGTAGTAAACGCTCCATAAACACATGACAATCATGACTTTTCATTCCATGAAGCTTAAATTCTTTTAGATCCACACACCTACTCAAATTTGATGTGTACCCATCTGGAAACTTCAAATTAGATACCCACTCACATAATTCCTTTCTTTGAGATTTCTCTAGTGTGAAAGGAGCTTTCGGCATGTCGCCACTTTTACGAATATGCAATTTAGGACGGTGACAAAAACGACGCATGTCTTTCCGAGAGTTTATTGTGTCAGTTGTTTTTGTTTTCACATCCATCACTGTATTAATCAGCATCTCAAAGAAATTCTTCTCAATGTGCATAACATCAAGATTGTGTCTAACTAGTAATGATTTCCAATAAGGAAGTTCCCAAAATATACTTTGCTTCAACCATCCATTTTTCAACTTTTTTAATTCCTTAAACTCTTCGACGGTACCATTGATTACCGTTGGAAAGGTTGAAACCCGCTCCCACATTTCTTCCCCCGATAATCTTGGAGGGGCGTGATCATTTTCTAAGGTATCCTTCAAGAAAGCGTTTCTATTTTTCCTAAAAGGGTGATCAATGGGTAGAAATTGTCTATGACAGTCAAACCAACACACTTTTTTCCCACATGGGAGATGAAATGATTTAGTTTTCTCCATGCAGTAAGGACATGCATTATGGCCGGCAGTGGACCAACCAGATAGCATACCATAAGCTGGAAAATCATTAATTGTCCAAATAAGAGATGCTCTTAGCAGGAAATTTTGCTTCTTAGAGATATCGTACGTAAGTACGCCTGTCTCCCACAATTGTTTCAACTCGTCAACCAACGGTTGCAAGTATACATCCAAGTTTTTTTTTGGATTATTGGGACCAGGAACAATTAATGATAGGAAAATAAATTGTTTTTTCATGCACAACCCAGGTGGTAGGTTATACGGTGTCAACATTACTGGCCAACACGAGTACGACTTCCCGAATTGGCCGAAAGGTGCGAAACCATCGGTGCAAAGACCAAGTCGAACATTACGAGGCTCAATAGCAAATTCTGGATAAGTTGAATCAAAATGCTTCCAAGCTTCACCATCACTAGGATGGGCCATTGTTCCACTAACACGAGGATTCTCCTTATGCCATCTCATTTCCCCTGCGATATGTTTGGTTGCATATAGCCTTTGCAATCGTGGTGTAATGGGCAAATAAGTTAAGACTTTATGTGGCACCCGCTTTCGTTTCGAAGTTTGTTTATACCTATCTAAGTGACATTTCTTGCATTTCTCTAAAAGTGCATCTTCTTTCCAAAAAAGCATACATCCTTCTGGACATGCGTCAATTTTATGATGAGGAAGTTCTAAACCTTTAAGAATTTTTCTAGTGTTATAAAAAGTTCTTGTCATCAAATTGTCCTCTGGGATAACATCCTCAATCAAAGATGCAACCCCATCCGTACATCTATGAACTAAATTGTACTCGCACTTCAAATTTATCACCCTTGCAGCTACTTCTAGTAACGAGACTTTGCTACCCTCATATAATGGTTTTGATGCTGCGTTTATCATGTCAAACAATGATCTCGTCTGTGGGTTCGGGGATTCTTCCTCATCGATAAGAGGTTCCTCCAATGTGTCAAATACATTAGAACCCAACGCATCGATAACCATTTCCTTGTAAGTGTTATTCAGTAATGCACTAGATTCTCCTTGATTAGGGACATATTCTTCACCATGACAAATCCAGTCATAGTAAT
This sequence comes from Agrostemma githago, assembly GCA_958450325.1. NCBI lineage: Eukaryota > Viridiplantae > Streptophyta > Magnoliopsida > Caryophyllales > Caryophyllaceae > Agrostemma > Agrostemma githago. The sequence continues at coordinate 22,901,433 of OY288239.1, read as the reverse complement.
GAGGACAAAACCTCTTGCTAATAAGATGAGATTTCACCTCAAATTCATTTAAATATTTCATATTCTTGCACTTAACACATGGACATCGAATTTTTTTTTCCACTCGAAAACTCTCCTGAAGTTTAGCATATTCAAGGAATTTAACAACCCCATTTATAAACTCAATTCTAGGTCTTTTTTTGTCATCCACCCTCTCATACATCCATTTTCGTTCTAATCTCTTCATTTCAAATCTATGTAAATTTATAAGAATAAGCAATATTTAGTAATACTATCATGCATGAGAATTGTAAAAACAAATAGTAAACATATGTACATTTTATTAAATACTACGGAGTAGTACGTAAATATAATACGGTTTTACCATTGTATTAGTCTTGGTGTTAGTATTATTATTATTTGCAATTAGTAATAGTATTATTAGTACACAAATTATTGTTATAATTATCCTATACTGGATAGTTATAATTATCAATACAAACACGTTCAGTTCAATTCCGACGCTTTATTATTATTATTGTTGTTGTTGTTGTTGTTAGTATTGTTGTTGTTGTTGTTGTTGTTATTTTTAATTTTTTTTTTTTTATAAAAAGGGAGAATAATAATAATTATTATTATTATTATTACTATTATTATTATTATCGGTATTCTTAGTATTAAAATTAGTAGACTAGTTGCACTAGTATTAGTATTATTATCTAGGAAATTCAGGCGATGGTCTAAATTTATACCCTAGACGAAGCGAAAGACTAGAACAGCAACAATAGAGCGAGTGACAATAGGCAAAGAATCCTAATTTCATAGTGATGCAATCAAATTAAAAGAGATTTGCACAATAAAAAACAATTAAACGTACCTTATTGAGTGATGTATGAACGAAACAACAATTCGTTTGTGTGAATTGAGAAGCAGTAACTGGAACCGATTTCCTGGAGAAACAGCAGACGAAACAGCAGCCGAAACAGAATTAGTGCGACACGGCATGATTAGTATCAAGTAGAACCAGTAATTTTATTAGTAGCAGACGAAACAGCAGCAACAACGTACCAGCAGTAGCAATAACAGCAGTAAACAATCAAAAACAGCAAATGAACAGCAACCGAAACACAACTTACAGCAGCAAATCAGTAATGAAATAACAACTATGAAAAAATGAACAACAACCGTAATGAAACAGCAGCGAAACACAACTTACAGCAACCGAATTCACTAACTTACAGCGTAATGACAGTAACTTACACAACTGAACAGCGTAATGACAGTAATGACAGTAAATTACACAACCGAATTCACTAACTTACAGCGTAATGACAGTAATATGAAGCCTGATGCATCTCTTAATCCTTCAAGCTTGCATGGTGAGTGATTTGGATATGTAGACATTGATTGAATGCGTTCTGTACACCTTTGTTAGATAATAGGATATTGTCTTACCAATTTTAGAGAATAATATATTGTTTTACTTTAGTTAGGATAATATCCAGAATTCTAATCTACTAAGTATTTTCCCTGTCACAGGTGGTTGCCATGTAATTAAAGGGGATAAATGGTCAGGGACGAAATGGATCCGTGTGAACGAATACAAAGCTTGAGGAGTTGCATTGTCCGCCCAAGGTAATAATTGACTGGAGTGGTTTTGGCTATGATTTCTTAGGCGACATATATAATATGATTTCTACTGATGTATTCATTGGGTGTTTGTCCATTGCAGATAGTATTCTATGTTTATACGAGCATGTTTTTTGTATGTAACGTGCACTTGCAGTTTGACATTCATAGTACTACAGGTGTGGCCCAAAACAAATACAAGAAGCTTACCTGTTTTTCCCTATATATGATCAAGAAGAGGAGATCTGTTCTGTGCCGACTTATAGATGGTGACACCAGTGGCGAATCTAGAAATTACGGGATGGGGGTGATAAAATTTACAACTTCAAAAATAACAAAAAAAAATCGGCAACTCGTTACACCAATGGTCCGGGGTAATAAAAAACAACGAGTTTAGTTGATTTTTGTTCAAATTAATTCAGGTTTAATTTAAATCGATTCAGTTCAGTTCGACTTAATGAGTTAAGTTTAGTTGTATAAAACAAAGGCTAAGTCCATCTTAAATGACTATACAAACTTAAAAAAGTAACCAAAATTTGGAATTTAGTGTTATCAAAGGACTAGAAAGTATTGGAAAATTAAAAAAGAAAAATCCTCAAATTTTGCCAATATTTACTTCTTCGTACTAGGAAGTTAAAATTACAGCAAATAAAATCCCAAATTCTCACTTTCTCAATTAGTAGATCCAAAATCCAAAAGTCCAAAATTTCAATTTATTTCAATTCTCAATTTTCCCTTTTCATTGTCTACCTCTCTACTCATCTCAAAAGTCCTAAAAATCAAGAACACATCTACCCTTCTCCATTCTCACACATGAATAATCCATTCATCTTCATAAAAAATCAAATAAACAAGCCAAAAACAACCAAATTCAACTAGAAATTCTAATTGATAATTAATAAGATATCATATTAGAAACCAAATCATCTAAAAGTAGGAATCTTAAAAATTAAAAAAATATGAAGAAGAAAAAATAATAGTTCAGTACATCTGTATCTTTGAAAATTTGTTGAACACAAAGATGAAAGATCCTTTGAAGATTTTGAAAATATGTTTCATTGTTTGTGTGCTTGGTTTTGGTATCTTTTGGTATACGACTTTTCTTTTTTCATATTTTTTTTTAAATTTTTTTGCAATTACTTTATAAATTTTTTTCCTAAAATAATGGGGGTGAGGGTTCACCCCCATCACCCCCTTTAAAATCGCCCCTGGGTGACACTTGTTTTTAATGGTAATACTAGTATACTACATGTCCCTATTTGGGTTCCATGAATCCGTCATTTTAATTGACTTCATCACTGTGTAATTTGTATGTGATCCTTACAGCGAATTCACTAACTTACACAACTTACAGCGTAATGACAGTAATGAAATAGCAGTAAATCAGCAACCGAAACACAACTTACAGCAGCAAATGAACAGCAGTATTTACTCACTAACAGCAGCGAGAGCCATAACGAAAAATAGCAGTAAAAGAGAATTGTCATTTGAATTGCAGCAGTAACATTGTTATTTGCAGTAACAGCATTGCGTAACAGCAGAGAATTGTCATGGCGAAAAATAGCAGTAACAGCAGAATTGTCATTTGAATTGCAGCAGAGAATAACGAAAAAGTAACAGCAGTAAAAGAGAATTGCAGTAAAACAGAATTGCGTAACATAATTTCGATGAATTATTTGAATTTACGGCATCGCAATTGTCATAGTATAACGAAATTCGACGAACTATAATTCACGACATCGGAATTATACTCGCTCAATTTATCTAAACCCTAACCTAAACAACTATCAATTTCCATCGAATTGAGAATAACTAATCAAATACTGCTGAAATTGGTATGCAAATAACTATAATAAACTCAATTTAAACAATGTAGAACAAAAGAAATCGAGTTAAAATCAGACCTGATTGAATTGGGGATTCGAAGAGCTCGGACGGTACCAGGTATAAAACCGTATAAACAACGACGAAAATCTTCAAAAACTGAGTTGGGATGATTTTAGTATAGTTATGAAACTGTATCAATATCTTCATATATATTGATTGAATTTGGAGTGATTAGGAAATAATTAGAGAAGAGACAATCAGGCGCAAGATGAAAATTATTTAGGAATAGGTTTGGCGCTCAGTTGAAATATTCCTTTTGAAGAACGCTTAGTTCTTGGGTGAGCAAATAGGTGATTGAACGCTCAGTTGAAAATATTCTTTTTTAGGAATAGGTTTGGCGCTTAGTATCCGGTTTTTTTCCTATATTTCGAACCGAGACCGAGCCGGTTGTTATGACCCGGTTTTTATAAAAATATGGTTATCATACTTATAAACTGCATTTTTGAACCGGTTTCCCAACCCGTTTTTTGATCCCGTTTTCACTAATATTAGACAAAACGAAACATAGGAAAATAAGTAATTAGTTCAAAAGGATCAAAAATAAAGTGTGTCTCGAGAATAAAATAAACTTTCGCGATAAAAATAAAGTTTCACGAGAAAATAAATGAAGGTTCGATGAAAATGAATTAAAATGATATCTCGGGGGAAAATAGATATTTCAACAAAGTTTAAGTAAAATGACCCTGATCTAAAATTAGAAATTCGAGTTTAGAAGTAAATGTAGAAATTAAGTATCAAACCAAATTAAAAAATGCATACGAAACAGACCCGGTTTTGTTTCACATTGCAAACGAAAACAGAACAGGTGAAAACTCGAGCCGGTTCTTATGACTCGGTTTTTAAAAAATATGGTTATCTTACTTATAAACTGCCTTTTTAGAACCGGTTTTTTATCCCGTTTTCACTAAATATTGCAGAAAAACTTCGAAAATTGTGAGAAATATACATATCGAAAATAGTGAATGTATCTCGAGGTTAATATAAATATCCCAGACAAAACGAAGCTTAGGAAAATAATTAATTAGTTCAAAAGGATCAAAAATAAAGTGTATATCCAGAATAAAATAAACTTTCGTGATAAAAATAGACTTTTCAAGAGAAAGTTAAAGACTATTCAATAAAAATGAATTAGAATGACTTCTCGGAGAAAAATAGATATTTCGACAAGGTTTAATTAAAATGAGCCTGGTCTAAAATCAGAATTCGAGTTTAAAAGTAAATGTAGACATTAAGTATCGAACAAAATTTAAATACGCATACGAAGCAGACCCGGTTTTGTTTCATATTGCAAACGAAACAAAGTCGATATTTTTTTATGTACTCTGGTTTACTTTTTATACGGAGTATTGTTTTTTTTCAATGAAGTCTAATTTTCACCTACATTAAATATAATATAATACAAGATTTTTTATTCTTTAAAAATTCATAAAATGGTTCAACTTTTTTCATTTATTACGTATAAATACTTTGTATAAAATTTTATGATTGTGTATCGATACCCAAACTTAGTACTCCAACATAAAAACAAATTTATAACTAAATTGTCAACATGGTGGAAGGCGTAGGGGAGTTGGTTCTACTCTCTATTTGAATGAAATGACTAGGAGTTCAAATCCCACTAATGAAATTTTTATCCCACTTAAATATTTAGCTTGCTTGGATGAAGCTCAACTCAATCAACGAGTCGAGCTCGGACCCGAGCTCGAGTCCTGCACCTGCTGTGAAGCTGGAGCCCATAATTATCAAGCTCGAGCCGAGCTACCCTGGGGGGCTCGTGCTCAACTCGGCTCGTTAACACCCCTAGTTGCGTCGATTTGCCAATCGTCGAGATATAATCCCGACGAAAATATGATTTTCGTGTAGTGAGACCCGTGACCCGTATTTATCCCGACCCGTATGACTCGATCCGCTTGACGGGTCCTCATGTAGTAGAAGTGAATAAAATAAACGACTCCATATCATGTAATAATAGATAAAATCACGTGAATATTTCGAGGATACTAATTGATATACACACACACAGAGAAAAAAAATTAATGGGGGTATTTCATTTGTGTTTCGAGTTCGGTCACTTCATGTTCCGGAAAATACGGCGCGAATATAAACAGATAAACAGTCTGTGAGAAAAATATTAGTTAGATCGTTCATGAAACTAATTTTTCCGAGCTACGAATTTTCCTACAGATCATTCCGTAGCCTAAAATGTTTCCTACCACAAAACCATAGGAATTTCGTAGGGGTGCTGTAAAGGAGCGACGAGTTGGATTCCGTTGGAAATATCTGTAGGAACTACTTACTTTCCAACGCCTTTCAAGATCCGTAGGAATTATTCCGTTGGAATTTGCACTAATTCTAGTAGTGCGAGCCCACTCTATGTCGTCATGGGCTATGCACAAAGTACGTCCCACTTCGATTTCAGAGTTCATGGGGCTCGTCCCTTTGCATTGCAATATCGATACCGTTTAAACCGGCTTTCGTATATAGAATGACTCTCATGCGCCAATGGTTTCGGGCATCCGGAAACCAAGGTTCTGAGTAAGGAGTGAGGGTACGTGTTGGGAAGCCCACTAAGGACACCCAACCCCGCCCGTACATGGCGGCCTCTACTAAGACATCGTTCGTGTTCGTGTGCGCGCGCTAGTAAAATGACTAAATGATATGCAAACAGCGTTTTCGGGCTAAGCATGCGAGTTGTTGATTAACTACGTCATTTAATGCATCTTGATTCACGTCAAAGTGATTTAGCATGCGATGTTCAGTTAAATAAATAAATGGCAAACATCAAATAATAGAAAACTCGTAAATAAATTACAAATTACACGGGCGGAATACAACCCGGAATTCACAATACAACGAGCAATAAAATAGAATAATTGAATTATAAGCAGCAAATGTTAACTAGAAACTGACCCGTATATAATAAATATAAACTAGACCGTAAGTTGTGCAAATGGACGAACTTCGATTAATTACGCATTATATTGCGTATTAAGCGAAGGACGGATATATGGAACCTAAGCGTGATGCTAGCCCGATCCCGAATCCCGATGCCTTGTCCCGACTTATCACATCGAGGAATAGAGTCTAAATTAATTATGTGTCGGATACGACTAAAGAGTCGTCTACACATGATTAATAGTGCAAGACCGTCGATCAAAGTCGTTTTAAGTGATATGATATGCATGAGTTTTGAAAAATAGGATCACGTGATTGACTTTACACGTGTCGACTAAAAGTCGTAAAAAAATTGACGAGGCTCGAATGTTGCATTAAAGCTCTCGGATTACTGGGCTACAGGACCCACTCGATCGAGTCATGGCATGGACTCGGTCGAGTGCGCCTTTAAGGTAGCTACTGGCCAGTTTTTGGTGCGCTACTCGATCGAGTGGGCTTGTGCACTCGATCGAGTGCCCTCTGTACGGGTGTTTAATTAGTGTTTTAAAACGACCCATTTTATAGCTTTTATGTTTTTGAATCGAGATGCAATTATGCTAAATATAAATATTGTCCAATTTATATTAGTTTAAATCTCGATGGCTCGTCATACTCGACATTCGGTTATAGAACCGACATCTAGTATTTAGAGCGAATTTGCAAAATCAAGTTTGATCGGGCTAGAACAAATATCGATTCCCTCCGCGTCATAATGTCGTAATCAATCCTTTCGGATCGTGTGACAATTAATTTGGCGTCAATGAGTTTCGTCCTAATCCGATTTGTCGATGATTCTTTAGAATAATATTTTGAAAGAAATGTGGTCGGACATATTTAACGACGAATCTCCACGATCTATTACGCCCTTAAGTGTTTAGGGCGGCGCACCTCGAAGGGCCCCACCTCCAATACGACTTGTAAAGGGATTAAATAGACTTTAGGCGGAATTCGTAATTAAACATATTCGACCCAAAAATTCGACCGTCGTTGCAAACTTAAGTCCTCGGCATTTTAATATCGTAATTTGGCCTTAAGGCCTACGATCATTAATTTAGCCTCAACGGACGTTGCTCGGATCGTTTTGAAAATAGTTTTGTTAAATAATTATACGCGGTATTAATATTATAACAAAATGTAAATGACGATAATTAAATGTTAGAAGTTAGAATACGATAAGTAAATGTTAGATGTTAGTTGACATAAAATAAAATGTTAGATTGCGATAAATAAAATGTTAGTAGCAAAATTAAAATGTTAGTAACTAAATTAGAAATGTTAGTATTAGTGTTAGTAATAATAATAATAATAATAATAATAATAATAATAATAATAATGATGATAATAATAATAATAATAATAATAATAATAATAATAATAATAATAGTGTGTGTATATATATATAATCAAAAAAGAGAAAGGAGAAAGGATGTCGGGATTTGAATTACACCCTCAACCTACATGCTTAATTGGTCTCGGAAACGGACTCGTAATAGCGACGGGAGCGCGGGAGTGTCGAGATATGTAGGGTGAGTTATGGTGTGTGTCTTTGACGAGTTTTGATCTCGAGAATTTGAATGTGTATGTGTGTATGTAGATGATGGATGATTGAATGTTTGAAGGTGTGTTTGATGGTTGATGTATGTAAAGTTGTAGTGTGATTAGGGTAAAAAGTTGTGTGAAGGTGGTAAAAAGGTAGAAAAAGTGTTGTGTAATGTGTTGGGGTGATGAGGGTATTTATAGGGAAATACCCCGGTTTAGGGTCACTCGATCGAGTGGCGCGGGTGCACTCGACCGAGTGCCCGGTCTGGGTTTGGATCGGCCGGTTTATGGCCTTACTCGACCGAGTGGAGTGTGAACCACTCGATCGAGTGTGTGTGAACGAAGGGAGTGTAAATAGGGAATGATTGTTGACCATTTTTGAAAGGATTTGGTTGTTGTGACCTGATTCATTTTGTGTATTTGGACATAATATGAGGCTGGTTCATCTCGGGATTCGACTTTGACCGGGTTTTGACTCGGTCGCTAAAAGACGGTTTTATTTCCGGTGACGGTTTTGACCCAAATTAGTCTCATTTTATTGAAAATGGCCCACTGGGCCTGGATTTGAGGTCGGTTTTGAGAGATTTGCACTCCGATAAATGCCCACGTCGGATACTATTGATTCCGAGTCCGTATTCGAGCGTATTAAGTCACGTTAGCGTCCGATCATCATCGGGTGTTTTCTCGGAAGCTGCTATAGACACTAGCAGGCAAAATGCGGGTGTCTACAGAGCCCCCACTCTGACTGAGGCTTGGACAAGGCGAAAGTCAGAGTAGCTACCAGGCCAATCGAGGATTACGACCTGGCAGCCTTCCGGTCGGGTCGTTTATAGTCCATTAGACTCGCATGAAGGGCTTGCCAGCCATAAGAAAAGGGTCATACCTGTCCTGATGATGATAGCTCTGTGGGGAGTCGGACTTGCCTTTGAAGTCCTAAGTGTACCTGTATTTGCACATAATATTTAGGTGAAACACCGACTCATGCTGGGGAGTAAAGTAGCTGCGCGGGGACTTGCTTCTGAAGTCTTGGGTGTACCCGTATGTCGACACATGACAACTTGGATGTAGCATTCCAGGAGAAACACCGCTTTTGTTGTTCCGTTGGGAAGCACTAGCTAGCACTTGAAATGTTAGACACATAGGCAGAAATAGCAGGCGTAGTATATAGCAAGATAGCACATAGGAAATGCAGTTAGCATCTATAGACTAGTTTGCGCTGGGGGAAACGATTTTTGCTTAGTTTTGAAATTGAAGTCCTGAAAGCAACTCACGTGCTAGGAGATAGGTTTTCAAAATTGAAAGGGGTAGAAAAGAAATTTGCAGTTTAAATAGACTGAAATTTGACCTTGTCGAAAAGGATTTTATCAAATGGCTAAGTTTTGCAAACTTTGAAGCGAAAATTTGAAGAGAGATGCATACTGACAGACTCGACTCTGGACGCGACAGGACGGGTTGACAGACACGACTGGACTCTCGAGGGGTTGGACCGCGACTCGGTAGGGGGTGAGTCATCTAAGATGACAAGACTCTTACGCTGCGCTATTCCGTAGCCTAGGCGAGTGGCAACACAGTCGAACATCGAAATGGGAAGGATGTGATATAGGGTGGCTACAGTAGTCTGTAACGAGACTGTAATGACGGGACTTAGTAGTAGCAATGTTATAGTCTGGTGCTCTTTTGAATCTTTGGTTTTGGGGTATAGTCCCAAAATGGGTGTTGCTTCGAGTCCCTGACGGATTCTCGTCTTTGACTGAGCCGAGTACTAGGACACACTATAGAAAAGAGGCTATTTTTGGAAAGTCATTTGGATTTTGTGAATGGATGGAGGTCTTCTGCCTAAGAGAAGCCCCCAGGACGACAAAACTAGCTGTTGAGAACATGACAGTGTCGTGACAGGAATGATGGTGCTTTTTGAATTTGTTGTCAATGTGGGTGGTTGTGCCTTTGTTGAAAGGCTGCCTACGTATTCACGTGTAGTGAAATCAAACCAAGCCGTAGTTCAGTGGATTGAAAGATATGTTATGTTGTCTAGTTTATTAGGGCTTTGTGTGTAACTAGCCATAGCGATGGTGTAGGCTAGGTGCATTCCCAATGATATCTTGATCAAAGGGGTAAAACAGTTAGGATATTGATCCCGTGACTGTGAGCGTTCTCCGGGGTAGCCCCCAGAGGTGGTGTGAACTATTTGGGCATTTTCTATGCCGACCGCAAGTTGAGTTCCCGTGTTTGGGGCTGGTAACTGGTTTGGATGTTTTTGGAAATGTGCAGCTAGGTCGCAAGTGGCTTTGATGATTCGAAATCTGGAGCTTGATTTTGTGGAGCTAAGGCTTCGAGGGTAAGGTATTGCAATGTGGTAGGAAAGGGGGGAAGTCGAGTAAAAATGACTCGGACTTCGATCAGGGTAGGTTTGATAATGCGGGATCTGATTTCCATGTCTGGCCCTAATGGTTAGGGTGTATCCTATGGAGCTAGAATCCTCAAAATTCCGGGCTGTCTCTTAGCCTAGGTCTCGAGAAGGTCTTGAGGGTTGCAATGTGGGAAGGCTAAGTGTGGTGTTAGCTGACCAGCTTGATTGTCTCTCCCCTTTTTGATGGTATAGGTATTGATAATTTTTGAATTGACCGTAACCCGGTCAAGGAGCTTTCACTTGAGTTGACCGTTAAACATGGTCATGGGTATTTGAATTTTTTTTTTTTGGGTTGAACTCTTAGCCCCGGTCGTGGGATCCTTCACTCGAGTTGACTGTGTCCCAGTCAAGGGATTGATCGTATCTGGTCGAGGGATGTTGAGAGTTCTTTTTTGGTCATGGCCAGCTCTTTTGTTTCGGCCTTTTGTTTTTTTTCTTTGGACTTCTGTTTTTTGTATAGTTTTTTTTTTCCGGCTATCCCTCCCTTTGATGTTGTGGGTGGATATGGGGGTGAGCCCATCGGTTGGATTAAGCTTGTGGAGCTAAACCTTTGTAAGGTGTAAGCCTAGTTGGTGAGTGCAACTCGCGGTGGAGTACTCTACGGTAAGCATGGTGATTTGGATCTCGGTATTGTCATCATAATTCCGAGCAGGCTTAGTGGGAGCATCGTCCCGAGTTGGGTATTTTTGGCATCGAGCTTATAGAGTCACGATGCTTCTTTTTTGCTTCTGGTCAGACTAACACCTAAGGTAGGGATTGTTCAGTCTTATTGGAGGGGTGTTTATTGTGGGAAATGGGCTTGCCTTCCGTCTTGAACCCAAACTAGGAGACTACCTAGATTTGTCATAGGATTCGATACTGCTCCTACTAGGGGTAGTTTTGTGGCTTTCTATACCAGACATGGAACAGGTAAAGGAAAACACGGGCCTCAGTTCCTGTAGTCATTATAGATGTGCCTATAATAGTCACGTGCATGTGCTCACAGTGTATGATGGTGTTCATCATGTTCTCAGAAACACATAAGGGAAGCATATATGAGAGATTGAAAAAGCTGATTTTATTGAATTTTGAAAAGAGGACAGAATACAGTTGACTCTCACTCTGACTTTGAAAAGAGGATGTAGGATATCCTAAACTCGGACTCAGACTTAGACTCGAATCGAATCCGGACTTTCGGATACTTGGTTGGTCGTTTCTTTTTGGTAAGGTCCTTCATTGGAGGAAACGACAGGTGCCACGACTCGCCTAAACTCGACTTTGCGCGAATGCAAGAGAGAGAGTCAAACTAGACATGGCCCGGGGTAACGGGTCGACAAAGACTCTTGGACCGGGATACTCGAACGTTGACCTAGACGAGGTAACAACCCTGGCTTGGACTTGACGATGAGACTCAAGCTGCACGAAGGTAAGTCCGCAAATGGGGCGACAGTGTTTGACCGCGTCACGTGTTCGGACCAACCGTGGCGACCTAAACCTTTAAGAGACTCGGGTGTTCGTAGTATAGGTACAACTCGAAGAAGACATCATAAGGACACCGGCGTATGATGAACGTAAGGTACCCCTTAAGGTGACTGTGATCGAATGCTCGGGTGGAGGACAACCCCCAAGTGAGACTGAAAACCCTGATTGGACTCAGATGGTGTGGCATCTAAGTGACTCAAAAGCGGGCTACGTGAGACAACACGTATAGGACCTGACACTTAGAGCAACCGTGATTGACCGCTCTGCTAAAGGGTAGCCCCCGAGTGAGATTGAAGGTTTTGCTAAGACTCGAGTGTCGGACGAGTGACCCTCAGGTGTAAGGATCACAAACCTTTAGCTACAGGGCTATGCCTTGTAAAAGGTTGACTCAGCCTCGAGGAATGGCAGACGGGGTAAGGGAAGAAACTTACGATGTAAGATCGGCAAAGTTTCGACGCTAGAGACCCTTGACTTGACTTGAACAAAGATAGACCCTGTGACTAGGGTAGACCCTTAAGTTAAAGGATTTGAATTGGGATGACTCGACTAACGGATTGAAAGACATGCAAAATTCTTCTAGGAAAGGTCGTGGGGACCGTCCTGTCGGAGAGAAAGATCGCGTGTGACTTTCTAGTTAGGACTCGAGTGTTCAGACGAACCTTCCATTTACGAGTGTATGACTCGTGTTGGTCGGTTATGCCTTTAGGAAAAGGCGGACTAGGATGGGAAAGAAACCCGTGATGTAGGATCGACGGAGTTTCGACTCTAAAGACCTTCGACGTATTACGAAAAGACCCGACACACGAATTAAGATAGGTCCTAAAATAAGGAAGGTTTTTGAAAAATGACTGAATTTTGAAAATTGAGAGAACGGTCCTGAAATTGGTAGTGGGCCAATAGGACCGGGCATTTTGAAAGGTTAGAATGGTTGCGAGTAATTTCGCGTTTTGAAAATTGAGGAGGCGATCCCGTCCTTTGAAATTGGCAGCATGCCGACAGGGCCGAGTTTTTTTTTTATAAGTTGAATATTTGGAATTTTGAAAATTTGAATATCGAAAATAAATTTCCGAAAATTTGAAAGTTGAAAATAAGATCCCGAAGATTTGAAAATCGAAAACGGCATCTCGGAGATTTGAAAATCGAGAATGGAATCTCGAAGACTAGAAAATTGAGGTGGAATTTTGAAGATTTGAAAATTGAAGTTGAATTTTGAAAATTCGAAAGTCGAAAGGGAATCGAAAATTCAAAATTTGAAATAGGAAGCATGCCGGCTAAAAATAGGCTATTTTGAGTCAAATCGTAAGTCTAAATTTCGGCAGCATTCCGAGTTTTGAAATTGGATAGTTTGAAAAGACGGGTCCAGAAACGGACAGTATTTCGGGTTTTTCAAAATTTGGTATTTTGGAAAGATGCATTTTTTGAAATGACGGCTTTTGAAAAAAAGATGACACGGAAACCAAGTAGCACGTAGTCAAGCAAGCATTACAATGACGCTTTTGTATGCTTTACGCTAAGTCTCGGTCGGTCAAAATAGGGTCTATACCAACGACGATAGTATTCTCGTAGTCAGGACGGACTCCCTAAGCCGAGTTGGTCTTAGGACATGCCGCAAAACCCTTACGAGTTCCACAATCGAAGTCTTTAGCGCACCCATGTAGGAATGCACCGTGGTATAGTGGGACGTCGGTCACAAGTAACCGACCCGGGCAAAATTTGGGTTATGCATGAATCATTAAACTAATGCGCGCACACTAATATACGAACGATTTCTTTTCGAGTCTCACCCTGGGAACCCCGATGACATGTGGTACATTAGGTATCCCCAGCGGAGTCGCCAAATTGTGGACATGACGTAGGTCCACCCCGACGCGGCCACGCGCGGGTTTGGGTAGGCGAATGAATCTCGTGGTGAGATTGTTCTCGGGTTCGAAATTTAAGTCAAAATGGAGTCGCCACCGAATTTTGTGGTTATTCGGAACCATACGAGCCCACTCTATGTCGTCATGGGCTATGCACAAAGTACGGCCCACTTCGATTTCAGAGTTCATGGGGCTCGTCCCTTTGCATTGCAATATCGATACCATTTAAACCGGCTCTCGTATATAGAATGACTCTCGTGCGCCAATGGTTTCGGGCATCCGGAAACCAAGGTTCTGAGTAAGGGGTGAGGGTACGTGTTGGGAAGCCCGCTAAGGACACCCAACCCCGCCCGCACATGGCGGCCTCTACTAAGACATCGTTCGTGTTCGTGTGCGCGCGCTAGTAAAATGACTAAATGATATGCAAACAGCGTTTTCGAGCTAAGCATGCGAGTTGTTGATTAACTACGTCATTTAATGCATCTTGATTCACGTCAAAGTGATTTAGCATGCGATGTTCATTTAAATAAATAAATGGCAAACATCAAATAATAGAAAACTCGTAAATAAATTACAAATTACACGGGCGGAATACAACCCGGAATTCACAATACAACGAGCAATAAAATAGAATAATTGAATTATAAGCAGCAAATGTTAACTAGAAACGGACCCGTATATAATAAATATAAACTAGACCGTAAGTTGTGCAAATGGACGAACTTCGATTAATTACGCATTATATTGCGTATTAAGCGAAGGACGGAGATATGGAACCTAAGCGTGATGCTAGCCCGATCCCGAATCCCGATGCCTTGTCCCGACTTATCACATCGAGGAATAGAGTCTAAATTAATTATGTGTCGGATACGACTAAAGAGTCGTCGACACAAGATTAATAGTGCAAGACCGTCGATCAAAGTCGTTTTAAGTGATATGATATGCATGAGTTTTGAAAAATAGGATCACGTGATTGACTTTACACGTGTCGACTAAAAGTCTTAGAAAAAATGACGAGGCTCGAATGTTGCATTAAAGCTCTCGGATTACTGGGCTACAGGACCCACTCGATCGAGTCATGGCATGGACTCGGTCGAGTGCGCCTTTAAGGTAGCTACTGGCCAGTTTTTGGTGCGCTACTCGATCGAGTGGGCTTGTGCACTCGATCGAGTGCTCTCTGTACGGGTGTTTAATTAGTGTTTTAAAACGACCCATTTTATAGCTTTTATGTTTTTGAATCGAGATGCAATTATGCTAAATATAAATATTGTCCAATTTATATTAGTTTAAATCTCGATGGCTCGTCATACTCGACATTCGGTTATAGAACCGACATCTAGTATTTAGAGCGAATTTGCAAAATCGAGTTTGATCGGGTTAGAACAAATATCGATTCCCTCCGCGTCATAATGTCGTAATCAATCCTTTCGGATCGTGTGACAATTAATTCGGCGTCAATGGGTTTCGTCCTAATCCGATTTGTCGATGATTCTTTAGAATAATATTTTGAAAGAAATGTGGTCGGACATATTTAACGACGAATCTCCACGATCTATTACGCCCTTAAGTGTTTAGGGCGGCGCACCTCGAAGGGCCCCACCTCCAATACGACTTGTAAAGGGATTAAATAGACTTTAGGCGGAATTCGTAATTAAACATATTCGACCCAAAAATTCGACCGTCGTTGCAAACTTAAGTCCTCGGCATTTTAATATCGTAATTTGGCCTTAAGGCCTACGATCATTAATTTAGCCTCAACGGACGTTGCTCGGATCGTTTTGAAAATAGTTTTGTTAAATAATTATACGCGGTATTAATATTATAACAAAATGTAAATGACGATAATTAAATGTTAGAAGTTAGAATACGATAAGTAAATGTTAGATGTTAGTTGACATAAAATAAAATGTTAGATTGCGATAAATAAAATGTTAGTAGCAAAATTAAAATGTTAGTAACTAAATTAGAAATGTTAGTATTAGTGTTAGTAATAATAATAATAATAATAATAATAATAATAATAATAATAATAATAATAATAATAATAATAATAATAATAATAATAATAATAATAATAATAATAATAATAATAATAATAATAATAATAATAATAATAATAATAATAATAATAGTGTGTGTATATATATATATAATCAAAAAAGAGAAAGGAGAAAGGATGTCGGGATTTGAATTACACCCTCAACCTACATGCTTAATTGGTCTCGGAAACGGACTCGTAATAGCGACGGGAGCGCGGGAGTGTCGAGATATGTAGGGTGAGTTATGGTGTGTGTCTTTGACGAGTTTTGATCTCGAGAATTTGAATGTGTATG
This sequence comes from Agrostemma githago, assembly GCA_958450325.1. NCBI lineage: Eukaryota > Viridiplantae > Streptophyta > Magnoliopsida > Caryophyllales > Caryophyllaceae > Agrostemma > Agrostemma githago. The sequence goes on along the minus strand of OY288239.1, from coordinate 22,885,405 downwards.
TGTGTATGTAGATGAGGGATGATTGAATGTTTGAAGGTGTGTTTGATGGTTGATGTATGTAAAGTTGTAGTGTGATTAGGGTAAAAAGTTGTGTGAAGGTGGTAAAAAGGTAGAAATAGTGTTGTGTAATGTGTTGGGGTGATGAGGGTATTTATAGGGAAATACCCCGGTTTAGGGTCACTCGATCGAGTGGCGCGGGTGCACTCGACCGAGTGCCCGGTCTGGGTTTGGATCGGCCGGTTTATGGCCTTACTTGACCGAGTGGAGTGTGAACCACTCGATCGAGTGTGTGTGAACGAAGGGAGTGTAAATAGGGAATGATTGTTGACCATTTTTGAAAGGATTTGGTTGTTGTGACCTGATTCATTTTGTGTATTTGGACATAATATGAGGCTGGTTCATCTCGGGATTCGACTTTGACCGGGTTTTGACTCGGTCGCTAAAAGACAGTTTTATTTCCGGTGACGGTTTTGACCCAAATTAGTCTCATTTTATTGGAAACGGCCCACTGGGCCTGGATTTGAGGTCGGTTTTGAGAGATTTGCACTCCGATAAATGCCCACGTCGGATACTATTGATTCCGAGTCCGTATTCGAGCGTATTAAGTCACGTTAGCGTCCGATCATCACCGGGTGTTTTGTCGGAAGCTGCTATAGACACTAGCAGGCAAAATGCGGGTGTCTACATTACCCCACTCGAAAAGATGGGGATACCAATTGTGAAGAACTTTGTTTTAAAAGAAAATTTTACAACTTCCAAAGTGACACGAAATTGAATGAAAATATTTATTCCAAGAGGAAATGGGCTAATCTACCCGGAGTTTAATATTTTTTTTAAATAGTGAAATCGTAAAGTAAAGTTATTTGATAAAATATCGATGTCAAATAATATTTGTAAATGAACTCGAAGAAAATTGGGTACCCAAACATTTTCAAAACAAAAGTAAAACAATTTTTGCTTAAGAAATTTCATAATAATTCTTTTTATGATGAAACAAAATGCTGTTGGGAGGAATCAAAATTTATAGTTAGTAAAAATCAAACCAGTCGTCAAAAATTTTCAATAACCGATTCAAAAGTCCACCAACAATAAAACGGAAACTAATTTCAAAATGTTAAAATTTCGGAAATGTTATCAAAGTAATTGTGAAAGTTTTCAAAAATGTTATCAAATTTGAACATACAAAATAATTTCGACAATGTTAAAACGTTTTATGTCATAATCATATAGAAATCGAAGTTTTTGGAAATGTGAAAGTCTTCATAAAATTTCGTTCGCTTGAAAAATCAAAAATTTGAATCAATTTCAAAATACTTTTAAAAAAAAATTGTTAAGACATTTCGAAACAGGTCTAAACATGTGTTATCAACCAAAAATAAAACAAAAACGAAGTATACGGTTAAGAAATTTATAACTCAAGGTGTTAATATTTCACGAAAACCCAAAATGCTAAATTGTTCAAAGTTTTTACAAAATGGAGAGTTTTAAATTTTGAAATTATGCTTCAAAATGTTAAAATTTCATGAAAACCAAAAATTTGTAGATTAGTCAAACTTTTTCATAACACAAGTCCGGGGAAAATAATAAATGGATAAATAGAGTCAAAGTCAACGACAAATCGAAACAAAAGTTTTCAAACCCGATAAAGAAGTCGAAAGGGATTGGCTGAAGAAAAAGAAGCGGGATTCAAGAGAAGCTAAGGGGAGGACAAATTTGAGAGTCAAATAGAACTCTCAAGGATTGAAGAATTAAATTAACCATCTCGAGATTCCCGGTACGACTCCCACAACCCGGGTCCCTAATTTCCATCAAATAACGTTAAGTCCAATATTAGGCTCTAGGTGGTACTACTCGGTCACTATCTCCAAAAATGTCTTACGTGACTATCCAATCGTTCAAGCGACACAATACTAATCCACAAATACTTTAGAATCAAATCCACAATTAAGATTCCAACGGTTAACAAAACATACCCAAACCCTTGATCGATAAGGCTCCTAATTTCAAAACTCATAAGGTTTGAACTCGAGGTATGCTCCAAATTTCTCGAGTAAGGAACTCTAAACAAGGTCCACCAATATAACAATGTTTGGGCATAGAATCCTCAAAATGATTACCAACATGTTTATAATGCCACAAGTAAAGAAGTTGGGGAAAGTATTACAAATCCTCAAATACGCTCAAACCTATAGGTAATGGTGCAAACACTCACATCTTCAAACACGTCCTTGGGCTAAGGTTTCTAAAAATTCCACCAAATTTCATATTGTATCAGCGAAACCACCAAAATATTTATTAAATCAGCGAAGCCACAATCTCGTTGGTCTAAGGTTATAACAGTCCCAATAAGATGATCCGTATTATAATATTCCTCAAAACAGCACAATAAAACCAAACTGTGATTGTGCAAGATAGTTCTCTTCTCTAGGGACAACCACAATTTATCGCAAGTTAGATCACTCAACCCCAAAGTTCATAGGTTACAACCTTAAACGACGATCAACGATCTAATCCTTAAGAAATACGGGTAATCTATGTCAACCAAAATTTCTAACGACATTAATGAAAACCTTCAATGGTACCACAACACTTAGTCTAACACCTTAAACAATACTCTATGTTCCCAAATATTCGCGATGCATCCATTAAATAAGCATTATGTAAAGAATCCAAAGTAATATTATCAGTTACCCTTAGTTTGGTTATAGGTTAGGTACTAGGTATCCATCAAATATGACATACTCTCTTACTACTCCCAAATATATCCAACTCTAAGTACCCCAAAATAATCAAGGTAACCTATAACCCAAGGTTCAGTGTCTAAAGTATCATCCTAATTCCATCAAGCAACATTTTTGCTATTCAAATTAATCCTCAAGAATTTCTTACTTGCTTAGAAAGTAGGGTAGACTCAAAATCCTCAAACCAGGTAACAAGGGTTTACTAAACCTCAAACATATATAACACGGGTTCACTAAGACAGAATCCGGTCTAACCAAAGAATCTCAAGAGAAAGATGGTAGAATAGAAGAATAGAACAAGGATTCACCAAGAGAATGAAGATGAGAATATATAAGAGAAGAATTGGAAGAAATAGAGGAAGGAAGAAAAGAATCGATGATCCTATATTACTAAGTTCTTGAACCAGAGGAGAATCTTCGATTCTCCAGACTTCACGAGGGAACAAAAAGGATTACTTCACTTTCTAGTAGAGGAACGAGCACACAAGTCTTGGGTCGCTCCATCTGGATCTACTGCTGCAACGTCACGGAACAGGGATCTACTCTTAATCATCTAACCTGTAGCTTGAGCAAACTAAACCAGAGCTGAAAAGTCACCATCGACCTCTTTCTTGGAGCACAAAGTTGTCCACTCGAGTCAACAGGCGTTGAGATTGCTAAGCAGGTCTTGTCCCGATCAGGAGCAGCATATCAGCATCTTGTTCTTTCATCTTCTTCTCGATAAAAGAAACAAATATTCAATGCTAGTCATTGAGTTACAAGAACAAATAATCCTAACAGTTAAGTCCTTATTTGTTTCTACCTATTTCTAATAATATTTTTATTTACTGTTTAAATCATTTACTGGTATTTTCCCTAATTTCAGGTGTAAGCGTTGGGAGCAGTGATGCTCTGATACCAACTGTAATCCCCTAGGAATTCTAACGCAATACAGTGGCGGAAACACTATAGAAGTGGGATTATAACACACTGTAGCTATGTCTTGATTAAATAAAAATGGTAAGTCAATACATAAGCCATAAAATAAAATGGCTACAAAATAAAATAAATAAAATAAAATCCGTAAAAAGGGTTTTTAACAATCCATAATACAGTGACCTTATTAAAACAAGCATGATCCATAACTGCTCGCTAGCCCACCCGAAGGGAAACACATACACCTGCTATGTTAAAAACATAACAGCCACAATCAGTGGGGAGCAACGTCAATGTTCTCCCAGCCGTATAATATAACAGAATTTTAAAACTGTAATTACTATTATAGGAAAAATAGTAAAAACGGAAAACAGTAAAACATTATAATGAAAATAAGTTTTCAGTGAAAAAAATTCACGCATCGAAACAATATAATAAAAATGATTTTTCCGGAGAAAACATAAAACATTTGCCAACCTGCAAATCAAAATTATATCGATAATAATAAAAATATTCAAAATGGCGTTATGGATAGGATTAATGCAGAATCTAGACTTTCACTAGGACAATACTAAACTAGCTTCGAGAACTTAGTCAAAACAAATCAGACTTCGGTCTCTAACTAGGCAACTCAACCATAACAGGACTGCCTGCAGCGAGGTCCTGGTTTAAGTAGTGCACACCCCTCCTGGATACAAATCATATCCAGTTCAACCCGACGCGACTTACAAGATGCAATATCTAAGTTTAAGGTAAACATACACTCTCCTGAACATAAACCTTGCTCAGTTCAACAACCAATGTGCCCCACAAAGACACACCAGCCTTACAGTTGATAGCAAAAACGTACATCCCAGACTATATTACTCTAAACCTACACTTTTCCTTATTCCATAACTCCAAAACAATCCATTATCGATATTTAAAAGATGTATTCAATATAAACAATAAGAGAACAAAATGAAAAGGAATCACTTTCCAAAAGAGGAAACTTTCTATTTTAGGAAACTTCTATTTTTAAAAACTTACTAAAAGTAGCATCATATCAAAATAGCAAAATATTAGTTTATACTAATACAACATTTTTAGTAAACGATATAGATTTATAAAATTAGTACTTTGGGCCTTAATGATTTACTTATCAAAGTGAGAGTATTAGATTTATGAAATTATTGAAAACCATACTAGTGTTTACAAAATAATTAAAAATGTCTTAACACTTTAGTACTACTAATTAGGGTGTTTCCAAAATTTATAAAACCAAAATTATCTAATTATTATTAGTTACGACCATACGATTATAAATAGGATTTTACGGCAAACGTCCAATCAAATCTTTTAACGTCTTTTATTTAATTAAACCATTGAATATATTTAGAATATGTTAAGGGATGATTTAACTCTTAAAGTTTCAGATTTAAATACTTTCAAAATTGCTGGAAAAATAATTCTTTTAGGTAAGACGAAGCATTTTAACGATAAATCACAATTTGTCCGAAAATCAATACTTATTAATTAAAGACTTTAATAAATAGTAAAAAAATTACGTAAAATAGTTAAAATGTATTTATGGACATTCTGTCCAGAAAAGAAAATTTTCCAGAATCCTAAAACTCGGTTTTTAAAGCGTTTTCTCATTAATCGTCTAATCTCGACAATAACGATTAATAAAAATAGTAATTACAAAACGATTTAAGTATTAATATCCAAAAGTTATTATTAAACTTAAAAATCATCATTTTCCAGAATATACTAATTTTCCAGATTTTCCAAAGTTCCAGATTTACCAAATTCCAATAAAACCGTCATTTAAAACCCGATTTCACAATTAACGATTCCATTAATAAAACTTATCGTCCTAACATTTTATTAAAGCACTAAAAATCACAAAATTACATTTTATTATGAAATCATCAAAATCATATTTTTTTCCAGATTTAATCCAAAGACCAGAAAATTGAGAATTTAAACAACAAACGCGGTTTTAACGATAAACGATTATTTAAAGTGATTAATTAATTCATCCTCTTAACAATTCCGAAAAATTATGAAGAAATTCAGAAAATTCTATTTCATCAGAAAGTTTCACCATGTCAAAAATCACATTAAAATAAAATGTTTAAGTACTAGAACTAAAAATCGGTTTTTAATCGTTTTTGTCCGATAACGGTAATAATTCAATAATCGATATCAAAAATATCAGAAAAATACCAAATTATTAAAAATCATCAAAAATCTCATTTTTACAGAATATAAACATATATTACACGTTGAGGCCGAATATTATGATTTTGCAAATTAATATGACGATTTAATCGTTAATCTCGTAAAAGCGATAAAAATACCGAAACATGCAAATTTTCAACTTTCAAAAATTTTTCAGATTTTTTGACATACATATATTGCCAAAATAAAACATAAAAATATATACATGCAAATACACAATTAAAATAATGAAATACCGAGTAACATCGACGTTACCTCAAGTCCAAATCAGAATCGATAATATACTCGTCGGCCTCGAGATTGTCCACAAATCCTTAATACACAAAAATCATGGCAGAAAAAAATACCATGAGAAAAACTATGAAAATCAAGGTGAATAACGATCGAAAACAACATCGATTTATACCTTTACGAAGAGATCAAAAAGAGGATTAATTTGATGATAAAAATGATGCGATTATGACTAGAATTGGAGCAAGAACCAGCCTAGGAATTCTGGAGTATGTCACGGTTTTGGGAAAGATGAAGGACTATTTTTTTGTTGTTTATGAAAAAAATGAATGTAAGAAAATGAATGGTTTCTTAAGAATGAATGGAAATAAATTTTGATGAAAACAAGGTGGAACCATAGCCTAAATGAATCAGTCAAATGAAGAGGAGAGGGAGTACGAAAAGTTTTATAATAAAGCATGGAATAAATGGAAGAAAATAATCTTACGTTTACGTTTTAATGTGATAAAATGAAACGTATTAATAATACGTAGTAAAATTTGTGACCAGAAGCTTAGTTGGTCCAAAATGTGAGGAAATGGTCTCAGATAATTTATAAGTTGATAAAAAGTATAATCGTAAAATAGTTAAAGGCATTTCAAAGCAATTCGAGTAAACCGCGCGTTGGAAAATAAGTATTTACGAACTTTGTAATAAAAATCATAAATGGCTTATTTTTAGTAAGTAGAAATATTTCTTAGTTGAAAATATTATATAAATGTATTTAAACAATTTTAGGAAGAGGAATAACTTAAATCCGAGCTTAAAAACGTTAACTCGTAGAGAAATAGAATTACTCGCGGAAAATATATAGCTTACGAGGAGAATCAAATAAATGGATTTAAAAGATTTTTTTTTTAAAATATAAATAAATATCATTAAACTCAAAAATAAAAAAATAAAGCTGGGAAAAATGGAGAAACATAAGGCCAAAATTTGACAGAGTTATGACGAAGTCATAACGGAAAGAATAAAACGCTAGGAAAAGTGGCGGGTGTTACATAAACGTGACAGGACCCAAAAGAGTTTCGGTTCAAATTTTGTCATGTTGATTGAGAATAAGTGTTTGAGTGAACATGAGGTGAGTGTCTTCATACCTGAAGAAGACCCGAGAATATACAAAGAGGCTATTTAATCTGTGGAATCTACATTTTGGCTGGAGGCCATAAACAATTAAATTGATTCAATAATGAACAACCACACCTGGATTTTGACCGAGCTTCCCAGGGGTTGCAAAGCATTGAGTAATAAGTGGGTTTTCAAACAAAAACTCAAAACAAATGGGTTAATTGATAAATACAAGGCGAGATTAGTGGTTTGTAGAAACCGACAAACAAATGGGTTGGATTTTGTCAATACATATTCACCCGTGACTAAGGTAACCACAATCAGAGCCTTGGTAGCACATGCATCTGTTCATGACCTTGTCATACATCAAATGGATGTTAAGACTGCGTTTTTGAATGACGATTTGCACGACGAAATTTACATGAAACAACCTGAGGGATGTGTGATCCCCGGTCAAGAACGTAAGGTGTGCAAATTGGCCAGATCATTATATGGCTTGAAACAAGCCCCAAAGCAACGGTATGACAAGTTCGATAAAACCATTACATCAAATGCCTTCGTGGTAAATGACTCTGATTCATGTGTGTATGCCAAAAATGATGAAAATGGTTGTGTGATAATATGTCTTTATTAGAGGTGATCATGGGTTGGGCTGGGCCGGACTTAAAGTTAAAAAACAGCCTATGCACATGGGTTGGGTTGGGCCGGCCCGTTTAACTGGGCCTTTTTAAGGAACTCATACCCGGCCTTAGAGGGCTTTAAAGGGCTTCTGGGCCAAATGGGCTTTTTGGCCCATGATATTTGCAGAGGCACATTCTTAGTTTTTTTTTTACCGAACATACAAAATTACGATAGTACTCGTAACTCGTCTATCACTCTATCAGTACAATAAAAATTAGTAAAGAAGCATGCTAAAGTTTAACGCATAAATTATAACTAAGAGTTTCAAAATTAGAGTTTTCAAAGTACATAGCACAATGCTCTCAAATACAATAAAAACAAAAAATATATCTTCATCATCCTGCAAATGTATAATAAGATCCAACCAAGTTCCACTAAGCTTGAACTTCTTCCTCATAGTCATCATCTTGGGCAGGAGTAAAGAGAGTTGATCCTTCAATAGAAAAAAATATAATCAGCTACATTTCTTGTGAGACAAAAAACTTATATTAGTAAAGAATGAGAAAATATTATATTAATTACCGAGAGTGATCCCTTTGCACGTAACCAATCCTCATAGCAAGCAAGGGACTCAATGTAAATGATGTCAGTGAAGCTCTCCATGGACTAATCAACTTCTTCCCCATGCTAAAAGCAGATTCCGAGGGGACAGAAGAAATAGGAATTGCAAGAATGTCACGAGCCATGGCAGCAAGTTGTGGGTATTTAGTTGACGCATCTTTCCAGTAACTCAATACATCAAGCTTGGCATTTAAATCAACATTTTTATCCTCCAAGTATAGATCAAATTCAGATTTATGGACTTCCACTTTTCCCTCTTACTCATCCAAGAACTAAAGTTAGCTAGTCTCTTATTTCTTCCCGAAGGAATATTTGTTTCAGAACTTACACTAGTAGAAAAAACACCTACCGCATTGCTTTAATTACGTCGGTTCTAAGCATATTCGAGGCGAAAATGAGTTTTGCATTGATTTTCTGTCAAAACAACGCATTTAAGAGAAGTGTTTGCGTCGGTTTTCCTTCAAAAATGACGCATTTGCGCAAATACTTTGGTTTTAATTACATAATCGACGTATTTGTATTTATATTTTTGCGTCGTTTCTAAATAAAAAATGATGCAATTCATATATTGCGTCGCTTGTACTTAATAAATGACATCATATACAACTATCAATTGCGTCGATGTTAAAATAGAACCGATGCATAATAATTTCGTAATTCATTACTCCAATTAATGAATTATAGACATAAGGAACGAGTAAACGATCCTAATGGAACAACGCTTGCTTGTTGCATGCATGTGGAATCGTTCTTTATAATCTCTAAAAAGTTGGCGCTTTTCGTGGTACTTTAAATAGCACGAGTTAGTGTGGGAACCGTTCTATTATTCAACAACGAGCACTGTTAGTCAACTAAACTGTTTTCACTATTAAAATAGAATAATTATATGTCCCAGTCGTTCTGTATTTTAGATACAGAATATTGAAATAGGACGGTTATGCAGAGTATGAGTTTTTGACCAACTTCTAAGTCCCTATTAGACTCTATTTTATCGACTGAAACTGACTGAATTAAATTGATTTGAAATTAATTGAATTAAAATAAACTGAATAAGTCTAAACTGAACTTAAATTAACTTAACTTAACTCCACTGAATAACAATAACAATAACAATAATAAAAATAAAAATAAAAATAATAAATAATAAAAATAACAACAACAACAACACCAACAACAACAACAATAATAAGCTTCTCTCTCTACGTTTTAGAGAAAGAATTTCTCTCTCAAATGCGATTCAATGATTGACGGGGAAGGGGGGTTCTATCAATGAGATCATTCACCAAGCATTCCAGTCGACTTCGACAATGGTCTCAGGGGGAGCTAGAGAGACTTGGCAATCAACGGTGTCTGGAACTGTGAAATCTCCGGCGACTGGAAATGTTCAGGAAAACAGGGGATCAGAATCAGCTAGGGATAAATCGTCTCCTTCTAAGGCGCGTGCTGAGCAAGGTAGTGAGAATGCAACACCATAGGTCGCTAAAGCTAAGGAATCCAAGATGGGGATGGAATTACACTTTATTGAAGATAGCGTGATCTCCACGGATATTGACATACAGTTTGACGACTTTGAGGATGAGCAGAAGATGTGGAAGTATAATCTTATGGGAAACATAATTGGTGCTCGTCCTTCATTGAAGCAGATGGAGGATTTTGCTCAGAAATAATGGAATCAAGTCCGACTTCTGGTGGTTCAATACTTCAAAAAGGGATGGTTCTCGTTCCGTTTTTGTTGTCAGAAGGATGTAGATTCTATCCTGAAGGGAGAGCCATGGTTAGTTGGTCAAAATACCTTGATTCTTAAGCAATGGAGTCCGGTGTTTTCTCAGGAAATGGATCGAGTATCAATGGTGCCTGTCTGGGTTTTGTTTCCTGACCTTGACCCTTACCTTTGGTCAGCTTCAGTCCTGAGTAAAATGGCAAGCAAGATTGGGCGCCTAATGTTTGTAGATACTACAACAACGTATAAGGAGAAGTTATCTTTTGCTAGAGTATTAGTGGAGGTTGATGTCTGTGGACATGACATAGGTCCACCCCGACGCGGCCACGCGCGGGTTTGGGTAGGCGAATGAATCTCCATATGAAAACGGATCGAATGGAAATTTAAATCGAAGTGAAGTCGCCACCGAACTTTGTGGGAGTTCGGGCCCGTTCGAACCCACTCTATGTCGTAGTGGGCCGTGTACAAAATACGACCCATTTCCGATGTCAGAGTTTATTGGGCTTATCCCTTAGCATTTGAAACCGATACCGTCTCTACCGGTTATCGAGTATTGAATAACTCTTGTGCGTCAACGGTTTCGGGCATCCGGAAACCGAGGTTATGAGTAAGGGGTGAGGGTACGTGTTGGGAAGCCCACGAAGGACACCCAACCCCGCCCGCACTAGCGGCCTCTAATAGGATATCGATTGACTCTCTAATACGCGCGTTGGTGATTCGGTGAGAAAGCTTATGCAAGGATTGTTTTCCCTAAGCATGTGAATGGAATTGAAAGGATTTCTACGTCAATTTAATGCAATTTGATTCTAACGTCAAAGTTGAATTTTAACATGTGGGTCCATTTTAGTACGATAAAATAAACAACCCAAAAAATCGACAAGAGAAACTATAAACGCGTTAGTAACGATATAACGGTTTATGCAAATACTGAATGATATAGAATGATGCAAACGAGTTAATTAGCCACGTGATTAATTAGGCACGTTTTGACTTAAGTCACGAAAAACGATTAACGAGACTCGAATGCTATTGTAGGACTCACGGTTTAACGTGATAAAGGGACACTCGACCGAGTCATTGTGTGACTCGACCGAGTGGACCTCTGAAAAAGGTTCTGTCCGGATTTTACGACCCTACTCGACCGAATTATTGACCAACTCAACCGAGTACATCGCCACTCGACCGAGTTATTGTGAACCTCGACCGAGTGGAGGTCATATAGACATTCTGTTTCGCGTTATGGACCCTACTCGACCAGTTATTGACCAACTCGGCCGAGTACGTTGTCACCCGACCGAGTCACTGTGAGACTTGACCGAGTGGAGGTCGTAAGAGACGTTCTGTCTCGGTTTCGATGATGTCACTCGATTGAGTGGCGTAGGCACTCGGTCGAGTGGCACCTGTACGAATTAGGTTCGTTTGCAATTTTAATTATCGATTTCGAAGTTGCTTTTGATTTTTGATGATTTGATGAATTTGGCAAAAATATTGAGGAATTTATACTCAGTTCTGAAATTGCATTCTCGTTATATCTCATATTCGATTAACGAATCGATATGAGATAGTAGAGCGAAAACAAGAGTAAATCGTTTTAAGTCGTTTGAATTAACTATCGCGATATGAGTAGATTTCCTCCGCTTTTGATAATGTCGTAATTCTAATGAATCGAATGACAATTATCTTAGCATCAATAGAAATCGCGTTAGCTAATTTGTATGACTAGATCGCTAGATTCGACGTCTAATTATTGGAATTAGTATCGAATCTACGAGATTGACGTTATGCTAGAATTGAAAGACCTGATTCCCTCGGCTTTTCCGACATCGAAATAAATCCCTAGGGATGATGATGCCAGATCCGCGTCAATGGGTTTCGGCCCTTAAAAAATATGTGTTTTGAAGAAGGTTTTTAGAAAATCGATGCAATATCTGATGCAAACGAAAATAAACGAATTATTGTTGAAATTGACCCGTTTCAATAATCAAATGCTAGGGTGTCAGGATAAGCGACCGGCAACGCTGTGTGCAGTACACTTGTATATTCGGGTTTCCTTATCCTGACATCCTTCGCACTCGACACAAATCGACGGGTATTTTAATGTTTTATAGTAATAATACTATCGATATTAGGACGCGATAAATAAAATAAACAAAAACGAAGAGAATGAGGAAGAAGATGACGAGAGGAAGAGAAGAAGGGAAGAAAGGGTTTTGCACCCTCAACCTACATGTTCTTGTGCTCGGTATGGACTTGTAGTCGCGGCTTTAACACGGGAGTTATCGAGATATGTAGACTAAGTTGTGGTGGTAGAATATTGAATTCCTAAAGCTAGGTTTAGGCTTTCGATTCCTAGGCTAGGACTAGGGTTTCGGTGTATAGTAGGGTTTGAATTAGGATTTTGAGTTGTATGAAGTCTAGGGTTCGATTAGGGCAAAAAAAGTTGTGTTTAGGGTTGTGCATGGGGTTGCTTATATAGGCAAAGGCAAGGGCACCCGTTTAGGGTTACTCGACCGAGTCAGTGACTGACTCGGTCGAGTGGCTCGTTATGCCTGCAGCCGGGCTTGAAACAGGCTCACTCGATCGAGTGGAGGGGGCACTCGATCGAGTGGCCCACTTGGGTCGCGCGGGTTCGCTGTTTTGTGCCACGACTTGGGTTTTTTAATGAGTTTGTGTTTGACTTGGACTTTTGATGTTGTGGATGGTTGTTTTGTATGTCCCGGAGACGACTTTGACTAGGGTTGACCCAATCGTAAAAAAGTCGGTTTTATTTCCGGTGTCGGTTTTGGCCCAAATTAGTCTTGATTGACTCGGAACGGTCCGCTGGGCCTTGATTTGAGGTTGATTTTGTGAGGTTTGTACTCCGTAAGTGCTTTAGCCAACAACTAATGGATTTGAGCCCATATCCGAGCGCGTAGAAACATGTTAGCGTCCGATCATCATCGGGTGTTTTTTGGGAAACTACCATAGACACCTGGCAGTCAAATTGCGGGTGTCTACAGAGCCCCCACTCTGACTGAGGCTTGGACAAGGCGAAAGTCAGAGTAGCCACCTGCCAATCGTGGATTGAAACTTGGCGGACTTTCGGTCGGGTCGTTTATTGTCCATTAGACTCGCGTGAAGGGCTCGCCGGCCATAAGATAGGAGTCATACCTGAGCTGATGATAATACCTCTGTGGGGAATCGGACTTGCCGCATAAGTCCTGGGTGCGCCTATATGTGGGCCCATCCCGTGAAATGCCGCCGTTGGCTTCCGCTGGGGAGATATAGTGGGTTGCACATCCCTGTTTGAGTTATACCTGTATAGTCATATAAAATGCATGCAACACGTAGGTAGTAAAATGACTCGCGCCGGGGAAAATGATTTTTGAAATTTTTGAAAGTTTTGAAAATTTTGAAATTTTGAAATTTGTTTGAAATTTTGACTCCTGAAGAAATTTTGAAAGTTCGGGATGAATATCTTGTGCTAGTATCGGGACTAGGCTTGTGGGTTGATTCCGATTGGGATTAGGAAACCCTTGTGCATGAAAAGATATGGAAAGAGGGCCATAGAATTAATCCTATAAATACCCCTTTGATGCTCTTGATTTTCTCACAAATTCATCACAATTCACTCCCTTTCTTAAAAAGAAAACCTTTTCATCCTTCTCAAGAAACCAGTCATGGGAATTGATAGATTAACTGTGATGCTGCAAGAATGGTCCCGACGCTTCAGGGACACAGATAGGGTGGCCCTTAACCAGATGGGCATAACTCAGCTGTATCCGTTCCGTCAGATGGTGGTTGATCGTTACTTCTTGGATGCATGCTTGGCTTACTGGGATGACATATATCATGTCTTTGCTTTTCCTCGGGGCGAAGTCTGCCCTTTACCTGAGGAGATTGCAGCCATAGGAGGATGGAACCCGATACTTCGTCCAGCCGTCCCGTACTCGATCTATGACCCGAGGAGGAAGTTGAGAGAATTTTTGGGGCTCTCCCATAACGAGGTATCCCGTATGATGGAAGGTGATAATATTTCTCTGATCGACTTGGCTGAGAAATTTATGAATCCTCTTGATGTTCGGGTCAGACCGGCTTACAGCCGTAGGGCTTTTTCTTTCTGCATGCTCCACGTATATGCTTTCGAGGGTCACATGGATTTGCTATCCTGCATGGGAAACACCCGTCTTTTGACCGTAGTGGACCTGATGGAGACTGAACACAGCCCGGCTTGGCTGATCACGGGTGAGATTATCCAAGGGTTGGACAACCGCAAAAGGGACTCATCCGTTCGTCTTACCGGGAGCACCCGGTTGCTGCAAGTATGTCGGCTTTTTATTATTTTTCCAATTTCTCGACTTTTAAATTTTTTTGATTTTTACTGCGGACTGCCTACTGCAGTGGGCACTCGATCGAGTCACCCTGGCACTCGACCGAGTGCCCTCGTAGAAACCTCCTGATCTGCTCTCAGAGGTACCACTCGATCGAGTCATCTTGGTACTCGATCGAGTGCCTTCGTAAAAGCCCCCTGTTTGTGTTTAGGGGTACCACTCGATCGAGTGTCCTAGGTACTCGATCGAGTGGCCTTAGGCGCGGGCGTCTATTTGGCCTTGGGAACTCATGTTTTTGTTTCTTTTTTCAGATTTGGCTATATGAGAGGCTATCAGTGATAGATCCTCCCCTTGATGCGAGAAATTATCGTCATAACTAGGTGATGACGAGGCGGCGGGCCATTGATTTTTCTCGTCAGATTACGCAAAAGTATTGGGACGAGGTTTTGTCTTTCCATGGTGGCCCGTTAATTCAATGGGTAGTTCCGTGGTGGCCCATCTATCTTTGGACCGGCTTGGATTCGAGGGACAGAGCCCGTTATCAGGTGATATTATCTTTCAGGCAAACGGTTCATCTTTATCCGGATCGCATACTAAGGCAGTATGGATGGACCCAGCGAATCCCTGAAGTCGAAGCAGTTGTGAGTGACTCTACCCAACTGACTGATGTAATGTATGATACCTGGATGCAAAGGTGGTACACACGGCATACTTGGCCCGTTGTCAAATCTCGCCATTCGATCTGGGTTTCAGACTCTTACATGAAGTGGACCAAAGCTGGCGATGATAAAGCCCGAGCTGCTTTGAAGGTTGATGAAGCTTTCGACCTGCTGCGAAGGGAGCAAGCTAAAGATAACAGGGGCTTTTTTTGACGAAGGAGACACTCCTGCTACCCTAGTCCGTCTCACGTCAGGACAAAGGAAGAAGACCAAGACTCAAGCTGGAGGGTCTAGTGCTAAAGGTGCTTGGGGGAAGGTGAGCCCCCAGACTAACTTGGAGAGGAGACTAGGCCCAAAACTACCCGTGCAGGACCGACTTGGCCCACGGGATAGATTCCCCGAGCACGTGTGGGCTCGCATTGGACCGAAGACTGTAGTAGAAGACCCGTCGCCGAAGAAACGGGCTCGTGCTAAGGAGGTTCCACTTGTGATTCGGGAACGCTCGCCACCACCTCGAAGACCTCAGGCTCCACGTGACCCGAAGGATAAGGGGAAGGGCAAAATGCCTGGATACTAGTCTCCATTATTATTATTTGAATATTATTATTATTTTTTGGGAGTGATTTTTGTGTGTGTGTGTGTGCCTTTTTTGGCGGTTTTTTTTTGTAATTCCCGAATTTATCGAGATTTTAATAAGAGACATATTAATGAATACTGTTCCCGCCTTTTCGTTTATTGCAGTGGTTGTACCCTTTTGAGGGGTTGCCTACGTATCCACGATTAGCGGAATCAAACCAAACGTATGTAGTTCAAAATTTGATTTGATTGATTTTTTTTTGCAATTTTCGAAATACATCAAGATTATTAATCCGAGATGTGCGACAGTAGAATAATTAATTCTAACTTATTGACTTGTCTATAATTTTTGAAAATCTATAAAAAGACAAATTTTTATAAATTTTTGCAAATGACATTGAGATGGGGTTTATGGGTAGTAGTGCTTCAGTTGGTCCAAGTTGGTTGGGTTGAGAAATTCGTTCCCGTCCAAGTCTGTCAGCATCACCGCTCCTCCTGATAGGACCTTCTTGACTAAGTATGGCCCATCCCAATTGGGTTTGAATTTACCCCTTGGGTCAACCGGTAGTAAGGCACGAACCGATTTTAGGACCAAATCCCCTTCTTTGATGTTTCTGGGCCTAACCCTTTTGTTGAAAGCCCGTTGGATCCTCTTTTGATATATTTGGATATTGTTGAGGGCCCGTGATCGCCGTTCGTCTAGAAGGACTAGCGAATCGTATCGGGCTTGGACCCAATCTGCTTCAGGTACTTGGCTTTCAAGTAAAATCCTGAGGGATGGTACTTCTAGCTCGACCGGTTGGACCGCTTCCATTCCGTATGTCAAGTAATACGGGGTTGCTCCGGTTGCGGTGCGGATCGAGGTTCGATATCCCCATAGGGCAAAGGGTATTTTGTCGGGCCAGTCCCGGTAATTCTCAGCCTTCTTTTTAAGTATGGTGACAATTGTCTTATTGGTCGCTTCTACCACTCCGTTTGTTTGAGGTCCGTAAGGCGAAGATGTATGCCTTTGAATTTTATATTTTGCCAGCAATGCGGCAGTTTCAGCTTGAAAGTGGGTCCCGTGATCACTGATGAACTCGTGAGGGATCCCATACCGGCATATGATCTTATTCTGGATAAACTTGGCCACGTGCTTGGCGTTCAAGACACGGTATGACTCGGCTTCGACCCATTTGGTGAAGTATTCGATGGCCACCAAAATGAAGCAATGACCTCCCGTCCCGGAAGGATGCACCTTTCCAATTATGTCTATACCCCATGTCGAAAATGGCCACGGTGATGTCATGGTATATAAGAGGGAAGATGGCATATGTTGTACATTAGAAAAGATCTGACAGTTATGGCAGTGTTTGACATACAACTGACAGTCTGTTTCCAAGGTGTTCCAATAACACCCGAGCCTCATGATTTTTTGGGCTAGCATATGGGCGTTCATATGCGGACCGTTTTCACCATCGTGTACTTCGGTCATAACCTTTTCGGCCTGTATTTTGTCGATGCATAGGAGAAGAGCTCCCTGTGTCGTCTTTTTGTACAATTGCCCGTCGTCCGTGCGAACAAATTGGGTTGGCAATCTCCGCAGGGCTTTCTTAGCCCGGTTTTCAGTTCCCGGGGGATACTCTCCCGTTGCCAAGTAGGTTAGGACCGACTGATACCAAGGTTCTGGGTCGGCTAGCTCGATGTCTTGGATGGCGTGTACATACGCCGGCTCGGACTGTCTTTCGACACAGATCGGCATGCTGGTCAGGTGATCCGGGATGTTCAGTAGAGATGCTAATTTGGAAAGTGCATCTGCGAATTGATTTTCTTCCCGGGGCAGATAAATGTATTCTACCTTTTGGAATTGTTTCTCCAGAACCCTTACCCATGTTTGGTAAGCCACGAGATTGGCGTTCCGAGTTTTCCATTTTTGGAGAGCCTGATGGAAGACCAATGATGAATCACCGTGTACCCGGAGGTTTGTTACCCCTAAATCGGCGGTGACTTGCAACCCGTGAATGCATGCTTCGTATTCGGCTGCGTTATTGGTCACGTCAAAATCCAATTTGATGGATAAGGGAGTCTGTTCCCCTTGTGGTGAGATTAACAGAATCCCGACCCCGAATCCTCGAAAGTTGGATACTCCATCAAAATACAAATCCCATGTTTCGGTGTCAGTATGGAATATGTCTTCATCAGGAAAGGCCCAAGTATCGGTGCGGTCCTCTTCGGATATCGGGCTATCGGCGAGGAACTCGGCTACTACCCGGCCTTTGATGGCTTTTAATGGTACAAACTTGAGGTCAAAGTTAGCTAACATTAAAGTCCATCTGGACATCCTGCCATTGAGGATGGGCTTCTCGAACAGATACTTGATAGGATCCATTTTGGATAATACATGTACCTCGTGACTCAGCATGTAGTGTCGGAGCTTTTTAGTGGCCCAAACCAATGCTAGGCACGTCTTCTCAAGCATTGTATATTTGCATTCGTATTCGAGGAACTTTTTACTGATGTAGTAAATAGCCCGTTCTTCTGAATTGACTGTCTGGGCCAGTATAGCCCCCATGACTGTCTCGGTCGTTGTTAGGTATAACGACAAAGGCAAGCCGGGTTGAGGTGGCATTAATATCGGCGGAGCAGACAGTATCTCCTCGATTTTGTCAAAGGCCGTTTGACATTTGTCGTCCCACAATACCCGCTCCCCTATCTTCAGTTTCTTGAAAATGGGCTCACATACCATGGTTAATTTTGAAATGAACCGGCTGATGTATTGGACTTTCCCGAGACACCCTCGTATTTCTTTTTCGGTCTTGGGTGGTTGCATCTCGGTGATGGCTTTGATTTTAGCTGGGTCGACCTCGATGCCGCGTTGGCTAACGATATGGCCCAGTAATTTGCTCGATGTTACCCCGAAACTGCATTTTTGAAGGTTTAGCCTCATGTTGTACTTGCGCAGCCGGGTGAAGAATTTTCTTAAGGCCGCAATGTGCCCACTCCGGACTTTGGACTTAACGATCATATCGTCCACGTAGACCTCCACTTCTTTGTGCATCATGTCATGTAATAAAGTAGTGGCGGTCCGTTGATAAGTGGCCCCGGCATTGATAAGCCCAAATGGCATAACGGTGTAACAGTAAGTACCCCAAGGTGTAATGAAGGTGGTCTTACTCATATCCTCTTCTGCCATTTTAATTTGATTGTATCCGGCATACCTGTCCATGAATGATAGAAGGGCATGATCGGCCGTGTTATCCACTAATATGTCGATGTGTGGTAACGGAAAATCGTCTTTTGGGCTGGGCTTGTTAAGGTCTCGGAAGTCTACACATACCCGCACCTTGTCGTCCTTCTTGGGTACCGGCACGATGTTTGCGACCCAGTCTGGATATTCAGACACTTGTATAAAGCCTGCTTTGAATTGCTTGTCGACTTCTTCTTTGACTTTGAGAGACCATTCGGGCTTCATCCTTCGGAGTTTTTGCTTTACCGGTTTACACCCATCTTTGATGGGTATTCGGTGCTCCGCTATTTCCCGATCTATACCCGGCATGTCCTTGTAGGACCATGCGAAAACATCTTTGAACTCTTGGAGGAGGTCCGTGAATTGTTTTCTCTCCTCTGGATCTAAGGATAGGCCCAACTTGAGCATCTGGGGCTCTAAAGTGGTTCCCACGTTGATGGACTCGGTTTCTTCGATTACCGGATCTCGGGACTCCCTTTGTTCGAGCTGTTCGATCAGATGCGGAGGTAGAGGTACCTGTTCGTCGGGTTTCTCAATGTCATTGCATGTAAAATTTTTGAGAAAATTTTGGAAATAAGACAAGTCGTAAGCAGAACGGTTTTCGTTATTATTATTAATGGTGAATTTTGTGAAAAGCTCGAAAAGAGCGGCCATCTGATCGTTGGTCAGTGGCGGGATAAGGAGAGGTCTTGGGACAGGCCCCGAGACCTCAGTGGATAAGGGAAGAGGGGTTACAGACTCGATTCTAGCACCAGACCCTCTAGACTCGGACTCAGACTCCGACTCTGACTCAGACCAGACTCGGTATCCGACATGTCTCCCTCGCCGGTGGTTAGGTTGTAGACCCGTCCTTGACTGTCGGTCCACCTGATGGTCTTCCTCCAGGCCCTTTTTCTTGTGTCTGCACCAACTTCGGTGATTAGCTTAGTTGGGTCGAACCGATCGTTGCGGAGGATCAGATTGACCAAGTCATCTTTTGGAGCAGGGAGGGCTTTGTCTTCTCCAAATAGGAGCCCCAGCACAGGCTCAGCGTTGTTTTCCCCTTCCTTGGACTCAGTTTGAACGAGGGAAAATATGTCATCGGGGATGAAATTGTATTCCCGAGCCGTTTTGGTCTCGGGATATGTGATTGTGGGTTGGTAGAGGCCCACTTGAACGGCTCCGAAGACTGGAGTGACGAAGTAATCAGTTAACCTCGGGCTATAAAGGCCTATGTAAGTACCCTTGAGAATGTCGACGGCCATGTGAATACCGGCCCGAACCACATTTTTCGGGGTTATAGCATACCCCAATCTGAAATGTGATTCGCCATCATTTAGGACCTCAATGATTTTTCCGGCTGTAAGATACGGCCTTGAGGTAGCTCCCGGTAGATAGCCTAGGTTCTGTAACATCGTGTCGATGCTAGTTCTGAAGTAGGGCCTAAAGAGATACTCTTCTTCGATCATGCCCACGAAGTCAAATCCTCGTGGGTCAGCCCGGTCCGTAGCGTTGCAGCTTGCCACGGTAATAGGAGTAGCCTCTAGTGTGATGATGCCGTCCCGGAGCGACATCTTGACTTTTCGGTGGAGAGTGGAGGATACGACCTTGACTGCGTGGATCCAAGGCCTTCCTAATAGTAGGTTAAAGGACGAGGTGACATCAATCACCTGGAACTCCAACTCTTTCTCGATTGGGCCCGTTATTATTGTTAATTTAACGGCCCCGGCCACCGGTTTTGGGCTTCCGTCGAAAGCTTGGATGGTCTGTGCTATAGGGAGGTAGTCGGCATCGGTGATGGCGAGAGCTTTGGCGGTCCTTAGAGGTAGGACATTCACAGCGGACCCATCATCAATAAGGGTCATTGAGAGGTACTTCCCTCGGCAAATGACCGTAATGTATAGGGCCAGATTATGATTGGGCCCGAACGCGGGCAGATCTGACTCGGAGAAGGTGATGAGTGGGCCTTCTTCCTTGGACTTGCCTTTGAGATAAGGCATGATAGTGGCTACCATTTCAGTATGGGTAACCTGTGAGTCGACCTTGATTTGATCGAGAGCCTTAGTCAGTGCTTCCCGATGAGCTTGTGAGCTAACCAATAATTGCCATATGGTTAGATCAGCTCGAACCCTCTTCATTTGTTGGACCAGAGCCGTGTCAGTGCTTGTTTCTTCAGGGGTAGATTCCGTCCTGGCAGGTTCAGCGACGGGTGTGGGAATAGAGCGCCCAGCTGCGGCGAGGTGGTTGGTGGCTAAGGCTTTGGACTTAGCCTTTCGGACCTCTTCAAGGGTGATGGGGACAGCTTCCCCTTTGGTTAAGTATACATCATCCTCGTCATCGAACCATATCCCGTTGATTTGTGGGATATAGGGGGAGATGAGGTGAGAACAGTCGATTACCTCACCGGTGAATATTGCGTGGGCAGTGAACGGGTTTTCTTTGTTGCTCGGCTTGTCTCCGGGCAACGGGATCTTCCCGCTCTCGATCAAGTCCTGGATTAGATGCTTCAGTTTCCAGCACTTTTCGGTATCATGTCCATTACCACGATGATATTGGCAGTAGGCCTGGCATTGTAACTTTTGGGCCTTTTTTCTACTGGAAACTCGGGCATCGGACCTATCGGTTGGATCAGACCCTTTGAAGATAGCCTTTGTAAGGCATAAGTATAGGTAGTCCCTATATCTGTGAATACCCGATTTGGTGTATTCTTTTTGGATGAGGTGTCAAGCAGGTTTACCTCATCGAAGATGCTGCGAGTTGCAGCTGCAAGTGTGGGCTTGCCCATGGATGAACTTGCCCCCTGATAGCCCTTGGTAGAGGCCTTAGTCAGGCTCTCTAACCTTAAGTCGTCCTCGATCCTTGTACCCATTTCAGTTAGGGTAGCAAAATTGGGGATAACAGCATACCGGAGATGGACCCGGTAGGATGGGAGAAGGTTCTTGACAAAAGCTTCTACTAGGACCTTCTCACTGGGCTTGTCGACCAGTTTTACGCTTTCGGCCCGCCATCTTTGTAGATATTTAGTGAACCCTTCTTTGGGCTCTTGGGCCATCACCTCCAGATTACGCATTGTAGTCTGGATCTCGGTATTATCAGCGTAATTCCGAGCAAATTCGGTTGCCACATCATCCCAAGTTTTATATTTCTTGGAATCGAGCCTGTAATACCAGGCCTTAGGATGCTTCTCCAGAGAGGAAGGGAAAAGGTGGGTGAACATGGTGGACTTTACCCTCTTGACCGCCATAAAGTCTTTGAAAGCCCGGATGTGGTGGACCGGGTCTTCGGTACCCTCAAACATAGGAATTCCCGTAAGGTTGAGGTTAGCAGGTAGTTCGTCATTCAAGGGCGAATAGGAACGAGCTATTTCGGAGTGGATCGAGTTGCTCGTTGACAGATGAACTTGTTCCTCGAGTCTGCGAACAACGCTGATGAGCTCAACTATGGGTCCAGTGGTCCCGGACCCGTCAACAGGGGCCGTCTTTTCTACGGCGCTCAAACGGGTGTCTAACGTTGCTTGGCTAGCCTGGATGGAGGTCAGTTGAGTCTCGATCTTGGCTAGGGCATTCTTCAACTCTTCCATTTTGCGTTGATGTCTGGTCACGGGTGGCCTGTCTGTAAGAACACCGCGTAATCAGAAACTAGCCCGAATCCCGGAATAGCAAGTACAACCCCAACAAGACTAAAAAGGGAAATGACTCGAGAAAAGACACCTAGACGGGTGACTTGTGAAGTGTGGGCCTTCCTTAGGATTCGGCGAGTGGGCCTAGTCCTGTTCGAAGGAAGGTTCACGTGAGACATCCCCAGACTTTTGACTCGATTGTGTAAACGGGCCCTCCTTTGTAGGGGTTTGTCCTACGTAGGTGGGCCTTGCCTTAGTCTAATAAGGCGGACTGGGATGGGGAAGAAACCCGTGATGTAAGATCTACAGAGTTTCGACGCTAAAGACCTTGACAACTTACGACATGACCCGACACTGCTAAATACGGGAAGTCCTAAGAAGAGGAAGGTTTTGAAAATGGATTGTTTTGGAAAGTTCGAGAGAACTCGGGGAAAGGCCCGATTTTTCGAGAAAAATGGAAAGTGTATCGGGCCTCGGTTTTTGAAAGTTCGAAAACATTTTCGAGTTTTGAATTGGGCAGCATACCGTCTAGAAAATAGGCTATTTTGAGTAAAATCATAAGTCCTAAATTCGACATGCGGCCCGGGTTTTGAAAATTGAATATCTTGAAAAAGATGTAATTTTTGAAAAGTTGCCGGTTTTTGAAAACGACACGGAAACCAAATAGCACGTAGTCACACAAGTATTATAACGACGCCATGTATGCTCTACACTAAGTCTCGGTCGGTCTAAGAGGGTCTATACCAGTGTACATAGTCTAGACGTTGATCGGGACGGACTCTCTAAGTCGAATTGAGCTTAAATAGAACATGCCGCGAAACCCACTCGAATCGACTATGGACACCTTTTGACATATCCATATTGGAGTACATCAATGGTATAGTGGACGTCGGTCACCAGTATCGGTTCGGGAAAATATGGGTTATGCATGAACCGTAAAACTAAAACGCGTATTGTACTAGTCAAACGATTTCTATTCGAGTTTCACCCTGAGGATGCCGATGGTAAGTCACACATCAGTTAATCCCCAGCGGAGTCGCCAAATTGTGGACATGACATAGGTCCACCCCGACGCGGCCACGCGCGGGTTTGGGTAGGCGAATGAATCTCCATATGAAAACGGATCGAATGGAAATTTAAATCGAAGTGGAGTCGCCACCGAACTTTGTGGGAGTTCGGGCCCGTTCGAACCCACTCTATGTCGTAGTGGGCCGTGTACAAAGTACGGCCCATTTCCGATGTCAGAGTTTATTGGGCTCGTCCCTAAGCATTTGATACCGATACCGTCTCTACCGGTTATCGTGTATTGAATGACTCTCGTGCGCCAACGGTTTCGGGCATCCGGAAACCGAGGTTCTGAGTAAGGGGTGAGGGTACGTGTTGGGAAGCCCACGAAGGACACCCAACCCCGCCCGCACTAGCGGCCTCTACTAGGATATCGATTGACTCTCTAATACGCGCGTTAGTGATTCGGTGAGAATGCTTATGCAAGGATTGTTTTCCCTAAGCATGTGAATGGAATTGAAAGGGTTTCTACGTCAATTTAATGCAATTTGATTCTACCATCAAAGTTGAATTTTAACATGTGGGTTCATTTTAGTACGATAAAAAAACAACCCAAAAAATCGACAAGAGAAACAATAAACGCGTTAGTAATGATATAACGGTTTATGCAAATATTGAATGATATAGAATGATGCAAACGAGTTAATGCAAGGTTTTGAAAAGGATGTTTCACGTGATTAATTAGGCACGTGTTGACTTAAGTTACGAAAAACGATTAACGAGACTCGAATGCTATTGTAGGACTCACGGTTTAACGTGATAAAGGGACACTCGACCGAGTCATTGTGTGACTCGACCGAGTGGACCTCTGAAAAAGGTTCTGTCCGGATTTTACGACCCTACTCGACCGAGTTATTGACCAACTCGACCGAGTACATCGCCACTCGACCGAGTTATTGTGAAACTCGACCGAGTGGAGGTCATATAGACATTCTGTTTCGCGTTATGGACCCTACTCGACCGAGTTATTGACCAACTCGGCCGAGTACGTTGCCACTCGACCGAGTCACTGTGAGACTCGACCGAGTGGAGGTCGTAAGAGATGTTCTGTCTCGGTTTCGGTGATGTCACTCGATTGAGTGGCGTAGGCACTCGGTCGAGTGGCACCAGTACGAATCAGGTTCGTTTGCAATTTTAATTATGGATTTCGAAATTGCTTTTGATTTTTGATGATTTGATGAATTGGGCATAAATATTGAGGAATTTATACTCATTTCTGAAATTGCATGCTCGTTATATCTCATATTCGATTAACGAATCGATATGAGATAGTAGAGCGAAAACAAGAGTAAATCGTTTTAAGTCGTTTGAATTAACTATCGCGATATGAGTAGATTTCCTCCGCTTTTGATAATGTCGTAATTCTAATGAATCGAATGACAATTATCTTAGCATCAATAGAAATCGGGTTACCTAATTTGTATGACTAGATCGTTAGATTCGACGTCTAATTATTGGAATTAGTATCGAATCTACGAGATTGACGTTATGCTAGAATTGAAAGACCTGATTCCCTCAGCTTTTCCGACATCGAAATAAATCCCTAGGGATCCTTATGCCGGATCCGCGTAAACGGGTTTCGACCCTTAAAAAATATGTGTTTTGAAGATGGTTTTTAGAAAATCGATGCAATATGTGATGCAAACGAAAATAAACGAATTATTGTTGAAATTGACCCGTTTCAATAATCAAATGCTAGGGTGTCAGGATAAGTGACCGGCAACGCTGTGTGCACTACACTTGTATATTCGGGTTTCCTTATCCTGACATCCTTCGCACTCAACACAAATCGACGGGTATTTTAATGTTTTATACTAATAATACTATCGATATTAGGACGCGATAAATAAAATAAACAAAAACGAAGAGAATGAGGAAGAAGATGACGAGAGGAAGAGAAGAAGGGAAGAAAGGGTTTTTCACCCTCAACCTACATGTTCTTGTGCTCGGTATGGACTCGTAGTCGCGGCTTTAACACGGGAGTTATCGAGATATGTAGACTAAGTTGTGGTGGTAGAATATTGAATTCCTAAAGCTAGGTTTAGGGTTTCGATTCCTAGGCTAGGACTAGGGTTTCGGTGTATAGTAGGGTTTGAATTAGGATTTTGAGTTGTATGAAGTCTAGGGTTCGATTAGGGCAAAAAAAGTTGTGTTTAGGGTTGTGCATGGGGTTGCTTATATAGGCAAAGGCAAGGGCACCCGGTTAGGGTTACTCGACCGAGTAAGTGACTGACTCGGTCGAGTGGCCCGTTATGCCTGCAGCCGGGCTTGAAACAGGCCCACTCGATCGAGTGGAGGGGGCACTTGATCGAGTGGCCCAGCTGGGTCGCGTGAGTCCGCTGTTTTGGGCCACGACTTGGGTTTTTTGATGAGTTTGTGTTTGACTTGGACTTTTGATGTTGTGGATGGTTGTTTTGTATGTCCCGGAGACGACTTTGACTAGGGTTGACCCAATCGTAAAAAAGTTGGTTTTATTTCCGGTGTCGGTTTTGGCCCAAGTTAGTCTTGTTTGACTCGGAACGGTCCGTTGGGCCTGGATTTGAGGTTAATTTTGTGAGGTTTGTACTCCGTAAGTGCTTTAGCCAACAACTAATGGATTTGAGCCCATATCCGAGCGCGTAGAAACATGTTAGCGTCCGATCATCATCGGGTGTTTTTTGGGAAACTACCATAGACACCTGGCAGTCAAAATGCGGGTGTCTACAATGTCTCGCGAGAATTGCCTCAATCTGTGGTTATTAACATTCTTGTGCTAGGTCAATCTATTCAACTTATGAATGGCTACCTTATTATTGTTTAGGTTATGGAAAGCTTGGCCACACAAAAGCTAAGTGTAAAAGGGAGAAGAAGAAAGAGCAGGCAGTGTACATTGCTGTTCTAGCTACCAGATACACACCTAAGAAGAATGGCCCTCAGAGGGGAGGTGGTACCTCAATTGGGAAGGATATGGAGCCTCCTATCCTGAATGTAACGCATCGTGGAACCTCTGAGGAAGAGCTTGGTGGAAGCCTCTGTATCACCGGCTCAGGACCCCAGGCACTAGGTGCTTTTAAAACAGGAGACCAAACGTTGGTTCAGGAGGCTGCAGTGGAGATACTTGCTTCCTTTGATCCAAATGCTGGCTTCACTCCTGTTCAAAGGTGCTCAGGATGTGCTGGGCAAGGCCAAATGGTGACAGGATCCGGCTCAAGCTGTAAGGGAGAATTTGAGACTATTCTGCAAGTGGTCACACCAAACAGATATGAAGTTATGGAAGATATTAGTGAGGTTCAGGAGGAAATGGATAGGAATTCATCTCTTGATAGGGAGGCAGTCCCACCAGACAAATTGGTATGATTTTTGCCTCTTGGAATATAAGGGGAGGAAATGAGCCCTTTAAGCAAAATCCCGTTTTACGACTTATAAGGGATAGGGGTATAGATGTGCTTGGTCTCTTGGAGACTAGGATTAAGGAAAATAAAGCTGGGGCTATTATAGCTAATACGTTTGCTAATTTTAAGGTCTTTTGTAACTACAGTTGTCATTACAATGGTCGCATTTGGGTTATTTGGAATCCTTCTACTTTTTTTTTTTAGGATTTTGGCTTCTACCTCTCAGATGATGCATTGTATGATCCACCACTTTGGTACCAATACTGATAGCTTGGTTTCTTTTGTGTATGGTTTAAATGATGTTACTGGTAGGATGGAATTGTAGGATAGTCTCATTGATATTTGTCCAGGTCTTAATAATTGGATAGTGTTGGGGGACTTTAATATTGTTCGTTCTAGAGATGAGAAGATAGGGGGTTCTAGCCCTGTTGATAAGGAGATGGATGACTTTAACTCTTGCATTGCTGACTGTGGCCTAGTGGAGCTTAATGGTCAAGGGTGTGAATACACTTGGACCAATAAGCAGGAGGTTGGTTCTAAGGTTTGGAGTAAATTAGATAGAGTTTTAGTTAACTCTCACTGGTTGTCTGGGTTTTCTAATTCTTTTGCTCACTTTATGGCAGTTGAAGTTTCAGATCATTCTCCAGTTGTTGTTCAGGCCTGCTTAGGGGTTAGAATTGGACGAAGGTTTAGTTTTTTAAATTGTTGGGTGTCTCACCCTCTTTACTCTAAAGTTGTGGCTAAAGCCTGGAGGAAGCAAGTTTATGGGACAAAGTGGTTTATGCTCTTTAGTAAACTTGAGAATGTTAAGGAGGCTTTGAAGAGATTACATAGACATACTTATTCCAGTATTGGAGGAAGAATTGAGGAGGTGAGGCGGGAATTGGAAGTCTGTCAATTTCAATTACAGGCTTCTCTTTTCTCTGGGGATCTTTTTAGGAAAGAGCAGGATTTGAATGCTAAGCTTATTGATCTTCAGAAGGCTGAGATTAGTATCCTTACTCAAAGAGCCAAGATGGATAGTATTACTAATGCTGATTCTGGTACTGCTTACTTCCATGCCAGAGTTAAGGAAAGGAGGCTTCAGCAGGTTATAGGGGCTATCATAGATCATAAGGGGTGCAGTAGAAATGGCCCTACTGAGGTTGCTCAGGAGTTTCTGGAGTTTTATCAGGCTCTACTGAGGCAGGAGATTGTTGTCCAAAGCATTGATTCTTCCTTGTTCAGCACAGGGAGAACCATTAAGGAGGAAGATTGGGGGAAGATGCTAGTGATTCTTGATGAGAAGGAGATCAAATATGCGGTTTTTTCTATGGTATCAGGCAAGAGTCCTGGTCCTGATGGTTTTTAGCAGGTTTTTTCAAATCCTCATTGGATTTGGTTAAAGGGGATTTTTGTGCTGCAGTTGATGAATTTTTTGTCAAGACTAAGATGATTAAGCAAGCTAATACTACTATGATTGCTTTGATCCCTAAAAAAAAGATTTGTAGTACTGTTATGGACTTTAGACCAATCTCTTGTTGCTCCAAAATGTATAAAACTGTTCGCAAGATTCTTGTCAATGGGATGAAAGGTATTTTGGATGATCTTATAGGTTGGTTGGGAGCAGGCTGCCTTTATCAGAGGAAGAAGTATTCATGACAATATTGCATTATCTCAATCCTTGATAAAAGGGTACAGTAGGAAGATTTTGTCTCCTAGATGCTTAATGAAAATAGATTTGAGAAAGGTATTTGACTCAGTTCAGTGGTCTTTTATCAGGCAGATGCTTGAAGGGTTTCATTTCCTTCCTAAATTTATAAGTTGGGTGATGGAGTGTATCCAGGGCTCCTGGTTCTCCTTGAAAATTAATGGTGAACCTCATGGGTTCTTTAAAGGTAAAGGGGGAGTGAGGCAAGGAGATCCACTTTCTCCTTACCTCTTTGTGCTTAGTATGGAGGTTTTGTCTAAGAGACTTAGGCGACTAGGGGCTAAACCACAGGTTTCCTTTCATCCAAAATGTAGGAAACTGATGCTTAATCACTTGATATTTGCTGATGACCTTATGATTTTTATGAGGGGGGATTCTCCTTCTGTTAAGGTTGCTACCAGGGCTCTTGATATTTTTGCTCTTGACACTGGGTTGTATGCTAATAGGGATAAAACTGAGATATATTTTGGTGGTGTAAATCTTGAGGTGCAAGATCTCATTATTAAGGAAACTGGTTATTCTATGGGAGCTTTTCCTTGTAGGTACCTTGGTTTGCCTTTGAATGATGTTATTAATAAGATGGAGCATTATTCTGGTCTCCTTGAGTAAGGTTGAAGGAATTATAGGAGGATCGTCAGCTTTCACTCTGACCTATGTTGGCACAATTCGGTGATAAACTCGGTTATATTTGGTATTTTTAGCTTCTGGGCTGCTAACACTCTAATCCCTGGCAATGTCATGGATAGAATTATTGTTTTATGCAAGAATTTTTTCTGGACAGGGATGAATGTTAAGAAGGGACTGGTGTGCAAGAGTTGGGTCAGTATCTGCTCTCCTTGGAAGGAAGGAGGATTTAATAGCAAGGATATGAGAGCTTGGAATAAGGCTCATATTGCTAGGAGGTTGTGGCAGGTGTTGCAGGATGGGCATGATTTATGGTCTTTATGGATTAAAGCTTATGTGATTGGTTCTCGAAGGATTTGGGATGTACATAAGGAGAAGAGGTTTGTAGGTACCTTGAAGAGTTTGTTGCAGATCAAAGAAGACCTCTTACACTCTGAAGGGAACCTTGATGCTGTGATGTAACTGCTACACTCTTGGACTAAAGAGGGTAAATTTTGCTTGCATTTGGCTTATGATTGGTTCAGGATAAAGTTCAGGAAGTGTTCTTGGCTTAAGATGTTCAAGGGCCAGCAAATTCTACCTAAGCATGGCATTGTTTCTTCTCTTGCTTGTCAAAAGAAGCTATCAAATGTGGATTTAATACAAAGCAGGGGGGTTACCTTGGTTAATAGACGCACATTGTGTCGCCAAGCAGCTGAATCTTGTGAGCATCTGTTCTTTTCATGCTCCTTTTTAGCTCATATTTGGATGGGACTCCTGGAGTAGATGCAAGTTAGAGGCCGTAGCAATCAACTATTGGCTGAGGTTAAATGGGCTACAACAAGGAAGAGTACCAAACATTGGAAGAATGGTTGGTATAGATGCTGTTTGGCTGCTGTAGTTTACTACATATGGGCGGAAAGAAATGGTCATTTGTTTGATACTAATATCAAAACTAGTGAGGTTATTTTGAGCCAAATCAAATTTGATGTATTCGTTAGGATGAAGAAGGTTAAGGTGGACTTGAGTAGGAAAATGATGTGTATGTAGAATTACTCTCTAGGGGTTTTATCTTTGTAAGTAGGTTCGTGTTATTCCCTTTTGGATGAATAATATGAGTCATATCTTCTTGCAAATAATAATAATAATAATAATAATAATAATAATAAACCATGAATAATAATAATAATAACTCGGGCAAACCAAGAACGATCGAACATTGTGGTGTACTAAATTTAGATCGTTTTCCCCTCATTTAGACTCATTTTCCCCTCGTTTTGCGAGTTTAAAGTGTGATTATCGCCATATTTTGAGTACTTCTCGCATTAGCGTCCGTCTTGTGCGTTTTACGTGTTTTTGGTAGTTTTTCTATCAATTTTGATAGGATTTGGCACCGAAATCACGGTCGAGCTTCCACGAGCACAAGAGAAGGGAATACCATCCAAAGAGCAAAGCACACAACTTAAAGTTTAAAGCCATCCAATCGATCGACCAAGAATGAGACAAGGAAAGAGCCCAGAGAAAATGACCGGGTGAAATTTCACCCGATGAAGTACCACCAGGCGAAATTTCACCCGACGGTAAAGTGCCTCCTCGAAGATTTTCCAAGCTTCTCCACCGGGTGAAAATGACCGGGCAAAATTTCGTCCACCGGGTGAAATTTCGCCCGATGGAGAAAAGTGCCAAAAACCACGAAATGAGAAGAAAATCTCACCAGGTGAAATTTCACCAGATGGGATTAATTCGTCAGGCCGCAGGGCGAAGTTTCACCCCATGAAGATGCAAAGGGTGATTGTCTCCATAATGGAGCAAAAAGTTGGATTTGGGCTTTAGGTTAAGAGACTCATTAAGGCATTACTATATATATATATATATATATATATATATATATATATATATATATATATATATATATATATATATATATATATTACCCTAGTTTGTTGCCCAAGGCAATCCCATTAGTGTAGCATCATCATCATCCTCATATTCCATCATTAGTGTAGAGGCTTCCATTAGTTTAGTTCCTCCATTATATTACACCATCCATTATTAGGGGTATTTAATAGCAATAATACTGACTATTGGGCGTATTCCATAAATAATACAAATTACAATTAATCACAGAATAATACGGAGTATTGAAGTAGTCTTATGAGAATGGTACAGTGGACTGGTTACCTGAGTAACCGATCCACCTACCTTAAGCGCGCCATTTACTTCAGTTTTGACTTTTCATTACTTTGAAATCAACAGTCACCATCACCACTTCACTCTCCACTTCTCCCTCTCCCTTCCTCTTCATGCAACCATTACTGTCCATCACCACACCTTCAACCTTCATTAAACATCTCCAACCCTAATCTTCTAATCTCGTTCGCAATTTCGTAAGTAAATCCGTGCCTATTCTTCAGTTTTTTTTTTCTTCGAATTTTGCGAGTTGAAGTTGGTTTAATCGTTAATCGACACTGACAGATGCTGGGTTGAAGTTCGTTCGTTTTAGAGTATTTCGACGACAATGGTAGAGGTAAGTTACTCAATTTTCTGAATTCAATTCATATTTCTAGGGTTTATGTTATTTTTGGGTTTTTGATCATTTTACCACCTAATTCAATCTTAATCAAGCAAATTGTTAGGTAAAATTAGTGTTTTTCATTCACTTACTTTACATAAAACTTCATTCGACAATTTTGAACCCCAAGAATTTGAAGAGCTTGCATTTGATGGAGAGTCCATTATTAGATTTAATGGAAATGAAACTTTTTAAATTTTCTTGCAAAGTTGCCATTAAAGATCTGGAATTAAGTAGGAGAGAGATGGAGAAAGAGGGTAAAGAAAGAGGAGGGTGGGTGTGGATTTAATGTAATGAAGTTGCCGGTTGTTTTTCAACACGATTACCTACTGTTGTAGGTAACAAAGTCCACTGTACCATTCTCATAAGACTACTCCAATACTCCGTATTATTCTGAGATTAACTGTAATTTGTATTATTTATGGAATACGTCCAATAGTCAGTATTATTGCTATTAAATAACCCTTAGTAGAATAATCTAGTAGTATTCTTAGTAATTCTCTATAATCTTAGTAGTAATTTAGTAGTAGATCTACTTAGTTTCCATCAACAATTCTCTAGATTTCAAGTTTGTAGAAGATTATTACAAGTTTTATTTGAAGATTTGTGGGTTTATTGAAGAATTAGTGACAAGTTCTTCATCTTCTCCGTCAAAGCTTCAACCTTTATTTATGCAATCTTTCTTTTTATTGTAGATCTTCATAGTTGGTACATTTCTTTCCGCTCTCTAATCTCTAGTTTAGATTTAACATAGTTTTCTCATTATTGTCTTGCTTAGATCATCTTAGTGTTGTTACTTTCTCTAGATTTTACTTATGTTGTTCTAAGATAATTCTCCAGTTTATGTTGTTTGATTATAGTTTAGAGGGTAATTGTTAGATCATAGTTTTCTCATTATTTTGTAGTTATTTTCCTTAGATCTAGTTAGTATGCATGCTTTAGTTAGTTTCTCCTTAGTTAATGTCTTGTTGTTTTCCATTATGCTTAGTGAGTAGATTTCTTGTTGTGGGGTTTAGGGATGAGGACTTGGATTATTTGAATTAAGGGATGTTGGTGGGTTGCTTGCTTGTTGGTTTATCTTGTTTGTGGTTGTTGTGTCATTGTTGTTTTAGTCCGGCCAACTAGACCGACCTTGACTCATTTCTATCAATATGGGGAAACTTGGGGTAGAAATTACCATAACTAGAGACTTGCCCTTCTTCACCGCAAAAGCGGGTTTTTAGGTGGGTTGGGTGAAGAAACCGAAAGGTGGCATTCTCCCTTTATCAATGTTGCGATAAAAACCCGATTCCGACCTTCTTAGACTCCTTGTTCCGAATCCCGACTTCTCCCTAACACCTTTTCCTTGATTTGTTATCTCTAGCTATTTTTATCGTTATTTCTCTAGTATAGACTCGACCCTTAGAACCCCTCCCTATAGACTTCAAACACATCACTTTTAACTCGCTACTACTACGTTCCGTTCCCTGAGGACCGACCTAGACTTACCACGATTACTCTAGTAGTTTTTGTGTTATTCCGAGTCGATAAATATTGTTTGACCCCTCGTCCTTCGCTAAACGACCGATCCGATTGGGGTGCCCGTCAAAATGGCGTCGTTGCCGGGGAACGGCTAGTAGTTATTGTGTTTTTAGTTGTTGTGTTTGATTCTTTTCTCTTCTCTCTTTTCCCTAGTACCATTAGGTGCTAGGAGTCTCACCGTTTAATTGAGTTTTATGCCCAGAAACACGTCATCGCCCTTGTGGTTCGATCCGGAGCCGGAAAGAACTTTTAGAGCACTGCGTTTTTGGGGAAATAACTCAACCACCATCATTCCACATCCTTCATTATCACCTCCTAACCTTAATCCCATCCTACCACATACACCTTTTACATCACATAATCCCACTCCAAATAATCCTTCCATACCTTCCACTTCACAAAATTCACCACCATCACCACCATCACCGAAAACTCCATCACTGACGGGTGGGATTTGCCGTGGATCCCACCGATCAAAATAAACCAACTAACCTAAGCTAAGTAGCTAGGGCAAGTCGGGTCGATCCACAGGGACGGGGTGTCGGACTAAGGTGTGATACGGTCCAAGACTAGGTTCGAGAGAAACTACACTAGGCGATGGCTAAAGTGAACTAAGGACTAAGCTAGAGTCTAAAACAAAAAATAAAAAGGCTAAACAAGGAACTAATGACAAATGGGAGCAAATAATTCAATAGGAAGGAACTAGGGCTAGGTCGGGTTCATGGATGTTAAGGAGACCAAAAGGGGAAAACGGGGGTTACTAGCATGCTCTCGTAGCCTAGGTTCCGATCGGGATCTCGCTACTTAAACGACCTAGGGGTCTCCTCACCACGCTCTCGCTACTAATGAGGGAACCAAACCAACCAACCAAACACACACATACAAGAGAAGAGGCAAGAAAAACAAGGATTGATCGTCTCGAGTCTCACAAGCATTTCATCGAACATGTGGAGTGCAAGGCAATTGGAAACAACAAGAACAACATCTAGCATCACCAATTTCCACCCTAATCATCCCTAATTAATACCCAATCCCCCTACTAACCCTAGGGGATAAATACTCACACATATCTAAACTAAAACAAGCACAAATAAGAGAAGCAATCACAAGAACAAAAGAAACATTCATAATGAAGAACAGGTATGAACAACAAACATAAACAAAGATGAAAACTTGAATAGCAATAAAGATTAAGAGAAAAGATTAGAGAAGGATTATACCAAACTACAAAGGATGAAAAGATGAGAACTTGTATATAAAGAACACCCAAAACCTCCACCAATGTTGTCAAGATTGGATGGATTCTTCAAGAGATCCCTTAATACAAGATTAGCTAACTATATTAAAGACTAATTAAGGACTAATCTACACTAATCTAGGCTAATCTAACCCAAAGTAGTCTAGGGTTTAGTGGGTAATGTCTAACATAAGCTTAGATAGTGTAACAATACAAGAGGGGGGTATTTATAAGGTTACAAGAGTGAAGGAGAAGAAAAGAAAGAATCACGGCTACAGCTGCTCCTTCCCGGCCGGGACGATGGTGGTCCCGACCGGGACGAGATGGTCCCGACCGTGAAGGATTTGGTCCCGATCGGGATCATGCATAACACCAGGCGGTGTTATGCTCTTCCCGGTCAAGAAGCTTCCTTCCCGGTCGGGACGGCCCATCAGAAGACGCTTCTTTCTTGCACTCCTTCCCGACCGGAAAGGATACTCTTCCTGCCCGGGAAGGGTCTTGTAGGCCTCCAATATGATTCTAAAGGTCCCTATTTGCTCTTCATATGCTTCTCATCGATTCTCGGTGCTCGGGATCGAGTCTAAGGGCCTCGGGAATGGGTCCCAAGGTCTCGGGATCGAGTCTAAGCCACCGAATGATCGTCGCTTCTCTTCGATGGCTCCAAAAGTGTCGGAAACGAGTCGGAATCGTTCCATTTCTCCAATATTGGTCTTAGGAACCTAAAACAAGCTAGAAGAAGCGTAAGTAGCCTCGAAAACCGCTCCAAAGAGCGATTCCACAAGAGAAACCGGGACCAAACACAACAAATAAGCACTACAAAACACACTTATCAATCACCAAATCAAAATCCATCCCCTCCAAATCATCCAAATTCAAATCCACCATCACCACCAATCCAACAAATGGCAACCTTAGGATCTCATTCCCAACTCACACATGAAGAAACACCTTCTCCCGTTGATTTCGGAGAGATTCCCGAGAATTATGAACTGAAAGCCTCTTTGACAAATGCGGTTCAACAAGATACTTTTCATGGTTTCTCCCAAGAAGATGCTCAAGAGCACATTGCTTCATTAAAAGAAAAATTAGTAGGAGTCCGTCTCAATGGATTAACTTCATGCCAATTGCATCGTTTATTATTTCTAAAGACCTTAAGAGATGGAGCTCATAGATGGCTTCAAGGCCATCCCGCTAATACATTTACAACATGGGCTCAATTATCTAATGCCTTCTTGGAGAAATATTTTCCGCCGTCAAAGACTAACCAATATCGCATGGAGTTACAAACCTTCAAGCAAGATGAATTTGAAAGCCTAAGTGAGGCTTGGGAAAGATTTAGAGATTTATTGCGCAAATGTCCACACCATGGAATACCCGATTGGCTAACTACCCAAACATTTTATAACACCGTTTCATCGAGAACCAAGGAAAACCTCAATTCGGCCGCCGGAGGAGACTTCTCTTCCCTTACCGATAAGGCATCTAAAAATCTTATTGAGAAGATGGCAAGGAGTGATTCTAGAATGGGTCAACCAAGAGATTCTAGAAAGAAAGTTGAAGTGAACTCATCTAAGAGTTCTAATGAATTGGAACTTAAAGCGGAAGTTGAAGAATTAAAAAAGAGAATTGATGCCATGAGTTCAAAGCCTACTCCTAGAGGTATGTACCAAATTCAAGGGAGTGTTCCACCAAGGCAACCATTTCCTCCAAAACAATTAACATGGGAAGTTCAATGTGATCATTTTGGCAATTATGGCCATGATTCTAGCTCTTGCATTCCTAATGAAGAAGTTTATATTTAAGAGCCAAATGAAGTCCAAGCTATACAAGTGTATGGGCAAAGACCTCAATTTGATCCCTTTTCCAATACTTACAATGCCGGCACAAGATATCATCCTAATTTCTCTTATGGAAATCAAAACGTTTAAAGTCTGATGCCACGTGCCCAAGGGAGTCAACCGAGGCCATTTAATCAAAGTCAACAAAGACCTTTTAACCAAGGTTCTCCAAATATGCCCCCATGTATGCCTCCTCATCAAAGGAGCAACTTCAATCAACAAGGTAGCAACTTCCATGTTCCCAACAATTACCAAAATCAACATGGTAATCATTTCAATCATGGATACAATCAAGGGTTCCAAGGCAATTTTCAAGGAAATCAAGGTTACAATCAACAACCATTTAATTAACCATCTCAATCTTATGGCCAATCAAGCAATTTTCAATTTGGTCAAGGAGGAGTTCCATGGGATAACATTAATGATTTGCAAAGAGCCGTTGGGCAACTATGGAGTGAACATCAAGATACAAAGACAAGGCTAAAGGTTTGGGAATCACAAGAAGCAACAAAAGTCTTAGCCGCACCAATTCATCCACCCCATGGTTTGCCCGGGCAACCCCAAAACCCAAGAGACCCTTCACACCAAGCAAATGCCGTCATTTTGAGAGGTGGCAAAGAACTTGAGAACCCATATAAGAATTTGAACTTAAACACCAAAAGCACCCCATCCAAAGTCAATCAACCAGCAAGTGCACCACAAGCATCATCTCCCACTTCCCCCAAACAAAACCGGGGAATACAAGCGGAGTTTGATATCCTTCAAAATGCGGAGAATGAACAAAGAGAACAAAGAAAGAAGAAAGAGCAAATGGAAGCGGAAGAAGCAAAAAGAAAAGAGGCAGAGCGATTAGCCGAAGAAGAAGAAGAAGAATCCAATGTTCCACCGCCCCCCGCTTTTATCCCACCATTTCCTTTTCCCGAACGAGCTAAGCCACACAAGGAGAATGCTCAATTTAGCCATTTTATGGATATGATGAAGAAGGTGGAGATAGCTTTACCCTTCACCGAGGTAATTTCTCAAATGCCCCTCTATTCTAAGTTTTTGAAAGATGTCTTGACTAAAAAGAGAATGATAGAGGATAAAGAATGTGTCTCTCTCACGGCACAATGTAGTGTCATTATCATGAATCAAATGCCAAAGAAACTAGAGGATCCCGGTAGTTTTTCCATCCCTTGTCGGTTTGGAAATGTTGTTGTTAATCAAGCTTTATGTGACCTAGATGCTAGTGTTAGTTTGTTACCCTATTCTATTGCCAAGAGACTTAGTGTGGGGGAGATGAGACCCACTAGCATGTTGATTCAACTTGCGGACAGGTCCGTCAAGTACTCACTTGGGATACTTGAGGATGTACCCATTCAAGTTGGTAAGTTTTTCATCCCCTCCGACTTTGTTGTTATGGATATGCCCGAAGACACTATTACCCCCATTATTTTAGGTCGACCTTTTATGGCTACCGGAGGTACTATAGTTGATGTCAAGAATGGTAAGTTGTCTTTTAACATAGGGAACGAGTCGGTAGAGTTTTCCCTTTCTCAAGCTCTTAAACAACCAATGATTGAACAAATGCATTCCATTGAAGTTATTGATAGTTTGATTGAGTGTAGCTTGATAGATGATGATAAGCAAGAAGATGGACCATTTGATTCTCCACCCTTTGAAGATGAATGCTTACATGAAGATAAGGTAGAACCACTACCGGTGGGTAAGAGTATGGTATCTTCTCCTCCTAATCTTGAACTTAAACCACTCCCCTCTTCTCTCAAATATGCTTTTCTTGAAGGAACTAATTATCCCGTTATCGTCAATGCTACCCTTGATGGACCTCAATTGGAAAAACTTTTGATTGTTTTGAGAAAACATAAAAAGGCCATGGGGTATAGCATTGCTGACCTCCAAGGCATAAGCCCAAACTTTTGTATGCATAGGATCATCCTTGATGATGACCACCATCCTTCGGTTGAGGGTCAACGTAGGTTGAACCCCACCATGAAAGAGATTGTCATGAAGGAAGTCCTCAAGTTATATGAGGCTAACATTATGTACCCAATAACCAGAAGTAAATGGGTTAGCCCCGTACAAGTTGTGCCGAAAAAAGAAGGAATGACGGTTGTCAAAGGAGAAAAGGGTGAGTCTATTTCTACTAGGACCATTACCGGTTGGCGCATGTGTATAGACTATCGAAAATTGAACACGACCACCATAAAAGACCATTTCCCCCTTCCCTTCATTGATCAAATGCTTGAAAGATTGGCGCATCATTCTTATTTTTGTTTCCTTGACGGTCATTCCGTATTTCTTCAAATTCTCATTCATCCCAATGACCAAGATAAGACCACTTTTACATGTCCATATGGCACCTATGCTTATAGAAGGATGCCATTTGGATTAAGTAATGCGCCGGGAACGTTTCGAAGATGTATGATGGCTATTTTCTCCGATTTTATTGAAAAATTTATGGATGTTTTTATGGATGATTTTAGTGTCCATGGTACATCTTTTGATTCTTGTCTTGAAAATCTTGATCAAGTGTTAGCTCGATGTGAAGAGTATAGACTTGTTTTGAATTGGGAAAAATGTCATTTCATGGTTGAACAAGGTGTTGTCCTAGGTCATATTGTTTCTAATAGAGGGGTCGAAGTTGATAAGGCGAAAGTCTCCATGATCGAGAACTTGCCACCACCTACAAATGTCAAAGGAGTGAGGAGTTTTCTAGGTCACGCCGGTTTTTATAGACGATTTATTAAACACTTTTCTAAGATTGCCAAGCGTTTAACTTCTTTGCTTATGAAAGATGCACCTTTTGTTTTCGATGACTCGTGTCTTGAGGCCTTTTGCAGGATAAAGACCGCTCTCACTACCACTCCAATTATCAAAGCTCCCAATTGGAATCTTCCATTTGAGATCATGTGTGATGCATCCGATTTCGCCGTTGGTGCCGTTTTAGGACAACGGGTAGACAAGAAGCTACATGTGATATATTATGCAAGCAAGACCCTAGATGAAGCTCAATCGAGGTATACAACAACCAAAAAAGAGATGCTTGCCGTTGTCTATGCCATGGATAAATTCCGAAATTATGTTACCGGTTCCAAAGTCATTATTCATACCGATCATGGGGCGATTTGATACATCATGTCCAAAAAGGAGACCAAGTCCCGACTCTTTCGGTGGGTCCTCCTTTTACAAGAATTTGATATTGAGATAAAAAAAAGCCGGATCGGAGAACTTGGTAGCGGATCATCTTAGTAGACTAACGGTTAGTAAAGGAAGCAATGAAGAAGATGGTATTTCCATCAATGAAGCTATGAGAGATGAGGCCTTGATGGCCCTTGAAACTGTTACACCTTGGTATGCCGATATCGTCAATTTCTTAGTATCTCAATTTATTCCGGACGATTATTCCAAGCAAGAGAGGAAGAAACTACGTTATGAAGCCCAACGCTATTATTGGGACGAGCCTTATTTATTCCGCCGTTGCGTAGATGGAATTTACCGACGATGTGTTACGGCCAATGAAGGATATAATATTGTGAAGCACCTTCACTCGACATCTTATGGTGGACACTTGGCCAACCAAAAGACAATTGCCAAGGTTCTCCAAAGCGGGTTTTGGTGGCCTTTCATGTTCAAGGACATTCGAGCTTTCATTCTCACATGCGATGATTGTCAAAGAAGTGAGAATATTACAAGAAGAAATGAGATGCCCCTTCAAACCATCTTAGAAATTGAATTGTTCGATGTTTGGGGGATTGATTTCATGGGTCCGTTCACATCCTCTTTTGGTAACAAATACATTCTAGTCGCGGTTGATTATGTCTCAAAATGGATTGAGGTCGTAGCTTCCCCCACTAATGACTCCAAGGTTGTAATCAATCTTTTCAAGAATGTCATTTTCCCGAGATTCGGTATGCCTAGAGCCATGATTAGTGATGGAGGCTCTCAATTTAGGAAAGATACCTTTGAACACATACTTAGGAAATATGATATCACTCACAAGATGTCCCTAGCCTACCACCCTCAATCAAATGGGCAAGCCGAGATCTCCAACCGTCAAATCAAGGGAATTTTAGATAAAATTGTAAATACACACCGAAAGGATTGGTCATTGAAGTTAAATGACGCCCTTTGGGCATTAATAACGGCTTACAAAGCACCGATTAGAACCACTCCTTATCGTCTTGTGTATGGCAAAGCTTGTCACTTACCATTGGAATTAGAACACAAGGCCGAATGGGCAATAAAAGAGCTAAACTTCGATGAGAGTGTTGTAGGAGATAATCGTCTTCTCCAATTACAAGAATTGGAAGAATTAAGACTTGAAACCTACGAAAATTCGAAGATTTACAAGGAACGAACTCGCCAATGGCACGATTCTCGAATACTTCGTAAGGACTTCTCCATTGGTGATAAGTTATTACTCTTCAACTCTCGTTTTAAGCTCTTCTCCGGTAAGTTGAAATCAAAATGGTCGGGTCCATTCGAAGTGACCAAGGTACAACCGTATGGATCAATAAAGATATCAAGCCCGGAAACCGGGAAATTTATGGTTAATGGGCGACGTTTGAAGATTTACCATCCCGGTCACATTCGTGAGACCTTTGCTACCGTGAAGTTTGGTGAGCTCCCATTGAGGAGCGTTGTTTAACCCCCTCCCAAATTGAAATAGGTTTGGTGGTATCCTAAACAACCACCTTGTATATATGTATCATATTTCCTTGAATTTTGTTAGCTTGAGAAGAATGGTTGAACTTGGATTTCGCCATGGAGCATTTATTTGGGTGAAGATCAAGCCTTTGGGGCAGTTATGGAGCTTATTTGAAGACCACAAGCATGTTTGTGGGAGATATTGATTATGTAATGTGAGTCGAGTCAATATTTGAATCTTTAGGTGATTATTGAAGAGCCATGAAATGGCAAGGTGGAAAAATGAAGAAAACAAGACCGCAGGGCAAAATTTCGCCCGGTGAGACTTGACCAGGAGAAATTTCGCCCTACGGAAAAGTTGCCAGATTTGCCGGAATTGACAAAGATACCACCGGGCGAAATTTCGCCCGGTGAGATTTTCACCGGGTGAAATTTCACCCGGTGGAAAAAGTGGCAGAAATGATTTTCACGACGAAAAGTCCGTCGGGTGAAATTTCACCCGATGGTGCTTGACCGGGTGAAATTTCACCCGGCGGCATGAGCTCGAACGGATCACCTTTACCCTATTTCCTCACTACAATTTCAATTCCCTCCTTCACATTTACCACACATAACTTTCCCTCCAAAAATTTTACACCAAAATTTTACCACCCACTTTAAAACTCACTTTCCCTCCTCAACCACCTTTATTTATATCACCTTTACTTCACAATTCACTCCACATTTTCACCCTTCATAAAAACATCAAAACACCTACCATACCCAACCACAATTAAACTTCCATTCTTAGTTTCATTTCCATCCTTGGTGATTATAATTTTGGGTTCTTGAAGAAGGAGAAGAAAGTTTTGGGATCATTCTTGCAAACTATTATCATGGAGACAAGAGCCCAACGAGCCGCTCGTAAACAAGGTATGGCTTCAACCTCTAAACTTTCTAAATGTTCTAAGCCTAAACTTTTACCTTGTCCTAATACACCCTTAGCTCAAACCTTCTCTGAAATTACCTTTCAGAGCACAAGGACTGGAACTAGCGGACT
Source organism: Agrostemma githago (assembly GCA_958450325.1). Classification (NCBI taxonomy): domain Eukaryota; kingdom Viridiplantae; phylum Streptophyta; class Magnoliopsida; order Caryophyllales; family Caryophyllaceae; genus Agrostemma; species Agrostemma githago. Next base: position 22,843,271 of record OY288239.1, on the reverse strand, counting down.
TCTTAGTTTCGCGGCTTGCACATATAACGACTTGACATGTGAGTTCCTTAGAACTCTTACTATTGATAACCCGACCACACCAAGAATGTTTAAATTTAGATTATTGGGTAGAACCCATTGTTTGACTATTTCCGAGTTCGGCTTAGCTTTGGGCTTACCCTCATCGGGTACCGGACTTAGTAAAATTTTGAGTGATGTACAAGCTAGTGCGTTTAGAAGAGACCTTTGGAAGTGCGTAGCACGTGGCCAACGAGATTTTGAACTTAATTCAAACTTTACCTCTGAAATCCGTAACCCCGTTATTCGTTACTTCGCCGAGATACTCTCCCATTGCTTGATACCATCTACCGATAATATTTTTAATCTTGATGTGTGCGTCTTGCAATTGATTTCTGACTCCTTGCTTGGTAACCCTAACCCCTTAGACCTTCCACTTGTTGTAGCGTTGCATTTTCACAAAATTATTGTTGCTCAACGCCCCTTTGTAGACTGTGGAGGTCTTGTGACCTTAATCGCGAAAAACTTGTGTTATGCAACCGACCACCTTATCCCACTAGACAATCGAGTCTGGCTAGACGAGGCTTATCTTCCGGCGTGGATCTTTAATGTACCCGATCATCGCCTCGTCTCCATTTGCCATGACCGTGCTTTTATAGTCTTTTTTTTTTCGGTAAAAGGTAAGTGATATTATATCATTAAGAGAATTACAATCACGCATTACATTCAATTCCTGCCATACAGTCAAATCGCTAAAATTAAATTGCTAATTTAACTTTCCAACCTAATCTGATCTTAGAAGGGATTCTACTAATTATATTTCTGAATCCCATACGAAGAACTGCCTGTAACTGCTGAACTATGTACTCAGGCCTACGTATACTCAATTCAAAGTACGCTCTATTCCTCTCTTGCCAGGTATAATAAACCAGAGCCAGAATGCTAGCCTTGATTATCTGCTTCTCACACAACAATTTAATTCGCCTTGATCCATGCCACAGTAACACATCCGTCCGAGGCAGTTGTTCGCCAATCCATACCTGTAATAATTGCAGGCATTGACTGCTATACTTGCACTGAAAGAAAAGATGATTAACATCTTCAGGTCCCTCCCCACATAAGTAGCATTGATCATCATTAACAATGCCAAGCCGGAGCAGTCTACTCATTGTAAGCAGCCTGTTCTGAACAGCTATCCATCCAATAAACGAATGCTTCGGGATTGTCATACGACTCCAAATATTGTTATACCAATGCGGTTTACTCCGTACCCCCATCAGCCATGCATATCCAGTGGCGATCTGTAATTTCCATTGTTGGATTGCCACATATCACCCCTGTAACCAGATCTGAATTGATCCCGAACCTGGCATATTTTTCTCCATGTCTAACTAGTGTGTTGCGATGGTTTATAATCAGACCACTCTTGACCCTTTATATAAATCCCATTCACCCATAAATGGTCTTTTTTAGCCGTAATCCACCAACTGTATTTAGCTATGGAGGCTTGGTTCCACAAAACTGAATTGGTAAGACCCAAACCCCCCTCATGTTTCGGCCTGCAGCAAGTATCCCAAGCGACGAGCGGTGCTTTATGATAGTTCTCTGCTCCCTCCCACAAATAATTCCGGCAGATGTTGTTAATTTTAATCAACACATTCTTCGGAATGAGGAAAATTCGAGCCCAGTAGGAATGCAGTTGGGACAGAACGAATTTTACCAGTACCATTCGTCCAGCATAGCTTAATTTCCTATGTCCCCATCCTCGTAATTTTGCAGTAACTTTGTCCACCAAAGTAGAGCAGTCCTCGGATGGAATTTTCTTGTATAGAATAGGTATACCAAGATACCTAAACGGGAATGTCCCCCTATTAAACCCAGTCAATTGTAACAACCTATAAGCATCAACATTTTGAACTCCATTCATAAATATCTCAGATTTAAGGTGATTAATCTGGAGGCCTGAAGCATTAGAGAAGGTTTTAAGAGTTTGAACCAGCACTCTAACAGATTCATAATCCCCTCGGCAAAATAGTAAAATGTCATCTGCAAAGCAAAGATGATTAAGTCTTAGTTGTTTGCACAAAGGGTGAAATTTAAACTCCTTCTTCATTGTCAAGAAATCCAAGAGTCGGGATAGATACTCCATACAAATTGTGAAAATAAGAGGCGACATAGGGTCTCCCTGTCTGATTCCTCTCTTCCCTTGAAAATAGCCAAACATACTACCATTCAGACTCAAAGTATAAGTAGGAGTAGTGACGCATTCCATAATCCATCCTATCATTCGTGAAGGAAAATTCATAGCCCCCAACATTTGCTTGATAAATTTCCAGTTTATAGTATCATAAGCCTTCCTTAAATCAATTTTCATGAGAACTCTTGGTGAGCAACTCTTCCGATTGTAAAGTCTTACCAAGTCTTGACAAATCAAAATATTGTCAACAATGTCTTTGCCTTTTATAAAGGCACTATGGTTGCTGCTTATGATAGTTGGCAAAACTTCCATCATTCTATTGCAAATGACTTTAGTTATGCACTTGTAGAGCACATTACAGCACGCTATAGGACGAAAGTCCGTCACATCTCCCGGTCTATCTTTCTTTGGTATAAGAGTGACATTGGTAGCATTCAATTGTTTAAGTAGCTTTCCCTGGTTAAAGAAGTTTTGGACAGCCTTAATGACCAACGGACCAGTCACTTCAAACGAGTCTTTGAAGAAAGCACTCGTGAACCCATCAGGCCCGGGGGATTTGGTAATAGGGATAGAGAACAGTACATCTTTAATTTCCTGCGCCGTAATCGGACGAATCATGTGGTTGGCTTGGTTATCTGTAATCAGCTGACCTCTCTTAACAATGGCCAGGTTGACATCATTACACTCACTCGCAGTACCCAGTAGTTCTTGATAATACGTTAGGAAAGCAGCCTCAATAGTTTCTGGCATATCACAAACCTGTCCATTGGTATCCTTAATGCTAAAAATTTTATTATGTGCTCTTCTTGCTTTTATGGCACTGTGAAAGTAGTTCGTGTTCTCGTCACTTTCCAACAGCCATTGAGTTTTAGCTTTTTGAGCCAAAAAACTGATCCTCGCATCATTAAGCTGCCTATATGTATCAGCAGCTATCCTTTCCTCTATTTGATTATCCCTATTACGTGGGTCAAGATGTAACTTACGCTGTGCATTTAGCAGTATCTCCTGGGCAAGTTTCGCCGTAGTTTCAATATTAGCAAAAGCTGAACTGTTAATCTGTTTGAGAGGATATTTCAGCCCCTTTAAATTTCTGACCACTTGGTACATTAAAGTCCCTTGTATGTCCATCTTCCAGTTACTCTGCACTACCTGGAGGAATTGTTCATCCTCCGAACCAATATTTATAATTGCCACAATTGGGACCCACCCTTATTAGGCCCCGGTGAATTCCGACTAAACGAATCGGGGGGAATGGAAATTTATGAGTATGCGCACTACACGTTACCCGAGGGTCGTACGATCTACGACCTTTGTGAGTTAGAACCCACCGAGGGCATACAACCCTATCCCGGGTCTCCGACGGTTTCTTTCGCGTCGAACGATTACCCAAATTAAACGATCCCCCAGAGTCGGTCGGTAATGTGTGTGTTGTGTATGTCTGTGGATTAGGTCGATGAGTCTTTAATCATCCATAATTGCATGTCTTTGAATTGAATTAGTTCCTTGTTCCTTGTTTCATCATTTTATAATCATTGTGATTGTTTCATCTCTAATCAAAAATTGCAAGCTGTCCCACTGCCCCATCGATTTTTTGTGGCCGAAGCGACCTTGGTATTGCTCCCGGTCTTTAGGCGACGTGATTACGCCATTGACCTTTTTGAAAAATCCAAATTTTACTCATTTTCTCAAATTTTTCTTAATCCGGGCTAGGTGACGTGACTACACCTACGCCCAATTTTTCACCCTTTCTTTTTAATTTCCTTTCTTTCCGTTTATTTCTTTTTCAGTTTCTTAGCCACTTGGCTAAGGTCTAGGTGATGTGATTGCACCTAGGCCCGCCACTATTTTATCGCTTTCTTTATTTTCTTTTTTTTCTCAAAAATTTTGAAAAATCCAAAAACATTTGAAAAATCATAAAAATTCAAAAAGATTTTTCTTTTCCGTCTTTTTCAATCTTCCTCTACTTGTCCATTGAGGATAATGTACAGTTTTAGTGTGGGGGAGGAGTGTACTATCTTTTATTTTTCAAAAACCTTTTCAAAATCCATAAAAATTTGAAAAATTTGAAAAATCAAAAACATTTTTCTTTTCCCTTTTCTTTTCTTTTCTTGTTTCTCGTTATGTTTCGTGTCTCGTGTACGGTCTTGTTCTCTACTCTTACAGGTAACCACCACCTTGATAGCGCGAATTGAAGAGATTATGAAAGCACTCCGCTTGGTAAATTCCTTCTTTCTTTCTTTACGTTTGTTGAGGAGTTAGGTTGTTGCTAATTGGAGGCTCTCAAAGTTGAGCATTTTGAGTGTTATGGTTGATTGTGTGCTTGAATGTCGATGGAGTACAGAGTGCATGACCTTACTTGTGTTTTCTTTTATTGCTTTTTCCTTTTCCTTTGTTTCTTTTGTTTTTGTATAGAGTGTCTAGGACTAAACTTTTCGAAAACCCGATTGCAAACCTTTTACAAGAGTTTACTATCCATTGTAGATAACTCATTGTAGATTTTGGACCTTAATCTAGTAGAATGACTCTTAATCAATGAATTTGTTGATCCTTTAGCTTGAGTCCACCTTTTATACTAGAGGCTTACTTCGGGGTTTGCATTTGACCATCTTGACCACCCATGGAGGAGTTAGGCCTTGGTTCCTGCATCCCGTTTTCTAGGTGACCTTGCTCGAATGACCATTACACCCTTAGTCCAAATTCTTTCCGCTTTTTTGTGGGTTATCCGGAAATGGCGCGCGTTCTCGATTACCTATTTTCCCTCCACCTATACATCATCACAATAAGTTTACACAAAAATAACCTCCAAGCTTGGTTTCGAACCACATCAAAAAGCCAAAAAAAAGGGCAAACCAAAGCAAGAGAAAAGGGCACAAAAATATGAAAAAAACAAAGGAGAGAAAAGGAGCTTCAAATGAAAATCATATCATCGAAAAAAAAATAATCCCTTTGATCGATTCATCGCCGTGAAGTGCCAACTAGAGGACCGAGTCCCGAGGTAGGAAGATAGCGGTGATTAGTCAATCCACCCCCAAATTGTAAACATTCCACTTTTTGATTGGGCTAATTTAGGAAATCCGAGTTTGGAACAACCCTCTTGGCTTAGCCAAAGAGAGCGGGACTGCACCTACCTATAGTGTCGAACGAATCCATGGTTCACTTTTTCCACTCCATTTATCGCCCCGTCGTATCCCTTTAGAAGATTAGGAGGACTTGGCTAAGTTATCAACATCTTTATTGGTTAATTGTCATAGTATTAGGCTTTGGTCCTTGTTTACGTGAGTGATTTATCTTGGAAATTTATTGTTGTTTTAGGTAAGTAATTGGTGTCTTCCCCGCCGTCTCGATGAGGGATTCGGTGTTTTATTTTTGCTTTGGATGCGTCTACTCTTTCGTGTTATGGGTTTTTGTGTGTTTAGTCGCATCCACCATTTTGAGCAAGCCCCAACTTTCCTTGCATGGAAGTACTTTACCTCATGGGTATTTCGATGTGAGTTGAAAGGACGGAGCGGGCCCGTTAATTGCCCCGTATCGGCTTAGCATAGTCTAGCTAGTAGTAGTAGTTGTAATTTCTTTTTGGGTCTTTGCTCGAGGACGAGCAACGGTTTAGTGTGGGGGAATTGTTGTGTGTTAAATTTAGACCGTTTTTTCCCTCATTTAGACTCATTTTTCCCTCGTTTTGCGAGTTTAGAGTGCGATTATCGCCATATTTTGAGTACTTCTCGCATTAGCGTCTCTCTTGTGCGTTTTACGTGTTTTTGGTAGTTTTTCTATCAATTTTGATAGGATTTGGCACCGAAATCACGATCAAGCTTCCACGAGCACAAGAGAAGGGAATACCGTCCAAAGAGCAAAGCACACAACTTAAAGTTTAAAACCATCCAATCGATCGACGAAGAATGAGACAAGGAAAGACGCCAGAGAAAATGACCGGGTGAAATTTCATCCGATGAAGTACCACCGGACAAAATTTCACCCGACGGTAAAGTGCCTCCTCGAAGATTTTTCGAGCTTCTCCACCGGGTGAAATATCGCCCGATGGAGAAATGTGCCAAAAACCACGAAATGAGAAAAAAATCTCACCGGGTGAAATTTCACCCGGTGGGATTAATTCGCCAGGCCGCAGGGCGAAGTTTCACCCAATGAAGATGCAAAGGGTGATTGTCTCACTAATGGAGCAAAAAAGTTGGATTTGGGCTTTAGGTTAAGAGACCCATTAAGGCATTGCTATATATTACCCTTGTTTGTTGCCCAAGGCAATCCCATTAGTGTAGTATCATCATCATCCTCATATTCCATCATTAGTGTAGAGGCTTCCATTAGTTTAGTTCCTCCATCATATTACACCATCCATTAGTTGAATAATCTAGTAGTATTCTTAGTAATTCTCTATAATCCTAGTAGTAATTTAGTAGTAGATCTACTTAGTTTCCATCAACAATTCTCTAGATTTCAAGTTAGTAGAAGATTATTTCAAGTTTTATTTGAAGATTTGTGGATTTATTGAAGAATTAGTGACAAGTTCTTCATCTTCTCCATCAAATATTCAACCTTTATTTATGCAATCTTTCGTTTCATTGTAGATCTTCATAGTTGGTACATTTCTTTCCACTCTCTAATCTCTAGTTTAGATTTAACATAGTTTTCTCATTATTGTCTTGTTTAGATCATCTTAGTGTTGTTAGTTTCTCTAGATTTTACTTATGTTGTTCTAAGATTATTCTCTAGTTTATTTTGTTTGATAGTATCTCTTCCATAGTTTAGTGGGTAATTGTTAGATCATAGTTTTCTCATTATTTTGTAGTTATTTTCCTTAGATCTAGTTAGTATGCATGCTTTAGTTAGTTTCTCCTTAGTTAATGTCTTGTTGTTTTCCATTATGATTAGTGAGTAGATTTCTTGTTGGGGGGTTTAGGGATGTGGACTTGGATTATTTGAATTAAGGGATGTTGGTGGGTTGCTTGCTTGTTGGTTTATCTTGTTTGTGGTTGTTGTGTCATTGTTGTTTTAGTCCGGCCAACTAGACCGACCTTGACTCATTTCTATCAATATGGGGAAACTCGGGGTAGAAATTACCATAACTAGAGACTTACCCTTCTTCGTCGCGAAAGCGGGTTTTTAGGTGGGTTGGGTGAAGAAACCGAAAGGTGGCATTCTCCCTTTATCAATGTTGCGACAAAAACCCGATTCCGACCTTCTTAGACTCCTTGTTCCGAATTCCGACTTCCCCTTAACACCTTTTCCTAGATTGGTTATCTCTAGCTATTTTTATCGTTATTTCTCTAGAAGACTCGACCCTTAGAAACCCTCTCCGCTCTCTAGACTTCAAACACATCACTTTTAACTCGCTACTACTACGTTCCATTCCCTGTGGACCGACCTCGACTTACCACGATTACTCTAGTAGTTTTTGTGTTATTCCGACTCTATAAATATTGTTTGACCTTCTGTCCTTCGCTAAACGACCAATCCGATTGGGGTGCCCGTCAGACATATCGCAGTGTGCTTAGTTACCGCCTGGGAGTCCCTTTATTTCCGCTTTCCGGGACCTGCTCTTCTTGCTCCAGGGGCCTCAGAGACGATATTTTTTGTGATCACGTGGTTCCGTGTACTGGTACTGTGGGGATTAAACATCGCCATAACCTTGTCTGTGACACACTGTTGGATATTTGCTTCCGGACGGGGATCTCTGCAGGCAAGGAGGTGGAGATTGGCCTCTGCGACGATAACGACAAGCCCTTACGACCTGCCGACCTTTTGCTCTACTTGTGGAACAAGGGGCGTGATGTTTGTGTTGATCTGACTGGGTCTTCTCCTTTGACCCTGTCCGGCTTGACCTCTTTTGAGCCTGGGCGGGCCATTGCTGATGCTGCTCGCCGTAAGTGTGCAAAGTATCAGGCACGCTCCTTCTTCTCTCTTGGTGAGCTCGACACGGATGTTGTTTCTCTGCTCCAGCGGATTCGTAAATTCGTTATATCACAGGATGCTGGAGCGCGTGCCGCAGCTCATATTTTCAGAAGAATTAGTTTTGCGATCGCTAAGAGAGTGGGGGCCCAGATAGTATCTCGGCTTCCCTCTATCTTCTTGTAATTTGTTCTGGTGTTAATGCAAGTTCCGTTTATAATAATAATAATAATAGTAATAGTAATAGTAATAGTAATAGTAATAGTAATAGTAATAGTAATAGTAATAGTAATAGTAATAGTAATAGTAATAGTAATAATAATAATAATAATAATAATAATAATAATAATAATAATAATAATAATAATAATAATAATACGCCTCCTTTTCTCTCTGGTCCTGCATCCCTTGGTTTGTAGGATCAAGGATTCCTTTGATCTTTGCTTTCAGGCCTGGTACCTCGATGACGGTACTATTGTCGGGGATACGCTTGTTGTAGGGAAGGTTCTTCAGATGATTATGGAGGAGGGCCCCCGTTCTAGCCTCCACCTCAATGTTGGGAAGACGGAGGTCTTCTGGCCTGTCGAAGACCCGAGAAGCAGGTGTGCTGGTGTTTTCCCCACCTCCATTGTCAGGCCCCTGCACGGTGTTAAGGTCCTTGGGGGGCCGGTCAGTGTGTTCCCAGCTTTCAGTGGTGCTCTTGTCTCGAAGAGGGTCGCCCGTACTATAGAGCTCATGGACTTGGTTGCTACGATTGAGGATCCCCAGTGTGAGTTACTTCTTCTCCGGGCGTGCACAGGTATTTCTAAGTTATACTTTGCTTTGCACACTTGCCCCCCCCCCCCCCTTGCTTTTGAATCGGCCCACCCTTCTTTCGACACTGCGTTCCGATCAAGTCTTGAGCGTATTGTCACGGCGTCCGGACCCGGTTTCGGGGAGTGGCAGTGGCGGCTGGCCACCCTCCCCTTTTCCCTTGGGGGGCTCGGTGTCTTTGCCGCCTCTGATGCCCTACACTTTGCCTTCCTCGCTTCTCGACTCCAATCTGCCGGTTTGCAAGCTAAGCTGCTTCGTCCCTCCGAGATCACCTCCCCTGTATTTGCCTTTGAGTCTACCTTGAGTGGGTTTGTTGAGGCTACCGGTTCTGACTTTTTGAGCAACACCTCTGAGATTGTTGGCCCAAAACTTATGGAGAAATTGGCAGATATATATTTCACGAGGGTTGCTTCAGCGGCGGAATCTGTTTTCTCCTTGACCCCTCGACAGGTTGCCATGTGGAAATCTCAGCAGGGGGACCATTCTTCTGACTGGTTGAGGGTTGTCCCTATTATTGGGCTTGGGCAAACCATGAACGGTCGGACGTATCGCAGTGTGCTTAGTTACCGCTTGAGAGTCCCTCTGTTTCCGCCTTCCGGGACTTGCTCTTCCTACTCTAGGGTCCTCAGAGAAGATATTTTTGGTGATCATGTGGTTTCGTGTGTTGGTACTGTGGGGATTAAACATCGCCATAACCTTGTCCGTGACACACTTTTGGATATTTGCTTTCGGACCGGGATCTCTGCAGGTAAGGAGGTAGAGATTGGCCTCCGCGACGATAACGACAAGCCCTTGCGACCTGCCGACCTCCTGCTCTACTCGTGGGACAAGGGGCGTGATGTTTGTGTTGACCTGACTGGATCCTCTCCCTTGACCCAGTTCGACTTGACTTCTTTTGAGCTCGCACGGGTCGTTGCTGATGTTGCTCGTCGTAAGTGTGCTAAGTATCAGGCACGTTGCACGGCCATTGGGTATGGTTTCCTTCCTTTCTCCTTCTCCTCTCTCGGTGAGCTCGACGGAGATTGTCTCTCTGCTCCAGCGGATTCGTAACTTCGCTATGTCACAGGATGTTGGAGCGGGTGCCGCAGTTCATATTTTCACTAGAATTAGTTTCGCGATTGCTAAGGGAGTGGGGGCCCAGATAGTATCTACGCTCCCCTCTAACTTCTTGTAATTTGTTCTGGTGTTAATGCAAGATCCGTTTTATAAAAAAAATAAAAAATAAAAAATAATAATAATAATAATATCAAGAGTTCAATTAAGAAACTAAACCACGCACAAATAGTATACACCAAGTCGGACCAACCGTTCTAACCGTTCTATTTTGTATTACTCGTATATACCAGTATACCACAATCTTAAGCCTCTATTTCCTAATCTTCATTCAATCACATATCATCTTCCCAAAAACCTTACCTAGCCTACGAACAAACGCAACCTCCCCCAGCTACCTTCGCCACTACAAAAAAAAGAAGGCATAGCAACGGATTATTGCAACGGATTATTCCCAAGTCCATTGCATTGTTTCACAAATTAAACCCAGCAACCTCCACCTCCCCTTTTGTTCATTATTCGACCCCCAAAACTCTCAAACCCTAAACATTCACTCCCTCCCCTCCCCTCTCCGGCTACCGCTTCCCTCCTCTGCCGGCGGTTCACCGGCTCCGACGCCCTCCTCTCTCCGGCTGCCATCTTCCGCTCCGGTTTTCTCCCTCTCCCTCTGTTATGTTTTTCTTTTTTTTCTCCCTCCTCTCTTCGGCTACTCTGCCGACGGTTCACTTTTGCGACGACCTCCTCCCCGGCATCCTTGCCGTTCCCGGCAGCCTACTGACCACGTTGCCGGCGGTTTGTTTGTTTTGTTTGTTTTTTTTTCAAACTTCTTTGCTTTAATTTCAAGCACCCCAGCTGTCTAACTTCGCCGACGTTTCTGCTGTTGCCGGCGTTTCTTGCCGGAGTTTTTGTTGCTGACTTGTCTTCAATTCCGTACTCTGCCGTGGATTAGGTGTATCGTTGATTGAATTTTCACCCTAATATTTATTTGTTTGTGGGATGTTTAATGATGGTTTAGGAACATTAGCTTTAGCATTTTTGTTTGTTGACTGTGTACAGACATTGTTTTTTTGTGTGGAGTTATAGTACATTTGGATGAACTTCTTTTATTCTGTTTAATTCTATAGAGAACTTTGACTAAATGTTTGTCAATAGATTTCAGTAATTCAATATTTCTGTTTAATTCTGTATAGAATTGCTGGAATACCATGGATTTGGAAACCCCCTATTTGCCAATAAAAATGTTGACCTACTTCCACACTAAATGAGACTCATTAGCAAGTTTATTGGTATTTTGTTTTATTTGATGAGAGACAAACGATGGGTTATAAAAAAAATCAACTGATAATTTCATATTGTTAAAATTTAATATTAATAGAACCTATTTTTCGATTCAATAGAAGCCTAAAGAGATGAATAGTATTTCGTTAATTAGAAAGATAATTGGCCGACTAAGCTTATAGTTATTTGTGTGGTGTCAAATAATTGAAAAATAAGAAAATGGACATCATCCCTTATCAAGGATCCTTAAACTATACAACTTAACAAATAAGAAAATAATGTATAGAGCTAGATTGTAAGGGGTCATTTGTTGTACTATTTGTTGATTTACTAATTGTATGATTTACTATTTTCATATTGACCCATATAACATCGGAGTGTACATGTAATGTAATTATACTTGACATATAATCTTTCTCTTGCATGTATCTTGTACCTGAAACTCTTCTTTCACCACCCACCATCAATTCGCTCACAGGTTCGCCTTCGTCCTCCGCTTCTCTACGAGTTTGGGTTAACTCAGGTACCTGAAACTCTTCTTTCACTCTTCAAGTAACTGTTGGACTTTGTTTGTCATAACATTTGTATTCTCCTTTAATCATTTTTTCACTTCGATTACTTATTATTAGTTGATCCAATATAAACTCTTTTTTCACCTCTGGTGATTTATATGGTATTTCTGGTTCATTGGATGTACAGGGCGGCTTACGATCCAGATAAGTATTTATGGGAGAAAGAATTTACTCTTGCTGGCAAAGTGCATAAAAGAGAGGTCTTGGAGGCAAGTATGGACATCAACACTTGACTTTTTACTTATTCTTTCTTATCTATGGGAGAAACACCTGTCAAGTTCTCAGTTTTGTGGCTTTACTTTTAGATTTCGTGCTTGTAAATTTGCAGCTTAGAAATAGAAGAGGTCAGACCTTGAGGTGCAGTCACTATGTGTCATCTATTTACCCTGTAGATATTGCCTTTCCGTGTGTTATATATTGTCATGGCAACATGTTAATAAACCAACTTCTTGTTTGCATTCCATAGATCACTATTGTTTTTTATTATGACTTATAAGTCTTATAATTACAGTGGTCTTATAATTATAGGTCTTCTTGTTTGTCCTCTCTTTATCTTCCTCTACGGGCTCAAAAAATTAAAGATCAATGGAAATTTGTGAAGTAGTTATGTCCACTGTCCTACGGATTGACCCGCTTAAGTCTATATATCTGATATGCCTTGCCAGAGGTCGATGTCGGATTGACATGTAAATGAGTTACGTGTCTGGTAGTCTTAAGTTGGCCCATTGGGTCACACACAATGTGTACGGGATATTATTAATATAACGGTATATTAAATATATCGGGTCAGTAGTAATACGGACTCAGATGCGTTGTCGGGTTATGGTAATTTGAGTTATACTAATAATCTAATTATGGTAATTAGAGTTATAGTAATAACCTAATTCTAGTTTCTCATCTCCTATATAAGGAGGTTCATATGATGAACAAGAATATGGAATTAAGAGTATTAACTCATAATATATATACATATGGAGTATTCTTCTTATAAAGAGTTATAAGAGAGATATATAGAGAAGTTGTGAGACGGTCGCACGTACCTTTATACTAGCATATACGTCGCAGTTCCGTACCCGTGTGGATACCAAAGAAGGCATCACGTTTGGGGTGCTTTATTCTGTCTGTGGAATTATTTATTCTGTCCGTGGGAATTGTTTATTCTTTCCGTGAAGATTATTTATTCTGTCCGTGGAGATTATATATATTTCTGGGTTTATTATAGTTATTATTAATACGTTGTTCCGCTGCAAATAATGTACAATTCTTATCCTCTACTTTTGTCTTTTCGGTTAATACTCGTAACAGGTCCTTGGGTTTAAGGGTTGTAATCCTACAGTGGTATCAGAGTCTCTGTTACGTAGTATTAATTAGATCGACGTGAATCTATGCCTCATAATTGGTTATGACGGATTTCACCCGCGTATTAATAATTTGATTAGTTGTTCTGTCTGTGAGAATTGTTCTCGTTATGTTGCTTCACACTTAATTGCCACTTATTCGTTTGATTTGCACGAGGTGCACCTAATTCTTGTGAGCTTAGATATATGTTGGATATGTTACGTTGTCATGTGATGCTCAATGGCTCATGGCATGCTCTACTTCAATGATTGTTCTATAATTGATTATTTGATAATCATGGGTTGATGAACATATTAGTTGTATAGAATACGTGACTTGATTGTCATATCAAAGCTAAATTCTTGTCTCCCAAGAATACGTGAAGTTGTCAATGTAGAGATTGTTTTAATTTGTGAATTTAATTTGTTAAATTCTGAAATTGACTCGTAAAATTAATTTAAGATCTAATATTGATTATTTTTAATTTAATTTTGTCCTAAATTGACCCACTATAATCCCCAATTTCCTTGTTGACGATGAGACTAATTAGATTAGTCAAGATTCGATTGAAATTGAGAACGTAAAATTATTAGAATTTATTGTTGACGATGAGACCTAATAAGATTAGGTCAAGACTCGTTTTAATTTTGGTGGAGACGGAACGAAACGAGGACGACACGAGTATGACTCGGTGGGAACGAGTGTGCCTCGGTGGATACGGGTGTGTCCCGGTTGGAACGAGATGACCCGGATGCACATGTTTGACCAAGACGACACAATATTTACTCGGACGACATGGTGTCGGGTCGGATGACGCTTTTGAGAAAAGTCGTTTTCTCGCATTTGTGTGTTGATTATGAATCAAAATGGATTATACTTTTATTTTTCCGAATCAATGAAAAATTAGTTTTCTAAATCGGTTAAATAATATTATGCATTTTAATTATCATGTTATCATAAATTGATCGGGAAAAGGAGTTTCTCGAGTCCTATTTGATTTTGATTAAACGTTCATCTATATGACAATTATAAGTTGCAGATCGGTTGTGAATCGAGTTTATTTTGTATATACGTTCAATTTTTCTGGGTGGGAAATTGTTTCTCGTAGTTGGAAAAATGAAAGATATTGGTGAAATTGTTCAAACCAAATAGCAATTATGAATTGTAATATGATTATGAATCAAAATATGAGATCTTTTAACTTGTTTTATACACAAATCACTAGTAACAATTGAATTATTATGTCATATGATGCATGATTTTTATTGTTTGAGACTTGTGACTTGTGTGCTTAGGTTGCCTTGTAAGTTGACCTAGTAGCATGTTTATGACCCATAATCCATTAAATCCCTCGCACAAATATTAAGTATTGTATTTCCAGAATTGACCACTACAACAATTTCATACCATTGGTTGAAGTGACTGCCTAAGCGGTGCTTTGCTGATGTGTGTGGACTGAGTAGGTGGGTAACGGTTACCTACAGATTCAGTCTGGTTTGCTTAACATTGCTATCAAGTCGGACTTGGGCTTTGAGGCAAATAGTTGGTGTCATATGATGGCTAATTCCGACGAACCAAGAATTACATAAAGATGTAATTGACAAGTTTGTTGTCTACTTTCACTTTTGGAGCTTGAGCAGTGAGCCCAAGTTCACTTGAGCGACAAAAGGTTTAGGATCATGGAATATTATGCGAACTTGAGGATAGTTTTCATGATTTTATCTTAAAATTGTTTAAGATTATTAATACGAGTATTAATTATCGTTTTACTTTGCATATAATTGTAGTTGTAATTTAGTCCCTTTATCACATTTATTAAAGATGAGTTTGAATTGTTCAACCTCGTCGATTGGTATCTTGAGAACTGTTCTCAAAATTAGAGATACGGATTTTGTCCCTGTGAAGGATAATTCCGATAAATTATTACCAATGCTAATGTATAGTATGGACTATATAGAGTCATGAAGATGATTATAAGTACCAAAATCAATTTTGTCAATAAAGGGAACCGTTCTCATTAAGTGAGAAAATGTTGAAGATTATCTAATTAATCCATGTCATACAATGACGTGATTATATTGATAATCAGGAAATTTTGGATGTTTCTTTCTAAAGAGTTAGGAATTGAAATCGTTTCAATTAGTCCTAAGTTTAGGTCACTTTATTATGAATAAACATGTGACTTAATAAGATTTCTCACCTTTTATCGTGAGATGTTAAAAGACGATTGAACATTGTATCAAGAAGGCAAATAATACTAATGTTCTATGAGTTCATTAAGAAAATTGTTTGAGATAATGATTAATGAATCTAAGACGTTGGTTAAAGCAAGGGAAGCACAATCGTTGTCATACCCAAACTTGTTGTCAAATTAGATTAGGTACGATTTTATTAGTCATTAATGTAATGACAAATATATGACATTGGTAGATATCTTTCTAGAAGTGTCTAGAAATCCTGCAAATCAATTGAAGTATGACTTCAGGTGTGTATGTTAGTGAAGTAATAGTTACTTTCATTCTACTGTTTTGGTATAAGATACCAAATGCAACTATTACATTGTGGATGTGATTGCTCAAAGAAGGTGGAATAATGGTATATATAAGTGAAGTGTTTTATGATGAAATTGACAAACGTTGTTGCTTCATATTTAAAAGGAAAATCACTTAATTTTACCATAAAGCTAAATACTGGAATTGAATAATTGTTATTCTTGTACTAGTCATAAGTAAAGACATTGATTCTTTTTCATGTATGGGCATGAAAAGTTTTGATAAAAGTAGAACAATCGTTGCTCTATACCTTGCTAGAATATGAGATACAATAAGGCTAACATGATTGTTGAGCTCTACATTCCTAGTAGTGAATGCTTTTATTTATAAGATAACGACCAAAAGGTTCAAGTCCCACGACTCAAGTTTTACCTATTATGGCATTGTCCTTAATCCATGAGACAAGAAACATAAGAATAAGTTTCATAATGATGAAATTATAAACCTTATTGATAAGGATCAACTGAGGTAAATGGATTTTGTTTAGATGGATAAATGACATTAAAAGTGACTACTATTAATTGTAGTGAGAGGGTACTTAGACTTGTTGGATCACACATACACAGATACGTGTGAGTTTAACTAGTGATGTTGCAAAAATGGGTAACGTGTATAGTTTTGTTCATTTGATGAAATTTGAAACTGAATGCTTTGAATTGTTCAAGGTACAAGATCAACTTGATAAGTTGGTACGAGTCGTTCGATATGATTGAAACAGGGAGGAATTGAACTACTCACTCCGTCCCAAGGAATTGTTTGCCTATTCCATATTGGGGCGTCCCAATGAATTGTTTACCTTTCTATTTTAGGAATGTTTTTTATATGCAATTTGACCCTTGGCTCCACATGTCACTTTCCCATTGGTTCTCTTTCCTTTGGTGCCAAAAACAAAGGCAAACAATTCATTGGAACGGAGGGAGTAAAAGATTATGATCATCTTAGAAGTAGTGAAAAGTGTTTCAAACTACATCGAACCATATTTGATATAATTTGGTCTATGATGAGTCATATGCAGATTTTATTACGCTTTAGAAGCTTATGCACTATAAAAGTCTTTGTACAATGTTGATGAGATTGTCCATGTAAGTCGGAGAATAGACACCATATGAGATATGGATTGAAAATGTTCTAATAGTCTTTTCTTAATTATCAAGTCTTAAAGTTTGGAGAAAACCGTTTTCTAGAACTTAGACTCAATTATGACATGTGTTTTATTAGGGGTATTATGTTAATTCTACAAACCATCCAAAGAACAAAACTGTTTTGTTGCATGGAGTGATATGTTTCTTTTAAAAATATATGATTTCTAATAGAAACAGTGGGAGTAGAATCGACCTTGAATTGTTCAAGATTAAGAGAAATTCTCTACAACTGTTGAAGAGGATATTGATGCATCCATGAAAAGTCATGATCATCTTAGCTGTAAAATATTACCCTACATAGGTTTGACCTATGATAAAACAATGATGGGCAAAGACTCCAAAAGTCACATAAAATCTAGTAGATTCTATATACCATAACTACCAAGTATAGACTTTGGTTAAATGGGTCTTATAGTGAAGAATAGTCTTCAATATAAAGACAATGTAGATTGATATAAGAGTATCTATGAAGCATAGTTGTTAGTTAAGGATTGATCTCATAGTAATGACTATGGAAAAACCTTTTTACAACATTATGCTTAAGTCTATTAAGATCGATTTAGCATTTTGATTGTCATCACTCATTTGATGAGTTTTGGACATATATATGTGAAATACATTTCTTGAAAGAGATGCAATATGATGTGTGTGCGACTCATCGTATGAATTTCATATTATCAAAATTGCTAGACAAATGTGAATGATCCAATTTGATTAGAGCAAGTACTATGGAGTAATATCTTCGTTCTCAATGTGGTAATTCAAATATGTTTGTTTTCCTTTGAGACGAAGAGAGACAAAGTGTGTACAAGAGGCTGGTGGGAGTGCATTTACCGTTATGATTTGGTATGTAAGTGACATACTTATCTAACTAAACAACATTTGGTTGCTATAAGTCTAGGAGACTTCGCAAGAAATGTGTTTATTATGTGCTCGTGTGACGAACAGATACTAACCTGGTGAGTGTCACTAGAATGCTATCTAAGAATTGTTTCTTTGCACTTAAGAAGCAAAAGGGGAATTATTTAAGAGATACACATGATGTGATAAGCGAATTATTGTAAACAAGTTACAACAATTCATATTTCCAAATAGACAAAGATGATATGAGATTGTAATCTTAGTATATTTTGTTTTGGATGAGAAGTTGTGTGTTGGAACGGTTCCAAAGGACAAATTTGTAACTAGTATTATAACTAAAGTTAGTGTTCTATTGCTTTTGAAGCAAATAGACGTTTGATTACGAATCAAGCACACACTTAACTTTAAAGTTAATGAAGCAAATTGTTTCTTATGAAACTAACAGTTTGCCTTAATTGAGAGAAGATAGATTGATCATATGCTTGTAAATAACCGATACAAATGTTGTATGTCCCGAAACCTCCTCTACATAAAGGTCATATTGGTTATGATCGGTATAAGACGCATGGGCGAGTGGTCTTAGTACTTTTAAAGGTGTTTGGTTTAGTGGGAGTTATTTCGATAATTGATATATGTATGACATATTGTCATTTGGTTAATGTAACAGAGTTTTGTCCCTAAATAATTTAAATTGATGAAATAAATCACCAAGTACGTAACTTAGTCTTGGAACTCTATTTAGATGATGTAATTATTTTATCTCTAGTCAGGGTATTGTGTTGGGACATTTGAATACCCTTAAATGATTGGTGTGTGAGTTGGTTGATGACTAAGTTCCTTGAGTCATAGGTATTGAGATATTAAACCAAGCACACGGGTGTATGTTGAGAACATGCATTAGACAGACCCATCGAAAAGGATTTTACTAAGATTTTGCTTAGTGTCAGTAAAGTTCTTTACAAGTTATGAACTTGTATGGTCTTTAGACCTAAGTCTTTGACTATTCTGTACATGTGATGTGTATGCTTTGATACTTTTCCTCGTCAGCTGTGAAAGGGGGGCTATGTATGGTTATTGGTTATGCATGGATCATGTGATAGGATGTGGTTAGACAAGAGGGGATTTGCTCTTCCTTTATTGAAGGGAATTTATTGTTTCTTGGCCACTCGAAGAGTGTGACTTGTGCAAATGCGTGGCCGCGCTCAGATAGAATGATTGTCATCTATCTGCTCTTTTTACAAGTCAAATCAAAGATTCGAGTAAAAGATTGAGACATGCGAGGATGACACTTCTTCTTACCTCATTCTCAATTGGAGACAATAGTAGAAAAGAGACTTAACGTTGTTCTTGAGAGAACATGTACAAATGGGAGACTGAAAGAGTTATGTCCACTGTCCTACGGACTGACCCGCTTAAGTCTATGTATCTGATATGCCTTGCTAGAGGTCGATGTCGGACTGACATGTAAATGAGTTACGTGTCTGGTAGTCTTAAGTGGACCCATTGGGTCGTATACAATGTGTACGGGATATTATTAATATAACGGTATATTAAATATATCGGGTCAGTAGTAATACGGACCCAGCTGCATTGTCGGGTTATGGTAATTAGAGTTATACTAATAATCTAAAAATGGTAATTAGAGTTATAGTAATAACCTAATTCTAGTTTCTCATCTCCTATATAAGGAGGTTCATATGATGAACCAGAATATGAAATTAAGAGTATTAACTCATAATATATATATACATATAGAGTATTCTTCTTATAAAGAGTTATAAGAGAGATCTATAGAGAAGTTGTGAGATGGTCTCACGTACCTTTATACTAGCATATACGTCGCAGTTCCGTACCCGTGTGGATACCAAAGGAGGCATCACGTTTGGGGTGCTTTATTCTGTCTGTGGAATTATTTTCTGTCCGTGGGAATTATTTAGTCTTGAGAAAGTCTTAAGATTATTGATAGTCTTGAGAAAATTATTGATAGTCTTGAGGTGAGTCTTGTCTAAAGACTCATGTGAGGTCTACCAATATTGTACCAAAGTCTTAAGTTGAGTCTTGAATTTTAAAGACTCAACTTAAGACTTTTGTGGGGTCGTGACTTGTGACAAACATTTCTCGACATACAACTCGATAAATTACTCTCATTTATACAATTTTTTATTTTCAACAATAATTTGGCCAACAATATCCAATTTGACGGAAGCGATAATTCACGATCAATACCTGAATTTCAAACTGGTATACTTCCAAATTACTATCTTAATCGGGATAGGTTCTTCGAGAATCATACACGGCTTCGTAACTAATCAAGACATCATCAACTCCAACACGACTTGGTGGAACATATTTGGAATTGTTTCGGAAGAGACGCTAGTTAATTAGATGATATTTTCATTTTTAAATTAGTAATCTAATACGTAGTATTTTAAATTTTAATGACAAGACTACTTATTAATTTTCTAGGTATGTTAGTATTTTATATCATATGTCAACCTAAATTAATTATTAAATATCGTAAATTAATATAAGTAAAGCATAATTAAAATATCGTAAATTATCCGGATCAATAATATGAGCGAAGCCCAGAAGATCGTCTACCCGTCTTTTTGTATATCACACGAAAATCACCAAAAATAAAATAAACAAGTTAATTTGTTTTTAATAAAACTAAATAGTAAAGTAATACTCCCTCCGCCCCACAATGATTTACCCACTTTTATTCAAATGTGAGGGATTAAAATAATAAGTGGGTACATCATAGTGGGTTGGAGGGAGTAATAATTTGTACCAAACAAGTAAATTGTAGTATTGTTTAATCACAAATTCAACTAAATTAATTAACTTTTTAACTAAAAAGGTAAGGTGGGTCTGAGCAGAGTCTGGCTGATAATGTGTAAAATCTGAGGTGAGTCTGAGGAATAAATAAATATTAAAAGTGAGTAAAAAGTTGAGGTGACAGAGTCTTAAGACTTTGGTAAGTCTTATCATTGGAGACACCCTTATAGATTTAAGTAACCGTCATGAGTCAGTTGCGTACGCTAGATATTTGTACGCTTTCTTGTCATGTGACATACTGCTAAATAATCATGTTGGAATTTTCTACTTTGTTGCCATAATTTTATTTTACGGTCATGATTTGAATAAAAAATGTAGAGCATGATTTCCTATCAGAGAAAGTCTCTCCAAAAGTGCCTATATGAGAAACTTATCTCCAAAAGTTCTTTAGTGATATTTATAGGACTTTTTTGTTTTTCCTTAAGAATGCATCATCCAATAATAAGATTCATAGGTACATCGTAGTTGATCATATCGTCGGATTAACGTTTTATATTTTGCTTGTTTTTATAATGTTCCTATATTATGATTATATTATGGCACTTTTCTATGTCACTGAGTATACGTGATTCGTTTTCCTTACACGCTAGAAATGAATAAAAATTCGGACTGACTTTGCATATATTGTTTTTTATCTTTTTTTATTGCAGTTTGTGAGGCACATCTAGTTTATGCAACACATGAGTTGAAGTTTAGCTTCACCGGCCGAAGACGTAGTAATTGTTTTTAGGTTGAAAAAAAATAAAATTTTCACCTTCTTATGGATTTTTTTTATCGATTTAACTTGGTCGTTGTTGGATATATTCCGTGTATATTTTTTTGGATTTTATAGGTAACATATTTCATTACAAATTAGGTAGCAAATAATTCAGTACAAGAAAATGACATATTACATCATGTGATACAATCGACACAAAAATGACACTAATTGCGTTGCTTCTTACAAAAAAATGTGTCGGCTCAAACAAAAAAATGGATGCAAAAGGTCACAAATTGTGTCAATTCATTTGATATAATCGATACAAAGTAGTCACTAATTGTGTCGCTTGTAACAACAACGAAGCAAAACCACACATAATGCGTCGGTTATAAATATTTTTTGCGTCGACAAAATTATCAATTGCATCGCTACTAACAAAAACGATGCAAAAAACTTATCAAATGTGCCAGTTGTTTGGGTATAAAGTGGCACATTAAATAAGTTTATGCGTCGCTTCTGGATAATAGCCGACGCAGTCGGTTTCAAACCGACGCAAGGTAAAAGCATCCCCTTGATATGCATCGCTTCAATAACGATGCAACAACCTATCAAATTCATGTTCAGTGACCAGTTCAATTCCCTTGCAATTTTATTACACACATTTTCGATCTGGTCTACTAATTGGAGTACTTATAACTCCTTTTTTTCCTTTTTGCAAAAGTACGTAGTAGTAGTAGTTTATAATTTATGGCTTTATGAATTATGCCTCGTTCATCGCTTTGATTGCCAGAGAATCTCTTCTAATTAATCCAATTTCTCAATCAACATTATAGTTGGTTAATACATAGTTTGGAGTAATATAAGAAGGCTATTCATATTATCGATTATTGTTGTTAATTACCTGATTTCTACTCCTTCTGTTAAATGTTTCCTTATTTACCTGATTTTTTCTTGCTTCTATTCTCTCTGAACTTTGAATGTATGCAGCGTTCATGTATTGGGTTACTATGGAGCGTATAGGTTAAAAGAGATGATCGAACATATTGGGTTCTTTTTAATATATACTAGATTGACATGTGAGATGAATGCGGGTGTGGAAGAACTATGTTCGTGAAACTAAAAAGGTGAACGAGAATGAGATATGCACGATAACAGGGAGGGAAGAAAACCTACAATATAGATGAGTTCGGCTAAAATATAGCATTTGGATTAATTAGTTCCAAATGTATAAGACCTTCTTCTGTAATTACCTAATTCCATTTTTTAGTTCACAAAGTTTTGTATGAGATCTTCTGTAATTAGTCAAGTGTATATTGTTTGGAAAGTTTGTGATTTATAAATATTGGTGGGATTATTGTGCTCATAAATTTGAAAGTTTATATAATTTTTTTAATTTTGTTTCAATTTTTTTTCATTATGAATTGTATTAAATAGGACGGTTGATTACAATAAACATTTTGTTTGTAATTCGATTAAACAACACGCCTCCGCCTATAACTGTGCTCTTTGTAAAGAGTTAAATAGGACGGTTCCACCTTCAACCGCCCTATTTGAAAACAATTAAATATGACGGTTTGACCTTCTTGGAACCGCGCTATTTGATTTAATAGGACGTTGACCTAAAGGACGGTTCCTTATCCAATATAGGATGGTTAAGAACCATCCTATTTGATCTTAATTGTAGTAGTGATAGACATTGATTCTCTAATTTGGTCATGATCTACAATTTACTCTCTTATAGTCATGCTTTGAGTTCCATCAGGTTCAGTAGAGTTTTAGAGCTGATATAAAAATCCTGATATCGACATTATGACGCGACATACATGCCGTGAAGGTATTACCGCAATATTTACACTTAGCTCTAGTATTTTTCTTTATCATTAGTAACATACTTAATCATATGATCCCATACCTTTGACCTTTTTCAGTTTCGAGATCAACATGTACTGCTCCATCGTCATTTCTTCCAATACCAACATCAATCTCTACTTCATCACCCAAATTAAGTTCATCATTTTCTTCAAGATCCACCACATCAAGAGTATTACTTCCCTGGGCATCTATTAAACTTGAACCTATAGGCATAAGTAGATTGAAAAGAAAAATCAAATTACAGATTAAAATTCAATTTGTTTATTTTAATCTTTAATAAAACTACTGTATCAAATTTTTGGAATAAGAAATTAGCAAGTGGAAACTAATTAGAGTATAAGAGAGTAAGAGACTAACTGAGTAAGAGAAGTATAGAATAATAAATATGATTTTGATGGAAATATATAAAGAGTGGAAGATGAGTGTTGGATACACAAATGAAGTAAGGAATACGGTTGGGTGGGGGTTAGTTGTAGAAGTCTTGGGAGATGATGTATCATTGCTACTTGATTGGTTGGAAATCATGAAATCAGGATACTAGAGTAGTAGAGTTTAGATGTTGAGAAATGAGAATATTGAGATTATCAAAACTTGGAGACTTAAAGAATTAAAGGCTAAAGGCAATCAGTTATACTCCATAGTACTTATTCATTTAAAAGACTAGCAACTTATGAAGTTAGCAAGTAAAGAACCATTTGACTTCTTTATCTCGGTGGGTTGGGCCGGGCTTTAGGCCCTTAAGCTTGGCTCATATCCAGCCCAATTTTTAGCATGGGCTTTTAGGGCTGGGCTTTGGGCTTTTTTGGGCCTAAAATCATAACCCAAGCCCTCTAAAAATGGGGCTGGGCCGGGTTGGGGTTATGGGCCTGGGCTGTTTGATCACCTATAGTCTTTATGTGGACGACATGCTTATCTTCGGTACAAACATGAGGGTTTTAAATGAGACGAAAAAATTCTTGAGTTCATGCTTTGATGTGAAAGATATTGGTGAAGCCGATGTAATTCTTGGTTTAAAGATCACGAGGACTGAATCCGGGTTGTGCTTGAGTCAATCTCATTATGTTGAGAAAATTATGAAGAAATTCAATCAATTTGGTAGCAAGCCATTGCACAATCCCTATGATTCCAGTATTCATCTAACCAAGAATACCGGTGACAACGTGTCTCAAGAGGAGTACGCAAAAGTGATCGGAAGTGTCATATTTTTGATGAACTGCACTAAACCCGACATAGCTTATACTGTTAGTAGACTTAGAAGATATACACATAACCCTGGTAGAGATCATTGGGATGCCTTGATAAGATTATTGAGATACTTAAAGGGCACCATAGATTGGGGATTACATTATCAAAGAACCCCGTGTGTGTTGGAAGGATATTGTGATACAAACTGAGTATCTGGGAATGACGAGATACACTCTACTAGTGGCTATGTGTTTACTCTGGCTAGTGCTGCTATATCGTGGAAGTCGGCTAATCAAACTTATCTTACGAAATCGACAATGGAATCTGAGTTCATTGATTTAGCCTTGGCAGGAGAAGAAGCTGAATGGCTACAGGGCCTTCTAGCAGATATTCCTTTGTGGGGAAAGCCGACTCCTTCGATTTCCATGCAGTGTGATTCTGCAATTGGGGTAGCTAACAATCAAGCGTATAATGGTAAAAAGAGACAAATTCGCTTAAGACATGGAATTGTGAGAAATCTGATCAGAGATAATGTGATATCACTCGAGTATGTAAAATCTTAGAGGAACATTGCAGATCCTCTCACTAAAGGCCTCTGCATAAAGATAGTGTTGGAGTCAACACTAAGAATGGGTTTAAATCATGTAATAGAGTAACTTGTGATGGATACCTGTCTTAACTAGCTTAAGTTCAGTAGGTCAAACGAAGTCACAAGGAACTCTTGCTGTGTAATACTACGACCATTACTAATAATATATTTGAGATGTAGTATTTGTGTCTTTACTGACATTGTTTTTAGGATGATCTTTCGCTCTTAATGAGTTCATAGTCCTTTCTATGGATGGTCTGTGAAAGGCAGACTTGATAAGCTCACCGATGTGAAAAAGGATGAGTTTTTACTCTTAATGAGTTTATAGTCCCTTGTGTGGATGGTTTGTGAGGGACAGACTTGATAAACTCACCTATGTGAATGTGGGGGGTTCTTGCCCTACTCCCTAGAGATCTTCAGGCTTGAATTCTAGAGGCATTCATGAAATACCAGGATGTACTGTGTGGGCACTTGGCTAGTCCAAGTAAAAGATATTTGTACCGAAAAATCCATGGGATGAGTTCATGGATGTCGCAAGTTTCTACCTTAATTTGAGATTAAGTAAGTGCGCAAGAGTCTTAGAGCCAACTCCATTCAAAGGTTCAAGGATTAGTTCCACTTAGGATGGCGGTTCAAGATCGTTGTATGTCACTAGGTGTTGGTTAAAATCCACAAGACACCAGCATCTCAACGCTAAATCTCCGTTGCCAAATTTCTCTCTTACTTTTGAATCTTCTTTTGAAACATGTGGGGGATTTTTGGAATTATGCTTCAAAAGAAGCTTAATTTTGTGTGACATACCCATGATTTCATGATGATGTATACTTTCCTTGGTGATCAAGGACACCGTGACGTGATGGTGATGTATGTTTCATGACCTCATGTTGATGTATTTTGTTTGGTGGCCAAGTAGAAGTGCTTGGAGGCCAAGTACTTTAATCTATAAATAGACATCAAATCTCATCACTTTCTCCAAAATTCATCTTCTACTTCTCTTTCTATCACAAAAATATTCTCTCAAAATATTACTAATAAGTTATGGTTTGAGTGGAATTTTGGCAACGATTTTGGTAGTAACTCATCTACAGTCTTGCATACACAAAGATCGTTGTGGTTGTGCAATCCCAGGGGTCGAATATCAAGGAGTCCGTGTGTATTAGACGAGACATAATCGACTTTAGGACAGTGACCTCAAGTCACGTCACAACCTTTCCTCTCAGATAAGATTATTCTTTTTTCCGTCTTATTTATTTATTCACTACTCGCCTAACACCTTCGTCTTTCTATGAACTACCCATTATATATTAAAGTAGGTGGTATATTTTAATCAAATGGGTAGATCATAGAAAGACAGAGGAAATATTATTTTTATAAAAAATTTCATCACTAATTAAATAATGAAAAAATATACTGCATGAAACATTATAGTGAAATGACACTAGTGTTCCTAAGTCTTACCATAATTAATTTAGCACCTTAATATATGAGGGTGAAATTCTTCCTACATAGTATGAGTATTTTTTACTCAAAAATATAAAATATAAGAATAAATATACTCCGCACTTAAGAGTCTTAAAACCTGAACTCATGCTATTCTCATCCATGACCAAACAAAATTAAAAAAATATAAGAGTAAATATACAAAAGATGCGGCCAACAAGGATCAAACCTGGGCTGTGTAAGCTACACCATCAAGCCTTTACCAACTATCAACTCATATACAATACATAAATTTAAGGCCTTATTAAACTTGCAGGGGGTGGGCACGTGCCACCCCCAGATGCGCCCTTGATTTTTTTTACCATCTTTTAATTATTATTTCAATTATAATGTATAAATACCGATTTTAATTTATCTTTTCATATAAATATAATACCCCACCCAATAATTAAAAAGTGGGAAAATCAGATGAAGTAATATTTTACGAGTAATAATTTTGGCAACACGTCATCAACAAGTATTCGGATGCTAACCCATGATTTGTATAACCTGACTCATTTTCAACTCCTTCAATAGATTGTTTCTTTTCCAATTGCTATATAAAAAAACATGTTGAAGGAAGAGAGAGGGAAGATGATTTTGGAAGAAAAAATTAAAATGAGAATTAATAGACATAAATAAGAAAGAGGATGAAATTTAAAGAAAAAACGATGAAAAATTGGAGGGAAAGTACACAGACACTAGTTTATTTATACAAAGCAAGGAAAAATAAATGTCATCTAATGAGATTATTAGTAATGCCAAGTTGGCACTGAACAACCAATTTCACGGTTTTATTATAGATTAATCACAACTGAGATAAATTAATGGAATTTAAGGATATAAATGTTATTTTGTACGGAATATTTACTACTTGTAGACACTCATATTTGGACCCGGTGGCTGCGAGAGTGCCCAACAAACACTCAATGGCGATCGGACTACAACGCGATGCGAGATTGCGATGTTTTAGATAGTTTTTCTATAGAACGGATCAAATAATTACTTGGAAAAAATAAATTAACATCAAGGCAACCTTAGTCGTGTCATTACGGTCGCGTCTACACTAATTAGAGTCAATTCCGACACCAGGACTCTGAATCGGTCCCGAAATACACAAAGCCGAACCCGAGTCAGCATGTCGCGCCAAGCGAACCTCGGGATGCGCACCCGAAGCCCACTAGGCGCAACGGCGCTCAAGGTCATGGGGAAGCTTAACCTCCAAGTTAACAAATGATACGCACACTCTCGGTCTGGAAAGTATCAAAA
The DNA here is from genome assembly GCA_958450325.1 of Agrostemma githago. Taxonomy (NCBI): domain Eukaryota; kingdom Viridiplantae; phylum Streptophyta; class Magnoliopsida; order Caryophyllales; family Caryophyllaceae; genus Agrostemma; species Agrostemma githago. The sequence goes on along the minus strand of OY288239.1, from coordinate 22,815,635 downwards.
TCGTATCTTCAAAATTCCAAGCGCCTCACTCCGAGCATCCTGATTCTCGTGCGCACAGATCGAGGCGCCAGACTTTTGGTGCGCCTGGACTCAAGCGTCTTACAGGGCAATTTGAACTACGCGAGCAACTATAAAAACCCCCGCCCCTCACCTCATTCATTTGACACACACACAAAAATTTCTCAATTCCCTTCTTCCTTTACTCATTACGAGTTTCTCTCGCTTGGGCTCGCACTCCGACACCCAAAGCAAATGATCCATTCGATCGTAGTCCCGATAAGCGAAATCGACGCTACTCCTCACCTTCGAGCACTCCACTCGATCCCGAGGTGCTTGTGTTCGACTAGCTACTCCGAGTCTAGTAACGGAGTTCTGCCGGATTAGCCGCAGAATCAGCAAGAAGTAACGGAACTCTGCCGGATTAGCCGCAGAACGAGCAAACGATAACGGAACTCTGCCGAAATCACAAGGCGAGCTAGGAGGATCTGTCATTTGAAGCTGAATAGTCACTAGGTTGTCATCTAAATAAAACTTTACGTTTCAGTACTTTTATTATGCACTATGATAAAGTCAAACGTGGACGCTAGGTCCATAAAATATACTAAACACGTAACGTCCCAACTTCAACCATAAACACTAAAATACCCTAAATAGACCCGAGTAGTTCTGAGATGCGTTCTCAACTATCAATGCATCGTGTCCCGTTTAGCGTATACTCCGAGGATGCAATTCCTCACTATGTGATTTACTTACATTTCACATTTATCGCTTTCGTATGATTTATTGCTTTTATGACCTTATAATCGCATGCTAAATCACCTAACAGGAAAATCAAAACACAAACAAGCTAAAACTGAACAAAGCGATGGTCGAATTCCGTATTAGTCCCGATGGTCACCATACATGGTTCGATGCATCACTATTAATACCAAGCCGACGCATCTTAAGCAGAATACCAGATAAGGTATAACACAAGAATGACTAATATATGTATTATCACGTTAAAACTGATTTGCTAATACATATAATATTAGTACTCTCTACTCTCCAATGTGCATCTTTTCATGGCCAGCTTGTCACGTGAAATCGCATGCAAAGAATCTAAATACACCTACTTCGACGACAAAGCTTACTTGTCTTTTAACAACCGACATAGCAAAGATATAGGATTAAAACAACGGATGTTACAGTACTTCCGCCACAACAAGAGAAAAAAGTTATCAGCCCACCGATTGATTAGTAGAGGCCGCTATGTGTGGGCGGGATTGGGTGTCAATGTCTAGCGGACGTTGGCTTTCCAATACGTACCCTCACCCCTTACTCAGAACCGATGGTTTTTGGATGTCCGAAACCATTGGCAATGAGAGTCATTCCAGGCATGGAGTGCTTAAGGGTACAAGTCTTTATCTTTAGGTCCCGTGTCCCCTCAGCTTTGAGCTGACTAAGGATCAAAGTTGACTTGAACGGTTTCCGAGTCCCTATAATTGACTCGGTGGCGACTCCACAAATTGGCAACGAATTCGGTTCACTAAAAAGGTCGCCTTACCAAACATATCGGCCTTTAAACATTTACAACCACGACTCGATCGATCCCAACGAAAACACGGGTGCCCGCACCCGTCTAGTACAAGTCCCGATCGTCATCTGAATCGAGGTCCGAAACATCGTCCCGAATGCGAGATCGGACCGGCCCCCGACCAGGAGGGGGCCGCGTGGGTGGTTGCCGCGATGAAACCGGATAAGTCCCGCGCGGGCGCGTGCAGGGCGCCGGGCGGTGCGGACGGACGTCCACAGTTTGGCGACTCTGTTAGGGATTTGGAAACAAGTTTCCAGCGGTGCTGTAACTCGAACGAGGTCGGTGAAGCTCATTTCCTAGTTCCCTGTTGTGGTCACTACAGATTTTGGCCCTAAAAGGCCCACCCTAACCAATATTAGGACCAATCGACCTCTTCGTGGTAAGATCCTTATGGACACGCGGAGAGATCCTCGGTTGATGCTTCGGTCGCCTAACGTGCATCCCACGAATATACCAAGAGAATAGCTCTAAGCTGTCGGTACGACACTCATCTCCCCAGGTGACCTGTCGTCACCTAAGCAAAGGCTATTCGTGGGCGGTAGCCTACCCTAACCTACCCGTGTCTGCATCATGCATGAGTGTACGCATTCCTAGTTATGTGTAGTGTTTTTGAACAACCCAAATAAAACACTAAAATCTGGATTCAACCACGACAACATATTCAACCGCACCCAACTCCATCTTCGAAAAACAAAGAGAACATCTCCTTTTCAAAACTACCTCGTAAGCGCCGATACTCCGGCCAAATTAGAATTATTTTCAAAATTTAAACACCGTCACCACGACAAATTTTACACTCACTACTTTCGAAATACCCTTTTGAGCGCCGTCACCTTGGCCAAAGTAAAACTCGTCGTTTTTCCAAACAACAACGAAGACTGTTAACACCACCAAACTCCCAACTAATGGAATCAAGGTACCCTAAATGGTTACATTTTATCCAAAAGAAAAAAAAAGTTTTTTTGCACATATCGTTAACACAACAGAAACTTCAATCAATGAAGTCGAGAAACCCAAAACGGTTATGCCCTCTAAACACTTATCACAATGCATCACCCCCATCGTCGAAATGCCAGTTAATGGATACGACAAGCGTGGGTCACACATTTCAAAAGTTTTCTAAAAAAAGGGAGGCACTTTCACCACCTAAATTCTGTAATAAGGATTTAGTCACAATTTTAAAACACCATCACGGACACCACGTTCTCTCGAGAACACCGTCTCCACCGCACGAGTAGAGCAAATTAATTAATAATAGTCTCGATAAAAGCACAATGTTATCATCTTCAAAACCGGTTCCCTTAAAAACCATACTTCTTTTGTAAAACCACCATTTACGCTTTTGCTATCATCGAGTTTTCGACGCACACGTAGCAACGCATTTTCACGTCACAAACGATGTCACCACACCATTGTAACACCAATTTATGAACCTGTGGACGTCCGTCCGCACAGCTCGGCGCCCCACGCGTGCCCGCACGGGACCGACCCGGTTTTCAACATGTGGCGGCGGCCACCCACGCGACCCCCTCCCTACCGGGGGCCGGTCCAATCTCGCATATGGGGCGAAGTGTCGGACCTCGATTTGGATGACGATCCGGACTTGTACTAGACGGGTGCGGGCACCCGTGTTTCCGTTTGGGAATCGATCGAGACGTGGTTGTAAATGTTTAAAGGCCGATTCATTTGGTAAGGCGACCTTTTTAGTGAACTGAATTTGTTGCCGATTTGTGGAGTAGCCACCGAGTCAATTATGGGGACTCGGAAACCGTTCAAGTCAACTTTGATCCCTTGCCAGCTCAAAGTTGAGTGGCATGGGACCTAAAGATAAAGACACGTACCCTTGAGCACTCCATGCCTGGAATGACTCTCATTGCCAATGGTTTCAGACATACGGAAACCGTCGATTCTGAGTAAGGGGTGAGGGTACGTATTGGGAAGCCAACATCTGATAGATATCAACACCCAATCCCGCCCGCACTATAGCGGCCTCTACTAATCAATCGGTGGGCTGATTTTCTAGTTCTTTTGTTGTGGTGGAAGTACTGTAACATCCGTTGTTTTAAACCCTATGTCTTTGATATGTCGGTTGTTTTAAGGACAGATAAGTTTTATCGTCAAAATAGTAGTGTTTACATTCTTTGCATGCGATTTCACGTGACAAGCAGGCCATGAAAAGATGCACGTAGGAGAGTAGAGAGTACTAATGATATAGGTATTAGCAAATCAGTTTTAACGTGATAATATGGATATTAGTCATTCTCGTGGTATACCTTACCTGGTATTCTGCTTAAGATGCGTGGATTCGGTATTAATAGAGATGCGTCGAACCCAATAAGGTGAGCATCCAGACTAATACGAAACCCGACCATCACTTTGTTCAGTTTTAGTTATTTTACGTTTTGAACTCTGTGTAAGGTGATTTAGCATGCGATTATATGGTCATAAAAGCGATAAATCATACGAAAAACTGTAAATGCGAATGTAAGTAAATCATATTGTGAGGAGTTGCACCCTCGGAGTGTATGCTAAACGGGACTCAACGCATAGATAGTCTTGAGAACGGATCTCAGAATTACTCGGGTTTGTTTAGTGTGTTTTAGAATTTATTGTTGAAGTTGGGACGTTACGTATTTTAGTGGACGTTTGTGGGCCTAGTGCCCACGTCTAGTGTTGTCGTAGTGCATAATAATAGAAAGTGCAAATATGGAAAGTTTCGTTTAGATGACAACCTAGTGACAACTTGATCAACAGGCGGATCCTCCTAGCTTGACTAGTGACTCCGGCAGAACCCCGTTACCGTTTGACCTTCCCGCGGCTACACCGGCAGAGCTTTGTTACTAAGGACTAGTTCTGCGGCTAATCCGGCAGAACCTGGGTACTAGTTTTGAGCTAGTCGAGCACAGACACCTCGGTATCGAGTGGAGTGCTCGAAGGTGAGGAGTAGCGTCGACGTCGCTTTTTTATCGGAACTACGATCGAGTGGATCGTTTGCCTCGGGTGTCGGAGTGTGAGCCCTTAGCGAGAGTTTTTGAGGGAGAAGAGAGAGTTGAATCGTGTGTCGAATGAATGAGGCGGAGGGGGATATTTATAGGTGTTTTTGCCCCTCGTCGCCCATATGGACGCGTGACTTGGAGCGCACCAGGACTCAGGTGCCTGGGCCCGAGCGTGGGGAGAACCAGGCGCGTCAGGTGGGGCGGTTGGAGTTTTGAGGATATGATTTTGATACTTTCCAAAACCGAGAGGCGGGTGTGTGATATCTTGCTTGGTCGCGAAGGCTTCCCCACGGCTTGACCTAGCACCGTGGGTTACGTGAGCCTCGGGTGTTCATCCCGAGGCTCGCTTGACTCGGGGTTGACTCGGTTCGAGTTTCGGGGCCGACTCGGGGTCCCGGTGTCGGAATTGACTCTAATTAGTGTCTATGCGACCGTAACGACACGACTAAGGCTGCCATCATGTTAGTTTTAATTTTTCCGAGTAATTATTTGGTCCATTCTATAAGAAAACTATCTAAAACATCGCGAACCCGTGTCGCGTTGCAGTCCTATCATCATCGGGTGTTTGCTAGGCACCTCTGCAGCCACCAGGTCCAAATTTGGGTGTCTACAAAAGCCCATACTTTGACTGAGGCTTGGACAAGGCAAAAGTCAAAGTATAGCCACCCAGGTCAATCGAGGATTACGACCTGATGGTTGTCCGGTCGGGTCGTTTTAAGTCAGTTGGACTGCGTGGTGAGGCTCGCCAGCCATGGCTGATTGCTTGGGGTCCGAGCCGTTGTTTGACATCTTGTTCTTGATTCTTTGTGCGCGCGCCCTTTGTCTTCTTCAATTTATTTAGAGGTTTCGTTTAATTTTAAGTGTTTTTTTCGCGCTAGCAACGCATTAAGTTGGCCTTTATTTGTACGAGTATATCTTCGGTTGCTTGTGAACCCTTGATGACATAAAACGTTCGAGGGCGTTAGTCTCCGCTCGAGTAATCGTCTTTGGGATTGCTTATGACCCCTAGGACAAGATAAAATAATATAAAACTATTCGAGGGCGTTAGTCTCCTCTCGAATAAAAATTGTTGTGGAGGTATAAGACTCCTTTGAGGGCGTTAGTCTCCTCTCGAATAAAAATTGTTGTGGAGGTATAAGACTCCTTCGAGGGCGTTAATCTCCTCTCGAATAAAAATTGCTGTGGAGGTATAAGACTCCTTCGAGGGCGTTAGTCTCTTCTCGAATAAAAATTGCTGTGGAGGTATAAGACTCCTTCGAGGGCTTTAGTCTCCTCTCGAATAAAACAATTGATGTGCCTCCGGGATAACTCTGACCCTCGGGCAAAAATGTTGTTGCTGTGCCTCCGGGATAACTCTGACCCTCGGCCAAAAATGTTGTTGTTGTGCCTCCGGGATAACTCTGACCCTCGGGCAAAAATCCTGTTTTTCGGGATACCTCTGACCCCTAGGACAAAATTGTTGTTGCCTCCGGGATAACTCAGACCCCTCGGGCAAATCGTTGTTCGTTTATCTATCTTAGTAAAATGCTGGTGGAGTGAATTTGTCTTAATTAATTTTGTTTCACATGCTTGTCTTATTTTGTTCTGGTTTGCTCTTGCTTTTGTTTTGATCTTGGGTTCGAGTTGGCTCAGAATTTGCTTATGTTAATCTCGGTTGTTTTTTTTGTTACGTGTCCGGATGCAGCGTTAAGCGTTTTGTTTTATTAGTCGAGAGTGTATTATCGATGTTGATTAGTAGTTGTCCCGTTTATTGTTATTTGGCTTGTCTTAGTAGATGTATGTGTATTGTCCTTGAGTTATATTTGTTTTGCTTTTAAAATATTAGTGTTGATGTGTAGGCTTTTTGCATTAGTTCTTGGGCTTGCATGTTTTTTACTTATTGAGTTATTCCGGGAATAATAACTCCCCTGGGATGTGAATTGAGCGCTCAGGGACTTGCTAGGAGAGCTGGTTGCTTAGAGTGCTTTGGGGTTGTGGATTTGTCCTCTTTTTTTCGTTTTATCACGTGGTCAAGCGCAAGCATCCTTATTAGTCATGGCTCCCGTGTTTGTTTATTGCTAGCGGTCGATTTTGACCAGAGGAGGTTGTAAGGCTTGCCTTATAGGGCTTAAATTTACTCCTAACTCCCTCGATTGGCATATAGGGCGGTGCGTGCTCACCTGGTTAGGTTTTTGAATGAAGGTTGATTCAGGCTAGGATCACTATTTGTCGGAGAATGTGCTGGTGAACTACCTGCGCCTTGCAGATGTAAGTTTCTTTATTATAGTTTGTTTTATTTAGTAGCCTCCAAGGTTTAGAATTATTGAAGTATCGGTTTTGGTTTTATCGCTTGTTTTGTCCTTAAGGTTTAGTATTCGCTTTCCTTTGGAATGGTTCGTTTTTTTTCTAATCGGTTATCTTGGCTGATGTTGTTCAGCCCCCAGTCTTCCCTTGGACACCACTCAGGGTCGATGTGGTTGGGGTAGCCCTTATTGAGCCCCTCTCCTCTTGTTCTGCTGAGGGGATGGTTGCCGGGATAGAGTGGCGTGACCGGGTGTACCGGGTGGGTTTGTTTTCATTGCCTTCTGCTTGGGCTCTAGGGACTAGGGTCGGTTTGCCTAACTTTTATGGTTGTATTTTAGGTTTCTTCGGCTTGTCATCAGCGGTTGTAGCAGGCTGCAAACTGCTTCCGGGCTTATGCCTCGAGGGTCTCCCGTGACATCTCGGGGCCTCGATCGGCGAGTTTACGTGACTAAGGTGGCTTTCTAGGCTGTTTGTGTACTTTCCTAATGCCTTAAGTGTATTTGCAGGACGTTCCGGATAAGGTGGGATAGTTAGAGACTCGGGTGACCGAGCTCGAGGCGAAAGAGGTTGAGGCACAGCGGCTCCTGCAACCTCGAGCTGACGAAATTACCTTCTTGAAGGAGCAGCTGGCTCGGTCCCGGGGTGAGACCTCAACTCAGGGTGAGACTAGGCATCAGGTCGAAAGGGAAGCTGAGGTCGATGCTGAGGCTACGGGTGCTATGGAGGAAGCTGGAGGGATTCCCGAGACGGCTACCCTAGATATGCTGTCGGGGATGGACGGTAGTGAGTCTCCCCTTATAGACTTGGAGGACCTAGGGTTAGATGATCAGCTTTGTGAGATCGTGATTGCCGTCGGCGCAGCTTCTAGGGGTCTTTCTTAGCCTCGATTTGTATAGGGATTTGTATATTTTGTATATCTGTTTTACATTCTTAGTATTTGAATTAGTCGGATTAATCTTGCGTTTTCGTTTGGTGGTTTACCTAGATTGACAAGTAATCACTTTTGTGTTCGTTCATTTCGCGATGTGACTTGGTTTAGGATGCGTTAGCGTTGCGTGGGAGGAGGAAAACAGTTTCTTTCGAATGTTTCTGAAATGCGTTAGTTTGAGCCGGGAATCGGATCAGGTAGTACGTCGGTTAAAACATTTTTGACTCGAGATGTAAAATATCAATGTGGTTACAGACGCGACTTGTTACAGACTTCTATACCGGACATCACTAAGAGGCAGGTTATACGATGTAAAAAAAAAAGTTAGACCACTTCTATATATTTATAAAATTGCCTTGTTACAGACGCGACTTGACGATGACCGCTAATAGGCTACGACACGCCTAGGTAGGGTAGCTTATCCCCCTAAAAAAAACGTCTAGGTCTCGTGCGTCTGACAAGTGAGCTCGCATTCCTGTAGCTCTTACATGGGTATCTTGGTTTTCGAGGTGGACTCTAATGATTTTGGTGAGGTTGTTTCTGACGCAAGATGATAGCCATGGTGATCACGGGGGGTTCAAGTTTCTATCCTTGGGTTCCTCGGGTTGATCCGTGCTTGGCTTCAGGCGCTCGGGCTGAGGCAATTGACTTCCAAGTCGCTTGGGCTTAGGTGGGCGGACCCTCGGGCGCGTGGGCCGGTGCGATCCGAGTCCCGGGTTATGGAAATTTTTGTTGTTTCCTAATTTTTGTGGGATTAGTGCTATATATACGTGTTGTGGGTGTATGTCCTAGGCATACTTGGATATCCGTAAGGTATAGAACCATATCAAGGGTCATGTCGGGTTTCGGGAATGTTATGACCGAGTGGGCGGGTTTTTTTAAGAAATGTCATCCCGAGGTTAGTTCAAACGATGGTCTGTCGACAGTTGTTGCACTAAGTCGAGTCAAGGTACATGGTGATTTTTTACAGGCATGCTCTAGATTTTGTGACTCAAAATATCATGTTTTTGCTTTCCCGGGGGGTAAAGTTTGCCCTTTGCCTGAAGAGATAGATGTTATAGGCGGGTGGAGTTCGGTTCGTCCTTGTGTGCCTTGTGGGGATGGTGCTTACATGGAACGACTTTATCACTTTTTGGAACTTTCTTCATTAGAGGAGGCTAAAGGCTATTTTGGTGTGGATGGTCTTAACCTAGAGTTGCTTTTTAGGACATTCTCACAAGTTGGCTCTCGTCATGTTTCGACCTTGGCATGTAGGCGTGCTTTCAACATTGCTATTGCTTGTTATTATCTTTTTGAGGATGTGCGGTCACGTGAAGGTTGGGGTAACCATCGAGTGTTGGATGTGGTAGCGGCTATGGAGCATGGAGGATCACCCTCATTGCTCATTTTAGGTGAACTTGTTTTGGGTCTTGACGCCAGTGTTCCGGCACAGGGGAGGCTTCCCCGGGGCTCTAGGGTAATCCTACAGGTGTGCATTTTTTTTGTGTTGCATTTTTGTAGCTTGGTTTTATTTGTTTTGTGGTTATTTTGACTTCGGGGGTGTGATGCTTCGTCGTACTTTGTGCAGGTTTGGTTGCAGGAGCGGCTCGGCTTAATCGACCCTCCCCGGTGTTTCAAAGATTACAACTATCGGGGTTTCACGGGCCGGAAGATGGTGCTGATGTGGAATAAAAGTCCTGAAGAGGAGGATTGGTTTTCCTACTTAGATAGGGGAGAAGCTGTCATCAGGTCGTCCATCCCGTGGTGGAATATCAGTGGGTGCGTTGGGTTTCCATTTTCGTCTTCGACCTGGGCCTTGTTACTACTATCCATGAGGGATCAAGTTTATATTTACCCTAGCATGTTGTCAAATCAAATGGGTGTCCGACCTCCTATTCCAGATGATGTTAAGGTCGTCTCTAATCCTAATCCATGGACCGAGGATTTGCTTAGGGGGTTTAAGGTGTCCTGGGAACGGAAGTTTTTGCATTCCTTTGATCGACCGACCGACAATACTTCCGTCCGGCAGAGGATTTGTGAACGCCCATCAGGACAGACCGTTTCAAAAGTTAGAAAGACAGCTCCGCTAAGAGGCAAAGAGGAGACTCGAGAGACTTGGTGCCTAACCAGAGACAGTGGGACCGATCCTAGTTTAGTCAGTTTATCCGAACGAGTCAAGACCGACAAGACCCATGTTAAGGCTGCGAAAGAGCAGAGGAAGTGGGATTCGCTGGACTCACGTTTGGATAGGGCGTTAAAAGCGTGCTTTCGGAGAATTGAAGAGGAAGAACGCAAGTAATCATGCCCGAATGGTGAGGGTAGGGATAAGTTGGACCGGTAGAGTTCAGCCGTTTAGTATTATGTTGTATTAGTTGATATTATGTGGCATATTAGTATTAGTTTTTGTGGAGTTTAGACACGTTATTAATTTTCCGGGACGTTCGGATTTTGGATGCTTGATGGTGATGCCTCGACAAAGGCTCGATTTAAGCAGTTTTGTTTTTAATGAGAAGCACATTTTTTTTTCGTGGTGGCTTGCAACTCGATTCTTCATTTTACCCGGAGCGCCCTTTCGGGTTTTCGCTCCGTTCTCGGCTCACCCTTTTGTTTTGTTTTTTTTTTCGTTTTTTTTACGGCTCGCAACTCGTTTCTTCATTTTGCCCGGGGCGCCCTTTCGGGTTTTCACCCGTCCTCAGCTCGTCGGTTTTTTTTTTAACGACGGCTCGCAACTCGTTTCTTCTTTTTGCCCGGGGCACCCTTTCGAATTTTCACCCCGTCCTCGGCTCGTCGTTTGTGCTTTGTCATTTTAACTCACTCATTGACAGGGTTGTGGAAGGAATCCCGGTTTACTCATGAATCGATTGATCGACTATTTTGTTTTAGCTGTTTGGTTGTACCCGGAGAAGGGTTGCCTACGTATCCGCTTTTTGGAAGGAATCAAACCATGCTCGTAATTTTTTTTTTTTTTAAAAAAAAGAAATGTGAGTGAGTTTGCTTTAGACTCGCCTATGCCAATTATCGATGTGAACTTGATTAATAATAAATTTATTTTGGTTTCCCCTAAGTCGGAGATTGGGATGTGGTTGGTAGGGTGTCTACGGGTAGTATCGTTTGAGTTGATCCATGTTGGTTGGGGTTGAGAACTTTTGACCGTCTAGGTCGGTGAGGATTACGGCGCCATTTGAGTATTTTCTTTGGCGAGGTAAGGGCCCGTCCAGTTTGGCTTGAATTTCTCTCTAGAGTTGATGGGAAGGGGTGCTCTAATGGATTTGGTTACTAAATCTCCCTCGTGTATGTTTCGGGATTTTCACTTGTTTATTAAAGGCTCGTTGATGCATTGTTGGTAGGCTTGTACGTTGGGTAAGGCATGTATCCCGCGTTCGTTTAGGAGTACTAGCTTGTCATATCGTTTTTGGTTCTATTCCTCTTCGAGAATACCATTCTCGGCTAATCTTTTTAGTGACGCTATTTCTAGCTCTATGGGTTGTACGGCTTCGGAACCGTAGGTTAGGTAATATGGTGTGGCTCCACTGGGTGTTCTATAGGATGTTCGGTATCCCCATAAGGCGAAGGGGATCTTGTTCGGCCATTCTCAATGATTGCCTATCATCTTCCTAAGGATTGTGGTGATGGTTTTTGTTGGTTGCTTCTACGGCCCTGCTGGTTTGCGCTCTATTTGTGTTTTTGGATTTTGCATTTGTTCAGGAGTTTTTTTTTCTTTTTTGTGGGTGTTGGCCCGGAAGTGAGCCCCCTGATTACTAATCGTTTCGTGAGACATTCCGTAATAGCAGACGATGTTGTTTTGTAAGGGTTTGACTTCTTGTTTTGGGGTTAGCACGGTGCAAGGGGTGGCTTCTAACCATTTGGTGAAGTAATCCACGGCTAATAAGGCAAGGTCCGCCGGTCCCGGATGGGTGTACTTTCCCTAGGATGTCTATCCCCTAGGTAGAGAAGGGTCAGGATGTGGCTATAGTGTGTAGAGGATAAGGAGGTAGGTGTTGGACGTTAGCAACCTTGGCTTGGTATGGGGTTAGGCTTTTGCTATAGACCTTCCAGTTTCCTGTGGCTCGGGTGAATACTAAGGATGAGTTTCTGTGTATTCTGAGGTTTTTGACTTCTAGAGGTACGGTTGCTTCTAGACTTATCAGGCAGGTTTCGTATTAGGTCGCGTTGGGGCAGTTTGGTTTGATGGAGGTTTGTTCGTTTTCGTGTTTATTGTTGTACGGTTAGTTGTTTGAGCCTAAGGTTGTCATTCCCGATTTCCTTCTTAGGGTGAAGTCGAGTGGGCTGCTTGCAGTAGCCCTTGCATTTTAGCTAGTTGTTATCGATAATTGGCATAAAGTCGAGTTTTTAAGCATTTCAAAGTGGATTTGTTGAGAGAAAGTTAAGCGATTGTCGAGGCATGTTTGTAAGATAAAAGGAGATTGTTTCATTGATAATTATAGTAGACGGGCTAGGTGCCCGTAATTTGTTTTGGGGGAGGTGGAGGACATGTCCCCTCGCACCTCGACAAAGAAAAAAAACAAGATGTTTATTAATATTATTAGCCTAGGCCCTAGGATGAACTAGACTCCAGATAAGACCGGTCGTGCCTCTAAACATCGACGCTCCCCCCAGGGAATAATACTTTGACGGTGCCACTGGTCTTTATTGTTATTGACGCGGTTGTTTCGCCATCGGCCCCGTCACCGACAGGCCGCAGTGTCTGCTTCCTTGCCAGAGGGAAGGTTCCGGCATCCACCAGGTCCTGGATGTCGTGTTTGAGGCGGTCACAGTCCTCAGTATCGTGTCCCCTACCCAAATGATAGAGGCAATAGGCGCTTGGATCCCAATCTGCCCCTCGGGCTTCACGAGGTGGGTCTGGGGTAGGGATGAGTTGGGACAGCTACCAGTCTTCGTTGGCAATTCTAAGGGTTTCGGCATAGGTCATGCCTAAGTCGGTAAGGCTTCTAAAGAGACGCCCTCCGAGGGCCAGGACGAACCTAGCCGGCCCTAACCTCATTTTTTCTTTAGGGATGACAGGCATCTCTTCCATTACCTCCCGGGGACCATCTCGCGTCCTGCCGACCGTATCCTCCAGCCTGCCGAGCTGGAGTAGGATGTTATTATGGGCGTCGTTTATTTGGGCTAGGTTATTCTGGAGTTCCTTAACGAGTCCTAGCATTGCGTTGAGTGGTTTGGTATTGTTGTTGGAAGACATTTCTAAACCTGCAAGGCAGGGCCAGAGGTGAGACCGAGTCGACCAGACGTCTTAATGACCCAAGAAATGCTCGTGGCTGAGCGACGCGGAACTGAGACTCCCGACCCGTGTGTGCGCGGTCACTGGTTTAGAGACTCAGGTGCTTTTTAGACTCTTGGTGTACTCGGCGAACCGCCTACGGAGTTTTCTGTCTCTGTAACGAGACGATCTGACACGAACCTCGGTGGTGAGGTTTAAAGAGGACTTCTCGAGGTGAGATGACCCAAAAACGTAAGACCTCGAGTAAAGATGATCCTAATAGCTAGCATAGACAGTTAAACACACGGTTGTACGACATAAGAGGTTGATCACGATCCCGGCTCAGGATCAAAAGGATTTGGATGCATGTTTCCCTTGAAAACGACCAGTTTTGCAAAATTTTGAAAAGGATGGTTTGTAGAAATGATGTAACGATGGTGTGACGACATCGTTCGTGGAGTGTAAGTGCGTTGTTATGTGGGTGCATCGGAAATGATGATGAAATGTAAGTATTTAGAAAGGAGTGCATTTCTTTTAGGGGAAGCGCATTCTCTTTTTTTGAAAATAATTGCATGATGCTTCTATCGAAATTAATATTAATTAGTTAGTTCGATACTCGCGGGGTGCACGACGCTCGTGGTGGAGCGCGAAGTCTGATGACAGTCTTCCTAAAGGCGTGACAAAATCCTTAGTGAGGGACTTAGGTGGTGAATAGTGTTTCTTATAAATTTTTGCTTTTTGAAAAAAAAAATGACCTTTTTTAAAATTAGTGACCCACGTTTGTCGGTTGCACTAGCTAATTAGCTAGCATTAGACGGTGGGGGTGTGCATTGTGAAAAGTGTTTTGAGGGTGTAACCGTTATGGGTTCCTTGACTTCATTAATTGAAGCTTTGGTTGTGCTAAACGGTACGTGTGTGAAAAGTTTTTTTTGAAACAGAATGTGACCGCGTGGTGGCCTTAACCCCATTAATTGGGAGTTTCGGCTGCATTAACAGTACTTATTGTTGCTAATAGGTTTTAGTTTGGCCAAGGTGATGGCGCTAAGAACTCTTTTTTTTGAAGTTAGTAAGTGTGAATTTTGCCATGGTAACGGCGTTAAAAACGTTTTCCTTTTTTAGAAACCATGATTTGGTCGGAGTATTGATGTTTAAACGGTCGTTTTGAAAAGATGAGGCATTTTCGAAAAAAAACGGAATTGGGTGCGGTTGAATATGTTGGCGTGGTTGAGTCCAGATTTTAGTGTTTTATTTTGGTTGGATTGTTCAAACACGCTACACATTTACACATAACTAGGAATACATACACTCATGCAGGATGCAGACTCGGGTAGGTTTAGGGTAGGCTACCGCCCACGAATAGTCTTTGCTTAGGCATTGACAATGGTCTGGGGAGACAAGTGTCATACCGTCCGTTACGAACTATCCGCTTGTTAATCCCGCGGGTTACGCGTTAGACGGCCGGAGCGTCAATCGAGGATCTCTCCGCGTGTCCCTAAAGATCTTACCGCGAAGAGGTCGATTGGTCCTGATATCGGTTAGGGTGGGCTTTTTAGGGCCAAAACCTGTAGTGACCACAGCTAGAAACTAAGAAATGAGCTTCACTGACCTCGTTCAAGTTACACCACCGCTGGAAATTCCAATTCCCCGGCGGAGTCACCAAACTGTAGACGTCCGTCCGCACCGCCCGGCGCCCCGCGCGTGCCCGCGCGGGACCGACCCTGTTTTCAACATGTGGCGGCCGCAACCCACGCGGCCCCTCCCTACCGGGGGCCAATCCGATCTCGCATACAGGGCAAAGTTTCGGACCTCGATTTGGATGATGATCCGCACTTGTACAAGACGGGTGCGGGCACCGTGTTTCCGTTTGGAAATAGATCGAGACATGGTTGTAAATATTTAAAGGCCGATTCATTTGGTAAGGCGACCTTTTTAGTGAACTGAATTCGTTGCAGATTTGTGGAGTCGCCACTGAGTCAATTATGGGGACTCGGAAACCGTTCAAGTCAACTTTGATCTTTTGCCAGCTCAAAGTTGAGTGGCACGGGACCTAAAGATAAAGACTTGTACCCTTAAGCACTCCATGCCTGGAATGACTCTCATTGCCAATGGTTTGGACATCCGGAAACCGTCGATTCTGAGTAAGGGGTGGGGGTACGTATTGGGAAGCCAACATCTGATAGATATCAACACCCAATCCCGCCCGCACTATAGCGGCCTCTACTAATCAATCGGTGACTTAATTTCCTAGTTCTTTTGTTGTGGTGGAAGTACTGTAACATCCGTTGTTTTAAACCCTATGTCTTTGCTATGTCGGTTGTTTTAAGGACAGATAAGTTTTATCGTCAAAATAGTAGTGTTTACATTCTTTGCATGCGATTTCACGTGACAAGCAGGCCATGAAAAGATGCACGTAGGAGAGTAGAGAGTACTAATATTATAGGTATTAGCAAATCAGTTTTAACGTGATAACACGGATTTTAGTCATTCTCGTGGTATACCTTACCTGGTATTCTGCTTAAGATGCGTCGATTCGGTATTAATAGCGATGCGTCGAACCCAATAAGGTGAGCATCCGGACTAATACGAAACCCGACCATCACTTTGTTCAGTTTTAGTTATTTTACGTTTTGAATTCTGTGTTAGGTGATTTAGCATGCGATTATAAGGTCATAAAAGCGATAAATCATACGAAAAACTGTAAATGCGAATGTAAGTAAATCATATTGTGAGGAGTTGCACCCTCGGAGTATACGCTAAACGGGACTCGACGCATAGATAGTCTTGAGAAAGGATCTCGGAATTACTCGGGTTTGTTTAGTGTGTTTTAGTATTTTTTGTTGAAGTTGGGACGTTACGTATTTTTGTGGACGTTTGTGGGCCTAATGCCCACGTCTAGTGTTGTCGTAGTGCATAATAATAGAAAGTGCAAATATGGAAAGTTTTGTTTAGATGACAACCTAGTGACGACTTGATCAACAGGCGGATCCTCCTTGCTTGACTAGTGACTCCGGCAGAACCCCGTTACCGTTTGACCTTCCCGCGGCTACTCCGGCAGAGCTTTGTTACTAAGGACTAGTTCTACGGCTAATCCGGCAGAACCTGGGTACTAATTTTGAGCTAGTCGATCACAGGCACCTCGGTATCGAGTGAATTGCTCGAAGGTGAGGAGTAGCGTCGACGTCGCTTTTTTTATCGGAACTACGATCGAGTGGATCGTTTGCCTCGGGTGTCGGAGTGCGAGCCCTTAGCGAGAGTTTTTGAGGGAGAAGAGAGAGTTGAATTGTGTGTCGAATGAATGAGGCAGAGGGGGGTATTTATAGGTGTTTTGGGCCCTCGTCGCTCATATGGACGCGTGATTTGGGGCGCACCAGGACTCAGGCGCCTGGGTCTGGGCGTGGGGAGACTCAGGCGCGTCAGGTGAGGCGGTTGGAGTTTTGAGGATATGATTTTGATACTTTCCAAAACCGAGAGACGGGTGTGTGATATCTTGCTTGGTCGTGAAGGCTTCCCCACGGCTTGACCTAGCGCCATGGGTTTCGTGGGCCTCGGGTGTTCATCCCGAGGCTCGCTTGACTCGGGGTTGACTCGGTTCGAGTTTCGGGGCCGACTCGGGGTCCCGGTGTCGGAATTGACTCTAATTAGAGTCTATGCGACCGTAACGACACAACTAAGGCTGCCATCATGTTAGTTTTAATTTTTCCGAGTAATTATTTGGTCTGTTCTATAAGAAAACTATCCAAAACATCGCGAACCCGTGTCGCGTTGCAGTCCTATCGTCATCGAGTGTTTGCTGGGCACCTCTGCAGCCACCAGGTCCAAATTTGGGTGTCTACAGTACCCCACTTTCCAAAATAAAAGATCTCATTTGCAAAAATCATCCGTTTTCAAAAGCATCAAAACTCTTTGATCCTAAGCCGGGATCGCGATCAATTTCTTACGTCGTGCAACCGTGTGATTAACTGTCTGTGGTAGTTACTAGGGTCGCCTCTATCCGAGGTCTTACATTTTAGGTCGTCTCATCTCGAGAAAGTCCTCTTCCTTAAGTCTCACTCTCGAGATTCGTGTCAAGTCATCTCGCTCCAGAGAAATAAAATCCGTTGGGCGCTTCGCCGAATAAACTAAGAGTCCGAAGCACCTGAGTCCCTAATCCGATGACCGCAAACACGTGCAAATTGAGGGTCTCCTTTCCGTGTTGCTCGATCGAGAGCCTTCCTCGAGTCTCTAAGCCGTCTGATGGATCGAGCCTCACATTCGTATTCTATGTCGCAGACTCAAAAATGGCATCGAACGGCAATGAAAATGGCATCGACCAACTCAACGCCCTGATGAACGTAGTCCATGGCGTCCTAGAGCTAGTATCATCAATTTCCTCCTCCATCGAAGATGTCAGGCGTCGTCTTGAGAACCTGAAAGGACCCGAGAGGAAACCCCATGAGAGACCGATAGGCCGGGAGTTGGTACTCAGTGGAGACTCATATGTCGAGTACGCCAGGCTCGTGCATCCCACCAAACCCGCAACCCTTCGTCGACCCTTTAGGCAATTCACCGAATTAGGAGAGTCCTATGCTGAAGCCCTCAGGAAGTTACAAGACGCCTGGTTGTTATGGCCAATAGGGCTTACTCCAGACCCGCCCGTGGAGAAAAGGGGGGCGGCTTGGAATCCAAACGCCTATTGCCTATACCATCAGGGTCGAGGACATGAGACCCAGATGTGCACTGAGCTCAAGCATGAGGTGCAAGATCTGATCGATAAGGGGGTCTACGTCCCCGTAGGGTGTCTTCTAAGGAGGACTAGCTCTCGATACCAAGCCCATCAAGGGGGTGACCCGCACGAGCACCGAGAGTTCAACCAACGGAGGTTCTTCTAGGGGTGTGTGAAGTCGATCTTAGTCAAAGTCTAGTTCGTTTATAGGGCCAGACTTGATGATAGTAAAAAAAATATCGAGTTTAAGACGTGCGAGGGGACCTGTCCTCCACCTTCCCCGTCAAATAAGAATCCCAGGCATCTAGCCCGTTTACTACTTTATCAATAAAATGACGAATTCTTCTTTTACAAACATGCCTCGACAATTGTTTGATAACATACTTTATCGCTCGAAACTTGATACTATGCCATTTATCGATAGCAATTAACTAAAGCGTAAGGGCTATAACAAACGGCCCACTATAACTTCACCCTAAAAAGAGATCGGGAACAACTACCCTATGTTCAACCCACAACTGACCCCCTAACCAAACAACAACACACCAATAACCAATAAGTGACCATACACCTATATCTGTAACAACCCGGATTTTTGATGACTTGAATTAATAGATAATGCGGAAAGTTATCTAAGTCATTTAATTAAAATTATATCAGAGTGTAAATAAATCTGGATCGCTACGGATCCTTACAATAAACGACTATTAATTACATAGTCTTGATTCACTTAGTACAGAATATAGATTGTATTTTATACAAACATATTATTAAATCTCTCGCTCGATTCTCCAACGTCTTAGACCTACAAAAAAATAAAACAGTGGACGCTGAGCGGGACAGCAACCAAGTCGTTCATCTAACATCACTTCAAACACATAAGACAATCATGTGAATAACAAATAATATGCTTATAAAAATATTAAAGGATATCACGTAACAGATAGTTTTCTTTAATTCCATTAACCAACATGTGAGGTGATGAAAACGGTAAAGTTTAAAAGATGGGACATTGACAACCATTTGATTTTAAATCATTTTTCACGTAAACAGAGAATAAACACACGAGTCGTGGCTCCTAGTATGACCACTACACCCTATTGGCTTGCATCTCACCAATAGAAGTAACCGTGTTACGGACTCGTAGACCGAACCAATCTTATGCGGTTTACATCTCGCCCATAAGGCTCAATTGGGCCCGAACTTCTATTATATTGTACGTTTATTCAAACGGGGCTCTGGGTGAAATGAAAGCTGATGATTACATTCTCTGCATCACCAAGAGGGAACCCGGAGTTTTCAGAATCCTGTTCTACCCCCGCTACCTAGGTGGTAATACTGATCAAGTACTTGTCTATACATGCGCACATACCCTACGCAGACTCTTGAACCGCAACTCTCACTGCCGTATGACGACTACCTTAAACACTAGGTCGACTCTCAGACCGCAGCCTCCAAGTCTACTTTTCATTACAAGTGCAGTCGAAACACCACGCATTGTAGAATCCAACACAAGCTATTCGTCCCAGACTCGCATCGTAAACTTTATATAAAAGACGTCCGTGAACAAGTAGTATTTTATTTGGTGACCTTCAATAATTGGTCGGACTCATTTGAAATAGTCAAATCCTCAAATACTTACTTTCAGTGTGACAACGTTATACTTTAATCCTTAAGAGTCACCCGAAACATTATATCTCAAATATCGTATAATTTATTTTTAATATAGTAAATCTTTTTAAATGAAGTTTTATATTAAAATAAAAATTAAGTTATAATAAAATATTATTTTGAAACTTATAATTTCTAAAAAAATATAAAAGTTTTTGAAAAATATAAATTAAGTCGTACTTAATCGATTTACAAAATTTGATGTAAAATCATTTTTTATTTATTTTATGAATGTCGTGTAAAAGTTTCGGAATAAAATAAATCCATTTATTTTAGAATATAAAATTTATAAATTTATATTTATATTAAAATAATAAGTAAAGTATTAATAAAATAAAACATTTTGCAAGTTACTAATTTACTATATTATTATAGTATATAAACAAATGTAAAAGTACTAAACAATATTAAAAATAGACCAAAATTAAAATTATATAAAATACATACAAAATATAGAATACATAGAATAAATATACATAGCAAATAGAACTAAATAAAATACAATGAAAATGATATAAGTAAATTTTATTAATTTAAGTTCTTTTATTCATTTTCTCAATTTTTCATATAAACAGAAATGTGATAAGTTTTCTTTGTAGTGTTTATTTCACGTGTTTGGTCCCGCTTTCTTGTGTGAAATCTCTCTTTGGAGCAGTTTCAAGGCTACTTACGCTTCTTCTAGCTTGCTTTAGGTTCATAACGCTCATCACAGAAAAGTGGAACGATTCCGTTTCGTTTCCGATACATATGGAGCCAATGAAGAGAAGCGACGATGATTCGGTGGTTTAGACTCGGTTCCGAGTCCCTTGGAGCCCATTCTCGAGCACCGAGAGTCGATAAGAAGCCTAGGAGGAGCAAGTAGGGCCCTACATGGCCGTGTCAGAAGCCTTTATAGTCGTGTAGTGAGTCGGGAAGCAAAGAAGGGAGGAACCGAGCTACATCAGCAGCTCATGGCCGTGAGCCACTACATCATGGCCATGAGGGGGGTGCCTCACGGCGGTGAGCCCCCTCATCATGGTCGTAAGCCCCCTGTTTCTCCTCGCGCTTCAACACTTCATTCCCCTTATTCTTACAACCATATATATACCCCCCCCCCCCTCTTGTATTGTTTTAAGCACACTACATTATACAAAACCCTAGACTACTTTAGGTTAGATTAGCTTAGATTAGTGTAGATTAGCTTAATCCCTCCTTAATTACTCATTAATCTTAGTTTAATCCTTGTTTCATCCTTGTATTATTGAAGACTTTTGGGTTGATCTACTCTATTGACAACATTGGAGATCTTCCTTTGGGTTTATTTATGCAAAGATTCAATATTTTGTTCATCCTTTGGTATTGGTATAATTCATCTTCTTCCTAATCTCTTCTACTTAGTTTTCATTTGTGTTTATGCTTAGTAATCTTCAATATTCCATTATGAATGTTCATGTTTATGTTTGTTTCATTATGGGTGTTGGGTTTACTATCCTTGAACATGAGTAAGTAGATTTCCTTGCTAGGATTAGTAGGGGGATTGGGTGTCTTCAATGGGTGATTAAGGGTTTGTGTAAGATTGTTGAAGTTTTGGTTGCTTCTTAGTTGTATGCATAGATCATGTTTGATGATATGCTTGAATGATTTGTAGTTGCAAATGCATGTTGTCTTGCCTTCTTCTTGTGACTTTGTATGTTGCTAGGATGGGTTCTTGCGCAAGAGCGGGGAACCTCTAGGTCGATTTTGGAGCGAGAGCCCGGATTATACGTAGATAGCTTGACTACCCCCTTCACCTTTGCTCTCCCTTGATCATCTCATCACCCTTGAACCCGACCTAATCCTAGTTCTTTCCTTATTGAATTCTCCATCTTCTTAGTCATTGTTTCTCTAGTTTGTTGCTTTAGTTTAGCTTTAGTTGTTATACTTAGTTCCAACTTAGTCATAGTTTTATCCTCCTTCAACGTTTTAGTTTGTTTAGCTTAGTTGACTTAGTCCAGTCCTTAGGTAGACCTTAGTCTAGACACTTCTTTCTGTCCCCATGGATTCGACCCGACTTACCCAATCTACCCAGTTAGGTTTAGTTGGTTTTATTTGGTGTCGGGATTCACGACAAATCCTTACCATCAAAATGTAAAGGTGATAAGTAAATAAATTAAACAGGTGATAATTTAGTCAAGTTAAATTTAATCATAAATAAATATATAATATAAATAACATATCACGTAACATTTTTATATACATACGTAATTTAGTCATACAAATAAGTCTAAATATTTAAATAAACAATTTATTAAGTTAGTAACACAATATACTTATATATAAGAAATATTGTTAGAAGAAAAGTTTGGTTACCTTAATAGCTTACGGAGTATTTATTAACGTTATTAAGAATTAAAAGTCAAAATGATTAGACCCAAATACGGTTCCAGAAAAGTGATTCCGTCAAATACTGAGCAGCTCCACATTCCTGATGCTCCAATTATAGAAAAGAATGAAGGAGTAACTATAGTAAAAGTAATAGTACGTAATATATTACGGAGAGTATGTAGTATGGTACGAGTAGTAGTATGCAGTACGTAGTGGAAGTAGTAATAGTAAGTAATACTAGTGAGGGGTACGTAGAGTATATATAGTACTCCTTCCATTCAACTCCAATTTACCCATTTCTTTTTGCACACTTGTCGATGCGCATTTTATATCGTTAATATCTTTCACTACGTATTTGTAAAAATTATAATTTTTTATATTCTTGTTCCACTCGTCAAGACGAATCAAACAAGATCTCACATGATAATATTTTGTGTTATAGATCGTATAGAATTTTGATGATTCTTTTGGTTTTGGAATAGTGTCCAAAACCCAAATGGATAAATTGGAGTTGAATAGAGGGAGTAGTAGTTAGATAGATTAGTACTAGGAATGTAGTGTATAGGATTAGCTAGGCGTAGGATTAGGTGTAATGTGTAGGATTAGGTGTAGTGTAATGCACGTATGTATGAATTTTACGTGGGAAGAAGAGGGGGTATAGGGTGAGTATTGTAGTAATAGGGTGAGACGTGGGAGGAATTAGTTCGATCCAAGTGTCCTGAGTTTCGTTCCGTTTTTCGTACAAACGTCTTTCTTTCTTTCTTAAAAAGTTGAAATATAATATTAGGAATTAAAATAATGAAAATCGTAAAATTTATTTTTTAAAAAGAAATTTGTAAGACGGTAAGTAAAATAGACAGTAAATAGAAATTTGAGACAATAGTTATAAGAAATTTTTATTTTAAGAATTCCTTAAATTATTACATTTTTACGAGACAAGAAAATGTCAAAACGACAAGTCATTATTTAAAAATATTTTCGAGTTTTAAACTTTGTTTAACGAAAGATAAATTTTTTAATAACTCGATAAATAAAGTCCCATGTTTTTATAACTGGAATAATTTTTAATTTAACGAAAATAAAATATTTTATTCACGAAAATAATTTTCAAATGTTAAACTTGGTTTAAATAAATGTTTAAAATTTTAACTCTATTTGAAAAATACGGGGTGTTACAATATCAGTCAAACTAGACTTCCCCGTTACCAACAACGCAGCCGAATACGAAGCTTGCCTAATAGGGCTAAAAGTCGCCGTAACTCTAGGAGTTAAAAACCTTAGAGTACACGGAGATTCATCCCTAGTAGTCAACTAAGCCACAGGCACCTGGAAAGTCTATAGCGAAAGCCTATCCCCGTACCAAGCCAAAATAGAAACAATATCCCGGGAATTCACCAAAATCGACTTCATACACATACCCCGCGAAGAAAACCAATTCGCCGATGCCTTATCCAAGCTAGCCTCACTAATAAACATGCCCTACAACCTCTTCTCTATGCCTATCTGCGTAGAAAGGAGTGAACAACCCGCCTACATCCACAACCTTGAAACCGACGACATCTCTGAAAAACCCTGGTACAGAGCAATCCTAGACTTCAAAATCGATGGATCATACCCTCCAAACACAAACACCAAAAACAAAGAGCCTTACGAATACAAGCTGCCCATTACGTCCTAAACCAAGGACTACTGTACAAACGAACCCCACAAGGAATACTCCTTAGATGGATAAACAAAACTCAATCTGAGAGAGTCATGGAAGAGGTACATGACGGGGAATGCGGACCCCAAATGAGCGCACACCTATTAGCCCAAAAAAATAATGAGATTAGGTTATTACTGGATTATCCTGGAGGCAGATTGTCAGCGTCACGTCCGCCACTGTCATAATTGCCAAATATTCGCCAACATCCAACACCTACCACCATATCCTCTCCATACCGTAACCACACCCTGGCCCTTCTCTACCTGGGGAATTGACGTCATAGGGAAGGTACACCCAGCCGGGATTGGCGGACACTGTTTTATACTAGTGGTCGTCGATTACTTTACCAAATGGGTAGAAGCCGCCTCTTACACTGTACTAACCTCTAAACAAGTAGTCAAATTCCTACAAAACAACATCATT
Organism: Agrostemma githago; assembly: GCA_958450325.1. Lineage (NCBI taxonomy): Eukaryota > Viridiplantae > Streptophyta > Magnoliopsida > Caryophyllales > Caryophyllaceae > Agrostemma > Agrostemma githago. Next base: position 22,791,811 of record OY288239.1, on the reverse strand, counting down.
TGCCGATACGGCATACCTCACGAAATCATTAGTGATCAGGGGGCTCATTTTAGGGCCGACATCCAAAAACTCCTAGACAAATACAAAATCCAAAAACACAAATCCTCACCCTATAGGCCTCAGACAAACGGGGTCGTGGAGGCAACAAACAAAACTATTACCAGGATCCTCAAGAAAATGATAGACAACTACCGGGATTGGCCAAACAAAATACCCTTCGCATTATGGGGATACCGAACACCCACCGGAGCAACGCCTTACTACCTAACCTATGACTCTGAAGCCGTGCAACCCATAGAGTTAGAGATACCCTCACTAAGGATACTAGCCAAAAGCGGCATCCCCGAAGAAGAATGAAATCAAAAACGTTACGATGAGCTAGTACTCCTAGATGAGCGTAGAATACATGCACTGTCCAACGTGCAAGCCTACCACCAACGTATACAACGAGCCTTTAACAAACAAGTGAAATCCCGAAATATACATGAGGGAGACTTAGTCTATCTCCTCGTTCTCTGGCACTGGAATTGGGACATGAACCCTCCTAGCAATCGTCTCAGGAAGCCTACGCTTCCTTACTCTATCGAAATCGACCTCATTTGTGGCCTCTGGATCGCGACGCTGCGATGGAACACTTCGTCGTTTCCTATGAATCCCGCGGGAAGTCAGTGAGCTCGTCTCGGCGGCCTCACCACTAGTACCAACTAAAGAAGCTCCCTCGGGATGCTCGGTATCATCTCTAACTGCAAAACCAAGCAAATTACAAAAATCCATGCCTCAGGTCAGGCTAAAACAGCTCAAACAGGTCAAAATAAGGTCAAAATTTTGGATAAAGATATCAAAATTCCAAAGGGCCTGCTAACACCCATTTTCGATCCCGGTCACAATGGAAGTAGTTTCAGGAAAATCCGACATTGTTACGACACCTTTTGGTCCGTCGTAAGTCACATAAAACCTCACGGAAGACCTTAGAGGTCATTCTAACTCACAAAGATCGACATAGAAAGCACCCATAACATCACAAACACTAATCAAGCAAGATTACGAAGGACAAGTACGAGAATAACCGGGAGAACGACCCCTAGTCCTAGCATTTCGGATTCATCTCCATGGGAAGCGATTATCGTACCTCAAAGTCTCCTATCAAGCTTATGACTATCCTAACAAGCTCTATTCTACCCTAATTTAACAATGAGACCAAGCACAAACATCGAAACTTAGCAAATTCAAAATGCCCAAATCGATTTTCTAGGGTTTTAACTAATTCAACTCACATTCAACCAAATTAAGCAAAATCGACAATAGGCGAGTAAGGAGCGCTTACTCGACGTCGACATATTCGTGTAGGGCAAAAATTGAGACAGAAATCGGTTGAACAAGTCGAAAAACCAAGATTGAGGCGGAAGGGGGCGCGCGTTTGAGTTTTGGAACGAAAGAATCGTCCCCCCCCCCCCCCCCCCCCCCCCGCTGAATTTAAATGGGTCTGCCCCACGAAAACCCGGGCACCTCAGGTCGCGCGTCCGTGTTCTGGACCGCTGGGGGCTGGGCGCCTGAATTTTGAGGCGCAGTAGAATGCGCGCTTAACCCCTTGGCACAAGACCAAAACAAGAGCAAACGAAACACGCTACCCAACACTCACAACGTACACACTCATAAACCAAACAAAAGAAACAACGACAAGACGATTTACTAACCGATACCGGCAAAGCAAGCCCATAAACACCCTCTAACCAAAATTTATCCAACGAAATAACAAAAACAACAACGACAAGCATAAAAAAACCTCGACTAACAGGAATAATCGTATCCGAGCACATAGCAAATCCGAATAAAGCAAAACGAATTCGAACAAAGCAAGACAAGTCCGCGAAAGAAATTTAACTTAACCAGAATAAATCAATGCCAGCAAACACTTTCGAGCCTAGCAGGGTCTTAGTTATCCTGAGGGCACAACAAACATCAATTTTTGCCTAAAGGGTCTTAGTTATCCTGAAGGCAATTTGTGTTTAAGCGGATACTTATACGCTCAAACATTTTCAAGCCTAACGGGTCATAGTTATCCTGAAGGCAACAGCAACAACAAATTCGAGCCTAGCAGGGTCTTAGTTATCTTGAAGGTAATTTATGTTTGAGCGGATACTTACACGCTCAAACATTTTCAAGCCTAACGGGTCTTAGTTATCCTGAAGGCAATAGCAACAACAAATTCGAGCCTAGCAGGGTCTTAGTTATCCTGAAGGCAATTTGTGTTTGAGCGGATACTTACACGCTCAAACATTTTCGAGCCTAACGGGTCTTAGTTATCCTGAAGGCAATTTGTGTTTGAGCGGATACTTAAACGCCCGAACATTTTTGAGCTCAAGGGGTCATAGGCATCCCAAAGGCATTTTAATTTTAGTCTCGAGCTCGAGGGGTCATAGGCATCCCGAAGACATTTTATTTTATCAAGCCCAAGGGGTCATAGGCATCCCACAGGCAATTGTTCGAGTGGATATTTCCACGCTCGAACATTTTCTTTCATTTTCATGTTCAACAAGTCATAAGCATTCGGGAGTAGTCCAAATTTGAGCGGATTTTCACGCACCCGGTAGTCGAAACACATGAACGTAACAAACCCATGACGGGACAGCAAGTACATACTCGAGTCTCGAGAAGCGACCGCAGGCAAGGACGTCAGGTATGATTTCTAAGCCTTGGCGGGCGAGCCTCAACACGTAGTCTAACGGACTTAAAACGACTCGACCGGACAGCCACCAGGTCATAATATAATCCTCGATTGACCTGGGCGGCTATACTTTGACTTTCGCCTTGTCCAAGCCTTATCAAAGTGGAGGCATCTGTAGACATCCAGATTTGGACCTGGTGGCTGCGGGAATGCCCAACAAACACCCAATGACGATTAGACTGCAACGCGACGCGAGATTGCGATGTTTTAGATAGTTTTTCTATAGAACGGATAAAATAATTACTCGAAAAAATTAAATTAACATCAAGGCAGCCTTAGTTGTGTCATTACGGTCGCGTCGACACTAATTAGAGTCAATTCCGACACCGGGACTCCGAATCGGTCCCGAAATACACAAAGTCGAACCCGAGTCAGCACGTCGCGCCAAGCGAACCTCGGGATGCGCACCCGAAGCCCACTCGGCACAACGGCGCGCTAGGTCATGGGGAAGCTTAACCTCCAAGTTAGCAAATGATACGCACACTCTCGGTTTTGGAAAGTATCAAAATCGTATCTTCAAAATTTCAGGCGCCTCACTTCGAGCGTCCTGATTCTCGTGCGCACAGACCGACGTGCCTGAGTTCTGGTGCACCTGGACTCAAGCGTCTCACAAAGCGATTTAAACTACGTGAGCAACTATAAATACCCCCCTCACCTCATTCATTCGACACACACACAAAAATTTCTCAATTCCCTTCTCCCTTTACTCATTACGAGTTTCTCTCGCTTGGGCTCATACTCCGTCACCCACAGCAAACGATCCACTCAATCGTAGTCCCGATAAGCGAAATCGATGCTACTCCTCACCTTCGAGCACTCCACTCGATCCCGAGGTTCCTGTGTTCGACTAGCTACTCCGAGTCTAGTAACGGAGTTCTGCCGGATTAGCCGCAGAATCAGCAAGAAGTAATGAAACTCTGCCAGATTAGCCGCAGAACGAGCAAACGGTAACGGAATTCTGCCGAAATCACAAGGCGAGCTAGGAGGATCCGCCATTTGAAGTCGAATCGTCACTAGGTTGTCATCTAAACAAAACTTTACATTTCTGTACTTTTATTATGCACTATAATAATGTCAAACGTGGACGCTAGATCCATAACTAGGGATGGCAACGGATCTCGGATCCTGCCCTGATCCTGAGATCCAGTACCTTAAGGGTCGGATATGGATCGCAATATTTTGGATCCTGAGGATAAGGATATGGATCTAATCCATATGTGTAAAAAAGGATCCGGATATGGATCTCATTGTCGAGATCCAGATCCTACCCTCGGACCCTTTATTTATTTATTTTTCCTTAAAATATTAAAACTTAAGTGCAAACAATGATTAGTTTAGACATAACTTTTATCATAAATTAAAATACGGAGTATATTTTTGTCTCAATAACTATAATCCCGTTAAAATTTATTTTGTTTTCGATAATAAACTTTTGTGAGACTTAAGTTTGATACTTCTAACATTTAATGGCATTATAATATTCGATTTATTTCAAAATAATTTGTTAACCAGTGTTAAAAAACAAAAATTAATAATTTTCATATAAAAAATAGTGACTTTATTATTGTAAGGATACGAGATAGATCCTGATTCTACCCTAATCCTACGGATCCGGATATGGATCTGAGAATTTTAGACCCTGAGAATATGGATCGGATCTGGATCCACCCCTCAAAATAAGGATAAGGATTTGGATCGTATAGGATACTACCCTAATCCTACCCTTTGACATCCCTATCCATAACACATACTAAAACACGTAACGTCCCAACTTCAACCATAAACACTAAAATACCTTAAATAGACCCGAGTAGTTCTGAGATCCGTTCTCAACTATCTATGCATCGTGTCCCGTTTAGCGCATACTCCGAGAGTGCAACTCCTCACTATGTGATTTACTTACATTTCACATTTACCGCTTTCGTATGATTTATTGCTTTTATGACCTTATAATCGCATGTTAAATCACCTAACACGAAAATCAAAACACAAACAAGCTAAAACTGAACAAAGCAAGCGATGGTCGGGTTCCGTATTAGTCCCGATGCTCACCATACATGGTTCGATGCATCACTATTAATACCGAGCCAACGAATCTTAAGCAGAATACCAGGTAAGGTATACCACAAGAATGACTAATATCCGTATTATCACGTTAAAATTGATTTGCTAGTACATATAATATTAGTACTCTCTACTCTCCAATGTGCATCTTTTCATGGCCTGCTTGTCACGTGAAATCGCATGCAAAGAATGTAAATACACCTACTTCGACGACAAAGCTTACTTATCTTTTAACAACCGACATAGAAAAGATATAGGATTAAAACAACGGATGTTATAGTACTTCCGCCACAACAAGGGAACAAAGTTATCATCCCACCGATTGATTAGTAGAGGCCGCTATGTGCGGGCGGGATTGGGTGTCGATGTCTAGCGGACGTTGGCTTCCCAATACGTACCCTCACCCCTTACTCAGAACCGATGGTTTCCGGATGTCTGAAACCATTGGCAATGAGAGTCATTCCAGGCATGAAGTGCTTAAGGGTATAAGTCTTTATCTTTAGGTCTCGTCCCGTGCCCCCTCAGCTTTGAGCCGGCTAAGGATCAAAGTTGACTTGAATGGTTTCCGACTCCCCATAATTGACTCGGTGGCGACTCCACAAATTGGCAACGAATTCGGTTCACTAAAAAGGTCGCCTTACCAAACATATCGGCCTTTAAACATTTACAACCACGACTCGATCGATCCCAACGGAAACGCGGGTGCCCGCACCCGTCTAGTACAAGTCCCGATCGTCATCTGAATCGAGGTCCAAAACATCTCCCCGAACGTGAGATCGGACTGGCCCCCGACCGGAAGGGGGCCGCGTGGGTGGTCGCCGTGATGAAACCGGATCGGTCTCGCGCGGGCGCGTGCGGGGCGCAGGGTGGTGCGGACGAACATCCATACTACTATGTATAACGCAAAGCTACTGATAAGAAAAGTAAAAACTTGAGGGGTGCAAGAATTTTTTCCTATGACTTGGGTTGTTGGTCAACTTGGAATTTTGGAAATACTGACTCGACCTGAATGAGCTCACCCGTACTCAATCCGACAGCCAAACTGAATGCCCGAGAATGATTCGTAATTCAAATTGTCAAAAAATTGAAAATGATTCAAGTCAAATCACACCTGCTCTAAGCAAACTAGGTTGTACCATTATATTTTTAAGGGAGGGGAACATTTAATAATTAGTGCATTGCGGGTCTTATGTAAAAACAAAGAAAATTTGTCATTGAACTTGATTCTTAAAATATACATTCTGAAACCATGTTCTTTTCAACTTCTTTCAGCTTAATTCAGTCAATTTCAGTTCAGTTCAGTTCAGTTCAACTTTTAAAGTTAATTTTGTCTCACCTACTTTAGTGAACTTCAGTTCATTGCAGTTCTATTCAACCAACTTCAATCCAAAGAATTAATTTTGAAAAATCACCTTTTCTTCGCCAACGATGCTATATTCTTCTCCCATTGTAACGACAGCTCTGTTGTGTGCTAAATTTAGACCCTTTTTCCTCCCATTTAGACCCATTTTTCCATCGTTTTGCGAGTCTAGAGTGCGATTATCGCCATATTTTGAGTACTTCTCGCATTAGCGTCCCTCTTGTGCGTTTTACGTGTTTTTGGTAGTTTTTCTATCAATTTTGATAGGATTTGGCACCGAAATCACGATCGAGCTTCCACGAGCACAAGAGAGGGGAATACCGTCCAAAGAGCAAAGCACACAACTTAAAGTTTAAAGTCATTCAATCAATCGACGAAGAATGAGACAAGGAAAGAGGCCAGAAGAATGACCATGCGAAATTTCACCCGGTGAGACACCACCGGGCGAAATTTCACCAAACGGTAAAGCGCCTTCCCGAAGATTTTCTAAGACCTCCCCACCGGGCGAAGTTGACCGGGCGAAATTTCGCCCACCGGGTGAAATGTCGCCCGATGGTGAATAGTGAAGAAAATATCACCGGGCGAAATTTCACCCGGTAGGATTAATCCATCAAGCCGCAGGGCGAAACTTCGCCCCATGAAGATGAAAAGGATGATTGTCTCACTAATGAAGCAAAAGTTGGATTTGGGCTTTAGGTTAAGAGACCCATTAAGGATTACTATATATATGTTACCCTAATTTGTTGCCCAAGGCATCACCTCATTAGTGTAGTCAATTCATCATTTGGGTAAGCAAGTAGTAAGAGGCCTCCATTAGTGTAATTACACATCCATTAGTAGTAATCTAGTAATATTGTTAGTAATTCTCTATAATTCTAGTAGTTTACATAGTAATTAGAAGTAGATCTACTTAGTTTCTATCAACAATTCTCTAGATTTCAAGTTTGTAGAAGATTATTCAAGTTTTATTTGAAGATTTGTTGGGTTTATTGAAGAATTAGTGACAAGTTCTTCATTCTCTCCATCAAAGATTCAATCTTTATTTATGCAATCTTCATATTTCTTCTAGATCTTCATAGTTGGTACATTTCTTTCCACTCTCTAATCTCTAGTTTAGATTTAATTTAGTCTTCTCATAGTTGTCTTGTTTAGATAATCTTAGTGTAGTTAGTTTCTCTAGATTTTACTTATGCTGTTCTAGATTATTCTCTAGTCTATTTTGTTAGATCTTGTCTCTACCATAGTTTAGTGGGTAATTGTTAGATAATAGTTTTCTCATCATTTTGTTCTTAGTTTTCTTTAGATCTAGTTACCATGCATGTTATAGTTATTTTCTCCTTAGTTAATGTTTTATTGTCTTCCATTATGATTAGTGAGTAGATTTCTTGTTGAGGGGGTTTAGGGATGAGAACTTGGATTATTTGAATTTAGGGGTATTGGTGGGTTGCTTGCTTGTTGGTTCATCTTGTTTGTGGTTGTTGTGTCATTGTTGTTTTAGTCCAGCCAACTAGACCGACCTTGACTCGTTTCTATCAGTATGGGAAAACTCGGGGTAGAAATTACCACAACTAGAGACTTACCCTTCTTCGCCGCAAAAGCGGGTTTTTAGGTGGGTTGGGTGAAGAAACCGAAAGGTGGCTTTCTCCCTTTATCAATGTTGCGATAAAAACTCGATCCCGACCTTCTTAGACCCCATGTTCCGAGTCCCGACTTCCCTCTAACGCCTTTTCCTAGATTGATCCCCCTAGCTATTCTCGTAGTCATTTCTCTAGCATAGACTCGACCCTTAGAAACCCCCCTCTAGACATCAAACACGTCGCCTTAAACTTGTCAACACACTCCGTTCCCTGTGGACCGACCTCGACTTACCACGAATACTTGTTTGTTTTTGTGTAATCTCGAGTCTTACAAATATCGTTTGATCCCTCATCTTTCGTTAACGACCGATCCGATTGGGAGGCGATCAAAATGGCACCGTTGCCGGGGAACAACGAGTAGTTGTTGTGTTTTTAGTTGTTGTGTTTGATTCTTTTCCCTTCTCTCTTTTCCCTAGTACCATTAGGTGGTAGGAGTCTCACCGTTTAATTGAATTTTATGCCCAGGAAAACGTCATCGCCCTTGTGGTTCGATCCGGAGCCGGAAAGGACTTTTAGAGCATTGCGTTTTTGAGGAAATAACTCAACCACCATCATTGCACATCCTTCATTATCACCTCCTAACCTTAATCTCATCCTACCACATACACCTTCTACATCACATAACCCCACTCCAAATAATCCTTCAATACCTTCCACTTCACAAAATTCACCACCATCACCAAAAACACCACCATCAAATCAAAATCCATCCCCTCCAAATCATCCAAATTCAAATCCACCATCACCACCAATCCAACAAATGGCAACTTTAGGATCCCATTCCCAACTCACACATAAAGAAACACCTTCTCCCGTCGATTTCGGAGAGATTCCCAAAAACTATGAATTAAAAGCCTCTTTGACAAATGCGGTCAAACAAGATACTTTTCACGGTTTTTCTCAAGAAGATGCTCAAGAGCACATTGCTTCATTTAAAGAAAAATTTGTAGGAGCCCGTCTCAATGGATTAACTTCATGACAATTGCATCATTTACTATTTCCAAAGACCTTGAGAGATGGAGCTCATAGATGGCTTCAAGACCATCCCGCTAATACATTTACAACATGAGCTCAACTATCCAATGCCTTCTTGGAGAAATATTTTCCGCCGTCAAAGACTAACCAATATCGCATGGAGATACAAACCTTTAAGCAAGATGAATTTGAAAGCCTAAGTGAGGCATGGGAAAGATTTAGAGATTTGTTGCGCAAATGTCCACACCATGGAATACCCGATTGGCTAGCTACCCAAACGTTTTATAACACAATTTCATCGAGAACCAAAGAAAACCTCAACTCGGCCGCCGAAGGAGACTTTTCTTCTCTCACCGATGAGCATCTAAGAGTCTTATTGAGAAGATGGCAATGAGTGATTCTAGAATGGGTCAATCGAGGGATTCTAGAAAGAAAGTTGAAGTGAACTCATCTACGAGTTCTAATGAAGTGAAACTTCAAGCGGAAGTTGAAGAATTGAAAAAGAGAATGGATGTCATGAGTTCAAGGCCTACTCCTAGAGGTATGTACCAAATTCAAGGGAGTGTTCCACCAAGGCAACCATCTCCTCCAAAGAATTAACATGAGAAGTTCAATGTGATCATTGTGGCAATTATGGCCATGATTCTAGCTCTTGCATTCCTAATGAAGAAGTTCATATTGAAGAGCCAAATGAAGTCCAAGCTATACAAGTGTATGGGCAAAGACCTCAATTTGATCCCTTTTCTAATACTTACAATGCCGGCACAAGATTTCATCCTAATTTGTCTTATGGAAATCAAAATGTCCAAAATCTGATGCCACGTGCCCAAGGGAGTCAATTGAGGTCATTCAATCAAAGTCAACAAAGGCCCTTTAATCAAGGTCCTCCAAAGATGCCCCCATATATGCCTCCTCATCAAAGGAGCAACTTCAATCAACAAGGTAGCAACTTCCATGTTCCCAAGAATTACAACAATTACCAAAATCCATATGGTAATCATTTCAATCATGGATACAATCAAGGGTTCCAAGGTAATTTTCAAGGAAACCAAGGTTACAATCAACAACCATTTAATCAACCCTCTCAATCTTATGGCCAATCAAACAATTTTCAATTTGGTCAAGGAGGAGTCCCGTGGGATAACATTAATGATTTGCAAAGAACCGTTGGGCAACTATGGAATGAACATCAAGATACCAAGGCAAGGCTAAAGGTTTAGGAATCACAAGAAGCAACAAAAGCCTTAGCCGCCCCAATTCATCCACCCATGGCTTGCCCGGGCAACTCCAAAACCCAAGAGACCCTCCACACCAAGCAAATGTCGTCATTTTGAGAGGTGGCAAAGAACTTGAGGACCCATATAAGAATTTAAACTTGAATGTCAAAAGCACCCCATCCAAAGTCAATCAACCAAGTGCACCACAAGCATCATCTACCACTTCCCCCAAACAAAACCGGGGAATACAAGCGGAGTTTGACATCCTCCAAAATGCGGAGAATGAACAAAGAGAACAAAGAAAGAAGAAAGAACAAATGGAAGCGGAAGAAGCAAAAAGGAAAGAGGCGGAGCGATTAGCCGAAGAAGAAGAAGAATCCAATGTTCCACCGCCTCCCGCTTTTGTCCCTCCATTGCCTTTTCCCGAACAAGCTAAGACACACAAGGAGAATACCCAATTTAGCCGTTTCGTGGATATGTTGAAAAAGGTGGAGGTAGCTTTACCCTTCACCGAGGTAATTTCTCAAATGCCCCTCTATTCTAAGTTTTAAAAAGATGTCTTGACTAAAAAGAGAACAATAGAAGACAAAGAATGTGTCTCTCTCACGGCACAATGTAGTGCCATTCTCATGAATCAAATGCCAAAGAAACTAGAGGATCCCGGTAGTTTCTCTATCCCTTATCGGGTTGGAAATGTTGTTGTTAATCAAGCTTTATGTGACCTAGGGACTAGTGTCAGTTTGTTACCTTATTCCATTGCCAAGAAACTTAGTGTGGGGGAGATGAGACCCACTAGCATGTCGATTCAACTTGCGCATAGGTCCGTCAAGTACCCACTTGGAATACTTGAGGATGTACCCGTTCAAGTTGATAAGTTTTTCATCCCCTCCGACTTTGTTGTCATGGATATGCCCGAAGACACTATTACCCCCATTATTTTAGGTCGACCTTTTATGGCAACCGGAGGTACTATAGTTGATGTCAAGAATGGAAAGTTGTCTTTTAACATAGGGAACGAGTCGGTAGAGTTTTCCCTTTCTCAAGCTCTTAAACAACCAATGATTGAACAAATGCATTCTATTGAAATTATTGATAGTTTGGTTGAGTATAGCTTGATAGATGATGATAAGTAAGAAGATGAACCGTTTGACTCTCCACCCTTTGAAGATGAATGTTTGCATGATGAAAAGGTAGAACCACTACCGGTGGGTAAGAGTATGGTATCTTCTCCTCCTAATCTTGAACTTAAAACCACTCCCCTCTTCCCTCAAATATGCTTTTCTTGAAGGAACTAATTATCCCGTTATCGTCAATGCTACCCTTGATGGACCTCAAATGGAAAAACTTTTAATTATTTTGAGAAAGCACAAAAAGGTCATCGGGTATAGCATTGTCGACCTCCAAGGCATAAGTCCAAATGTTTGTATGCATAGGATCATCCTTGATGATGACCACCGTCCTTCGGTTGAGGGTCAACGTAGGTTGAACCCCACCACGAAAGAGGTTGTCATGAAGGAAGTTCTCAAGTTGTATGAGGCTAACATTATATACCCAATAACCGGAAGTAAATGGGTTAGCCCCCTACAATTTGTGCCAAAAAAAGGAGGAATGACGGTTGTAAAAGGAGAAAAGGGTGAGTCAATTTCTACTAGGACTATTACCGGTTGGCGCATGTGTATAGACTATCGAAAATTGAACACGGCCACCATAAAAGATCATTTCCCTCTTCCCTTTATTGATCAAATGCTTGAAAGATTGGCGCATCATTCTTATTTTTGTTTCCTTGATGATCATTCCGGATTTCTTCAAATTCCTATTCACCCCGATAACCAAGAGAAAACCACTTTTACATGTCCCTATGGCACCTATGCTTATAGAAGGATGTCATTTGGATTGTGCAATGCGCCGGGAATGTTTCAAAGATGTATGATGGCCATTTTTCCCGATTTTATTGAAAAATCCATGGAAGTTTTTATGGATGATTTTAGTGTCCATGGTACATCTTTTGATTCTTGCCTTGAAAATCTTGATCAAGTGTTAGCTCGATGTGAAGAGTATAGACTTGTTTTAAATTGGGAAAAGTGTCATTTTATGGTTGAACAAGGTGTTGTCCTAGGTCATATTGTTTCTAATAGAGGAGTCGAAGTCGATAAGGCTAAAGTCTCCGTGATTGAGAACTTGCCAACACCTACAAATGTTAAAGGGGTGAGGAATTTTCTAGGTCACGCCGGTTTTTATAGACGATTTATTAAAGACTTTTCCAAAATTGCCAAGCCTTTGACTTCTTTGCTTATGAAAGACGCACCTTTTGTTTTCGATGACTCGTGTCTTGAGGCCTTTAGCAGGATAAAGACCGCTCTCACTACCACTCCAATTATCAAAGATCCTGATTGGAATCTTCCATTTGAGATCATGTGCGATGCGTCCGATTTTGCCGTTGGTGCCGTTCTAGGTCAACGGGTAGATAAGAAGCTACGTGTGATATATTATGCAAGCAAGACCCTGGATGAAGCCCAATCGAGGTATACAACAACCGAGAAAGAGATGCTTGTCGTTGTCTATGCTATGGAGGAATTCCGAAATTATGTTACCGGTTCCAAAGTCATTATTCATACCGATCATGCGGCGATTTGATACATCATGTCCAAAAAGGAGACCAAATCCCGACTCTTTCGGTGGGTCCTCCTTCTAGAAGAGTTTGATATTGAGATTAAAGACAAAGCCGGATCGGAGAACTTGGTAGCGGATCATCTTAGTAGCCTAACGGTTAGTAAAGAAAGCAATGAAGAAGATGGTATACCCATCAATGAAGCTATGAGAGATGAGGCCTTGATGGCCGTTGAAACTATTACACCTTTGTATGCCGATATCGTCAATTTCTTAGTATCTCATTTTATTCCGGATGATTATTCCAAGCAAGAGAGGAAGAAACTACGTTATGAAGCCTGACGCTATTATTGGGACGAACCATATTTGTTTCGCCGTTGTGTAGATGGAATTTACCGACGATGTGTCACGGCCGATGAAGGATATAATATTGTGAAGCACCTTCACTCGACATCTTATGGTTGACACTTGGCCAACCAAAAGACAATTGCCAAGGTTCTCCAAAGCGGGTTTTGGTGGCCTTCCATGTTCAAGGACGTTCGAGCTTTCATTCTCACGTGCGATGCTTGTCAACGAAGTGGGAATATTACAAGAAGAAATGAGATGCCCTTCAACCCATCTTAGAGATTGAATTGTTTGATGTTTGGGTCATTGATTTCATGGGTCCGTTCTCATCCTCTTTTGGTAACAAATTCATCCTAGTAGCGGTTGATTATGTCTCAAAATGGATTGAGGTCGTAGCTTCCCCCACCAATGACTCCAAGGTTGTAATCAAACTTTTCAAGAATGTGATTTTCCCAAGATTCGGTATGCCTAGAGCCATAATTAGTGATGGAGGCTCTTATTTTAGGAAAGATACCTTTGAACACCTTCTTAGGAAATATGGTATCACTCACAAGATGTCCCTAGCCTACCACCCTTAATCAAATGGGCAAGCCGAGATCTCCAACCGTCAAATCAAGGGAATTCTAGAGAAAGTTGTCAATACACACCGAAAGGATTGGTCATTGAAGTTGAATGACGCTCTTTGGGCATTGAGAACGGCTTACAAAGCGCCGATTGGAACCACTCCTTATCGTCTTGTGTACGGTAAAGCTTGTCATTTACCGGTGGAATTAGAACACAAAGCCGAATGGGCAATCAAAGAGCTAAACTTCTATGAAAGTGTTGTAGGAGATAATCGCCTTCTCCAACTACAAGAATTGGAAGAACTAAGACTTGAAGCCTACGAAAATTTGAAGATTTACAAGGAACGAACTCGCCAATGGCACATTCTCGAATACTTCGTAAGGACTTCTCCGTTGGTGATAAGGTATTACTCTTCAACTCTCGCTTTAAGCTCTTCCCCGGTAAGTTGAAATCAAAATGGTCGGGTCCATTCGAAGTGACCAAGGTACAACCATATGGATCAATAGAGATATCAAGCCCGGAAACCGGGAAATTTATGGTTAATGGGCAACGTTTGAAGATTTACCATCCCGGTCACGTTCGTGAGACCTTTGCTATCGTGAAGTTTGGTGAGCTCCCATTGGGGAGCGTTGTTTAACCTCCTCTCGAAATTGAAGTAGGTTTGGCGGTATCCTCAACAACCACCTTGTATATATCTATCATATTTCTTTGAGTTTATTAGTTTCGTTAATTTGAGAAGAACGGTTGAACTTGGATTTCACCATGGAGCATTTATTTGGATTTCACCATGGAACACTTATATTGCTTAATTGTCATAGTATTAGGCTTTGGTCCTTGTTTACGTGGGTCATTTATCTTGGAAGTTTATTGTTGTTCTAGGTAAGTAATCGGTGTCCTCCCCGCTGTCTCGATGAGGGATTCGGTGTTTTATTTTTTGTTTTGGATGCTTCTACTCTTTCGTGTTATGTATTTTTGTGTGTTTAGTCACATCCACCATTTTGAGCAAGCCCCAACTTGCCTTGCATGGGAGTACTCTATCTCATGAGTATTTCGATGTGAGTTGAAGGGACGGAGCGGGCCCGTTAATTGCCCCGTATCGGCTTAGTATAGTCTAGCTAGTAGTAGTAGTATGTAATTTCTTTTTGGGTCTTTGCTCGAGGACGAGCAACGGTTTAGTGTGGGAGAATTGTTGTGTGCTAAATTTAGAGCGTTTTCCCTCCCATTTAGACCCATTTTTCCATCGTTTTGCGAGTCTAGAGTGCGTTTACGTGTTTTTGGTAGTTTTTCTATCAATTTTGATAGGATTTGGCACCGAAATCACGATCGAGCTTCCACGAGCACAAGAGAGGGGAATACCGTCCAAAGAGCAAAGCACACAACTTAAAGTTTAAGGTCATCCAATCAATCGACGAAGAATGAGACAAGGAAAGAGGCCAGAAGAATGACCGGGCGAAATTTCACCCTGTGAGACACCACCGGGCAAAATTTCACCCGACGGTAAAGCGCCTCCCCGAAGATTTTCCGAGACCTCCCTACCGGGCGAAGTTGACCGGGCGAAATTTCGCCCACCGGGTGAAATGTCGCCCGATGGTGAATAGTGCCGAAAATCGCAAAATAGTGAAGAAAATCTCACCGGGCGAAATTTCACCCAGTGGGATTAGTCCATCAAGCCGCAGGGCGAAACTTTGCCCCATGAAGATGAAAAGGATGATTGTCTCACTAATGAAGCAAAAGTTGGATTTGGGCTTTAGGTTAATAGACCCATTAATGATTACTATATATATGTTACCCTAATTTGTTGCCCAAGGCATCACCTCATTAGTGTAGTCAATCCATCATTAGAGTAAGCAAGTAGTAAGAGGCCTCCATTAGTGTAATTGCACATCCATTAGTAGTAATCTAGTAATATTATTAGTAATTCTCTATAATTCTAGTAGTTTACATAGTAATTAGTAGTAGATCTACTTAGTTTCTATCAACAATTCTCTAGATTTCAAGTTTGTAGAAGATTATTCAAGTTTTATTTGAAGATTTGTTGGGTTTATTGAAGAATTAGTGACAAGTTCTTCATTCTCTCCATCAAAGATTCAATCTTTATTTATGCAATCTTCATATTTCTTCTAGATCTTCATAGTTGGTACATTTCTTTCCACTCTCTAATCTCTAGTTTAGATTTAATTTAGTCTTCTCATTGTTGTATTGTTTAGATCATCTTAGTGTAGTTAGTTTCTCTAGATTTCACTTATGCTGTTCTAGATTATTCTCTAGTCTATTTTGTTAGATCTTGTCTCTACCATAGTTTAGTGGGTAATTGTTAGATCATAGTTTTCTCATCATTTTGTTCTTAGTTTTCTTTAGATATAGTTACTATGCATGTTATAGTTATTTTCTCCTTAATTAATGTTTTATTGTCTTCCATTATGATTAGTGAGTAGATTTCTTGTTGAGGGGGTTTAGGGATGAGAACTTGGATTATTTGAATTTAGGGGTATTGGTGGGTTGCTTGCTTGTTGGTTCATCTTGTTTGTGGTTGTTGTGTCATTGTTGTTTTAGTCCAGCCAACTAGACCGACCTTGACTCGTTTCTATCAGTATGGGAAAACTCGGGGTAGAAATTACCACAACTAGAGACTTACCCTTCTTCGCCGCAAAAGCGGGTTTTTAGGTGGGTTGGGTGAAGAAACCGAAAGGTGGCTTTCTCCCTTTATCAATGTTGCGACAAAAACTCGATCCCGACCTTCTTAGACCCCATGTTCCGAGTCCCGACTTCCCCCTAACGCCTTTTCCTAGATTGATCACCCCTAGCTATTCTCGTAGTCATTTCTCTAGCATAGACTCGACCCTTAGAAACCCCCCTCTAGACATCAAACACGTCGCCTTAAACTTGTCAATACACTCAGTTCCCTGTGGACCGACCTCGACTTACCACGAATACTTGTTTGTTTTTGTGTAATCTCGAGTCTTACGAATATCGTTTAATCCCCCGTCCTTCGTTAACGACTGATCCGATTGGTAGGCGATCAAGCTCCCTTAACACTCTCAATGCTATCCTTGAAGACTTCTGCACGGCTTCGGGGCAAAGAATTAATTTTGAAAATTTTGCTACGTTTTTTGGCTCGTCTACTACTTTGGCTAAAGCCAAAAACAGTCTCAATCTTTCGCATCAAAAAGAATAATAGCATGGGGAATTACCTGGGTATACCTCTCCTCAGTAAGCATAATAAGAAGGTCTTCTCCAATGAACTTATCAATCGGGTCAAGCGCAAAATCTCTTCATGGAATGGAACGCTCCTTTCGCAAGCAGGTAGACTTGTCCTTATTTCCTCGGTCCTCTCCTCACTTTCTATTTACTTTCTATCGGTCTTTCGTATTCCGGTAAGTGTTGCCAAAAGAGCTAACTCTCTTTTGGCGCATTTTTGGTGGGCTGGAGGGAAGGGGAACAAGACTATTCACTGGCGAAGCTCGAGTTTCCTAAGTCTTCCTAAGTGTGAAGGTGGGCTTGGAATTCTAAATATATCTTGCTTCAACCAGGCTTTGCTAGCTAGAGTCGCCTGGAAAATATTGACCAATTGTGACTCCCTCCTCAGTAGGATCTTCTCGACCAAATATAAGTGTACAGCCAGAAACATTAATCAAATGGGGAACCTGAAAGAGAATCTTGATGCGTTCAAGAGATGCAACAGCAGTTTTGGCAACACCACTGCAATAAGTTCCTTTGCAAAAAGAGGCAGGTTTTCTAACATACCGTTTTCTCTCTCATCTCTCTTTACCATTGAAAGCCCAATTCAGAAACAGTGTTTGAGAGGTAATTGAAGAAAGCCCAGATTTTAGAAAAGGGGAATTCTTTTGGTAGAATGATTGGATGTCGTAGTTTGGTTTATGAATTTATGAAGAAAAAGAAGAAGGTCGTCTTTATTGAAGGAGTCTTTTGGTTCTTGAAGTTTGGAGAGCGTAGTGTTGGGAGATTCTTATAGGTGTCAAGACTGACAAGAATAATTTATGGAATGGAAGTGTGGCATGTGAGTTTGCATAGCCATGAACTAATCTAAACTACCGAAATATATCTAGTTGTTAGGACGGTGATACTTTGGACGATAGGTCTCGGGGGATCATCAAGGGTTTTAGTTATAAAATTTAACGATGAATGATGAAAAAAGAACACAAGCGGAATTGTTTAGAATATTAGAGATTTAATGGTGGATATCGATGATATCTGCGACTTAAAGGAAAATATGCACGCATCCCGTGAAGAGAAAAGGATGTAGAATCGATGTTGATACGACTCATTTAGTCGTAAACAAATTTCTTGAGGCTTTTGCTTGAAGATGAGATGTCGCTCGCAATTTCTTGTCCTCCATGTCGCATCACTCTTAATTGGAAAGGTCTTGTAGTTGTCTTGCCTCCCAATTGTAACGACTTTCGTGGCTTATATTACAGAGTACTCCGTAATAAAATTGACTTATTATTGTCGTGTTGGTTACTCTTCATCGGTACTCCGTAGTAGTTCTCAATTTCTCACCCTCCTCACGAAAGACTAAATATTTGGAGTTTAAAATCTAGAAAAACTGAACCAATCTTACTAGCCACCCCCTTCTAATCACCCGAGAGGTTAAGTTTTAAAACTAAGATCCGATCTGATCCGATGAACATCCCAGACTAGTCCACTACCCTCGTGGGTCGCGACCTAGAAAGTGAGCCACAGGAGTGGATTTTGATACTCCCTCCGGTCATAAATTATTGCCCCATTTCATGATTATATGTGAGGTATATTTTAATGAAATGAGGCAATTAATTGTGACCGGACAGGAGTATTTGACAAGATTCACACTTGACTAACCATTCCCGACACCCGAGTTGCTCATTCTTTATCTCTTGACTCGATACTCCACCTCTGCCTCCGCAGATACGCCGCTGTTCTCAACCCCAACCGCCGCCGCCTCCGCCTCCGCCGTTGTCTTCTAGGTCATCATTTCTTCCCCTTTCTTTTCTTACGGAGTATTTTACTCGACTGTTTTCCATTTTCCAATATCTAGTATCATCGTTTCATTTCATTCTTCTCCCTCTACTTTGGACTTTGGAAGTAGGTTTGATGATTTCTACTGTAATTGTATAGATGAATGAATTTAAGCATGAGCAAGCTAGTGCTAGGTAATCCTGCGGCTGGGAGGTTTCGGAATTTTGGACACCCTGATTTTCGCTATAGAGCATAGAATATCCTGTATCCTCCTCGGGGATTCAATAAGTAATTGGAACATTTCAGAAGAATCGGAAATAATACTAATATTTGGGCAATTTCTTGTCTGTGATGGACATATTCGTCATAATCAGCAAAAAGCTTGTCCCATTTAAGCACATGAGATGTTATTTGACCCGTTATATGACTTATATAGTCCTTACTTTACAGATATTTCATGTACTTAATCTATAGTCTATAGTACTATGTTATTTGGGGAAGATGAGGAATCATTTTAAATTTCCGAAAACCAAGAGCTTAAAATGTGCGTTTGCAGTTATACATTACTCTGTAGGATACGTCGTTGGCGTTAGCTTTGTTCAGTTTAGCACTTGAACACGATTCTTCTGTTGAGGTGTTGAGGCATGTTAGTACGGCTGGTACATGTTATTGCTGGGCGGGTCAAACTTGTGCCGTCTTGTATGAGTTAATGCCGGGAGGCATGATCTATATTTTGTATTCTTTGTAAATCATATTTTATACTTGGTAGGTGTTATTAGGGCTCGGTCATTGCATTGGTTAGTTAGCCACTAAGTACATACAAGACTGATGTTGTAGACTTATTTTGCTGATGAGGGAGGGTGTCGGGGTTGATTTTGTCCTATTCAATTTAATTCGTGTGTATAGGGGTTTGAGTTCCCGATTGCTGATGCAGCTAGTAGGTATTTTATTATGGTCTTTGCTTAGCTGAAGGCTTCTATAAAGTAACAGTACAAACTCTTCAAAAAAAATTGGTCTTTTTCAGTTTTTTGGTACCCTGAATTATTTTCGAAAATCCGATTTTGGGCCAAACTCAAAGTTGGGGGCAAGCCAAAAATATTTGAATTTTGAAGTCTGGTCCAAATCCCAATAGATTTCAACAAAATGCTAGCCTCTACAAACCAAGTCCATCCAGGCTTGGATACCGACGACACTTCGGAGGTAGCATCGGGGATCGATCGGGATCCGAAGCAGCAGGAGGAGGAAGACAATGGATCCAACGACGTTGTAGTGAAGGCGGAGGATAAAGTCGAAGAAGAAGAAGGAGAAGGAAGTGAGAAAAAGTTGACGATGAGAGAATTGTTAGGGGGATTGAAGACCGATGATGTTTCTCCTTCTCCCGTTCACTCTTCCAATACTCCTCTCAGGTAACTTTCCGTTTCCTCCTTCCCCATTTATTCTTGCTTTCCGCATTTCCAATTCGGATTGATCGATTGATTTAATTTATTATATAGTAATTTTAGTTGCGGGAGGTAAATGGAATGATCCATTTCCGTTGTTTGGTTAGCGAAATTGGGTAGGACACACAGCGGGGTGGATTCATTTATTTGATTCAGTAGAACTCATTGTTCGGATGGTGGAGGGATTTTGGAGGGAAACGAAAGAGGCTAAGTTTTTTCAGCATATTTAATTATTTATCAGGATTGAGCTGCTTAGAAATGGAGAGGGGAGGAAAAAAAATGATCCTTCCATGTTCTTTTGCTTTGTTTCAAGTTAAAAATTCAAGTGCGGAACGTATAGGAAAATGCCTTGTTTTTTATTCAAGGATAGAATTGTGCAATTTCTCTTGTTTGGATGGTAGATTGGACAGAAGGGGAGAGATATGAAGGGATCATCTATATGTAGGATTATGCTGCCAAAAGGAAACGATTTTTGACGGAAATGTCTCGGGACATATTCCTTCACTATATCCACTTGCATAATGCCAAATCAAATTTCTTCTAACATTGGAAACATGTCCGTTCATGTATCATGACTTGAGATTGCTCCCTTATTTGGTGTTTCCAGTGAAAATGGCTCTCAGACTTCATTTCAGAACAATGCTGCTATGGCGCTTATCAATAGTGTTACCGGTGTTGATGAGGAAGGCCGATCTCGACAAAGGATCCTTACTTATGCTGCTAAGAGGTCTGCTACTTTTGCTTATCACTTCTATCTTTGTTTTAAACCAGCTACTTCCTACTTTCTTTCTGAAGAATTGCATAAATGGGCATTAGCTAGAAGACTTGAAGTAGATACCTTGATGTGTATCTTAGTTAAGAGATTCAGTTGTTACAAAAATCTGCAGCGACTGCATCATTGCTTCAATTTGTGTTCCTCTATGGCATGCCTCGCACTTATGTTGTATTGTTGTTACAACCATTGATTCAGGTATGCTACCGCGATTGAGAGAAACTCGGGCGATTATGATGCCCTTTACAATTGGGCTTTAGTGCTGCAGGTATACCAATGTTTTTGGTGATTGTTTTTTCCTCCTTACAACCCGGCCTTTTAGAACAATGCTGTCTAGGGTAGTAGATGATACGAGTAACATGTACCGACTACGGAGTATGAAACAAGAGTTAGTAAGTCTCCCTCAAATGGTTTTATGGCAAGACCAACCCAAAAGATTTTGAATATTTGGTACACTTCAGGTCATTGTAGAGGTAATTGGGATAGCCTCATAGTCAGACGGTCTGGCATAAGTGCATGACGATTTAAATACTAAAACACTGGATAATAAAGTAATGGTTTAAATTGATTTCTGGCCTACATGATCTGAAATTGATTTTCTTGTTTTCTTTAGGAAAGTGCAGACAATGTTGATCCCGAGTCCGCTTCACCGTCCAAAGATGCACTCCTAGAGGAAGCTTGCAAGAAGTATGAAGAAGCTACGCGTCTTTGTCCTACCCTTCATGATGTACGCATTATGTACTGTTTACCGAATGATTTTTTTTTTCCTGATTTTTTTTTTTACAAAAGTAATAATAGTACATCCTCTGGATTATGAATGTTTGTCTGGGATTTGAGTGTCCCCTCAACTGACATAAAGGAGGATGGGAGTCATGGGCCCACTGTAGCAATGTTTTTTGCCAACCCCTTGCTCAATTCGTGGCTTGCATCTTATAGTTGGTTGTGCATGGAAGTGAGATTAAGAGAAATGTTATGAAAACTTCTAGACTTAGTGAGAATCATTCTTGTCTGTTAACTTTTGCACTTAGTGTATGAAGGTAAATTATAAATGCGTCAACATTATATGCAGGCATTTTATAATTGGGCTATTGCTATCTCTGATCGAGCAAGAATGCGTGGCCGCACGAAAGAGGCTGAAGAATTGTGGAAGCAGGTGAGAAGGCTTTCCAATTGCTTAGTTGTGTGACATAATGTGTATTTGTAACAGTCTGTGTATGTAGTTATTCTTCTATTTGTTGTTGGTGGAATAAACTAAGTTTCCTTTGTAATTGAAGCCTTAGCTGCTACACTTTTTAGGCGAAAATTTTGCACCATATTTGAATTGGCAAATATAGATTGTCAAGGCCTGTCCATTTCATTGTCTTACCATGTATCTACATTTAATATTCATTTTGTATCTTTGTCAGGCCACTGAACACTATGAAAAAGCTGTTGAGTTGAACTGGAATAGTCCTCAGGTATTAGTCTAGTCTAGATTATATTTTGTCCGTTACTGTCAACCAAAGAGGGTATCCAATGAATTCCTACCTCTCCATTTTTTTTCTCCCCAATTCTTGTAGTTCTTATGTTTTACATTTTGTTCATTATTTCCAGGCACTCAACAACTGGGGACTTGCGTTGCAGGTAACAATGTAAAAGCAAATTTTAGTATGTATAGGGTGAACATCAGATAGATAAGAGGAGAAAGGGTTGATGGAGCATTAAGGATCATAAAAAATATATGCAGTTTAACTCAGCAAATTTTGTAATCATCTCATCATAATTTGTGTTACAGGAACTTAGTGCTATTGTTCCTGCAAAGGAAAAACACAGCATTGTTAAGATGGCCATCAGTAAGGTACTTGTGTTCTTTTGTACTGAAGTAATTTTAATTCAACTTCGCTGCATATGAAGAACCTTGAAGCTTGTCATTGTTTGAATTGTTACTTTATTTGTTATGCTCCTTAATGCAGTTCCGATCAGCAATTCAGTTGCAGTTTGACTTTCACAGAGCTATCTACAACCTTGGCACAGTTCTGGTTTGTTTGTTTTCATGTTTTCTGTTTTAGTAAATTCATTAATTTTCACGTATTTTTGTATGGTGAAGTGTGTGGTTGTTTGGATTTTTGTCTGAGTTGTTTATCTGCGTGGCTTGGTGAGTTATATTTGCTCTTCTGGTTTTGCAGTATGGTTTGGCAGAGGACTTACTAAGGATTGGGGGATCAAACAGCTCAAAAGATGTATCACCAAATGAGTTATACAGCCAGTGTGCAATTTATATTGCAGCTGCGCACGCGCTAAAGCCTAATTACCCGGTAATCACTCTGTATTTGAAATTTGAATTGTTTGTTTTGAATCTCAGCTTCTCTAATTGAGGCTCTTGAGTTCCTATAATCTTCTCGCTTTGTTGTTTTGATTCTTGACTCTTACCATTTGATGGGATATAAAGAGCATATTTGCTAATTTTTTTTGCTATAGCTTAACTAGATTCTATGATACACTCAGTTACTCATTAACTATATTCTGATTTGGACAGTTTTCTCACTTCTTACTTATCAGGTTTATCGCAGTGCACTCAGGCTAGTTCGCTCAATGGTAAAAGCTTACGTTCCCTCAATGTTCGGTAGTAAAGTTGGATTGATGACTTCGTACATAATATGTGGATCTAGCTTTTTTTCTCATCTTGAAGTTAAATCCTAGTTTGGTTATACAGGCTCAATGAACCTTTGATGCTCATACCCACTCTAGATATTTATTGATATCCTACACCTGTGCACAAGTCCGAGTAACATAGCTTAGTACTTCCAGTGTAACATCACTCTTTACTCACTCAGCATGCAAGCAAAGTGTATGCCACACATAACATTGACCAAATTGGCTACACAATATTAATTAGGGCCTTAATTCCAGTTGTCTATCTGCTGTCAAATTGCAAAAGCAAACTAATTGGAAAGGCGAAGTATGTTGTCCACCACCACTCCACCATTACTACGTACAAAGGTTGCTTGAAAGGATGGCAGAGTTTTGACATCAATTTTTTTACTTTGGAAGTAATTCAATCTCAATTCATCTATAACAACTACCTTCATCTTGGTCCTCAAAAACTCTCGTTACTTGATTATTGTTTCTACTGTGAACATAGGAAAAGGTGAACTTTCCTGTATACAAAGAGTGGTGCCTTGACAGTGTATTTTGTGTATAGTTAACAAGTCAACTTCAGTTGGTGATAAGTAGAAATGCAGAGATCAACAGTAGTATCAATATCATTTACATAGTAAATGCAGAGGTCCACTCGGGCCTTTTTTTCCCCCAATTAATGTATGCTAAAAAGGTTTGGATGCTAGCCGGATCATTATTTGCAGTTTATGGTAACATCAGCCACCTTTCACAGATAATTGAACTCTACCTTTTCCCTCTTTTTGATAGTTGCCTTTGCCGTACCTCAAAGTCGGATATCTCACGGCACCACCTGCTGGCAATCCAGTTGCCCCGCACAGTGACTGGAAGCGGACACAATTTGTTCTCAATCATGAGGGGCTTTATCAGGTAATTTTTGATGTAACCTGCAGTACTATAAGCCTGTTCAAAAGCGTTGGATCAACCTCTCTATCTCTCAGGCTTCCAATTTTTTCCTTTCTTGGATGAAATTTTTTATAAGATTGTAAATATTGATTTAATGCTCCAGTGAGCATTCTGTATTGTTGACTACTTCAAAGGTAATTCTTGTTGGATACTTGTATGAAAACTTGCATTGCCCATTTTCTCTTAGATTTCATTTCACCTCCATGGTAATTATGTGCATCTTTCATCACCAAAGTGTCCTTGACGTCAAGGTAATCTTAGTGGTTATTATATTTTTGTGTTCTAGTAATAATTAAATGTGTTTCATGGGGAAATCTTTCCTTTATACATCTTGAGAGAGATACTCGGTAGTTGATAGAGGTGGTTGGATAGTCGTATACGTGGACATGAATACATAGAGACAACACACTGAAAATGAGATGGATGATACAAACACGTTTTACGATGCAGCTTGTCCAATCTGAGCAAAACCCATCCCGACAGAGTCTTTCTGGCAAGCCTACAGATGGAGCAAATAATAAAAGGTCAGCTATCAAAGTTGACATTCCTGATATTGTGTCAGTGTCAGCTTGTACTGATCTAACGTTGCCCCATGGAGCTGGACTCTGCATTGACACAGTAGATGGACCGTTTTACTCAGTAAGCAATTCTACCTCTCGACTCCACCACTCGAAACCACATTTATTGTATGACTAAACCATTTGAAAATCTCAGGTGGCTGATTCTTGGGAATCACTGGATGGTTGGCTGGATGCAATTCGTTTAGTTTACACAATTTTTGCCCGAGGTAAGAGCGACGTACTTGCTGGCGTAATCACTGGATGAAAAGATTTTGTAAAATGACTGGTAATCGTAGTGTTGGTTGGTACATTGTTCCCCGCTGTGGTCGAGGGAACGTCATTTCCATAGCATAGGCTGGTTTGTTTACAGAAAATCAGTGGAGATTACAGAGAATATCTATCTGGAGGACATAAATATTGTTTTCTGTACTCGGAGTTGATGCTGTTTGTTGTTAGATGTATGTCATTTTGTATTATTAACATTTCTTGACCCGGTAGTTTATGGTGGCAGTTTCGGCCCAATTATTGTTATTAATATTCTTGATATCACGTAGTAATTGATAGAGCTTGGCTATTACTCCGTACATGTCCTACTTAGCCTTTAACCTTTGTGCTACAAGAGTATGTTTTTACATCTGTAATTACAACCAAGTGATTGATTATATTGGTATATTCAACAGTACTTGCAATCATACTTGGGAAAATGATGATAAATTGATAATTGTACAAAATGGCTTCTGTCTTTACATATTTAATCCGAAGTTATATTAGTCTCAAGTTTACAATGGTTAAAATAACTGCTCACTTGTATAAATGAGAGAAATATTTTTTTCCTGTACACATTTTATGTTTTTGTGTTTACGTACACGTTCAATCCATTTTAAATTTAAAATGGATATGTTCGTCTTAACTAAAAATTTAAGCTCATTTTATCGCATTTAGTAGTCAAAACAAGAAAGTGGTCATGTTTTTTGGTTGAAAGAGATTGAACCGAATTTAAATGAAAGTGGCTTAACGAGGGAGTATATGTTAATTTAATGGGTTGAGGCAAATTGAAATGAACTAAGTAGATTAAATTGATGATGATAAATTAACAAGCCTAGACTCGATATAACTACAAATAAAAGATAAACATTATTAATTCGAGCTGAAAAAAACCAAAGAAAATCGTGCCTTGGAGCATCCAAATTGTAGAGAATAACCATCCTCTTAACACCCTCTCTCCTATAAGAGAATGTCCTCTACAATGTGGGTACAACATAAAGGATCCTCTTATTTAGAGGATGTTGAGTACTTCCTCTAATTTTAGAGGATTAAAAGTATAGGACCTTGTGCCCATTACTCAATTCATCCATGCCATGTGTACTATATATATATATATATATATATATATATATATAGGAATTGCATCTCGTGAGTCTCTCTATCTTAAATGAGTCCGTCCCGCGAATCACAGCCACATGATCAAATCACATGAATGGCTGAGATTCAACGTCATCTTCATTGTATATAATCTTACTGTTACAGTAACAGAACACTATTACAGTAACACAACTATCTTACTGTGACACTATCACAGTAATAAGGAATTACAATAATAATGTCACAGTAATAATGTTACAGTAACAGAACACTATTACAGTAACTACACAACTATCTTACTGTGACACTATCACATTAATAAGGAATTACAGTAATAATGTCACAGTAATAATGTTACAGTAACAGAACACTATTACAGTAACACAAATATCTTACTGTGACACTGTGACACTATTACAGTAACACAAGTATAATTATATAATACTGATACAGTAATCATATTACTGTAACACAGGTAGTAAATGCTAAAGTAAAACATACCAACAGAATTGCATCAAACAATAAATTAAAGCACCTATCTTTCTTCTCCCTTTATATAAGTTTATTATATACAATTTTCATTCAAATCATATATAGAAAAGAAAGAAATTAATTAATCACATATATCTAAGGTTTAATGTTTTCTGACTTCTGTATATGTTTTTTTCCGTAAACAGTTAATATGTTAACCCACATGTAAATATGTTTTACAATAATATTGTTGCATCATGTTACATTGTTACAGTAGCAATATTACAGTGACACCGTTATCGTAAAACAATTACAGTGACCCCGTTACTGTAAAAACATATGAGTAATATTGTTAACAATTGTTGTGATTAACAAGGTTGAAAATACATCTGCCGTGAAATTTTAGGATTTTTTCTTTATAATTAATAATTAATAATATTCAATTACCGTAACATTATCACAGTAATATTAAATGTTGCACTACTATTACAGTAACAATCTTACTGTGACACTATTAAAGTAAAAATGTTACAATGACAGTATTTACGATAACAATTAACAAAGTTACAAAAACAAGTTATTATGAAAATTTTAAGAAAAGTATAAGATTACAACGTTTATAAAATTTAGAATGGTGAGAATATTCATAGAAAATGGTAGTACAAGTTTCATTGTGAAAAAAAAATAATCAAAGTACAAAAGATGAACGAGACGGAGGGAGTATGAAGTAAGATAGCCTACGTGAGATTTGAATCCACATCGATCATCCGTGCTGTTACACGATGCTCAACCAATTGAGCTAATATGATAATATAATAGATTAAGGAGTTTTTAATTACATTACATTAGAAACTTGATTAATCACACTTCGTAGCATAAAAAAAGTGATTAAACATTGTTATACAGAGTGATATAATTATATTTTCAATAATCAATTATACTCCCTCCGTCCCACTAAGATTGTCCCGTATTCCTTTTTGGGTAGGTTCTTAAAGATTGTCCCATTTCTAAACTTTCCTTTTTAGTTTGTCATTTTTTACAACTTCGTCCTCAATAAGTTAAAGTATTTACCATTTTGCCATTCCACTTACTCACACCACCTCACAAACATTATGACTCACCCTATAAAGGGAGTCATCATTACCTATATACTCAATCATCACACAATTTTCTTAATTACTGTGCAAAAGTTAACGGGACAAACATTTTGGGACGGAGGGAGTATAATAAAAAATTACCTTATCAAATCACTTGCTACAAATTCCTGTACAATATCATCAATCTATTAGTACTATACAGAGTAACTTATTTGATTTTATTCTCACTCATTGGGAATTTTCTAGGGTTTGTCTGAATTTGGGAAAAAAATTAAATTGAAAACTTTGATTAAATATGAATGATTTAATCCTAATAACTGTAATGATTTTCCATACAATTCTTATTAAAAGAATTAGAGAATGAAAGAAAAAGAGACAGAGATATGAACAAATTGATTTGATTGGAATGAAGTGGGTACTGGGTAGGCTACTAAGCTTTGCGAAGGTGACGAACAAAAAAGATCAGGATGTTTGAATTAGTGGCTCGGTGACGTGGATGAATTTGGCGCGCACGATGCTATCAGATCCTGTGGTCTATAATTACGGGACGGACTCACCTAAGGAGGAGGACTCATCAGATCCTCACTCTATATATATATATAGAAAATGGATCAAGGAAGTTTGGTGAAAAGTGGGAAGTTGTGTTGTTGGCCCTTGATCTTGGGTTGAATGGATGACTTAGATGGATGATGGGTAAAAAAAATAAAAAAGAGAAAGAAGACAGCAAACTGACAAGCAGCAGTAGATAGAGAGATGGGAGCATCCTCTCCTCAATCAAACTCTCCCTTCTTTATTACTTTCCTCCTCTCCTTTTCAATTCATTTCCCTAATTCAATTCATCTCTCCCTAACAAAATTCCATCAAATAAGCTCCATTAATAACTCATGTATGTTTATGCATAAACTTTGATCATCTTCATTTTTTTTAGCTTCTTCTTCATCCTCATCTTCATCTTCATCTTCGATCATCTTCGATCATCTTCAAACTTCTTTTTATTTTTCATATTTTTTTTTGGTATTTATAAAATTATTCATCTTCATTATCTAAAAAAAACAGAACAACTTCATCTTTAAGATGAAGTTTGAAGATGAAGTTGTTCTTTTTTTTGTGGGATGAATGGAGCTTGAAGATGAAGATGAAGATGAAGATGAACAAGTCATTTAGTGTGTAACACCCCTGATTTTATAAATTAAATTTAATTAAAATTATGTTCGTATTTTTATGTTTACGATTTAACTCGTAATTCTAAAAATTATTATAAAACGAATTTATCGTTTAATTGTTTCAAACTCCTAAAATTCTATTTGTCTCGGGAACTCTTCTTATCGAAAGTCTAATTCGACGATTTATAAATTCTTTTTATTTATTTATATTTAAGCCCGGATTTTCTATTTTTCGGCTCGAAGCTCATTTATTTTAAGTTTCGTCAAAATATTTATTTTATTTCCTCGAGAAATCAATTCGATTCACTTTATCGAAAATTTTATTTTTCGGGAACTACTATTTCGTCGTCTATTTATTTATTTCTATCATTTCCGTTTTCGTCTCGAGTACTTTATTTACTCATTTTATTTGACGTTCCGATTATTTATCAATTTTATTAACTCGTTTTAACCCGATTCGTGGGTCAGTCAACTTATCGATTCGAAATTTGTTTAGTCCGTTTTTCCCACCCGATTCATTTAATCAATCGGCTTTCCTATCATTTTTTTAGTGGACCTCATACACTAATTCATTTCCTTTTAGTTTTCCTTTTGTCCACCGCTTGAACCATCACCTTACATCTCCCTTTTCCTTTATTTACATACTTTGTATGTCATTCATTCATCCACCATAAACCGCTTCATTCGCCCTCCATTCTTTTCGTTTTCTTCTCCTTCTCTTCTTCGCATCTCCTCGTATCCGTTCTCCTGCCTCTTTCTTTTCTCCTTCTTTTTGCGTTCATCCATCATCATCTCGCTCGACTGGTGCTGCTGCTGTGTCTGCTACGTGCCTGCTGCTGCGTTTTCATCTGCTGCTGTTGTTGTTTTGCTGTTGTTAATCGACTTTCTATCTAATTAAGGTAATTCCACCTCCTGCCTTTTCTTTCTCGTCTCTCCTCTCTCTATTTTCCTCCTTTCGCTCCCTTCTGATGTTGTCATTCGAATTCAATTACTGTTGATTTTGTTCTGTTAGTTCCGTTCAGCTGCTTGTTTCGTCGTCATCTTCTTGCTATGTTGCTGTCTCGTTGATGTTTCTGTTGGTTTCGTTTTGTTCTCGTTTTGTCCTGCGTTTTGCTTCGTTTTGTCGCTGATTTTGATGCACGTTTTGCTGCTGATGTGTCGGTTTTGCGCTGCTGTCTTTAGTCGACTCGATCCCTGTTACTTCTTCCTTGTTCTGATGCTTATCCTCTCTTTTCCTCTCCGCTGTTGATGACAGTACTTGTGTCGTTTCGCTGAGTTTTGTGCGGCTGTTGTGTCGTAACATTCTGCAGAAGTTGCCTGTGTACTGTGATCCTTCTGTTCTTCATCTTATTTACTGATTCTGCCGTTGCTTCTCGGTTTCGTCGTACTGTTGCCGTGTTACGATACTGCTATTGTTCCTGTTGTTCTCTTATTCTTGTTACTGTTCGTGTTCTTTCCGCTTTTATTTTACTATCAGTGTCGTTTCTGTTTTTGTCGTCCTCCTCCTTTCTTAACCTTCCTCTTTTCTTCTCCTCGTTGTTCTTTTGATGTCGTTCGATTTTCTGCTGCTCGTCATCGTGCCGTTGTCTTCGTGTTTTAGCTGTGCATACCTCATGCTCGTTACTTCCCTTCCATCTCATTTTTTTTCTCCTTCTTCGTTTTGCTTGTGCTGCTACAACTGTAGCATTGTTCCTCCTCTTTGTGTTGCTACTGTTTACGATTCCCTTTATCTTCTCCTTCTCGTTTTTTTCCCGATTCTCTTTGTCTCAATCTCGTTCGTTTTCATTTCGTGAAGGCCTCGGAGTTTTATTGAATCGACTTTCAAGTTCTAAGGTTCAAGCTTGGTCTAATCAAGAAAGGCGAGTACGTGATCGCTCGGATATCGGCTAAAGGTAACTTTAGGACGTTACTCGATTTTACATCGTATGTTTGAGTAGTAGTATGTAATAAATATTTTAACTTCGGTTTTCTATTTTTTTTAGCTATTTATTATTTGCTAAATATTATTTTTTTATAATTGTATACCTTATAAATATTTTACAATTTTTTTTCGATATCATTTTATAAATCGTTAGTAATTTAATTATTTTCGATCGTTATAATATTTTGTTGGTTATCGTGACATTAGTAACTAAATAATATCGATTTCTATTTTCTTCATATTTTGTTAATTTATAATTTTAACTCAAATCGTATTTTTATATTATAATCGAGGTTTGTATACTTGTTTAATAAATTAATTTCGTTTTACGACTTATATTAATAAATGAAAAAGCAGACGATTTCGTTTTAAATACATTTTAGTCGAGACTGTTTTCACTAATAATTTCTTATTTATTTCCGATTGATTATTTTTTAGCAAAATCAGTATTATTTATTGATAAAATCTATTTGCTAAAATTAATTCGAAAGCTTTATAAAATCTCGTTTAAATTATAAAATTCGTCGAATCAAATAATTTTGATATCGTTTTTCTTAAAACACCTCTTTTATAAAATTTATAGTTTTAACTCGATTTCCTAATTATTTATAAAATACTATATAATGACTTATTATATTTTATTTATATTTTGAGTAACGAATTTAGAAATATATTAAAGTTACGATAACGGCGATAATAATAAAATGCTAGTTTCGTTAGAAATTCTATTTTTACACATTTCACTTATTTTAATAACTTACGAATTTTCTATAACGATATTTCTATTTTAAGTAAGCTTCTAAAATTAGTAAGTTTCTATTTATAGAAAGTTTCCCCTTTTAATATAAAATGTTTATTTCTTTTTATCTTCATATCATTTATATTGATTTCTTGACCAAAAAAAAATCAGTTATATTGATTTTATTAACTTTTAACTATCGATAATGGCTTGTTTTGGAGTTATGGAATAAAGAGAAGTGTGGGGTTAGAGTAATATAGTCTGGGGTGTACGTTTTTGCCATCAACTGTAAGACTGGTGTGTCATTATGGGGCACATTGGTTGTTGAACTGAGCGTGGTTTGTGTTCAGGAGAGTGTGCATTGTGCCCTTAAACTTAGATATCGTATCGTGTAAGTCGCGTCGGGTTGAACTGGATATGGTTTGTATCCAGGAGGGGTGTATACTACTTAAACCAGGACCTCGCTGCACGCAGTCCTGTTATAGTTGAGTTGCCTAGTTAGAGACTGAATTCTGTTATGAGTTAAGTCTACAGTTCTCGAAGCTAGTTTCCAGTATTATCCTAGTGAAAGTCTAGCCTTGTGCACACTGATCAAATTTCCATAACGTCATTTTTGAATATGATTATTATTATTATCGATTGGTTTGATTTGCAGGTTGGCAAATGTTTTAAGTTTCCTCCGAGAACTTATTTTATTATATCGTTTTAATATTTTCTCTTTTTAAATATTTTGATATAATAATACTATTATTTTTCCATATGATATAATATGGTTGGGAAAACGTTCGAGTTACTCCCCACTGACGTGGCTGTTATGTTTATAACATGACAGATATTTGCTGCTGGGTTTTGAGTGTGAGCTAGCGAGTAGCGTGGATCCTACTCTTTCTTTATTCATGTAATTTATGGATTTGTATAACCCATTTGGAGAATTTTCTATTTAGCCCTTTTGTAAAAAGTGACCTTTGTATTGACTTACCATTTCTTTTAATAAGATATAGTTTGTCAGTGTGTTTTAATCCCAACTCTACAGTGTTTCCGCCACTATATTGCGTTAGATTTTCTAGGGGATTACAGTTGGTATCAGAGCATTGTTGCTCCCGACGCTTACACCGGATTTTAGGAAAAATACTCGTAAATGATATGAGCATTAAAATAATATTAGTGAGAGATGGGTAGAAATCAAGTAAGGACTTAACTGTTAGGTTTATATGTTCTTAAAACTCAATGATTAGCATTGAATATTTGTTGCTTTTGTCTGAAAAAAGATGAATGAACAAGATGTTGATAGGATGCTGCTTCAGATCGGGACAAGACCTGCTTAGAACTCTCAACGCCTGTTGATTCGAGTGGACATACAACTTTGTGCTACTACATGGTGACCTTTCAGCTCAGATTTAGTTTGCTCCAGCTACAGGCCAAATGATCAAGAGTAGATTCCTGTTCCATGATGTTGCAGTAGATCCAGTTGAGTGACCCAAGACTTGCGTTCTTGTTTCTCTGCAAGAAGATGAAGTAATCCATTTAGTTCCCTCGTGAACTTTGGAGGCCCGAAGATTCTCTTCTGGTTTCAGAACTTGGAAAAATAGGATCATCGATTCTTTTCTTCCTTCCTCTACTTCTTCCAATTTATTTTCTCTTTGTAGACACCCGTATTTTGACTGCCAGGTGTCTATGGCAGTTTCCAAAAAATACCCGATGATGATCGGACGCTAACGTGCTTCTACACGCTCGGATACGGGCTCAAATCCATTAGTTGCTGGCTAACGCACTTGCGGAGTACAAACCTCACAAAATCAACCTCGAATCCAGGTCCAGTGGGCCGTTTCCAATCAAATAAGACTAATTTGGATCAAAATCGACACCGGAAATAAAACCGACTTTTAGCGATTGGGTCAACCCTGGTCAAAGTCGTTTCCGAGACACATCAAAGCAGCCACTCAAATACAAAAAGTCCAACTCAAGAAGCAAAACCAACAGTCCACCTTCAGACGGGCCATCAGGTCAAGTCCGTCAGGGCACAAAACCCTAGACATCAAAATACATGGGCAATGCCTATATAAGCAACCACATGCACACTCAATTTCACAACTTTACAACCCTAATCACAACTTTTACCACTTCAAAAAAAACCCTAATCTTACACATGCAACCCTAATCAAACCCTAGCAATTCTACACTACCAAAAACCCTAAACCTAGTTCTAGGAATCAATCCCAAGCCACCATAACTTAACCTCCATAAAACCTCGAAGACTCTTGTGTAAAGCCACGGTTACGAGTCCATTCTGAGACAAGAACATGTAGGTTGAGGGTGTCAAAACCCCTTTCTCTCCTTCTTCTCTTCCTCTCGTCACCTTCATCTTTTTCGCGTCTTTTTTTGTTTTATTTCGTTTCTTGCATTATAATATCGATAATAACTAATACAAAACATTAAAATACTTATCAATTTGTGTCGAATAAGAGGGGTATCGGAATAAGGAAACACGAATATACAAGTGTACTGCACACAGCGTTGACGGTCGCTTGTTCCAATACCCAGACTATTCGATTATTGAGATAAGTCAACTTCAACGATAATTCGTTATTATTTTTTTTAGCATCATCAATCTTGCACTCATCAATTTTCTTTAGATCAATTTTAATAAGGGTCGAAACCCGTTGACGCGGATCCGACATCACAATCCCTCGGGATTTATTTCGATGTCGGAAAAGCCGAGGGAAGCAAGTCTTCATTCAAGCAAAGTGTCGATACGTTAGATCCGATGCCAATTCCATAATTGGATGTCGAGTCTAATAATTTAATCAAACAATTTAGCCAATTCAATTTTTCGTTGATGCTAACGTAGATGTTATTTAATTCGTTCGAATCATGACACTACAAACGCGGAGGAATATCTATATCGTCTTGGTTATTTTAAATGATTCAAATCAATTTTTTTTTTTATCTTTTTCATTCTAGTATTCCATATCGATTCTGTAATCGAATATGGGGTATGACGAGCATCACAATTAGAATCGAGTATAAATCATTCCAAGTATTCAATATCGATTTCATAATCGAATATTGAATATAACGAATGTCGAAAATATTAAATCGGGTATAAATCAGTCCATATTTGTACGCGATTTGTCAAATTAACAGTTTTCGAAAAAAACGAGTCTGGGGCAGCCTGTGGCGCGAGTCGCGCCCTTCTCGGGCGAGTCGCGCGTCTCGGGCGAGTCGCACGGTCCCTGAAAACCGCAACGCATATCTTCGTTTTCTTTTCTTTAAAACATCGACTTTTCCGGCATACTTCAAGTTTTTGATATATTTTTCCCTTGACCTCGGTCAACACGTGTTAATTAATCACGTGTACTACTATCTTTTCAAACCATGCATCATCTCGTTTACATCATTCAATTCAATTCAATATTTGCACAAACCGTTATTATTCGTTATATCGTTACTAACAGTTTGTTCGTTTCCTTTGTCAATTTTCATTGTTTATTTTATTTTATTAAAATGAACTCACATGCTAAAATTCAACTTTGACGTTAGAATTAATTGCATTAAATTGACTTAGAAACCCTTTTCAATTCCATTCACATGTTTAGGGAAAATAATCTTTGCATATCATTTTCCCGTTCAACTAACGCGCGTATTGGAAAGTCATTCGAATTCTTAGTAGAGGCCGCTAATGTGCGGGCGGGGTTGGGTGTCCTTTGTGGGCTTCCCAACACGTACCCTCACCCCTTACTCAGAACCTCGGTTTCCGGATGCCCGAAACCGTTGGCGCACGAGAGTCTTTCAATACACAATATCCGATAATGTCGGTATTGGTATCAAATGCAAAGGGACGTGCCCAATAAACTCTGACAACGGAAATGGGCCGTATTTTGTATACGCACCACTACGACATAGAGTGGGCTCGAATGGTTCCGAATAACCACAAAATTTGGTGGCGACTCCACATAGACCTAAATTTCAATTCGATCCATTTTCATATGGAGATTCATTCGCCTCCCCAAACCCGCGCGTGGCCGCGTCGGGGTGGACCTATGTCATGTCCACACTCTTATATTCTAATCTTCATTCGCGTGGTGAATCCTTGTTCTATTTTTCTATTCTACCATCTTTCTCTTGAGATTCTTTGGGTAGACCAGATCCTGTCTTAAGTGAGCCCGTGTTATAGATGTTTGAGGTTTAGTAAAATCTTGTTACCTATGGTTTGAGGATTGTGAGTTGTACCATATTTCTTAAGCAAGTAAGAAATTTTCGAGGATTGAGTTGAATGGTATTACTCAAATTAATGGAATTAGGTTGATACTATAGTCACTGAACCTTGGGATTATAGGTTACTTTGATTATTTTGGGGTACTTAGAGCTGAATATATTTTGTAGTAGTAAGAGTATGTCGTATTTGATGGATACCTAGTACCTAACCTAGAACCGAACTAAGTGTAACTGATAACACTACTTTGGGATTTTTACCTAATGCTTATTTGGTGGATGCATCGCGAATATTTGGGATCATAGAGTATTGTTAAAGTGTTAACCTGAGTGTTGTGGTACCATTATAGGTTTTTCATTATTGACGTTAGTAGTTTTGGTTGACATAGATTACCGTGTTTCTTATGGGTTTGATCGTTGATCGTTGATCGTTGTTTAGGGTTATAACCTATGAACTTTGGAATTGAGTGGTCTGACTTGGATAAATTATTGTTACCCTTGAAGAAGAGAGTTATCTTACACAATCACGGTTTGTGGTGTTGTTTTGAGGAATACTTTGATCTCAATCATCTTGATGGATTTATAGTTCAGAACCCTTAGACCAACGAGATTGTGGCTTCATTGAGTTAACATTTTGGTGAATTCGCTGATACGATATGAAATTTGGTGGAATTCTCAGAAACCTTAGTCGAAAGACGTGTTTGAAGATGTGAGTGTTTACGCCATTACATATAGGCTTGAGCGTGTTCGAGGATTTATTATATTTTTCCCAACTCCTATACTTGTGACATTATAATTACGTTGGTAATCATTTTTGAGGATTTCGTACCTGAGTATTGTTAAATTGGTGGAGTGTGTTTAGAGTTCATTCCTTACTTGAGAAATTTGGAGTATACTTCAAGTTTAAACCTTGAGCTTTGGATTTAGGAACCTTGTCGATTGCGAGTTGGGTGTGTTTTGATGATCGTTGGAATTTTAATTGATGATATTTGATTGTAAAACAATTGTGGATTAGTTTCGTGTCGTTTGAACGATTGGATAATTACGTAAGACATTTTTGAGATTGTGACCAGTAGCACCACCTAGTGCCTAATATTGGACTTAACGTTATTTGATGGAAATTAGGAAACCGTGTTGTGGGAGTCGTACCGGGAATCTTGAGATGGTTAATTTATTCCCTAACTCTCGAGAGCTCTTTTTGACTCTCAATTTTGTCCTTCCCTTAACTTTCTTTAATCCTGCTGCTTCTTCTTCGGCCAATCCCTTTGACTTCTTTATCGGGTTTGAAAATTTTCGTTTCGGTTGTCGTTGAGTCTGACTCTATTTATTCGTCTACCTTTTTCCCGAACCTATGTTATGAAAAGTTTGACTAATTTAAAATTTTGGGTTATCGTGAAATTTTAACATTTTGAGTTGTAAATTACAAAACTTTGTACTTCGTTTTAGTTTTATTGTTGGTTGATAGCCTATTTTTTTTAGCTCGATTTCAAATTGTCTTAATAATTTATTTTTAAAGTATTTTGAAATTGTTTCAAATTTCTATTTTCAAGCGTTTGAATTTTACGAAAACTTTCATAATCGCTAATATTTTGATTTCTATAGGATTATTATATAAAACGGTTTAACATTTTCGAAAAACATCGTATGTCTGAAGTCTTTATTTTATTGTCGATAGACTTTAAATCTGTAATTGAAAATGTTTGACGAGTGATTCGATTTTTATTCCCTAACTACAAAATTTGATTTCTCAAATTTTTGTTTGGTTTTAAACAAAATAATGTCGAATTTCTTAATCAAAATGTTTTACTATTGCTTTGAAAATATTTGGGGTACTCTCCCCCTCTAGTTTGTTTACAAATATTATTTATTGTCATTATTTTATTAAATGATTCTTAACTTACGATTTTATTAATTTAAATGATTTTAAACTTTGGGTAACTGAACCCAACTCATCTTAAAGTAAATTTTGTCATTGAATTCGATTTCATATCACGTTCGAAGTCATAATTTTTTTTAAACCGAGATTGTGATGCAAGTTAAGCATTCTCATTTTGTTCAAATGATATAATTTTGTTTGAACTTCTTTTTAGTGGGGAAGATTGTAACACCCCTGATTTTATAAATCAAATTTGATTAAAATTTTGTTCGTATTTTTATTTTTACAATTTAACTCGTAATTCTTAAAATTATTATAAAACGAATTTATCGTTTAATTGTTTCAAACTCCTAAAATTCTATTTGTCTCGGGAACTTGATAAGTGTGTTTTGTAGTGCTTATTTGTTGTGTTTGGTCCCGGTTTCTCTTGTGAAATCGCTCTTTTGAGCGGTTTCTTGGCTACTTACGCTTCTTCTAGTTCATTTTAGGTTCCTAAGACCATTCTTGGAGAGGTGGAACGATTCCGAATCGTTTCCGACACATTTGGAGCCAACGAAGAGAAGCAACGACCACCCGATAGCTTAGACTCGATCCCGAGACCTTGGGACCCATTCCCGAGCCCCTTAGACTCGATCCCGAGCACCGAGAATCGATTAGAAGCCCATGAGAAGCAAGTAGGGACCTTTGAGATCATATTTGAGGCCTACAAGACCCATCTCGGTCGAGATGAGGGCCTTCTCGCTCGAGATGAAGAGTACAAGCAAAGACGAGCCACTGATGCTCAATCTCGCCCGAGATCACCTCATCTCGGCCGAGAAGAGTCTCATCTCGCCCGAGACCATCATCTCGGCCGAGAAGAGCATAACACCGCCTGGTGTTATGCATAACACCGGGCGGTGTTATGCACCATCTCGACCGAGATCATCTCATCTCGACCGAGATGGATCCCATCTCGACCGAGATCATCTCTTCTCGGCCGAGAAGGAGCAGCAGCAGCCCCGTGTTCTTCTTTTCTTCTCCTTTGCTCTTGAACCCTTATAAATACCCTTCCTTT
This sequence comes from Agrostemma githago, assembly GCA_958450325.1. Taxonomy (NCBI): domain Eukaryota; kingdom Viridiplantae; phylum Streptophyta; class Magnoliopsida; order Caryophyllales; family Caryophyllaceae; genus Agrostemma; species Agrostemma githago. The sequence continues at coordinate 22,753,137 of OY288239.1, read as the reverse complement.
GTATTGTTTAAGGACTTTTTACATTATCTTACATTAGACAAAACCCTAGATAGAGTTCCTCCTCTCATTAGCTTAATCTTTCCTTAATCTTTAATTAAACTTAGCTTAATCTAGCTTGTAATCCTTGTATTAAGGGAATTCTTCAAGACTCATCCAAGATTGACAACCTTGTGAGATTTATTTGGGTTTTTCTTATTAATGCAAGTTCTTATCTTTTCATCTTCTTGTTAGTAGGTATAATCTTCTTATTCTCTTTACTCTTAATCCTTGTTTAATTCTTCAAGTTTCAATCTTTTCTTATTGTTCTTGTTCTTGTTAGTTTCATTATGAATGTTTTGTTGTTTGTGTTGATTTCTCTTGTTACGGTTAGGGTTAGTTTCATAATTTGTGAGTAGACTTATTGTGGGGTTAGTAGGGGGATTAAGTGTTGATTATGGGTGATTAGGGTTTGATTGTGGGTAAAGGTGAATTCTTTGTTGCTAGTCACATATTGAGCACACTATGTGTTTGTTGAATTGCTTGTTTGAGTAGTAGTGGCCATGCTCCTCATACTTGTCTTCCTCTTCTCATTGTGTGATTGATTTGTGGTTGAATCCTTGTGTATTGGGTAATATCTTGCATGAGTATTCGGGTTTAGTCTTTGACACGAGAGTGCGGACTTTGGCCTTGACGCGAGAGCGCGGACCGACCTTAGTAACTAGGTGAAACCTACACCCTCAATCTCCCAACTATCCTACTACACTTATGAATCCGACCTAACCCTACTCCTTCCCATATTTGATTTACCCATCTTGTTAGCTATTATCTATCTAGTTAGTTGATTGTTTTTAGTTTAGTTCATCTATCTAGTTCATATTATACCTAGTTCATTGTTAGTCATATTTCTACTCTCTTGTCATCATTCTAGTTTGTTCATCTTTGTCAATTCTCATCTCTTTGTGTTGTGTTGGTAGCTTAGTCTTGTTTGTGAGTTGACCATAGTCTAGACAACCTCTACCGTCCCCGTGGACTCGACCCAACTTACCCTAGCTACCCGTTAGGTTTAGTTGGACTCTACTTGTTGGTGGGGACCCACGGCAAAACCCTACCATCAGAACTCTTCTTATATTTAAAACATATTTTTATTCTGTTTCGATTAATTTTATACATTTAATTTAATTCTTATCGAAAGTCTAATTTGACGATTTATAAATTCTTTTTATTTATTTATATTTAAGCCCGGATTTTCTATTTTTCTGCTCGAAGCTAATTTATTTTAAGTTTCGTCAAAATATTTATTTTATTTCCTCGAGAAATCAATTCGATTCACTTTATCGAAAATTTTATTTTTCGGGAACTACTATTTCGTCGTCTATTTATTTATTTCTATCATTTCCGTTTTCATCTCGAGTACTTTATTTACTCATTTTATTTGACGTTCCGATTATTTATCAATTTTATTAACTCGTTTTAACCCGATTCGTGGGTCAGTCAACTTATCGATTCGAAATTTGTTTAGTCCATTCCCCCCCCCCCCGATTCATTTAATCAATCGGCTTTCCTATCATTTTTTTAGTGGACCTCATACACTAATTCATTTCCTTTTTGTTTTCCTTCTGTCCACCGCTTGAACCCTCACCTTACATCTTCCTTTTCCTTTATTTACGTACTTTGTATGTCATTCATTCATCCACCATAAACCGCTTCATTCGCCCTCCATTCTTTTCGTTTTCTTCTCCTTCTCTTCTTCGCATCTCCTCGTATCCGTTCCCCTGCCTCTTTCTTTTCTCCTTCTTTTTGCGTTCATCCATCATCATCTCGCTCGACTGGTGCTGCTGCTGTTTCTGCTATGCGCCTGCTGCTGCGTTTTCATCTGCTGCTGTTGTTGTTTTGCTGTTGTTAATCGACTTTCTATCTAATTCAGGTAATTCCTCCTCCTGCCTTTTCTTTCTCGTCTCTCCTCTCTCTGTTTTCCTCCTTTCGCTCCCTTCTGATGTTGTCATTCGAATTCAATTACTGTTGATTTTGTTCTGTTAGTTCCGTTCAGCTGCTTGTTTCGTCGTCATCTTCTTGCTAAGTTGCTGTCTCGTTGATGTTTCTGTTGGTTTCGTTTTGTTCTCGTTTTGTCCTGCGTTTTGCTTCATTTTGTCGCAGATTTTGATTCACGTTTTGCTGCTGATGTGTCGGTTTTTCGCTGCTGTCTTTAGTCGACTCGATCCCTGTTACTTCTTCCTTGTTCTGATGCTTATCCTCTCTTTTCCTCTCCACTGTTGATGACAGTACTTGTGTCGTTTCGCTGAGTTTTGTGCGGCTGTTGTGTCGTAACATTCTGCAGAAGTTGCCTGTGTACTGTGATCCTTCTGTTCTTCTTCTTATTTACTGATTTTGCCGTTGCTTCTCGGTTTCGTCGTACTGTTGCCGTGTTACGATACTGCTATTGTTCCTATTGTTCTCTTATTCTTGTTACTGTTCGTGTTCTTTCCGCTTTTATTTTACTATAAGTGTCGTTTCTGTTCTTTGTCGTCCTCCTCCTTTCTTAACCTTCCTCTTTTCTTCTCCTCGTTGTTCTTTTGATATCGTTCAATTTTCTGCTGCTCGTCATCGTGCTGTTGTCGTCGTGTTTTAGCTGTGCATACCTCATGCTCGTTACTTCCCTTCCATCTCATTTTTTTTCTCCTTCTTCGTTTTGCTTGTGCTGCTACAATTGTAGCATTGTTCCTCCTCTTTGTGTTGCTACTGTTTTACGATTCCCTTTATCTTCTCCTTCTTGTTTTTTTTCCCGATTCTCTTTGTCCCAATCTCGTTTGTTTTCATTTCGTGAAGGCCTCAGAGTTTTATTGAATCGGCTTTCAAGTTCTAAGGTTCAAGCTCGGTCTAATCAAGAAAGGCGAGTACGTGATCGCTCGGATATCGGCTAAAGGTAACTTTAGGACGTTACTCGATTTTATATCGTATGTTTGAGTAGTAGTATGTAATAAATATTTTAACTTCGGTTTTCTATTTTTTTTAGCTATTTATTATTTGCTAAATATTATTTTTTTTTAAATTGTATACCTTATAAATATTTTACAATTTTTTTTTTCGATATCATTTTATAAATCGTTAGTAATTTAATTATTTTCGATCGTTATAATATTTTGTTGGTTATCGTGACATTAGTAACTAAATAATATCGATTTCTATTTTCTTCATATTTTGTTAATTTATAATTTTAACTCAAATCGTATTTTTATATTATAATCGAGAATTGTATACTTGTTTAATAAATTAATTTCGTTTTATGACTTATATTAATAAATGAGAAAGCAGACGATTTTGTTTTAAATACATTTTAGTCGAGATTGTTTTCACTAATAATTTCTTATTTATTTCCGATTGATTATTTTTTAGCAAAATCAGTATTATTTATTGATAAAATCTATTTGCTAAAATTAATTCGAAAGCTTTATAAAATCTCGTTTAAATTATAAAATTCGTCGAATCAAATAATTTTGATATCGTTTTTCTTAAAACACCTCATTTATAAAATTTATAGTTTTAACTCGATTTCCTAATTATTTATAAAATACTATATAATGACTTATTATATTTTATTTATATTTTGAGTAACGAATTTAGAAATATATTAAAGTTACGATAACGGTGATAATAATAAAATGCTAGTTTCGTTAGAAATGCTATTTTTACACATTTCACTTATTTTAATAACTTACGAATTTTCTATAACAATATTTCTATTTTAAGTAAGCTTCTAAAATTAGTAAGTTTCTATTTATAGAAAGTTTCCCCTTCTAATATAAAATGTTTATTCCTTTTTATCTTCATATCATTTATATTGATTTCTTGACCAAAAAAAAATCAGTTATATTGATTTTATTTACTTTTGACTATCGATAATGGCTTGTTTTGGAGTTATGGAATAAAGAGAAGTGTGGGGTTAGAGTAATATAGTCTGGGGTGTACGTTTTTGCCATCAACTGTAAGGCTGGTGTGTCTTTATGGGGCACATTGGTTGTTGAACTGAGCGTGGTTTGTGTTCAGGAGAGTGTGCATTGTGCCCTTAAACTTAGATATCGCATCGTGTAAGTCGCGTCGGGTTGAACTGGATATAGTTTGTATCCAGGAGGGGTGTATACTACTTAAACCAGGACCTCGCTGCACGCAGTCCTGTTATAGTTGAGTTGCCTAGTTAGAGACTGGATTCTGTTATGAGTTAAGTCTACAGTTCTCGAAGCTAGTTTCCAGTATTATCCTAGTGAAAGTCTAGCCTTGTGCACACTGATCGAATTTCCATAACGTCATTTTTGAATATGATTATTATTATTATCGATTGGTTTGATTTGCAGGTTGGCAAATGTTTTAAGTTTCCTCCGAGAACTTATTTTATTATATCGTTTTAATATTTTCTCTTTTTAAATATTTTGATATAATAATACTATTATTTTTCCATATGATATAATATGGCTGGGAGAACGCCCGAGTTACTCCCCACTGACGTGGTTGTTATGTTTATAACATGACAGGTATTTGCTGCTGGGTTTTGGGTGTGAGCTAGCGAGTAGCGTGGATCCTACTCTTTCTTTATTCATGTAATTTATGGATTTGTATAACCCATTTGGAGAATTTTCTATTTAGCCCTTTTGTAAAAAGTGGCCTTTGTATTGACTTACCATTTCTTTTAATAAGATATAGTTTGTCAGTGTGTTTTAATCTCAACTCTACAGTGTTTCCGCCACTGTATTGCGTTAGATTTTCTAGGGGATTACATAGTGCGTAATGTTTTTGCAGAATTTCAAAGTCACACTCATTATGCTATATAGTCACACTCATTATGTTGTAGAATCACGCAGCTGTACACTCATTGTAGTCACATATTCAGTTGTATAGTCATACTCATTACGCTGTATAGTCACACTCGCTATGTTGTAGAATCTCGCAGCTGTAGAATACCTTGGGATTAAGGTATCATTCGTTGAATCATCTTCATCTTCATGCTTGTTTTATTTTTCATACTTTTTTTTTGTATTTATAAAATTATTCATCTTCATTATCCAAAAAAAATTAAGGTTGAATATGGATGAATGGATGTTGAATATTTAATGAATGTTTAGATATTTTCATTTTTTTAAAGTCATAGTCGTTCATTCATCCATATATATTCAACTTTCATTTTTTTTGTGGATAGTGAAGATGAATAATTTTATAAATACAAAAAAAAGGTATGAAAAATAAAACAAGCATGAAAATGAAGATGATTAAACGCATGATACCCTAATCCCAAGGTATTCTACAGCTGCGTGATTCTACAACATAATGAGTGTGACTATGCAACATACTGAGTGTGACTGTACAACTTAAAGTGTGTGACTATACAACTTAAAGTGTGTGACTTTTTTCAGGTATTTTTTATCTACGTTCAAGTTTCCACGTTCGTCAAATCCCTACTTCCGAACCTCGATGATTTTCAGGTATTTGTTTTTATCTTTTTAGAGCATCTTTAAAATAATTAATCATCTTCATCCTCATGCTTGTTTTATTTTTCATTTCTTCTTTCTTTTGGTATTTATAATATTATTTATCTTCATTATTCACAAAAAAATGAAGGTTGAATATGGATGAAAGAAAGTTGAATATTTAATGAATGTTTAAATAATTTGCTCTGATTCGTTTGTATAATCATCTTTCTAATTATGAATGTGACTTTGATAATGATGATTGAAGAATAATTGACTGTATGACTTTTATTTTTCATTTTACGGTTTCAGTTTTGTAGTCACACACTTTAGGTTGTATAGTCACACTCATTATATTGTAGAATCACACAAATTCTTACAGTGATTAGTGTATGTAATCACCTTTGCTAATGATGATTGAAGTATAAATAAGTACGAGTATAATTTAGTTGTATAGTCACAGAGATTATGTTGTATAGTCACACTGTTGAAGTTGTATAGTCATACTCGTTATGTTGTAGGATTACAGTCATTATGTTGTAGGATCACACCGTTTATGTTGTATAGTCACACAGTTAAAGTTGTATAGTCACACTCATTATGCTGTACAATCATGCAGTTGTAGAGTCATTGTAGTCACACATTCAGTTGTGTTGTGTGATTTAGATTGATTGTGTGTTTTGTTACAGCGAAATAGTTGTGGAAAGAGGAATGTTGGTAAAAGGGGCGGTGGGAAGAAGAAGGTCGTGGAAGATACAACGACCGACCACGTAATTGGACAATGTATTGTTGCGCACGTACCGGAGACCATCGTTAAGCCCTTGTGTGTTTATGTGAGATAAAATATTTGCTTTAGGATGAACGTACTATGTGTAAATGATGTTTGGTGGGTAAGAATGTTTTTATGTTTGACGTACTATATGTAAAGGATGGACTTTGTCCAATGTAAATATATTTTCATCGCTATTTTCTGGTTTCATAATTAATCACGCGAGGTCTATAGCAAAATCACTTATCCTTCCACCTGTGTGACTATACAACATAATCTCTGTGACTATACAACTAAATTATACTCGTACTTATTTATACTTCAATCATCATTAGCAAAGATGATTACATACACTAATCACTGCAAGAATTTGTGTGATTCTACAATACAATGACTCTACAACTGCATGATTGTACAGCATAATGAGTGTGACTATACAACTTTAACTGTGTGACTATACAACACAAACTGTGTGATCCTACAACATAACGAGTATGACTATACAACTTCAACTGTGTGACTATACAACATAATCTCTGTGACTATACAACTAAATTATACTCGTACTTATTTATACTTCAATCATCATTAGCAAAGATGATTACATACACTAATCACTGCAAGAATTTGTGTGATTCTACAATATAATGAGTGTGACTATACAACCTAAAGTGTGTAACTACAAAACTGAAACCGTAAAATGGAAAATAAAAGCCATACAGTCAATTATTCTTCAATCATCATTAGCAAAGTCACATTCGTAATTAGAAAGATGATTATACATACGACTCAGAACAAATTATCTAAACATTCATTAAATATTCAACCTTCATTCATTCATATTCAACCTTCATTTTAATCTTCGCAACAATACATTGTCCAATTACGTGGTCGGTCGCTGTATCTTCCATGACCTTCTTCTTCCCACCGCCCCTTTTACTAACATTCCTCTTTCCACCAATCATTTCGCTGCAACAAAACACACAATCAATCTAAATCACACATACAACTGAATATGTGACTACAATGACTGTACAACTGCATGATTGTACAGCATAATAAGTGTGACTATACAACTTTAACTGTGTGACTATACAACATAAACGGTGTGATCCTACAACATAATGACTGTGATCCTACAACATAACGAATATGACTATACAACTTCAACTGTGTGATTATACAACATAATCTCTGTGACTATACAACTAAATTATAACATTCATTAAATATTCAACCTTCATTCATTCATATTCAACCTTCATTTTAATCCATATTTAATCTTCATTTTTTTTGGATAATGAAGATGAATAATTTTATAAATACAAAAAAAAGGTATGAAAAGTAAAACAAGCATGAAGATGAAATGATTGTGAAGGTATTCTACAGTTGAGTGATTCTACAACATAAAGAGTGTGACTATACATCATAATGAGTGTGACTATACAACTGAATATGTGACTACAATGAGTGTACAGCTGCGTGATTCTACAACATAATGAGTGTGACTATACAACTGAAAGTGTGTGGTCTTGCAATTCTGTAAGAACATTACGCACTAAATAACTTGTTCATCTTCATCTTCAACATTCATTCATCCCACAAAAAAAGAACAACTTCATCTTCAAATTTCATCTTAAAGATGAAGTTGTTTTTTTTGTGGATAATAAGGATGAATAATTTTATAAATACAAAAAAAAAATATGAAAAATAAAAAGAAGCATGAAGATGAAGATGAATATGAAGATGATGAAGAAAAAGAAGCATGAAGATGAAGATGAAGATGAAGATGAATATGAATATGAAGATGATGAAGAAAAAGAAGCATGAAGATGAAGATGAAGATGAAGATACCTTCGTATGATGATCGAAGTTACTGACTGAGTATGTTGAGTTAAAAACGCAGTATGGTCGGAGTAGTTGACGGAGTATGGTCGGAGTTATTAATGGTGTGGTCGGAGTTATTAATGGTGATTATTTGTTGGGGTTTTGTTAGAGAGAGATGAATTGAGTTGAGAAATGAATTGAAAATGAGGGGATTGGGAAGTGTGAGGGAAGTAATGTAGGGATTGATTTGGGTGAGGGGATGTTTCCCTCTCTCCACTGCTGCTATGTCAGTTTATTGTCTTTTTTTTTCTTTTTAATAATTGAACCCCATCCATCCACCATCCATATTAGGATGAAAGGATGGAGGGGATCAACACTAAGCAACTCCCCAGATCCCCCCTCTTATATATATATATATATATATATATATATATATATATATATGTATATATATATATATATATATATAGAAATAGGATCTGGTGTAAACACACCAATTTGGTTTAAACATCCTAACATTCTGGACCGTTGATCTTAATCTTGATCAACGGCTCAGATTAGATCTCACAAACCCAACAAAACCCTCCCCATTCCTCACCCTTCCGCATCATTTCAATTTCGTCTCTTTCTCTCTCTTCATTTCCCCTCTTTACATTCTCCCTCTCTTACACTCTCTACTGGCACTCCGCACTCCAGCATCTCCATCATCATCATCATCATTCAATTCCTTTAGTTTCATTCTAACAATTCCGCCCTAATTGTTTCAGTTTGATTCTACAGTTCCACGCGCCTAATTTCTTCAGTTTCGGTGAGCAATTTCTTCATTTTCACTTTAAATTCTCGAGATTTTGCGATTGATTGTTGATTTTTGTGCGTTGTTTTGCTGATTTTTCAGGTGAATTTCATCAATTTCAGTCTTAACTTCACTTTATCTCAATAATTTATGGTTGAGGTAAAACTTCGCATCCATTATCTGGTAAAACTTCGCATCTTTTTTTCATCTTTTTTTTAGTAATTTTGTTCTCGATTACTGTCATTGATGAACGACGAGTTTAATTCATGCTTAAGATAAACATCGCGTTAATCCTAAATCATGTTTCATCATTATTTGTGCTCGATTTTTTGTGCATTTGTTTCTGTAACCGTGTTTTAGATATTTTAGATATTGTTTATGCAGAAATATTTGAGTTATTAAACTTGCAATTACTCCTTGATCAATCATTTGCTCAAAAGAATGCCTGATTTTGCTATTGAAACCCTAATCTGATTTTGTCTGACATACTGATGCTCTAGTATAAATGATGATTTATTGGTTTACTGGATTATAGAATTTACTGGTTTTTATAGTGTAATTGATTGATTAACCTATGTTCGTTGAATGCTACTTGAATTATTGAGGTTTGTAGTTCTATTTACTGATTTACTTGTGTTCTTGTTCTATTTTGCTGTTATTGACGAACTGTTGTTGTTGATGAATTTCAACCCTAGTTTCGCTTGATCATCATCAACATTCGACCCTAATTTTGCTTGTGCAGGACTCGCTTCGTCTGGTATAAAACTTCACACTCCATTTCCAACTTTTTTTTTGTAATTTTGTTCTCAATTCCTGTTATTGATGAATGTCGAGTTTAATTTATGCACGGATGAACTTTTCGTTTGTGTTTTGTTCGTCCTAAATTATGTTTCATCATTATTTATGCATCAGTTGGTTATTGAGTCTACATTCAGGGATTTGAACAGGATTCATACTTTCAGACGCAGGATACTCGAGAATAAGAATCAGAATGCTGCAGTGTCGAGTAATCACAGACAGTTGTAAACCCTAGATTATGATGCTGATTGGGGTCATGTTGTGCTTGGTCAGAGTATTTGGGTAGTACTGATATAGTGGAGAGAGAGACGGGGAGTGTGGTGTTTCGAACCTATCCCGAGGAGAGACACCATGTTGTATTTCAGATGGGGACTTGTGATGCTGTCAGGGCTCTCGAGGCTGCCAAACTCGTGTATGTTTCCTTTTACCTCTTCCATGAAATCCTTCCTTAGCTTTATCCCCTTCCCCCACACACATGAAAGTATAACGAATGAACAAAATCAATCCCAGAGATGAGAACAGATTGACTTTCTTGCAATTAATCGGTTTTCTGTTGTACCATAGTTTTGTCACCGAGTATATGTGTAAGCTGCATCTTGAAATCATGTAGTCTGTGGTTTTCTTATAATAAGACTTCTGTCTTTTAAAGAAATTTATTGAAAATATTAACAAAAAAGTTCTCTCCTTTTGTCAAATACTAACAAAATCACTTTTCCGACATAAGGGGACCTTGACTTACAGATATTATAACATTTGGGTTAGTTTTTGCGGAAACGTGTTAATGTCTGACCTTAGGCAAGTATATAACTGAGAGGAAGATAAAGGTGCATGACTAAGGTCAACTAAATGAGAACTTTGAGGAAAGTCGGACAAACTTCCGTAGTAATTGACATAATATGAAGATAGTTATTAGTTAGGTAATTTCTTGTAAAGAATGGGTAAGTCAATGTTGAAAACTTGACTTCCTTTGTCGCAACAGTAATTTTGGTTTTTGTTAAAAAGTAAGCTACATATTACGTGTTTGGCAAAAAATAAAACTTTTGGTAGTTTTTTGCAAACTGTCATAAATTTTAGGTATTGTTTGACAAGAAACTCCATGGAAAATGATACTACTTCCTCTTTCTCTCAAACTAACAATTTGTATGGTTAAATGATGAAAAGTATAGAGAAGCAAGTTAAGCTTACATGGAAATCCATAACCTAACTAATAACTAATTGCAAGTGAAATACCCAAGCTCACCATGGGTATTTTTCCATCATGCAGGGTCGACCCTCAGTTACTTCATAGAACCGGCTTACGAAATCATCAAGGAAGCATTCATAACGAAAATCAGAAAACTCAATAAGTACAGTTTGGTGACGGATTTCCTTGTGTTAAAACCCTGCTACAATGTTTCAGGAACTAAAAACGATCTTGAATTGCCGAGTTTTAAGATTCATTTCAGCGACGGAGCTGAATGGAACTTCCCTATACAGAACTACTTCATCTGGGTTGATCAAGAAGTCGTTTGTTTAGCTCTTATGCCCTCGAAAACATCGCCTTTTTCCATCATTGGCAATTATCAGCAACAGAATTTCCACATTCTGTACGACACCGAGAAGTCTAGGCTAGGGTTCGCTCCTACAAAGTGCGCTGATGTCTGATAAATATTCCGATTTCACACATTAGATTAGGGTTTTACACCATTTTTTTTTCTTTTTAGTTACCTGAGAGCATCAGCTAATTATACTGGAAAACAGGAAAAAAATTCCACCTGTATACCATGAAAATGAAATGTGTACATTCTTTCTTTCTTTCTTTAGATGTAATGTAATTCTTGTAAGAAATCGTTTCTATATACGACTCATAATGAAAATTGCTTCGATCAATTGTTACTTCACATACGGGTGTTTCCTTGCTACATACGGAGTAATATGTTTTCCAGGTTGAAGTGCAACAGAAGACGATGTTGCATTAACTTTGATTACACAAGCATGTGGCATGATTTAGTACAACAAAAACCTACAGGAATGCTGACAATGTTACTGTACTAGGTAGAAGCTGAACAAATCCAGGGTCATGGAAAAAGCTGTACATAGCCAGTTAAAATAGCAATTCCGAGAATAACGAAAGGAGGAAGGATGACAAATGCTCCGATGGTGGCGAAAAACACGGAATCATTCCTCTTAGACACTTCATTCAGGTAAGCCTGTCGTTTGATGCTCCCCTAGTGGTATTTTCTTGATTTAAGGGGTTTGTGTGACACCAATTTTAAGTGTTTAAGCTCTACTTTCTCTTTCGTTCCTTCTACTTGTACATTCTTATTCAAATAGAGCATAAGATTCGCAAAATTGGTAGGCTAGAACAAATAGATAACATGAAGTATTCCAAGAGATAACACCAAGTATTCCAATGCTTAAAATAAGTTACTCCAACATGTTTTCATGGTTACTCCAACAATCATTCAAATTATTGATTGAATCAATCAATTATTCGTCTTCAATTACTCTAATGTCGTCATTGTTATTCCAATGCTTACAAGCAGTTATTCCAAGACATAATACCAAGTATTCCAAGAGATAACACCAAATGTTCCAACTTTGATAACATCAAGTATTCCAAGAGATAACACCAAATATTCTAATGCTTAAAAGCAGTTACTCCAACATGTTTTCACGGTTACTCCAACATCTATCCAAAAATTATAACACCAAGTATTCCAACTAATATAAAATCAAGTATTCCAAGACATAACATTTATCCAAAAATTATTACACGAATTATCATATGCTTTCATGTTGTATACTTGTATGAATGTCTTCAACGTCACGTAGTCCCATCCTTTTGACTGAGTCGTAAAGATTTCCGAGGGGTACCACCCGGAGTGTAAGTCAAGCTTAGAGAATTGGTGCTATTTTCAATAGTTGGTGTTGTCATAATGGGAGCATTGTTGCTAACTTGAGTATGATTGCTATCAATGGATTGGGTTTCTTCTGCAAACATATTCAAGTACTCCAATATTCAAATTCAATTATTCCAACACATATATTCAATTATTCCAACACATACATTCAATTCTGAGTTATACATGTTCAGCTATTCCAGTCCAGAATCACAGTTACTCAAATGCTCATGTTCAGCTATTCCAACATTAGACATAAGTTATTCTATGTTCATGTTCAGTTATTCCAACACATACTCAAGTACTCCAATTACTCCAACACATATACTCAGTTACTCCAACATATATACTGAGTTACTCCAACACATATATTCAACTATTCCAACACACATACTCAGTTACTCCAACACATATACTCAATTACTCCAATATATATACTCAGTTACTCCAACTCATATACTCAGTTACTCCAAAACATATATTCAATTACTCCAACACATATACTCAATTACTCCAACACATATACTCAATTACTCCAACACATATACTCAATTACTCCAACTCATATACTCAATTACTCCAACACATATACTCAACTACTCCAACACATATACTCAGTTACTCCAACACATATACTCAGTTACTCCAACACATATACTCAGTTACTCTAACACATATATTCAACTATTCCAACACACATACTCAAGTACTCCAATTACTCCAACATATATACTCAGTTACTCCAACACATATATTCAACTATTTCAACACATATACTCAATTACTCCAACATATATACTCAGTTACTCCAACACATATATTCAATTACTCCAACACATACACAAGTACTCCAATTACTCCAACACATATACTCAGTTACTCCAACACATATATTCAACTACTCCAACACATATATTCAACTATTCCAACACATATACTCAAGTACTCCAATTACTCCAACACATATATTCAACTATTCCAACATATATATTCATGTACTCTATAAAATTCTGAGATTACCTTCAAGTTGATTCATGTTTTCAGTGTTGAAATCGATATTCATCATAAAGAATTCTGGAGGAAATCAAAAACCAATAGTTAAAAACGAACCCATGCTCAAAAACCGGATAAATTTACTTAAAAAACGAATACTTATTAAAAAACGAATAGGTATTGAATTATAACGACATTACCTTCATGTTCATCAACAATAGGTTCATGCTCGGTGGAATCCATGCTCATCAAAAACGAATTTCTGAAAATTGAACGAATTGAATTGAATTTCTGAAAATTGAATTGAATTGAACGAATTGTATATGAATTGAACGAATTGTATACGAATTGAACGAATTTCGTATACAATTGATCAAATTTTCGAGGTAGAACGAATTAGGATGATGAATTTTTGAGAGGAAATTTGGGGGTTTTTGGGAGGAAAATTGATGTAACCCTAGATAGAAGAGAGATAGAAGAGAGAGAAAGAGAGGTAGGTTGTGAGGTTTTTTTTGGGGTTTTGTTATTTTCTGATGATTAATCTCAACCGTTGATCAAGGTTAAGATCAACGGTTCAGATTGTTAGGGTGTTTACACCAAATCCCACATGTGTGTGTATATATATATATATATATATATATATATATATATATATATATATATATATTCTTTTTTCTTCTAATTCAACTCTAAAAATTGGAAAAATTAATATTCCATATACTACAATATGAATAAGAGTATGTTTATATATACCTACAATATGCATGTTTTTTTATCTTCTAAAATTTTGGAAACTATGTGCTCCATTTTAAAATACTTGTTAATTTTTTTTCCATTCGATACTTTTAACCTAAATCCGTTCACAATATTTTTCTTCTCAACTTTAATAAATTTATAGTACAACTTTGCATATTTGACTTGTTTCATACATATGGCTAGAAGGGAAGAGTTACATGACAAAAAAATACACATGTCCTTGAAGAACGATTTGGTCGAGCATATGTGGACTATGTTTCAAGGTTCGAACATAAATTAAAAAATATGTATCACATTTTAATTTTACAAGTTTCATGTATTTTTTTCTCATGTATTTTGTGTTATTAATTATGAAATTTATACTCAGTATGTTTTTAATTATGAAGTTTATTAAGTAGTCTTTTTATTAATTAAATTTATTATTTTGTAAATTATCATAACAATATGTGATTTATAATATTAAATTATAAATAAAATAATTAAAGTTAATATCAAATTTGATGAAAAGGATCCTCTACAATGTGGAGAAAAAATAAAAGAGAAGAAGAAGATGAGGATGGAGATAGTGGGAAATGAGGTAGATGAAAGAGGGGATGAAGTGTCACAAAAATAGAAGGAGAGAGAAAAAAATAAGAGGTGACCCTCCTCTACATTGTGTGTGCTCTTAGAGTATATACAATGTAGAAGACAACTTATTCCGCTTATTTTTTCTCTTTCATTCTATTTTTTTGACACATCATCATCTCTTTCATCCACCTCATTTTCCACTATATTCATTCTCTTCATTTTATTTTCTCTAATTTCACCTCACAATGTAGAGGATCCTCTTATTTTGACTTTCTTATTATTTAATTAATTATTGAATGATTAATTTTATTTTTTATTTAACATGATTATTTAATGACCAATAGTAATTGAAGTATGCACAAGATCCTATGTAAAGCTCTTGAGAGAATGTCCTCAACTCTCAAGCTCTTGAGAGGATGTTAACCAATAATAATTTAACATGAGAGGATGTCCTCAACTTCCTCTAAACAAGAGGACCCTCCTCATTGATCCCACAATGTAGAGGATATCCTCTTAGAAGAGATGGAATGCTAAGAGCATCTACAATGTAGAGGAGGACTTCTCCCTCTTATTTTTTCTCTTTCATCCTACTCCCTCCGTTCCAATGAATTGTTTGTCTTTCCTTTTGGCACCAAGGTTAAGGGAACCAATGAGGGAGTGACATGTAGAGCAAAACTCATGAGAATGATCAAATTGCATATAAAAAACATTCCTAAAATAGAAAGGCAAACAATTCATTGAGACGCCCCAATATGGAATAGGCAAACAATTCATTGGGACGGAGGGAGTATATTTTTGACATATCATCATCTCTTTCATCCACCTCATTTTACATTGTCTTCATCCTCTTCAATTTCTCTTCTCTAATTTTATCCCACAATGTAGAGGATCCTCTTATATTATCTTTCTTATTATTATTTTAATTATTTAATGATTAATATCATTTTTTATTTAACTTGATAATTTACTTGACCAATAATATTTGATGGCATGCACAAGGGCCAAGGTAAATCTTTCCTCCTATTTCTCTAAAATTAGAGGAAGTACTCAACATCCTCTAAATAAGAGGATCCTCTATGAGGATAGTTAATCCTCTACAATGTGGATGCTCTAAGAGGATAGTTCATCCTCTACATTGTGGGTGCTCTTACCCTCGTACTAAATACACAAGTACATGACAAATGAAAAACGCCTATTCAAGTTGTAAAAGGAGGTTATTCTCATGCCCCAAATATCGGTTCAATCATCAATTCATCAACTATTGGGTACTCATCCATCAACCATCCCAACGAACAAGTCAAAATACCTCTCAATATAGATTCATTGACTTTTTTTTTAACAAAAAAAACATCTCAACCAATTTGGTACAACATTTTGAGTATAACTAGTCTCTCTTAAAATGAATGTATCACTTTAATATAAATAGTTTCTCACTTCACCAAAAAAAAATAGTCTCACTTAAATAACTATATTAAATACGGTATATGGAGTATTTGTTGTTACAATACAAATAATGTTTTCTAAAAATATGCACATTTTAAATAAGAATTTATGATTCCACTATTAGAGCAAGTCCAATAGTAAGCTATAATAGTTGTAGTTTGCATTATCGCATCGATTTTCTAGCTACTTCATTTTTCAACTACGTACCGCTCCAATGGTGAATGTAAAGTCTTGTAACTTGCTTGGACACACATCATTAATTTCATCCAATTAGAAAATTTTCTTTCATTTTTTAAAGGAAAAACTGATAACTTATATTTCCAATAACTTCATTTTTCAAACTTTATACCTTAGATAATTTTTTTTCAAAACTTATACCTACTTATCCAATTTATTTCATAAATACATACCTTCATCCAAATTCCGTAAAAAAACTAAGAGATTCCATCATACTTTAGTTTTAAGTTGCAAAGTTTGTTTATCCTTTTACTATTATTTCTTTATTCAACGTGGTTAATATTTTACTAGCATCTCATTCATCATTATTGTAGGGTTACAACTCTTAAACCCAAGGACCTGTTACGAGAAATAACCGAAAAGACAAAAGTAGAGGGATAACAATTATACCTTATTTGTAGCGGAACAGCGTATTAATAAGAAATATAATAATCCTAGAAATATATATAATATTCACGGACAGAATAAATAATCTCCACGGACAGAATAAATAATTCCCACGGACAGAATAAAGTACCCCAAACGTGATGCCTCCTTTGTTATCCACACGGGTACGGAACTACAACGTATATGCTAGTATAAAGGTATGTGAGACTGTCTCACAACTTCTCTATATCTCTCTTATAACTCTTTATAAGAAGAATACTCCGTAAAAATATTATGAGTCAATACTCTTAATTCCATATATTGGTTCATCATATGAACCTTCTTATATAGGAGATGAGAAGGTAGAATTAGGTTATTTCCATAACTCTAATTACCATAATTAGATTATTAGTATAACTCTAATTACCATAACCCGACAACGCAGCTGAGTCCGTATTACTACTGACCCGATATATTTAATATATCGATATATATATTAATAATATCCCGTACACATTGTGTGTGACCCAATGGGCCCACTTAAGACTACCAGACACGTAGCTCATTTACATGTCAACCCGACATCGACCTCTAGCAAGGCATATCGGATACATAGACTTAAGCGGATTAATCCGTAGGACAGTGGACATAACTCCTTCAGTCTCCCACTTGTACACGTCCTCTCACGAACAACGTTAAAGTCTCTTTGCTCCTATTATCTCCAATTGAGAATGAGGTAAGAAGAAGTGTCATCCTCACATATCTCAATCTTTTACTCGAATCTTTGAGTTGACTTGTTAAAAGAGCAGATAGATGACAATCATCCTATCTGAGCGCGGCCACGCATTTGCACAAGTCACACTCTTCGAGTGGCCAAGAAACAATAAATTCCTTTCAATAAAGGAAGAGCAAATCCCCTCTTGTCTAACCACATCCTATCACATGATCCATGCATGCCCAATAACCATCCATAGCCCCTTTCACAGCTGATGAGGAATAGTATCAAAGCATACACATCACATGTACAGAATAGTCAAAGACTCAGGTCTAAAGACCGTACAAGTTCATAACTTGCAAAGAACTTTACTGACACTTAGCAAAATCTTAGTAAAATCATTTTCAACGGGTCTGTCTAATGCATGTTCTTAACATACACCCGTGTACCTGATTTAGTATCTCAATACTTATGACTCAAGGAACTTAGTCATCAATCAACCCACAGACTAGTCATTTAAGGGTATTCAAATGTCCCAGCATAATACCCTGACTAGAGACAAAATAATTACATCATCCAAATAGAGTTCCATGACTAAGTCACGTACTTAGTGATCTATTTCATCAATGTAAATTATTTAGGGACAAAACTCGGTTACATTAACCAAATGACAATATGTCATACGTATATCAACTATCGAAATAACTCCCACTAAACCAAACATCTCTAAAAGTACTAAGACCACTCGCCCATGCGTCTTATACCAATCATAACAATATGATCTTTATGTAGAGGAGGTTTCGGGACATGTGACATTTGTATCGGTTATTTACAAGCATATGATCAATCTACCTTCTCTCGATTAAGGCAAACTGTTGGTTTCACAAGCAACAAATTGCTTCATAAACTTTAAAGTTGAGTGTGTGCTTGATTCGTAATCAAATGTCTATTTGCTTCAAAAGAAATAGAACACTAACTTTAGTTATAATACTAGTCACAAAGTTGTCTTTTGGAACCGTTCTAACACACAACTTCTCATCCAAAACAAAATATACTAAGATTACAATCTCGTGTCATCTTTGTCTATTTGGAATAGGAATCGTTGTAACTTGTTTACAACAATTCGCTTATCACATCATGCGCATCTCTTAAATAATTCCCTTTTTGCTTCTTAAGCGCAAAGGAACAATTCTTAGATAGCATTCTAGTGACAATCACCAGATTAGTATCTACTCGTCACACGAGCACATAATAAACAACTTTCTTGCCAAGTCTTATAGACTAAAGAAACCAAATGTCGTTTAGTTAGAGAAATATGTCCATTACATACCAAATCATAACGATAATGCACTCCCACTAGCCTCTTGTACACACTTTGTCTCTCTTCATCTCAATGGAAAACAAACATATTTGAATTACCACATTGAGAACGAAGATACTTACTCCATGCTCCAATCAAATCAGAATACACAGATTTGCCTAGCAATTTTAATAATATGAAATTCATACGATGTGTCCCACACACATCATATTGCATCCCTTTCAAGAAATGTATTTCACATATATATGTCCAAAACTCATCATAATGAGTGATGACATTCAAAATGCTAAATCAATCTTAATAGACTTAAGCATAATGTTGTAAAAAGGTTTTTTCCATAGTCATTACTATGAGATTAATCCTTAACTACCAACTATGCTTCACAAATACTCTTATATCAATCCATATCATCTTTATATTGAAGACTATTATTCACTATAAGACCCATTTAACCAAAGTCTATACTTGGTAGTCGTTATGGTATATGAAATCTATTAGATTTTGTGTGACTTTTGGAGTCCTTGCCCATTATTGTTTCATCATAGGTCAAACCTATGTAGAATAATATTTTACAGCTAAGATGATCATGACTTTTCATGGACGCATCACTATCCTCTTCAACAGTTGTAGAGAATTCGTGTTAATCTTGAACAATTCAAGGTCGATTCTACTCCCACTGTTTCTATTAGAAATCACATATTTTTAAAAGAAACATACCACTCCATGCAATAAAACAATTTTGTTCTTTGGATGGTTAGTAGAATTAACATAATACCTCTAATAAAACACAAGTCATAATTGAGTCTAAGTTTTAGAAAACAATTTTCTTTCAACTTTAAGACTTGATAATTAAGAAAAGACTATTTTAGAACATTTTCAATCCATATCTCATATGGTGTCTATTCTCCGACTTACATGGACAATATCATTAACATTGTATAGAGACTTTTATAGTGCATAAGTTTCTAAAGCGTCAATAATATCTGCATATGACTCATCATAGACAAACTCATATCAAATATGGTTCGATGTAGTTTGAAACACTTTTCACTACTTCTAAGATGATCACAATCTTTTAGTTCAATTCCTCCTTGTTTCAATCATATCGAACGACTCGTACCAACTTATCAAGTTGATCTTGTACTTTTATCTGAATTTCCTTGAACAATTCAAAGCATTCAATTTCAAATTTCATCAAATGAACAAAATAATACGTGTTACCCATTTTTGCAACATCACTAGTTAAACTCACACGTATCTGTATATGTGTGATCCAACAAGTCTAAGTACCCACCCACTACAATTAATAGGAGTCACTTCTAATGTCATTTATCCATCTAAACAAGATCCATTTGCCTCAGTTGATCCTTATCAATAAGGTTTATAATTTCATCATTGTGAAACTTATTCTTATGTTTCTTGTCTCATGGATTAAGGACAATGCCATAATAGGTAAAACTCGTGTCGAGGGACGGAACCTTTTGATTGTTATGTTACAATTAAAAGCATTCACTACAAGGAATGTAGAGCCCAACAATCATGTTAGTCTTATTGTACCTCATATTCTTGCAAGGTATAGAGGAACAATTGTTCTACTTTTCTTAAAACTTTTCATGCCCATACATGAAACAGAATCAATATTCTTGCTTATGACTAGTACAAGATAACAATTGTTCAATTCCAGTATTCACCTTTATGGTAAAATTAAGTGATTTTCCTTTTACATATGAAACAACAACGTTTGTCTATTTCATCATAAAACACACTTCACTTATATACCATTATTCCACCATCTTTTAGCCATCACATCCACAATGTAATAGTTGCATTTGGTATCTTATACCAAAACAGTAGAATGAAAGTAACAATTACTCTTGTAACATACACCAGAAGTCATACTTCAATAATTGATTTGCAGATTTTAGACATTTCCAGAAACTATCTACCAATGTCATATATATTTGTCATTACATTAATGACTAATAAAATCGTACCTAATCTAAATTTGACATCAAGTTTGGGTATGACAACGATTGTGCTTCCCTTACTTTAACCAACGTCTTAGATTCATTAATCATTATCTCAAGCAATTTTCTTAATGAACTCATAGAACATTAGTACTCCCTCCGGTCATTATTTATCACCCCGCTTACTTTAGCACGTAAAATAAGGAATAAATATAAAATGGTAAAGAAATGATGGTGGGGTAGTGAAAAATGAATATAAAATGGTAAAAAAAATGAATGGTGGACCTTAAAGTGTAAAATTCAATGACATTTTTTGTAAATAAAGGATAGAAAGAAGGATAATATGGTAAAAGTGTAAGATATAAAAGGAAAGTGGAGAAGTGCGGCAAACAATAAAAACCTTCCAAATAAGGAAAGTGGGGCGAAAAATAGTGACCGGAGGGAGTATTATTTGCCTTCTTGATACAATGTTCAATCGTCTTTTAACATCTCATGCTAAAAGGTGAGAAACCTTACTAAGTCACATGTTTATTCATAATAAAGTGACCTAAACTTAGGACTAATTGAAACGATTTCAATTCTTAATTCTTTAGAAAGAAGCATCCAAAATTTCCTGATTATCAATATAATCACATCATCGTATGACATGGATTAATTAGATCATCTTCAACATTTTCTCACTTAATGGGAAACGTTCCCTTTATTGAAACAGTTGATTTTGGTACTTATAATCATCTTCATGACTCTAATTATACAGTCCATACTGTACATTGGTAATAATTTGTCGGAATTATCCTTCACAAGGACAAAATCCGTATCTCTAATTTTGAGAACAATTCTCAAGATACCAATTGACGAGGTTGAATAATTCAAACTCATCTTTAATAAATGTGATAACGGTGACTAAATAACAACTACATTTATATGCAATGTAAAACGATAATTAATATTAATAATCATAAACAATTTTAAGAAAAAATCATGCAAACTACCCTCAAGTTCGCATAATATTCCAAGATCCTAAACCTTTTGTCGCTCAAGTGAACTTGGGCTCACTGCTCAAGCTCCAAAAGTAAAGGTAGACAACAACATTGTCAATTACATCAATATGTAATTCTTGGTTCGTCGGAATTAGTCATCATATTAAACCAACTATTTGCCTCAAAGCCCAAGTCCGACTTGATAGCAATGTTAAGCAAACCAGATTGAACATGTGGGTAACCGTTACCCACCTACTCAGTCCACACACATCAACAAAGTACCGCTTAGGCAGTCACTTCAACCAATGGTATGAAATTGTTATAGTGGTCAATTTTGGAAAGGTAATACTTAATATTTGTGCGAGGGATTAAATACATTATGGGTCCTAAACTTGTTGCTAGGTCAACTTACAAGGCGACCTATTAGTTGTAGGCACACAAGCCACAAGTCTAAACAATAAAATCTATGCATCGTATGACATAATTATTCAATTGTTATTGTGATTTGCGCATAAAACAACTTAAAAAAATCCCATATTTTGATTCATAATCATATTACAATTCATTATTGCTATTTGGTTTGAACAATTTTCACCAATATCTTTCATTTTTCCGACTATGAGAAACAATTCCGCACCCGGAAAAATTGAACGGATATACAAAACTCGATTCACAATCCATCTGCAACTTATAATTGTCATAGAACAATTCATCAAAATCAGACTTTTCTTAAAAGCGTCACCCGACTCGACACCATGTCGTCCGAGTAAATGTTGTGTCGTTTTGGTCAAACCTGTGCATCCGGGTCATCCCGTTCCAACCGGGACACACCCGTACCCACCGAGGCACACTCGTTCCCACCGAGTCGTACTCGTGTCGTCCTCGTTTTGTTCCGTCTTCACCAAAAATAAAACGAGTCTTGTCCTATTCTTATTAGGTCTCATCGTCAACGATAAATTCTTGTAATTTTACGTTCTCAATTTCAATCGAATCTTGACTAATCTAATTAGTCTCATCGTCAACAAGAAAATTGAGATTATATAGTGGGTCAACTTAGGGTAAAATTAAATTAAAAATAATCAATATTAGATCTTAAATTAATTTTACAAGTCAATATCCGAATCTAACTATTTAAACTCGAAAAGTAAGACAAACCGTAAACTTGAACGAAAAACAACCGAATGGACACAATACCTCGTATGGGCCGTTATAGTACACTCATGACAATCAAATAAGCAACCATTATACACTAATATATTCTAGCTTATGGCAAAGAGGCAGAGATTAAAAACAATTCAAGTGAATCCAACATTCACGCCAAACATGAGCACACGCACGAATTATAATCAATCTTCTAAACTCATCCTGTACATACTACACGTAGAGATCAATTATCAAGAAGTCCTCTCATAATTATGACAAAACGGCATAACACATAAGCAGCTCATGAAATATATATATGTATATATATACACACACACACACACACACACACACACACACACACACACACACAGAAGTGAGATCATTTACATTTCCTACATTTTCCTACAATTTACCTACTAATCCTGACCATCAAATAAAGTAAAATCAAAGGCTAAGATTAAACAAAAACATCACGTTAATCCCTTCCCCATACCCCTACCACTAGCAAGAAAACCTAATTCCACGTTAACCAGAACATCCTTCCCCAACAAAAGAAACCTCCACGAAAACCTAATTCCCCAACCAAAACCGATTCAAAAGTTTCGAAATTGATTCAACGCCCAATTTGAAGCACGTCAAACTTAAGGTAAATTCACGCACGTTAATTTCGTTCCAATTTTTGTTCCAATCTGTTTGATTTTCATTCCAATTTTCGTTTGATTTCATCAATTTCCGTCAATTTGATTTCGTTTTTGCTACAAAGTGCGGTAAAGTTTTACTCTGAATCTGTAGTTTCGTTTGATTTCGTCTATTTTCGTTCCAATCTTGTTTGATTTTCGTTCCAATTTTCATCAATTTTCATTTGATTTCGTCAATTTGATTTCGTTTTTGCTGCAAAGTGCGGTAATTTCGTCAATTATGGTATTTTGTGCGTTGATTTACTCACTATCATTGATTTCGTTTTTGCCGCAAAGTGCGGTAATTTTTGATTCTGAATTTGTAGTTTCGTTTGACTTCGTCAATCTACTGTTTCAGTCAGATCAATTTCATGATTTTTTATTACAAGATTTAAAATTAAAATTACGAATATTGCAATATTTGAATATGAACAATGAAATACTTGAATATGCACATTATTATAACTACGTATTATTTCATAACATGAATTTTTGGTTTTGGTACATTATTATTACTACAAAATACCCAATTATTTTATTATGTTATTCCAGTTATTTAATACTATTATTGCGGTTATTCTATATTATTTTTGAAGTTATTTCATTATATTAGTTACTATGTTATATAACCAGAGTTATTTTATAGTGTTTTTATAATTATTCTATAGCACACATGTGAGTATTTCAATTTTATTGTACTGTAACTAACTCCCTCTTTATTTTTGTCTTTCAGTGGAGTGACTTTTGCTGGGTGCACCCTCAATGATATGCAAGATGTTTCATCCCAATACAATAACATGAGTTATTCATTACAATAATCGAGTTTGTACATAGGACTAATAACTACGTAAAATCAGATTATTTTAAAACTGATTATATTTGAGTGTCAGCCCAATATAATAACAAGAGTTATTCATTACAATAATTGAGTTTGTACTTTAGAATAACTACTTAAAATCAAATAACATCATTATAAAGTTAATTATATTTGAATTTCATCTCGATAAAATAACAAGAGTTATAATAACTGAGTTTCTATGTTGGAATAACTACATAATATCAGATAACATTTTTCTAAAATTTATTATATTTGAATTTCATCTCAATACAATAACACGAGTTATTCAATACAATAACTGACTTTCTACATTAAAATCATTATGTATCTACATTGAAATAACCTGATAACATTATTCTCAGTAAACAATTGAGTTAACTATAAAATAGTTATGCTTCTTCATTAAAATAATCTTGTTTGTACATCAAAATAACTATAAAAATTTGAGGAAAAAAATGTTTTGGGGAATTAGAGAGTTTTAATCTCAGCTCTTGATCATGTGAGATCAATGGCCACAATTAAGAGGTAAATTGTACCAAATATAACAAATGTACCAGATCCTGCCTCCCCCTCTCTATCTCTCTATACATATACATATATATATATATATATATATAGAGAGAGAGAGAGAGAGAGAGAGAGAGAGAGGTAGGTTCAAATAAGGGCAACATGTTTCAGTAAGTGTATATTAGAGTTACAGATGACATACGATAAAGTTGCATTTGTTTAAAATTGATATGTAACTATAACATTCAGCTCTTTTATCACTTAAAGTGCAACTTTATCACTCATCACGTGTAACTTTAAGCACTTTTTGTGTAACTTTAACACTTGACCTTATGCCCTTAAAATAGTTGTTGTCCTTATTTGAACCTACCTCTCTCTCTCTCTCTATATATATATATATATATATACACACACACACACACACACACATACATATATATCCACTTCTATATATTTATATATATATATATATAGAGGAGGGTTCTTATGAGTCCTATATATTTGAGTCCCTAAGTCCTTCTACCATCCATTGGATGATAATACAATGGATGGATGAGATGGATTGTGATATTGTATTAAAAAAAGAAGATACTGTTTCCCAATTTGAAGAAGTGTAACATCCAACAAAATAGGAAACATAATCAGTATTTCAATTATCATGTGTAAGGCGTATTTATTAGAGTAACACGTTTGTAACATTGGAGTAACACAAAGTATCTATTAGAGTAACACGTTTGTAACGTAGTAACACAATGTATCTATTAGAGTAACACGTTTCTAACGTTGGAGTAACACAAAGTATCTATTGGAGTAACACGTTAGTAACGTTGGAATAACATTATTATTCATATGTTGAGTTAATAATTATGTTCATTGTTGGGGACATATAACTCTGAAATCAATGTAAACATATTTGCATAATGTTCGTTAGAGTAACACCAAACTTTAGCCAGAGTAACAGTTGTATACAATAAGAGTAACACAAAATAAATTAAGGAGGGTAGAAGATATGCGGTAAATTATTATTTTTAGTTCTATATAATAATAATTTTTTTTAAACAAAAATCTTAATTGGGAAGGAATGTGTGTGTGAGAGACGATAATTATTTTTGATAAGAGAGATATTAAATGATGAGTAAATTAAGAAGAAAGATATTTACCAAATATAGTCACTTGCTTTAATTACTCAAACAAATCACAACCATCAATTTCTCTCTAATCCAAGAGATGTGGTGAGGACTCACGGACTCAATTTTAAAAGGTGGACTCACCTGATCCCTCTTATATATAGAGATGGGTTCTAATGAGTCCCTTATAAGTAGTGAGTCCCTAAGTCCGCATCCCATCCGTTGGATGGGATGAGGATGGATGGACAAGATGCATCCTAATATTTTGTATTTAAAAAAAAAGTAAGATTTATTATCCTAAAATAACTCCCATGATTTTAGGAAACAATAACTCCCATAATCACATTCATTCCTTATTTATTCATTCACGTTACAAGTTCATCAAAACCTTAAAAAAAACGCTCCCATCGATCATCACGTTCATTCATTCATTCAATCAAATCTGTGCTCGAAATTCTGTTACTATGAATTCAATGATCGCGACATCTTTATTAACCGTTGATAAGCGATTCATCGAGTATAACAATGGTGAGTTTCGATATTGCTTTCATGTTTTGCGTCAATTTTTATTCATTATTTTGATTAATTTGCGTCAATTTGTGTTCATGTTTTGCGTCAATTTTCATGTTGATATTGCTTTCATGGTCGTGTCATTCATGTATTGCGTCAATTTTCATGTTGATATTGCTTTCATGGTCGTGTCATTCATCATAGATTCATATGCAAATCGTAGAACACACAAACGGTGAGTATATATGCTTTGTAATTTATACTGGAATCGCCATGGAAGTCATTAAGATGCTACTCAATTATTAGTTTTTACGTTTACAATATATGAAACTGCATACTGTTAAATGTCGGATTCATCATATGAAATTTGCGCACGCACAATATATTGAGTTATTGTAGTTCATATACTGCGTTACTTTAGTGTAGAGCATCTGTTACTTTAATGTCTACCATCTGTTACTTTATATGTCGTGTTACTTTAATACACTCCAGTCGTTACTTTAGTGCTTTTCATCCGTTATAGTAGTGCATTGTAGTGTCCTAAGAATTTAGGAAACTGCCATATTAAAAAAATAATAAAAAAAGATACTGTTTCCTATAATAATGGGACGTGATTGCCACCAAACAGGAAACAATATCAAAGAGTAACGCCATATAAAAAAATGAAAAAAAAAATATTGCTTCCTATAATTATGGGACGTGATGACTTCAAAATAGGAAACAATATCAAAGAGTAAGATACTACGTCATGCTCTCTTTTTTTATCATTATATGATTTTTTTGCACTAACCTATATCTGGTGTTATTTTAATGCACATTATCTGTTAATTTAATTCACACTATCTGTTACTTTAATGTCTGACCTCTATTACTTTATACCTGATGTATAAGCATCCTCTGTTAATTTAATTCAATGTTACTTCAATGCACTTCATCTGTGACTTTAATTCTTGTTATCTGTTACTTTAATCCATATTTCAAGTTTTGATTGTTTTTTTTGTCACGTTTATTGGCACTATTATTGTTTTTTCAGTAGACGCAAAAGCACATGAATGATGTAGGGATGTGGGTGAGAATTTCCTCCATACATAGGGCAGATCTTCAAAGATGTAGATGAGAAGAAGGAAACGTCATGTAAATCATCGTCTGACAATGAAGAAGAATCAGGAGAAGAAGAAGATGATGAAGAAGCACAATTCTGAGTAGGACAATATATTGTTAGAGTAACATGCAATATTCGTTAGAGTAACATCCTTGATTGGAGTAAAATGAGTTAGAATAACATACATTATGTTAGAGTAACATACTTACTGAGTTACAGTAACACAGTTTTAATGAGTTACAGTAACACAGTTGATTATAATTTGATTTCAAATATCCAGTTCTTATAGTTACAGGTGTGAAACATTGGAATTATAATGGAGTTTTATAATTTTTGTTTTGGAGTATCCTTAATAGAAACATACATTATTCTTTTGGTTGATTGAAAGTCTTATTTTTGCAAAAGATTATTATGCAACATAATAGATTTTATGGGTTAAAGTAACGCAGTTCGTGAATTAGAGTAACAGTTTGTATGAGTTAGAGTAATAGATTTTGCAAGAGAATATTATACAACGTAACAAATTTTATGAGTTAAAGTAACACAGTTCATGAATTAAAGTAACACGTTATATGAGTTAAAGTAACATAGTTTATGGATTATAACAGATTTTATGAGTTAAATTAAAGTAACACAGTTCATGAATTAAAGTAACACGTTATATGAGTTAAAGTAACATAGTTTATGGATTATGCCAGTAACATAGTAACATACGTACAATGGCAGTAGGAAAATGATGATTTTTTGGTGAAGATGAAAAAAACTTAATTTTGAAGAAACTTATTGTGTGAGAGAGAGGCAGTTAAAAAGATTGATAAGAGAGAGAAAAGATTTGCATTGAGATAATTAAGAAGGAGAGAGAAAAATGATATATTTACCAAGATTTGTTAGTTATTTCCTTCATTATGAAAACAAATCTTAAGCATTAATCTAACATTAAATCAAGGGCTAAGATGGGGACTCACAGACTCAAAATAGACAAGTGAACTCACCTGATCCCACTTCTATATATATATATATATATATATAAAGAATTAAGATCTTTTACCCAAGTCAAATCTCATTCAATTTACCTTCCTTTCACGGTCACTAGATATAATTACATCAATGGTCAAGATTAAAACTTGATACAACATCCCTCTACAATCAACAATCGTATTCAAAACCCTATTCCAGTGTAATGAACGACACACTTCACTGTTCAACCCTATTTCAAAATCCCTCTTTCAACGCGATTCCATTCATCCTCGATTTCTTCTTTCAATTAACTTTTCTTCATCTATTATCTTTGAGGTAAGATATTTTTCTCCTTTATCTTTTCAATTTTGTAAGTAATCTTTTGCAATTTTTCAATTTTTTCTTGATTTCTGGTTAATTTTTCAATTTTACAATGTATCTTTTCAATTTCTCCATTATCTACATCCTGTATAAATAAGTGATTAGTATTTTTCGTGATTGCTCTGATTTCCAAAAACGTCATAAGTTTGTGCGTTGATTTACTCACTATCATTGATTTCGTTTTTGATGCAAAGTGCGATTATTTTTTATTCTGAATCTGTATTTTCGTTTGATTTCATCAATTTTCTGTTTTATTAAGATCAATTTCTGGAGTTTTGATTACAAGATTTAAAATTGAAATTATGAATATTGCAATATTTGAATATGAACAATGAAATACTTGAATATGCACATTGAAATAACTACGTATTATTTCATTGCATGAATTTCTGGTTTTTGTACATTATTATTACTATGAAATACCCAATTATTTTATTATGTTATTCCAGTTATTTTATACTATTCTTGTGCTTATTCTATATTATTCTTAAATTTATTTCATTATATTAGTTACTACGTTTTATAATCATGGTTATTTTATAGTGTTTTTTATAGTTATTCTATAGCGCATATGTGATTATTGTACTTCAATTTTTTTGTACTGTAACTAACTCCCTCTTTATTTTTGCCTTTCAGTGGAGTGTCTTTTGCTGGGTGCACCCTCAATGATATGCAAGATGTTTCATCCCAATACAATAACATGAGTTATTCATTATAATAACTGAGTTTCTACATTGGACTAATAACTGCGTAAAATCAGATAACATTATTTTAAAACCGATTATATTTAAGTGTCAGCTCAATATAATACCTGAGTTATTCATTACAATAACTGATTTTCTAGTTTAGAATAACTACATAAAATCAGATAACATTATTATAAAGTTAATTATATTTGAATTCCAATTCAATACAATAACTGACTTTCTACATTGAAATCATTACGTATCTACATTGAAATAACTTGATAACATTACTAGTTTAGAACCCGCCCAAATGTGCGGTATATATCGCTTATCATCATTTATAAGAGGAATTTTTTATTTGATAATGGTATGAAATAATAATTTTTTTATAATGTTTATAAAATATATTTAAATTTAATATTAGTTTGTTATAAAACGATATATCAATTATTAATTACACATGAAAACTTGGGAGTATAAATGATACTCCTTGAAGAAAATATAAATATGAATGTATTTGCATGGTTTTAAAAAATTGTATTATTCATAACTAAAAAAATTAAAATTAAAATATTGTTGTAATGAGGTGTTAAACCTGAAATATATGTTATTAATATTAGTATTAAATAAAGAGGTTAATAAAGGGAAAAACTTACTCTTTTAGTTAATATAATTGATTAATTACTATTTAAATTAAATTAAGTCAAATAATAGTCTAAATAAATATTTTCATTTTTTATTCTATTTTTTTCTATTATTTTATTTATCATAAAAATTAATTTGTATAAATGGAAATTTTGTAAATATGATTTAATTGTTGATTTGTTTCATTAATTATTTGTTCCCATAATTTAAAATTAAAGGTTTTGGAGGGAAATTTTTTAATGTGAGCTCGCTACCTAAGCAGCTTCTATTCTCTTAGTAGTAAAGAGGATTCTCAGTAAACAATTGAGTTAACTATAAAATAACTATGCTTCTTCATTAAAATAATCTTGTTTGTGCATCGAAATAACTATTAAAATATGAGAAAAAAATGCTTTGGGGATTTAGAGAGTTTTAATATCAACTCTTGATCATGTGAGATCTAATGGCCACAATTAAAATGTAAATTGTACCAAATATGACAAATGTACCAGATCATGCCTATATATATATATATATATATATATATATATATATAATCAAATTAATACGTGGATTGAATCTCTCACAACCAATTATGAAACATAGATTCACGCCGATATGATTAATACTACGTAACAGAGACTCTGATACCACTGTAGGGTTACAACCCTTAAACCCAAGGACCTGTTACAAATATTAACCGAAAAGACAAAAGTAGAGGGATAACAATTATACCTTATTTGCAGCGGAACAGCGTATTAATAAGAAGTATAATAATCCCAGAAATATATATATAATCTTCACGGACAAAATAAATAATCTCCACGGACAGAATAAATAATTCTCACGGACAGAATAAAGCACCCCAAACGTGACGCCTCATTTGGTATTCACACGGGTACGGAACTGCGACGTATATGCTAGTATAAAGGTATGTGAGACCGTCTCACAACTTCTCTATATCTCTCTTATAACTCTTTATAAGAAGAATACTCCGCATATATATTAAGAGTCAATACTTTTAGGAGGTGTTTGGTTGGGTGTTTAGGAGTGGATTGGAATAGATTAATTCAATTCCAATATTTGGTTGGGACTTTTGGGGATGGAGTTGGAACCCCGAGGGGATGGAAATCCACCCAAATCCCATGGAATCACAATCCCCCCTCCCACCCCATGATTCAAAATCCATACCCATATTCACATTACAACTTTATGTCAACCCTAGGATATTAGAAAGGAAAAGGAAAGAAAAAAAATTGAACCTCAACCTCATGGCACGTAATTCACTTTTTACTTATTTATTTATTTTCTTTTATGTTTTTGTTTATTGTAATATGATTACTTGAATTTTTTTTAAATTTGATTGTACTGTTGTTATCTGTAGGGTTGTTTAGATTATTTTTTTGTTTATTATTCTACATATGAGTGTTTAATTTTATTTCTTTTCTAAATCTATATGTATTTTTTTGTTATTACTTCCTCCGATTCATTTGTTTCATTACGTTTACTTTTTGGCACTATTCATGGATGGAGAGAATCTCTATTATAACTTCAAGTGTATAACTTAAAACATAGTCATGTGGGAACTTGTTTTAATCGTCTTAATGCGTACATTAATAATATCAAACTTTTACGATTTTTAATAATGTGTAAATAACAATATAAACAAAACAAAACGTGCATCGGCAAGTGTGATAAAGTAAACGTAAAGAACCAAATGGATCGGAGGGAGTAGTACGTAATAATAATTGTTCTATTGATAATATCGTTCTTTTATTGGATTTTTTCATGAACCATTAAAGATGATTGGTTTTTGTTATTACCTTGTAGTGATAAATTTTTAATTATAAATAATGGTTTTTAGTTTTTTAACAAAATCAAATGAATCTCCATGTATTTGAACCAAACACCATGAATGACAATTTCAATCCACTAAAGAAACGAATCAAACAACCATTAATAAATATGGGGTTCTAATTCCATCCCTCCCTTCTATTAGAACTCATTCCATTCCATACCATTTGTTTGAACCAAACGGCTCCTTAATTCCATATATTGGTTCATCATATGAACCTTCTTATATAGGAGATGAGAAGGTAGAATTATGTTATTTCCATAACTCTAATTACCATTAATTAGATTATTAGTATAACTCTAATTACCATAACCCGACAACGCAGCTGGGTATGTATTACTACTAACCCGATATATTTAATATATCGATATATATTAATAATATCTCGTACACATTGTGTGTGACCCAATGGGCCCACTTAAGACTACCAAACACGTAACTCATTTACATGTCAACCCGACATCGACCTCTAGCAAGGCATATCGGATACATAGACTTAATCGGGTTAATCCATAGGACAGTGGACATAACTCCTTCAATTATATATTCATTTTAATTCATAAAGAAATTTAAAGTTATTTAAATATATTTAGGGGTGAGCAAAAAAAACCGAAACCAAACCGAAATCCGGTTTTAAAAACCCGAAAATTCGGGTTTTGAACTTGAAAACCGGGTCAGGTTCGGTTCACAATTTTAAAAACCGGGTACCCGATTTTGAACCGATTTGCACTTTTAAACGAAAATAAAATAAAAATTGGTATGCAAATTAGTGAAATCGGGTAAAAAAAACTGGTTCGGAAACCAGTTCAAAAACCGGTTTATAACAAACTTAACCATATTTTTGTAGACACCCGCATTTTGACTGCCAGGTGTCTATGGTAGTTTCCCAAAAAAACACCCGATGATGATCGGACGCTAACGTGTTTCTACGCGCTCGGATATGGGCTCAAATCCATTAGTTGTTGGCTAAAACATTTATGGAGTACACATCTCACAAAACAAACCTCAAATCCAGGCCCAGCGGATCGTTCCGAGTCAAATAAGATTAATTTGGGCCAAAACCGACACCGGAAATAAAACCGACTTTTTGACGATTGGGTCAACCCTGGTCAAAGTCGTTTCCGAGGCATACAAAACAACCATTCACAACATCAAAAGACCAAGTCAAACACAAACTCATCAAAAAACCCAAGTCACGGTCCAAAACAATGGACCCGCGCGACCCAGCTGGGCCACTCGATCGAGTGCCCCACCCACTCGATCGAGTGGGCCTATTTCAAGCTCGACGGCTGACGAAACGGGCCACTCGACCGAGTCAGCTGGTTACTGAAACGGGTCAATTTCAACCATAATTCATTTATTTTCGTTTTCGTCGCACATTGCATCGATTTTCTAAAAACCTTCTTCAAAACACATATTTTTAAGGGTCGAAACCCGTTGACGCGGATCCGGCATCACAATCCCTAGGGATTTGTTTCGATGTCGGAAAAGCCGAGGGAATCAAGTCTTTCAATTCTAGCGCAGTGTCAATCTCGTAGATTCGATACTAATTCCATAATTAGACGTCGAATCTAGCGATCTAAGTCACATAAGTTAACTAATGCGATTTTTCGTTGATGCTAAAATAATTGTCAATACAATTCATTAGAATTAGGACATTATTGAACGCGGAGGAAATCTACCATATCGCGGTAGTTAATTTAAGGCGACTTAAATTAATTTTCCATTATTTTCACTCTAGTATTCCATATCGAATCAATAATCGAATATGGGATACAACGAGTATGTAATCTCGGAATTGAGTATAAATTCTACAATATTTATGCCCAATTCATCAATTCGTCAAAAATCAAAAGCAATTTCAAAATCGATAACCAAATTGCAAGAAACGAATCTGGTTCGTACAGGTGCCACTCGACCGAGTGCCTAGGCCACTCGATCGAGTGACATCACAAAAATCAAGCAGAATGCTCTTTCAACCTCCACTCGGTCGAGTCTCATAGTGACTCGATCGAGTGGCAACGTACTCGACCGAGTTGGTCAATAACTCGGTCGAGTGGGGTCCATAATACGAGACAGAATGTCTTTTACGACCTCTGCTCGGTCGAGTCTCACAGTGACTCGGCCGAGTGGCGATGTACTCGGTCGAGTTGGTCAATAACTCGGTCGAGTAGGGTCATAAAATCCGGACATAACCTTTTTTTGAGGTCCACTCGGTCGAGTCCCACAATGACTCGGTCGAGTGGCCCTTTATTACGTTAAACCGTGAGTCCTACAATAGCATCCGAGTCTCGTTAATCGTTTTTCGTGACTTAAGTCAACACGTGCCTAATCTATCACGTGAAACACCTTTTTCAAAACCATGCATTAACTCATTTGCATTATTCAATATCATTTCAATATTTCATCAATCATCATAACGTTACTAACGCGTTTGTTGTTTCTCTTGTCAATTTTGGTTGTTTATTTTATTGTACTAAAATGAACCCACATGCTAAAATTCAACTTCGACGTAGAATTAGTTGCATTAAATCGACATAGAAACCCTTTCAATTCTATCACATGTTTACGGAAAATAATCTTTGCATGTCATTTTCCCGTTTAACTAACGCGCGTATTCAAAAGTCATTCGAGATCTTAGTAGAGGCCGCTAGTGCGGGCGGGGTTGGGTGTCCTTCGTGGTCTTCCCAACACGTACCCTCACCCCTTACTCAGAACCTCGGTTTCCGGATGCCCGAAACCGTTGGCGCACGAGAGTCATTCAATACACGATAACCGGTAGTGACGGTATCGGTATCAAATGCTAAGGGACGAGCCCAATAAACTCTGACATCGGAAATGGGCCGTATTTTGTACACGGCCCACTACGACATAGAGTGGGTTCGAACGGGCCCGAACTCCCACAAAGTTCGGTGGCGACTCCACTTCGATTTAAATTTCCATTCGATCTGTTTTCATATGGAGATTCATTCGCCTCCCCAAACCCGCGCGTGGCCGCGTCGGGATGGACCTACGTCATGTCCACAATTTTGAAAAAATCGGATCATAAAAACATGTTCGGTTTCGGTTTATAATATGGAAAAAAATCAAGTACCCAATTCAAACCGGGTTGGTTTCGGTTCGGGAAAAAACAGTTTTTAAAAACCGGGTAACCGAACCGGTTTTGAGAAAACCAGTTCGGGTACCTGGTTTTGCTTGCCCCTACTTATGTTTAGCTGTCCATGTTAGATTTAATCTAACCCAAGACTGAAACGACATACTAAATTAATCGGTAATAAATTGTAATTAGCTGTAGCGGAAGCGTACCTGATAATACTGATAAAACATTACTTACGTCATGGCGATCTTCTGGGTTAGGTCTTCTAGTTGACATAGAAACCATATGGATCTCTCTACTGATGAAGGACGGGGAGAGTAGGTTATTGTGTGCTACTAGGAACCATACTATATAGTCTCCTAAGTCTAACGCGTCCATCGAACATTAGAAAACCTAATGAGTATCTACACTTGTAGATAATAGTCTGGCCCATACTTTTTAAGACGTATATATAAGCCCATAAATAATACAACGTAGTAGATCACATTATATTTGGGCTTAACTTTAATAGATAGCGTATAAACACAATTGTTCCGGTAAGGAAACAATTGACCCAAATCGGATTCGGGCCCTAGTATTTGATGTTGTTACTTTGATGGTGATCGTCTAATCTCTCGAATCTCTCATTCCTTTCACTCCGGCGATCGGACCTTCCCGGCGAAGTTGGCCTGCTCCCTGCACAAAGAACGCACAGGGCCTCGGAGGTGTCCGAGGGAACCCTCTCTGATGCCTAAGTCAGTCCGTGGAATGCCTTGATGAACCTTACTCGTGAGGAGTAAGGTGGCGGTTTTTTTAGAGTGAGAGTCTAGAGAGAGAAAATCCAACCCTTTTTATGTGGGAAGTGGCAGAATATTTATACCTTTCCCTACGAGAGGGAGAGGAGTGAGAGAGAGAGAGAGAGGAGGCGTGAGTGGACGGGAAGGTGACACGTGGACTCACCTCGTCCACTCATACCTCTTTACCTTAGGCCTGGTCGGAGGGGTTCTGACTCATTCCCCTGACCCTGCCAGGGACCAGAATGCTCTGAGGACTGGCAGGCAGGGAGGGCTTAATGGTCTCAACTGGCGCGCGACATGACCCTGTCGGGCAGGGATGGAGCTTGCTTTGGAACTGGGAGTAGCTGAGGCCTTCTGGAGACTTCAACTGGGTTTCATTCCGATGGCCTGCCAAGCAGGCCGCTTCTCATTCTCAGGTCGGGCTTCCACGGGTCCCGAATTAATGGGCGACCCGTGGCAGGCTACCGACCCCCAATTGGCCCTCGTCGGCTGAGAGAGAGCGGGGTTCCTTTTCAGCAGGCGACCTCTTGATTGGGATGGCGGGAGGTTGACTTCTTGAATTCTATCCTTGCATTTAATGCGTCGCATGTTCCCGAGGGAGAGAGTCTTAATTGCTCTGGGCATGCAAAGAGTTTAGATGTCTTTCCTCATGATTGTTCCTCTTGTAAAGCGGTCTTTTTGGACAGCGTGTTAGCTTGATGATTGGTTCTTTTTGCAAAAAATGGTTGAGGCGCCAATTAATGCTTTGCCTTTGTCTTCGTATAAATTCTGCTTGCACTTCGTTTCCACAGTTCATCTTCACTTCCCTCTATCCTTCTTAAAAAGAAAAAATGTCTTGGGTGAGAAAGGCGGTTCTTCGCTGTGGAGTTTATGTGAACGTTCCTCGCTTCAGGGGGCGTTGGAGGTTGAGGTATCCCAGGCAGACATATTTGGCCCTTCGTCGTAGCAGACGAATACGGTCTCACCTTTCAAGGAATGTCCGGGGGAAATCCTTATCTAGGGCTAGCAAGCGCCTTAGGAAGCGTTCATCCTCCGCAGGGCGTAGGCCCGATTGTTGTACCCAAGGGGGGGGGGGGTGCTCTTTTAGCGGATGCTACAAATGCTTCCCATGGCTTCACCCTGAACACTTCGACCCCGATTGTCCTAAGTCAGGCTCTTCTCCTGAATCAGGTCCTTCTTCTCCCTTGGTGAGGAAAAAGGAGGATTATGGCTCCCCTGAAGGCACCAGGGTGGCCTTGTATGGCGAGGACTGGGACTCGAGCAGTCACGACTCGGGGGATAGTGAAGGCCAGGGCTGTTCACCTGGCAGGGATGAAGAGGAGGGCCCTGATGACCCGTTCAAGGATTCCAGCAGCTGGGACTGGGGATCCGATGCTGGTGGTTGCGATAGTCCCGGGGATTACTCCCCGGGTTTTGATGATGATTAAGCTTGCCCTGCGCTTGCAGGCATGATGAGCCGGACCTTCAGGCTCTTTTTGTAACTTCTTTTTTATCCTACTTTGCTTTGTAATCTGGACCCTTCTGGGTCTTTTATTTAATGAGAAAAAAAGGTGGGCTTTTGAATTTCATGTGTTCGTTCGTTTTTTTTAATGACGTCATGCAATGATTACTTTCTGACCTCTGTTGCCTTTTTGAGGCCTCTTGGGAAGTGATGGGTGGTTGGGTTTTAAAATGTGTGACACGTGGGGGGCTTTTCTTGGGGAAGTCTTTTGGCTGGGAGACCCTTCGTCTTTTCTTACTTATAAAAGCATTCCTACTCCTCCCGTTCCCCCCTTTACACTTTTGAAAACCCAGAAAACCCTCCTTCATACTCTCTTCGTTAAACGCCTTAGACTGAGGAGCCTTTTCTTGCACCTTCATCCGACGGCCATCAATTAGGTTAGAATCCTAACCTCTGTCCTCGTCTTTTCATTTCTTCGTTTTTCCTTCTCCTTAGTCATCATGGCCGGTCGTCGTGCCCGAATTCTTTCTTTTACTTATCTCTCGACTGAAAAGGCGGAGGGTAGGGATGAGGTTAGTGTCGACCTTGCCTCCTCTTATGGGAGGGCTGGTGCTAGGATGGCCGAGGAGAGCCATTCAGAGGATAGTAGGGGTGCCAACTCCCCTAAACCTGCTCCCTATGACGTCATAGATTCTGATAATGAGGCAATGGAGATTGACCCCACCACAATTGTCGGACCACTCATTCCCAGGGAGCCAGAGAGGATCTATTACCTAGATAAGACCAAGTATAGGATCCCCCTGAAGACTTACCCAGCCTCCAAGAATCGGGACTTGATTCTAGAGAAAAATGCTGCTGAGGCTATTGCCAGATTTTACAATTTTGGGGAGGGGTACACAGTCATCGTCCCTGGGGAGAGGGACACTGTGTGTAATCCCCCTGACGGCTGGATAGCCGTCTACCACAAGTGCTTAGAATTTGGCCTGCGCTTTCCTCTGCACCCCTTCTTGGAGGAGATTTTCAGGCGGATGAATGTGGCAATCGCCCAGTTAACTGCAGTGGCGGTCAGGTCGTTACTAGCTTATACCTGGACTTGTTTATTTCTAGGCAAGGGGCCCACAATCGATGCTTTGAGGTTCATGGCTGGCCTGCAGATGGTGGTCTCCACTGAGGGCGGGGGTTCTCCCGGATAATTCTCTATCCTTAGGCAGAAAAGCTTCTCCCTGGTCTGGCCGATTTTAAACAGTCTGAAGGACTGGAAAGACAACTTCTTATACGTGCACAGCACCACAGGGTGGAGGATTCCTAGACATTTCAGGAATCATGTTCATACTCGATTGGAGACCCGCCAGGAGTATCACCTTGGCGTTGGGGGGAAGGCCCTTGAAGTAAAGCTGATTGGCAAAGAACGGGATTTGGTCGACCGGTTTGCCGCCTCTAAGGTCAAATCAGGTGCATTTGGGCCTGATCATTGGCTCCCCCACGCCGAACTTATTGCTACCGACGACTACCTGACCCGAGTGGGTCTAACCCCTGGCCTTGGAGAAGGTAGTTCAGGGATTCTGATAATAGTCGTCTTCCCTTGGCTTTACTTTGCTATATTCTTCTCTGGCTGACTTTTTCACTTTTTTGCTGATCTCGCCACTTGCCTCTGGTCAAAGAGGGAATTGAGGGACCTAGGACTGAACAAGGACTTCTCAATCGCCGTAAAACACCCTTCTCTTCCTTCCAGTTACAAGAAAGGTGGGAAGGCCCTGATGAAGTTTGTAAAGAGTATATCGATCAACAGGGTAAAGTTTCCTCCTCTTCCTCCCAAGCCAACTCCTACAAAGCCTGCCGCTCCAACTTCTGCCCCCAGAGACCTAGAGGGGGAGGCTGCCTCAGAGGCCACTCCCTCCCATGCTAGCAAGCATGGAGGCTCCCCTGCTGAGACTCAGCCTCCAGTGGGGTCAAAGCCTTCGGATTCTGAGGACACTGGGGAAAGCCGACCCCTGGTTGGCTGGAAGAGGAAGGACAAGGAACCGATGGACGATGTCCCAGTGGTGGATCTGGAGGCATATGCCAGCACGCCTGAGGCCAAGCGGCCTACTCGTGATATTCCAGGCACTTTGTTCTCTGAAGAAAATGCTGAGTTCCATTTCACTGCTGGCGAGAGTATTGACGCCTCTGCCCTGCTCTCTGATTCCACTGCTTCGTTGGCGGATCATCTCACCAAGTCCCTGACTTACTCTACCAGTCAGGCGATCCAGTTTATTCAGCGTTGCTCCAGGGTGTTCCAGGCTTCTTCAGAGCTGACAGCTCACAGCCGCTTAAGCGATGAGGAGTTAAACGTTACTCCTGGGTTTCCTCTCCCTGAACGCCTGGCAGTGGTTAAGAGGGACGTCACCCTTATTGCTAGTTTGAAGGATCAGCTGGCTAAGTACGAGGGCAAGCTGGGAGAAGCCAAGGACGAAGCAGTCCGCTGGAAGGCTCAGGGTGAATGAGCTTTGAGGGAAGCAGCTAGCTTGGCAGCTGAGCTGGAGCAGGCTAAGAAGGCGGTAGTTGAGCTGGAGCGGGCAAAAAAGGCGTTTGCCGAGCTAGAGCATTTCAAGAGAAAATCGACCGAGTTGGATGACCGTCTGACTAAGGCTAACTCAAACCTTCAGAGGGCGCATGACGACTTGAAGGCGCAGGGTGAGGAATGGCGAAAGGAGAAGAATGACCTGATCCAGGAAGCCAACTCTGCGGTGGCAGAGAATTTTAATGCTGGGGCCACTTCCTCCCTAAAGTTTGTCATGGAGGTTATTAGGGAGATGCTTCCAGATTTTAACGAGGATGCTTTCCAGGCCCTCTACGCTGCCAAGAATGAGGCCCGAGCTAATGGATCACCCGAAGAGACTCTAGATGCTGATCAGGATGCTCCTGCGGTGTAACATGCAGGGCAGTCGTCTTCTGAGGGGTTTTGTCCCTACCCTTCTGCGCCTCTGCTTCCTCGTTAACTTTTTAATCTTTTTGCGCGCCGAGCCCTGATGTGGCCGGCTGCCGATTGATGTAATCTTTTAACTCTTGGTATTTGGATCTTTGTTATCCGTTTTATTGAACTTTTCCAAATTTGTTATGAATGCACTTTTTACTGGTTTTTATGCTATCATTTTTCTTTTGTGATTTGGCCTGATCCTGGCTTCTTTGTCGAAGTCCAGGGGCCTACCCCCTGCCTGCCCAGAGGTAGGTTGGGGGAATTTGAATTTTTTATACAAGGTTGGGGGGGGGGGGGGGGGTCCCTCGTCCCTGTCGGTTTGGTGCATGAGGCCCGGCCTGACCCTGGCTTCTTTCCGAAGTCCAGAGGGCCTGCCCCCTGCCTGCCCAGAGGCAGGTTGGAGGACTTGAGTTTTTTATACAAGGTTGGGGGGGTCCCCAGACCTTGTCGGTTTGGCCTGACCCTGGCTTTTTGCCAAAGTTGAGGGGCCTGCCCCCTGCCTGCCGAGAGGCAGGCTGGGGGATTCTGGTGTATTTTATACAAGGTTGAGTATGACTCAGTCCTTGTTGGTTTTGGCGCATGAGGCCTGGCCTGACCCTGGCTTCTTGCCAAAGTCCAGGGGGCCTGCCCCCTGCCTGCCCAGAGGCAAGTTGGGGGACTTTATATTTTTTGTTGGGGGGTATGTTTTTCCTGGGTTTTGCAATAGGGGGGCCCTCCCCCTATTGCCCCCTGCTCGTTTGTGTGTGAAGTATTAATCTGAACAGACAACGAGTATAATTTCATAGATCTCATTTCTTGGAAAAAGCTGTGAACATCGTGGTCGGAGTCGTCGGCATTGTATCTTGACCGTCCTCCGCCGTTCTTTTCTGGGAAAGATAAAAAGCTAGAAAGGAAAACTTTTAACTTCTATACATAGTGTCTCTTTAGAGTGTCTGCATTCCAGTGTGCGGCCAGCTCCTGACCTCAGGCTTGGCAATTCTGTAGGTTCCTTGCCCCATAATCCGGGTGACTTCATATGGGCCTTCCCAATTGGCGCTCAGTTTGCCGTGTTCTCTTGACCTTCCGACAGCTTGTGTCTTTCTGAGAACTAGGTCCCCCACCTGGAAGCTTCTTATACTTACCTTCTTGTTGTAAGCTTTTCTCATCCGCTGCTAGTAGGCGGCAATGTTGACGCAGGCTTCTTGCCTTACTTCTCCGACTAGGTCAAGAGCTTCTGTCATTGCAGCTTCATTACTCGCTTGATTGTACTGCTGGGATCGGAGGGTGGGAATTCGGGCTTCTATAAGCAGAAGGGCCTCGGCCCCATAGACCAGGCCGAATGAAGTATGTCATGTGGACTCTTTTCTGGTGGTCCTGATTGACCACAGTACGTTTGGGAGCTCGTCAGCCCATCTTCCTTTGAGCTCATCTACTATTCTTTTCAGCCCGTTCAATATTTTCTTGTTCGCCGCCTCAGCCTGCCCATTAGTCTGGGGATGGTAGACGGCTGAGTAGGCGACGGTTATGCCATGGCTCTCTAGCCAGGCTCTTAAGGGATCGTTGTGAAACTGCCTTCCGTGATCGAAGGCTAACACCTTTGGCAGGCCATACCTTGTTATGATGTTTCTCCATATCACCTTTCTGACCGCCGACTCTGTTATGTTTGGGACAGCCTCAGCCTCGATCCACTTAGTAAAATAATTGATTCCCACTATCAGAAATTTCCTGCCCCCAGTTGCTGTGGTGAATGGCCCTAGAATATCCATCCCCCATTGAGCGAAAGGGATGGGGGACAAGATTGGCCTGAGGTCTTGAGCAGGGGCGTCTATTGACGGGGCAAAGAGCTGACATTTTCTGCATTTCTGGGTCAGGTCTCTGGCATCAGCAAGCAGGGTTGGCCAGTAGTAGCCTGCCCTCAGGGCCTTGTGTGCTAATGACCTTCCTCCTATGTGATGGCCGCAGATTCTCGAGTGTATATCGTCTAGTACCTCTGCGGCCTGCCCTGCCCCCAGGCACCTGAGCAGGGGGGGAGGAGAATGACTTTTTATAAAGCTCCCCGTTAATTAGTATGAACCACGCGGCCTTGGCTGGTATTTTTCTCTTCTGTACTGGGTCCTGCGGAAGGATCCCATACTTTTTGAATTGGATGATTGGGGTCATCCAATCTTCAGATTCTGCTTCTTCAGTGATATTGACCTGTTGGCAGGGTGCAGTGGATTTTTCCTGGACTACGTCCACCCAAATTGATCTTCGCATGTCCTGCAGGCTGGAGCTTGCCAGCTTTGACAGGGCGTTCGCCCGGTTGTTCTGGGACCGGGGAATTTGCTTGACTTCATAAGACTTCAGCCTAGATAGCTCTCGTTTCACCTTTTCTAGGTATGCGGCCATAGCCTGATCTCTGGCCTCATACTCTCCGTTGATCTGGTTGACTATGAGCTGGGAGTCTGTCGCTAGGACGAGCCTTTCTGCTCCTGTGGCTCTAGCCAGATTGATGCCTGCCAATACGGCCTCATATTCTGCCTCGTTATTTGATGCAGGGAAGGCGAACCTGAGCGCATGCTCGAAGTCTATTCCTTCTGGGCTAGTCAGTACGACCCTTGCTCCTTCGCCATTGGTTGTAAAAGATCCGTCGGTGTATACTACCCATTCTCCTGAAGGTGGATCGTCCTCCTCTGAGTGAGAACACTCTGCCAGGAAATCCGCCAAGGCCTGCGCTTTGATGACAGTCCTGGGCTGATATGATATTCCTAACCCGCTCAGCTCTATGGCCCATTTAAGCAATCTTCCGGAATTTTTGAATTTTTCTAAAACTTTTTCCAAGGGCTGGTCAGTCAATACAACGACGGGATGGGCGTCAAAGTAAGGCCTGAGCTTTCTGGCTGCAACGACGACTGCATAGGCTGCTTTCTCGACAACCGAATAATTCTTCTCCGCTGCCCCCAGGGCATGGCTTACAAAATAGATTGGCTGCTGGGAGTCTACTTCCTCCCTTAGAATCACCGCGCTTACTGTTGAGTTTGTTACGACAGTGTAAAGGAAGAGCTTCTCCCCTGCCACCCGTCTTGCCAGGGTGGGCAGCTTCTTCAAGTGCTCCTTCAGCATGTTCGAAGGCCTCTTTTTGTTCGGTCTCCCACTTAAATGTTTTTTTTTTTTTTAACACTTTAAAGAAGGGTGTTGATTTATCTGCTGATCTGGCAATGAACCGTGCCAGGGCGGCCATTCTGCCGG
This sequence comes from Agrostemma githago, assembly GCA_958450325.1. NCBI lineage: Eukaryota > Viridiplantae > Streptophyta > Magnoliopsida > Caryophyllales > Caryophyllaceae > Agrostemma > Agrostemma githago. The sequence goes on along the minus strand of OY288239.1, from coordinate 22,709,404 downwards.
TCAGGCGTTGTATGTCCCTGATTGTCTTTGGCTCTGGCAGGTCCAGGACAACTTGGATTTTTTCAGGGTTCGCGTTGATTCCCCTGACGCTGACCAGGAAGCCCGGAAATTTTCCCGAGCGTACCTCGAAGGTACATTTCTTAGGATTCAGTTTCATTTGGTAAGTGCGCAGGGAGGAGAAAGTCTCCTGCAGATCCCTTAGATGTTCCTCATCCTTTTTACTTTTTACGATGGCGTCATCTACGTAAGCTTCAATGTTTCTTTCTTTCTGATTTTCAAATACCTTGTCAACCAGCCGTTGGTAGGTGGCGCTCGCATTTTTGATCCCAAATGGCATCATTTTATACATGAACGTACCAGAATTGGTGATGAAAGCGCATTTTACCCTATCCGGTTGCCAGAGGTAGACTTGGTGATAGCCTGAAAAGGCGTCCAAGAAACTTAGCGTGGAGTAGCCACTGGTAGCATTTACCAACTGATCTATTCTTGGCAGGAGGTAGCAGTCTTTGGGGCATGCCTTGTTGAGGTTGGTGAAGTCCACACACATCCTCCAGGCCCCCGAAGACTTTTTCACCATTACTACGTTGGCCAACCATTTTGGGTAGTCGCAGGTTTCTATGAAGTCTGCCTTCAAGAGTTTTTTGATTTCCTCCTTGATGGCCTGATCCTTTTCCACAGACTTATTTCTCTTCTTCTGTTTTACAGGGCGTGCCTCCGGGCCTACATTCAGCTTGTGAACAATGTAAGCCGGATTTACCACTGGCATCTCGTCTGCCGAGTAGGCGAACACGTCCCTGTTGTCTCTCAGGATTTTGATTAGCTCTTCTCGGTAGGAACTTTCCAGGTCTGCCCCTATCAGGACCTGCCTGCCTGGCTCTAGTTCCACCAGCATGCTTTCTCCCCCAGGTTCAAGGTGGCCCGCTGTCTGCTGGCCAGCTGGGATCTCACCTTTCCTGGTGGGGGAACTGTCGGCTCTACGTTTACCTTTTCGTTCTGTCTCATGGGTACGCAGAGCTACGGAGTAGCACTGCCTGGCTGATTCTTGATCGCCGTACACCTTCCCCTCCATGTCAAAATCTGTGACGTAGGCTATGGTCAGGGCTCTGATTGATATGGCAGCCTTAATCTCATCCAGGGTAGCCCTGCCTATCAGGGCGTTATACGCCGATTTTGCGTCCACCACAACGAATGATGCCCTGATATTTTTTGGCTGAGACTCCCTCTCCAAACGTCACTGGTAGATCGATGATCCCCATGGGGAGCACGCCTGCTCCGCTGAACCCGTACAGTGATCCGGGGGTAGGCTTGAGGTGCCTTTTCTCTAAATTCATTTTGTCGAATGCATCTTTGTACAGCAGGTTGGTGTAGGCTCCTGTATCCACCATGCACCTTCTTACAATGTGCTTGTTGATGTCAAGATATAGGACCAGGGGGTCGTTGTGAGGGTATATCACCTACCCCGCATCTTGGGGGTGATGGTCAGGGTCATGCCCTTTGGGCTCCCTGCCTTCTCAGCGTAGCATATCTGTTTTCGCAGTTCACGGATTTGTCTCTTCTGGCTTCTCTTACTCATCTGGCCTTCCGCGTCTCCTAACACCACGTGAATTATCAGGCGGTTTTGCACTGAGCCTTCAGGCTTATCCGCCTGCTCTTTCTGGCCCTTGTTCCTCGCAGTGTAGGCGCTCAACCAACCATTCCTGATGAGTTTCTCGATCTCATCTTTCAGGTGGCAACACTCTTCAGTGGTATGCCCGGCGCAATCATGAAATGTGCAAAACTTCTTGGGACCACCTCTCGGACTGCGCGGCTTACTTGGGCGGTTCCACTTGGCCGTTTCTTTTTCCAACTAAAAAATTTCTGCCCTTGACCAGTTGAGGGCCGTGGAGCTATCAAACCTTGGCTGATAAGTTGTACATTCCTTCCTTGGGGTATCCCCTTCCTTAGTTCTTTGTTTATTTGCCTCGCCTCGGCTGCGTCCACCCTACGGTCCCCCCTGTGGCCTGGAAGGCCCTGTGGGGGTGTCCGACAGCTATGGAACTCCTCCTGTAGTATGAAGCCTTCGGTAATTTTCTGAGCTTTGGCCAGAGTTTCTGGTTGGGCTCTAATCATTTGGTTTTTCATCTTCCCTGGGAGCAACGAGTTGGTTAGTGTGTATGCTGCAGTTGGGTCGTCGATTTCTTTGACCTGCTGGAAGGACAAGTCGAACCTCTTCAAATACTCCCTGACAGTTTCACCCTTCTTCTGCCCCAGGGTCATTAGATCGAATCGGGTTAGCTTGCACCTCTTGTTCCCTACGTATTGGTCCAAGAAGGCTTCAGCCAATTATATGAAATAGCTAATCGACCCTTGCGGCAGGTCCCTAAACCATCCTTGTGTCAGACCTATGAGGGTGGTGGGGAAAACCTTGCACCAAACTGCATCATCAACATCCTACATCCCCATATGACTCTCGTAGGCTACCAGATGGTCCTCTGGGTCAGTGGTTCTGTCAAACTTGACAGAAGGCATTTTAATTTTCGGGATGGGGTATCCCTGCACCTCAGGGTGAAGCGGAGTCCTTATGGGTCTGCCCGTCATTTTCGACCTGCTCCCAGCAGATTGGTAACCGTAGTCGTCCCTCTTGCCAGGGGTCGGTTTTTCAATACTGAGGGAGCGGTACCTGGGTGCCTGCCCACTCATGGCTTCATCCTCTCTTGTAGGCGAGTGATGCCTGGGCCGTTTTTTCCGGGGGTGGCTCCAGATTATCACCCTGACGGTGCCTTGACTCCAGTGGCTGTCCATGGTTGAGCCTCGATTGTAAGCTCTGGGACAACCCTGGAGCTCGATGTGATTCAGCCGGAGTTAGCCTGGAGAAGACATCCCCCTGCTTCTCCCCCAGGCGTTTCGACGCCGGCTCCCTGTACCTCATCCGATCCTGGAGATCCTGGGATAAACCCGTTTTCTCCATGGCTGAGGTGGACTCAGTGGTATGTATGGAAAAGGCTTGCTGCTGAGTAGGTTGCTTCTGATTTCCGATGATGCGTTTCTGGGCCTGTACATACCCCTGAGCTGTCTTCCTTGCCTTCCTCTGGACATTCCTGGCGGCGGTTCGTTTCGTGCCCCCAGCTTCTTCCACTCTTTCAAAGTGAAGTTGCCTGGGGGTCGTTATGATCCTGCCGACCAGGTCCTCCGAAGTGAACTCCTGGTTGAGCATGGCCGAGAAGAAGGCGACAGTCTGTGCAACCTGGGCAGGGTTGAGGTTCAGGTTAGGCCTCTAATGACCAACCTGCCCGGCTGCAATCATAGTTTCTCTATTGGGTGCCCCTTGGAGACTTGCCTGCCCTACACCTGGGATCGTAGCAGCGGGCGTAAGGTGGCGATTTTTTAGAGTGAGAGTATAGAGAGAGAAAATCCAACCCTTTTTATGTGGGAAGTGGCAGAATATTTGTATCTTTCCCTACGAGAGGGAGAGGAGTGAGAGAGAGAGAGGAGGCGTGAGTGGACGGGAAGGTGACACGTGGACTCACCTCGTCCACTCATACCTCTTTACCTTAGGCCTGGTCGGAGGGGTTCTGACTCCTTCCCCTGACCCTGCCAGGGACCACAATGCTTTGAGAACTGGCAGGCAGGGGGGGCTTAATGGTCTCAACTGGCGCGCGACATGACCTTGTCGGGCAGGGATGGAGCTTGCTTTGGAACTGGGAGTAGCTGAGGTCTTCTGAAGACTTCAGCTGGGTTTCATTCCGATGGCCTGCCAAGCAGGCCGCTTCTCATTCTCGGGTCGGGCTTCCCCGGGGCCCGAATTAATGGGCGACCCGTGGCAGGCTACCGACCCCCATCAACAATTATTACCCAAATAAATAATTTGTCCACGTATATTGTATTTTGGCCCATAAATCTTACCATCTCCCACTTGGGCCAAATACATCTATATATGTGTGACACTTGAATACTGTATTTACAATATAACCTGATGAGCTCAAAAATGTTATCAAACATTCTAACCGTCTTAAGCAATTTGGTCCATCAATCATATCAGCATAGAATCAAAGCGACCTTTGCCACAGTTTGTCGTAAAAGGACCCATCAATGATCACATATGCAAACATGACTAACGACATGAATCTAGTATAGGAGTTTAGCATGGAAACAGCAACCGAATGTGATCCAAATATGTATATTTTCAACTGGTTCACCTTAAGCCTTGGTGAGAACAACCAAATAAGACAGAGTGAAACTGAAAGCTGTAAAACTTATTTCTGCAGAACTGAATAACCATATATAATAATGTGTCTAATGTGACAAACTCCCATTTAACCTGAATATCCTTAGAACCGAAACACCCATTTGAGCAAAATGCTCAAGAAATACCGTGGGTGGTAATTCCTTAATAAGTGGATCCGCAAAAATGGAGTTTGTACGTATCTTAAACGCCTTTCACTCTGAATCGTTTCTATAGCGACATATCACTTGTATTGTTATTTGAAACTATAATAACCGTCATTTTATCACAAATAACTTAAATGGTCTTTTTGTAGGGTTACAACCCTTAAACTCAAGGACCTGTTACGAGTATTAACCGAAAAGACAAAAGCAGAGGGATAACAATTATACCTTATTTGCAGCGGAACAACGTGTTAATAAGAAGTATAATAAACCCATAAATATATAAAATCTCCACGGGCAGAATAAAGCACCCCAAATGTGATGCCTCCTTTGGTATCCACACGGGTACGAAACTGCGGCGTATATGCTAGTATAAGGGTTTGTGAGACCATCTCTTAACTTCTCTCTAGATCTCTCTATAAGAAGAATATATATTATGAGTCTATACTCTTAATTCCATATATTGGTTCATCATATGAACCTTCTTATATAGGAGATGAGAAGGTAGAATTAGGTTATTTCCATAACTCTAATTACCATAATTAGATTATTAGTATAACTCTAATTACCATAACCCGACAACGCAGCTGGGTCCGTATTACTACTGACCCGATATATTTAATATATCGATATATATTAATAATATCCCGTACACATTGTGTGTAATCCAATGGGCCTACTTAAGACTACCAGACACGTAACCTATTTACATGTCAATCCGACATCGACCTCTAGCAAGGCGTATCGGATACATAGACTTAAGCGGGTTAATCCGTAGGACAGTGGACATAACTCCTTCAGTCTCTCACTTGTACATGTTCTTCTGAGAACGACGTTAAGTCTCTTTGCTACTATTGTCTCCAATTGAGAATGAGGTAAGAAGAAGTGTTATCCTCACATATCTCAATCTTTTACTCGAATCTTTGAGTTGACTTGTTAAAAGAGCAGATGCATGACATTCATCCCATCTGAGCGCGGCCACGCATTTGCACAAGTCACACCCTTCGAGTGGCCAAGAAACAATAAATTCCCTTCAATAAAGGAAGAGCAAATCCCCTCTTGTCTAACCACATCCTATCACATGATCCATGCATGCCCAATAACCATCCATCGCCCCCTTTCACAGCTGACGAAGAATAGTATCAAAGCATACACATCACATGTACAGAATAGTCAAAGACGCGGGTCTAAAGACCGGACAAGTTCATAACTTGCAAAGAACTTTACTGACACTTAGCGAAATCTTAGTAAAATCCATTTTTGGCGGGTCTGTCTAATGCATGTTCTTAACATACACCCGTGTGCCTGATTTAGTATCTCAATGCCTATGACTCAAGGAACCTAGTCATCAATCAACTCACACACTATTCATTTAAGGGTATTCAAATGTCCCAACATAATACCATGACTAGAGACAAAATAATTACATCATCCAAATAGAGTTCCAAGACTAAGTCACGTACTTAGTGATCTATTTCATCAATATAAATTATTTAGGGACAAAATTCAGTTACATTAACCAAATCACAATATGTCATACATATATCAATTATCGAAATAACTCCCACTAAACCAAACACCTCTAAAAGTACTAAGACCACTTGCCCATGCGTCTTATACCAATCATAACAATATGATCTTTATGTAGAGGAGGTTTCGGGACAAACAACATTTGTATCGGTTATTTACAAGCATATGATCAATCTATCTCTTCTCGATTAAGGCAAACTGTTAGTTTCATAAGCAACAAATTGCTTCATAAACTTTATAGTTGAGTGTGTGCTTGATTCGTAATCAAACGTTTCTCTCTTTGCTTCAAAAGCAATAGAACACTCACTCTAGTCATAATACTAGTCACAAAGTTGTTCTTTGGAACCGTTCCAACATACGACTTCTCATCCAAAACAAAATATACTGAGATTACAATCTCATGTCAACTTTGTCTATTTGGAAATATGAATCGTTGTAACTTAGCTTGTTTACAACAATTCGCTTATCACATCATGCGCATCTATTAAATAATTCCTCTTTTTGCTTCTTAAGTGCAAAGGAACAATTCTTAGATAGCATTCTAGTGACACTCACCAGATTAGTATCTACTCGTCACACGAGCACACAATAAACAACTTTCTTGGCAAGTCTCATGGACTAAAGCAACCAAATGTCATTTAGTTAGAGAAGTATGTCACTTACATACCAAATCATAACGATAAATGTACTCCCACCAATCTCTTGTACACACTTTGTCCCTCTTCGTCTCAAAGGAAAACTAACATATTTGAATTACCACAATGAGAACGAAGATATTACTCCATAGTACTTGCTTCAATCAAATTGGATCATTCACATTTGTCTAGCAATTTTGATAATATGAAACTCATACGATGAGTCGCACACACATCATATTGCATCTCTTTCAAGAAATATATTTCACATATATATGTCCAAAACTCATCATAATGAGTGATGAGATTCAAAATGCTAAATCAATCTTAATAGACTTGAGCATAATGTTGCAAAAATGGTTTTTCTATAGTCATTACTATGAGATCAATCTTTAACTACCAACTATGCTTCATAGATACTCTTATATCAATCTACATCATCTTTATATTGAAGACTGTTCTTCACTATAAGACCCATTTAACCAAAGTCTATACTTGGTAGTTATGGTATATAGAATCTATTAGATTTTATGTGAATTTTGGAGTCTTCGCCCATTATTGTTTCATCATAGGTGAAACCTATGTACGGTAATATTTTGCAGGTAAGATGATCATGACTTTTCGTGGATGCATCAATATTCTCTTCAACAGTTGTAGAGAAGTCCTTTTAATCCTGAACAATTCAAGGTTGATTCTACTTCCACTGTTTCTATTATAAATTACATAATTTTTGAAAGAAACATATCACTTCATGCAACAAAACAGTTTTGTTCTTTGGATGGTTTGTAGAATTAACATAATACTCCTAATAAAACACATGTCATAATTGAGTCTAAGTTCTAGAAAATGATTTTTTCTAAACTTTAAGACTTGATAATTAAGAAAAGACTGTTTTAAAACATTTTCAATCCTTATCTCATATGGTGTCTATTCTCCAACTTACATGGACAATCTCATCAACATTTGTACAAAGACTTTTATTGTGCATAACTTTCTAAAGCGTCAATAAAATCTGCATATAACTCATCATAGATCAAATCATATCAAATATGATTCGATGTAGTTTGAAACACTTTTCACTACTTCTAAGATGATCACAATCTTTTAGTTCAATTTCTCCTTGTTTCAATCATATCGAACGACTCGTACCAACTTATCAAGTTGATCTTGTACTTTCATCTGAATTTCCTCGAACAATTCAAACATTCAGTTTCAAATTTCATCAAATGAACAAAACCATACATGTTACCCATTTTTGCAACACCGCTAGTTAAACTCACACGTATCTGTATATGTGTGATCCAACAAGTCTAAGTATCCTCCCACTACAATTAATAGGAGTCACTTCTAATGTCATTTATCCATCTAAACGAGATCCATTTACCTCAGTTGATCCTTATCAATAAGGTTTATAATTAATCATTTTGAAACTTATTCTTATGTTTCTAGTCTCATATATGGATTAAGGACAGTGCGATAATAGGTAGAACTTGAGTCGAGGGACTTGAACCTTTTGGTTGTTACGTCACAAATAAAAGCATTCACTACTAGGAATGTAGAGCTCAACAATCATGTTAGCCTTATTGTACCTCATATTCTTGCAAGGTATAGAGCAACAATTGTTCTACTTTTATCAAAACTTTTCATGCCCATACATAAAACAGAATCAATGTCCTTGCTTATGACTAGTACAAGAATAACAATTATTCAATTCTAGTATTCAGCTTTATGGTAAAATTAAGTGATTTTTCTTTTATATATGAAGCAACAAGGTTTGTCCATTTCAATCATAAAATATTCACTTAAATACCATTACTCCACCCTCTTTGAGTCATCACATTCACAATGTAATAGCTGTATTTGGTATCTTATACCAAAACAGTAGAATGAAAGTAACAATTACTCTAGTAACATATACATCATAAGTCATACTTTAATAATTGATTTGCAGATTTTCTAAAAATTTCTAGAAACTATCTACCAATGTCATATATTTGTCATTACATTAATGACTAATAAATTCATACCTAATCTAAATTTGGCAACAAGTTTGGGCATGACAATGATTGTCCTTCCCTTACTTTAACCAACATCTTAGATTCATTAATCATTATCTCAAACAATTTTCTTAATGAATTCACAGAACATTAGTATTATTTGCCTTCTTGATACATGATGCGCGAGCGTCGCGACCCGCACGATCAAACAATATTTATTAACTCCGAAATACTACTACGTAGTAGCGGCAAGTCGGGATCGATCCACAGGGACGGTCGAGGGGTAGTCGGTCAAGTTAAAGTCTGAGAGTGATTGGGTCGAGAAGGGGGGTTTTGGACGAGTAGAACTAGACTAACAAAACGAGCTACGGAACTAAGGCGAGAAACTATTAATGGGAAAGGCGTTAGGGAGAGTCGGAGAGTCGGAAATTAAGGTAAAGGCGCAATTGCAAGAATTATCACAAGATGTATAAGCGAGGTGCCACCTTTCGGTTTCCCTACCAACCAAGCCTAAACCCGCTTTCGCGACGAATAAACTAAAGTCTCTAGACGGAATTACCCAAACCCCGAGTTTTCCCATATTGATCCGGGTGAGTCAAGTCAACCTAGGTGATCAAGCTAAGTCAAACAAGACACAACAATTCCAATCAAGACAAATCACCCTCAAATGCAATATTCTCACAAGATAAAACCTTTATCTAGAATTCCTCCTCCCCTAGCCCCCTAACTAAAATCTACTCACTACCCATAATGAAACTAACACTAAGGAGACTAGGAGAAAGACTAAACATGATTAAACTAGAGGAGAAACAATTAATCTAAGACAATAAAGGAAACTACACTAACAAACAACCATAAAGAGGAAAATAGACTAACACACAAACTAAGGAGAAACAAACAAATGAGAGAGAAAAACTAACAAACAACATAAAAATGACAAGACTAACAATGGATTAACAAGAAACTAAAAACAAAACTAATTAATGGAGAAAGGGAGAGGAAAGAAACTACCAACAATGGAGAAACTAAAGGAGGAAGATGAAGATTAACATAAAGATTGAATTTTGGAGAAGAAAATACAAGAACTTGTCACCAATTCTTGCAAAACTCTTCAATCTTCAACATAAACCCAAATCTTCAACAAAGATGGAAGCTTGATTACAAAATAAATAGTAGATCTAAACTAAACTAAGAGAGTTTTACTAAATCTATGGAATTTTACTATGTGAACTAGTACTACTACTACTAAGGAGATCTTCCTACACTACTCTACCCTAAAGAGGCTCACTTAAGGCACAAAAATCAAATGAAAACCTAGGGTTACTATATATAATAAGCCCTTAATGGGTTACACAATCTTAAAGCCCATAATCCAATCCTTGCCCATTAGTGAGACTTCTACTCTTTGAGTGAGACTTTGCCCAATGAGTCTTCATAGGGTGAAGTTTTGCCCTGCGGATTCTCTCCAATATAGCTGAAATACCATCGGACGAAGTTTCACCCGGTCAAAATCTCGTAGGGTGAAATTTCTCCCGGTCAAAATCTCGTAGGGTGAAATTTCGCCCGGTGAACTTTTTTGTCCGAAATGGCAATCTGGGGAGGAAAACCATCTGGCGAAATTTCGCCAGGTCAAATTCTCATCGGGTGAAATTTTGCCCTGTGACTTCAGAGGGCCAAAACTCTCTCGTTTGAACTCCGATTGGGGCGTGTAATATGTCGTTGGAAAGCTAAGAAGATAAGCTTTCACCTCCAACTAGAATCGCTTCGATGCGATGTCTAGAACTTTAGATATATTCAACCTCTCCGGTGAAGATGCCCAATGGACTATAGTTTTTTCCTTTTTGCTCAAGGTTTCACCTCTTGGGTTTGGACTTTAAATTTTGAGTTGTGTGCTTTGCTTTTCGGACGGTTTCCCTCTCTCTCATGCTTATAGGAGCTTAGACACATTTTTGGTCGAAAATCCAATTAAAATAGACAAAAAAAACTACCAAAAATACGTAAAATGCAAAAGAGAGACACTAATGCGAGAATTACTCAAAATACGGCGATAATCGCGCTCAAGTCTCGCAAAACGTGGGAAAAACGGGTCTAAATGGGAGGAAAAATGGTCTAAATTTGACACACAACAATTCTCCCACACTAAACCGTTGCTCGTCCTCGAGCAAAGACCCAAAAAGAAATTACATACTACTACTACTACTATCTAGACTACGCTAAGCCAATAAGGGGCAATTAACGGGCCCGCTGCGTCCCTTCAACTCACATTGAAATACCCATGAGGTAGAGTACTCCCATGCAAGGCAAGCCCCAACTTGCTCAAAATGGTGGATGCGACTAAACACACAAAAACACATAACATGAAAGAATAGACGCATCCAAAGCAAAAATAAAACACTGAATCCCTCATCGAGACGACGGGGAAAGACACCGAAAACTTACTTAAAACAATAATAAACATTCCAAGATAAATCACCCACGTAAACAAGGGCCAAAGCCTAATACTATGACAATTAAGCAATATAAATGTTGATAACTTAGCTAGGTCCTCCTAATCTTCTAAAGGGGTACTACGGGGTGTGAAACGGAGTGGAAAAAATGAACCATGGATTCGTTCGACACTGTAGGTAGGTGTAGTCCCGTTCTCTTTGGCTAAGCCAAGAGGGTCGTTCCAAACTTGAATTTCCTAAATTAGCCCAAACAAAAAGTGGAGTGTTTACAATTTTTGGGGTGGATCGACCAATCACCGCTATCTTCCTACCTCGGGACTCGGTCCTCTAGTAGGCACTTCACGGCAAAAAGTCGATCAAGGGCTTCCTTTTTTTTCTTTTTTTTTTCTTTTTTTTAAAGGAGGAGATGTTTTTGATGATATGATTTCATTTGTAGCTCTATTTCTCTCCTTTGTTTTTCATATTTTTGTGCCCTTTTCTCTTGCTTTGGTTTGCCCTTTTTTGGCTTTTTGATGTGGTTTAAAACCAAGCTTGGAGGTTATTTTTGTGTAAACTTATTGTGGTGATGTATAGGTGGAGGAAAAATAGGTAACCGAGAACGGCGCCTTCCCCGGATAACCCACAAAAAGGCAAATAGAATTTGGACTAAAGGTGCAATGGTCATTCGAGCAAGGTCACCTAGAAAACGGGATGCGGAAACCAAGGCCTAACTCCTCCATGGGTGGTCAAGGTGGTCAAATGCAAACCCCGAAGTAAACCTCTAGTAGAAAAGGTGGACTCAAGCTAAAGGATCAACAAGTTCATTGATTTAGAGTCATTCTACTAGATTAAGGTCCAAAATCCACAATGGGTTATCTATAATGGAATGTAGACTCTTGTAATAAGTTTGTAATCGGGTTTTCGAAAACATTTAGTCCTAGACACACTATACAAAAGCAAAAGGAACACACGAAAAAGAGAAGGCAAATAAAAGAAAACACGAGTAAAGTCATGCACTCTGTACTCCATCGACATTCAAGCACAAAAATCAACCTCAACACCCAAAATGTTCATCTCTTCGAGAGCCTCCCAATAGCAACAACCTAACTCCTCTACGAAAGTAAAGAAGAAAGAAGGAAGGAAGTTACCAAGTGGGGTGCTTTCATAATCTCTTCAAATCTTGCTATCAAGGTGGTGGTTACTTGTAAGAGTAGAGAACAGGACTATACAAGGGACACGAAAACATAACGAAAATGAGAAAAGAAAAAGGGAAAAAGAAAAGGAAAATAAAAAGAAAATGTTTTTGGTTTTTCGGAATTTTTCAATTTTTATGGTTTTTGAAAAGATTTTTGATAAATAAAAGATAGTAGATCCCTCCCCCACACTAAAATTGTACATTGTCTTCAATGGACAAGTAGGGGAAGATCAAAAAAGATGGAAAAGGTAAAGTAAGAAAAATCTTTTTGGATTTTTATAATTTTTCAAATGTTTTTGGATTTTTCGAAAATTTTTGAAAAAAGAAAACAGACAAAAAGAAAACGATAAAAGGGTGGCGGGCCTAGGTGCAATCACATCACCTAGACCCTAGCCAAGTGGCTAAGAAAATGAGAATAAAATAAAATAAAAGAAATTAAAAGAAAGGATGAAAAAGAAGCATATGTGTAGTCACGTCACCTAGCCCGGATTAAGAAAAATTTGAGAAAATGAGAAGAATTTGGATTTTCAAAAGGTCAATGGCGTAATCACATCGCCTAAAGACCGGGAGCAATACCAAGGCCGCTTTGGCCGCAATAATTGAACAATGGGACAACTTGCAAAGTTATGTTAGAGATAAATCAATCACAATGACAATAAGATAAAAGGAACAAGAACGGAATCAACCAAAGGACATGCAATTATAGATGATTAAGGACTCACCGACCCAACCCACACACAAATACCAACACACACACACACCACCGACTCCGGGAGAGAGTCTAGTCTGAGTGATCGTCCGACGCAAATGAAGCGCTAGGAGACCCATAGAAAAAGGGTATACCCTCGGAGGATGTCTCGGGAAAAAACTCCTCCGAACCGTCACTAAGCGAGAGGGCAAAGTCGGATTCAATCTCACATAGGTCATAGATCGTACGACCTTCGGGTAATTCGTAGTGTGCATACTGCCAGACTCCCCTTTCTCCCGACTCAGTCTTGGTCAGTCGGAATTCACCAGGACCCAAGGGTAGGTCCCAATTGTGGTGAACAAGAATAGTGGTTCGGTGTGTGTTTGGAACTATTAAAGCTCTTCTGCGGCTAATGTAGACGACACGCAGATGAGGTACATGAAAAATCCAAGTCAGAAAATAGGTCTCGTCAAGCCATATGGAATCGTCTAGTGGGGTGAGGTGGCCGGTCGAATAACCCAATTTGTTTGCAATTACTGTCACAAGACCTCCACAATCTAAGGAGGGGTGTTGGGTGACAATGATACGGTGGAAATGCAACGCTGATGTGTGTCAGATTGTCGCCTATCTAACACGATCAAACAATATTTATAAACTCCAAGTAACTACTACATAGTAGCGGCAAGTCGGGATCGATCCTCTGGGACGGGCTACGTAAAGTCGGTCAAGTCTAAGTCAAAAAGTGTTTGGAGTCTAATTTTGGGGTTTTTGGGTTAAGTCTACACTAGTCTACACTAAAAGGCTATAAACTACGAAAAGATAGTCTAATAAGGAAAAGGTGTTAGGGGGAGTCGGAAATCGTAAATTGGGGTCTAAGAGTCTCGGAATCGTATTTTAGTCACAAAGTCGATAAAGGGAGAATGCCACCTTTCGGTTTCTTCACCCAACTTATCTAAATCCCGCTTTCGCGGCGAAAAAGAGTAAGTCTCAAGTCAAGGTAACTCCTACCTCGAGTTTCCCCATATTGATGGGAGTGAGTCAATGTCGATTTAGCCGTACGCTCTAAGTCAACAAACACACAAAAACCTCAAACTTGATAAATCAACAAGCAAACAACCCACCAACATCCCTCAATTCAAATTACCCAAGATCTTTCTTCCTTAACCCCTAACAAGAAATCTACTCACTATTCATAATTGAAAACAATAAAACGATAACTAAGGAGAAATCAACTAAACAAGCATAATAATTAAATCTAAGGAAAACAATAACTAAATTAAATCTAGACGAGAGATTAAATCTAGAACGAAATTAAATCTAACTAGAGATTAGGGAGAGGAAGAGAAATATACCGACTATGGAGGAAAACAATAATAATAATAATAATAATAATAATAATAATAAAGAGGATTGCAATAAAATAAGGAGAAGCTTGATGAAGATGACAATGGATCTGTCACTAACCCCTTGAAAATCTCCAAAAGAACTTCAATAAAAACTTGAATATAATAAAGATGGAGTCTTGTACACTAATTAATTGGATCTATAATAGGTGGAGATTTTTGGATTGTCACCCTCCAAAAATCTCCCTACTAATTAATCTACTAATAAGCTAATAATAATCTACTAATAATAATCTACTACTAATCTACTAGTTTAGGTAGTGTTATGGTGGTGTTGTGGAATGGTTGCCCCCTCTCAAATGATGAAGAGTTACATATATATAAAGGAGAGAAAATGGGAATATCAAAACCCTAATTCTTTAAGCCCAAAAGTGGAAGCCAATACTTCAATACCCATATCCTTCATTTCACCCTATGATTCCCATCCGGTGAAAGTTCGCCCTACGGTTTTGCATAATTCACCACCGAGCAAAACTTTGCCCTGCGGTAATCTGATTTCGCCCGATTGCTTCGTAGGGTGAAAAATCACCCCGCGCACTTACAGTTTTACCCATTCCAATTCAATTGCATCTCGATCAAAATTAGATCTCACTCGTCCATTCCAATTAAATTCCTCGAGTCTCCATTCAAATGTCGGTTTATAATCCTTGAACTCGAATCCGGGTCGAGCCGGGTCGACACCGGAGTTGGTGTCGATGCCGGCGAAAGTCGCCGGAAAACGGAGGGAGGCTGCCGTGATGGTGCTGTTGTCGGGTCGACGCCGGAGAGGAGGACAACGGTGTTGAGGTCGTGGAACGGAGATGGAGGCGCGGCTGGTCTGGGCTCGCCGGAGTTCTGTTGCTGCCGCGACGACGAGAATGGTGGAGCCTGTGGTTGCTGTTGTTGATCGCCAGACAGAATCTGGGCAGAGGAGGCCGAGGTGAGTTAGCCGGAGGGAGGCGCTGATGGTCGGTTTGTTTGCCGGAGTGGGGAGAAGGTGGAGTAGGGTGGTGGCTGTTGGTGAGTCGTGGTGGTTGGTGGAGGAGAGTATGGTGGGTCGTGGTGGAGGCTGTTTTGGGTTGCCGGAGCATTGCCGGAGGCGGAGGTCAGGTATGGTGGTGGAGTTAATGGAGTGAGGTTGAAGATGGGTTAGTCAAGGTCAAGGTCAAGTTGACCTTGACTTTGATGAGGGTTGATTTGAATTGGAATATGGGGTTTGTGTTGGTTTGGGCTTGGTTTGAGTTGGGTTATGGGTTGATGGGTTGAGTAGGTGGGTTATGGGAATGAAATGGGTGGATGGTTAAGTGTGAGGTGAATGGGTGATTATATGATCAATGGTCGGGTTTAACTTGGGGTTTGACTTGGGGTTTGACTCGATCTCTTAACTTGGCTCCTCTCGCTTCAATTCACCTCTTTATTCACGAACACGTACCTAAAAGACAAAAACACACAAAAGCAGTACGAAATTCTACGAAAAAACCAAATTCAAAATAGAAAATACGAAATATAGTCAAAAATGAGTTATATTGACGTTAAAGCACACAAAATCGAGTCAAATACGAGTGAAAATAGGGGGTAAAACGGTCCAAATTTGTGTGTTATCAATTCCCCACACTTAAACTTTACTCGTCCTCGAGTAACTCATTAGACTAATCTACGACCCATTAATAAATAACAGGCGTAAACAAAACACAAGAACGAAAAACAAACAACACAAACAGATCATAAGTTTTCAAATCAAAAGTCACGATTCTAAAATCCAACTAAAACATAGAATATGAATACTAAAATTACTAAATCGGTTGCAAAAAAAATTATTACATATTTCTTGGCCTCGGTCCAAGCTATGTCGGGATGTGTGGCGGAGATGGAATGAGTACTCCCATGAAATTATCGACTAATGCATACAAGTCTCGGCCACTTGCAAAAACAAGGGTTAGGGTCGTTCTAATGGCCCAAGTGACATAAGAACCGATCCAAAAATGGAAGATAAGAATATCAAAAATACTCGGGGGAGGAATCGTCTTTTTTTTTCATTCTTTTATTTTTTTTTCTTTTCATCTTCTCCCCCTTATTCTTT
The DNA here is from genome assembly GCA_958450325.1 of Agrostemma githago. Lineage (NCBI taxonomy): Eukaryota > Viridiplantae > Streptophyta > Magnoliopsida > Caryophyllales > Caryophyllaceae > Agrostemma > Agrostemma githago. Next base: position 22,693,106 of record OY288239.1, on the reverse strand, counting down.
TCTTTTGAGTTTTTGAGAATATTTCTTTGTAAGCTCATTTTGATGTTTGAGTTCATTTGAATGGGAAATGGAATGCAAAACTCTATATCAATCATAATCAAACTCTTATGTGTGGAGTATTTTTGTGGAATAATGGATCGCAAAAAGGGTAAAAGTCACTTGGGTTATAGTCACCTAGACAAGCATACAAGGTTGAAAATCACAACACGGGAGGTGGAAGGTGGACACAAGTGAGGTACACACCCGAGCGACTTATAGTAGGAGGATAATCAATATATAATACTTAAAATCAACCAACAAGTAATAGAATAATTCATACTCTTTAAAGAAGTTGAGAGTTAGAAAAAATGATTTTATCAAGGAAAACAAGTGAAACACGAAAACAAAAATCTTTTTGGAATTTTTGGATTTTTTTAAAATTTTAAGGATTTTTCAAGTTTTATCAAATGAAAACACAAAACAAGACACAAAAACAACAAACAAAACACAATGCTACAATCCATAACAACCACAAATAAAAACATAAATACTCCACCAAAGTATCCTCCAACAACAATATCAACCACAATCCTAAATCAACGATGGATCGTCAATACAAACACACTCCCCCCACACTTAAACCGAACATTGTCCTTAAATTTCAAAATTAAATTAGGGAGGGAAAGGAAGGGTGGGTAAGAAATTACCTTTTAAAGCATAAGTTGTCCCCCACACTTGAACGATTTCGTGCTTCTTATCCTTTTCTCATCCATTGTCATTGTTGTTGGAAGTACCTACAAGGAAAAACACACAAACATGCACACACATAAAAAGAACACAACAAAAGGTATTAGAATAAAAACTACTACTAAACTGAACCAAGCCGATACGGGGCATTTAACGGGCCCGCTCCGTCCCTTCAACTCACATCGAAATACCTATGAGATAAGGTACTCCCATGCAAGGCAAGTTGGGTCTTGCTCAAAATTGCGGACGCAACTAAACTCACACGAAACACAAACGAACAAACACACAAACAAACAAACAAACAAACAAACAAGAATAGTTGCATCCAAACATGAAAACACCGAATCCCTCATCGAGACGGCGGGAAAGACACCAATCATTTACTCGAGACAAGTACAAACATTCCAAAGTTAGTTATTCAAGATGAAATGGACTAAAGTCTAATAGGATGACATTAAATCACTAAAAACATTGATGGTTTATCTAGGTCCTCCTAATCAACTAAAAGCGTACAACGAGGCGTTAAACGGGATGGAAATGAGTGAACCATGAAGTTAGTCGACACTGGAGGTAAGTGTAATCCCGACCTTTTCGCAAAAGCAAAGAGGATCGTCCCAAACATAAAGATATCTTCAAGTAAGGTCACCTATAGGCACGGGATCCGGTAACCTAGGTCTTATCACTCCATGGGGGGTCAAGGTGGTCAAATGCAAATCCCGTTGTAAACTCCTAGTAGAAAAAGTGTACTCAAGCTAAAAGATCAATGAAATTTTTGGTTTAATGTCATTCTAGTAGAATAAAGGCCAAAATCAAAAAGGATTACTAACAAGGGAAGGTGAACACTCGTAAGCAAGTCTCACAATCGGGTTTTCGAAAACATTTACCTTGTAACACCTCTGATTTTATAAAATTAAATTTAATTAAAATTAAGTTCGTATTTTTATTTTTACGATTTAACTCGTAATTCTTAAAATTATTATAAAACGAATTTATCGTTTAATTGTTTTATCCTCCTAAAATTTTATTTGACTCGGAAACTCTTTTTATATTTAAAACATATTTTATTTCTTTTTTCGATTCATTTTATACATTTAATTTAATTCTTATCGTAAGTCTATTTCGACAACTTAAATTCCATTTTTATTTATTTATTTATTTATATTTAAGCCCAAATTTTCTATTTTTCGGCTCGAAGCTCATTTATTTTAAGTTTCGTCAAAATATTTATTTCATTTCCTCGAGAAATCAATTTAATTCACTTTTATCGAAAATTTATTATTTATTGGGAAATACTATTTCATCGTCTAATTATTTATAAATTTCATTTTCGTCTCGAATACTTTATTCACTCATTTTATTTGTCGGCCCAATTATTTAATAACTTTATTAACTCGTTTTTAATTCGATACATGGGTCAGTCAACTATCGTTACGGAAGTCGTCTCCTACCAAAATTCATTTAATAAATCGGTATACTTTTATTGTTGAATTTAACCCACTTGATTCATTTTCTTTTCCCTCATCTAATGTACATCTCCCTGTGCCTATTGTTGTCCACCGCTTCACTCCCTCTTTCATTCCCCTTTTCGTCCTCTTCGTATCCCCTCCTTCTGTTTTTTTTGTTGGTCTCCCTCCTTACCATGTATTCCCTGCAACCAGCCTCCTCTCCATCTGCCTTCTATCCTTCTTCTTCATCCTTGATCAGTTCATCGACCATCGCCACCACTCGACCCTCTGTTTTCCTCTGTTTTGGCTTCGTTGCTGCTGCGTTTTATCTGTCATCCTTTGCCGGAATTCGTGAAGGTAATTCTCATTCTTCTCTTCTCGTCTCCTGTTTTCATCCTTCTTTCTGCTGCTGATGCGTTGTGTTACTGATTCTCCTTCTTCTTTGTTTTGTCGTTGGTGGTTGCGGCTGTTGTCGTGATGTCCGTACAGTAGCTGCATTTTGTTGATCTTCGTTCTTGTTTTTCTTCTTCTTCTTCTTCCTTTCTTCTTTTCCTCTCCTTCGTCCATTTCTGGCGTCGTTTTATTGATGCCTGGTTGTTTTTTTTAACTGCTACTGAGACGTTAGCAACTATCGTCGTACTTTGCTGCTGTTATCCTGATTTAACGATCTTCTTTCCTTCTTTTTTCTTTCTGTTGCTATGCTGGTGCTTTTCTGTCTCGTTTGATTACTACTGTTGTTGGTTTTCTCCTTCTTCCTGTCGAGTTTCTCTACCTATCCTATTGTGCTGCTTCTCCTTCTTTTCCGTGTTTCTTCTTCTCTTCCCTTATTCTTCGCTGCTATTTGCTGCTGCTGCCATTGTCATTTTTGTCGGTATTGCTGTTCGTGGCTTTCTACTATTAGTGTTTTGTTAATCGATCTTCTTCCTATTCTCATTTCTCATCTTCCTCATCCTCGTACACTACGTGAGTTTCAGGTGCGTTGTTATTATTGCTGTTGTTGATGCTATCTTCACTTTCTTCTCGCTATTTCTCTTCTTTTGCTCGTGTTTTGCGTGAACCTGTTCGACATTATTGTTCTTGTCATTGTTCTTGCTTCGTTCTTCATCTTCTTTGTTTTCCTGATTCTCGAGCCTTAATTTCCATTCTTATATTCTATCGTTCTCGTCATTCTTTTCCTACATTATTCCTTATTATGATTTCTTTTCTTCTATTTCTTTTGTCTCGATTTTCGTTGGAGCCTCGAAGTCTTTTTTTAGGACAAGTATTATAACGGTTGGAGTTTGGACTCATCAAGAAGGGCAAGTATACGAGCATTCGGATATCGACTCAAGGTAACTTTAGGACGTTACTCGGTTTTATATCGTATGTTTGAGTAGTAGTATGTAGTAAATATTTTAACTTCGGTTTTCGATTTTTAGCTATTTATTATTTGCTAAATATTATTTTTAAATTGTATACCTTATAAATATTTTACAAATTTTTCGATATCATTTTATAAATCGTTAGTAATTTTATTATTTTTGATCGTTATAATATTTTGTTGGTTATCGTGACATTAGTAACTAAATAATATCGATTTCTATTTTCTTCATATTCTGTTAATTTATAATTTTAACTCAAATCGTATTTTTATATTATAAACGAGGTTTGTTCGCTTGTTTAATAAATTAATTTCGTTTTACGACTTATATTAATAAATGAAAAAGCAGACGATTTCGTTTTAAATACATTTTAGTCGAGACTGTTTTCACTAATAATTTCTTATTTATTTCCGATTGATTATTTTTAGTAAAATCAGTATTATTTATTGATAAAATCTATTTGGTAAAATTAATTCGAAAGCTTTATAAAATCTCGTTTAATTTATAAAATTCGTCGAATCAAATAATTTTGATATCGTTTTTATTAAAACACCTCTTTTATAAAATTTATAGTTTTAACTCGATTTCCTAATTATTTATAAAATACTATATAATGACTTATTATATTTTAGTTATATTTTGAGTAACGAATTTAGAAATATATTAAAGTTACGATAACGGCGATAATAATAAAATGCTAGTTTCGTTAGAAATGCTATTTTTATACATTTCATTTATTTTAATAACTTAAGATTTTTCTATAACAATATTTCTATTTTAAGTAAGTTTCTAAAATTAGTAAGTTTCTATTTATGGGAAGTTTCTCTTTTAATGTTTATTCGTTTTATCCTCATAATGATTATATCTTTTGAATATCGATAATGTCTGTCTTGGAGTTATGGAATGAAGACAAGTGTGGGTTTAGAGTAATATAGTCTGGGATGTACGTTTTTACTATCCACTGTAAGGCTGGTGTGTCTTTGTGGGGCACATTGGTTGTTGAACTGAGCATGGTTTGTGTTCAGGAGAGTGTATGTTTACCTTAAACTTAGATATCGCATCGTGTAAGTCGCGTCGGGTTGAACTGGATATGGTTTGTATCCAGGAGGGGTGTGCACTACTTAAACCAGGACCTCGTTGCACGCAGTCCTGTTATAGTTGAGTTGCCTAGTTAGAGACTGGATTCTGTTATGAGTTAAGTCTACAGTTCTCGAAGCTAGTTTATAGTATTATCCTAGTGAAAGTCTAGATTCTACACTAATCTTATCCATAACGCCATTTTGATTATTTTATTATTATTATCGATTGATTTTTGATTTGCAGGTTGGCAATGTTTTAAGTTATGCTGAAAACTTATTTTTATTATATCGTTTTAATGTTTTCCCATTTTAACTATTTTGATATAATAATAATATTATTTTTCCATATGATATAATATGGCTGGGAGAACGTCCGAGTTACTCCCCACTGACGTGGCTGTTATGTTTATAACATGACAGGTATTTGCTGCTGGGTTTTGGGTGTGAGCTAGCGAGTAGCGTGGATCCTACTATTTCTTTATTCTTGTAATTTACGGATTTGTATAACCCATTTGGAGAATTTTCTATTTAGCCTTTTTGTAAAAAGTGGCCTTTGTATTGACTCACCATTTCTTTTAATAAGATATAGTTTGTCAGTGTGTTTTAATCCCAACTCTACAGTGTTTCCGCCACTGTATTACGTTAGATTTTCTAGGGGATTACAGTTGGTATCAGAGCATTGTTTCTCCCAACGCTTACACCTGATTCTAGGAAAAATACCAGTAAATGATTTGAACAAAAAAAATATTAGTGAGAGATGGGTAGAAACCAAAATAAGGAATTAACTGTTAAGATTATTTGTTCTTGTAACTCAATGACTAGCGTTGAATAATTGTTTCTTTTGTGTCGAGAAGAAGATGAAAGAACAAGATGCTGATATGCTGCTCCAGATCGAGACAAGACCTACTTAGAACTCTTAACGCCTGCCGACTCGAGTGGACAACTTGGTGTTCCAAGAAAGTTGCTGATGGTGACCTTTCAGCTCAGATTTAGATCGCTCAAGCTACAGGTTAGATGATCAAGGGTAGATTCTTGTTCCATGATGTTGCAGTAAATCCAGATTGAGCGACCCAATACTTGCGTGCTCGTTTCTCTGCGAGAAGTTGAAGATACCGTGAGTTTCGTTGTGGAACCTTAGAGGTCCGAAGATTCTTCTCTCGTTTTAAATCTTAATTATTTCGGATCGTCGATTCTTTTCTTCCTTCCTCTACTTCTTCCATTTCTTCTCTTTTATATTCTCATCTTCTTTCGCTTGGTGAATCCTTGTTCTATTCCTCTATTCTACCATCTTTCTCTTGAGATTCTTGGTTTGACCGAATTTCGTTCCAGTGAACCCCGTGGAAAGTTATAGAAGTTTGAGGTTTAGTAAACCCTTGCTACCAGGTTATAAGATTGTGAGTCTACCCTACCTTATAAGCAAGTAGGAAATTCTTGAGGATTGATTTGAATGGCAATTGTTGATTGATGGAATTAGGACGATACTTTAGACACCAAACCTTGGGTTATAGGTTACTTTGAATATTTTGGAGTACATAGAGTTGAATATATTTTGGAGTAGTAAGAGTATATCATATTTGATGAATCTAGTGTAACTGATAATATTACCTTGGGATTCTTACCTAATGCATATTTGATGGACGCATCGCGAATATTTGGGATCATAGAGTATTGTTTAAAGTGTTAGCCTGAAATGTTGTGGTACCAATAAAGGTTTTTATTAATGTCGTTAGAAATTTTGGTTGACATAGATTACCGTGTTTCTTATGGATTTGATCGTTGATCGTTGTTTAAGGTTGTAACCCATGAACTTTGGAATTGAGTGGTCTAACTTGGATAAATTGTTGTTGCCCATGAAGAAAAGAGCTATCTTACACAATCACGGTTTGTGGTGTTATCTTGAGGAATACTTTGATGTCAATCATCTTGATGGATTTATAGTTCAGAACCCTTAGACCAACGAGATTGTGGCTTCGCTGAGTTAATATTTTGGTGATTTCGTTGATACGATATGAAATTTGGTGGAATTCTCAGAAACCTTAGTTGAAGGACGTGTTTTGAAGATGTGAGTGTTCGCGTCATTACTTATAGGTTTGAGCGTGTTTGAGAATTCATTGTACTTTTCCAAGTTCTGTACTTGTGGCATTATATATAGATTGATGATCATTTTTGAGGATTGTTGTGCCCGAACATTGTTAATTGGTGGATCTTGTTTACTGTTCTTTACTCGAGAAATTTGGGATGCACCTCGAGTTCAAACTTTATGAGCTTTGGATTTGGGAACCCTATCGTCGCAAGTTTGGGGTGTGTTTTTGATGACCGTTGAAATTTTAATTGATGAGATTAGATTGTAAAACAATTGTGGATTAGTATCGTGTCGTTTGAATGGTTGGATAGTCACGTAGGACATTTTTGGGATTGTGACCAGTAGTACCACCTAGTGCATAATATTGGACTTAACGTATTTGATGGAAATTAGGAACCCGTGTTGTGGGAGTCGTACCGGGAATCTCGAGATGGTTAACTTCTTCTGTAATTTCTTGAGAGCTCTGTTTGACTCTCAATTTTGTCCTCTCCTTGGCTTCTCTTGAATCCCGCTTCTTCTTCTTTAGCTAATCCCTTTCGACTTCTTTATCGGGTATTTCTGTTTCGATTTGTCGTTGACCTTGACTCTATTTATCCATTTATTATTTATTTTTTCCCCAAACTTGTGTTACGAAAAGTTTGACTAATCTACAAATTTTGATTTTCATGAAATTTTAACATTTTGAGTTATAAAATTCAAAACTTTGTATTTCGTCTTTGTTTTATTTTGGTCATGTTTCAAAAGGGTCTTAATAATTTATCTTAAAGTATTTCGAAATTATTTAAAATTTTAATTTTGATTTTCGTGTGATCGAGATTTTATTACAACTTTCATAATTGCAAATATTTTGGAGTTTTTTTAATAAGATTATTATGTAAAACGATTTAATATTTTTGAAAAATTTCATACGTCTAAATTTTTGTTGTAACACCCACTATTTTTCTAGTGCCGTTAATTATTCTGTTGTGACTCCGTCATGACTCTATGTCAATTTCGTCTTCTATTTCCTTCATCTTTCTGAATTCTTATTACTTTTTTTGAGTCAAATAATATTTATTTTTATTTTAAAAGATTTTAATTCTTCTAAACCTATTTATTAGATTTTCATTGTAAACTATTTATTTTTGCGCGTGAAGTTCTATTTTTCTACGAACTAACGTTTTAAGCTTGGAATTCAGTTATTTATTTTTCCTAAATATCAAAACACGTTTATATGATATTTCCAACTAAGAAATATTTTTATTTAAGAATATTTGACCTTTAATGATTTTATTACGAAGTTTCGTAAATAACTATTTTCCAACGCGCGGTTTACTCGAACTGATTTGAAATACCTTTAACAATTTTACGATTCATCTTTTTATCAACTTAGAAATTATTTGGGACTTTTTCCCCATGTTTTCGACCGTGACACACCCATGTCACATTTTTACACTAAACTTTGTATACATTTCATTTTATGATGTTTAAGCCTTAGATATTTTCTTTTTCTCACCCATTTATTTTTGGCCTTAAATACAACCTCTTCACACTCCCTTCCTCTCTCATTTTGGCTGATTTGTGTATGTATTATGACATAGTTTTCATCAAAATTTACTTATCATTTATGCTTTAGAAAACCATCCACTTTCTTATCATTCATTTTACAAAAAGTTAAACAACATTTCCTCCCTTTTTCTCTCTTGGCTGAGATTTTCCAGCAGCTTTTCTAGCCAAATTTTGTCTCAAATCGAGTCTCGATCGTCTCGTTTTCATCTCCTAAATAATCGTCATTCCGATCCCTTCGTTAAGGTAATAATCGATGTAGTTTTCGATCGTTATTTTCCTTGATTTTCTTAGTTTTCTCATGGTATTTTTCCACCATGCTTTTCTTGTGTTGAAGGATTTTTTAATGATCTCGAAGCCGACGAATTTATAATCGACTCGAGTTTGGGTTAGAGGTAACGTCGATGTTACTCGGTATTTCATGATTTTAATTGTGTATTTGCATGTATAATTTTTATATTTCATTTTTGACAATATATGTATGTCATAAAATCTGGGAAATTTTTAAAAGTTGAAAATTCACATGTTTCGATATTTTTATCGCTTTTACGAGATTAACGATTAAATCGTCATTTTAATTTGTAAAATCGTAATATTCGGCCTAAACATGTAATATATATTTATATTCTGTAAAAATGATGTTTTTGATGATTTTTAATAATTTAGAATTTTTTTTTATATTTTAGTTATCGATTATTGAATTATTTCCGTTTACGGAGAAAAACGATTAAAAGCCGATTTTTTGTTCTAGTACTTAAACATTTTATTTTAATCTTATTTTTGACGTGGTGAAACTTTCTGATGAAATAGAATTTTCTGAATTTTTTCGTAAATTTTTGGAATTGCTAAGTAGATGAATTAATTAATCACTTTAAATCATCATTTATCGTTAAAACCGCGTTTCTCGTCTAAATTCTTGATTTTTGGTCTTTTGATTTAATCTGGAAAAAATTATGATTCTGATGGTTTCTTAATAAAATGTATTTTTATGATTTTTAGTGCTTTAATAAAATGATAGGAACGATAAGTTTTATTAATGGAATCGTTAATTGTGAAAACGGGTTTTAAAGACGGTTTGGATGGGATTTATTAAAGCTGGAATTTTTGGAAATCTGGAAATTTTCTGGAAAATCATGATTTTTAAGCTTAATAATAATTTTTGGATATTAATACTTAAATCGTTTTGTAATTACTATTTTTATTAATCGTTATTGTCGAGATTAGACGATTAACGAGAAAACGCTTTAAAAACCGAGTTTTAGGATTTTTGGAAAATTTTCTTTTCTCGACAGAATGTCCATAAATATATTTGAACTATTTTACGTAATTTTTGTACTATTTATTTAAGTCTTTAATTAATAAGTATTGATTTTTGGACAAATTACGATTTATCGTTAAAATGCTTCGTCTTACCTAGAAGATTTATTTTTCCAGCTATTTTGAAAATATTTAAATCTGAAACATTAAGATTTAAATCATCCCTTAACATATTCTAAATATATTCAATGGTTTAATTAAATAAAAGACGTTAAAAGATTTAATTTGACATTTGCCGTAAAATCCTATTTGTAATCGTATTGTCGTAACTAATAATAATTAGGGAATTTTAGCTTTGTAAATTTTGAAAACACCCAGATTAGTATTATTAAAAATTTTAAGACATTTTTAATCATTTTATACACTTGTACGATATTTCAATAACTTCATAAACTCAAATGTTCTTACTTTAATAATTAATATCGTTAAGGCCGAAAGTATTAGTTTTATAAATCTATATCGTTTACTAAAAATTGGTATTAGTATGAACTAATATTTTCACTATTTTGATATAATGCTATTTTTAGTAAAGTTTCTAAAAATAGAAGTTTCCTCTTTTAGAATACAAATGTTTACTTCTTTTATCCTCATATTATTTATATTGATTATATCTTTTGAATATCGATAATGACTTTGTTTTGGAGTTATGGAATAAGGACAAGTGTGAGGTTAGAGTAATATATTCTAGGGTTTACGGTTTTGCCATCAACTATAAGTCTAGTGTATCAGGAATCGGTACATTGGTTGTTGAACTGGGTGACAGGTATCCCGGGAGTTTTGTACATTTTGACCTTAAGCTTTGGTCTCGCAGTAAGTCGCCGTCATAAGTTGAACTGAGTGACAGGTAATCCCAGGAGGGGTGTGCATTATCTTAAACTAGGGTCACGCATTTATAACTCACCGCCCTATTATGGTTGAGTAGCCTAGTTAGAGACCGAAGTTTGATTTGTTTGAACTAAGTTCTCGAAGCTAGTTTTTAGTACTCTCCTAGTGAAAGTCTAGCCGTCTACACTACTCCTATCCATAACGCCATTTTGAATATTTTCACTATTATCGATATAATTTGGTTGCAGGCTGGCAAATGTTTTATGTTTTCTTCGGAAAACTCATTTTTATTATATTGTTTTGATACGTGAAGTTTTTCACTTAAAGTTTATTTTTATTATAATGTGTTTTAATGTTTTCCATTTTTACTATTTTTCTATAATAGTAATTACAGTTTTAAAATCCTGTTATACGGCTGGGAGAACGTTGACGTTGCTCCCCACTGATTGTGGCTGTTATGTTTTTAACATGGCAGGTATATGTGTTTTTCTTCGGGTGGGCTAGCGAGCAGTTATATATGGATCCTGCTTGTTTTAATCAGATCACTGTATTATGGATTGTTAAAACCTTTTTTATGGATTTTATTTATTTTGTAGCCATTTTTATTTTATGGCTTATGTATTGACTTACCATTTTTATTTAATCAAGATATAGCTACAGTGTGTTATAATCCCACTTCTACAGTGTTTCCGCCACTGTATTACGTTAGAATTCCTAGGGGATTACATTTGTTTTATTGTCGTTAGACATTTAATCTGTTATTGAAAATATTTATCGACTGATTTGATTCTTATTAATTAACTACAAAACTTGATTTCTCAAATTTTTGTTTGGCTCAAAACAAATTATTGTCGAATTTCTTAATTAAAACGTTTTACTATTGTTTTGAAAATATTTAGGTACTCTCTCCCTCGAGTTCGTTTACAAATATTATTTATCGTCATTATTTTATTAAATAATTTTTTTTAACTTACGATTTTATTAATTTAAATGATTTTATACTTTGGGTAACTGAACCCAACTCATCTTGAAATAAATTTTGTCTTCGAATTCGATTTCATATCACGTTCGAAGTCGTAATTTTTTTTTTAAACCGAGATTGTGATGCGAGTTAAGCATTCTCATTTTGTTCAAATGATATAATTTTGTTTTCCATTCTACCCTTATATTTTTATAAGTTTCGAGGACGAAACTTCTTTTTAGTGGGGAAGATTGTAACACCTCTGATTTTATAAAATTAAATTTAATTAAAATTAAGTTCGTATTTTTATTTATACGATTTAACTCGTAATTCTTAAAATTATTATAAAATGAATTTATCGTTTAATTGTTTTAAACTCCTAAAATTCTATTTGACTCGGAAACTCTTTTTATATTTAAAACATATTTTATTTCTTTTTTCAATTCATTTTATACATTTAATTTAATTCTTATCGTAAGTCTATTTTGACAACATAAATTCCATTTTTATTTATTTATTTATATTTAAGCCCGAATTTTCTATTTTTCGGCTCGAAGCTCATTTATTTTAAGTTTCGTCAAAATATTTATTTCATTTCCTCGAGAAATCAATTTAATTCACTTTTATCGAAAATTTATTATTTATTGGGAAATACTATTTCATCGTCTAATTATTTGTAAATTTCATTTTCGTCTCGAATACTTTATTCACTCATTTTATTTGTCGGCCCAATTATTTAATAACTTTATTAACTCGTTTTTAATTCGATACATGGGTCAGTCAACTTATCGTTACGGAAGTCGTCTCCTACCCGATTCATTTAATAAATCGATATACTTTTATTGTCGAATTTAACCCACTTGATTCATTTTCTTTTCCCTCATCTAATGTACATCTCCTTGTGCCTATTGTTGTCCACCGCTTCACTCCCTCTTTCATTCCCCTTTTCGTCCTCTTCGTATCCCCTCTTTCTGTTTTTTTGTTGGTCTCCCTCCTTACCATGTATTCCCTGCAACCAGCCTCCTCTCCATCTGCCTTCTATCCTTCTTCTTCAACCTTGATCAGTTCATCGACCATCGCCACCACTCGACCCTTTGTTTTCCTCTGTTTTGGCTTCGTTGCTGCTGCGTTTTGTCTGTCATCCTTTGCCGGAATTCGTGAAGGTAATTCTCATTCTTCTCTTCTCGTCTCTTGTTTTCATCCTTCTTTCTGCTGCTGATGCGTTGTTACTGATTCTCCTTCTTCTTTGTTTTGTCATTGGTGGTTGCGGCTGTTGTCGTGATGTCCGTACAGTAGCTGCGTTTTGCTGATCTTCGTTCTTGTTTTTCTTCTTCTTCTTCCTTTCTTCTTTTCCTCTCCTTCTTCCATTTCTGGCGTCGTTTTGTTGATGCCTGTTTTTTTTAACTGCTACTGAGACGTTAGCAACTATCGTCGTACTTTGCTGCTATTATCCGGATTTAACGATCTTCTTTCCTTCTTTTTTCTTTCTGTTGCTATGCTGGTGCTTTTCTGTCTCTTTTGATTACTACTGTTGTTGGTTTTCTCCTTCTTCCTGTCGAGTTTCTCTATCTATCCTGTTGTGCTGCTTCTCCTTCTTTTCCATGTTTCTTCTTCTCTTCCCTTATTCTTCGCTGCTATTTGTTGCTGCTGCCATTGTCATTTTTGTCGGTATTGCTGTTAGTGGCTTTCTACTGTTAGTGTTTTGTTAATCGATCTTCTTCCTATTCTCATTTCTCATCTTCCTCATCCTCATACACTACGTGAGTTTCAGGTGCGTTGTTATTATTGCTGTTGTTGATGCTATCTTCACTTTCTTCTCGCTATTTCTCTTCTTTTGCTCGTGTTTTGCGTGAACCTGTTCGACATTATTGTTCTTGTCATTGTTCTTGCTTCGTGCTTTTCTGTCCGGTTGAGGCTTCTACTGTCGTTTCTCCGTTCTTCATCTTCTTTGTTTTCATGATTCTCGAGCCTTAATTTCCATTCTTATATTCTATCGTTCTCGTCATTCTTTTCCTACATTATTCCTTATTATGATTTCTTTTCTTCTATTTCTTTTGTCTCGATTTTCGTTGGAGCCTCGAAGTCTTTTTTTAGGACAAGTATTATAACAGTTGGAGTTTGGACTCATCAAGAAGGGCAAGTATACGAGCATTCGGATATCGACTCAAGGTAACTTTAGGACGTTACTCGGTTTTATATCGTATGTTTGAGTAGTAGTATGTAGTAAATATTTTAACTTCGGTTTTCGATTTTTAGCTATTTATTATTTGCTAAATATTATTTTTAAATTGTATACCTTATAAATATTTTACAAATTTTTCGATATCATTTTATAAATCGTTAGTAATTTAATTATTTTCGATCGTTATAATATTTTGTTGGTTATCGTGACATTAGTAACTAAATAATATCGATTTCTATTTTCTTCATATTTTGTTAATTTATAATTTTAACTCAAATCGTATTTTTATATTATAATCGAGGTTTGTTTGCTTGTTTAATAAATTAATTTCGTTTTACGACTTATATTAATAAATGAGAAAGCAGACGATTTCGTTTTAAATACATTTTAGTCGAGACTGTTTTCACTAATAATTTCTTTTTTATTTCCGATTGATTATTTTTAGTAAAATCAGTATTATTTATTGATAAAATCTATTTGCTAAAATTAATTCGAAAGCTTTATAAAATCTCGTTTAATTTATAAAATTCGTCGAATCAAATAATTTTAATATTGTTTTTCTTAAAACACCTCCTTTATAAAATTTATAGTTTTAACTCGATTTCCTAATTATTTATAAAATACTATATAATGACTTATTATATTTTATTTATATTTTGAGTAACGAATTTAGAAATATATTAAAGTTACGATAACGGCGATAATAATAAAATGCTAGTTTCGTTAGAAATGCTATTTTTATACATTTCATTTATTTTAATAACTTACGAATTTTCTACAACAATATTTCTATTTTTAGTAAGTTTCTAAAATTAGTAAGTTTCTATTTATGGGAAGTTTCTCTTTTAATGTTTATTTCTTTTATCCTCATAATGATTATATCTTTTGAATATCGATAATGGCTGTCTTGGAGTTATGGAATGAAGACAAGTGTGGGTTTAGAGTAATATAGTCTGGGATGTACATTTTTGCCATCAACTGTAAGGCTGGTGTGTCTTTGTGGGGCACATTAGTTGTTGAACTGAGCATGGTTTGTGTTCAGGAGAGTGTATGTTTACCTTAAACTTAGATATCGCATCGTGTAAGTCGCGTCGGGTTGAACTGGACATGGTTTGTATCCAGGAGGAGTGTCCACTACTTAAACCAGGACCTCGCTGCACGCAGTCCTGTTATAGTTGAGTTGCCTAGTTAGAGACTTGATTCTGTTATGAGTTAAGTCTACAGTTCTCGAAGCTAGTTTCTAGTATTATCCTAGTGAAATTCTAGATTCTACACTAATCTTATCCATAACGCCATTTTGTTTATTTTATTATTATTATCGATTGATTTTTGATTTGCAGGTTGGCAAATGTTTTAAGTTACGCTGAAAACTTATTTTTATTATATCGTTTTAATGTTTTCCCATTTTAACTATTTTGATATAATAATACTATTATTTTTCTATATGATATAATATGGTTGGGAGAACGTCTGAGTTACTCCCCACTGACGTGGCTGTTATGTTTATAACATGACAGGTATTTGCTGCTGGGTTTTGGGTGTGAGCTAGCGAGTAGCGTGAATCCTACTCTTTCTTTATTCTTGTAATTTACGGATTTGTATAACCCATTTGGAGAATTTTCTATTTAGCCCTTTTGTAAAAAGTGGCCTTTGTATTGACTCACCATTTCTTTTAATAAGATATAGTTTGTCAGTGTCTTTTAATCCCAACTCTACAGTGTTTCCGCCACTGTATTGCGTTAGATTTTCTAGGGGATTACATACCTAAACACATTAAACAAAACACAAAAGAACACAACAAAAATAAAAGCAAAAACAACTCCAAGTAAAGCCAAGCACTCCAATCTTCTTCAAATAGTCAACACAACCACAACCACCAATTCCAAAACGTTCACCAAGTGAACCTCCAAAGCATACAAGCCCATACTCCCATGTGAACAAGGGAAGGGGAGAAAAATAAGGGTAAAAAGGGATTACCAAAAGGTCTTCACTTTTTAATACCTCATGTCCTTATGCTATGAAGTGGGTGGTATTCCTGTAAGAAAGGAGAGATCAAGGCAATACAAGAAAGATACTAACTACAATCCAACAACAACTACTAGAAATAACACAATTACAACACGATTACAAATACACCACCAATCCTCCAACAAGATACAAGCAAACATCACAATCAATAATCCAGAATGGAACAATCAAGCAGAATCTCTTCCAAACTTGATCGCTTCCAAATTCTTCGTCATCTATCCATGTTGGCTTCTTGTTGGAGATTCCTACAAACAAAAACAAAACACAAAAAGCGTAAATATGAACAAAAAAAGCTTGGGTTGCCTCCCAAGAAGCGCGGTTTTTAGGATCGCCAAACCTTTAATTAAAATCATCATCTAACCGGGATCCCACAACCGGTAACCAAGACCACTCATCACATCAACTTTGTCACAGTAGGGCATATCCCTAAGCTTCTTATATTCATTTACCTCTATAGTAAGAGGTAGGCTAAGAGAAGAAACAAGGCTCACTATATCCTCAAATTCAACAATAAAAGTCATATCTTCTCTATTGGGAATAGAGGAGTCACTAGCAATGACATAAGAGACTTGGTTAGCCTCATCGACCAACACCTCACCCTTCCAAACCCCCTCTTCTTTGTTTTTAACCACGTTCCTTCCAAAAGACAAATCAAGGATTAAACAAAGTTCATTGAAAGAATTTTTCCAATCATTCTCAATCATAGATTCATAGGAAGGGCTAGTGTCAAGACACAAGGGGTCAAAGAAGATAAGAGACTCATCTTCAGTAGAATTGGTAGACATGGTGATCTCATCAAAGTGTTGTTCCTCAAACAAGGGGTTATACCAATACATCAATGGTTTTACCTCTCTAATCTCAAAGTTATCACCAAAAGAGCCTTCAATTTTCTCATCCAAAGTGTTTTCAATTGTGTCATCTTCCTCAACAAATTCTTCATGAGTAGGGGATTCAAAGCATAAAGAGTCAATGGTAGTGAGTGGTTCATCCCAAATACAAGGTTTAGAGAAATCGATCTCAACAATGGTGTCCTCTAAAGGGTGTTCCTCAAAAATGGACTCAAAGACAACCGTTTTGACCTCAATATTCTCCAAATAAGTGTTCTCAATCTCACTCACCAAAGAATCCATAAGGTAGGTATCTAAAGAAGCATGACTCAAAGTAGTTGAAAGAGGAGTAAGGTTAAGTTCATTTACCTTTGTTTCAAGAGTGACCTCCAAGCAACTAACCTTAAGACTTTCGGCATATTGACTTTCTTTACCATTCAATCCTGCTTCAATAGGATCTCTTCCCTGCTTATTGTAACATCATTATCTACACACAAATCACAACCAAGCACAACCTCCAAAGGCTCTTTAGATAAGGAGGGAGACATTAAATCTCCTCCACCAACAGTGTCAAAATTAGTATATGGCAAAGTAGATAATATGCAAGATGAAGAAGATGGCAAAGACACAATGGAGTTATGATCAAGCATACAATCATCAATATCATCACTTTTGTCATCTAGCAAAGAGTTTTCCAATGGAGGGGCACAAGTCTTATCAAGTTCATATGTTGAGGGAGATGGGTCATGACAAGAACCAACAACAAAACTTTGTAAACTTTTCACCATTTTTCATCCCATTAGTGATGGTTGATTTTTCTTGAATGGCCTTGGTGAATGGCAAGGAGACTTCTACTTTTTCGATCGTGTCCACCATTCGGCTACACTTGATATAACCTTTTTGAATGTTAGCTCGTTTTGGGAATGGTAACGGTGGCACATAGATCAATGGAGATGGAACATTGGATTCCTTCTCCTCAATAGCTTGCTCGGTCTCTTTCCTTCTAGCTTCCTTCAATTTTCGTTGTTTTTCCTCGGTTTTTGCAACTAACTCAAATTCTTCTCGAATTCCCCGGTTTTGTTTGGGAGAATCAGGAGTAGTGACATGTAGTGCTTTTTGTTGTTGCAAATTTGGGGTTGCCTTGGTACTCAAGTGATTGTGAGGATTTTCAAACTCTTTTCCTTCTCTTTGAATAACGACATGGGTTTGGCATGTGTAGACACCCACATTTTGACTGCCAGGTGTCTATAGTAGTTCCCGACAAACACCCGATGATGATCGGACGCTAACGTGCCTTGACGTACTCGGAAATGGGCTCGAAATGATGGATATTGGGCCTAGGCATTTTAAGGAGTACAAATCTCACCAAACCAACCTCAAATTCAGGCCCAGTGGGTCGTTTCGGGTCAAATAACATTAATTTGGGTCGAATTCGTCACCAGGGGTAAAACCGTCTTTTAGCGACCGAGTCAAAACCCGGTCAAAGATATTTCCCGAAACTTGTAAGTCAACCGTGACACCTCACACGGTATATTCACGGTCCAACTCTACAAAATCAGACATACAAAAAATAATAAACAATTCCGTTTAAGGTAGAATTCGATCCCGAGTAGGAATCCTATCCGAGAACCGACTCAAACACCCAACCGAGTGTAAACCACTCGGCCAAGTACACAAGTCAGCCGGCATTTCCTCTTTTCTTCCCTCACAAGAAAACGGAATTCTCGTTCTCCTCAGCTTCTTACTCAAGCGGTAATTCTAGCTCAAACAGGAGTCCTATTCAAAAACCGATTCGAGCATCCGACCGAGTGCAAAACACTCGGCCGAAACAGTAGCAAACCAGCCGGTTTGCCTTTCTTCCTCCACAAGAAAGCGGAATTCTTATTTTCCTCAAATTCCCTCGTTTCCTATCCTAAGCGGTAGTCAAACTCTCCTAAACCAGGGTCGGGAACTCCCTATAAATAGGACCTCCCATCCAACATCAAAGACACATAAGAAAATACCGAAAAATACAATTCATAAACACACACGATTTTTCAGCAATAGCTCTCTATCATCCCGACACACGTAATTCCATAGCATCGAGAAACCGATATTATATCCAAAACCCGAAGGAAAACCGGCCCCGATACCCGAAACCTTCACCCGTCTTAACCGTACCACCCTAGCCCAACCGACGTTGCCTCGACACTCCCGTGCCTAGCCACATTCCGACGAGTCCCGATCCGAGTCAACAAGAGCATGTAGGTTGAGGGTGTAATCAAACCCGATTTCTTCCTTTCTCTCCTTTTCTCCTCTTCGTCTGTTTCGTTTTTTTACGGGTCTAGAGTCGATTTTTTTATATTTTCCTAATATCGTTATTAACGAAAAACTATTTTCATAACGAATATTCTTAAACATACGATATCGATTTTTTTCTATAATCGAATATCGTATCGAAAAGAATTATATTAAGATTTCGACGATATCAGAAATCGTTACATCTTTTTTTCGTCAAAATTCTTTTCTTTTACTTTTCGTTCAAAATAACAATTTTCGAACAAAAAATACAAAACGGACAGACCCGCACGCGAGTCGCGCCATGCCCAGGGGACTCGCGCGCAGGCCTGGAATCCGGGATTTCTTTTTTACGTTTTCGTTCGCTTTATTTATTCTTCGATCGATTTCTAAAATTTGCATCTTTTCCAAAACTATTCTAAGTATTCGATATTGATTTCGTAGTCAACTATCAAATATAAAGAATATCGAAAATATTAAGTCGAGTACGAATCATGCAATATTCGTACGCAATTTAACACGAACTTCGAATTTTCAAAAACCGGCACCGAGACAGGCCACCACGCGACCCGCCGGCATCCCGGGCGAGTCGCGCGGCTGGCTGTTATGCCGCGGCCTTTTCCATCTTTTTTATTATTTTTCGAACTTCGTTTTTTTATACAAAACAACGTTCTTTTCAACGATATTTTTCAGATTTCGATTAATATTTATTTTCTCGATTTCGCATATTTATTTCTTGCTATTATTATTTACAAATCGATACTAACTCGTTTGTTCATTTTGTAGCAAATTCATCCTTTTATTTCATTTGTTTTATTATACTAAAACGAATCTCACATGCTAAATTCAACTTTGACGTTAATCAATTTTGCATGCATTAAACGACATAGCAACCCATTCAATTCCTCACATGTTTAGGAAAACAATGTTTGCATAATCATTCATCATATTACTAACGCGCGCATTAAAACGTCATTCGATATCCTAGTAGAGGCCGCTAATGTGCGGGCGGGGTTGGGTGTTCTTAGTGAGCTTCCCAACACGTACCCTCACCCCTTACTCAGAACCGTGGTTTCCGGATGTCCGAAACCATTGGCAACGAGAGTCATTCAATATACGATTAACCGCTCAAGTCGGCATCTATATCGATATGCAAAGGGACGAGCCCAATAAACTCTGACATCGGAAATGGGCCGTATTTTGTACACGGCTCACTACGACATAGAGTGGGCTCGAACGGTTCCGAATAACCATAAAATTCGGTGGCGACTCCAACTTCGATTTAAATTTCCATTTGACCATCTCATGGAGATTCATTCGCCTCACCAAAACCCGCGCGTGGCCGCGTCGGGGTGGACCTATGTCATGTCCACAATTTGGCGACTCCGCTGGGGATTTTCTGATGAGTTAATAACCTTCAGTGTCCTCAGGGTGAGACTCGAATAGAAATCGTTTGACTAGTACAATGCGCGTTTTAGTTTTACGGTTCATGCATAAACCCCATTTTTCCGGGCCGGTACTCGCGACCGACGTCCCACTATACCGTTGATATAGTCCAAACTGGTTATGTCAAAGGTGTCCATTAGCCGATTCATATGGGTTTTACGGCATGTCCTAATCTCAACTGGAGTTAGGGAGTCCGCCCCGATTCTTGATAGGCTGTGTACACTGGTATAGACCCTTACAGACTGACCGAGACTTAGATTAAGAGCATACATGGCGTCATTATACTGTTTCCATGACTACGTGCTACTTGATCCACATCTTTTTCAAAACCGTCATTTTTCAAAATTTGCATCCTTTTCAAAATATCCAATTTTCAAAACCCGGGTCATATACCGAACTTAGGACTTATGATTTTACTCAAAATAGCCTTTTTCTAGCCGGTATTATGCCCAATTCAAAACTCGAAAAAACATTTTCGAAACTTTCAAAACCCGTCATTCGGCCCACTCCTTTTTTTTCTTTTTTCGAAAAAAGGGCCGAATTTCTCCACCCGATTCATTTCGGGCTTTTCAAAATATCATATTTCAAAACCTTCTCTTCTTAGGACTTCCCGTATTTAGCAGTGTCGGGTCGTGTCATAAGTCGTTGAAGTCTCTAGCGTCGAAACTCCGTCGATCTTACATCACGGATTTCCCCCCCATCCTAGTCCGCCTTATTCTACTAAGGCAAGGCCCACCTACGTAGGACATACTCCTGCAAAGGTGGGCCCACTTACACAATCGAGTCTAAAGTCTGGGAATGTCTCACGTGAACCTTCCTTCGAACAGGGCCCAACCCACAGCGTTGGATCCTGAGGAAGGCCCACCTCTTCACAAGTCACCCGTCTAGGTGTCTTTTCCGAGTCATTTACCTTCTTTTTAGTCTTCTTCCTTTTTCCCTTGCTCGGGATGTACTTTCCTTAGGATTCGGGTTAAGTTGCTAATTACGTGGTGCTCTTACAGACAGGCCACCCTTCACTCGAACCATGACGCAAAAAGCCATCGACGAGTTGAACACCACGTTGGCCCAAATCCAGGACCAATTGAGGCAAATGCGGGAGGACCAGATCGCCATTGTCACTCGGGTTAGTGTCGTAGAACAGGGAACCCCCAATGCCTCGATCGAAGACGATGGACCTTTAGCCGCATTGGCCGGCGCGGTCCAAAAGTTGCAGGAACAGGTCCACTCGACCACCAGAAACACCATTCTCACGGAAAATGCCCGTACCTATTCGACCCTAACTGATGAACTGCCCGCTAACCTTAACTTAACGGGCTTACCAATGTTCGATGGGACTGAAGACCCGGTACTTCATATTCGGGCTTTTAAGGACTTTATGGCTGTCAAGGGGGTCAAATCGACCATGTTCAAACACCTCTTTGCTTCTTCTCTGGAGAAACACCCAAAAGCCTGGTACTACAGGCTTGACCCCAAGAAATTCAAAACTTGGGACGATGTTGCCATGGAATTCGCACGGAACTACGCGGATAATGCTGAAATCCAGACTACCATGCGTACTCTGGAAGTTATGGCCCAAGAACCAAAGGAGGGTTTCACCAAATACCTCCAAAGGTGGCGGACCGAAAGTGTCAAACTGGTGGACAAGCCCACCGAAAAGGTTCTAGTGGAGGCCTTTGTCAAAAACCTCCTCCCTGCTTACCGAGTCCACCTCAGGTACGCCATCATACCCGACTTCGCCACGCTAACCTAAATGGGTACCAGAATCGAAAACGATTTAAGGCAAGAGAGCCTTACTAAGGCCTCTACCAAGGGGTATCAAGGAGCTAGTTCATCCTCCAGTAAGCCCGCCAACACAACGGCGGCCCGAAGCATCTTCGACGAGGTAAACTCACTTGACACCTCAACCAAAAAGAATACTCCAAATCGGGTATTCACTGACATTGGGACAACCTATGCTAATGCCTTACAAAGGCTATCCTCGAAAGGCCTAATCCAACCGATAGGCCCAACTCCGGAAGTTCCCGTGGAAAAACGGTCTAAAAGCTACAACATTCAAGTCTATTGCCACTATCACCAAGGCAATGGGCATGACACGGAGAAATGCTGGAAATTGAAGCATCTTATCCAAGACCTGATCGAAAATGGGAAGATACTGCTACCTAGTGACAAGCCAAGTAACAAAAACAATCCCCTTGCTACTCATGCCATTTTTACTGGAGAGGTAGTTGACTGCACTCATCTCATTTCCCCTTTCATTTCCCAAATCAACGGGATATGGAACGACGACGAGGACGATGTTTACCTGGCTAGAGGGGAGGCTGTCCCCGTCACTATCGAGGAAATCCGGAAGGCTAAAGCCAGAGCTCTGGCCGGTACACACACCATCACAGTCACTTCGGAAACCGTCACTGAACCTTCCAGGACGGAACTCGCTCCTGAAGAGCCAAACACTGACACGACCCTAGTCAGACAATTGAAGAGGGTCCGAACCGATATTACCATATGGCAACTTTTGGTTAGTTCTCAGGAGCATCGAGCGGCACTTACTAAGGCCCTTGATGAAATCAAGGTCGACTCATCGGTTACCCCCACTGAAATGGTAGCCACGATCCTGCCATATCTCAAGGATAAGCCCAAAGGAGAAGGCCCACTTATCACCTTCTCCGAGTCCGACCTTCCACCATTCGGGACCACTCATAACTTGGCCCTGTACATCACGGTGATCTGTCGAAACAAATATCTCCCGATGACCCTGATTGATGACGGGTCCGCAGTTAACGTCCTTCCTTTAAGGACAGCCAAGGCCCTCGGCATTACCGAGGCTGACTACCTTCCGACTGCGAAGACTATCCAGGCTTTTGATGGGAGCCCAAAATTAGTTGCTGGGGCCGTTAAACTAACCATCATAACGGGCCCGATCGAGAAGGAGTTAGAATTCCAAGTGATCGATGTTACTTCATCTTTCAATCTGCTACTTGGGAGACCATGGATTCACGCGGTCAAAGCTGTGTCTTCCACTCTTCATAGAAAGGTCAAACTACCTTTACAGGACGGGATCATCACTCTCGAAGCCACTCCCATAACTGTGTCAAGCTGCAACACCACAGGCTCAGCCGACCCACGAGGATTCAACTTTGTAGGAATGATCGGAGAAGAGTACCTTTTCCAGCCATACTTCACCGTTAGCATCTATACGATGCTACAGAACCTGGGTTGCCTACCGGGAGTCACATCAAGGCCATATCTTCCACCGGGAAAGATCATTGAAACCCTGAACAACGGGCAATCTCACCTTGGTCTAGGCTATACTATGGCGTTCGCCTACACGAACCGAACTAAGGCGGTCACGTTTGTCACCCCGGTATTCGAAACTGTTCAAACGGGTCTCTATCGGCCCACTATCTCTTATCCCGGGACCAAACTGGCTCGGGAATGCAATTTCATCCCGGATGACATATTCGCCCTTATCCAGGCCGAATCAAAGGAGGGCCCAACCAACACTGAGCCCATTCTAGGACTACTCTTTGGGGAAGACAAGGTCATCCCGACCCCTAAGCAGGAGCTAGTCAGCCTGATCCTTCGCAGCAGCAGGTTTGATCCAACCAAGCTAATCTCGGAAGTTGGTGCCGACACTGGGAAGAGAGCTTGGAGGAAGACAACCAAGTGGACCGACAGTCAGGGTCGAGTCTACAAGCTAACTAATGGTGAAGGAGATATGCATGCTATCGAGTCTGAATCTGAGTCCGAGTCCGAGTCACAGTCGGAGTCTGAGTCAAAGTCTAGAGGGTCCAGTACTAGGATCGAGTCTGTAACCCCTCTCCCTTCTTTAGCCTCACCATCGAGAGCCCCGAAGTCTGTCCCGAGGGCTCTCCCTATCCCGCCTCTGACCAACGATCAGATGGCAGCTCTCTTCGAGCTATTTTCAAAATTTACTATCAATAATAACGATAACCGTTCCGCTTATGACTTGGCTTATTTTCAAAATGTTTTCAAAAACCTTACTTGCAATAACATTGAGAAACCCGACGAACAGGTGCCATTGCCTCCGCATCTAATCGAGCAACTTGAACAAGGGGAGTCCCGAGATCCGGTAATCGAAGAAACCGATTCCATCAACGTAGGAACCCCTTTAGAACCTCAGATGCTTAGGTTGGGCCTATCTTTAGATCCCGAAGAGAGACAACAATTCACGGATCTCCTCCAGGAATTCAAAGACGCCTTTGCATGGTCCTACAAGGACATGCCGGGAATAACCGGGAAATAGCTGAACACCGAATACCCATCAAAGACGGGTACAAGCCGGTAAAACAGAAACTCCGAAGAATGAGGCCCGAATGGTCTCTCAAAGTCAAAGAAGAAGTTGATAAACAATTCAAAGCGGGCTTTATTCAAGTGTCTGAATATCCAGACTGGGTTGCGAACATAGTACCAGTACCCAAAAAGGATGGCAAAGTCCGAGTATGTGTAGATTTCCGAGACCTTAATAAGGCCAGCCCAAAAGACGATTTTCCGTTGCCACACATCGACATACTGGTGGATAACACGGCCGATCATGCCCTTCTATCATTCATGGACGGGTATGCCGGATACAATCAGATTAAAATGGCAGAAGAAGACATGAGTAAGACCACCTTCATCACACCTTGGGGGACTTACTGCTATACCGTAATGCCATTTGGGCTTATTAACGCTGGTGCCACTTATCAACGGACCGCTACTACTTTATTGCATGACATGATGCATAAGGAAGTAGAGGTATACGTCGACGATATGATTGTCAAGTCCAAGGACCGAAACGGGCACATTGCAGCCCTAAGAAAGTTCTTCACCCGACTACGCAAGTACAACATGAGGTTAAACCCTCAAAAATGCAGTTTCGGGGTAACATCGGGCAAGTTACTGGGCCACATTGTTAGCCAGCGTGGCATCGAAGTCGACCCAGCCAAGATCAAGGCCATAACCGAGATGCAACCGCCTAAAACCGAAAAGGAGATAAGGGGGTTTCTCGGGAAAGTCCAATATATAAGCCGTTTCATTTCAAAGCTAACCATGGTATGTGAACCCATTTTCAAAAAACTGAAGATAGGAGAACGAACACTATGGGACGACAAATGTCAAATGGCTTTCGATAAAATCAAGGAAATTCTATCCTCTCCACCGGTGTTAATGCCACCGCAGCATGGTTTGCCTCTATCATTATACTTGACAACAACCGAGACTGCCATGGGCGCTATGCTAGCCCAGACAGTCGATTCTGAAGAACGAGTCATTTACTACATCAGTAAGAAGTTCTTGGAATACGAATGCAAATACACCATGCTCGAGAAGACGTGTCTAGCACTAGTATGGGCCACTAAAAAGCTCCGACACTACATGCTTAGCCACGAGGTACATGTGCTATCGAAAATGGATCCAATCAAATATCTTTTCGAGAAGCCCATCCTTAACGGTCGTATATCCAGATGGACATTAATGCTAGCTGAGTTTGACCTCAAGTTCGTACCTTTAAAAGCCATTAAGGGCCGAATAGTAGCAGAGTTCCTCGCCGATAGTCCGGTATCCGAGAAAGATCACACCGATACGTGGGCCTTCCCAAATGAAGACATATTCCATACCGACACCGACACATGGGATTTTTACTTCGATGGAGCGTCCAACTTTCGAGGATTTGGTGTCGGGATCTTGCTAATCTCACCACAAGGTGAACATACCCCGTTATCCATCAAGCTAGATTTTGACGTAACTAATAACGCAGCCGAGTACGAAGCATGCATTCACGGACTGCAAGTCGCCGCTGATTTAGGAGTAACAAGCCTCCGGGTCCACGGTGACTCATCCTTAGTCATAAATCAAACCCTCCAAAAATGGAAAACTCGGAACGCAAATCTCGTGGCTTACCAAGCACGAGTAAGGGTTCTCGAAAAGCAATTCCAGGAAGTAGAGTACATTTATTTGCCTCGGGAAGAAAACCAGTTTGCAGATGCTCTTTCAAAATTAGCATCTTTACTGAATATCCCAGCACATCTAACCAGCATGCCCATTTGTGTCGAAAGACGATCCGAGCCGGCATACGTCAACGCTATCCAGGATATCGAAATAACTGATCCAGAACCTTGGTATCAGGCTATTCTAACCTACTTGACGTCAGGAGAATATCCTCCGGGAGCTGAAAACCGGGCCAAGAAAGCTCTGCGAAGATGGGCAACCCAGTTCATCCGCACAGACGATGGACAACTATATAAGAAGACAGCGCAGGGGGCTTTACTTCTATGCATTGACAAAACTCGAGCCGAAAGAGTTATGGCCGAGGTGCACGATGGCGAAAACGGACCACACATGAACGCCCATATGTTGGCCCGAAAAATCGCAAGACTCGGTTACTATTGGAATAGCATGGAAACTGACTGTCAGATGTATGTTAAACACTGTCATAACTGTCATATTTTCGCTAATGTTCAGCATATGCCTTCATCCTTATTATATACAATGACATCACCATGGCCATTCTCGACATGGGGAGTTGATATAATCGGGAAAGTGAACCCTTCCGGGACGGGAGGTCACTGCTTTATCCTAGTAGCTATCGACTATTTCACTAAATGGGTCGAAGCCGAATCATACCGGATCTTGAATGCCAAACATGTGGCTAAGTTCATCCAAAACAAAATTATATGTCGATATGGGATTCCACACGAGTTCATCAGCGATCACGGGACCCATTTCCAAGCTGAAACTGCCGCTTTGCTGGAAAAGTACAAGATCCAAAGGCATACATCGTCGCCTTACCGTCCTCAAACAAATGGAGCGGTAGAAGCAGCCAATAAAACAATTGTCACCATTCTTAAAAAGATGGCTGAGAATTACCGGGACTGGCCCGACAAGATACCCTTTGCCTTATGGGGATATCGGACATCGATCCGAACTGCAACCGGAGCAACTCCATATTATCTGACATATGGAATGGAAGCAGTCCAACCGGTCGAGCTAGAGGTACCATCCCTTAGGATTTTGCTCGAAAGTCAGGTACCTGAAGCGGACTGGGTCCAAGCCCGATATGACTCATTAGTCCTCTTAGACGAACGGCGGTCCCGGGCTCTGAATAATATTCAGATATATCAGAAAAGGATCCAACGGGCTTTTAACAAAAGGGTTAGGCCCAGGAACATCAAGGAGGGCGATCTAGTCCTAATATCCGTTCGAGCTTTACTACCAGTTGACCCAAGGGGAAAATTCAAACCCAATTGGGCTGGGCCATATTTAGTGAAGAGGATTCTTTCAGGAGGAGCAGTAATGCTAACGGACTTGGACGGAAACGAGTTCATCAATCCAACAAACTTGGACCAGCTGAAGCGTTACTACCTATAAACCCTATCTCAATGTCATTTGCAAAAGTTTATAAAAAAATGTCCTTTTTATGAATTTTCAAAATTCTAAGCAAGTCAATAAGTTAGGATCATTTATCCTACCGTTGCACATCTCGAATTAATAATCTTGATGTATTTCGAAAAATTGCAAAAATACTTCTGAACTACGGAAGGTTTGATTCCATTAATTTTGGATACGTAGGCAACCCCTCAAAAGGGTACAACCACTGCAATAACGAAAAGACGGGAACGGTATTCACTAATATGTCTTTTTATTATTTCAAAAATACATCACAAAAAAAAGCAACAAAACCACACCACAGAAAATAGTAGTAATACTTAAATAATAAATTTAGGAGACTACTCGTACATTTTGCCCTTTCCCTTATCTTTCGGGTCACGTGGAGCCCGATGCCGACGGGGCGGGGGCGAACGTTCCCTAATCACAAGGGGAACTTCCTTTGCTCGAACCCGCTTCTTCGATCTTGGGTTTTCCATCCTTTGCACCGGCCCAAGTCGAGCCCTGACCGGCTCGGGAAGCCTGTCTCGAGGACCAAGTCGGTCCTTAGCAGCCAGTCTTGGCCCTAGTCTCCTTTCTAAGTCCATCTGGGGGCTCACCTTCCCCCGTGCACCCTTATTACTGGACCCTTCAGTCTGAGTCTTAGATCTTCTTTTCTGATTTGTCGAAGCAGATCCCTCAGTAAAGAAGATCCTGTTGTCCTTAGCATGCTCCCGGCGTAACAGGTCATAGGCCTCGTCAGTTTTCAGGGCAGCCCGGGTCTTAGCTGAATCAGCTCGGGTCCATCTTACATAAGAATCGGTTACCCAGATCGAATGAGAATTCTTAAGAACGGGCCAAGTAGCCCTTGTATACCACCTTTGCATCCAGGTGTCACACATCACATCCGTCAGCTGAGTAGATTCACTCACAACGGCCTCGATTTCTGGGATTCTTTGCGCCCGACCATATTGCCTAAGTATGCGATCGGGAAAGAGGTGAATTGTTTGCCTAAAAGATAGGATTACCTGATATCTAGCTCTATCTCGAGATTCTAGACCAGTCCAAAGATAAATTGGCCACCATGGCACGGCCCAACGGATCAACAGGCCTCCATGGAAAGATAGCACCTCATCCCAATATTGTTGGGTATTGAAGCGAGAAAAGGCAATAGCTCGTCTCCTCGACATAACTTGCCTGGGTTGATATCGGCTCACATCTAAGGGAGGATCCAAGATCGATAACCTCTCGAACAGCCACAGCTGAAAAACCCGCAAAAATCAAAATCGTCAAAATCACGTGAAAAAAAAAAACAAAAAAAAAAAACGTGAAAAGGCTTGAAAACCGAGAAAACCGCAGGAACCGGAAAAATCGGAAAAAACGTGCAAAACCGGAAATTCAAAAAAAATCAAGAAAAAAACGGCATACCTGTAGAAGCCGGGTACACCCAGTCAGCCTGACTGACGAATCCCTCTTGCGACTATCCAAACCCTGGATGATCTCCCCAGTAATCAGCCAAGTTGGGCTATGCTCCGTCTCCATCAGGTCAGCCACGGTGAAAAGTTTAACGTGGCCCATGCAAGATAATAAGTCCATATGCCCTTCGAAGGCATAAACATGGAGCATACAAAAAGTGAAGGCCCTACGGCTATGAACCGGCCTGACCCGGACATCATCTGGGTTCATGAATTTTTCAGCTAAGTCGATCAGGGAAACGGTATCTCCTTCTAGCATACGGGATACCTCCATATGGGAAAGCCCTAAAAATTCCCTTAGCTTCCTCCTCGGGTCAGAAACTGAAAAAGGGATAGCAGGGCGAAGTATAGGATTCCATCCTCCTGCAGCAGCAATTTCCTCAGGAATAGGGCAAATCTCTCCTCGAGGAAAACCAAATACGAGATAGGTATCATCCCAATAGGATAGGCAAGCATCCAAGAAGTGGCAGTCTACTTGCATCTGACGGATCACGGACAATTGGGTAACGCCATTCTGATTCAGGATAGCCCTATCGGCATCCCTAAAATATTTGGACCACTCGTGCAACATTCCGACTAATCGGTCGATTCCCATGTTTATTTTGCTAAAAGAAAGAATAAATTTTTCAGGGCTTATTCCTTTCTTTGGGTAATTAAGGAAGTGGGGAATTATGGGAATTAATGAAGCAAGAAGGTGTATTTATAGCATGAAAATAAGTCCTCCTCCTCACCTTAGGATTCCCAATCCTAGAGTATTTAGCATACAAGCCATTGTCCTAAGGCTTAGCTAAGTCATCCCGAGCATTCCTATTCCTTTTCAAAGTCAAAACAAAAATTCCCTAATTTTTCAAAGACTTTTGCAAACTCAAAAAAAATTCAAACCTTTTCTCAAAATTTTTATTCCCCAGCACGAGTCATTTTTCCTACAAATGTTACATGCAAAATTTTGCAGCTTTGCATAAATATGTACAGGACGACTCAAGCAGGACCATGCAATTTGCATAACTCCCCAACGGCATTTAACAGGATGAGCCCACATACAGGCCCATTTTAAAGTCTCATATGACGAGTTCAATTCCCCACGGAGTTATCATCATCAATTCAGGTACATTTCTAGCCCATGGTCGGCGGGCCCTCCACGCAGGTCTAATGGACCTTAAACGACCCGACCGGAAGCTGCCAGGTTTTAATCCTTGATTGACCTGGTGGCTACTCTGACTTTCGCCCTGTCCAAGCCTCAGTCAGAGTGGGGGCTCTGTAGACACCCACATTTTGACTGCCAGGTGTCTATAGTAGTTCCCGACAAACACCCGATGATGATCGGACGCTAACGTGCCTTGACGTACTCGGAAATGGGCTCGAAATGATGGATATTGGGCCTAGGCATTTTAAGGAGTACAAATCTCACCAAACCAACCTCAAATTCAGGCCCAATGGGTCGTTTCGGGTCAAATAACATTAATTTGGGTCGAATCCGTCACCAGGGGTAAAACCGTCTTTTAGCGACCGAGTCAAAACCCGGTCAAAGATATTTCCCGAAACTTGTAAGTCAACCGTGATACCTCACACGGTATATTCACGGTCCAACTCTACAAAATCAGCCATACAAAAAATAATAAACAATTCCGTTTAAGGTAGAATTCGATCCCGAGTAGGAATCCTATCCGAGAACTGACTCAAACACCCAACCGAGTGTAAACCACTCGGCCAAGTACACAAGTCAGCCGGCATTTCCACTTTTCTTCCCTCACAAGAAAACGAAATTCTCGTTCTCCTCAGCTTCTTACTCAAGCGGTAATACAAACAGGAGTCCTATTCAAAAACCGATTCGAGCATCCGACCGAGTGCAAAACACTCGGCCGAAATAGTAGCAAACCAGCCGGTTTGCCTTTCTTCCTCCACAAGAAAGCGGAATTCTTATTTCCCTCAAATTCTCTCGTTTCCTATCCTAAGCGGTAGTCAAACTCTCCTAAACCAGGGTCGGGAACTCCCTATAAATAGGACCTCCCATCCAACATCAAAGACACATCAGAAAATACCGAAAAATACAATTCATACACACACGATTTTTCAGCAATAGCTCTCTATCATCCCGATACACGTAATTCCATAGCATCGAGAAACCGATATTATATCCAAAACCCGAAGGAAAACCGGCCCCGATCCCCGAAACCTTCACCCGTCTTAACCGTACCAC
Organism: Agrostemma githago; assembly: GCA_958450325.1. Lineage (NCBI taxonomy): Eukaryota > Viridiplantae > Streptophyta > Magnoliopsida > Caryophyllales > Caryophyllaceae > Agrostemma > Agrostemma githago. The sequence continues at coordinate 22,661,970 of OY288239.1, read as the reverse complement.
CCTAGCCCAACCAACGTTGCCTCGACACTCCCGTGCCTAGCCACATTCCGACGAGTCCCGATCCGAGTCAACAAGAGCATGTAGGTTGAGGGTGTAATCAAACCCGATTTCTTCCTTTCTCTCCTTTTCTCCTCTTCGTCCGTTTCGTTTTTTTACGGGTCTAGAGTCGATTTTTTATATTTTCCTAATATCGTTATTAACGAAAAACTATTTTCATAACGAATATTCTTAAACATACGATATCGATTTTTTTCTATAATCGAATATCGTATCGAAAAGAATTATATTAAGATTTCGACGATATCAGAAATCGTTACATCTTTTTTTCGTCAAAATTCTTTTCTTTTACTTTTCGTTCAAAATAACAATTTTCGAACAAAAAATACAAAATGGACAGACCCGCACGCGAGTCGCGCCATGCCCAGGCGACTCGCGCGCAGGCCTGGAATCCGGGATTTCTTTTTTACGTTTTCGTTTGCTTTATTTATTCTTCGATCGATTTGTAAAATTTGCATCTTTTCCAAAACTATTCTAAGTATTCGATATTGATTTCGTAGTCAACTATCAAATATAAAGAATATCGAAAATATTAAGTCGAGTACGAATCATGCAATATTCGTACGCGATTTAACACGAACTTCGAATTTTCGAAAACCGGCACCGAGACAGGCTACCACGCGACCCGCCGGCATCCCGGGCGAGTCGCGCGGCCGGCTGTTATGCCGCGGCCTTTTCCATCTTTTTTATTATTTTTCGAACTTCGTTTTTTTATACAAAACAACGTTCTTTTCAACGATATTTTTCAGATTTCGATTAATATTTATTTTCTCGATTTCGCATATTTATTTCTTGCTATTATTATTTACAAATCGATACTAACTCGTTTGTTCATTTTGTAGCAAATTCATCCTTTTATTTCATTTGTTTTATTATACTAAAACGAATCTCGCATGCTAAATTCAACTTTGACGTTAATCAATTTTGCATGCATTAAACGACATAGCAACCCATTCAATTCCTCACATGTTTAGGAAAACAATGTTTGCATAATCATTCATCATATTACTAACGCGCGCATTAAAACGTCATTCGATATCCTAGTAGAGGCCGCTAATGTGCGGGCGGGGTTGGGTGTTCTTAGTGAGCTTCCCAACACGTACCCTCACCCCTTACTCAGAACCGTGGTTTCCGGATGTCCGAAACCATTGGCAACGAGAGTCATTCAATATACGATTAACCGCTCAAGTCGGCATCTATATCGATATGCAAAGGGACGAGCCCAATAAACTCTGACATCGGAAATGGGCCGTATTTTGTACACGGCCCACTACGACATAGAGTGGGCTCGAACGGTTCCGAATAACCATAAAATTCGGTGGCGACTCCAACTTCGATTTAAATTTCCATTTGACCATCTCATGGAGATTCATTCGCCTCCTCAAAACCCGCGCGTGGCCGCGTCGGGGTGGACCTATGTCATGTCCACAGCATGGTGGATCCCCTGGGTGTTGAGGTTGATCGGGAAAGTCATGAGGTGAGTGCATGGGAGTAGCTAAGGCTTTGGATGCTCGTTGAGATTTCAAGAGTTCGAGCCTTGCCTTGTCTTTCGCATTTTCATTCATCAAATACTCTATTGTTCTTCGCAATTCATTTAATGAATTGTCCCAATGACTGCTTCCTTGACTTTGTTGAGAATGACCTTGGTTGCCAAACAATTGAGAAGGTCCGTTGTAGCTTTGAGAGTGTATTCCTTTGTGACCTTGATTACCTTGATAATTCGGGTTTCCTTGATACACTTTATTGACTAAAGTCTTTCTCATATCAATGGTCGAACCATACCCTTGACCACTACGTTGACCATGTTGATGATTACCTTGATTTCCATAAAAAGGAGAGGGTTGATTATGTCTTTGAAAATTTAATCCTTGGTACCCTTGATTTGGCCCTTGGTTACCTTGATAATTACATTGATACCCTTGATTGAACCTTTGATCATGATAATTACCTCCTTGATTATGGTAATTATTTCCTTTATGCTTTGCATTCATAGCCTCAAGTTTCTTGGTCAACTCTTCCTTTTCCAATTGGAGTTTCAGTTCATTGGTCATAGGAGAATTTTCATCTCTCATCTTCTTAATAAGCTTGGCTCCAACTAGTTTTTTGGAAGAGCATACATGTTCAAAAGCATCGTCTTGAGGGGGCTCATGGAAGGTATCTAGTGTTTCTTCATTGATCAAGGAATTTTTAAGCTCAAACTCATCTGGAATGGTTCCATAGGAAACGGGGGAAGAAAAATCCTCGTGAGTGAGCTGTGAATATAAACCAAGAGTTGTCATGTTTGCTTTTTGAAGGCTTTTTGGTGATGGAGGTGATTTGGGAGGTGAATGGGTTGGAGAATTTTCTTTTGGAGATGGTGTTTCTTGTGGACTTGGAGTGATGAGAGGAGTTGTAGAAGGTGAATTTTGTGGAATGAAAGGTGTAAGTGGTGTGGATGTTGGTAATATGGATGGATTTGGAGGGGATGGAAGTATAGTATGTATGGATGGTGGTGTGAGGTACGGATGTGCAATCACTCTAGTTGAGATATTTATCGGGAATCTAAAGGCTTGAAATGCCATCTTTGGCTCGAGTTCGAACCGAAGAATTGATAACCTGTTCCTGACAAACACACTCAAATAGAAGGTGAGTCTCCTAGGACCAAGTGGCACTAGGGTAGAGAGAGGACAATGACCAAACACAAAAAGACTAAAACTCAACTAACTAATCGTCGTCCCCGGCAACGGCGCCATTTTGATGTGCGTCAGATTGTCGCCTATCTAACACGATCAAACAATATTTATAAACTCCAACTAACTACTACGTAGTAGCGGCAAGTCGGGATCGATCCTCAGGGACGGGCTAGGTAAAGTCGGTCAAGTCTAAGTCAAAAAGTGTTTGGAGTCTATTTTTGGGGTTTTTGGGTTAAGTCTACACTAGTCTACACTAAAAGGATAAACAACGAAAATATAGTCTAATAAGGAAAAGGTGTTAGGGGGAGTCGGAAATCGGAAATTGGGGTTTAAGAGTCTCGGAATCGAGTTTTAGTGACAAAGTCGATAAAGGGAGAATGCCACCTTTCGGTTTCTTCACCCAACTTATCTAGATCCCGCTTTCGCAGCGAAAAAGGGTAAGTCTCAAGTCAAGGTAACTCCTACCCCGAGTTTCCCCATATTGATGGGAGTGAGTCAATGTCGATTTAGCCGTACGCTCTAAGTCAACAAACACACAAAAACCTCAAACTTGATAAATCAACAAGCAAACAACCCACCAACATCCCTCAATTCAAATTACCCAAGATCTTTCTTCCTTAACCCCTAACAAGAAATCTACTCACTATTCATAATTGAAAACAATAAAACGATAACTAAGGATAAATCAACTAAACAAGCATAATAATTAAATCTAAGGAAAACAATAACTAAATTAAATCTAGACGAGAGATTAAATCTAGAACGAAATTAAATCTAACTAGAGATTAGGGAGAGGAAGATAAATATACCGACTATGGAGGAAAACAATAATAATAAAGAGGATTGCAATAATTAAGGAGAAGCTTGATGAAGATGACAATGGATCTGTCACTAACTCCTTGAAAATCTCCAAAAGAACTTCAATAAAAACTTGAATATAATAAAGATGGAGTCTTGTACACTAATTAATTAGATATATAATAGGTGGAGATTTTTGGATTGTCACCCTCTAAAAATCTCCCTACTAATTAATCTACTAATAAGCTAATAATAATCTACTAATAATAATCTACTGCTAATCTACTAGTTTAGGTAGTGTTGTGGTGGTGTTGTGGAATGGTTGCCCCCTCTCAAATGATGAAGAGTTACATATATATAGAGGAGAGAAAAGAGGGAGTATCAAAACCCTAATTCTTTAAGCCCAAAAGTGGAAGCCAATACTTCAATACCCATATCCTTCATTTCACCCTATGATTCTCATCCGGTGAAAGTTCGCCCTACGGTTTTGCATAATTCACCACCGGGCAAAACTTTGCCCTGAGGTAATCCGATTTCGCCCGATTGCTTCATAGGGTGAAAAATCACCCCGCGCACTTACGGTTTCACCCATTCCAATTCAATTGCATCTCGATCCAAATTAGATCTCACCCATTCATTCCAATTAAATTCCTCGAGTCTCCATTTAAATGTCGGTTTATAATCCTCGAACTCGAATCCAGGTCGAGCCGGGTCGACACCGGAGTTGGTGTCGACGCCGGCGAAAGTCACCGAAAAACAGAGGGAGGCTGTCGTGATAGTGCTGTTGTCGGGTCGACGCCGGAGAGGAGGACGACGATGTTGAGATCGTGGAACGGAGGTGGAGGCGCGGCTGGTCTGGGCTCGCCGGAGTTCTGCTGCTGTCGCGACGACAAGAATGGTGGAGCGTGTGGTTGTCGTTGTTGATCGCCGGATGGAATCTGGGAAGAAGAAGCCGAGGTGAGTTAGCCGGAGGGAGACACTAATGGTCAGTTTGTTTGCCAAAGTGAGGAGAAGGTGGAGTAGGGTGGTGGTTGTTGGTGAGTTGTGGTGGTTGATGGAGGAGAGTATGAAGGGTCGTGGTGGAGGCTGTTTTGGGTTGTCGGGGCATTGCCGGAGGCGGAGGTCAGGTATGGTGGTGGAGTTAATGGAGTGAGGTTGAAGATGGGTTAGTCAAGGTCAAGGTCAAGTTGACCATGACTTGGATGAGGGTTGATTTGAATTGGAATATGGGGTTTGTGTTGGTTTGGGCTTGGTTTGAGTTGGGTTATGGGTTGATGGGTTGAGTAGGTGGGTTATGGGAATGAAATGGGTGGATGGTTAAGTGTGAGGTGAATGGGTGATTATATGGTCAAAGGTCGGGTTTGACTTGGGGTTTGACTCAATCTCTTAACTTGGCTCCTCTTGCTTCAATTCGCCTCTTTATTCACGAACACGTACCTAAAAGACAAAAACACACAAAAGCAGTACGAAATTCTACGAAAAAGACGATAAATACGAAAAACCAAATTCAAAATAGAAAATACGAAATATAGTCAAAAATGAGTTATATTGACGTTAAAGCACACAAAATCGAGTCAAATACGAGTGAAAATAGAGGGTAAAACCGTCCAAATTTGCGTGTTATCAAACGCCACGACAAGTGGTAGGTCTAAGGGGTTAGGGTTACCGAACAAAGAGTCACAAATCAATTGCAAGACACACACATTAAGAGTATAAATATTATCGGTCGAGGGTAACAAGCAGTGGGAGAGCATCTCGCAAAAATAGCGAATTGCGGGGTTACGAATTTCTGAGGCAAAGGAAAGATTAGCCTCGTAACCCCCTTTACATCGTGTTAAGCGCTTCCAAAGATCTCTCCTAGATACACAAGCTTGTATGTTGCTCGAGGGTTCACTAATTCTGGTACCCGATGAGGGTAGGCCTAGCATAAGGCCGAACTGGGAAATAGTCAAACGATAGGGTTTGCCGAATAGTCTAAATTTGACCACTCTTGGTGTGGTCGTATTGTCAATGGCAAAGGTTCCTAGGAACTCACAAGTAAGGTCTTTATAGGTGAAGGCCGCGAGGCTAAGGAGCTCGCTAGTACCGGTCCTCGACGATAGCTCTTTAATATCGTCTACTATTCCTAGATTGGTCATTGTGTGAGGACAAGGCCACCTAGTGCTCTGAAAGATCTTTTCAGAGAAGGTATGAGCTAGAAAGTATTAAGACAAGGTAAATTTGTAGGCTTAGAAGACTTAGAAGATTTGGAAGATTTAGAAGTATTGGAAGTCGAAGCCATACCTTGCTTACGAGCGGCTCGCCTTGCTCTTGTCTCCATAATAATAGATTAGCAAGAATATTCCTATAACTTTAGCTTCACCTCTTCAAGCACCCTAAATAATCACCCAAGATGGAGATGGAAGTATGAATGTGGTTGGGGTATGGTGGTTTGATTTTATGAGGAGGGATAAGGTGAAATGAATGTGAGGTGAAGGTGATATAAATAAAGGTAATTGAGGAGGTAAAGGAAAATTTGAAAGGTAGATTGTGAATATTTGGTGTTTGTGTTTGGAGAGAAAGTTATGAGAGATATTTGGTCGTGAAAATCAATTTCTGCCAACTTCTTCCACCGGGTGAAGTTTCACCCGATGAAAATCTCATCGGGCGAAATTTCGCCTAAAGGTTTCTCGTCAATTCTGACAAACCTGGCAATTCTGGGATTTTTTCACAGGGCGAATTTCGCCCGGTCATGACCTCATCGGGTGAAATTTCACCCGACGGCAAATCTTCAGCAAATCCTTTGGCGTGACAAAATTCCATCGGGTAAAATTTCACCCGACGTAAACCTTAAATATTCTCACCGGGCGAAGTTTCGCTCGGCGGTCTTGTATGCTTCGTTTTTCCGCCTTGCCATTTCATGGCTCTTCAATAATCACCTAAAATCTCAAATAACGACTCGACTCACATTACATAATCAATATCTCCTACAAACATGCTTGTGGTCTTCAAATTAAGCTTCATAACTTCTCCAAAAGCTTGATCTTCATCCAAATAATTCCTCCATGGCGAAATCCAAGTTCATCCATTGTTCTCAAGCTAACAAACACAAAGAAATATGATACATATATACAAGGTGGTTGTTGAGGATACCACCAAACCTACATCAAATTGAGAGGGTTAAACAACGCTCCCCAACGGAAGCTCACCAAGTTTCTCGATACAAAGGTCTCACGAACATGAGCGGCATGATAAATCTTTAAGCGTTGTCCGTTAACCATAAACTTCCCGGTTTTCGGGCTTGAGATTTCAATTGATCCATATGGTTGTATCTTGGTCACCTCGAATGGACTCGGCCATTTTGATTTCAACTTACCGGGGAACAACTCATTCGAGTTTTCAAGTAAAGAGCAATTCAATGTTCTTAGAAGTAGATCAAACAATCTTGCATGGAACTCAAAGAAATGACAATAGAAAGCATTGATGCACAAAGATAGCATATAAACATAAGAGGTCAAAGCAAATAATAAAGTATCTATCATGCCTCTATGTTCAAAAGGCGCTTTCATGTCATTGTTAAACTCCTTATGTGAGTGAGGAAGGAATATCAAAGAGGATGGAAGATATATGGTGTAGGAACCATTCAAATCCAGCTCAAGTGAGGCTTGTAAAGGGGTAGGGAGAGACATTTTATCAACAAGGTGAGGGTAAAAGAAGTCATCCTTAAACAATACCTCAATAATGATCACATAGAGTTCTCCTCATCCTTTCCATTATCACTTAAAGTCTCATACTCCTCAATAAGGTGGGTCTTAGGAGCTTCTCCACAATTCGCTCCATCATCAAACATCTCACCTTTTTCACTTCTAACTCCCTCTATCATGCGCTCAAATAAAGGATTATGCATCACAACCTCACATAAGCTCTCAATTGTCGGATTTTCAAAGGTGTTGGTCATGGAAAGCTCATTAGGCTTATCACAAGTAGTTGTAGATATGTCCTCACATTCTCTCTCATCATCAACAAAGTGGGGGATGCAATCATTCTCAAGGGAAAGAACGGGGTTCTCAACCTCCATTAACACACAATCATCATCCCTCTTCATGTCAAGAACATCACAAGACATACTCACAATTTCCTCATTATAAGGCTCATCAACACCCTTAAAATCCTCAACAAGAGTCTCCTCAATAACTTCATCACCAACACATCTCCTACTCCCAAGATTATCATCAAGTGTCACATTTAAAGGCTTGGAGCTCATATCATGTTGCATAGAAGAGGAGTTAATTAGCTCAAGCACATCATCATTACAAGACACATTGACATCATCACAATTCTTACATGACTCCATAAAATCATTATCAAGAGCATCATTATCAATCAAATGCAATGGAGAATCATGCACAACACATGTATTCAAAGGGAGAGGGGGAGCATGTTGGGATTGAACAATATGCACATCATCTTCTTCTTCTTCTTCTTCGTATATTATATCTAAGTAAGAAAAGGGTGGAGATATATAAGAAGAGGAAGCATTAAGCTCGTGTTTCACATCATTACATATGGCATAAGGTGAAGAATCATGCAAATTATTCACAAAATTTGGAGAAGAGTTAACAAGAGAGGATTGAACATTGCAAACAAGAGAGGAAGATTCAACTCTCGGTGGTTCTCTCAAAGGTGTCACTCTCCCATATCCCTCACGGGCATCGGTTCTAGCCACTTTCTTAAGCAATAATCTCGCCTCATCATCACCTAATTCATAAAAGTTACCACCGGCCGAAATATGAATCAAGTCTCTAACGTGTTCAAGCAAGTTGTCAAAGAATTTTGTGGTGGTTAGCCAAACCGGAATTCCATGGCGTGGGCAATATGTCAATAAATCTCGAAATCTATCCCAAGCATCACTTAAACACTCAAACTCACCTTGTTCAAAGGTAAGGATCTGTCGTCTAAGTTTATTGGTCTTGTGATGTAGGAAGAAGTGGTTTAGAAAGGCTTGAACAAGTTCATCCCAACCACAAAATGTGTTAGGAGGATAAGAACGTAGCCATTTCTTGGCTTTACCTCCAAGGGTGAAAGGAAAAACTAAGAGTTTAAAGGTGTTGATTGGCAAACCATTCTTCCTCGCAACTAAACAATTTGTATGAAATTCCGCAAGGTGCTCAAGCGCATTTTCATTAGGCAATCCCCAAAACATATCTCTTTGAAGCATGTGATAAATACTTGATCCACTTCAAATTTTGCTCTATCCTCATCTCTAATGGTAATAGATGAGGTAACCATGTGGTCAAAGAGTCTACTATGGTTGGCTAAGGTCATCATGAGAGGCATAAAAGGGATTGGTCAACGAATGAGATGAATGCAAGAGACAAGCAACATGAACACCAAGAAGCAAACAAAAAGACTAACCTTTTTTATTTATTTATTTTTGTTTTTTTGTTTTTTGTTTTTTGTTTTTTTTTTAACCAAACACAATGACTAAAACTCAATTAACTATCGCCGTCCCCAGCAACGGCACCATTTTGATGCGCAAGCGTCGCGACCCACACGACCAAACAATATTTATAAACTCCGAAATACTACTACATAGTAGCGGCAAGTCGGGATCGATCCACAGGGACGATCGAGGGGTAGTCGGTCAAGTTAAAGTCTGAGAGTGATTATTGGGTCGAGAAGGGGGGTTTTGGACGAGTAGAACTAGACTAACAAAACGAGCTACGGAACTAAGGCGAGAAACTATTAATGGGAAAGGCGTTAGGGAGAGTCGGAGAGTCGGAAATTAAGGTAAGGGTGCAATTGCAAGAATTATCACAAGATGTATAAGCGAGGTGCCACCTTTCGGTTTCCCTACCAACCAAGCCTAAACCCGCTTTCGCGACGAATAAACTAAAGTCTCTAGACGGAATTACCCAAACCCCGAGTTTTCCCATATCGATCCGGGTGAGTCAAGTCAACCTAGGTGATCAAGCTAAGTCAAACGAGACACAACAATTCCAATAAGACAAATCACCCTCAAATGCAATATTCTCACAAGATAAAACCTTTATCTAGAATTCCTCCTCCCCTAGCCCCCTAACTAAAATCTACTCACTACCCATAATGAAACTAACACTAAGGAGACTATGAGAAAGACTAAACATGATTAAACTAGAGGAGAAACAATTAATCTAAGACAATAAAGGAAACTACACTAACAAACGACCATAAAGAGGAAAATAGACTAACACACAAACTAAGGAGAAACAAACAAAGGAGAGAGAAAAACTAACAAACAACATAAAAATGACAAGACTAACAATGGATTAACAAGAAACTAAAAACAAAACTAATTAATGGAGAAAGGGAGAGGAAAGAAACTACCAACAATGGAGAAAATAAAGGAGGAAGATGAAGATTAACATAAAGATTGAATCTTGGAGAAGAAAATACAAGAACTTGTCACCAATTCTTGCAAAACTCTTCAATCTTCAACATAAACTCAAATCTTCAACAAAGATGGAAGCTTGATTACAAAAGAAATAGTAGATCTAAACTAAGAGAGTTTTACTAAATCTATGGAATTTTACTATGTGAACTACTACTACTATGGAGATCTTCCTACACTACTCTACCCAAAAGAGGCTCACTTAAGGCACAAAAATCAAATGAAAACCTAGGATTACTATACATAATAAGCCCTTAATGGTTTCCACAATCTTAAAGCCCATAATCTAATCCTTGTCCATTAGTGAGACTTCTACTCTTTGAGTGAGACTATGCCCAATGAGTCTTCATAGGGTGAAGTTTTTCCCTGCGGATTCTCTCCAATATGGCTGAAATACCGTCGGGCGAAGTTTCGCCCGGTCAAAATCTTGTAGGGTGAAATTTCGCCCGGTCAAAATCTCGTAGGGTCAAATTTCGCCCGGTGAACTTTTTTGTCCGAAATGGCAATCTGGGGAGGAACACCATCTGGCGAAATTTCGCCAGGTATAACTCTCATCGGGTGAAATTTCGCCCTGTGACTTCAGAGGGCCATAACTCTCTCGTTTGAACTCCGATTGGGGCGTGTAATATGTCGTTGGAAAGCTAAGAAGAAAAGCTTTCACTTCCAACTGGAATCGCTTCGATTCGATGTCTAGAACTCTAGATATATTCAACCTCTCCGGTAAAGATGCCCAATGGACTATAGTTTTTTTCCTTTTTGCTCAAGGATTCACCTCTTGGGTTTGGACTTTAAATTTTGAGTTGTGTGCTTTGCTTTTCGGACGGTTTCCCTCTCTCTCATGCTCATAGGAGCTCAGACACGTTTTTGGTCGAAAATCCTATCAAAATAGACAAAAAAAACTACCAAAAACACGTAAAAGAGAGACACTAATGCGAGAATTACTCAAAATACGGCGATAATCGCGCTCAAGTCTCGCAAAACGAGGGAAAACGGGTCTAAATGGGAGAAAAAACGGTCTAAATTTGACACACAACAATACAATGTTCAATCGTCTTTTAACATCTCGTGCTAAAAGGTGAGAAACCTTATTAAGTCACATGTTTATTCATAATAAAGTGACCTAAATTTAAGACTAATTGAAACGATTTCAATTCCTAATTCTTTAGAAAGGAGCATCCAAAATTTCCCGATTATCAATATAATCACTCATCATATGATATATGGATTAATCGGATCATCTTTAACATTTTCTCACTTAATGGGAATCGTTCCCTTTTTATTGAAACAATTGATTTTGGTACTTATAGTAGTCATCTCCGTGACTCTAATTATACAGTTCATATTGTACATTTGCACTGGTTATAATTTGTCAAAACTATCCTTCAGAAGGGCAAAATGTATATCTCTAATTTGAAAACAATTCTCAAGATACCAATCGACAAGGTTGAACAATTCAAACTCAAACTCATCTTTAATAAATGTGATAAAGGGACTAAATTACAACTACAATTATATGCAAAGTAAAACGATAATTAATATTAATAATCTTAAATAATTTTAAGATGAAATCATGCAAACTACCCTCAAGTTCGCATAATATTCCAAGATCCTAAACCTTTTGTCGCCAGGGGCAGATGCAGGATTTTGGTGTAGGGTAGGCACCATATTTTTTTCACCCAATAACTTATCCACCATATTAAAATGTTTCTTTTTACGCAAATAATGAATATATGAACAAAAAAAAGTACTTTTTAAAGAATTTTTTTCATCAATGAATAATGAAAAAATGTACCCGTATGAAACATTAGTACTCTGTGTTGTTCATGAGATGACATTGGTGGTCCTAAGTCTTATTGTAATTCATTAAGCACCTTAATATATAGAGTAAAATTTCTTCTACACAGTATTCTTTTTACTCAAAAATATAAAATACTGGTATAAGAATAAAAAATATACTTCGCAGTTAAGAGTTTTAAAACCTAAAATACATGAGGATGAAGTGAAATTTCTCCTACAATCATACATTTTACTCAAAAATAAACTCCGTAAAATATAAGAATGAATATATACTCCTTAGGAGTCTTAAAACTTAAATTATATAAGGATAACTATATAAAACCTAAACTATATAAGAACAAATAAAAAAGCAGCCAACAGGGATCGAACTTGGGTTGTGTAGGTTTGCCCATCAGACCATCAAGCCTTACCAACTGTGCAACTTATATTCACTGCTTAAATCAAAGGCCTTGTAAAAGCTTATATTAAACTATCAAGGGTGGGCAAGTGCCTACATAGGCCCACCCCCAGATCCACCATTGTTTGTCGCTCAAGTGAACTTGGGCTCACTGCTCAAGCTCCAAAAGTAAAGGTAGACAACAAGCTTGTCAATTACATCAATATATATGTAATTCTTGGTTCGTTGGAATAAGTCATCATATGACACAAACTATTTGTCTTAAAGCCCAAGTCCGACTTGATAGCAATGTTATAGCAAACCAAACTGAACCTGTGGGTAACCGTTACCCACCTACTCAGTCCACAGACATTGGCAAAGCATCGCTTAGGCAGTCACTTCAACCAATGATATGAAATTGTTGTAGTGATCAGTTCTGGAAAGACAATGCTTAATATTTGTGTGAGAGGTTAAATGCATATGGGTCCTAACCATGTTGTTAGGTCAATTTACAAGGCAACCTAAGCACACAAGTCACAAGTCTCAAACAATAAAAAATTGTGCATCATATGACATAATAATTCAATTGTTACTAGTGATTTGTGTATAAAACAATTTAAGAGATTCCATATTTTCATTCATAATCATATTACAATTCATAATTACTATTTCGTTTGAACAATTTCACCAATATCTTTCATTTTTCCAACTATGAGGAACAATTTCCTACCCGGAAAAATTGAACGGATATTCAAAACTCGATTCACAATCGATCTGCAACTTATAATTGTCATATAGATGAACATCATCAAAATCAAATAAGACTTGAGAAACTCTTTTTCCGGTCTATTTATGATAATATGATAATTAAAATGCATAATATTATTTACCAATTTGGAAAACTAATTTTTCATTGTTTCGGAAAAATAAAAGTATAATCCATGTTTGATTCATAATCAACACACAAACGCAAGAAAATGACTTTTCTTAAAAGCGTCGCCCGACCCGACACCATGTCGTCCAAGTAAATATTGTGTCGTCTTGCTCAAACCTTTGTCGCCCGGGTCATCCCGTTCTGACCGGGACACACCCGTGCCTAGCGAGTCATACTCGTGCCAGCCGAGTCACACCCGTTTCGACCGAGTCACACTCGTGTCGACCGGGTTGACCTTGTTTCGTTCCGTCTCCACCATAATTAAAACGGGTCTTGTCCTAATCTTATTAGGACTCATCATCAACATTAAATTCTAGTGATTTTACGTTATCAATTTCAATCGAGTCTTGACTAATCTAATTAATCTCATCGTCAACAAGGAAATTTGAGATTATAGTGAGACAATTTAGGGTAAAATTAAATTAAAACGTAATCAATATTAGATCTTAATTTAACTTTGACAATCAATTTTGGAATTTAACAATTTAAATTCGTAAAACAAGGACACCTTAAACTTGATAAACAAATCAGCCGCAAAATGTAGAGAGGAAGCCATGACCAAACAATCGTCGCACCATAAAAATTACGGAGTAGCATGCATGTCCACATGAAAACTTAACAAGTCCAAAATCCTTCTAACAATCATTATTGCAATTAAGAAAGAGTAAATTCAGGCAGGAGCACATGCAAAATCAATAAAGTGGGAAAATTTGTGCCTACGTAACTAACGTAAGTACTCAATCAAACGTATTTTGTATATGGCAACAAAAACCGTGGACGGAAAAATAGTGAGAACAATTCTCACGACTAAAATATAATCAGATTAATACGCGGGTGGAATCCCACATAACCAATTATGAGACAAAAATTCACGTCGATCCGATTAATACTACATAACAGAGGCTCTGATACCACTGTAGGGTTAAAACCCTTAAACCCAAGGACCTGTTTTACGAGTATTAACCGAAAAGACAAAAGTATAGGGATAACAATTATACCTTATTTGCAGCGTAACAACGTGTTAATAAGAAGTATAATAAACCCATAAATATATATAATCTCCACGGACAGAATATATAATCTCCACGGACGGAATAAAGCACCTCAAATGTGATGCCTTCTTTGGTATCCACATGGGTACGGAACTGCGGCATATATGCTAGTATAAGGGTTTGTGAGACCGTCTCACAACTTCTCTCTATATCTCTCTTATAACTCTCTATAATAAGAATATATATATTATGAGTCTATACTCTTAATTCCATATATTGATTCATCATATGAACCTCTTTATATGGGAGATGAGAAACTAGAATTAAGTTATTACTATAACTCTAATTACTATAATTAGATTATTAGTATAACTCTTATTACCATAACCCGACAACGCAGCTGGGTCCGTATTACTACTGACCGATATATTTAATATATCGATTTATATTAATAATATCCCGTACACATTGTGTGTGACCCAATGGGCCTACTTAAGACTACCAGACACGTAACCTATTTACATGTCAATCCATCCATTCCATTTGATTGTTTTCATTTGCTTTTTGGGCACTATTCATAGGTGAGTGAAATCGTCAATGTAACTTCAAATATATAAGATAAAATATAGTCATGTGAGATCTTGTTTAAATTGTCTAATCGAGTACATTATAAATATCAATTTTTTTATAATTTTTAGAAACACGTAACTAAAGATATAGAGAAAAGAAAACGTGCATTGACAAGTGTGAAAAAGCAAATGCAAACAATTATTTGCACAGATGGAGTATAAATTAACTGTACACTGAATAATCCCCTATCCCCTACTCACTAAAACAAAAACCAATGGGCAAGAGTGACTTTTCAACTTTCCCGCCAAAACACTTCTCTTAATTATGGAAATTGGACTTCTTAATCAAACAATTCTATTTCAACATTTAAGCCCAATTTAATGTATCACAAGATAGATGTTATACTCATATGTTGTGACATTTTTATTTAAAAAATTTCGCCCAATGATATTTTTTTTATTTTTTTGTAATTTACATTATTAACATTTTTTAAATAAATTTTTAATGACATGTCATCGAACCCACGGGTCAACCCGGATTTTGATCATAAATTAATGGATCATTTCAGGTTTGAACAAAATGGACGTGAGTCAAAGTTGTGGAGTCTTGACCCTAAAAAAAGAGTCAACTTTACGAGTAAAGTCGAAATTTAATAGAATATTTTCTAATATAAATTCCTCTATTTAATCATAATCCACTAAAATTTCGAAATAAATGAAATTCCGAAAAATATTCTACTAAACGTCAAATTTAGAAAGTTTCGCGTAATCTTTTCAAATATAGGTACGATAATGATTAAATATGATAAGAATAACATTGTAGAATATGATCTTTTTTAAAAAAAAAAAAAAAATCGACCTAATAAAAATGAGTAAAAAGTAAAACATCTAATACTTAATCTTAGGATTATAATTATCTCATGTCACTAAACTATTTGTGTACACAAACATTAATTAAAAAGCAGTTATTTGTAACACAAACATTAATAAAAAACCGTGCATAGGCACGGGTTTTGCACTAGTTATTAATATTTTAAAAGCAATTAAATAATTTATTAACATTATTTTTAGAATTTTTTTAAATAATTTTAATATAGTCTGTAATTCATATAATCTATGAGATTACTTTTAAAAATTTTGATTTTATGTAATTCATTCAGATATTTTTTTCCGAAACATGTAAAAATTGTATACATTTTATAAATATATAATTATTTTTATCGTATACTGACTAAATGTATAAATAAATAAAGCTTTTATTTTTAAGATGCAATTTAAATTGAAAAATAAAAAACTTAGATTGAATTTCACTTCTACCCAAAGTTATGGGGCCTAATTACTATCATTGAAACTTAAAGAGGTTAATCTCATAATTGATGAAAGTTACGAGGACTAATCACCACCTTCGCGAATTTTTTTCTTAAGGACATCAAGGAGGTTGCATTAGTCTCATTTACTGAAATGGTATAAAACTTGATATATTTTCATACTCCCACTGAATCTTGAGTATCTACAACAATCATTACCACATTCATACAAACCAAATGAGATGATATCATGATAGATCGATGTACACTTCGACGGAAAACCTTATTTGAGTTTTCATTGGATGATTATTAACCTTAATTTGCATAAACTTTACCTTGAATATATCGAGTAAAGATTTCTACTATCTGCAACAACGAGTTTATCAACGTCATCATTGACAAACCTGTTTACCATTAATCCAATGTAACTATAGAACGAAGTGGATATACCATCTCTCTTTATAGCCATTATTAACAAGCCGAGTCTTATTGTCTCATTATCGAATGAGTCTGCTGTTTTGGTAACAAATAACCATTTGAAACCAATATTCTTTATACTTTAATTTTAGGCAATGAATCAATTCCAAAGTGTCTTTATCAATCAAATGACTTAATACTTTATTGATGAAATATGTAAATTTGCATGCATTAGTTAGAACTTTCAATGATTCGGTAAAATGCTGAATAAATACTTTTCTACTGTTTCATCATCTGACTCTTACTCTTGATTGTATGCAATATATAAATCTGTTATTACATTGTAATATGTCTGTCATGACATGAAAACAATGTAATTATCTTAAAGTTATTACCTTATTACCCTTAAGCCTTATATAGTTATACATCAAAATAATTATTTATTGTACTTAACTCCAACTATATTTTTTTTTAAAAAAAAATCCAACTATATTACCTTAAAAAAACATTCTTAATCAGTTGGACATACACTAGGTGTAAATAACTTACTCTCTGATTAATCAATCAATAGTATTGTTGTAACTTTATCCAAAGAAACAAGCTGCAATTCTAAAATTACTTCTAGAGTTATCTAGGAAAGAGTATGAATAAATTCAGACCTCTAAATCTAATGCGTTCATCGAACATTAAAAAACCTAATGGGTACCTACACGTGTAAATAATAGTCTGGCCTATTTTTAAGACGTATATATAAGCCCGTAAATAATACACCGTAGTAGATCACATTATATTTGGGCTTAACTTTAATAGATAGCGTATAAATACAATTATTACCCGAATAAATAATCGAAATTACTTTTTCCTAACGCAACTTTACTCAATCCTAACGTATTTTTTTTTAAGATTTTCAAATTTACCCTTCTCATAATTCACAGTTCTCCCAACCAATAACAACTTTACTCTCATTTGCATACAACTATTCAAACCACAATTACAAATCGATTATGAGTACTAATTCAATTAGTGATGAAGTAATCACCGTTTTTCCTAAATTACTTGATTGGTTACGGTAATTACTTTTTCTAATTACTCTTTAATTAAAATTAAATTAGGGTTTTGTTACTTTTTTTTCTTCTAATTATTGTTTAATTGAAATTGGTGGAGTAATTAGGGGATCGATCATTAGCCCTAATTCAATTAATGATAAACTAATTGCAATTTCCCCTAAATCAATTGTATGGTTACATTAATTATTTTGTCTAATCAAAATTTAATTGAAATTGAAGGATTAAATCAGGGTTTAGTTACATTTTTTTTGAATTATTGTTTAATTGTAATTGGTGAAGTAAATTAGGCTCTAGGGAACGAATTAGAGGGTGGTGGCGGTGGTGGTGATGGGCGGTGGTGGTGGTGATGGGCGGTGGGTTGGGTGGTCGGATTCGATTAGGTCAAATTTGAGATTTTTTTAGAGAGAAAATGAACATCACTTTTGAGAGTGTTGGGAAATGACGGGGGCAAATAGGTAAAATGTCGTTAAGATTGAGTAAAAGCTCGTTAGGAAAAAGCACGACCCTAAATAATTTGTCCACGGATATTGTATTTAGGCCCATAATTCTTATAGTCCAATATTACTAAAATAAGGTTAAAATGGTCAATTAGTAATAGCCCGTTAGTTTTATGACGAAATTTGGATTAAGGTATGTATTATGAAATAAATTAGATAAGTAGGTATAAGTTTTGAAAAAAAAAAATTATTAAGATATAAAGATTGAAAAATGAAGTTATTGGAAGTATAAGCTATCAATTTTTAAAAAAAAATACAAGTCAATGTAGATTGGTAGAGCTACAATGACTTGTAAAACCATCGTTATCTATGGACAGAATTACTCTATAGATCAGCCAACTTCATCCACCTCACTTTTTCTAATATAATTTTCTCTTTCTCTTATAAAATACTCTTACATCTATAGATTTTTTTTATCTCCATGGAGGGTCCCATTTATCCACCTTAACTATAATACAATACCCATTTAATTTTTAATCATCTTTTTATTTTATTTTATAAATTACGATTGTATATATTTCATAAATTTTTAACATATTTTTCCATAAAAGCGACGATTTACGAATATTTTTTTTACTCTTTTTTTTGTATTGTGTATATTTAATAATTTTTGTAAATCTAATTTAATACGAAGTACAATATATTTTAAATAACGGAGAGTTATCGATGTTATTTAGATTTTGAATATAATTTTGAATTAAAAGACATGAAGGTTTTTATAAATTAGACATCTAATCGAAAATTAGAGATTACATAAATAATAAATATTAGACCACACTTCAATTATAATATGTTACAAGACTATTACAAAATACTACTTATTTTGGAGAAATCGAAGATAGTCGTGATATCTCGAGTCATTATAATTGATTTTATAAGTGTTAATATCATCCATTTTTTTCGGAAAAATATTTAGAGGATTAAGTAAAACAAGATTAATTTAGATGGAGATGAATTAGTGAGAAAATGTTAATATATTTATTGAAGATTTTTTTCATTAAATGTGAATGTATTGTTGATTACTACATATTTTAATAAGTATTTCTATTTTTTTTTAAAAGAGAGGTTGAAAAGAAAAGAATGAAAATAAATCCAAAACTATTAAAAACAATAAAATATACTGTAAATGTTTCCCAACTTCCCATATTCAATCAACCAATCAAGAGTACTCTCCCTCCTCTCTATCTCTCTCCTTGGTAAGGATGGCAATTTCACCCGCATTCACCCCGCACCCGATCCACCCGAGAAAAATAAATGGGTGAAAACCCGATTAAATTGATGAATAGCGGGTGATGGATGAGATGGGTGATGGATTGGGTCGGATGCGGGTGGAGCTTCATCCCACCCGTAATCCGTTAACCACCCGACATCGACCCATTTAAAAAATATTGTATATATTATAAGAATTATCCGAGAATAAGATAATGCCCCCTGTTTTCCTAAAACCTTATTTATTTTTATTTTCTAGACTAGACCTAACTCAAATAATACTACCATGGCGACGAAAGGTGTCAAGTCGCAAGGTAGGTCTCGCAATAAATTGTTTTCGATTTGATATTTATTTCACAAAATAATACTCCATAGTACAAGTGAATCACCCGTTAAATCACCCGAACCACCCGTTTCACCCGTGGATGACGGATGGATCAGATATGGATGACACTCCTAGTGGATGATGGATGGATCGGGTGGGCGAATAGAGACGGGTGATGGATGCGGGTGAGGCTTCACCCGATCCGAATCCAACCCATTGTCATCCCTACTCCTTGGTGAAGGATAATTTTGCTTTATCCTCCATGAAGAATTCACAATCCATGGATGTATCCTCTTTTTCACTTCATCGTATCTATTAAGTCAATCTCAGTAACCATGCTTTAACTCTCTAAGAGCAAGTCCAATAGTGCTTTTTAGGGACTTGCTTGCAATATTTGCAAAATAGTAAGACCATCATTATCAATGGATACAATTTCTCTCCACAGAGGACTCCACCCATTCTACCTCACTTTTTTTATCCCATTTTCTCCATAGAGGTTTCACTCATCTCTCATCATTTTTCATAACTACCCATTTAATTTACTCATATTTTATTTCTTTTTATAAATCAGGATATTATATCTCATAAGTTTTGAACATTATAATACAAGTGACGATTTACGAATCAATTTTTTGACTTAGGATTTTTTTATGATTTTTTTTCATAGTGTGTATTTAAAGTATTTCTGTAAATCTAATTTAATCTTAAATAACTGAGAATTAATGGAATTATAATTTGTTGTAGTAAATAATTACTCAATGAATTTTGTATGAGATTATTTGTAGAGAAACTGAAGATATTCGTGATATCTCGGATCATTTTAATTGATAAATATGTAGAAGATTGATATGAATAAGTAGAAGATTATTTTAAAATGATACTCCCTCCAATTTTATATGTTTGCCCCATATTGATTTGCACATAAATTAAGAAATTGGAAAATTGTGTATGGAAAGGATAATGATGAAGAAATAAAGGTGGACTAATAGGTATAAAGTAGTGACTAAAGTGTAAATGTAGTGGCAAAATAGGTAAATAATAGAAATTTATAGGGACAATATGATAATATATATAAGACCAATATGGAAAGTGGAAAAATGGGGCAAACAATTAAAATTTGCCAAATAAGGAATACGGGGCAAACATAAAAAACCGGAGGGAGTATGAAATACTGAGAAAGTAGTTGTATGGTTATATACATTTAACCTTGATTTCGGTCTCACGATACGATTATTGTGAGACCTCTCACATAGGAGTATTTTATTATTTCAATAACTTCCTCCCATATGAGAATTTGTGTAAAACAATATGACTTGCGTGTGAAGAGAGAGAAAAATTAATTCTAAAACAAAATTAACTTCCCAAACTCATTTAAGAACCTTCTCTCTACTCAACTTTTTCTCTCCTTGAATACTTTTGCTTTCTCCTCATTGAAGGATTAATAATCCATGGACGTATGCTACCAATCCATTGATAAGAATGCTTTAAGCATGTAGCTTACTATTGGAGATGAATTTTTGGTTGTAACTTCTCGGCCATTGTAGCTTGGTAGAGCTACATTAATTTGTACTCCGTATTTAAAAAATAAAAGAAAGTTATCTCATTGGATAAAATTATTAACGTGACAAGCTCCAAGATTTTACGATCTACCATTGGAGCGGTATGTAGCCGAAAAACAAAATAACTGTAAAAATCGACGTGGCAAGGGAAACTAGACATTTGTAATTTGCTACTCCCTCCATTCAACTCCAATTTATCCATTACTTTATGCACATTTGCCGAGACGCATTTTAAATCGTTAATATCTTTCATTAGGTATGAGCAAAAATTATAATTTTTTTATATTCTTATTCTACTCGTCAAGACGAATCAAACAAGATCCCACATGATAATATTTTGTCTTATAGATTGTGTAGAATTTTGAAGAACCTTTTGGTTTGTAAATAGTGTCAAAAACTTTCATGGGTAAATTGGAGTTGAATGAAGGGAGTATTAGGCCTTGTTCTTTTCATCTTATTTTCAGCCCGTTTCAGATCAGCTCAGCTTCTATCAGCTCAGCCCAACTCTTATCAGCTCAGCCCAACTCTTATAAGCTCAGCTCAGCTCAGCCCTAATATTTTCAGCTCACCTCCAATATTTTCAGTTCCTAAAATAATACTTCAATAATAATAATAATATAATATAATAATAATAATAATAATAATAATTTATATGAAACGAGAGTTGCATTAAGATCGAAACAAATTACAATAAGGTCTTGTTGTTGTTGTTTTTGTTATAACATTTCGATATTAATGCAAGTTTCTTTTCATAAAAAAATAATAATAATTATAATATTATTGTTCTTGTTATTTTTATTACCCACGTCTCTTAATGTTAGTAATAATAACAAATTATTATTATCATCGTCGTCGTCATCGTCATTGTTATTATTATCGTTATTATTATTATTTTCTTTTTTTTTATCATCATTATTATTATAACAGTTATTAATTTATATTATTATGCACTCTATAATATTTTTAGGTCTTGAAATAGATATTACATTCAAATATTTACAACTCTATCTCAATGCCATTACAATTCATTTACGTTCTTTTTACAATATTTTTTAGTGAATAGAATATCTAATCTATATACCATACAATATAACATATGAATATTATTTGTATTGTATTAAAATTTAAGAATATCAAAATATAAAATTTTGTATACTCCATTAAGTAATCAAAGATATATACCTAACAAATTTTACTATTGTCAAGTATGAAAAAACAAAGTAGAAATCAAATGAATTGGAGAGATTACTATGTTCTTGTTGTTGTTATTATTATTACTATTATTAATTAATTAATTAATTAATTAATTATTATTATTATTATTATTATTACTATTATTATTAATTGGTGTTATATATATTTTTTTTTCATTTTTTAAAATATTATTAGATAATTTATACAAGTAGTTGTGGACATGACATAGGTCCACCCCGACGCGGCCACGCGCGGGTTTGGGGAGGCGAATGAATCTCATGTGAGATGGGTCTCGAATTGAAATTTAAATCGAAGTAGGAGTCGCCACTGAACTTTGTGGGAGTTCGGGCCCATTCGAACCCACTCTATATCGTAGTGGGCCGTGCACAAAGTACGGCTCATTCCGATTTCAGAGTTTATTGGGTTCGTCCCTTAGCATTTGATACCGTTACCGACATTATCGGTAATCGAATATTGAATGACTCTCGTTGCCAATGGATTCGGACATCCGGAAACCATGGTTCTGAGTAGGGGGTGAGGGTACGTGTTGGGAAGTTCACAAAGAACACCCAACCCCGCCCGCAGTTAGCGGCCTTTACTAAGATATCGTTCGATTTTTATGTATACGCGTTAGTTCGACGATTGAATGATATGAAAAGATTATTTTCCCTAAGCATGTGAGAAAAATTAAATGGGTTGCTAAGTTGTTTAATGCATCTTAAACTAATAACGTCAAAGTTATTTTTAGCATGTGGGATTCGTTTTAGTCTAATAAAACATAAGATGAAAATAAATTGCTACAAACATGAACAAACGAGTTAGTAACGATTTATAAATCGAATAAGAATATAAATACGATGATATGCATGATTTTAGAAAAGGGTTTATGACACGTGATGGATTAACACGCGTTGACCGAGGTCGAAAAAGTATTTATCGAAATCTGAAAATATGTCGCGAAGGTCGCTATTTTATGTAAGGAACGAAAGGAATAGAAAAACGAGAAAGCGAAGAAAAAAAAGGCTCGGCTTTCCAGGCTCTCGCGCGAGTCGCCTGGGAGGCACGCGACCCGCGCGGGAGTCCGTCCCGGATTTTATTTCCGAAAATCGTCAAATTTTATAAATTGCGTACAAATATGGATTAATTTATACTCGATTTATATTTTCGATATTCGTCGTATTCAATATTCGATTATGAAATCGATATCAAATAGTTAGAATGATTTTAGAAAAAGCTTTACAAAGTTTGTTTTTGAAAAGAATTTGAACGAAAAGGAAAAAAAATGTTAATTCTCTCCGCGTTAAAAAATCGTCGAATTTTGTTTAAAAAAAGGATGTAACGATTTTATTAGTATCAACGAGACTTAATTTAGTTCTTGTTAAATACGATATTCGATTAGAGAATCGATAGATATTGTATTTTAAGAGCGTTTCGTTTTATGAAAATATTTTTGTAATATCGATATTATATAAAAAAAAATGCGACAACGACCCATATTTAAAAAAAACGGACCGACTGACGAAAAGAGAAGAAAAAGGACGAGAGAAAGGAAGAGAAAAGAGAAGAATCGGGTTTGATTTTACACCCTCAACCTACATGCTTTGTTTTCTCGGAATGAGGCTCGTCGGAAAGTGGCTTTGGCACAGGAGCGTCGAGACGATGTGGATGAGTTAGGGTATCGGTTTGGGACGTGTGAGGTGACGGGTTCGGCCGGTTTTTTGGGATCGGATTCGTCGGGTTATTTTATCGGTATTTCGATGCTATTTTTGGATGCTATGTCGTAGATGAGTAATGTAGGGGGATAATTGATTGGTAATTCGGAGATGTCTAATCTGTATTCGAGGGGAATTGTTGATGATTTGTGTTGAATATGAAGGTCCTATTTATAGGTGAGGTCCTTGATAGGAGCTAGGAGAAGTATTTCTTGTTTAGGTGACAAGAAACACCGGTTTGGATAGGAAACGTAGGAGTTTGAAGGGGACGAGAGTCCCGTTTCTTGGTGAGAAAGCCATGTCTCGGCTGAAATGGGCTGTTTTGACCGAGTGTTTGACACTCGGTTGGTAAATCGATTTGGCTTGTGGATAGAATTCCTACTTGAGATCGAATTCTATCCTCGAACGGATTTGTTTAATATTTTCGAGGCTAATATTTTGTAGTATCTGAGCCTAGGCCGAACTGATGAGGTATCACGGCTGATCCGTGTTTTTCGGGAAAAAATATCTTTGACCGGGTTTGACCCGGTCGCTAAAAGACGGTTTTGCCCCTGGTGCCGGGTTCGACCCAAATTAGTCTTACTTGACTCGAAACGACCTACTGGGCCTAGTTTTGAGGTTGTTTTTGTGAGATTTATACTCCGTAGTAAGCCCAAGCCAAATTCCATTGATTTTGAGCCCATTTTCGAGTATGTTAAAGCACGTTTGCGTCCGATCATCATCGAGTGTTTTTCGGAAACTGCTATAGACACCTGGCAGTCAAAATGTGGGTGTCTAGAGAGCCCCCACTCTGACTGAGGCTTGGACAAGGCAAGGTCAATCAAGGATTAAAACCTGGCAGACTTCCGATCGGGTCGTTTATAGTCCATTAGACTCGCGTAAGAGGGCTCGCCAGCCATAAGACAGAAATCATACCTGGACAAGTGCTGATAATTCCGTGGGGACCCGCCTAAAAGGTCTTGGTGTGTCCGTTTGCAGACACATCCCGTGTTTTCCGCTGGGGAGAATTATATGAGCTTCCTTCCGTAGCCTTGGGTGTACCTGTATGCTGACACATAGCTAATAGTATGTAACATTTAGGCGAAACACCGACTCGCGCTGGGGAAGTAAAAGACTTGAAAATTTTGAATTTTTGAAGAAAATTATTTGATTTGATTTTTTTTTGAAAATGCTAAGAATTCGAATCTGGTTGGAAAAAATAGGAGTACTCGGGATGACTTGACTCCTGATCAGGTTTTGAAATAGATTCTTAAGGTTTTTAGGTTAGGCCTGTATGCCTATGTGAGTTGGGGGAAATAAGAATCCCTATTCCTAAGATGACTAGGAGAGGATTTTTCTTTAGTATAAATAGGGAGCTCCTGTCCTTTAATTTCATATTCAAACCCAAATATTTTCTTCCTTCTTAAAATCCTTTTAGACTTTTAAGACAAAAAAAGTTCTTGCTATGGGTATCGAACATCTGACCGCGATGCTTCAGGAGTGGGCCCAATTTTTCCGCGATGAAGACAAAGTTCAGCTAACTCAAATGGGAATTGTTTCTTTATTCCCACTTCAGCGACTTAGAGTAGATTCACACTTTCTCGATGCTTGCCTATCCTTTTGGGATATTACCCACCATATTTTCGCATTTTCTCGAGGAGAAATATGTCCCCTGCCCGAAGAAATTGCAGTTATAGGCGGTTGGTGCCCTAATGCTCGTCCTGCCATTCTCTCATTCTATCCTGACCCAAGGAGGAGATTAAGGGATTTTCTGGGTTTGTCACATGCTGAGACAGCCCGCATGGTAAAGGGAGATTCTGTTTCCCTATTTGACCTAGCCGACAAATTTATGAATCCTGACGGCGTAAGAATTACTTCGACCCATAGACGTAGGGCCTTTGCCTTTTGCATGCTGCATCGATATGTCTTCGAAGGAAGAATGGATGCTGACTCCTGCTTAGGTGAAATCAGGTTGATCGGCATAGTCGACCAAATGGAGACAGGTCACAGCCCAGCTTGGCTAACAACTGGGGAGATCATCATGGGCCTTGATGCTAGAAGACTTGACTCGGATCGAGAATTGACATGAAGCATTCGTCTTTTGCAGGTATTTAACCGTTTTTTCTTTTTTTTTCCCCGAAAATTGTCCGAATTTCCCGAATTATTTTTTTTTGAATTTTTCCCGAAAAAAATTCTCGAAATTTTTTTAAATTTTCCGAAAATCTTTTTTTCGACTTTTTTGATTTTTCCGAAAAAAAATCGAATTTTTCGAAAATTTCTTTTTTTCTCGAATTTTTTGAATCTAATTCGCACGAACTCGTTTTTTGTCAGATCTGGCTATCCGAACGTTTGTCGATCATAGAGCCCCCGGTTAACATACCCAAATATCGTAGCTGCCAGATTACTTCAAGGAACCGATGAATAAGTTCGGGTCATCATATAAACCGGACTTATTGGGAGGAAGAGCTAAAATTCCACGGTGGGCCCTTGATTAGATGGACCATCATTTGGTGGTTCCTCTCAAAATTGACGGGGTTAACTAAAAGAGACAAAGCCCGATATCAGGTGATTTTATCCTTGGACCGGACCGTCCACATCTACCCGGATCGCATCCTGAGGCAGTTCGGTTCGTTTCAGCAGATCCCCGAGACTGAAGCAATTATTAGCGTTTCGCTCCAATTGACGGACGCTATGTGTGACACGTGGCTACAACGTTGGTTTACCCGTGTCATATGGACTATACCCCGCCCTTGTCAAACCGTTTGGGTTTCTGAGGCATATCGAAAATGGACGTCTGAAGAATCCGAAGAGGCCCGTAAAGCTTTGAAGACTGACGAGGCCTTTGACTTGGTCCGTCAAGAAACAGTAAAAGATAATAGAGGATTTTTTGAAAAAGGGGAAACTCCTGCTACCCTTGTCCGACTGGAGTCGGGTTCTAAGTCAAAAACTAAGACCCGAGCTAAAGAGACCGGTGCTAGTGACTTGGAAAGCGGACTTGGACCGAGACTAGCGGCCCGAGACCGATTAGGCCCAAGGGACCGATTGCCAGAAAAAGTAAGAGCTCGATTAGAACCGATCGATGTGCCTGAAGACTCGAGTTCAAAGAAGCGAACTCGGGATAAGGAGGTTCCCTTAGTGATTCGGGAGTGCTCTCCCCCACGCCGTCGTCAATGGACGGAAAAAGAGGCTAAAGACAAGGGAAAGGGCAAGATGCCCTAAACGCCGAGCCTCTAGATTTTTATTATTTAAGTATTACTATTATTTATTTTAGTGTCGTGTGTGTTTTTATTTGATTTTTTTTTGCAATTTGTAATTTTCCGAGTTTATCGGTTTTTTTTTGGGAAATAAATAAAGGAAGTTTATTGTTCCGGTTACGGAAACAATTTACCCGGCCTAGAATTCGGGTAGTATAATTGAATTAATGATGGACAATTAGTCGCTTGATTCCCTTGATCTCCCCTTCCTCTCACTCCTTGAATCGGACTTTCCCGGCGGAAAACGGCCTGCTCCCTGCACAATGAACGCACAGGGCCCCGGAGGTTGTCCGAGGAAACCCTCTCCGATGCCTAAGTCAGTCCGTGGAATGCCTTTACGAACCTAGCTCGTGAGGAACTAGGCGGCGTTTTAAGAGTAAGAGTCCAGAGAGAGAAAATCCCACCCCCCTCATGTGGGAAATGGGGAGGTATTTATACCTTCCCACAAGAGAGAGAAGAGAAAGAGGAATGGTTGGATGGGAAAGTGACAAGTGGCGGCTTCTCATCCATCCATTCCCAATTACCTTAGGCAAAATGACGGATGGGTCCTCGGTTCCCCTTCGGCTCCGTTCAGGCGAGAACGCCCTGGAAGCAGGCGGCAGGCCTGGTTTACTCCGTTTGGCGGACGGCCCAAGGGATTGGGGCCACACTTGGAGATTCCAGTGACTGATGGGAAAAGCTGCTGGACAGACCTTTCCCCCTTTTGGGACTTGGTCGCCTCGGGGCCTGATTGGCAGGCGGCCAATGACAGGCAACCGACTCCCATCAATTGGCCCTCGCCGGCTGAGGAGGAACGGGGTTCCAGCTCGGCAGGCGATGTCTTGCTCTGGGACAGCGGGAGGTTGCCTCTTTGGACACTTGCATTTAATGCGTTGCATGTTCCCGAGGGAACATGCTTTAATTTCTCTGGGCATGCAGGGAGTTCAAACGTCTTTCGTTATGATTACCTTCCTCTGCATAGAGAATTTTTGGGCAGCGTGCCACTCCGCTGATTGGCTTTCTCCCTTGCAGAGGTGGTTGGGGCACCATTAATGCGGTGTTTTCCTTGGTATAAAACCTTTAGCTTCCTTGATCATTTGTACTTCATTCCACCTTCAATCTTTCCATTTTCCTCATTCTAAACATGGTTTGGATCAAGAAAAGCGTAGTTCGCCGCGGAGTCAAACATGTTTCCTTCATCTTCAGAGGGTTTTGGAGGCTCAGATATGCGCGGGCCGCTTATTTAGCTGCTCGCCGGAGTCGCTGTTCACGGCTTCGCCTTCGCCGGAGGGGTCGGAAGGCCTCTATTAGGATGGGCAAACGCCCTAGGAGGTCCTCTCCTCCTGCTGCGCCTAGGTTCAGGCGTTGCTCCCAGGGGGGGCTGTTATGATAGGGGGTGCCATGAATGTTTTCCATGGCTGCACCCTGAACAATTCGGCCCCAACTCTGACACCGATTCCTCCCTGGAGTCGGGTCCTTCTTCGTCTGTAAAGAAGACAGGCTGTCGCACTTGCGACGAGTCCCGAGCTGTCCCTTTTGGAAGGGACTGGGAAGACAGCAGCCATGATTCTGACGACAGCGAAGGTCTCGGCTGCCTGAGCGACAGGGACGATGACGGGGCTTCAAATGACCCCTTTCAGGGTTCCCCAAGTTGGGACTGGGGTTCGGCTCTCGGGAGTCCAGGCAGTCCTGGAGATTATTCCCCAGATTTGGGGGACGACTAGGCCTGCGTCGCAGGGCCTTTAATTTCTGTCAGGCTGGAATTTTTCAAGCCTTATGTAATTTTCTTTCATGCTCGTCTTACGATGTATCTTTCCCTTGCGGGGTTTTCAATGAAATGAAGATTTTGCGTATTTGAATTTTTAATATGAGTTTATTATTATTTATTATTTTTTTTTTTAGGGGGGACGTCATAGGGTGACCAGCCTGCTGACACCCTTTGGTCCTCCCAAGGTTTTTCTTGGGAAGCTGCCTAGGGCAAACCTCCCCAGGGGTGACACGTGGACCGCAGCCCTTGGACGAATTCCAGAGGGCTGAGTGACTCTTGGCATGCCTTCCTCTATAAAAGTGATCCATTATCCATCACTCTCCTCTTTTCCAATCTTTCTTCTCTTTTGACATTCCCTCATTCTTTTTTCTTGTCAAAAACCTTGGAGTATTGACGAATCGTATCCTTCCTTGCACCCCCATTTCCCTGAGACCTCTTTCTTCGGGCTTGCGGAGTGCTGTCAGGCGATCTTAGGTCAGATTTTCATCCTCCACTCTTTTTCTCTCTTCGATTTCCTTTTTTCCGCATCTTTTTTAGAGTAATCATGTCTGGAACCCGTGAAAGGATTTTGCCCTTTACCGACCCATCAAAGAGGGGAGAAGGGATGGACTTTGCCTCCTCCTCTAGGGAGGTCGATTTTGAGGAGGAACACTCGGCGGACAGTGGGGCGGTAATTCTCCTGAACCCCCTTCGTTCGATGCTATCGACTCGGACGACGAGGCGTTGGAAGTTAACCCTTCACGAACTTCCGGTCCCCTCGTTCGTCGGGAAAAGGGTAGGGTTTACTATTTAGACAGGGCTAAATACCGCATCCCTCTGAGTACTTTCCCTGACCCAAAAAATCGGGAGGTGATCCTTGCCAAGAACGCCGCCGTCGTGATTGAGCGGCTCTATAACTTCGGGGAGGGGTACACAGTTGTTATCCCCGGCGAAAAGGATACCGTATGCAACCCCCCAGATGGGTGTATAGCGGTTTTCCATAAATGCTTAGAGTTTGGCCTTCGCTTTCCCCTTCATCCTGTTTTAGAGGAGATCTTCAGGCGTATGAACGTCGCCGTCGCCCAGCTGACAGCCACAGCTGTCAGGGCGCTGATTTCATACGTCTGGACCTGCCTTTTCCACCGCATGGAGCCTTCCATCGACGCCCTGCGGTTCATGGTGGGTTTGCAGATGGTTTCATCTGGGAGTACGGGCTCCCCTGGTTATTGGTCCCTCTTGAGGCAGAAGGGACATTGTTTGGTGTGGCCTGGTATGGACAGCTTGAGGGATTGGAAGAACAGCTTCATTTACATACACAGCACCCATGGGTGGAGGATTCCTCGTCACTTCAGGAATCACGTCCACACTAGGATGGAGACCCCTGAGGAGTACCACCCTGGCGTGGGTGGGAAGGCCTTGGAGGTTAAGCTAAGTGAGAAGGAGAAGGAGTTGACGGCCTACTTTGCAGGCCATACTAACAAGTACGGGGTGTATGGCCCCACCTTATGGCTCCCTCATGCGGAGCTTTTAGCGACTGACAATTATTTGACCCGGCTGGGCATGAATCCGGGTCTGGATAAAGGTAGTTCAGAAGTGCTGGTGATTCCTTCTTACTCTTGTGTATTTCGGAAATGCCTTGACGGCCTGTTTGTTTGTTTTGCAGCTCTTGCCACTTTTATCTGGAAAAAGGGGGAGGTGAGACGCCTGGGCCTGGACGAGAACCTCACTGTCATCCAAAGTCGCCCTTCTCTTCCCCCTGGTTTTAAGAGAGGCGAGAAGAATCTGATGAAGCATTTGAAGGGCCTGTCATTCAATAGGCCAAGGCTTCCCCCTCCTCCTCGAGTTACGCCTGCCAAGACGGCGGTTTCTGAGGCTACTCCTTCGCCAGCTGCGAGGGCGATCGCTTTCGAGGCTACTCCATCGCCTGTTGGCAGGCAAGAGGGCCTTTCAGCAGGGATTCAGATCCCCCCGCAGTCGCGGGCCGCAGGTTCCGAGGAGACTGGGGAGAGTACCCCCCGGGCACTGACCAGAAAGAGGAGTCGGGAGGCCCCTAACGCTGACCAGGTGGTGGATTTGGAGACTGCCACGCCTGAACCCAAGCGTCTTGCTCCGGAGATTCCCGCCACCCTTTTCTCTGAGGAGAACGTTGAGTTCCACTACAATGCGGGTGACAGCCAGGATGTTTCTGCCCTACTCTCCGACTCAGGGGCGGTTTTAACTGACCATCTTCTCAAGACCGTCAAATCTGCTGCCAGCCAAGTGACCCAGTATATTAAGCGCACCTCCCGAATTATGCAGGCTTCCGCGGAGCTGGCTGCCCTTGGTCGCCTGAGTGATGAGGAACTAGCCAACCCCGACCGCCTTTCTGCAGTTGAGAGGGATGTTGCCCTCATTGCTAGCCTGAAGGATCAGCTGGCGAAAAAGGAGATTGAGCTAGAAGAGGCCAGGGGTCGGGCTATCCACTGGAAGTTTGAGAGCGAGAAAGCTACGCGGGAAGTGTCTCGCCTGGGGGAGGAGTCCAAGAGAGCACAGCAGGCCTTTGCTGAACTGGAGCAGGCCAGAAAGGCTTTGGCTGAACTGGACCATGCTAAGAAGAGCGTTATTGACCTCGGGGAGCGCCTTTCCAAGGCAAACTCTGATCTGCAGACGGCCCTCGGCGATCTGACGGCGAAGACCGAGGATCTGGCGGCGAAGACCGAGGGTTGGGAGAAAGAGAGGGGTGAGATTCTTCAGGAGGTGGAAATGGCGGTGTCGGCGGGCTTTGTTAATGGTGCTAACTCCTGCCTGAAGGTTGTCATGGAAGCTGTCAGGGAGATGTTCCCGGGTTTTGACGAAGATGCCTTCCGGGCCCTCTACACTGCTAAGGATGAAGCTCAAATGCGTAGGCTGTCTGAGGGAGACGCTTCCGGTCCGGACGCTCCCCCTGCTTAACATGGAGGGCAGTCTTCCTCAGAGGGCTCTTGCTCGTCCCCTGCTGCGCCTGTGCCAACGCCTTAATTTCCTTACTTCTTTGCGTGCCGAGCCCTTTGGTGGCCGGCTGCCGTACTCTTGGTTGTAACTATTTGCCCTGAAAACTTGAAAACTTGTCTTGTATTTCTTTGACGCTACTTTTCCCTTTATATGTGAATTCTGTTTGCTTTCGTATATTTTGATTCATGAGTTTGATTCGCAGCCCGCCTGCCTGTAGGTAGGCGGGTTCTTGTTTGCTTGGCCTGCCCCTGGCATTTGTTTGAGGTCCAGGGAGCCTGCCCCCTGCCTGCCCAGAGGTAAGCAGGGTAGCTTTTGCGTTTTTTATACAAGGTTGGGGGGCCTGCCCCCAGTCCTTGTTAGTGCGGCCTGCTCCTGGCTTTTCATTCAAAGTCCAGGGGGCCTGCCCCCTGCCTGCCCAGAGGTAAGCGGGGTAGCTTTTGCGTTTTTTATACAAGGTTGGGGGGCCTGCCCCCAGTCCTTGTTAGTGCGGCCTGCTCCTGGCTTTTCATTCAAAGTCCAGGGGGCCTGCCCCCTGCCTGCCCAGAGGTAAGCAGGGTAGCTTTTGCGTTTTTTATACAAGGTTGGGGGGCCTGCCCCCAGTCCTTGTTGGTACGGCCTGCTCCTGGCTTTTCGTTCAAAGTCCAGGGGGCCTGCCCCCTGCCTGCCCAGAGGTAAGCAGGGTAGCTTTTGCGTTTTTTATACAAGGTTGGGGGGCCTGCCCCCAGTCCTTGTTGGTACGGCCTGCTCCTGGCTTTTCGTTCAAAGTCCAGGGGGCCTGCCCCCTGCCTGCCCAGAGGTAAGCAGGGTAGCTTTTGTATTTTTTATACAAGGTTGGGGGGCCTGCCCCCAGTCCTTGTTAGCCTGCCCCCTGCCTGCCCAGAGGTAAGCAGGGTGGCTTTTTGGTTTGCGTTGGGGGGTTCACTTTTCCCAATTTTGGCAACAGGGGGGCCTCCCCCTATTGCCCCCTGCTCGTTTGTGTGTGAAAGACGCGAGTGTGAACAGGCAACGAGTATAAATCTGTATCTTCTCATTTCTCTTAAAATTTTCTTTTTGACATAGGGGTGGTCGGAGCCGTCGACATTTCTGATCGTCCTCCGCCTTTTTAGTAAAAACTGCCTATATTCCTGTTTTAGACGTAGTATTTCTTTAGTGTGTCTGCATTCCAGTGAGCGCTCAGCTCTTGTCCCTCCAGATTGGCTATCCTGTACGTGCCTGGACCCAAAACCTGAGTTATTTGGTATGGGCCCTCCCAATTGGCACTTAGCTTCCCATGCTCTCTTGACTTTCCAATCGCCTGTGTTTTTCTCAGAACCAACTCGCCCACCTGGAAGCTCCTCTGTCGGACTTTGCTATTGAAAGCTTTCCTCATTCGCTGCTGGTAGGCAGCGATATTGGTACTGGCTTCCTCTCTTAGCTCATTTACCAGGTCCAGGGCCTCAACCATTGCGGCTTCATTCTCAGCCTGGTTGTACTGCAGGGAACGTAGAGAGGGAATCCTTGTCTCAATTGGCAATAAAGCCTCTGCTCCATATACCAGGCCAAATGGGGTCTGGCCTGTAGACTCCTTTCTGGTAGTTCGGATGGACCAGAGTATACTGGGGAGTTCATCAGCCCACCTACCTTTGCAGTCATCCACCATTTTCTTCAGGCCATTCAGAATTTGTTTGTTGGCTGCTTCCGCCTGTCCATTGGTTTGAGGATGACAGACAGCTGAGTAGGCGACTGAGATGTTGTGGCTTTCTAGCCAGATCCTTAGTGGGTCATTATCGAACTGCCTGCCGTGGTCAAATACCAGCATCTTTGGTACACCGAACCGGGTGATGACATTTCGCCAGATCACCTTCCGGACCGCCGGCTCAGTGATGTTGGGCACTGCTTCAGCCTCCACCCATTTGGTGAAGTAGTCTATGGCGACAATTAAGAATTTTCTGCCCCCTGTGGCCACTGTGAAGGGCCCTAGGATGTCCATCCCCCATTGAGCAAAGGGGATGGGAGATAGGATTCGCCTGAGCTCCTGGGCCGGGGCATGGATCGACGGGGCAAAGAGTTGACATTTTCTGCATTTCTGGGTCAGGCTCTTGGCATCTGCCAGCATGGTAGGCCAGTAGTAGCCTGCCCTGAGGGCCTTGTGGGCCAGCGACCTCCCGCCAATGTGATGTCCACAAATCCCTGAGTGGATATCATCCAATACCTCAGCGGCCTGATCCGCCCGTAGGCATTTAAGCAGGGGATAAGTAAAAGATTTTTTGTAGAGTTCTCCATTAATGAATATGAACCAGGCTGCTTTAGCCTGTACTTTCCTCTTTTGTAATGAGTCTGATGGTAAGATACCGTGCCTCTTGTACTGGACGAAAGGGGTCATCCAGTTTTCTAGCTCTTCTTCCACGGCATTAATCGTTTGACCGGGATTAGTAGACCTTTCGTGTAAAACGTCAACCCATACTGACCTCCGGATGTCCTGCAGACTGGAGCTTGCCAGTTTTGACAGGGCATCTGCTCTGTTGTTCTGGGATCGGGGAATTTGTTTGATCTCATATGATTTCAGGCTGGACAGCTCTCCCTTTACCATCTCCAGGTATGCGGCCATTGCTTGGTCTCTTGCTTCGTATTCTCCATTAATCTGGTTGGCGATGAGTTGGGAATCTGTCGCCAAGACAATCCGTTCTGCCCCTGCGGCTTTGGCTAACCTGACGCCTGCGAGTACGGCTTCGTACTCTGCTTCATTGTTTGATGCTGGGAAAACAAATCTGAGAGCATGCTCAAAATCAGTCCCTTCTGGGCTGGTTAGCACGACGCCTGCGCCTGCGCCATTGGCTGTCGAGGATCCGTCAGTATACACGATCCATTCCTGGGCAGGGGCTTCTTCCTCCCCTGAATGGGAGCACTCAGCCAGAAAATCTGCCAAGGCCTGGGCCTTGATGGCCGTTCTCGGCTGGTAAGATATACCTAGCCCACTCAGCTCAATTGCCCACTTCAACAATCTCCCTGATTTTTCAAATTTTTCCAACACCTTTTCCAGGGGTTGGTCGGTGAGGACTATGACCGGATGCGCGTCAAAATAAGGTCTGAGCTTCCTGGCTGCAATTATGACCGCGTAGGCGGCTTTTTCAACCATCGGATAATTCTTCTCAGCTGCCCCCAGCGCATGACTCACAAAGTATATAGGTTGCTGGGTGCCTGCCTCTTCTCGTAGGATGACTGCGCTGACGGTTACATTGGTTACTGCAATGTAGAGGAAAAGTTTTTCTCCTGCTACTGGTCTTGCCAGGGTAGGGAGCCTCTTAAGATGGTCCTTTAGTTGTTCGAAGGCCTCTTTCTGCTCGTTTTCCCATTTGAACTGTTTGTTTCCTTTCAGTATTTTGAAAAAAGGAGTGGCTCTGTCTGCTGATCGGGCAATGAATCGGGCCAAGGCGGCCATTCGACCCGTCAGGCGCTGGATGTCCCTGATGGTCTTGGGCTCAGGGAGGTCTAGAACTGCCTGAATTTTTTCAGGGTTGGCATCTATACCCCGAGAACTGACCAAGAATCCTAGGAATTTTCCGGAGCGGACTCCAAACGTGCACTTTTTCGGATTTAGTTTCATTTTGTAAGCGCGCAGAGAACTGAAGGTTTCCTGCAAGTCTGTCAGGTGTTCCTTGTCTTCCCTGCTTTTTACGATGGCATCGTCAACATAAGCCTCGATGTTTCTACCTTTTTGTTTCTCAAACACTTTATCAACCAACCGCTGGTACGTAGCCCCTGCATTTTTGAGCCCGAAGGGCATCATCTTATACATGTAAGTGCCCGAACTAGTGATGAACGCACACTTCACCCTGTCCGGCTGCCACAAGTACACTTGGTGGTAGCCTGAAAAGGCGTCTAAGAAGCTTAGCATGGTGTAGCCACTGGTGGCGTCTACCAATTGATCGATCCGAGGGAGCGGATAGCAGTCTTTCGGGCAGGCTTTGTTCAGGTTCGTAAAGTCGACGCACATTCTCCATGCTCCAGACGACTTTTTGACCATGACAACATTTGCCAGCCATTCTGGGTAGTCGCAGACTTCAATGAAGTCTGCTTTCAAGAGTTTGTCAATTTCTTCCTTGATTGCTGCGTCTTTTTCTGCAGACATGTTTCGTTTCTTCTGTTTTACAGGGCGAGCATCCATGCTTACGTTCAGCTTGTGAACGATGCATGAGGGATCAACGCCGGGCATCTCGTCTGCAGAATAGGCAAATACGTCTTTGTTCTCTCTCAGAAGTTTGACCAGTTCGGCCTGGTAGGATTCCTCCAAGCCTGTTCCTACCAGGACCTGTCTTCCTGGTTCTAAGTCCACCAGCATGCTTTCGCCCCCTGGTTCCAGGCGGTCGGGCGTCGGGTGCTCAACTGGGACTTCGCCTTCCCTGCAGGGGGAACTGTCAGCTTTTCTTTTTCCTTTTCTGTCCCTCTCGTGCTCTTGTAGGGCCACGGAGTAGCATTGTCTGGCTGACTCCTGGTCCCCACGTATCTTTCCTTCCAGCCCGAAGTCTGTGACATACGCAATGGTGAGAGCTCTGATGGAGATTGCGGCCTCGATTTCATCCAGCGTGGCCCTGCCAATCAGGGCATTATAGGCAGACCTTGCGTCCACAACAACAAAGGTTGCCCTGACATTCCTGGCTGTGGAACCTTCCCCGAAGGTTACAGGCAAGTCGATGACGCCCATGGGCAGCACGCCTGCCCCACTGAATTCATACAGCGATCCGGGAGCAGGCCGTAGATGCCTTTTTTCCAGGCCCATTTTTTCGAAAGCATCCTTGTACAAAAGATTTGTATATGCGCCTGTGTCTACCATACATCTTCGCACAATATGGTTGCTGATCTCTAGGGACAGCACCAGAGGATCACTGTGCGGATATATCACCCGTCCTGCATCATCAGGGGTGATACTTAATGTCACTCCCCTTGGGCTCCCTTCTTTCTCAGCGTAGCAGATCTGGTTCCTCAGCTCGCGCATTTGCCTTTTTTGACTTCTTCGACTGAGCTGGCCCTCAGTGCCCCCTGAAATCACATGGATTACCATCCGGTTCTGCACTGACCCCTCGGGTTTCTCAGACACTTCCTTCTGAGACTTGTTTTTAGCTGCGTAGTTGGCCAACCACCCGTTCCTGATTAATTTCTCAATTTCGTCCTTCAGGTGACGGCACTCTTCGGTGGTATGGCCTATACAGTCGTGGAAAGTGCAGAATTTCTTTGGGTCGCCTTTTGGGCTGCGAGGTTTGCTTGGACGGTTCCATTTGGCAGTTTCTTTTTCCAGTTCGAAGATTTCCGCCCTGGATTTGTTCAGAGCGGTGTAACTATCGAATCTGGGTTGGTAGACTGGGCGTTCTTTCTTGGGAGTGTCTCCCTCTTCTTTTTGCTTACCTGGTTCACCTCTGCCCCTTCCACCCTGCGGTCCCCCTTGAGGCTTTGTTTGGCCTGCAGAGGTGTCCGTCAGGCCGTGGAACTCCTCCTGCAGAATGAACCCCTCAGCAATCTTTCTGGCCATGGCCAAGGTTTCTGGCTGGGCCCTGATCATCTGGTTTTTCATTTCCCCCGGAAGTAGGGAGATTGTCAGGGCGTAGGCGGCGGTGGAATCGTCGATCTCCCTAACCTGCTGGTAGGATAGATCGAATCTTCTCATGTACTTTCTCACACTCTCACCCTTCTTCTGTTTCAGGGTCATGAGATCGAAACGGGTAAGGCGTCTTCTCTTATTTCCGGCATACTGTTCAAGGAAAATTTCAGCCAACTCTATGAAGAATCTGATTGACCCCTGGCGGAGATCTCTGAACCACCCCTGCGCAAGTCCCACCAGGGTGGTAGGGAAAACTTTGCACCAGATGGCATCATCTACATCATACATGCCCATGTGGCTCTCAAAGGCTGCCAGGTGGTCTTCAGGGTCCGTCGTCCCGTCAAATTTGATGGTGGGCATTTTGATTTTTGGAATGGGGTACTCTTGTACCTCAGTGTGCAACGGGGTTTTCGTAGGCCTGCCTACCAGTCGTGACCTTCTTTCCCCAGACTGGT
Organism: Agrostemma githago; assembly: GCA_958450325.1. Lineage (NCBI taxonomy): Eukaryota > Viridiplantae > Streptophyta > Magnoliopsida > Caryophyllales > Caryophyllaceae > Agrostemma > Agrostemma githago. The sequence continues at coordinate 22,624,123 of OY288239.1, read as the reverse complement.
TACCACGAGATTCCCATTGTTTATGGGTCGGTTTCCTCGTACTGGGGGAGCGGTGCCTCGGTGGCGGTCTGCTAGCTGCCTCATCCTCTGTTCCCGAGGAGGCCTGCCTGGGCCTCTTTCTCTGGGAGTGGCAGAGGTTTTCACCCTGATGGTACCTGGACTCGAGCGGTTGTCCTCGGTTGAGTCTGGATTGCAGGCTTTGGGATAAGCCGGGGGCTGACTGTTCCTTGGCCGCAGGTGTTAGTCTGGAGAAAACTCCGCCTGGCCTCTCTCCTAAGCGTTTTGACACAGGCTCCCTGGGCCTCATGCGCTCCTGTAATCCTTGAGATAAGCCTCCCTGCCCTCCAGACGCCGATTCTGTCGTGTGAATAGAGAACGCCTGCTGGACAGGTGGTTCTGGTTTGTCAGTGGTAATGCGCCTCTGCACATGCGTATACACTTGGGCTGTTCTTCTCGCTTTTCTCTGAGCATTTCTGGCGGCGGTCCGCCTCGTGCCCCCGGCCTCGTCCCTGCTGACTGGGGACGGTTGCCTAGGAGCCGATGCGACCCTGCCCAACAAGTCCTCGGGTGTGAATTCCTGATCCAGCATCGCAGAGAAGAACGCGGCTGCCTGTGCCATCTGAGCTGGGGTCAGATTGAGAGCACGTCCAGGGCGTGCCCCCAGCTCGGGTGTCACAGCAGTGTTAGATCCACCGAGGGGATTGGTTCCCTCTACCCCAAGGATTGTGGCAGGAGGGACCCTCTCCAACAGCGGCATTCCGTACAGGGGGGTCACCGGAGGGACCGTCGGACCCGCTCCTGCACTGTCATCGACGATTTCTGGCATGATTGTGTTTAATTTTGTGGTTATGAGTGGTTATGAGTGGTTGATTTTAGTGGGTAACTCGTGAGCACAACCGTAAGTTCCCCACAGACGGCGCCAAATTGTTCCGGTTACGGAAACAATTTACCCGGCCTAGAATCCGGGTAGTATAATTGAATTAATGATGGACAATTAGTCGCTTGATTCCCTTGATCTCCCCTTCCTCTCACTCCTTGAATCGGACTTTCCCGGCGGAAAACGGCCTGCTCCCTGCACAATGAACGCACAGGGCCCCGGAGGTTGTCCAAGGAAACCCTCTCCGATGCCTAAGTCAGTCCGTGGAATGCCTTTACGAACCTAGCTCGTGAGGAACTAGGCGGCTTTTTAAGAGTAAGAGTCCAGAGAGAGAAAATCCCACCCCCCTCATGTGGGAAATGGGGAGGTATTTATACCTTCCCACAAGAGAGAGAAGAGAAAGAGGAATGGTTGGATGAGAAAGTGACAAGTGGCGGCTTCTCATCCATCCATTCCCAATTACCTTAGGCAAAATGACGGATGGGTCCTCGGTTCCCCTTCGGCTCCGTTCAGGCGAGAACGCCCTGGAAGCAGGCGGCAGGCCTGGTTTACTCCGTTTGGCGGACGGCCCAAGGGATTGGGGCCACACTTGGAGATTCCAGTGACTGATGGGAAAAGCTGCTGGACAGACCTTTCCCCCTTTTGGGACTTGGTCGCCTCGGGGCCTGATTGGCAGGCGGCCAATGACAGGCAACCGACTCCCATCAATTATTAAAAACCGTTCCTGTTCTCTTTTCTCGATTGCAGTGTTTGTGCCCTTTTGAGGAGCTGCCTACGTATCCACAATAAATGGAATCAAACCAAACGTAGTTCAGATTTTTAGTAATTTGCAATCTTGAAATACACCAAGACTTATGGTTCGAGATGTTTATAACAGTAGAATAAATAATTCTAGCTTCTGACTTGCTTTTTGAAAGTTTATTTTTAGAAAATTGATTTTAATAAACTTTTTGCAAATGACATTGAGAAAGGGCTTAAGGGTAGTAACGCTTCAGCTGGTCCAGGTTGGTTGGATTGACAAACTCATTTCCATCCAGGTCCGTCAGCATTACAGTTCCACCAGATAAAATCTTTTTCACCAGGTATGGCCCAGCCCAATTAGGTTTGAATTTTCCCCTTGGGTCCACTGGTAATAGGGCTCGAACAGACTTGAGAACCAAGTCCCCTTCTTTAATGTTCATGGGTCTTACCCTTTTGTTGAAGGCCCGTTGGATTCTCTTCTGATATATTTGTATATTATTGAGGCCACGAGATCGTCGTTCATCTAACAAGACTAGCGAGTCATATCGTGCTCAAACCCAATCGGCTTCAGGTACTTGACTTTCTAGTAGAATCCGGAGAGATGGTACTTCCAACTCGACCGGCTGGACTGCCTCCATCCCGTATGTTAAGTAATACGGTGTTGCGCCGGTTGCAGTACGGATTGACGTTCGATAACCCCAGAGTGCAAATGGTATTTTATCGGGCTAGTCCCGGTAATTGTCAGCCATCTTTTTGAGTATGGTGACAATTGTCTTATTAGCTGCTTCTACCGCTCCATTGGTTTGGGGTCGGTAGGGTGAAGATGTATGCCTTTGAATCTTATACTTAGTCAACAGGGCTGCCGTCTCGGCCTGAAAATGGGTCCCGTGATCACTGATAAATTCATGTGGGATCCCGTACCGGCATATTATCTTATTTTGGATGAATTTAGCGACATGCTTGGCGTTGAGAATGCGATAAGACTCAGCTTCAACCCATTTGGTGAAATAGTCGATAGCTACCAAAATGAAGCAGTGTCCACCGGTCCCCGAAAGATTTATCTTCCCAATTATGTCGATTTCCCATGATGAAATTGGTCAGGGTGACGTCATGGTATACAACAAGGATGGCGGCATGTGCTGTATATTAGCAAAGATTTGACAGTTATGACAACGTTTGACGTACAACTGGCAATTGGTCTCCATGTTGTTCCAGTAATAACCGAGCCTCATGATTTTCCGGACTAACATTTGGGCATTCATGTGTGGGCCGCATTCGCCATCATGTACTTCAGCCATAACCTTTTCAGCGTTGGCTTTATCGACACATCGAAGGAGAGCCCCCTGTGCCGTCTTTTTGTAAAGTTGCCCATCGTCGGTGCGGATGAACTGGGTTGCCAGTCTTCGCAAGGCCTTTCTGGCTCGGCTGTCGACTCCGGGTGGATATTCCCCGGTTGCTAGGTATGTCAACACAGCTTGATACCATGGCTCGAGATCGGGTATCTCGATATCTTCGATGTCGTGGATGTATGCCGGCTCAGCCGTCTTTCAACACAGATTGGCATACTGGTCACATGATCAGGAATATTTAGTAAAGATGCTAGTTTTGAGAGTGTATCTGCGAACTGATTTTCTTCCCGAGGTAGGTATATATATTCTACCTTCTGGAATTGCTTCTCGAGATTCCTTACTCGTGCCTGGTAGGCCACGAGATTAGCATTTCGAGTCTTCCATTTTTGGAGCGCTTGGTTAATGACCAGAGATGAGTCGCCGTGTACTCGGAGGTTTGTGACCCCTAAGTCGGCGGCGGCTTGTAGCCCATGGATACATGCTTCATACTCAGCGACATTATTAGTGACGTCAAAGTCTAATTTGATGGACACGGGAGTATGTTCCCCTCTTGGCGAGATTAAGAGAATCCCGACTCCAAATCCTCAGAAATTGGATGCCCCGTCAAAGTATAAGTCCCATGTTTCGGCGTTGGTATGGAAAATGTCTTCATCTGGGAAGGACCAAGTGTCGGTGTGTCCTTCTTCGGTTATGGGATTGTCAGCGAGAAATTCGGCTACTATTCGTCCTTTGATGGCTTTCAATGGTACGAACTTCAGATCGAACTCTGCCAACATTAGGGTCCATCTTGATATCCTGCCGTTGAGAATGGGCTTTTCGAAAAGGTACTTGATCGGATCCATTCTGGATAGTACTTATACCTCGTAACTGAGCATGTAATGTCGGAGCTTCTTGGTGGCCCAGACCAAAGCTAAGCACGTCTTCTCGAGCATGGTGTATTTACACTCGTACTCTAAAAATTTCTTGCTGACGTAGTATATAGCCCGTTCTTCGGAGTTGACCGTTTGAGCTAGCATAGCCCCCATGGTTGTCTCTGTCGTTGTAAGGTATAACGACAGAGGCAAACCGGATTGAGGTGGCATCAAGACTGGCGGTGAAGACAAGATTTCTTTGATCCTATCAAAGGCTGCTTGACACTTGTCGTCCCATAGTAATCGTTCCCCTATTTTCAGCTTCTTGAAGATCGGTTCACACACCATGGTTAGATTTGAAATGAACCTGATGATGTATTGGACCTTTCCGAGAAACCCTCTTATCTCCTTTTCGGTTTTTGGGGGTTGCATCTCAGTGATGGCCTTAATTTTGGCTGGATCGACTTCGATACCGCGTTGGCTAACGATATGACCCAGTAATTTGCCAGATGTTACCTCGAAACTGCATTTCTGAGGGTTTAACCTCATGTAGTATTTGCGTAATCGGGTGAAGAATTTTCTCAGGGCGGTGATGTGACCGTCTCTGTCTTTAGATTTGACAATCATGTCGTCCACGTAAACTTCCACTTCTTTATGCATCATGTCATGTAATAAAGTTGTAGCAGTTCGTTAATACGTGGCCCCGGCGTTAATGAGACCAAATGGCATAACAGTATAGCAATAAGTACCCCAAGGTGTAATGAAGGTGGTCTTATCCATATCTTCTTCTACCATTTTTATTTGATTGTTTTTTGGTAAAATGTGAAGTGGTATATAAATCAAAAGAATTTACAACAGTTCATATTCTGACTAACCAAATACAAGCAGGAATAACTCATAAATGAAACATCTAAAAAAAAGAATCTTCAGATGCCCCATATTCTTCTCCAACGCATATCCTCTTGATTCTGGGTACGACATTTAGCCGCGATTCTCTTCTTCGCCTGTTGAATGATCAAATTAGCCACCAGTTTAGGAATCTGTAGAACATAATTCATCCTTGCATTATTCCTCTGCATCCAGACCTGATAATGTGTAGCAGTCCACAGGATCGTATGTAGTTTATATTTCAAGGTAAGATGTCCCGATCCTATCATGTTAACATTTAATCTAAATCCACACCAGTTCTCAACGTGCTTGATCACCATGGAACTGTAATCGCACTCAAATAATAAATGCTCAAATGTTTTCGTTCCTCTTTCACAAAGACAACATTCCTTGTCCTGACAAAATCCCAGATCATACAATTTTCCCCTGCAATTCAGGCCCCTTTTCTTGACTAACCAAGTAACAAAAGCTTGCTTAGGGTCATTCCAACCGTTCCAGACAATCGGATGCCATTCCACGGTAGGATGGATCCCCCTAAGCCACTTATAACCATCTTTAATCAAATACTCATCAGTATCACCTTGCCACATTCCATTAGGAAAACCATGCTTGACCTTGTCCTTTATCTTACAAATGCGTTTCCACGCCCAAGAAGCAGTATTTGGAGCCTGATATGTCTCCCAATCCTGTCCTTTTAGGTATATGCTATTAATCCACTTAACCCATAATCGCTCCTCATTCTGATAGATTCGATGGACCAGTTTGGTAATCATTTTATTAATCCATTTTTATTTGATTGTACCCGGCATACCCGTCCATAAATGATAGAAGGGCATGATCAGCTGTGTTATCCACCAGTATGTCGATGTGTGGTAACGAGAAATCGTCCTATAGGCTCGCCTTGTTAAGATCCCGAAAGTCTACACAGACACGCACCTTACCGTCCTTTTTTGGAACCGGCACGATGTTTGCAACCCAATCCGGATACCTGTATGAAGCCGGCTTTGAACTGTTTGTCGACTTCCTCCTTGACTTTAAGGGACCATTCGGGCCTCATGCGTCGGAGTTTCTGCTTAACCGGCTTGAATCCTTCCTTGATCGGTATATGGTGCTCGACTATTTCGCGATCTGTTCCCGGCATGTCCTTGTAGGACCATGCAAAGACGTCTTTGAACTCTTGAAGGAGACTCGTGAATCGTTGTTTCTCCTCGGGATCTAAAGATAACCCTATCTTAAGTATCTGAGGCTCTAAGGTTGTTCCCACATTAATGGACTCGGTTTCTTCGATTACCGGGTTCTGGGACTCCTTTTGCTCTAGTTGCTCGACCAGATGTGGGGGCAAAGATACCTGTTCGTCGGGTTTCTCAATGTCATTGCATAAAACATTTTTGAAATTGAAAGTATTTTGAAAATGAGACAAGTCGTAAGCAGAACGGTTGTTATTATTTATAAACTTAGAGAAAAGCTCGAAAAGAGCTGTCATCTGATCGTTAGTCAGTGGCGGGATAGATAAAGTACCCGGGACAGGCCCCAAAACACCAGGAGTAGCTAAAGGGAGAGGGGGAGTTACAGGAGTGATCTTAGCACCAGACTCACTAGACTCGATTCCAGACTCTTACTCGAACTCCGACTCGGACTCCGACTCGGACTCAGACTCAGACTCAGGCATTTCTCCTTCTCCGGCGATCAGCTTGTAGGTCCTTCCTTGACTGTCAGTCCATTTGACAGTTTTCCTCCAGGCTCTCTTCCCCGCATCAGATCCTACGTCTGAGATTAGCTTAGTTGGATCGAACTTATGGCTGCGAAGGATGAGATTGACAAGCTCTTCTTTTGGTGGCGGGGTCGTGACCTCTTCTCCAAAAAGCAGCCCTAGCGCGGGCTCAGCATTCTTAGCATCTTCGGACTGGATAAGGGCGAAGATGTCGTCGGGTATGAAGTTGCAGTCCTGGGCCAAGTGGGTCCCAAGGTGCGTGGTACTGGGTCGATATTGGCCCGTTTGGACTGGTCCAAATACAGGAGTAACAAAAGTGACAGTGTTAGTTCTTGTTTGGCCCATATTTTCTGGGGTTAGAGTGTATCCTAGCCCAATTTGAGATCTTTCGTTGTCTAGGACTTCAATAATCTTTCCTGCGGGAAGGTCTAGCCTGGAAGTGACCCCTGGTAGAAAACCCAGATTTTGTAGCATCTTGTCGATGCTTACTGTGAAGTAGGGTCGGAAGAGATATTCATCTTCGATTGCCCCTATAAAGTCGAACCCCCAGAGATCGGTGCGGTCCGAGGTGTTGCAGTTAGCCACAGTCATAGGCGTGGCTTCTAAAGTGATGACGGTATCGTGCAAAGGTAGCTTGATTTTCCGATGCAAGGTGGAGGATACCTCCCTGGTTGCGTGGATCCAAGGCCTTCCTAAAAGAAGGTTAAAGGAAGAAGTCACATCGATCACTTGAAATTCCAGCTCTTTTTCTATCGGGCCTGTTATAATAGTCAGTTTCACGGCCCCAGCTACTGATTTCGGGCTTCCGTCGAAAGCCTGGATGGTCTGAGCTGTCGGAATGTAGTCGGCCTCGGTGATGCCGAGGGCTTTGGCGGTCCTCAAGGGGAGGACGTTGACTGCGGACCCATCGTCTATTAGGGTCATCGGTAGGTACTTTCCACGGTAGATCACCGTGATGTAGAGGGCCATGTTGTGGGTAGGCCCAAATGATGAGAGATCAGCATTGGAAAAGGTAATCAGTGGGCCTTCTTCTTTGGCTTTGCCTTTTAAGTGAGGCAGGACCATGGCTACCATTTTAGCTGGAGTGGCCAAAGAGTTGATCTTGACTTGATCGAGGGCCTTAGTGAGTGCCTCTCGATGTTTCTGTGAACTAACTAGGAGTTGCCATATGGAAAGGTCAACTCGAGTCTTGCTTAGCTGCTTCACCAGAGCCTTTTCGGTGGTTGGCTCCTCGGGGGTGGCCTCTACCCTAGCTGGTTCGATGACGACGGGAACATCCCTAAGGTGATTGGTGGCTAAGGATTTGGACTTAACCTTCTGGATCTCCCCGGGAGTGATGGGGACAGCTTCCCCTTTGGTGAGGTAGACATCATCCTCGTCGTCGCACCAGATCCCGTTTATTTGCGGGACAAATGGAGAAATGAAGTGTGAGCAATCCACTATTTCTCCGGAGAAAATGGCGTGGGTGGCCAGCGGGTTATCCTTGTTGTTGGGCTTACCCCCGGGTAAAGGGATCTTGCCACTTTCGATGAGATCTTGGATCAGGTGCTTTAGCTTCCAACATTTCTCGGTATCGTGCCCATTGCCCCGGTGGTATTGGCAATAGGCCTGAACGTCTTAGGCCTTGGAGCGACGCTCGACTGGGACTTCGGGTGTTGGGCCTATCGGGTTGATCAGGCCTTTTGATGATAGCCTTTGTAAGGCGTTTTCATAAGTAGTACCTATGTCGGTAAATACCCGGGGTGTGGTATTCTTCTTGGACGGGGTATCAAGTAGATTGACCTCGTCGAAAATGCTGCGAGTAGCAGCTGCAGTCGCGGGCTTGCTTGTGGATGAGTTGGCCCCTTGATATCCTTTAGTAGAGGCCTTAGTAAGGTTTTCTAGTCTCAAATCATCCTCGATCCTCGTTCCCATTTCAGTTAGGGTGGCGAAGTTGGGTATGATGGCGTACCGGAGATGGACCCGGTAAGAGGGGAGGAGATTCTTCACAAAGGCTTCCACTAGTACTTTCTCGCTGGGCTTATCGGCCAGCTTGACACTCTCAGCTCTCCATCTCTGAAGGTATTTTGTGAATCCTTCCTTAGGTTCCTGGGCAATTACTTCCAGGGTGCGCATAGTGGTCGGGATTTCCGTGTTGTCGGCGTAGTTCCGAGCGAATTATGTTCACGTCATCCCAAGTTTTGTATTTCTTGGAATCGAACCTGTAGTACCAGGCCCTTGGGTGCTTCTCGAGAGAAGAAGCGCACAGGTGATTGAACATGTTGGACTTAACCCCCTTAAGGGCCATGAATTCCTTGAAAGCCCGGATATGGTGGACCGGGTCTTCAGTACCCTCGAACATTGGCAGGCCCGTCAGATTGAGATTGGTGGGCAGTTCATCGGTCAAGGGTGTGTAGGTCCAAGCATTCTCCGTGTGGATGGAGTTTTGGGTCGACAGATGAACCTGCTCCTGCAGCTTGTGGACTGCGCTGGCTAATTCAGCCAAAGGCCCAGTAGTATCGACACTGCCACTGGGAGTTCCCTGCTCTACAACGCTCACTCGGGTGAGGATGGCGATCTGGTCCCCTCTCATTGACGTGATCATAGTCTCCAGCTTGGTCAATGAGGCCCTCAATTCATCTATGGCTTGTTGCGTCATGGCTCGGGTGTGGGGTAGCCTGTCTGTAAGAGCACCGTGTAATCAGTAACTGACCCAGATCTTAGAATCAAAGAGTACATCCCGAGCAAAGAAAAGACTAGATGGAAAAAAGACTGAAGACTGACTCCTAGACGGGTGACTCGTGGACGGTGGGCTTTCCTTAGGATTTGGCAAAGTGGGCCTAGTCCCGTTCGAAGGAATATCCATGTGAGAATTCCCCAGACTTTGGACTCGAATGTGTAAACGGGCTTCCCTTTGTAGGAGTTCGTCTTACGTAGGTGGGCCGTGCCTTGACAAATAAGGCAGACTGGGACGGGGAGGAAACCCGTGATGTATGATCGACGGAGTTTCGACGCTATAGACTCTTACAACTTATGACAAGACCCGACACTACTAAATACGGGAAGTCCTAAGAGGAAGGTTTCAAAAAAAGGAAGATTTGAATTTAGGAAAGTCCGAAAAAGTCGGATTGGATGGCCCGATTTTTTTTTTTAAAAACCGAAAAGTAATAATCTAGCCGGAATTTTCGAAAATTTTGACAAGGTTTGGGCGGCATACCGGCTAAAAATGGGCTTGTTTTGAGTCGAAAATCATAAGTCCTAAATTCGGTAGCGTCCCGGGTTTTGAGAAATGGATAGTTTTGAAAAGATGCAAATTTTTGAAATAATGGTTTTTTTGAAAAGAGGTGATCAAGTAGCACGTATTCATGGAAACAGTATAATGACACCATGTATGCTCCTAATCTAAGTCTCGGTCGGTCGAAATAGGGTCTATACCAACAACGATCGCATTCTCGCAAATCAGGACGGACCACCTAAGCCGAGTTGGACTTAGAATATGCCGTAAGACCCATGCGAGTTCCGCCACCGAAATCTTTAGTGCACCCATTTAGGAATGCACCGTGGTATAGTGGGACGTCGGTCACAAGTAACCGGCCCGGGAAAGATTTGGGTTATGCATGAACCATTGAACTAAAACGCGTACATTACTAATTGAACGATTTCTTTTCGAGTCTCACCCTAGGAACCCCGATGACAAGTGGTACATCAGGAATCCCCAGCGGAGTCGCCAAATTGTGGACATGACATAGGTCCACCCCGACGCGGCCACGCGCGGGTTTGGGGAGGCGAATGAATCTCATGTGAGATGGGTCTCGAATTGAAATTTAAATCGAAGTAAGAGTCGCCACCTAACTTTGTGGGAGTTCGGGCCCATTCGAACCCACTCTATGTCGTAGTGGGCCGTGCACAAAGTACGGCCCATTCCGATTTCAGAGTTTATTGGGTTCGTCCCTTAGCATTTGATACCGTTACCGACATTATCGGTAATCGAATATTGAATGACTCTCGTTGCCAATGAATTCGGACATCCGAAAACCATGGTTCTGAGTAAGGGTTGAGGGTACGTGTTAGGAAGTTCACAAAGAACACCCAACCCCGCCCGCACTTAGCGGCCTTTACTAAGATATCGTTCGATTTTTATGTACGCGCGTTAGTTCGACGATTGAATGATTGTAGACACCCGCATTTTGCCTGCTAGTGTCTATAGCAGTTCCCGACAAACACCCGATGATGATCGGACGCAAACGTGACTTGGTATACTCGGATTTGGACCCGAAATCTATAATATCTGACTTGGACTTTTAGCGGAGTAATAATCTCACAAAACAGACCTCAAATCCAGGCCCAGTGGGTCGTTCCGAGCAAAATAAGACTAATTTGGGCCAAAACCGACACCAAAAATAAATTCCGTCTTTTGGCGACCGGGTCAAAACCCGGTCAAAGACGAACCCGTCACAAAAACCAGCCAAATGCACCTTCTAGAAGCTGGCGCCCAAATTAAATTCAAAAAAGATAACCAAATCAACCAAGTCAACCCCTTCCTAATTTACCTCGATTTACCTGATCCACTCGATCGAGTGGACTGACCCACTCGGTCGAGTGGAGCGTCAAATAACGGATCAGGCCCATTTTCTAGGGCACTCGACCGAGTGCACTAGGGCCACTCGATCGAGTGACCCTAGGTCGTGGGGTAAACTCTATAAATACCTCACGACCCCCACTCATTTGGGAGGCTTTTTTTTTTACACAGTTTTTTTACCCATATTCTACTTACATTTTACCCTACATTCATCTACACTACAAGCCTTAGTAAGCCTAAGCACTACACACAAAAAACTGAGTCCCTTGTCCCTCGAAAAACCGACAAACACACACACATATACACATACACACCATAACTTGCATACATCCTCGATACTCCGACGTCCCGTCACTATTCGCGAGTTCATTTCCGAGGTCCCTACTAAGCATGTATGTTGAGGGTGTCCTAAACCCCATTTCGATCCTTGTTACTCTTTTTATTTACGTTTTTTCTATCGTTTATATTATATCTATACTAGTATTGTAATTCTAACTTCTAACATAATTCTAATATTTTACTTTCTCGTTTACTAACTTTTTGCATTCTCGTTACTAACACATTACTATACCGCGTACGTATATATAAACTAGTATCAAAGTCCGGCTCTAAATCCGTTTGACTATGATGTTTGCCTAAAGTCCGTCTAATCCCTTTATGAGCAACGACGGAGGTGGAGCCCTTTCGAGGAGCCCCGCCCCAATGTACTCAAGGGCGTGACGTGATCGCAATCGGTCATAGTTGAACGAATTTAGTTCCATTTCTATAAATAGTACGGAACCCGTTGACACGAAAACCGACATCACATAAACCGAAAGGGTTAGTTTCGATGTCGTGACGTAGAGGGATGCATTCTGTTGCTAATTCAAATTTTCTAACGTAAATGTTTTTATAAAATCCCGACAACGGTATTATAATCGTACATGTACACGATTATAGTACCGGAGGTCAAGTTAAATTCAAATCGTGCGATATTTGTATTTAATTTGACCGACCGTCGATTTTAAACCCCAAAAAACGAAACGAGTTAACACTCGTACAGGGGCTACTCCACCGAGTACATAGGCTACTCGATCGAGTAGCGTCCATAAACCTGGGCAGAACCCTCTTCGAGGACACACTCGACCGAGTCAGACCATGACTCGACCGAGTGGGTCCTGTAACCCAGAAAACCGAGAGCTTAAATGCAACATTTAAGCCTCGTCTTTTTTTACGACTCTTAGTCAACGCGTGTAAAGTCAATCACGTGAACCCATTTTTCAAAACTCATACGTATCACGACACTATAACAACTTTGATCGATTTTTCGATGTGATAAGTTGGGACAAGGCATTGAGACATGGGATCTGGCTAGCGTCACGCTTAGGTCCTATGTCTCCGTCCTTCGTTTAATACACAACGCAATGTATATTTAATCGGGGTTTGTCTGTTTATGCAATTCACGGTCTAGCTCACATACGGGTCCGTTCCTAACCTTTTTTTATTTATTATTTCGTTTGTATATCATTTGCAATTTTTTGTATTGGCCGGGTTGCATTTCCGCCCGTGTAACTTGTACGTTATTTATGTTTGAGTTTCATTTATTTACTTGCTTACCGCTTTATAAATGAACCTCGCATGCTAAATCATTTCGACCATAATTAAGATGCATTAAATGACGTAGTTCACATACTATTCATATGCTTAGCCCGAAAACGCTGTTTGCATATCATTTAATCGTTTTACTAGCGCGCGCACACGAACACGAACGATGTCTTAGTAGAGGCCGCCATGTGCGGGCGGGGTTGGGTGTCCTTAGTGGGCTTCCCAACACGTACCCTCACCCCTTACTCAGAACCTTTGGTTTCCGGATGTCCGAAACCCTTGGCGCACGAGAGTCATTCAATATTCGATTACCGATAATGTCGGTAACGGTATCAAATGCTAAGGGACGAACCCAATAAACTCTGAAATCGAAGTGGGCTTACTTTGTGTATAGCCCATGACGACATTGAGTGGGCTCGTATGGTTCCGAATAACCACAAAATTCGGTGGCGACTCCATTTTGACTTAAATTTCGAACCCGAGAACAATCTCACCACGAGATTCATTCGCCTACCCAAACCCGCGCGTGGCCGCGTCGGGGTGGACCTATGTCATGTCCACAATTTGGCGACTCCGCTGGGGATACCTGATGTACCACATGTCATAGGGGTTCCTAGGGTGAGACTCGAAGAGAAATCGATCGTATATTAGTGTGCGCGCATTAGTTTAATGGTTCATGCATAACCCAAATTTTGCCCGGGCCGGTTACTTGTGACCGACGTCCCACTATACCACGGTGCATTCCTACATGGGTGCACTAAAGACTTCGATGGCGGAACTCACCGGGGTTTTACGGCAGGTCCTAGTTCCAAATCGGCTAGGGAGTCCGTCCCGTTTCGTGAGAATGCTATCGTTGTTGGTATAGACCCTATTTTGACCGACCGAGACTTAGCGTAAAGCATACATGAGCGTCGTTATAATTCTTGTTTGACTACGTGCTACTTGGTTTCCGTGTCATTTTTCAAAAACCGTCATTTCAAAAAATGCATCTTTCCAAAAATACCGAATTTTGAAAAAATCCCGAAATACTGTCCGTTTCGGGACCCGTCTTTTCAAAATATCCAATTTTCAAAATTCGGAGTGCCGTCGAAACTTAGGATCAATGATTTGACTCAAAATATCCTTTTTCTCTAGTCGGCATGCTGCCCATTTTAATTCGTGAATTTCCAACACCTTTCCGATTTTCTGAATTTTCAAAATTCTAATCTTGGTTTTCGAAATTCCATTTTCAATTTCCGAACTCTCGGAAATTCACCCATTTTTTATTCAAATTTTAAACATCCAACCTTCCTAGTAAACCTTCCTTATTATAGGACCTACCGTCTAGCCGTGTGTCGGGTCTTTGCATAGTATATCGAAGGTCTATAGCGTCAAAACTCCGCCGATCCTATATCGCGAGTTTCCCCCCTTTCCCGAGTCCGCCTTATCTGTCAAGGCACGACCAACCCGCGTAGGGCATACCCCTACAAAGGAAAGTCCGTCTATACACTCGAGTCAAAAGTCTGGGGAAAAGTCTCACGTGGACCTTCCTTCGAACGGGATTAGGCCCACAAAGCCGAAATCCTAAGGAAGCTATACCACCCATCGAGTCATCCGTCTAGATGTATTTCTCGAGTCCTTAGTCTTCCTTTCTTAGTGTCGCTCGGGATGTACTCTTCCTTTCTTTTTCCAAGATCTGGGTTCGGTTTCTGATTACGCGGTGTTCTTACAGACAGGCCGCCGGCAACTAGACACGCTCGAAGGATGGCCACTTTGAACAGCCTACAAACCTCTCTGGACGCCATGGTCGCGAAGCAAACCGACATCGAAACCCAACTGACTGAAATGAGGGCTGGCCAAGTGGCCATTGTTGCTCGCCTAGCTACGGTGGAGCAAAGGGCTCCTAATGTCGAGGCTAATGAGCCTCTAGCTGAACTAGTCAGCGCGGTGCGCCGACTAGAGGAACAAGTCCATTTAGCTGGGAGTAACAACATCCATCGGGAGAATAGTCGAGAGTACAACCCGCTGAGTGACAAACTACCCGCAAACCTGAATCTCACAGGTTTGCCCATTTTTGAGGGAACTGAGGACCCGTTACTACATGTGCGGGCCTTCAAGGAATTCATGGCCATCAAGGGAGTGGATTCGACCATGTTCAAGAATCTCTTTGCTGCATCCCTTGAGAAGCACCCATGGGCCTGGTACTACAGGCTAGACCCGAAAAAATACCCTACATGGGATGATGTGGCCACCGAGTTCGCTCGGAACTATGATGATAACACCGAGATCCAAACCACAATGCGATCTCTGGAGGTTATGGCCCAAGAGCCGAAGGAAGGTTTTACTAAATACCTTCAACGCTGGAGGGCCGAGAGCGTGAAACTGGTCGATAAGCCCAATGAGAAGACTTTGGTGGAGGCTTTTGTCAAGAACCTCCTCCCCTCCTACCGGGTTCACCTCCGGTACGCTGTCATACCCAATTTCACCACCCTTACTGAAATGGGTACGAGAATCGAAGACGATCTGAGACTAGAAGGCCTCACTAAGGCCGCAAGCAAAGGATACCAAGGGGCCTCTTCCTCCACCACTAAGCCCCAGGCTGCAACTCGCAGCATTTTTGACGCGGTTAATCTACTAGATGCCCCGTCCAAAAAGAACACCCCACCTCGGGTTTTCACTGATATAGGTACCACCTATACCTATGCCTTACAAAGGCTGTCCTCCAAAGGCCTAGTCCAACCGATAGGCCCAACTCCTGAAGTTCCGGTCAAGCGACGCTCCAAGAACTATAATGCTCAGGCCTATTGCCAATATCACCGGGGCAATGGGCATGATACCGAAAAGTGCTGGAAGCTGAAGCACCTGATCCAGGACTTGATTGAAAGCGGTAAAATCCCACTACCCGGAGATAAGCCAAGCAACAAGAAGAACCCTTTCAGCTCCCATGCCATCTTTGCCGGGGAGGTGATCGATTGCTCTCACCTTATCTCTCCATTTATCCCGCAAGTGAACGGGATCTGGTTTGACGACGAGGATGATGTCTACCTCGCTAAAGGGGAAACCGTTCCCATCACCCCTGAACAGATTCGCGAGGCCAAAACTCGAGTCCTAGCCAGCAACAACCTTGGTCGTCCCTATTTAACCACAAGCACTAGGGACACCCCTATCCTGGCAACCATCACCGATCCACTCGGGATGGAAGTTGCCCCTGAAGAGCCTACCGCTGAAACGGCTATTGTGAAGCAACTGAAGAAGACCCGAGTTGACCTCACTATATGGCAACTCTTAGTCAGCTCACAAGAACATCGAGAAGCACTTACAAAGGCTCTCGATCAAGTCAAGATCGACTCTTTGGCTACCCCTGCTGAAATGGTAGCCACGGTCCTACCCCACCTAAAGGGTAAGGCCAAGGAAGAAGGCCCAATGATCACCTTTTCCGAAGCCAATCTGCCGCAATTCGGGGCCTCCCACAACCTGGCCCTCTACATCACGGTGATTTGCCGGGGAAAATACCTCCCGATGACCCTAGTCGATGACGGATCAGCCGTGAATGTCCTTCCTCTGAGGACCGCCAAAGCCCTCGGCATTATCGAGGCTGACTATATCCCGACGGCTCAAACCATCCAAGCCTTTGATGGGAGCCCGAAGACGGTATCTGGGGCCGTGAAGCTGACCATCATAACGGGCCCGATAGAAAAGGAGCTTGAATTCCAGGTGATCGATGTCACCTCATCCTTCAACTTGCTCCTAGGAAGGCCATGGATCCACGCGGTCAAGGCGGTATCCTCCACTCTCCACCGAAAGATCAAAATGCCTCTGCTCAACGATGTTATTACCTTAGAGGCAACCCCAATGACCGTAGCTAGTTGTAATGCCACGGGCCGCACGGACCTCTGGGGGTTCGACTTTGTGGGGATGATCGAGGAAGAGTACCTCTTTAGGCCTTACTTCACCACGAGCATTGATACAATGCTCCAAAACCTAGGGTACCTTCCGGGGGCTACCTCTCGACCCGACCTTCCAGCTGGGAAGATCATCGAGGTCCTTAAGGACGAAGACTCTCACTTCGGCCTTGGCTATGCCACCACCCGAGCAACGTTGTCCGAGCAGGAATCGAAAAGACCTGCAACATAATGAAGGGTATCCACTTGAGCCCTTACAGCCCACGGTTGTCTGACTACTTTGTCACACCCGTGTTTGGGGCTATCCAGGTTGGACTATACCAACCCAATGCCACGCACCTCGAGACCCACTTGGCCCGGGACTACAACTACATTCCGGATGAGGTGTTCGCTCTCATCCAGCCTGATGAAGCTGATGATGCTGAGCCCGCGCTGGGGCTGCTCTTCGGGGAGGACACCATAGCCCCGACTCCAAAAGAAGACCTGGTCAACCTGATTCTCCGCAGCAACAGGTTTGACCCGACCAAGCTGATCTCGGATGTTGGCTCCGAGACAGGGAACAGGGCCTGGAGGAAGACTGTCAAGTGGACTGACAGCCAAGGAAAGATCTACAAGCTGGTCACCGGAGAGGGAGACATGCCTGAGTCTGAGTCCGAGTCTGAGTCGGAGTCTGAGTCAGAGTCTGAGGTCGAGTCTAAGAAAGTCGGTGCTAGAGTCACTCCTGTAACCCCCCTCCCTTCTATCATTCCTGCTGCTAGCACTTCGGGGTCTGTCCCGAGTGCTTTACCAATCCCGCCACTGACCAATGATCAGATGGCTGCTCTCTTTGAGCTGTTTTCCAAATTTTCAATCAATAATAACAACCGTTCTGCTTACGACTTGTCTCTTTTAAATTCTGCTTTCAAAAATGTTTTATGCTATGACATTGAGAAATCCGACGAACAGGTGCCCTTACCTCCACATCTGATCGAGCAACTAGAGCAAAGGGAATCCCGGAATCCGGTAATCGAAGAGACCGAGTCCATAAACGTGGGAACAACCTTAGAGCCTCAGATACTTAAGATAGGGTTATCTTTAGATCCCGAGGAGAAACAACAGTTCATAAGCCTCCTCCGAGAATTCAAAGATGTCTTCGCATGGTCCTACAAGGACATGCCGGGGATAGACCGGGAAATAGCCGAGCACCGCATACCTATCAAAGACGGGTGCAAACCGGTCAAGCAGAAGCTTCGTCGAATGAGGCCCGAGTGGTCTCTCAAAGTAAAAGAAGAAGTCGACAAACAGTTCAAAGTCGGCTTCATACAAGTGTCCGAGTATCCGGACTGGGTTGCAAACATCGTACCGGTTCCTAAAAAAGACGGTAAGGTGCGGGTATGCGTAGATTTTCGGGATCTTAACAAAGCAAGCCCGAAGGATGATTTTCCGTTACCACACATCGATATACTGGTGGATAACACGGCCGATCATGCCCTTCTGTCATTCATGGACGGGTATGTCGGATATAATCAAATCAAGATGGCGGAAGAAGATATGAGTAAGACTACCTTCACCATACCTTGGGGTACTTACTGCTATACCGTCATGCCATTTGGCCTCATTAATGCCGGGGCCACATACCAAAGGACCGCTACCACTTTACTACACGACATGATGCATAAAGAGGTAGAGGTTTATGTGGACGACATGATCGTCAAATCCAAAGAACGGGACGGTCACATCACCGCCCTAAGGAAATTTTTCACCCGATTGCGCAAATACAACATGAGGCTAAACCCTCAAAAGTGCAGTTTCGGGGTAACGTCAGGCAAATTACTGGGTCATATCGTTAGCCAATGAGGTATCGAGGTCGACCCAGCTAAAATCAAAGCCATTACGGAGATGCAAGCTCCTAAAACCGAAAAAAAAATAAGGGGATTTCTCGGGAAAGTCCAGTATATTAGTCGATTCATTTCCAAGCTAACCATGGTGTGTTAACCAATTTTCAAGAAACTGAAAATAGGGGAACAGATACTATGGGACGACAAGTGCCAAGCTGCTTTCGACAAGATCAAGGAAATTCTGTCTGCTCCGCCATTTTTGATGCCACCTTAACCCGGTTTGTCTCTGTCGTTATAACTAACAACGACCGAGACAGCCATGGGGGCTATGCTGGCTCAGACAGTCGACTCCGAAGAACGAGCCATTTATTACATCAGCAAAAAGTTTTTAGAGTATGAGTGCAAATATACCATGCTCGAAAAGACGTGTTTGGCTCTAGTCTGGGCCACCAAGAAGCTCCGGCACTATATGCTCAGCTACGAGGTCCATGTTCTATCCAAGATGGACCCGATCAAATACATCTTCGAAAAACCCATCCTCAATGGCCGAATTTCTAGATGGACTCTAATGTTGGCAGAGTTCGACCTAAAATTTGTGCCATTAAAGACCATTAAGGGACGGGTGGTAGCTGAATTCCTCGCTGACAGCCCGGTAACCGAAGAAGGACACACCGACACCTGGTCCTTCCCAGATGAAGATATTTTCCATACCGATGCTGAAACATGGGATTTATACTTCAATGGAGCATCTAATTTTCGAGGGTTCGGAGTTGGGATCCTTCTAATTTCACCAAGAGGGGAGCATACCCCCGTCTCCATCAAACTGGACTTTGACGTTACCAATAATGCAGCAGAGTACGAAGCATGCATTTATGGGCTACAAGCCGCCGCCAACCTAGGGATCACAAATCTCCGGGTACATGGCGACTCATCCTTGGTCATTAACCAAGCACTCCAAAAATGGAAGACTCGGAATGCTAATCTCGTGGCCTACCAAGCACGAGTAAGGGATCTCGAGAAACAATTCCAAAAGGTGGAGTATATATACCTGCCTCGGGAAGAAAATCAGTTTGCAGATGCACTCTCAAAATTGGCATCTTTACTGAATATTCCCGACCACGTGACCAGTATGCCAATTTGCGTCGAAAGACGGTCCGAGCCGGCATATATCCATGACATCGAAGACATCGAGATCACTGATCCTGAACCTTGGTACCAGGCTGTATTAAAGTACCTGACGAATGGAGAATATCCTCCCGGGACTGAGGGTCGAGCCAAGAAAGCCTTACGGAGGCTAGCCAGCCAGTTCATCCGTACTGATGACGGACAACTATACAAAAAGACGGCACAGGGGGCTCTTCTCCTTTGTGTTGACAAATATAAGGCCGAGAAAGTAATGGCTGAAGTACATGATGGTGAAAACGGCCCACATATGAATGCTCACATGTTGGTCCGAAAAATCATGAGGCTCGGGTATTACTAGAATACCATGGAAGCCGACTGCCAATTTTATGTCAAACATTGCCATAACTGTCAAATCTTTGGCAATGTGCAACATATGCCGTCGTCTCTGCTTTATACCATGACGTCGCCTTGGCCGTTCTCGACCTGGGGTATCGACATAATCGGTAAGGTAAATCCCTCCGGTACCGGCGGACACTGCTTCATTTTAGTAGCTATCGACTATTTCACCAAATGGGTCGAAGCTGAACCATATCGCATCCTCAATGCTAAGCATGTCGCCAAATTTATCCAAAACAAGATAATATGTCGGTATGGAATCCCACATGAATTTATCAGTGATCATGGGACTCATTTCCAAGCTGAGACCGCAGCCCTACTAGCTAAATATAAAATTCAAAGGCACACGTCATCGCATTACCGTCCCCAAACGAACGGAGCAGTAGAGGCGGCTAATAAAACGATTGTCACCATACTCAAAAAGATGGCTGATAATTATCGGGACTGACCCGACAAAATACCTTTTGCCTTATGGGGGTACCGGACATCAATTCGCACCGCAACCGGAGCAACGCCGTACTACCTAACTTATGGGATGGAGGCAGTCCAACCAGTTGAATTAGAGGTACCGTCCCTCAGAATTCTATTAGAAAGTCAAGTACCTGAAGCTGACTGGGTTCGAGCACGGTACGATTCGTTGGTTCTACTAGACGAACGGCGGTCCCGCGCTCTTAACAATATCCAAATCTACCAGAAACGGATCCAGCGGGCCTTCAACAAGCGGGTAAGGCCCAGAAACATTAAAGAAGGGGATCTAGTCCTTAAGTCTGTTCGAGCTTTACTACCAGTTGACCCAAGGGGAAAATTCAAACCCAACTGGGCTGGGCCATATCTGGTGAAGAAAATCCTATCAGGGGGAGCAGTGATGCTGACGGACCTAGACGGGAATGAGTTCGTCAACCCAACCAACCTGGACCAGTTGAAGCGTTACTACCCTTAGACATTTCTCAATGTCATTAGCAAAATTTATCAAAATCTTTTTTTTATAAAAAGCAAGTCAATAAGCTAGAATTACTTATTCTACTGTCACAAAACATCTTGAACCAATAGTCTTGGTGTAATTCAAGATTGCAAATTTCCTAAGCCTGAACTACGTTTGGTTTGATTCTGCTAATCGCGGATACGTAGGCAGCCCCTCAAAAGGGCACAACCAGTGCAATCGAGAAAAGACAGGAACGGTTTAATAATAAACTTTCTTTTATTAATCATCACAAAAAGAGCCCCAATAAACTTGGGAAAATTACAAAGTGCAGGAATTCAAAAAAATTACCAAAAAAAACACACGACAAAAATAGTAATAATATTTAAATAATAAAAAACTAAGGACTCAGTATTTAGGGCATCTTGCCCTTCCCCTTGTCCTTGGCCTCCTTGGCCGTCCACTGACGACGACGCGGAGGAGAGCGTTCCCGGATCACCACAGGAACCTCTTTAGACCGGACTCGTTTCTTGGAACTCGAGTCCTCATCCACCTCGATAGGCCCAAGTCGGGCCCTCACGGGCTCTGGGAGCCGGTCACGCGGACCTAATCGGTCCCGGGCCGCCAACCTTGGCCCAAGTCGCCGTTCCAAATCAGTCTGGGGGCTTTGCCGCTCCCGTGTGCCACTAGCACCGGCATCTTTAGCTCGAGTCTTAGTATGTGACTTAAGACCCGATTCTAATCGGACTAAGGTAGCAGGGGTCTCTCCCTCATCAAAGAATCCCCTATTATCCTTTGCCGTCTCCCGACGGACCAGTTCGAAGGCCTCATCGACCTTCAGAGCTTTACGAGCTTCTTCAGACTCCTCGGAAGTCCATTTCTCGTAAGCCCGAGAAACCCAAGCGGATTGGCAAGGGTTGGGAATAGTCCATGTAGGACGAGTAAACCATCTCTGCAACCAAGTGTCGCACATAGCGTCTGTCAGTTGGAGCGAGACGCTAATAATGGCTTCAGTCTCAGGAATGCGCTGAGACGAACCGAACTGCCTCAGGATGCGGTCCGGGTAAATGTGAACTGTCCAGTCAAGGGACAGAATCACCAGGTAGCGAGCCTGGTCTCTCTTGGCCAGCCCCGTCAATTTAGAAAGGAACCACCAAGCAACCGTCCACCTAATTAAAGGGCCACCAGGGAACACCAACTCCTCATCCCAGTAAGCTCGATTTATATGGTGATTTGAGCTTATCCGGCGCCCTCTTGAACTGATTTGGCTGCTACGGTAGTTGGGAACGCTCGGAGGAAGCTCTATGATTGACAGGCGTTCCGACAACCAAACCTGCAAAAAGTATATACAAAATTCATAAGCAACAGAATGGTCCGCTACAGCCCACTCGATCGAGTACACCATCTGACTCGATCGAGTAAGGCTCTCTGAAGACAAACAGAATCTCGTTAAGTGTGCCACTCGATCGAGTAAAGCATCTCACTCGATCGAGTAAGCCCTTCACAGATGGGCAGAAGCACTTTGCAGACATCACTCGATCGAGTGACTGGTCCACTCGATCGAGTGACTTACGGACCTCAGAAAATCGCGCGAAACACAAAAAGAGAAAAATTGAAAATCGCAAGACATGTACCTGCAGAATAAGGGTGCTCCCCGTCAATTGCCGAGTTGGGTCAAGTCGCCTAGCATCCAGACCCATAATGATTTCTCCAGTGGCTAGCCAAGCAGGGCTATGACCAGTCTCCATCTGGTCAACCACTCCGATCAGCCTAATTTGACCCACGCATGAGTCAGCATCCATCATCCCCTCAAAAACGTAGCGGTGCAGCATGCAGAATGCGAAAGCCCTACGCCTATGAGAAGGCGTACCCCTTACATCTTGACTGTTCATAAACTTGTCAGCCAAATTGAAGAGGGAAACAGTATCTCCCCGCACCATTCGATCTGCCTCAGCATGAGACAGACCCAGGAAATCCCTCAGCCTTCTCCTCGGGTCCGGGTAGAACGGAGGGACGGCAGGACGAGCAACAGGGCTCCAACCTCCGATGGCTGCAATCTCCTTAGGAAGAGGGCATATCTCTCCCCACGGGAACGCAAAGACGTGATGGGTGGTATCCCAAAACGACAGACAAGCGTCCAAAAAATGCAAATCAGGTATTAGGCGTCGAAGAGGAAACAGGCTGATAATCCCCATTTGGGTCAGCTGAATTTTGTCCTCGTCGCGAAAGTGCTGGGACCAGGCAAAAAGCATTGAAGTAAGATGCTCGATACCCATGGCAGGAATTTGAATTCTCTTGAGAGACAAAGAGATTTTTTGAAGAGAAGAAGGGTTTTTGATTTGGGATGCAGTAAACTGAAGCAGGGAGACCTATATTTATAATAGGGAAGCCTAACTGTAACCCTAACTACCCTGCCTCCTCAGCAAACCTGGGCCCCAGCATGTGCAGGCCTGACTTCAACCCAGAATAGGAATCTAGTTGTCCCGAGCTTTCCTAAAAATTTTCTAAAAATCCTGTGATAAAAAAAAATCTCTTTCAAAATTTTCGGCTTTTCAAAATTCAGTACATTTTCCCCAGCACGAGTCGGTGTTTTGCCTATGTGTTACATGCAATTTGTTATGTGTCAGCATACAGGTACACCCCGGACTTCAGAAGCAAGTCTCCGCGCAACTACTTCACTCCCCAACGTGAGCCAATATTTATCCCAGAATGCTACAATCGGAGCCATGATGTATCAGCATACGGGTACTCCTACACCCCAGAAGCAAGTTTCACTCCCCACGGAGCTATCATCAGCCGGACAGGTATGACCCTTTGCCTATGGCTGGCGAGCCCTTCACGCTAGTCTACTGGACTATAAACGACCCGACCGGAAGGCTGCCAGGTCGTAATCTGCGATTGGCCTGGTAGCTACTCTGACTATCGCCTTGTCCAAGCCTCAGTCAGGGTGGGGGCTCTGTAGACACCCGCATTTTGTCTGCTAGTGTCCAAGCATTCTCCGTGTGGATGGAGTTTTGGGTCGACAGATGAACCTACTCCTGCAGCTTGTGGACTGCGCTGGCTAATTCAGCCAAAGGCCCAGTAGTATCGACACTGCCACTGGGAGTTCCCTGCTCTACAACGCTCACTCGGGTGAGGATGGCGATCTGGTCCCCTCTCATTGGCGTGATCATAGTCTCCAGCTTGGTCAATGAGGCCCTCAATTCATCTATGGCTTGTTGCGTCATGGCTCGGGTGTGGGGTAGCCTGTTTGTAAGAGCACCGTGTAATCAGTAACTGACCCAGATCTTAGAATCAAAGAGTACATCCCGAGCAAAGAAAAGACTAGATGGAAAAAAGACTGAAGACTGACTCCTAGACGGGTGACTCGTGGACGGTGGGCTTTCCTTAGGATTTGGCAAAGTGGGCCTAGTCCCGTTCGAAGGAATATCCATGTGAGAATTCCCCAGACTTTGGACTCGAATGTGTAAACGGGCTTCCCTTTGTAGGAGTTCGTCTTACGTAGGTGGGCTGTGCCTTGACAAATAAGGCAGACTGGGACGGGGAGGAAACCCGTGATGTATGATCGCCGGAGTTTCGACGCTATAGACTCTTACAACTTATGACAAGACCCGACACTACTAAATACGGGAAGTCCTAAGAGGAAGGTTTCAAAAAAAGGAAGATTTGAATTTAGGAAAGTCCGAAAAAGTCGGATTGGATGGCCCGATTTTTTTTAAAAAAAACTGAAAAGTAATAATCTAGCCGGAATTTTCAAAAATTTTGACAAGGTTTGGGCGGCATACCGGCTAAAAATGGGCTTGTTTTGAGTCGAAAATCATAAGTCCTAAATTCGGTAGCGTCCCGGGTTTTGAGAAATGGATAGTTTTGAAAAGATGCAAATTTTTGAAATAATGGTTTTTTTGAAAAGAGGTGATCAAGTAGCACGTATTCATGGAAACAGTATAATGACACCATGTATGCTCCTAATCTAAGTCTCGGTCGGTCGAAATAGGGTCTATACCAACAACGATCGCATTCTCGCAAATCAGGACGGACCACCTAAGCCGAGTTAGACTTAGAATATACCGTAAGACCCATGCGAGTTCCGCCACCGAAATCTTTAGTGCACTCATTTAGGAATGCACCGTGGTATAGTGGGACGTCGGTCACAAGTAACCGGCCCGGGAAAGATTTGGGTTATGCATGAACCATTGAACTAAAACACGTACATTACTAATTGAACGATTTCTTTTCGAGTCTCACCCTAGGAACCCCGATGACAAGTGGTACATCAGGAATCCCCAGCGGAGTCGCCAAATTGTGGACATGACATAGGTCCACCCCGACGCGGCCACGCGCGGGTTTGGGGAGGCGAATGAATCTCATGTGAGATGGGTCTCGAATTGAAATTTAAATCGAAGTAGGAGTCGCCACCGAACTTTGTGGGAGTTCGGGCCCATTCGAACCCACTCTATGTCGTAGTGGGCCGTGCACAAAGTACGGCCCATTCCGATTTCAGAGTTTATTGGGTTCGTCCCTTAGCATTTGATACCGTTACCGACATTATCGGTAATCGAATATTGAATGACTCTCGTTGCCAATGAATTCGAACATCCGGAAACCATGGTTCTGAGTAAGGGTTGAGGGTACGTGTTAGGAAGTTCACAAAGAACACCCAACCCCGCCCGCACTTAGCGGCCTTTACTAAGATATCGTTCGATTTTTATGTACGCGCGTTAGTTCGACGATTGAATGATTGTAGACACCCACATTTTGCCTGCTAGTGTCTATAGCAGTTCCCGACAAACACCCGATGATGATCGGACGCAAACGTGACTTGGTATACTCGGAATTGGACCCGAAATCTATAATATCTGACTTGGACTTTTAGCGGAGTAATAATCTCACAAAACAGACCTCAAATCCAGGCCCAGTGGGTCGTTCCGAGCAAAATAAGACTAATTTGGGCCAAAACCGACACCAAAAATAAATCCCGTCTTTTGGCGACCGGGTCAAAACCCGGTCAAAGACGAACCCGTCACAAAAACCAGCCAAATGCACCTTCTAGAAGCTGGCGCCCAAATTAAATTCAAAAAAGATAACCAAATCAACCAAGTCAACCCCTTCCTAATTTACCTCGATTTACCTGATCCACTCGATCGAGTGGACTGACCCACTCGGTCGAGTGGAGCGTCAAAGAACGGATCAGGCCCATTTTCTAGGGCACTCGACTGAGTGCACTAGGGCCACTCGATCGAGTGACCCTAGGTCGTGGGGTAAACTATATAAATACCCCACGACCCCCACTCATTTGGGAGGCTTTTTTTTTACACAGTTTTTTTACCCATATTCTACTTACATTTTACCCTACATTCATCTACACTACAAGCCTTAGTAAGCCTAAGCACTACACACAAAAAACTGAGTCCCTTGTCCCTCGAAAAACCGACAAACACACACACATATACACATACACACCATAACTTGCATACATCCTCGATACTCCGACGTCCCGTCACTATTCGCGAGTTCATTTCCGAGGTCCCTACTAAGCATGTATGTTGAGGGTGTCCTAAACCCCATTTCGATCCTTGTTACTCTTTTTATTTACGTTTTTTCTATCGTTTATATTATATCTATACTAGTATTGTAATTCTAACTTCTAACATAATTCTAATATTTTACTTTCTTGTTTACTAACTTTTTGCATTCTCGTTACTAACACATTACTATACCGCGTACGTATATATAAACTAGTATCAAAGTCCGGCTCTAAATCCGTTTGACTATGATGTTTGCCTAAAGTCCGTCTAATCCCTTTACGAGCAACGACGGAGGTGGAGCCCTTTCGAGGAGCCCCGCCCCAATGTACTCAAGGGCGTGACGTGATCGCAATAGGTCATAGTTGAACGAATTTAGTTCCATTTCTATAATTAGTACGGAACCCGTTGACACGAAAACCGACATCACATAACCCGAAAGGGTTAGTTTCGATGTCGTGACGTAGAGGGATGCATTCCGTTGCTAATTCAAATTTTCTAACGTAAATGTTTTTATAAAATCCCGACAACGGTATTATAATCGTACATGTACACGATTATAGTACCGGAGGTCAAGTTAAATTCAAATCGTGCGATATTTGTATTTAATTTGACCGACCGTCGATTTTAAACCCCAAAAAACGAAACGAGTTAACACTCGTACAGGGGCTACTCCACCGAGTACATAGGCTACTCGATCGAGTAGCGTCCATAAACCTGGGCAGAACCCTCTTCGAGGACACACTCGACCGAGTCAGACCATGACTCGACCGAGTGGGTCCTGTAACCCAGAAAACCGAGAGCTTAAATGCAACATTTAAGCCTCGTCTTTTTTTACGACTCTTAGTCAACGCGTGTAAAGTCAATCACGTGAACCCATTTTTCAAAACTCATACGTATCACGACACTATAACAACTTTGATCGATTTTTCGATGTGATAAGTTGGGACAAGGCATTGAGACATGGGATCGGGCTAGCGTCACGCTTAGGTCCTATGTCTCCGTCCTTCGTTTAATACACAACGCAATGTGTATTTAATCGGGGTTTGTCTGTTTATGCAATTCACGGTCTAGCTCACATACGGGTCCGTTCCTAACCTTTTTTTATTTATTATTTCGTTTGTATATCATTTGCAATTTTTTGTATTGGCCGGGTTGTATTTCCGCCCGTGTAACTTGTACGTTATTTATGTTTGAGTTTCATTTATTTACTTGCTTACCGCTTTATAAATGAACCTCGCATGCTAAATCATTTCGACCATAATTAAGATGCATTAAATGACGTAGTTCACATACTATTCATATGCTTAGCCCGAAAACGCTGTTTGCATATCATTTAATCGTTTTACTAGCGCGTGCACACAAACACGAACGATGTCTTAGTAGAGGCCGCCATGTGCGGGCGGGGTTGGGTGTCCTTAGTGGGCTTCCCAACACGTACCCTCACCCCTTACTCAGAACCTTTGGTTTCCGGATGTCCGAAACCCTTGGCGCACGAGAGTCATTCTATATACGAAAGCCGGTTTAAACGGTATCGATATTGCAATGCAAAGGGACGAGCCCAATAAACTCTGAAATCGAAGTGGGCTTACTTTGTGTATAGCCAATGACGACATAGAGTGGGCTCGTATGGTTCCGAATAACCACAAAATTCGGTGGCGACTCCATTTTGACTTAAATTTCGAACCCGAGAACAATCTCACCACGAGATTCATTCGCCTACCCAAACCCGCGCGTGGCCGCGTCGGGGTGGACCTACGTCATGTCCACAATGATATGAAAAGATTATTTTCCCTAAGCATGTGAGAAAAATTAAATGGGTTGCTAAGTCGTTTAATGCATCTTAAACTAATAACGTCAAAGTTATTTTTAGCATGTGGGATTCGTTTTAGTCTAATAAAACATAAGATGAAAATAAATTGCTACAAACATGAACAAACGAGTTAGTAACGATTTATAAATCGAATAAGAATATAAATACGATGATATGCATGATTTTAGAAAAGGGTTTATGACACGTGATGGATTAATACGCGTTGACCGAGGTCGAAAAAGTATTTATCGAAATCTGAAAATATGTCGCGAAGGTCGCTATTTTATGTAATGAACGAAAGGAATAGAAAAACGAGAAACGAAGAAAAAAAAAGGCTCGGCTTTCCAGGCTCTCGCGCGAGTCGCTTGGGAGGCGCGCGACCCGCGCGGGAGTCCGTCCCGGATTTTATTTCCGAAAATCGTCAAATTTTATAAATTGCGTACAAATATCGATTAATTTATACTCGATTTATATTTTCGATATTCGTCGTATTCAATATTCAATTATGAAATCGATATCAAATAGTTAGAATGATTTTAGAAAAAGCTTTACAAAGTTTGTTTTTGAAAAGAATTTGAACGAAAAGGAAAAAAAATGTTAATTCTCTCAGCGTTAAAAAATCGTCGAATTTTGTTTAAAAAAAGGATGTAACGATTTTATTAGCATCAACGAGACTTAATTTAGTTCTTGTTAAATACGATATTCGATTAGAGAATCGATATCGTATTTTAAGAACGTTTCGTTTTATGAAAATATTTTTGTAATATCGATATTATATAAAAAAAAAATGCGACAACGACCCATATTTAAAAAAAACGGACCGACTGACGAAAAGAGAAGAAAAAGGACGAGAGAAAGGAAGAGAAAAGGGAAGAATCGGGTTTGATTTTACACCCTCAACCTACATGCTTTGTTTTCTCGGAATGAGGCTCGTCGGAAAGTGGCTTAGGCACAGGAGCGTCGAGACGATGTGGATGAGTTAGGGTGTCGGTTTGGGACGTGTAAGGTGACGGGTTCGGCCGGTTTTTTGGGGTCGGATTCGTCGGGTTATTTTATCGGTATTTCGATGCTATTTTTGGATGCTATGTCGTAGATGAGTAATGTAGGGGGATAATTGATTGGTAATTTGTAGATGTCTAATCTGTATTCGAGGGGAATTGTTGATGATTTGTGTTGAATATGAAGATCCTATTTATAGGTGAGGTCCTTGATATGAGCTAGGAGAAGTATTTCTTGTTTAGGTGACAAGAAACACCGGTTTGGATAGGAAACGTAGGAGTTTGAAGGGGACGAGAGTCCCGTTTCTTGGTGAGAAAGCCATGTCTCGGCTGAAATGGGCTGTTTTGGCCGAGTGTTTGACACTCGGTTGGTAAATCGATTTGGCTTGTGGATAGAATTCCTACTTGAGATCGAATTCTATCCTCGAACGGATTTGTTTAATATTTTCGAGGCTGATATTTTGTAGTATCTGAGCCTAGGCCGAACTGATGAGGTATCACGGCTGGTCCGTGTTTTTCGGGAAAAAATATCTTTGATCGGGTTTGACCCGATCGCTAAAAGACGGTTTTGCCCCTGGTGCCGGGTTCGACCCAAATTAGTCTTACTTGACTCGAAATGACCTACTGGGCCTGGTTTTGAGGTTGTTTTTGTGAGATTTATACTCCGTAGTAAGCCCAAGCCAAATTCCATTGATTTTGAGCCCATTTTCGAGTATGTTAAAGCACGTTTGCGTCCGATCATCATCGAGTGTTTTTCGGAAACTGCTATAGACACCTGACAGTCAAAATGTGGGTGTCTACAGTAGTTATTAGTTTCAGCTTCTTTTAGTTCAACTCAGCTCAGCCCAGCCCAGCTTCTATCAGTCCAGCTCAGATCCTATCAGACCAGCTCAGCTCTTATCAGACCAGACCAGCTCAGCTCAGCCCTATTTCAGCCGAAAAGAACATTGCCTTAGACTTCTCTAAATTTAAAACAAAAAAACATCGCAAACTACATGATTAACGTTTTGTAAATATTACAATCAAGTCCCTAAATCTACTATTAGACTTGTTCTTATATTCCCCTAATTTATTTCGGGTGTCCCATCCCATAGGAAGTCGATCCATACCAAGAGAAAGGACAAGACTAAGAAAGTACAAATCCTGTCCAAGCGTACCAGGGAGTACAATCTCCTCGTACATTCCGTACTCCAAAAAACAGAAGAAGAAAAGATAGGAGGTGACAGCAGAAAACAAAAATGGGGAAGACTGAGAATGTTGAGCGCAGTAATTATTCAGTTAATTCAAGCGACTACAAGCTTCTCCAAGAAATCGGCTATGGCGCTAGTGCTGTCGTCTTCAGGGCTATCTATCTTCCTCTCAACCACGTCGTTGCTATCAAGTCTTTGGATCTTGATCGCTGCTTCTCTAACCTCGTATGTTTCCTTTCCCTCTTTTTTTTGGTCAATTGCTGTTACTAATTGATTAATTTGTTGTGGAATTCAATTGGTTGCTGAATTTTGGTATTGTGTATTATCTAGAACTGGTTGGAGTAGCTCTAAGTCAACGATTTAGGAAATCATAAGCCAAATTGCTTTTAGATTATGGTGGAATTACCGCAAAATGGCTTCACTGAGCTTTCATATTGCTATTTTCATTAATGGTCTCTTAGTGTTAAGTTGCATACATCCTAAACTCTTATTACGTCATAGATGAGAGCCATTTTTGACTAGTCGTGATTACAAGCTTCATATACCTAAAAATTACCATCTTTGACTAGTTATATACGACAAACTCATCTTTTCTTACCAAATATGTTGGTAGTGCTAATTACATATTTACATATACTCCATAGATGGGCACATTCACCTTTTTAAAACTCGATTCAGTAAAAGTTGCCCATTGTAGTGGCTATAGCATATTGTGGACCAAATGTTTGAATGTGACAGTGTTATTATGCAGGATGACATACGAAGGGAAGCACAAACTATGAGTTTGATTGATCATCCAAATGTTGTTAAAGCATTTTGCTCCTTTGTTGTGGAACGGAATCTGTGGGTGGTTATGCCATTCATGGCAGAAGGTTCTTGCCTACATTTGATGAAGACGGCGTATCCTGATGGGATTGAAGAACCTGCCATATGTTCTATCCTTAAAGAAACCCTGAAGGCTTTAAAGTATCTACATGGACATGGACATATACATCGTGATGTTAAGGTTAAATGATTTTTAAAGCATTTAAAGTGTTCCTATTTTCGTTTCCAAGTAATTGCCCTTTGTTTTCTTGACCCTAGTACTCATAAGTAATACCTTACTGAATTTTAACAATCTATGGGACTAATCACTGACAGCCTAATATATTAATGACGATGATTAGGCGGGAGTATCTTGTATGGTAAATGAAGTTGTCATTTTTTTCATTTCATGAATCCTTTTTTTTTTGGCAACTTTCGGTCTATGTGGATCTCTTTGAAGTATAAAATTCTAATGAGCCTATTATATTGGAGGGTGGAGGATTATTCTAAAATGGTTATGCATAGGCATAACTCATAATCTCATTTTCTCACAGACTACTTACTCTCTTAGCTTTCCTTTACAGGCAGGGAATATATTGCTTGATACTAAAGGGCTTGTGAAGCTTGCCGATTTTGGCGTTTCAGCTTGCATGTTTGATAGTGGAGATAGACTACGCTCGAGGAATACATTTGTTGGAACTCCATGCTGGTGAGCTAGTTGTGTCCAGTTTTATGCGCTTCCTGCTATCTTTTATAGATTCCAAACTTCCTTATTTTGGTTTGATTTTTCATCTTTTTATACATTTGAGTAATTTTGATATGACCTTGAGATTTTACGGAATATATTTCCGCATAATGGCACTGGTTGTTGGGTGGTGAAGCAAAGCCATGTTCATAACATGAATGTAGTGAAGATGTGTATGCTACAATGGTTTTGTGTCCAGTTTGACCATACGAGAAATGATTGATTGAGGAATATGGTAGGTGCCTGGATTTCACAACTCACAAAATTTAAGTGATGATTAATGTCTTTTATTTATAATGATGTCTTAGCTTCAAGCATGCGTGCTTCGTTCCGATGATCAGCGAATTGGTTCCACTCCAGATGCTTGATATCATTCCTCAGAATCAACATCAATCTTAAGCCTGAACATAAATATAGCTAAACAGAAAATCTAGTGAATGTAGCTCCCTTGGAGCATACCAAATGCTCAGAAACACTTTGTCAACTCACGATGGCAAGTATCTCCCAGAATACTACAAATTTTCAGTTATTGTAGTTTAAGAGTACACTCCATCGTCTCGCCTTTCCTATGAGTCATGAAGGAGATATGAACATCTCATAACAGTCACGAAAAACAAAGATCACTTGTTAGTTGTTACTCACCATTTTCGATCTCAACTTCTACACTACTCTTCTCTGTATATGCGACCCTTACGCACGGCCCTCCTTATCCGCATCCCTTGAACATGACTCCTGTATATTCGCGACCATGCCCGCGGCTACCTCTTGTCACCACGAGCCTTTTTACTTTTATGGACTATAGATACTAAGCCTCCACATTCATTGAACCAGTGTCTCCAAATCTCCAATCCAGACTCTTTCTTGCTTTATTTCTCTAAGACATTGTTGTCTTTCTCCCTCCTCTCTCATCTTGACATTATGTCAAAAATACCAAACTAGCCCTAGCTACAAATATGTTGTTACTTCACCAATGTACCAGCTACATACAATTCTTAGATTTCTAACTATGTATATGATTGTGACTCCGTTCACACAGACCATGAAAAGTGAGTCAAATAAGTCCCTCTTTTGTCCGATATATTCCAAGGGGTTCTTCACTGCTGAAGAACCGTTCTGCTCTCTATCATTACAAGTAGACCTGGCAAACAGATCGTGTCGTGTCGTGTTCGTGTTCGTGTCATTGGTAAACGGGTCACGAACCCCTCAACCCAAACCCGACCCATTTAAGTTTCGTGTCGTGTTCGTGTTGACCCACTTACATAAATGGGTCATCAACCCTCAACCCAAACCCATTTATTTCGTGTCGGGTTCGTGTCGGGTTTTCGTGTCATGTCCAAATTTGGAAAGTATTAACATATTTATGTTAAAAATGATTAAGAATATTTACACTAATTTAAAAAACAGGTTATTCGTGTCAGTTTCGTGTTTTGGGACCTCAACCCAAACCCGACCAATTAAATCTCGTGTTGTGTTCGTGTCGACCCACTTACATAAATGGGTCATCAACTCTCAACCCAAACCCGTTTATTTCGTGTCGGGTTCGTGTCGTTTTTTCGTGTCGTGTCAATTTTTACCGGCTCTAATTACAAGTGATACCACGAGCCAAACAAGACATCTCAAAGCAGAAACATGCACCTGGCACACCTCAACATGGTTTTCATAAATTTTGCCCAAAGTTTCGTTTCTAACTTAGTTTTTGCTTTCCGCACCAACCTAGGCTTGCATGTTTTTTCACTTAGAAAAAACATAGCTACATGCCTACATCACCTATTTACTTGGTATAATTGATAAAGTTATTAGTTAGATATTGTTTTATCTTAACATGGTATCAGAGTCAGAGGTACACTCACAGCCCCCAATATCTCGAACTCTTAGGTGGAATCTTAGCACATGGTACGGGGGAGCCTGTGCACTATAACCACTCTTCAAGCCCGATGAGCATTCGAGTGAGGGGGCGTAATAGAATATAAACGGACCTCAACCATCGCCTTAAGGTTTTGGTTGGATTGGTTTCTCAACAATAATAAGCCGTTGATTATTTATATTGCATTTTCATGGTTATTACTCATAAAATTCCATGTATGCCCCCATTTAAAAGTAGAGTGCGGTATTTAGTGGGCGAGGTTGTGTTTGTGAGATTTTCAAATACATATCTTCACCCCTTACTCAGAAATATGGATTTCACATCCTTGCTAATTTCGCAAAATGCAGCTAATTGCCTAAAAGTGCAGTCAATGCATTATGATACACCTCCAACACCTCGATAACTAGTTCACATATTAATGTGGTGGTCAATATTAGAAAACCATGAAAGTTAGGCGAAGAACTTGAAAAGCTTAGAACGCCGACCCTGTGTATTTGAGATTAAGAAGATATTATGTTAGACGAGGTAAAAGTTGAGGGAGAACTCATGTGAATAACAGTCTTTTCATTCGTTCTATTTATTTTTTCATTCATTTTACTAATCTTCTGTCTATGTATTTACTTTATTTTTCATATCTGGTATATTTATCTGTTGTTATCTTTACATATGTTCTGTAATTTTCCCTCTTGATGTGTCTGCAAACATTTCTTTCATATTTAGTCACCTAAAACTGACGGTACCTCGTAAGTTGCTTTGTGTTACTCTTTTCTCTCATCCAAATTCTTTTCTGTTCTTTCTTTCTTTCTTTCTTTCTTTCTTTCTTTCTTTCTTTCTTTCTTTCTTTCTTTCTTTCTTTCTTTCTTTCTTTGTGTTACTATCATGATGCCCCTTCTCTCAATATATTCCATATTTAGTCACCTAAAACTGACGGTTCCGTACAACAATTTTTGGGGCTGTGGCACTTGGCCACTACTCGTATTTGCTAACTATATCTAACTAGTAACTAGTATTGTTTATTTCACTACGTGTTTTTAGGATGGCACCAGAGGTTCTGCAACCTGGAAGCGGATACAACTTTAAGTGAGCCTTCTCTTGAGTTTTGTTAAATGAATCGCTTTACCTAATTTAAGATGTCTTGATGCAACTAATAAGATGCGCTTCTATGTCCCAAGATCTTGGTATTGTCTTGTTTATTACTATTGCGTAATTTATGGCATTGACACGTGGGATTTCTCAAGAGTACATTATCAACCTTTTGCTATCATAAGGTGTAAGTCACTTCGTTTAGTGACACAAATGTATGTATTATAACACGAAAAAGGATTTCATTGTCTTGTTTGTCTTGCAAGATGCTCCTCAACCTCTCGCAAAAGGAGAAGATAACTAAAACTATAATCTCCGTGTGTATGCTATATTTTCTTTGTTACACTTCCTCGGTATCTGCTGAATCTCCCTGTACGGTTTACATCAATTGTAGTTTGGGTCCTGCATCCTTTTTTTCTTACTTATGAGATGACTGACTGCAGCATACGCCCTGTATGTAGCTTGACACTATTGAGTTGCTATTTACAGCATGGAACCTCTAGCTGCTGTTTTTTTATATCCTAAGGCAATAACTTGGTCAGAATGGTCACATTTCAGAGTCTCAGAGAGTTGTATCCAACCGAGATACTTCTTTCTAAGATTAAGTATTTGTTATGACTTTTTGAATTGGTAAGAATGAAACGAAGGTAATTAAAATCAAAACCACTCATTATAGAGTGGGGAACAAGGAGGGTAAAAGTGTTTTAATGTGGGTTATTGATGGTGAAAGATTTTCAATTGTTGTTTGAAATTTCCGAGAGTTTTATGTGGGAGTTTTCGAGCAGTCTTTATATTGATGAACCTCAAAAGCTAACAAAAGAATCGAAAGGTATACTTGTATCTTTTCAAGTGTAAAAAATCCACTTATCTTTCTTGCATTATATTGTGAATAGTCAAGCTATTGAGTATTTTAGGCACTTTTATGATGAATATCAAAGCGTGGACCATTTTACATGTTCTCAAACTTAATTAGTGTTTATTTAATGTGTGTAGGGCTGACATATGGTCTTTCGGTATAACTGCATTGGAGTTGGCTCATGGTCATGCACCATTCTCAAAGTACCCTCCGATGAAGGTTTCAAACAACTTTTGCTCTTAACTGTATATAACCGACAATTGATTTGACGTATTGATATAATATAACTTTTATTTGCAGGTTCTTCTAATGACAATACAGAATGCTCCGCCAGGTCTTGACTATGACCGGGACAAAAAATTCTCTAAGGTTAATTGTTCAATACTGTTTTTTAAGCTTCATTTCCCTTGGGTGGAATTTTGCTTATTTTACCAGCTTCTTCAATTTTAATGTGTTTTTTTAGCTATTCTTGGTATCCTGGATTGTTTGTTCTCATTCATTTATTATTTCTTTTGTTAATATTATAAATCTTTATTTATTTATAATTATTGTTTACATTTTATTTTATAATTTTTTTGTCTGAAGGTGTATGACTTTCTATTCTTTCACTTTACATCCTTTTGGGATTTAATTTTATTGTTGTTTGTTTGTTACTGAAACTTGCTTATATATTGATTAGTCATGTTGTTCATTCTGAGTGTAATATTTTTATGTTTCTGATTCAAACGATCTACTCCTCCCATCCTAACAAATCTTACATGGGGTGTTTCACAACTTTTAAGAAAGATGGTAAAATGTAAGGTATTATCGGTAAATCAAAAGGTCTTATGGGCCCACCCAAATTAAAGTGAGTAAAAAGTAATGACATTTTGTGTAAATAGATGAAGGATATAAGGATTATACGGTAAAGTGTTTTATCAAAAAGAGAATGTAAAATTTTGATTGGATGGTCCGTAAGTGTAAAACTTTGTTTGGATGGAAGGAAGTACTTGTTACAATTTTTTATTCTTTTTAATTATTTCAGGAGTGGAATGTGTCATATTTCTGTTTTCTTTTGGCTGTAGTTTAGATATAGTACGGAGTACTATATTTTTTGTGTGTTCGTATGATGTGCAATGACCTGTATTACTGATCAACCGTTTTGTTTTATGAATTGGTGTACATTGGGTCTAAGGACTCTAAGCTTTCTTAATATGAGATTCCCATGTACATAATCTTCTAATTTTGTTTTCTTTCTAGTTGTTTATAGGCATTTAAAGAAATGGTTGCTATGTGTCTGGTGAAAGATCAATCAAAGCGGCCTACTGCGGAGAAGCTACTCAAACATTCATTTTTCAAACAGGCCAAGCCCCCTGAGGTTTCTGTGAAGAAATTATATGCAGACTTGCCACCACTATGGGATCGTGTGAGAGCTGTGCAGGTTAGTCGTGACCCTTGTGATATATCTTCTGGCCTTAGTTTTTCTTTTGGCATGAGAATTTATCTGTAATACCTAATTATGCAGCTAAATGATGCCGCTCAGCTTGCTCTTAAGAGAATGCCGACGGCGGAAGAGGAGGCTATATCACTGGTATGGTATCTGTTTTTCTGTTTTATCTGTATTGTTGAAACTCTGCTCAGCATCTTCATCTAGTGTTCTCATCTCTTAAGGGTCTCACACTTAGTTATTACTCAGTAATTACTGCCTCCATTCCAATCATTTCTATACATTTGTTGAATATATGTGAGTTATATTTTAATCAAATGTATAATATTGATTGGAATGGACTATGGAGGGAGTATTTAGTAAAAAAATGCATCTTCAGGGGGGTATGATTGAATTTATCTGTATTCCCTTGTTCCAGAGTGAATACAAGAGAGGTGTCAGTGCCTGGAACTTTGATATTGAGGACTTAAAGGCACAAGCTTCTTTGGTGAGTGTGATTCCATCTTCATCGTGCACTTCAATAATATATCTTTAATCAGCTTCATTATCTGCTCCACCATCTACCAAGTTTTAATTTGCACGTCTTTCCTTTATTGCAGAAGCATGTTTAAGTTCATAACGTTTTCGTAGAATTTCCTTTGTGATTTGCGCTCTTGTTTTCAGTATGATTGTATGCCTCTTTATTGGCAATGGTTTTATCTATGCTGTTGTTGCATCCTGTTTTATAATGCTGCCATGTTCTTCTGGATCATTATCTAATGGCAGTGGCTTTATCTATGCTGAAATTCTGATTTCATCTACTTTGATTTTTTTTAAAACTATCATAGATCATTATGTCTATTCTTACGTTCTTAGGTCCACGACGATGATGATGATGATTTTATAGGAATAAAGGAAGGAGATGAAAGTATAAGATCTGCTACAAGCAGTAAGGTGCATACAAGAGCTTTATAAGTTCTAGTGTGACAGCTCCCTTTTGTTGGTCTTTCTTTTTCATTCAGAAAGATTTCGTGTTTTTTATTTTCAGGAATTGTCAGAGTATGGATCTTTTTCTGGAATGCCCCTTCCTCCTGCTGATGATGTCCACAGGTACTTAACTATTGTTCACTTGTTGCAATTTGTCCTGTACTGCATGTTTCAGCAAGGGAGTGTGGAAACTAGTGTGATCAAATCTTGCTTTGGAGGTGTATTTTTGTTTTATAGTCAACATGACATTCCTTCCAGAGAGCAACTTAATGCTGAACCAGCTATTCTTAGACAAACTAGCAGTGCTAGTGACAAAGCCGGAGCGATCAGAAGCGAATGGTCATGTTCGTATGAGCTAGGGAATGTCCCGGAGAAAGATGTTCGTGATACTGAGCCGGCACTCGTTTATGATGTGGACTCGATACAATTAATCCCTAATTCAAAAACAGGCAAAGGCCATAAAAGTCAGACTGGGTCTCTTATACCTGGTAATGTGCCTGGTTACACAATGATGAAGAGATACCATATTCCTGGCAGGTTTATTCGTTTACCGTCACGATATGTTCAAAGATCTATCGTATATGCTCAATACTTTCAAAATAGGATGACATAGGAAAATAATATGTATATAGTTTGAATTTTTGTAGTACTACTTAACAAATGAGTATCTTATTCAAATGTCAGACATCTTTGCGGGAATTGGCATTAGACATCTTTTACCAATATAATAAAAATACAGGATAGCCACATGGACATGCACACAGTTTTTA
Source organism: Agrostemma githago (assembly GCA_958450325.1). Classification (NCBI taxonomy): domain Eukaryota; kingdom Viridiplantae; phylum Streptophyta; class Magnoliopsida; order Caryophyllales; family Caryophyllaceae; genus Agrostemma; species Agrostemma githago. Next base: position 22,585,389 of record OY288239.1, on the reverse strand, counting down.
GTAGGGATTGGCATTTCTTTTAGATGAACAAATTATTCGGTGGCAGTTTTTAGTTCCTTAAATTTTTTTTGTTTCCTGAAGTTTTGAATTGTCACATGTCCAACATTGAAAAGCCACATGGACGCCTTTGAATGATTTTTTTCTTTCCATCTACCATGTTTCCTAGGTTATAAAATCTCTCCTTTGCCTTGAATGTTTGTAATAGTGATACTATAGAAGTATAGATTGGCTTTTCTATTTTGCAACTTTTACAATTTGTATATATTTGGTTTCTTTACCTTGGTGAAAGCTCTGACATCAAAGCAGAACATGCATCTATAGTCCTATACTCTATAGAAATTACTGCTCCTAGTGCTGAGCATGTTGATTTGAATTCTACAGGCCTGAGAATGAAAGCCAACTTGCATCGGATAAAAGTAGTCTTCATAAGATGCCCAGCTTTAGTGGTCCACTGATGTTATCAAAGCTTGCTTCATCAAATAGCTTGTCATCACCCATCAAATCCTATGGAGGTTATAGTCTTTATCTTCTAGTTGCCTGTTTGTTTCTTGTAAGAAGTTCATGCTGTGAATTCTGTAATCCATTGTTAGCATACGGTGCAAGCATTTACTGTTTACAGTGTTCTGTTTTTAGGCTCCAGAGATTCATCAGATGATAAATCAAAGGCTAGTGTGGTTCAAGTAAAAGGCCGATTTTCAGTGACTTCGGAGAATGTGGATTTTACTAAGGTAGGGTGCAAATGGATTAGGAGATTTTCATCTAATGTGGTCGGCATTAATGCATAATATTTGTCGGCATGACATCATCTACAGTTAGATCTTTTCTCGTTGGTCACAATCAGCATGACCATCTGTCATCAATGTAGCCCTGATATCATTTTCTTTGATTTTTAGGGTTTGAGAAAATCTTATAGTGTTGGTGATTGGATTTCCGCGTCAAAGCAAACAGTATGTACTTTTATCTCTCTATTTTGTTGTCTTATGTCCTACACTTCTAGTCAAAACTTCTATCTCTGAAAGCATCCCTAAAGTAAATTTTAGTTAGTTAACACAAACCATAGTAAGGAATCAGAGGATGGTGAAAAAACTTTTGTACAAAATTCGAATTCAAGTTTATGTACGATGTGGCTGAATTTACACTTGTTATCACACACATTTAGCTTTATATTTATATTCTGGGCATGAGATCAGTGATGAATACGACAATCCTGAATTCACTATCCTCAGGACTCAGGAGAGGAGTTTGGTTTAAACAACACAAATGTTACAGTAACTTTTAGGGAAGTTCCAGAACTAACAATAAAATTTGTTTTTGAGACCTGCTTTGGGCCTTCGGGGTTTATATTTAGTAGATAGCCCCCTCTCCTCCCCCAACACACACACAAAATAAAAATAAAAATTTGGCTATTGATTGTGGAATCTCAATTTTATTATTAAGGTATCAATTTGATCGCAGTTTGTTGTCTGTATAATCCTTCCCAATTTTGTAAAAATGATGTCCTCGGTTATATTTATATACGGGCTATGAAACAATGCTAGGTCACCCACCAACCTACCAAAGAACCAAGTATTGCTGATGTCTCTTCGTCAGTTCTCTTGCCACACCTCCAAAGCCTTTTCCAGCAGACTGCAGTTCAGCAGGTAATGGTTCCTCCATGATGGAGCTACTTTTATCTTTGTTATATAGCGGTAGAAATGTTTTTGTTGTATATGCTTTTTAGTAGATAACATTAGTTTTAGAAAAAGTGACCGGGGTTTGTTGTTTTTCTTTTTTTCTTTGGGTTTTCTTTTGACGGATGGGTCTTGTTGTTTGTCATTGATGATCAGGATCTGATCACGAGTTTGTTAAATAGTTTGGAACAATCTGAAATAGATGGTGAGTTAATTCGTGTGCTATATGTTTCTTGTCTAAGTTATGTATTAGTTGCCAAGCCAACTTGTATCTCACCTTTCTGATCTTAGTGTAGGCTGTCAAGATGGGAAGTTTTTGCCAGTACCAGCGACGCATACTCTTGAGAATGGATGCGTGAGTTTTTGATATCTCTCCTGGTTTTACTGTAGCTAACTTCAAGTGTGTAGGATCTTCTACCTTTACCAAAGTAAATTATCGCTAAGAATGTGTTTGTCACAACCCTCCCAACACAATGGTCGCCAAATTAAATTAGCAACCTAATTTATTGTTCCTTCTTTGTATATGAAAAGTCATACTATTGTGTAACCCTGTTGCGTATATAGAGGGTTGATATTAGACTATTAGGAAAATATTACTTTCATAAGCCTAAGAGGTTCATCCTGTCATTATTATGTTTATTTCATTGTACTGAGATGCTCTATGACCCAACATTATTGAGTATTAGCTTTTTTGTGAATATTTAGCTGCTCTTTCATCGTTGTCATAATTTATCAATAGCTGTTATAAGCTGTCACTAAAATTTATTATAGCAATGGAAAGTAGAACCAGATGCTAACTGGTGTCTTTGTTCGTGCTCTTTTGTCCTCTGTTTTTAGGTACTGCTTGTAAATGAAATTAACGTTCATCTAAACCCTCTACTTTTCACTTGTGCAATTGAGAAAATAGTTTTCGCTTTTTTAATTTTGTGGTAGTCATATCATGCTTATGTACAGGTTGAAGCAACACCTCCTGGGCGGGAACAATTACTTCTGGTCAAGATATTAGACCTGCAAGCAAGGTTGGTTACTGTTCAATAAAAAAACATCCTCAGTTTGAGCAAATATAACTTCTTTAATGCTTCTGTCTTCTTTCGTGGAGACTTGCAATTTTTTTCCCTTCCTTATGCTGTAATGTGCTGCAGGATGGCTGATCTGGCCACAGAGTTGAATGCTGAGAAACAAAAATATGTATCAGTAAGTCCCACTTCGGTAGTTTGGTCTATTAACTTGCCAAGTTGTTAAACAAGCTAATGTTGGTCTTCTACTGCTTGTGTTTACAGTTGTGACGAGAGATGTTTGAAGATGTTGTACAACGCTTGAGTTGTAGTTTGTTGTAAAGTGAGTGCACATAAAAGTAATAGCATAGTGGGATCCATTCATGAGCAACTTTGACTATACTTGCGATTGAACAACCACAGGAAGAATATCGGTGAATCATCAGGGATCTGCTTCCTGCAGTAAGTTATACTCACGGCCTTGCTTAATTTCATACAATTCCCCTGACTTGAGGAGGAAGATGATGGATGAGATGACCCTATGCATGTATTTGAGTGTAATTGTTGATTAACTGACATTGTAAAGTTATGAGTTAGGAGTTTTGTATAGGCTTTGGGAAGAATGGGTTTTGTATAATTTCTTCATTTTCTTGATACACAGATCCGTTTTCAGAGTCGGATATTACACTTTTGGTGTTTGTAATAATAATAATAATATTAGTATTGTGAGCTTGGATTATCTTTCTAATTTTCTCCATTTGTTGGCCCCCTTGCTGATAAAACCTAACTTACTGTGAAGTCTGAGACGACTTGGTCTACTTGCCCAAGATACATCCCAATGTTGGGGTAGTAAACTACTCTGGAGATTAATAATAAGTTTGGAAACAGCCTATCCGAACCAATGGGGGTCTGAGATACATTTCGGTCCAATACGTGACACGAGTTTGGGTTTGGGTCCTACCGGAGACATGACCAATTGTCATCTACTTATCCTTGGCCTATATGAATACCTCTACCCATATGCATTTCCATTAGGGAGCGTTTGGAAACATGGAATTATTTTCATTTCCATGAATCTAATTCTAGATATTCAATTATTGACATTCAATTCCATTTCCAATTCCAAAATGTTGTTTGGGTATCCATAGAATTGGAATTGGAATTAGGCGGGGCGGAGCCGGGCCGAGGTCACAAAAATTAATTTTTGAATTTTTTTCCATGATGAAAATGTATATTTTCAATTAGGGACAAAAATTAATAAAAAAAAATATATATTCCGACTAGATTTACGCGGAAAAAAAAACAATAAATAGTGACGGAATTGAAATGACTACCATGTAGTAGTCATTTGAGAAAGTCAAATTTAAACAAGCTTGGAATTGGTATGGAATTCATCTCAAATCCAATTCCAAATTCTCAGTTTTCCCAAACACTTAAATCATCTCAATTCCGGAATTGAATTCCAATTCTTAGTTCCCAAACAAGCCATTATTCAATTCAAGCATATTGATTCTTAGAATTAGAATTATCCATCCTTGAAAGTCAAGATTTCAGAGGCTGCCCATAACCTCCGTGCTTCGTTGGAGTCGGATCCGAGTTTGGATGGCAATGCTTCGTTACAGTCTTCAAAGTATTTTCCAGATACCTTTTCGAGTTTAGGATTTGTTGCTACGTAGCACGTTGTTGCAGCACCCTGCCAAATTTTAAAAGTTAAAATAAAACATGTTTATAAGGATTTCTTTTTTTTTTTTTTTTTTTTTTTGTAATTTTCAAGCATTGAATCAAGCGTAGTTTAACATGAATCTAAAAATTATAAAGATAATGAATAGTACGTACTTGAGGAATAGTCTTCAAGAATTTTGACAGCAAAAGAAAGATCAAATCTGCAGTTACAAAAACATCCCGTTAAATAATACTCCGGTTAAAGAAAGAACGACGGGTAAATTTGGACCAACATAATCCATTTGTACAATATAACCCTAACAAAAACTTAACAAAAACGAAAAAGATTACTATTGTAAGTATTGAATGAGATGGAAGGACTAGTCCGTATAAGTAGGAAGTAGTACTACGCACTTCCTCCCATACATTCAATTGTTTACCCATATTATAAATAGACAATTCAATCAATTTTTTACCTTCTTCTTTTGACAAAACACTTTACCTTATAATTCTCGTATCCTTACTCTATTTAAGTTTGGTGAACCTATAAAACTATTTGATTTACCAATAATACCCTTACTTTTATCATTTTTTTAAAAGTGGCGAAACTATGTAGTAATATACGTTGTTGCTTCAAAATTGATGCCAGAAAAATTACAGTTCATGATCATTTAACTACATGGTAGACTTTTATGTGTGAAAATAGTATTTTAAATGGCGGTAATTAAATAAATGCTGACAAAAATATAAACCAAAAACCCACGCTAGATTTTTTTTTGGTGTACCCCCGACCCCGTTAGAGAATTGTTTAAATAGAAAGAGTCAAGGATGTGACCTGTGATGAATCTGATTATAGGTTTTTGAGGTTGAAAGAGTTTGGTCCTCACAACTCCAGGATGTACACTATTCACCGTAACGTTACCCTTCATTTCCTGCATTTTCACACTTTTAATTTCTTTACCAAGCGTCACCCTACAAATGATTCTTATAAATGATTCTTATACTCTTAGTAATCACAATCCCTCCTCTCATCTCCTGATTCTAACTCCAATCCATATTCACACATTACAACCCTAGGTTACCATTAGAAATAATACAAAGATAATATGTTGACCATTATTGCATAGTAAGGATATCTCCCATTAAATAGAATATTGACACCAATTTTCATGATGACTATGAATATCATTATCTTCATTCCTTCATAGTAATGACAATTCATTTCCTATCATAAATTATTTTGGATACCCTTTATTTTAGTCTCAGGTTAGTCTGGTATAAAGTAATATGAGAGAATGTGTGTGAAATATATTATCAAATACTTCATCATCCAAATTTCTTTGATAAATTCTGAGTATACCATTGAGTTTCAGTTCTTGTGGTTGAGTACACAACCTAGACGAGTGTTGTGTAACCTTGGGGATGACGCTCATATCGATCTATACCGTAGTCGGGACGATTTCGTTTCTCATTCGGTGTCCTTCATACCACGACACAACAACATATATATTTCTTTATATATATTTGCCGATATAGTGACAAAATATTTCCAACAATTAGTAGAAAGGAAAAGAAGAGAGAAAAAATAAATAAATTTGAAAACAGTTTTTAATTTTTCTTCATTTTTTTTCACAAAAACAAAAAAAATTCAAACAGTAGATTCTTTTCTTCACTTTTTTTTTCTTCCTTCCTTCCTTTTAAGTATATATTTTTTTTTTTCATTTTTTTTTAACTAGAATGGTTTTATTTTTGAAGTTTGCTATGAATTATTTTGATGAATTTTGTATGGACCAACATTAAGGATAGTTGTTTTTGTTATTTGTAGTGATCAATTTTTAATTATAAATAATGATTTTTAGTTTTTAACAAAAATCAAAAGAAATAAAATTGAAAAATTAGATCTCCATGTATTTGAACCAAACACCATGTATGACAATTACAATCAATTAAAGGATCGAAACAAACAACTATTAATAAGCATGAGTTCTAATTCCATCACTCCCTTCTCGATATATTAGAATCCATTTCATTTCATTCAATTCCATTTGTTTGAACCAAACGACCCCTTATTATGTCTCATGAAATTAATATATTCTTAAGTAGCAAAAGCTATTTCAATGCAACCATGAGATTGAAGTTTCGATTCTCACTTGCTACGTAATACGCTAGTTTGAATTAAAAAAAAAAAAAACAAACGAAATGAACGTACTTTAAGCCTACGAGCAAGCTCCTTGGTATGCAGTATGTTGGCGAGTTTGGAGAGAGCATACGCACGTGACGGATCGTATTTACTGTAACAAAGTATGTAGTCATTTAACAACATACTCTGCTTTAATTACTATGTATACTCCGAAATGAAATACTCGTAGTAAGAAGTACTCCGTATAGAGAAGTAGCATACCTTTTATCTTTAGTTATGAGGTGAAGATAGGAAATCATATCTCCAGTGAAAGTGTTATGATAGTTGGATGATACGTTGACGATCCTTCCTTCAATCCCGGTTATTTTTGCGGTTTCTACCATTTTCTTCATTAACAATTTTGTCAGCAAAAAATGACCTGATTTATTTGGTGAAGTCGATCAATTAGAATTAATTTCCCACAAATTTAAATCCATTTTCTTAGCAAATTACTAAAAAATAGCGTCACTGAAAGTAAAAAGGATGGAGAAGAATGGGAGGCACCAAGGTAATTAGTGGCAAAGGTCATCTCGATGCCGTCCTCAGAGATTTGATGTTGAAGCGAAAACATGCCCGCGTTATTTCTGCATGGAATGCCCACGTTCACACATATACATTTACTCCGTACATGTCAATCCCATGCATGCAAATTCTATACATATATAGGAGCTAGAGATTTTTTAGAAACTGGAGTATATTGAAAAATTGTTTCTTACTCCGTATATAATTTGTGATAGATAGGCTGGTCTCGTATATATTCATAGAAAAGTGGGGATAGAGAAATTAATAAATTAATAAAAATAATAATTACATAAGTAGGTTGAGAGGCAGATGAAGGGAGTGAAATTGGGTAACGAAGTTTTTGACGGAGGTAAGAGAGCTGAGATCTAGGTCCATGAGGATGACCTCCGCCTGGGGACACTCGTCTAATATCCGAGCCTTGGCTTGCTGGGCTGCCTTGTATCTCCGGGCCGGGAGTATGATCCTGGCCCCACTCTTAGCCAGCACCCGAGCAGTCTCTTTGCCAATTCCCGACGTTGCACCTGTATGTATGTATGTATGTCACAAATAATACACATATACTGTATATACATACCAAAATTCGGAAATTAAATTAAATGTTAGGGTAACCATGAATAATAATGATGGACAGTAATATCAAAATGTAGTCTGCCACACCCTGGGTTAAAAAAAACTTCTAATTTCTCCTAGGGCTCGCTTGGGATAAAGTTAATTATTCCGGGGATAATAAAGCAAAAATGAACTAGAAGTTGATGAACTTGTTGCTTGATTGTAACATTTTATAGTGTAAAAGAGATACGATGGAGGAATAATTACCCCCATTGGGGGTAATGCATTACTTGGGAGGAGAGGGGAGTAATAATTCCCCCTAAATAAGTTATACTTCCTTAATTTTCTTCATTTCCGCTTAATATCATCACTACTTTTCATCATTTTCTAGTTCATTTTTGAACTATTACCCCCGGAATAATTAACCCCATCATATATTTAGGGAGTAATAATAGTACATTCTGAGGCTATTATTAATTAATTAATTAATTATTATTTCCCTAATTTTAAGCTATTATTATTGAATCAAAACCATGAATGCAATATAATTGTGCGTGGTAAATAATGTAAAGTTTAATACTCCATCGGATCATTATTTTTCGCTTTATTTCATGAATATTTTAATATAATGTGGCAAAAAATAGTGACAGGAAAGAGTATTATTATTAGTTAGGTTAGAAGAATGAATGAAGGATTAGTATGTACGTACCAGTGATGATGGCAGTAATAGAGGAGGGGAGATGATATTGGTGGGTGACATCCTCAGCAGTGGAGTTTGACCCGAACCCGCTTGGCCCTCCCCATCCCATTAAGTATTTAATAATGGAGGATTCACACATCTGATCTTCGATTATTGAATGAATTTGGATGACGATTACTACTGGTACTGTATGATAATAATATTATTTGAGCTAGCTTAGCTAGATGATCCAGGGTTTCAAACTTAATACTCTACTACTTAATGTTGTTGTTATGAATGATGATGATGATGATGATGATTAATACGAGTAGTAATCCCTTTATTTTGTGAAGCACCAAACTTAATTAAGATCCATCAGGGAAACTAAAGTTTAGCGATGAAGGATGAATGGTACGGGCCTTCCTTGGTGGTTCTGGTTGTTGAAGCTAATAAGGGTGCGGATCGAGTATATCAATATACTCTCCATCTGTATCATGGATCAGATCAACATATATAGATTATTTTATTCTCTATTAGTACGATACCGTCTCACGAAAGAATTAATATATATGATATATATATATATATATAGATAGATAGAGGCGGGTTCGGGGAAAATATTAAAATAAATAAAATTTAATGTCAAAAATATTAATTTGCAATTACAAAGCAGTAAAAAATTAGGGATTCAAAACTATTTCTTACTCGTATTCTGACCCAACTCGTTTTCTGACCCGTCGTATGAAGTTATTTAATAAATTATATAGTTTTAAAAAGTTGGGGATTACGTACATGTCACTCGAAAAATGTCTCAATTATATTCATTTTGTCTTTAATTATTTAATTAATTAATTTAAGTGTTTTAATTTTATTACATTTTTTTATTATTCTTTAGTAATATTACTCCGTATATATTAGTGTTCCAAGACTACCGTAACATTGAATTAGTTAGGGTAGTATAATCAAATTTATAATGTTCCAACTTTTCTAAACATTTAAATATGATAAATAATTATGTTTGTATTTAAAAATTCTAAAATTGTTGGATACTGCTACGTCGTTCAAAACTATTTTTGACTCGTATTCCGACCACGACCCATATAACCCGTGCCCACCCGTATAAAGTTATTTAAATAAATTATTTAAAAAAGTTGGAAAATATATGTCAATCGAAAAAAGTGTCTCAATTATATTAATTTTATTTTTAATTATTTTAATAATTTTAATAATAATTTTAATTATTTATGAATTATTTATTTTTAGTAACCTTGTAATTATTCTATATTTCTATAGTAATGTCATAGTCGCGCTCCAAGATTACCATAACATTGAATTAGTTAATAGTTTAATCAAATTTGTAATGTTCAAATGTTTCTAAACACTTCAATATGATACTCTATCTGTAAATAATTAAGTTTGTATTTAAGAATCCTACAATTGTTGAAGACTATCATATCACTTGAAAAAGTCTATTTTATTGTATTTTTTCAATGATGCTAAAAAACACATCGTCTTTTTGGGGTAAATACTCAAGACTTTTGATTGATAATCACTGACCGATGATAACGCTTATTTATAATTATAGAATCTTATCATGTATTATATTTTTCCAATGTGGGAAATTTTTTACTGTTTATATATGTAATACATTTACCACTATTACATACTAAAAAAACATAGCGTCTTTTTCGAGCAAATAATATGAGAATTATACACTAAGAATAACATTTTTCACCACAAATCTAATTATATCATTTTTATAAATGTTTTTACGATAATATTTTTGTTTTAGGATAATAACATTTGCAAAGATTTTTACATAAAATTTATAATTTCTCGTAAATTGTTAAAAGTTAAAAATCATATATGTACTTTATTTCGGATAATAATAATTTTATTTTTCTAAAAATAGATAAAATTACATATCTACTTTATTTAGGATAATAATAATTTTATTTTATTAAAAATAGATCTAATTATATTAGGCTAAAGTTAAAAATAGATCAAATTCTATCAAGATAAAAAACATTAATTTTCATATTTAAAATATTTAACCTTTAGTGTTTTAAAAAAGTTGGATTCTCTCACGTCGCTTAAAAAAAGCTTCAATTATATATTTATATATGATTAAACTCACCATATATATATATATATATATATATATATATATATATATATATATATATATATATATATATATATATATATATATATATATATATATATATATATATATATATATATATATATATATATATACTCTCTCCGAATTTCAGTGTTCTTCCCTATTTCCTTATTGAGCTGAGTTTGATCTTCTTCCCTATTTCCATTTAAGGAAACATTTTTTCACCTAACATTACCATCCTCCATCCTACCCCCACTACTCTCTTTATATTACAACAATTATCCCTCATTAATTAGAGTTTATCACTAATTACCCCCTTTTATGTTTCCCATTTTTCAAATTACCCCCAAAAAATGTTTCTGTTAAAATTACCCCCAAAAAATGTTTCTGTTAAAATTACCCCGTAAACTTGTAAAAAAATTAGATTTTACCCCCAGGCGTCCTTCTCTCCTCTTTCCGGTGACTTATGCGATTTTTCTTCCTGTTTTGCCCCTCCCCTTACCAACACACTCTCTCCTCTCCTTAACACTCTTTCACTCACTCAAACACACTCAACCCTACCAAAACCCCCAAATTCCCCCAATTTCAAGAACCCTAACCCTAATTCCCAAAATTGACGCAAATCGAACACGATGACCAATTTGCAGTCAATCGATTCATTTCTTAAGGTAATTTCTCTTCCTTCCTCTTCCCATTTTCGACTCTTCTCTTTTCGCGGTTAGGGTTATTCCGATTAGGGTTTAGTGTTCGAAATTAAATTGAACACTACTGTTTATTGTTTGGGGGCACCTGTGTTTATGTCGTGGTTCAATTGAAAACTATTTCAGTTGGGTTTATTTTGCACATTCAATGTCCCTACCCTAAACCCTAAATGTACCAAGAAAACTATTTCAGTTGGGCACCAGAAATTGGGAATGATTTTAATGAACCCAGAAATTCAAGTCACATAATTCTATTGAAAACAACCCTAAATCCTAAATGTAAACCTAGAAATTGGGAATGGTTTTTAATGAACCCAGAAAATCGAGATAAATTTCGATTTCAAAAACCCTAACCGCGAAAAGAGAAGAGTCAAAAATGGGAAGAGGAAGGAAGAGAAATTACATTAAAAAATGGATTGATTGACTGCAAATTGGTCGTCGTGCTCGATTTTGCGTCGATTTTGGGAATTAGGGTTAGGGTCCTTGAAATTGGGGGAATTTGGGGGTTTTGGTAGGGTTAAGTGTGTTTGAGTGAGTGAAAGAGTGTTAAGGAGAGGAGAGAGTGTGTTGGTAAGGGGAGGGGCAAAACGGGAAGAAAAATCGCATAAGTCACCGGAAAGAGGAGAGAAGGACGCCTGGGGGTAAAATCTAATTTTTTTACAACTTTACGGGGGTAATTTTAACAGAAACATTTTTTGGGGGTAATTTGAAAAATGGGAAACATAAAGGGGGTAATTAGTGATAAACTCCATTAATTAACATAATATTTCTCTCTCATACTTTTACAATTCACTTTTTCTCATTCAATTAATATAATATCATTCTCTCTTACTTTTTTAATACACCTCATCTTTTTTTATTAATATAATACTCCCTCCTTATTTTTCTCCCAAAAAGAAAGGGGAAGAACACTAAAACTCGGAGGGAGTGAGAGAGAGAGAGAGAGAGATTTAGGTTCATGTAAGAACCACCCCTTCAATGAGAACTGTAATATGAGTCATTGGATCATAGTGTTCAATCTCATTCGTTGGATCCTTCAAAATTCTTCAATCAAATTAATTCATCACAATTGCTTCAACCTTCAACCCGTAACTCCTTCTCTTTCTACAAAATTCTTCGACCCATAATCCTTTAATCGATAAATTCTTCAATCGACCATTGAATCCGATTCTTCAAGCCATCAATTTTTCAATCGTCTTTTCTTCAATCCATTAATTTATCACAATTGGGTATTGAACTCCAATAACCTAAGTAGTTTTAATTTTTTTTAATTAATCATTTTATGATTAACTTATCAATTAAATTCATTAATTCATTACAATAGTAACAATATAATCGTCGGCAAATATAATTGCAATAATCTCAGCAATGGTGTGTTATCGTTTTTTTTTTCTTCAAATTTCCTGATTGATTTAAGAGTTCATCTAAAATATTGTCCTTTAATTTCCTTTTGTACGGATTTTATATGAAATACAAACTCTTCTTTTTCTAGCCCTATTCGATTTAATTTTCTTTTTAAATTGTGGTGTAGCCTATTTCAATTTTAGGGTACCCTTTCTCACTATTAGCGTACCCTTTTTTCTATTTTAGCGTACTTTTTTTCAATTTCAATTTTAATTTTAGTGTACCCTTTTTAAATTTTAGCGTACCCTTTTTCACTTTTAGTGTACCCTTTTTTCTATTTTAACGTACTCTTTTTCAATTTCAATTTTACCGTACTCTTTTTCACTTTTAGCGTACCCCTTTTCAATTTCAATTTTAGTGTATCATTTTTAAATTTTAGCGTACCATTTTTTCACTTTTAGCATACCCTTTTTTTCAATTTTAGCTACTTACCATTTTTCAATTTCAATTTTAGCGTACCCTTTTTTTAATTTCAATTTTAGCGTACCCTTTTTCACTTTTAACGTACCCTTTTTAAATTGTAATGTGACTACAACTACTACTGTAAAAGTAGTGTAACAAATAAGATGATTAATAGAAGTATAATTATAGGGGAATGAAGCATTGAATAATTCCACGATAGGTGTTCAGAGAAAACAAGAACCCTTAATTTGATATACAAGAACCCTAATTACACAAAAATCTCTAATCAAGTGGACATATTTAATGATTTTAATGAAAATATAAATCCTAATTTAAAGATATCCTCAATTGTATATAATTCCTCAATTTTATGAACACCGGAACCCTAATTTATTAAGATTAGGCTTTATGAACACCGGAACCCTAATTTATTAAGATTAGGCAACAAATCTCCTGAATTTGCATTGATGAACAAAGCTTCATCTGCCTTTTCTTGATTTTTGGTGAATTTTGTAGAATTTTTTTCTTCAATTTCAGACATGGTTGATGAAGGGAATGAGAAGGAAGAGAGAAAGAAAGAGAAGGGAGAGAGAAAAAAGAAACGGATTTGGTTTACACAAAAACTTGTATGAGACCGTCTCACGATAATTTATCGTGAGACGGCTCATATAAGAGGTGGTTACTAAATTTGTAACCACCCCCCTATGTGCCTATGTGAGAGGTCTCACGATAAAATTATCGTGAGACGGTCTCACATGAGAGTTACTGGTTGGTTTATTTTGTTAAAGGAAGAGGGGATGTTTTTAAGAATAATGTCAAGCATTAGATGTGAATAAGATCTAATGGCTCATATTATAGTTCTCACAGTTCTCATTGAGAGATAGGTTCTCACCCGATCTCAACTCTCTCTCTCTCTATATATATATTATATGCACTTAAGAACTCAATATACAGTAAAATAATTGTTATATTGTGGACATGACATAGGTCCACCCCGACGCGGCCACGCACGGGTTTGGGTAGGCGAATGAATCTCGTTGTAAGATTGATCTCGGGTTTGAAATTTAAAACGAAATAGGAGTCGCAACCGAACTTTGTGGGAGTTCGGACCCGTTCGAACCCACTCTACACTTAGGCATATCGTGCACAAAGCACGGTCCGCTTTTAGTGCTAGAGCTTATGGGTTCGTTCCTTTGCATTACGATACCGACGTCGAGTTATCGGATATCGTGCATCAAATGACTCTCGTATGCCAACGGTTTCAGACATCCTGAAACCATGGTTCTGAGTAGGAGGTGAGGGTACATGTTGGGAAGCCCACAAAGGATACCCAACCCCGCCTGCTCTTAGCGGTCTCTACTAAGATACCGTTCGATTTTCGTGTACGCGCGTTAGTAAGATGACTAAATGTTATGCAAACAACATTTTAACTAAACATGTGAATTATGTTCAAACTACGTCATTTTAACGCATCTAATGATTATGTCGAAGTCGGATTTAGCATGCGATGTTCATTCATAAAACGATAAATGGCAAACATCAAAATAGAAAACTCGTAAATAAATTACAAAATACGCATGCGGAAATACAACCCAGAATTACAATACGACGAGCAAAATAAGAATAAACGAGTTAGATAGTTATAATTATGATATGATGCATGATTTTGAAAGAATAAGCACGTGATTGACTTGACACGTGACGACTAAAAGTCGTAAAAAGATTTAACGTGATTGCATGGCATAAGCATGCTCACGTTGGAGGGTTATGGAGGTTACTCGATCGAGTCAAGGAGGGGACTCGATCGAGTACCCTTCATAAAAAGTCCCTGCCCAAATTTTGAGGGGTCACTCGATCGAGTGAGCCATGGCACTAGATCGAGTGCCCCCTGTACGAGCGTCTGCTCATTTCGAAAAAAACAATGATTTCGCATTTTATTGATTTTTAAATCGATAGCTAGCCGAGTTAAGTAAAAATATTATATAATTTAGACTCACTCGGTTTTCGATACTCATAACGTCCAATGTACGGTTATGAGAGCGGTATCGGAAATTTGGAGTAGATTTTATGAAATCGTTATTAATTTAATTAGAACGAAAATCGATTCCCTCTGCGTCACGACATCGTTATTAATCCTTACGGATTACGTGATATTCGATTTCGCGTCAACGGGTTTTGTACTAATCTTGATTGACAAAGACTCTTTGGGCGCGACATTTGACTACAGAGTCAATGTCGTTTCGTTAGAGTAGCATTTTGAGAAATGACATCGGACACGTTTAAAGACGAATTACCGCGATCGCGTTATGCCCTTTAGTGTCTAGGGCGCCGCGCCTCGAAAGGGCGCCACCTTCAGCACGACTTGTAAATGGATTAAACAGACTTTGAACGGAATTCATAATTAAACGTATTCGATCCAAAAAAAAGGTTTTTGTTAAATATGTATATATATATACGCGGTATTATTAATGACGATAATAAAATGTTAGATGTTAGCGTGCGATAAATAAATGTTAGATTACATAAAAAAAGGTAGTAACAATAAAATAAAAGTTAGTAAACAATGAATTATACATGTTAGTATTAATAGTTAGTAATATTAATAGTAATTAGTATATATATACATATATAAAAACGAGAAGGAGGAAAAAGAAAGAAGATGACGGAGTTTGATTTTACACCCTCAACCTACATGCTTAAATGGTATCGAAAACGGACTCGTCTAGTAGCGGCGTGCGCGCGGGAGTGTCGAGAATGTAGGAGAAGTTATGGTGTGTATGGTTAGGGCGAGGATGCTCTCGGTCTTTGACGAGTTTTGATCTCGGGGGTGCCTTGTATACTAGAGTGTATAAGGGACTCTAAGGAAGCCTATGACGCGTTATGTTACGAGGTAAAAATAATGGTGAAAGGTGATTGAAAAAAAGGTGGTGAATGAATGAATGTGAGGGAGTATATATAGAGCTTTCCTCGGTTTAGGGTTACTCGATCGAGTGGCCCTAAGCGCACTCGATCGAGTGGCTCAAAAAAGGCCTATGTTTGAGTTTTTGTAAGTGCATTCGATCGAGTGGGCTCATGGCACTCGATCGAGTGCGGTTAGCCGGGTGAGACAAAATAGGAGGGGTTGAGATATCTATGCATTGACTTAGACTTGGTTGACTTGTTGTTTTGCTTTAGTTTCTAGAAGCATGCAAGGTCGGTTTCGTCTCGGGTTTCGGCTTTGACCGGGTTTTGACTCGGTCGTAAAAAGACGGTTTTATTTCGGGTGACGGTTTTGGCTCAAATTAGTCTCATTTTATTGGAAACGACCCACTGAGTCTGGATTTGAGGTCAGTTTTGAGAGATTTGTACTCCGCTATGCGCCCACGTCGGATACTATTGATTCCGAGTCCGTATTCGAGCGCATTAAGTCATGTTTACGTCCGATCATCATCGGGTGTTTTGTCGGAAACTGCTATAGACACTAGCAGGCAAAATGCGGGTGTCTACACACACACACACATATATATATATATACACACACACTCAAATGGTAATTATGTACACCAATTAATCAATACACACGCATACACACACACACACACACACACACACTGAAATAACATACAGTAAAAAACTCATTATATACGCTATTAAATTCACTATATATATATATTATATACACTTAAGAACCTAATACATATACAGTAAAATAATTGTTATGTACATCCAAATGGTTATTATGTACACCAATTAATCAACATATACATACACTGGAATAACCTAAAACAATGGAACATACATCAACATATCTATTATATACACTAAAAAACTCATTAAATACGCTATTAAACTCACTATATATACACACACACTTAATAACTCAATATATAGTAAAATAATCGTTATATACACCTAAATTGTTACTATGCAAATCAATTAATCAACATATATATACACTGAAATAATTGTCATATGTACTTATTTATTTAATATGGTAGAATTGTTATATACGCTAAAATAGATACTATGTACACTGAAATTGTTTTTATATACACCAATTTGATTTTAATATAAAAAAAATAGATTTTTTTTTTCGGGATTTTTTTTAGTTTTTTGGATTTTTTTTCTTTTGGGAAAAAAATGTACGGAAACAAAAAATGTATCTTTTTGGAGAAAAAATGTGTTTGTTTTTCGAAAAAAAATAGATTTTTTTAGAGGAATAAAATTTTTTGATTTTTTTTTTTCCGAAAAAAAGTGATTATTTTTTCTATTTATTTTTTTCCGAGAAAAAAAAATTGGGGAATATTTTTTTTATCTATGATTTTTTGTTTTAATCTTAGCCTTTAATATATATATATATGTAGAGAGAGAGAGAGAGAGAGAGAGAGAGAGAGAGGGGGGAGGGGGGGGGGGGGGGGGAATCAAGGAAGTTAACTTAAGAGTCTCTTAGTCTTGATCTTAGCCTTCCATCCATCTTAAAAAAAAAGAGGACTGACATCAAGTACAGCGAACGTCGCGCGTCAACCTCCTTCCCAATCAGTCACTTCCCTCCTCCACCTCTTCTACTCTCATTAACTCATTCCTCTATTCTTCCGCCTCTTACCTATTACCCTTCCCAAACACCTCCATTTGAATTCAATTCAACAGCCACACACACATTTATCAAACATAATCTCCATTTCTCAACCCATTTCACACACATTTATCAAACACTTCCGCCTCTTACCTATTATCAGTCGTTCCAATCATACGTCGTTTTGATCTTCGATCATACTGTCATTAAGCCCAATCAGTTGCTCCCATCGTCAACAACTGCGATCGTACTCTGTTTTGAACTCAGATCATCATACGAAGGTATGATCATGCATTGTCAAACTTCCCATTGTGTTTTAAGTGGTTAAACCCTTAAATTATCTTCCGTTCTGATTACCCCAAAACTAAAAATGTATTTTTTTTAATGCATTAATATCATGCAAATTCATATCATGTTTTTTTTGTGTCAATAAGTGTGTATAGTCATATGATTTTCTCATGTTCAAGTTAACTATGTGGTTGTATGTTTTAGCAGATGTACCTAAATCACTTCCTAACCCTAAAATTAATGATATTTCCCTGTTGAAGTTCATGTCATCTGTACAGTCATCTGATTTTTTAACGTTCAAGTTTCGATAATCGTCTTTGATATTGTAGTTGTACAGTCACACAATTGAAGTTTTATAGTCACACGATGGAATTGAATAGTTCTGCAAAGTAGGTTGTGATATTGTAGTTGTATAGTCACACAGTTGAGGTTGTATAGTCACATGATTAGTCAGGCAGAGTAATCACACACCTAAAGCTGTATAGTGACACAGTTATGGATGTACAGTCACAGACATTAAAGTGCATAATCACACCCTTTAAGCTGTATTGTGACACAGTTTGTGATGTACAGTCACGGACATTAAAGTTCATAATTACACACTATAAAGCTCTATAATAGTTATGCAGAGTAGGTTGTGATATTGTAGTTGTATAGTCACACAGTTGAGGTTGTATAGTCACATGATTAGTGATAGTCGAGATTTGTCGTCAATCCTACCATCAAACAAACCAACTAACCTAAACTAAAATAGTAAGGGTAAGTCGGGTCGAATCCACAGAGAGATCGGGAATGAGTACTAGTTCGGTCTCGGACTATGAATTAGCTACGCGAATCGATTATCAAGGGTGAAATTATACTAACTAAGATAACTAATGAAAGCATAAGCTAACTAATTATCAAACAAGTAATAAGAATTATGATCTAATAATAAAGAAAGGCCTAGGGTCCGACTTAACCACCGACATATCATAATCATGAGTTTCAAATACCGATAATGGATTGCTAGGGATAATAGGATGAGTGGAACGCTTCTAAGGTTCGCCTACCTCCCTCCCGGGTTCGTAGTCCGACTGAGTAAAACCCGATCACTTCCCTCCCGGGCTCGTGAATCGGATTCCTAGGTCAATCGAATGGGCCCACTCCCGTGGTACCCAATCCAAGGTCCTAGGTCATTAAGTGCGCGTCTTAATCCCGTTCCTTTCTCTCCCCTCTCCCAAGGTGAAGAGTCTAGACCGATAGTTAGGGTACCCTACCTAATTCCCACTCCCGTGTTCAACTAGACGGGGCAAGGCAAGTCAACGGACGAGTTTTACTAACTAGACCTAACCGACTCCCGTCGGTGGACAAGGGTCAAGGGTTCAAACACAACCCAAAAGACGAGTCGATTCCCGAATCCCAAACTATCCTCCTCCGTATATCCCAAACAATCTAAATACGGAATTTCAAACTTACAATCGAGACATACCGGGGTTCAATCGGCCCCTAGAAAGGACACTACTCACTAATCATAATTAAACTAACACAAAATACACTAATGACTAAACTACACATAACATCTAACATAACGAAATAATAATAAAAGAAACTTTAATTAATACTAACATAAGCTATACATAAACAAACAAGACAGTTATAAAATAACATTACAACACACAATTAACAATAAAGATTATAACTTTAAACTAATTACTAACTAAATATAATCTAAACATAAAACTAAAGATAATAAAACAATAAAGGAGAAGAGATAAGAGAATTATACCAAAAAGGAATTACTAGAAATAAGATGTCTTGAATGTTGAAGAAAGAAGAAGTACATTAATTAATTAAAACTAATTAAATTAAAAAAGGGAAAATGAAAGGGGTTGCTGCGTGGTGTTCTACTACTACTCCTAAACCCTCTGTTTTTTTCTATCTACTCTAACTATTCTCTCTTCTTGTTCATTTCAGAAAATGGGTTCTTACAATGCCCAATACAAAACTTGAAAGACCAAAATAGCCCTCAATTAAATGAAATAGAAAGCAGTAAAAGTGAGGCTTGAATCGTCATTCTCTTCAAAATTAGAACCCAATTAAATCAGCCTAAATCAAATCAATTGATTGATTGAGGGACGGAGAGAGCACGGTGAGTCGGTTTCGCACGGCTCCCACTCCCCTGAATCGGTTACGCACGGCGGAGGGTGCGGTGGTCGGAACATTGACGGAGTCGCTGCTGCGCCGAATACGGGAGAGGGGTCGTCTGAGGTGGCGACACTGCTGGTCGCGCGGTTGCTCGCCGGAAATGGTGGCTGATGGTGGCTCACGGTTGGACTCAAGGAGGTGTTAGATTGATGTAATTATAATGAATTGGATTAGATAGGTAATTGGTGATTGGGGATGATTGATTGTGTTTGATTGTTGGAGGTGGATTGTTGAATTGGGGATAAATTGAAGATGAAATTGAATTGGGATGGAGGTATGAGCATGTATGGCAATGGTGATTATGAAGGTGGGGACTAATGGAGGATTATTGTTTGATTGATGAGGATGATTGATGGACGATGATGATGGTGGGTAAAGGAGAGCAGGAGAGTGAAGGGGAAGAATGGTCAAGGTCAAAATCGGTTTGACCCGTCTTCACTTGTGTTGACTCGTTTTATTCCGTCATTTTTCTCGTGCCGGTACCTACAAATATAGACAAGGGTGCGCAGTACCCGAAATCTCGAGAAATATAATAAAATGACAATAATTAAGCTAGACTCGACTAATAAGCTAAACAAACCCAAAACGACTAAATAATGACAAAACGTGTTATAAAACCGACTAAATAAGAGTACAAACGTGGGACAAAAATAGGTAAAATCACGAGTTATCAACATCCCCACACTTAACTCTTACTCGTCCTCGAGTAAGCTCTAAAGACTATTACGACCCATAAATAAATAAATAAAACATAGAAAACAAAAACACGATATATACAAACATACGAAAATAAACAAATATAAACAAACGGGTCACAAGTTTCCCAAATCAAAAGTCACGATTCTAAAATTCAACTAAAATATAGAATATGAATGTAAAAATTACTAAATCGGTTGCAAAAATTATTATTACATATTTCTTGGCCTCGGTCCATGCTATGTTGGGATGTGAGATGGAAATGGAGCGAGATCTCCCATGAAATTATCGACAAATGTATACGAGTCTCGACCCCTTGAATAAACAAAGGGCTAGGGTCATCCTAATCACCCAAGCGACACGTGAAACGATCCAAAATGAAAGAATAGGGATAAACAAAAATACTCGGGGAGGAATCGTTTTTCTTTTTCTTCTTTTTCTTTTTTCATTTTTTCATTTTTTCATTTTTCTTTCTTTCTCCTTCGTATTTTTTTTTCTTCTCCCCCTTATTCTATTCTTTTTGAGTTTTTGAGAATTTTTCTTTGTTAGCTCGTATTTGATGTTTGAGCTTTCTTGATAGAAAGGGAATGCAAACTCAATATCAATGATAACCAAACTTGTGGTTAAAACTTGTGGTCATTGGCCCAAGGGTCAGGTTCAAGCCCCTGCAAGCGCGAACTTGTGGGAGTTGTATGGCTTGAGACTATGCCTTCTAGACTTCGAGCCTGTCGCCCACGGGCGGTTTACCTTGGTGTGCGTGGTTTGCAGGCTATGCGTACACCCGAGGGTTTACCCAGAGCGCACCAAAAAGGTAGCGGCTGCGGGTTCCCTCGTTCATAAAAAAAAATGATAACCAAACTCTTATTTTGTAAGTATTTTTGTGAAATATGGATCGAAAAAATGATAGATCGTCACTTGGGTAATAGTCACCTAGACAAATATTCAATGTCAAAATCACAACACGGGAGGTGGAAAGTGGAAACAAGTGAAGGACACATCCCGAGCGACTTATAGTAGGAGGACAATCAATATATAATACTAATAAACAACCAATAAGTAATAGAATATCCATACTCTTTAAAGAAGTTGAAAATTAGAAAAATAACTTTATCAACAAAAACAAGTGAATCGAAAAACAAAAATCTTTTTGAAGTTTTTCGTTTTTTCAATTTTTAGGTTTTTTTTTTCAAATTTTCAATTTTTCAAAAGAAAGAAAAAAAAACACATAAACGAGGCAAAACACCAAAAACGAGAAACCAAAAACAACAAACAATCCACACAAAGCTACAATCCCAAAACAACACATATTTACAACAAATACACCACCAAAGTATCTCCAACAAGAGTAACAACCACAATATCCTCAAGCATAACCAACCATCAATCAAGAATCTACCTCCCCACACTTGAAACGAACATTGTCCTCAATGTTCAAAACTAGGGAGGGTAAGAGAATACCTTTGAGAGTATAAGTCTTCCCCACACTTGATCGATTTCATGTCTCTAATCCATTTTGCTACATTGTGGTTCCTTGTTTGAGGTACCTACAAACAAACAAAAACACAAAAACACAAACAAACAAACAAAAACATAAATATGTACAACAAACTTGGGGTGCCTCCCAAGAAGCGCGGTTTCAAGGAAACCGCCAAACCTACAAATCATGCATATCTACTTAGTGCCCACCAAAGATCTCATTAACTTGTCAAAGGAGGTAGACCAATCCTCATTAAATTGGTCATAAGGCATCATAATGGATAAGCATGACCAAATAAAATAGATAGAAGAGGTAGAAGGATGAATGAGATACTTAAGACAAGGGCTTGGAAAGCTAAAAATCTCAAATTCATCATAATACTTGACACTTGCTTTGATCAAACCAAACTCAAGTGGCAAGCACGGAACATCGGCCTCAAAGATAGAATTATCAAAATTCTCATCAACATACATGGCCTCAAAGGAAGGGGTAAGAGAAACAAGGTCATCATAATCAATGGATGAAAGATATTCATCCTCAATATAAGATAAAGACTCAAATTTCTCCAAAATGGGCTCCTCAAAAAAATCTAGTTCAACATCCCATTTATCCCCAACTACTCCAATGTTCTCAACAACATCCCCAACATTCTCATCAACAAAATCATCATCATCTATAAGCATATCATAACCATTCACATTCTCATGGGGAAGGGGAAGATGATGATAATCAACATGAGATCGAACATAAGGCACATCCACAAGAGAAGAAGATTCCACATTTTCACCAAAAGCCTCAAACATAGAATAGTCATTAAGTTCAACTCTAGCTTGTGGTCCTCTCTTAAATGCCCAAATATAATTTCGATTCTCATCGGCACTAGCCATGGCCTCAATTAAAGCTCTAGCCTCATCAACGCTCAACTCATCAAATGCTCCTCCGGATGATATATTCACAAGGTTTCTAAGAGAAGGAAGCAAATTATCAAAGAAAATAAGCATGATTTGGCAAGGTGAAATACCATGGTGGGGACAAGCTCTCAACAAACTCTTAAATCTACCCCAAGTCTCACTCAAAGTCTCAAACTCGCCTTGTTGGAAATTATAAATTGCGCGAATCCTTTTGGCGGTTTTAGAGGGAGGGTAGAATTTGTTCAAAAAGGCTTGAGCTAAGTCATCCCAAGTGCAAAAGGTAGAAGAAGGGTGAGAGTATAGCCATTTCCTAGCTTCACCCTTAAGACTAAAGGGAAAAAGTACAAGTTTGGTGGCTTGGTCCGATACTCCCTCCATTCTAACTAGAGAACAATTCGCCTCAAATGTCTCTAAATGGTCAATTGGTTCATCACTCTCTAAACCACAAAAGACATCTCGTCGAATCAACTCAATAAGACCTACATCAAATGCATAAGCCGCTTCCACAACCCCAATATTAATAGGTCGATTAACATGAGTAGGGTTAGGTCTAGTAAGATCGCATATGCTAGGCATCGTCATGTGTGCACAAAAGGGTGACAATCAAGGGACAAGTCACAAGATAAGAATCAATGCAACACACAAGCATGCAACAAAAATCAAGTAGCAAGTAACCAAGCGTAGTCTAACAAATCTAAAACTAAACTAATATCAATCCGTTGATCTCCCCGGCAACGGCGCCATTTTGATGGCCGGGATTTGTCGTCAATCCTACCATCAAACAAACCAACTAACCTAAACTAAAATAGTAAGGGTAAGTCAGGTCGAATCCACAGAGAGATCGGGAATGAGTACTAGTTCGGTCTCGGACTATGAATTAGCTACGCGAATCGATTATCAAGGGTGAAATTATACTAACTAAGATAACTAATGAAAGCATAAGCTAACTAATAATCAAACAAGTAATAAGAATTATGATCTAATAATAAAGAAAGGCCTAGGGTCCGACTTAACCACCGACATATCATAATCATGAGTTTAAAATACCGATAATGGATTGCTAGGGATAATAGGATGAGTGGAACGCTTCTAAGGGTCGCCTACCTCCCTCCCGGGTTCGTAGTCCGACTGAGTAAAACCCGATCACTTCCCTCCCGGGCTCGTGAATCGGATTCCTAGGTCAATCGAATGGGCCCACTCCCGTGGTACCCAATCCAAGGTCCTAGGTCATTAAGTGCGCGTCTTAATCCCGTTCCTTTCTCTCCCCTCTCCCAAGGTGAAGAGTCTAGACCGATAGTTAGGGTACCCTACCTAATTCCCACTCCCGTGTTCAACTAGACGGGGCAAGGCAAGTCAACGGACGAGTTTTACTAACTAGACCTAACCGACTCCCGTCGGTGGACAAGGGTCAAGGGTTCAAACACAACCCAAAAGACGAGTCGATTCCCGAATCCCAAACTATCCTCCCCCGTATATCCCAAACAATCTAAATACGGAATTTCAAACTTACAATCGAGACATACCGGGGTTCAATCGGCCCCTAGAAAGGACACTACTCACTAATCATAATTAAACTAACACAAAATACACTAATGACTAAACTACACATAACATCTAACATAACGAAATAATAAAGAAGGAAACTTTAATTAATACTAACATAAGCTATACATAAACAAACAAGACAGTTATAAAATAACATTACAACACACAATTAACAATAAAGATTATAACTTTAAACTAATTACTAACTAAATATAATCTAAACATAAAACTAAAGATAATAAAACAATAAAGGAGAAGAGATAAGAGAATTATACCAAAAAGGAATTACTAGAAATAAGATGTCTTGAATGTTGAAGAAAGAAGAAGTACATTAATTAATTAAAACTAATTAAATTAAAAAAGGGAAAATGAAAGGGGCTGCTGCGTGGTGTTCTACTACTACTCCTAAACCCTCTGTTTCTTTCTATCTACTCTAACTATTCTCTCTTCTTGTTCATTTCAGAAAATGGGTTCTTACAATGCCCAATACAAAACTTGAAAGACCAAAATAGCCCTCAATTAAATGAAATAGAAAGCAGTAAAAGTGAGGCTTTAATCGTCATTCTCTTCAAAATTAGAACCCAATTAAATCAGCCTAAATCAAATCAATTGATTGATTGAGGGACGGAGAGAGCACGGTGAGTCGGCTTCGCACGGTCGGTTTCGCACGGCTCCCACTCCCCTGAATCGGTTACGCACGGCGGAGGGTGCGGTGGTCGGAACATTGACGGAGCCGCTGCTGCGCCGAATACGGGAGAGGGGTCGTCTGAGGTGGCGACACTGCTGGTCGCGCGGTTGCTCGCCGGAAATGGTGGCTGATGGTGGCTCACGGTTGGACTCAAGGAGGTGTTAGATTGATGTAATTATAATGAATTGGATTAGATAGGTAATTGGTGATTGGGGATGATTGATTGTGTTTGATTGTTGGAGGTGGATTGTTGAATTGGGGATAAATTGAAGATGAAATTGAATTGGGATGGAGGTATGAGCATGTATGGCAATGGTGATTATGAAGGTGGGGACTAATGGAGGATTATTGTTTGATTGATGAGGATGATTGATGGACGATGATGATGGTGGGTAAAGGAGAGCAGGAGAGTGAAGGGGAAGAATGGTCAAGGTCAAAATCGGTTTGACCCGTCTTCACTTGTGTTGACTCGTTTTATTCCGTCATTTTTCTCGTGCCGGTACCTACAAATATAGACAAGGGTGCGCAGTACCCGAAATCTCGAGAAATATAATAAAATGACAATAATTAAGCTAGACTCGACTAATAAGCTAAACAAACCCAAAACGACTAAATAATGACAAAACGTGTTATAAAACCGACTAAATAAGAGTACAAACGTGGGACAAAAATAGGTAAAATCACGAGTTATCAATTAGTCAGGCAGAGTAATCACACACACTTGAAGCTGTATAGTGACACAACTTGTGATGTACAGTCAGAGACATTAAAGTGCATAATCACACGCTTAAAGCTGTATAGTGACACAGTAATGGATGTACAGTCACAGACATTAAGGTGCACAATCACACCCTTTAAGCTGTATAGTGACACAGTTTGTGATGTACAGTCACGGACATTAAAGTGCATAATCACACACTATAAGCTTTATAATCACACACTATAAGCTCTATAGTTTGTGATTTACAGTCAGCCATTTTAAGTTGTATAGTGGCACAATTGAATCTGTATAGTCGCACTCGTTGTGTTGTAGAGTCACACAGTTGAGGTTGTATAGTCACATACTATCATTAATCGCATACTCAGTTGTACAATCACACTCATTACGCATGTTATGATTGCAGCAAAATGGCTGGTTGGAACAAAATTGTTGTCAAGAAGGTTGGTAAGAAGAAAGTCCTGAAAGAGGGGAAGATTGGAAAGAAGAAAATTGGCGACCAAATCATTGGCAAGAATGTGGTGGGGGAGAAAAAACTAGGAAGAAGGGCAGCGGGAAGAAGAAAGTTGTGAAAGTTACAGCGGTTAACCACATCGTTGACGAGATGGATGTGGGGACGAGAAAATTTGCTGAGGATGACAGTGCAAAGAAGAAGAGAGTGAAGTTTTATACAGCGGTCGACAACATCACTGAAGACCAGATCGTTATGCACGTACCAAATACAACAGCTCGAAAGCCTACGGGGAAGAGGAAGAGGGAACAACCGCACAATCAGCTAGTAGTGAGGCAAGAACAGGGAGGTCCGATGGAAGTTCATTGTAGGCCCAAGCGGTTGTACAAGGTTATCTTGGAAATGACGGCTGCTAAAAAAGAAAGAGTATGCGATGTGGGGTTCGGTGGGCTGTTGGAGTTGAGGTTCGAGTCGTTCCCCATTGACCACACACTTATGTTCCTTTGTACGTTCTAGGACGGGTCCCATATTTTCCGTGCCTCACACTAGGAGGCATTCATGATGTCGAAGTACGACGTGCATGCTTCCAAATACCATTTGGACCCCGACCATTGAACGTAATCCCAACAAAGAACCAAAAGGGGGCAGATTCACCTAACGTGATCAGGTTAAAACAAAAATGGAGGACGCAGTTTGGCGTGGTCAAAGCCGGCGGGCCAATCGGTTTAGGGAGCGTTTACAGAAAGTTATTGGGAACCAAGACCGCAGAAAATGACTTTGTACGTACGTTTGTCCTGTTCGCATAGTCGTCCTTCCTCGCGCCTACGACAAAAAACTCGCTCGACCTCAGCCTGCTGGCCGCGGTGGAGGACGTAGGGTTGATTCAAGAACAAGACTGGTTCAATCTGATGCTGCAAGACCTAGTGCGGGCGGGAAAGGAGATGCGTGACTCTAGTAGACAACCTCATTACCTCCGGGGGTGCATACCAAATCTCATGATTGCGTACTTCCAACGCTACGATATTCGTAGTGAATCTTGTAGGTACGACCTACCGTTCATCGGGCATTGGGATGCGCCGAGGATAATCAATTGTCTTGATGGGGAACTGGAAACGGGTTCACTGGGGAATCAACTGCGCTCCAAGGTATCGTACCCACGTACAAGTGAGGTGAGAGACGACGAGGGGATGAACACTTTAACTGTGCACTCTGATAGACAGCATTCCAGTCCCGGAAGAATAGCGTGTACGAGTAATATTACACGCAAAGTGCTCCCTCTAACATCGGGGATTGAGACCGACGATCAAAAGGAGGTCAGTGCCGTGGACGTAAGTTATCTCACAGCCACTCTTTATACACTCGATTAATGGTGTGACTATTTTTAATTGTTTATAAACCTTTTAGTTTGACAGCGTACTTGTGTTTATAAACCAGTGTGACACATGTGACTTTAAATAGTCACGGTCATTATGTTGTAGGATCACACTCAGTGTGCTGTATATCACATATTGTCCTGTAGAATCACGCGGGTTGTACAACCATTAAGCTGTATAGTCAGACACTTGAAGGTGTATAGTCACACTAATTATGTTGTATATTCACACTGATTGAGCTGTGTAGTCAGACACTTTAAGGTATATAGTCACACTCAGTGTGTTATATAGTCACGCGGCTTGTACACCCGTTGAGCTGTATAGTCAAACAACTAAAGATATATAGTCACACTCAGTGTGTTGTATAGTCAGACAACTAGAGATATATAGTCACAGTAATTATGTTGTAGGATCACGCAGCTTTGCAGTCGTTGTCTAGCTTTACACTAAAGATTTAACTTTGACTTTGACTGACTTATAGGCCGACCATGACTTTTTCATGAACTTCCAGAGGAGAGCGCTTGAGCTTTGCAAGTGCTGTGAGGAGGCTGCCTCAACAGTGAAGAAAATAACAAAGAGGAACCAGGCAGTCCCAAGTCAAAACCCGTCCTTTCAACAATTCTGGGAGGATTCAGCTGTCCTCGAGTATATCGATGAAGTTGTTTTATTGGTCGACAAGTTGAAGCAGACCACCCAGAGCACCCCCGTCATTGCGGGCGAGGGACAATGCAATACTGGTCTCTTCGAGCAGGTACACACGATTATCGATGACTTACGTGATGCTGGTTACTTGGATGAAGAAATAGAGGATGCTGGTGTAGAGGGGGATGGTCTTAGTGGGGGTCCTCGTGTTGAGAGGTTAGGAGGGTACGATGATGAGGGTACTTTTGCAGGTGGCTTCGTGTCACCGGGTTACTATGAGAGAGAGAATCCCAACAACAATTATGAGAGGGATGCAGATGGTACGCCGGAGCCTGTTGCGTTGGAGCAGCACATCGAACATACTCTGCCCCGTACTGAAGAACTCAACGGAGACTGCGATGTCCAGGCATCGGTTGGTATGAGTCCGACCGTAGTGGTAGCTCTAAAGCAAGCGGGGTTGGCGACCACGGGCTCACGGGCAGCTGTGAAAGAGCAGGCTACGGAATCTGTCTTGCCAGCCACCGTTCACGACGATGAAGAGTCTGACAGTGGGGGACGTAAGGTAGTACTGGGTCTGTTAGATGAGACGAAAACTGTGGACCCGGAGACATCCAGTACGGTCGGAGAGGTCAGACCTAGCCTTGAGGTGGCACTAAATAAGGTAGGGTGGGATGTAGTGGATGCTATAATCGCTACGCCCACAACGGTAGACGCGATCACGGGGGGTACTCAGCCAACGGACGATATTTTGGGGGCGGACGCGCACACAGGTGTAGGTGTGCATCATCCATACATTTTCCACTGCGACGTGGTATTCGAGTGCATAGGTAACGTTCCGGAAAATCTGGGGTGCTCATTGGACTGTGGGAATACTATAAGTGGGCAGCTTGTGGTATCTCGGTTCATGTGCTCCAATATAGTCATATTCTCGGATGTCCTCAGCGTACGGAAGGACGTGATAGACTATGTTTTCGAGCAAACAACGCCACGTCCGTCAGGGTACGTATTAATTGTTGTATCCTTGTATTTTGGTATACTTGTCGCTTTGTGTACACGTGTTCATTGAAACTCTGTTTGGTCTACAGCGAATCATTGGTCGAGTACACGGAGTACGACTGTATAGCGAGGGAGGACATGCAGTCACTCGAACCCGGTGTACAGGTGATGAATAACGTCATTGACTGCTAAACCAACTAATGTACGAGAAATCCGCACCAAGACTAACAAGTTGATGTTTCTTCTCTCTTGGACGTACGATATGTTCACCCTCCAAAAATTCTGCAGCTCCAAATGTTTTTTTAAATTTATAAATTGACACAGTTTAGGTTGTACAGTTACACATTCAAAGGTGCATAATCACACACTAGAAGCTGTACAGTCAAACAGAAACACATGTACAGTCACACACATTGTAGTGAATAATCACACACTTTTATCTGTATAGTGACACAGTTTGTGATGTACGGTCACAAACATTAAAGTGCATAATCACACACTATAAGATCTATAGTCACGCACTTTGTGATGTACAATCAGCCATTTTAAGTTGTATAGTCACTATCAACACGTATTAACATCGGTGCATGTGAGAAGGAGCCCGTGCTGGAATTGTGGAACAAAAAAAACAAGGGCCTGAATCTGGACAAACAGATATTCTACGTGTGGGACCAGTGGAGAGAAAACAGTTTCTCCAAATTTTCTTTGGACTCAGACATGGTATTACTCTGCACATAATGTTCGTTAGTATTGGTTATCAGCACAATTTTCTGACACATTGTTTGCAAGTGTTCGTCCCGATTTCATCCGGGGACAACGACCACTACAATTGCGCCTGCATAAACTTCAAATCAGAACAAGTAGAGTACCTCGACAACAGGTTGTACAATGACGACTTTGCTACATTGCCTTACTGTGGCATTGCTCGAATAGCGGTAACAACCTTTTACATGACATGTGCGACTATTAAATCAATTTTGTGCCTGCGACTGTATTCAACCATTTACCCTGGTTCATTTTTGTGGTGTTGGTTGATAAAATGGGTGGGTACATGGTACATTGAGGGGTGAGGAAGGGTAAGAAAGTCCGTTCGGTCAAGATGGTGAACGTTCCATTATTTTGGCGGGGGGTAGGCTACTCCGCCAATGACTGTGGAGTGTACTTGATGATGCACATGATGTTGTACGACGGGTTCCCATTTCAGTGCTCTTCGGGGACAATGGCGACCATGAACCTGTGCAGGGCAGAGATCCCAGCGACCCTTTTGAGCGACGTGAACAAGGTGAGGGGCGCTGTGTTGAAGAGCGTAGCAGCCTTCGAAAAGTACAAGGAATCTATGTGGTCAACCCGAGCAAACGAAACAACTCCGGTGAAGACAACCTCCACGAAGCGGGAGCGTTCAATTGGTAGTTCGAAGACGCCTGAACCCATACCCCAATCAGTCCCAGCAGAATGTCGATCAACAATCAAGACTCGATCCCGGGGCGGTGGGGATGGGTTGGGTTGCTCTTTAAACCAAGGAGAATCGGACCCCAACGTCATCATCATGTCGAACTTATTTCGCCTTAACCGGCCGCTGACGAGTAGGATGCTCCACTTGCGGAAACACGTCGCCGACTACTGCTTCCTTGATGATTATGGGTACGCGGAAAGGTATGTGCCCGTTTACGCCCTTGGTTCATGTTGCATGCTAAGCATACTAACGAATACGCAACACAGGGAACCATTGGGGTACTACATCGCTCAAGCGCAGCTGGAAAGGCGTGGAATTCAATCGCTCTTGTTCGGAGATAATATGAGCGAGGCGGTGCTGGAGTGTTGGTCACACCTAATGAACTGGTTGGAAGCGGACGACAAATGGCGTGGACAGCCTCCCCATCTGGGGTGACGATGGCGTGGTTCGGTATCCGTCACATGGTATGCCCTCCTCCCCCACCTATTTACATTGAACGGTAAAAGGACTTCAAACACACAATTTACCGCGTATGGTAGACATGTTTCTACAGTAACACACTTTATGCTTTATGTTGTACAGTCACACACTTTATGCGGTATAGTCACAGACTTAACTCTGTACAGACACAAAATGTAAGGTCTGAAGTTACAGGCTGTAGGTTGTACAATCACACACTTTGTGGTGTACAACCACACACTTTATGTTCTTTGCATACTTGCATGCTTTAGGTTGTACAGTCACACACTTTATAGCGTATAGTCACAGACTTAACTCTGTACAGTCACCCATTGTAAGGTCTAAAGTTACAGGCTGTAGGTTGCATAGTCACACACCTTTGGTTGTACAACCAGGCACTCTGTGGTGTACAGCCATACACTTTATATAGTTGTGGGTGAAAACTCTGACGACGTACCATGTGACTTACGACAACTAATATTCAAGTACCCTGCCCCTATTAGGACTCCCTTGCCCGTATACTGGAGCGACCCAAATCAATTACCCCCATGGACGAAGACTATGACGACGTGTACGCAGCGTGGGACAAACTCGTACGAGACTGCGATAGGGCATTCGACATAGACGCCGAACATCTGTTTGTACCGATACATACTAGGGGGCACTACGCATGCATCTGCATCAACTTTAGAGAAAGCACCGTGGACATCCTCGATCACCAGACACACAGCCTCACCTCATATATGTTCGTGGTGTCACGCAAAATAGTAAGTTGCATTCAACAAATATTCGGCTCATATAGTAGGCTTTGATTTCCCGCGTCAAATATTCTGCTGCTTCTGGTCTTGACGTTTACTTTTACCTAAACTTACAACAGTCGTACGCAGTGGCCGATTACATGGACAACAAGAGGCTGATGAAGGGCGTTCACCTGTCGAAGTTTACACATCACCAGGTAAAATTGGAATGGCAGGGCGCCAGGAAGAACGACGCGGAATCCGGCATTTTCTGCTTGATGCACATGTACCTGTACGATGGTGCGCCATTCACCCACGATGATATTGGGTCTAAGGTCGGGAGGCGTTATTTGTCGTTCGAGGTTGCAGCATCCCTCGTCCTTGCCGACATGAATGCGGCTCATGGGGACGTGTTGCAGAAAATTCACGCTTTCATAGAGAACAAGCCAAACTTATGGAAAAACCTGGAGGCTAGGCATAAGTTAGTAAAAAAGATCCCCAAGTAGATACCGTACCGCGTGAATATGTATCAACTAGTGTGCATATTGAAGTAATCATTTTTTGGAGTATCGAAAAAATCTCATGATTTGTTGAAGAATCTTTAGAGTATCAGATGAATGACAACCCAATATTTTTGGATTTATAAAAAATCTTTTTTTTACTAACTTACTCGAATGTTTTTTGATTTATCTTTAGAGTCACATGCTTGATATGACACAATCACGTCACTTCTAAATCATAATCACAGCCAAAGTTATGCAGAGTCATGACTAGTCATGACTGACTATTGACTGATTCATTGACAATTCATTTTATAAAAAGGAACTCTAAATATGATAATTCATGACAATTCATTTCATTCAATTTATATGATTCGTAAAAAAGGAACGATTTAATAAAGGAACGAAGTAACTCTAAATGTAACACCCCAAACATATACAAAAACGCATTACAATACCCATAAAATATTTAATAAACGATACCCAACCACAAACTTATAACGTCTTTGGTGCACACCTATTAAACCCCCATGATTTGTACTCGGTGAAATTACGCAGAACAAAACACCCATGGACGTAATTTAAATTTCACAACCAGATTATTTTACAAAAAAATATCGATGACAACGGCAAATAAACAATACACGTCAAGTACGTGACTGAGGGGATGTTTGTGAGTCTCAATGCACATTGAGAACACAAAACGTTCACCTCGCTCTTCTAACCCCCATTAATTTGGGCAGGTAGACCCCCACCTAACCATCAATTCTACCCCCAATTAAATTTTCACTGCTCTCCTACCACACCCCTTTAAATACCAACCCTATTTTTACCCCCTACTTCATCTTCACCTCTTTAACCCCATAATTCATCTTCAACCTAAAAAAAAGGCCAGCAAAAAAGAAGAAGTAAGGAGCTTGATCGAAGAGTACGATGGTTTATTGGATGCCACTAGATCCAATGAATTAACAGCCATGCAACTAGTCGCTACTACCATAGACGCAAGGAACTTTGTGGCATCCATGGGCGATACAGAGAAGAAGGCCTGATAAGTGTGGTTTGTAGTGCTTATTTGTTGTGTTTGGTCCCGGTTTCTCTTGTGGAATCGCTCTTCAGAGCGATTTTAGAGGCTACTTACGCTTCTTCTAGCTTGTGTTAGGTTCTTAGGACCATTATTGGAGATATGGAACTATTCCGACTCGTTTTAGACACATTTGGAGCCAACGAGGAGAAGCGACGATCACTCGGTGACTTAGACTCGATCCCGAGCCCTTGGGACCCATTTCCGAGCCCTCGGGACCCATTCCCGAGCACCGAGAATCGATGAGAAGCCTAACAAGAGCAAGGAGGGACCTATGGGATCATATTTGAAGCCTACAAGACCCATCTCAGTTGGGAAGGACCCCATCTCGACCGGGATGAAGAGCAAAGAAGAACCCGGCTACTGGAGGTTGATCCCGGTCGGGACCAACTCTTCCCGGTCAGGACCACCACCTTCCCGGCCGGGAAGGCCCCAGAAACGGGCTGTTTTGCTTCCTTTCATTCCTCTACTCTTGTAACCCTATATATACCCCCCCCTCTTGTATTGTTAGACTATCTTATGTAACCCTAGACTATTTTTAGGTTAGATTAGTTTAGATTAGGGTAGATTAGCTTAATCCCTCTTTACTTAATCTTCATTAAGCCTTAATCTAGATAGTTACTCTTGTATTAAAGGATCTCTTAAAGAATCCATTCAATCTTGACAACATTGGTGGAGGTTTTGGGTGTTCTTTCTATACAAGTTTTCATCTTTTCATCCTTTGTAGTTTGGTATAATCCTTTTCTCTTCTCTTTTCCTTTAATCTTTATTATTATTCAATTTTTCATCTTTGTTTAGTGTTTGTTGTTCATCCTTGTTTTCCATTATGAGTGTTTTGGTCCTTGTGTTTGTTTCTCTTGTTTGTGCTTGTTTTAGTTTAGATATGTGTGAGTAGTTATCTTCTAGGGTTAGTAGGGGGATTGGGTGTTGATTAGGGATGATTAGGGTGGAAATTGGTGATGCTAGATGTTGTTATTGTTGTTTCCTATTTGCCTTGCACTCCACATGTTTGATGAAATGCTTGTGAGACTCGAGACGATCAATCCTTGTTTTTCTTGCCTCTTCTGTTGTATGTGGTTGTTTGGTTGATATGTTTTGTTCACTCAGTAGTAGCAAGAGCGTGGTGAGGATGACCCCTAGGCCGTTTTAGTGGCGAGATCCCGATCGTAACCTAGGCTACGAGAGCATGCTAGTGACCCCCGTTTCCTCCTTTTGATCCCCTTGACATCCATGAACCCGACCTAGCCCTAGTTTTTTCTTATTGTTTTATTAGCTTCCATTAGTCTATAGTTGCTTGTTTTGCCTTGTTAGTTTATGTTATAGACTATAGTTTAGTCAATCTCAACCTTAGCCATAGTTTAGTTTCTCTCGAACCTAGTCTTAGACCGTAGCACACCCTAGTCCGACACCCCGTCCCCGTGGATCGACCCGACTTGCCCCAGCTACCTAGTTTAGGTTAGTTGGTTGTTATTTGATCGGTGGGATCCACGACAAATCCCTCCCGTCAAGGCCGAACTGGACGACTACCTCCAATTCTTGATGAAAAGGTCTCTTGAATGTTTCCGCACTAGGAAAGGGTTCCAGCGTGATTTGGCCAACTTGAAGAAGATACTTAAAAAATACGAGGGTTAAGTAGGTATGGGTTAAAATGTAACCAAAAAATATGATATCTAATGGATGTTTTTATGTGTTTTTTTTATGTTTTTATGTGTCAAGTACTATGTCGTAGAATGTTTTTATGTTTCAAGTATTATGTGTTGTGTAAAAGATGGACTTTTTCTAATGTACAAATATTTCCATCGCTATTTTTCTAATTTACAAATACATAATGTTATGAGCATCGCAAATAAGTTGTATAGTCACACTCAACATGCCGTATAGTCACAGTCATCACGTTGTATAACCAGTTTAGATTTCTGTCGCACACTTCAATTTATATAGTCGCCCCCATTTTGTAGAGTCACACTCAGTATATTGTATAATCACACTCAGTATTATGTATAATCACACTCATACAATTAGTATAGACACGCTCCCCTCCTGTTGTAGAATCACACTCTGCCTATTGTAGAATCACACTCATTACATTGCACAAGCACACTCATTTATTTCGTGTCAACCAAATCTGACATTCTTTACAAAGATTAAGGGCATAATGCATTTCAAAGATAACGCATTTCAATGACAGACTTGACGCATTTAAAAAACAATTGCTATTCAGACAATCAACCAAAAACAATTGCTATTTCAGGACGTTGATTTGTATTTTTACAGCCAATCAACCAAAAAAAAATTTGCCCCATGATTTACGACTATGCCGTATTAGAAATGGTTGAGGTCTGCGATAGGCGAAAACAATATCACGGACCTTGACCATTTCAAATGTCAACAATCTTTATGTTCCCAAAAATTCTTTCTCCACAACCGAGGATTTTCACAAATAATCCTCAGCAACCCCTACCACATCCTCCTCCTCAACATTGACAGACAAGTCAGCAATAGGTGGCTCCTCAGCGAATGGGTTGGGGCAGTTCCTCTTGTTATGGCGACCCATCCTCTTGCAGTTGTTGCACAGCCGTTTAGGCTTCACAGCAATTACATCGGCCTTCGCCTTAGAAGACAACATCCGCTTCCCACTGCCCTTGTTCTTGGCTTTCTTAGAGGGCAATACCATTATTTCAATTGTGCTCGTACAGCCAAGGATCTCCTCTAGTTCTTTTGTCTTGCTGCAAGAACCAGCATAGGGCGCCACATCAGATCTGAAGTCGCGAATGATGTCAGCTAAGCTACTAACCTAGGTTGCACCGATACGGACACGGACACGGACACAGGACACGACGCTCAGATTTTTTCAAGACACGGGGACACGGCAAAAAAAGAAAATATGTATATCGAAATAAAAGGAATTTTATGTTTTTTATAACGAACATTCAAATTTTGGTCACTTATAAGGCCACAAAGAAAGAAGTAATGAACTAATATATCACTGTCCATTGTCGCAGAGGAGGACCGGTCATGGTCGCCATTGGCATCGGAGTTGGGTTCGGCGTCGGGGTCAGGTGAAAAGGGTTGTTGAAACTTGAAAGGAGGTAATAAAGGGATGGTTGGTGGCGGGTGCGTTTGAAAAGAGGAGAGTTTTATTTTTATTTTTGTCCTGAATCGTGTCCTAAATGTGCCGGTCCGTGTACAATACGTGTCCATTTTTAAAAAAACGAGACACGATTTTGGGTTGTCAGACACGTATCCAGGCGTGTCCTAGGCGCTTCCATGCAACCTAGACATCAACCTTACCCATTTTACTGACGTGACTAACAGTCTTATAGAACTCCAAAAACAGTCTCGTTACTGTAACAGCCTTCTCATCGCTTAGGCGACTCTCTATCGGGGGACATGCATTAACATTACGTAGGGCATCCTTTGTCCATCTACCAACAACGTACCATTCTGGGATCGTCTTCCTCCCTTTGGAAGAATATATCCAAATAGCGTGCCTGCAGAGAATTCCATCCCGCCCGAACTTCCTGCAACTACAGCTGACCTCACAGGTGCCTGCAAGTACATTAGGCACATAAAGAGTGCGACTCTCAACCATACGGACCGTGACTACACAACGTAGAGAATGTGACTTTCTAAAAGGATATAGTCACACCCTTTAGGTGGTATAGTCACACTCAATAAGCTGTATAGTCACAGTCCTTATGTTGCAGAATCAAATGCATTACGTTGTATAATCATACACTCCGCATTGCAGAGTCACACCCTTTACTTTGCATAGTCACACTCATTATATTGTAGAATAGAATTCATTACGTTGTACACTCATCCTCATCACGTTGTATAGTCACACTCATCGCACTTTAGAGTCACACTGTTTTGGCTATATAGTCACATTTAGACTATAAGAGTGTGACTACACAACGTGGACAATGGCTTGCTAAAAGTTATGCCAAGATCAGACTACCTGAATTGTATTCAACAATGTAGTTGCAGTCCCGGATGGAGTCCATAACTGTTGTCGCTTCAATCCCGTCCTTCTCCTGATACCCGCGAACGCTACACGTGTACAACGAAAACTTGACCTCTTCCTGAAAGTGTGCAAACGCCACGTGCGTGTAAACCCTTGCCGCGTCGGTCTCCATCAGATTCGTTGTTCCAATTTTGGGATATGTCTGCCGGTTATCATTGTCTAGCCTCTTCTGCATGTGCCTCTATTGGTCCATCACACTCTCGAATCGCATCCAGAACTGGACCAACGTACCTTTGTTGTCTTCAAACTTTTTGAAGAAGCTGTTCTCACTCTCTGATCTTTGCATTGTCCTCATAATTCCGGACATCCTCAGCTCCCTGCAATGCGCGCCAACCCATTTGCTCTTGATACCATACACATATTCGAACCATTCGATCACCACCGC
Source organism: Agrostemma githago (assembly GCA_958450325.1). Classification (NCBI taxonomy): domain Eukaryota; kingdom Viridiplantae; phylum Streptophyta; class Magnoliopsida; order Caryophyllales; family Caryophyllaceae; genus Agrostemma; species Agrostemma githago. The sequence continues at coordinate 22,547,338 of OY288239.1, read as the reverse complement.
ATTATGGTCAATCATAATCCACCCCCACCTATCGTCGAACTCCGACGCCTCGATGTCATCGTCCCAAATAATAGCGTTGAGGTCTTTTACTAATTCTGAGGCCTCCTCTCTTGATCTGCCGTACTTTGATGGGACCTTGTTCATGATGTGCCACGTCTAGCACCGTTGGTGCGCTGCTTTGAATATTTCAGGGATAACTTTTAAAATCCCGTCATCCTGGTCTGTCATGATATAGTACAGTTCCTTCCCACCTTGGCTTAAAGAAAACGGGAGAGGACCCAGATAAATGACTCGTAGTCCTCCTTCAATAGCAACGTCCCGCAGAACGTGGCGGATCGTTTGTGGTTGTCCATGCCGGTGAACGGTGTGAACACCATTGAATACATATTGGTTCCATAGGTTGAGTCAAACAAAACCGCATCCCCGAATGCCGTGTAGTTCCTTCGCCCTGTACCATCCGCCCAAATCGGCCTGCGTAGGCTTCCGTCTACATCGACATCGTAGTCAAAGTAAAAATCCTCTTGACTGTCACTCAAACTCTTGAACCGGTCTACGAACAATTGACCATCCTGCTCGTGAACGAAGCACTTGATGTCCCTGCCCCAGTTCTTGAAATCAACCAACGATGCTCCGATGTTCTGAAAACTGCCCGACATCTCCTTGCACATCCTGTAAGTCCGAGTCGCCTCAATCTTCAGCTGCACACACAAATCGCAACTGTATTAATCACGCACGGTTAACTGTCAACCAAGCACTAACGACATTACAAATGTTACACACCCTCGAGTTACAAACGATCATCTCCTTGTGATATCTTGAGAGACTTCGAGATGACTTTTGAAACTCCCTGTCGTTGGCCATCACAAGTTCGTGGTTGTGTTCCTCGATGAACTCATCAATAAAGAACCCACCAATCATGGCACAGAGCCTAATCCTTGCGCCACAGTTCGTCCTCGTCACCTTCGTATTCCTTTTGGGTTCATACGATCCCACAAACTCTTGCCTCTCCTTCTCTTGCGTGCTCGACAACTTGACCATGCTCTGGTTATCTATTTTGCCTTCCTTATTACAAGCCAACAATTTCTTCTTAATTGAACCATCATAGGATCTAGTTGTCGTGTACCTCTTCGCCTTGAAACCAAAGGAGCATGCGTAAGATTGATAAAACTAGAACGCTCCGTCGATGTCCGCGAACTTCTGCCCTACGTAAGGCACACTCACTGTGTCTTCAACTGACATATAGGTGAACAAAGATGCAAATATCAGAGATTGGAATGAACTTTATAACAACAAAAGATGTGGTCTAAGAGGGGGAAGAAAAAAAAGAAACCCTAGATTACACCCTAAAAACTATAAATCTTGCAACACACGCATTCAACTCTGACCTTAATAAAATGTGACTTGTAATCCCCCAGAAAATCTAACGTGATATAGTGGCGGAAACACTGTAGAGTCGGGATTACAACACGATGTAACTATGTCTTAGTGAAATTAAAACGGTAAAGTCAAACAATAGGCCTAAAATAAAATGGCCTAAATTTAAACAATCCACAAAAGGGGGCTTAAACATTCCACAAGACATAATTATTAAAAGAAAATAAGCAGGGTCCAAATTGCCCGCTAGCCCACACCCGGAAACAAGTATACCTGTCATGTTAAAACATAACAACCACAATCAGTGGGGAGCAACGTCAACGTTCTCCCAGCCGTATGACAAGATTTTAAAACTGCAATTACTACTATAGAAAAATAGTAAAAATGGAAAACAGTAAAACATCATATTAAAAATAAGCTTTCAGCGTAAAACCAAAATAATAAAATGGGTTTCTGAAGAAACATAAAAATATTTACCAGCTTGCAAACCAATTTATATCGATAATAAATAAAATAATCAAAATGGCGTTATGGATAAGGTTAATGTAGAATCTAGACTTTCACTGGGATAATACTAGAAACTAGCTTCGAGAACTGTAGATTTAACTCATAACAGAATCCAGTCTCTAACTAGGAAACTCAACTATAACAGGACTGCGTGCATCGAGGTCCTGGTTTAAGTAATATACACCCCTCCCGGATACAAACCATATCCAGTTCAACCTGACGCGACTTACACGATGCGATATCTAAGTTTAAGGGCACAATGCACACTCTTCTGAACACAAACCATGCTCAGTTCAACAACCAATGTGCCCCATAAAGACACACCAGCCTTACAGTTGATGGCAAAACGTACATCCCATACTATATTACTCTAAACCCACACTTGTCCTTATTCCATAATTCCAAAACAAGTCATTATCGATATTCAAAAAGATATAATCATTATAAATAGTAAGAGAACCAAAAGGAAAAAGATCACTTTCCAAAAGAGAAAACTTTCTATTTTAGGAAACTTCTATTTTTAGAAACTTTACTAAAAATAGCATCATATCAAAATAGCGAAAATATTAGTTTATACTAATTCAACATTTTTAGTAAACGATATAGATTTATAAAACTAATACTTTCGGCCTTAATGATATTAATTTCTAAAACGAGAACAATCGGGTTTATGACATGATTAAAATATCGTACAAGTGTTATGAAATGATTAAAAAAATGTCTTAAGTATTTTAATACTACTAATCAGGGTGTTTTAAAAAGTTACAAAGTTAAAATTCCCTAATTCTTATTAGTTTCGACAATACGATTATAAATAAGATTTTATGGCAGATGTCAAATTAAATATTTTAACGTCTTTTATTTAATTAAACCAATGAATATATTTAGAGTATATTAAGGGATAATTTAACTCTTAAAGTGTCAGATTTAAATCTTTTCAAAATTGCTGGAAAAATAATTCTTTTAGGTAAGACGAAGCATTTTAACGATAAATCGTAATTTGTCCAAAAATCAATACTTATTAATTAAAGACTTTAATAAATAGTACAAAAATTACGTAAAATAGCTAAAATATATTTATGGACATTCTCTCTAGAATTTTTTTTTCAGAATACTTAGACTCGATTTTTAAAGGGTTTTCTCATTAATCGTCTTATCTCGATAATAACGATTAGTAAAAATAGTAATTACCAAATGATTTACGCATTAATATCCGAAAATTATTATTAAACTTAAAAATCATGATTTTCCAGAAAATAATATTTTTCCAGATTTCCAAAAATTCCAGATTTAATAAATCCCGTTAAAACCGTCTTTTAAACCCGTTTTCACAATTAACGATTCCCTTAATAAAACTTATCGTTCCTAACATTTTATTAAAGCACTAAATATCATAAAATTAAATTTTATTATGAAATCATCAGAATCGTAATTTTTTCCAGATTTAATCATAGAACCAGAAATCGAGAATTTAAACGACAAACGCGGTTTTATCGATAAACGATGATTTAAAGTGATTAATTAATTCATCCACTTAATAAAACGAAAAATTATGAAAAAATTCAGAACATTCTATTTCATCAGAAAGTTTCACCACGTCAAAAATCAGATTAAAAATAAAATATTTAAGTACTAGAACTAAAAATTGACTTTTAATCATTTTGGTTCGTTAAACGGTAATAATTCAATAATCGATAACTAAAATATCAGAAAAATACTAAATTATTAAAAATCATCAAAAACCTCATTTTTACAGAATATAATCATATATTACATGTTTAGGCCGAATATTACGATTTTACAAATTAATATAATAATTTAATCGTTAATCTCGTAAAAGCGATAAAAATACCGAAACATGCAAATTTTCAACTTTTTTAAAATTTTCCAGATTGTATGACATACATATATTGTCCAAATTAAAAATATATATGCAATTACACAATTAAAATCATGAAATACCGAGTAACATCGACGTTACCTCTAATCCAAGTCTGAATCAATAATATATTCGTCGGCCTCGGGATCGTCCACAAATCCTACAATATATAAAAATCATCGTAGAAAAATACCATGAGAAAAATTACTAAAATGAAGGTGAACAACGATCGAAAACAACATCGATTATTACCTTAACGAAGGAATCGGAAAGAGGGTTAATTCGACGATAAAAATGAGACGATCGGGACTCGAATTAAGCAAGAATCAGCCAAGGGAAGAAGGATGAATACACGGCCAAATGGGAAGGAAAGTAGATGTTGAGTAAATTTTATGACAACAAATGAATGAAGGGAGAAAGAAAAGGTTTTAAGCATAAATGATAGTAAAAATGGGTGAAGGATCCAAGGTGTATATAGACTCATTTGGCCGGCCAAGGGATAAGAGGAGGAGTATGAGGAGTTTGAGTATTTTAAATCCTTAATTCAATGAAACGAAAAGAATCTTATGTTTACGCTTTAATGTGATAAAATGAAACATATTAATAAAACGTAGTTAAATTGTGACAAGAAGCTTTGTCGATCCGAAATATGAGGAGACAATCTCAAATGATTTATAAGTTGATAAAAAGAAGAATCGTAAAATAGTTAAAGGCATTTCAAAGCAATTCGAGTAAACATCGCGTTGGAAAATAATTATTCGCGTAGCTTCGTAATAAAATCATTAATGGCTAAATTTTCGTAAATAAAAATATTTACTACTCGAAACTATTATATAAATGTATTTAAACATTTTTAAGAAAATGAATAACTTAAATCCGAGCATAAAAGCATCAATTCAAACAGAAATAAAATTCTTCGCAGAAAATTAATTAGTTTACGAAGAAAATTAAATAAATAGATGTAAAAGAATTAAAATCTTTTAAAATAAAAATAAATATCATTAAACTCAAAATTGAAAATAAGCTTGGAAAAATGATGAAACATAAGCCAAAATGTGACAGAGTTATAACGATGTCATAACGGAAAGAATAAAATGCTAAGAAAATAGCGGGTGTTACATGACTTTTCTCAACAACGACTGTGACTTTGATGAACAACGACTGTGACTTTGCTCATATAATTGCGTGCTTATGATTGTTACTTTCCACAACAACAACCGCGACTTTGCTCATATAACGGCATGATTGTTAAAGATTAACAACCAAAAAATATAAGAACTACAAGTACAAAAAACCAAAATGCAATACTCAACAAAAAAAAACGACAGTAATAAACATAACAATAATAAAGTAACCAAAATGCAACTTCCACATGATACAACTACAACAGAAAACTACAACTACAGGCAACCAACAAAAATATTTGGAATATTGACTGAAAAAAGTATTAATTTGGCTTAAATACAATATTGACTTAATAAATATTTGGAATGAAAACACCGGGAAAAAAAATACAATGAAGTATTATATAATGACATCATAATAACCCACGTATCAAAAACTGTACTCAACGACGTGTGACTTTCCTTCATATAGAGTGTGACTATCACATTGTAACTATGTGACTCTTCAAATTAACGAACCAAAAACAAAAATGGAATACAAAATGCAAGATACCAAATGCAGAGGCAAATATATATATATACACTCATCTTACCTCCTACATGTTGACTGGAAATTTCCGATTGCAAATTTTCGAGCATATGGTCATCGCATGAATTTTCGAGGAATAACACCATTGAAGCATTGAGATGTGGAGCAAATTAGGAATTAGGGTTTAATTATTTTGAATGGTGGTATAAATTAGGGGATGAATTTCGAATTTTAGGAGATGAATTTTGAATTTAGTGAGAGAGGAATGGTGTGATTAGTAGTGAAGGAGTGAGTTTTAGTGATAGGAATGATGTGATTGCATGCTGCTGTTGCTACTTTTCCTGTTGTTGTCAAGTACATTGTCAATCAGGCGTACCAGTTTTTTTCTTAAATAAATCTAAGTCATCCATTCAACCCCATATAATATATATATATATATATATATATATAGAGAGAGAGAGAGAGAGAGAGAGAGAGAGAGTAAGGCTCTTATGAGTCCTTTACTCTAGATGAGTCCCTAAGTCCTCATCTCATCCATTGGATGAGATGAGGAAGGATGGACAAGATGCATCCTAGCAATTGCATTAAAAAAAAAAAGATTTACGTTCCTAAAATAACTCCCATGAATTTAGGAAACAATAACTCTCTTGATCACGTTCATTAATCATTCACATTCATTCATCTTTCACGTTCATTCAAACCTAAAAAAAAACATTTCTTCATTCACGTTCATTCATCAATTTTGTTCTCGAAATCCTGTTACAATGGATTCAATGACCGCGTCATCTTCTTCAACTGTTGATAAGCAATTGATCGAGTATAACAATGGTGAGTTTCAATATTTCTTTCACGTTTTGATTCAATTTTTATTCATGGATATCAATGGTTATATTGCTTTCAATTTGCGTTTTGATATCAATGGTTTATCACGTCAATTTGCGTTTTTTTACGTCGATTTTCATGTTTATATTGCTTTCATTGTCATTTCATTCATCACAGTTTCGTATCAATGGTTAATTGCTCTCTCAATCTTTATAGATTCCAGGGTTTTATGCTTTTTATTTAGATTTTCCATGATATCCACTGATACTATTGTTTTGATTTCTGTTAACGCAGAAACGTCGTTGAAGTAACATGCCTTCTGCGTTAAAGTAACACTTAATTGCAATTACAGTAACACAACTTATGAGTTAAAGTAACACATATGTCCCATGGGCGTAACGTTGTTTATTTTTTTGCAGGTAGCATTGACAAAGAAGCAAATGCACAAGAATGGTGCAGAGATGTGGGTAAGGCGTTCACTCCGTACATGGGGCAAGTATTCGGGGAAATCGATGAGGCGGTGGAATTTTATAAAATCTACGCGCTGGCTTGCGGATTCGAAGTTGTTTTTTTTTTGTGGGTTTACAAGAATAACTGATTTTTTACATATTTTTTTACACATAATGATGTACAACGTTGCAGTTAACTCTATATTTATTTAATACATGCGTTTTTGGTTAGAGTAACATCTCAGATGTATTGTAGTAACACCATTCGTTCCTTAAAGTAACAAATATAATGCATAAAAGTAACTGAGGATATTAGCGTTGTTTATCATTCGTTCTTAGATTAACCACAACCATTTCTTATAGTAACATGAATTGTTCGTTAAAGTAACAGCTACACTGCGTTAGAGTAACACATATTTTTTTCCTGAATTAAAGTAACACATTGTATGAGTTAACGTAACAGTTTTTGCAAGAGACTATACAATAGTTCATGAATTAAAGTAACACATTGTATGAGTTAAAGTAACAGTTTTTGCAAGAGACTATACAACGTAACAGGTTTTGTGAGTTAAAGTAACACAGTTCATGAATTAAAGTAACACATTGTATGAGTTAAAGTAACAGTTTTTGCAAGAGACTATTATACAACGTAACACATTGTATGAGTTAAAATAACACAATTCATGAATTGAAGTAACACATTGTATGAGTTAAAGTAACATAGTTTACGGGTTATAACAGTAACATAGTAACATACGTACAACGACAATAGAAAAATGATGATTTTTTGGTGAAGATGAAAAAAACTTAATTTTAAAGAAACTTGTTGTGTGAGAGAAAGAAACAGTTAAAAGATTGATAGGAGAGAGAAGATTTGCATTGAGATAATTAAGGAAGAGAGAGAAATGATATATTTACCAAGATTTGTTAGTTATTTCCTTATTTCACCTCAAGCAATCACAACCATCCATCTTTCACTTGATCAATGGTCCAAGATTGGACTCATGGACTCAATGTATATAAAAGGACTCACTTGATCCTTCCTCTCTCTCTCTCTCTCTATATATATATATAGAGTAAAGATCAAGTGAGTCCTTTTTTTCTTTTTGAGTCCATAAGTCCTATTTAGAGCCATTGATTTAGATGAGATGGATGGTGGTGATTGAGTCTAGTAATTAAGGTAATATATAACATATTTTGGAAAAAATATAATAAAATCCTCTCTCCTCCCTTAATTATCTCCAACCATCTAACTTACTTGATTATGTTTCATCACATTCAATTTTTTCATTCAAACTCACCCGCCTAACTAAAACTCTTCATCTTCATCATCCCAAACTCAATCTCTCGACTTCTAATTTCTTTCAAAACACACACCCGCTCATTCTTTCATCTTCAACTCAAGCAAGGCTACACACCCGTGTTACATTGACGTATTATAAGTGTTACTTTAATGAACAAATGATGTTACTCCAAGTAATTAATGGTGTTATTCTTTGTCTCATGGTTAAACAATGTTATTATCATTAATTACTCTGACGCATTATATATCGTTCTTTAAAGAAAGACAATCGTTAATTTGGTAATGAATGGTTCCAATCCAAGTTATCATCAATTACTTTGGTAATCATTTGTTTAAACGCTGCTGTCCTCAGTTACTTCAATGCATTATGTATGTTACTCTAACTGACGAAAGGTGTTACTCCAATAGAACAAAGATGTTACTCTAACCAAATGCACATGTATTAAATAAAATATAGAGTTAATTGCTACGTAGCACAACGCTACTTGTAAAAAATGTGTACAAAATCAGTTATTCTTGTAAACAAAAAAAGAAAAATATTTTTATCATGACCAAAAACACAAGTATTCTCAAAACACATGTTCCTCCTTATTTTCTTCAGTGTCTTCCTCAGTTTCCTCATTTTCGTCGTCGTCATCCACTTCATCCTCCTCATCCTCATCCACCTTTATCAGTGTTGTCTTGTGCATTCGCATCACTTCCAATATCACCTGCACAAAATTAAACAACGTGTTACTCCCATGCAGCCAATGTGTTACTTCAACTCTTACGTTGTGTTACTCTAACTGGTAAAGTACGTTACTCTAACATCATCATCAAAAACTGTTTCGTAACGTTCAGTGTGTTACTGTAATTGCAATGGAGTGTTACTGTAATGTAGAGCGTATATTACTTCAACATCGTGACTGCGTTCATAGAAAACAAAACAATATTATCAGTGGACCTCATTGAAAACCCAAATAACAAACATAAAACTATGGAATCAATATCAATTAACCATCACTATGAATCTATGATGAATGAAAAAACAATATCAACATAAAAATTGATGTAAAAAGGGAAGCCAAATCGACATGAATATCAATTAACAATCAATATGAATCTATGATGAATGAGATGACAATGAAAACAATATTTACATGAAAATTGACATAAAAAACGAAGCCAAAGCGACGTGAAAGAAATTTAATTTTTGTTAGTCGATCGCCGAATTATAATTGAAGCAAAACGTGAAAGAAATATCAAAACTCACCATTGTTATACTCGATCAATTGCTTTTCAACAGTTGATGATGATGTCGCGCTCATTGAATCCATAGTAACGGGATTTTGAACCCAGATTTGATTGAATGAATGACGGAACGTGATGATGGAAGTTTTTTTTTTTTTTTTAGGTTTTGATGAATTTTGCAAGGTGAATGACTGAATGATGAATGAACGTAATCATGGGGTTATTGTTTCCTAAAATCATGGGAGCTATTTTAGGAACGTAATCTTTTTTTTTTTAATGCAAATAATTGGAAGCATCTCGTCCATCCATTCTCATCTCATCCAATGGATGAGATGAGGACTTAGGGACTCATATAGAGTAAAGGACTCATAAGAGCCTTACTCTCTCTCTCTCTCTCTCTCTATATATATATATATATATATATATATATATATATATATATAAGTAGGATCAAGGAAGTTGGTGGTGGATTGTGAAGTTATTGAGTTATGTTGTTGACCCTTGATCTTGGGTTGGATGAATGACTTAGATTAGCTTATAAAAAAAAGTGGTACGCCTGATTGACAGGCGTACTTGACAGCATGCATATGCCTCCTTTGCTCACTCTCTCACTATCAATCACACCATTCCTCTCTCACCACATTTCAAATTTCATCAACTAATTCATACTAGTAAACACCCCATTCATACTTCCATACAATTAAATTAAACCCTAATTCCTAATATGCTCCAATGGTTCTGTTCATCGAAAATTCATCCGATGATCATATGCTCGAAAATTTGCAGTCAACATGTAGGAGGTAAGATGAGTATATATATATATATATATATAGAGTGAGGATCCGGTGAGTCTCTCATCTTAAATGAGTCCGTCCCGCGATCTTAGACCATTGGATCTAAAAGATCCAAGGGCTGTCATTCAACCACGTCCCCAACTAATTTACTCACAAAAGTATGAACCCAAAAATAATCACAAAAAAAAAGTGCAGGTGTCCTCGATTATCCCAAGAACCTTCAACTCCTCCCATCAGTGTTGGTGTTGCATCCCAAGTATTTTCTTTTCCTTCACTTTTTTTTAAAAAAAAAAATTATTTTATCAGATTAGCCCAATTTTTTCTGGCGTTATTGATTACTCATTCAAATTTAAGATGAAGGAATTGATGAATCGATTTCTATTGTTATACTCACTCGTAATTGTTTGATTTTTTTTTGCCCAGATGCCTTTCTGTGATTCTATTGGTACAGTGGAGTATAAGTTAGGGTTTCAATTTTTTTAATTGTTGTCAGATTAATCCAACTTTCCTCAGTCTAGATCAATTCTCGCATTATTACTTTGTTTAGTTTTGACGCATGCGTTTATTTTAGAAATTTTTATACTTGTAGTAAGTTTGCTGAAACTAGTTGACATGAGTTATAAAGCCGTGTTCTTTGCGGCTGAAATTAGCTTTGTTGAACTGAATTGAAATGAAAAGGGCTGAACAGTGTTGAAGTTACAGTAACAATATTATTATAACTTATTGTAAATTACGGTAAACTGTAACAGTGTTGAAGTGTTACAGTAACAATATTATTATAACTTACTGTAAATTGTAACAGTGTTGAAGTGTTACAGTAACAATATTACTATAACCTGTAACTGTGTTACGGTAACAATTTTAATGTAATAGTGTTACGGTAAAAATATTACTGTAACAGTGTTAGGGTAACAATGATAAATGAACGGTGCTACTGTTAATCTCATGTTGATGTTACTACTTTGTAGTGTCAATTGATAAATGAATTTGAACTGTCACAGTAAGATATTTATAACTCTTTAATTTCATATTACTGTGACATTATTATTGTAATTCCTTATTACTGTGATAGTGTCACAGTAAGATATTTGTGTTACTGTAATAGTGTTTTGTTACTGTAACAGTATTACTCTGACATTATTATTGTAATTCCTTATTACTGTGACACTGTCACAGTAAGATATTTGTGTTACTGTAACAATATGATTATATACGATGAAGATGACGCTGAGATTGAATCTCAGCCATTCATGTGATTTGATCATGTGGCTGTGATTTGCGGGAGGAACTCATTTAAAGAAGACCAACTCACCGGATGCAATTTCTATATATATATATATATATATATATATATATATTGCCTCTGCATTTGGTATCTTGAATTAATTTAAAATGTTCAATTTTTTTTATTTGTTAACTTAAAGAGTCACATAGTGACAACGTGATAGTCACACTCTATATGAAGGAAAGTCACGCGTCGCTGAGTACAGATTTTGATACGTGGGTTATAATGATGTCATCAGATATTACTCCATCGTATTTTTTAAAAGTTTAATCACATATTACGTCATCATTATTACTAAAATCACATGCTTGAAAGTCAATCTTTGTGTATGGATATAAAGTCAATACTTTTTTTCTCGATTTTTGTGGTCGATGTTTTCTTGTGTTGGTTATTTCATTCCAAATATTTGTGTAAGAGTATTGCATTTTGGATCCTTGTAGTTGTAGTTTTTCATTGTATGTTTTGAGTGATAATAATCACGCTTTTTTTTGGTTTTTGTTGTTGATGTTTTCTTGTTATGCTTTTGTCAGATTTTGTTGTTGTTGTTGTTTAGTATTGCACTTCGGGGTGGTAATCACGCAGTTATGTGAGCAAAGTCACAGTCGTTGTTCAGCAGAGTTACAGTCGTTGTTGAGCAAAGTCACATTTCATTAAGGTTAGAGTTGAATACGTGTGTTGCAAGATTCATAGTTTTAGTGACAATAATCACGTTTTTTTGTTGATGTTTTCTTGTTATGCTTTCGTCAGATTTTGTTGTTGTTGTTGAGTATTGCATTTTTTGGGTGGTAATCGTGCAGTTACGTGAGCAAAGTCACAGTCGTTGTTCAGCAGAGTCACAGTCGTTTTTGAGCAAAGTCACATTTCATTAAGGTTAGAGTTGAATGCGTGTGTTGCCAAATTCATTGTTTCTAGGGTTTAATCTAGGGTATTTTTTTTTTCCACTTTTAAATCACAACTTTGTTGTTATAAAGTTCATTCCAACTCTGATCTTTGCATTTTCGGTTATGTATATGTCAGATGAAGACACAGTTTGTGCTCCTTACATAGGGCAGAAGTTTGCGGACATCGACGGAGCGTTTGAGTTCTATCAATCTTACGCATGCTTCCGGGGTTTTGAGGCGAAGAGGTACATGACAACTAGATCCTATGATGGTTCGATTAAGAAAATTGTTGGCTTGTAATAAGGAGGGTGAAACAGCTAACCAGAGCATGGTCAAGTTGTCGAGCACGCAAGGGAAGGAAGGTCATGATTTTGTGGGATCGTATGAACCCAAAAGGAATACGAAGGCGACGAGGACGTGTTGTGGCGCAAGGGTTAGGCTATGTGCGATGATTGGTGAGTTCTTCATTGAGCACTTCATCGAGGAACATAACCACGACCTTGTGATGGTCAACGACAGAGATTTTCAGAAGTCATCCCGAAGTCTGTCAAGATATCACAAGGAGATGACCATTTGTAACTCGAGGGTTGATAAGTGTGTTTTGTAGTGCTTATTCCTTGTGTTCGGTTCCGGTTTCTCTTGTGGAATCGCTCTTTGGAGCGGTTTCAAGGCTACTTACGCTTCCTCTAGTTTGTTTTAGGTTCCTAAGACCAATCTTGGAGAAATGGAACGATTCCGACTCGTTTCCGACACATTTGGAGCCAACGTAGAGAAGCGACGATCACTCGGTAGCTTAGACTCGATCCCGAGCCCTTGGGACCCATTCCCGAGCCCTTTATACTCGATACCGAGCACCGAGAATCGATGAGAAGCCTACGAAGAGCAAGTAGGAACCAATGAGACCATATTTGAAGCCTACAAGACCCATCCCGGTCGGGAACACATCCATCACGACCGAGATGAAGTGCAAAGCAAAGACGACTTACTAAAGGATGATCTTGGCCGGGATCATGACCTTCCCGGTTGGGACCACCCCATCCTGATCAGGACCGACTTCATCCCGACCGGGAAGAGCATAACACTGCCCGATGTTATGCACCATCCCGACCGGCATCAAGAGCTTCCCGCCCGGGACCATTCCTTCCCGACCTTTATGACTTCCTTCCCGGCCGGGAAGGACCCAGCGAATTCCCGACTTCATTTCTTTCAATCCTTCATTCGTGTAACCCTATATATACCCCCTCCTGTATTGTTTTAAAGACTTTTACATTATCTTACATTAGATTAAACCCTAGATAGAGTTCCTCCTCTCATTAGCTTAATCTTTCCTTAATCTTTAGTTAATCTTAGCTTAATCTAGATAATTACCCTTGTATTAAGGGATCTCTTGAAGAATCCATCCAATCTTGACAACATTTGGTGGAGGTTTTTGGGTGTTCTTTTTATACAAGTTTTCATCTTTTGTCTTCAATAGTTTGGTATAATTACTCTTCTCTTTTCTCTTAATCTTGCTTTGTTATTCAAGTTTTAATCTTTGTTAATTGTTTATTGTTCTTGCTAGTTTCATCTTCATAATGAATGTTTGGGTTCTTTTGATGTTTTCTCTAGTTTGTGTTAGTATTAGTTCGATTATGAGTGAGTAGATTATTGTGGGGTTAGTAGGGGGATTAAGTGTTGATTATGGGTGATTAGGATTGATTGTGAGTAAAGGTGGATTCTTCGTTACTAGTCACTTATCATGCACGCTATGTGTTTGTTGAAATGATTGTTAGAGTAGTAGTGGCCAATGCTATTCTTGCTAGTTTCATCCTTCCCATTTTTTGATTGATTTGTGGTTGAATCCTTTTGTTTTGAGTAGCATCTTGCATGAGTATTCGGGTTTTTCTTTGACGCGAGAGCGCGGACCGACCTTAGTGACTAGGTGAAACTTACACCCTCGATTTCCCAACTATCCCACTACACTTATGAACCCGACCTAACCCTACTCTTTCCCTATTTGATTTCTTCATCATATTAGTAATTGTTCCTCTAGTTTAGTTGATCCGTTTAGTTTGTCTCGCCTCTACTTCATTCATCATCATAGTTTAATTCCTCTTCATTATCCTTGTTAGTTTACCCCTCCTTGTGTTAATTGTGACCTAGTCTTATTTTTAGGTAGACCTTAGTCTAGACACCCCTTACCGTCCCCGTGGACTCGACCCGACTTACCCTAGCTACCCGTTATTTTAGTTGGCTCTACTTGTTGGAGGGACCCACGGCAAATCCCACCATCAATTTGGCGTCGTTGCCGGGGACGGTGCATGTTTAGACTTAGTTTGCTTATTAGCTAGACTTAGTTACCATTTTGTGTTCTTCTATTATCCATTGTACATACTTTGTAGTCTTTTTATTTGGTAGGGGCCTTCCAAATTGTAGGCAAATTTTCCTGCTCGCTGGTTTCTAGTGTTCTGGAAGACTTTCCTGAGAACTAAGTCTCCCTCCTGCAGAACTCTGACTTTGACATTCTTGTTGTAACTTCTGGCGACTGTCTGTCTGTAGGAGGCCATCCTTATTTGAGCATCGGTCCTGAGCTCATCTATAGTATCCAAGCTGCTTGCCATCTCCACCTGGTTCCTGTCTTCGGTTATGCATCCGTATCTATGGGTGGGCACTGTTACTTCTGAGGGAATGAATGCTTCAGCACCAAAGACCATGCTGAAAGGCGTCTGTCCAGTAGCCACTTTAGGTGTGGTTTTGTCAGACCATAGCACCAAGGGGAGTTCTTTTGCCCATCTACCCCTTGCTTCCTCCAGTCTCCTCTTCAAGTTGTCTATCACAATCTTGTTACTAGACTCCGCATGTCCATTAGACTGAGGATTTCTGGGGTAGACTTTCTCAGTGTGATATTCCACCTGGCGCAGTAAGCTTCCATCTTGTTGCCAATAAACTGGGATCCATTGTCGCAGATAATTTCTGAAGGAATGCCAAACCTGCAGATAATGTTACGTTTTATGAAAGATATAACTTGCTTCTCAGTCACCTGAGGGAATGCTTCTGCTTCTATCCACTTGGAGAAGTAGTCTGTCATGGCCAACATGAAGACTTTGTTTCCTGGAGCTCTTGGTAACTTGCCAACAATATCCATCCCCCACTTCATGAAGGGCCAAGGAGAAATTACTGGACGTAACGGTTTTGCCGGCTGGTGGTTGACTGGTGCGTGTCTCTGGCAGGCGTCACATTTTTTGACGTACTCTATAGTATCTTTGCGCATTGTTGGCCAATAGTAGCCCTGGCGGAGTGCCTTGTTGGATAGACTTCTGCCCCCTGCATGATTTCCACATTCACCATTGTGGAGGTCATGCATAACAACTTCTGCCTCTTCCTGACCTAGACACCTTAAGTATGGTCTAGTACTCGATCTCGTGAACAGGATGCCATCGATGAGGGTGTACCTTGATGCCTTCATTTTAAAGCTCCGAATTTCTTTCTTGTCTGCTGGCAGGATGTCGTCCTGTAACCATTCCTGGTAGGGCTTCCTCCAGTCTGAGGTGGTACTAAATACTCCTGCCTCTTGCTGCCACCAGGTCCTGTCTCCGCCTCATCTAGTGCTTCTTGATTTTTCTGGATTGCTGGCTCTTGGACATGGACAATGGGTATGGTGGAGACCATCCTAGGCTTGAATGTTGCCCCCAGTGTAGCTAGAGCGTCTGCTTCTGCATTCTGGTCCCTTGGGATCTGGCTGAATGAAAAGGCCACAAATCTGAGGGACAAGTCTCTTGCTACTTCAAGGTATGCCATCATTTTTGAGTCCTTTGCTGCATATGAGTCGTTCATGTGGTTGACTATTAACTGTAAATCACTGTACACTTCCAGGTGTCTGATTTTGAGGTCTAGGGCCAACTGGAGACCCAAGACTAGAGCTTCATATTCTGCTTCGTTGTTTGTCGTCCGGAACTCATACTGTACTGTCTGGACTATAAGGTCCCCTTGAGGAGACTTGAGAACCAACCCTGCTCCAGACCCCCTCATGTTGGAGGAGCCATCTATATTTAGCTTCCATACCCGTTCACCCTTGTCTTCTTCCAGGAGGAGGATGTCTTTCTCTGCCTGGGTCTGCAGTGCTGGGCTGAAGTCGGATACGAAATCTGCCAACGCCTGGGACTTTATTGCTGTTCTGGGGACAAACTTCAGGTCAAAGCCGCTCAAGTGCATGGACCACTTGGCCATCCTTCCTGACAACTTGGGTTTTCTCATAATAGTTTTTAGTGGATAGTTCGTTATTACAGAAATAACATGTGATTCAAAATAGGGCTGCAGTTTATATGATGTTGTAACAAGTGCAAGTACGAGTTTTTCAAGAGATGTGTACCTGGTCTCTGCAGGAAGCAGAGACTTACTCACATAATAGACTGGATGCTGCACTCCCTCGTGTTCCCTCACCAGTACTGCACTAACTGCTACCTCGATTACTGACAGGTACAGGAAGAGAGGTTCTCCAGGCTCTGGCTTTGACAGGAGTGGTGGAGTACTCAGGTAGTGCTTCAGCTCATTGAATGCTTTCTCGTGCTCCTCTGTCCAATTAAACCTTTGTGCCTTCTTCAGGATGTCATAGAACAGACGACATCTATCTGAAGACCTGGAAATAAATATGTTTAGAGCATCAATTCTTCCAGTCAGCCGTTGCACGTCTTTTGGCTTTTGTGGGGACTCCAGCTGGAGGATGGCTTTAATCTGCTCTGTGCTGGCTTCAATTCCCCTCTAGGTCACCATGTATCACAGAAACTTCCCACACGATACTCCAAACGTGCATTTCGAGGGATTCAGCTTCATCTTGTATTCCCTCATAGTGTTCAAAGCATCTTCTAAGTGTGCCGTGTGTTGTGAAGCTTGCTTTGAGTTGACGATCATGTCGTCAATATATACCTCCATCGTGTCCTCAGTCTGTCTCTTGAACATTTTATTGACTAGTCTCTGGTAGGTGGATCCTGCATTCTTCAAACCAAAAGGCATTACGTTGTAACAATATATACCTCTCTCAGACCTGAAGGTTGTCTTCTCCTGGTCTGCTGGATGCATCTTGATTTGGTTGTACCCACTCCATGTGTCAAGGAAGGTTAGCATCTCATGACCTGCTGTAGCATTTACCATGGCATCTATATGTGGTAGGGGGAATGGATCTTTCGGGCATGCTTTGTTCAAGTCGGTGAAATCGACGCACACCCTCCACTAGCCATTCTTCTTTGGGACCACCACCACGTTAGACAACCACTCTGGGTACTTCACCTCCCTGATTTTTCCAGCAGCCAGCAGACTATCTACCTCCTGATTTATGACTTGATTTCTTTCTGGGGCAAACTTCCTCCTCTTCTGCTGGACTGGCTTGTAGCTGGGATCCATACTTAGCCTATGGGTTATAATGGTGGGGTCTATACCTACCATATCATCATGTGACCAAGCAAAACAATCCATGTTAGTTCTTAATAATTTAATGAGGTTTTGTCGGATACTACCTGTACACTCTGATCCGATCAACACTTTTCGCTCGGGGTGTTGCTTGTCCAAATTGACTTCATCTATCTCCGCCTGAGGTGGTTCAACGTACCCCTGCAGAGGCAGGTGAAGGCTCTGTAATTGCTATGCTGGTGGACTCGCTGTCTTCTTAAGGGCAACTCTGTAGCAATCCTTGGCCTCTCCCTGGTCTCCACTGATCTTCTGCACTCTCCAGGGTGTAGAGAACTTTAGACACTGGTGGTAGGTGGAGGTGATTGCCTTCATTTTATGGATCCAAGGCCTTCCTAGAATCACGTTGTAGGTGGAGGGCCCATCGATGACTAGGTACCGTACCTGCTTATTTACTCCTCCAGCGTAGGTAGGAATGGTGATCTCTCCTAAAGAGTGTTTGGTTTCACCACTGAAACCTACCAAGGGAACCGCCTTCCTAGTTAGATCCTTTTCACTGAACCCCATATTTTGGAGAGTCTCCAACATGATGAGGTTGACTGAACTCCCGGTGTCCACCAGAATCTTCTTCACGGTGCAATTCCCTATGGAGAGAGTGATTATCAAGGCGTCATGGTGCATTTCTGGAGTAGATCCTGCATCAGTCTCATCAAAGGTGACGGCTGGGAGGTCTGTGCAACTGATTCTGCAGGAGTGCTCTGGCCTGTCTCCTCTGGCGTGAGAGGCATGTCTCTTGGCTGCTGAGTAAGTTAACCCACATAATTCTGACCCTCCTGTGATCACATTGAGAATTCTGGTACATACTGGAGGTGGAGAAGGCAATACTTGATCTGCTGCATTTATCCTGCTGGAGTTTCTGGACACGAGGTGGTCCAGATTCCCCTGATCATACTGGAACTTAACCTCTCTCCTGAGCTGGACACACTCATCGATATGGTGTCCGATGTCGTCATGGAATTCGCACCTCTTGCTGGCATCCCTTCGGTCATTGGTGTACTCTTGTCCTCTGGGCCACCTGACTCTGCGCCCTAACTCCCTCAAAGCCTTGAGAACCCCATCAAGGTTGGTAGAGAACCCATACTCACTTACTTTGGGTGGCAATCCTGGATTGTCCTTCTAGTCTTTCTCCTCGGAAACCTTGCTCACGTTCCTAGCGTAAGGCTTTGATCTATCACCCCTCTTTTCTGTTGGCGCTTTTCTGGTGACATGCTCAGAACCATACGCAGATCTTCTAGGGCCCGAGTCTTCCTCTAGCCTAATGGCTGCCATTGCTTTGGTCTGCACATCTTCAAACGTGATACACGGGTACTTTGTGAGATCCTTGTACAGATCTGAATCCTGGTGGAGCCCTTGGCGGAAGGCTTCTATGGCGGTGGGTACATCACATCTGGGGATGATTACTTTCTCCTTGTTAAATGTGTTGAGGAAGTCGCGTGTAGATTCTTCAAACTTTTGCACCACCCGATACAAATCACTGGTCTGCTTCTCTGGTTTTCTGCTGCTGGCGAACTGCTGGTTGAAGGCATTGACCAGGTCAGCGAAGGAGGTAATGCTTTGGTTAGGCAGTCCGACGAACCAATGGAGGGCTGCTCTTGACAGAGTGAAGCCTAACCCCTTGCACATGCAGGCTTCCTTCAAGGGCCCCGTAGCGGTCACCACCATCATCTTCTGCTTGTATTGGTTGATGTGATCTAAGGGGTCTGCAGTGCCATCATAAAGCGTCATGGCTGGTGGCACGAAGCTCTTGGGTACAACAACACAGGCTAGATCGTCGATGAAGGGTGAATCTGCGTAGCTGTCTCTAGCCGCTCTTTCCAGGGGGCGTGGCATTCCAGGAATCTTGTTGATCAGGTCTCTCAATTCCTTCAGTTCCTAGTATTGCTGATCTGTTGTGCTGACTGTTCTTGCAAGAGGGTTAGAAACAGGAGGAGAAAAGCTAAAAGGAGTACTCCCCGCATGAGGTCCTCGAGGTTGTTGACTGCTAGGAGAAGGAGGCAAAGGTATTGTTGTTGTCGTGGATCCGGGCTGCCATTCTGACGCCTGCTGGAGTGGGGTTCTGGGTGGCCAGTTCGCTCCAGCGTACGGGCTGTTGTCAGCGGTCGCCAGGTTGACCGAGGCTCTTGGCTGCCATCCCGGTGTCTGCTGGTTGGGGGTAGGCGCTGTCCACACTCCTCCAGAGGACTGGTTGTTGGATAAGGTGGTCATCCGTGGTTGAGTTACAAATTGCCATCCTGGCGCCTGGTGGACAGGGGTGCCTGCAAAAGATAGTGAGTTAGTTTCTCGACTTTCGATGTAGGAGAGAAGGTTACCTGCGGTAGGAGATCTGTCGGGTGTGGGGCCGTAGGTCAGGTAACCCAACCCTTGGGGTTCAACGACTGGGCCTGGTGGAGCCAATCCTAACTCCAGTCTGCTGACCAACTCTGAGGGGACTTCTCTGGTGATCTTCCTGCTAGTCATTGACTCCCTGTGGGTGCTGGGCTCTCCCCTAGGCAGCAAGGGCAGTATCCCTGGTGACGGCTGGACCGATGCAACTAGAGTCTTGTCTGCATCCGAGATCCGAGCCTTGATATCTTGGTTGTCCTTCTGCAGGGTTTCTACTGCTTGGCGCAGAGCATTGATTCCCTGGAGTATACTCTGCATCAGGTCTGGTGACCCCGCACCACTGGAAGCTTCTCCTACGAATCCTCCTGGAGTCAAGGTTCTGATTGGTATGCTATCCTTCCTGGTCTTGGAGAAGCTGGTGACCCCAAAAACTTTGGGCGTCGGAGGGGGCCTAGACGCCGATAGCGTGGGTTTCACCGTCAGGCTGGTGGGGATTGCCAGGGTGAGGGGCGTGAGAACTGGCTCTGCTGATCCTGGGGATGATCCTCCTCTAATTGGATGAATTGATGCTACTTGACTGCTGGAGGGACTTCGATCAGATCCGGACATGGCGAAACGGAATTGCTTCACTGTAGGATTTGGCTTATAGAAAATGATCACTTTGCCCCACGCTGGGAGCCAATTTGTTTTGGTAAAAATTTATCGGGTTTACGATTTCGGTTGCGGGTTAAAGTGATCGTCCTATAACTATGGGTTGACGAAATTGAGACGGATCTAGTAAACAAAGAACAACGAAAGAAAATGAACGACTGTGGGCATGACATAGGTCCACCCCGACGCGGCCACGCGCGGGTTTGGGTAGGCGAATGAATCTCCATATGAGAATGGATCGAATTGAAATTTAGGTCTACGTGGAGTCGCCACCAAATTTTGTGGTTATTCGGAACCATTCGAGCCCACTCTATGTCAGTAGTGGTCCGTATACAAAATATGGCCCATTTCCGATGTTTGAGTTTATTGGCTCGTCCCTTTGCATTTGATACCAATACCGACATTATCGGATATTGTGTATTGAATGACTCTCGTGCGCCAACGGTTTCGGGCATCCGGAAACCGAGGTTCTGAGTAAGGGGTGAGGGTACGTGTTGGGAAGCCCACAAAGGACACCCAACCCCGCCCGCACATTAGCGGCCTCTACTAAGAATTCGAATGACTTTCCAATACGCGCGTTAGTTGAACGGAAAAATGATATGCAAAGATTATTTTCCCTAAACATGTGAATGGAATTGAAAAGGGTTCCTAAGTCAATTTAATGCAATTAATTCTACGTCGAAGTGGAACTTAGCATGTGAGTTCATTTTAGTAAAATAAAACAAACGATAAATTAACAAGAATAACAAACGGTTAGTAACGGTATAACGAATAATAACGGTTTGCAAATTAATGAATGAAATAGAATGATGTAAAATTGGACGATGCATGGTTTGAAAAGATAGTAGTACACGTGATTAATTAGGCACGTGTTGACCGAAGTCATAAAAAGAATTGACGAGACTCGAATGATGTCGTAGGACTCACGACATTGATCGTGATGATGGGCTACTCGATCGAGTGGGCTAGGCACTCGGTCGAGTGCCCCCTGTACGAATTATAATTCGCTTTGCAATTTATTATTGACTTTCGAAATTGCTTTTTGATTTTTGATAATTCGATGATTCTGCCGAATCGGACATAAATATTGTACAATTTATGCTCGACTCGGATTTTATAAATTATTGATTTTGCTGAATCAGATATAAATATTATGGGATTTATACTCGATTCTAAATTTGAATACTCGTTGTATCCCATATTCGATTATTGAATCGATATGGAATACTAGAGTGAAAATAAAATAAAATAAAATAAAAATTGATTTAAGTCGTCTTAAATTAACTATCGCGATATGAGTAGATTTCCTCCGCGTTTAATAATGTCGTAATTCTAACGAATTGTATGACAATTATTTTAGCATTAACGAAAAAATCGCATTAGTAAATTTATTTGACTAGATCGTTAGATTCGACATCCAATTACGGAATTGGTATCGAATCCAAAAGATCGACGCTTTTCTTGAATTGAAAGACTTGATTCCCTCGGCTTTTCCGACATTGAAATAAATCCCTAGGGATTGTGATGTCGGATCCGCGTCAACGGGTTTCGACCTTTATTAAATAGAATGCATGTTTTTGAAATCGATATAAATATGTGACTTGAATGACGATGCAAACGAAAATAAACGAATTATTGTTTAGGTTAACTCGTCTCAATAATCAAGTGATCATGGTGATGAGATAAGCGACCGACAACGCTGTGTGCAGTACACTTGTATATTCGGGTTTTCTTATCCCACCATCATTCACACTCGACACAAATCGACAAGTATTTTAATGTTTTAATGCTAACGGTATTATTGATATTATTATGCAATAATAATAATAAAAAAAACGTGGAAAAGGAGGAAGATGACGAGAAGAGAAGAAGAAGGAAAGAAAGGGGTTTTGGCACCCTCAACCTACATGTTCTTGTCTCGGATAAGGCTCGTAGTCGTGGCTTTACACAAGAGCTTCGAGGCTTATGGAGGTTAAGTTATGGTGGCTCGGGTTTCGATTTCCTAAAACTAAGTTTAGGGTTTGCTAGTGTAATGCTTAGGGTTGTGTAGAGATGTGTAAAAGATGTATTAGGGTTGCTAAAAAGTTGTATTGTGAAAAAATTGTGTAAAAAGGTTGTGTGTAGTTGTGATTAGGGTTGTAAAGTTGTGAAATTGAGTGTGCATGGGGTTGCTTATATAGGCATTGCCCATGTATTTTGGTGTCTAGGGTTTTGTGCCCTGACGGACTTGACCTGATGGCCCGTCTGAAGGTGGACTGTTGGTTTTGCTTCTTGAGTTGGACTTTTTGTATTTGAGTGGCTGCTTTGATGTGTCTCGGAAACGACTTTGACTAGGGTTGACCCAATTGTAAAAAAGTTGGTTTTATTTCCGGTGTCGGTTTTGGCCCAAATTAATCTTGTTTGATTGGAAACGGCCCACTGAACCTGGATTCGAGGTTGATTTTGTGAGATTTGTACTCTGTAAGTGTGTTAGCCAGCGATTAATGGATTTGAACCCGTATCCGAGCGCACAGAAGCATGTTAGCGTCCGATCATCATCGGGTGTTTTTTGGGAAACTACCATAGACACCTGGCAGTCAAAATGCGGGTGTCTACAGAGCCCCCACTCTGAGTGAGGCTTGGACAAGGCGAAAGTCAGAGTAGCCACCAGGGCAATCGAGGATTGAAACTTGGCGGACTTCTGGTCGGGTCGTTTATAGTCCATTAGACTCGCGTGAAGGGCTCGCCAGCCACAAGCTAGAAGTCATACATGAGCTGATGACGGTAACTCCGTGGGGAATTGGACTTGTCGCATAAGTCCTGGGTGCGCCTGTATGTAGGCTCATCCCGTGAAATGCCGCCGTTGGCTTCCGCTGGGAAGATGTAGTGGGTTGCACATCCCTGTTTGAGTCGTACCTGTATAAGTCACATAAAATTTGCATGCAACACGTAGGTAGTAAAATGACTCGCGCTGGGGAAAATGATTTTTGATTTTTTTGAAAATTTTGAAATTTAAATCCTGAAAGCACCCACGGGCTAGGTTTTCAAAATGGAAAAGGGGTAGAAGTTTGCAGTTTTAATAGACCGAAATTTGACCTTGTCGAAAAGGATTTTCTCAAATGGCTAAGTTTTGCAAATTTTAAAATGAGAATTTGGAGAGAGACATACCGACAGACTCGACTCTGGACGCGACAGGACGAGTTGACCGACACGGACTGGAATCTCTAAGGGTTGGACCGTGACTCGGTAGGGGATGGGCCACCTAAGATGACGAGACTCTCGAGTTGCGCTATTCCGTAGCCTAGGCGAGTGGCAACACGGTCGAACATCAAAATGGGATGGATATGCTATAGGGGACTTCAGTAGTTTGTAATGAGACTGTTTTAGTCTGGTGCCCTTCTGGATCTCTGATTTTAGGGTACAATCCAAAATGGGTATAACTTCGAGTCCTGACAGATTCTTGTCTTCGACGGAGTCGAGTACTAGGACACACTACACAAAGGAGGCTAGTTTTTGAAAGTATTTTGGATTTTGTGAGTGGAAAGAGAACTTCTGCCTAGGAGAAGCCCCCAGGATGACAAAGCTAGCTCTTGAGAACATGACGGTGTCGTGACCGGAAGGATGACGCTTCTTGAATTTGTGTCAATGTGGGTGGTTGTGCCTCTGTTGAAAGGCTGCCTACGTATTCACGTGTGGTGAAATCAAACCAAGCCGTAGTTCAGTGGACTGGAAGATGTATTATGGCACCTAGTTTATTAGGGCTTTGTGTGTAACTAGCCATAGCGATGGTGTAGGCTAGGTGCATTCCCAATGATGTCTTGATCAAAGGGCTAGAATGGTTAAGATGTTAATCCTGTGACTGTGAGCGTTCTTCGGTGTAGCCCCCAGAGGTGGTGTGAACTATTTGGGCATATTCTATGCCGACTGCAAGTTGAGTTCCCGTGTTTGGGGTTGGTAACTGGTTTGGATGGGATTTTAACGAGTTTTGTTCTCGGGATTTTTAACGAGTTCTGCTCTCGGGGAATATTAACGAGTTTTGTTCTCGGGACTTTTAACGAGTTCTGCTCTCGGGGAATTTGATGTTTTTGGAAATGTGGTGCTAGGAAGTAAATGGCTTTGATGACTCGAAATCTGGAGCTCGGTTCTGTGGAGCTAAGGCTTCGAGTGCTGGTTTGATAATGTGGGATCCGGTTTTGATGACTCGAAATCTGGAGCTCGGTTCTGTGGAGCTAAGGCTTCGAGGGCTGGTTTGATAATGCGGGATTTGGTTTCCATGTCTGGCCCTAATTGTTAGGGGTATCCTATGGAGCTTGAATCCTCAAAATTCCGGGATGTCTCTGGCCTGGGTCTCGGGAAGGTCTTGAGGGTTGTAATGTGGGAAGGCTGAGTGTGGTGTTAGCTGACCAGCTTGATTGTTACTCCCCTATTGGATGACATGGATAATTTTGAATTTGACCGTACCACGGTCAAAGGATTTTCACTTGAGTTGACCGTTGACCACGGTCATGGGTATTTGATTTTTGATTGACCTCTTAGCCACGGTCATGGGTTTTGATAATTTTGACCGTACCCTGGTCGTGGGGCTTTCACTTGAATTGACCGTTGATCATGGTCATGGGTATTCTGAATTTTTTGATGATTGACCTCTTAGCCCCGGTCATTGGTTTTTGATAATTTTGACCGTACCCTGGTCGTGGGGCTTTCACTTGAATTGACCGTTGACCGTGGTCATGGGTATTCTGAATTTTTTTGATGACGGCCTGCTTTTTTTTTTTTTTTTTTTTGGCCTTCTGCTTTTTTCTCACGGACTTTCGATTTTTTATTTGTGTCCAGTTTTTTTTTTTGAGCCTTTTTTGTTTTTTTGTCGGTCAGACTAACACCTAAGGTAGGGATTGGTCAGTCTTATCGGATGAGTGTTTTCTTGTGGGAAATGGGCTTGCCTCCCGTCTTGAACCCAAACTAGGAGATTACCTAGATTTGTCATAGGATTCGATACCGCTCCTGCTACGGGTAGTCGTGTGGCTTTTCTATACCAGACATGGAATAGGTAAAAAGAAAACACGGGCTCGGTTTCCTGCAGTCATTACAGATGTGCCTATAATAGTCACGTGCGTGTGCTCACAGTGTATGATGGTGTTCATCACGTTCTCGGAAACACACAAGGAAAGTATATATGAGAAACAGGAAAGCTGATTTTATTGAACTTTGGAAAAGAGGACAGAATACAATTGACTCTGACTTTGACTTTGGAATAGAACATCCTAGACTCAGACTCAGACTCGGACTTAAATCAAATCTGGACTCTTGGATGCATGAAAGGTAGACTGGATTCTTCGGTCATCGGGCCCTGTGTAGTCCACGAGGGGCTTTGCAAGTGACAATGTTTCCAAAACGGGAGTCTTCCCGGCATCGAGGAAGTCTTGAATGAGATGTTTCAGCTTCCAGCATTGTTCTGTATCGTGTCCCCTCCCTCTGTGGAATTTGCAGTAATGCTCCGCGTTGCATGCTTTGGAACGTTTCTCCAAAGGTGGGTCGGCTGTTGGGCCTATAGGTAGCACTAGGCCCTTCAGAACCAACTTCTGGAAAGCGATGGTGTAGGACATATCCAAGTGGATAAATGTCCTTTCCTTTGACTGATTCTTGATTTTTGGAGAGGTGACTTGAGGGTTACTTCTCTCGGCCTTGCCATCTTGAGGGTATCGGACAGTTTCGCAAGAGTGTTCACTCTTCGAATGACTCGGTTGGGTGATTGGCTGCCTTACCCGCTCTAGTTGTGTTAGACAGGATTGGGTTCGTACAAGGTCTTCTTCGATGATGGTTACCCTGGAACTTAGGTTATCTAGGGCAGTATTGATTTTCGAGAAGATGTTGTTAATGGAGGAAGATAGCATAAGCATACTCCCCTGGATATCCCCTTTCTTGACGGCATGGGATTTGTCGTGGTTTGGTAGTGTCTCGTTCATAGGGTCCCTAATCGGAAGAAATGAAAGGTGTTAGAATTCGCCTAAGCTCGGTTTTGCGTACATGATGAGTCAAACTAGACATGGCCCGGGGTGACGGAAATGACTAGGACTCTCGGACCGGGATACTTGAATGTTGACCTGGACGAGGTAACGACCGCAAATTAGACTCGAGCTGCAGAAGGGTGAATCTGAAAATGGGGCGACCATGTTTGACTTGGGTTAGACCCTCCTAAGACGAATGTGTAGGGCGCGATTCTCGGAGTGACTGTGATTAATCACTCCGTTGGAGAATAGCCCCCAAGTGGGATCGTTAATTTTGTTAAGACTCGAGTGTGGGACGAGTGACCCTTTAGACGTAAGGACCACAAACCTTTTGTTATAGGGCTATGCCTTGTAAAAGGTTGACTCGGAAAAGACACCAAGACGGGTGACTCGTGAAAGGTGGGCCTTCCTTAGGATTCGGCTATGTGGGCCGAGTCCTGTTCGAAGGAAGGTCCACGTGAGACATCCACAAACTTTTAGACTCGAGTGTGTAGACGGACCTTCCTTTGTAGGAGTATGTCCTACGTAGGTGGGCCTTGCCTTAGTCTAATAAGGCGGACTGGGATAGGAAAGAAACTCGTGATGTAAGATCGACAGAGTTTCGACGCTAAAGACTTCGACGACTTATGACATGACCCGACACTGCTAAATACGGGAAGTCCTAAGAAGAGAAAGGTTTTGATAATTGATTGATTTGAAAATTCCGAGATAACTCGGTGGAGAGGCCCGATTTTTCGAAAAAAAATCGGAAAGTGCATCGGGCCTCGGTTTTGAAAGTTCGAAAGTATTTTTGAGTTTTGAATTGGGCAGCGTACCGTCTAGAAAATAGGCTATTTTGAGTAAAATCATAAGTCCTAAATTCGGTATGTGTCCCGGGTTTTGAAATTGAATAGTTTGAAAAAGATGCAATTTTTGAAAAAAAAAGACGGTTTTTGAAAACGACTCGGAAACCAAGTAGCACGTAGTCACACAAGCATTATAACGACCCCATGTATTCTCTACACTAAGTCTCGGTCGGTCTATAAGGGGTCTATACCAGTGTACATAGTCTAGACGTTGATCGGGACGGACTTCCTAAGTCGAGTTGAGCTTAGAACATGCCGGGAAACCCACTCGAATCGACTATGGACACCTTTTGACATATCCATATTGGAGTACATCAACGGTATAGTGGGATGTCGGTCGCGAGTACCGGCCCGAGAAAATATGGGTTATGCATGAACCGTAAAACTAAAACGCGTATTGTACTAGTCAAACGATTTCTATTCGAGTCTCACCCTGAGGATGCCGATGGTAAGTCACGCATCAGTTAATCCCCAGCGGAGTCGCCAAATTGTGGACATGACATAGGTCCACCCCGACGTGGCCACGCGCGGGTTTGGGTAGGCGAATGAATCTCCATATGAGAATGGATCGAATTGAAATTTAGGTCTACGTGGAGTCGCCACCGAATTTTGTGGTTATTCGGAACCATTCGAGCCCACTCTTTGTCGTAGTGGTCCGTATACAAAATACGGCCCATTTCCGATGTCAGAGTTTATTGGGCTCGTCCCTTATTTGATACCAATACCGACATTATCGGATATTGTGTATTGAATGACTCTCGTGCGCCAACAGTTTCGGGCATCCGGAAACCGAGGTTCTGAGTAAGGGGTGAGGGTACGTGTTGGGAAGCCCACAAAGGACACCCAACCCCGCCCGCACATTAGCGGCCTCTACTAAGAATTCGAATGACTTTCCTATACGCGCGTTAGTTGAACGGAAAAATGATATGCAAAGATTATTTTCCCTAAACATGTGAATGGAATTGAAAAGGGTTCCTAAGTCAATTTAATGCAATTAATTCTACGTCGAAGTGGAACTTAGCATGTGAGTTCATTTTAGTAAAATAAAACAAACGATAAATTAACAAGAATAACAAATGGTTAGTAACGGTATAACGAATAATAACGGTTTGCAAATTAATGAATGAAATAGAATGATGTAAAATTGGACGATGCATGGTTTGAAAAGATAGTAGTACACGTGATTAATTAGGCACGTGTTGACCGAAGTCATAAAAAGAATTGACGAGACTCGAATGATGTTGTAGGACTCACGACATTGATCGTGATGATGGGCTACTCGATCGAGTGGGCTAGGCACTCGGTCGAGTGCCCCCTGTACGAATTATAATTCGCTTTGCAATTTATTATTGACTTTCGAAATTGCTTTTTGATTTTTGATAATTCGATGATTCTGCCGAATCGGACATAAATATTGTACAATTTCTGCTCGACTCGGATTTTATAAATTATTGATTTTGTTGAATCAGATATAAATATTATGGGATTTATACTCGATTCTAAATTTGAATACTCGTTGTATCCCATATTCGATTATTGAATCGATATGGAATACTAGAGTGAAAATAAAATAAAATAAAATAAAAATTGATTTAAGTCGTCTTAAATTAACTATCGCGATATGAGTAGATTTCCTCCGCGTTTAATAATGTCGTAATTCTAACGAATTGTATGAAAATTATTTTAGCATTAACGAAAAAATCGCATTAGTTAATTTATTTGACTAGATCGTTAGATTCGACATCCAATTACGGAATTGGTATCGAATCCAAAAGATCGACGCTTTTCTTGAATTGAAAGACTTGATTCCCTCGGCTTTTCCGACATCGAAATAAATCCCTAGGGATTGTGATGTCGGATCCGCGTCAACGGGTTTCGACCTTTATTAAATAGAATGCATGTTTTTGAAATCGATATAATTATGTGACTTGAATGACGATGCAAACGAAAATAAACGAATTATTGTTTAGGTTAACTCGTCTCAATAATCAAGTGATCATGGTGATGGGATAAGCGACCGGCAACGCTGTGTGCAGTACACTTGTATATTTGGGTTTTCTTATCCCACCATCATTCACACTCGACACAAATCGACAAGTATTTTAATGTTTTAATGCTAACGGTATTATTGATATTATTATGCAATAATAATAATAAAAAAAAACGTGGAAAAGGAGGAAGATGACGAGAAGAGAAGAAGAAGGAAAGAAAGGGGTTTTGGCACCCTCAACCTACATGTTCTTGTCTCGGATAAGGCTCGTAGTCGTGGCTTTACACAAGAGCTTCGAGGCTTATGGAGGTTAAGTTATGGTGGCTCGGGTTTCGATTTCCTAAAACTAAGTTTAGGGTTTGCTAGTGTAATGCTTAGAGTTGTGTAGAGATGTGTAAAAGATGTATTAGGGTTGCTAAAAAGTTGTATTGTGAAAAAATTGTGTAAAAAGGTTGTGTGTAGTTGTGATTAGGGTTGTAAAGTTGTGAAATTGAGTGTGCATGGGGTTGCTTATATAGGCATTGCCCATGTATTTTGGTGTCTAGCGTTTTGTGCCCTGACGGACTTGACCTGATGGCCCGTCTGAAGGTGGACTGTTGGTTTTGCTTCTTGAGTTGGACTTTTTGTATTTGAGTGGCTGCTTTGGTGTGTCTCGGAAACGACTTTGACTAGGGTTGACCCAATTGTAAAAAAGTCGGTTTTATTTTCGGTGTCGGTTTTGGCCCAAATTAATCTTGTTTGATTGGAAACGGCCCACTGGACCTGGATTCGAGGTTGATTTTGTGAGATTTGTACTCTGTAAGTGTGTTAGCCAGCGATTAATGGATTTGAGCCCGTATTCGAGCGCACAGAAGCATGTTAGCGTCCGATCATCATCGGGTGTTTTTTGGGAAACTACCATAGACACCTGGCAGTCAAAATGCGGGTGTCTACAACGACACGCAAAGTTTTGGTGATGCGGAAACCCGATGTGGGAAAAACCGCGGGGGGAGTCGAAATCCCACCAAAGTTATACTATGATGAGAAAGGAATGAGAAAAGATGGGTACAAGTACAAATGTCGGGACTATAATCGGTTATAAGTATTTTCTATGGTGATTGCTAGGGGTTGATTATGTGTTGATGGTGGGTTGAATCATGGGTTTCCTTTTCCTTCTCCTTGCCTTTTATATGCTGCTGACTTTGGAGCCTTTTACCCTCCTTTATTGCCCTCTATTGCCTGGAGCATTTATTCCTCTTAATTGCCTGCTAGCCGTTACAGCAGTTACCATTTTTCCCTGATTCTCCTCCTGGTCTGCAGGAGGGTTTCCTGGTTTGTAGAAGTAGTTGTTGCCTCATCTCTCTTGTATGGGCTAGGTTCCTTACTTTGTCTGCTGGGCCAATTTGGTTGTGTGGCCCGTTGTTTTATTCATTCTTATGCTTTGCTTGACCCATCATTGTGTATTATTCCGGGTTTGTTTGCCTTGACAACTTTTGATTATTTTTGACTTCCATCCTTTAGTCTTCGGTTTTGACTTTTATCCACGGACCTTTGCTCTTTTTATCGTTGACCTTTGACTTCTGACTTTTTGACCGTCCACTCGTTATTTGCCACGTTGTATTCTGAAGGCGCAAATTTTTGGCCCGAACAGGTCTTCAAGTGCTCCTTCAGTTGTTCGAAGGCTACCCTCTACTCGTCCCCCCATTTGAATTGCTTGTTTCCTTTCAAGACCTTGAAAAAAGGCGTGGTCTTGTCGGCTGACCTGGCGATGAACCGTGCGAGAGCGGCCATTCGCCCGGTTAGCCGTTGGATATCCCTGATGGTCCGGGGCTCGGGTAGATCCTGGATGACCTAGATTTTTTCAGGATTAGCATCAATTCCCCTAGAGCTGACGAGGAAGCCTAAGAATTTTCCCGAGCGGACTCTAAAGGTGCACTTCTTGGAATTCAGCTTCATTTTGTAACATCTCAGCGACTCAAACGTTTCTCTCAAATCATCCAGGTGCTGATCGTCCCCTTTACTTTTCAAGATGGCATCATCAACATACACTTCCACGTTTCTGCCCTTCTACTCCTAGAATATCTGGTCTACCAGCCTCTGATATGTGGCACCAGCAATCCTGACACCAAAAGTCATCATTCTGTACATGAACGTACATGCGCTGGTGATGAATGCGCATTCGACCCCGTCCGGTTCCCATAGATACACCTGGTGACAACCTGAAAATGCGTCCAAGAAGCTCAGCATGGAGTAGCCGCTCATTCCGTCTACTGACTGGTCAATTTGAGGTAGAGGATAACAATCCTTGGGACATGCTTTGTTGAGGCTCGTAAAATCCAGGCACATGCGCCAAGAGCCAAATGCCTTTTTTACCATCACCACATTTGTGAGCCACTTCAGGTAGTCACATGGCTCGACAAATCCTACCTTCAGTTATTTTCCGACCTCCTCTAAGATGGCTTCATCCTTCCCGACCGACATGTTTCTGTTCTTCTTGTTGACCGAGCGGTGGACTGGATCGATGTTTAGCTTATGAACGGTCACCTCAGGGTTGACCCCCGACATTTCCTCTGCGGAATAAGCGAACACATCCGCAAGTTCTTTAAGTAGGTCAACTAGTCCGCGCTAGTACTCTGGATCAAGGCCCGACCCGACTAGCACCAACCAACCTTTTGCTAGCTCCACAATCATTCTCTCCCCACGGGCTCCGGTCGGCCAGCCGTTCTCTGTAGGGTCAGCTGGTCGTCCTGGAGTTCGGTGACGCCGGTGGAGGAGATATGCATTTTCTTCTTCCCCTTCAGGTCGCCTTGGGGCCCCGGCATGGCTACAGAGTAGTAGTGTCTGGCCGACTCATGGTCGCTGTATACCTTGCCCTTTGTGCCGGCATCAGAGACGTATTCTAGTGTAAGAGCTCGGATATAGATCACCCTCTAGATTTCATTGAGGGTGGCACGTGCAATCAATGTGTTGTACGCAGATTTGGCGTCAATGACCACGAAAGTTAAGCGTACATTCTTGGCAGCCTCCCCCTCACCGAAGGTAACGGGCGGCTCGATTATGCGCATTGGTACCACGCATGCCCCGCTGAACCCATACAATGAGCCTACTGCAGGCTTGAGGTGCCTCGGCTGGAGGCCCATCTTCTCAAAGGCTTCTCTATAGAGCAAATTAGTGTACGCGCCTGTGTCGACCATACATCACTTGATGGTGTGATTACTTATCCCTAGTGTTAGGATGAGGGGGTCGTTGTGCGGGTACACTATTTGCCCACTATCTTCTGGGGTGATGCTCATGGTCTAGGCCGTTGGGGATGGCTTGACCTCGGCATAACAGATCTAATGGTGAAGCTCTCGTAAGTGTTGTTTACGACTCCTGTTACTGACCCTACCCTCAGCGTCTCCTGAAATGACATGGATCACGAGTTTGTCCTGCATTTTCGAGCCTTCTGGCTTGTCTTGCGGGGCCTTTTGCGGCTTCGTTCTGGCCGCATGGTGTCAAGGCCAACCTTTACGAATCAGCTCCTCTATCTCGTCCTTCAGGTGGTAGCACTCCTCTGTGGTGTGCCCGATGCTTTCATGAAAAGCATAGAACTTACTCGGGTCACCCCTTAGGTTGGTCGGCTTCCTAGGACAGTTCAATTTGGTTCTATCCTTTTCTAATTCAAAAATTTTAGACCTCGGTCTGGTGAGGGAAGTGTAATTTTCAAATTTCGACGAAAAGCAAACCCTTTATTTTTTGAATTCTTTATCTTTCCTCTGCTTTTGCGACCTACCACCCTTACTACGATTTCCCTGTGGCGCGGGCGAGACCTGGCTTGAAGCAAGTGCGAGGCTGTACCGAGAGTGATATTCTTCTTTCACCATGAACCCTTTGGCGATTTTCCTGGCCTTGGCCATGGATTCCGGCTGGGCTCGTATTAACTGATTTTTCAGCTCGTCGGGCAGCAGGGTATTGGTTAGGGCGTACGCAACAGTCAGATCATCAATCTTCTTTACCTGCTGGAACTCTAGGTCGAATATCCTCAAGTACTCTCGGATGGATCCTCCTTTCTTCTAATGTAGGGTCATGAGATCGAAGCGCATGATCCTTCACCTCTTGTTTCCTGCGTACTGGTCCAGAAACACCGTTGTTAATTCTTCGAAGGTATATATGGACCCTTTCGGCATATCCTTAAACCACCATTGGGCAAGACCAACGAGTATTATCGGGAAAACCTCACACCACACCGCATCTTTCGAGTCATACATTCCCATATGACTCTCGTAAGTCGCCAAGTGATCGTCAGGGTCAGTCGTCCCATCAAACTTTACTGTGGGCATCTTAATTTTTAGGATCGGGCAGTTTTGGACCTCGGGATGCAACGAAATTCGGGTAGGCTTATCCATAACTTTGGGTCGGGTTACGTCATAGCGAAAATACTGAGATGAGGACTCGTCGTGACGCCTTGGCGTCCCGATCTCGGACGGTTGGGGCCAAAAAGATTCGTCACATTCACAGTCTGCCTCATATTGCGGGATATCCACGTTGGCTGTCTCAGTGGATTGTCGGCGAGACGTGACCTGGGCGGTCGCTGACCTTCCACCCCTAGGGGTATTGGCGCTGCGCCGGTCTCCGGTTCAGTCTGCAACATCCCGTATAGTGGATTAACAGTTTCTTCCATATTCACCATGTTTTCGTGAATTTTCGTTCTTTTTTGAGGATTATTAGTAAAAATATCCCCACAGAGGGCGTCAAATTGTTTCGGTCGGAAACAATCAACTCCAAAACGGATTATGGAGCTTGAGTTTTTCTTAGACTGGGTCTACGTATCTCTCATTCCTTCTCTTGAGTTAGCGAATATCCTTGATTGTCGTAAGGACTTCTACTCTGCACAAGGAACAAACAGGGCCTCGGAGTTTTTCGAGGGGACCCTCTCCAATGCCTAAGTCAGTCTTTAGGAAAAAAAATGTCACAGTTACTCAGGTTGAATTAATAGGCTTAATTTTAAGGAATTTAGTGTGTGTCTCTGTGTGTGTGTGTGAGAGAGAGAGAGAGAGAGAGAGCCCGAGTGTCCAACGAGATGGACAACCATCTCCCCCTCTCGCCTTAGGCTGTAGCTAGAGAAGGGCGTCCCTTTAATTACACCAAGGAGTGTAAAGGACGCATGACTGACCTGTCTTCCTGCCTCGGGTGGCGAGGCACTGAGGCCTGTAAGTCTTCCGAGCCTCTTAGTTTGAGGACCTGGAAGCTTTGTTGAGGTTAAGCTCGTCATCTTTGATGACGACGCCGGTGGCCTTGGTTCTCATCAATCTTAGACCCTTGGCCGAGGGTTTGGATGAGCCCCTGGCTGGATTACCCAGACTTGACCTGGACAAGATATGATCTGGGCCGAGGGGAGGCTGCGATACTGGCCCCATCACTAGTAAATTTATTTCTAATATAAGTAGTGCATTTTGCACGAGATCTAAACTAGTATTTCTACAACTTGGTAAATCAAAATTTTAGCCCAATAATTAAATCGAGAAGTTGAATGTATTACAAGGTCTTGCGTGAATTACTAAGGGATCGTAATGAACTTATGTGATGAATGTAAATTGACTTGATTATTATTAGATTAACTTTACAGAATAATATAGTTACACAGGAGAGTATAACCTAGATACAATGAATGTGGAACTTACTCAACTTGCATGAGATACTAGCTATAGTTACAAGATAATGATACTCTATCTATAATTACAAGATGTGTGAATTATAAGTTACTAGTAATATAAAGATATAATAACAGTAAAGACGGAAGGTAGGTGTGAATGATATGATCATGATTGTAGGAAGAGATATTCCTAATAGGCTTCCGCAAGATGGACTAGCCGGAGGCAAGACCAATCATTGATATTAGCGATCTAAACAAGGCACGACCAAGGGGCTTGGTAAGAATGTCGGTGAGCTGATTAGCGGTAGGAATGTGTTGAACACGTAGCGACCCACCGTGGACTCGTTCTCGAACAAAATGAAATGCGTGGGCAGCGTGTTTCATTTTAGAGTGAAACACGGGGTTGAAAGAATAGTGGCTGACACTTAGATTGTCATAGTAGATAACGGGAGGAGAAAAAAAGGACATATCAAGTTCATGGAGGAGAGAAGCGACCCAAATGAGTTCGGTGGTGGTGACAGCGGCGGCGCGGAACTCAGCCTCCGTAGTGGAGAGAGAGAGACCGCGTTGGCGTTTAGAATACCAGGAAATGGCATTACGACCGAGGTGGATAAGGTAGCCTAAGGTGGAGATAAGATCTTTTTTAAGTCCAGGCCAATTAGCATTGGAGAAGGCATGAAGGGAGACAGAGCCTTCCCGATAGAGGGATAGGACGAAGGAGGTAGTGCCATAGTAGCTTAGTAGGCATTTGAGGCCTTGCCAGTGATTGGTGTGTGGTGCTTGCATGAATTGTGCAAGCTTATTTACCATAAATGCAACATCAGGACGTGTAAGGGAGAGATATTGTAGGCTTCCAAGAAGGACACGATAAAATGTGACATCGGGATGAGGGTCACCTCCGTCGCACATTAAGCACGTGTCAGGAGTGATGGGAGTCGGTGAGGGATTCGACTCATCCATATGATATTTAAGTAGAAGATCTTGAACATATTTAGATTGAGACAAATGCAGACCGTAGGAGGTGGGACGCACCTCGACATCCAAAAAATAAGACAAGGGGCCGATATCTTTGATTGAGAAGCGAGATGCAAGGAGAGAGATGAACTTTTGGACTGTGGACACGGACAAACCTATAACAATAATATCGTCGACATAGACCAATAAATATAGGGGGTGGGGGACGACAAAATAAATAACGAGGAATCGAATAAAGATCCCTTGAAGTCGAGGGAGACTAATTTTTTTTGAGTTTTGGTAAACCAAGCCCGAGGGGCTTCTTTTAGACCATAAATGGCCTTAGACGGACAACATACATAGTCGGGATGAGTGGTGTCAACGAATCCGGGTGGTTCTGACATAGAAACAGTTTCCGTGAGGCGGCCTTGAAGAAAGGCATTGTTGACATTGAGTTGACGGAGGGACCAACCACGAGACACAGCGATGGAGAGAATGATGGGAACCGTGGTGGGTTTAATGAAGGGACTAAAAGTTTCAGAATAGTCGATGCCAAAACGTTGGTGGAAGCCCTTAGCAACTAGGCGAGCTTTAAATTTGTCGATCGAGTTGTCAGGTTTGTACTTGACTCGATAGACCCATTTACAGCCAACTGTATTTTGACGGGGTACAAGGGACCAAGTGCTATTGCAAATTAAAGCATCATATTCGGCGGTCATTGCCTCTCGCTAACGAGTGTCGTGAGGGGCTTGTTTAGTGATGGTGGGAAGGGAAGTGTTGTCGGTGTGGGTAACAGTCATGGCGTACCGAGGATTGGGTTTGATTATGTTGTTGGACTGGCGAGTTTGGATTGTTCGAGTGGGCCGAGGGGGGAGGCTGGTTCAGTGAGCCAAGGGGGGGGGGGGGAGTCTGGTTCAGTAGAAGAAGTGGGGTTGTTGGTGTTTGGTGAAGTGGGCTGGGTACATGGAGAGTGTTGGGCCGAGGGAGTGGACTGGTCAGGGGGAGTGGATTGAAGGGGAGGGGAGGAGGGAGTTGGAGTATGTGGGTGAGTGGGTTGATCAGGGGTAGTGGGTTGGTTGGGTTGGGCCTGGTTAATGGACTGATTGGGAAGAGGTATAATGGCAATAGATTGCGAAACAGGAACTGCAAGGGTGCACCAGGCATCTGGCTGGAATGTGGGCAAAGTTGTAGTATAGGAAGGGAAATTGTTTTCCACGAACTTGACATGACGGAAAGAATAGAGTCGATGAGTGATGGGATCGAGACAATGATAAGCGCTTTGAGAAGAGGAGTAACCAACGAATAGACATTGGGTGGAGCGAGGGGCGAGTTTATTAGACGCATAGAGACAGAGCCATGGATAATAGAGGCAACCAAAGCTCCGGAGTTTGCTAAAATTAGGAACATAGTTGAATATACCTGATACGGAGATATATTTTTAAGAGTGGTGGCCTGGTTGGAAGACGATTAATTAAGTAGACCGCGGTAGTAAAAGCATAGGACCAAAAGCTAGAGAGGAGTTTGGAGTGCGATAGGAGGGATAAGCCCATTTCGACAATGTGGTGATGACGGCGTTCGGTGAGACCGTTATGTTCCGAGGTGTGAGGGGGTGAGGTGAGATCACTTATGTCGGTGGAGGCAACTTGTGGAGTTAATTTAAGGCACTCACCGCCGTTGTCGGAGTAAATGCGATGAATGGGGCGATTAAAATATTTTTAACGAGGGCACGGAAACGAGTAAAGGTGACGAAAGTATCAGATTTTAATTTTAACGGGTAAAGCCAAATGTAGTGAGTAAAATGGTCAATAAAAATAACATAGTACTTAAAATTATCAAGAGATGGAGTTGGTGAAATCCAAAGGTCAGAAAAAATTAGATCAAGAGGAGCCACTATCAAGAAGCCATGTTGGGTCGTCGGTGGCGGTGTGGGTTTGTGAGGCGTTTGGACGAGCAGGGCGAGGTAGTGGCAGGGGCGGTTGAGGGGGAAGGACGACACCGGGAAAATCGCATTGGAATTTGCGACACAGGCTATGAAGAAAATGCTCCATAATTCTACAATATTGACACCATCCTTTGTACGGTGTGGTTGGTGTTGGTGGGGTAGGAAGAAGGGGAGGAGGAGAGCGGGAGGAGGGTCCCCGGTGATAGGAGGAGCGTTTGGCTATGAGGACGGTGACGGGTAGAGGGATAGCCGAGCGAGTTAGGAGAGGATGAGTTGTTTGTGTGAGAAAGGTTGAGGTCAAAGCAAGTTTAGAAGCTTTTCATGGAGAGATTCAATTGAGATCGCATCATCAAGGGCATAGACACCTTCAAGGACGGGTTGATATATAAGTTTCATAGGGAAGGCCTTTGAGAATTTTATCAACCACATCCTCGTGGTCAACGGGTTTGCCCAAGAGGGCGAGTTCGGCGGAACAAGTGGTGATGGCAGTGATAAATTCGGAGATGGTTTTATCACCTTTTGAGATTGTGTCTAACCGACCTATTTTTGATTTGGAGGAGGTGACCTCGAGAGGAGTTGGCGTAGGTTTTGTCTAAGATGGACCAAATTTCACGAGAAGTTTTAATTTCAAGAGTGAGTGATGAAACCTCAGCTTCAAGTGTACCGAGGAGTGCTGCTTTGATAAAGTGATCTTGGCGAGACCACGTGCCATAGGCGGGATTGGCGATGACCTTCTTGTCATCGCCAGTGATGGTGACGGACGGTATAGTGAGAGTATTGTCGACATAGTGTAAGAGGTCAAAGCCAATTAAGATACTGGAGACCTGATTGACATCGGTTATCACTACTACAAATGAGCACTTGGGCCACGGTTGAATTCGTGGCAAAAGTGCTAAATTTTCGTGGCTAAAGTACTTTGTCATGGAAAAACCATCCTTGGCGCAAGTGGTCGTGGCAAACAAATAGCCACGGGAAAAAAAAAGCGTGGCAAGTATTGATTTTATTGCCACGGAGTCTCCCGTGGCTAGAATAATTTTTTGCCACGGATTATCCCGTGGCTAATTATGTTTGTAGCAAAACATTTATTCCGGTAACAAAATATATAATAAATTAAATAAACGTAAGAATTCTCTACCCCTATAGTAGTCACATCTGGAACGATTACTAGCTTTATAGCTGAGTCATTCCAATATTATTGGCCATACGCATCGAAGGGCCTTCCCAGGAGGTCACCCATCTTAACACTACTCTCACTCAAGCACGCTTAACTGTGGAGTTCTTATGGCCAGCTAGCAGAAATGAAATTGAACTTTACTGACATAATCATTGGTTTGAATTCTTTTAAAGTGATGTTTTTTTTTCACAAACTACATTTACTTTTGAGTAATTAATTTTTTTCCCCAATGATTTACATATTATGATTAAAAAATTATTATTCCGGAAAAAAAGAGTTTCGAAGTTGATTTTCAGACTCATGATTTCATTAATTTATTGATATTTCTATTTTCCACGTTCTTTTATTGCTAGTTCTTTCGATATGTTTTTTTCTTTTCTTTATCGGTCATTATTTTATTTTATCAGTTTTTTATCCCCATTGAGTTTTTCTTGCCTACTTCAAGTTTTACCCGAATTTTATTTTTCATTAAGTAAATTTTATTTTAAATTCATTTTTCAAAATATCTTACAAATAATATTACAGAACAGTTATTGAATTAAAAAGTTGCCGATAAATTAATTTTGGATTTTCTCACTATTAGTCCTTAATTATTATACTTTCTTACTTTTTTTTGGTGAAAGGTAAGTATATATTAAAATAATCGAATCAATGTACAAAAAATATGACTACATCAAGGTATGTAGCCATCTAGCGTCTTTAGCACTTATAGGATATCTAATCTAACACATTATTCTATTCCGCACATCCATCAGAATCAATTTGACAACAAATTCTGGCCGTTGGATCATCCCTTCTATTCTGCACTTGTTCCTCTGTCTCCACACATGGTATATTGTGGCATTAATCATCGCACGAATAATATTACACTGAAGCTTCGTTCCTCTTATACCACAAGCCCATGCCAAACCTCCACTCCGTGGAATGTGTTTCTTCACCCATCCGCCTAATAGGTCCACCACGCGTGAACTCCAGCAACAACCAAAGAACAGGTGTTCCAAAGTCTCCTCATGAGACTCACAAAAGAAACAGCGATCAGACTCCGCTATCCCGAACCTCACTAATTTTGTCCTAGTGTTTAGAGCCCTCCTAAAAACCAGCCAAGCAATAAAGCTGTGTCTGGGGACGCTCCACCCACTCCAAGCCAGCCTAGCCCACGGGACTCAAGGATTATGAGTTCGAAGTTCCTCGTAAGATATCGAAATCGAATATGCACGGTGATTCCCATGCCACAACCCATTCACAAACATATGCTTGATTTTATCTTTAGCCTGACAAACCTTCTTCCACGCCCAGGTGACATCAGTATTAGGCTGATAATCACCCCAATCGGTCCCCTTCAGATAAACACAACTAACCCACCTGACCCACAACCGGTCAGGCTGATCAAAAATCCACGAGGCCAGTTTTGCAACAGCCGCCTCATTCCAAATAGCCAAGTCTCTGATACCGAGCCCACCCTCATCTTTGGGGTAGCATATTTTTTCCCAACTTACTAAAGCTCTGTTAGTACCTTCTATACCACCATCCCAAAGAAAATTGCGACATAAAGAGCCAATTCGAGCCATTACATATTTTGGGATAACGAACACCATAGCCCAGTAGTTATGCAGCTGAGATAAAACAGACTGCATCAGGGTCAACCTGCCTGCATAGGACAATTTCCTGGCCCCAATACTAGATATTCTCGATACAATACGGGCTAACAATTTTTCACAGTACAATCACCTTTACCTATTCGCGTATTTTGGATAGGCAGTCCAAGATAGCGAAAAGGCAAAGTACCTTCAACACAACCTGAAAGTTGCAAAATTGCAGCCTTCCTGTCATCATCAACTCCTGCCAAATAAGCATGAGATTTACCCACACTAATAGTCAGCCCAGAAGCTCTGCTAAACTTGGCAAAGGCCCGCCACAAGCATTCCATCGATTCAGTCTCACCCTTACAAAACAGAAGTAAATCATCAGCAAACAGTAAATGGGAGAGTTTCATCGGAGCACACCTAGGGTGAAACTTAAATTTCCTCTCCAAATTGCCGTGACTCAGAATTCGGGAAAAATACTCCATGCAAATTGTGAACAACAAAGGCGACATAGGATCTTTTTGTCTCAATCCTCTTTTCCCTTTGAAGAAGCCGAAATTATCTTCATTCACACAAAGCGAGTAAGAGACCGAAGTGACACATTCCATAATAATGCCGCGAAAATGGATAGGGAAGTCCAAAGCACTAAGCATTTGATCTAAAAAGCACCACTCCACGCTATCATAGGCCTTGTGAATATCAACCTTAAATAAACATCGTGGCGAGATATGGCTTCTCTTGTACATTTTCACCAAATCCTGACAAATCAGCACATTCTCCACTATACTCCTTCCCTCAATAAAACCTCCTTGATTCGGAGATATTATATCAGGCAACACCCGCGCAAGCCTCATACAAATAATTTTAGCAATACACTTATATAAGACATTGCAACAAGCAATAGGACGGAATTCTTTCACGCTACTATTCGGCCAATTCACCTTAGGAATTAAAGTGATGTTAGCACAATTTATCTATTTCAGCATTTTACCTGTCGTGAAGAAATCTTGTATAGCGGTCACAACGTCTTTGCCGACGATCTCCCACGCATCAATAAAGAATTGACTTGAGAACCCATCCGACCCTGGTGCTTTATCTCGAGGAATACTGAAAAGAGCCCGTTTAATTTCCTCCTCAGTGACTCTTGCGTTCAACCCCGCTTTGTGCTCGTTAGTGCAAATCTTCCCTCTTCGAATTAAACCTACATTGATAGGTTCGACATTACACGATTCACCTAATAGAGACAAGTAATACCTTATGAAGGCATCCTCGATGTCCGGCTTGTCCGTGCATTCCAGCCCATCCGCATCACAAATGCTAGTGATAGCATTATGGGCCCTTCGAGCCCTCATCAACCCATGAAAATAAGCCGAGTTCATATATCCTTCCTTGATCCATTTCTGCTTCGATTTCTGGGACCAAAACTCTGCGCGAGCTGCCTGTAACACACGGACCTCATCGTTCAGCGCAACCTCTTCTCGGATCATACTCAAAGACTTATCCAGCCGAAGCCTAGTTTGGGTGTCAAGCAGCTTCATCTCGGCCTGGAGACATTTATTCTCGATATCCGCAAAACAACTTGCATTAAGCTCTTTCAACGGCTTCTTTAGGCTCTTTAGGCGCATCACAACACGATACATGGGAGTCCCAGTGATCGTCTCACCCCACCAATTCGCTACACACATACCGAAATCCAGGGCCTTGCTCCACATGTTCATGTATTTGAACGATCGATTCTTCCTAGAAGGAGGTTGCCCCAACTGCACAATACACGGGCAATGATCGAACGTCCCTTCCGCCATAAAGTTTGCAAACCCATCCGGATATAGCCTCATAAAATCATCATTCACCAAACACCGGTCAATACGACTAAAAACTCTTGTTTCCGCTACCTTGTGCTTATTATTCCACGTGAACCAAGACCCACAAGCCTTAATATCGCTCACTTCGCAATTAGATATGCAATCTCGAAATTGACTCATCTCTTCATAAGAAGACATACCCCCAAGGCGCTCTCGAGCATCAATAACACAATTAAAATCCCCCATAATGATCCAGGGACCTCTCAAAGCATAAGATTCAAGTCTCCGCCACAGTTCGGTTCGTTCAAACAAGGAATTAAAAGCATACACAAAAGTGAGAAAATAATCCTTACCCAAATTAGTGGACACCTTAACATGAATACTTTGCTTGCTATAATCCAGAATCGTCAAACTAACTCTAGCATGCTTCCAAAGAAGCCAAACGCGACCCCCATCATGACAATGACTATTTGTCGTTATACTCCATTCATAGAACATGTTCTGATGAACTTTGGCATATGATTTATTCTTTATTTTGGTTTCTAATAAACCACACACATCTAATTGTTGCTTTCGAAGAAAATCACTAATTGCACGCTGCTTATTTATATTACACATGCCGCGTACATTCCAACACCCTATATTATGTATTTCCATGGATCACAAGTTCCATCCCCACCCCTTCAATTTCATTGACCTTACCATGTTTAGGAGAACCCTCCACTATTTCAGCAAAGGACACCCCATTTTTCCCTTCTATCCTAATCCTCAAGTCTTTGCCCGAAGGCCCAGCCATCGCCATCACCGCAAGTGGCCGTGGACCAACCTGAACCATCTTCTTATGCTGCTGTGTGTTCATCGTGTTCACTTGCCGAACCACAGCCCCATTACCAGCCTGTTTAACCTTAGCTTCTTGCCTCGCTTTCCTTAGCTCGTCTTTCTTGCAATCAGCGACCTCATGTCCATAGCCCCTGCATTTGGAACATGACACCGGTTTCCACTCATACTTAATAGGAATTTCCACCAAATTCTCCCTCTCATCCATGAATTTGATAGAGTTCCTGAATTTGTTACCCACCTTAGCCAACACCATGACTCTAGCATATCCCAATCTAGTACGTTCTTCCGTAACTAAGTCAGACTTAACATACGGACCAACTAAGGAAGCGATTTTGGGCAGGCATCTACCCCAAAATTTTAGAGGTAGTTCATGTAACTGAATCCAAATCGGTACTTCAAGCACATCTTCTTTATCTAGCTTAGCATCAGGAGTCCACTCTTTAACAATTAAAGGTTTATTGTCAAACATGAAACAACCATGATCAAGAATTTTTACCTTAGCATTGTTCTCCTTGAACCGAACTATGAAAATCCCATTTGGAAGGAACGAGATTTTGTCAATTCCGTGTTCCTTCCATATCCTCCTAACAAATCCCTCTACGACCTCCCAAGGGGGATTCACACCCATAATGAAGCAGTAAACCGCATTAATCCAGTATTCAATTTCATCATCAACATCTTCATCAGAGAATCGTAGTAATTCTTCTTCCTCGTCCGTGTCAATTGTTTTTTTCCCGGCCCTCTGTTTCCAGCCACCCCCATTCATCTCCACATCCTCAACAGTCTCAGGGAAAAATTCAGTCGTGTCGTCCTCATCACTGTTGGATGCGTACACCATTCCCGAAATTCCATTCAAATTAGGAGCAGATTGATCATTCAGATTCGAGATTTTCATTGCCTTATGTAGCATGTC
This sequence comes from Agrostemma githago, assembly GCA_958450325.1. Lineage (NCBI taxonomy): Eukaryota > Viridiplantae > Streptophyta > Magnoliopsida > Caryophyllales > Caryophyllaceae > Agrostemma > Agrostemma githago. The sequence continues at coordinate 22,503,111 of OY288239.1, read as the reverse complement.
CTCCTTCGATTTGCGCATAACCGGTTTCATTGGTTTCGGTCCCTTCTGCACCGCTCGAGTCTTCTGTCTCATCGAGACGATTGAAGGCGAAATGCAGAACAGCCTATTCGCTGCCACGCTCAGCCCTCGTCAAACGTTCGCTGGATTTCTCTTCACACGCTGGAAATCTCCTCGATCTCGATCTTTGTTAATAGCTTTTTGTTTGTTTTTGTAGATTTTCTATACTTTCTTACTTGTATTTGTTAATTATTTGATTTTCTTATTTATACCTCTCTTTTTTTGAAAACTTATTTTGACTGGTTTTTGAACTTAGGCACAACTTTCTAGTACATTAATCTTTCTTCCAAACCAAACAACTTGAAAGGCAATTAAATTAAAAAAGTAATTATTGTTTTCACAGTCAAAGTTAATTCCATAAAAATATATAGACTGATTAGAATTCTTAAATACGAATTTAATAAAGCAATTTTTTTCACACTGAAAATATTGTAAGAAAATCAATAATTTGGAAAAAAAATCATTCTCAGTCACTTTGTTTTTTAAGTTTTTTTGTCTTAAAAAGAAGTGTATTACATGTGAAAAAGTTAATTAATTAACCGGTAAAAATGAAAGAATCTTAAATAATATTAGACGTCTTAAGGATGGATGATCAATCACATGCTTCTTTTACTTGATATGCTATGTACGCCACATTTTAGCTAGTATATATATTACACTATGTAAATGTTAGTTATTTTTTCAAAAGTCATACTTAAGATTATAGAGTTTTAATAAAATATATTGTCAAATTAAAAGAAATCAATTACTTCAAAAATGATGATTAGTAAAAAATCAACAAATTAGACAACCAAAGTTTTCTTGTATTTAATTTTACAAAAAAATCAATTTTTTTTCCTTAAAACTAAATAAAAGAATACCAATTTTTTATTAATAAAATATTTTCAATTTTTTTTTTCATATTATCTTTAACTTTGAATTTTAATGAATTTTTTAAGATCAATATTTGACACTCGACTTAACTTGAAAGTAATTTGATTAAAGTTTGGAGAATCATTAGCCACATGCATTTATTAAATCTGTGGCTAAAAATTAATTTCGCCACAGAAGTAAATTATGTTGTGGCTAAATAATATTTGTCACTGAACAAATTCGTGGCTAAATATATTTTTGCCACGGGTGTGGCATCTTTCGTGGCAAGAGTGATTATTGGCCACGACTTTAATAAAGTTCGTGGCGCAAGTGAATTTTTGCCACGGGAAAAAATGTTCCCGTGGCATATTTTTTTTTCCCAAGTAGCGAATCAAATTTTTCCCGTGGCTAGGTAAAATTTAGCCACAAATAACAAATTCCCGTGGCATAATTTGTGGCGCAAGTGCCAGTTTGTTGTAGTGTATTTTTTACATTTACATCACTTTTTGGGCGATGTATATCCAGACGATGTATATGAGTGATTTGTCATTTACATCGCTTTTGAACCGATGTCATTATTTGTTTATTTACATCGGTTTTTGTAAAACTGATGTATATGTTGTGTCATTTACATCGCTTTTTGTCTCAAACCGATGTTTATTTTGTGTCATTTACATCGCTCTTTATTTCAAATTGATGTTAATGTTGTTTCATTTACATCGATTTTTACATAACCGATGTCATTGTTGTCTTGTTTACATCGATTTGCACTATAAGCGATGCATATGTTACTTCAATTACATCACATTTTGTTTTGAACCGATGGCATTATTATTCCATTTACATAGATTTTTAACCGCAATCGATGTCAATGATTGTTAATGTACGTTGCTTTTTGTTTAACCGATGGAAATACCCAAGAATTAACATCGCGTCTTGATTTACTATTTTGCACACAATTTAATGTTACGTAAAACTTTATAGCAATTGTTTTGTAATTTTTTTCCACGCTAAACAAATCCTATCAAAATCAATCCGTCACAACATGAACTATCGAACAGAACTTTCCAATAATCCATCCACAACCATCTTTAAAAATATCTCAAATACAATTGCATTCGCCCAACAAGTTCAACATAATATCTTATAAAACATTAAAATGTATCATACTATCAAGTTGACATTAGAATCAATCGCACAACACATTAAAGATTTTTTAAACAGTAAAGTAAGCAAAGCTCGAACTTCATTCATCTGATCAGTTGTTAGATCTGAGCCTGAAACACACTACGTAAACATGAACTATAATTATTATAATTCTTCAAAATTATTCAAGACATGCCCGAAACTAAAAGGAATTCAATAGAATAGATCAACGAGATACCTTTTCTAGATCGTCCTGTGATGTTGAGTAGTGAACTGTGATGTCATACATTCACTTCGTAACAAAATAGTCACACTCATAACTATTTGGTTGTTGAGGGCACTGAATTTATTTAAAACTAAAGTGTTAGATAAATAATTTGAACTCCTACAAATTAAATATACACCTCCTAAGAAAAATAGTAACTATACGTACCTTAATCACTTTAAATTGAAGTTCATTTTTTTTGCTCATGTCACGTCTTCCAGCCCTAAAAGTATACACTCTCCAAGCTTTGAAATTTTATACAAGAGATACTAATTATATTACCCATATTTTATTCATAATTTTAATTTAAAATTCGTAGTCTAATAATCTTATTGTAAGAAGCAACTTTTTCTCTCCAACTTCTTCTTTGTCACTTGAGTCGAGTCCAAAATATATAAAACATTATCTCCAAGACAAAATACAGGCAACATCCAATGCGAGCTATATGAAAAACAAATGCTTATGAGTCATTTCTTCATGAAATTGAGAACAATACATAAATACCTACATGAGTATAAAACTTACCCCTCGAAAAAAGGTCCCATCACATAACTTTTATTTTCTTGTTTTTTTATGGCTATTGTGACGTATTCCTCCATCTCAAGCGGCTTGTGCATATATGAGCAAAGTTGTTCGGGGCACAAAAAGCCAACTATTTCTTTCGTCACTTCAAGGTGAGTCCCATATTCATATAAGAAACTACATTGTTAGAGCATAAAACATGCATTTATTAGTGTGTGTGTGTGCGTGTTTGCGGTTTTCTAAAATTTGTCCACTGGGCACGTTAATGACATAAGTAAGGAATGATTCTCAAGTATATAGAGTATTTAAGTATTGTAAATAAACATTAATATGTCAATTTCTCATGATAAGAGACTTCAAAATCATTCCTAAATAATAGACTAGCTTCAAGGCTAAACCAAACCAAATAGGAGTAATAAAGAGCCAATTGTAGCTCACAATACCTCTTCACCAATCCACCATCACATCCTATTGTGGGAAGCACGACCACAAGCCAGCGAACATTTCAAAAGAGTAATACTTACCGCTACATGCATTAGGAAGTGCTGAACTTGATTACATCTACTAAGCCGAAGCTCATACTTAGTCATTACACCTTTAGTTCTAGTGGTATGAATCTATAGTCTCTGTACAAGTCACATGAATTCATAGTCATCACCTCCAATTTACACCAAACTACAAGAAACAAATTCCGTCACTCCATTGCCCTTGAACTAATATAGCAATTGACTGAGCCATATACAACTTTATAGTACAGTATAATGCAGCAGTTCAGCAAAATCCCATATCAGCATTTGGGCTATAATTTATGATAACCCAACTAAAACCCAGAAACACAAACACAACCACAAACTTCAATGAAATGTACGAGTAATAAAGAAAATGAAGGTTACCATACCTGCAAAATTTAAGTGTTCATAGGGTTGATTCCGGCAACAACCTGACGTCCGCTGAATTCACTATCCCGCAACCATGAAAATCTATCCTCTGAAACCATATATTTTTTGGCTGTAATCAGTGTAGTATTATTACTGTCAGAAAATTTATGAAGAATGAAGAAAGAGTGCATCAGAACATATACTTTTGATACCAGCAAGAATGTCAAACTTGAGAGCAACTTTGATTCTCATAACTTGCTTTGTAACGTCGTCCTTTGGAGCGAAATCATCGATATATACTTATATAGGTTGTCGATTTCTGACAAGTTTCGAAAGGAAATATCTGTAATCGACAAAGAAGTAGCAACCAGAGGAACCAAATTGTGCAAAATCGCGTTCTGTTAACTGGGCGACAACTTTGCCTGCTTGATTTCCTCCAACGCTTCGTCTAGAGGTCCATAAATGACCACAAGAATTGTTGGTTATACTTCATTTGATTATTCGTGGATATCAAATCTTACCAAGGGTTCTTGTCTATACTAAAATACCTCGACTACAACACATCTAGAAGTGATGCATCAGCACGCTTCTTTAACAAGTCTCTCAAAGATGGATTACTGGCCCAACCCTGAATCAGTTAATGCAAAGTAAGCAAAACCTGGCCAATTCGTTTCAAATCTAGTGAACTCAGCGTCAAGACATAACAACAATGTGAATCAATGGGGTTTAAAAACTAAGGGTTTTACATAGTTGATCTTTTGATTAAGGAATTGTGAAATCATAAAGCTCTAAACTTAAAAACTCAATCGATAGCTTCACAGTAACTTGAAAAATTTGAAAAGAAAAAAAATCATCCAACTAATTACTTACTAATTATATACATTGTCATACAAATTTCCAAATCCCCATTTTCAATAAACAACGAGATTACAGAACAGTGGTGAACGAATTGCTTCAAAAAACAAATTTAGTCACTGAAACATGCTAAAAAACACAATGATGTATAAGCTTGATTCAAATAAACTTCAATTTAGTGATCAAATACAGAATAGTACAAAGGGAATTCAAATACGGAATAGAAAACAAAGTGAATTCAAATACGGAATAGAACAAGAGCAATATGAACATCAGAGTAGAACAATCAAAAACTCTAGAAAGTGAAGAAACGCAAACTTACAGAAATTCACAAGTACAACAACTAGAAATCAAATTGCTTCGTCGAATCAGATCAAAGCAGTGAATAAGATCCGGAATTCAGAATCATGAAGAATCTGAATAATAGTAAAAGGAAGACATGGAAACCCTAGAAATTGAACAAAATCCAATAGAACGTACGAAATTCAAATGGATTCGAAAATTGAAACAAAATTTGCTGAAATCAATAGAAATAAGACACCTTCTTTGCGAGTTATTTGCGATGAGCTATCGTCGGTGAATTTACGAGCAATTTGCTGCTTCCTACAAGTCAGTTCTCATGCCTTCAAATTACCTATGGAATTGATCCAAACTTCCTGATGAATAACGCAGAAAAATCGATCAAACAATTGAATTATACACTTCAAATTCAAAGGAAACGGAAGAGTTTAGGGTTTGGGGAGAGTTCACCTGCAATTGCTGCTATGAATTTAGAGGGAAAAGTGTGCGCGCTGAGAGTGGTTCGCTTTAGCGGTTTTAATAAGGTAACTAGTCGTCATGGCCGTGCATCGCACGGGATTACTAATTTACTTGTCTAACTTCCATGTGGTTGTCACGGCACGTGCTTGTAGAGGGTGTCGTAATCGTGAATAGAGCAGATGTTGCGAAGATCGAATCATCAAAGCTACTAAAAGACGCATGACATGTAAATATAAAGAACGAAAGAAGTTGAGATGATCCAGTCTAAGGAAGAAACAGACATTAAAAAATTTGTATACTATAAAATAATTGCAATATGTAATCTGCATAAATTATGCCCTTGTTCTTCTGTGTTTTTCTCTGTCGGGGTCTATTTTGTCTTTTCAACTTTTGACCTCTTTTTCTATATTGTTTCCTTCGCTACGGATGCTTTTTTCGCCATCACTTCGAAGCTGTAAGTCATTTTTGGTGTGGAAATTCTGTTACTGAAATATAAGTGAAAAATTGCTTGCAGTTGGTGTACGTAATAATAATTAACTTACTCCTTGTCTATCTTTCTCTTCTCATTTTTAGCTGAGGTGTTCACCGGAGGGTCGGACTTTGTTGTAGGCTGACTTTATAAGTTGTCTTGTTGTGCTTGCTCCTGCGAAAACATTGGAGTTGTTTGGGTATATGGTCTCGTGTGTAAAAAGATGCTGGTGTTTTTGGGTAAGAATTGTTGTTGTTACCTCTGTTTTTTTTTCCCCCATTTCCACTGTGGTTGGAGTTGGAGGGTCCTTTGGCATTGACAATACCTTTTGACACTTTAGTTCTCGTTTGGAGTTGTATTTGGTAATCCCAATTTTAACTTTCATGGTGTATTCTCTCCCGACACATTGTTGGAGTATGTAAGACATACTTTCTCCTTTCCCCCATCCGGTTTTTCGCTCTCTTGTTAGGACAAAATGGTTAAAATTTGTTCGAGTAGTTGTTATGTTATTTGTTGTGCGTACCCTTTCATATTGGGTTAGTAATGCTTCTATTAGTCTCCCGACTATCTTCTCAGCTTCTCTCCCAAAAATCATCAAAGATGTGTATGCTATTTCGTCCGCTATTGTAGTGATTAATCTGTGCGTGTGTTGTAGGTATTAACATATTTGTGATATTGTCTAGGAGCAGTAGATAGGTTTAACATACCGTACGGTTAGTTATATTTTGTTGTGTTTTTTCTTACCTTTGTTTGGAGTAGGGTATTGGTTCGTTACATTGGCGACACTTTCCGTCCTCGTCGATTCCAGCAGGGCATGATGTGCAAGACTGATACCGCCAGTCAACATATGTTCTTACTTCTGTTATCGTTCCGTGGCATTTGTATACCTCATTCTGTTCAAATTGTTTCATTTAATCGAAAATGTTCAATGGTATATCATATCAGTAGGTATGCGATGTCTGTCGACATTACCTGATCGTCGACATCTGCTTGTAGAAGCTCTGCAATGGTTGAAATGACCATATCTTCTGCGACCTCAGCATCGAGGACTCTTATTTGAACGGGTTCCTGGTCCCTTTAGGGTGGTATGACAACGCAAATAATAATATGTGGCTAATCTAGTATATGTGAGATCGGGGACATGGTTCATGTGCGTTTTTTTATTGTGGGGGCAAACGGTTACCTTTGCAGTAATATTCTAGTCTCAGGCAAGTCCAAGTCGAGGAAGACCTTGGTCCCATATGTGGATTGTAATTGTTAATCTCCCACATCAGTGTTGTAGTCTTTGTTAATAAGTATGATATGTGCAGCATTATTATAGGTAAAAAGATCAGTCAAATGTGATTAGACTAACCGTAATTAAATCAAAGCAATTTAACTAATATGATTTGTAACAATAAAAAACTTAAAACCAATTAGTTTAAAATGGTTCCTATGTGACTGCAAATCAAGATTCAACAGGTACCTAATATTTATGTTAATAACATATTAACGCGTGTCCATTAGACACATGATAGAAAACCGTTAACATAATACCTACATAATATTAAGTGACATTATAATATTTGGCTTTATTATACACTTTAACTAAGTTAATAACATAATATTAAGCCTACGTCCCCTTTTTATTGTCCTTTCGACTTTGTATAGTCGTACTAAACCACGGGTTTAAAAACAATCGAGACGAATGGAGAAGTACTGTTTAGTGCTAAACCGAAATGCGTAGAAATTAGAAGTAGCAGTAGTAGTAGATGAGTAGGAGTGAGGTTGAAAGAGGAGAAAAGAGAAGTACTGGTAGTACGTTGCTGTGTCAAAATATGTGCATCCACATACACATGTTACATGTTCTATGTACATTTTCCTTGGCATTGAAGTGGCGTAGGTTTATGTTGCCTAATTTTCTCATATCACACAATACAGAGTAGTGAACAACTTTTTTGAAAATAAAAAAGACAAACGATAAAAGTTGATAAACAAAAGTTTATTACCTTCATAGTTTATGACCCTTGCAGATGTGATGACTACGACCATGTCATGTCCATTTTGCTGGCTAATTTCTTCTGTAATGTAGTCAGACGCATCACCCCATAAAGTCACATTCACTATTTTTTCCCTGCATGTAGTCATTATATTGCGGTAAGTTAATTACTTTACACGTAGCTATATGCGTGGTGAAGGTGGTGAAGGTACCTTTCGTCTTATATTTGTATATGACGTAAATGTGTCCGACCATTTTTTGTTAGCACCTCCCTTTTCTCCTCGATCGTTATCAGGAAGCCAACAATGTCTGCACCATGTTGTTAAAAAGAGTGAATAGGCAAATAGAGTGTTTAGATAGTAAAATTGTTGCATTTTATAGTGCATGTGTCGGTGTACTTGCCTATCAAATAATCATTTTTGTTGTTGCATTCTTCCAATTTGTCGAGTGGGTGGAATTAGAATTTGTGGAGTGGAATACTTTGAGTTTGATCCTTATCCTCATGTATCGATGTAAATGGGGTGTACTTGATGATGTGTGGGTTTTCTTTTACTGGTTTGTACGATCTACTATTTTGCGTCACCTCAAAATGTTGGAGGGTGTAAATTTTCCCCTCGTGCAACACGCCTTCATATGAGGTCACCCACCGTTTGGGTATTGTTGCATGTATATGGTTTCCTTGGCCAGAATGAGATGAAACAAAATGTTCAGCAATTTTTTAACACCGGCAAAAATAGACAGGGAATCAAAATGGTTGTCCAATTGAAGGGTTGAGACCTCACCTCTTTGTCTAATAGCACCATGTCTAGCGACAGTGGGGGGCTGTTTTTGTTCGGTGTTACGCGCCATATCCTTATGGCTCATGCTGTTATCTAATATTTGGACTTTGAGGGGACTAAGCCTGCAATGGTAGTTCTTATTGGCGCCATTTGTTTCCTTTGTTGTCCGTGGTTTGGTTATTTTGTTGCAATATTGTGTCGCGTATTTTAGCTTGGGTGTTAAAAGAGTGTATCGGTAGAGTAGTGTGCATGGGGTTTTTAGATGCGGCTAGTATAGTAACGTGAGAATAAATGTTTAGAGGAATCATTTTATTCATTACGTAATTGAATGTGTCATTATCATTGTTATTTAACTAAATATTTTGAGGAATCTTGTCACCTAGGATTCTACATCATTAATGAGGAAGAAGTTAAAGAGCTTATATATCAATAATAACCGACTTTGATTGCTTTACCTAGGATTTTACATCATCAATGAGGAAGAAGTTGATGAGTTCCTCACCTTGGATTCTACCTAATGAATGAGAAAGAAGTTGAAAGAGCTCACATTTCACCATATTAGCTAATGAATGAGAAAGAAGTTGAAAGGTTGTAAGTAATAATAACTGATTTTGATTGCTTTACCTAGGATTCAACATCATCAATGAGGAAGAAGTTGATGAGTTCCTCACCTTGGATTCTACCTAATGAATGAGAAAGAAGTTGAAAGGTCCTAACTAATAATAACCGACTGACTTTATGTATTCAACTCCCATCTTTTCAATTCCTACCCAATCGCATCGCGCCAAGTGTCCTACCTTAGAATTGAACATTTCTTGAATAGAGCATGGAGAGTGCTTTGCTTTCTATTTAATATATACCTAATGAATGAGAAAGAAGTTGAAAGGTCTTAACTAATAATAACCGACTTTATGTATTCAACTCCCGTCTTTTCAATTCCTACCCAATCGCATCGCGCCAAGTGTCCTAACTAATAATAACCGACTTTATGTATTCAACTCCCGTCTTTTCAATTCCTACCCAATCGCATTGTGTCAAGTGTCCTACCTTAGAATTGAGCATTTGTTGAATAAAGCATGGAGAGTGCTTTGCTTTCGATTTAATATATTATAAGATTGATGAGGTGAATTTCAAAGAGACCGGTTCTGTTTTCAAACGGTTTCTTAGTATTAATCTTAGAGATCGGTTTTATTTTGAACCGGTTTCATATAAATATAGAAAACTGTTTAATTTTGTAACTGGTTTTTTAACTCAAAGAAACTAGTTGGGAAATCCAACTGATCTCTTATTAGTGGTCTCTTTTCCCTATTTTGTAGTAGTGAAAGAAAAGAGGTGAATATGATCAACGAATAAGAGCTAACCATAGCCGAGATTTGAAGGATGAAAGTACAGGTGAGATTAGTAATAGACAGTAGAACGGTTGTGGACAGAAGTAATGGTGAAAGTGAAGAAGAGATTGAAGGAAAGGATGATTTCAACTGAATAAGAGATGTGAGGATATGGCGCACGAGTTTTGTTTAACACGTAGTAATGGGTTTTTAGAAGACCGGTGAATAAAAAAATGGTTTCTTATACTAAGAAACTGGTTATATAATTTAACTAGTGTCTTATATGTAACTTTAAGATACCGGTTGCAGGTAATAAATGGTGTTTTATATTAAGAGACAGGTTAAATAGTCCAACCAGTTTGTCATCAAAGATTTTAAGAAACTGTTTCAAATAAATGAATGGTTTTTTAACATTAAGAGACTTGTTAGACGATTTAACCGGCGTATTAGTGGTGGTTTCTTAAGGCATTTATGTAGTAGTGTTTAGTAGTCTCCCGATCTCAACTCAAGCGTGTTTCGGTAAATATTAAGGATAAATACTAAAAACCCGAGTCATATTAAATACTGTAATTATTTAGATAAAAAAAATGAGAGACAATATTAAAGATATACGAAGTAATATTTAATCGGTAAAAATACGTATAAATCTCGACCTGTATTGCCCCGACCTGTTTGACAAGTCTATTGCTTTTTTTTTATGAACGAGGGAACCCGCAGCCGCTACCCTTTTGGTGTGCTCTGGGCAAACCCTCGGGTGTACGCATAGCCTGCAAACCACACACACCAAGGTAAATCGCCCGTGGGCGACAAGCTCGAAGTCTAGAAGGCATAGTCTCAAGCCATACAACTCCCAGAAGTTCGCGCTTGCAGGGGCCTGAACCTGAGACTCTTGGGCTAATGACCACAAGTTTTAACCACTAGGCAACACTCTTATGGACGATTAAATATACATTAATTAGTCACTTTTTTATTATTAATCATTTATTGTAATTAACTTGAATGATACGGAGTATCAGTTTTAATAAATGTGTGATATTATCTTCTTTTCTAATATATAAAATACTTCATATTTTAAGCACTCCATTAATATTAACTTCATTCTTTTGATGAAATTTGGTTTTCAATTTAGAAATAATATATATTCATCGTAAAAAAAATTACAATAACATTATCGAAATTGACTTCTTTATGATGAAGAGAATAAAATTTGCATCGCTTTATTCTATACCGATGGCAATGTTGAGACCGCAATTACATCGGTTATTTATATACATCGGTTATCAATCAACTGATGTCAATGATTTCAAATTTACATCAATTGCATCAAACTGATGTCACTGACATTGCATTTACATCGACTGCAGCAAAACCGATGCCAATACTATTTGATTTACATTGGTTTTTCAAAACCCGATGTAAATAACTGATGTACAAAAAAACTAGTATAACATTTACATCGGTTTTGAAGATAAAATGATGTACATTTTTCTTTTACATCACTTTCTAGAATAAATGATGTAATTGTGGCGATGTCAATAGGACTAAATGTACTAGTGTGAGTCTTCAAATGTTGGTTATTCTTTGGGTGAAGTTTTGTGACATAGGTAAAGTTAACGAGGAAAGGGATCTCGGGTTCGTGTGAGTTGGCAAGAACGGTGTCGGAAGAAGACATTTTGGAAGAGTAGTGGGTGACTCAATGGTTTGAGGCGAGGGCCGAGAGTGATACACAGTGCAGCGATTGAATTTTGAGACTTTAAGGTTCAAAGCTCTGATACCATAACGAACTTATGTAATGAATGTAAATTGACTTGATTATTATTATTATTATTATATAAACTTTATAGCATTTTATAGTTACATGAAAGAGTATAACCTAGTTACAATGAATGTGGAACTTACTCAACTTGCATGAGATACTAGTTATAGTTACAAGATAACGATACTCTATCTATAATTACTAGATGTGCAAATTATAAGTTACTAGTAATACAAAGATATGATAACAGTAAAGACGGAAGGTAGGTGTGAATGATATGATCTTGATTGTAGGAAGATATATTCCTAAAAGATCGTACAATTGAACATAGGTAGGATTGTAAGAAGAGGCGGATCTACGCCCGCGGGTACGCGGTCAAGATCCCTGAATTTTGTGTGGTTATTTTGTTCAATTTTTGGATATTACGAGTAAATGATTTTATAAATACATCATGTACAATAATACTCCGTAACTTCTAGATTTTACCTAGGATCCCCTAATTTTTTTTTGAATCCACCAAGGTAGGTTTGCTAGCTTTTTTACTTACAATTGATCTTTCTTACGATGGACAGGGTCGGCCAATGAAATTTGGAGGCCCTGTTACGACTTCAATATGGGGGCCCTCAGTACAATAGAATATTGATCATTTTTTTAAGTAATTTTTTTTTTGCTACTGCGAAAAGACAATAGTTTCACTTGAAAAAAAAAATTATTGGAAAAAACTACAAGTATTTTTTAATCGGGAAAAAATTAAACCCTAATATTTTTTTTAAAAACAGTATTTTTACCAAAAATAGTTAACGAATTGAAAGAAATATTTATTCACTCGTAAACAAATTTTTTAACCTATCATATTTGCACCCAAATGCTCAATAATTTGGATATTCAAAAGAATGGTCACATTGTTTTTTGAAATTTAATTGTGACAAATATTTTACGGAATATATCGTTATTAGGTTGTTTATTTTGTTTTTTATTTGACATAACTTAGAAATATAAACTATTTAGATTTATTTCTATAATCGTGAATATCAAACTAAGATTTTATTTAAACGTTAAATTACTAATATTCAAAAGAATTGTCACAATTTTTTTTTGAAATTTAATTGTGACAAATATTTCACGGAGTATATCGTTATGTAGACACCCACATTTGGCCATTAGGTGTCTATAGTAGTTTCCGACAAACACCCGATGATGATCGGACGCAAACATGCTTTAACGTACTCGAATATGGGCTCGAAATCATGGATATTTGGCTCGGGCTTTTTACGGAGTACAAATCTCACAAAATCAACCTCAAAATCAGGCCCAGTGGATCATTTCGAGTCAAATAAGACTAATTTGGGTCGAATCCGACTCCAGGGGCAAAACCGTCTTTTAGCGACCGAGTCAAACCCGGTCAAAGATATTTTTTCGAGACATACGGATCAGCCGTGTCACCCCACGAGCCCGTTTTGAGCTCAAACACTACAAAAAATCAGCTACATAAAAGTATTAAACAATTCTGTTAAGGTAGAATTCGATCTCCAATAGGAATCCTATCCGAACACCCGATCAAACACTCGACCGAGCACAAGGATACTCGACCGAGCAGCCTTGTTTCAGCCGGATTTTGTGACTTCTTCCCCAAGGAACGAAGTTCTCGTTCCTCTCAACTTCTTACATTTCCTATCCAAACCGGTATTTCTTGTCGTTCAAGCAAAGAATACCTCTTCTAGTTTCACTCCTATAAATAGGACCCTCTCGCAACACAATAAAACACATTCAATTCCCAAGATTCAACATTGATACACAACATCCATCATCAACACACACAGAAAATTCATAACTCATACACACACACGTAACATCGAAAAACCGGTAATTCAAACCCGAGACCCGAAGAACCGGCCGCCTCTTACCCGACACCTTTACCCTACATCCTACACACCATCAACTCACCGACATTAATTCAACGCTCCCGTGTCTAAGCCACATTCCGACGAGCCCCGTTCCGAGTAAACAAAGCATGTAGGTTGAGGGTGTAAAATCAAACCCGATTTCTCCTTTCTCTCTTCCCTTCTTCTCGTTTTTTTTTCTCTTTTTCGTCGGTCCGTTTTTCTTATGGGTCGTCATCGTCACTTCTTCTTACTACAAACTATTTTCATATAAAACAACGTTTTTAAAACACGATATCGATTCTTCAGTCGAATATAGTATTAAAAAAGAACTAAATCAATCTCTTTGATGTTAAAAAATCGTCTATTGGTCTTAAATATAATATGACGATTTTGACGCGGAGAGAATCAACATCTTTTCAATCGATTTTTTTAACGACTTTCTAAAAAACGTTTTCTTTTTCTAAAAAACTATTCCGAATATTTGATATCGATTTCATAATCGAATATCGAATATAACGAATGTCGCTAAATTAAATCGAGTATAAATCATGCAATATTTACGCGATTTAATAAAGCGATAAATTTTTCTAAAAAATCGATTTCAAAAACAGCCCGGGACGCGAGTCGCGTGCATCCCGGGCAAGTCGCCTTCTCGGGCGAGTCGCGCCCTTCCCAGGCGAGGCGCGCAGCCTCCTGAAAACGCGACATAAAAAGCAATTTTCCATTTTTTCGAACATCGTTTCTTTAACGAACAGTGTGTTTTTCTCGGCATATTTTATTGATCTCGGTCAACACGTGTTAATCCATCACGTGTCATAAAAACTTTTCAAAAACATTCATTCATCGCATCTATATCTTTTATTCAATTTGTCAATCGTTACTAATTCGTTTGTTCATGCTTGTAGCGATTTCCTTTCATCTTTTTTCATTTGTTTTATTATACTAAAAAAAACCTCTCATGCTAAAACAACTTTGACGTTAAACTTTAGATGCATTAAACCGACTTAGCAACCCGTTCAAATTCTCGCATGTCTAGGGAAAACAATGTTTGCATATCATTTCATCGTTCAACTAACGCGCGTATTAAAATATCAAACGATATCTTAATAGAGGCCGCTATGTGCGGGCAGGGTTGGGTGTTCTTTGTGAACTTCCCAACACGTACCCTCACCCCTTACTCAGAACCATGGTTTCCGGATGTCTGAATCCATTGGCAAACGAGAGTCATTCAATACACGATATCCGATAATGTCGGTATCGGTATCAAATGCAATGGGACGAACCCAATAAACTCTGACATCGAAAATGGGCCGTATTTTGTACACGGCCCACTACGACGTAGAATGGGTTCGAACGGGCCCGAATTCCCACAAAGTTCGGTGGCGACTCCAACTTCGATTTAAATTTCAATTCGACCCATCTCATATGGAGATTCATTCGCCTCCCCAAACCCGCGCGTGGCCGCGTCGGGGTGGACCTATGTCATGTCCACACGTTATTATGTTGTCTATTTTGTTTTTTATTTGACATAGTTTAGAAATATAAACTATTTACTTGAATGATTTATTTCTATAATCGTTGAATGTCAAACAAGACTTTATTTAAACGTAAGTTAATACGATGAGCAATATAGAAATCGAAACCACAACCTCATCAAGATCTCAAGATCAATATTAAATATCTTAGTCACTAGCTAACTGCACCAATGTACCATTCTGTAATATAATCACTACTATTAATATTGAGGCCTTCACATACTTGGGCCCCGGTTCCTAGAACCGAATGGATCACCCTATGGGCCGGCCCTGACGATGGAAGTGCCCATCTTATAAATAAAACGAGTCAAATAAGATATAACACCGATCTCCAAATAACCAACATATATAAAAGCCATGTGGAAAAAATGTTTCACCAAAAAGTAATGCTCGGTAATCAATAGCAAGGAGAGAGCAGATAGGCTGGCGCGGCAGCATCTCAACTCTCAAGGAATATTCCAGCAATAGTAGCAATGTGACTTATGGCTGATCACCTAATTAATAATCGATCAAGGATAATCCAGTAATTAACTTACTTATCCCATTTAATTAATCGTTTAGAGGGAGTCTCTAATCAACAACCTCTGGAGAAGATCGACTACATGTTCGTAACAACAATTTGTAACGCATGATTCCTCAGATCAAACTTAATAACAAATCATTAATAATTCACTTCCATCATCATTTATATCAAAGTCAACTCTTATCATATCTGTACTCAGTACTCATATTAGGTGGTGGCACAACTATGGAGAGTTAGCGGGGACGGTAAGACGGTCCTTCCTCAACATTGAAAAATGAGTAATTTTATTGTGAAACTGTTTTAGGGTAGGTTTATCGTCACACATATTAATAGAAAATAAAATAATATTAAAAGTAACTTTCGGGTATGTGAAAGGTATCAAAATAAATTTATCGTGAAACCGTTCCACACAAAAATTAGTGTTGAAAAATAGAAACGAATGTATCCTATGTTACATACTAAATTAAATGCACGTGCGTTACATGGGTTAAATAACTTAGTTATTTGGATAATCGTTAAATCTATAGACGAATGATTACTCTTATTTATATACTTTCTCTATTTTATTTTTATCTTCCCATTACATTTAACACAATTTTTTTTTTGTAATGAATATATAATGATAAATTTAAGAAATATTGAGGGTAGAATGGTAAGTGTGTAAATAAGAAAGAATAAAGGTTTAAACAGTTGTAAATAGTAAGGGTAATACAATAAAAATCACGAACCAAAATGGAAAGAAATGAAATGGGAAGATATAAAAAGTGGACCAAAAAGGAATATGGGAAGATATAAAAAATGGAGGAAGTAATAAAATTCAGCAACATATTATAAATTTTTGATGTGAGATAATTTTATTTAAGGGTATCATTTTAAGAGGTTTTAATTAAGACTCAAATTAAGATTTTGTTGATATCTAAGATCGAATGATTATTCTTATTAATAATATGAAATTTCATCATACACTATTTTTATAGGGTATGTAATAGATTTATCAATTTTTCGAACAAAGGATATGAATATGAAATTTATATTTTAATGAAAATATTTTCTACCATGAATCTTTTTGATAATATATTTATAAATGAACATGCTATTCTTAATTAAAAACATAATAATTATTTGTGTCTATACATTTTTGATAATATATTTAATCAAATTATAGATTCTAGATAAACAATACACGATGAAATGTATTTGTTCCGGTCACGGAAACAATTAACCCGGCTCTGGATCCGGGCTGTGTGATCGGAGTGCTGGTAAGTAACAGATCGCCTGATTTCCTTCAACCTCTCCTTTATCCCTCTCCCTTGGTCGGACCTTCCCGGCGGAGTTGGCCTGCTCCCTGCACAATGAACGCACAGGGCCTCGAAGGTTGTCCGAGGGAACCCTCTCCGATGCCTAAGTTAGTCCGTGAAATGCCTTGATGAACCTAGCTCGTGAGGAACTAGGTGGCGTTTTTAGGAGTGGGAGTCTAGAGAGAGAAAATCCAACCCCTTTCTTGTGGGAAAGGGTTGAGTATTTATACCTTCCCACAAGAGAGAGAAGTAGGAGGGGAATGGATGGATAAGAAGGTGACAAGTGGCGGCTTCCCATCCACCCATTCCTAATTACCTTAGGCGAAATGACGGGAGGGCCCCTGGGGGTCTTGGCCCTGTCAATCAGGGACATCCCCAGGGCAGGCGGATTTTGAACCGTGGTCGCTGGGCTCTAGCAGGCTGTGTTGGCTTGCTGGCCCGGCGGTCGATTGCTATCCTTAGCGTTTATGCTTCTGTTTTGGCTTCTTGCCAGGGACTGGCCTTCGAGCTTGATAGGGGTGCCTCTGGGGCCTGCCCGGCAGGCGATTAGTGACAGGCTGCCGACCCCAATCAATTGGCCCTCGTCAGTAGGGGGAAAACAAGGCTTTCCTTCTACTGGCGACTCTTGCTTGGAGGGAGGTTGACTTACTTCCATGTCTGCTACCGCATTTAATGCTTTGCGCCT
This sequence comes from Agrostemma githago, assembly GCA_958450325.1. NCBI lineage: Eukaryota > Viridiplantae > Streptophyta > Magnoliopsida > Caryophyllales > Caryophyllaceae > Agrostemma > Agrostemma githago. Next base: position 22,485,543 of record OY288239.1, on the reverse strand, counting down.
TCCCAAGGAACGAAGCGCAGCTCACGTCAGGTATACAAAGAGTTGAGAGTGCTTTTGCAATGATTACACTTCTCCTCTTGATGGATTTTCGGGAACCGTGAAGAGTTCGTGATTGGTGGTTCTCCTTCCAGGGTGGTTGGAACGTCATTAATGCTGTGTTTTCACTTGTATAAAATCCCAGCTCTCTTCGTCATTTCTGTTTAGCCCATCTTCAATCTTTCCACTTTCTTTGTCTTAATCATGGTTTGGATCAAAAAATTTGTGACTCGTCGTGGAGTTCGCTCTGTTACCTTCCTTTTCAGAGGATTCTGGAGGCTCCGGTACGCTCGAGCTGCTTATCAAGCCATTCGTCGTAGCCGTCGTTCACGGCTTCATTCTCGTCGGAGTGGGAGGAAAGTCCCCACCAGGTCGAGCAAGCGTCTTAAGAGATCCTCGACCCCTGCTGCTCCCAGATTCAGGCGTTGCCCTCAGGGAGGGGGTTGCTTTGACCGGGGGTGCCACGAATGCTTTCCGTGGCTGCACCCCGAGCAGTTTGACCCTAACTTTTCTGATGCTGACTCCTCCCTGGCGTCAGGCCCCTCATCCCCTGTGAGGAGAACAGGTTGTCGCACCTGCGACGAGTCCCAGGCTGTTCCCTTTGGCAGGGACTGGGAGGACAGTAGCCGAGACTCTGATGATAGCGAGGGTCTTGGTTGCTTGAGTGACAAAGATGGGGATGGACTCCCTGATGATCCTTTCAAGGATTCCACAGACTGGGACTGGGGCTCGGATTTTGGGAGCCCAGGCAGCCCTGGGGACCATTCCCCAGATTTGGATGACGATTAGGCCTGCATAGCAGGGTGTTGACTTGTCGGGCCGGAATTTTTAGGTCTTGTGTATTTTCTTTTCTTGTTTGGCACAATATGTAATTTTCCCTTTCAATCCTTTCAAGGCTAATGAAATGAAGTTTAATCATCTTTTTTTTTTTTTGAATGTGGGGCTGACGTCGTCGGTCGACTTTTTCCCTCTGCCATTTTAGTTTTTCGAGGCCCTTCTTGGGAAGGGGTGAACAGCCCGTGTTCAGCATGCGACACGTGGGAGACTGTTGTGGGTTTTGTCAGGGAAGTCGCCCCTTGGGCTTCTTGGGCTTTTTTATATAAGCCCTTCTTCCCCTCCATTCTCTTCTTTTACTTTTTCTGAGACTTCCAACTCCTTATATTCTCATATCGCTTTTGTTGTTGAGCATTCTGCGAGGAACAAGAAGTACCCTCTGTCACTTTTTCCGACGATTATCGGTGTTTTTAGGTTAGAAGTTCTTCTTTAAACCTTTCCTCCTCTTTTTTCCCTTTCATAGCCAGTATGTCACGAGTTCGTCCCCTTTCTTTTAATTCTTTGCTCGGGGGAACTGGGGATGGTGACGGTGGCCGGCATGACATAGCTTCTTCCTCCGGGGTCGGCCCTCGGGAAGAGGATGATCATCACAGGGGGGAGGGTGCTGAGTCACCCGAACCTGCTCCCTTTGATGTAGTCGACTCCGATGACGAGGCCCTGGAGGTGGACCCTTCCAGGATTGCCGGGCCCCTCATCTGCAGGGAGAGGAGGAGGACTTATTACCTGGATAAGAAGAAGTATTTGATCCCCCTAAAGACTTACCCTGAGGCCAAGAACAGGGACCTGATTCTGGAGAGCAATGCTGCGAAGGCGATTGAACAATTCTATAACTTTGGGGAAGGGTACACAGTCATTGTTCCGGGGGAAAAAGACACAGTGTGCTGTCCCCCGGAGGGTTGCGTGGCCGTCTAACATAAGGCCTTAGAATTTGGCCTGCGATTCCCACTACATCCTTTCCTGGAGGAAACCTTCAGGAGGATGAATGTCGCCATTGCCCAGCTAACAGCCACAACCATTAGATCTTTAGTAGCTTACACTTGGACCTGCCTTTTCCACGGCGAGGGGCTTTATATTGACGCCCTTCGCTTTATGGTCGGTCTTCAAATGGTGTCCTCGTCAGGGGGGGATGGCCTCCCTGGTTATTGGTCTCTGCAGAGACAAAAGAAGTATGCCTTGGTCTGGCCGGCTGTGAGCAGCCTGAAGGACTGGAAAAATAACTTTATATACGTCCATAACGCGTCAGGGTGGAAGATTCCTAGGCACTTTAGGAATCATGTCCACACCCGTATGGAAACACGCGAGGAGTACCACCCAGGCGTCGGGGGGAAGGCCCTGGAGGTCAAGTTGAGCGAGAAGGAGGAGATTTTGATTCAAAAGTTTGAAATTATTGCGAACAAACATGGCAACTTTGGCCCTGCCTTCTGGCTCCCTCACGCGGAGCTTATAACGACAGACGAGTACTTGCTTCCCTTGGGCCTGATTCCCGGCCTCGAAGGTAGTTCTAGGGAGTTTTTGCTGTCACGGTTTTCCAGAGACTTTATTTCTCCTTGCTTTTTAGATGACCGCCTTTCCCTTTCTGCAGATTCCTATACTTGGCGCTGGACAAAGAAGCAAGTCAGGAGACTGGGCTTGAGTGAGGATTTAGTCGTTCTTTCGAAGCGTCCTTCTCTCCCTGCGAATTTCAGGAAAGGGAGCAAAGCCTTAATGAAGCTTGTGAAAGACTTTGCTGCTGGTCTAAAATTGCCTCTCCCTCCCCGGCTGCCTTCGTCGAAGCCGGCGACTCCTACCCCCAGCATCCATGAGGGGGAGGCTGAGGTCACTTCTGGAGCTACCCCCTCCCCTGGTCAGAAACAGGGCGCTTCTCCAGCTGGACCTCGAGCTTCTCAGGGAACGCAGCCTGGGAATTCCGAGGGAACTGGGGAAAGTGTTCCTTTGGAGAGGAGAAAAAGAGACAGGGAACCTCCTAGTGCTGACGTGGTGGATCTGGAGGCGGATGTTACCACCCCTGAGGCGAAGCGTCCTACCCGTGAGCTTCCAAGTACTCTCTTCCCGGAGGAAAACGCAGAGTTCCACTATACTGCTGGTGACAGCGTGGACGTGTCAGGCCTGCTTTCTGATTCTGGTGCCGTCTTGGCCGACCGCCTCACCAAAACTGTGACTTCAACTTCTCATCAAGTGCTTCAGTACATCCAGCGTACCTCTAAGGTTCTGCTGGCATCTGCCGAGTTGGCGGCTCTTAGCCGCCTGAGTGATGAAGAACTGACGATCACACCCGGGGCTCCTCCTCCTGACCGCCTGGCTATGGTGGAGAGGGATATTTCCTTGATAAGCTCTTTGAAGGATAAGCTGGCAAGGCAGGAGGGCGAGCTAGAGGAAGTAAAGAAACAGGCTGATCAGTGGAGGCTGCAGGGAGAGAGGGCTGTGAAGGAGGTAGCCAAGCTGGAGGCTGATCTGAAGGAGAGCCGTCTATCGGTGGATCGAGCTAATCTGTCTCTGGCTGAGATGGGGCACTTAAAGGGGAGAGTGGCTGATTTGGAGGAGCAATTGTCCAGAGCTAACTCAACTTTTGAACAGGCTAAAGGAGAATGGAAGAAGGAGAAGGAGACCCTAGCAGAGGAGACTGAAGCTGCAGTGGATGCCAGCTTCGCGAGCGGTGCCAACTCTTCCCTGGAGTTGGTGATGGAGGTGATAGGGGAAATGTTCCCTACCTTTGATGAGGACACCTTCCGGAGTCTCTATACCGCTAAAAATGAAGCTCGGGCGGCCAGACAGCCTGAGGCAGATGCCGGCCCTCGTCAGGATGCTCCGTGACGCTCCCTTCCTGTAATAGTCTTACTTTTCTGTGCTGAGTCTGTGTTATGGCCAGCTTGCTTGTAATATTTGTCACTTTGGTTTCTTCGTCTTAACTTTGTAAAGACTTTCTACCCTTCACGGGTCTTATTGTGGAATATTTTTCTTTTCTTTGCTTCTTTAAAGTATGCTTGATCTAGAACTCGGGGGATCTTTCCCTAATGTTAGTCGTGCCTAGCATAGCTTGTCCCTGGTTTCTGCTTGGAATCCAGGGGGTTTGTCCCCTGCCTGCCCAGAGGTAGGCAGGGAGGTCTGCGTTTTTTATACAAGGTTGGGGAGCATGCCCCCAGTCCTTGTTGATCTGGCCTGTCCCTGGCTTTTGTTCAAAGTCCAGGGGGCTTGCTCCCTGCCTGCCCAGAGGTAGGCAGGGAGGTCTGCGTTTTTTATACAAGGCTGGGGAGCATGCCCCCAGTCCTTGTTGATCTGGCCTGTCCCTGGCTTTTGTTTAAAGTCCAGGGGGCCTGCTCCCTGCCTGCCCAGAGGTAAGCTGGGAGGTTGTTTATGCGTAGATGACCTCAAGGGCAGATGAGCTGTGTATATAGTCCGTTGGTTTGAGGATGGCAGACGGCCGAGTAAGCAACCGCGATGCTATGGCTTTCTAGCCAGATTCTGAGGGGATCATTGTCAAATTGCCTGCCATGATCAAACACCAACACTTTTGGCAGGCCGAATCTAGTGATAATATTCCGCCATATCACTTTTCTGACCGCTGGTTCGGTAATGTTGGGCACTGCTTCAGCTTCTATCCATTTGGTGAAGTAGTCTATAGCCACAATCAAGAACTTTCTGCCCCCGATGGCCACCGTGAAAGGTCCTAGTATGTCCATCCCCCACTGAGCGAAAGGGATGGGGGATAGGATTGGCCTGAGTTCCTGGGCCGGGACATGGATTGACGGAGCGAAGAGTTGGCATTTTCTGCACTTCTGGGTCAGGCTTCTGGCATCTGCTAGCATGGTAGGCCAGTAGTAGCCTGCCCTCAGGGCCTTGTGGGCCAAAGATCTTCCTCCGATGTGATGTCCACAGATTCCTGAGTGGATGTCCTCCAGGACTTCGGCAGCCTGGTCTGCCCCTAGGCATTTGAGCAGGGGGTAAGTAAAAGATTTCTTATAGAGTTCTTCGCCAATGATTATGAACCAGGCTGCTTTGGCCTGTACCTTCCTCTTTTGCACCGTGTCTGATGGCAGGATACCATGCTTTTTGAACTTGATGAAGGGGGTCATCCAATTTTCCGGCCCTTCCTCGACGGTGTTAATTGCTTGACAGGCGCTGCTAGATTTTTCATGCAAAACATCAACCCACACCGATCTTCGTATGTCTTGTAGGCTGGAGCTGGCCAGTTTTGACAGAGCGTCGGCTCGGTTGTTCTGCAATCGAGGGATTTGCTGGATTTCATAGGACTTTAGGCCCGACAACTCTTGCTTTACTTTTTCAAGGTATGTGGCCATGGTCTAGTCTCTGGCCTCATACTCTCCGTTAATTTGATTAGCGATGAGCTGAGAATCGGTCGCTAGTGTAACTCGCTCTGCCCCTACGGCTTTAGCCAGTTTTATCCCTGTGAGCACAGCTTCGTATTCCGCCTCGTTGTTTGTTGCCGGGAAGGTGAATCTGAGTGCAAGCTCAAAATCCACCCCCTCAGGGCTGGTTAGTACGATGCCTGCACCTGCACCATTGGCTGTCGAGGATCCATCAGTGTGCACAATCCACTCCTCGGCAGGGGGCTCCTCTTCTCCTGAATGAGAGCACTCAGCCAGGAAATCGGCCAAGGCTTGAGCTTTGATGGCTGTCCTTGGCTGGTATGATATCCCCAGCCCACTTAACTCGATCACCCATTTCAGTAGTCTCCCTGATTTCTCAAACTTTTCCAACACTTTTTCCAGTGGTTGGTCGGTGAGGACCACGACGGGATGTGCGTCAAAGTAAGGACTGAGTTTTCTGGCTGAAATGATGACTACATAGGCGGCTTTTTCTATCAAGGGGTAATTTCTTTCTGCTGTTCCCAGGGCGTGACTCACAAAGTAGATGGGTTGTTGTGAGTTTGCTTCCTCCCTTAAGATGACGACACTTACCGTTGTGTTTGTGACAGCAATGTATAGGTACAGTTTTTCTCCGGCTACCGGTCTTGCCAGGGTAGGGAGTTTCTTTAGGTGCTCCTTTAATTGCTCGAAGGCTTTCTTCTGTTCATCCTCCCATTTGAATTGCTTGTTGCCTTTTAATATTTTGAAGAAGTGGGTGGAGTTGTCTGCTGACCTGGCGATAAACCGAGCTAGGGCAGCCAGCCGCTGAATATCCCTGATGGTTTTAGGTTCAGGGAGGTCTAGGACCGCCTGAACTTTCTCGGGGTTGGCGTCTATCCCCCTGGAGCTGACCAAGAAACCCAGGAATTTTCCGGATCGGACCCCGAATGTGCATTTTTTCGGATTCAGCTTCATCTTATATGACCGCAGGGAAGAGAATGTCTCCTGAAGGTCTTTCAGATGCTCTTTGTCCCCCTTACTTTTGACGATCGCATCGTCGACATAGGCTTCTAAGTTTCTTCCTTTTTGATTTTCGAAGACTTTGTCTACCAACCGTTGATAGGTGGCGCCTGCATTCTTCAGCCCAAATGGCATCATCTTGTACATGTAGGTACCATGGCTGGTTATGAAGGCGCACCTCACTCTGTCCGGCTGCCAGAGGTACACCTGATGGTACCCTGAGAATGCATCCAGGAAGCTTAGTGTGGTGTATCCACTAATGGCGTCCACTAGTTGATCTATCCTGGGCAGAGGGTAGCAGTCCTTAGGGCAAGCCTTGTTAAGATTTGTAAAGTCTACGCACATTCTCCATGCTCCTGATGACTTTTTTAACATCACAACGTTTGCTAACCATTCAGGATAGTCACAGACTTCGATGAAATCCGCCTTCAGGAGTTTGTCTATTTCCTCTTTTATTGCTGCATCCTTTTCTGCGGACATATTCCTTTTCTTCTGCTTTACAGGGCGAGCCTCCGGATTAATGTTCAGCTTGTGAACAATAAATGTCGGGTCGACCCCTGGCATCTCATCTGCAGAGTAAGCGAATACGTCCCTATTTTCTCTCAGGACTGCAATCAGTTCCTTTTGGTAGGACTCCTCCAGGTCGGCCCCTATAAGGACCTGCCTTTCTGGTTCTAAGTCCACTAGCATGCTTTCCCCTTCAGGCTCTAGGTGGACTGATTCTTGCTGGGCAGTCGGGATCTCACCTTCCCTGCTGGGAGAGCATTGGGCTTTTCGCTTTCCTTTTCTTTCTGTCTCATGGGCTTGCAGGGCCACGGAGTAACAGTGTCTGGCTGACTCCTGATCCCCGTGGACCTTCCCTTCCATGCCAAAATATGTTACATAGGCTATGGTGAGGGCCCTAATGGATACAGCAGCTTCTATTTCATCTAGGGTGGCTCGACCTATCAGGGCGTTGTACGCAGATTTGGCATCCACCACAACAAATGATGCCCTGATATTTCTGGCCGAGGTCCCCTCCCCAAACGTCACCGGCAGATCGATAACTCCCATGGGTAGCATGCCTGCCCCATTGAACCCAAACAAAGATCCGGGGGCTGGCCTCAGGTGTCTTTTTTCAAGGTTCATTTTCTCAAAAGCGTCTTTGTATAAGAGATTTGTGTAGGCGCCAGTGTCCACCATACACCTCTTGACAATGTGGTTGCTAATTTCGAAGGTTAAGACCAGAGGGTCACTATGCGGGTACACGACTCTACCTGCATCTTCAGGAGTGATGCTTAGGGTAGTGCCTCTTGGGCTGCCTGTCCTCTCGGCGTAGCAAATTTGGTTCCGCAGCTCGCGGATCTGCCTTTTCTGACTACGCCTGCTGGTCCGCCCCTCTGCATCTCCTGATACTACATGGATGACCATGCGATTTTGGGCTGAGCCCTCAGGTTTGTCCGCCGCCTCTTTCTGGGGTTTGTTCCTTGCTGCATAGTTACTCAGCCAGCCGTTTCTTATTAGTTTCTCTATTTCGTCTTTTAAGTGGCAGCATTCCTCCGTGGTATGACCTATTATGCAATCGTGGAACGTGCAGAACTTCTTGGGATCCCCTTTTGTGCTGCGCGGCTTGTTTGGACGAGCCCATTTTGCTATTTCTTTTTCCAACTCGAAGATTTCTGCTCTCAGCCTGTTGAGGGCCGTGTAGCTGTCAAACCTTGGCTGGTATGTTGTGCGCTCCTTCTTGGGAGTGTCTCCCTCTTCTCTCTGCTTGTCTGGCTCATTTCTGCCACGCCCACCCTGCGGTCCCCCCTGCGGCCTTGTTTGGCCTGCAGAGGTATCCGGCAGGCTGTGAAACTCTTCTTGCAGAATAAACCCTTCAGCAATTTTCCTGGCCATGGCCAAGGTTTCTGGCTGGGCCCTGATCATCTGATTTTTCATTTCTCCTGGGAGCAGGGAGATAGTCAGGGCGTACGCAGCGGTGGAGTGATCGATCTCCCTGACTTGCTGGTAGGATAGGTCAAACCTCCTTAGGTACTCCCTTACACTTTCACCCTTTTTCTGTTTTAGGGTCATAAGATCGAAGCGAGTGAGGCGTCTCCTTTTGTTCCCAGCATATTGTTCGAGGAAGATTTCGGCCAACTCTATGAAGAACTTGATTGATCCTTGGCGGAGATCCCTGAACCACCCTTGTGCGAGCCCTACCAGGGTGGTTGGGAAGACTTTGCACCAGATAGCGTCATCGACGTCGTACATGCCCATGTGGCTCTCGAATGCCGCCAAGTGGTCCTCTGGGTCTGTTGTCCCGTCAAACTTAATGGTCGGCATTTTAATTTTCGGGATGGGGTGTTCTTGTACCTCAGGATGAAGTGGGGTTTTTGTGGGCCTGCCTACCATTCGTGACCTGCTTTCCCCAGACTGGTTACCGTGAATATCTCATTGTCTATGGATCGGTTTCCTCGTACTGGGGGAGCGGTGCCTTGGAGGCGGCCTGCTTGCTGCTTCATCTTCTGTCTCAGGGGAGATTTGCCTGGGTCTCTTTCTCTGAGAGTGGGCAGAGGTTCTCATCCTGGTGGTATCTAGATTCAAGCGGTTGCCCCCGGTTGAGCCTAGACTGCAGGCTTTGGGACAAACCCGGGGCTGACTGCTCCTTAACCGCCGGTGTTAACCTGGAGAAGACCCCGCCCTGCTTTTCTCCCAGGCGCTTAGATATGGGCTCCCTGTGCCTCATTCGCTCCTGCAATCCCTGGGATAAACCTCTATGTTCTCCAGACGCGGATTCTGTTGTGTGAATGGAGAATGCCTGCTGTTGGACAGGTGGCTCTGGGCTGCCTGTTGTGATTCGCCTTTGCACCTGCGCGTATACTTGTTCCGTCCTTCTCGCTTTCCTCTGAGCGTTTCTGGCGGTGGTCCGCTTCGTGCCCCCAGCTCCATCCCTGCTTATTGAGGGTGGCTGCCTGGGGGCCGTTGCGACCCTGCCTACCAGGTCCTCAGGAGTGAACTCCTGGTTTAGCATTGCAGAGAAGAAAGCGGCTATCTGCGCCATCTGAGCTGGGGTCAGATTCAGAGTGTGCCCTGGGTGTGTCCCCAACTCAGGTGCTACAGCAGCGTTTGGCACGCCTAGGAGACTGGTTCCTCCCATACCCATGATCGTGGCGGGAGGAATCCTCTCTGGCTGTGGCATGCCATACAAGGGGGTCACCGGTGGGACCGTCGGACCCGCCCCCGCACTGGCGTCAATGATTTCTGGCATGATTACTTTGATTGTTTTAGTTTTTGTGATTAGGAATGGTTGATTTTTCTGGGTAATTCGTGAGCACAACCGTTTTTCCCCACAGACGGCGCCAAATTGTTCCGGTCACGGATACAATTAACCCGGCTCTGGATTCGGGCTGTGTGATCGGAGTGCTGGTAAGTAACAGATCGTCTGATTTCCTTCAACCTCTCCTTTATCCCTCTACCTTGGTCGGACCTTCCCGGCGGAGTTGGCCTGCTCCCTGCACAATGAACGCACAGGGCCTCGGAGGTTGTCCGAGGGAACCCTCTCCGATGCCTAAGTTAGTCCGTGAAATGCCTTGATGAACCTAGCTCGTGAGGAACTAGGTGGCGTTTTTAGGAGTGAGAGTCTAGAGAGAGAAAATCCAACCCCTTTCTTGTGGGAAAGGGTTGAGTATTTATACCTTCCCACAAGAGAGAGAAGTAGGAGGGGAATGGATGGATAAGGAGGTGACAAGTGGCGGCTTCCCATCCACCCATTCCTAATTACCTTAGGCGAAATGACGGGAGGGCCCCTTGGGGTCTTGGTCCATTCAATCAGGGACATCCCCAGGGCAGGCGGATTTTGAACCGTGGTCGCTGGGCTCTAGCAGGCTGTGTTGGCTTGCTGGCCCGACGGTCGATTGCTATCCTTAGCGTTTATGCTTCTGTTTTGGCTTCTTGCCAGGGACTGGCCTTCGAGCTTGATGGGGGTGCCTCTGGGGCCTGCCCGGCAGGGGATTAGTGACAGGCTGCGGACCCCAATCGGTATTATAAACTCTTAAGAACATAATCAAATATGTAAGTAGAATTATAAATAAGAGTAATATAATAACACTTAATATATGATAGTATTATTTTTATAAGACTTACATAATATTTAATAGAAAAAATGTTATCTAAGAGGTTATAATTATTATAATTTTTCGATATGGGTAATTTTACATAAGTTAATAGTTTTACAAGAGCTTCTTTAAGACTCAGAAGGATTTTTTGTTGATATCCAAAAATGAATGATTACACTATTTATATACTCATAAAATATCATCACCTGACTATAATTTGTCGATGTGGATAATTTTACTTAAAGTTTATAGTGTTAAGAGTCCGTCAAGGGCTTTTAAAACCAAGAAGATTTTTGGTTGATATCTATTAAGAAAGAATTATTACTCTTATTTATATAATGGAAAAGTAATAACTTATCATAATTTGTCGATGTGGAATAATCTCATTTAAAAGTTTATAGTCTTAAGAGTAGTTTAAGACTCAAAAGATCACTCTTATTTATAATGTATAATTTCATTACCTTATGATAATTTGTCGATGTGGGATAATTTTACGTAAGTTTATGTGACTACTCTTATTTATATAATAGTAAATCATCACTTTATTATAATTATTTATCGATGTGAGATAATTTACTTAAAAGTTTATAGTTTTAAGAGTTTTTAGGAATCAAACATTATAGAGAATTTCACTACCTCATTATAATTATAATTTTCGATGTGAGATAATTTTAATTAAGTTTATAGTTTTATAAGAGCTCTTTTTAAGATTCAGAAGTTTTTTGTTGATATCCAAGGACGAATGATCTCTCCTATTTATATACGGAGTAATAGAAATCCATCTGTGGACATGACATAGGTCCACCCCGACGCGGCCACGCGCGGGTTTGGGGAGGCGAATGAATCTCCATATGAGATGGGTCGAATTGAATTTTAAATCGAAGTAGAAGTCGCCACCGAATTTTGTGGTTATTCGGAACCATTCGAACCCACTCTATGTCATAGTGGGCCATATTTAAAACATGGCCCATTTCCGATGTCAGAGCTTATCGGGTTCGTCCCTTAGCATTTGATACCGATACCGACATTATCGGATATCGTGTATTGAATGACTCTCGTTGCCAATGGATTCGGACATCCGGAAACCATGGTTCTGAGTAAGGGGTGAGGGTACGTGTTGGGAAGTTCACTAAGAACACCCAACCCCGCCCGCACTTAGCGGCCTTTACTAAGATATCGTTCGTTTTTTATGTACACGCGTTAGTCCGACGGTTGAATGATATGCAAACAATATTTTCCCTAAACATGTGAGAGAAAAATAAATGGGTTGCTAAGTCGTTTAATGCATGTTAAACTAATAACGTCAAAGTTATTTTAGCATGTGAATTCGTTTTAGTCTAATAAAACAAAATATGAAAATAAATTGCTACAAACACAAGAAAACGGGTCAGTAACGATGAATAATTTGAATAAAGATGTAAATAAATAATATGCATGATTTCTGAAAAGATTTATGACACGTGATGGATTAACACATGTTGACCGAGGTCAAAGAAAAATTATTTATCGAAATATGTCGCGAAAGTCGCTTTTTATGTAAGACTCGAGAAGAATAAAAAATAGAAAAGCGAGGAAACGAAAAGAAAAAAAGGCCGGCGGACCAGGCCACCGCGCGAGTCGCCTGACCGGCGCGCGACTCGCATGGCAATCTGTCCGGTTTTTTTATTTTGTCGAAAAATCGTTAATTTTTATAAATCGCGTACAAATATGGATTAATTTATACCCGATTCATATTTTCGATATTCTTCGTATTCGATATTCGATTATGAAATCAATATCGAATAGTCGGAATGATTTTAAAAAAGGATTTGAAAAAAGTTTGTTTTGAACGAAAAGTAAAAAAAAATAAAAAATTTGAACGAAAAAGATGTTAATTCTCTCCGCATATAAAATCGTCGAATTTTGTTTAAAAAGATGTAACGATTTTATTAGCATCAACGAGAATTAATTAATTTTGTTCTTGTTAGATACGATATTCGATTAGAGAATCGATATCGTATTTTAAGAACGTTATAAAAATAGTTTTTGTAGTATCGATTATTAGAAAATAAAAATATGCGATGAACGACCCATATTAAAAAGACCGACCGACGACACGACTCAAAAAAAGAAAAAAAAACGTGGAGAAAGGGAGAGAAGAAGAGAAGAATCGGGTTTGATTTACACCCTCAACCTACATGCTTTGTTTTCTCGGAATAAGGCTCGTCGGAAAGTGGTTTAAACTTGGGACCGTCGAGATGATGCGGGATGAGTTAAGGTGTCGGTTTGGACGTGTAAGGTGATGCGAGAGGGGGGTCGGTTTTGGTCGCGTAGCGTGACGGGTTTTGGCCGGTTTCTGTCGGGTTGGATTCGTCGGGAATTGCTTAGCATAACGAGGTGGAATGTGAGAATAGTTTGTGAAATATTTTTTGAAGCTGATTTTTTGTGGTGTTTGAGACCGAATCAGCCACGTGAGGTGTCACGGCTGACTCGCGTGTCTCGAGAATATTTTTGACCGGGTTTTGACTCAGTCGCTAAAAGACGGTTTTACCCCTAGTGTCGGAATCGACCCAAATTAGTCCCATTTGACTCGAAACGATCCACTGGGCCTGAATTTGAGGTTGGTTTTGTGAAATTTGTACTCTGTAAAAAGCCGAAGCCAAATATCCATGATTTCGAGCCCATTTCCGAGTACGTTAAAGCACGTTTGCGTCCGATCATCATCGGGTGTTTGTCGGAAACTGCTATAGACACACGGCGGTCAAAATGTGGGTGTCTACAGAGCCCCCACTCTGACTGAGGCTTGGACAAGGCGAAAGTCAGAGTAGCTACCAGGCCAATCAAAGATTAAGACCTGGCAGACTTCCGGTCGGGTCGTTTAAAGTCCATTAGACTTGCGTAAAGGGCCCGCCGGCCATGGATTAGAAATGTACCTGAACTGATGATGATAACTCCGTGGGGAATTGGACTTGTCGTATAAGACTTAAAATGGGCCTATATATGGGCTCATCTTGCTGAATGCCGCTGGGGAGTTATGTGAATTGCGCTGTCGTGATTTGTACCTGTATAAGTTACATAAAATTTTGCATGCAACACGTAGGCGAAACAAATATGACTCGCGCTGGGGAGTAAAAATGATTTTTGTTGCATTTTGAAATCGAAGTCCTGAAAGCAACTCCCGTGCTAGGAGATGGGTTGCCAAAATTGAAAGAGGTGGAGAAGAAATTTGCAGTTTAAATAGACTGAAATTTGACCTTGTCGAAAAGATTTTTTTTCAAATGGCAAAGTTTTGCAAATTTTGAAGTAAGAATTTGAAAAGAGAGGCCTACTGGCAGACTCGGCTCTGGACGCGACAGGACGAGTTGACAGACACTACTTGGACTCTCTAAGGGTTGGACCGTGACTTGTTAAGGAGGTGGGCCACCTAAGATGACAAGACTCTTAAGTTGCGCTATTCCGTAGGCTAGGCGATTAGCAACACGGTCGTACATCAAAACGGGAAGGATGCGTTATAGGGGAATTGCAGTAGTCTGTAATGAGACTGTTTTGGCATGACTTGACTTTTAGCAGTAGCAATGCCGTAGTCTAGTGCTCTTCTGGATTTTTGGTTTTTGGGTACATTTCCAAGGTGGGTATTGCCTCGAGTCCTGACAGATTCTTGTCTTCGACTGAGCCGAGTACTAGGACACACTACAGAAAGGAGGCTAGATTTTTGAAATTATTTGGATTATGTGAATGGATGGAGAACTTCTGCCTAGGAGAAGCCCCCAGAATGACAAAGCTAACTGTCGAGAACATGACAGTGTCGTGACCGGAATGATGGTGCCTTTTGAATGTGTGTCAATGTGGGTGGTTGTGCCTCTGTTGAAAGGCTGCCTACGTATTCACATGTCGTGAAATCAAACCAAGCCGTAGTTCAGTGGATTATGATGCCTAGTTTATTAGGGCTTTGTGTGTAACTAGCCATAGCGATGGTGTAGGCTAGGTGCATTCCCAGTGATGTCTTGATCAAAGGGCTAGAATGGTTAGGATATTGATCCTGTGACTGTGAGCGTTCTCCGGGGTAGCCCCCAGAGGTGGTGTGCACTATTTGGGCATGTTCTATGCCGACCGCAAGTTGAGTTCCCGTGTTTGGGGTTGGTAACTGGTTTGAATGAGAAGAATTGGGATAGGATTTTAACGAGTTCTGCTCTCGGGGATTTGATGAGTTTTGCTCTCGGGGATTTTAACGAGTTTTGCTGTCGGGGATTTTAACGAGTTTTGCTCTCGGGGATTTGATGTGTTTTGCTCTCGGGGATTTTAACGAGTTTTGCTCTCGGAGATTTTAACGAGTTTTGCTCTCGGGGGTTTTAACGAGTTTTGCTCTCGGGGATTTTAACGAGTTTTGCTCTCGGGGGGATTTGACGAGTTTTGCTCTCGGGGGATTTGACGAGTTTTGCTCTCGGGGGGATTTGACGAGTTTTGCTCTCGGGGGGATTTGACGAGTTTTGCTCTCGGGGGATTTGACGAGTTTTGCTCTCGGGGGGATTTGACGAGTTTTGCTCTCGAGGGATTTGACGAGTTTTGCTCTCGAGGGATTTGACGAGTTTTGCTCTCGGGGGGATTTGACGAGTTTTGCTCTCGGGGGATTTGACGAGTTTTGCTCTCGAGTTTGCGTATGGTGAATGTGAATTCAGTTATGTAAAGGGGAAGTCGAGTAAAATGGCTCGAACTTTGATCGGGATAAGTTTTGATAATGCGAGATCTGATTTCCATGTCTGGCCCTAATGGTTAGGGGTATCCTATGGAGCTTGAATCCTCAAAATTCTGGGCTGTCTCTAGCCTGGGTCTCGGGAAGGTCTTGAGGGTTGTAATGTAGGAAGGCTAAATGTGGTGTTAGTTGACCAGCTTGATTGTCTCTCCCTTATTGGATGGTATGGTTTTTTGAATTGATCATTTTCACTACGGTCATGGTTTTTTGAATATTTTTTGGTTGACCTCTTAGCCCCGGTCTCGGGATTCTTCATTTGGATTGACCGCTTAACCTCGGTCATGGGTGCCTCTTTTTTTTCGATAACGGCCTGCTTTTTTTTGTTTTGGCCTTTTGTTTTTTTCTTGTATTGGACTTTTGATTTTTTTTTCCAGTTTTTTTTTCCTTTTTTTGTTGGTCAGACTAACACCTAAGGTAGGGATTGGTCAGTATTATTGGATGTGTGTTTATTGTGGGAAATAGGCTTGCCTCCCGTCTTGAACCCAAACTAGGAGACTACCTAGATTTGTCATTGGATTCGATACCGCTCCTGCTAAGGGTCGTTATGTGGCTTTCTATACCAGGCATGGAATAGGTAAAAGGAAAACACGGGCTCAGTTTCCTGCAGTCATTATAGATGTGCCTATAATAGTCACGTGCGTGTGCTCACAGTGTATGACGGTGTTCATCATGTTCTCGGAAACACATAAGGAAAGTATATATGAGAAATAGAAAAGCTGATTTTATTGAATTTTGAAAAAGAGGACAGAATACAATTGACTCTGACTCTGACTTTGAAGTTGAAATAAATAGTATATCCTAGACTCGGACTCAGACTTGGACTTAAATCAAATCTGGACTCTTGGATGCATAAAAGGTAGATTGGATGCTTTGGTCATCGGGCCCTGTATAGTCCATGAGGGGCTTTGCAAGTGACAAAGTTTCCAAAACGGGAGTCTTCCCGGATTCGAAAAAGCCTTGAATAAGGTGTTTCAACTTCCAGCACTGTTCTGTATCGTGTCCCCTCCCTCTGTGGAATTTGCAGTAATGCTCGGCGTTCCATGCTTTGGAGCGTTTTTCCAAAGGTGGGTCGGCTGTTGGGCCTATAGGTAGTATTAGGCCCTTCGGAACCAATTTCTGGAAAGCAATGGTGTAGGACATATCCAAGTGGGTAAATGTCCTTTCCTTTGACTGGTTCTTGATTTTTGGAGAGGTGACTTGAGGGTTACCTCTCTCGGCCTTGCCATCTTGAGGGTATCGGACAGTTTCGTAGGAGTGTTCACCCTTCAAATGACTCAGTTGGGTGATTGGCTGCCTTACCCGCTCTAGTTGTGTTAGACGGGCTCGGGTTCTTACAAGGTCTTCTTCGATGGTGGTCACCCTGGCATTTAGGTTATCTAGGGCGGTATTGATTTTTGAGAAGATATTGTTAATGGAGCAAGACAGCATAAGCATACTCCCCTAGATATCCCCTTTCTCGACGGCGCGGGATTTGTTATGGTTTGGTAGTATCTCGTTCATGGGGTCCCTGATCGGAAGAAACGACAGGTGTTAGAACTCGCCTAAACTCGGTTTTGCGCAAATGCAAGAGAGAGAGTCAAACTAGGTACGGCCCAGGGGCGGGAATGACTAAGATTCTATGACCGGGCTACTTAAACGTTAATCCAGACAAAATAACGACTGTGACCTAGACTCGACCACGAGACTCGAGCTGTACAAGGATAAGTCCGAAAATGGGGCGACTGTATTTGACCGTGCCGCGTGGTTGGACCAACCGTGGTGACCTAACCCTAGGTGACCCGAGTATTCGTAGCGTGGGTACGACTCGAAGAAGGCATCATAAGGACACTGGTGTAGGATGAACGTAGGGTACTCTCTAGGGTAACCGTGGTTGACTACTCGGGTGGAGGACAGCCCCCTGAGTAAGGCTAGAGACTCAGATGGTGTGACATCTAAGTGACTCGAAAGTGGGATACGTGAGACAACACGTGCAAGACATGACCCTTAGAGCAATCGTGATTGATCGTTCTGCTGAAGGGTAGCCCCCCGAGTGGGGAAAAGCCTGAAAAGGAAATGACTCGGAAAGGACACCTAGACGGGTGACTCGTGAAAAGGTGGGCCTTTCTCAGGATCCAACTATGTGGGTTGGGCCCTGTTCGAAGGAAGGTTCACGTGAGACATTCCCAGACTTTAGACTCGATTGTGTAAACTGGGCCAACCTTTGTAGGAGTATGTCCTACGTAGGTGGGCCTTGCCTTAGTAAAATAAGGCTGACTGGGATAGAGGGGAAACCCGCGATGTAAGATCGACAGAGTTTCGACGCTAGAGACTTCAACGACTTATGACACGACCCGACACTGCTAAATACGGGAAGTCTAAGAAGAGGAAGTTTTTGAAAAAAGGATTTTTCTTGGAAAATCCGAGAAGTCTTGGTGGATGGCCCAATTTTTCGAAAAAAACGGAAAAGTGCATCGGGCCACAATTTTGAAAGTTCGAAAAAAAATCGAGTTTTGAAATGGGCAGAATATCGGCTGGAAAGTAGGCTACTTTGAGTCAAATCGTAAATCCTAATTTCGGTAGCATTCCGGGGTTTTGAAAAGTTGAATATTTGGAATTTTGAAATTTGAGTATCGAAATGAATTTCCGATAATTAGAAAATTGAAGATGAGATCCCGAAGATTTGAAAATCAAAAACGGCATCTCGAAGATTTGAAAATTGAAAATGTCATCTCAAAGATTTTGAAAATCGAAACTGGTATCTCGAAAATTTTGAAAATCGAAACTGGCATCTCGAAAATTTTAAAATCGAAATTGAATTTTGAAAACTCGAAAATAGAATGGTGGATCGGAAATTCGAATTTTGAAATGGGCAGCATGCCGGCTAGAAAATAAGCGTGTTTTGAGTCAAATCTTAAGTCTAAATTTCGGCAGTTTTCCGATTTTTTAAAATTTGAATATTTTCGAAAAGATGCATTTTTGGAATTTCGGAATTTTGTATATCGAAGATGAATTTCCGAAGATTTGAAAATCGAAAACAGGATCTCAACTTTTAAAATTGACGAAAATGTCATTGGGCTCGATTTTTTTTGAAAAGTCAGAATTTTTGAATTTTTGAAATGGATTTTTGAAAGCCCGAAAGAAAATTCGGGGGAATGGCCCGTTTTTTTTTTCGAAGGAAAACGGAAATCGAATCGGGCGACGGTTTTGTAAGTTCGAAAATAATTTCGAGTTTTGAATTGGGCATAATACCGGCTAGAAAAAGGGCTATTTTGAGTCAAAATCATAAGTCCTAAATTTGGTAGCTTTCCGGGTTTTGAAAAATAGATGGGTTTGAAAAGATGCGGGTTTTTGAAAATGACGGTTTTTGAAAGTCGACTTGTAAATCAGGTAGCACGTAATCATAGAAACAGTATAACGACGCCATGTATGCTCTAAGTCTAAGTCTCGGTCGGTCGAAAGAGGGTCTATACCAACGACGATAGCTTTCTCGCAAATCAGGACGGTCTTCCTAAGCCGAGTTAGTCTTAGAACCTGCCGTAAAACCCATGCGAGTTCCGCCATCGAAGTTTTTAGTGCACCCATTTAGGAATGCACCGTGGTATAGTGGGACGTCGGTCACAAGTAACCGGCCCGGGAAAGAATAGGGTTATGCATGAACCATTGAACTAAAACGTGTACATTACTATTCGAACGATTTCTTTTCGAGTCTCACCCTGAGGATGCCGATGGTAAGTGAGACATCAGTTGATCCCCAGCGGAGTCGCCAAATTGTGGACATGACATAGGTCCACCCCGACGCGGTCAAGCGCGGGTTTGGGGAGGCGAATGAATCTCCATATGAGATGGGTCAAATTGAATTTTAAATCGAAGTAGGAGTCGCCACCGAATTTTGTGGTTATTCGGAACCATTCGAACCCACTCTATGTCGTAGTGGGCCATATTTAAAACATGGCCCATTTCCGATGTCAGAGCTTATCGGGTTCGTCCCTTAGCATTTGATACCGATACCGACATTATCGGATATCGTGTATTGAATGATTCTCGTTGCCAATGGATTCGGACATCCGGAAACCATGGTTCTGAGTAAGGGGTGAGGGTACGTGTTGGGAAGTTCACTAAGAACACCCAACCCCGCCCGCACTTAGCGGCCTTTACTAAGATATCGTTCGTTTTTTATGTACACGCGTTAGTTCGACGGTTGAATGATATGCAAACAATATTTTCCCTAAACATGTGAGAGAAGAATAAATGGGTTGCTAAGTCGTTTAATGCATGTTAAACTAATAACGTCAAAGTTATTTTAGCATGTGAATTCGTTTTAGTCTAATAAAACAAAATATGAAAATAAATTGCTACAAACACGAGAAAACGGGTTAGTAACGATGAATAATTTGAATAAAGATGTAAATAAATAATATGCATGATTTTTTAAAAGATTTATGACACGTGATGGATTAACACATGTTGACCGGGGTCAAAGAAAAAGTATTTATCGAAATATGTCGCGAAAGTCGCTTTTTATGTAAGACTCGAGAAGAATAAAAAATAGAAAAGCGAGGAAACGAAAAGAAAAAAAGGTCGGCGGACCAGGCCACCGCGCGAGTCGCCTGACCAGCGCGCGACTCGCGTGGCAATCTGTCCGGTTTTTTTATTTTGTCGAAAAATCATTAATTTTTATAAATCGCGTACAAATATGGATTAATTTATACCCGATTCATATTTTCGATATTCGTCGTATTCGATATTCGATTATGAAATCGATATCGAATAGTCAGAATGATTTTAGAAAAGGTTTTGAAAAAAGTTTGTTTTGAACGAAAAGTAAAAAAAAGAATTTTGAACGAAAAAGATGTTAATTCTCTCCGCGTATTAAATCGTCGAATTTTGTTTAAAAAGATGTAACGATTTTATTAGCATCAACGAGAATTAATTAATTTTGTTCTTGTTAGATACGATATTCGATTAGAGAATCGATATCGTATTTTAAGAACGTTATAAAAATAGTTTTTTTAGTATCGATTATTAGGAAATAAAAATATGCGATGAACGACCCATATTAAAAAGACCGACCGACGACACGACTCAAAAAAAGAAAAAAAACGTGGAGAAAGGGAGGGAAGAAGAGAAGAATCGGGTTTGATTTACACCCTCAACCTACATGCTTTGTTTTCTCGGAATAAGGCTCGTCGGAAAGTGGTTTAAACTTGGGAGCGTCGAGATGATGCGGGATGAGTTAAGGTGTCGGTTTGGACGTGTAAGGTGATGCGAGAGGGGGGTCGGTTTTGGTCGCGTAGCGTGACGGGTTTTGGCCGGTTTCTGTCGGGTTGGATTCGTCGGGAATTGCTTAGCATAACGAGGAGGAATGTGAGAATAGTTTGTGAAATTTTCTGTGTGTTTTGTGTTTGAATGGAGGGTCCTATTTATAGGCGAAGAGGTTTAGGAGAGGTGTCTTGCTTGGATAAGAAGAAACACCGGTTTGGATAGGAAACGTAAGAGGTTGAAGGGAACGAGAACTCGCTTTCTTGGTGAAGATGGCAAAGAACTCGGCTGGTTGGTGAGGTGTTTCGGCTATTTGGGATGCCTTAGCCGAGTATTTGAGCTCGGTTTGTGAACTGTTTCGGTTTTCGGATAGAATTCCACTCGAGATCAAATTCTACCTTTAACGGAATTGTTTAATATTTTTTGAAGCTGATTTTTTGTGGTGTTTGAGACCGAATCAGCCACGTGAGGTGTCACGGATGACTCGTGTGTCTCGAGAATATTTTTGACCGGGTTTTGACTCGGTCGCTAAAAGATGGTTTTACCCCTAGTGTCGGAATCGACCCAAATTAGTCCCATTTGACTCGAAATGACCCACCGGGCCTGGATTTGAGGTTGGTTTTGTGAAATTTGTACTCCGTAAAAAGCCCAAGCCAAATATCCATGATTTCGAGCCCATTTCCAAGTACGTTAAAGCACGTTTGCGTCCGATCATCATCGGGTGTTTGTCGGAAACTGCTATAGACACCTGGCGGTCAAAATGTGGGTGTCTACACCATCACCTTACTATAATTTGTCATATGGGATAATTCTTTATTTATATAATAGAACTCAATCAGCATATCATATTATAATATATCGATGTGGGATAATTTTACTTAAAAGTTTATAGTCGTAAGAATATTTTAAGATTCTTATAAGATTTCTTTTGAAACTCAGAAGATTTTTTTGTTGATATCCAATGACAAAGGATTACTCTTATTTATAAATAAAAATCCATTACGTTTTAATAGTTCGTCGATGTGGTGTAATTTTACTTAAAAGTTTGTAATAGTTTTGTAAGACTCAAAAGTTTTTTTTTAATATCTAAGAACGAATGATTACTCTTGTTTGCAATATAGAATTTAATTGTCTTATTATATTTATAATTTGTCGATGTAGGATAATTTTAATGTTTATATTCTTATAAACAATGACGAATGATTGCTCTTATTTATATAATAGAATTTCATCACCTTATTATAATTTTTCGATGTGGGATAATTTTAGTTAACTTTATACTCTTAAGAGATTTTTAAGAACGAGAAGATTTTTGGTTGATATCTAAGTAAGAGCGAATGATTAATTTTATTTATATAATAGAAATCCATCGTCTTATTATTATTTGTCGATGTTGGATAATTTTACTTAAAGAGTCTTTTTTAAGGACTCTAAAGATTTTATAGTCTTGGGAGTTTATAAGACTAAAAAGATTTTTGGTGAATATTTAAGAACGAATGATTACTCTATTTATAATACGTAAAATTTCATCACTTTATTATAATTTGTCAATGCATGATAATTTTACGATTTTTGTATGTAATATATTCATCACTTGTTCGAGCAAATATAATATGAAATATATAACACAAATTTATAATTAAGAACAAATTATTACGCTAATATTTATATATTATAATAGAAATCCATCATTTTATTATAATTTTTGTAGATGTGTGATATTTCTGCTTAAAAGTTTATAGTATTAAGAATTTTTTAAGACTCTTAAAGTTTTTTGTTGATATATAATCGTAGAATGAATTATTATTACTTTTATTTATAATACAGAATTTAATCACCTTATTATAATTCGTCGATATGGAATAATTTTTACTCAAAATTTATAATCTTAAGAGTTTTTTAAATACTCAAAAGTCAAAAGATTTTATAGTCTTGAGAGTTTTTTAAGACTCATAAGATTTTTGTGATATCTAAGAACGAATGAGTTTTTTTATTGATATCTAAGAACGAATGATTAGTCTTATTTATAATATAAGATTTTATCGCCTCATCACAATTTTTTAAAGTAGGATAATTACTCAAGGTTTATAGTCTTAAGACATGCTTTTAAGACCCATAAAAAAGTACGATTACTCTTATTTATAATATGGAATCATCACCTTATTTTAATTCTTTCGATGTAGAATAGTTTTAGGTTTGTAATCTTTTTAAAAGCTTTTTAAGACTCAAAGATTGTTGATTGATATTTAAAACCGAAATATTACTCTTATTTATAATATATAAAAATTTCATCACCTCATCATAATTTTTCGATGTGGTATAATTTACTCGTACTTAATTAAGTTTATAATTTTAAGAACTATTTTTATGACTTAAAAAAGCTTGTTTTTACATCTAAGTTAAAGGACAGACGATTACTCTTTATTTATATAATCGAATTTGATCATCTTTATTATATATTTGGATGAATGATTACTCTTATTTATATAATAAAAAAAATCACTTTATTATAATTTTTCGATGCGGAATAATTTTACTTAAGTTTATTTAAGTTTAAATATAGTTTAATAAAGAACTTTTATTTATGAACGAATGATTACTCTTATTTATAATATATAGAATTCCACCACCCCATTTTATTTTGATAATTACACTTTAACTATACAGTCTTAGTTTTAGGAGCTTTTTTTAATTCTCAAAAGATTGTTGATTAGAATCTAAAAACGAAATATTATATAGAATTTTATCACCACATTATAATGTTTTTATCTATGATAATTTTAATTTTATTTTATTTGTAGTCTTATTAAGAACTTTTTTTAAGAATAAAAAGTTCTTTTGTTGAGATATCTAAGGACAAATTATTAGTCTTAATATAAAATTTCATCACCTCATTATAATTTGGAGAAATGATTACTTTTATTTATATAATAGAATTCAATCGTCTTGTTATACTCCTTCCGTTTACTATTTTTTTCCCCCATTACCTTAATATTTGTGAGGAGTATTTTAATGAAATGTGGCAAAAAATAGTGACCGGAGGGAGAATAATTTTTTGATGTGGATAATTTACTTGAATTTATAGTCTTAATAGTTTTTCTAAGACTCAAAAAATTTTGGTTGATATCTAAGAACAAATAATTAGTCTTATTTATAATATAGAAATTCTTCGTCGTCTTATTATAATTTGTCGATGTGGGATAATTTAACTAAATGTGTAGTCTTATTTGTAATATAGAATCAATGACCATACGTTATTCAAATTGTTTCATTATTGTGGGATAATTTTAAGTTTATAGTCTTAGTAATGCCTTTTTTAAACTCAAAATATTGTTGGTTGATATTTAAAAACAATGATTACTTTTATTTAGTAGAAATTCATAACCCCATCATAATTTTTCAATGTGGAAGAATTATTTAAGTTGGTTGATATTTGAGGAAGAATTATTTTAGTCTCATTTATATTTTATAATATAGAATTTCATCACCTTATTATAATTTTTTACTTAAGTATATAGTCTTAATAACTTTTTTAAGACTCAAAAGATTTTTGTTTGATGAAACTTTATAATTTTTCGAATGTAGAATAATTTTACTTATGTTTATAGTCTTAACATATTTTAAAGACTCAAAAAGATTTTTGATTAATATCTAAGAGCACATGATTACTCTTATTTATAATCTATTATTTATAATATAAAGTTTCACCACCTTATTATAATTTTTCGATGTGAGATTATTTTTACTTAAGTTTGTAGTCATATTAAGAGAGACTTTTTAACACTTAAAAAGTTTTTTTTATTGATATTTAAGAACGAATGATTAGTCTTATATATAATATATAGAATTCATCAACTTATCATAATTTTTTGCTGTGTAATAATTTATTTAATTTAATAGTCTTCCATCACCTCGTCATAATTATTCGATGCGAGATAATTTACTTATGCTTATAGTCTTAAGAACTCTTTTTAAGACTAAAAAATACATCATTACTCTTGTTTATAATATAGAATTTCATCACCTCACTATAATTTTTCAATGTGAGATGATTTAATTAAGTTTTTAATCTTATATATATTACTCCCTTCGTTCCATTTGATGATTTGCATTTTCTTTTTGAGCATTATTCATAGGTGAGTGAAATCGTCAATATAACTTCTAATATATAAGATTAAAAAAACATGTTCATGTGAGATCTTGTTTTAATTGTGTAATCTAGTACGTTATAAATATCAATTTCTTATAATCCTTAGAAATACATAACTAAAAATATAGACAAAATAAAACGTGCATTGATAAGCGTGGAAAAGTAAATGCAAACAATCAAATGGAACGGAGGGAGTAAAAGTTTTTTTAAGACTCAAACTTTTTTTGTCGATATTTAAAACTGAATGATTACTATTATTTATAATATAGAATTCCATCACCCCATCATAATTTTTCAATGTGAGATAATTTAAAAGTTTTTCTTGGTCGATATTTAAAACCGAATAATTACTCTTATTAATAATATAAAATTTCAACACGACATCATAATTTTTCAATGTAGAATAATTACTTAAGGTTTATAGTCTTAAAAAAACTATTTTTGAGATACAAAAGACTTTTGGTAGATATCAAAAAATGAATGTGATGGGGGTCGGTAGCCTGCCACGGGTCGCCCGCCATTCAGGCCCCGGGGAAGCCCAACCTGAAGATGAGTAACGGCCTGCTTGGCAGGCCATCAGAACGAAACCCAGCTGAAGCCTCCAGAAGGCGACCTCAGCTGCTCCCAGCTCCAAAGCAAACTCCTTCCCTGCCCGCCAGGGTCATGTCGCATGCTAGTTGAGCCTATTGAGCCCCCCCTGCCTGCCGGTCCTCAGAGCATTCTGGCCCCTGGCAGGGCCAGAGGGGGAGTCAGAACCCTTCCATCCAGGCCTAAGGTAAAGGGGAATGAGTGGACGAGGTGAACCCACGTGTCACCTTCCCGTCCACTCATTCCTCCTCTTTCCCTCTCTCTTTTCTCTCTCTTTGGGGAAAGGTATAAATACTTTGCCATTTTCCACATGAGAGGGGGGGATTTTCTCTCTCTAGATTCTTACTCTAAAACCGCCATCTTACTCCTCACTAGTAAGGTTAGTCAAGGCATTTCACGGATTGACTTAGGCATCAGAGAGGGTTCCCTCGGACACCTCCGAGGCCCGGTGCGTTCATTGTGCAGGGAGCAGGCCACCTCCGCCGGAAAAGTCCGATTACCGGAGTAAGAGGAAGGAGAGATTCAGAGAACCAAGTGATCAACATCAGAAAGTAACGACATCAAATATGGAACCCGAATCCGCTTCGGGTCAATTGTTTCCATACCGGAACAATTTGGCGCCGTCTGTGGGGAAGAAATTCGGTTGTGCTCACGAGTTACCTACAAAAGTCAACCACAATAAAAAAATATGCCTGAGATTGTTGAAGCCAGTTCTGGGGTGGGTCCGACGGTACCACCGGTGATCCCCCTGTATGGAATGCCCCTGCCGGAGATAACGCCCGATGCCACAATCCCGGGAGTAGGACGGGCTAGTCTCCAAGGGGCACCCAACAGAGAAACTACAGTTGCAGCTGGGCAGGTTGGTCATCAGAGGCCTAACTTGAACCTTACCCTTGCCCAGGTTGCACAGACTGCAGCCTTCTTCTCGGCCATGCTCAATCAGGAATTCACTTCGGAGGACCTGGTCGGCAGGATCGCAACGACCCCCAGGCAACTACACTTCGAAGATGTGGAAGGGGCAGGGGGCACGAAACGGACCGCCGCCAGGAATGTCCAGAGGAAGGCGAGAAAAACCGCTCAGGGGTATGTGCAGGCCCAGAAACGCATCACCGGCAATCAAAAGCAGCCTGCCCAGAAGCAAGCCTTTTCCATACATACCACTGAGTCCACCTCAGCCGTGGAGAAAAGGGGCTATCCCAGGATCTCCAGGATCGCATGATGCACAGGGAACCTACGTCGAAGCGCCTGGGGGAGAAGCAGGGAGGTGTCTTTTCCAGGCTAACACCGGCTGAATCGCAGCGAGCTCCAGGGTTATCCCAGAGCCTACTATCAAGACTCAACCATGGACAGCCACTGGAATCAAGGCACCGTCAAGATGATAATCTCGAGCCACATCAGAAAAAACGACCCAGGCATCACTCACCTGCAAGAGAGGATGAAGCTACGAGTAGACAGGCGCCCAGGTACCGCTCCCCCAGCATTGGAAAACCGACCCCTGAAAAAAGGGATGACTACGGTTACCAATCTGCTAGAAGCAGGTCAAAAATGACGGGCAGGCCCACAAAGACTCCACTTCACCCTGAGGTGCAGGGATACCCCATCCCAAAAATGCCTTCTGTCAAGTTTGACGGAACCACTGACCCAGAGGACCATCTGACAGCGTATGAGAGCCATATGGGGATGTACGATGTCGATGATGCAGTTTGGTGCATGGTGAAAGCATATAGTGGAGATAGAATATTGAAAGCTGATTTTATTGAATTTTATGAAAAGAGGACAGAATACAAATAACTGATTTTGACTTTGAAATTGAAAAAAATAGTACATCCTAGACTCGGACTCAAACTAGGACCCAAATCAAATCCGGACTCTTGTATATATGGGAGGTAGATTGGATGCTTTGGTCGTTGGGCACTGTATAGTCCATGAGGGGCCTTGCAAGTGAAAATGTTTCCATGACGGGTGTCCTCCCGGCATCGAGGGAATCTTGGATGAGGTGTTTCAGTTTCCAGCACTGCTTCGTATCGTGTCCCCTCCCTCTGTGGAATTTGCAGTAATGCTCGGCGTACCATGCTTTGGAGCATTTTTCCAAAGGTGCGTCGGCTGTTGGACCTATGGGCAGTATTAGCCCTTTCGAAACCAACCTTTGGAAAGTGACAATGTAGGACATATCCAAGTGGGTAAATGTCCTTACTTTTGACTGGTTCTTGACTTTCGAAGAGGTGACTTGTGGATTACCTAGCTCAGTCTTGCCACCTTGGGGGTATCGGATGGTTTCATAAGAGTCCTCACCCTTTAAATGGCCCGGTTGGATGATTGGCTACCTTACCCGTTCTAGTTGTGTTAGACGGGATTGGGTTCTTGCAAGATCCTCTTCGATGATAGCCACCCTGGAACCTAGGTTATCTAGGGCGGTATTGATTTTTGAGAAGATATTGTTAACGGAGCAAGATAACATAAGCATGCTTCCCTGGATATCCCCTTTCTCGATGGTGCGGGCTTTGTCGTGGTTAGGTAGTGTCCCGCTCATTGGGTCCCTGGTAGGAAGAAGCGACAGGTGTTAAAAGTCGCCTAAGCTCGGTTTTGCGCAAGTGCAAGAGAGGGAGTCAAACTAGACATGGCCCGAGGTGACAGAGATGACTAAGATTCTTTGACCGGGATACTTAAACGTTAATCCAGACAAAGTAATGACTGTGACCTAGACTCGACCATGAGATTCGAGTTGTACGAGGATAAGTCCGAAAATGGGGCGACCGTGTTTAACCGCGTCGCGTGCTAGGGTCAACCGTAAATACCTAACCCTATGTGACTCAAGTATTCGTAGCATAGGTACGTCTCGAAGAAGGAATCATAAGGACGCTTTAGGGTACTCTCTAGGGTAACCGTTGTTGACTGCTCGGGTGGAGGACAGCCCCCGAGTGAGACTAAAGACCCTGATAGGACTCAGACGGTGTGACATCTAAGTGACTCGAAAGTCGGGTACGTGAGACAACACGTGTAAGACATGACCCTTAGAGCAACCGTGATTGATCGCTCTACTGAAGGGTAGCCCCCGAGTGAGGAAAAGACTAGATGAGAAAGCGACTCGAAATAGATTCTTAGACGGGTGACTCGTGGGTGGTGTAACTTCCTTAGGATTCGGCAGAGTGGGCCTAGTCCCGTTCGAAGGAAGGTCCACGTGAGCTATCCCCAGACTTTGGACTCGAATATGTAAACGGGCCTCCCTTTGCAGGAGTACGCCCTACGTAGGTGGGCCGTGCCATGACAAATAAGGCGGACTGGGATAGGGAGGAAACCCGTGATGTAAGATCGACGAAGTTTCGACGCTTAAGACTCTGACAACTTATGACAAGACACGACACTACTAAATACGGGAAGTCATAGGAAGAGGAAAGTTTTTTAAAAGGGATATTTGGGCTTTTAGAAAAAAATCCGAAAGAGTTGAAAGAACAACCGAGATTTTTTGAAGTTTTTGAATAAGTTCGGGCAGCATACCGGCTAGAAATAAGCTATTTTAAGTAAAATCATAAGTCCTAAATTTGGTAACTTTCTGGGTTTTGAAAAATGGATAACTTTGAAAAGATGTAAGTTTTTTGAAATAACGGTTTTTGAAAAGATGAAATGCAGATCAAGCAGCACGTAGTCATGGAAACAGTATAATGACACCATGTATGCTCCTTAAACTAAGTCTCGGTCGGTCGAAATAGGGTCTATACCAACAACGACGGCTTTCTCGCAAATCAGGACGGACTTCCTAAGCCGAGTTGGACTTAGAACATGCGGTAAGACCCATGCGAGTTCCACCACCGAAGTCTTTAGTGCACCCATTTAGGAATGCACCGTGGTATAGTGGGACGTCGGTCACAAGTAACCGGCCCGGGAAAGATTTGGGTTATGCATGAACCATTGAACTAAAACGCGTACATTACTAATCGAACGATTTCTTTTCGAGTCTCACCCTAGGAACCCCGATGACTAGTGGTACATCAGGAATCCCCAGCGGAGTCGCCAAATTGTGGACATGACATAGGTCCACCCCGACGCGGGCACGCGCGGGTTTGGGGAGGTGAATGAATCTCATGTGAGATGAATCTCGAGTTGAAATTTAAATCAAAGTAGGAGTCGCCACCGAACTTTGTGGGAGTTCGGGCCCGTTCGAACCCACTCTATGTCGTAGTGGGCCGTGCACAAAGTACGGCCCATTCTGATTTCAGAGTTTATTGGGTTCGTCCCTTAGCATTGCGATACCGATACCGACATTATCGGTAGTCGAGTATTGAATGACTCTCGTATGCCAATGGATTCGGACATCCGGAAACCATGGTTCTGAGTAAGGGGTGAGGGTACGTGTTGGGAAGTTCACAAAGAACACCCAACCCCGCCCGCACTTAGCGGCCTTTACTAAGATATCATTCGTTTTTGGTGTACGCGCGTTAGTTCGACGGTTGAATGATATGCAAACAAAGCTTTTTAGACTAAACATGTGAATTATGTTTAACTACGTTGTTTAATACATGTTTGAACTAAGTCGAAGTTTTTTAAGCATGTGAGATTCGTTTTAGTACAATAAAACAAAAGAATGCCAAAATAGAAACAAACGAGTTACTAACGGTTTATAGAAAAGATTAGAATGACATAAATAATGTGAGGCAAGTTTTTTAAAAGATTAAAACACGTGATTGATTTGACACGTCTTGACCGAAGTCGTTAAAAAAGTTTTATCAAAGCTTGAAATAATGTTGAAGGCTTACGGGTGTGTCGTGACAAAGGCCACTCGATCGAGTCATGGCTGGACTCGACTGAGTGGACCTTTGAAAAAACCTTTTGTTCGGATTTTGAGATGCCACTCGATCGAGTCATGACAGGACACGATCGAGTGGTCCTCACAAAAAGCTTTCTGGTTCTGTTTTGAGGTGTCACTCGACCGAGTGGCTATGGCACTCGATCGAGTGCCCCCTGTTCGAGGGGTGACTCGATTCGCAAATTTTGAAGTTGCTTTTAATTTTTGAAAATAGATAAATTCGTTAAGTCGTGTAAAAATATGGCATAATTTATACCCGACTTAAAATTTTCAGAACTCGTCAATATTCGATATTCGACTACAAAATCGGTATCCAATATTTAGAGCGATCGTAAAAAAAATGTTTTTATAAATTGTTTTGAATCGAAATAAATCCCTCCGCGTTGTAATGTCGTATTAGTCTTTTTAGGACTATGTGACAATTACTTCGGCATCAACGAGAAAAGTTTTTGAAAACGGTTTTGTTTGATAGATTCCTTTTAGGTCCGATATTCGACTATAGAGTCAATATTGAATCCTAGGAAATAATGTTTTTTGAAAATAGTACGATTATATCGATATTAGGAACGAGAAAAGAAATAAAAAAACGACAAAGACAACGACGGACGAAAAAACGAGAAGAAGAAGGAGAGAAAGACGAGATTTTGTAACACCCTCAACCTACATGCTTAATTATCTTGAAAACGGACTCGTAGTACCGGCCTAGGCGCGGGAGCGTTAAGATGTATATAGGAGAGTTATGGTGTGTATGGTTAGTGAGGGGATTTGGCGAGTTTTGCTCTCGGGTTTGTGTATGGTTTGCCTAAAGTTGCCTAGAATTTTGGGTTGTGAATGGTCGGGAATCCTATAGGATTTCTAGAGGAAATATCGGAATATAATATGCCTAGTATTGCTGGAATTCCGGGTTGTAATTTGTGTATGTCGGGATTGGAATTGTTGTTTTGTAAATTGTTGATGGAGTTGTAGTTGTCGGGAATTGTAGTGAATAATTGATTATCAAATTGTGTTGCGGGGGTGGGGTATTTATAGGATGAAATACCCGACTTGGGATAGGAGACAGATGTCTTGCCAAGGAAGAAAACTACCGGCTGGGATGAAGTGAGATTCCGTCTTTGGATAGGAAAGGCTTGCTTGCATGGGAAGAAATTCCCGTCCTTAGCTGGAATAAGGGTCACTTGATCGAGAAGTGCACAACACTCGATCGAGTGCCTGGTCTGGTGTTGGATTTTGGCGTTTTTTCGAGATTACTCGACCGAGTGGTCAGTCCACTCGATCGAGTGGGCTTGACCCGGGTGGAAGTCTCATTTAGAGATCGATTTTTATCTTAAAGGAAGAGTTTTGGTTGCTTAATTCTTCTTCGTGGCTGATTTTTGTGAGGAATTGGACTTCCAATTGGATTCTCGAATGCTGCGTCAGATATTTATGGCTTGGAAATGCCTTTGACCGGGGTTTGACCTGGTCGCTAAAAGATGGTTTTGACCTTGGCGACGGTTTTGACCCAAATTAGTCTTATTTGACTGTAAATGACCCACTGGGTCTGAATTTGAGGTTGGTTTTGTGAGATTTTTACTCTACTAAAAGCTCGTGCCAACTACTATTGATTCTGAGTCCAAAAATCGAGCGTATTAAGTCATGTTTGCGTCCGATCATCATCGGGTGTTTTTTGGAAACTGCCATGGACACCTGACGGTCAAAATGTGGGTGTCTACAGATATTGTTTCCTATTTTAAAGTCAATCACGTCCCACAATTATAGGAAACAATATCTTTTTTTTTATATGGTGGTATTCTAAATCCTTTTTGTCACTCCAATGCATTACAGTAACCGTTGAAAAGAACTAAAGTAACAGATGAAGTGCGTTAAAGTAACACGAGATTAAGTTAACATTATGTGCATTAAAATAACAGAGGTTAGCCATTAAAATAACAGATTGTGTATATTAAAGTAACACAGTATGTGCATTACAATAACTTCATATATTTGTTCGTGCGTAAAATTCATATAATGCTTAGACTTTTTGTGTTACATTTTTCTGTTACTCTAATTAAAATTAGGTGTTACTTTACTTAGAAAGTATGTTACTTCAACGTACTTCAATAGAAAACAAAACAATAGTATCAGTGAAGCTTAAGAAAAACCTAAAGATTAAACAAAACAATAACACGATAGTAATGGACCATTGATATAAATCTATGAATAATCAAACGAATAAAATTTTACCTTTTAACAAATATAAAAATTTGGAATCTATACTAACAAGAGAGCAATGAACCAGATATGAATCTATGATGAATGAAATAACCATGAAAGCAATGTTGACATGAAAATCGACGAAAAACATGAAAGCAAATTGACGCAAATTAGTCAAGATGATGAATAAAAATTGACGCAAAACATGAAAGCAATAACGAAACTCACCATTGTTATAGTCGATGAATTGATTATCAACAGTTGATGAAGATGTCGCGATTATTGAATCCATAGTAACGGGATTCCGAGCACAAATTTGAATGAATGAATGAACGTGATATTCGAAGCGTTTTTTTTAGGTTTTGATGAACGTGAATGAATGAATGTGATGTTATTGTTTCCTAAAATTATAGGAGTTATTTTAGGAAACATTATCTCCCTTTTTTTAATGCAAATATTAGGATGCATCTCGTCCATCCATTCTCATTCTATTCAATGGATGGGATGAGGACTTAGGGACTCATATATAGAGAATGACTCATATGAGCCTTACTCTCTCTCTCTCTCTATATATATATATATATTAAAACTATATATAAAATTCATAACTTTATAATAATTTTTTGATGTGGGAAATTTTACTCAAGTTTATAGTCTTAAGAAATTTTTAAGACTCAAAATCGTGTGATAATTTCATTTAATTAAGTTACCGGTCGTAAAAGCTCTTTATAAGACTCAAAAGAGGTTGTTTTTCCATATAAGTTGTTATGGACAAACGATTACTCTTATTTATATAATAGAAACCGATCACCTTATTATAATTTTGGACAAATGATTAATCTTATTTATAATAATAGAATTTCATCATCTTATTATAATGTTTCTGTGGACGTCCGTCCGCACCGCCCAACGCCCCGAGCGCGCCCGCGCGGGACCGACCCGGTTTCATCGCGGCGGCCACCAACGCGACCCCCTCCCGGTCGGGGGCCGGTCCGATCTCACGTTTGGGGCGATGTTTCGGACCATGATTTGCATGATGATTCGGACTTGTAGTGGACGGGTGCGGGCAACCGTATTTCCGTTGGAATCGATCGAGTTGTCGTTGTAAATGTTTAAAGACCGATATATTTGGTAAGACGACCTTTTTAGTGAACCGAATTCGTTGTCGATTTGCGGAGTCGCCACCGAGTCAATTATAGGGACTCGAAAACCGTTCAAGTCAACTTTGATCCTTAGCCGGCTCAAAGCTGAGTGACATGGGACCTAAAGATAAAGACTTGTACCCTTAAGCACTCCATGCCTGGAATGACTCTCATTGCCAATGGTTTCGGACATCCGGAAACCGTCGATCCTAAGTAAGTGGAGAGGGTACTCATTGGGAAGTTAACATCCGCTAGACATCGACACCCAATCCGCCCGCAGGTAGCGGCCTCTATTAATAATCAATCGGTGGGCTGATAACTTTGTTCCTTTTATTGTGGCGGAAGTACTGTAAGATCCGTTGTTTTAACCTTATGTCTTTGCTATGTCGGTTCTTTAAGGACAAGTAAGCTTTGTCGTCGAAGTAGTTATGTTTACATTCTTTGCACGCGATTTCACTTGACAAGCAGGCCATAAAAAGATGCACATAGGAGAGTAGAGGGTACTATTATTATACGTATTAGCAAGTCAGTTTTAACGTGATAATACGGAATATTAGTCGTTCTCGTGGCATACCTTACCTGGTATTATGCTTAAGATGCGTCCGCTCGGTATTAATAGGGATGCGTCGAACCATAATGGTGAGCACCGGGACTAATACGGAACCCGACCATAGCTTTATTCGGTTTTAGATTATTTACGTTTTAATTTTCGTGTTAGGTGATTTAGCAAGCGATTATAAGGTCATAAAAGCAATAAATCATACGAAAGTGGTAAATGCAAAATATAAGTAAATCACATAGTGAGGAGTTGCACCCTCGGAGTATACGCTAAACGGGACGCGATGCATAGATTGTTGAGAATGGATCTCGGAACTACTCGGGTCTATTTAGAGTATTTTAATGTTTATGGTTGAAGTTGGGACATTAAGTGTTTTAGTACGTGTTATGGACCTAGTGTCCACGTTTGACATTATCGTAATGCATAATAAAAGTACAAGAATGTAAAGTTTTGTTTAGATGAAAACTTAGTGACAATTCGACTTCAAGGGGCGGATCCTTTTAGCTTGCCTTGTGATTTCGGCAGAGTTCCGTTACCACGGCTGGTTCTGCGGCTAATCCGGCAGAGCTTCCGCTGATAGACTCGGGGTATCTAGTCGAACACTGGTACCTTGGGATCGAGTGAAGTGCTCGAAGGTGAGGAGTAGCGTTGATTTCGCTTATCGGGACTACGATCGAGTGGATCGTTGGCTTTGGGTGTCAGAGTGCGAGCCCAAGCTAAGAGAAACTCGTAATGAGTGAATGGAGAAGAGAATATGAGATGTTGTGTCGAATGAATGAGGTGAGGGGGGTATTTATAGTTGCTCCCGTATTTCAATTTGGCATGTGAGACGCTTGAGCTCAGGCGCACAAGAACTCAGGCGCCTGGGTCGGTGCGCACGAGTAGTAAGACGATATAGGTGAGGCGTCTGAGATTTTGAAGATACGATTGCAAAACTTTCCAAAACCGGGAAGATACGTATCATTTGTAAGCTTGGAGGTTAAGTCTTCTCCTTGACCTAGCGCGCCGTTGCGCCGAGTGGGCCGCTTGGCTTGGTGTGCTGACTCGGGTTGATTTTGCGTATTCCGAGACCGATTCGGAGTCCCGGTGTCGAAATTGACTCTAATTAGTGTCGATGCGACCATAATGACACGACTAAGGCTGCCTTGATGTTAATTTAATCTCTCCGAGTAATTATTTGATCCATTCTATTGAAAAACCATCTAAAACTTCGCAATCTCGCGTCGCTTTGCAGTCCGATCGTCATCGGGTATTTGTTGGGCTCTCCTAAAGCCACCAGGTCCCAATCTGGGTGTCTACCGAAGCCCCCACTTTGACTGAGGCTTGGACAAGGCGAAAGTCAAAGTATAGCCGCCCAGGTCAATCGAGGATTATGACTTGGTGGCTGTTCGGTCGGGTCGTTTTGAGTTCGTTAGACTACGTATTGAGGCTAGCCAGTCAAGGCTTAGAAATCATACCTAACGTCCTTGCCTGCGGTCGCTTACCGGAGCTCGTATCCTGTGCTTGCTGTCTCATATTGGATTTGTTACGTGCATGGGTTTTGCCTTTTTGAATGTATAAGAATCCGTTCAAGTTTGGACCGCCCTTCGAATGCTTATGACTTGCTGGGCATGAAGATGTTTTCTTTGCCTTTAGAATGCTTATGATCTGTATGGCTTGGATTAACAAATGTTCTAGTGTGTTAGTATCCACTCGAACAATTGCTTTCAGGGTGCCTATGACCCGTTTGACTCGAAAATTTGAAAAGTTTGCCTTCAGGATGCCTATGACCCGTTAGACTCAAAGATTTTTTTATTTTATTTTTAAAAAAGTTTGCCTTCCGGATGCCTATGACCTGTAGGGCTCGATAACGTAAAAATATTTGCCTTCCGGATGCCTATGACCCGTCGGGCTTGAAAATGTAAAAGATTAGCCTTCCAGATGCCTATGACCCGCTGAGCTCGAAAATGTATAAAAAAAAGTTTGCCTTCTGGATGCCTATGACCCGTCGGGCTTGAGGATTTAAAAAACTTTGCCTTCCAGATGCCTATGACTCGTAGGGCTTGAACATGTAAAAGGGTTTGCCTTCCGGATGCCTATGACCCGTAGGGCTCGTACATGTAAAAGGGTTTGCCTTCCGGATGCCTATGACCCGTAGGGCTCGTACATGTAAAAGGGTTTGTCTTCTGGATGCCTATAACCCGTCGGGCTCGAAAATGTTCGAGCGTATAAGTATCCGCTCGAAGTCAAATTGCCTTCAGGATAACTAAGACCCTTTAGGCTCGAAAATGTTTGAGCGTGTAAGTATCCGCTCAAACACAAATTGTCTTCTGGATAACTAAAACCCGTTAGGCTCGAAAATGTTTGAGCGTGTAAGTATCCGCTCAAACACAAATTGCCTTCAGGATAACTAAGACCCGTTAGGCTAGAAAATGTTTGAGCGTGTAAGTATCCGCTCAAGCACAAATTGCCTTCAGGATAACTAAGACCCATTAGGCTCGAAAATGTTTGAGCCTGTAAGTATCCGCTCAAACACAAATTGTCTTCAAGATAACTAAGACCCGTTACACACAAAGTCGTATTAGACTAGGCACCATAATATATCTTTCTTCACTGAACTGCGGCATGGTTTGATTTCACCACACGTGAATACGTAGGCAGCCTTTCAACAGAGGCACAACCACCCACATTGACACACATTCAAAAAGCACCATCATTCCGGTCATGACACTGTCATGTTCTCAATAGCTAGCTTTGTCGTCCTGGGGACTTTTATTAGACAGAAGTTCTCCTTCCACTCACAAAATCCAAAATACTTTCACAAACTAGCCTCTTTTCTGTAGTGTGTCCTAGTACTCGGCTCAGTCGAAGACAAGAATCTCTCAGGACTCGAAGCAATATT
This sequence comes from Agrostemma githago, assembly GCA_958450325.1. Taxonomy (NCBI): domain Eukaryota; kingdom Viridiplantae; phylum Streptophyta; class Magnoliopsida; order Caryophyllales; family Caryophyllaceae; genus Agrostemma; species Agrostemma githago. The sequence continues at coordinate 22,448,992 of OY288239.1, read as the reverse complement.
CACTTTGGGAATGTACCCTAAAATCAAAGATCCAGAAGAGCACAAGACCACAACAGTCTCATTACAGACTACTGCAAGCCCCCTATGGCATATCTATCCCATTTCGATGTTCGACTGTGTTGCCACTCGCCTAGGCTACGGAATAGCACAACTTAAGAGTCTTTTCATCTTTGGCGGCCCACCTCCCTACCGAGTCACGGTCCAACCCCTCGAGAGTCCAGTCGTGTCTGTCAACTCGTCCGGTCATGAGTCGAGTCCGTCGGTAGGCCTCTCTCTTCAAAATCTACTTTGAAATTTGCAAAACTTAGCCATTTGAGAAAATCCTTTTCGACAAGGTCAAATTTCGGTCTATTTAAAATGCAAATTTCTTTTCTACCCTTTTCAATTTTGAAAACCTATCTCCTAGCACGTGAGTTGCTTTCAAGACTTCGATTTCAAAATGAAGCAAAAATCATTTTCCCCAGCGCGAGTCATTTTTTTTTCACCTACATGTTTGTGGACATGACATAGATCCACCCCGACGCGGCCACGCACGGGTTTGGGGAGGCGAATGAATCTCCATATGAGAATAGATCGAATTGAAATTTAGGTCTATGTGGAGTCGCCACCGAATTTTGTGGTTATTCGGAACCATTCGAGCCCACTCTATGTCGTAGTGGTCCGTATACAAAATACAGCCCATTTCCGATGTCAGAGTTTATTGGGCTCGTCCCTTTGCATTTGATACCAATACCGACATTATCGGATATTGTGTATTGAATGACTCTCGTGCGCCAACGGTTTCGGGCATCCGGAAACCGAGGTTCTGAGTAAGGGGTGAGGGTACGTGTTGGGAAGCCCACAAAGGACACCCAACCCCGTCCGCACATTAGCGGCCTCTACTAAGAATTCGAATGACTTTCCAATACGCGCGTTAGTTGAACGGGAAAATGATATGCAAAGATTATTTTCCCTAAACATGTGAATGGAATTGAAAAGGGTTTCTATGTCGATTTAATGCAATTAATTCTACGTCAAAGTGGAATTTTAGCATGTGGGTTCATTTTAGTAAAATAAAATAAACGACAAAAATCGACAAAGGAAACAATCAAACCGTTAGTAACGATGTAACGAGTAATAAATTGAATAAAGATATAGATGTGATGAATGCATGATTTTGGAAAGAATAGTAGGTCACGTGATGGACTAACACGTGTTGACCGAGGTCAAGGAAAAAAATATATCGAGATCTAAAAAAAATGTTTTGTCTAAAAAAAATGATGTTCGAAGAATAATAATAAAAAAGAGCGAAATTGTTTTCTTCGGAAAATTGATGATTTTATTAAATCGCGTACAAATATTGCGTAATTTGCACTCGACTTAATATTTTCGATATTCGTCGTATTCAAAATTCGATTATGAAATCGATATTAAATACTTGGAATAATTTATACTCGATTTTAATTTTGATGCTCGTCATATCCCATATCCGATTATTGAATCGGTATGAAATGCTAGAGCGAAAACTTGAAGAAAATAATATAAGTCGTTTTAAATTAACTAGCACGATATAAATTTTCTCCGCGTTTATTAATGTCGTAATTAATTCAATTGAATTAGAGGACATCTATATTAGCATCAACGAAAATCGTGTTAATTTATTTATTTGACTAAATCATTAGATTCGACATCCAATTATGGAATTGGTATCAAATCTAATAGGTCAACACCTTAAAAAAACTTGCCTTGATTCCCTCCGCATCCCGAAATCATAATTAATTCTTGCGAATTGTTTGATGTCGGATCCGCATCAACGCGTTTCGACCCTTATTAAATATAATGCTTGTTTTTGAAAATTAATGTAAATATACGACTAATGATAATGATGCAAACAAAATAAAAAATATATTGTTTAAGTTAACTTATCTCAATAATCAAATAATTGGGGTATTGGAACAAGCGACCGTCAACGCTGTGTGCAGTACACTTGTATATTCGTGTTTCCTTATTCTGATACCCCTCTTATTCGACACAAATAGATAAGTATTTTAATGTTTTGTATTAGTATTATCGATATTATGATGCAATAAAGGAAAAAAAAATAAAAATAAAAAATAAAAAAGTAAGAAAAAGCGAAGAAGATGACGAGAGGAAGAGAAGAAGGAGAGAACGGGGTTTTGACACCCTCAACCTACATGTTCTTGTCTCGGATCGAACTCGTAACCGTGGCTTTAACACAAGAGTCTTCGAGGTTTTATGGAGGTTAAGTTATGGTGGCTCGGGATTGATTCCTAAAACTAGGTTTAGGGTTTTTTTGCTAGTGTAGAATTGCTAGGGTTTGATTAGGGTTGCATGTATAAGATTAGGGTTCTTTTTTTGAAGTGGTAAAAGTTGTGTCAAGTGGTGTTGCATGGGGGGTATAAATAGGCATGGCCATGCACATTGGTGTCTAGGGTTTTGCCTTGACGGACTTGACCTGACAGCCCGTCTGAAGGTGGACTGTTGGTTTTGCGTCTTGAGTTGGACTTTTGATGTTGTGAATGGTTGTTTTGTATGTCTCGGAAACGACTTTGACCAGGGTTGACCAAATCGCTAAAAGTCGGTTTTATTTCCGGTGTCGGTTTTGGCCCAAATTAGCTTTATTTGATTGGAAACGGCCCACTGGACCTGGATTCGAGGTTGATTTTATGAGATCTGTGCTCTGTAAGTGTGTTAGCCAGCGATTAATGGATTCGAGCTCGTATCCGATCGCATAGAAGCACGTTAGCGTCCGATCATCATCGGGTGTTTTTTGGAAACTGCCATAGACACCTGGCAGTCAAAATGCGGGTGTCTACAATGTTGCATGCCAAATTTGTGTAACTGCTACAGGTACGACTCAAGGCTTCAGAGGCAAGCCCGCACAACTCACATATCTCCCCAGCGGAAAGCCCTATGCGGCATTTTCCCCGGAATAGCACGGGATAGGCCCATATATGGGCGCACTCAGGACTTATGCGACAAGTCCAAATCCCCACGGAGTTATCATCATTCACTCAGGTATGATTTCTGTATTGTGGCTGGCGACCCCTTCACGCAAGTCTATTGGACTATAAATGACCCGATCGGAAGTTTGCCAGGTCTTAATCCTCGATTGGCCTGGTAGCTACTCTGACTTTCGCCTTGTCCAAGCCTCAGTCAAAGTGGGGGCTTTTTAGACACCCACATTTTGACCGCCAGGTTTCTATAGCAGTTTCCAAAAAACACCCGATGATGATCGGACGCAAACGTGTTTCTACGCGCTTGGATATGGGCTCGAAACCATTGATTGCTGGCTTAGGCCCTTTATGGAGTACAAATCTCACAAAACTGATCTCAAATCCAGGCCCAGTGGGTCATTTCCAGTCAAATAAGACTAATTTGGGTCAAAACCGACACCGGAAATAAAACCGACTTCTAGCGATTGGGTCAAACCCCGGTCAAAGCCGCCTCTGAGTCACAGAAAACAGCGATACAAATGCCATGGGCCCAGTCCAAATACAAAACCCACAAAATATCAAAACTACATTCCAAAAAACCGGCCCTTTGCGCTGCGGCTGGCCCGACAGCGGTCACTTGGGCCACACGACCGAGTCCAGGGGCTACACGGTCGAGTAACCCTAGACGGGTGAGGTGAGCCAAGCCTATATATACCTCCCCTTGCATGCAAAATAAAACATCTTTTTTTACATCAAATTCAACCCTAAGCAAACCCTAATCAACCCTAATCCTATACACTCAAAACCTAACCCAAGCAACTAGGAATCCAAACCCTAAAACCGCCATAACTCGACTTACATCAACCTCGATACTCCCGTGCTCAAGCCACAATTAACGAGTTATTTCCGAGACTAAGAAACATGTAGGTTGAGGGTGTAAAACCCCTTTCTTTTTTTTCTTATTCTATCGTCGCATCTATAATACCGATAATATAACAAGTATAAAATACTAAAATACTCGTCAATTCGTGTCGAGCGTGAGTGATGACGGGATAAGAAAACCCGAATATACAAGGGTATTGCACCCAGCGTTGCCGGTCGCTTATCCCGACACCCCGATCGCTTGATTATTGAAGCGAGTTAACATCAACCATCATTTTCTTATTTTTGTTTGCATCATCATTACTCGCATATTTCATCGATTTCAAATACTATTTTCGAAACAAACCTTTTTTTTAATAGAATCGAAACCCGTTGATGCGGATCCGACATCACACAATCCGTGAGGATTTATCGTGATGTCGGGATGCGGAGGGAATAAAACTTTTAGTAAATACAAAGCGTCGAACTATTAGATTCGATACCAACTCAATAGTTGGATGTTGAATTTAATTAATCTAGTCAAATAATCCCACTAACATGCATGATGTTCGTTGATGCTAAAGTAGTTGTCACCTAACTCAATCGAGTTAATACGACACTATAAACGCGGAGACCATTCATATCGTGTTAGTCCAATTTAATTCGACTTACAAAATCATATTTTCAAAAATCACTCTAAATATCCGAAATTGGTCCTATAACCAAGCATCGGATACAACGAGTAGCTCGAAATCGGGACCGAGAACAGTCCGCCACGCTAGTCGCACGAGCCTTGTGCGAGTCGCGCCCTTCTCGCGCGGGTCGCATGGATCCCTGAAAATCGTGACTTAAAATCGGTTATTTTGCCTTAACTCGTTTAGCAATAATTCTTCAAATCTTTTTCTTATTCCGAATATTTGACTTTGATTCCGTAATCAAACATCGAATATAACGAATATCGCTTTTTTTAGGTCAAGTATAAATTATGTCATATTTGTACGCGATTTAATAAAAGTGTCGATTTTCTAAAAAACGCTCCGAGAACAGTCAGCCATGCGAGTCGCACGTGCCCTGTGCGAGTCGCATGGCCACGCGAGTCGCGCACCCCTCGCGCGGGTCGCGTGATACCCTGAAAACCGCGACATATTCTTTGACGAAACAGCGAGTTTTTCAGCATATTCTAAATCTCGATAAATATTTTCTTGACCTCGGTCAACTCGTGCTTAATCCATCACGTGACCTACTACTTTTTCAAAGCCATGCATTATGTTTACATTATTCTATAGCATCCTATACTTTTGCCAACCGTTAATATCGTTATACCGTTACTAACATGTTTGTTTCCATTTTTGTCGATTTTATTTTCCGTTATTTATTTTATTGTACTAAAATAAATCTCGCATGCTAAATACAACTTTGACGTTAAAATTTTAGTTGCATTAAATCGACTTAGCAACCCATTTCAAATTCTCGCATGCTTAGGGAAAAACAATGTTTGCATATGATTTTTCATCGTTTTACTAGCATGCGTATTAAAACATCAAACGATATCTTAGTAGAGGCCGCTAATGTGCGGGCGGGGTTGGGTGTTCTTTGTGAACTTCCCAACACGTACCCTCACCCCTTACTCAGAACCTCGGTTTCCGGATGCCCGAAACCGTTGGTGCACGAGAGTCATTCAATACACGGTATCCGATAATGTCAGTATCGGTATCAAATGGAAAGGGACGAGTCCAATAAACTCTAACATCGGAAATGGGCCATACTTTGTGCATGGCCCACTACGACATAGAGTGGGTTCGAACGAGCCCGAACTCCCACAAAGTTCGGTGGCGACTCCACTTCGATTTAAATTTCAAATCGACCCATCTCATATGGAGATTCATTCGCCTCCCCAAACCCGCACGTGGCCGCGTCGGGATGGACCTATGTCATGTCCACAATTTTTACCGCGTCGGGGTGGACATGACATAGGAACCTTCTGCCTCGGTTTTGGGGTGCCACTCGACCGAGTGGACTAGGCACTCGATCGAGTGCCCCCTGTACGAACCATTGTTCGTTTTGCAATTTGTATTGGTTTCGAAATTGCCTTTTTTGATTTTGAAAAATTGATGAATCGGGCAAAAATATTGTACAATTTATGCTCGATTCGTACTTTGATTCTCATGATATCCGACATTCGATTATTGAATCGATGTCGAGTATTAGAGTGAAATTTTGAGAAAAGATGCTATAAGTCGTTTAAATTAAACTAAAATGATATAAATTTTCTCCGTGTCCGTAGTGTCGTATTAATTCTTGTCAAATAAGGTGACAACTATTTTAGCATCGATGAAAAATCGTATTAGTTTGATTTATTGACTTGACTATTTAAATTCGACATCCAACTATCGAGTTGGTATCGAATCTAATAGATTGATGCTTAGTGTTTACTTTAATTAAAATTTTGATTCCCTCCGCATCCCGACATCATAATGAATCCTTGCGGATAATGTGACGTCGGATCCGCATCAACGGGTTTCGACCCATAAAAAAAGTGCGATTTGAGAGAAAAAGATTGATGAATACTCGATTAATGATGATGCAAACAAAAATAAGAAAATTATGGTTGATGTTAACTCGCCTCAACAATCAAGCGATCAGGGTGTCGGGATAAGCGACCGGCAATGCTGGGTGCAATATCCTTGTATATTCGGGTTTTCTTAACCCGTCATCACTCACGGTCGACACGAATTGACGAGTATTTTAGTATTTTATACTAGTTATATTATCGGTATTACAGATGCGACGATAGAATAAGAAAAATAAAAAACGTAAAAAATGAAGAAGACGAGACGGACGACGCGAGGAAGAAGAGAAGGGAAAAGAAAGGGATTTTGCACCCTCAACCTACATGTTCTTGTCTCGGATATGACTCGCTTGATTGTGGCCTAGGCACAGGAGTTCGAGGTTTACGTAGATTAAGTTATGGTGGTTTAGGGTTTTGATTGCTAGTTGCTAGGGTTAGGGTTTGAGTGTATAGGATTAGGGTTGAATAGGGTTTGATTGGGGTGAAAAAGATGTGTGTAAAAGATGTTTTATTTTGCATGCAAGGGCGGGGGCGGGGGGGGGGGGGGGGCAGGGGTATATATAGGCTTGGCTCACCTCACCCGTCTAGGATTACTCGACCGAGTAGCCCCTGGACTCGATCGAGTGGCCCAAGTGACCGTAGTCGGGCCAACTTGCGAGCTCACTCGATCGAGTGGGCTGACACTCGATCGAGTGGGTCAGCCGCAGCGCAAAGGGCCGGTTTTTGGACTGTAGTTTGGATATTTTGTGGGTTTTGTATTTGGACTGGACCCATGGCATTTGTATGGCTGTTTTCTGTGACTCGGAAGCGGCTTTGACCGGGGTTTGACCCAATCGCTAAAAGTTGGTTTTATTTTCGGTGTCGGTTTTGACCCAAATTAGTCTCATTTGATTGGAAATGACCCACTAGGCCTGGATTTGAGGTCAGTTTTGTGAGATTTGTACTCCGTAAAGGGCCTAAGCCAGCAATCAATGGTTTCGAGCCCATATCCGAGCGCGTAGAAACACGTTTGCGTCCGATCATCATCGGGTGTTTTTTGGAAACTGCTATAGACACCAGACGGTCAAAATGTGGGTGTCTACAATGCCCCCACTTTGACTGAGGCTTGGAAAAGGCAAAAGTCAGAGTAGCTACCAGGCCAATCGAGGATTAAGACCTGGCAGACTTCCGATCTGGTCGTTTATAGTCCATTAGACTTGCGTGAATGGCTCGCCAGCCACAAGACAGAAATCATACCTGAGTGAATGATGATAACTCCGTGGGGATTTGGACTTGTCGCATAAGTCCTGGGTGCGCCCATATTTGGGCCTATCTCGTGCTCTTCCGAGGAAAATGTCGCATAGGGCTTTCCGCTGGGGAGATATGTGAGTTGTGTAGGCTTGCCTCTGAAGCCTTGAGTCGTACATGTAGCAGTTACACAAATTTTGCATGCAACATGTAGGTGAAAAAAAAATGACTCGCGCTGGGGAAAATGATTTTTGCTTCATTTTGAAATCGAAGTCCTGAAAGCAACTGACGTGCTAGGAGATAGGTTTTCAAAATTGAAAAGGGTAGAAAAGAAATTTGCATTTTAAATAGACCGAAATTTGACCTTGTCGAAAAATATTTTCTCAAATGGCTAAGTTTTGCAAGTTTCAAAGTAGATTTTGAAGAGAGAGGCCTTCCGACAGACTCGACTCGTGACCGGACGAGTTGACAGACACGACTGGACTCTCGAGGGGTTGGTCCATGACTCGGTAGGGAGGTGGGCCGCCTAAGATGACAAGACTCTTAAGTTGCGCTATTCCGTAGCCTAGGCGAGTGGCAACACAGTCGAACATCGAAATGGGATAGATATGCCATAGGGGACTTGCAGTAGACTGTAATGATACTGTTGTAGTCTTGTGCTCTTCTGGATCTTTGATTTTAGGATACATTCCCAAAGTGAATATTGCTTCGAGTCCTGACAGATTCTTGTCTTCGACTGAGCCGAGTACTAGGACACACTACAGAAAAGAGGCTAGTTTGTGAAAGTATTTTGGATTTTGTGAGTCGAAGGAGAACTTCTGTCTAATATAAGCGCCCAGGACGACAAAGCTAGCTATTGAGAACATGACAATGTCGTGACTGGAATGATGGTGCTTTTTGAATATGTGTCAATGTGGGTGGTTGTGCCTCTGTTGAAAGGCTGCCTACGTATTCACATGTGGTGAAATCAAACCATGTCGTAGTTCAGTGAAGAAGGATATATTATGGTGCCTAGTCTAATAGGACTGTGTGTAACTAGCCATAGCGACGTTGTATGCTAGGTGCATTCCCAATGATGTCTTGATCAAAGGGCTAGAATGATTAGGATGTTAATCCTGTGACTGTGAGTGTTCTCCGGGGTAGCCCCCAGAGGTGGTGTGAACTATTTGGGCATGTTCTATGCCGACCGCAGGTTGAGTTCCCGTGTTTGGGGCTGGTAACTGGTTCGGATGAGAAGATTTGGGATGGGATTTGACGAGTTTTGCTCTCGGGTCTTTGACGAGTTTTGATCTCGAGTCTTTGACGAGTTTTGATCTTGGGTCTTTGACGAGTTTTGATCTCGGGTCTTTGTATGGTGATTGTGATTTTTGTTATGTCGTGTTATGTTGTGTTCTAGTTTATGTGCAATGGCTTGAACTTTGATCGGGATAGGTTTTGATAATGCGGGATCTGGTTTTCATGTCTGACCCTAATGGTCAGAGGAATCCTATGGAGCTTGAATTCTCAAAATTTCGGGCTGTCTCTAGCCTAGGTCTCAGAAAGGTCTTGAAGGCTAAATGTGGTGTTAGTTGACCAACTTGATCGTTTCTCCCCTATTGGATGGTATGGATATCGATATTTTGAATTGACCGTATTCCGGTCAAAGGACTTTCATTTGGGCCGACTGTTGACCCCGGTCATGGGCTTTTTTAATTTTTTTGGTTGACCCCTTAGCTCTGGTCATGGGATTCTTCATTTGGATTGACCGCTTAACCTCGGTCATGGGTGCCTCTTTTTTTTTGATAATGGCCTGCTTTTTGTTTTGGCCTTTTGCTTTTTCCTCGACTTTTGATTTTTTTTGTCCAGTATTTCTTTTTTTCTTTGACTTTTGATTTTTTTCGTCCAGTTGTTTTTTTTTTGACTTTCGATTTTTTTTTTCGTCCAGTTTTTTATGTTGGTCAAACTAAAACCTAAGGTAGGGATTGGTTGATCTTGTTGGATGGGTGTTTATTGTGGAAAATGGGCTTGTCTCCCGTCTTGAACCCAAACTAGGAGATTACCTAGATTTGTCATAGGATTCGATATCGCTCCTACTAAATGTAGTTTTGTGGCTTTCTATGTCAGACATGGAACAGGTAAAAGGGAAACACGGGCTCAGTTTCCTGCAGTCATTATAGATGTGCCTATAATAGTCACGTGCATGTGCTCACAATGTATGATGGTGTTTATCATGTTCTCGGAAACACATAAGGAAAATATATAAGAGAAAGAATATTTGAAAGATGATTTATTTGAATTTTGAAAAAGAGGACAGAATGCAAAAGATTCTGACTCTGATTTGGAAATGAGGATGTAGGGTATCCTAGACTCGGACTCAGACTTAGACTCGAATTGAATTCGGACTCGGATGCTCGATTGGTTGTTTTTTGGTAAGGTCTTTGATTGGAGAGAACGACGGGTGCCACGACTCGCCTAAACTCGGCTTTGCGCAAGTGCAAGTGTAACAACCCGGTTCTTCTAATGACATTAATTAACAAGGCGGAAAATAATTAAGTTGTAAAAAGGGTTAAAAATTAAAAACTGTCGACTCAAGTGAGTCTTTTACTGATAAACGAACCGTTTGTTAAAATACAACAACTGAAACCAAATTACAAATTTCTAAATACAATAGTCTGACAAAATTTGTGTTACAAGATTTATAGTTTGACACTCTCATCTGCCACACTGTATCTCTTGCACTCAAGCATGCCCCCATGTCCAGTCTTGAGGGTTCGTCAACCTGAATGCATATTTAAATATACATGTCCCACTTAGTGGGAGTAACCTAACCGTCCTTCTAACACGGCCCCGAATAATCAATGTAGTACAACGTTTAGGTTATCTAATTAACAGATAAGCAGGCATGTCACATTACAAATCGACATGTTGTATACAATGTGAGATACACATGAAGTGATTTCAGTTAACATTAGAATCAATTTAAATATATAAGACATGTAGGTTATATAGAATAAAGTAATACATACATCATATGAGTATCATGTGAATAATACAGTAAAGCATAGATCATGGCTTCGTAGAAGTGTCATGTGAAAATAGAGTAAGACATACATAATACAAATCGTATGAAACATAATATCAATCATAATCAATATTCAAGCAAGACATATAACAAAACATCACTTCCCATTATCAAGCATTTCAATCACATCATTAGTCATAAGAGTATAGAACAGTAGCAAAGCATACTAGCACATGTGATTTAGAAAACTGTAGTCATTTACTTTTAAAAACAATGGTTTCCGTTCACATAATGCACGGGATGTGACTACTAATGTCTCATGCACACTTAAGGCTTGCATCTCACCATAAGTGCGGATGGGAACATCAATCCCGCCAATCATATCGATACTAGGAGGTTTACATCTCAACCCTAGTGCTCAATAGGATCGAACACCTAAATTGACTCGGTTTAGTCGACAGACATACGGAGAAGAAGGACTGCAAGTGCATGGACTCAGAGGCCCCGCTAAACCGAACATGTCCCATACACTGCTAAGGCAAAGGTCGGAATCGAAGGTATTCCGCCCCCAAAGATATCCGATATAGAGAGTGAGAGCTGATCAATACCCTTGTCTATGTATGCGCACACACCCAATCCATACTCTTGGTCTCGGGAAAGAGAACCTTTACACAACCGAGCACCTCAATGGCAACTGGAGGACTACTACTCTACCGACAAACTCATAAAGAGCTGGCTGCCCATTTACTTTTTAGCATTTTCTCGCACCGGCTGGATGCATCATGGCCTCCCATGAGCAGTGACTCCGAGTGTCGTAATCTACTTTCGAAGCTGTCTTCTATCGCATCGCCTTCTAAACTTTACCAAGATAGCGCCCAACATGAAACGTAGGCTGAATTTAGGGGTCTTATAAAGACAGAGTCTCTGGAATATCGAGCTCAGCGGTCATCGTCGGGCACATGTCTGATAACCAGAGGGATGAAACAATACCGGGTTCCATAAGGATGACCGGTCTGTGGCCTGTGTATTGACTCGAAACAAGTCCTTACAACATGGAATGGTGAAGACGACTCAGAGGGTACTGCCAGGGCACATGTTCATTTTCACCATGATTGGTGTCGATAACATCGTTCGTGAAAACGTGTCTGATCAACGGCTTAGGTAACACACCGACTAGAAGTACGGTTGTTCCTATGGAATTTAAGTATGTCAATTTTAAGATTAACAAACATTATCAATTGTCGTAAAATTTATCTTAACTGATAGTTTTAGTATACTGATGTAAGAGATTTGGAACATTTTATTTGAGATATATTATTTGAAGTGTTCATTAGTTGAGATTTGATTAAAGATTCAATTATTTCTAAGTACATTATTTAAGATGGTTTCCTTTATCTTGACTTGGTCTATGTTGACTTAAAAAGCCAAAGTTTGACCAAGATGGACTAGTCAACCCTTAGTTTTGACTTAATCACTAATTAGTCTTTAAGTGCTCATTATAAAGTTTAAGTGTTGTTTTGCATATTTAAGCATTGTTTAACTTAGTATTTTTGGGTTATTCGTCTTTTAGTACTCTATACTTTTTGGGCACAAGTATTTAGTACATTTATTGTTCAAGTGTACGTATTCAGTATTTTTATACGGTTTCGTATTTGTACAAGTATACTTATCTCTTAAAGTCTATTTATACTTATTGAAATATTTCAAACACCAAATAAATCAATAATAATTATAAAAATTATTTTTAACTTTATTAGGTATCATATTTCTCAAAACATAGAGTTTTACAAAAGTAACTTTAAGTAATAACGAAATCGATAATATTATTAAGGATACTAAATGAGTCATTTTTCAAATGTTATTTTTAAGTTTCGATTTTCATACTCAACAGACTTTTATAAGTTAGGTTTCCAGATATAAAGTCATTTTTTCAAAAATAATAAGGTTTATTATTTTTAACAATTTAAAATAGAAAATAGTACGGTTTTCAATACTTTCTTTTAAAACGTTTAAAATACTTAAACATCATTAAAGTGAACCAAACTTTTATTTTGGATACCTATACTTCTACATAACTTATACCCAGAAATTTAGATTAAAATACTTTATAAAAGTTCTTAAATAAAATATTCTTCCCAGATCTGACCCATTTTAGTACAAATTTAATAAATGAAAATATATATGATGGATTTATATGAAATGTTACATACACATTGTAAACATCATCAGGAACATAAAATAATAATTCCAAGTCCAAAAGAAACGTTTAACATCACGAAAAATACTATTCTCTCAGACAGTACATAAAATCATACAGTACCAGTTTACGAAATAAATCATTACTAAATATATATTTTCAAAAAAAAAATTACTTTTCATATTTTTAACATATTCTAGACATTCGGATCTACAACTTTCGTGAAGGAACCTAAGGTTAATTCGAAACATATTTTACACATACAAATCGTGAACATACATCATACATCACAGAATCCATTTTACAGCATGTATTGTTAAGTGATAAATCAACAAATAGTTAGCTTTAAACTTGGTGATCTAATGATTTAGTCCTAAACATGATGTTACATGTTAGTTAGAGTCTAAACACTATACTACGAGATTTGAGGGCGAAGAAAAGTTAGGTTACCTATTAGCAATTCTCCGGATCAACTATGAAATCAAATATACTAAGATCGAAGCCCCCTTCCTCTTGCTCCTCTTCATGAATAAGTTAGAAGGACACACAAACAAAGTAAGTTAGTAAATATAATAGGAATAAGACTTAAAAATAAAGAGTATAAGGTAAGGAAAAGAAAGAGTATGTGCTCTTGAGATATGGTGGTGTAAACACCTTAGAACTTAGAAAAACTTGTATGATTTTCTTTGGTTTTTAGATGGATCTTTGAAGGAGTGTTTAAGTGAGTGAATGGATGAGTAAATGAAGAGAAAATGGCTGGTTATAAGCACACAAGTCGTGCATTATATGGGGGACCAAAGGGTGGACAAGAACTTGACAATTACCAAAAGTAGCTAAGCATACTTTAAGAGGTACATACCCTATTTGGTGTTTTTGATTAGAAAAGCATGTTTTGAGGCTTGGACTTCAAAGTGACGGTATGGCATGCCTTAGGGTGATGTTTTTGAGTTTATTTGGTCACACCATGGTTAGGAAAGAAGTACGGAAATCGAATGTCGAGAAACGATTCGTCGGGTGACGATTTTCGTAGTAAAGGAGCTGTCCAGTACAATATTTTTATGATGAACTTATAAATTGTAATTTTGAATATCACCATTGTGTAAATAATGGAAAATTAATAAAGTTAGGCTTTTGAAACGCCTCAATCGGAGTCCGTATGAGAAAATAGGAACCGTTATACGAAATCGCGCAGAATTTCGATAACGATAGAAATTTCAGTTTTGCAAACAATGAAGTGAAATAGAAAGGTTCCAAAGACACAAGAATTGAATATTACTATATAAAATATTTTGTCGAGACTCGATTTATTAATATTAATCGTTATTATAAATAACTAAAATGGTCAAAAGCACGGGGTGTTACATCAAGAGAGGGAGTCAAACTAGACACGGCCCGGGGTGACGGGTCGACAAACACTCTCGGACCGGGATACTCGAATGTTGACCTAGACGAGGTAACGACCACGAATTAGACTCGAGCTGCAGAAGGGTGAGTCCGAAAATGGGGCGACCGTGTTTGACTCGGGTTAGACTCTCCTAAGACAAATGTGTAGGGTGTGATTCTCAGAGTGACTGTGATTAATCGCTTCGTCGGAGAATAGCCCCCAAGTGAGGCCAAGGACTCAGATAGGACTCAGATGGTATGACATCTAAGTGACTCGAAAGTGGGATATGTGAGACGACACGTGTAGGACACGACCCTTAGAGCAACCGTTATTGATCGCCCTGCTGGAGGGTAGCCCCCGAGTGAGGAAAAGCCTGAAAAGGAAATGACTCGGAAAGGACACCTAGACGGGTGACTCGTGAGAGGTGGGCCTTCCTTAGGATTCGGCGGGTGGGCCGAGTCCTGTTCGAAGAAAGGTCCACGTGAGACATCCCCAGACTTTGGACTCGAATGTGTAGATGGGCCCTCCTTTGTAGGAGTATGTCCTACGTAGGTGGGCCTTGCCTTAGTCTAATAAGGCGGACTGGGATAGGGAAGAAACTCGTGATGTAAGATCGACAGAGTCTCGACGCTAAAGACCTCGACGACTTATGACACGACCCGACACATGCTAAATACAGAAAGTCCTAAGAAGATGAAGGTTTTGAAAAGGATTTTTTTTTAATCCGAAAAAAAATCGGTGGAGGGGGGCCCAATTTTTCAAAAATTAGAAAAAAATTATTGAGCCTCAATTTTGAGAGTTCGAAAATATTTTCGAGTTTTGAAATGGGCAGAATACCGACTAGAAATAGGCTATTTTGAGTAAAATCATAAGTCCTAAATTCGGTATACGTCCCGGGTTTTGAAATGGGTAGAATACCGGCTAGAAATAGGCTATTTTGAGTAAAATCATGAGTCCTAAATTCGGCATACGTCCCGGGTTTTGAAATGGGTAGAATACCGGCTAGAAATAGGCTATTTTGAGTAAAATCATAAGTCCTAAATTCGGTATACGTCTCGGGTTTTGAAATTGGATATTTTGAGAAAAGATGCAATTTTTGAAAAAAAATTGACGGTTCTTGAAAACGACATAGAAACCAAGTAGCACGTAGTCAGGTAAGCATTATAACGACACCATGTATGCTTTATACTAAGTCTCGGTCGGTCTATAAAGGGTCTATACCAGTGCACATAGTCTAGACGTTAATCGGGACGGACTCTCTAAGTCGAGTTGAGCTTAGAACATGCCGCAAAACCCATTCGAATCGACTATGGACACCTTTGACATATCCATATTGGAATACATCACGGTATAGTGGGACGTCGGTCACCAGTACCGGCCCGGGAAAATATAGGGTTATGCATGAACCGTAAAACTAAAACGCGTATTGTACTAGTCAAACGATTTCTATTTGAGTCTCACCCTGAGGATGTCGATGGTAAGTCACGCATCAGTAAATCCCCAGCGGAGTCGCCAAATTGTGGACATGACATAGGTCCACCCCGACGCGGCCACGCGCGGGTTTGGGGAGGCGAATGAATCTCCATATGAGATGGGTCGAATTGAAATTTAAATCTAAGTGGAGTCGCCACCGAACTTTGTGGGAGTTCGGGCCCGTTCGAACCCACTCTATGTCGTAGTGGGCCATGCACAAAGTATGGCCCATTTCCGATGTCAGAGTTTATTGGACTCGTCCCTTTGAATTTGATACCGATACCGACATTATTGGATACCGTGTATTGAATGACTCTCGTGCGCCAACGGTTTCGGGCATTCGGAAACCGAGGTTCTGAGTAAGGGGTGAGGGTATGTGTTGGGAAGTTCACAAAGAACACCCAACTTCGCCCGCACATTAGCGGCCTCTACTAAGATACCGAATGACGTTCTAATACGCGCGTTAGTAAAAACGGTAAAAATGATATTCAAACAGTGTTTTACCCTAAACATGCGAGAATTGAACGGGTTGCTAAGTCGATATAATGCAACTAAATTTAACGTTAAAGTTATATTTAGCATGTGTGTTTATTTTAGTACAATAAAATAAGTAGCGGAAAATAAAATCGACAAAGACAAAAACAAACGTGTTAGTAACGGTATAACGATAATAATGATTTGCAAGAAGTGTAAAATGATGTAAAGAAATACGATGCATGAGTTTTGAGAAAGTGTAATATGACACGTGATTGACTTGACACGTGTTGACCGAAGTCATAAAAAGTATTATTGAGACTCGAAGGACGTTATAGAACTCATGGTTTGGCGTGATAAAGGTGCACTCGATCGAGTCATTGAGGGACTCGACCGAGTGTGTCTCGGAAAATGCTTTTGTCCAATATTTGAGGTGTCACTCGACCGAGTCATGGCGCGACTCGACCGAGTGACCAGTCACTCGATCGAGTCATTGTGAGACTCGACCGAGTGGTTCTCAAAGGAGCCTTCTGCTTCGGTTTTGGGGTGCCACTCGACCGAGTGGGCTAGGCACTCGACCGAGTGGGCTAGGCACTCGATCGAGTGCCCCCTGTACGAACCATAGTTCGTTTTGCATGCAAAAGATTGGTTTCGAAATTGCCTTTTTTGATTTTGAAAAATTGATGAATCGGGCAAAAATATTGTACAATTTATGCTCGATTCGTACTTTGATTCTCATGATATCCGACATTCGATTATTGAATCGATATCGAATATTAGAGTGAAATTTTGAGAAAAGATGCTATAAGTCGTTTAAATTAAACTAAAATGATATAAATTTTCTCCGCGTCCGTAATGTCGTATTAATTCTTGTCAAATTAGGTGACAACTATTTTAGCATCGATGAAAAATCGTATTAGTTTGATTTATTGACTTGACTATTTAAATTCGACATCCAACTATCGAGTTGGTATCGAATCTAATAGATTGATGCTTAGTGTTTGCTTTAATTAAAACTTTGATTCCCTCCGCATCCCGACATCATAATGAATCCTTGCGGATTATGTGACGTCGGATCCGCATCAACGGGTTTCGACCCATAAAAAAAGTGCGATTTGAGAGAAAAAGATTGATGAATACTCGATTAATGATGATGCAAACAAAAATAAGAAAATTATGGTTGATGTTAACTCGCCTCAATAATCAAGCGATCAGGGTGTCGTGATAAGCGACCGGCAATGCTGGGTGCAATACCCTTGTATATTCGGGTTTTCTTATCCCGTCATCACTCACACTCGACACGAATTGACGAGTATTTTAGTATTTTATACTAGTTATATTATCGGTATTACAGATGCGACGATAGAATAAGAAAAATAAAAAACGTAAAAAATGAAGAAGACGAGACGGACGACGCGAGGAAGAAGAGAAGGGAAAAGAAAGGGATTTTGCACCCTCAACCTACATGTTCTTGTCTCGGATATGACTCGCTTGATTGTGGCCTAGGCACAGGAGTTCGAGGTTTACGTAGATTAAGTTATGGTGGTTTAGGGTTTTGATTGCTAGTTGCTAGGGTTAGGGTTTGAGTGTATAGGATTAGGGTTGAATAGGGTTTGATTAGGGTGAAAAAGATGTGTGTAAAAGATGTTTTATTTTGCATGCAAGGGGGGGTATATATAGGCTTGGCTCACCTCACCCGTCTAGGATTACTCGACCGAGTAGCCCCTGGACTCGGTCGAGTGGCCCAAGTGACCGTAGTCGGGCCAACTTGAGAGCCCACTCGATCGAGTGGGCTGACACTCGATCGAGTGGGTCAGCCGCAGCGCAAAGGGCCAATTTTTGGACTGTAGTTTGGATATTTTGTGGGTTTTGTATTTGAACTGGACCCATGGCATTTGTATGGCTGTTTTCTGTGACTCGGAAGCGGCTTTGACCGGGGTTTGACCCAATCGCTAGAAGTCGGTTTTATTTCCGGTGTCGGTTTTGACCCAAATTAGTCTCATTTGATTGGAAATGACCCACTGGGCCTGGATTTGAAGTTAGTTTTGTGAGATTTGTACTCCGTAATGGGCCTAAGCCAGCAATGAATGGTTTCGAGCCCATATCTGAGCGCGTAGAAACACGTTTGCGTCCGATAATCATCGGGTGTTTTTTGGAAACTGCTATAGACACCTGGCGGTCAAAATGTGGGTGTCTACAGATAACTAAGACCTGTTAGGCTCGAAAATGTTTGAGCGTGTAAGTATCCACTCAACACAAATTGCCTTCACGATTACTAAGACCCGTTAGGCTCGAAAATGTTATTAAAAGATATTTATTTAATTAAATTTGCCTTGATTGTTTTTGCTTCATTCGAGTTTATCTTGCTTTGTTCGGATTTGCTACGTGTTTGGATTTGTTCGGACTTTGCTCGGATTTGCTTGTCCTGCTCGGATTTATTATGTGCTCGAGTATGAGTATTCCTGTTAGTCGAGGTTTCTTGTGCTTGTTGTTGTTGTTTAATTACTTCATTGGGCAGATTTCAGTTAGAGAGTGTTTATAATTAAGCTTGCTTTGCCGGTATCGGTTAGTAATTGCTTTGTCGTTGTTTATTTGCTTGGTTTGCGTGTGCGTGCTTCGTGGTCGCTAAATAACGTGTTTCATTTGTTATTGTTTTAATCTTGAGCCGAGTAGTTAAGCGCGCATCCCGTTGCGCCTTAAATTTCAGGCGCCTAGCCCCCTAGCGGTCCAGTATACGGACTCGCGACCTAAGGCGCCTGGTTTCCTGTGGGTCAGACCCCTCCGCCTCAATCTCGCTTTCTCGACTTATTCAACCGATTTTCGTCTTGATTTTTGCCATACACGAATATGTCGACGTCGGGTAAGTGTTCCTTACTCGTCTATTGTCGATTCTGCTTAATTTGATTGTGAGTTTATTTTGTTAAAATCCTAAAAAATCGAATTGGGCATTTTGAATTTGCTAAGTTTCGATGTTTGTGCTTGATCCTATTGTTAAATTAGGGTAGAATAGAGCTTGTTAGGGTAGTAATAAGCTTGATAGGAGGTCTTGAGGTGTATTAATGGCCTTCTATGGGAATAAATCTGAAATGCTGGGGTTAGGGACCGTTCTCCCGGTTATTCCCGTACTTGCCCTTCGTAATCTTGCTTGATTAGTGTTTGTGACGTTGTGGGTGCTTTCTATGTCGATCTTTGTGAGTTAGAATGACCTCTAGGGCCTTCCCGTGAGGTTTTGTGTGACTTACGACAGACCAAAAGGTGTCGTAACGATGTTGGACTTTCCCGAAACCACTTTTATTGTGACCAGGATCAAAAATGGGTGTTAGCGAACCCTTCGGAATTTTGATATCTTTAACCAAAATGTTTACCTTATTTTGACCCGTTTGAGCTGTTTTAGCATGATCTGAGGCATGGATTTTTGTATGTTTGCTTAGTTTTGCAGCTAGAGAAGATACCGAGCGTCCCGCGGGAGCTTCTTTGACTGGTACTAGCGGCGAGATCGTCGGGATGAGCTCACTGACTCCCCGTGGGATTCGCAGGAGACGACAAAGTGTTTTGTCACAGCGTCGTGATCCCGAGGCCATAAACGAGGCCGATTTCGATTGAGTTAGGAAGCGTAGGCTGCCTGAGACGATTGCTAGGAGGGCTCATGTCCTGGTTCCCGCGCAAGAGAATGAGGAGATTGGCTATGAGGATCCTTAGTGGGCTCAAGACTGGGACGGCCATCAGTTGTTGTTTCGTCCTGACTTGCACGTTTCTCACCGTATTGTGCGCGGTCTGGTGAGTATCTTTACTTGTGCGTATTGGTTTGGGCTTTAAAATTTGGTTTTGGTTGGTTTTGGTTGGTTTGGTTTGGTTTGTTTATGCTTGTATTGTCTTGGTTTGCAGCTCCCAGGTCCGATGAGGACCTTCTCGGGTTTTACGACATGCCTTGAGATATATTCTCAGAAGCTCAGCCTCGCGGCAAAGGATATTATCGCGAGGACGGTTCTGGGTCCCGTAGTCGGACACTGGGCCTGGTCGGTAGGTCATTTTCACGACACTACCTCGACCTTTCACATATCTTTTGGGGAGGTTGTGATGACCTTAGAGGACTTTGGGGTTATCACGGGCCTACCCTGTGGTCCGGAGGTGATTAGATGGGCTGCCGAGGGCCCTATGTTGGATAGCGATGAGGTCCAGGGATGGATAGGGGATTGTTTGGAGCGTGAGGCTTATAGTACGCCTCATGCTCTGGTGAGTTCGTACATTACCGACCACTTCAAGAGAGTGGCAGTATTAGAGGGTCGAGCACCCAACACGTCGGAGTAGGATGCCCGACTGTGGTTGTGGTATTTCCAAGGATCGACCCACTTCTCGGATAAGGGCGAGAGGTTTAGTACTAGGATTTTGCCTTTCCTGGCTGATCTAGATCAGTTGGGACGTTTTGATTGGATAATCGCCGCTTTCGCAGAGACGACTCGCTGCTTGCAAGTCATGGTGAGGCCATTCCAGGTGGAATCGGCCTCAGCTTTGCCATCGTGGGCCCATGTCTCGTATTGGAGGTTAGTGGGTGTCCTTAGCTTCGTTTCTCGGGTTTTGCTTAGTTTTGTTTAGTTTTGCTAAACATGTTTTTCTTTGGGTTTTTGCAGGCTTGGATCTATTCTTATTTCCCTCAACTGGCACCTAAGACGGTGCAGGCTGGTCCGCACTACTACATAAATGACCTATTGCAACATTTTGGTTGCAACATTTTTAATTTGTGTTGCAATATCAATCAAAATATTCAATTTGCAACACTTTGGATAAAAATGTTGCTTATACTAACGAAGGCAACAGCTTTATAGAATTGTTGCAGGTCAAAACTAATAATGCAACTAATTCTATGAAATGTTGCATTAGACTAAAACAATTGCAACACTATTTAAAATACTTTAGAAATATTGCAAAGAAGGTAATTACAATTAACATTCAACTATTAATTATAAATGTTGGGTGGGATTAGAAATTTAATTTACCGCTCATCAAAATTGAAGTTTATTTGGTCACTCGATCGTGTGTCATTATCCAACTACCCAGGTAGGGTAAGTCTGGTCAGGTCAAATAGAGGTCAGGTTATATGGGTCAGGAGCCGGGTTAAAAATATTTTCGAGCGCCTAACTTAATCCTACAACACGAAACGGGTCAGGTCGAAATTTGACAGGTCAAACAACACAACTACCCAAGTGAGATGGTCTCATAAGACAAATATTATTAGAAGTCTCACAATATTCATATTGTGAAACCATCTAACTTGGACCTAACTTTTTTTTTCCACGGTGAGACTTACTTGATTTCTTTCCGTGTTGTTTATTAAAAAGAGAAAATAAACCCTAAGAAAGAACGCAAAATCTTGGAAGAGACGGTCTCTCAATAACTTATTGAGAGATCACTCTTCAGTACCACTCTATGTCATATTCGTACCCTTAAATGACAACTTTGTTTTGTACCTGTTTTTATAACAAGCTTACCCTCTTTATATTTGTATATTCATTTATGTTAATCGTACCTACTTTTATTAGGTTTGGTACCACTGTTACTTACCTTTGTACTTAGTCTCTCATTAAAGTTAATGAGGGAGATCAAGAAAAAATATCACGCATTTACACCCAGCCCCAATTCTCTTCGGCTTTTCGTCTACACCAATTCAATTCCGACCATCACGTAGTAAACATCTTGGTACCCATAACTCACCGTCTTCGGCAACACACCACACTCACCGCCATGACCTAGTCTCGATGAGCATAATCAGTTGTCCCTACCAGGGCTCCACCAGAACCATCTTTGATTCCTTTGTCCACATACGTTTCACCATCTATCGCTCCACTGCTCCACTACATGTCCCTTTTTGGTTCGATCGATCAATTGTTGCACATCTTAATTATATTATTTAAATTAAGTAAGAACCCTAATCATCAACTTCGATTCATTTTTTAATTAATGTAGTTTTGTTGAAGTTATAGATACTTGGGTAAATAATATGCAGTACTTTTGTGGTAAGATTATAAGAACCTAAATTTCTGATGTGTTGTTACAATTTCATGTTACTCCTCCGTACTTGATTTCTTCTAAGATGCACACTATGCTACTGAAAGTGTTGTTGCTTTTGGTCAATATTTATTTCACACTCTACTTCTGATAATTTATATGCATCTAGTCCTTGTTCATTTTGTTTATTGTTAATGCAAACTCCCTTCCAACTACAGTCCATTGCCAATTCGTTGTTTCTGGAATTACTGCTTTCATAAAGGCTCCTACGCGTTCAATTAGAACCTTATCGTCTTTGAGCGTATTATCTCCCATCTTCTCTTTTGGTTTTCTTTATTTGTGTAAAACAACCCCAATATACTAATTTAACACTTTAAGTGGGGTTTGATTGGACAAATGGTGGGCTAGGTGTAAGACCATCTGAACAAGTACTTACTCAGCTAGAGGATGTAAGGTAACATATAGCTTTGGCCTTTAGTGATGACGATTCTTTAATTGTTGTTGGTGAGTTATACTCCCTCTGTTTGGATCAATTAAACAGAAGGAGTATTTGATTTATTAGTTGGTCTTTTTTTGCTAGTGACACCGCATCATGAGTTACTTAATCTCATTTATTATATATTCCAGCATTATTTGTATTTGTTATTCCTAAAGGTGTCTGATATCAACGTTGACAATTTCTCTGTTGGATCACTCGAAATGTGGTTCGATAGTGTTTAAATTGCAGCCTGAAGTCGAATAGAACATAGTTTAGCATATTCACAAGGAACATGACCTGAACTGCTAGAAAACGCAGTACATCAGGTCTGAAAATAACAATTGAATCCATGTCTATGTGCAGCAGGTAAGGTATTTGTATCATGTCTGAGTTTGCATCAGGAAACAAGATCAAATGAAATCGTATTGGTAAGACCTCACAGTTTTCCATTAATTCGTATCAAGGATCTTTACTTTTCATTCTGTTAAAAAATTTCTTGGTTTGAATTGCTATGAGATTAGATTGGTTGTGAGCATTCTGACTGAAGTCTGGTGGATCTAAGTTAATTTTTTTATGTGTTGGTGACATTTTAAAGCAGGTTTAAATTCAATTCAAAGAGATCTGTTTATTTGCTAAAGTGTCACTTTGTTCAGGTAAAATTTCTCTTTTCGGTTCCCTCCATTTCATTTTTTTCTTCTTTGAGAAATTTTAAGTGTTAATTCCTTTGATGTTTTGATGCTATCTTGCTCGACATATATCATTTAAATTCTTTGTATTATAGGGTCCGTTTGGATAACTAAATAGGAGGGAAAGGGAGGGGAGGGAGAAGGAGGGGAGGGAAGGGAAGGGAAGGGGAGGGAGAAAGATGGTTGTTTGGATAACATGAATGAGGGAAGAGAGGGAGAGGAGGATCGATAAAAGTGTCTTTTATTAGGGAAGAATGAATGTATTACGATTATTAATCATAACTTTTGTAATTACGATTATTAATTTTTGACTCGTTTAAATATAACAAAAAAATGACTTAAAAAATGAAAAAAAAAAAAAAAATCGACTCATCCGCGATGAAAAAAAAAATATGACATAAAAAAACTAAATTGAATGTGTCTGAATTGAACTAAACTGAATCCGTCTAACTGGAGTGAACTGAAAGTGTCTGAATACAAGTCTACCAGAACAACGCGTTATCTTAACCCGACTTACCGTAAGGGCCATACGGAAAAAAACAAGGCGTCATTTTTTTTATCCTAACCTGACTCAACCGTAACGAAAAAAAGGCGTCATAATTTTTTTATACGTTTTCTTATCCTAACTCAACTCACACGCATCAGTGGAAAAAAAGTCGTCGTAATTTATCCTAACTCGACTCACCCGTAACGGGGAAAAAAGTCATCGTAATTTTTTTTATTCTAACCTGACTCACAAGTATGGAAAAAAGAACAAATTGTCATCATTTATCCTACCCGACTCACCCGTAACAAGAAAAAAAATCGTTGTATTTTTTTTATTCTAACCTGACTCACAAGTATCGGAAAAAAAAATCGTTGTAATTTATCCTAGCCCGACTCACCCGTAACGGGAAAACAAATTCGTCGTAATTTTTTTATCCTCACCTGACTCACCCGTATCGGAAAAAAAAATTTGTAATTTTTTTATACTAACCCGATTTACACGTATTGGAAAAAAAACAAATCGTCGTAATTTTTTATCCTCAATCGTAACTGAAAAAATAAGGCATCGTAATTTTTTTATACGCTCTTTATCCTAACTCGGCTCACCTGTAAGGCGTAACGGAAGAAAAAAAGTCAAAAAAAATAAGGAGCTAAAATGAGTGTAAAAACATTTGTTTAGGAAGTATAAATTTTTAATTGTATGAAAATTATATGATTAATGGAAGGACAAACCATTTTCCTTCCAAATCTTGCCAATTTTGGCTAGATTTTATTTTACACTAAAATGAATCAATCCCATCCCTCCATTTCCTTCCCCCTCCATTTCCCTCCCTTCCTAATTGGTATCCAAACAAAGGATAGTTCATCCCTTCCTTTCCCTCCATTTCCTCTTATCCAAACACACCTAAGTGTAAGGTTCATGTAATAAATAATAATTTGATTGTACGATAGTTGCTCTTTCTTTGTGAGAGCAGGCGTTTGGGAGAGTTCTTAATACTTGTTGTAATGAGGTCATTGGTTTACCCAAAATTTTATTAAATAGCAGTATTTACGTTAAAGCTATGTTTTTTTAATTTGGTTGAATAGAAGATTTATACCAAAAAGGAGGATACGGGGGGAGGGCCTTGGTAGGCATGTAAACTCCCCTACCCTAACTATCTAAAATAAAATTAGTTGTTTAGTTCATTTACTTACATTTTGGATTATTAGACGGTAGCCTGTTCACTTATTTGCAGATATCATTGCTTATTTGTTGATATCATTGCTTATTTGTTGTTGGATTAGAAGGTCCATGTTCAAAGACGATTAAACTTCAAGCTAGCAACAATGGAGGTTTACATTTGTCATGTACTGGAAGTTGCGATAGATAAATGAATTAGATTTGAATTTGTTATAGATTTGGTAAGGATATCGGGTCAATATCTTCTTACCATAATACTTAGATGCCTTGTGTACCTTAACCCTATATATAGAGGTTCTCCCCCATGTAATCAGACACACTTCTAATAACAATTATATTCCTTCTTATAACATGTTATCAGCACGTAGCTCAATAACACTTTCACGATGTCGAACCTTTCGAAGCTCGATTTTACTGCTTTGGACATATCTGGAAATAATTATTTGATGTGGACATTAGATGCCGAAAGCTTGAAATGCACCTAAACGCTTCATCTATTGGCAAAACCATCGAAAAGGACAACAAAGAATTCCTTGAGTATCGCTCTAAAGCATTAATTTTTCTCTCTCGTCATCTTGATGAATCATTAAAGGCACAATATCTCACGGTGAAAGACCCGTACACTCTGTGGACAAAATGACAAGGTCGTTTTGACCATCAAAAAAATTGTTATTCTTCCACGTGCGAGATTTGAATGGACACCTCCGTTTACAAAATTTTAAATGTGTCACTGACTATAATTCAGGACTTTTTCAAATTGTCTCTCGTTTGAAATTATGTGGAGAAACTGTCACTGATTCTGATCTTTTGGAGAAAACATATTCCAGTTTTCATGCTTCAAATGTGGTCCTGCAACAACAATATCGCGGACATCGATTTAAAAAATATTTTGAGCTCATCTCTTGTCTTTTGTTTGCTGAGCAAAACAATGAGTTGTTAATGGAAAATCATCAAACTCATCCCACTGGCTCATCACCTATTATTTCTGCCCCGGAAGCAAACGCTAGTATTTCTGAAAAGGTGAAAAAAGTCATGGACATTCTCTGTCCTAACAAACCCGTTTATAAGAAGACCGATGGTTATAACACAAATCAAAACAAGGGAAAGAAAAATGACTTTGCATGCCATAAATGTGGGTCGCATGGACATTAGGCAAATTCTTGTCGTACGTCGAAACATCTAGTTGCACTGTATAAGGCTTCTATTCAAGCAAAAGAGGCTGAAACAAATTTTGCAGAGTATGAAATACCATCAAATAATGGTGTCCATCATGATCTTCCCGATTTCAAGACTCATCCAAATGACAATGAATTTGAGGATATTGGTTCGTTCCTCAATGATGTTTTGAATTTTTCTCTTATTACGAGAATGATGGCTTTAAATAAGTGACAATGATTGTCACATAGTTAGTCGATGTTTTTTTTACTTAAGTTAAAACATCTTATATATTTTTTTCATGTGTCGTCATTACAATTATCAAACTATGATTTATCTAGTTTATCTTATTATATTTACTTTATTATTTTCTTCTCTCCATATTATTTATTATTATTATTATTATTTTTATTATATATATATATATATATATTTTTTATAAAACAGCACTTGCATTAAACACCAGAACAAATTACAAGAAGTTAGAGGGAAGCCGAGATACTATCTGGGCCCCCACTCCCTTGCAAAGCTAATTCTAGTGAAAATATGAACTCCGGCACGCGCTCCAGCATCTTGTGATAAAGCGAATTTCCGAATCCGCTGGAGCAGAGAAACAACATCCGTGTCGAGCTCGCCGAGAGAGGAGAAGGAGAAAAGTAAGAAACCATACCCAATCGCCGTGCAGCGTGCCTGATACTTGGCACACTTACGGCGGGCAGCATTAGCAACGACCCGTCCAAGATCAAAAGCGGTAAGGCCAGACTGAGTCAAGGGCGAGGACCCAGTCAGATCAACACAAACATCACGCCCCTTGTCCCACGAGTAGAGCAGGAGGTCGGCCGGTCGTAGGGGCTTGTCGTTATCGTCGCAGAGGCCAATCTCCACTTCCTTGCCTGCAGAGATCCCTGCCCGGAAGCAAATATCGAACAATGTGTCGCGGACAAGGTTATGACATCATCATCATCATCATCATTATTTTTTTTATTTTTTATTTTATTTATTTTATTTTTTTTATTATAAAAAACCAAACTTTCATTAACACCAGAACAAATAACAAGAAGTTGGAGGGGAGTCGAGATACTATCTGGGCCCCCACTCCCTTAGCGATTGCAAAACTAACTCTACTGGAAATATGAACTGTGGTACGTGTTCCAGCATCCTATGATAAGAAGGGTACATCTTATTATTATTATTATTATTATTATTATTATTATTATTATTATTATTTTTTAAAGATGGGTACATCTTATTTTATTGATAAGATAAGGATCTTACAAAAGTAAAGCCAATATGAAGGTTAGCCTTCTTAAAATACATCATTCAAAAGCCTCTAAAACAAAAACCCCGACCTCTTAATCGAGTAAAGACTTCGAATTTGATCATACTTATAATACTAGCTATAGAACAACTCTTCCCCTAAAAAATACGAGCATTACGTTCAATCCATATAGAATAAATCGCTGCGGCCAAACAGTTGCAGTACCATTGGTACTTCAAGTGCCTTCTCTTCGTCTGTTGCGCGCTCCATTGCAGTTCATTAATAAGAGAAACGCTTCTGCCTGTCAACTGCATCCAACAAAGTAGGTTCTGCCAAATTTACCGTGAAATGGGCAGTGAAAAAAGAGATGGCCAGTATTCTCTTCATCATGGGAACACAGTACACATTTACTAGCAAATTGCATTCCCTTTTCCTTTAGATTATCATGAGTTGCTAAGGTCTTTAACCCTGCAAGAGTCATGAAAACTCAATGCTTTGGGTCATAGCAGTATATCTAGCACCTCTCAA
The DNA here is from genome assembly GCA_958450325.1 of Agrostemma githago. Lineage (NCBI taxonomy): Eukaryota > Viridiplantae > Streptophyta > Magnoliopsida > Caryophyllales > Caryophyllaceae > Agrostemma > Agrostemma githago. The sequence goes on along the minus strand of OY288239.1, from coordinate 22,421,096 downwards.
CCACGAAATTACTTGATGTTTTGGCCGAAACCAATCATACGCAGCTCCAACATTGAATGAGTTCTCTGCTGCCCAACTAAGGATCAGGCGCTCAGCCTCAGTCTTGCCCCCAGAAAGCTGCAAGATTTCATCCCTGATACTAAGAATTCCATTGAAGGTAGCCGTATAACTCCCAGATTTACTGATTTACTGATTTCCCAGACACTTTTCGTCTTAAGAATATATCGCTTATGCCAACTGCCCCACAATCCACCCTTATCAGTGAGTAATAACCATAGCCATCGAGCCATAAGAGCTTTGTTCCAATACAATAAATGCTTGATGTTAAACCCGCCTTCTACCCAGGGTGTATATATGATGTCCCATCCCTTGAATGTAATCCCCTAAAAATTCTAGCGCGATACAGTGGCGGAAACACTGTAGAGTCGGGATTAAAACACACAGAACTATGTCTTAATAAATTAAATTGGTAAAGTCCAACGTGCGCCATACATAAAAATGGCTAAAATATAAAACAATCCGTAAAAAGGTTAAACAATCCTTAAGACATGATAAAAAAACAGCAGGATTCAAGACTGCTCGCTAGCCCACACCCACCGGGAATTAAACACGTATACCTGCCATGTTAAAACATAACAGCCACAATAAGTGGGGAGCAACGCCAACGTTCTCCCAGCCGTATAACAGGATTTTAAAACAGTAATTACTATTATAGAAAAATAGTAAAAAGGAAAACATTAAAACATCATATTAAAATAAGCTTTAGCGTAAAACAAAATAATCAAAAGGGTTTCCGAAGAAACATAAAAATATTTGCCAACCTGCAAACCAATTTATATCGATAATAAATAAAACAATCAAAATGGCGTTATGGATAGGATTAATGTAGAATCTAGACTTTCACTAGGATAATACTAAAAACTAGTTTCGAGAACTTAGTCAAAACAAATTAGACTTTGGTCTCTAACTAGGCAACTCAACTATAACAGGACTGCGTGCAGCGAGGTCCTGGCTTAAGTAATGTACACCCCTCCTGGACACCAACCGTAATCCAGTTCAACCCGACGGCGACTTACACGATGCGATATCTAAGTTTAAGGTCAAAATATACACACTCCTGAGCACAAACCATGCTCAGTTCAACGACCAATGTGTCTCAACATAGACACACCAGCTTTATAGTTGATGGCAAAACGTACACCCCAGACTATATTACTCTAAACCCACACTTGTCCTTATTCCATAACTCCAAAACAAACCATTATCGATATTTAAAAGATGTATTCATCATAAACAATATGAGGATAAAAGAAGTAAACATTTATATTCTAAAAGAGGAAACTTTCTATTTTAGGAAACTTCTATTTTAGGAAACTTCTATTTTAGGAAACTTTACTAAAAATAGCATCATATCAAAGTAGTGAAAATATTAGTTCATACTAATACCACATTTTAGTAAACGATATAGATTTATAAAACTAATACTTTCGGCCTTAACGATACTAAGTATTAAAGTAAGAACATTTGATTTTATGAAATTATTAAAATATCGTACAAGTGTTATAAAATGATTAGAAACATCTTAAATATTTTAATATTACTAATTAGGGTGTTTTCTAAAGTTATAAAGCTAAAATTCCCTAATTATTATTAGTTTCGACGATAAAATTATAAATAGGATTTTACGGCAAACATCAAATTAAATATTTGAACGTCTTTATTTAATTAAACCAACAAATATATTTAGAGTATGTTAAGGGATGATTTAACTCTTAAAGTTTCAGATTTAAATACTTTCAAAATTGCTGGAAAAATAATTCTTTTAGGTAAGACGAAGCAATTTAGCGATAAATTACAATTTGTCCGAAATCAATATTTATTAATTAAAGACTATAATAAATAGTACAAAAATTACGTAAAATAGTTAAATTATATTTATGGACATTCTGTCCAGAAAAGAAAATTTCCAGAATTCTAAAAACTCGGTTTTTAAAGCGTTTTCTCGTTAATCGTCCAATCTCGACAATAACGATTAATAAAAATAGTAATTACAAAACGATTTAAGTATTAATATCCAAAAGTTATTATTACACTTTAAAAATCCTGATTTTACAGAATATAAATTTTCCAGATTTTTCCAAAAACCAGATTTAACAAATTTTAACAAAACCGTCATTTAAACCCGTTTTCGCAATTAACGATTTTATTAACAAACCTATCGTTCCAAACATTTTATTAAGGCACTAAAAATCATAATAATACATTTTAATATGAAATCATCAGAATCATAAATTTTTCCAGATTTAAACCAAAAACCAGAAATCGAAAATTTAAACAACAAACACGGTTTTAACGATAAACGATGATTTAAAGTGATTAATTAATTCATCCACTTAACAATTCCGAAAAATTATGAGAAAATTCATAAAATTCTATTTCACCAGAAAGGTTTACCACGTCAAAAATCAGATTAAAATAAAATGTTTAAGTACTAGAACTAAAAATCGGTTTTTAATCGTTTTTGACCGAAAACGATAATAATTCAATAATCGATATAAAAATATCAGAAAAAAAATACTAAATTACTAAAAATCATCAAAAACAACATTTTTCCAGAATATAAATATATATTACATGTTTAGGCCGATTATTACGATTTTACAAATTAATATAACTATTTAATCGTTAATCTCGTAAAAGCGATAAAAATATCGAAACATGCAAAATTTCAACTTTAAAAATTTTCCAGAATTCGAGACATACATATATTGTCAAAATAAAATATATAAAAATATATACATGCAAATACTCAATTAAAACCTTGAAATACCGAGTAACATCGACGTTACCTCTACTCCAAGTCTGGATCAACGATGTATTCGTCGGCTTCGGGATCGTCCAAGAATCCTACCAACACGAAAAATCATGGCAGAAAGTACCATGAGAAAACTAAAAAAAACAAGGTAAAAATTGATCGAAAATGATGACGATTAATACCTTAACGAAGGAATCGGAAAGAGGATGATTGTGACGATAAGAATGATGTGATTGAGACTAGAAAGGGAGCAAAAATTTGCCTAGAGAGGCTAAGGATCACACGGCCAAAGAGGGAAGAAAAGAGTGATGAATGTTTTGATGAAGGTAAAAGAATGAATGTAGAGAATGAATGTAGAGAATGAATGTGGAGAATGAATGTAGAGAATGAATGTAGAGAATGAATGTGGAGAATGAATGTAGAGAATGAATGTGGAGAATGAATGTAGAGAATGAATGTGGAGATGGGTGATACACTACTTAAAAGAGTAAGCATGCATTAAGGCTTACAAAAAATGCAAGAGTGAACCTAGACTTGGTTTGGCCGGCCAAATAGGATAGAGAGGGAGTAGGATAAGCTTAGACATAAATGCTACAATGAATGAAAATGATTTATCTTATGATTACGTTTTAATGTGATAAAATGAATCGTTTAAATAAAATGTAATAAAACTTGTGACCAAGAGCTTAGTCGGTCCAAAAATGTGAGAAAACAGTCTCAAATAATTTATAAGTTGATAAAAAGTATAGTCGTAAAATAGTTAAAGGCATTTCAAAGTAATTCGAGTAAACCTCGCGTAAGAAACTAATTATTCGCGAAGCTTCGTAATAAAATCATAAATGGCTTGTTTTTAGTAACTAAAATATATTTTAGTAAAAAAAATATTCCATAAACGTATTCAAACATTTTTAGGAAAAAGGAATAACTTAAATCCAAGCTTAAAAATGTTAATTCGGAGAAAAATAGAATTCCTCGCGGAAAATTACTTAGTTTACGAAGAAAATCAAATAAATAGATGTAAAAGAATTAAAATCTTTTAAAATAAAAATAAATATCATTAAACTCAAAATTGAAGATAAGTTTGGAAAAATGATGACACCTAAGCCAAAATGTGATAGAGTTATAACGATGTCATAACGGTAAGGAATAAGGATGCTAGAAATATAGCGGGTGTTACATTGAAAACCATTCTCGTCTTCTCACCATGTCCGTACCAAAAAATCTAAGGCAAATCTGATCAATTCTCTTATTCACATTGACAGGAAGCATTGCATTCGAACACCAATAATTAGTGAGACCAAAAATCACTGAGTTGAGAAGCTGCACCCTGCCAGCGTAGGATAAAAGGGTAGATGACCAACAGAGAATCATCTTGCTGATTTTGTTAATAAGAACTTGATATTCCCCTCTCTTATTATTAACCGAAGTGAGAGGAAGCCCAAGGTACCGACAAGACAAAATACCTATCGAGAATCCAGTTTGGGCGAGAATAATATCCCTCACCTCTACTGAAACACCTCCAAAAAGAATATTGGTCTTTTCACAATTAGCGTGCAGTCCTGATTCCAAAGAGAAGTCTTGAAGAGCGTGCATAACAGCAGCAACAGATGGACAATCCCCTCTAGTAAATACCATTAAATCGTCCGCAAAGACGAGATGATGCAGACTTAACTGACAACATTTGGGATGGTATGATACCAAAGCTTTAGAATTGATACTTCTAAGTCTTCTTGAAAGAACCTCCATACTGAGAACAAATAGATAGGGGGATAGAGGATCTCCTTGTCTTATCCCGCTTCTACCTTTAAAAAAACCCATGAGTATCTCCATTAACTTTAATCATAAACCACGAGCCAGTGATACATGTCATTATCCAACTACCAAACTTAGAAGGAAAATTGAACGCTAAAAGCATATTTTCTATGAATGACCATTGGAGCGAATCAAAAGCTTTGCGAAGATCAATTTTCATTAGACATCTAGGAGTAATGTGAGCTCTCCCATAATTCTTGATTAAGGATTGAGAAAGAGCAATGTTAGTATGGATGCTTCTACCAGGGACAAAGGCGGCCTGTTCTAACCCAATAATCCCCTCCAAAACTTCTTGAATTCGAAGTGTAAGAATCTTGCTAATAGTTTTATAAAACACTGAACAACAAGAAATAGGCCTAAAGTCCATCACTGATTGACAAACCTCCTTCTTTGGAATGAGAGTAAGAATTATTGTATTGGCTTGCTTAATCAGTCTCCCCTTTAGAAAAAAAATCCATAATAGCTGAACAAAAACTGCTTTTAATAGTCGGCCAAGATGGTTTAAGAAATTCCGACGAGAACACATCTGGCCCTGGACTTCTATCAGAGCCAATAGAGAAGACACAGTTCTTCATCTCAACCTCAGTAGGCAGCCTAAGCATTATTTCACAATGTTCTTGCTGCACTAAAGGGCCAGTCTTAATCATTCTCGAGTCAATTTTCTGGACAGCTTTACTACTACCCAGCATTCCCTCATAGAACTCCACAAAGCTTTGAGCTACATTTCGTAGCCCCTCCCTAGAATTACCATTACCATCAACTATTGCCCCAATTTTTTATTGTTGTTGTTGTTGTTGTTGTTGTTGTTGTTGTTGTTTTAAAACGGAACTTGCATTGAACACCAGAACAAATTACAAGAAGTTAGAGGGAAGCCGAGATATTATCTGGGCCCCCACTCTCTTAGCGATCGCGAAACTAATTCTAGTGAAAATATGAACTGCGGCACGCGCTCCAGCATCTTGTGATAAAGCGAATTTCCGAATCCGCTGGAGCAGAGAAACAGCATCCGTGTCGAGCTCGCCGAGAGAGGAGGAGGAGAAAGGTAAGAAACCATACCCAATCGCCGTGCAGTATGCCTGATACTTGGCGCACTTACGACGGGCGGCATCAGCAACGACCCGTCCAGGCTCAAAAGCAGTAAGGCCAGAATGAGTCAATAGCGAGGACCCAGTCAGATCAACGCAGACATCACGCCCCTTGTCCCACGAGTAGAGCAGGAGGTCGGCCGGTCGTAGGGGCTTGCCGATATCGTCGCAGAGGCCGATCTCCACTTCCTTGCCTGCAGAGATCCCTGTCCGGAAGCAAATATCCAACAGTGTGTCGCAGACAAGGTTATGGTGATGTTTAATCCCCACAGAACCAGCACACGAAACCGCGTGATCACCAAAAATATCATCTCTGAGGACCCTGGAGCAGGAAGAGCAAGTCCCGGAAAGCGGAAACAAAGGGACTCCCAGGCGGTAACTAAGCACACTACGATAAGTCCGACCGTTCATGGTTTGCCCAAGCCCGGTAATAGGGACAACTCTCAACCAGTCAGAAGAATGGTCCCACTGCTGAGATTTCCACAGGGCAACCTGTCGAGGGGTCAAGAAGAAAACCGATTCCGCTGTTGTAGCAATCCTCGTGAAATATATATCTGCCAATTTCTTCATAAGTTTAGGGGCAACGATCTTAGAGGGGTTACTCAAGAAGTCAGAACCGATAGCCTCAACAAAACCACTCAAGGCAGACTCAAAGGCAAATCCAGGGACAACGATCTCGGAGGGACGAAGCAGCTTAGATTGCAAATCGGCAGACTAGAGGCAAAGACACCGAGCCCCCTAGGGAAAAGGGGAGGGTGGCCAGCCGCCAATGCCACTCCCCAAAATCGGGTCCGGACGCCGTGACAATACGCTCAAGGCTAGATCGAAGCGGAGCATCGAAAGAAAGGTGGGCTGACCCAAAAGCACAGGGAGAGCAAGTGCGCAAAGCAAAGTATAACTTATAAATACCTGTGGACGCCTGGAGAAGAAGTAACTCACACTGGGGATCCTCGATCGTAGCTACCAAGTCCATGAGCTCTATAGTACGGGCAACCCTCTTCGAGACACGAGCACCACTGAAAGCAAGACACACGCTGACCGGCTCTCCCAGGACCTTAACACCATCCAAGGGTCTGGCAATAGCGGTAGGGAAAACACCATCAAGCCTACTCCTTGGGTCTTCGGTAGGCCAGAAAATCTCAGTTTTTGTAACGTTGAGATGAAGGCCAGAACGGGGGCCCTCCTCCATAATCATCTGGAGAACCTTCCCCACAACAAGCGTATCTCCGACAATAGTGCCATCGTTGAGGTACCAAGCCTGGAAGCAAAGATCAAAGGAGTCCCTGATCCTACAAACCAGAGGATGCAGAACAAGGGAGAAAAAGAGGGGGCCTAAAGGGTCAGCCTGCTGGACCCCCTGGCAAGAGCGGAGGCAGTGCTCCCCGTAGTAGTGCCTAGCTGGGCTGGAATAGCAAAACTCAACCCAACTGGAGAGGGCAGGACACTGACGGCGAACCTCCCCCAGCATAGTCTTCCTGTCAACCAAGTTAAAGGCATTCTGAAAATCGACAAGTAACATGGAGAGACCTACATCAGCGCCACGATCCTCTACAAGGCGGTTCAAAGAATGCAGAATAGCTTCACCCCCGCTAGAAACACCTACCCCGAATTGAAGGCCCTCAAAATAGCCACCTAAAGATGGGCCAACCAAGTAAGCTCCAACCTTGGAAACAAGACGCCTCCAGATGGTGCCCACAGCAATAGGACGAACCCCTCCCCTGGCTTAACGAGCGGGGTAAGCGGGGCACTGGTAATGTCCTCACCTAATACCTGCGGACACTTCCCATCGAGAAAAAGATTGACCACCCGAGCAATAGAGGCAATCAGATCGTCAGAAATGGCAATAGCAGCACTACTCAAACAATCCATCAGATGTTGGGCCCGAAACCCATCTCTCCCACAAGACGTGCCCCGGGGGAAGCTCCGAATCATGTCCAAAACAACAGACACTGTATCGGCGCATCAAGACAGTGGCCAATGGGCTCAGACGGAAGGGCAGGAGGAAGAGCAGATGGGTGCTTATCCTGGAGGGCTCGGAGGGTGGCATCATCAGTGTACGGAGCTACACCGGACGAAGAAAGAACACGAACGGCGGCCGTGTAATGACCGTCAGAAATCTTCTTACTGACGGATGTTGAGCTCACCTAAGTCAAGCTCCTCCTCTGTACAAAAAGAAGGGGAGACCTCCGCTAAGGCTTCGCGCAAGAGCAATAACTTCCCCCCGGCATTCCCCAAGTACGAATAGCTCCGGCAATAGTCTCTTCCTGGCGGTGACGTCTAATAGCAGTTCTACACTCTAAACTACTCCTCGGGGCAAAGATCTTCAACACACAAAGAGGTAAGACAAGCAAGGAAACCCAACGAGAAATATCAAAAGGGGAGGCAACGACATCATCCAGGGCACCCTTCAAAACCTGCGCGAATCCAAGTCGACACCTAGCAGGGATAGATTTAACCGTGCGCAACCCCTTAGAGAGAAAACGATCAAGAGAAGCCAAATAAAGGCAAGAGGGCATGTCCTGGTTAATACCTCCCATCGATGGCACATGGCACGGATCGGGGCGAAGAAGGTCATACAAAATGAACCGAACGAACCCATCCCCACAATCTGGCGCCTCAACATAATCCATCGCCCCGTGCCGACAACAAGAAGTGAGCGAATGAGTCGAAAGGCAAACACCACACAACCAAATACTCATACGCTTAAAGGTGACCTCAGCAGAAGAGTAGACAGACAAACTACTGGAGAGGGTTTGTCGCGTTAATACCTGAGCACCGGTGCAAAAATGATGGTTGCGAAAGTGAACGAGCAGGGAATGTTTGGTAAGACCTTTTCCGCCCCCGTCCCGACAGTCAGAAAGACCCACAAAGGGACAATGAAAGCGAACTGAAGAAGGCATGGGGGAGCGAAGAAAGACGACCCACAAGGTAGAAGAGCAAAAGAAATAGGGGCTAGTGCGGAACCGAAGTTCGAAAACCGACACACAAAGGTTCGATCTAAACTCCCCACCCATAGAAGCCGCAACAAGCTACTCCTCTTCCTCCATGAATCGAGACTATGCCGTAATGTCTCCAAGCTACCACCAAGTTTCATCGGGTAATCAAGAAACCCGTGGGTATGAGCTTCAAGGATATGGAAGCCAATTTCCCCAAAACCCACCATATCACCAATCACCTCAACCTCACTACCCACAATATGATGCCCCTCCGCTTGGGCATCATCAAGGTTTACAAGTAGCACTCCAAAACCCCAATGACCACAAAATTCCCAACTTGGAGTTATATCAACCATTTCTTCAATTTCAAAGGAGCCAACAAGAAATGGCCATTCAAATGCAGGAATTCTTGGCCCAATATCGAAGGGAAGCCGAGGCGATGGATGCTCGATTAAATGCATTATTGGTTAAAACCGTAATGATTTTATCCCGAACATCGCAACTCGATGAAGGGTGCTCACTTGAGCAAAGAGAGCAACCTAATCACGAAGTCACCGATGAAGGTCCTTTTGGTAGCGAAATTTCCTTTGAAGAACCTCAATCGTCTCCCCTAGAAGAGGCGAAAGAGGAGATAATCCTTGATGGAGAAGTTTTTTGTGAAGAATTGGGTGAGGATAGTGGGAATTTGAAGAGTTTCATTGATGAAAACACCGATATAATAGAGGAAAGTCAAGAGTCCACCTCCTCTATACTTGTTGAACCTTCAATCCCCACCGCTTGCCCTCCTCTTGAGCTTCATGCCGCTTTTTGTGAGACTATTGTTGAGAATGTTGAACTTTGGGATGAGTTGAGTGAGGTGATAAGTGTTGTGAAGTCATGGGACATGAATGAAGAAATCAAGTCGCCCATGTGTGATAATCCAATGAAATATTGTGAACCCCTTGTGTGTAATTTGGATCTTGGTTTAGAGGAGGTTGAAACCGTTTGCTTGAGTTTCAAATATCTTCTTATTGATGATGTGGGGAAGAACGATGTTTTAGGATTTGAAGGTATTGGGCCGGAACTTGTTGATGACTTGGGTTTGCTTGATGATAAGAAGAGGGTTAAGCTCCCTTTCGACACTTGTGCTAGAATTTTGAGCTTTGGTTGTGCTAGGAGACGATGCTTAGGGAGGAAGAGATCGGTAAGGCTTGTAGGATGGATAGACCTCAGAGACAACATGCAAGATGACATTGGGTCGTTGGGTTTCTACTTCTTGCCTCCACCTTGGAAGCCGTGGAGGATAGCTTGGCTTGGGCACTCTTTGGGCCTTCATTATGATGTCGGTCGTGCGTTTGACTTGCTCCTCCAAGCCCTTGAGGGCTATGGTTGAAGAATGAGAGTCCACCATCCCCAGTTTGACGGAGTCCCTAAAGAACCGTCATGTTGTATATTCTTCTTCCTTCGTCTTTTGAGTTCTAGTGTTTGTAATTGTGTTATTTATAATTTTTTTTCTAGGATTCGTTTGATTTGTGGGATCCTTGTAATCTTGGAATTTTTGATAAGCGATGTGAGGGAGGGATTTTGATGGATGTTTTGAGCTTGTTTGATAGGTGTGAAGGGAAGATGAATGCTAGAGAGGAGTGGTCATTGTTAGAGCCTGGATTGTGAGCAAGAGAGTCGGTTTTTGAAGCTTTGGACAAGCTTTTGGGGTTATAGAGGGTTAGAGGACTCTTCCCGGCCGAGAAGAGTGCAACCCGACCGGGAAGGATGAACCATCCCGACCGGGAAGGATGTCATCCCGATCGGGATGAGTGTGCAAAATTTGGGGTTCTCTGGAGTGTCATCCCGACCGGGACGGGCATGTCATCCCGACCGGGACCATCCATCCCGACCGGGATGGCCCCCTGCTCCTCCTTTGGCCTTTTCTTTGTCATGAGAGCCCACCCTACCACTTTATACCCCCTCCCAACCTCCCTACCTATCCTTGCCCTTATCATATGACCCCTACACTTCATATACACATATTCACCTCACTTTCTCTTCACTTTACACCGACTTTCACATCAAAACCCATCTCCTTATACCTTTGTGCTCCAACCATGGAACCGTATCGCGATTGGAGAGGAATAGCAATGACGACGACTAGCTACGTGCCGATATTGACTTATGAGACGATGGAGCAAGTGAGTTGCTAACCTCATGGTACGACAACTATCCTTTCTTTTCCGTCTTTTATAGCTTGTTTTCCTTTGTTTGTTCCCCTCCCCTTTTACACTTTTGTGTCATGGTGGCCCTCGGGGCCTTGGTATTTGTTGCTCCCGACTCTCGATGACGTGACGACATCGAGAGTCATTTCAAAATCCAAATTTACAAGATTTTCACACTTTTTGTAGGATTTAGTCAGATTTAGGCGGAATCCGGGCTAGGTGACTTGATTACACCTAGTCCTCCCCTCCCATTTCCTTTTATTTCTTTGTTTTTATTTCTTCCCCTATCCATATCTTTTCTTGTCTCAGCCGATGGTGACTTGACTACACCCCGGCCAGACACATTCTACCCTTTTCTCCACTTTTCTTTTTGATTTTTAGCTTTATTTTCGTAATTTCTTTTCTTTTCTTTTTTGTCTGCATACACTACGGTCGAGCATGAGGACATTTCTCGGCTTAAGTGTGGGGGAGCGATATTCTATCATAGTTAGTTTTGTTTTCGTAGTTTTTCCGAAAAATCTTTAAAAACCCTAAAAATTTGAAATTTTTCACAAAAATCAAAAAGATTTTCTTTTCGTGTGCTTTCCTTTTGTGTCGTTATGTCGTATATTTGTTGTGTTGTGCAAGTTTTGCCTCCCTTTTTCCTCATAGGTTGCTTAATCACCGAGAGCTTTGGAAAGCTTTCTAGACATCCGGTAACATCTTTCATCCCTTTTCCTCTTTTCTCTTGTGGAGTGTGGAGGATATCAGTGATGATGTGTGCTCGGGTGGAGCCTTGTAAAGATTTGTGGTTGATTGGTTACTTATTTAGAAATTCGGGGTGGTGTTTGTTCTCTTTGTATGTTTGTTTTGAGTTGTTTTGTTTTGTTGCCTTTTGTCTCCTTTTCTTTCGTTTTCTGTCGTGTCTTTGTTTTGTGATGTGTACTTGTGTCTAGTGTGTAAAGAGGTTTTCGAAAACCCGGTTTACAGACTAGTGTGCAAGTGTTTACTTTCCCTTCCTAATGCTGTAAATCGAGTCTTGGACTTTAGTCTAGTAGAATGACCCTAAATCAATAGTTTCGTTGGTCCTTTACCTTGAGTCCACCTAGTCTACTAGGGATTTACTACGGGATTTGCATTTTGACCATTATGACCACCCACGGTGTGAAAAGGCCTTGGTAGCCGAGTCCCGTCTCTTAGGTGATCATGTTAGAGATTGCTTAACTAGTCCAAGTTTCTCCCCTTTTTCTGGGTTTGAAGGGAAGGACGCTCCCCGACTCACCCATTTCCCTACCTGTGGACATGACGTAGGTCCACCCCGACGCGGCCACGCGCGGGTTTTGGGTAGGCGAATGCACCTCCATATGAGAATGGATCGAATTGAAATTTAAGTCGAAAATGGAGTCGCCACCGAATTTTATGGTTATTCGGAACCGTTCGAGCCCACTCTATATCGCTATGGACCATACACAAAGTGTGGCCCATCTCGGTTTTAGAGTTTATTGGGCTCGTCCCTTTGCATTGCGATACCGATACCATCTATACCGGTAATCGTGTAAAGAATGACTCTCGTGCGCCAACGGTTTCGGGCATCCGGAAACCGAGGTTCTGAGCAAGGGGTGAGGGTACGTGTTGGGAAGCCCACTAAGGACACCCAACCCCGCCCGCACATAGCGGCCTCTACTAAGACATCGTTTGACTTTCTAATATGCGCGTTAGTGATTCGGTGAAATGATATGCAAACAGCGTTTTAGCTAAGCATGCGAATTAAATGTGAGCTACGTCATTTTAATGCATCTAATTTATTGTCGAAGTGATTTAGCATGCGAGGGTTCATTTATAAACGGTAAAACGTAAATAAATAAAGCAAAGCAATAATAAATCAATTACAAATTACACGGGCGGAATACAACCCGGAATTCACAATACAACGAGCAATAAAAGTAGAATAATCGAAATATATATAGCCAAAATGATAAGCAATAGTTAGAGACGGACCCGTGTATGAACTAGACCGTGAATTGTGTAAATGGACTAACTTCAATTAAATACATATTATTTTATGTACTAACCGAAGGACGGGGATATAGGACCTAGGCGTGGTGCTAGCCCGATCCCAAATCCCGATGCCTTGTCCCAACTTATCATGTCGGTAAATTGGAGCCTAAATTAATTATGCGTTGGACGCGACTACGGAGTCGTCAACGCAAGATTAATAGTGAGACCGTCGATCAAAGTTGTTTATGTGCGATGATATGCATGTATTTTGAAAAGGAGATCACGTGATTGACTTTACACGTGTCGACTAAGTCGCTTTTAAAAAGACGAGGCTCGAATGCTATAAAAAGAGCTCTCGGTTTTCTGGGCTACAGGACCCACTCGATCGAGTCGGGGCTGACTCGGTCGAGTGTGTCCTTAAAAAAGGTTTCTGCCCACGATTTGGGGTTCTACTCGGTCGAGTAGCAGGTATACTCGGCCGAGTGGCACCTGTACGAGTTATGACTCGTGTGATTTTATGCGTTTTAAATCGAGGGTTGGCCGAATTAAATAAAAATATTGACGAATTTAGATTTAGTTCGGTTTGCCGGTATTATAATCATGTCTTATATGATTATAATACTGTTATCGGATTTTTGTAAAAGGAGTTGTCGTTAGTTTTAGAAATTTGATTAGTGACGAAATTGAGTCCCTCTACGTCACGACATCGATATTAATCCTTACGGATTAGGTGATGTCGATTTTCGTGTCAACGAGTTCCGTACTAATCTTTGAAATGTATTCATACGCATTCAACTACGAATGATCGGGATCGTGTTAATAAACGAACCTTAAAAAAATGATCATCGTAGTCAAACGAGTTCGGATCCGAGTTTTGATATTATTATATATATATACACGGTACATACGATATTATAGTAAAATATAATAACGATGATTAAAATGCGATAAGTAAAATGTTAGCGTTAGATGTTAGATGCAAGAAATAAATGTTAGATGTTAGTAACGTCGTTAGTATCGACTAAATATAATACTATAAGCATAAATATAAATATACATAAAAGATCGAGAAAAAGGATGAAGAAGGAAAAGTCAGTGTTGAATTGTCACACCCTCAACCTACATGTTCTTGTTTCTCGGGAAACGGTTCGTCAAACGGCGGCAACGGCACGGGAACGTCGAGATGTGTAGGAGGAGTTGATGGTGTGTATGTATGGCTCGGTTTCGTGTGTATTGTGATGTCGAGAATAGTGTTGCAAAGTGTAGGGTGTAAGATGAGTGCAAGGTTGGCTGAATTTTTGAAGGGTGAAAAGTGTTCCAAGAGTTGTCCTTGAGTCAAAGGTTGACGGGTATTTATAGGGAGCCCCGACACATGGGTCACTCGACCGAGTGGCGAGGGTGCACTCGGTCGAGTGCCCTCGCGGATGCACCTGGACCATTTTTGTGAGGCTCCACTCGGGTTATTTTGGTCGTGATTACCTTGATTTGCTCTTGATTGATTGTGATTGATTTGGCATTAATTTGGGTTGATTTGGCTGATCTTGGCTGATTTCGAACGTATCAGGTCGCTTTTTGTGCCGGGTTTGTCTTGACCGAGTTTTGACCCGGTCGCTAAAAGACGGGAATTATTTTTGGTGTCGGTTTTGACCCAAATTAGTCTCATTTTGCTCGGAACGACCCACTGGGCCTGAATTTGAGGTTGGTTTTGTGAGATTTGTATCCCGTTAAAAGCCCATGCCGGACATTATTGATTTCGAGCCCGTATCCGAGCGCGTTAGAACATGTTAGCGTCCGATCATCATCGGGTGTTTTTTGGAAACTACCATAGACACCTGGCAGTCAAAATGCGGGTGTCTACAGAGCCCCCACTCTGACTGAGGCTTGGACAGGGCGAAAGTCAGAGTAGCTACCAAGTCAATTAAGACATGGTAGACTTCCGATCGGGTCGTTTATAGTCCATTAGACTCGCGTGAAGGGCTCGCCAGCCATAAGTTAGAAATCATACCTGAGCTGATGATGATAACTCCGTGGGGAATCGGACTTGTAGCATAAGTCCTGGGTGCGCCTATATGTTGGCTCATCCCGTACCATTCCGGGGAAAATGCCGCCTTGGGCTTCCGCTGGGGAGATTTTAGAGGGTTGCATGTCCCTGTTTGAGTCGTACCTGTATAAGTCACATAAAATGTATGCAACACGTAGGTAGTAAAATGACTCGCGCTGGGGAATAAAAAAATTTGGATGATTGAAAATTTTTGAAAAATTTTAGAATGTATTATTTTTTTGAATTTTAGAATTTTGACAGACTGCTCGGGATGACGGAATTCCTGTGTCTGTGGGGAAGCGTCATGGGTCGGGCCTGTATTTCTAGGCCCGCTTGGGCCATGGAGGCACAGCTGCAGGGGATGCTCCAGGGTTTTGATGTTATAAATACATCACCCTGGCTCCTTCCTTTGTCACAACTCAAAAAAAGCTTCATCTTCTCCTCAAAAGAAAACCTTATTTCAAGAAAAAGCTTTATCATGGCTATCGATCGTCTGATCAACATGCTGCAAGATTGGGCACACCGTTTTAGGGATGCGAGCAAAGTAGCTTTGAGGCAGTCAGGCATATTCCAATTGTTCATGTTCCGTCAGATGCACGTGGACCGTCATTTCCTTGACGCCTGCCTGACTTTCTGGGATGACACTTACCATGTTTTCGCCTTCCCTCGGGGCGAGATCTGTCCTCTCCCTGAGGAAATTGCTGCCATAGGAGGGTGGAATCCACTGCTCCGCCCCGCCGTCCCTTTCTCAGTTCGGGACCCCAGGAGGAAACTACGGGAATTTTTGGGGCTCTCCCACGGTGAAGTATCCCGCATGCTTGAAGGGGATACCGTTTCTCTGCTTGCCTTAGCTGAGAAGTTCATGAACCCGTATGACATCCGGGTTACGCCCATTCATAGCCGTAGGCCGTTCGCCTTCTGTATCCTGCACGTGTATGCCTTCGAAGGCCATATGGACCTGCTGTCTTGCATGGGTAGCGTTCGTCTTCTCGTCATTGCTGACCTTATGGAGACGGAGTCTAGTCCCGCATCGTTGATCACGGGGGAAATTATTCAGGGCTTGGACAACCGAAAGAGGGATGAGTCAGCCCGTTTCACTGGGAGTACCCGTCTGCTGCAGGTATATCGCTTTTCGATTTATTTTTTTTCGTTTTTTTTTTCGCAACATGCCGCTACAGGGGGGGCATTCGACCGAGTCACCCTGGCACTCGATCGAGTGCTCTCGTAAAGAAGCATTCTGCCTCGTTTTAGGGGTGCCACTCGATCGAGTGACCCCGGCACTCGATCGAGTGCCCTTATGCGGACGCTGAATTGTCCGGAATCTCATAAACGTTGCTTTTCTTTTCAGCTTTGGCTATTTGAAAGGTTGTCAAAGATCGAGCCTCCTCCCAACCCGAGTCAATATTGGTTCAACCAGGTGATGACAAGGAGACGGCCTACCGACTCGTCCTGCCTGACTACCCAGAAATATTGGGAGGAAGAATTAACATTCCATCGTGGTCCATTGATACGATGGGTGGTTCCATGGTGGCCAATTTATGCTTGGACGGGTCTGGCGTCTGGAGACAAGGCCCGCTACCTGGTGATTCTGTCCTTTAGCCACACGGTTCATCTCTGACCGCATACTCAGGCAGTATGGGTGGACTCAGCGCATCCCGGAGAACGAGGCAGTTGTGAGTGCACCTACCCAGCTGACCGACATTACGTGTGACACCTGGATTCAGAGGTGGTATACCCGAACTACTTGGTCCGTTCCCAAGTCGCTTCATTCTACCTGGGTGTCTTATTCTTATGAAAGGTGGACCAAAGCCGAGATTGCCGAAGCTCGTGCTGCTCTGAAGGTTGATGAGGCCTTCGACTTGCTTCGACGGGAGAAAGTTAAAGATAACAGAGACTTTTTTGCTGAAGAGGAGGTTCAAGCTCCGATAGTCCGTCTGAGGCCAAGTCAGAGGAGAGGAGCTAGGACTCGAGCTAGGGGGTCCGATGCTAGAGGTGCTCGGGGGGAAGTGAGCCCCCAGACAAATTTGGAGAGGAGACCAGGAGCCAGGCCTTTAGTCCAGGACTGACTTGGTCCTAAAGACAGCTTGCCAGAGCATATACGGGCTCGACTTGGGCCCGTGACAAAAGCTGAAGATCCTCTGTCGAAGAAGAGGACTCGGGCCAAGGAGGTTCCCGTGGTTATTCGGGAACGATCTTCTCCACCCAAGCGACCTCGGGCTCCACAAGACCCGAAGGATAAGGGCAAGGGCAAGATGCCCGGATACTAGTCTCCTGCTATTATTATTTAGATATTATTACTATTTTTGTTGTGTGTTGTTTTTTTTTTGGCTTTTTGTAATTTTGAATTACCGAGTTTATCGGTGTTTGTTTTCTGGAATAATAAAAGTACTATATTAGTGAAACCGTTTCTGTCTTTTTCGTTATTGCGGTGGTTGTGCCCTTTTGAGGGGTTGCCTACGTATCCACAGTTAGTGGAATCAAGCCAAACGTAGTTCAAGCGTAGATTTATTTTTGCAATTTCGAAATACACCAAGACTATGAGTTCAAGATGTGCGACAGTAGGATAAATAATCCTAACTTATTGACTTGCTTATAAATTTTGAAAAAGATGTTTTTAAATAAATTTTGCAAATGACATTTGAGATAAAGTTTAGGGGTAGTAGCGCTTCAGCTGGTCTAGGTTGGTTGGGTTGACAAATTCATTCCCGTCCAGGTCCGTCAACATTACTGCTCCTCCTGATAGAACTTTCTTGACTAGGTATGGCCCAGCCCAATTGGGTTTGAATTTTCCCCTTGGGTCAACCGGTAGTAAGGCACGAACCGATTTTAGGACCAAATCGCCTTCCTTGATATTCCTGGGCCTAACTCTTTTGTTAAAGGCCCGTTTGATTCTTTTTTGATATATTTGGATGTTATTGAGAGCCCGCGACCGTCGTTCGTCCAAGAGAACTAACGAGTCATATCGAGCTTGAACCCAATCTGCTTCGGGCACTTGGCTTTCTAGTAAAATTCTGAGAGACGGTATCTCCAACTTGATTGGCTGGACCGCTTCCATGCCATATGTTAAATAATATGGAGTTGCCCCGGTTGCAGTTCGGATCGACGTCCGGTATCCCCACAGGGCAAAGGGTATTTTGTCGGGCCAGTCCCGATAATTATCGGCCATCTTTTTAAGTATGGTGACAATTGTCTTATTAGCAGCTTCTACCGCTCCATTTGTTTGGGGACGGTACGGCGAAGATGTATGCCTCTGGATTTTGTATTTCGCTAGCAAAATAGCGGTTTCGGCTTGAAAGTGGGTCCCATGGTCACTGATAAACTCGTGTGGGATCCCGTATCGACATATTATTTTATTCTGGATAAACTTGGCCACGTGCTTGGCGTTCAAGACACGGTATGATTCCGCTTCGACCCACTTGGTGAAATAGTCGATAGCTACCAAAATAAAACAGTGACCTCCCGTCCCGGAAGGGTTCACTTTCCCAATTATATCGATTCCCCATGTCGAAAATGGCCATGGCGAGGTCATGGTGTACAGTAGGGACGATGGCATGTGTTGAACATTGCCTAAAATTTGACAATTATGGCAGTGTTTGACATACGATTGACAGTCGGTCTCCATACTGTTCCAGTAGTATCCGAGCCTCATGATTTTTCGGGCTAGCATATGGGCGTTCATATGCGGACCATTTTCACCGTCGTGTACTTCAGCCATCACTTTTTCGGCCTGTGTTTTGTCGATACATAGGAGTAAAGCCCCCTGCGCCGTCTTTTTGTATAACTGACCGTCGTCCGTACGAATGAATTGGGTGGCCAGTCTTCGCAGGGCTTTCTTGGCCCGATTTTCAGTTCCTGGTGGATATTCTCCCGTAGTCAAATAGGTTAGAACAGCCTGATACCAAGGTTCTGGATCGGTGATCTCAATATCTTTAATGGCGTTGACATACGCTGGCTCGGACCGTCTTTCGACACAGATTGGCATACTGGACATATGTTCCGGGATGTTTAGTAAGGATGCCAATTTGGAGAGTGCGTCCGCGAACTGATTTTCTTCACGTGGGAGATAGATATATTCTACCTTCTGGAATTGCTTATCTAGAACCCTTACTCGTGCTTGGTAAGCCATGAGATTGGCATTCCGAGTTTTCCGTTTTTGAAGGGCTTGATTGATGACTAGGGACGAGTCCCCATGAACCCGGAGATTTTTAATTCCCAAATCAGCAGCCGCTTGCAACCCGTGGATGCATGCTTCATACTCGGCCGCATTGTTTGTCACATCAAAGTCTAATTTGATGGATAACGGTGTGTGTTCCCCTCGTGGTGATATAAGGAGAATACCGACTCCGAACCCTCGAAAGTTGGATGCTCCATCGAAATACAAATCCCAAGTTTCGGTGTCAGTATGGAATATGTCTTCGTCCGGAAAGGCCCAAGTGTCGGTATGGCCCTCTTCAGATATTGGGCTGTCGGCGAGGAACTCGGCTACCACCCGACCTTTGATGGCTTTTAACGGTACAAACCTGAGGTCAAAATCAGCTAGCATTAAAGTCCATCTGGACATTCTTCCATTAAGGATGGGCTTTTCGAACAAGTATTTGATCGGATCCATTTTGGACAGAACATGTACCTCGTGACTGAGCATGTAGTGTCTGAGCTTTTTAGTGGCCCAAACCAGAGCTAGGCACGTTTTCTCGAGCATTGTATACTTGCATTCGTATTTCAGGAACTTTTTACTGATGTAGTAAATGGCCCGTTCTTCTGAATCGACTGTCTGAGCCAGCATAGCCCCCATGGCTGCCTCAGTCGTTGTTAGGTATAACGACAAAGGCAAACCGGGTTGAGGTGGCATTAGCACTGGCGGAGCAGACAGGATTTCCTTGATTCTGTCAAAAGCCGTTTGACATTTATCATCCCATAGCACCCGTTCCCCTATCTTCAGTTTCTTGAAAATGGGCTCACATACCATGGTTAGCTTTGAGATAAACCGGCTGATATATTGGACTTTTCCGAGAAACCCCCTTATTTCCTTTTCGGTCTTAGGTGGTTGCATCTCGGTAATGGCTCTGATTTTAGCTGGGTCGACCTCGACGCCACGTTGGCTAACGATATGGCCCAGTAATTTGCCTGATGTTACTCCGAAACTGCACTTTTGGGGGTTCAACCTCATGTTGTACTTACGTAATCGGGTGAAAAATTTTCTTAGGGCAGTAACATGTCCATCTCGGCTTTTAGACTTAACAATTATGTCATCCACATAAACCTCCACTTCCTTATGCATCATGTCATGTAATAAGGTCGTGGCTGTTCGTTGATAAGTGGCCCCGGCATTAATGAGCCCAAACGGCATAACTGTATAACAATAAGTACCCCATGGTGTAGTGAAAGTGGTTTTAACCATGTCTTCTTTTGCCATCTTGATTTGGTTGTATCCGGCGTACCCGTCCATAAATGATAGAAGAGCATGATCAGCCGTGTTGTCCACCAATATGTCGATGTGTGGCAACGGAAAATCGTCTTTTGGGCTAGCCTTG
Organism: Agrostemma githago; assembly: GCA_958450325.1. Classification (NCBI taxonomy): domain Eukaryota; kingdom Viridiplantae; phylum Streptophyta; class Magnoliopsida; order Caryophyllales; family Caryophyllaceae; genus Agrostemma; species Agrostemma githago. The sequence goes on along the minus strand of OY288239.1, from coordinate 22,400,710 downwards.
TTAATGTCTCGGAAATCTACACATACCCGTACCTTGCCGTCCTTCTTGGGTACCGGCACGATGTTTGCAACCCAGTCTGGATATTCAGACACTTGTATAAAGCCTGCTTTGAATTGTTTGTCTATTTCTTCTTTAACTTTGAGAGACCACTCGGGCTTCATTCTTCGAAGCTTCTGTTTTACCGGCTTGCATCCATCTTTGATGGGTATGCAGTGTTCAGCTATTTCCCGATCTATCCCCGACATGTCCTTGTAGGACCATGCGAAGACATCCTTGAATTCTTGGAGGAGGTTTGTGAATTGTTGTCTCTCCTCGGGATCTAAAGATAACCCTATCTTAAGCATCTGGGGCTCTAAGGTTGTTCCCACATTGATAGACTCGGTTTCTTCGATTACCGGGTCTCGGGACTCCCTCTGTTCTAGCTGCTAGATCAAATGCGGAGGCAAGGACACCTGTTCATCGGGTTTCTCAATGTCATTGCAAAAAATATTTTTGAAATTGGAAATATTTTGAAGATAAGACAAGTCATAAGCGGAACGGTTTTCGTTATTATTGATAGAAAATTTGGAAAACAGCTCGAAGAGAGCAGCCATCTGATCATTGCTAAGAGGCGGGATTGGGAGTGCCTTCGGGACAGACCCCGAGGCTCCAGTGGTAGTGACTATAGGGAGGGGGTTTACAGTTTGGACTCTAGCACCAGACCCTTTAGACTCGAATACAGACTCAGACTCAGACTCAGACTCAGACTCAGACTCAGACTCAGAATCGGTGTCCGGCATGTCTCCTTCCCCGGTGGTCAGCTTGTAGACTTGGCCCTGAGCGTCGGTCCACTTGATGGTCTTCCTCCAGGCTCTTTTCCCAGTATCAGCACCGACTTCCGAGACCAGCTTTGAAGGATCGAACCTGTTGCTTCGAAGGATCAGGTTCACCAGATCTTCTTTGGGGTTCGGAATAGCTTTGTCTTCCCCAAACAAGAGCCCCAGCACGGGCTCGGCATTGTCATTACCCTCCCTAGATTCAGATTGGATGAGGGCAAATATGTCATCTGGAATGTAGTTGCATTCCCGAGCTAGTTCAGTCTTGGGATATGTGATAGTTGGTTGATATAGGCCAACTTGAATAGCCCCGAATACTGGTGTGACGAAATAGTCAGCCAACCTTGGGCTATAAGGGCCCAAGTAGGTACCCTTGATGATGTTGCAAGCTTTCTCAATGCCTGCCCGGACCACATTTCCCGGGGTTATAGCATACCCTAGACCAAAGCGAGATTCTCCGTCATTTAGGACTTCAATAATCTTCCCAGCTGGAAGATATGGCCTCGAGGTAGCCCCCGGTAAATATCCCAAATTTTGTAGCATTGCGTCAATGCTTGTGGTGAAATAGGGCCTGAAAAGGTACCCTTCTTCAATCATCCCCACAAAAATCGAATCCCCATAAGTCGGTGCGGTCCGTGGCGTTACAGCTAGCCACAGTCATAGGGGTTGCTTCTAGGGTGATGATGCCGTCTTGCAAAGGCATTTTGATCTTTCGGTGAAGAGTAGAAGACACCGCTTTTACAGCATGAATCCAAGGCCTTCCCAGGAGTAGATTGAAAGAGGAGGTGACATCGATCACCTGGAACTCTAGCTCATTTTCAATTGGACCCGTTGTAATTGCTAATTTAACGGCCCCGGAAACCGCCTTTGGGCTTCCATCGAAAGCTTGGATAGTGTGGGCGGTTGGTATGTAGTCGGCCTCGATGATACCGAGGGCTTTGGGAGTCCTTAGAGGGAGGACATTCACAGCAGACCCGTCGTCGACTAGGGTCATTGGTAGGTACTTACCCCGGCAAATTACCGTGATATACAGAGCCAGATTGTGAGAGGCCCCGAACGGTGGTAGGTCGGCATCCGAGAAGGTGACTACCGGGCCTTCTTCTTTGGACTTGCCCTTGAGGTAGGGCAGGATAGTGGCTACCATTTCAGTAGGGGTAACCTGGGAGTCGACCTTAATCTGATCAAGAGCTTTTGTAAGTGCCTCTCGGTGTTCTTGTGAGCTAACCAAGAGTTGCCATATGGTGAGGTCAACTCGGGTTCTCTTCAATTGTTTGACAAGAGCCGTATCGGTACTTGGCTCTTCGATGGCTTCTTCCGTCCTGGCAAGTTAAGTGATGGTTACCGGGACTGAGATGTCCTTAGAGCTAGTGGCTGAATAAGGACGACCGGTGGTGGTGAGGTGGTTACTGGCTAAGGCCTTGGACTTAGCCTTCCGGATTTCTTCGGGAGTGATAGGGACAGTTTCCCCTTTGGTGAGGTACACATCTTCCTCATCATCGAACCAGATTCCATTGATTTGTGGGATGAAAGGAGAGATAAGGTGAGAACAGTCGATCACTTCACCGGTGAAGATAGCATGAGAGCTAAAGGGGTTGTCCTTGTTGCTTGGCTTGTCCCCGGGCAACGGTATTTTCCCGCTCTCAATTAAATCCTGAATCAGGTGCTTCAGCTTCCAACATTTCTTGGTATCGTGCTCATTGCCCCGATGATATTGGCAATAGGCTTGGGCATTGTAGCCTTTGGTGCGTTTTTCAACTGGGACTTCAGGAATTGGGCCTATCGGTTGGATCAGGCCTTTGGAAGATAGCCTTTGTAAGGCATATGTATAGGTAGTCCCTATATCAGTGAATACCCTAGGAGGGGTAGTCCTTTTGGATGAGGCATCCAAGAGATTAACCGTGTCGAAGATGCTTCGGGTTGCGGCCGGAGGCTTGGTAGTGGATGAGGAGGCTCCTTGATATCCCTTGCTAGGGGCCTTAGTCAGGCTCTCTAGTCTTAGATCGTCTTCAATCCTCATGCCCATTTCAGTAAGAGTGGTGAAATTGGGTATGACTGCATACCGGAGGTGGACCCGGTAGGAAGGGAGGAGGTTCTTGACAAAAGCCTCCACTAAAGTCTTCTCACTGGGCTTATCGACCAGTTTCACACTTTCAGCCCTCCAACATTGGAGGTATTTGGTAAAGCCCTCCTTAGGTTCTTGGGCCATAACCTCTAGAGACCGCATTGTAGTCTGGATCTCGGCGTTGTCAGCATAGTTCCGAGCAAATTCCGTAGCCACATCATCCCATGTCGAGAACTTCTTGGGATCTAGCCTGTAGTACCAGGCCTTTGGGTGTTTCTCTAAAGATGCACCGAAGAGGTTTTTGAACATGGAAGAGTCCACTCCCTTAATAGCCATGAACTCCTTGAAGGCCCGTACATGTAGTAACGGGTCTTCAGTCCCTTCGAACATGGGTAAGCCCGTGAGATTCAGGTTTGCGGGCAGTTTGTCACTTACCGGCGAGTACTCCCGACTGTTTTCCCGGTGAATGTTGCTACTTCCAATCAGGTGGACTTGCTCTTCCAATCGGCGAACCGAGCTAACTAGTTCAACTAGGGGTTCCGTGACCCCAGTATTTGGGGTCCTTTGCTCCACTGTAGCTAGGCGAGCAACAATGGCCACTTGGCCAGCCCGCATTTCAGTCAGTTGGGCTTCGTTGTCGGTTTGCTTCTCGATCATGGCATCTAGAGAGGTTTGAAGAATGTTCAAAGTAGCCATCCTTCGAGCGTGTCTGGTTGCCGGTGGCCTGTCTGTAAGAACACCGCGTAATCAGAAACCTAACCCGGACCTTGGGACCGAAATAGTACATCCCGAGCAGGGAAAAGACTAAAACGACTTGAAAGAGACTCTTAGACGAGTGACTCGTGGATGACGGGCTTTCCTTAGGATTCGACGGGTGGGCCGAATCCTGTTTGAAGGAAGGTCGATGTGAGACATCCCCAGACTTTGGACTCAAACGTGTAGACGGGCCCTCCTTTGTAGGAGTATGTCCTACGTAGGTGGGCCTTGCCTTAGTCTAATAAGGCGGACTGGGATAGGGAGGAAACTCGTGATGTAAGATCGACAGAGTTTCGACGCTAGAGACCTCGACTACTTATGACATGACCCGACACTACTAAATACGGGAAGGTCCTAAAGGAGAGGAAAGTTTTGAAAATGATTATTTTTGGAAAGTCCGAGAAAGCTCGGGGAAAGGCCCGATTTTTTTCAAAAAAATTGGAAAATACATCAGGCCTCGATTTTGAAAGTTCGAAAATATTTTTGAGTTTTGAATTGGGCAGCATACCGGCTAAAAAGTGGACTATTTTGAGTAAAATCATAAGTCCTAAATTCGGTATGTGTCCCAGGTTTTGAAATTTGAATATATTTTGAAAAGATGAGTTTTTGAAAATTACGGTTTTTGAAAAACGACACGGAAATCAAGCAGCACATAGTCACGCAAGCATTATAACGACGCCATGTATGCTTTACACTAAGTCTCGGTCGGTCTATAGAGGGTCTATACCAGTGTTCATAGTCTAGACGAGAAACGGGACGGACTTCCTAAGTCGAGTGGAGCTTAGAACATGCCGCAAAGTCCATACGAATCGACTATGAACACCTTTAACGTATCCAAGGCGGAATACATCGTGGTATAGTGGGACGTCGGTCACCAGTACCGGCCCGGGAAAATATGGGGTTATGCATGAACCGTAAAACTAAAACGCATATTGTTTTTGTCAAACGATTTCTATTCTAGTCTCACCCTGAGGATGCCGATGGTTAGGCACTCATCGGTTAGTCCCCAGCGGAGTCGCCAAATTGTGGACATGACGTAGGTCCACCCCGACGCGGCCACGCGCGGGTTTTGGGTAGGCGAATGCACCTCCATATGAGAATGGATCGAATTGAAATTTAAGTCGAAAATTGAGTCGCCACCAAATTTTATGGTTATTCGGAACCGTTCGAGCCCACTCTATATCGCAATGGACCATACACAAAGTATGGCCCATCTCGGTTTTAGAGTTTATTGGGCTCGTCCCTTTGCATTGCGATACCGATACCATCTATACCGGTAATCGTGTAAAGAATGACTCTCGTGCGCCAACGGTTTCGGGCATCCGGAAACCGAGGTTCTGAGTAAGGGGTGAGGGTACGTGTTGGGAAGCCCACTAAGGACACCCAACTCCGCCCGCACATAGCGGCCTCTACTAGGACATCGTTTGACTTTCTAATATGCGCGTTAGTGATTCGGTGAAATGATATGCAAACAGCGTTTTAGCTAAGCATGCGAATTAAATGTGAGCTACGTCATTTTAATGCATCTAATTTATTGTCGAAGTGATTTAGCATGCGAGGGTTCATTTATAAACGGTAAAACGTAAATAAATAAAGCAAAGCAATAATAAATTAATTACAAATTACACGGGCGGAATACAACCCGGAATTCACAATACAACGAGCAATAAAAGTAGAATAATCGAAATATATATAGCCAAAATGATAAGCAATAGTTAGAAACGGACCCGTGTATGAACTAGACCGTGAATTGTGTAAATGGACTAACTTCAATTAAATACATATTATTTTATGTACTAACCGAAGGACGGGGATATAGGACCTAGGCGTGGTGCTAGCCCGATCCCAAATCCCGATGCCTTGTCCCAACTTATCATGTCGGTAAATTGGAGCCTAAATTAATTATGCGTTGGACGCGACTACGGAGTCGTCAACGCAAGATTAATAGTGAGACCGTCGATCAAAGTTGTTTATGTGCGATGATATGCATGTATTTTGAAAAGGAGATCACGTGATTGACTTTACACGTGTCGACTAAGTCGCTTTTAAAAAGACGAGGCTCGAATGCTATAAAAAGAGCTCTCGGTTTTCTGGGCTACAGGACCCACTCGATCGAGTCGGGGCTGACTCGGTCGAGTGTGTCCTTAAAAAAGGTTTCTGCCCACGATTTGGGGTGCTACTCGGTCGAGTAGCAGGTATACTCGGCCGAGTGGCACCTGTACGAGGTATGACTCGTGTGATTTTATGCGTTTTAAATCGAGGGTTGGCCGAATTAAATAAAAATATCGACGAATTTAGATTTAGTTCGGTTTGCCGGTATTATAATCATGTCTTATATGATTATAATACCGTTATCGGATTTTTGTAAAAGGATTTGTCGTTAGTTTTAGAAATTTGATTAGTGACGAAATTGCGTCCCTCTACGTCACGACATCGATATTAATCCTTACGGATTAGGTGATGTCGATTTTCGTGTCAACGGGTTCCGTACTAATCTTTGAAATGGATTCATACGCGTTCAACTACGAATGATCGGGATCGTGTTAGTAAACGAACCTTAAAAAAATGATCATCGTAGTCAAACGGGTTCGGATCCGAGTTTTGATATTATTATATATATATATATACACGGTACATACGATATTATAGTGAAATATAATAACGATGATTAAAATGCGATAAGTAAAATGTTAGCGTTAGATGTTAGATGCAAGAAATAAATGTTAGATGTTAGTAACATTGTTACTATCGACTAAATATAATACTATAAGCATAAATATAAATATACATAAAAGATCGAGAAAAAGGATGAAGAAGGAAAAGTCGGTGTTGAATTGTCACACCCTCAACCTACATGTTCTTGTTTCTCGGGATACGGTTCGTCAAACGGCGGCAACGGCACGGGAACGTCGAGATGTGTAGGAGGAGTTGATGGTGTGTATGTATGGCTCGGTTTCGTGTGTATTGTGATGTCGAGAATAGTGTTGCAAAGTGTAGGGTGTAAGATGAGTACAAGGTTGGCTGAATTTTTGAAGGGTGAAAAGTGTTCCAAGAGTTGTCCTTGTGTCAAAGGTTGACGGGTATTTATAGGGAGCCCCGACACATGGGTCACTCGACCGAGTGGCGCGGGTGCACTCGGTCGAGTGCCCTCGCGGATGCACCTGGACCATTTTTGTGAGGCTGCACTCGGGTTATTTTGGGCGTGATTGCCTTGATTTGCTCTTGATTGATTGTGATTTATTTGGCATTAATTTGGGTTGATTTGGCTGATCTTGGCTGATTTCGAACGTATCAGGTCGCTTTTTGTGCCGGGTTTGTCTTGACCGAGTTTTGACCCGGTCGCTAAAAGACGGGAATTATTTTTGGTGTCGGTTTTGACCCAAATTAGTCTCATTTTGCTCGGAACGACCCACTGGGCCTGAATTTGAGGTTGGTTTTGTGAGATTTGTATCCCGTTAAAAGCCCATGCCGGACATTATTGATTTCGAGCCCGTATCCGAGCGCGTTAGAACATGTTAGCGTCCGATCATCATCGGGTGTTTTTTGGAAACTACCATAGACACCTGGCAGTCAAAATGCGGGTGTCTACACTACCTTCTACACATTTCCGCAAAATAAAGTTGCAATATGTTGAAATCTCTCTTTCTTAGTTGCAAAAAGAAATGCCTACACTCATATCAAGCCAAAAGGGCAAAGAAAAAAAAAAAAAAGAAAGAAAGAAGAAAAAGAAAAGGCACAACAAAAGAAAAAAAAAACAAAATACAAAAGAAGAAAAAGAAGTGGCATAGCAACTCAAAAGCCAAATGCAAAAGAAAAGAATGCCAAAAGAAAACCGTCTCACAAAAAGAACCCTCACCCTCAAAAATAAGCCTTTTTCCGATCATTACCGTGAAGAGCCTACCAAAGGACCGAGTCCCTAGGAAGGATGATAGCGGTAATGGTCGGTCTTCTCTCATTTTGCAAGCATATCCACCTTTTTACTTGGACTAGTTGGGCGATTTTAGGCGTGGGACGACCCTCTTGGCTCATCGCTGAAGGGGGCGGGGTCTCACTTACCTACAGTGTCGACTAACACCGTGGTTCATCATTTTTCCATCACGCCTACCTACAGTACGTTCTTAGAAGGTTAGGAGGAACCTAGGTAAGTTACCAACGTTTTTATTGCTTTGTTGTCATACTATTAGAGTTTAGTTCATTTCGATTCGCACTATTAGCTTGGGAACGTTGTCGCTTGCCTTGAGTCCTTAACCGGTGTCTAATTCACCGCTTTGTTGAGGGAAGCGGTATTTGTTTTGTCTTGGATGCAGCCGTTTGGTGTCTGTTTGTGTGTGTGTTTGTGTGTTTGTGTGTTTGTGTGTTTTTGTGTCCGGTTGCATCCACAGTTTTGTCGCAAGACCCCACTTGCCTTCCGGAGAGCACTTGTCCTCTAAGTGTTCTGGCGTGAGTTGAAAGGGCGTAGGGTGCGCTAATACCCGCTCGGCTAGTAGTATAGTTCTTTTAGTTAGTTTGTGCTTACTCGAGGGTGAGTAAGGGTTAAGTGTGGGGGAGTTGATAAGTGTAGTTTGTAGTGCCCATTTTGTTGTGTTTAGTCCCGGTTTCTCTTGTGAAATCACTCTTTGGAGCGGTTTCTGAGCTACTTATGCTTCTTCTAGTTCGTTTTAGGTTCCCAAGACCATTCATAGAAAATTGGAACGATTCCGACTCGTTTCCGGCACTTTTGGAACCAACGAAGAGAAGCAACGATCACCCGGTGGCTTAGACTCGATCCCGAGACCTTGGGACCCATTTCCGAGCCCCTTAGACTCGATCCCGAGCCCCGAGAATCGATGAGAAGTCCATGAGAAGCAAGGAGGGACCTCGAAGATCATATTGGAGGCCTACAAGACCCATCCCCGTCGGGAAGGACCTCATCCCGTCCGGGATGAGGTGCACAAATGCGAAGGGTCTGTTTTGGGTCCGTCCCGGTCGGGACCATGCCGTCCCGGTTGGGACCATTTCGTCCCGGACGGGATGAGGCAGCTGTAGCCCGCACTTGCTTCTTTTCTTCTCCTTTGTTCTTGTAACCCTATATATACCCCTCCGCTTGTAATCTTATGTTATGTTCTTCATTACTGATAAGTGTATTTTGTAGTGCCTAATTTGCTGTGTTTTGGTCTCTTTTTCCTTGCGGAATCGCTCTATGGGAGCGGTTCATGGGCTACTTATGCTTCCTCTAGTTCGTTTCAGGTTCCCGAGACCATTCGTGAAGAGTTGGAGCAATTCCGACTCAATACATACACTTTTCGGAGCCAACAAAGAGAAGGAACGATCACTCGATGCCTTGGATTCCATCCCGAGACCTCGGGACCCGATCCCGAGCCCCTTAGACTCGATCCCGAGACCCGATAGTCGATGAGAAGCCCATGTGAATCAAGGAGGAACCTTAAAGATCATATTGGAGGCCTACAAGACTCATCCCCGACGGGAAGGAACTCATCCCGTCCGGGATGAGGTGCGCATTTAGCACTGCTTCTGTTTTGGCTCTGTCCCGGGCGAGACCAATCCGTCCCGGGCGGGACCACTCCGTCCCGGACGGGACCATTTCGTTCCGGACGGGATGAGACAGTTGTAGCCCGCATTGTTTCTTTTCTCCTTCTTCATTCGTGTAACCCTATAAATACTCCTCCTTTGTAATGTTTAAGCACCATACTTTACCCTAGATTATTTTAGATCTCTTTTAAGCATTCAAAACCCTAATTAGCTTCCCTACATCTCTAGTTAATCTTTAATTAATCTTAGTTTAATCTTGTAATTAGTCTTGTATTATGGAGATTCTTGAAGATTATTCCAAGCTTGACAACCTTGGAGTTTTATTTGGATTTCTTATTAATTCAAGTTCTCATCTTTTTCATCCTATTGTGTTTGGTATAATTTCTCTTCTCTTAATCTTTGTCTATTTATCAAGTTTTAATCTTTACATATTGTTTATCTATTCTTGTTTGTTCATGATGAATGTTTGGTTGTTTATGTTGATTTCTCTTAGCATTGTTGTAGTTAGTTTGATAATGAGTGAGTAGATTCCTTGTGGGGTTATTAGGGGGATTAAGTGTGGATTATGGGTGATTAGGGCTTGATTGTGGGTAAAGGTGATTCATTATTTGTTGCTAGTCACTTATTGGGCACACCATGTGTTTGTTGTATTGCTTGTATGGGTAGTAGTGGCCAATGCTTCTCATGCTTGTTCTCTCCTTCTCATTGTGTATTTAACTTGTGATTGAATGTTTGTGTTTTGAGTAGCATCTTGCAAGAATGTTCGGGTTTAGTCTTAGACACGAGAGTGCGGACTTTGGCTTTGGCGCGAGAGCGCAAACCAACCCTAGTGACTAAGTGGCACCTACACCCTTGATTACCAAATCATCCTACCATGCTTATGAACTCGACCTAACCCTACTCTTTTCCTTATTTGAATTCTCTATCTCTTTCGTCGATCATCGTAGTTGTTTTTATTAGTTTGCATTATAGCTAGTTCATTGTTAGTCTTGTTCATACCTCTTCTCCTATCATAATGCATCACTTATCATTTCTTGTGTTTGTTTGTGTAACTTAGCCTTGTTTGTGAGTGGACCTAGTCTAGACTTTACAATACCGTCTCCGTGGACCCGACCCGACTTACCCTAGCTACCGTTAGGAGTAGTTGGTTTTACTTGATCGGTAGGACTGACGGCAAATCCGACCCATCAATTGGCGCCGTTGTCGGGGACGGTGCATGTTTGGACTTTGTTTGCTTATTAGCTAGACTTAGTTACCCTTATTGTGCTCTTCTTCTATCTCTTGTGCATATTGTGTAGTTTGTTTTCTTAGTTTCTTTAGCTTCTTTTTCTCTTTGTCTTGGGAAGTGCTTGTTTATTGTCTTTGCCTAGTGCCCATAAAGCACTAGGTGTTCTCACGTTTGCTCTAGTGTGTAGTGTATGCCTAGGGGGGGAGGTGAATTCTTTCTCTTCAATCCAGAGCCGGAAAGACTCTTTAGAGCCTTTCGCCAACGGACGATTGGCCGGGTTAGAATCTCTCAACCAAGTGCTAGCAATACCACCGAAGAACAAGCTCAAGGATCCGACTTTATCGAGCAACCTCAAGACAATACTGAAGGGATCTTCATAAATCCTTTCGGTACTTCTCAACCTAGTTCCCCTTCTACTTCTACATCAACACCGTCTACACCGTCCTCTCCCGCATATCCAATAATGCCCAAGTTCTCTTCACACTCGACGTTTACGGAGGATGTCTTGCCCGGTCTAACCGCTTTACCGGAGGCATATACCGGCAATTTCGTGGCAAAGACCCAATTTATCCAATTGGTCGAGCGAAGTCAATTTAATGGGTTACCAACCGAAGATCCCCATCAATACATGGAAACCTTTTCGGATTATTGCGATGCTATTTCACAACCGGGAATAACCCAAGACCAAATCCGGTGGGTACTATTTCCCTTCTCTTTGATCGGTAAAGCAAAGCAATGGTTCAAGGGGTTAGACAAGGCGACTCTTGGTATTAATACTTGGAAGAAGCTAGCATTGGCTTTTTACCAACAATTCTATTCCCCGGAGAAGACAAATCTATTGAGAGCTTCTATCACAGGATTTCAACAACGTGATGAAGAAAGCCTCTATGAAACTTGGGAAAGATTCAAAGCCTTGATCCGCTCTTGCCCTCACCATGGTCTATCACAATGGTTCCTTGTTCAACAATTTTGGAACGGATTATATGAAGACTCAAGGGCCATACTCAATATGGGATCTAATGGAAGGTTTACCGAGGTGGATGATGACCAAACTTGAATTGAAGAAATGGCGGTCCACAATTCCCAATACTCAAGACCTAGGAAAGCGAATCGAGGAGGTAGGCACGAGGTTGATGCTATCACACAACTAAGCATTTACCTTGGGGCTCAACTAAAAACTCACATGGAGACCATTGACAAGAAGCTCCAAAGCCACCTCAATCAAGTTCAAAGCGCTAGTTCCTCCAACCAACACTCGATTTGTGAAGTAAATGCTTTGAAAGTTGTGCCTCATACACCTTATTATGGGATGTGTAACACTTGTGGGATAGTTGGAAATGAGCCTATGCATTATAGGGTAAGTATTGAGCAAGTGAAAGTCTTTCAAGCGTTCAAACAAGGTGCCCCTTATCCCAATATGTACCAAGCTTCCCATCAAGCCTCTCAACAACAAGCCCTACAACACTGTCCTTATGTTCCACCTCCCTTAAGGGACAACAATCAAGGATACCAAGGTTATCATGGCAACCCAAGGCCATTCAAAAACTTCAAGCAAAATATCCAAGGTACATTCAACAACAATCAAGGGTTCCAACAAGGGAATTTCAATCAAGGACATCAAAATTACAACCATGGCAACAATCAAGGCCTTAATCAAGGCAACTCTCATGGGTTCCAAGGGAACCATCAACAACAACAAGCAACTCAAGGTAATCGACAAGAAATCAAGCCAAGGAGTCGGTATCCTACTCATGATTATGGCATTCCTCTAGCCATCACAAATACTCCTCATAACCAAGAATCTCCTCCTCGGGATTTTGACATGCAAAAGTCAATGTTGGACATGCAAAGAAGTCAATTGGAGACACAAAAAACTCAACAAGAAACCATTACTCAACTTCAAAGGGATAACTTGGCAAGAGATGCTCATGTGAAGATGCTCGAGACCCAAATAGCTCAACTTGCTTCGGGTAGCTCTTCAAGGCAAAAGGGGCAATTACCTCCTCAAGGTGAAATAGCGAAATTTGAGCATGTGAATGCTATTACCTTGAGGAGTGGTTCATCATATAACTCTCCCCCACCACCTAATGAGCATGTACCAATGAGAGAAGTTGTGCCTCTAATTCAAGAAGATCAAAGCTTGGGAAATCCAATAGAGGAGCAAGTCTTATGGGAGATTGAGAAACCCCAAGAAGACAAGCTTCCCCCACTTCAAAGAAAAGACAAGGGTAAAAGGAAAGTGTCATTTGAAGAGTCCACCCCTATTGAGCAAAACAAGATTCAAATCAAGTTGCCTTTCCCAACAAGGCAAATGAAGACCAAGGTGGATAGCCAATATGACAAGTTCCTTAATATTGTGAAGAAGTTGGATGTGAGTGTCCCATTTACCGAGCTACTTACCCAAATTCCGGCATATGGAAGATTCATGAAAGAAATATTGGCTAGGAAGAGATCCGTCGACAAGGAAGAGACTATAACGTTCACAAGAGTGGTGAGCGAGCTTATACAAGGTTCTACACTTCCCAAGTTGAAGGATCCGGGTAGTTTCTCGATCCCTTGCACCATTGGCAACATCAATATTGAGAGAGCATTATGTGATTTGGGTGCGAGTGTAAGCATCATTCCCTATTCCATTTGTGAGCGACTCGGGATGAAGGAGCTCAAGAGTACTTCCATTACACTCCAAATGGCCGATAGCTCTCTCAACCGACCTTTGGGGATGTTGGAAGATGTGCCAATTAGAATCGGGAAGTTCTTCATTCCGGTCGAATTTCTTGTACTCGACATGCGGGAAGATGCTATCACTCCCATTATCCTTGGGCGCCCATTTCTACACACCGCGTGTGCTATGATCGATGTGAAGAACGGTAGGATCACATTTGAGCTAGGCGACGAGAAGCTCGTGTTTGACCTCCAAGGAAACACTTCGCCTACTAATGATGAGTCTTGTAAAATGATCACCGCCATGAAGGACATCGGTCTAGGGGATGGGACAAGTAAAAGCTTGAAGAACGATTTCTATGCGATTGAGGATGATGATTCCGAGATTGGGGAGGATGAGTGCCCATATCATGACTTTGAAGACAAGTGCAATGAAAAGAAGAAAGATGAGCCTCCCGTGGGGCCACTTGAGGATAGATGGACGTTTGGGTATATACCGAAGGATGGAAAGTACAAGTTCAAGCCGTTGAACTTAGTAGATCGGGATGCGCCGGGAACGTCGAGACTAGGCCATGACGATCTTTGGAGTGGAGGTTGGTATTCCACTAGCTTGATTGAAGACTTTGCAAGAGCCTTCGATTTGTTTCTTCGAGCTCTTGATGGAGATGAAATTGGTTACAGTGTTGTTGAAAAAGAATTGAAGAGTGCACCATCCTTGGTTTGACGGAGTTCCAAAAGAACCGTCTTATTGTATATATTTCTTTCTTACTCTTTTAGATTTTGTGAAATTCTTGTGATTTAGTATTTTGTTGAGTGATGTGAGGGAGGGACTTTGATGATTGTATTTGAGCTTGTTTGGTAGGTGCAAAGTGAAGATGAATCCTAGGGAGGAGTGGTCATTGTTAGAGCTTGGATTGTGTGAAAGGGAGTCGGTTTTTGAAGCTTGGAACGAGCTTTGGGAGCTATAAAGGGTTAGAAGACTCTTCCCGTAGGGGAAGAGTGCATCCCGACCGGGAAGGATGAGCCATCCCGACCGGGAAGGATGTCATCCCGTTCGGGATGGGTGTGCAAAAAATTGGGTCTACTGGAGTGCCATCCCGACTGGGACGAGGTCTTCCCGACCGGGACGAGGTCTTCCCGACCGGGATGGGCAGGTCATCCCGACCGGGATGGACCCCTGTTCTTCCTTTGGCCTTTTCTTCGTCGTTTGAGCCCACCCTACCACTTTATACCCCCTCCCAACCTTCCTACCTATCCTTGCTCTCATCATATGACCCCTACACCTCATATACACATGTTCACCTCACTTTCTCTTCACTTCACACCGACTTTCACATCAAAACCCATCCCCTTATACCTTCGTGCTCCAACCATGGATCCTTATCGTGATTGGAGGGGAATAACAACGACTAGCTACGTGCCGATATTGACTTATGAGACGATGGAGCGAGTGAGTTGCTAACCGCATGGTACGACAACTATCCTTTCTTTTCCGTCTTTTATAGCTTGTTTGCCTTTGATTGTTCCCCTCCCCTTTTACACTTTTGTGTCATGGTGGCCCTCGGGGCCTTGGTATTTGTTGCTCCCGACTCTCGATGACGTGACTACATCGAGAGTCATTTCAAAATTCAAATTTACAAGATTTTCACCCTTTTTGTAGGTTTTAGTCGGATTTGGGCGGAATCCGGGCTAGGTGACTTGATTACACCTAGTCCTCCCCTCCCATTCCCTTTCATTTCATTCTTTTTGTTTCTTCCCCCATCCATATCTTTTCTTTTCTCGGCCCATGGTGACTTGACTACACCCCGGCCGGACACATTCTACCCTTTTCTCCACTTTTCTTTTTGATTTTTAGCTTTATTTTTGTAATTTCTTTTCTTTTGTTTTTTTTTTCCGTCTCCATACACTATGGTCGAGCATGAGGACATTGCTCGGCTTAAGTGTGGGGGAGCGATATTCTATCATAGTTAGTTTTGTTTTCGTAGTTTTCTCGAAAAATCCTTAAAAACCCTAAAAATTTGAAATTTTTTCACAAAAATCAAAAAGATTTTCTTTTGTTTGTTTTCCTTTTGTGTCGTATATTTGTTGTGTCGTGCGTGTTTTGCCTCCCTTTTTCCTTATAGGTTGCTTGAATCACCGATAGCTTTGGAGAGCTTTCAAGACATCCGATAACATCTTTTATCCCTTTTTCCTCTTTGTCTCTTGAGGAGTTTGGAGGAAATTGTGATGTGGTGTGCTCGGGTGGAGCTTTGTGCATACTTGTGGTTGATTTGGTGACTTGTTTGGAAGCTCGGGGTGGTGTTTGTGTTGTGTATGTGTTCGTTTTGTTTGTTTTTGTTTTGTTGCTTTTGCTTCTTTTTCTTTCGTTCTTTGTCGTGTCTTTGTTTTGTGATGTGTACTTGTGTCTAGTGTGTAAACGGTTTTTCGAAAACCCGGTTTAGAGGCTAGTGTGCAAGTGTCTACTTTCCCTCTCTAGTAGTATAAATCGAGTCTTGGACTTTAGTCTAGTAGAATGACCCTAAATCAATGATTTCGTTGGTTTCTTACCATGAGTCCACCTAGTCTACTAGAGATTTACTACGGGATTTGCATTTTGACCATTTTGACCACCCACGGTGTGAAAAGGCCTTGCTTGCCGAGTCCCGTCCCTTAGGTGACAGTGTTTGAAATTGTTCGATTAGTCCAAGTTCTCCACCTTTTTGTGGGTTTGAAGGGGGATCGCGACTCGCGACTCACCCATTCCCCTACCTCCCACACATATCCACAAAATAAGATGCAAATTGTTGAAATCTCTTTCTTAGTTGCAGGAAGAAATGCCTACAACAAAATGGGCAAAGAAAAGAAAAAGAAAGAAAAGATTGAAGAAAAAGAAAAGGCACAAAAAGCCAAAAAGAAAATACAAAAGTTGAAAAAGAAATGGCATAGCAACACAAGAAGCAAAAATGCAAAAGAAAGAAAAATGCCAAAAGAAAACCGTCTCACAAAAATAATCCCCACATCTCAATAATAAGCCTTTTTCCGATCATTACCGTGAAGAGCCTACCAAAGGACCGAGTCCCTAGGAAGGATGATAACGGTAGTGGTCGGTCTTCCCTCATTTTGCGATCATATCCACCTTTTTACTTGGACTAGTTGGGCGGTTTTGGGCATGGGACGACCCTCTTGGCTCATTGCTAAGGGGGGCGGGGTCTCACTTACCTACAGTGTCGACTAACACCGTGGTTCATTCCTTTTTCCATCCCGCCGATCGTCCCGTAGTACGTTCTTAGAAGGTTAGGAGGAATCTAGGTAAGTTACCAACGTTTTTGTTACTTTATCGTCATACTATTAGGGTTTTGTCCATTTTGGTTTTTATTGCTAGCTTGGGAACGTTGTCACTTGCCTCGAGTCCTAAACCGGTGCTTCTTTCACCACTTTTTAGAGGGAAGCGGTATTTGTTTCTTTTTGGGTGCAACCATTTGTGTGTTTGTTTGTATGTTTGTTTGTTTGTGTTTTTGCGTCCGGTTGCATCCACGGTTTTGTCGCAAGACCTCACTTGCCTTGCGGAGAGCACCTATTCTCTAGGTGTTCTCGCGTGATTTGAAAAGGCGTAGGGTGCGCTAATACCCGCTCGGCTAGTTTAGTAGTTAGTTTGTGCTTACTCGAGGGCGAGTAAGGGTTAAGTGTGAGGGAGTTGATAAGTGTATTTTGTAGTGCCTAATTTGCTGTGTTTTGGTCCCTTTTTCCTTGCGGAATCGCTCTTTGGGAGCGGTTCATGGGCTACTTATGCTTCCTCTAGTTCGTTTCAGGTTCCCGAGACCATTCGTGAAGAGTTGGAGCAATTCCGACTCAATACATACACTTTTCGGAGCCAACGAAGAGAAGGAACGATCACTCGATGCCTTGGATTCGATCCCGTGACCTCGGGACCCGATCTCGAGCCCCTTAGACTCGATCCCGAGATCCGAGAGTTGATGAGAAGCCCATGTGAAGCAAGGAGAAACCTTAAAGATCATATTGGAGGCCTACAAGACTCATCCCCGATGGGAAGGAACTCATCCCGTCCGGGATGAGGTGCGCATTTAGCACTGCTTCTGTTTTGGCTCCGTCCCGGGCGGGACCAATCCGTCCCGGACGGGACCAATCCGTCCCGGACGGGACCACTCCGTCCCGGATGGGACCATGTCGTCCCGGACGGGATGAGACAGCTGTAGCCCGCATTGTTTCTTTTCTCCTTCTTCATTCTTGTAACCCTATAAATACTCCTCCTTTGTAATGTTTAAGCACCATACTTTACCCTAGATTATTTTAGATCTCTTTTAAGCATTCAAAACCCTAATTAGCCTCCCTACATCTCTAGTTATTCTTTAATTAATCTTAGTTTAGTCTTGTAATTAGTCTTGTATTAAGGAGATTCTTGAAGATTATTCCAAGCTTGACAACCTCGGAATTTTATTTGGGTTTCTTATTAATTCAAATTCTCATCTTTTTCATCCTATTGTGTTGGGTATAATTTCTCTTCTCTTAATCTTTGTCTATTTATCAAGTTTTAATCTTTACATATTGTTTATCTATTCTTGTTTGTTCATGATGAATGTTTGGTTGTTTATGTTGATTTCTCTTAGCATTGTTGTAGTTAGTTTGATAATGAGTGAGTAGATTCCTTGTGGGGTTATTAGAGGGATTAAGTGTGGATTATGGGTGATTAGGGCTTGATTGTGGGTAAAGGTGATTCATTTGTTGCTAGTCACTTATTGGGCACACCATGTGTTTGTTGTATTGCTTGTATGGGTAGTAGTGGCCAATGCTTCTCATGCTTGTTCTCTCCTTCTCATCGTGTATTCAACTTGTGATTGAATGTTTGTGTTTTGAGTAGCATCTTGGATGAATGTTTGGGTTTAGTCTTAGACACGAGAGTGCGGACTTTGACTTTGGCGCGACAGCGCAAACCGACCCTAGTGACAAAGTGGCACCTACACCCTTGATTACCCAATCATCCTACCATGCTTATGAACTCGACCTAACCCTACTATTTTCCTTATTTGAATTCTCTATCTCTTTAGTCGATCATCTTAGTTGTTTTTATTAGTTTGCATTATAGCTAGTTCATTGTTAGTCTTGTTCATACCTCTTCTCCTATCATAATTCATCACTTCTCATTTCTTGTGTTTGTTTGTGTAACTTAGCCTTGTTTGTGAGTGGACCTAGTCTAGACTTTATAATACCGTCTCCGTGGACACGACCCGACTTACCCTAGCTACCGTTAGGAGTAGTTGGTTTTACTTGATCGGTAGGATAGACGGCAAATCCTACCCATCAATTACGCACTAAACCCTAGACTACTTTAGACTAGATTAGCTTAGATTAGTGTATATTAGTCTTTCGTTTATCGTTAATCCTAGTAATTAGTCTTGTATTAAGGGAATTCTTCAAGATTCAACCAAGATTGACAACCTTGGGAGATTGTTTTGGGTTTTTCTTATTAATACAAGTTTCAGTCTTTCATCCTCTTGTTAGTAGGTATAATCTTCCTTCTTCTTTACTCTTATCTTTGTTTATTCATTCAAGTTTTAATCTTTGTTCATTGTATTGTTCTTTGTTCATAGTTTTCACTAGTTTCATTATGTATGTTTTGTTGTTTGTGTGGATTTCTCTTGTTTATGTTAATGTTTGTTTAGATATGTGTGAGTAGACTTTTTGTGGGGTTAGTAGGTGGATTAAGTGTGGATTATGGGTGATTAGGGCTTGATTGTGGGTAAAGGTTGATCCTTTTGTTGCTAGTCACATGTTGGGCACTCCATGTGTTTGTTGAATTGCTTGTTTGAGTAGAATTGGCCATTCCTCTCATGCTAGTCTTCTTTTTCTCATTTTTTGGTCGACTTGTGATTGAATTATTGTGTTTTCGGGTTTAGTCTTTGACACGAGAGTGCGGACTTCGGTTTTGACGCGAGAGCGCGAGCCAACCTTAGTAACTAGGTGAACCTTGCACCATCAATCTCCCAACCATCCTACTACACTTATGAACCCGACCTAACCCTATTCTTTCCTTATTCTTTGTCCTTAGCTTAGTCCTAGTCTTAGTTTACCCCCCTTCCTATCGTCCTAGATTAGCTTAGTCCGAGACCTAGTCTTGTATTTGGGTGACCTTAGTCTAGACACCTCTTTACCGTCCCCGTGGACTCGACCCGACTTGCCCTAGCTACCGTTAGGAATAGTTGGTTATTATTTGGTGGCGGGATCCACGGCTAATCCGTCCCATCAATCATCATCGGGTGTTTTTTTAGAAACTACCATAGACACCTGGCAGTCAAAATGCGGGTGTCTACACGTAAAAAGTTGACATGTTTCGATTGAGTGCGTTGGGAGACCAGTGCAGTTGTCTCGACATTTATGTTTTAGAACGGGGCTAAAATGAAAGGTCAGACCAATTTTGAAAAAAAAGTTTAGCCAGTTTTGTATATTCATGGTAATGCCGTACTAGGCTACAGACGCGACTCAACGACACCGTTAAAGGCTACAACACGCCTAGGTGGGATAGCTTATCCCCCTAAAAGAAAAAATGAAAAGGCGTCTAAGTCTGGTGAATCCGACGGGTGGAATTAGTTTTTTGCGTGACCTTCTTGCTCTTGAACCGGATATTTTGGCTTTTGGGAAAGGTTTTGGTGACTTCGAAAGATCGTTCCCGATGCTCGGGTTTGTCAGGTGATATTTGTTGTGGTTAGCCGGGGTTGACGTAATGACTTTTGGGTACTAGGGAGGTCGACGGGTTTTGTCTAGATGCCTGGGCTGCGGCGGTTGGAAACTGGGTCGCTCGGGTTCGAGCGGTTCGATATTTGAGCGCCTGGGTTTGGGCGGCCGAACTCTTGTTTATGGAAATTTTCGTAGTTTTCTAATCGTTGTGGGTTTAGAGCTATATATGCGGGTTATGGGTGCTTGTTTTAGACATACTAAAATACCTATAGTGTGTCTATAGCTTCTTTGTATTGTTTTGGGTCATGTCGGGTTTCGGGAATCTCTTAATCGAGTGGGCTGGCCGTTTTAAGAAATGTGACTTCGAGGCTTGGCCAAGTGACGGTTTGTCAAAGGTTATTCCGTTAAGTCGAGTTAAGGTGCAAGACGACTTCTTGTTAGCATGCTCTAACTTTTGGGACGTAAAAAGGCATGTCTTTACTTTCCCAGAGGCAAGGTTTGTCCTCTTCTCGAGGAGCTAGATGTTATAGGCGTGTGGTGTTCGGTTCGACCTTGTGTGCCTTTGGGAGATGATGCTTTTACGGAATGGTTTCGCCACTTTTTGGACCTCTCTTCGCTAGAGGAGGATAAGGTTTTCTTTGGAAGGGACGGTATCTACCTAGAGTTGTTATTTAGGACATTCTCACAAGTGGGATCTCGTGACATTTCGCCCCTTGGTTGTAGACGGGCTTTTAATATTGCAGTGGCTTGATACTATCTCTTTGAGGATCCATTAGTGCATGAGGGTTGGGGTAACCCTTTGGTTTTGGACGTTGTAATGGGGATGGAACATGGGCGATCACCTTCTTTACTCATTTTGGGTGAGCTTGTTCTAAGTCTCGACTCTCGTGCCCGGCTGCATCGGGCTTCTTTTCGGGGTTCAAGGATCATTTTGCAGGTATGTGGGGTGTTTTTTTTGTTTCGTTATTTTTTTTTAAAACCCATCATAGTTCAAAAATGTGACATTGTGTTGGGTTTTGTGCAGGTTTGGCTTTTGTGCAGGTTTGGCTACATGAGAGGCTCAGTTTGGTCGACCCTCCTCGGTTCGTTAAGGGTTATAGTTATAAAGGTTTTACGGGTTGCAAGATAATGCAGGCACGGAGCGATGGTCATACCGAGGGAGGATGGCATTCCTACTTGGGCAGTGGGTAAGTGGCTATCAGATGGACGGTCCCGTGGTGGCATATCAGCAGATAAGCCGGGTTTCCTTTCTCGTCCTCGACTCAAGCTATGTTGATATTATCTTTAAGGGATCCGGTTTATATTTATCCGGGCGAGTTGTCGAACCAAATGGGTGTGATGCCGACTACCTCGGAGATTACTAGGGGTGTTCCTAGGTTTGACTCATGGACGGAAAGTTCTTTTTGGGAATTTAAGACATCTTGGGAACAAAAATTTTCACGCCCCGTTGTTATAGAGAGTGCTCGACCAACCGACATTACTTCCTTCTGGCAGGAAGTTCATGAACACCCGTCAGGACAGAGCAAGTTGAAGGTTAGGAAGACCGCGGTGCTAGAGGATAAGGAGGCGACTCAAGGAGACGTCACTAAGTGCTTGACCAAAGACAACGTTACCGATCCTTGTGCTGTCAGTTCATCTGTACGAGCCAAGACCGACAAGACTCGTGTTGTGAGTGATGAGAGGAAGCATAATTGGCTGGGCTCACCTTTGGCTAGGGTGGTGGAAGCTTGCATTAGGAGGGGTCGGTGGTGAAAACCCGAACAAGCACACCCAGATGGAGATGAGAGAAAAAAAAAGTTGGACTGGTAGAGCTCAGCCGTTTTGTACTATGTTCTATTAATTGATATTATGTGTCGTATTAATACTAGTTTTTGTAGTGTTTTGAAACGCTGTCATTTTCCAGGATAGCCAGATTTCGGATGCTTTATGTAAAGGCCTCGACAAGGGCTCAATTTAACTGATCAACACATTTATTATTTTATTTATTATTTTTTTTGAGGTGGCTCGCAACTCGATTCTTCATTTTATCAGGAGCGCCTTTTCGGGTTTTCACTCCGTCCTCGGCTCACCTTTTTTTTTTTGTTTTTTTTGTTTGTTTTTGTTGTTGTGTTTTTTGTTTTTTTTTCGACGCCTCGCAACTCATTTCTTCATTTTGCCTGGAGCGCCCTTTTGGGTTTTCATTCTGTCCTCGGCTCGTCGTTTGTGCTTCGCCATTGAAATCACTCGTTAACCTGAACACGAGAAGAGGTTCCGGTTTGCATGTGAATAGAGTAATCGTTTTTATCATTTTTGGTTGTTGTACCCTTGGAAGGGTTGCCTACGTATCCGTGTTTAAAAGGAATCAAACCATGTTCGTAGTTCATTCTTAGATGTGAGTGATTTTGCTTTAGACTCGTTATGCCAATTATCGATGCAAATTGTTTTAAAGCGTTTTGTGTGGGATTTCACCCTAGGTCGGATATCAAGATGGGGTTGTTGGGGAGTTTAGGGATAGTATCGTTTGAGTTGGTCCATGTTGGTTGGGGTTGAGAATTCCTAACCGTCTAGGTCAGTAAAAATTACGGCACCCCCCGAGAGTATTCTTTTGACGAGGTAGGGGCCTGTCCAGTTTGCTTTGAATTTCCTTTTGGGGTCGACGGGAAGGGGTGCTCTAATGGATTTAACTACTAGGACTCCCTCATGTATGTTTCGGGATTTGACTCGTTTGTTAAAGGCTCGTTGTATACGTTGTTGGTAGGCTTGCACGTTGGACAGTACATGTATTCTATGCTCATTTAGAAGTATTAGCTCATCGTAACGTTTTTGGTTCCATTCTTCTTCGGGAATGCCGCTTTCGGCTAGTATCCTTAATGAGGGTATTTCTAACTCTATGAGTTGCACGGCTTATGAGCGTAGGTTAGGTAGTAGGGTGTGGCTCCGGTGGGTGGTCAATAGGAGGTTCGGTATCCTCATAATGCGAAGGGTAATTTGTTTGGCCAATGTCGGTAGTTGTCTATCATTTTCTTAAGGATCGTGGTAATGGTTTTGTTCGCTGCCTCCACGGCCCCGTTTGTCTAAGGTCTATGGGGTGAGGATTTGTGTCTTTGGATTTTGTATTTGTCTAGGAGTTTTTGGGTGTCGGCTTTGAAATGAGCCCCCTGATCACTGATGATTTCATGGGGTATGCCGTATCGGCAGATGATGTTATTTTGTAGGAATTTGACTACTTGTTTGGAGGTTAGTACGGTATAAGAGGCGATTTCTACCCATTTGGTAAAGTAATCGACGGCCACTAGTACGAAACAGTGTCCGCCGGTTCCAGACGGGTGTACCTTCCCTACGATGTCAATTTCCCAGGTAGAGAAGGGCCAGGGTGTTGTTATGGTGTAGAGTGGGTATGGTGGTAGGTGTTGGATGTTGGCGAATATTTGGCAGTTGTGAGAGTGGCGGACGTGACGCCGACAGTCGGCCTCTAATGTAACCCAGTAGTAACCTAGTCTCATTATTTTTCGGGCTAATAGGTGTGCGCTCATATGGGGTCCGCATTCCCCGTCATGTACTTCTTCCATGACCTTCTCAGATTGGGTTTTGTTTATGCATCTAAGGAGTATTCCTTGTGGGGTTCGTTTGTATAATAGACCTCGGTTTAGAACGTTATGGGCGGTTTGTATTCGTAAGGCTCTTTTATTTTAGCTGTTTGTGTTGGGTGGGTACGATCCATCGGTTTTGAAGTCTAGGATTGCTTTGTACCAGGGTTCTTCGGGGATGTCGTCGGTTTCGAGGTTGTGGATGTAGGCGGGTTTTCACTCCTTTCTACGCAGATAGGCATAGAGAAGAGGTTGTCGGGCATGTTTATTAGTGAGGCTAGCTTGGATAAGGAATCGACGAATTGGTTTTATTCACGGGGTATGTGTATGAAGTTGATTTCGGTGAATTCCCGGGATATTATTTCTATTTCGGTTTGGTACGGGGATAAGCTTTCGCTATAGACTTTCAAGGTGCATGTGGCTTGGTTGGATACTAGGGATGAATCTCTGTGTACTCTAAGGCTTTTAACTCCTAGAGTTACGGCGACTTTTAATTCTATTAGGCAGGCTTCGTATTCGGCTGCGTTGTTGGTAATTGGGAAGTCTAATTTGACTGATATGGGTGTATGGTCACCTATTGGTTATTGGTTCTCATGTTTTGTTGTTTTTTGGTTAGGGGTCGTTGTGGGTTGAGCTTAGGGTAGCTGTTCCTGGTCTCTTTTTAGGGTGAAGTTATAGTGGGCCGTTTGTTGTAGAACTTGTGCTTTAGTTAATTGTTATCGATAAATGGCATGGTATCGAGTTTCAAGCGATAAAGTATGCTAAAAGAAAATTGAGCAATTGTCGACGTGTATTCGTAAAAAGGAACTGTTATTTTATTGATATAGTAAACGGGCTAGATGCCCGTCATTTTGTTTGGTGGGGAGGTGGAGGACAAGTCCCCTCGCACATTCCGGACTCGATAAAAAAAGCATTTATTATTATTAAGTTTAGGCCTTTAGACGTACTGGACTTTGACTAAGATCGGCCTATTGCCTCTAGGGAGCGACTACCATGACTCGACCACGTCGTGACACTGACCACACATGTTCTCCGGGCCTCAGAGTCCGTCATAACCTTCCGAGGACGTTTGGAGGTAGTTTTCCGAGGCGGCTCATTGAGGGGTTTAAAGTGGCTCGTGACGACTACCAGCGTCACTATTTCTCCCTCGACCACCGAAAAGGTAAAGTCCACCTTTTTCCGCTTTGCGAGGGAGAATGTTCCCGCCTCGATCAGGTCTTCGATGACGTGTTTCAGTGTGAAACATGCCTCGGTGTCAAGCTCATTTCCTTAATGGAAGAGACAGTAGGCGTTAGGACTCCAAGTTTTGCTTCGCTTATCAACCGGTGGGTTTGGAGTGGGACCTAGAGGTTTTAACAGCCCTTGATCTACTAGGTGTTTGAGAGTTTCAGTGTACGATGAGTTGATTTTGGTAAACTTCTTTCGGGAAGTTCTTGCTTTTCTGGGTAGTGTTTTGTGAGGCATCGAGGTTATTTCTTTGTTGGTTTTAGGTGACTTTGTCCGTATGGAGTACCGGGGTGACCCGCTCGGGGTGTGGGTATGGTAATTGATCGAACTGGCATTTGCTTCGCTCTCTGTGCCTCCACTTTCGAGGAAATTGAGGCAGCTATCAATGTGACGAACAAAGCTAGTCAGGCGGTCTATTGAGTTGCGGACATCATGAACCACTTCAGTTAGGGTATTGACGTCGATGCAGAGGTGTTCGATTACTCCCGGATCTGAAGACATGTTAGGGAATGAATTCTGCAAGATAACATCGGAGGTCAGAACGGATTCGTCGGATGACTTAGAGACTTGAGGAATGCCCGTAATCGGGCAACGCAGAAACGAAACCCTTGATTTGCGCGTGTTTGCAGTCATCGATTTAGGGACTCAGGTGCTTTAGACTCTTGGTGTATTCGGCGAAGCGCCTAATGAACTTATGCCTCTGGGACGAGACGATTTGACACAAGTCTCGAGAGCGAGACTTAAAGAAGAGGACTTCTCGAGATGAGACGACCCGAAATGTAAAACCTCGAACAGAGGCGACCCTAGTAACTAACACAGACAGTTAATCACACGGTTGTACGACATGAGGAATAGATCTTGATCCCGGCTTGGAATCAAAAGGGCTTTGATGCTTTTGAAAACAGATGGGTTCTTTGAAAATAAAACCTTTTCTTTCGAAAGGGAGGGTTTGTCAAATCGGTGTTACGATGATGTAGTGACATCGTTTGTGACGTGAAAATGTGTTGCTACGTGCGTGTTGAGAACTTGACGATAGTAAAAGTGTAAATGATGGCTGTACAAAAGAAGTACGACTCTTAAAGGAACCGGTTTTGAAAATGATGAGGTCGTGCATTTATCAGGAGTATTATTAATTAATTAGCTCAATATGTGCGGTAGAGACGGTGTTCGTGAGAGAACGTGACGTCCGTGATGGTGCTTTGGAGGGTGTGACTAAATTCTTACTACAGAATTTAGGTAGTGAAAGCGTTTTCATAAAACTTTTTTAAAATGGGAGACCCACACTCGTCAATTCCATTAATCTGCATTTCGACGATGGGGGTGATGTATTGCGAAAAGTGTTTTGAGAGTATAACCGTTTTGGGTTCCTTGACTTCATTGGTTGAAGTTTTGGTTATGTTAACGGTATGTGCAAAAAAAGCGTTTTTTTTTGTGAATAAGATGTAACCGTTTAGGATACCTTGATCCCATTATTTAGGAGTTCGGTGGTATTAACGGTCCTCGTTGTTGACGTGTTTTACTTTGGCCAAGGTGATGGCGCCCAAAAAGGTATTTTGAAAGCAGTGAGTGTAAAATTTGTCATGACGATGGTGCTAAAACGCTTTTGAAAATAATTTTTATTTGTCCGGAGCATTGGTGCTTCAAAGGTAGTTTTGAAAAGAAGATGTTCTTTTTTTCGAAAAATGTTGTTGGGTGCGGTTGAATATGTTGTCGTGGTTGAATCCAAATTTTAATGTTTTATTTTGGTTGTTCAAACGCGCTACACATAACTAGGAATGCGTACACTCATGCAGGATGGAGACACAGGTAGGTTGGGGTATGCTACCGCCCACGAATAATCTTTGCTTAGGTGACGACAAGTCACTTGGGGAGATGAGTGTCGTATTGGCGGCTTAGAACCACTCGTTTGGTATGTCCACAGGATGCGCGTTAGGCGGCCGGAGCGTCACCCGAGGATCTCCCCGCGTGTCCATAAGGATCTTACCGCGAAGAGGTCGATTGGTCCAAATATCAGTTTGGATGGGCTTTTTAGGGCCAAAATCTGTACTGACCACAACAGAGAAGTAGGAAATGAGCTTCACCAACCTCGTTTGAGTTACACCACCGCTGGAAACTTGTTTCAAAATCCCCAGCGGAGTCGCCAAACTGTGGACGTCCGTCCGCACCGTCCGGCGCCCCGCGTGGGACCGACCCGGTTTCATCACGGCGGCCACCTACGCAGCCCCCCATGCGGCCCCCCGATAAGGCGACCATTTCAGTGAACCGAATTCGTCGCCGATTTTTGGAGTCGCCACCGAGTCAATTATGAGGACTTGGAAACCGTTCAAGTCAACTTTGATCCTTAGCCGGCTCAAAGCTGAGTGGCACGGGACCTAAAGATCAAGACTTGTACCCTTAAGCACTTCACTCCTGGAATGACACTCATTGCCAATGATTTCGGACATCCGGAAACCGTCGATTCTGAGTAATGGGTGAGGGTACGTATAAGGAAGCCAACAACCGATAGATATTATGGACATGACATAGGTCCACCCCGACGCGGCCACGCGCGGGTTTGGGGAGGCGAATGAATCTCCATGAGATGGTCAAATGGAAATTTAAATCGAAGTCGGAGTCGCCACCGAATTTTATGGTTATTCGGAACCGTTCGAGCCCACTCTATGTCGTAGTGGGCCGTGTACAAAATACGGCCCATTTCCGATGTCAGAGTTTATTGGGCTCGTCCCTTTTGCATATCGATATAGATGTCGACTGGAGCGGTTAATCGTATATTGAATGACTCTCGTTGCCAATGGTTTCGGACATCCGGAAACCACGGTTCTGAGTAAGGGGTGAGGGTACGTGTTGGGAAGTTCACTAAGAACACCCAACCCCGCCCGCACATTAGCGGCCTCTACTAGGATATCGAATGACGTTTCAATGCGCGCGTTAGTAATACGATGAATGATTATGCAAACATTGTTTTCTAAGCATGTGAAAAATTGAATGGGTTGCTAAGTCAATTTAATGCATGAAAATTGATTAATGTCAAAGTCAAATTTAACATGTGAGATTCGTTTTAGTATAATAAAACAAATAAAAGAATGAATTTGCTAGAAAACAAACAAACGAGTTAGTATCGATTTGTAAATAATAATATAGCAAATAAAATAACGAGATCGAGAGAATATCGAAATCTGAAAAATATTGTTGAAAAGAACGTTGTTTTGTATAAAAAAACGAAGTTCGAAAAATAATAAAAAAGACGGAAAAGGTCGTGGCATGACAGCCGGCCGCGCGACTCCCCCGGGATGCCGGCGGGTCGCGTGGTGGCCTGTTTCGGGTCCGGTTTTCGAAAACTCGAAGTTCGTATTAAATCGCGTACGAATATTGCATGATTCGTACTCGACTTAATATTTTCGATATTCTTTATATTCGATAGTTGACTACGAAATCAATATCAAATACTTGGAATAGTTTTTAGAAAAGATGTAATTTTAGAAATCGATCGAAGAATAAATAATAAAACGAACGAAAACGTAGAAAAAAGAAATCCCGAATTCCAGGCCTGCGCGCGAGTCGCCCGGGCATGGCGCGACTCGCGTGCGGGTCTGTCCGTCTTTGTTCGAAAATTGTTATTTTGAACGAAAAGTAAAAGAAAAGAATTTTGACGAAAAAAAGATGTAACGATTTTTGATATCGTCGAAATCTTAATATAATTCTTTTCGATACGATATTCGATTATAGAAAAATCGATATCGTATGTTTAAAAATATTCGTTATGAAAATAGTTTTTCGTTAATAACGATATTAGAAAAATAATAAGAAAACGACTCTTGACCCATAAGAAACGGACGAAGAGGAGAAAGGGAGAGAAAGGAAGAAATCGGGTTTGATTACACCCTCAACCTACATGCTCTTGTTGACTCGGATCGGGACTCGTCGGAATGTGGCTAGGCACGGGAGTGTCGAGGCAACGTCGGTTGGGTTAGGGAGGTACGGTTTTGACGGGTGAAGGGTGTCGGATATCGGGACCGGTTTCCTTCGGGTTTTGGATGTATTATCGGTTTCTCGATGCTAAAGGAATTACGTGTGTGTGTATAAATTGTGTAGGAAGAATTGTTGGTAAAAATCGTATTGATTAATTGTTGTTTTTTGTGTTGGATGCAAGGGGCTATTTATAGGAAATTCCCGACCTTGGCTTGGGAGAGTTTGACTACCGCTTAGGATAGGAAACGAGGGAACTTGAGGGAAATAAGGATTCCGCTTTCTTGTGGACGAAGAAAGGCAAACCGGCTGGTTTGCTACTGTTTTGGGCTGTTTTGGCCGAGTGTTTTACACTCGGTCGGGTGTTCGAGTCGGTTTTTGAATAGGATTCCCGTTTGAGCTAGAATTACCGCTTGAGTAAGAAGCTGAGGAGAATGAGAATTCCGTTTTCTTGTGAGGGAAGAAAAGAGGAAAACCGGCTGACTCATACTACTTGGCCGAGTGGTTTACACTCGGTTGGGTGCTTGAATCGGTTCTCGGATAGGATTCCTACTCGGGATCGAATTCTACCTTAAACAGAATTGTTTATTATTTTGTATGGCTGATTTTGTAGAGTTGGACTGTGAATACACCGTGTGAGGTGTCACGGTTGAGTTACAAGTTTCGGGAAATATTTTTGACCGGGTTTTGACTCGGTCGCTAAAAGACGGTTTTACCCCTGGTGTCGGATTCGACCCAAATTAGTGTTATTTGACTCGAAACGACCCACTGGGCCTGAATTTGAGGTTGGTTTTGTGAAATTTGTACTCCGTAAAATGCCTAGGCCAAATGTCCATCATTACGAGCCCATTTCCGAGTACGTTGAGGCACGTTAGCGTCCGATCATCATCGGGTGTTTGTCGGAAACTACTATAGACACCTGGCGGTCAAAATGTGGGTGTCTACAGATATCAACACCCAATCCCGCCCTCACTATAGCGGCCTCTACTAATCAATCGGTGGGCTGATTTCTTAATTCTTTTGTTGTGGTGGAAGTATTGTAACATCCTTTGTTTTAAACCCTATGTCTTTGCTATGTCTGTGCGCAAGAGTAGTAAGACACTAGGGGTGAGGCACCTGGGATTTTGAAGATACGATTTCGGAACTTTCCAAAACCAAGAAGATGCGTATCATTTGTAAGCTTGGAGGTTAAGTCTTCTCCTTGACCTAGCGCGCCATTGAACCGAGTGGGCCTCGGGTGTGCATCTCTAGGTTCGCTTGGCTCGGTGTGCTAACTCGGGTTGATTTTGCGTATTCCGGGACCGATTCGGAGTCCCGGTGTCGGAATTGACTCTAATTAGTGTCGATGCGACCGTAATGACACGACTAAGGTTGCCTTGATGTTAATTTAATCTTTCCGAGTAATTATTTGATCTGTTCTATAGAAAAACTATCTAAAACATCGCAATCTTACGCCGTGTTGCAGTCCGATCGTCATCGGGTGTTTGTTGGGCACTCCTGCAGCCACCAGGTCCAAATCGGGGTGTCTACTGTTTCGATATGGGATAATCTTACATAAGTTCTCAAGTGTTTTTTTAAGACTCATAAGATTTTTGATTCTAAGATTAATCTTATTTATAATATAGAATTTCATCACCTGATCGTATTTTCGATGTATGATAATTTTGACTTAAGTTTGGATGCAGTCTTAAGAGTTGTTGGGATACTTTTACTTGAGTTGATAGTCTTAATTAAGATATTTTTAAGACTCAATGAAGTTTTGGCAGATGTCTAACAACGAATGATTAGTCATATATATTTATAATATAAAATTTCATCACCTCATCAAAAAAATTCCGATGTGGGGTAATCTTACTTAAGTTTATGGTCTTAAGAACACTTTTTACGACTCAAAATAGTTTTGGTTGATATCTAATGAAGAGTGATTACTCTTATTTATATTATAGAATTTCATCACCTTGTTAAAAAATTTCGATGTGAGATAATTTACTGTCTTAAGTGCCCTTTTTAATACGAAAAAGAACACATGATTACTCTTATTTATAATATAGAATCATTATCTTATTTTATTTTTTTGACGTGGGATAATTTTGAGTTTGTAGTCTTATTAAAGGTTTTTTTAATACTCAAAAGTTTTTTTTGGTCAATATTTAAAAAACAATGATTACTCTTATTTATAATTAGAATTACATAACCTCATCAAAATTCTTCAATGTGAGATAATTACTTAAAATTTATAATCTTAAGAACTCTTTAAGACTCAAAAGATTTTTGGTGAATGTCTAAGAACGAATGATTACTGATAGAGGATACCGTAGTATTACGGTATCACGACAGGAAAGATTACGAATATTACGTATATTGTAATATACCAATATATCGTAATCAGAATAATATCGATATTATAGAATAATTATATTAGTTACCGATATTAGAATACTGCGATCATATCTTCGTATTTCTATAAATAGTACGCCATTGTAATTGTTTGGAATACCGAATTCAGTAACACAAAACCTTTATTTTAGCATGGTATCAGAGCCTCCCGTTCTTGAGGCCTAGAAAGAAAAAAAAATAATTCCGTTGCCTTGCCGATGAGGGAATATTAATGGCGTTCACCGGCGGGATTTGACTTCTTCGTTTATGACAAAAAAATAAAAAAATTCAAGTAGTTTTCTTGAAAATAAAATAAAATAAATAAAACTCTACGTCCCTTTGAATTTATATTCCACAACATCGTCTTATCCTCCCGTGGATGTGAAGCTGATGGTTTCAAGCGTTTCTAAATTTTCTATGAGTTCGATAAGGGTTCTCAAGCAATTAAAATTGACGTATAATTTTGTCGTTTTAAATTTGTCAAGTTCGAAAAACTTAGCGTTCTTAACGATTAATCCTCGACGAGTCCGAGAAACTTTGTGTTCTCGTTCGAAATATAGCCGGAAGAATCTATATGTCACCGTGGAGAAAAAGGCGATGAAGATAAAGAAGATGACGATCGAGGATGAAGATTTCATTTTTTTACTTTGTGCGAACTCATTGAAATTTTTTCAAATTACCATGAGTTTGAGAGGGGATGATAGAGGATACCGTAGTATTACGGTATCATGATAGGGATAGTAAAGATTAGGAATAATATGTTAGGAAGATTAGGGTATATTGTAATATACCGTAATCAGAATAATATGGAAAATTAAAGAATATGTTATATTATCTACCATATTAGAAGATACCGCGATATCTTCGTAGCCCTATAAATATGGCGTTATTGTAATTGTTTGAATAACGAATTCAATAACACAAAACCTTTATTTTAGTCTTATTTATAATATAGAATTTCATCACCTTATTAGTAAATTGGCGATGTGGATAACTTTAGTATTATTTGTATTGAAGGTGATTACTCTTATTTATATACTCCATAATAGAAATTCATCACCTTATTATAATTTGTCGATTTGGATAATTATTGGTTGATGTTACCTTACATGAGAGTTTTTTTAAGAGTCATAAGATTTTTATTTGATGAAACTTTATAATTTTTCGAACGTGGGATAGTTTTAATTAAATTTATAGTCTTAAGATATTTTTAAAACTTAAAAGATTTTTGGTTAACTTCTAATAAAGTTCACATGATTACTCTTATTTATAGTATAAAGTTTCACAATGTTTTCGATGTGGGATAATTTTAAGTTTATAGTCTTATTAAGAGTTATTTTAAGATTCAAAAGTTTAGTGGCCGATATTTAAAACCGAATGAATACTCTTATTTATAATATAGAATTCCATAACCCCATAAAAATATTCGATGTGGGTAAATTTAAAAGCTTTTCTTGATCGATATTTAAAACCGAATGATCACACTTATTTATAATAAGAAAATCACATCACCTCATCATAATTTTTCGATGTAGGATAATTTATTTGGTTATTTAACAGGAATCATCTCAACTTTGGGTGTTATTCGATAAATAAAACAAACTTTAAATAATCTGGGAATAAACTCATGTATGAGACACATCAAACAGAAATGGAATTGCCTCATTAATGACCGGATGAAGTAAGTTTATGTGGGTCTCATAGTCATTAATTAAGATAACTCAATCTTTTTCATTCCCACATCAATGTCGATTCTTCCTCTAAACCCAAATTCTCTCCCCTAAATCCTAATTTTGTGTAACAATGTAGAGACCCACATTTGGCCGTTAGGTGTCTATAGCAGTTTCCAAAGAACACCCGATGATGATCGGACGCAAACATGCTTTAACATACTTGAATATGGGCTCGAAATTGTTAGCATTTGGCTTGGGCTTTTTACGGAGTACAAATCTCACAAAACCAACCTCAAATCCAGGCTCAGTGGGTCATTTCCAATCAAATAAGACTAATTTGGGTCGCGTCCGACACCAAGGGCAAAACCGTCTTTTAGTGACCGAGTCAAACCCCGGTCAAAGGCATTTCCGAGGCATAAATATCTGTTGTGTCACAGTGGAAATCCGATTAGGAGTCCAATCCTACAAAAAACCAGCTATAAAAAAAGAATAAACAACCACTTAGAGATGAAGTTCGATCTCTAAAAGAGACTTCTACCCGAGTTAGACCCACTCGATCGAGTTGACCAACCCACTCGGTCGAGTAGGCTCAAAAACCCGCACAAAACCGGCATCAGACCGGGCACTCGATCGAGTGATATGCTCCACTCGATCGAGTGACTCCTCTTCCAGCCGGAAGAGGATTTCTCTTCCATCCAATGACGGAATCCTTTTTCCTCTCAGATTGTGTGCTTTTCCTATCCAAAGCGGTGTTTCTTCTCACCCATGCAAAGCCACCTTTCCTAACCAAGGTCGGGAACCTCCCCTATAAATAGACCCCCTTGCACACAACATCAACACACATCTACAACTACAAACAATCTACAATTCGCATCAAGCATTAGCAATACAATCCCACACAACACGCGTACAATCCGACACAACCCCGACAACCGTGCACCTCCATGCTAAAAACCACCATAACTCACCCAGCATTATCTCGATGTTCCCGTGCCTAAGTCACAGTTAGACGAGCCCCGTTCCGAGAATACAAAGCATGTAGGTTGAGGGTGTAAATTCCAATCCCGTCTTCTCCTTTTTTCTCCTTCTTTTTCCCATTTTTTTCTTCGTTGCGTTGTCTGTCTATCGAGTCATCGTCACGTTTTATTTCTTTTTGTTCTTCCTCGTCTCTAATAGCGATATTATCGCAACCATCTAGTTTTTACAAAACAGTCATTCTTAAAATACAATATCGACTCTATAGTCGAATATTGTATCCACAAGAATCAAATTCATCTCGTTGATACTAAGATAATCGTCATACAATCCTGAAAATGAAACACGACGATTTCAATGCGGAGAGAATTTATTTTGTCTTAGTTCGATTTTCAAACAAATAATAAACATCTTTTCTAAAAAATCGCTCCGAATATCCGATATTGATTCCATAATCAAATGTCGAATATGACAAGCATCGAAAATTTAAGTCGAGTATAAATCATATTATATTTATATGCGATTTAGCCAAATTATCGATCTTCCAAAAAAGCAATTTCAAAATCAAAATCGAAACGAACCATAGTTCGTAGAGGGGCCACTCCACCGAGTACCATAGGCCACTCGATCGAGTGACGTCCCAAAATCGAGGCAGAATGCATTTTCGAGGACCACTTGATCGAGTCCCTCAATGACTCAATCGAGTGGCACCTCAAATTTGGGGCAGAATCCTTTTCCGAGGTCCACTCGGTCGAGTCCCTCAATGACTCGATCGAGTGGCCTTTATCACGTCAAATTCGTGAGTTCCATAACATATTTCAAGTCCCGATAATTTTTTTATATGACTTCGGTCATCACGTGTCAAGTCTATCGTGTAATTCATCTTTTCATAACAATGCATCGTATTATATTCAAGTCATTCGTCCAATCTACGAACCGTTATTATCGTTACTAACACGTTTGTTTTTTTGTCTTTGTATTTTATTTCGTTGTTTGTTTTATTATACTAAAACGGACCTCGCATGCTAAATACAACTTCGACATAATTCAAAGATGCATTAAATGACATAGATCAAACATAATTCACATGTTTATTCAAAACATTATTTGCATATCGTCTAACCGGATTACTAACGCGCGTATTTTAAAATCAAACGATATCTTAGTAGAGGCCGCTAAGTGCGGGCGGGGTTGGGTGTTCTTTGTGAACTTCCCAACACGTGCCCTTACCCCTTACTCAGAACCGTGGTTTCCGGATGTTCGAAACCGTTGGCATACGAGAGTCATTCAATACACGATTACTGATATTGTCGGTATCGGTATCGCAATGCAAAGGGACGAACCCCATAAAATATGAAATCAGAATGGGCCGTACTTTGTGCACGGCCCACTAAGACATAGAGTAGGTTCGAATGGGCCCGAACTCGCACAAAGTTCGGTGGCGACTCCACTTTGATTTAAATTTCATTTCGACCTATCTCACATGAGATTCATTCGCCTCCCCAAACCCGCGCGTGGCCGCATCGGGGTGGACCTATGTTAATTCCACAATTTGGCGACTCTGCTGGGAATAACTGATGCGTGACTTACCATCGGCATCCTCAGGGTGAGACTCGAATAGAAATCATTTGACTAGTACAATACGAGTTTTAGTTTTACGGTTCATGCATAACCCCATCTTTTCCCGGGCCGATAC
Organism: Agrostemma githago; assembly: GCA_958450325.1. Classification (NCBI taxonomy): domain Eukaryota; kingdom Viridiplantae; phylum Streptophyta; class Magnoliopsida; order Caryophyllales; family Caryophyllaceae; genus Agrostemma; species Agrostemma githago. Next base: position 22,365,511 of record OY288239.1, on the reverse strand, counting down.
TGGTGACCGACGTCCCACTATACTATTGATGTACTCCAACATGGATATGTCAAAGGTGTCCATGGCTAATTCGTATGGGTTTCGCGACATGTTCTCAGCTCAACTCGACTTAGAAAGTCCGTCCCGATTCTCGGAAAGGCCATGTACACTGGTATAGACCCAATTTAGACTGACCGAGACCTAGTGTAAAGCATACATGGTGTCGTGATAATACTTGCCTGACTATATACTACTTGGTTTCTATGTCGTTTTCAAAAAAACCGTCATTTTCAAAAATTGCATCTTTTTTCCAAAATGTTCGATTTCAAAACCCGGAAAGCTACCAAATTTAGGACTTATGATTTTACTCAAAACAGCCTATTTCTAGCCGATACGCTACCCACTTCAAAACTCAAAATATTTTCACAACTTTACCACAGCCCGATAACACTTTTCGAAAAGTCGGGCCATCCGTTTTTTTTTCAGATTTCCTTTTCAAAACTTTCCTATTCTTAGGACTTCCCGTATTTAGCAGTGTCGGGTCTTTTCGTAAGCCGTCGAAGGTACTTAGTGTCGAAACTCCGTCGATCTTACATCACTAGTTTCCTCCCTATCCTAGTCCGCCTTATTTGACTAAGGCACGACCCACCTACGTAGGACATACTCCTACAAAAGACGGCCCGTCTACATACTCGAGTCCAAAGTCTGGGGAATATCTCACGTGGACCTTTCTTCAAACAGGACTCGGCCCACCCGCCGAATCCTAAGGGAGGCCCACTTTTCACGAGTCATCCATTTAGGTGTCTTTTCCGAGTCATTTCCTTTCCCTTGCTCGGGATGTACTTTTATTCCAGGATTTGGGCTAGTTTCTGATTACGCGGTATTCTTACAGACAAGCCACCGGTAACCAGACATCAACACAAGATGCAAGAAGCCTGATAAGTGTGTTTTGTAGTTCTTATTTGTTGTGTTTGGTCCCGGTTTCTACTAGTTCGTTTCAGGTTCCAAAGACCAATCTTGGAGAGGTGGAACGATTCTGACTCGTTTCCGACATATTTGGAGCCAACGAAGAGAAGCAACGATCACTCGGTAGCTTAGACTCGATCCCGAGCCCTTGACCCATTCCCGAGCCCTCTAGACTCGATCCCGAGCACCGAGAATCGATGAGAAGCCTATGAAGAGCAAGTAGGGACCTTTGAGATCATATTGGAGTCCTAAAAAACCCATCCCGGTCGGGAAGAGTGGCCATCCCGTTAAGGATGAAGAGCAAACAAAGCGGAGCTACTGACAGCTGATCCCGGCCGGGACCATGAGCCATCCCGATCGGGACCACCATCCCGGTCGGGATCATCACTCTTCCCGACTGGGAAGAGCATAACACCGCCCGGTGTTATTCATGATCCCGGTCGGGACCAAGAGTGTTCCCGGTCGGGACCACCTCATTCTGGTCGGGATGAACTCCATCCCGGTCGGGATGGACCCAGTTCAGCCCACATCTCTTCTTTTCTTCTCCTTTGCTCGTGAACCCTTATAAATACCCTCCCTTTGTATTGTTTAAGGACCTTAGACTCCTCTACATTATTCTAAATCCTAATTAGACTCTCTTCATCCTTAGCTTAGTTTAGATTAATCTTTTCTTAATCCTTGTTAATCCTAGCTTAATCTAGATAGTTAATCTTGTATTAAGGTTCTCTTGAAGAATCCATCAATCCTTGACAACTTTTGGTGGAGATTTTTGGGTGTTCTTTTAATACAAGTTTTCATCTTTTCATGCTCTTATTAGTTGGTATAATCTTCTTACTCTCTTTACTCTTAGTTCTTGTTTAGTTACTCAAGTTCTAATCTTTACATATTGTTCTTTATTCTTGTTAGTTCATAATGAATGTTTGGATTATTATGTTGATTTCTCTTGTTAGTGTTAGTATTAGTTTGATCATGTGTGAGTAGACTTATTGTGGGGTTAGTAGGGGGATTAAGTGTTGATTATGGATGATTAGGGTTTGATTGTGGGTAAAGGTGAATTCTTTGTTGCTAGTCACATATTGAGCACACTATATGTTTGTTGAATTGCTTTTTTGAGTAGTAGTGGCCATGCTTTTCATGCTTGTCTTCCTCTTCTCATTGTGTGATTGATTTGTGGTTGAATCCTTGTGTATTGGGTAACATCTTGCATGAGTATTCGGGTTTACTCTTTGACACGAGAGTGCCGACTTTGTCTTTGACGCGAGAGCGCGGACCGACCTTAGTAACTAGGTGAAACCTACACCCTCGATCTCCCAACTATCCTACTACACTTATGAACCCAAACTAACCCTACTCCTTCCCATATTGAATTCTCCATCTTGTTAGCTTATATTCATCTAGTTAGACGATTGTTTTAGCTTTAGCGTCCCAGTTAGTCCTTATTGCATCTAGTTCATTGTCAATCTAGTTTCCCCTCTCCAATCATCGTACTTAATCTATTCTTGTCAATTCTCCTTCTCTTTGTGTTGTTTTGGTAGCCTAGCCTATTTTTTAGGTAGACCATAGTCTAGACACTTAGTTACCCCTCTTGTGTTCTTTTTCTATCCCTTGTGCATATTTTGTAGTCTTTTTCTTAGTTTCTTTGGCTTTCTTCTCTCTTTATCTTGGGTTGTGTTTGTTTATTGTCTTTGCCTAGGGCCCATAAAGCACTAGGTGTTCTCATGTTTGTTCCAAGTGTGTAGTGCATGCCTAGGAGGAGAGACGACTTCTTTCTCTTCAATCCAGAGCCGGAGAGACTCTTTAGAGCCTTTCGCCAACGGACGATTGATCGGGTTAGAAATTCTCAACCGGGTACTAGCAATACCATTGAAGAGCAAGCCCTAGGATTCGACTTTAACGAACAACCTCAAGGCAACACCGAAGGGACCTTCATCAATCCCTTTGGTACTTCTTGTAGTCATTCTTCTCAACCTAGTTCTCCTTCAACATCTACATCAACACCATCTACACCATCATCTCCCGCTTATCCAACAATGCCAAAGTTCTTTTCTCATTCAACCTTCACGGAAGACGTTTTGCCCGGTCCCACCGCTTTACCGGCCGCTTACGCCGGAAATTTTGTGGCAAAAACGCAATTTATCCAATTGGTTGAAAGAAGTAAATTTAGTGGGTTACCAACAGAAGATCCTCATCAACATATGGAAACCTTCTCGGATTATTGCGATGCCATCTAACAACCGGGAATAACCCAAGACCAAATCCGGTGGGTTCTATTCCCTTTTTCTTTGATTGGCAAGGCAAAGCAATGGCTCAAAGGTCTCGATAAGACGGCTCTTGGTATAGACACATGGAAGAAGCTAGCTCTAGCATTCTACCAACAATTTTATCCACCGGAGAAGACTAATCTATTGAGAGCTTCAATAACAGGGTTTCAACAACGTGACGAAGAAAGTCTTTACGAATCGTGGGAAAGGTTTAAGGCCTTGATCCGTTCTTGCTCCCATCATGGTTTATCACAACGGTTCCTCGTCCAACAATTTTGGAATGGGTTATATGAAGAGTCGAGGGCCATACTCAATATGGGGTCTAATGGAAGGTTTACCGAGGTCGATGACGATCAAACATGGGCAAGAATTGAAGAAATGGCGGTCCACAATTCCCAATATAGTAGGCCTAGGATGGCGAATCGAGGGGGAAGGCACAAGATTGATGCCATCACACAACTTAGTGCCGATCTTGGAGCACAATTGAAGACCCACATGGATGCCATAGATAAGAAGCTCCAAAGTCATTTTGATCAAAGTCAAAGCACAAGTTCTTCCCACCAACATTCAATTCATCAAGTTAATGCTATGGGAGTGGTTCCTCTTACTTCTTATTATGGGATATGTGAGATTTGCGAGATATTTGGACATGAACCTCAACATTGTCGAGGTAATATTGAGCAAGTGAATGCTTTTCAAGAATACAAGCAAGGAGTTCCATATTTCTCCCACAAGCCTCAAAATGTGCCAAATTAACATATGTTCCAAGCTTCCCAACAACAACACCGTCCATTCTACGTTCCTCCTCCTTTAAGGGACAACAACCAAGGTTACCAAGGTTATCAAGGCATTCAAAGGCCTTTCAACAACTTCCAACAAAATAACCAAGGTGCCTTCAACAACAATCAAGGGTTCCATAATGGGAACTTCAATCATCAAGGTGGTTTCCAAGGAAACCAACACTCTCAAGGCCTAAATCAAGGCAATTCTCAAGGGTTCCAAGGGAACTTTCAACAACAACAAGGGTCCCAAAATACTCAACAAGAAAGCAAGCAAAGAAGCCGGTCTCCAATTCATGATTATGGCATTCCCCTAGCCATTACCAATACCCCACACAATCAACAATCTCCACCTAGAGATCTGGAGATACAAAAGACAATCTTGGAGATACAACGAAGCCAATTGGAGATGCAAAAAGCTCAACATGAATTCTTTACTTACCTTCAAATGGAAAACAAGGCAAGAGATACGCATGTAAAAATGCTTGAAACCCAACTAGCTCAAGTAGGTTCAGGTAGTTCTTCAAGACAAAAGGGTCAACTACCCCCTCAAGGTGTACCGACGAAGTTTGAATATGTGAATGCCATCACCTTGAGGAGCGAAGCATCCTATGATTCTCCTTTGTAACCTAATGAGCATGAAGCAATGAAGGAAGTGCAATCTCCATCTCAAGGCAATGAAAATTGGGGAAATCTCATGGAGGAGCAAGTCTTGTGGGAGGTTGAAAACCCTATTGAACACAAGCTTCCCCCACCCCAAGAAGAAGACAAAGGAAAGAAAAAAATTTCAATTGAAAAGTCCAACCCTAATGAGCAAGACAAGATACATATCAAGTTGCCATTCCCAACAAAGCAAATGAAGATCAAGGCGGATGTTCAATTTGACAAGTTTGTCGATATTGTGAAGAATTTGGATGTGAGCATCCCTTTCACCGAGTTAATTACCCAAGTCCCGACATATGGAAATAAAATTCATGGGAGAAATTTTGGCTAGGAAGCGATCCTTAGACAAGGAAGAGACCATAGCGTTCACAAGAGAGGTGAGCAAGCTCATTCAAGGCTCTACACTTCCTAAGTTGAAGGATCCGGGTAGTTTCTCAATCCCGTGCACCATAGGAAACTTGAAGATCGAAAGGGCGTTATGTGATTTGGGGGCGAGTATGAGCATTCTCTCTTATTCTATTTGTGAGCGACTTGGGATGAAAGAGCTGAAGTGTACCTCTATTACACTCCAAATGGCCGATCGTTCGCTTAACCGACCATTAGGGATGTTAGAGGATGTGCCATTAAGAATAGGGAAATTCTTCATTTCGGTAGACTTTCTCGTGCTTGATATGACAGAGGATGCAATCACTCCCTTTATTCTAGGCCGCCCATTTCTACATACCGCAGGTGCAATGATTGATGTAAAGAATGGTAGGATCACCTTTGAGCTAGGCGACGAGAAGCTCGTGTTTGACCTCCAATGCAACACCTCGCCTACAAATGAAGAATCGTGTAATATGATCCATGCCATGAAAGACATCGATCTAGGGAATGAGTCCGGTAAAAGCTTGAAAGACAACTTGGGTGGAATTGAAGATGATGATTCCGAGCTTGGGGCGGATGAATGCTCATGTGATGTGAGTGAATATAAGTCGGTTGGTAAGAAGAAAGTTGAGCCTCCCATGAGGCCTTGTGAAGATGAGTGGACGTTTGGGTATATACCGAAGGATTGAAAGTACAAGTTCAAGTCGTTTAACTTAGTAGATCGGGACGCCCCGGGAACGTCAAGGCAAGGTTGTGAAGACCCTTGGAGTGGGGGTTGGTATTCCACGAGCTTGATCGAAGATTTCTCGAGAGCCTTAGATTTGTTACTTCGTGTTCTTGAAGGCGATTGAGTGATCTATGATGTTGTTTAAAAATGAATGAAGAACCCACCACCCTTGATTTGACGGAGTTCCAAAAGAACCGTCTTATTGTATATATCTCTTTCTTATTCTTTTGTGTATTTGTGTAATTCTTGTTATTTGGTTGTTTGATGAGCGATGTGAGGGAGGGATTTTGATGGATGTTTTGAGCTTATTTGATAGGTGTGAAGTGAAGATGAAGTTTAGAGAGGAGTGGTTGTTGATAGAAGCTTGGAGCTTGGTGGAGGAAGTCGGTTTTTGAGCTTTTGACAAGCTTTTGGGGACGGGATTTTAAATCCCGGTGTGTTAGTTGCCATGTGGGTGAAGCTTTCAAGAGGATTGAAGGCAAAGAGGAGTCATCCCGACCGGAAAGAGTTTCAACCCGAACGGGATGAAGTGTGCATGGAATCGATAGCTACTGACCAGCCATCCCGCTCGAGATGGTCAAGCATCACGACCGGGAAGACAGGGTCCCGACGGGAAAGAGTTGCTCCCGCTCGGGATCGGCGCCAGTAGCTCCATTTTGCCTCTTCTCCGTCATTTGAGCCCACCTTACCACTTCATACCCCCTCTTAACCTCCTTACCTACCCTTGCAACTATCATTTAACCCCTACACTTCATATGTACACCTTTATCATCACTACACATCAAGTTTCACCCCGAATCCCACCCTCATCACACTAATGCAAGCCTAGAACTTCAACCGTGTGACTACATTGTGCATGAAGAGGAATATTGATGAGGAAGAAAAGCATTGTGCCATTATTGATCATTGAGACGGTGGAGTTAGTGAGTTGCTAACCGTTTGGTAGGCGACTCTCCTTCTTTTCCGTCTTTTATTGCTAGTCTTTATTCATTTGTTCCTTTTCCCTTTATGTATTTGATGTCTTAGTGGCCCTCGGGGCCCTTGGTTATCATTGATCCCGATTATCGACTACGTGACTACATCGAGAGTCTTTTCAAAATCCAAATTGACAAGTACTTTCACTTTTTCTTTTTCCTTTTATTTTCTTTTAGTAGGATTTAGTCAGATTTAGGCGGAATCCGGGCTAGGTGACTTGATTACGCCTAGCCCTCCCCTCCCATTTCCTTTTATTTTCTTCTTTTTATTTATTCCCCTATCCATATCTTTTCTTGTCTCGGCCCTTGGTGACTTGACTACACCCCGGCCGGACACTCTCGACCCTTTCTTCGCTTTCATTTTGATTTTTAGCTTTATTTTCCCTTTTTCTTCTCCTTTTTAGTGTCTCCGCACACACTACCGATCGAGCATGAGGACATTGCTCGGTTTAAGTGTGGGGGAGCAATATCTTAGGCTAGTTTAGTTTTATTTTCGTAGTTTTTTTCGAAAAAATCTTAAAAATCCTTAAAAATTTGAAAAATCTCATAAAAAAATCAAAAAGATTTTCTTTTGTGTCTTTTCTTTTGTGTCCTTGTGTCGTATTTTTGTTGTGTTGTGTGTTTTGCTCCCCTAATTCCTTGTAGGTTGCGCAATCGTCGACAAGTTTCGAAAGGCTCAAGACGTCCGGTAATACCCCTTCAATTCTTTCTCCTTTTTCCTTTTTGTGGAGTTTAGAGGATATTTGTGATGGTGTGTGCTCGGGTGGAGCTTTGTGAAGTTTGTGGTTGATGTGGTGACTTGTTTGGAAGTTTCGGGGTGGTAATTGTTTATTTTGTGTGTTTGTTCTCTTTTCTCTTGTTTTGTTTTGTTTTGTTTGTTTCTTTTCCTTTCATTTTTGTTGTGTCTTTGTTTTGTCTTGTTTAGTTGTGTCTAGTGTGTAATAAAAGGTTTTCGAAAACCCGGTTTTGAGGCTAGTGCGCAAGTGTTTACTTTCCCTTTCTATTGATGTGAATCGAGTCTTGGACTTTAGTCTAGTAGAATGACTTTAAATCAATGATTTCGTTGGTTTCTTACCTTGAGTCCACCTAGTCTACTAGGGATTTACTACGGGATTTGCATTTTGACCATTATGACCACCCACGGAGTGAAAAGGCGTTGGATCGCCGAGTCCCGTCCCTTAGGTGACAATGTTCGAAATTGTTTGATTAGTCCAAGTTTCCCCTCTTTTTGTGAGTTTGAAGGGAAGGCGCCGTCCCGACTTACCCATTTACCTACCTTCTACACATTTTCCACAAATAAGTTGCAAATTGTCGAACTTCTTACTTGGTTGCGATGAATGCCTACAAAACAAAAATCTAGCCAAAAGGGCAAACCAAGAAAAAGAAAGAAAGAGAAAGAAAAAAGAAAGAAAGAAAGAAAAGAAAGAAGAAAAAGAAAAAGGCACAACAAAATAAAAACAAAATACAAAAGAAGAAAAAGAAGTGGAATAGCAACTCAAAAGCCAAATGCATAAGAAAAGAATGCCAAAGAAAATCATCTCACAAAAAGAACTCTCACCCCTCAAAATAAGCCTTTTACCGATTATTACGGTGCAGAGCCTACCAAAGGACCGAGTCCCTAGGAAGGATGATAGCGGTAAATAGTCAGTCTTTCCCCACTTTGCAACCTTATCCACCTTTTTACTTGGACAAGTTGAGCGATTTTGGACATGGGACGACCCTCTTGGCTTATCGCTAAAGGGGGCGGGGCTTCACTTACCTACAGTGTCGACTAACTCCGTGGTTCATCCTTTTTCCATCCCGCCTATCGTCCCGTGGTACGTTCTTAGGAGGAACCTAGGTAAGTTACCAACGTTTTTATTGATTTGTTGTCATACTATTACGGTTTTGTCCATAGCGATTTGTGTCATTAGCTTGGGATTGTTGTCACTTGCCTTAAGTCCCTAACCGGTGCTTCTTTCACCACTTTGTGGAGGGAAGCGGTATTTGTTTCTTCTTGGATGCAACCGTTTGGTGTTTCTTTGTTTGTGTGTTTTTTGTTTTCTTGTTCGGTTGTATCCACAGTTTTGTCGCAAGACGTCACTTGCCTTGCGGAGAGCACTTGTCCTCTAAGTGTTCTCGCGTGAGTTGAAAGGGCGTAGGGTGCGCTAATACCCGCTCGGATAGTATTTTAGTTTTTATTAGTTTAGTAGTTAGTTCGTGCTTACTCGAGGGCGAGTAAGGGTTAAGTGTGGGGGAGTTGATAAGTGTGTTTTTTAGTGCTTATTTGTTGTGTTTGGTCCCAGTTTCTCTTGTGGAATCACTCTTTGGAGCGGTTTCTAGGCTACTTACGCTTCTTCTAGTTCGTTTCAGGTTCCTAAGACCAATCTTGGAGACGTGGAACGATTCCGACTCGTTTCCGACATATTTGGAGCCAACGAAGAGAAGCAACGATCACTCGGTAGCTTAGACTCTATCCCGAGCCCTTGAGACCCATTCCCGAGCCCTCTAGACTCGATCCTGAGCACTGAGAATCGATGAGAAGCCTATGAAGAGCAAGTAGGGACCTTTGAGATCATATTGGAGGCCTAAAAAACCCATCCCGGTCCGGATGAAGAGCAAACAAAGCAGAGCTACTGACAGCTGATCCCGGCCGGGACCATGAGCCATCCCGATCGGGACCACCATCCCGGTCGAGATCATCACTCTTCCCGAATGGGAAGAGCATAACACCGCCCGGTGTTATTCATGATCCCGGTCGGGACCAAGAGTCTTCCCGGTCGGGACCACCTCATTCTGGTCGGGATGAACTCAATCCCGGTCGGGATGGACCCAGTTCAGCCCGCGTCTCTTCTTTTCTTCTCCTTTAATCGTGAACCCTTATAAATACCCTCCCTTTATATTGTTTAAGGACCTTAGACTCCTCTACATTATTCTAAACCCTAATTAGACTCTCTTCATTCTTAGCTTAGTTTAGATTAATCTTTTCTTAATCCTTGTTAATCCTAGCTTAATCTAGATAGTTAATCTTGTATTAAGGTTCTCTTGAAGAATCCATCAATCCTTGACAACTTTTGGTGGAGATTTTTGGGTGTTCTTTTAATACAAGTTTTCATCTTTTCATACTCTTATTAGTTGGTATAATCTTCTTACTCTCTTTACTCTTAATCCTTGTTTAGTTACTCAAATTCTAATCTTTACATATTGTTCTTTATTCTTGTTAGTTCATAATGAATGTTTGGATTAGTATGTTGATTTCATTTGTTAGTGTTAGTATTAGTTTTATCATGTGTGAGTAGACTTATTGTGGGGTTAGTAGGGGGATTAATTGTTGATTATGGATGATTAGGGTTTGATTGTGGGTAAAGGTGAATTCTTTGTTGCTAGTCACATATTGAGCACACTATATGTTTGTTGAATTGCTTGTTTGAGTAGTAGTGGCCATGCTTCTCATGCTTGTCTTCCTCTTCTCATTGTGTGATTGATTTGTGGTTGAATCATTGTGTATTGGGTAACATCTTGCATGAGTATTCGGGTTTACTCTTTGACACGAGAGTGCGGACTTTGTCTATGACGCAAGAGCGCGGACCGACCTTAGTAACTAGGTGAAACCTACACCCTCGATCTCCCAACTATCCTACTACACTTATGAACCCAAACTAACCCTACTCATTCCCATATTGAATTCTCCATCTTGTTAGCTTATATTCATCTAGTTAGTCGATTGTTTTAGCTTTAGTGTCCCAATTAGTCGTTATTGCATCTAGTCCATTGTCAATCTAGTTTCCCCTCTTCCAATCATCTTACTTTATCAATTCTTGTCAATTCTCCTTCTCTTTGTGTTGTTTTGGTAGCCTAGCCTAGTTTTTAGGTAGACTATAGTCTAGACACTTTCTACCATCCCCGTGGACTCGACCCGACTTACCCTAGCTACCCGTTAGGTTTAGTTGGACTCTACTTGTTGGTGGGGACCCACGACAAATCCTTACCAATAATTTGGCGCCGTTGCCGGGGACGGTGCATGTTTAGACTTAGTTTGCTTATTAGCTTGACTTAGTTACCCCTCTTGTGTTCTTTTTCTATCCCTTGTGCATATTTTGTAGTCTTTTTCTTAGTTTCTTTAGCTTTCTTCTCTCTTTGTCTTGGGTTGTGTTTGTTTATTGTCTTTGCCTAGTGCCCATAAAGCACTACGTGTTCTCACGTTTGTTCCAAGTGTGTAGTGCATGTCTAGGAGGAGAGACGAGTTCTTTCTCTTCAATCCAGAGCCGGAGAGACTCTTTAGAGCCTTTTGCCAACGGACGATTGATCGGGTTAGAAATTCTCAACCGGGTACTAGCAATACCATTGAAGAGCAAGCCCAAGGATCCGACTTTAACGAACAACCTCAAGGCAACACCGAAGGGATCTTTATCATTCCCTTTGGTACTTCTTGTAGTCATTCTTCTCAACCTAGTTCTCCTTCAACATCTACATCAACACCATCTACACCATCATCTCCCGCTTATCCAACAATGCCAAAGTTCTCTTCTCATTCAACCATCACGGAAGACGTTTTGCCCGGTTCCACCGCTTTACCAGCCGCTTACGCCGGAAATTTTGTGGCAAAAACGCAATTTATCCAATTGGTTGAAAGAAGTCAATTTAGTGGGTTACCAACAGAAGATCCTCATCAACACATGGAAACCTTCTCGGATTATTGCGATGCCATCTCACAACCGGGAATAACCCAAGAACAAATCCGGTGGGTCCTATTCCCTTTTTCTTTTATTGGCAAGCCAAAGCAATGGCTCAAAGGTCTCGACAAGACGGCTCTTGGTATAGACACATGGACGAAGCTAGCTCTAGCATTCTACCAACAATTTTATCCACAGGAGAAGACTAATCTATTGAGAGCTTCAATCACGGGGTTTCAACAACGTGACGAAGAAAGTCTTTACGAATCGTGGGAAAGGTTTAAGGCCTTGATCCGTTCTTGCGCCCATCATGGTTTATCATAGTGGTTCCTCGTCCAACAATTTTGGAATGGGTTATATGAAGAGTCAAGGGCCATACTCAATATGGGGTCTAATGGAAGGTTACCGAGGTCGATGACGATCAAACATGGGCAAGAATTGAAGAAATGGAGGTCCACAATTCCCAATATAGTAGGCCTAGGAAGGCGAATCGAGGGGGAAGGCACGAGATTGATGCCATCACACAACTTAGTGCCGATCTTGGAGCACAATTGAAGACCCACATGGATGCCATAGATAAGAAGCTCCAAAGTCATTTTGATCAAAGTCAAAGCACAAGTTCTTCCCACCAACATTCAATTCATCAAGTTAATGCTATGGGAGTGGTTCCTCTTACTTCTTATTATGGGATACGTGAGATTTGCGGGATATTTGGACATGAACCTCAACATTATCGAGGTAATATTGAGCAAGTGAATGCTTTTCAAGCATACAAGCAAGGAGTTCCATATTTCTCCCACAAGCCTCAAAATGTGCCAAATCAACATATGTTCCAAGCTTCCTAACAACAACACCGTCCATTCTACGTTCCTCCTCCCTTAAGGGACAACAACCAAGGCTACCAAGGTTATCAAGGCATTCAAAGGCCTTTCAACAATTTCCAACAAAATAACCACGGTGCCTTCAACAACAATCAAGGGTTCCATCAAGGGAACTTCAATCATCAAGGTGGTTTCCAAGGAAACCAACACTCTCAAGGCCTAAATCAAGGCAATTCTCAAGGGTTCCAAGGGAACTTTCAACAACAACAAGGGTCCCAAAATACTCAACAAGAAAGCAAGCAAAGAAGCCGGTCTCCAATTCATGATTATGGCATTCCCCTAGCCATTACCAATACCCCACACAATCAACAACCTCCACCTAGAGATCCGGAGATACAAAAGACAATCTTGGAGATACAACGAAGCCAATTGGAGATGCAAAAAGCTCAACATGAATTCTTTACTCACCTTCAAATGGAAAACAGGGCAAGAGATACGCATGTAAAATTGCTTGAAACCCAACTAGCTCAAGTAGCTTCAGGTAGTTCTTCAAGATAAAAGGGTCAACTACCCCCTCAAGGTGTACCGACGAAGTTTGAACATGTGAATGTCATCACCTTGAGGAGCGATGCATCCTATGATTCTCTCTTGTATCCTAATGAGCATGAAGCAATGAAGGAAGTGCAATCTCCATCTCAAGGCAATGAAAATTGGGGAAATCTCGTGGAGGAGCAAGTCTTGTGGGAGGTTGAAAAACCTATTGAAGACAAGCTTCCCCCACCCCAAGAAGAAGACAAAGGAAAGAAAAAAATGTCAATTGAAAAGTCCAACCCTAATGAGCAAGACAAGATACATATCAATTAAAGTTGCCATTCCCAACAAGGCAAATGAAGACCAAGGCGGATGTTCAATTTGAAAAGTTTGTCGATATTGTGAAGAAGTTGGATGTGAGCATCCCTTTCACCGAGTTAATTACCCAAGTCCCGACATATGGAAAATTCATGAGAGAAATTTTGGCTAGGAAGCGATCCTTAGACAAGGAAGAGACCATAGCGTTCACAAGAGAGGTGAGCGAGCTCATTCAAGGCTCTACACTTCCTAAGTTGAAGGATCCAGGTATTTTCTCAATCCCGTGCACCATTGGGAACTTGAAGATCGAAAGGGCGTTATGTGATTTGGGGGCGAGTGTGAGCATTCTCCCTTATTCTATTTGTGAGCGACTTGGGATGAAAGAGCTCAAGTGTACCTCTATTACACTCCAAATGGCCGATCGTTCGCTTAACCGACCATTAGGGATGTTAGAGGATGTGCCATCACTCCCATTATTCTAGGCCGCCCATTTCTACATACCGCCGGTGCAATGATTGATGTAAAGAATGGTAGGATCAGCTTTGAGCTAGGCGACGAGAAGCTCGTGTTTGACCTCCAAGGCATCACCTCGCCTACAAATGAAGAATCGTGTAATATGATCCACGCCATGAAAGACATCGATCTAGGGAATGAGTCGGGTGAAAGCTTGAAAGACAACTTGGGTGGAATTGAAGATGATTCCGAGCTTGGGGCGGATGAATGCTCATGTGATGTGAGTGAATATAAGTCGGTTGGTAAGAAGAAAGTTGAGCCTCCCTTGAGGCCTTGTGAAGATGAGTGGACGTTTGGGTATATATCGAAGGATCGAAAGTACAAGTTCAAGCCGTTGAACTTAGTAGATCGGGATGCCCTGGGAACGTCAAGGCAAGGTTGTGAAGACCCTTGGAGTGGAGGTTGGTATTCCACGAGCTTGATCGAAGATTTCTCGAGAGCCTTAGATTTGTTACTTCGTGTTCTTGAAGGCGATGGAGTGACCTATGATGTTGTTGAAAAATGAATGAAGAACCCACCACCCTTGGTTTGACGGAGTTCCAAAAGAACCGTCTTATTGTATATATCTCTTTCTTATTCTTTTGTGTGTTTGTGGAATTCTTGTTATTTGGTTGTTTGATGAGCGATGTGAGGGAGGGATTTTGATGGATGTTTTGAGCTTATTTGATAGGTGTGAAGTGAAGATGAAGTTTAGAGAGGAGTGGTTGTTGGTAGAAGCTTGGAGCTTAGTGGAGGAAGTCGGTTTTTGAGCTTTTGACAAGCTTTTGGGGACGGGATTCTAAATCCCGGTGTGTTAGTTGCCATGTGGGTGAAGCTTTCAAGAGGATTGAAGGCAAAGAGGAGTCATCCCGACCAGGAAGAGTTTCATCCCGATCGGGATGAAGTGTGCATGGAATCGATAGCTACTGACCAGCCATCCCACTCGAGATGGTCAAACATCACGATCGGGAAGACAGGGTCCCGACCGGGAAGAGTTGCTCCCGCCCGGGATCGGCGCCAGTAGCCCCAGTCGGGAACACATCCATCACGACCGGGATGAAGTGCAAAGCAAAGATGGGTTACTGGAGGATGATCCCGACCGGGACCATGAGCTTCCCGGTCGGGACCACCCCATCCCGATCGAGACCGACATCATCCCGATCGGGAAGAGCATAACACCGCCCGGTGTTATGCATAACACCGCAAGGTGTTATGAACCATCCCGACCGGGATCAAGAGCTTCCCGACCGGGACCTTTCCTTCCCGACCGAGATGACTTCCTTCCCGGCCGGGAAGGCCCCAGCTCAGCCCATGTTTCATTTTTCCGCCTCCCTTATTCTTGTAACCCTATATATACCCCCCCTCTTGTATTGTTTTAACTATTCATTACCCTACATTACTCCACTAAACCCTAGACTACTTTAGGTTAGATTAGCTTAGATTAGTGTAGATTAGCCTTAATTACTCCTTTATCTTAGTTTAATTCTTGTTGAATCTTTGTATTATTGAAGACCTATTGGGGGATTTCTCTATTGACAAGATTGACTTCCATTTCTTTGGGTTGGATTTAATCAAAGTTCTCTCTTTTCCATTCATCTTCTAGTTGGTATCGTCTTTCTCTTCTCTTCTCTTTTAATCCTTCATAGTTAGTAAAGTTTCTTTCTTTATATCTTGTTCATTGTTCATCCTTGTTTTCCATTATGAATGTTTTTGTTCTTAGGTTGATTTCTCTTGTTTATGTTTGTTTTAGTTTAGTTATGTGTGAGTAGTCCTCTTGCTAGGATTAGTAGGGGGATTTGGTGCTTTAATGGGTGATTAAGGGTTTGTTTAAGATGTTGGTGGAAGTTTTGGTTGCTTCTTAGTTGTATGCATAGTACATGTTTGATGAAATGCTTGAATGACTTGTAGTTGCAAATACATGTTTTCTTGCCTTCTCCTTGTGGTCTTGTATGTTGCTAGGATGGGTTCTTGCGCGAAAGCGGGGAGCCTCTAGGTCGGTTTTGGAGCGAGAGCCCGGATTATACCTAGATAACTTGACTACCCCTTAACCTTTGCTCTTCTTTGATCATCTCATCACCCTTGAACCCGACGTAATCCTAGTTCTTTTCTTATTTGATTTCTTCTTCCTCTTAGCCATTATTCTCTTAGCTTTAGTTGTTCTACTTAGTTTGTCCTTAGTCTTAGTCTCTCCCCCTTCTTAGTTTTTGCTTAGTTTAGCCTTGTGACCTAGTCAAGTCTTTAGGTGAAACTTAGTCAAAACCCTCCTTACCTACCCCGTGGACTCGACCCGACTTGCCCTAGCTACCCAGTTAGGTTTAGTTGGTTATTATTTGTTGGTAGGATTCACGGCAAATCCTTCCCATCAAAGCCGTGGACCAATTGGCATCCTCGTTATCTAAGATTGAGACCCAAATGACAAAAATGAGGGAAGACCAAATAGCTCTCATTACCCGTGTAAGCGTCGTGGAACAAGGAACTCCTGGTGGTGGGACCGAGACTACTGGGCCCTTAGCTGAATTGGCCAGCGCGGTCCGCAAGGTGCACGAACGGGTCCATTTGTCGACCAACAACACCATCCACACGGAAAATGCCCATGGTTATTCGCCCCTGACCGACGAACTGCCCGCCAATCTCAACCTCATGGGCCTACCAATGTTCGATGGGACTGAAGACCTGGTACTCCATATCCGGGCCTTTAAGGAGTTCATGGCAGTCAAGGGGGTGAAGTCCACCATGTTCAAACACCTGTTTGCTTCTTCCCTTGAGAAGCATCCGACAGCCAGGTACTACAGGCTCGACTCCAAGAAGTACAAGACCTGGGACGATGTGGCAATAGAGTTCGCTCGGAATTATGCGGATAATACCGAGATCTAGACTACAATGCGTACTCAGGAAGTCATGGCCCAAGAGCCCAAAGAAGGTTTCACTAAATACCTTCAAAGGTGGAGGACCGAAAGCGTGAAGTTGGTCGATAAGCCTAGCGAAAAGGTGTTGGCACTAGTAGAAAAAGGTCAAATTGTTGCTCCTTATTTGAGGCGTTTTAGGTAAATAGCAGCAAATAATTTCCTTTTTTTATGAGAAAAATGGTGAAGTGAGTCGTCTTTAATTAAAAAAATAATAAGAACTGATGGTGCGGCGTCCATACAAATACGACGCCTCACTTGCTTAACAAAATTGGAAGGTGCGGCGTCCATTTTCCAAAAGTGACGTTTCACCATAATAAACAATTAAATGAAAAACAAAACTCTATCCTGTTTGACATAAGAAACTGAGCCTCCGTCTTCCCTTATTTGCGCGATACACTGATCCATTTCCAAAACCTCCTTTCGTTTCCATTTTCAAAACCTACCTCCATCCATCGCTCATCCTCCCTCCTCCTTTTCCTATTGTCAATTCGCCCGTGAACAGTACTCCTTCCGTCTGTGTTTTCTCCTCCGCCTTTTGTCTGTTGTCACTCCTTCTTCGTATTCCCCACGAAATCTCACCGGTCCTTGCTCAGGCTGTTACCTTCTCGGTCCTTGATCAGGTTGTTGCTCCTTCATCTCATTTCACCTCATTATCAGTCCAGTTTCTCGATCAGGACCCTATGTTAGGGTTTGTTATAGTTAGAGTACTTGAGATTTGAGAAAGACTGAAACTTTAGTTGTTGCAATACAAATTCTTCCTTTTCTTATTAATTAATTGCTAGACTTCAAGGTTTGCCGGTTTTAATCACTAATTTAGGGTTTCTCTTATTATTTTTGTGTCTTAAAATTGTTACAATCTGAAAAATGGATTGAAACTTAGGGTACTGTGTACCGTGTTCTATGCTTCTGTATTGTGTTGCATAAATTTGTGTTCAATGTTTCTGTATGTTTCTGTACTGTGTTCTATGTTTCTGTATTGTGTTTTAATATTGATAACAGCTAATCCTATATCCATTCCTGTGCATTAATTTTAACAAGTGTTGAACAAAAAAGCTCACCAAGTTGAGATCAATGTTTGGATAGTAAGAAATGGCAAAACTAGGAACCGGAAATCCATATCAATTTGTTTAATGTAAAATAAGCCAATTGCACCTGCTTACTTTTGCTAGATAGTATTACTAATTTAGGGTTTTTGTTTATAGATTTCGTAATATATGGTTTTTGTTTATAGATTTCTTATTTAGGATTTTGTTGCTACTTTAACAGTTTTTGTTCTACGGCATTAAGTCGGGCAGTAAGTCGATCATAAGTCCCCAAACACTGTAAAATCAGCAATAAACAGCCGGTCACAGATTTTTTGAGATGGGTTTTTAATTTGGCCTTGGTTTGCCATATAATACCTGATTACTATGTTAACATGATAAAATCATCCTTTTATTGTGGAGATTGCTAGTGGCTTATTTGAATTCTCTACAGTAATTTTGTCATCATTTTATGAGTTTTCTATGATTTAGTTGATTAAATTGGCATTCTTTGATGATGTTCTCACTTACGAAGTTCATTGATTGGGATTAAATTTGGGTGAACAACATGTAATTTGAAAATAATGTGTTTATGTTTTAGTTTTTAGATAAATGGCATCTAGTTCACAGCTGGGATTTTGTCTTTTGAGGACGTGCTTTAAGAATTTATGTGGCTGAATTGTGATTCTAGTTCAGAATTGTATAGAATGACTGACTGGTGAGCTATTTAGCGGATGTAGTCAGTATTCAGTAATGTTGTTCTATATTTAACACCCACTTTAATATCAAAGATCGCTGAAGAGGTAATATTTGGCGAAGAAAATGTAACAACAGTGGCATCAAATGACTTCATGCAAGTTTCACCAGTGGCGAGCCAGATGGTTGAGAGACTCGGATTCAGCAAGAAAATCGGCCAAATTGCAATTAGTGGTGACGGTAGTAATTCGTTCTTGGGCCAGCAGGTTCTAATTTTCAACCATTCTTTGATTTTTGGTAAAAGATATGTCGATGAAGCAAAAAAGATAAGTAAATCATATTGTATGAAATTATCGACATTCACACGTTAACGCTTGTTTGGAATGCATATGTCTAGTCAGAAAGATTACTCGATGGCGACAAATGGCCATCTGTTTGCGTTCTTGTGATATTTTCTAATGTTTTTGTAAAAAAATTGGTTGTTGCTTCATTCTAATTCCAAAGGATTGGAGCTACTTCTTTATAGCTAGTTTTTAATCGACATTAACCTTAGACGCTTATTTCTCCATGTTCATTAGACATTATCTGAAGTTAGATATTGATAAAGACAATAATTTAGTCGATTTAGTTTACTGGTCATGATTTTTTATTCACGTCCTCCATTTTCTCATTTTGGCTATCGCATATCAGCATTGTTTTTGAAATCCTTGTCTGCTACCTTGGTATTTTTGACCTTTTGGGGTCCCTACATACACTAACTCATCTAATAATTGTTACTCGTATCATTCTATTTTGTGTGCTTTTTATTCCATCTCTCATTTCAACCCTTCCAAATTTTATTCTGTCTCTCAGTATTTGATATTCAGTTGTATATGATTTCATCTTTCAGTATCATATATTTATGTTATTATAGTAAAGTAATTTAGTATTCTAGGTTACTAAGCTATCTAAAGTTCACGTTACTTCATGAAAGCTAGATTTTCTAGTTGTTGATTTGTAGTCAACTTATATTTATATGGCCGTTTATTACGATTTAGATCTATACTTATCTTCATTGTGCATCATGGATTGTGATGAAATTCTCATATCTTGCATTGCATTTGTCATTTAATAGTAAAGTTAATTACTTGGTTAGTGGATATATGTTTAATCGCAATTTGATCAAATAGTGGGAAAATGCAATTGCGAGGTCGTCTTTTGCTCTTAATTTAAATAGTCCTCTTTTTTTTTCTTAATTTTCCCAAATTAATTAGCCCCTTACTATTTTGTGTGAGGAAAATAGTGGAGTTTCAATCTCATTTTCCTCTTCATAATTGATATACTCCCTCCGAGTTCCTATTATTGTCCCAAAAGCTTTTGGGGTGGAAAATAAGGAAGGAGAAATGAGTGGCTCAAAAAAAAAGAGAGAGAGAAATGGGAGAGTAAATGTGAACCACACATTGATGGCCTAAAAAGAAAAGTGAGACAAATATCAAACTCAGCTCAAAAAGGAAAGTGGGACAAAAATAGGAACTCGGAGGGAGTACGTAATTGTAAAAAGGAATGTGCAAGCTGATTGTATTTTGATTTTGCGACTTGCTCGGCTGCAATGTACAGAGTAGCAGATTTATTGCTTAATTTTCCATTGATGGAATTTATTTATGCATAATCATTGTCAAAATTCAGGACATTAACTTGTTACATTTGAAGAGGGCTTTCAAATAGTCATTGCTAAACACAATTATAAAAACCGTAGTTTTATTACTTAGGAAACTTCTGTGATGAACTTTGGTGTCAGCATCTTAATTTCCTTCGGAGTTTCCTTTGTTTATGAACTCTCTTATGTTAACCAAATTGCAAGTTATATTTGGTCAACTGATGGTTTTAATAAAAATATTGAAAGATTACTCGTGGGAGAACATTGATTGAGAGACAAAATGTGGGGATATATAGTATAGAAGGTTGTTCTTTGTTGTGGTAAAATTAGATTTAATTTGTAGTAGTAAATGAAATTTGTAAGGTGAGTGTTTGTTTAATTACCTCTTGCAACCACGTTGATATTATAAGGTAACTTATAATAAGCTACAGTACATTCTTATTACAAATATATATATATATATATATAGGATCACATAAAGACATAAACTCTTATAAATTCATAAGTTCCAGTGTTAAAGTTACACGGGATGGGTCTAAAGTTATACTTTATCACTTGAAGTGATAAAAGTGCTTCAAAATTGATATTTAACTTTAACATTCAACAATTTTATCACTTCAAGTGATAAAGTGTAAATTTAGACCCATCCCGTGTAACTTTAAGCACGTTTTGTATAATTAACACTGGAACTTACGAACATCCTTGTCCTTATGTGATCCTATCTCTATATATATGTGTATATATATTACTTTATAATCATATTTATGTGTGCAATCGATGATAATTATATTCGTCATTCTTGTGTATGTTTTAGGTTTGGATCTTACAAAATGAGCAACCCTACAACTACGGTAACTACTACGGTGAACATGAGATGAATGAATTATGTGACAAGTGGTCTTCGTACTTTACGAATCGTTGTTGCATATGATGTAGACTAGTTAATTGGAGCATGCTTTTATTTGGTTTTGTTAAGGTTGGAAATGTATCCATGCCACTTTTTGGACATGTGTAAATGTAGGGATTTATATTTGGATAGATAATGTAAGAATATTATTTGATGATGAAATGCAATTGGTTGTCGTCGAAATTATTAAAAAAACAAATATTTTTAAATTTGAATAAATATTGCTCGTGACATTTATTTCGAAATTGTATAATTTTGTATTTAAATAATAAAATATTGTGGCGTCGAATTCTGAATGAAGCATCAAAATATGGGACTATTAGCGGCGTCAAAACGCCAAAACCTGTCGCCAAAAGTGTTACTATTAGAGGCGTTTCTCCAGAAGACGCCGCAAAAAGTCATTCTATTAGAGGCGTCATTTTTTAAAAACGCCGCAAATAGTCCTGCAATAGAGGCTTCTAAAAACGCCACAATATAATTTCCAATTTGCGGCCCCCCTTATGAGGCATCATAAAAAATGCCTCTAATGGAGAGTTTTATGGAGCCTGAAATCCATGTTTTTCTACTAGCGTGGTAGAAGCCTTCGTGAAGAATCTCCTCCCCTCTTACCGGGTTCATCTCCGATACGCCGTCATACCTAACTTCGCTACCTTAACCGGAATGGGTACAAGAATCGAAGATGACTTAAGGTTAGAAAACCTTACTAAGGCCTCAACCAAAGGGTATCAAGGGGCCAGTTCATCCACCAACAAGCCTGCAACCGCAGCTGCAACCCGCAGCATCTTCTACGAGGTCAATCTACTAGATACCTCATCCAAAAAGAATACTCCAACTCGGGTATTCACTGATATAGGGACCACCTATACCTACGCCTTACAAAGGCTTTCCTCCAAGGGTCTGATCCAGCCGATAGGCCCAACTCCAGAAGTCCCGGCCGAGTAGCGGTCCAAGAGCTATAACATTCAAGTTTATTGCCAGTATCACCGAGGTAATGGGCATGATACTGAAAAATGCTGGAAATTGAAGCATCTCATCCAGGACTTAATCGAAAGTGAGAAAATACCATTGGCCGGCGACAAACCAAGCAACAAGTAAAATCCCTTCAGTGCTCATGCCATTTTTACTGGAGAAGTAATCAACTGTTCTCATCTCATTTCTCCTTTCATCCCGCAAATTAACGGGATATGGTTCGACGATGAGGACGACGTTTACCTAGTTAAGGGGGAAGTTGTCCCCATTACCATTGAAGAAGTCCGGAAGGCTAAATCCAAAGCCTTGGCCAGAATCACCTTCCCACAATCGGCCGTTCTACCCCCGAAACCGTCACTGAACCTGCCAGGACGGATGCAGCCCTTGAAGAGCCAAACAATGACACGACTCTAGTCAAGCAACTAAAGAGGGCTCGAGCTGATCTAACCATATGGCAACTTTTGGTTAGCTCACAAGAACATCGGGAAGCACTTACTAAGGCTCTCGATCAAATTAAGATCGACTCACAGGTTACCCCTACTGAAATGGTAGCCACTATTATGCCCCATCTGAAGGGCAGATCCAAAAAAGAAGGCCCACTTATTACCTTCTCCGAGTCCGACTTGCCACCGTTCGGGGCCACCCATAACTTGGCCCTATATATCATCGTGATCTGCCGAGGAAAGTACCTTCCGATGACCCTGATCGACGACGAGTCCACCGTAAATGTCCTTCCTTTAAGGACCGTCAAAGCCTTCGGCATCACCGAGGCTGACTACATCCCGACGGCACAAACTATCCAGGCTTTTGACGGAAGCCCGAAATCCGTTGCCGGGGCCGTCAAATTAACAATTATAACCAGCCCAATTGAAAAAGAACTAGAATTCCAGGTGATTGATGTCAGCTTATCTTTCAACCTGTTACTGGGAAGGCCCTGGATCCACGCGGTCAAAGTCGTATCCTCCACCCTTCACTGGAAGATTAAGCTGCCTCTACAAGACGGGGTCATCACTCTCGAAGCCACCCCCATAACCGTGGCAAGCTGCAACACCGCGGGCCGGACCGACCCACAAGGATTCGATTTTGTGGGAATGATCGAAGAGCAGTATCTCTTTAGGCCCTATTTCACTACTAACATCGACATGATGCTACAAAACTTGGGCTACCTTCTAGGGGTCACCTCGAGGTCATATCTTCCGGCTGGGAAATTATCGAGGTCCTAAACAACGAGGAATCACAATTCGGTCTGGCGTATGCCATAACCCTAGGAAACGTGGTCCGGGCCGGCATTCAGAAGGCCACCAGCACTATTAAGGGTACCTACTTAGGCCCTTACAGCCGAAGACTGACTGATTACTTTGTTACTCCAGTATTCGGGGTTGTTCAAGTGGGCATGTACCAGCCCACTATCACATATCCCAGGACCAAATTGGCTTGGGAATGCAACTATATCCCCGACGACATATTTGCCCTCGTCCAAGCTGAATCCAAGGAGGGCGCTGACAATGCTGAACCTGTGTTAGGACTCCTATTTGGGGAAGACAAGGCCATCCCTACTCCTAAAGAAGAATTGGTCAACCTAATCCTCCACAGCAACAGGTTTGATCTGACTAATCTGATCTCCGAAGTCGGTGCTGACACCGGGAAAAAGGCCTGGAGGAAGACCATCAAGAGGACCGACAGCCAGGGTCGAGTCTACAAGCTAACCACCGGTGAAGGAGACATGCAGGATACTGAGTCTGAGTCCGAGTCTGAGTCTGAGTCTGAGTCCAAGTCTAGAGGGTCCAGTACTAGAATTGATTTTGTAACCCCTCTTCCTTTAGTCACACCTATTGGAGTCTCGGAGTCTGTCCCGAGAGCACTCCCTATCCCGCCTCTGACCGATGATCAGATGGTCGCTCTCTTTGAACTATTTTCAAAGTTTACTATCAATAATAACGATAACCGTTTTGCATACGATTTGTCTTATTTTTAAAATACTTTCAAAAATTTTATTTGCAATGACATTGAGAAACCCGACGAACAGGTACCTCTACCTCCGCATCTAATCGAGCAACTCGAACAAAGAGAATCCTGAGATCCGGTAATTGAGGAAACCGATTCCATCAATGTAGGAACCCCTTTAGAGCCTCGGATACTTAAATTAGGTTTATCCTTGGATCCTGAGGAGAGAAAGCAATTCACAGATCTCCTCCAAGAATTCAAGGATGTCTTCGCATGGTCCTACAAGGACATGCCAGGGATAGATCGGGAAATAGCTGAACACCGTACACCCATTAAAGACGAGTGTAAGCCGGTATAATAAAAACTCCGAAGAATGAGGCCCGAATGGTTTCTCAAAGTCAAAGAAGAAGTCGACAAACAATTCAAAGCAGGCTTCATACAAGTGTCTGAATATCCAGACTGGGTTGCGAACATCGTGCCGGTACCCAAAAAGGATGGTAAGGTACGAGTATGTGTAGACTTCCGGGACCTTTATAAGGCCAGCCCAAAAGACAATTTTCCGTTGCCACACATCGATATATTGGTGGACAACACGGCCGATCATGCCCTTCTATCATTTATGGATGGGTATGCCGGGTACAATCAAATCAAAATGACGGAAGAAGATATGAGTAAGACCACCTTCATTACACTTTGGGGTACTTACTTTTACACCGTAATGCCATTTGGACTCATCAATGTCGGGGCCACTTATCAACGAACCGCCACAACCTTACTACACGACATGATGCATAAGAAAGTGAAGGTTTATGTGGACGACATGATCATCAAGTCCAAAGACCGAAGAGGGCACATTGCGGCCCTAAGAAAATACTTTACCCGACTACGCAAATACAACATGAGGCTAAACCCTCAAAAATGCAGTTTCGGGGTAACATTAGGCAAATTAATGGGTCATATCTTTAGCCAATGCGGCATCGAGGTCGATCCAGCTAAAATCAAAGCCATCACCGAGATGCAACCGCCCAAAACCGAAAAAGAAATAAGAGGGTTTCTCGGAAAAGTCTAATACATCAGCCGATTAATTTCAAAGTTAACCATGGTATGTGAACCCATTTTCAAGAAACTGAAGATAGGAGAACAAACACTGTGGGACGAAAAATGTCAGACGACTTTCGATAAAATTAAGGAGATTCTGTCTGCACCGCCGGTATTAATGCTACCTCAACCCGGTTTGCCTTTGTTGTTATACCTAACAACGACCGAGACAGCCATGGAGGCTATGCTGGCCCAAACAGTCGATTCAGAAGAACGGGCTATTTACTTGTAGACACCCACATTTGGCTGCTAGGTGTCTATAGCAGTTTCCAAAAAACACCCGATGATGATTGGGCGCGAACGTGTTTCTACGCGCTCGGATATGGGCTCAAAACCATTAGTTTCTGGCATGGACTTTTTATGGAGTAGAATTATCACAAAACCGACCCCAAATTCAGGCCCAGTGGGTCGTTTCCAATCAAACAAGACTAATTTGGGTCAAAACCGGCACCGGAAATAAAACTGTCTTTTAGCGACCGGTTCAAACCCCGGTCAAAGTCGTTTTCGAGACACAAAATAGCCATTCAAACATCAAAAAGTCCAACCCAAATACAAGACCTACAAAAATATCCAACCCGAGGTCCAAAAAACCATACCCCTTCGCTTCAGCTGACCCACTCGATCGAGTGTCAGCCCACTCGATCGTGTGGGCCCTCAAACAGGCCCGTCTGCGGCTGCTTTGGGCCACTCGATGGAGTCAGCTGGCCACTCGGTCGAGTAACCCTAGACGAGGGAGGTAGGCATTGCCTATATATACACCCCTTTTGTTGCATGCAATTAAGGATCTTTGAACATACTTTCAAAAAATCCTAATCATACATCTTCAACCCTAAACCCTAGCATCTAAGAATCGAACCCTAAACCGCCATAACTTAACCTACATAAACCTCGATACTCCCGTGCAAGCCACAATTAAGCGAGTCCCATCTGAGATACGAAACATGTAGGTTGAGGGTGTAAAAATTCCGACTTTTCTTCTCTTTCTTCCTTCCCGTGTCGTTCGTCTTTTCCGTTCGTCGTCGTCATTTTTTTGTTTTATTTTTATCGTCGCGTTTATAATATCGCTAATATTACTAGTATAAGACATTAAATTACTCGCTAATTCGTGTCGAGCGTATAGGATGACAGGATAAGAAAATCCGAATATACAAGGGTGCTGCACCCGATGTTGCCGGTCGCTTATCCCGACACCCCGCACGCTTGATTGTTGAAGCGAGTCAACATAAACAATAGTTTTTTTTTTTTTTGTCATCATCATTATTATCTCATATTCATCGATTTCTTAAAACCATTTCGAATCAAATACTTTTATTTTAGTCAAGTCGAAACCTGTTGATGTGGATCCGACAACACACAATCCGTAAGGATTTATCATGATGTCGGGATGCGGAGGGAATCAAGTCGAGTCCTTTTAAATTCAAGCAAATATAAAGTGTCAATCTATTCGATTCGATGCCAACTCAATAGTTGGATGTCGTATTTAAACGATTTAGTCAATAAATCTAACTAATACGAATTCATTGATGCTAAAAATGGTGATCACATAATTCGAAAGAATTAATTACGACACCATAAACGCGGAGATAATTTATTTCGTTTTAGTTGATTTAAAACGACTTACAAACGTATTTTCTAGATGGCGCTCTAAATATTCGATATCGATTCAATAATCGAATAAAGGATACGACGAGTATCAAACTCCGAATCGAGCATAAATCATACAATATTTCTGCCCGACTCAATAAAATCATCGACTTTCCAAAATCAAAAGGCAATTTCGAAATCAACAATAAATTGCGAAGCGAACCCTGGTTCGTACAGGGGGCACTCGATCGAGTTGCATCCCAAAACCGAGGCAGAATAGCTTTTTGAGGACCACTCGGTCAAGTCACACAATGACTCAATCGAGTGGCGACCTACTCGCTCGAGTTTCTTAGCGACTCAGTCGAGTACACCCTCAAATTTTGGTCAGAATATTTTCTTCGAGACCACTCGGTCGAGTCCCACAATGACTCGGTCGAGTGGCCCTTATCACGTCAAAGCGTGAGCCCTAAACATATTTCGAGCCTTGTAAAATATTTTTATGACTTCGGTCAACACGTGTCAAGTCAATCACGTGTTACACTTCTTTCCAAAACCATGCATCATGTCATTTACATCATCTTATATCATTCTATATCATTTGCAAACAATTATTATCGTTATTACCGTTATTAAGTTGTTTGTTTATGTCTTTTTGATTTATTTTCGTTATTCGTTTTATTGTACTAAAATGAATCTCGCATGCTAAATACAACTTTGACGTTAATTTTAGATGCATTAAATCAAACCTAGCAACTTATTCTAATTTTCGCATGTTTAGTCAAAACAATGTTTGCATATCATTTCATCGTATTACTAACGCGCGTATTAGAGCATCAAACGATATCTTAGTAGAGGCCGCTAATGTGCGGGCGGGGTTGGGTGTTCTTTTTGAACTTCCCAACACGTACCCTCACCCCTTACTCAGAACCTCGGTTTCCGGATGTCCGAAACCGTTGGCGCACGAGAGTCATTCAATACACGATATCCGATAATGTCGATATCGGTATCAAATGCAAAGGAACGAGCCCAATAAACTCTGACATCTGAATGAGTCATACTTTGTGCATGGCCCACTAAGATATAGAGTGTGTTCGAATGGGCCCGAACTCCCACAAAGTTCGGTGGCGACTCTACTTCGATTTAAATTTCAGTTCGACCCATCTCATATGGAGATTCATTCGCCTCCCCAAACCCGCGTGTGGCCGCGTCGGGGTGGACCTATGTCATGTCCACAATTTGGCGACTCCGCTGGGGATTAACTGATGCGTGACTTACCATCGGCATCCTCAGGGTGAGACTCGAATAGAAATCGTTTGACTAGTACAATACGCGTTTTAGTTTTACGGTTCATGCATAACCCTATCTTTTCCCGGGCCGGTACTGGTGACCGACGTCCCACTATACCGTGATGTACTCCAATATGGATATGTCAAAGGTGTTCATAGTCGATTCGTATGGGTTTCGCGGCATGTTCTAAGCTCAACTCGACTTAGGAAGTCAGTCCCGATTCTCGGATAGGCTATGTGCACTGGTATAGACCCTATATAGACCGACCGATACTTAGTGTAGAGCATATATGGTGTCGTCATAATGATTGCGTGACTACCTGCTACTTGGTTTTCGTGTCGTTTTCAAAAATCGTCGTTTAAAAAAAATGCATCTTTTCAAAAATATTCAAATTCTCAAAAAATCGGAATGCGTGACTTAAGATTTGACTCGAAACAAGCCTATTTTCTAGCCGGCATGCCATCCATTTCAATATTCAAATTTTCGATCACTATTTGATTTTTCGATTTTTCAGAATTCTATTTCAATTTTCAAATCTTCAAGATGCCATTCTCGATTTTCAAATCTTCGAGATGCCATTTTTTATTTTCAAATCTTCGGGATCTCATCTCCAATTTTCAAATTTTCGGGAATTTATTTTCGATATTCAACTTTTCAAAAACCCGGGATACTAACGAATCTAGGACTTATGATTTTACTCAAAATAGCATATTTTTAGCCGGTATGCTGCCCATTTCAAAATTCAAAAATATTTTTAAACCTTCAAATTCGTGGCCGATGTCACTTTTCCGATTTTCGAAAAATCGGGCCATCCACCGGTTTTCTCGGATTTTTTCTGAAAAAATCCTTTTCAAAATTTTCTTCTTCTTAGGACTTCCCGTATTTAGCAGTATCGGGTCTTGTCATAAGTCGTCGACAGTCTTTAGCGTTGAAACTCCGTCGATCTTACATCACGGGTTTCCCCCCTATCTCAGTCCGCCTTATTTGACTAAGGCAAGCCCACCTACGTAGGACATACTCTTACAAAGGAAGGCCCGTTATCACATTCGAGTCCAAAGTCTGGGGAATATCTCACGTGGACCTTCCTTCGAACAGGACTCGGCCCACATAGCCGAATCCTAAGGGAGGCCCACCTTTCACGATTCACCCGTCTAGGTGTCCTTTCCGAGTCATTTCCTTTTCAGGCTTTTCCCCACTTGGGGGCTACCCTTCAGTAGAGCGATCAATCACGGTTGCTCTAAGGGTCATGTCTTACACGTGTCTCACGTACCCCACTTTCGAGTCACTTAGATGTCACACCATCTGAGTCCTATCAGAGTCTTTAGTCTCACTCGGGGGCTGTCCTCCACCCGAGCATGCAGTCAACCACGGTTACCCTAGAGAGTACCCTACGATGCCTTTTTCGAGTCGTACCTATGCTATGAATATTCGAGTCAGCTAGGGTTATGTCACCACGGTTGGTCCGAGCATGCGACATGGTCAAAGACAGTCGCCCCATTTTCGGACTCACCCTTCTGCAGCTCGAGTCTAATTCGCGGTCGTCACTTTGTCTTGGTCAACGTTCGGCTATCTCGATCCAAGAGTCTTTGTCATCCCGTCACCCCGGGCCGTGTCTAGTTTGACTCCCTCTCTCGCATTTGCGCAAAGCCAAGTTTAGGCGAGTCGTGGCACCTGTCGTTCTCTCCAATCAAGGACCTTACTAAAAAAAACAACCAACCGAGCATCCGAAAGTCCGGATTTGATTCGAGTCTAAGTCTGAGTTTGAGTCTAGGATACCTTACATCCTCATTTCCAAATCAGAGTTAGAGTCATTTGCGTTCTGCCCTCTTTTCAAAATTCAATAAAATCAGCTTTCAATATTCTATCTCTACTATATGCTTTCCTTGTGTGTTTCCGAGAACATGATGAACACCACCATACACTGTGAGCATATACATGTGACTGTTATAGGCACATCTATAATGACTGCAGGAAATCGAGACCCGTATTTTCCTTTACCTGTTCCATGTTTGACATAGAAAGCCACATAACTACCCTTAGCAGGAGCGGTATCGAATCCTATGACAAATCTAGATAGTCTCCTAGTTTCGGTTCAAGACGGGAGGCAAGCCCATTTCCCACAATAAACGCCCCTCCAAAAAGACTAACCAATCCCTACCTTAGGCGTTAGTTTATCCAAAAAAAAGGGCATCGTAACTCTATAGACGTGATGCCCAACTCGGGACGATGCTCCCACCAAGCCTGCTTGGAATTATGATGACCGTACCGAGATCCATACCGCCATGTTTACCGTAGATACTCCACCTCGAGTTGCACTCACACAAGCACTATGCTTACACTTTACAAAAGCTTAGCTCCAAAAGCCTAACCTAACTGACGGGCCCAGCCCCAGATCCACCCACAAACAGATGCCACAAATACAGGAATACCCGTACATATTACCCACGCCATAGGAGGATAAAAAAAACAACAGAAAAAAAGTGAAAAAAAATTGACATAAAAAAATCAAAAGTCGAAGAAAAAAGCAAAAGGCCAAAACAAAAAAGCAGACCATCATCAAAAAAAAATTCAAATACCTGTGATCAAGGTTAAACGGTCAATCCGAATGAAGAATCCCATGACCGAGGCTAAGAGGTCAACCAAAAAAACAAAAACCCATAACCACGGTTAGCGGTCAACTCAAGTGAAAAATCCCTTGGCCAAGTACGGTCAATTATCAATACTCATACCATCAAATAGAGGAGAAACAATCAAGTTGGTCAGCTAACACCACATTTAGCCTTTCCACAATACAACCCTCAAGACCTTCTCGAGAGCTAGGCTAAGAGTCAGCCCAGAATTTTGAGGATTCAAGCTCCATAGGATACACCCTAATCATTAGGGCCAGACATGGATACCAGATCCCGCATTATCAACCTACCCCGATCGAAGTTCGAGTCATTTTTGCTCGACTTCCCCCTTTCCTGCCACATTACAATACCTGACCCTCGAAGCCTGCTCTACAAAATCAAGCTCCAGATGACAAAACATTAAAGCCACCTACAACCTAGCGCCACATTTCCAAAAACATCCAAACCAGTTACCAACCCCAAACACGGGAACTCAATCTGTGGTCGGCATAGAACATGCCCAAATAGTTCACACCACCCCTGGGGGCTACCCCGGAGAACGCTCACAGTCACAGGATCAACATCCTAACCACTCTAGCCCTTTGATCAAGACATCATTGGGAATGCACCTAGCCTACACCGTCAATATGGCTAGTTACACACAAAGTCTCATTAGACTAGGCACCGTAATATATATTTCAATTCACTGAACTACGGCTTGGTTTGATTTCACTACACGTGAATACGTAGGCAACCTTTCAACAAAAGCACAACCACCGACATAGACACACATTCAAAAAGCACCATCATTCCGGTCACGACACTGTCATGTTCTCAACAGTTCGCTTTGTCATCCTTGGGGCTTCTCTTAGGCAGAAGTTCTCCATCTACTAACAAAATCCAGATAAATTCAAAAAAAAATCCAGCCTCCTTTCTATAGTATGTCCTAATACTCGGCTCAGTCGAAGACGAGAATCTGTCAGGACTCGAAGCAATACCTACTTTGGAAATGTACCTTATAATCAAAAATCCAGAAGAGCACAAGACTACAACAGTCCCATTACACACTACTGCAAGTCCTCTATAGCATATCTATCCCATTTCGATGTTCGACCGTGTTGCCACTCGCCTAGGCTACGGAATAGCGCAACTTAAGAATCTTTTCATCTTAAGTGGCCCACCCTCTACCGAGTCATGGTCCAACCCCTCGAGAGTCCAAATCGTGTCTGTCAACTTGTCCTGTCACGTCCAGAGTCGAGTCTGTCGGTATGTCTCTCTCCAAATTCTCATTTTAAAATTTTGCAAAACTTTGCCATTTGAGAAAATCCTTTTCGACAAGGTCAAATTTCAGTCCTACCCCTTTCAATTTTGAAAACCTATTTCCTAGCACGTGAGTTGCTTTCGGGACTTCGATTTAAAAAAAAAACTAAGCAAAAATCATTCTCCCCAGCGCAAGCCAGTCGATAGATGCTGACTGCATTTCCTGTATGTATCTGCTATGTTTGCTATTTCTGCCTGTATATCTAACATTTCAGGTACTAGCTTGGCTTCCCAACCGAACATCAAGTTTTTTATTCTCCACGCCTGCGCAACTCACATATCTCCCCAGCGGAAAGCCCAGGGCGGCATTTTCCCGGAATGGCACGGGATGGGCCCATATATAGGCACACCCAGGACTTATACGACAAGTCCGATTCCCCGCGTAATTCTGAGTTGGGATGTGTCTGCAAACGAACACACCCAGGGCTTCTTAGGCAAGCTCACGCGTAATTTTGAATCGGGATGTGTCGGCGAACGGACACACCCAGGGCTTCTTAGGCAAGCTCACGCGTAGTTTCGGATCGGGATGTGTCTGCAAACGGACACACCCAGGGCTTCTTAGGCAGGCTTCAGCGTAATTTCGGATCGGGATGTGTCTGCGAACGGACGCACCCAGAGCTTCTTAGGCGAGCTCTCGCGCAGCTTCAAGATGGGATGTATCCACATATGGATACACCCAGGGCTTAAGAAACAAGTCCCACGGAGCTATTCCCGATGACAGAACTCAAGTATGGTTTCTATCTTATGGCTGGGGAGCTCTTTAACACAAGTCTAATGGACTATAAACGACCCGACCGGAAGTCTGCCAGGTCTTAATCCTCGATTGGTCTGGTAGCTACTCTTACTTTCGTCTTGTCCAAGCCTCAGTCAGAGTGGGGGCTCTGTAGACACCCACACTTGGCTGCTGGGTGTCTATAGCAGTTCCCAAAAAATACCCGATGATGATCGGACGCAAACGTGTTTCTACGCGCTCGGATATGGGCTCGAAACCATTAGTTTCTGGCTTGGGCTTTTTACGGAGTACAAATCTCAAAAAACCGACCCCAAATTCAGGCCCAGTGAGTTGTTTCCAATCAAACACGAATAATTTGGGTCAAAACCGGCACCAGAAATAAAACCGTCCTTTAGCGACCGGGTCAAACCCCGGTCAAAGTCGTTTCTGTGGACGTCCGTCCGCACCGCCCGGCGCCCCGCGCGTGACCGCACGTGACCGACCTGGTTTTCAACATGTGGCGGCGGCCACCCACGCGGCCCCTCCCTGCCGGGGGCAGATCCGATATCGCATACGGGGCGATGTGTCGGACCTCAATTTGGATGACGATCCGGACTTGTACTAGACGAGTGCGGGCACCCGTGTTTCCGTTTGGGAATCGATCAAGACGTGGTTGTAAATGTTTAAAGGCAGATTCATTTGGTAAGGCGACCTTTTTAGTGAACTGAATTCGTTGCCGATTTATGTAGTCGCCACCGAGTCAATTATGGGGACTCGGAAACCGTTCAAGTCAACTTTGACTCCTTGCCGGCTCAAAGTTGAGTGGCACGGGACCTAAAGATAAAGACTTGTACCCTTAAGCCCTCCATGCCTGGAATGACTCTCATTGACAATGTTTTCGGACATTCGGAAACCGTCGATTCTGAGTAAGGGGTGAGGGTACGTATTGGGAAGCCAACATCTGATAGATATCAACACCCAATCCCGCGCGCACTATAGCGGCCTCTACTAATCAATCGGTGGACTGATTTCCTAATTCTTTTGTTGTGGTGGAAGTACTGTAACATCCGTTGTTTTAAACCCTATGTCTTTGTTATGTCGGTTGTTTTAAGGACAGATAAGTTTTATCGTCAAAATAGTAGTGTTTACATTCTTTGCATGTGACTTCACGTGACAAGCAGGCCATGAAAAGATGCACATAGAAGAGTAAAGAGTACTAATATTATAGGTACTAGCAAATCAGTTTTAACGTGAAATACGGATATTAGTCATTCTCGTGGTATACTTTACCTGGTATTCTGCTTAAGATGCGTCAGTTCGGTATTAATAGAGATGCGTCGAACCCAACAAGGTGAGCATCCAGACTAATACGGAACCCGACCATCACTTTGTTCGGTTTTAGTTATTTTACGTTTTGAATTCCGTGTTGGTGATTTAGCATGCGATTATAAGGTCATAAAAGCGGTAAATCATACGAAAAAACTGTAAATGCGAACGTAAGTAAATCACATTGTGAGGAATTGCACCCTCGGAGTGTACGCTAAACGGGACTCGATGTATAGATAGTCTTAAGAGCGGATCTCGGAATTACTCGGGTTCGTTTAGTGTGTTTTAGTATTTGTGGTTGAAGTTGGGACGTTACGTATTTTAGTGAACATTTGTGGGCCTAGCGCCCACGTCTAGTGTTCTCGTAGTGCATAATAATAGAAAGTGCAAATATCGAAAGTTTTGTTTAGATGACAACCTAGTGACGACTTGATCAACAGACGGATCCTCCTAGCTTGACTATTGACTCCGGCAGAACCCCTTTACCGTTTGACCTTCCCGCGGCTACTCCGGCAGAGCTTCGTTACTAAGGACTAGTTCTGCGGCTAATCCGGCAGAACCTGGGTACTAGGTTTGAGCTTGTCGATCACAGGCACCTCGGTATCAAGTGAAGTGCTCGAAGGTGAGGAGTAGCGTTGATGTCGCTTTTTTATCGGAACTACGATCGAGTGGATCGTTTGCCTCGGGTGTCGGAGTGTGAGCCCTTAGCGAGAGTTTTTGAGGGAGAAGAGAGAGTTGAAGTGTGTCGAATGAATGAGGTGGAGGGGGGTATTTATAGGTGTTTTCGGCCCTCGTCGCCCTTATGGACGCGTGACTTGGGGCGTACCAGGACTCAGGCGCCTGGGTCCTTGCGCGAGGAGACCCAGGCGCGTCAGGTGGGGAGGTTAAAGTTTTGAGGATACGATTTTGATACTTTCCAAAATCGAGAGGTGGGTGTGTGATATCTTGCTTGGTCGCGAAGGCTTCCCCATGGCCTGACCTAGCGCCGCGGGTTTCGTGGGCCTCGGGTGTTCATCCCGAGGCTCGCTTGACTCGGTTCGGGTTTCGGAGCCTACTCGAGGTTCCAGTGTCGGAATTGACTCTAATTAGTGTCTATGCGACCGTAACGACACGACTAAGGCTGCCATCATGTTAGTTTTTAATTTTTCCGAGTAATAATTTGGTCCGTTCTAGAGGAAAACTATCTAAAATATCGCGAACCTGTATCGCGTTGCAGTCCTATCGTCATCGGGTGTTTGCTGGGCACCTCTGCAGCCACCAGGTCCAAATCTGGGTGTCTACAGAAGCCCTCACTTTGACTGAGGCTTGGACAAGGCGAAAGTGAAAGTATAGCCACCCAGGTCAATCGAGGATTACGACCTGGTGGCTGTCCGGTCGGGTCGTTTTAAGTCCGTTGGACTACGTGTGAGGCTCGCCAGCCAAGGTTTAAAGGTCATACCTGACGTCTTCGCTTGCGGTCGCTTGCTTGGGGCCCGGGCCGTTGCTTGACATCTTGTTCTTGATTCTTTGAGCGCGCGCTTTGTCTTCTTCAGTTTATTTAGAGGTTTTGTTTAATTTTAAGTGTTTTTCGCGTGCTAGCAACGCATTAAGTCGGCCTTTACTTGTACGAGTATATTTCGGGCTGCTTTTGAACCCTTGATGATATGAAACATTCGAGGGTGTTAGTCTCCGCTTGAGTAATCGTCTTTGGGATGCTTATGACCCCTAGGACAAGATAAAATGATATACAACTATTCGAGGGCGTTAGTCTCCTCTCGAATTAAAGTTGTTGTGGAGGTATAAGACTCCTTCGAGAGCGTTAGTCTCCTCTCGAACAAAAATTGGTGTGGAGGTATAAGACTCCTTCGAGGGCGTTAGTCTCCTCTTGAACAAAAATTGTTGTGGAGGTATAAGACTCCTTCGAGGGCGTTGGTCTCCTCTCGAATAAAAATTGCTGTGGAGGTATAAGACTCCTTCGAGGGCGTTAGTCTCCTCTCGAATAAAACATGTTGTGGAGGTATAAGACTCCTTCGAGGGCGTTGGTCTCCTCTCGAATAAAAATTGCTGTGGAGGTATAAGACTCCTTCGAGGGCGTTGGTCTCTTCTCGAATAAAAATTGATGTGGAGGTATAAGACTCCTTCGGGGGCGTTAGTCTCCCCTCGAATAAAAATTGTTGTGGAGGTATAAGACACCTTCGAGGGCGTTGGTCTTCTCTCGAATAAAAATTGTTGTGGCTCCGGGATAACTCTGACCCTTGGGCAAAACTGTTGTTGCTGTGCCTCTGGGATAACTCTGACCCTTGGGCAAAATTGGTGTTGCTGTGCCTCTGGGATAACTCTGACCCTTCGGCGAAAATGCTGTTCGTTTATCCGGCTTAGCAAAATGCTGATGGAGTGAATTTGTCTCATATAATTTTATCTCGCATGCTTGTCTTATTTTGTTCGGGTTTGCTCTTGCTTTTGTTTTGATCTTGGGTTTGAGTTGGCTCAGTATTTGCTTATGTTAATCTCGGTTGTTTTTTTTGTTACGTGTTCGGGTGCAGCGTTAAGCGTTTGTCTTATTAGTCGAGAGTGTATTATTGACGTTAGTTAGTGATTGTCTTGTTGTTGTTATTTGGCTTGTCTTAGTAGGTGTACGTGCATCGTCCTTGAGTTATATTTGTTTTGCTTTTAAACAATTAGTGTCGATGTGCAGGCTTTTTGCATTAGTTCATGGGCTTGTATGTTTTTGCTTATTGAATTATTCCGGGAATAACAATTCCCCTGGGACGTGAAGAGAGCGTGCTTAGGGACTTGATAATAGATTGCTTTAAGTGCTTTTGGGATTGTAGATTTGTTTTCCTCGTTTTATCACGCGGTCAAGCGCAGGCATTCTTATTAATTATTGTTCTCGTGTTCGTTTATTGCTCAGGGGTCGATTTCGACTAGAGGAGGCTGCAAGGCTCGCCTTATGGGGTTTGAATTTACTCCTAACTCCCTCGATTGGCTCCTAGGGCGATGTGTCCTCGTCTGGTTAGGTTTTCGGCAGTGATTGAATGGAGATTGGTTCAGGCTAGGGGCACTACTTGTCGGAGGATGCACTGGCGAACTACCTGCGCCTTGCGAATGTGAGTTTTTTTTCTTACAGTTCGTTTTATTTAGTAGCCCCCAAGGTTTAGGATTATTGGAGTATCGATTTTGGTTTTATCGTTTGTTTCGTCCTATAGTTTAGTATTCGCTTTCCTTTGGAACGGTTCCCTTTTTTTAGCTGGTTGGTTCGGTGGATGTTGTTCAGCCCCCAGTCCTCCCCTAGACACAACTCAGGGTCGATGTGGTCGGGGTAGCCCCTACTAAGCCCCTCTCCCCTTGTCCTGCTGTGGAGATGGATGCCGGGATAGGGTGGCGTGACCGGGTGTACCGGGTGAGTCTTACTTTTATTGTCCTTTGCTTGGGCTCTTAGGATTAGGGTCGGTCTGCCTAACCTCTGTGATTTTACTTTTCAGGTTTCGTCGGCTTGCCATCAGCGGTTGTGGCAGGCTGCCAACTTCTTCCGGGCTTATGCCTTGAGGGTCTCTCGTGACACTTCGGGGCCTCGATCGGTGAGTTTATGCAACTAAGGTGGCTTTCTAGGCTGTTGGTGTACCCTTATAATGCTTAAGCGTGTTTGTAGGATGTTTTGGATATGGTGGGTCAGTTGGAGGCTCGGGTGACCGAGCTCGAGGCGAGAGAGGTTGAGGCACAGCGGCTCCTGCAATCTCGATCGAGCTCGAGGCGA
The DNA here is from genome assembly GCA_958450325.1 of Agrostemma githago. Taxonomy (NCBI): domain Eukaryota; kingdom Viridiplantae; phylum Streptophyta; class Magnoliopsida; order Caryophyllales; family Caryophyllaceae; genus Agrostemma; species Agrostemma githago. The sequence goes on along the minus strand of OY288239.1, from coordinate 22,328,233 downwards.
GCGAGAGGTTGACCGAGCTCGAGGCGAGCGAGCTGACGAGATTGCCTTCTTGAAGGAGCAGCTATCCCGGTCCCGGGGTGAGACCTCAGCTCAGGGTGAGGCTAGGCATCAGGTCGAAAGGGAGGCTGAGGTCGATGCTGAGGCTACGGGTGCTATGGAGGAGGTTGTAGGGATTCCCGAGACAGCTTCCCTAGGTATGCTGTCGGGGATGGACGGTAGTGAGTCTCCCCTTATAGACTTGGAGGACCTAGGGTTAGATGATCAGCTTTGTGAGATCGGGATTGCCGTCGGCACGGCTTCTAGGGATCCTTTTTAGCCTTGATTTGTATAAGGATTTATATATTTTGTATATCTGTTTTAGATTTTTAGTATTTGAATAAGTCGGATTAATCTTGTATTTTCGTTTGGCGAACTGTTTACCTAGGTTGACAAATAATCACTTTTGTGTTCGTTCATTTTGCGACGTGAATTGGTTTAGGGTGCGTTAGCGTTGCGTGAGAGGACGAAAACAACTTTTTTTTTCGAATGTTCCGAAATGCGTTAGTTTGAGCCGAGAATCGGATCAGGTAGTACGTCGATTAAAACGTTTTTAACTCGAGATGTGAAATATCAATGTGCTTTGATTAGATGTATCCAGAGATGAGCGCGATTGTTTGGCATTCAGGAAGGAACCGAAGTTTAAAATTCGAGCAACTTTTGAAAAAAAAGTTAGACCACTTTTATATATTTATAATATTGCCTTGTTACAGACGCGACTTGACGATGACCACTAATAAGCTACGACACACCTAGGTGGGGTAGCTTATCCCCCTAAAAAAACGTCTAGGTCTCGTGCGTTTGACGAGTGTGCTCGCATTCCTGTAGCTCTTACATGGGTATCTCGGTTTTCGAGGTGGACTCTAATGATTTTGGTGAGGTTGTTTTTGACGCAAGATGATAGCCATGGCGATCACGGGGGGTTCAAGTTTCTACCCTTGGGTTGCTTGGGTTGAGCCATGCTTGGCTTCAGGCGCTCGGGCTGAGGCAATTAACTTCCGGGTCGCTTGGGCTCAGGCGGGCGGATCCTCGAGCGCGTGGGCCGGTGCGGTCCGAGTCCCGGGTTATGGAAATTTTCGTTGTTTCCTAATTTTTGTGGGATTAGTGCTATACATACGTATTGTGGGTGTATGTCCTAGGCAGACTAGAATATCCGTAATGTATAGAACCATATCTAGGGTCATGTCGGGTTTCGGGAATGTTCTGACCGAGTGGGCGGGTTTGTTTAAGAAATGTCATCCCGAGGTTAGTTCAAACGATGGTCTGTCGATAGTTGTTGCACTAAGTTGAGTCAAGGTACAGGATGATTTTCTACGGGCATGCTCTAGATTTTGGGACTCGAAATATCACGTTTTTGCTTTTCCCGGGGGTAAAGTTTGCCCTTTGCCTGAAGAGATGGATGTTATAGGCGGGTGGAGCTCGGTTCGTCCTTGTGTGCCTTGTGGGGATGGTGCTTACATGGAGCGACTTTATCACTTTTTGGACCTTTCTTCATTAGAGGAGGCTAAAGGCTATTTTGGTGTGGATGGTCGTAACCTAGAGTTGCTTTTTAGGACATTCTCACAAGTTGGCTGTCGTCATGTTTCGATCTTGGCATGTAGGAGTGCCTTCAATATTGTTGTTGCTTGTTATTATCTTTTTGAGGATGTGCGGTTACGTGAAGGTTGGGGTAACCCTCGAGTGTTGGATGTGGTAGCGGCTATGGTGCATGGACGATCACCCTCATTGCTCATTTTAGGTGAACTCGTTTTGGGTCTTGACGCTAGTGTCCTGGCACAGGGGAGACTTCCTCGGGGCTCTAGGGTAATCCTACAGGTGTGCATTTTTTGTGTTGTATTTTTTTTGTAGCTTGGTTTTATTTGTCTTGTGGTTATTTTGACTTCGGGGGTGCGATGCTTCGTCGTATTTTGTGCAGGTTTGGTTGCAGGAGCGGCTCGGCTTAATCGACCATCCCCGGTGTTTCAAAGATTACAACTATTGGGGTTTCACGGGCCGAAAGATGGTGCTGATGTGGAATAAAAGTCTTGAAGAGGAGGATTGGTTTTCCTACTTAGTTAGGGGAGAAGTTATCATCAGGTGGTCCATCCCGTGGTGGAATATTAGTGGGTGCGTTGGGTTTCCATTTTCGTCTTCGACCTGGACCTTGTTACTATTATCCATGAGGGATCAAGTTTATATTTACCCTAGCATGTTGTCAAATCAAATGAGTGTCCGACCTCCTATTCCAGATGATATTATGGTCGTTTCTAATCCTTATCCATGGACCGAGGATTTGCATACGGGGTTTAGGGTGTCCTGGGAACAGAAATTTTTGCATTCCTTTGATCGACCGACCGACAATGCTTCAGCTCGGCAGAGGGTTTGGGAACGCCCATCAGGACAGACTGTTTCAAAAGTTAGAAAGACAGCTCCGCTAAGAGGCGAAGAGGAGACTCGAGAGACTCGGTGCCTAACCAGAGACAGTGGGATCGATCCTAGTTTAGTCAGTTCATCCGAACGGGCGAAGACCGACAAGACCCATATTAAGGCTGCGAAAGAGCAGAGGAAGTGGAATTTGCTAGACTCACGTTTGGATAGGGCGTTAGAAGCGTGTTTTCGAAAAATCGAGGAGGAAGAACGCAAGCAATCATGCCTGAATGGTGAGGATAGGGATAAGTTGGACCGGTAGAGTCCAACCATTTATATTATGTATTACTAGTTGATAATATGTGGCGTATTAGTACTAGTTTTTTTTTTGTGGATTTTAGACACGTTGTCGATTTCCGGGATGTCCATACTTTGGTTTTTTTTTATGTAGATGCCTCGACAAAGACACAATTTAACCGAATTTTGTTATTAATGAGAAGCACATTTTTATTATTTTTTTTTTGGGTGGCTCGCAACTCGTTTCTTCATTTTACCCGGGGCGCCCTTTCGGGTGTTCACCCCATCCTCGGCTCACCGTTTTTCGTATATATTTTTTTTGCTTTTCTCTTATTTTTGTTTTTTTTTACGGCTCGAACCTCGATTCTTCATTTTGCCTGGGGCGCCCTTTTGGGTTTTCACCCCGTTCTTGGCTCGTCATTTTTTTTCTCTCTTTTTTTGCTTTTTTTTTACGACGGCTCGCAACTCGTTTCTTCGTTTTGCCCGGGGCGCCCTTTCGGGTTTTCACCCCGTCCTCGGGTCGTCTTTTGTGCAACGTCATTTAACTTACTCACTGACCGGGTTGTGGGATGAATCTCGGTTTGCTCACGAATCGACTGTTTTGTTTAGTTTTTTTGGTTGTACCCGGGAGAGGGTTGCCTACGTATCCGTGTTTAAACGGAATCAAACCATGTTCGTAGTTCTTTAGAAAAGTGTGAGTGATTTTGCTTTAGACTCATTTATCCCATTTATCGATGCGAACTGATTTTTTGTTTTTTTGTTGTTGTTGTTGTTTTTTGTTTTTTTTGTTTCTCCCCAAGTCGGAGGTCGGGACGTGATTTCTGGGGTGTTTATGGGTAGTATCGTTTGAGTTGATCCATATTGGTCGGGGTTGAGAACTCTTGACCATCCAGGTCGGTAAGGATTACGGCGCCCCTCGAGAGTATTTTCTTAACGAGGTAGGGGTCCGCCCAGTTTGGCTTGAATTTCTCTCTAAGGTTGACGGGAAGGGGTGCTCTAATGGATTTGATTACTAAATTTCCCTCGTGTATGTTTCGGGATTTTCACTTGTTTATTAAAGGCTTGTTGAATGCGTTGCGGGTGGGCTTGTACGTTGGGTAAGGCATGTATCTCGCGCTCGTTTAGGAATACTAGCTGGTCACATCGTTTTTGGTTCCTTTCTTCTTCGGGAATACCATTCTCGGCTAATCTTCTTAGTGACGGTATTTCTAGCTCTATGGGTTGTACGACTTCGGAACAGTAGGTTAGGTAATATGGTGTGGCCCCATCGGGTGTTCTATAGGATGTTCGGTATCCCCATAAGGCGAAGGGGATCTTGTTCGGCCAATCTCAATGATTACCTATCATCCTCCTAAGGATTGTGGTGATGATTTTTTGTTGGTTGCTTCTACGGCCCTGTTGGTTTGTGGTCTATTTGTGTTTTTAGATTTTGCATTTGTTCAGGAGTTTTTTTTTAAATTTTTTTTTGTGGGTGTTGGCCCGGAAGTGAGCCCCCTGATTACTAATCGTTTCGTGAGGCATTCCGTAATAGCAGACGATGTTGTTTTGTAAGGGTTTGACTTCTTGTTTTGGGGTTAGCGCGGTGTAAGGGACGGCTTCTACCCATTTGGTGAAATAATTGACGACCATTAATACAACGCGGTGTCCACCGATCTCGGATGAGTGCCTTTTTCTTATGGTGTCTACTTCCCAAGTAGCGAAAGGCCAGGGCGTGGCTATGGTATGTAGAGGATACGGGGGTAGGTGTTGGACGTTAGAAACCTTGGCCTAGTATGTGATTAGGCTTTCATCACAGACCTTCCAATTTCCTGTGGCTCGGCTGGATACTAAGGATGAGTTTCCGTGTGTTCTGAGGTTTTTTGACTAGAGGTACGGTTGCTTCTAGACTTATCGGGCGGGTTTCGTATTAGGTCGCGCAGGGGCAGTTTTGTTCATTTTCGTGTTTGTTGTTATTTGGTCAGTGGTGGTTTGAGTCTAAGGTTGTTACTACTGATTTCCTTCTTAGGGTGAAGTCAAGTGGGCTGCTTGCGGTAGCCCTTGCATTTTAGTCAAATGTTATCGATAATTGGCATGAAGTCAAGTTTTTAAACATTTCAACGTGGATTTGTTGAGAGAAAGTTAAGCGATTGTCGAGGCATGTTTGTAAGATAAAAGAAGATCGTTTTATTGATAATATAGTAGATGGGCTAGGTGCCCGTAATTTGTTTTGGGGGAGGTGGAGGACATGTCCTCCCCGCACCTCGGCAAAGAAAAAAAACAAGATGTTTATTAATATTATTAGCCTAGGCCCTAGGATGAACCAGACTCTAGATGAGACCGATCGTGCCTCTAAACATCGACGCTCCCTCCAGGGAATAATACTTTGACGGCGCCGTTGGTCTTTATTGTTATTGACGTGGTTGTTTCGCCATCGACCCCGTCGCCGATAGGCCGCAGTGTCTGCTTCCTTGCCAGAGGGAAGGTTCCGGCATCCACCAGGTTCTGGATGTCATGTTATAGGCGGTCACAGTCTTCAGTATCGTGTCCCCTACCCTGATGATAGAGGCAATAAGCGCTAGGATCCCAATCCGCCCCTCGGGCTTCACGAGGTGGGTCTGGGGTAGGGATGAGTTGGGACAGCTGTCAGTCCTCGTTGGCAATTCTGAGGGCTTCGGCATAGGTCATGCCTAAGTCGGTAAGGCTTCTAAAGGGACGTCCTCCGAGGGCCGGGATGAACCTAGCCGGCCCTAGCCTTATTTTTTCTTTAGGGATGACAGGCATCTCTTCCATTACCTCCCAGGGACCGTCTCGCGTCCTGTTGACCGTGTCCTCCAACCTGCCGAGCTGGAGTAGGATGTTATTAGGGGCGTCGTTTATTTGGGCTAGGTTATTCTGGAGTTCCTTAACGAGTCCTAACATTGCGTTGAGTGGTTCGCTATTATTGTTAGAAGACATTTCTAAATCTGCAAGGCAGGGCCAAAGGTGAGACCGAGTCGACCAGACGTCTAAATGACCCGAGAAATGCTCGTGGCTGAGCGACGCGGAACTGAGACTCCTGACTCGTGTGTGCGCTGTCACTGGTTTTGAGACTCTGGTGCTTTTTTTTAGACTCTTGGTGTACTCGGCGAACCGCCTTCGGAGTTTTCTGTCTCTGTAACGAGACGATCTGACACGAACCTCAGTGGTGAGGTTTGAAGAGGACTTCTTGGAACGAGACAACCCAAAAATGTAAAATCTCGAGCAGAGATGGCCCTATTTAGTTAACATGGACAATTAAACACACGGTTGGACGACACAAGAGCTTGATCACGATCCCGGCTCAGGATCAAAGAACTTGGATGCATGTTTCATTCGAAAACGACCAGTTTTGCAAAATTTTGAAAAGGATGGCTCGTAAAAATAGTGTAACGATGGTGTGGCGACATCGTTTGTGGAGTGTAAGAGAGTTGCTATGTATGTGCACCGGAAATGATGACGAAATGTAGGTATTTTTTTTCGAAAGGGGCGCATTTCATTTTAGGGGAAAACGTTTTTTTTTTGAAAATAGTTACATGATGCTTCTATCGAAACTACTATTAATTTGTTAGTTCGATACTTGCGGGGTGCGCGACGCTCGTGGTGGTGCGCGAAGTCTGATGACAGTCTTCCTAAAGCTGTAACTAAATCCTTAGTGAGGGACTTAGGTGGTGAATAATGTTCCTTATAAATATGCTTTTTGAAAAAAGGAATTTTAAAATTAGCGACGCACGTTTGTCGGTGGTACTGGCTAGCATTAGACGGTGGGGGTGTGCATTGTGAAAAGTGTTTTGAGGGTGTAACCGTTTTGGGTTCCTTGACTTCATTAATTGAAGCTTTGGTTGTGTTAACGGCGTGTGTGTAAAAAGTTTTTTTTTATTTTTGAAACAGAATGTTACCGCGTGGTGGCCTTAACCCCATTAATTGGGAGTTTCGGTTGCATTAACGGTAATTATTCTTGCTAATAGGTTTTAGTTTGGCCAAGGTGATGGCGCTAAAAAAAACTTTTTTTTTGAAGTTAGTAAGTGTGAATTTTGCCATTGTAATGGCGTTAAAAACATTTTCCTTTTTTAGAAACCGTGATTTGGTCGGAGTATTGATGTTTAAACGGTCGTTTTGAAAAGATGAGGCATTTTCGAAAAAAAAAATTGGGTGCGGTTGAATATGTTGGTGTGGTTTAATCCAGATTTTAGTGTTTTATTTGGGTTGGATTGTTCAAACACGCTACACATAACTAGGAATACATACACCCATGCAGGATGCAGACTCGGGTAGGTTTAGGGTAGGCTACCGCCCACGAATAGTCTTTACTTAGGCATTGACAATGATCTGGGGAGATGGGTGTCATACCGTCCGTTAGAACTATCCGCTTATTAATCCCGTGGTTTACGCGTTAGGCGGCCGGAGCGTCAATCGAGGGTCTCTCCGCGTGTCCCAAGAGATTTTACCGCGAAGAGGTCGATTGGTCCTGATATCGGTTAGGGTGGGCTTTTTAGGACCAAAACCTGTTGTGACCACAACTAGGAACTAAGAAGTGAGCTTCACCGACCTCGCTCAAGTTACACCACCGCTGGAAACTTGTTTTCAAATCCCCAGCGGAGTCGCCAAACTGTGGACCGCCCGGCGCTCCGCGCGTGACCGACCCGGTTTTCAACATGTGGCGGCAGCCACCCACGCGGCCCCGTCCCTGCCGGGGGCCGATCCGATATCGCATATGGGGCGAAGTGTCGGACCTCGATTTGGATGACGATCCGGACTTGTACTAGACGAGTGGGGCAACCGTGTTTCCGTTTGGGAATCGATCAAGACGTGGTTGAAAATGTTTAAAGGCAGATTCATTTGGTAAGGCGACCTTTTTAGTGAACTGAATTCGTTGCCGATTTATGTAGTCGCCACCGAGTCAATTATGGGGACTCGGAAACCGTTCAAGTCAACTTTGACCCCTTGCCGGCTCAAAGTTGAGTGGCACGGGACCTAAAGATAAAGACTTGTACCCTTAAGCCCCCCATGCCTGGAATGACTCTCATTGACAATGTTTTCGGACATTCGAAAACCGTCGATTCTGAGTAAGGGGTGAGGGTACGTATTGGGAAGCCAACATCTGATAGATATCAACACCCAATCCCGCGCGCACTATAGCGGCCTCTACTAATCAATCGGTGGACTGATTTCCTAATTCTTTTGTTGTGGTGGAAGTACTGTAACATCCGTTGTTTTAAACCCTATGTCTTTGTTATGTCGGTTGTTTTAAGGACAGATAAGTTTTATCGTCAAAATAGTAGTGTTTACATTCTTTGCATGTGATTTCACGTGACAAGAAGGCCATGAAAAGATGCACATAGGAGAGTAGAGAGTACTAATATTATAGGTACTAGCAAATCAGTTTTAACGTGATAATACGGATATTAGTCATTCTCGTGGTATACCTTACCTGGTATTGTGCTTAAGATGCGTCGGTTCGGTATTAATAGAGATGCGTCGAACCCAACAAGGTGAGCATCCAGACTAATACGGAACCCGACCATCACTTTGTTCAGTTTTAGTTATTTTACTGTTTGAATTCCGTGTTGGTGATTTAGCATGCGGTTATAAGGTCATAAAAGCGGTAAATCATACGAAAAAACTATAAATGCGAATGTAAGTAAATCACATTGTGAGGAATTGCACCCTCGGAGTATACGCTAAACGGGACTCGATGTATACATAGTCTTAGGAGTGGATCTCGGAATTACTCGGGTTTGTTTAGTGTGTTTTAGTATTTGCGGTTAAAGTTGGGACGTTACGTATTTTAGTGGACATTTGTGGGCCTAGCGCCCACGTCTAGTGTTGTCGTAGTGCATAATAATAGAAAGTGCAAATACGGAAAGTTTTGTTTAGATGACAACCTAGTGGCGACTAGATCAACAGGCGGATCCTCCTAGCTTGACTAGTGACTCCGGCATAACCCCGTTACCGTTTGACCTTCCCGCGGCTACTCCGGCAGAGCTTCGTTATTAAGGACTAGTTCTGCGGCTAATCCGGCAAAACCTGAGTACTAGTTTTGAGCTAGTCGATCACAGACACCTTGGTATCGAGTGGAGTGCTAGAAGGTGAGGAGTAGCGTCGATCTCGCTTTTTTATCGGAACTACGATCGAGTGGATCGTTTTCCTCGGGTGTCGGAGTGCGAGCCCTTAGCGAGAGTTTTTGAGGGAGAAGAGAGAGTTGAAGTGTGTCGAATGAATGAGGTGGAGGGGGGTATTTATAGGTGTTTTAGGCCCTCGTCACCCTTATGGACGCGTGACTTGAGGCGAACTAGGACTCAGGCGCCTGGGTCCGTGCGCGGGGAGACCCAGGCGCGTCAGGTGGCGCGGTTGGAGTTTTGAGGATACGATTTTGATACTTTCCAAAACCGATAGGTGGGTGTGTGATATCTTGCTTGGTCGCGAAGGCTTCCCCACGGCCTGACCCAGCGCTAGGGGTTTCGTGGGCCTCGGGTGTTCATCCTGAGGCTCGCTTGACTCGTTGTTGACTCGGTTCGGGTTTCGGGGCCTACTCGGGGTCCCGGTGTCGAAAATTACTCTAATTAGTGTCTATGCGACCTTAACGACACGACTAAGGCTGCCATCATGTTAGTTTTAATTTTTCCGAGTAATTATTTGGTCCGTTCTATAGGAAAACTATTTAAAACATCGCGAACCCGTGTCGCGTTGCAGTTCTATCGTCATCGGGTGTTTGTTGGGCACCTCTGCAGCCACCAGGTCCAAATCTGGGTGTTTACAGTTTTCGAGACACAAAATAGCCATGCAAACATCAAAAAGTCCAACCCAAATACAAGACCTACAAAAATATCCAACCCGAGGTCCAAAAAACCGGACCCCTTCACTTCAGCTGACCCACTCGATCGAGTGTCAGCCAACTCGATCGAGTGGGCCCTCAAACAGGCCCGTCTGCGGCTGCTTTGGGCCACTCGACCGAGTCAGCAGGCCACTCGGTCGAGTAACCCTAGACGAGGGAGGTAGGCATTGCATATATATACACCCCCTTTTGCATGCAATTAAGGATCTTTAAACACACTTTCAAAAAACCCTAATCATACATCTTCAACCCTAAACCCTACCATCTAGGAATCGAACCCTAAACCGCCATAACTTAACCTACGTAAACCTCGATACTCCCATGCAAGCCACAATTAAGCGAGTCCCATCCGAGATACGAAACATGTAGGTTGAGGGTGCAACAATCCCGACTTTTCTTCTCTTTCTTCCTCCTTGTGTCGTCCGTCTTTTCCGTTCATCGTCGTCATTTTTTGTGTGTTTTTGTTTTATTTTTATCATCGCGTTTATAATATCGCTAATATTACTAGTATAAGACATTAAATTACTCGCTAATTCGTGTCGAGCGTAAAGGATGACGGGATTAGGAAATCCGAATATACAAGGGTGTTGCATCCGATGTTGCCGGTCGCTTATCCTGACACCCCGCACGCTTGATTGTCGAAGCGAGTCAACATAAACAATAGTTTTTTTTGTATTTTGTCATCATCATTATTATCGCATATTCATCGATTTCTTAAAACCATTTCTAATCAAATACTTTTATTTTAGTCAAGTCGAAACCTGTTGATGCGGATCCGACATCACACAATCCGTAAGGATTTATCATGATGTCGGGATGCGGAGGGAATCAAGTCGAGTCCTTTTAAATTCAAGCAAATATAAAGTGTCAATCTATTAGATTCGATGCCAACTCAATAGTTGGATGTCGTATTTAAACGATTTAGTCAATAAATCTAACTAATACGAATTCATTGATGCTAAAAATGGTGATCACATAATTCGAAAGAATTAATTACGGCACCATAAACGCGGAGATAATTTATTTCGTTTTAGTTTATTTAAAACGACTTACAAACGTATTTTCTAGATTGCGCTCTAAATATTCGATATTGATTCATTAATTGAATATCGGATACAACGAGTACCAAAGTCCGAATCGAGCATAAATCATACAATATTTCTGCCCGACTCAATAAAATCATCGACTTTCCAAAATCAAAAGGCAATTTCGAAATCAACAATAAATTGCGAAGCGAACCCTGGTTCGTACAGGAGCACTTGATCGAGTGCTTAGCCCACTCGATCGAGTGGCATCCCAAAACAGAGGCAGAATAGCTTTTTGAGGACCACTCGGTCGAGTCACGCAATGACTCAATCGAGTGGCGACCTACTCGGTCAAGTTTCTTAGCGACTCTGTCGAGTACACCCTCAAAGTTTGGGCATAATACTTTCTTCGAGACCACTCGGTAGAGTCCCACAATGACTCGGTCGAGTGGCCCTTATCACGTCAAAGCATGAGCTCTAAACATATTTTGAGCCTTGTGAAATATTTTTATGACTTCGGTCAACACGTGTCAAGTCAATCACGTGTTACACTACTTTTCACAACCATGCATCATGTCATTTACTTCATCTTATATCATTCCATATCATTTGCAAACCGTTATTATCGTTATTACCGTTATTAACTTGTTTGTTTATGTCTTTTCGATTTATTTTCGTTATTCGTTTTATTGTACTAAAATGAATCTCACATGCTAAATACAACTTTGACGTTAATTTTAGATGCATTAAATCGACCTAGCAACTTATTCTAATTTTCGCATGTTTAGTCAAAACAATGTTTGCATATCATTTCATCGTATTACTAACGCGTGTATTAGAGCATTAAACGATATCTTAGTAGAGGCCGCTAATGTGCGGGCGGGGTTGGGTGTTCTTTGTGAACTTCCCAATATGTACTCTCACCCCTTACTCAGAACCTCGGTTTCCGGATGCCCGAAACCGTTGCCGCACGAGAGTCATTCAATACACGGTATTCGATAATGTCGGTATCGGTATCCAATGCAAAGGAACGAGCCCAATAAACTCTGACATCCGAATGGGCCATACTTTGTGCAGGGCCCACTAAGATATAGAGTGGGTTCGAATGGGCCCGAACTCCCACAAAGTTCGGTGGCGACTCCACTTCGATTTAAATTTCAATTCGACCCATCTCATATGGAAATTCATTCGCCTCCCCAAACCCGCTCGTGGCCGCGTCGGGGTGGACCTATGTCATGTTCACATTACTACATCAAAAATTTCTTGGAGTATGAATGCAAATATACCATGCTCGAGAAGACGTGTCTAGCTCTAGTCTGGGCCACTAAAAAGCTTCGGCAATATATGCTTAGTTACGAGGTACATGTACTATCCAAAATGGATCCTATCAAGTACCTATTCGAAAAGCCCATCCTCAATGGAAGGTTGTCCAGATGGACATTAATGCTAGCTGAGTTTGACCTCAAATTTGTACCATTAAAAGCCATCAAAGGCCGGGTAGTAGCCGAATTTCTCGCCGATAGTCCCGTATCTGAAGAAGGACACACCGATACTTGGGCCTTTCCGGATGAAGACATATTCCATACCGACACGGAGACATGAGATCTGTATTTTGACGGGGCATCCAATTTCCGAGGATTCGGAGTCGGCATTCTGTTAATATCACCGAAAGGAGAGCATACACCGTTATCCATTAAATTGGACTTTGACGTGACTAACAACGCAGCCGAGTATGAAGCATGCATTCACGGATTGCAAGCCGCCGCGGATTTAGGAGTAACGAACCTTCGGGTTCACGGTGATTCATCTCTAGTCATCAATCAAGCTCTCCAAAAATGGAAAACTCGGAACGCCAATCTCGTGGCTTACCAAGCACGAGTACGGGTTCTCGAGAAACAATTCCAAAAGGTGGAATACATTTATCTACCCCGGGAAGAAAACCAGTTCGCGGATGGACTTTCCAAATTAGCATTCTTACTAAATATCCCGGATCATCTAACCAGCATGCCAATTTGCGTCGAAAGACGATCCGAGCCGGCATGCATTCACGCCATTCAAGATATCAAAATAACCGATCCAGAACCTTGGTATCAGTCTGTTCTAACCTACTTAACAACGGGTGAATATCCTCCGGGAATTGAAAACCGGGCCAAGAAAGCCTTGTGAAGATTGGCAACCCAATTCGTTCGTACGGACGACGGACAGTTATACAAAAAGACGACACAGGGGGCTCTCCTCCTGTGTATCGATAAAGTACAGCTGAAAAGGTTATGTCCGAAGTGCACGATGGTGAAAATGGCTCGCATATGAACGCCCATATGCTAGCCCGAAAAATCATGAGGCTCGGATATTATTGGAACAACATGGAAACTGACTTTCAGTTATATGTCAAACACTGCCATAATTGTCAGATTTTCGCCAATGTAAAACATATGCCGTCTTCCTTACTATATACCATGACATCACCATGGTCGTTCTCAACATGGGGAATTGATATAACTGGAAATGTGAACCCTTCCGGGACGGGAGGTCACTATTTCATTTTGGTGGCTATCGACTATTTCACCAAATGGGTTGAAGCCGAGTCATACCGGATCTTGAGTGCCAAGCATGTTAGCAAGTTTATCCAGAACAAGATTATATGCCGGTACTGGATCCCGCACGAGTTCATCAGTGATCACGGGACCCATTTCCAAGCTGAAACCGCTACTTTGCTAGCAAAATATAAAATCTAGAGGCATACATCTTCGCCTTACCGTCCCCAAATAAATGGAGCGGTAGAGGCAGCTAATAAGATGATTGTCACCATACTTAAAAAGATGGTTGAGAATTACCGGGATTGGCCCGATAAAATACCTTTTGCCCTCTGGGGGTACCGAACGTCAATTCGCACCGCAACCGAGGCAACTCCATATTATTTGACGTACGGAATGGAAGCAGTCCAGCCAGTCGAACTGGAAGTACCGCCTCTTAGGATTCTGCTTGAAAGCCAAGTGCCAGAAGCGGATTGGGTCCAAGCCCGATACGACTCGCTAGTTCTTTTAGACGAACGACGGTCTCGGGCCCTCAACAACATCCAAATATACCAAAAGAGGATACAACGGGCTTTCAACAAAAGAGTTAGGCCCAAAAATATCAAAGAAGGGGATCTAGTTCTAAAATCGGTCCGTGCATTACTACCAGTCGACCCAAGAGGAAAATTTAAACCCAATTGGGCTGGGCCGTATTTGGTAAAGAAGGTCTTATCAGGAGGAGCAGTGATGCTAACAGACTTGGACGAGAATGAATTCATCAACCCAACCAACTTGGATTAGCTGAAGCGTTAATACCCTTAAACCTTATCTCAATCTCATTAGCAAAAAGTTTATAAAAATTTGTCTTTTTATAAATTTTCAAAAATTATAAGCAAGTAAATAAGTTGGGATTATTTATCCTACTGTCGCACATCTCGAACTAATAGTCTTGGTGTATTTCAAAAATTGAAAAAAAGTCTATATTCGAACTACGTTTGGTTTGATTCCGCTAATTGTGGATACGTAGGCAACCATTCAAAAGGGCACAACTACTGCAATAACGAAAAGACAAAAACGGAATTCACTCAAATGTCTTTTATTAAAAAAACATGATAAACTCAGGAATTTCAAAATCACATCGCATAATAAATAAAAAAACAACCACAAAAAAAGCACACCACAAAAAATAATAGTAATACTTAGATAATAAAACTAAGGAGACTAGTATTTAGGGCATTTTGCCCTTTCCTTTTCCTTTGGGTCGCGTGGAGCCCGAGGTCGACGGGGCGGGGGCGAACGTTCCCGGATCACCAAGGGAACCTACTTTGCTCGAACCCGTTTATTCGACAGCGGGTCTTCTGTCGTTGTGACCGGTCGAAGTCGAGCCCGTACGTGCTCGGGTAGCCTATCTCAAAGACCGAGTCGGTCCTGAACACTTAATTTTGAGCCGAGTGTCCTTTCCAAGTCTGTCTGGGGGCTCACTTTCCCCCGTGCACTTTTAGTACTGGACCCTTCAGTTTGGGTCCTAGTCATCCCTTTCTAACCTGACGTCAGTCGAACCGATGTAGCCGGAGTCTCGTCCTCGTCAAAGAAACATCTGGTGTCTTTAGCCGGCTATCGTCGAAGCAGGTCAAAAGCCTCATCAACTTTTAGGGAAGCTCGGGCTTTGACAGAGTCCGTCTTTGTCCACTTCACATAAGAATCTGACACCCAAATTGAATGAAGAGATTTGGGAATAGACCAAGTATCCCGGGTGTACCATCGTTGCATCCAGGTGTCACACATCACATCCGTCAGTTGGGTAGATTCACTCACAACCGCTTCAATTTTCGGGATTCTCTGGGACCGGCCATACTGCCTAAGTATGCGGTCGGGATAAAGATGAATTGTCTTCCTAAAGGATAGGATTACCTGGTATCGCGCCCTATCCCTTGATTCCAAACCAGTAAAAACATAAATAGGCCACCACGGCACCGTCCACTGGATCAACGGGCCACCATGGAAAGACAGCACTTCGTCCCAATATTTCTGAGTATTGTGGCAAGAGAAATCAACGGTCTGTCTCCTAGTCATCACCTGGTTAGGTCGATATCGACTTGGGTCAAGGGGAGGATCTACAATCGATAGCCTCTCAAATAACCAAAGCTGAAAAAAGAAATGGAAAATATGAGTTCACGAGCAAAATTGACGTCCGCCCTGGGCACTCGATCGAGTGCTTAGGGGTCACTCGATCGAGTGACACCCTTGAAATTGGGCAGGGGGCTTTTTAACGAAGGCACTCGATCGAGTGCCCGCTGTAGTGAAAAAATGATGAAAAATCGAAAATTGAAAAAATCAGAAAAATTCGAAGCAACCTACCTGCAGAAGACAGGTACTCCCAGTCAAACGGATCGACGAATCTCTTTTGCGATTATCCAAGCCTTGGATAATTTCTCTGGTAATCAGCCATGTCGGATTGTGTTCCGTCTCCATCAGGTCAGCCACCGTAAAAAGTCCGACATGGTCCATGCATGACAGTAAATCCATATGACATTCAAAGGCATAAACATGGAGCATACAGAAAGCAAAAGCCCTACGGCTATGGATCGGCCTAACCCGGACATCGTGTGGATTCATAAACTTTTCAGCCAGGTCAATCAAAGAAATGGTATCCCCCTCCGTCATACGGGATACCTCCATATGAGAAAGTCCTAAAAATTCCCGTAGCTTCCTCCTAGGTCGTGAACTGAAAACGGGATAAAAGGACGAAGTATAGGATTCCATCCTCCTACAGCAGCGATTTCCTCGGGTATAGGGCAAATCTCGCCCCGAGGAATGACGAAAGCGTGATAAGTATCGTCCCAATAGGATAAACAAGCATCGAGAAAGTGGCAATCCACGTGCATCTGGCGGATCGTGAATAGCTGAGTAATACCATTCTGGTTCAGAGCTACCTTATCCGTGTCTCTAAAATATTGGGACCAGTCTTGCAGCATGCCTATCAAACGTTCGATTCCCATGGCTAGATGGCTTGAGAAGGATAAGGATTCTCGGGTTTGTTCTCTGTAGGAAGAGGGGAATTGTGAGAGTTATGAGAAAACTAAAGCAGGAGATGGGTATTTATAACCCCAAATCCGGGTAGTCTCCCTCCCTTTAGGATTCCTAATCCTAGGAGGATTAGCATACGGGCCCAATCCTAAGATTTCTCAGCTAGTGCAGGAATGGGTCATCCCGAGCATTCTATTCCTTTTCAGAGTCAAAATTCTCAAAATTTTCAAGATCCACATTTTTTCAAAATTTCTATTCCCCAGCGTGAGTCATTTTTACCTAAATGTTACATACAAAACTTCACGTAACTATACAAAAGTGCGACTCAAGCAGGGCCATGCAATTCACCTCCCAAGCGGAAAAGCCTAAGGCGGACTTTCTCCTAAAGTGATACGGGATGGGCCTATATACAGGCACGCCCGAGACTTATACAACAAATCCGAATCCCCGCGGAATTATCCTAATCAGCTCAGGTATGATTTCTAACCTATGGCTGGCAAACCCTTCACGCGAGTCTAATGGACTATAAACGACCCGACCGGAAGTCTGCCAGGTCTTAATCTTTGATTGACCGGGTAGCTACTCTTACTTTCGCCCTGTCCAAGCCTCAGCCAGAGTGGGAGCTCTTTAGACACCCACATTTGACCGTTAGGTGTCTATAGCAGTTTCCAAAGAACACCCGACGATGATCGGACGCAAACATAATTTAACATACTCGAATATGGGCTCGAAATCGTTAGCATTTGGCTTGGGCTTTTTACGGAGTACAAATCTCACAAAACCAACCTCAAATACAGGCCCAGTGGGTCATTTCCAATCAAATAAGATTAATTTGGGTCGAGTTCGACACCAAGGGCAAAACCATCTTTTAGCGACTGATAAGTCAATATTTATACATATTTTTACCCCTTTAATATTGTATTTTCTACGTCGTCCTTGTATTATTTGAGCTAAACGTTATAACTTTAGTAACTTTTGATATATTAACGGCCTTAAATTATTTTCCGTACTAAATTGGGTATTTAATATATATTTTAATTATTTAATATATATATATATATATACATGGAAAATATTACTAAAATCGTATTTATGCTTGCAGGTCCGTCTTAAGACGACGATATCTCACATATACGAGGTCAGAATAGGGCGATATAGGACCCGTTGGAAAGCTAAGTCCGAGACCGATAACTTTATAGAATAAAGTTAGACCCAAATCCAAAGTCATATGGGGTCGAAATCAGACTAATAGAAGTCAACTCGAGAGTTGGGCTGAATTGACAAAAGGAAAGTGAATAAGAGAATAAGAAGGAAATAAAAGAAAAAAAGAAAATTATATAAAGAAGGGGAAGGCAAGGGAAGCCGTATACCCCATCACACAAATAAAAAACAATAAAAAAAAGAAGAAGAACACACCAGCACACCAACACAAAACAGAGGAAGCGCGCAGAAGGACGAAGAACGGCGTTTCCGACCCAATTTTCTACCCGATTTTTATGAGATTTCTTATTCTTTCACTTTTATTTATTGTTTTAATGTTTAGTATGGAGTAATTTTTCAATAGGAGTATGTAATTAACTATTGATATTGTGGTCTATGAGATTGGATTTTTTATGCTTAACGATTAATTATTGTTATTGGGTATTTACTCGAAATTCATTATTAACCTTGTGATTTATGATTATTAATTTGGATTGATCACCTAGATTGTTCTCTTAAATCTATTGTTAATAGATAATAATTTTGATTAGGTTGCAGCTTACTGGTCTAATCTTTATTGTTAGAATTTTGAGTAATGATTCCGTCTTATAGGGTTGCAGCTTTCTGGTTCTGTAAGACCTAATTGATTGGTGTTCTTAAAGCGATTAAATTTATTGACTTGATTCGTGCTTACGTGGTTGAGTCGATTTAGTTTAGTTTGGATTAAACTTGCGTGGTTAACGGAGTTTAACGAGTAAAAAAGATAAAACTTTTAATTTACTTGCTTACAAGGGATTAAATAGTTAACCAATCTATCCAATAACTAATTAAGTGAATCAATGATTTGACCCAATATCTATAGAAAATTACATGTCTCCTATTAATTCGTTATTAGAACTTTAACTTTGAATTAAACATCGTTGTTATTTAATTGTTTTTTTAGTTCATTAGTCTAGTTTACTTTCGTTAGTTTAATTTAGATTAGAAATTATTCACCTCAACAAAACCCCCCTAGCATAATTATATAACTATACATACTATAATAAATTATAAATAATATAATAATTACGTCGATCTAGGATAGTACATTAGTCCCTGTGGGTTCGACCCTTACCTACCCTTCTACTTGCTAGTTAGAGTTTGTAAGCGAGAGTATAAATTTAATTTTGAGTGCGGAAACGACACGCATCAGCGACCGAGCCAAACCCCGGTCAAGGCATTTCCGAGGCATAAATATATGTCGTGTCACAGTGGAAATCCGATTTGGAATCCAATCCTACAAAAAATCAGCTACAAAAAAAGAATAAACAACCCCTTAGAGATGAAGTTCGATCTCTAAAAGAGACTTCTACCCGAGCTAGACCCACTCGATCGAGTGGACTAACCCACTCGGTCGAGTAGGCTCAAAAACTCACACAAAACCGGTGTCAGACCGGGCACTTGATCGAGTGATATGCTCAACTCGATCGAGTGACTCATCTTCCAGCCGGAAGAGGATTCCTCTTCCATCCAATGACGGAATTCTTTTTCCTCTCAGATTGTGTGCATTTCCTATCCAAAGCGGTGTTTCTTCTCACCCAAGCAAAGCCACCTTTCCTAGCCAAGGTCGGGAACCTCCCCTATAAATTCACATTTGGTATCCAGGAGGGGTGTATACTACTTAAACCACGACTTCGCGGCACACAGTCCTGTTATAGTTGAGTTGCCTAGTTAGAGACTGGATTTTGTTATGTTATGGGTTAGGTCTACAGTTCTCGAAGCTAGTTTCCAGTATTATCCTAGTGAAAGTCTAGCCTTGTGCACACTGATCGAATTTCCATAACGCCATTTTTGAATATTATTATTATCGATTGATTTTGACTTGCAGGTTGACAAGTGCTTTAAATTTTGCTGAAAATTTATTTTTATTATATCGTTTTTAATGTTTTATCTTTTTAAATATTTTGATATATTAATACTACTATTTTTCCATATGATATAATATGGCTGGAAGAACGTCCGAGTTACTCCCCACTGACGTGGCCGTTATGTTTATAACATGACAAGTATTTGCTGCTGAGTTTTGAGTGTGAGCTGGTGAGTAGCGTGGATCCTACTCTTTCTTCCTTCATGTTTATTTATGGATTTTTGTAACCCTGTTTGGAGAATATTTATTTCAGCCCTTTTGTAAAAAGTGGCATTTGTATTGACTGACCGTTCTTTTATTATAATATAGAACATCAGTGTGTTTTAATCCCAAATCTACAGTGTTTCCGCCATTGTATTGCGTTAGAATTTCTAGGGGATTACAGCATCTCAGGCCGTGTATGAATCGTCCGCTCTAGCACAGCTCAAGGCGCAGTACGAGACGGACCAAGTGGCGGTGAGACAAAGAGAAGAGGCGACGAGATAAAGAGAAGAGGCCGCGGTACAAAGAGAAGAGGCGGCGAGTCAAAGAGAAGACGCGGTGAGACAAAGGGAGCGTGAAATGAATGAGAAGTTAATGCGCACGGACGAGGAACTTAGGAAAGTGCGCGAAGATATGGAGCGATTCAACTCACGCTGGGCCAACTACAATCAAGGGTTCACTCCACGCCCCCCAGATGATCGAGAGCCCTTCAACGGGGGTGGTGGAGTAATGGAGGAATTATCTTTTTTTTGTAAAGAGAGAAGAAGATATGTATGAAATTGTTAGGAGATAAATTTTTTTTGAATACCAAATAAACTGGATAGAGAAAAAAAAAGGGGGAGCTGTAAAGCAAAACTGGGAGCATGTTACTGGGAGTAAGTTTACAGGAGAGAATTTGTGTAATATTTTATGTGCTGCCACTTGACTTGCATGAAATAAAAAGTTAGTTTGCTGCCAAGTTGACACATGTCCTTCATGCATGCAATTTTTGTTTAATCAAAAAAAAAATATATAGGGAAAGAAGAAAACAGGCAACGACACATTGTTAAAATTTTGGGTCTATTTTTTTTCTCTCGGGTTAACATATGACTATATATATATGTGTAACTTTCTGGTAATAAATAAATTTATCAGTCAAAACTTTTCCCCTACTTAGTTAAATTATTATCAAAATAATTTTCAGTTGAAGTGACAAGACTTAAATTTCTGATAGACGTAAATTGTAACTTGTACGTAACTCTTTAATTTATTATACACCGATTATGAACATTTATTTAGACCACTATAAAAGAAATTGAACTTTATCATTTTAATTCAACTTTACCCTTGTCTTACTAATAATAAAATACCAAATTTAATTTTTCTCAAAAAAAAAAATGAATCCCACTATAATTGAACGAGATCACTTATCTCTTTCATCGTCAATTGAAGAGTCTTTTAGAATATTAAAGTTATATATAGTTTTTATTATGGCTCTTGTAGTATTATTAGTAGCTGTATTCATGTTTTTTGTAAGTCAGTGTAATTGTTCATTTTAACTGATATATGTATGTATGTATGTATATTAATTAGTATGAGCTAGAATTTTAGATAAAATAAAATATAATAAAATAATAAAAATATGGCGCCTAGTATTATTTTTATTTTCTTTAATTCTATTTCATTTTTATTAAGAATCGAACCCCTGATCTTTTGAGATCAGAAGTCTCGGACCACTGCGGCTTGCCATTCCACATGATTCATTATATAAAATAAATTCATATATTGTTTAAATTTATTATTATGGTTAACTGAATGTTAAATTGTTAATCAGAAAAATGGCACATGTGGCAAAACGAGACTTTGATATCCTTGATAACAATGGCACAAAATACCTCGAGTGGAGGGTGGATGCCAGAGCTAATCTAAAAACTAAAGGCATAGAACACACAATTTTAGCGGATGGAGATTCAAATCCGCAAGAACAGGCAAAAGCTATTGTGTTCTTAAGGCATCACTTGCATGACAATTTGAAATCTGAATATTTATTTGTGGAAGATCCCAAAGAGTTGTGGGATAATCTCTGTCAAAGGTTTGAAAGCCTAGAAAGAATCATTGGGCCAAAGGCTCAATATGACTGGATGAACCTAAGGTTCCAGGATTTCACTTTGGTTAGTGATTACGATTCAGCAATACTTCGTATAACCTCACAGTTAAGGTTATGCGGGCAAATAACCACTGACGCTGCCTTGATAGAGAAAACTCTATCAACAATGCATGCCGATAATGCATTTTTACAAGAACTGTGTCGTGAAAGGCAATATAATCGATATTCTGATCTAATAGCCATTTTAAGAATGGCTGAGGCTAATATGAAGGTTATGTTTCATAACCATAACAAAAGGCCAGCAGGGACAGTTGCTCCCCCAGAAACATATGCAGTGAGACATGGAAAACCATATGGGAATTTCAATAGGGGAAACTCCTTTCAAAAGGGAAACATTTTTCATCGAGGAAACAATTTTAATAAGGGAACTAATTTCCAAAGGAGAAATAATTTCCAGAAAGAAAGTACCTCTTACAAAGGAAAGAGGAATTGGCACTTGAAATTTGGACCCCGGAATCCTATTCGCAAGGGAAAGGGAAAACTTGGACCAAATAAGGATAAGTCAAACCAAACCATATGTTTCAAATGTGGTATTAGTGGATACTGGGCAAAAGAGTGTCGCACTGCGAAACACTTGGTTGATTTGTATACAAATTCCCAAAAGGGGAAAGGAAAGGGAATTGAGAGAAACTTTGTTGAGGAAAGTTCTCCTATTCCCGAACTTGATGTATCGGATTATCTTGTCGATGACATCGATACTCTCTGTGGGCCTTCAGCGTAGTCTGTTTTAAACCAAACTGTGTTACAATAATCATTGTATAATACTTCGTTTTCCCTTATGTTTGTATATATTATGTAACATATCACGCATGTAATTATAATAAAAGCGAATTATCTTTTCTGTCTTATTTATTCCTATTTATTTAAAATTGAAGATATGGAAAATCAGAACAGCAATGCAGAACAGTGCCTGATTGATAGTGCCACAACACATAGCATTCTGAACAATAAAGCTTATTTTACTCAATTAATGCCTATTAAGGCTAATGTTACCACTATTGGTGGTGTTATAACATTAATTGAGGGTTCAGGAAAGGCTTGTATAGTGCTCCCAAAAGGGACACAAGTCATAATACATGACGCACTCTATTCAAGTAGAAGTCATAGAAACTTGTTGAGTTTCAAAGACTTGAGAAAAAATGGTTATCATATAGAAACCAATGATTCAAATGATAAGGAGTACATGTATCTTACCACAATTGAAAGTGGCAAGAAAAATATACTTGAGAAAATGTCAAGTTACTCCTCTGGACTATACTATACTTTTATACGTCCATTTGAAACCAATTTGGTGTCTAAGAATAAAATGGACAACCAAGAGCTTAATTCCTTATGGCATGACTGGTTGGGTCATCCAGGAACAAATATGATGATAAAAATTATCAAAAGCTCAACTGGACATCCTTTAACAAAAGTTAAAGTTCCAGGATTTAAGGAACAATCTTGTACGGCTTGTTCACTTGGTAAACTGATTATCAGGCCTTCCAAAGGTAAAATCGAAACTGAATCTCCTATGTTCCTAGAAAGAATTCAAGTAGATATTTGTGGACCAATTAACCCACAATGTGGACCATTCAGATACTTTATGGTGCTAATTGATGCATCAACCCGATGGTCTCATGTTAGTTTATTGTCCACAAGGAATGTTGCCTTTGCCAAGTTATTGGCACAAATCATTCGATTAAGAGCACATTTTCCTGATCATATAATAAAGAAAATCAGGCTTGATAATGCCGGTGAGTTCACATCTAAGATATTCAATGACTATTGTATGTCACTTGGAATAGATGTAGAACATTCGGTTGCTCATGTTCACACACAAAATGGGCTTGCAGAAGCATTAATAAAAAGATTACAATGGGTTGCAAGGCCATTGCTAATGAAATGTAAGCTCCCATCTTCTGCTTGGGGACATGCTGTTTTACATGCAGCAAATTTACTACGGCTTAGGCCTACTGCTAATCATGTAATATCACCAATGCAGTTAGTAGTTGGAAAGGAACCAAATATCGCACATTTAAGAACTTTTGGGTGTGTTGTTTATGTTCCTATTTCCCCACCTAATCGGACTAAAATGGGTCCACAACGAAAGTTGGGAATTTATGTTGGGTATGAAAGTCCCTCCATCATAAGATATCTCGAACCAATGACAGGCGATTTATTCACTGCAAGGTTCGATGATTGTCATTTTAATGAAACAAATTTCCCAGCTTTAGGGGGAGATAAGATGATTCCATGTCAAAAGGAAATTATATGGGATGCCAAATCTTTATCTTATCTAGATCCTAAATCAAGTGTATGTGAACAAGAGGTGTATAAAATCATACATCTCCAAAATATTGCAAATCAGTTGCCTGATGCATTTACAGATATAAAGCAAGTGACAAAATCACATATACCTGCTTTAAATGCTCCGTCAAGAATAGAAATTCCTCAGAAACAATCGGAAAATCAACTTTTGTTTGAGTCTGCTACTAAGAAACGTGGTAGGCCAATTGGATCAAAAGATCTTAAACCTAGAAAATCCAAAAGGATGTCTAGCACTAGTGAAAAGAGTGAAACACCTCTCAAGAAAGAAAATGAAATCCAAAAAATGGAAGATATCATCGAAATTCCGAAGAACAATAATGAAGATGAAGGCATAGATAATAGTGAAATATCTATAAACTATGCTTATACAGGAAAACAATGGAATCGAAAGGTTACCAAAATCGATGATATGTTTGCTTATTCCATTGCCACTGAAATCGTCATTGATAATGACGATATTGAACCAACATCAGTCGATGAATGTCGACAAAGAGATGATTGGCCAAAATGGAAAGCGACAATGGAAGCAGAATTGAAATCATTTGAAAAACGTGAAGTCTTTGAACTTGTATCTCAAACACCAAGAGGTGTAAAACCAGTTGGGAACAAATGGGTTTTATGCGCAAGCGCAATGAAAATAATGAAATTGTTCGATATAAGGTCAGACTTGTTGCACAAGGTTTTTCACAAATGTCGGGAGTAGATTTTGATGAAACATATTCTCCAGTTGTGGATGCAACAACACTAAGATTCTTAACAAGTTTGGTTGTATCTGAATCCTTGCAAATGCGTCTAATGGATGTAGTTACTGCATATTTATATGGAACACTCGATACTGAAATATATATGCGAGTTCCGGATGGAATAAAGCTACCAATCTCTCACAGCTCATCAGATATTTATAGTATGAAATTGAAGAAATCCTTATATGGATTAAAACAATCAGGGCGGATGTGGTATAATCGCCTCAAGGAATACCTTCTCCAAAAAGGATATACTAAGAAGGATTCGCAATAATTGCAGTATATGTTGATGATTTAAATATCATTGGAACAAATGAGGAACTCGAAATTACCGCAAAATACTTGATGAAAGAATTTGAAATGAAAGATCTTGGAAAAACCAAGTTTTACATTGGTCAACAAATTGAACATCTAAAAGATGGTATACTTGTTCATCAAACAACATATACTAAAAGGGTTATACATCGATTCAACATGAGTAAATCATATCCGGTAAAATCGCCAATGGTGGTTCGTAATCTTGATGTAAAGAAAGATGAATTTCATCCTCGTGAAGAAAATGAGAAAGTTCTTGGACCAGAAGTATCGTATCTCAGTGCAATTGGTGCATTAATGTATTTGGCAAATAATACAAGACCTGATATAGCATTTTCGGTCAATCTTCTAGCAAGACATAGTGCAACACCGACAAGAAGACATTGGAATGGTGTAAAGCATCTGTTACGTTATCTCCAAGGAACACAAGATCTTGGATTATTTTACCAAAGAAAGGAAGATGCAACTCTTATTGGTTATGCCAATGCAGGATATTTGTCAGATCCGCATAAAGCAAAATCACAAAGTGGCTATGTATTCACTTATGGTAATACACCCATATCATGGAAATCTACCAAACAAACTTTAACTGCGACGTCATCAAATTATGCTGAATTAATTGCTCTCTATGAAGCTGCTCGTGAATGTGTATGGTTAAGGTCGATGATACATCATATTCAAAAGGAATGTGGATTAAGGACCATAATTGACCAACCTACCATTATATATGAAGATAATCACTACTACAATTACAAGGAAATAGAACACTTCTTAACTGATCTAAATAAACAAAGGAACCGTCCTCTAGCTCAGCGATCTATTTGTAAAATAGAACGGTTGAAAAAAAGTCAAACCGTTCTATTATAAGAAACGGTTCTAGAACGGTCTAATGACGGAACCGTCCTGTTATATTTAATAGAACGGTTTATAGACTTAACCGTTCTATTTTTTGTAGTTAGCCACCCGCCATTTTAGTCTCTCAAATAGATCGCTTGACAAACAGACCGCTTGTTTAACCGTCTTATTTGCCGTCCCTGTCTTTTTTCTTTTATTTACAAAGAGGACGCTACTTTTACATAACCGTTCTGTTTGTTAATTTTTTTTAATATTAATTTCGTAATAAAAATTATATAATATATAATTACAATAATACACATATATATATACATATATACACACACGGGTCCTTGATCTTCCTCACAATGATTTTCAATTAATTAGTACCACAAAAATTGTAAGTATAATCATCTATACAAAATTTCAATTTTTCTTATATCTTACGCCAAAAAAAAGTAACATGTGCATTACATGAACATGCTTTCTCAAATTCAACGTCAAAAAATGTTATTCATCACAACCACAGACATGATCAACTACTAAGTCATAAACCAGATCCTTCCAGTAAATTTTAATTCCAGCTATAGAATAAAAGCATTCTGAATCAATGTATCACATTGTTGCTTTTGTAGTCATTCCAAGCTTAGTCGCTTCCATTTCAAATTTGCACCTACATTTGCAAGTAGAAATGCATTAAGTAAGATAATATAATCTTATGAGCAACAAACTTGTGTACACAGGTTTTACATATGCATTATCATGAAACAACATGCTTCTTGCACAAACCACAATATAAAAAGAAGTATTAGCTACTAGAAAGTTACAATGCTAAGAAAATAACATTATACAAACCTTTGAAATATACCAACAATCATGGTTTTTGAAACATGAGTGCGTATTTAGCCCAAATATCTTGCACTTCGTCAATTTGCTCAATCGAATATGTGTTGGGGCTTCTAATCATAAACTAAGAACAAAAGTAAACATATATATAAGTGATTATTGTAATTGTGTCCATGATGATGCATATATATTTAAATTATAAAAGCAAAAACATACATTTTTGATGACGGCCATATATCTTGCTTTAATAAGCTCCAACATATATCGACAAACATAGTATCCACATAGGACACTACCTATCGGCTGCATAGGGCACTAAAATATATACTCACTATTAAAGTCACACACATATATAAAAAAATATCGAAATGTGTTAATAAATATTGAAATTAAAAATACCTTAATTGTTATCCAATCAATACTTTTTGCCTCAAACCCGGCAAGTGGATCCATGGAGTTTCTTTTAGCAAATGCCCTGTATTAAATACATAATTTCACTATATGTTTAATATAGAGAGCTATTAACAAAGTGTTAATCTTAAGCATATTTATCAAAAATAAAATTAATATATTGAGCTTACATGGTAAGTGTTTCTTTAAAAAATGGACGAGGCTCTGAAGGACCAGATGGATCACACCAATATACTTTACTTTCAGATGGACTGATAGCAGCCAACATCCAATGTAAGCTACAAGTAAAAAAATAATGTTTACAATACTACCATCATTAATTATATGTGAAAAACTATATAATCATTATTATTATGAGAAATAAATGTTTAGTTACCCTTCATGGTAAGCTGCAAATACAAGTTTCCGACACTTGCCACAAACAGTGCATGATATAGCATTAGCAATATAATCCGAGCGAACATCGTCATTATCAACACCAGCAAGTCGAGACAATGTCTCTGGGCACAAGAATCCATATGAATTACTACAACCAATTTCCTCAGTGAGGTCCCTCAAATATCTACGACAATAATAAATAAATTTTGTTAAAACATGGGTAGGAAGAATGTTACTTAATAATCTAAAAACAAATTTTCGAAATAATGGTGACAATATTATAGATTAAAGTTTATACCTCATAAAGAGAGAAATGTGACTAGCACCAATCATCTTTTCATCACACCAATCAATGAGCTCCTCATAAGAAAGAAGACATTGTTGCTTAAGATGTAGAACATGCTCATCGATAGCAACATTAATCAATGTTCCGCTTGTCTTCAATATTCGAGCTTCATTTGCTAATAACTTCAAGTTTATGGTTCTCAACTTTTGTTTAGAGTCACAACTCACTGTGACTCCAAGGTAATGGATTGTCGAGTGTGAGGAAGAAGATTTTATGGTATCTTTGTTGCTTGAACTTGGATATTTATCTTGTTTATAACTATTAATCACCTTTTACAAATTCAAATAAACATATATAAGAATTGCCGTAAGACATATAAACTTAAATTTATTTAACATAATTACTTTTTTAAAATCTTAATTACCGTATCGGGATCGTGGATATGCTTTTGCGGCCACTGAACAAAAGTGTTTATGGCATGAGTCAATGTCGTCATATCATCTATGGGTACCGGTAACTTGGCATTTTCCGATCCTTCTAACACCTTTTTTACGGAAACTTTCTTGAAACCATTACGTAGAGAGCTACCATGAATGGAAACAAATTCTCCCTCCTTTGACGTGTACACCATTCCCAAAGCCACCATCGTTGTCGAATCTTCGGGCAATGACATTAGACACTCTTTCCATGCCTAAAGTGTAAACAACGTGTACATTAATCTTGGCAATTAAGGAAAAACATGTGTGAAAGTGGTAATAGAAGCAATAGTCTCCATGGGAAAGTCACCTAAGATGCTACGTTAATTTTGCTATCATAGAAAAAATTGATATTAACCTGTAATGTGGGAACAAGAATCCTTGGAACAGTTGCCTTAGGAGTACAATAAATATCCTCACGGGGTTGCTCCTCACTCGATGACTCCTCACGGGCTAACTCTTTCCGAGACGACTCCTCGCTCGTCACTTTTTGTGGTTCACTGTGACACTTAGGCGTGGATCCAGGACAAGATGATGTGGTAGTACTCACATATTTCAGTTTCTTGAAACCATCTAATACATCTTGAGTTGGCTTCTCACCCGTTTCATAAAAATGCAACATTATCGTTTGCATCTTCTCCAATTTTTCTGTCAACTCATTTACCTACGAGCATGAAAACAAATATAATAATAAGTAATGACTAATTACTATTAAGATTCTATAACATTCAATGTGTACGAGAATGAGTAACTGCACTTCACACACAAAAAAAAATCTTATACTCACACAATTCTTAGCAGTAGTCACCTACATATTGATATCATCATTATTATCATTATTACTATTACTCCCTCCGTTCCAATGAATTGTTTGCCTATTCTATATTGGGGCGTCTCAGTGAATTGTTTGCCTTTCTATTTTAGGAATGTTTTTTATATGCAATTTGATCATTCTCATGAGTTTTGCTCTACATGTCACTCTCTCATTGGTTCCCTTAACCTTGGTGCCAAAAGAAAAGGCAAACAATTCATTGGAACGGAGGGAGTATTACCTTTACGTTCAATGCTGTCGGTGTTGCCTTTTTAGGACCCTTCCCAAAATATTCGGTTATGCATATGCCTTGAGGAACTCCCCGCACGCGACCCGGATGTTCAAGCTTACCTATTGCCTTAGCTAGTATGTCTTCCCTCCCTTTAGACACAAATTTGCCGTCTGCTTCATCTTTTTCCAATGCATCCTGAAAAATATATATAATAAAAAACAACACAATTTATGTAGTAAATAATAAAATAGGCAATCGATTAATGTAGCATCCGAAATTTAAATCCTTCGGTTAGCAACTCCAACTTACAATGGTCAAGATGATTTCTCTATCATAATCATTAATATCTCCATTCGCTGCGATACGAGCCTTCTTCCAAAGTAAGTGTCGCTCAACTTTGACCACTTGTATTCCCTTCTTTGCGAAGTCTTTTTTCTTGAAAGAGAAATAATCGACAAGAATGAAGATTGTAGTAGTAAGATGGATGGTCTGTTTTGCAATGTAGTTACAAACACCTCACAATAAAATTAATATGGACCAAAAAAGATTAACTTTCGACATCCTCCCCAACTAGACGATATCCACCTCGCGAGCCTCTGTATGTCCCCTTTATGTTAGATGCATTTTTCTTGTTTTGTTCACTTATTTTCTAAAACAAATACATATTGAGTATTAGTTACAAATAATACTATGATTGAGTAATTAAAACCTATAGATATAATTGAAGCAAACTAATATTACCTTGAATGCATCCCTAGTGTGATATTTCACAAATACATCTCATTCTTCTTGTGTTATCATCGGATAAGCGTCCCTTGGTGCGGTCTTTTGAATAGCTCCCGTCCTCTTGTCGTATAGATGATTGCTGACCAAGGTGTTCTTCCATTTTCTAAATAAAATGCCCATCTTTTGTATACACCAATCATACCGCTCTTCAATGACAGTAAAAGCACCCTGATATACATGTTAAATGTTAACAAAAAAATAGTTGGCATGTGTAAATGTTACAAAAAAACATAAAGACGAGTACAAGATGACGTCCATTAATATAATTATAATCCAAATGATCATACTATGACATCATTCAATATAAGTGTTCTCGTTGGCTCATCCACATCATCCCATGATTTAACTGTACAACTAACAACACTAAATTAGGGTTAGACTATTATAATGTGTATGTATTCCCCACTCCACTCCACATCGTCACCCACCCAAATACAATGCCCTCTTGGTCCTTAATTTAAAAAAAAATATTCGTGGATTACTACTGTCGACAAATTTACCTAAACCCTACTAGTAGTTAAATTATTCACGAAATAGTAATGTTGGCCTATTTACTCTAATCCATTCTCTATCTTATCTTATATATACGTAATATTACGTATTTTCTACTTAATTAGCGTCATTAATTTATTTTTCCGCAGTTAGACATACTTCTTGTCTAAGTCATTTATTTACTTTGAATACTTTAAAAACGAAGCCGACATTAATGTGACGATTAAATTGGAAACATTGAAAGTTTCGACATAAACATTAGGAGTAAACGGGTCTATTTGATTGACACATATAAATCAGGTCGACTACTAGGCAGATCATTTTTGTATTTGTTATTTTGAACTTTTTTTAAGAATATCGACTCGTTTGATATAATAAGCAAATATCGTTTGATTAACTACCTTTTTGCCCGATTTATATTATTGGCTTATAAAATACTCCGTATTGATAAACTAATTCAAATAGATGAATTATTTGTAACAAATTATTCAAATCAGGGTTAGAATATGGTTCTAACAAATGCTATAATAGAAGTGGTTCAATTCTAAAAATAGAGAAAACATCCAATTCCCGGCCCTTCAATTTGGTTTCGAAAACGAACTTAACAAATTAATCTTATTGTTTTCAAAAACTAATCTCATTGATAACTACTGTATTCATTTTCAATGCTTTTCAAGAATCACTTGCTCAATGATAAACTCATCTCCCGAAAATCCAAAAACAGGATAAAATTACAGAAACTAAAGAAACCGAAAGTACCCATTCAAATGAAAATTACAAAAACCTATGTTCCAACGACATATCATGTAACATGTGGTTCCTATTTGTAAAGAAAGTGCATCTTTGAGATGACACGATACATATTACTACATGTAGAGCCCCTTTTCTTCATATATAAAATAAACTACATTAAGGTATAAGTATACAATAAACTACATATGCATATTACTACATGTCAAAACACTTAGGCCCTGTTCTCTAGGACTTAAATTGACTGAACTGAACTGAACTGAACTGAACTGAATGTGTCTGAACTGAACTGAACTGAACTGAACGTGTCTGAACTGAACTAAACTGAATGTGTCTGAACTGAACTGAACTGAAAACCATATGAACTGAACTGATATAGTCTTCTTTGACCTTAGAGTTTAATTTAGACCTAGTCTTACAACAGAAGACCATATGTCAGATCATAATATTGATTACCAACTAAATGGAATCTTTGGTTGCTTATTCAAATTATTTTCACAACTTAGGGACTATATCTATCTTTGCTTGAATTGAGTTACGCGGAACATCTAGGAGTAGGTTAATATTAATCACTCGCTTCCTGTTATGGGCAAAGAGAATCAAGACCATACTTGGTGATTTTTTACTCAAAATTTCAGAAATTTCACATAGGTTTCAAAAAAATCAACCGTTATCTTAACAAAACTTGTTAATGGATTGAACAAAACTCATGTCAAACTGCAAACACTTCCAGAAACATTAACTGAATTTTAACAAGAATTCAGTCACAAATCGAATCAAACAATATAGGTATAAAAAAACATAAATTAACAGGAAGATAAAAATATGGGCATCAAAAAATTAAATTACCTGATTTTTAATTTGAAATTGAAGAGCAGAAATAACCCAATCTAAACAACCGATAAGTGCAAGCAACCGATAAAAGCAGAAATCGAAATCCCAATCCACGCGAACATGTAATAATTGACGAGGTTGTGTGCAACAACTAGGGCAAGCATAAACTATAGATGAGAAGCCTGGAACAACTTTAAAAGTGCGAGAACCGTCGAGCACCGTCAAGGTGCAAACAACGTTGAATTTCGTGCAATGAAAAAAGATGGGTTGTGTAGATATTAGGGTAGTAGAGGGTTGGAGACGATATGTGCTAATAGAAGTTTGAAAGGTTGGGAAGGCAATATATGCGTAGAAGATACTTGTGAATTATGGAAATAAAAAAGATCGGGTCAAGTAGAAGATACTCCGTGGGAAAAATATTTGTCAAGCCTTAATAGAACGGTTAAGTGAATGAACCGTTCTATTTTATCAATAAGAAGGGTTTTGTTGACTCGTGGTTATAATAACAGAACGGTTCCATTGCCACCCCGTCCTATTAAAAGTACCACAAGAGGCGCCAAAAATTGAGAGAATATGGAGAACGGTTCCTTGTATAGGCGTTCTATTAGGGCCGTTCTTTAAGCCTAGAATTGTAGTAGTGAATGCAGCTTGCATTCATCAAATGAAAGAGGGCTACATCAAAGGAGATAGAACCAAACATATATCACCAAAATTCTTCTTTACGCATGAACTTCAAAAGGAAGGAGTAATTGACGTTCAACAAATTCCATCAAAGTGCAACTTAGCAGATCTTTTTACAAAATCACTCCCATAAACAACATTCCAAGAATTGGTGAAAAATATCGGAATGTGTCACCTTCGAGACAAATGTGTTGAAGAAAAGTTATACTACTGCACTCTTTTCCTTAGTTAGGTTTTCTCCTACTGAGTTTTTCCTAAACAAGGTTTTTAATGAGGCAACTCGTATACACCTAGTCGTCATTACATAAGTAGTGAACATTCAAGGGGGAGTTTTGTAATTAAAAGCAATAGGTGAATGTTCACCTATGTAAAAGAGATATATACTGACTCACCGCCTAAACTGTAAAATAGGGATGAGTAAGGCAAGCTAGGTGAATAGTAAATTTTAACATATACGGCATGGATGAGATTTACAGCTGCAAAAGTTATCTCATTAAGAAGCTGTAAATTGTTGTATAAATAGGATTTTTACCTCAATAAAAATTTACACAAATCCACAACAACAAAAACTATCAGTTTCAAATCTAATATTTCTGAGCTAAAGCAATATAATCTTAATATGTCCATCCTATTTTAGTATAGATGATTTTTAATATCTTCCTTCTTATCTCTTTGAAATATATATATATATATATATATATATATATATAGAGAGAGAGAGAGAGGTAGGTTCAAATAAGGTCAACAACTTTTTTAAGTTCCTAAGTTCCAGTGTTAAAGTTACACAAAAAGTGCTTAAAGTTACACGAGATGAGTGATAAAGTTGCACTTTATCAATTGAAGTGATAAAAGTGCTGAATGTTATAGTTACATATCAATTTTGAAAAATGCAACTTTAACGTATGTCATCTGTAACTTTAATATAGACTTAAAAAATAGTTGACCTTATTTGAACCTACCTCTCTCTATATATATTGAGTCCTCCTATATATATTGAGTCCATGAGTCCAATCTTGGACCATTGATCAAGTGGAAGATGGATGGTTGTGATTGCTTGAGGTGAAATAAGGAAATAACTAACAAATCTTGGTAAATATATCATTTCTCTCCCTTCCTTAATTATCCCAATGCAAATCTTCTCTTTCATATCAATCTTTTAATTGCCCCTCTCTCTCTCACACAACAAGTTTCTTCAAAATTAAGTTTTTTTTCATCTTCACAAAAAAAGCATCATTTTTCTACTGTCATTGTACGTATGTTACTATGTTACTGCCATAATCCATAAACTATGTTACTTTAACTTATACAATGTGTTACTTTAATTCATGAACTGTGTTACTTTAACTCATAAAACTATGTTATTTTAACTCATAAAATCTGTTATGTTGTATAATAGTCTCTTGCAAAAACTGTTACTTTAACTCATATAATGTGTTACTCTAATTCATGAACTGTGTTACTTTAACTCATAAAATCTGTTACGTTGTATAATAGTCTCTTGCAAAAACTGTTATTTTAACTCATATAATGTGTTACTCTAATTCATGAACTGTGTTACTTCAACTCATAAAATCTGTTACGTTGCATTATAGTCTTTTGCAAAAACATGACTTCCAATCAACCAAAAGAATAATTTATGTTTCTATTAAGGATACTCCAAAACAAAAATTATAAAACTCCATTATAATTCCAATATTTCACACATGTTACTCTAAGAACTGGATATTGGAAATCAAATTACACTCATAAACTATGTTACTGTAACTCATTAAGTATGTTACTATAACGCATAATGTGTGTTATTCTAACTCATTTTACTCCAATAAAGGAGGTTACTCTAAGGACTAGATATTGGAAAATCTATCAGTTACTCTAACAATATATTGTCCTACTCAGAGTTCTTCTTCCTCCTCCTCTTCTTCTTCTTCTTCTTCTTCTTCTTCTTCTTCTTCTTCTTCTCTTTCTTCATCGTCAAACGATGACTTACATGACGTTTCCTAATGATTCTTTCTTCTTCTTCTTCTTCTTCTTCTTCTTATTATTATTATTATTATCATCTACATCTTTGAAGATCTGCTCTATGTATGGAGTGAAACTCTCACCCACATCCTTGCACCATTCATCTGCTTTTACGTCTACTACAAAAACAAGAACAATGTCAATAAACGTGGCGACAAACAAACAATCAGAACTTGAAATATGGCGGTATTCTAACCAAAACATTAATAACTAAATCCGATGACATGTTACTCTAATGCTTCAAACGTGTTACTGTAATACATTAGGTATGAATGAGAGTATGAATGACAGTATAAACATGTATACTGGTATGAATAAGAGTATGGATGAGAACGTTATACTTTGATATTGTTTCCTATTTTGATGACAATCACGTTCCATCATTATAGGAAGCAGTATTTTTTTAATATGGCAGTATTTTAAATCCTTTGTTACTCCAATGCATTACAGTAACAGATGACAAGAATTAAAGTAACAGATGAAGTGCATTAAAGTAACACGAGATTCAATTAACAGAAAATGTCTATACAGAGGGTTAGACATTAAAATAACAGATGGTATATATATTAAAGTAACACATTATGTGCATTACAATAACTCCATATATATGTTTGTGCGAAAAAATCATATAATGATCAGATCTTTAAATAATCATACTATGAACGTAAAATCTAATAATATGGAGCATCTTAATGACTTCCATGGCAATGAAAGCATAACAATTGATGAAGATTATGAAAAACCTAAATAATAATCAGTGAAGATTATGAAAAAAAACTTAAATAATAAACCTAACAATCTGCAATCTATACTAACACAAGAGCAATGAATCGTTTATATGAATATATGATGAATGAAATGAATAAAATTGACGCAAAACATGAAAGTAATATCGAAACTCACCATTGTTGTACTCCACGAATTGCTTATCAACAGTTGATGATGATCTCGCGATCATTGAATCCATAGTAACGTGATGTCGAGCACAGATTTTGAATGAAT
Source organism: Agrostemma githago (assembly GCA_958450325.1). NCBI lineage: Eukaryota > Viridiplantae > Streptophyta > Magnoliopsida > Caryophyllales > Caryophyllaceae > Agrostemma > Agrostemma githago. The sequence goes on along the minus strand of OY288239.1, from coordinate 22,292,720 downwards.
GGATGGATGAACGTGATGATGTTGGAAGCGTTTTTTTTAGGTTTGATGAATGTGGTAACGTGAATGAATGAATGGGTGAATGAATAGGTGAATGAATGGGTGAATGAATGAGATATTTTTGTTTCCTAAAATTATGGGAGTTATTTTAGGAATCAGTATCTCCCTTCTTTTTCTTTTTTTCTTTTTTTTTTAATGCAAATTGTAGAATGAATCTTGTCCATCCATCCTCATCTCATTCAATGGATGAGATGAGGACTTATGGACTCATATATAGAGAAGGACTCATAAGAGCCTTACTCTCTCTCTCTCTCTCTCTCTATATATATATATATATATATATATATAGAAGTGAGATCTTTTACCCACCTTATATTTTTGTACATTTTACCTTGAATTTGCAGTCATTCAGATCTATTTACATCAAGGGTCAAGATTAAATATTAAACTTAAGAAGTGAAGCCTCAAACACAACCCATCATTATACACAATCCACGTTCAAGCCCTATACCCAAATTGAAACAAAGATTTCTATATCGAAATTGAAACAAAACGCTCAAACACTCTCGCATCTCACGAAAAACCGTCCCGAAATCGCATCTGACCAATATCTACATACAATTTTGCATACAAATAAGGTATTTTAATCTTTAGCTTGATCAATTTTTTTGTATTTCAATTTATTTGTACTGTTTGATCAATTTCAATCGTATTGCTTAATTTCAATTTTAGAATTTTTGTACTGTATCAATTTCAATCGTTTTTTCTGGAAGAATCTACTGTGTTTCAATCTACTGCGTTTTTTCAAAAAATGTTTTTTTGGGGAAAAAAATGTGTTTATTTGTTCGAAAAAAAAGAGTGTTTTTTTTGGGAAAAAATGTTTTTTTTTGGAAAAAGAAAATGTTTTTTTTTCGGGAAAAACAATAAATTTTTTGAAAAAAAAAATTCCGAAATTTTTTTGTTTTTTTTTTTGGAAAAAAAATCCGAAATTTTTTTTTTCATGCAAAATATTGATTTTTTTTCTCTAGGAAAAAAAATTGGGGAATTTTTTTTTATGTATGAGTTTTTTTTTAATCTTAGCCTTTAATTTAATTTTAATCTAATGGTTGAGATTGTACCTCAATAGGTTGAGCTGGCTCAAAGGATCCTCAATTTTTTATGTGTGTGTGTACACACACACATAAGATCAACAACTTTTATAAGTTCATAAATTACAGTGTTAAAGTTATACAAAAAAGTGCTTAAAGTTACACGAGATGAGTGATAAAGTTGCACTTTATCACTTGAAGTGATAAAAGTGCCCAATGTTATAGTTTCATATCAATTTTGAACAAATGCAATTTTATCGTATGTCATCTGTAACTTTAATATAGACTTAATTGCATATGGTGAACTTACTTGATCTCTCTCTCTCTATTATATATATTCCTTTTAATAAAAACATATTTCTCTTTATTTCTAGATTGCTTTCCTTAATTTACCGTAACTTTTTTTATATTTTATGTTTTTTGATGATACCCCGTTTATTTAATATTTTATTTCTTATTATTAATTTATTAATATATTTAGGTAAGACTTTTTTTTTTACTTTTTAATTATATTTATTAGGTAAAATAGAATTATCATATAATTATATTAATTAATTTTTGATTTTTGATTTTTCTAAGGGTTACCCTCCCACTTTTGGATTTTCTATGGCATGTCTTTCTTTTTTACAAAAAATTCTTGACATCCATAACTTTTGAATTTGTGCTCTAAAGTTGGTAAAAAAAACATTGCAAATTAAAAATCTTTTAAAGACGTTGAGTTTGAAAAAAAAATGACCTCTTTCCGAACTTCGAGTGGGGAGTTATTATTATTTGAACACTTTTCAAACAACAAACTTTGACTTAACGTAACTCCCAGTTACAAATTCGAGAATCGATATTTTTGTACGTCAAACTGATGATCTCATAGACACGATCAATTTGGAAAAAGAATTATTGATTTCAAACTCATATCCTAAAATTATGCATAATCAAAGGTTTTTATTTAAAAAGAATAGGGTATATCATAGAAAACCCAATAGTTTGAGTGTACCCCATAGAAAATTCCATTAATTTTTATTTGGGGAATTCCCACTTGTACCCCTCTACTTTTCCATTTTCCCACTTGTACCTTTTTTTTGGCAGAAAAAACTTTGATTGACAATAACTCTCAGCTACAGTTTCGGAAAATGGTAAAAAAAAATTCCACATTGTATGTCTTTATGAAATCTTCAGTTTGAAAAAAAAAATTGTTGTTTTTTGAACTTTTACCCGAGAGTTTTAGCCGGTCAAAGTTTATTGCGTCAAAACACTTTGACCGATCATAAATCCCGATTATGAATTCAAAAAATAACAATTTTTTTAAACTGAAGATCTCGTAAAGACATAAGAATATGGAAAAAAGAATTACCGTTTTCCGAGTTTGTATCTAAGATTTATTGTCAGTCAAAGTTTTTCATCCAAAAAGAAGGGGTACAAGTGGGAAAATGAAAAAGTAGAGGGGTGCAAGTGGGAATTTCCCTTTTTCTTTTGTACACTTAAAATAAAATCAAATTATGTCAACGATATCATAGGATTAGTTCAAAGCATGAAAAAGAAAAAAGGAAAAAAAAAATTCTAAGGTTTCTAAAATTAATGTAACTACTGTAAAGTTAAACTTTAACTAAATAGGTAAAATATTACTCTGGGCCTAAACTAATCATCTTAGGTTAAAGTAAAAATAATACTTTCATATTGATCGTGATGTATCAAAAAATCATATACACATTGGTAAATGCATCATTTTTCGATCCATTTATCACTATTAAAATATCGTATAGAAACTATTATTTTTGTTTCCACTTGTCAAGGGAGAGACGGTCTTATACACATTGGTAAATGCATACATCATCTTCTGATCCATTTATCGCTATTAAAATATCGTAGAAACTGTTATTTTTGTTTCACTTGTAGTGGGTGATAAACTGATAACTGATAAGATTTTGATTATTTGATTATCTCTTACAAAATGTGTTTTACATGACATTAATCACAATTTACAATTAATTAATTTGTGATTGGGGGTACATGGAGTGGTACATACTTGTGGTACAGGAGATCCGCGCTGCCAAAATAACCCCATCAAAATTGACATCAAACTATCACAAAAACAACAACCCATGATCAAAATATCTTCATTCATCAAAATGAAAAGTACCATGTGATTCATATTGAAATCAATCATCAAAAATTAATTATTGAATTAAAATAGAGAATAAAAACCTCCAAAATAAACTCATTAATATGAAAAAAATATGGTTGAATTTGGAAAAGGAATGGAAGTGCATCAACTAACAACAAAATCAAAAATTACTAATGAAATTCGACATCGAAACAGATAAAAAATATCAAAATCAAAATCATCTTCAATATAATCATCAAAATTAAAAGTACACATGTGATTCTAGATAAAATCAATAATCATCAAGAATAATTGAATCTACTCAGAATTATTATTTCATAATTGTATGTTACTCAATCATTCCTAAAATGTCATAAATTTTACAATGTTATCTCTTTTCTCTTTTTCATTATTTTCCTCCTAAACTAAACCCTAAATTTTTCATCAAAATTAATTCTCGTCAATTCTAAAACCGATTCCATCAATTAGTTGCGAATTAAATAAGGATCATAATTTGTTAATCGATATTTTATCGTAAATTAGTTTTAATTCATTAATTAGTGAATTTGATTTAAGGTTAATTGGGTAACATTGAATTTTAAGGTTTAGGGTTTAGAGCTTGTACTTTCTTTTTGAATTTCAATTGTATTATTATTTGAATTGCATTTTCTTATTTGAATAGTATCGAATTAATTTCAACTTTTAAATTTTGTTATAATTTTAATTAATTATAGTTAATTTTAAATTTAATATTGAAAAAATAATAACATTAATCTTCTTTTAGGAAAATCAAAAAATAATTGAGAAGGCCGGAGTGGTGGTCGGCACGCTGGGCCGGAGTGGTGGTTAGTGCGGTGGGCCGGAGTGGTCGCCGGCATGTTGGGTGGCGGAGAGAGATGAAATTCGGAGTTTTGAGATAAATAAAAGGGGAAAGGGAAATGAGAGGGATAAATGTGTAATTTCTAAGTATAATTGAGTAACGTGTAAATATAAAAAAAATATCACCCCTACAATAAAACAGAGCATAAAGATTGAAACTTTATGGTAAAAAAAAAGAAAAATCGATGAAAATTACCCGAAGAACGGATTAACAAAGAGGAGGGATATGATTACACAAAGGGTTTAATAGAAGATGAAGACTGGAAGAGGCGTTGATGATGAACAAAGTACGTCATAGTTCCTTGATGATCATTGATTCTTCCAATGTTAATAACTACAACCAATTAAATGTATAACCATAACTTTAGCAATCAAAAGATTAAAAACAAATAAGAGCATATAAGTAAGACATGAAAAACATACATACGATTCATAAACGCTTCACAAATTGAAGAGAGCGAATGGTGTTGTGAAGCGAAATTTTCAGTGGTGGAAAGAAATCGTTCGGTAATAATCGAGCATCACAGGCTCACAGCGGGATGAGGATGGGAAGAAGATAAAACAGTTTTGTCATATTTTTAGGTGAAACGGGTCTTGTCATGTGAATTAGACGGTTTATGTAAATGAGAGAGGGAGTTATAATTTGACAGTTTATGTAAATGGAAGAGAGAGAGAGAGGGAGTTATAATTTGACAGTTTATGTAAATGGAAGAGGGAGAGGGAGTTATAATTTGATAGTTTATGTAAATGGGATAGCGAGTTATAATTTGATGACAGTTTAATTTGTGATGGAATGCATCATTAACTATGACAATTACTTTTAAAAACAAATGAATTAAATTAAATAACAGATGTCACGTAAGTGCCACATTTGCGTCATATCACGGTCCATGTCATATGCTGACGTGGGTGAATCTGGGAAGCAGAAATGTTTCTGCTTTAAAAGATAAAGGATTGATCCAAAGTTCCATCTAATACCTCCAAAATACAATTACTTTCCCAGGTTCCTATTATGTTCCCTTTTATATCTGGATAAAAAAATAAGCGTAAAATGATGTGACTCAAAAAAATAGTACAAGAGAGAATCGTGAGTCTAAATTTAGAACACAAATAAGTAACTTAAAAAGAAAATAGAGAACAAAAACAAATCAATCCAAAATTGAGATAAAAAATAAAATAGGATTTTCGAGGGAGTATTATTATTCTTCTAATACTCCCAATACTACATGTTAAAATAGAAATTTATCAATTAGTTATCCCGACTCCCGTAATCACTTATTTCTCCAATAAAGCTTCTAAATGAACACACATAACCCTCTTCAATAAGGCTATATCATAGAGATTTATAGTCAGAGAAAACTTTCTCTCTCTAAAATAGTCAGAGAAAGGACCCTTATTTTTTCCTTAGTTAGGAAGAAAACCACCCTTTTTAAAAAAAATAATTAAAAAGTTATTTTGAAAGGGTTAATTTTTATCTTTTTATTCTCTAATTCTCAGTTTTCTTCATCTGATTATCTTTCTCTACAAGTGATTGTAGCTTTTCCATTTTCAAGAATTGAGTATTGGAGAGCTTAACGTTTTGGCTTTGCGTTGGGGTTTGTCTGACAGTGCATGCAATCATCATTGCATTCAGAGTCTGCTGATTGCTGTTTGGGAAGTCGAAAAGGCAAATTTCCTTTCTTCCTATGCGATTGGTTGCATGTCTTGAATTCCAATCTTCTAAAATCTTTTGAGTATTGACAATGCCTCGTTCTTCGCTCATGTTTCTCTTTATAAGTACGACGATGGAGAGGCAATTTCAATCTATTCATCAGCACTGGTCTAATTTTCAAAAACAAAAACAAAGAAGACATTACTTCACAAAGAAATCAAAGAAAAAAAGCAAAATTAATCGATTGGAAGCAATTAATGGAGATGCTTTCAATCTTGTCAATGGGGATGTAGAGAGAGATAGGATTTATCAAAATGGTAACTTAAAAAATGGAGTTATTCTCGTATCTTCGTCTTCTAGTGGGAGTATCAAAATGGTAACTTAAAAAATTCTCTAGGAATAGTACTAGAGGCTCTACTTCGGATGATGAAAGAAGATTCAGACCTGGAAGAATGCCTAATGGGAACTTTCATAGGCCTTATGATAATGGAACCGATGAGGACATGGAAGATTTAGAGGATGATCTTGAGCCTCCTGATTTCGATATTCCCGAGATACCATCTGCTCCTGGTATTGAAGAAGAGTTCGGGCAAGATTGGAGACTCCCGCGCGCAGGTGCTATCTTAACTCTTAATCCTGATGTTATTAGGGATAATGTAGATCTTTATAGTAAATGTGTACTGGGTTTCATGGTTGATTTTAGGGTTTTCGATGCTTTTGCTATTAGTGAGGCTATCGAGGCTAAATGGACTACTAGAAGCATTATTATTGTTTTTAAGATGGATGATATTTTTATTCTCTATTGTGATGATGAAAGAGATAAGTTGGATATCATTTACAGGAGTGTTGCTTCCTATTATGGGGGGTTAATGGTTTATAGAGAATGGGAAAGGGAGATGGTACCTCGTACTATTAGATTCCCTATGGCAAATGTTTGGGTAAGAGTGTCGGGTCTACCATTTGAATTTATTAATGAGGAGGTGGGGAACGTGGTAGGCAGGATTCTGGGTCAACATTATTGGGTCCAGCCTAGTGGTATTATTCCTGAAAGTGATTACATCGGAATCCGTGTGACTATTCTTCTTGATGAACCACTCATTCCTGGATTTTTCTTGGCCTGTGAAGATGGTACTCTTATTTGGATTCAATTCAAATATAAGGAAATATTTAAATACTGTGTGAGGTGTGGAAAGATAGGTCATAAGTCTACTAGGTGTGCAGCTTCTCCTAGACAAGTCTCTATCAGAATTGATTCGGTATTAAGAAGAGCAGTTCGTAGAAGGTTTGTTATTTTTCAAGCGGAAAAAAAATCATGCCATGTTCAATCTCGATATGAGAGCAACACCAGCGCAAGCAGAATATGCAACTTCAAGGGTTAATTTTTTGGTGGGAGAACTGGGTGCTGTTCAAGAAACACTTATAGAAGATAAAATGGTTAATTTTGATATTGGTACTAATGAGGGAGGAAGGTTATGAGCAGGTATGAGGTTTACCCCAAATGATCTTCCTTTTGCAGGCACCGTGCTTTATCCTGTGGACGACAGAAACAATAGGGATGGACGGAATAATGAGCAAGGTATTGGAGATCGGAATAGAAGGGAAGAGGATAATGAAAGAAGGAATAACTTCTTTCCTAGAGGAGACATTGCTAAAAGGGTTACATGGGAGGGTCCTTATGGTATGGGTGGGGTGATGGGAGATCCTAATCATGTGCCTCTTGGGTTCCACTATGAAGATCCATATGTCCAGGCAATGAACTATGAGCCGTTGAAGGATGTTAATCACCCTGATTGGATTCGACATGAAGAGATTAGAAGAAGGGTTGAAGCTGATGATACTAGGGCACTCACCGAAGATGAAGCTGCCGGTTTAGCCCAAACTTTTTTCTCTCAAACTGGGTTTCGTATCATTCACCATCAACCAGGGCACGATGGTGAGGACAATCCTGAAGCGCGGAGGGGGGAAACCAGATGTTAATAATGATATTAATATTCCAGAGGACAAGGGTAGGGACGAAGGGAACCAGGAAGTTGAAGAGAAACGGGAGGAGAACGTCGTTGTAGATGCTGATGCTGATATGGAAGGTATACAAGCAGATCACACTGAACGTGTACCAGTTGAAATTGTGGAATAAAGAGGGGTACAGCAGCAGCGAGATATGAATGAGGTAGGAATGGAAATTGAAGAAATTGGGGAGGAGATTAGGGAGGTCCAGATTAATGAGGAGGCAAGAATTTTTGAATTTGAGGAGGACTTGGAAGGTATGGATTTGGTCGAGGAGGGTTATGACAGGGATGCAATAGAATTGGAAGAAATCTTAGGAAACACCCATATTGAATTAGGAGAACAACTTGCTTCTTTGTCCAGGGACATGATTGTCGAAGCTACTTTCAGTGCTGGGAGTTCTCAACCTTTAGGATCAGCTTCGTTTTTCAATAAGGGTGAATCCAGTAAAGGAAATCAGCAGGAAGAAGATGGGGTTGAATATGAAATTAGTAGGAAAAGAAAGGTTGTTTCTGAACCGGGAGGGGGCAAGTTATTTGATTTTGAAGTTAAAGATTTGGAGGCTTATTTTTCGGATGGTAGTTCAGTTCCAGCAAAAAGAAGACGTGCAGGATCTGGCAATGATGGGGATTTATTATCTCATTTCAGTGGGGCTTCAGAAGCATTAGTAGCAGTGGATCTTGATCTTGGAGCGACAGGCTTTGCGGGTATTGGGCCTAACCAATTCCCTCCAGATGAATGAATGAACTTTGTTGGAATTGTAGGGGAATTTCAGATCCGCTCAACCCTACGATTCCAAAAATTAGAGCGATCCTTTCTAGGTATAGTAAATTTGATTTTCTTTTTCTTAGCGAAACAAAAACTGGTTGTAGTGTGGTAGCAAACTACTGTAGACTGTTCGGTTTTTCTTCTTTTGAAGGAGTTGACGCTGTTGGCCTTAGTGAAGGCCTGTTTGTGGGTTGGAAGGCAGCTACGAATTTTTCGTTCATTGTCAAATGCCCCAACTACATCATTTTGATATCTAATATTATAAGTGGTTTTCCTTACTATCTTGTTCTAGTCTATGGTGAATCAATAGTGGCTCTTAGAGAAGCTGTTTGGGAATCGTTGGGCAAATGGTTACATCGATTCAGTTATCCCTTTCTTTTGATTGGAGATTTCAACCAAGTGGATTTTTTGGAGGATAAGATGAGTAAATCTAAGAGAAATATTCCGGGAATGGATTTTTTTAATGTTTGGAAATTAGATAATGAGATAATTGATATTCCTTTTAAAGGACCAACGTGGTGTAATAATAGAGCTGGAGAAGATAGAGTTTATGAAAGACTCGACAAAGGTTATGCTTCAAAAACATGGCTACGTGATTTTCCGGACTCTGGAGTAATTCATCTTCCGATCCAAATTTCTGATCATTCTCCTATTATCTTTAATACAAATTTGATTCAGGATACGATCAGAAGACCATATAATCTGGAAAAGTGGAGTTTATGTTCGGAAGGAGGATTAGAGATAGCTAAGCAATGTTGGAGAAGACAGTCAAATGGGTCAAAAAGTTATACGGTTATGAGAAAATTGGCTATGGTTAGAAAGCAACTTATGAGATGGGCTCTTAATAAGAAGAAAGAATGGGGAAAGGGTTGGAATGAGTTCGATGGTATTTTGAATGATAACTTAGAAAATATTTTTAAAGGAGATTCCGAGGTTTGTTATGACATAACAAACAACAGATTGAAGGAGTTTGCTAAGGCGTCGACAATCTATTGGAAGCAAAGAGCTAAAGTTAAATGGGCAACGAAAGAAGACACATGTACAAAATATTTCTTCAATTGTGTGAAGGGAAGAAGGACTCGCAACTATATCCTCAGCATTAAACTTCAAGATAATTCTTGGACACAAGACGTGGATACAATTCATCGAGCTTTCAGGGATTTTTTCAAGAGTATGTTTCGAGTTCATAAGGTGAGACAAGATTTTGATGAGTTCTACCAGAATAATTATGGTTTCTTCACACCTGTACAGAATGTTATAAAAGAAGAAGATAAGGAGAGATTATCTAAAACATTTACAGCTAAAGAAGTAAGAACAACAGTTTTCCAGATGGGAGAAAACAAATCTCCGGGACCGGATGGTATTCCGGCTGAATTTTATAAAAAATGCTGGTTTTTTTTATAAAAGATGATATTACCGAGGCTGTATGTGCCTGTCTCAATTCAGGATTTGTTCTGAAGGAGATGAATCAAACGTTTATTACTTTGATTCCAAAACAAATTTGTCCTGAGAAGGTTGGGCATTACAGACCCATTATTCTCTGTAATGTGATTATGAAAATTGTGATGAAATGTCTAGCTAATCGTATGAAAGACCTAATGCCGAAGATTATAGGAGATTTTCAGAATGCCATGCCTTTGTACCTGGTAAAGCTATACAAGATAACATATTGATTGCGAATGAATTCTTAGCTGTTATTAATAGACATAAGAAGGGAAGGGTTGGGGAAATTGCATTCAAAGCGGATATGAGCAAGGCCTATGATAGAATTAATTGGAATTTTCTTCATAGTGCTTTAAAGAGTTTCGGTCTCCCCGATTCTTTTTGTAAAATTATCATGCAGTGTGTTACTACTGTTTTATATGCTATTCTGATTAATGAGGCCCCGTTAGAGTTCTTCAAGCTCACGTGTGGTTTACAACAAGGTGATCCTTTATCACCGTATTTGTTTGTTATCTGCACGGAGGTTCTTTCAAGAAATTTGGTTCATAATGGTAATAGTAAGGAAGTGATAGGAATGAAAGTGGCTAGAGATTTGCCAGTTATATCCCACCTCTTCTTCGCTGACGATTCTCTGTTCTTCTTGAAGGGAATTAGGAGTAATATATTTAATTTTAACAATTTATTACGAAAATACTGTGAATTGTCTGGGCAGGTAATCAATAACGAGAATTTGGCTATGGTATTCAATCCGAATTGTTGCCTAGGAATTGTGAGGGATAGTTTGAGACTTTTTTAGGTCAAACCATGCGACAATTTGGAAAAGTATTTAGGGATACCAGATATAAGTAACACAAGCTCAAGGGGAATTTCTCAAAGAATATGTGAGCAAAATATCAAGAGAATTGGCTCTTGGAATGGGCTTTTCTTGACAGCAGCTGGACGGCTGACCTTTATCCAGTCGGTTCTTGCTAACCTATCAAGTTTCTTCCTATCAACATTTTTAATACCGGCAAGTGAGGCTTAGAAAGTTAACACTCTCTTAGCCCATTTTTGGTGGGCTGGTATTAAAACGGGTAGGACCATCCATTGGAGATCAATCAACTTCCTCAGCCTACCCAAGCATATGAGTGGTTTGGGCATCAGAAATATTGGTTTCACTAATCAAGCCTTGTTAGCAAAAAACACATGGAGAATTTTAAACAACAAAGAGCTCCTACTCAGTAAAGTGTTCAGAGGAAAGTATGGCAATTTCAGAAATTATGACGAATTATTATCATGCAAGAGGAAGGGTTGGGTATTTTCAGAGGTAGGGAACTACTGGAAGAAGGATTGGGTATGAAAGCGAAATTTGGAAATGAAGGTAGAATTGAAAATATCAATATCTTTCAAGATAAATGGGTTGATGGATGTATCCCGACGATAAAAACAGGTGTCGATCTAGATGACCCAAATTTCAAAGCGGGGGATTGGAAGATTAAGGATTTAATTAGTTATGGTAATCAATGGAATAAGATAAACTGGAATCAATTTTCTCTGATGACTGGTTGATAAGTGTAGTTTGTAGTGCCTATTTCGCAGTGTTTTGGTCCCATTTTCCTTGTGGAATCCCTCCTTGGGAGCGATTTATGGGCTACTTATGCTTCCTCTAGTTCGTTTCAGGTTCCCGAGACCATTCATGAAGAGTTGGAGCGATTCCGACTCAATACATACACTTTTCGGAGCCAACGAAGTGAAGGAACGATCACTCGATGCCTTGGATTCGACCCCGAGACCTTGGGACCCAATCCCGAGCCTCCGAGACCCAATCCCGAGTCCCGAGAATCAATGAGAAGTCCATGTGAAGCAAGGAGGGACCAAAAAGATCATATTGGAGGCCTACAAGACTCATCCCTGACGGGTATGACCTCAACCCGTCCGGGATGAAGTGCACAAAAGAGGAGCTACTGTTTTGGGTCCATCCCGACCGGGAAGGGGTCCATCCCGACCGGGACCACCTCATCCCGACCGGGACCAACTCATCCCGGACGGGATGGCCCAGTTACAGCCCGTGATTGCATTGTTTCATCTCCCTTTGCATTGGAACCCTATATATACCCTTCCTCTTGTATTCCTTTGTTATGTTCTTCATTACCCACAAACCCTAGCCTATTTTTAGCATAGATTAGATTAGATTAGTTTAGATTAGTCCTTAGATTATCGTTAATCTTAGTTTAGTGCTTGTAATTTGGGAATTCTTCAAGATCTCCACCAAGCTTGACAACCTTGGATGTCTGTTTTGGGTTTTTCTCATTTATGCAAGTTTCCTTCTTCCTTTCATCTTCTAGTATGGTATAATCTCTTTTCCTTTATCTTAATCTTTGTTCCTTCATCAAGTTTGAATCTTTAGTTCTTGTTTATTGTTTTGTTCTTCATCTTTGTTAGTTTCGTATATGCATCCTCTTGTTCTTGTGTTGGTTCATCTTGTTCTTGTTAGTTTTAGATTAGATATGTTAGAGTAGTATCTTGCTAGGGTTAGTAAGGTGATTTGGGTGTTAATTGGATGATTAAGGGATTGTTGGAGATGTTGGTGGAAGATTTGGGTTTCCTCTTGGTTTGATGCATATCACATGTTTGTAGAAATGCTTGAATGACTTGTATGCATATGCTTGTTTTTTCTTGACTTTCTCTTGTGGGTGATAGTTTGTTCGTGGGTTCGGTTCCCTCACTAAGTAGCGAGAGCCTGGTGAGGACGACCCCTAGGTCGGTCTAAGTTGCGAGAGCCCGAATGCGATCTAGGCCACAATAACACGCTAGTAGCCCCGTTTGTCATGTGTATCGCCAAAATGGGTTTTAGGTGGAACCTCTAGGTGAGTCTAAGTTGCGAGAGCCCGGACTATACCTAGATTACCCTACTACCTCCTTCACTCTAGCTCTTCCTCGACCATTCCGTTACCCCTTTGACCCCGACCTAATCCTAGCCCGTTTCCTTTGATTGTTTTCTTGCTTTAGACCTAGCTTAGTCCTAGTCTCCCCCTCCTTAGATTAGCTCGTCTCGAACTTAGTCCTAGACCGTAGCATACTTTAGTTCGACACCCCGTCCCTGTGGATTCGACCCGACTTGCCCTAGCTACCCTAGTTAGGTTAGTTGGTTTTTATTTGGTGGCGGGATCCACGACAAATCCCTCCCATCAAATTGGCGCCGTTGCCGGGGACGGCGTAGTTTAGACTTTTGTTTGCGTAGTTTTGGACTTTGTTCTTTATTTTTGTGTTCTCTTGTCCTTGTGTATCTCCGTTTTTCTTCTTGTGTGTTACTCTCCCTTCCTAGTGCCTCAAAAGCACTAGGATACTAACGTTTGCTCAAGTGCCTCTAGGTCATCCTAGGTACCAAAGCAACGTTATGGACATGGCGCGTCCAAGCTACCATCAATCATCACGGGACAACTATGGGGCGAATTTCCAAAACCCACAACTTTACCAACCATATCAACCTCATCAACAATCTTATGAACCCTTTTCTTATGGTTACCAAGAAAGTTGTCAAGGATCGTTCCCTCATCCTAACAACTACCAAACACCCTCACATAACCCACAACCAAATATCCCTAACTTTGAGACTTGTCAAATGTTGGTCCAAACACAAGAGAGCCAACAAGAGACGATGATGTTATTGCAAAAGGGTCAACAATTGATGTTGACTCAAATACAAGGGGTTAGGGAGGAGCTCAAGGCCCAAATAGAGGTGCAAGATGCCCGCATCAATGCACTCATGGCTCATATCACGATGTTGGCCACTCGAGCTCCACTACATGTTGAGGAAGGTTCATTTGGGCAAGAAGGTCGGGTGCCTCCACAAGAAAGTCAACCCAACCTTAAAGCTACAAATGAGGAAGATAGGGTCGATCAAGAGACCATTGTTGAGTGTTGCTTGGGTGGTGAAGATAGGGGAAGAATAGAGGAAGTTGAAGCTTCAAGAGCCAACAATGAGGAGGGGAGTGAACATGATTCTCGAGATAACTCTTGGGGAGCCGATGTGTTGGCGTTAAAATTGGATTTGTTCGATTTTCTTCGTGATGAACCATTAGACAATCCAAAGCGAAGTGAAGACATACCTCCTCTAGGCCATATAGACAAGGTGAGTGAAAAGCAGCGCAATACTTGGGAAAAAGAAGTAGATGCCTTGGAACTTGCCTTGAACGGGAAATTGGAGGATCCTAAACCCTCCAATGAAGAAAACTCGTTGCCTCCTCCTCTATCGCACTTGATTTCTAGTCCCTTGTCTTGTGAGACGGTTGATGAAGAGCATCCTTGTCGGGCGGTGGAAGAGAACCCCACTCTCGACCCCGTAGAAGAAGCGACACCCCTAGGGTGTGATCTCCCACATCATAACAGCGAGCACGACTCTAGACCACTATACCTACCGAATGGTCATAAGAGTCGTAGCTATGTTGGTTCCGAAGACCCGGAAGATCACGAGAACCCCGAGCTTAATGAAGATGATCGCTTCTCACCTCCAACTTGGAAACTTTTGAAAGTGGCTAGGCTTGGCCATGTGAGCTTAAATGAAGATGTTGCTAGGGCATTTGACTTACTCCTTCGAGCTCTTGATGGCTATGGAGGTGTAGTGGGTGAGAGTACCTTATTGTATATATCTCTTTTTCTTTCCCTTTTTGCTTTTGTGTGTGTATATATGTTTGTTTGGTACCTTGGTTTCTAGGATTGTTAGTTTTGTGAAACTCTTGTTATTTGGTATTTTGATGAGCGATGTGAGGGAGGGAATTTGATGTTGTATTTGAGCTTGTTGTGATAGGTGTGAAGTGAAGGTGATCCTAGAGAGGAATGGCTTTCGATAGAGCATTGATTGAAAGCTAGGGAGTCGGTTTTTGAAGCTTAGGTTAAGCTTTTGGGGTTTTGGAGGTCAAGAAGACCATGAGGAGAGCATCCCGACCGGGAAGAGGTCTTCCCGACCGGGAAGGATGAGGCATCCCGACCGGGAAGGAGCCATCCCGACCGGGATGAGGGTGCCATATTTCGAGACTTCTGGAGTGTCTTCCCGACCGGGAAGGGTTTATCATCCCGATCGGGACCATCCATCCCGACCGGGAAGGTCTCCTACTCCACCTTATGCCTCTTCTTCGACATTCGAGTCCACCCGACCATTGTATGCCCCCACCCAACCTCCCTACCTCTTGCATACCCTCACTTCATTCCCTCTTACACCGAAATTCACATCAAATCTCACTCCCTCACACCATTACTACCTCTACCATGCGATACTTTCACGTTCGAAGCGGGATGATAATGAGGACGACAAGCAAAGTGCTTATATTGACCGATGAGACGATGGAGTGAGTGAGTTGCTACCGATGGGTATTGCAACTATCCTTTCTTTTCCGTCTATTATTGCTTGTTTTCTCTTGTTTACCTCCCTTTCCCTTGAGTCATGGTGTCTTGGTGGCCTTCCAGGCCTTGGTATATGGTTTCTTCCGACTCTCGATGATGTGACTACATCGAGAGTCATTTTCAAAATCCAAATTTTACAAGTATCTCACCCTTTTTTGTAGGATTTAGTCGGATTTAGGCGGAATACGGGCTAGGTGACTTGATTACACCTAGCCCTCCCCTCCCATTTCCTTTTATTTCCTTCTTTTTATTTTCTTCCCCCATCCATATCTTTTTCTCGTCTCGGCCCACGGTGACTTGACTACACCCCGGCCGGACACTTTCTACCCTTTCTTTACTTTTCTTTTTTATTTTTAGTTTTATTTTCGTAATTTCTTTTCTTTTTCTTTTGTCTCTCCGCACACTACAATCGAGCATGAGGACATGGCTCGGTTTAAGTGTGGGGGAGCGATATTCTAGTGTAGCTTAGTTTATTTTCGTAGTTTTTCGAAAAATCTTTAAAAAAAACCCTAAAAATTTGATATTTTTTTACAAAAATCAAAAAGATTTTCTTTTTGTGTGTTTTTCTTTTGTGTCATTGTCTCGTATATTTGTTTTGTTGTGTGTGTTTGCCCCCCCTTTTCCTTATAGGTTGCTCAAACCGCCGATGGATTTGGAAAGCTTTCAAGATGTCCGGTAACATCTTCTATCCCTTTTTCCTTCTTTGTCTCTTGCGGAATTTGGAGGAGAATGTGATGTGGTGTGCTCGGGAGGAGCTTTGTAAAGTTTGATGTTGGTTGGTTGCTCATTTGGAAGCTAGGGGTGGTGTTTGTGTTATGTATGTGTTCGTTTTGTGTTGTTCTCGTTTTGTTGCTTTTGTTTTTTTTTCTTTCGTTTTCGTTGAATCTTTGTTATGTGTTTTGTTGTGTGTCTTGTGTGTAAATGGTTTTCGAAAACCCGATTTAGAGGCTAGTGTGCAAGTGTGTACTTTCCCTTTCTAGTAGTATAGATCGAGTCTTGGACTTTAGTCTAGTAGAATGACCCTATATCAATGATTTCGTTGGTTTCTTACCTTGAGTCCACCTAGCTTACTAGGGATTTACTACGGGATTTGCACCTTTGACCATTATGACCACCCACGGTGTGAAAAGGCCTTGGTTATCGAGTCTCATCCCTTAGGCGACCGTGTCTAGAATCGTTTGATTAGTCCAAGTTCTCCACCTTTTTTGTGGGTTTGAAAGGGAAGGGCCCGTCCCGACTTACCCATTTACCTACCTCCTACACATACCCACACAATAATTTGCAACTTGTTGATTTCTCTCTTTCTAAATCACAAAGAGATGCCAAGAAGCCAAATCAAGCCGAAAGGGCAAAGAAAAGAAAAAGAAACGAAAGAAAGAAAAGATTGAAGAAAAAGAAAAGGCACAAAAAGCCAAAAAGAAAATAGAAAAGAAGAAAAAGAAATGGCATGGCAACAAACAAACAAAGCAAAAATGCAAAAAAAAAAAGAGAAAATGCCAAAAGAAAATCGTCTGATTCTAACCCCACAAAAATAAGCCTTTTTCCGACTTTTGCCGTGAAGATCCTACCAAAGGACCGAGTCCCTAGGAAGGAGGATAGCGGCAAGGGTCGGTCTTCTCTCATTTTGCAATCATTTCCACTTTTTACTTGGACTAGTTGGGCGGTTTCGGACATGGGACGACCCTCTTGGCTCTTTGCTAAAGGGGGCGGGGTCTCACTTACCTACAGTGTCGACTAACACCGTGGTTCATCCTTCTTCCATCCCGCCGATCGTCCCGTAGTACGTTCTTAGAAGGTTAGGAGGAACCGAGGTAAGTTACCAACGTTTTTATTGCTTTGTCGTCATACTATTAGGGTTTTCCATTTTGGTTTGTATTGCTAGCTTGGGAACGTTGTCACTTGCCTTGAGTCCTAAACCGGTGCTTCTTTCACCGCTTGTTTGAGGGAAGCGGTATTTCTTTTCTTTTGGGTGCAACCTTTTGTGTGTTTGTTTGTTTATGTGTTTTTGTGTCCGGTAGCATCCACAGTTTTGTCGCAAGACCCCACTTGCCTTGCGGAGTGCACTTTTCCTCTAAGTGTACTTGCGTGATTTGAAAGGGCGTAGGGTGCGCTAATACCCACTCGGCTAGTTTAGTAGTTAGTTTGTGCTTACTCGAGGGCGAGTACGGGTTAAGTGTGGGGGAGTTGATAAGTGTAGTTTGCAGTGCCTATTTCGCAGTGTTTTGGTCCCATTTTCCTTGTGGAATCGCTCCTTGGGAGCGATTTATGGGCTACTTATGCTTCCTCTAGTTCGTTTCAGGTTCCCGAGACCATTCATGAAGAGTTGGAGCGATTCCGACTCAATACATACACTTTTCGGAGCCAACGAAGTGAAGGAACGATCACTCGATGCCTTGGATTCGACCCCGAGACCTTGGGACCCAATCCCGAGCCTCCGAGACCCGATCTCGAGTCCCGAGAATCAATGAGAAGTCCATGTGAAGCAAGGAGGGACCAAAAGGATCATATTGGAGGCCTACAAGACTCATCCCTGACGGGTATGACCTCAACCCGTCCGGGATGAAGTGCACAAAAGAGGAGCTGCTGTTTTGGGTCCATCCCGACCGGGAAGGGGTCCATCCCGACCGGGACAACCTCATCCCGACCGGGACCAACTCATCCCGGACGGGATGGCCCAGTTACAGCCCGTGATTGCATTGTTTCATCTCCCTTTGCATTGGAACCCTATATATACCCTTCCTCTTGTATTCCTTTGTTATGTTCTTCATTACCCACAAACCCTAGCCTATTTTTAGCATAGATTAGATTAGATTAGTTTAGATTAGTCCTTAGATTATCGTTAATCTTAGTTTAGTGCTTGTAATTTGGGAATTCTTCAAGATCTCCACCAAGCTTGACAACCTTGGATGTTTGTTTTGGGTTTTTCTCATTTATGCAAGTTTCCTTCTTCCTTTCATCTTCTAGTATGGTATAATCTCTTTTCCTTTATCTTAATCTTTGTTTCTTCATCAAGTTTGAATCTTTAGTTCTTGTTTATTGTTTTGTTCTTCATCTTTGTTAGTTTCATATATGCATCCTCTTGTTCTTGTGTTGGTTCATCTTGTTCTTGTTAGTTTTAGATTAGATATGTTAGAGTAGTATCTTGCTAGGGTTAGTAAGGTGATTTGGGTATTAATTGGATGATTAAGGAATTGTTAGAGATGTTGGTGGAAGATTTGGTTTCCTCTTGGTTTGATGCATATCACATGTTTGTAGAAATGCTTGAATGACTTGTATGCATATGCTTGTTTTTTCTTGACTTTCTCTTGTGGGTGATAGTTTGTTCGTGGGTTCGGTTCCCTCACTAAGTAGCGAGAGCCCGGTGAGGACGACCCCTAGGTCGGTCTAAGTTTCAAGAGCCCGGATGCGATCTAGGCCACAATAACACGCTAGTAGCCCCGTTTGTCACGTGTATCGCCAAAATGGGTTTTAGGTGGAACCTCTAGGTGATTCTAAGTTGCGAGAGCCTGGACTATACCTAGATTACCCTACTACCTCCTTCACTCTAGCTCTTCCTCGACCATTCTGTTACCCCTTTGACCCCGACCTAATCCTAGCCCGTTTCCTTTGATTGTTTTCTTGCTTTAGACCTAGCTTAGTCCTAGTCTCCCCCTCCTTAGATTAGCTCGTCTCGAACTTAGTCCTAGACCGTAGCATACTTTAGTCCGACACCCCGTCCCTGTGGATTCGACCCGACTTGCCCTAGCTACCCTAGTTAGGTTAGTTGGTTTTTATTTGGTGGCGGGATCCACGACAAATCCCTCCCATCACTGGTGTTGTAAAATCATGGCTATCCCATTAATCAACTCCTCTGATGATAATACTTGTTACTGGAGAAAAACAAATTCGGGTGAGTACAGTGTTAAGAGTGGATATCATCAACTTATTCATAATGATCCAAAGTCGATTCAAAGCCTTCAGAGGATGAAGCTCACTGCTGAGTCTGATCCGAATTTTTTCAAGACAATCTTATGGAAAATTCCAGGTCCAGCATCATGGAAAGTTTTCTTATGGAAAATTTTGACTGATTCTTTTCCGATAGGTTTTGAAAGGGAGAAAAGAAATTTGTCAGGATCTTATCACTGTGTGCTTTGTCATAAAGAGGGCGATATAAACACCTCATCTTTCACTGAAACCCTATCTCACTTGTTTCGGGATTGCCAAATAAGTAGAGAGCTTTGGAGTCTTACTCGCTTTAGACATTTGCTGGATAACAATGGTCAAACAGAATTCAAAAGCTGGTATAACACACATCTACAACTACAAACAATCTATAATTCGCATCAAGCATTAGCAATACAATCCCACACAAGACACGTACAATCCGACACAACCCCGACAACCGTGCATCTCCAGTCCTCCACGCCAAAAACCACCATAACTCACCCAGCATTATCTCGACGCTCCCGTGCCTAAGCCACAGTTAGACAAGCCCCGTTCCGAGAATACAAAGCATGTAGGTTGAGGGTGTGAATTCCAATCCCGTCTTCTCCTTTTTTCTCCTTCTTTTTCTCCTTTTTTTCTTCGTTGCGTCGTCCGCCTATCGAGTCATCGTCACGTTTTATTTCTTTTCGTTCTTCCTTGTCTCTAATACCAATATTATTGCAACCATCTATTTTTTCAAAACAGTCATTCTTAAAATACGATATCGACTCTATAGTCGAATATTGTATCCACAAGAATCAAATTCATCTCGTTGATGCTAAGATAATCGTCATACAATACTGAAAGTGATACACGGCGATTTCGACGCGGAGAGAATTTATTTTGTCTTAGTTCGATTTTCAAACAAATAATAAACATCTTTTCTAAAAAATCACTCCGAATATCCGATATTGATTCCATAATCAAATGTCGAATATAACGAGCATCGAAAATTTAAGTCGAGTATAAATCATATTATATTTATACGCGATTTAGGCAAATTATAGATCTTCCAAAAAAGCAATTTCACAATCATAATCGAAACGAACCATAATTCGTACAGTTAGGCCACTCCACCGAGTACCATAGGCCACTCGATCGAGTCCCTCAATGACTCGATCGAGTGGCACCTCAAATTTTGGGCAGAATGCTTTTCCGAGGTCCACTCGATCGATTCCCTCAATGACTCGATCGAGTGGCCCTTATCACATCAAATCCGTGAGTTCCATAACATATTTCAAGTCCCGATAATTTTTTTTTATGACTTCGGTCATCACGTGTCAAGTCTATCACGTGATTCATCTTTTCAAAACCATGCATCGTATTATATTCAAGTCATTCGTCCAATCTACGAGCTGTTATTATCGTTACTAACTCGTTTGTCTTGTTTGTCTTTGTATTTTATTTCGTTGTTTGTTATATTATACTAAAACGGACCTCGCATGGTAAATACAACTTCGACATAATTCAAAGATGCATTAAATGACGTTGATCAAAAATAATTCACATGTTTAGTCAAAACATTATTTGCATATCGTCTAACCGGATTACTAACGCGAGTATTTTAAAATCAAATGATATCTTAGTAGAGGCCGCCAAGTGCGGGCGGGGTTGGGTGTTCTTTGTGAACTTCGCAACATGTACCCTTACCCCTTCCTTAGAACCGTGGTTTCTGGATGTCCGAAACCGTTGGCATACGAAAGTCATTCAATACTGGATTACCGATAATGTTGGTATCGGTATCGCAAAGCAAAGGGACGAACCCCATAAACTCTGAAATCGGAATGGGTCGTACTTTGTGCACGGCCCACTAAGACATAGAGTGGGTTCGAACGGGCCCGAACTCCCACAAAGTTCGGTGGCAACTCCACCTCGAGTTAAATTTCAATTCGACCTATCTCACATGAGCTTCATTAGCCTCCCCAAACCCGCGCGTGGCCGCGTTGAGGTGGACCTATGTCATGTCCACAAACAATAACCCTTAAAAATGGATTTTTGTCAATATTAATGCTAATTATAAGGATGGACGAAGCTTATACTTGGTACAAAAACAAAATCTTCGACAAAAGATAACCTTAGAGGAAGATCAATGGAAGAAGTGAAGAAGTGAAGAAGAAGAAGATGAAGTGAAGAAGAAGATGAGGCGAAGGATGAAGTGGAGCAAATACTGAAGTGGAATAATGGAATAGTGTGCAAGCTTAGTAGGTAAAAGATAACCTGAATCCGTTCGTGTCTGATGTGTCTCATACATGAGTTTATTTCCATATTAACTAAAGTTGGTTTTATTTATGGAAGATTACTCAAAGATGAGATTATTCTTGTTAAATAACTCATTTATTTATATTAAGATTATAGTCTTAAAAGCTCTTTTTGAGACTAAAAAACTTACGTGATTACTTTTATTTATAAGATAGAATTTCGTCACCTTACTATAATTTCTCGATATGGGATAATTTAAGTTTGTAGTCTATTATAGTAAGAAATAAAAGTTTTTTTAAATGTCAAAAGTTTTTTGGTCGATATTTAAAATCGAATGATTACTCTTATTTATAATATAGAATTTCATCACTCCATCATAATTTTTCGATGTGGGATAATTTAAAAGTTTTTCATCGATATTTAAAACCAAATGATTACCTCTTATTTATAATAAGAAATTTCATCACCTCATCATAATTTTTCGATGTAGAATAATTACTTAACATTTATAGTCTTAAGCGTTGTTTTTGAGATTCAAAAGATTTTTGGTAAATATCTAAGAACGAATGATTACTCTTATTTATAATATAGGATTTCATTAACATATTATAATTTGTCGAAGTGGAATAATTTTACAACTGTTATATGTAATAAATTCATTACATTTTTTTCGAACAAATAATATGAAATTTATATTCTAATGAAAATATTTTCTACCACGAATCTAATTATTTTATTTTTATACTCCCTTCCATTCTTTAGAAACCTACCATTTTCCTTTTTCGACTCATTCATTCCATTCCTACCATTTCTAAAAGTGCTAAAAATAAACCCAAAAAATGTATTTTTTACCCTCATCATATTACCAACTACCAACACATAGGTGAAAGAAGAGTGTATTTTGGTAAACATCTACTTTTGTACCACTATTCTTAATATGGACTCATTTTTAAATGGTAGGTTGTGGGAGTGGGTAATATTTTTTACGATATTTTTTTTTAAGAAAAAAAAACTTTGAAGGTTTTTAGCTAAAAATTGTGAAACAGTACACCACATTAATATAATAGATTAATTAAATATATATATTATAATAATTGAACTATTCTCTAGTTTATTTTTTTCATATTTACGATATTTTCCTAATTTGAGTTTTGATGAAAAGGATCAATGAGATCGCTCGAGAAAAATCCATATATATATATATATATATATATATATATATATATAAACAACATATTCATGAGACGTAAGTCAAACATACACTTATTTGTACACCCCTCCTTAGTACTTCATGCTCATCAACTAATAAGTCTAGTTTATCAAGTCGCACTAAGCCAGTACTATATATAAGGTGCTTACCACATTCTTACTTGCTGGCCTTGTTATTAGATGCTCGAATTCTACAAGTCAAATTGTGGGGAATAATTCGCCATTAGTCTTCTTAATTTTCAAATTATGGAGTTTAGATGTACCACTATCGATTAGGAATATTTTATTGGTTCCGAACAATTTTAACTAGTCAAACACATTCTTTTGTGTCGTCTTCATCCATTTTAACATTTAACAAGTTTAGATGAATGGAATATAACGCCAAAATCAAAAATAAATCATGAAAGAATAAGATCAAAATATCCGTCTCTCTCATTTTTCCGTTTGATCTATATGTTTTTCACAAAAAATTTATAGATACTGTTTCACAATAGTGTCGTTATTCAGAGACATCTCACATGATGATAAAGAGATGAGGATGTTTAATTGTCTATTTTCATGTTACGTCTCCCACTAACGTAGTAAGAGACGGCCTGTCAGAAAAACCTACTTTTTTATATTAAATGAACACACGCTATCGTGAGTAAGACTGTAAGAGTCGAATCATTAACTTTATGGCTAGAATAAAAGATATCTTACCAACTCAACTAACTTTTGTCCTCACACACTGCCCTGGGTAAATAGTAATAAGAACAATAACTTAAGTGACGAGGGAAAAAAGTGTTCGCCTCATAATGTCTTATTGAAGAGGGTTTTTTTTGGCAACAAATGAAAATCCTACCTAAACTGAGTGCAGCGCTTTAGTAGCTAAAGCATGAGCACTGAAGTAGAGGTTTCGAGGAAAAAATTTGATAGCTAGACAGTGGAAATTAGAGGAGACTTTAACGAAGATGGATAAGAAATCTCGAATACAGTGATGCACATCTTGAACTTCAGGCAGTTGCCAGACCAGTTGGAGACAATCCATGTTCAGGGTTAAATGGATAAACCCTTCCGACAGCGCCCATTTTATTGCTTCTATCGCAGCAATCACTTCAGCTTGAAGTGGGAATTCAGCAAGAAAGGTTGAACTTCCACAACATTTCTCCGACCGACCTATATTAGGAATAATCCATCCAGCTGAAGCCTTGCCGATATCTAGCTTAAGGGCACAATGCACACAATCTGAGACCTATAACAATGCGACCTATAACAATGGCGACTAACATGATGCGATATCTAGCTTAAGGGCACAATGCACACTCTCCTGGGCGAAACTATGCCCAGTTTAACGACCAAATGTGCCCCAAATAGGCACACCGGCTTTATAGCTGATGGCAAAAACGTACATCCCAGACTATATTACTCTAACCCCACACTTGTCTTTATTCCATAACTCCAAAATAACTCATTATCGATATTGAAAATAAATAATCATCGTAAATAATATGAAAATAAAAGAAATAAACATTTGATATTTAAAAGGGAAACTTTCTATAAATAGAAACTTACTTAAAATAGGAATATTGTTATAGAAAATACGTAAGTTATTAAAATAAGTGAAATGTATAAAAATAGCATTTCTAACTAAATTAACATTTTATTATTATCGTCGTTATCGTAACTTTAATATATTTCTAAAATCGTTACTCAAAATATAAATAAAATAATAAGTCAATATATAGTATTTTATAAATAATTAAGAAATAGAGTTAAAACTATACATTTTCAGAAAAGAGATGTTTTAAGAAAATGTTATCAAAATTAATTGAGTCGACGAATTTTATAAATTAAACGAGATTTTATAAAGCTTTCAAATTAGTTTTAGCAAATAGATTTTACCAATAAATATTACCGATTTTACTAAAAGTAATCAATCGTAGACAAATGAGAAATTATTAGGGAAAATAGTCTCGTATAAAAAAAATATATTTAAAACAAAATCGATTATTTTCTCATTTATTAATATAAGTCGTAAAATGAAATTAATTTATTAAATGAGTTTACAAATCTCGATTATATAATATAAAAATACGATTTTGAGTTAAAATTATAAATTAACGAAATAAGAGGAAAATATGAAATCGATAATATTTAGTTACTAGTGTCACGATAACCAACAAAATATTATAACGATAAAAAATAATTAAATTGTAACGATTTATAAAACGATATCGAAAACTGTAAAAATATTTATAAAGTACACAATTTAAAATAATATTTTTAGCAAATAATAAATAGCTAAAATTAGAAAATCGAAGTTAAAATACTTACTACATACTACTACTCAAACATACGATATAAAATCGAGTAACGTCCTAAAGTTACCTTGAGTCGAATGATAATCTCAAAACGTTTCCTCGTCTAACAGCCCGACCTCCAATCTTGACTTCCAAGGTCGTCTTGAACACTTGTTCTAGTAAAACTTCATACTCCAACGAAATCGGAAAAGAAATAGACGAGCGGAACAACAGCGAGTCGTGAACAGCAGCTGCAACAAATCGATTAGCATGGCATTAGCAGAAG
Organism: Agrostemma githago; assembly: GCA_958450325.1. Classification (NCBI taxonomy): domain Eukaryota; kingdom Viridiplantae; phylum Streptophyta; class Magnoliopsida; order Caryophyllales; family Caryophyllaceae; genus Agrostemma; species Agrostemma githago. The sequence goes on along the minus strand of OY288239.1, from coordinate 22,267,477 downwards.
AGGAACATAGACAAACAAAAGGAAAAGAAAAGGGACAGCAGCAGCGATAGTAGCATCAACAATAGCATGAAACACGGACATCAACAACAACAGGAGCAGGGACAGAACGAAACAACGAAGTCGAAGACAACGATGACAACAACAATGAGACGAGATGGAATAAATCAGCAAAACACCCACTAAATAGCAGCAAGAGCATGACAAACATCAGCAACCAACAGAATGAAATCAGAGGACGAGAAGGAGAACATACAAACGCGAATAGTAATGCATCAACACGACAACAATAGCAGCAACATCAACTTCATCAAAACAACAAAGAGAACGAGGAGGAAGAAGGAAACAGAGAAGAAGAACGTAGAAAACGGACAAGCAACAACAAGGCAGAATGAAACGACATTAGCGCATCGGCAATAGCAACAACGCACAAAAAACAGCAGCAGAAAGATCGACAGAAACAGCAACATACGACGAAGGACAGCAACATCAATCATCAGTAACGCGACAACGACGAGAAACACGAAGAGGGACGAAAAGAGCAGAACAAAAAAGAAAAAAAACGGAAACCACCAGCATCAACAAAACGCAACAGCGGCAAAACATGCGAAGAAGAAGAAGGAGAAGGAGGAGGAGATTACCTCCATTTAGCAATAGCACGGAACAAAGGAAAAACAGATGGGTCGAGGAGGAAAGGCAGACGAAGAAGACAAGGAGTGAGGAAGAATTTGCGTAGCAGCAGCAGAACAAAGCTGGAAAAGATGCAGAAAAGAAGGGAAAAAAACGAAGGGGGAAGAATCAGCAGCAAAACGCAGCAGCAGCAGCAGCAAACAAACGCACAAAACGAAGAAGAAAGCAGAGATGAAGTAGAGACGTCCTAAAGCACGGGTTTTGTCTCGGGATCGTTCTTCTAACCAGATATGAGTGTAAATGCACATAAAGACCCGAAATCGCGTAAAATCTACAAAAACACTAACTCAAAGCAAAATGTTAGAAGAAACGGCTCTAAAGAGCGTGTTCCGACTGGAAAAGACAACGGTATTGAGGGAATAAAGTTACATAAACACGACACATCAAATTCCCCCGAACCGAACCCTTGCTTGTCCTCAAGCAAGACCCATAAGAAAACAACTAATATAATACCGAAACAGCTCAAAGCAAAGGATAGGCTTCCAAAATACTTAACTCCATCATGGCAAACATCCAACCAAGTCTAAGAAACGAATTCCAAGACGGGGAAATAGAAAAAATAAACCATCAACAAATGCACAACTTCACCAAGCGTAATATGTAGAAACCACATTTTCAACCAAAACCTTGCATAGGCTACTCACGGAGCCACTCAACGCTCAAATAGGACGGGTAAGTATATGTGAAATAAACATGAATATGCTCAACTACTCCAACTCATGGAAATATGCCCGCAATCTAGTATGGTATCGACCTCTAAATTTTTACAAAACATGCCAAGATCAAAATAGGGAGGCAAAGATGGTAACAAGGGTAGAAGGTGGAAATCAATATGGTCATGTGAGGTTAAAGCCAAGTTAGTGAACTAACTAGTGCAATAATGCTCAACTCAAAAATTCTTCCACTTCCATAAACAAAACATACAAGTCACCAATCAATGAGAAAGAATCCGGGGTCAAAAGAGGGTGCTCAAATTTCATCAAGTAAACGGAAAATAAAAGTAATGAGAATAACATATTTTCATTGTTTTGATTTTTTTTTTCCCTTTTTTTCCCTTTTTTTTTCTTTTCTTTTTTTTATTTGTTTTCCATTTTTTTCAAAGCTTGATGAAATTAGAAACAAATATACAATAACCAAAATTGACCCGGACAAGATCTACAAGCTCCTTTGAAACAGAGTCAACCGCATCTAAGCATCCATCGAAAATCTCCATATTCACACAATAACGAGCATAGAACGAACTAGGTGACCTACTTCATCAAGCTTGGCTAGGTAGCAAATTTGATTTTGTAGTTCATTTTGTGAATTCTTTTAATTACGGTCGAGGAGAGAAAATGGATAGAAATGGATGCAAGTGAGAATATTCCAAAAATGATCACTAGGCAAGTTAGTGAAAATAAAGGGGAAATCACTATACTTATGCATATTGACATAACATATTCCACGAGGAGACCTACACACAATTCCTAAGTGGTAGCCAGGTATGAATGTACTGGCTACAGGAGGCTCTAAATCTCACCAATTTTGTAGCTAACGCCTAGATGCAAGGTCGGTCAAAATGATAATCACAAATTACAGCTTAGTTGGTTGAATACTTATCGATTAATTATTATTCCACATAACAAAGGTTAAATAAATGCCAATTAGGAACGAGTAGGTAGCCTAAAGAGTGCAAATTATTGTGGACATGACGTAGGTCCACCCCGACGTGGCCACGCGCGGGTTTGGGTAGGCGAATGAATCTCGTGGTAAGATTGTTCTCGGGTTGAAGTTAAGTCAAAGTTGGAGTCGCTACCGAATTTTGTGGGAATTCGGAACCGTTCGAGCCCACTCTATGTCATCATGGGCCGTACACAAAGTACAGCCCATTTCGATTTCAGAGTTTATGGGGCTCGTCCCTTTGCATTGCGATACCGATACCGTCTCTACCGATTATCGTGTATGGAATGACTCTCGTGCGCCAACGGTTTTGGGCATCCGGAAACCGAGGTTCTGAGTAAGGGGTGAGGGTACGTGTTGGGAAGCCCACTAAGGACACCCAACCCCGCTCGCACTTAGCGGCCTCTACTAAGACATCGTTCGTGTTCGTGTACGCGCGCTAGTAAAATGAGTAAATGATATGCAAACAACGTTTTCGGCTAATCATGCGAATTATGTGTGAGATACGTCATTTAATGCATCTAAATTATTGTCGGAGTAGTTTTGCATGCGAGGTTCATTTATAAAGCGAAAAGCATCAAAATAAACAAAGCTCGTAAATACGTACAAAATACACGGGCGGAAATACAACCCGGCCAATACAAAATAACGAACAATAAAAAAATAGCATAAACGGAAAGTATAAAAAAATGATAAATAATAACTTGAAACGGACCCGTATACAATAAATTTAAACTTGATCGTAAGTTGCGCAAATGGACGAACTTCAATTAAATACACATTATGTTGTGTACTAAACGAAGGACGGAGATGTGGGACCTAGACGTGGTGCTAGCCCGATCCCAAATCTCGATGCCTTGCCCCGACTTATCACATCGAGAAATTAGCGTCTAGATTAATCGTGTACCGGATACGACTAAAGAGTCGTCGAGACAAGATTAATAGTGAAAGACAATCGATCAAAGTCGTTTAAGTGAAATGATATGCACGAGTTTTGAAAAAGTAATCACGTGATTGACTTTGCACGCTACGACTAAGTCGTAAAAAAAACAGACGAGGCTCGGATGATGCTTGGAGCGCTCGGATTTGTGGGCTAAAGGACCCGCTCGATCGAGTCATGGCCTAGACTCGATCGAGTGTGCCTTCGAGGTAGCTACTGCCCGGTTTTTGGGGTGCTACTCGATCGAGTGGCCCATGGCACTCGGTCGAGTGCCCCCTGTACGAGTTATAACTCGTTTCGGAAAAGGTGGCTATTCCGATTTATTTATTTTAAAATCGATGGTTGGCCGACTTAAATAAAAATATGGCATGATTTAAATTTAACTCGGCTTCCGGTGTTAAAATCGTGTAATATACGATTATAATACCATCATCGGAAATTTATGAAAAGTGTTATTATTGGACTAATAGTTTGATTAGTGACGAAATGGTGCCCCTCCGCGTCAGAACATCGAAACTAATCCTAACGGATTATGTGATGTTGGTTTTCGCATCAACGGATTCCGTGCTAATCTTAGAAATGGAATCAAACGTGTTCAACGATGATCGACCACGATCACGTTACGCTCTTGAGTACATTGGGGCGGCGCTCCTCGAAAGGGTGCCACCTCCGTTGTGGCTCGTAAAGGGATTAAACGGACTTGGTGCGGTGATCATAGTTAAACGTGTTCAACCCGAGTTTCAAAACTATGTACGTATACGCGGTATAAATGTTAAATGTTAGAATGCAAAAGAATAAAAAGTTAGTAACAAAGAATTAAAATGTTAGTAAATGATAAAATTGAATGTTATTGTTAGTATACTAATACGATTATAATATAGAGCATAAAAATGAATAAATAGGTATAGTAAAGATTGAGATGGGGTTGATGACACCCTCAACATACATGCTTAGAATGGTCTCGGCAATGGACTCGTAATTGCGACGGGAACGCGGGAGTATCGAGGATGCAAGTTGAGTTATGGTGTGTGTAAGTGTAGGGATGATTTGTTGGTTTTTCGAGAGACTAAAGCTCGGTTTTTTGTGTAGGATGGCTTAAGGTTGTAGTGTGAAAAGGATGGGAAGATTAGGGTAGAAATGTAGGGTAAATTGTATGCGAAAATTCCAGAAAATGAAGAGCACAAGGAGGGTTATTTATAGAGTTTACCCCTCGACCTAGGGTCACTCGATCGAGTGGCCCTAGTGCACTCGATCGAGTGGCCTGCAAAACAGGTCTGTTGTGTTTTTGTGGATCCATTCGATCGAGTGAGGTCAATCCACTCGATAGAGTGGATAGGGTTGGCGAGCCATTTTAGGAAATGGTTGACTTTTTTTATTTTTTGAAAATTGTGTTTGGGCGCAAGTTTCTAGAAGCGGACTTGGCTGATTTTGAGGACGGATTCGTATTTGACCGGGTTTTGACCCGGTCGCCAAAAGACGGTTTTTATTTTTGGTGTCGATTTTGGCCCAAATTAGTCTCATTTTACTCGGGACGACCCACTGGGCCTGAATTTGAGGTTGGTTTTGAGAGATTTGTACTCCGCTAAAAGTCCACGTCGGATATTATTGATTGCGAGCCCATATTCGAGTATACTAAGTCACGTTTGCGTCCGATCATGATTGGGTGTTTTGTTGGAAACTGCTATAGACACTAGCAGGCAAAATGCGGGTGTCTACAGAGCCCCCACTCTGACTGAGGCTTGGACAAGGCGAAAGTCAGAGTAGCTACCAGGCCAATCGCAGATTACGACCTGGCAGCCTTCCGGTCGGGTCGTTTATAGTCCAGTAGACTTGCGTGAAGGGCTCGCCAGCCATAAGCAGAGGGTCATACCTGTCCTGATGATGGTAGCTCCGTGGGGAGTCGAACTTGCCTTTGAAGTCCTAGGTGTACCCGTATGCCGATACATCACATCTTGGATGTAGTATTCCGGGAGAAAGACTGACTCACGCTGGGGAGTAAAGCAGTTTTGCGGAGACTTGCTTCTGAAGTCTGGGGTGTACCTGTATGCTGACACATAACAACTTGCATGTAACACATAGGCAAAACACCGACTCATGCTGGGGAAAATAAATGAATTTTTGAAAATCAGAATCTTGGAAGGATTTTTTTTAGAAATTTTTAGGAAAGCTCGGGATGACTTGATTCCTATACTGGATTCTAGTCTGAAATCTAGGATCAGGCCTGCGCGCGCACTGGACCCACTTTTGCTGAGGAGGCATGGCAGTTAGGGTTACAGTTAGGGTTTCCTATTATAAATATAGGATTCCCTGCTTCAATTTTCTGCATCCCAAATCAAATTCTTCCTTCTTCTCCTCAAAATCTCTTAGACTCTCAAAGAAGACTCAAATATCTGTCATGGGTATCGATCACCTGACTGCACTACTTTTTGCTTGGTCCCAACATTTCCGGGATGAGGAAAAGGTTCAACTGACCCAGATGGGATTGTCAATTTATTCCCACTTCAACGTTTGATAATCGACTCACACTTTCTGGATGCCTATTTAACGTTTTGGGATACTACCCATCACGTTTCTGCGTTCCTGTGAGGAGAAATATGTCCTCTTCCTGAGGAAATTGCTGCTATAGGTGGTTGGAGCCCTATTGCTCGTCCTGCTATCCCTCCATTCTATCCCGATCCAAGAAGGAGGCTGAGGGATTACCTGGGTTTGTCTCATGCTGAGACAGATCGAATGGTGCGGGGAAATTCTGTTTCCCTTTTCGACCTGGCCGACAAGTTTATGAATAACTGAGACGTGAGGGTTACTGCTACTCATAAGCGTAGGGCTTTCGCCTTTTGCATGTTGCACCGCTATGTTTTTGAAGGGATGATGGAGGCTGACTCGTGCTTGGGTCAGATCAGGCTGATTGGTGTGGTTGACCAGATGGAGACTGGTCATAGCCCTGCTTGGCTAGCCACCGGTGAGATCATTATGGGTCTCGGCGCTAGGAGGCTTGACCCGGACCGACAGTTGACGGGGAGTATCCGCCTTTTGCAGGTATGCGATTTTTCGTTTATTTGCGCGAACTTTCTAATATACGCAGGTCACTCGACCGAATGGACCTATCACTCGATCGAGTGACATCTTTGTCGAGCTTCCGCCTGTTTTCAGAGGGCTTACTCGATCGATTCATCTGTTGTACTCGATCGAGTGGCTTCTGGCAAACCATACTGTTGCTTACGAATTTTGTGTATACTTTTCAGATTTGGTTGTCGGAACGTCTGTCGATCATAGAGTCCCCTCCGAGTATTCCCAACTACCGTAGCAGCCAAATTAGCTCGAGGAGGCGACGGATAAGCTCGAGTCTTCATATAAACCGAGCTTATTGGGATGAGGAGCTGGTGTTTCACGGTGGTCCCTTAATTAGGTGGACTATCGCTTGGTGGTTCCTTTCCAAACTGACGGGACTGGCCAAGAGGGACCAAGCCCGCTATTTGGTGATTCTGTCTCTTGACAGGACAGTTCACATTTACCCGGACCGCCTCCTGAGGCAATTCGGTTTGTCTCAGCGCATTCTTGAGACTGTGGCGATCATTAGCGTCTCTCTCCAACTGACGGACGCTATGTGCGACACATGGCTACAACGGTGGTTCGCCCGTCCCATGTGGACTATACCCAACCCTTGCCAATTCGCTTGGGTTTCATGTGCATATGAGAAGTGGACTTCCGAGGAGTCCGAGGAAGCTCAAAAGGCTTTGAAGGTTGATGAAGCCTTCGAATTAGTTTGTCGGGAAACAGCGAAAGACAATAGGGGTTTCTTCGACGAGGGAGACACTCCTGCTACTCTAGTCTGATTGGAATCGGGTCTTAAGTCACATACTAAGACTCGATCTAAGGTTGCTGGTGCTAGCAGCACTCGGGGGTAGTCAAGCCCCCAGACTGATTTGGAGAGACGACTTGGGCCAAGACTGGCGGTTAGAGACCGACTAGGCCCACGTGACCGGCTTCCTGAGCCTGTGAGGGCCCAACTTGGGCCCATTGATGTGATTGAGGACTCAAGTTCAGAGAAACGAGTCCGAGCTAAAGAGGTTCCCGTGGTGATTCGGGAACGCTCTCCTCCGCGTCGTCGTCAATGGACGGCCAAGGAGGCCAAGGACAAGGGGAAGGGCAAGATACCTTGAACACCGAGTCCTTAGCTTTTTATTATTTAAATATTATTACTATTTTTGTTGTGTGGATTTTTTTTGTGGATTTTTTTTTTTTGAATTCCTGCAATTGTAATTTCCCGAGTTTATCGGGGTTTTAGTAATTAATAAAAGAAGTTTATTATTAAACTGTTCCTGTCTTTCCTTGATTGCACTGGTTGTGCCCTTTTGAGGGGCTGCCTACGTATCTGCAATTAACAGAATCAAACCAAACGTATTTCAAGCTTTTTATAAAATTGCAATCTTGAATTACACCAAGACCATTAGTTCAAGATGCTTGCGACAGTAGAATAAATAATTCTAGCTTATTGACTTGCTTTTTGTAAAAAAACGATTTTGATAAATTTTTCAAATGACATTGAGAAAAGGCTAAGGGTAGTAACGCTTCAGCTGGTCCAGGTTGGTTGGGTTGACGAAGTCATTCCCGTCCAGGTCTGTCAGCATCACTGCTCCTCCCGATAGGATCTTCTTTACCAAGTATGGCCCAGCCCAATTATTTTTGAATTTTCTCCTTGGGTCAACTGGTAATAAAGCTCGAACCGATTTAAGGACCAGATCCCCCTCCTTAATATTTCTGGGTCTCACCCTTTTGTTGAAGGCCCGCTGGATCCTTTTCTGATAGATTTGGATATTGTTGAGGGCACGAGATCGTCGTTCGTCTAGTAGAACCAACGAGTCATACCGTGCTCGAACCCAATCAGCCTCGGATACTTGACTTTCTAACAGAATTCTGAGGGACGGTACCTCCAATTCAACTGGTTGGACTGCATCCATCCCATAAGTTAGGTAATACGGCGTTGCCTCGGTTGCAGTGCGAATTGACGTCCGGTATCCCCATAGGGCAAAAGGTATTTTGTCGGGCCAGTTCCGGTAATTATCAGCCATCTTTTTTAGTATGGTGACAATTGTTTTATTGGCCGCCTCTACCGTTCCATTCGTTTGGGGACGATAGGGCGAGGAAGTATGCCTTTGAATTTTATACTTGGTTAGCAGGGCTGCCGTTTCGGCTTGAAAATGAGTCCCGTGATCAATGATAAACTCATGTGGGATCCCATACCGACATATTATCTTGTTCTGGATGAACTTGGTGACATGTTTAGCATTGAGAACGCGATATGATTCAGCTTCGACCCATTTGGTGAAATAGTCGATAGCTACTAAAATGAAGCAGTGTCCTCCGGTACCAGAGGGATTTATTTTCCCGATTATGTCGATACCCCATGTCGAGAACGGCCAAGGCGACGTCATGGTATAAAGCAGAGATGACGGCATATGTTGCACGTTGGCGAAGATTTGACAATTATGACAATGTTCGACATATAACTGGCAGTCGGCTTCCATGGTATTCCAGTAATACCCGAGCCTCATGATTTTTCGGGCCAGCATCTGGGCCTTCATATGTGGGCCGCATTCACCATCATGTATTTCGGCCATAACCTTTTCAGCTTTATATTTATCGACACAAAGAAGTAGAGCCCCCTCTGCTGTCTTTTTGTACAGCTGTCCGTCATCGGTGCGGACAAACTGGGTAGCTAGCTTTCGTAAGGCTTTCTTGGCTCGGCCTTCAGTCCCGGGAGGATATTCCCCGTTGGTCAGGTACGTTAATACAGCCTGATACCATGGTTCAGGATCAGTTATCTCAATGTCTTCAATGTCGTGAATGTATGCCGGCTCGGACCGTCTTTTGACACAAATTGGCATACTGGTCACGTGGTGGGGAATATTCAGCAAAGATGCCAATTTTGAGAGTGCGTCTGCAAACTGATTTTCTTCCCGGGGTAAGTATATATACTCTACCTTTTGGAATTGTTTCTCGAGATCCCTTACTCGTGCCTGGTAGGCCACGAGATTAGCGTTCTGAGTTTTCCATTTCTGAAGTGCTTGGTTTATGACCAAGGATAAGTCACCATGTACCCAGAGATTTGTGATCCCCAGATTGGCGGCGGCTTGTAGCCCGTAAATGCATGCTTCGTACTTAGCTGCATTATTGGTTACATCAAAGTCCAGTTTGATGGACACGGGAGTATGCTTCCCTTTTGGTGAGATTAGGAGGATCCCGACTCCGAACCCCCGAAAATTGGACGCTCCATCGAAGTATAAATTCCATGTTTCGGTATCGGTATGGAAGATATCTTCATCTGGGAAGGACCAGGTGTCGGTGTGTCCTTCTTTGGTTACCGGGCTATCGGCGAGAAATTCAGCTACTACCCGCCCATTAATGGCCTTTAGCGGCACAAATTTTAGGTCGAACTCTGCCAGCATTAGAGTCCATCTAGAAATTTAGCCATTGAGAACGGGCTTTTCGAAGAGGTATTTGATTGGGTCCATCTTGGATAGCACATGGACCTCGTAGCTGAGCATATAATGTCGGAGGTTCTTAGTGGCCCAAACCAGAGCCAAGCTCGTCTTTTCGAGCATGGTATATTTGCACTGATACTCTAAAAACTTTTTGCTAATGTACTAGATAGCTCGTTCTTCGGAGTTAACTGTCTGAGCCAGCATAGCCCCCATGGCTGTCTTGGTCGTCGTTAGGTATAACGACAGAGGCAAACCAGGCTAAGGTGGCATTAAGACTGGCGGGGCAGACAGGATTTCCTTGATTCGAAATCAACTTGGCACTTGTCATCCCATATTACCCGTTCCCCTACTTTCAGTTTCTTGAAAATTGGTTCACACACCATGGTTAGTTTGGAAATGAACCGACTGATATACTGGACTTTTCCGAGAAATCCCCTTATTTCTTTTTTGGTTTTAGGAGGTTGCATCTCGGTAATGGCTTTAATTTTAGCTGGGTCGACCTCGATACCTCGTTGGCTAACGATATGACCCGGTAATTTGCCTGATGTTACCCCGAAACTGCACTTTTAAGGGTTTAGCCTCATGTTGTATTTGCGCAATCGGGTGAAGAATTTTCTTAGGGTGCTGATGTGACCGTCCCGTTCTTTGGATTTGACGATCATGTCGTCTACATAAACTTCTACTTCTTTATGCATCATGTCATGCAATAAAGTCGTAGCGGTCCTTTGGTACGTGGCCCCCGCATTAATGAGACCGAATGGCATGACAGTGTAGCAGTAAGTACCCCAAGGTGTAGTGAAGGTAGTCTTACTCATATCCTCTTCTGCCATCTTGATTTGATTATACCCGGCATACCCGTCCATAAATGATAGAAGGGCATGATTGGCCGTGTTATCCACCAGTATGTCGATGTGTGGTAACGGAAAATCATCTTTCGGGCTTGCCTTGTTAAGATCCAGAAAATCCACGCATTATCGCACCTTACCGTCCTTTTTAGGAAGCGGCACGATGTTTGCAACCCAGTCCGGATATTCGGACACCTGTATGAAGCCGGCTTTGAACTGTTTATCGACTTCTTCTTTTACTTTGAGAGACCACTCGGGCCTCATTCGGCGGAGCTTCTGCTTAACCAGTTTGCACCCGTCTTTGATCGGTATGTGGTGCTAGGCTATTTCCCGGTCTATCCCCGGCATGTCATTGTAGGACCATGCGAAGACATCTTTGAATTCTTGGAGGAGATTCGTGAATTGTTGTTTCTCCTCGGGATCTAAGGATAACCCTATCTAAAGTATCTGAGGTTTCAAGGTTGTTCCCACATTAATGGATTCGGTCTCTTCAATTACCGGATTCCGGGACTCCCTTTGCTCTAGCTGCTCGATCAAGTGTGGAGGTAAGGGTACCTGTTCGTCGGGTTTCTCAATGTCATTGCATAAAATACTTTTGAAAGCAGAATTTAAAAGAGACAAGTCGTAAACAGAACGGTTGTTATTATTGATTGAAAACTTTGAAAACATCTCGAAAAGAGCAGCCATCTGATCATTGGTCAGTGGCGGAATTGGTAAGGCACTCGGGACAGACCCCGAAGTGCCAGCAGCAGGAATGACAAGTGGGAGAGGGGTTACAGGAGTGACTCTAGCACCAGACTCCCTAGACACGACCTCAAACTCTGACTCAGACTCCGACTCAGACTCGGACTCGGACTCTGGCATGTCTCCCTCTCCAGTGACCAGCTTGTAGATCTTTCCTTGACTGTCAGTCCACTTGACAGTCTTCCTCCAGGCCTTGTTTCCCGTCTCGGAACCAACATCCGAGATCAGCTTGGTCGGGTCAAACTTGTTGCTGCGGAGAATCAGGTTGACCAGATCTTCCTTTGGAGTCGGGGCTATGGTGTCTTTCCCAAAAAGTAGCCCTAGCGCGGGCTCAGCATCGTCAGCTCCATCAGATTGGATGAGGGCGAACACATCATCCGGGATATAGTTGCAGTCCCGGGCCAATTGGGTCCCGAGGTGCACATCTTTGGGTTGGTACAGTCCAACCTGAATAGCCCCGAATACCGGTGTGACAAAGTAGTCAGTAAACCGTGGGCTGTAAGGGCTCAAGTGGATACCCTAAATAATATTGCAGGCCTTTTCGACTCCTGCTCGGACAACGTTGCCCGGGGTGGCGGCATAGCCAAGGCCAAAGTGAGAGTCTTCGTCCTTAAGGACCTCAATGATCTTCCCAGCTGAAAGATCGGGTCGAGAAGTAGCCCCCGGTAAGTACCCTAGGTTCTGTAGCATCGTGTCCATGCTAGTTGTGAAGTAGGGCCTAAAAAGGTACTCTTCCTCGATCATCCCCACAAAGTCGAACCCCCAGAGGTCTGCGCGGCCCGTGGCATTGCAGCTAGCCACAGTCATTGGGATTGCCTCTAAGGTAATAACGTTGTTGAGCAAAGGCAACTTGATCTTTCGGTGGAGGGTGGAGGATACCGCCTTGACCGCATGAATCCACGGCCTTCCTAGAAGCAGGTTGAAGGATGAGGTGACATCGATCACCTGGAATTCCAACTCCTTTTCTATTGGGCCTGTTATAACAGTCAGCTTTACGGCACCAGCTACCGACTTTGGGCTCCCATCAAATGCCTGGATGGTCTGAGCAGTCGGAATATAATCGGCCTCGGTGATCCCGAGGGCTTTGGCGGTCCTCAAGGGGAGGACATTCACAGCAGACCCATCATCAACTAGGGTCATCGGGAGGTATTTCCCTCGGCAGATCACCGTAATGTAGAGGGCCAGATTATGGGAGGCCCCGGACGGCGGTAGGTCGGCTTCAGAGAAAGTGATCATTGGGCCTCCTTCCTTGGTTTTGCCCTTCAAGTGGGGCAGGACCGTGGCAACCATTTCAGCAGGGTTAGCCAAAGAGTCGATCTTAACTTGATCGAGAGCCTTAGTGAGTTCTTCTCGATGTTCTTGTGAGCTAACTAGGAGTTGCCATATGGTGAGGTCAACTCGGGTCTTCTTCAGTTGCTTCACGAGAACCATTTCAGCAGTCGGCTCCTCAGGGGCGACTTCCGTCCCGAGTGGCTCGGTGACGGTTGTCGGGATATGGGTGTCCCTAGAGCTAGTGGCTTGATATGGACGACCGAGGTGGTTACTGGCCAAGACTCTGGATTTGGTCTTGCGAATCTCCTCGGGGTTAATGGGGACAGCTTCCCCTTTGACGAGGTAAACATCGTCCTCGTCGTTGAACCATATCCCGTTCACTTGCGGGATAAATAGAGAAATAAGATGAGAGCAATCAATCACCTCCCCGGCAAAGATGGCATGGGAGCTGAAAGGGTTCTCCTTGTTACTCGGCTTATCTCCAGGCAGCGGAATTTTACCGCTCTCAATCAAGTCCCGGATCAAATGCTTTAGCTTCCAGCACTTTTTGGTATCATGCCCATTGCCTCGGTGGTATTGGCAATAAGCTTGGGCATTGTAGTTCTTGGAGCGTCGCTCGACCGGAACTTCAGGAGTTGGGCCTATCGGTAGGATCAGGTCCTTCGAGGTTAGCCTTTGTAAGGCATAGGTATAGGTGGTACCTATATCAGTGAAAACCCGAGGTGGGGTGTTCTTCTTGGACGGGGCACCTAGTAGATTAACCGCGTCAAAAATGCTGCGGGTTGCAGCTTGGGGCTTAGTAGTGGAAGAGGAAGCCCCTTGGTATCCTTTGCTAGAGGCCTTAGTAAGGCCCTCCAGTCTCAGGTCGTCTTCAATTCTCATACCCATTTCAGTAAGGGTGGTGAAATTGGGTATGACAGCGTACCGGAGATGAACCCGGTAGAAGGGGAGGAGATTCTTGACGAAAGCCTCCACCAAAGTCTTCTCACTGGGCTTGTCGACCAGTTTCACACTCTCGGCCCTCCAGCGTTGAAGGTACTTAGTAAAACCTTCTTTTGGCTCTTGGGCCATAACCTCCAAAGATCACATTGTGGTTTGGATCTCGGTGTTGTCGGCATAGTTCCGAGCAAACTCCGTGGCCACATCATCCCAGGTAGGGTATTTTTTCGGGTCTAGCCTATAGTACCAGGCCCGTGGGTGCTTCTCAAGGGATGCAACAAAAAGATTCTTGAACATCGAAGAATCTACCCCTTTGATAGCCATGAATTCTTTGAAGGCCCGTACATGTAGTAACGGGTCTTCGGTCCCCTCGAACATGGGTAAGCCCGTGAGATTCAGGTTCACGAGCAGCTTGTCACTCACCGGGGAGTACTCACGGCTATTCTCCAGATGGATATTGTTACTCCCAGCCAAATGGACTTGTTCCTCTAGTCGGCGCACCGCGCTAACTAGTTCAGCTAGAGGCCCAGTAGCCTCGGCATTAGGAGTCCTTTGCTCCACTGCAGCCATACGAGCAACGATAGCCACTTGACCAGCCCTCATTTCTGTCAGTTGGGCATCAATGTCGGTTTGTTTATCAGCCATGGCATCCACGGAGGCCTTCAAATTGTTCAGAGTTGCTTTCATTTTGCGGTTGTGTCTAGTGGACGGTGGTCTGTCTGTAAGAACACCGCGCAATCAGAATCCGAACCCCGATCTTGGAATCATAAAAAAGTACATCCCGAGCGACAAAAAGAAAAGGACTAAAGACACGAGAAAGATACCTAGACGGATGACTCGTGGGTGGTATGACTTCCTTAGGACTTTGGCTTTGTGGGCTTAATCCCGTTCGAAGGAAGGTCCACGTGAGACTTTTCCCCAGACTTTTGACTCACGTGTACGGACGGACTTTCCTTTGTAGAGGTATGCCATACGCGGGTTGGTCGTGCCTTGACAAATAAGGCGGACTCGGGAAAGGGGGGAAACTCGTGATGTAAGATCGACAGAGTTTCGACGCTATAAACCTTCGACATACTATGCAAAGACCCGACACACGGATAAACGGTAGGTCCTATAATAAGGAAGATTTGTTTGGAAAGTTGGATGTTTGAAATTTCGAAATTTGGATATAGAATGAGCGAATTTCCGAGAGTTTGAGAACCGAAAACGGAATTTCGAAAAAACGAGATTAGAATTTTGAAATTTCAGAAAATCGAGATAGTGTTGGAAATTTGTTAGTCAAAACGGACAGCATGTCGGCTAAAGAAAATGATATTTTGAGTCAAATCGCTAATCCTAAATTTCGGCGGCATTCCAAATTTTGTAATTTGGATATTTTTTGAAAAGACGAGTCCCGAAACGGGCAGCATTTTGGTTTTTTCAAAATTTGGTGTTTTTGGAAAGATGCATTTTTTGAAATGACGGTTTTATGAAAAAAAGTGACACGGAAACCAAGTAGCACGTAGTCAAACAAGCATTATAACGACGCTTATGTATGCTTTACACTAAGTCTCGGTCGGTCGAGATAAGGTCTATACCAACAACGATGACTCTCTCGTAAATCAGGACGGACTCCCTAAGCCGAGTTGGTCGTAGGACATGCCGCAAAACCCATACGAGTTCGGCCATAGAAGTCTTTAGCGCACCCATTTAGGAATGCACCGCGGTATAGTGGAACGTCGGTCACAAGTAACCGGCCGGGCAAAAATTGGTTATGCATGAATCATTAAACTAATGCGTGCACACTAATATACGAACGATTTCTCTTCGAGTCTCACCCTAGGGACCCCGATGACATGTGGTACATCAGGTATCCCCAGCGGAGTCGCCAAATTGTGGACATGACGTAGGTCCACCCCGACGCGGCCACGTGCGGGTTGGGGTAGGCGAATGAATCTCGTGGTAAGATTGTTCTCGAGTTGAAATTTAAGTCAAAATTGGAGTCGCCACCGAATTTTATGGGAATTCGGAACCATTCGAGCACACTCTATGTCGTCATGGGCCGTACACAAAGTACAACCCATTTCGATTTCAGAGTTTATGGGGCTCGTCCCTTTGCATTGCGATACCGATACCGTCTCTACCGGTTATCGTGTATGGAATGAATCTCGTGCGCCAACGGTTTCGGGCATCCGGAAACCGAGGTTCTGAGTAAGGGGTGAGGGTACGTGTTGGGAAGCCCACTAAGGACACCCAACCCCGCCCGCACTTAGCGGCCTCTACTAAGACATCGTTCGTGTTCGTGTACGCGCGCTAGTAAAATTAGTAAATGATATGCAAACAGCGTTTTCGGCTAATCATGCGAAATATGTGTGAGCTACGTCATTTAATGCATCTAAATAATTGTCGGAGTAGTTTAGCATGCGAGGTTCATTTATAAAGCGATAAGCATCAAAATAAACAAAGCTCGTAAATACGTACAAAATACACGGGCGGAAATACAACCCGACCAATACAAAATAACGAACAATAAAAAAATAGCATAAACGGAAAGTATAAAAAAATGATAAATAATAACTTGAAACGGACCCGTATACAATAAATGTAAACTAGATCGTAAGTTGCGCAAATGGACGAACTTCAATTAAATACACATTATGTTGTATACTAAACGAAGGACGGAGATGTGGGACCTAGACGTGGTGCTAGCCCGATCCCAAATCTCGATGCCTTGCCCCGACTTATCACATCGAGAAATTAGCGTCTAGATTAATCATGTACCGGATACGACTAAAGAGTCGTCGACACAAGATTAATAGTGAAAGAAAATCGATCAAAGTCGTTTAAGTGAAATGATATGCATGAGTTTTGGAAAAGTAATCATGTGATTGACTTTGCACGCTACGACTAAGTCGTAAAAAAAAAAGACGAGGCTTGGATGATGCTTGGAGCGCTCGGATTTGTGGGCTAAAGGACCCACTCGATCGAGTCATGGCCTGGACTCGATCGAGTGTGCCTTCGAGGTAGCTACTGCCCGGTTTTTTGGGGTGCTACTCGATCGAGTGCCCCCTGTACGAGTTATAACTCGTTTCGGAAAAGGTGGCTATTCCGATTTATTTATTTTAAAATCGATGGTTGGCCGACTTAAATAGAAATATGGCATGATTTAAATTTAACTCGGCTTCCGGTGCTAAAATCATGTAATATACGCTTATAATACCGTCATCGGAAATTTATGAAAAGTGTCATTATTGGACAAATAGTTTGATTAGTGACGAAATGGTGCCCCTCCGCGTCACAACATCGAAACTAATCCTAACGGATTATGTGATGTTGGTTTTCGCATCAACGGATTCCGTGTTAATCTTAGAAATGGAATCAAACGCGTTCAACGATGATCGACCACGATCATGTTACGCCCTTGAGTACATTGGGGCGGCGCTCCTCGAAAGGGTGCCACCTCCGTCGTGGCTCGTAAAGTGATTAAACGGACTTGGTGCGGTGATCATAGTTAAACGTGTTCAACCCGAGTTTCAATACTATGTACGTATACGCGGTATAAATGTTAAATGTTAGAATGCAAAAGAATAAAAAGTTAGTAACAAAGAATTAAAATGTTAGTAAATGATAAAATTGAATGTTAGTGTTAGTATACTAATACGATTATAATATAGAGCTTAAAAATGTATAAATAGGTATAGTAAAGATTGAGATGGGGTTGATGACACCCTCAACATACGTGCTTAGAATGGCCTCGACAATGGACTCGTAATAGCGATGGGAATGCGGGAGTATCGAGGATGCAAGTTGAGTTATGGTGTGTGTAAGTGTAGGGATGATTTGTCGGTTCGAGAGACTAAAGCTCGGTTTTTTGTGTAGGATGGCTTAGGGTTGTAGTGTGAAGAGGAAGGGTAGATTAGGGTAGAAATGTAGGGTAGATTGTATGTGAAAATTCCTGAAAATGAAGAGCACAAGGAGGGGTATTTATAGAGTTTACCCCTCGACCTAGGGTCACTCGATCGAGTGGCCCAAGTGCACTCGATCGAGTGCCCTGCAAAACAAGTCTGTTGCGTTTTTGTGGCTCCACTCGTTCGAGTGAGGTCAATCCACTCGATCGAGTGGATAGGATTGGCGAGCCATTTTAGGAAATGGTTGACTTTTTTGATTTTTTGAAAATTGTGTTTGGGCGCAAGTTTCTAGAAGCGGACTTGGCTGATTTTAAGGACGTATTCATCTTTGACCGGGTTTTGACCTGGACGCCAAAAGACAGTTTTTATTTTTGGTGTCAGTTTTGGCCCAAATTAGTCTCATTTTACTCGGGACGACCCACTGGGCTTGAATTTGAGGTTGGTTTTGAGAGATTTGTACTCCGCTAAAAGTCCACGTCGGATATTATTGATTCCGAGCCCATATTCGAGTATACTAAGTCACGTTTGCGTCCGATCATCATTGGGTGTTTTATTGAGAACTGCTATAGACACTAGCAGGCAAAATGCGGTGTCTACAATTATCATCATTTCTGCATAATCGGTATCGTAGACAACCACTAAGACTTAAAAAAATAAAATAAAGAAGTACTAAACTCCCCCACGCTATACTCGACATTGTCCTCAACGTCTATAACATACAGATATAGAGGAAAAACATACCAATTATGTACACGGAGAGGTAGCGGAATCAGCAATCCGCTACCGATCATCATCATCATCACCAAAATCATCATCCGCCATATCATCATCTGTAGCAGTCCCAGAACCAGACGCACCACCCGTATACCAACCACCTCCTTGATAGTCACTAGCGGCTCCAAAAGCAGGGCCTGTCGGGGCACTGAAATAATCAGTGTGAAGGTGGAAACCGCCATGAATAGAAGGATCAGAATAACCACCCACGGGCCAAAAAAAGTACGAAGGGTAAGGGCCCTGAGGTGGTACAGCAGCACGCCAAGCATAATCATCATAGACTGGATACACCCCGAGACACTGATCCGCATATAAACGATCTAAACGAGCATGAGTGGTCGCGGTGTCAGCACGAGTCTCCGTGCGAAGGGTATCTAAGTCTGACCGGGAAGAACCGACACCCAACTCCTTGCGCTCCATCCATGCAATAAGATCGGGATGGAGGAGAACATACTGGAGTGGAGGAGGGCGCTGCTCACAAGTAGTAGTGGCAGGGTCGGAAGCCGATTGAGATGGACCGGGCTCAGAGGACAGGCTGGGAGGTGCTAGGCTCACTCGTGGGACGACTAGTATAGGTAATAGCATGCGAGGAAGGAAAAGAGCTAGGGGTAGCAACGGGTAATAAATAATTACGCTGATCAGCCTCAAGTGACAGAACCGACCCGGCTTGCAAAATGATAGTCGCCTGCTCATTAATGAGCCAAGCCTAACGATTCTGATTCCTTGAAGAAATCCAGTTAAGAGAAACCAAATATCTGAGGCTAAGGGTAATCTCGCCCGGGACTGGATTATGATCCGCTTCGTGAAAAGCGGTCATCCGAACAGCTATGTGCATGACTAACCCGCCTATATAAATTGGAACATCGGCAACCGCCATAGCAATTCTCCTAAACTGGTGGACAAGGTGATAGGCAATATAAATGTGCGACACTTTCGGCTTACGCCGCAAATACGAGCCTAGAATAAACACCTCCTCGGTGCGCACATTATGTGGCTCCTTTCTAGCAAAAATTGTCCAGCCCATAAACCTCTACCAAACCTTTATGACCGGATTATGAATATGATTTGAACTAATATGCCCCACGGTAGTGTACGGAGAATCAGCAATACACTCCCAAAAATCACCCACCCTAAAATTAGCATGCTCAGGTGGTGTACGGTCCTCATAATCCTTAAGATCAAAGTACTCCCCAAACAACTTCAGACTCAGCTCAAAACTAGTATTCAGTAGACGGAAACCAACAGAAATTGCACCAGACCTTCTAATCTTAGTCAATTCAAATGAACTCAGAAATTCCAACGTAAGCTGAGTATACGTATTACGATGCATCGTAAATAATGTACTCATACCAACACCCTTAAACAAAAGTTCCAAAGCAGAATCTAAGCCCAAAGTTCTCATAGCATCACGATCGATAAAACGAGTAGGAACAATAGAGCGTTTTCTCAGATTCTGAAATCGTACCTTTTGGTCAATAGTGGTAAAAATTACGCCCAGAAAGACTGGGTCGGAAGGAATGTCTGGTTGAGCATGGTCGTTTCTGGTGCGCTTGTTTCGAGAACCCATTGCAAACCTGAAAATAGCAGTAAACTTGGGGAAATAAGGGGAAAATTGAGGAGAGAAAGTGAAGAAGGGGAAGGAGATGAAGGCTAGGAAATTGAAAGAGGGAGGTGAGAGAGTGAGTTGGGGCGAATGAATGAATGAAGCTGACGGAAATTTGAGTTTGGGAGGTTTGTGTGCGCTCCGGCCGGTAGGGACCAGCTCCCGAGTGGCCGGTCTGACTGCACACCTCTAATATTTCTGATTTTTTTAATCAAATATGCCCTCTCACAGACACCCGGTAGGTACCGGCCCCCAGTTGGCCGGCCTGACTGCACAAATCCTTTTGCTCTTGAGATTTTGCTCCAATTTTGGCTCTTTCTCTTTGTGCCTCGGCCCCTGAAGTCAATAGGGGGCCTGAGCACAAGCTAAGGTGCACGGATCACTCTATTAGAACTCGAAATTATCTCATGCCTCGGCCTCTAGAATTGATAGGCCCCCTAGGCCTAGGCTGAGGTGACCTACTATATACTATCAAGAGCAAGATGAAATTTTTCCTCTTTTTTCTAATATCATCATTTCAAGTCATTTCCGATGATTCTGCACATCTCCGAAAACATTAGTCCCTCGTCTCATCCTCACTAAACCAACGAAAGAGAAAGAAAAAAATGCATAAGGGAAATTATTTTCATACCCGGGCTGCCTCCCGGTAACGCTGGTTTAGAGTCCCACACAACTTGATGAGCATAAGTTTTTAGTGGGATGAGGGAACGGGATGAAGTTGTATAACTTCAATCGCTCCAACTTGATCACCTTCATGATATAATTTCAATCGTTGACCATTCATTTTGAAACGTTCACCCGAATCACTCTCGACTTCGATCGAGCCAAACTTACCAACATGGGTGACGGAAAAAGATCCAGACCAACGAGATTTCAACTTTCTGGGAAAGAACCAGAGTTTAAAATTGAACAATAATACCTTATCCTCTACGTTGAATTCATGATGAAGGATATGCTTGTCATGCCACCGCTTGGTGCGCTCCTTGTAAACCCGAGCACTATCATAGGCACCAAGATGGAATTTCTCTAACTCATTCAGCTGCATGAGTCTCTTCTCTCCACTCAATTGTGGGTCCAAGTTAAGCTCCTTAATCGCCCACCAAGCCTTGTACTTGAGCTCGACGGGTAAATGGCATGACTTGCCATAGACCAATCAGTAAGGTGAAGTACCAATAGGCATTTTAAAGGCGGTATGATAAGCCCATAACGTATCATCTAGCTTAGAGCACCAATCCTTTCGAGCTTTTGACACAACCTTCTGCAGAATAGACTTTATTTCCCGGTTAGAGACCTCGACTTGCCCACTCGTTTGAGGGTGGTAGGCAAGACCAGTACGGTGAGAGACACCGTACTTAGCTAGTAAAGCATCTAGTCGCTTTTCATGAAAATGGCTTCCACCATCACTGATTATAGCCCTTGGAACACAAAAGCGAGGGAAAATAGTCTTTTTGAATAGAGAAATTACCGTCCTAGCATCATTAGCAGGAGATGCTACCGCCTCCACCCACTTGGAGACATAATCAACCGCAACCAAAATATATCGGTTGCCCTTGGATGACGGGAACGGGCCTTGATAATCTATACCCCAGACATCAAAATTTTCTACCTCAAGGATCCCTTTTGGAGGCATCTCATGCCTCCTAGAAATATTACCGGTCCTTTGACATGCGTCACAAGACATAATAAAGGCTTGGGCATCCCGAAATAAGGTTGACCAATAAAAACCCGAATGGAGGACCTTAGCCGTGGTTTGGCTCGGTCCATGATGACTACCATATGGTGATGAATGACAACTCTCTAAAATTCCTCGAGCTTCCCATTGAGGGACACATCGACGGAAAATTCCATCAGCAGACTTCTTAAATAAATAAGGTCATCCCAGAAAAATTGTCGAACATCATGTAGAAATTTTTTCTTTTGCTGATAAGAAAGATCAGAAGGTAGTACTTTGCCAACTAAGTAATTAGCATAATCTGCATACCAAGGTCCCTCGCTTTCACCGGTGGTTAAGGCCATGAGAGAATCATCGGGAAAAGGGTTATCTATGGGGATGACAACTCCTTCCTCTTCAACTCTTAGCCTCGATAGATGGTCTGCAACTGCATTTTCTGCTCCCTTCTTATCCCGAATCGATAAATCAAACTCTTTGAGGAGGAGGATTCATCAAAGTAGTCGGGGCTTCGCTTCTTTCTTAGCAAGAAGGTACTTAAGAGCCGCATGATCGGTGAAAACATTGACTTCCGATCCAACCAAGTAGGTTCTGAATTTTTCCAAAGCATACACTATAGCTAGTTATTCCTTCTCGGTAGTTGCATAATTTACTTGAGTATCATCAAGTGTTTTACTAGCATATATAGTATATAGCATGCAATACCTTGTCTTTCCTTTGACTCAAAACTGCTCCCACAACATAATCACTCGCATCACACATTATCTCGAATGGCAAATTCCAATCCGGTGACTGAATAATCGGAGCCGATATAAGGGCCTGCTTAATCCTGTTAAAAGCTTCCACACACTCATCAGTAAAATCGAAAGGGGCATCCTTTAGAAGCAATTGTGTAAGTGGCATAGCAATTTTTGAAAAGTCCTTGATAAAGCGGCGATAAAGTGGCAATTTTTGAACCCCCCGTGACCAAGGAAACTTGTCACTCCCTTTTCATTAACCGGTAAGGGCAATTGCTCAATCACTTGCACTTTTGCTTTATCCACCTGAATGCCCTTTTCGGAGACCAGATGACCCAAAACTACACCCTCGAATGGCACTTTTCCCAATTCAAGACCAAACTGACCTCGACACATCGGTTTAAAATGGTATCCAAGTTAGCTAAACAAGCTGAAAAACTCATACCATATACGCTAAAGTCGTCCATAAATACTTCCATGATGGACTCGATGTAGTCGAAAAAGATGCTCAACATGCATCTTTGGAAAGTGGCGGGTGCGTTACATAACCCGAATGGCATCCTGCGATATGCGAAAGTGCCATAGGGAAAAGTAAACGTGGTCTTTTCTTGGTCAGTCGGGTGTATCGGGATTTGGAAAAATCCCGAATATCCATCTAAATAGCAAAAATATTTGTGAGAAGCTAGTCTCTCAAGCATTTGGTCGATAAAGGGTAATGGGAAATGGTCCTTAAGTGTAGCGGTGTTCAACTTTCTATAGTCTATGCACATTCTCCATCCCATCACAATTCGTGTAGGGATTAATTCATTCTTCTCATTCGAGACCACATTAGTCCCTCCCTTCTTAGGTACAACCTGTACCGGACTCACCCACTTTGAATCAAGAACCGCATAAATGATTCTCGCATCCAACAATTTCATAACTTCCTTTTTAACAACCTCTTGCATATTCGGGTTTAACTTACGTTGACCCTGAACACAAAGACGATGACCTTCCTCGAGATTAATTCTATGCATCTAGAAATCGAGACTAATTTCCTTCAAGTCATCAAGACTATACCCCAAAGCTTTCTTATTTTTCTTTAAAACAACTAACAAATCAGAAAGTTGTTGCTCAGTTAAATCAGCACTTACAATCACGGGGAAGCTCTCGGTATCGTCTAAAAAGGCATATTTTAGGTGAGATGGAAGTGGCTTCTCACCGGGGTCCTTTTGCTTCGGTGGGGCTTTGTTATGTAAAAATGAATTACACTCTGAAGTAAGAGCGACGGTTTCTACCTCACCAATGCTTCTCTTCCGAGTCAAGATGTCCTTCATAAACTTGGTATAAGATAGGACCTGCATAATGAGCTCGGTAAATGGGACCGTAACCTGCAAATTCTTCACAACCTCCATGAACTTGCCAAACTGGGTAGCCTCCTTCCGATTCTTCAATCGACCCGGGAATGGTACTTGGATCGTTGGACTAGTCAGAGTGGGAACGGGAGTAGTGGGTGGTGGAACTTGCTCATCTCTCAAAGTCTTCACTATAACACTCTCATCGACATCTTCCACTAAAACCTCCTCCTTCTCGGCCGGTCTATCATCTTTATGCATCGACGGACCATCATAGTGTGTGCCACTACGAAGTGTGATCTCATTAGCCGTATAATGTTGTTGATCACCTTGAGAAGGGAGTTTACCTTGTTGACGCATTGCTTGTGATGCGGCAAGGTGTCCCGCTTGGTTCTCCAAATTTTTGATGGCAGTATCCTTTGCTTGATCATTCTTTTACGTTTGAGCCATCATAGAGTCCTGGGTCTTAGCCATCATCTGCAACATATTACGAAGCTCAGCCATTTCATTAGAACTCGAAGAAGAAGAATTACCTTGAGCTTGTGCGGACTAGTACCGAAATTCTGATGAGAATTCCCGAAGTTCTGATTAGTGTTACCAAAATTTTGTTGGTGACCCGATTGGGGTCGCTGCTGATAATTTCCCTTATTTTGGAAATTCCTTTGATTATTGAAATTTTGTTGGTTCTGAAAATCCCCTTGATTCTGGAATTGCTGCTTGTGTGGAGGTACATAAGCTGGTGTAATAGGCGGGTTCAAGACGTTAGTACTCCGGTAAGATAAAAGAGATGCATCATAGCCCGGTTGATTCATATATGGACAATGCGGGTGCATGGAATGGAATGCATTCACTTGTTCTATGGAGCCTAGACAATCTTGAGCTTGGTGGTCCACGGCACCACAACGCACACATGCATACTCTTGCATGGCATGCACTTGATGCATGCCCCCTCCCCCTTGAGAATTTGACACCTCCAATGCATCAAATCTCTTAGCTAAAGCGGCTAATTGAATAGTCACGGCATTAGAGGACCCATTTTCACCGGAATTAGACCGCGTATTACCTCGAGGATTACCCCATCGGGAGTGGTGAGATGACATTTCTTCAATGGTTTGCCAAGCTTTATCATCATCCACGTTACATTTGAAACGCCCATTACATGCCGAATCAAGTGTACTTCGGCAATCATCATATAGCCCATTATAAAATTGGTTACAAAGAAACCAAACCTCAAAACCATGGTGCGGGCATTCCTTCACAAGCTTCTTGAACCTCTCCCACGAGTCATAAATATTCTCGTTCGGAGTTTGACGAAAATTGGTGATTTGGCTTCGGAGCATATTCGTCTTTTGTGGAGGATAATAGTGCTTGTAGAAGGCAAGGGCAAGAGAATTCCAATCAGCGATCCCCTCGGTGACTTTATCAAGATCAGTTATCCACTCCCAAGCGGAATCCTGTAGTGAGAACATAAAGAGCATCAACATGACTTCTTCTTGAGTTACCCCGGCCGGAAGTGGAATCGTGGAGCAATAATCAGTAAATATCCTCATATGCTTGTGAGGATCCTCCTTAGGGTCACCACTGAATTGATTCTTCTCCACAAAAGTAATAAAGGCGGGTCGAATCTCGAATGTACCTTGAGTGGCAGTTGGTCGTTTAACCAACTTAGGAAGAGCAGTTTGCTCGGGCTCCGAATGAGTAGAAAGCTTCGGCATTTTTATAATCGGAGGAGGTGGTAAAATGATCTCGGACTGAGATTGATCTCCCTCTTCAAAGGACTGATTCTCATCCATAAATTCGGTATGAATAGCTTCCAAAGTCTCAAGATCAGGAGCTGCGGAAATCTCTCTCCAAAATTGTCGTCGCCTACGAAAAGTTTTCTTAGGCTCAGGATCGAACGTAGTAAATTCTGATGACCAAAAAGACCTGGGCATAAGCAAAACTACAAGTAGGGAGTGAGATCAATCTGAAGGAGTTTTAATTCCTTGAGACGAAAGAGAGCAAAAAGAAACAAGCTAAAAAAACAAGAAAAACCATTTCCCCGGCAACGACGCCAAATTTGATATGGGTTAAGTCGTCTCACCCAATCAACATAAACCTAATGCTACTAACAAGAATATAGCGGCAAATAAGGTATCGTATCCATAGGGAAACAGTTAAAGATGTCTAATAGCTATGGCGATTCTAAAATGCTCTAAACGATTGATTGATGGAAATGTATAAAAAACTACTCCCTCCGTTCCAATGAATTGTATACGTTTGCTTTATGCACGTACGTCGATACTCGTTTTCTTTTGTCTATATCTTTAGTTACATGTTACTAAAAATTATAAAAATTTGATATTCATAATGTATTTTATTAGACGGTTTAAACAAGATCCCACTTGACTATCTTTTATCTTATATATTAGAAGTTATATTGAAGATTCTCATAACTTGTAAATAGTATTAAAAAGGCAAATGTATATCATTCGTTGGAACGGAGGGAGTACTAAAATACGAATACGAATAAAGGATTCTAACAATGAGAGGAAAACTAAGGTCACGGGTTCACGATAGATATTCGACAATTAGGTAACAACGATAATAAACACATATACGTGCTAGTCGGCTATAATACGTTCTCTCGAATCGTATCAACCTAGGAAAGATCTAACGGGCTCTCGCAACTTATTAGACTTCCTACCAAATCGCGCGTGATCTAATCCTAATTCGGCTTTCGCACAAGAACTAGTATTTCCCAAACAGATAAAAATGTTTTGGCCTTTAACAAATTAATCCACAAATAAAACACGCGAAAATGGCAGTAGCATAACTATGAGTTTAATACCGGAGTAACAAAATCAACTAATAACCCATCGATCCCCCTCGACCCTAGCGAGAAAATTAGCTACTCATGATAGAACAACAAATCGCATACATAAAATTCATGATAAAAAAGGAAGCAAGTAAATCTAACGATAAACAAACGAGAATCTAGCGAACTAAACGGAGCAACGAATTGTAAATACAGAAAATTACGGCGAATTAAGTAATTCACGATGAAGATTGAAACATAAAACTGAAAATTGCATAAACGAATTGACCAAAATCGAGTACGAGTTGAAACCGAGTGCTAGAATGCTAAGAGTCACGTAGCTTTCTAATGTAAAATAAATCTAAGTTATGAAGAATGTCATATATATGCTAATAAAACTCCTCTCTTAGTTATACAAAATAGGCGGAAAAAGCTGAGTGTGCATGCCGGCCGGCTGACAGGGGCCGGCCACATGCAGGGGCCGAAGCACACTTTAAATTCAAGCTAAAATCGTCTATGTGTCGCTCAGACCGGCCAACAGGGGGTCTGTCGGGGCAGGGTGGTGCGCACATTGCCTTGGAAACATGTATTGGGCCGCTCTTGATGGCCCAATGAATCGACTCTTCTGAGGTCCTTCTTCGCCTAGACGTCCTAAAGCACGGGTTTTGTTTCGGGATCGTTCTTCTAACCAGATATGAGTGTAAATGCATATAAAGACCTGAAATCGTGTAGAATCTACAAAAACACTCACTCAAAGCAAAATGTTAGAAGAAACGACTCTAAAGAGCGCATTCTGACCGAAAAAGACAACGGAATCGAGGGAATAAAGCTATATAAACACGACACATCACATATATATATATCGGTTTTTCTGAAGCATTTAACATGTCGAAAAACGCTCTTGCTTCCGGGTTTGGCTCTTGGGCGTTTGACTCTTGTGGGTTCTGTTGGTCATTATTCATATACATACTCTTGTTTTTAAACACATTTGACTCAACAACATCTACTATCATTCCCCTCAACCCCCCAACATTTTGTTGAGTCTTCGGTTCCTCATCTGAAGATGTCTCACCATGACAAATCCAACGATAATAATTTGACAAAAAACCATTTAAGATCATGTGCTCCTTAACCACAATGAGATCAACAAATCTAAGATTCTTGCATTAAGGACACCTAACTTCACCTTTCGACGCGTAGTCAGGTGAGTTTTTAGCAAAATCCAGAAAAATTTGAACACCCTTTAAAAACTCAACAGAGGGACATCTTTTCTTATCAAGTCTTCCCTCATACATCCATTTTCGTTCAATTCTCTTCATTTTTTATCTAAGAATAAATTATATAACAAACGTCTATATTAGAATTCGTAATTTCTAGTCGACTAAACCTAATAACATCGGCTCTATTTATAATTCATATATATACTCTAAATTTCGTAATTGCAAATCAAATATATTCACAAAACTCAAAATTACAAAACTTAACCTCATACTAACTACCAATCTAACTTAATAATGTTAATTTAGAATTCAAATTTTATAATCAACTAAACCTAATAATATCAGCTCAATTTATAATTTATATATATACTTTCATTTTCCTAATTATAAACCTAATATATTTACAAAACATCCAATTACAAAACTTAACCTCATACTAACTACCAATCTAACTTAATAATGTCAATTTAGAATTCATATTTTATAATCAACTAAACCTAATAGCATTGATTAAATTTACAATTTATATATATACTTTCATTTTCCTAATTATAAACCTAATATATTTACAAAACATCCAATTATAAAACTTAACCTCATACTAACTATCAATTTGACTTAATAATGTCAATTTGAAATTCATATATTATAATCAACTAAACCTAATAACATTGACTAAATTTATAATTCATATTTCCACAATCAATTTCCTAATCCTAAACCTAATATGCTCCCAAAGTACACAATTCATCATAATATCAATCACTAAACCCTAATCTAAGGCTAACTAACAATCTACCTAATCAATATTGGGCAAACTAACATAATAATTTACTCCCTCCTAGTTTTTTTTATCTTTCCTCTTTCCTTTTTTGCACTAGTTGAATTATCTTCTCTCTTTCCATTTTTGGGTTATACTTTAATCAATTTTTATTTTTCCTTCAATTTTTTATTCTTTCCTTTACTCACAGACCCCGCTATATTTCTACTTTATACCCCACATTTTATTACTTTAATCAATTCTTTATTCTCTTCTTAATATTTGTGCCCAAAAAAAGAGGGAAGATATAAACAACTAGGAGAATTAGCAACCTAAAAGCATTAAAAATGAAATCAAACTCAATTATCCCCAAAAGTTCAACTAAATAATTCAACATAATTCACCAAAAAATAAATTGATTCAACCTAATCAAAATTATTAATAACAAAGCATAAAATAAATGAATCGAACTTAATAAAAAAGAAAAACAAACCTTAACAATAGAGAATATGGAGGAAATTGATAGGAATTTGGGGAGGGAGGTACGTCGGTTTTGGGTAGAGAGAAGTAAGAGAGTGTTTTTTTTATATGATGGTCGGGAAAGGGGTGGGTGCGGTTAAAGGCGGAACTTTTGATGAGGATTTAGCGACCGAAATTGGCGACCGATAACGGTCGCCCGACATCCCTTTTTTGCGACCACTATCAGTCACCCGATTCCCCATTTCCGTACAATATTTTACGACATAAATTTAGTCAAACACGCATCGGTCGCCAAATTCAGCGGCCGATAACGATTGCCCGATTTATTTAGTGATCGTCAATTTGGCGTCCACTGTTCCAGACGCAGGCCAGTCAGTCATTGTACCATTTTCTTGTTGTGTTAGGATGGATGGAGTATTTATTTATGAGTAAAAAAACAAAGATAAATAGTGGTAGTAGTTATAGTATGTAACAGTCCATTTGTATAAAAAGATAATTTATTTATTAATAACAAATGAACTGTTTTTTTACGAAAGAATATGATTTAAGATTAAGATTATAACTAAAAGATCTTTTTTTTATTAATTGTTTTTTTACGAAAGTCCATCAATCTTTTTTTTCTAGTTCTCTCTAAATCCTTCTCCCTTCTCCCAAAAAAAATCTAGCCTCCAAAAAAACCTTGGGGCTACGTGTTATAGATACACAGGGATACAACAATATCGAAAATTACAATAGTTACAATTCTAAACTATTAGAATTACAACAACGAATATACAAATTGCTTGGATATCTTTGTTGAATCGTGAACGGAATCACTTTCCTTCAAAAATAATCGACCCTATAGTGTCCTGGGTTACACGATGTTCTTATGGAATAAGACTATAAGAGTACACTCTTATTCCGGCACTAGAATTTTGAGCAAGAACTTATGGAGATTGAGATTTTTCACTTTACAAAGGAAGTAAATAAATGCATATGAAGTTTATGTTTTTTATCACTTTTCCTCCCTCTGTAACTTTGTGCATGTTACAACTTAGAAATAATCAAAGTATACGTCATTCATTTCTAAAGGAAATGAATTAACCTCCACCACATGCATGTGTCCAATTTCAAAACTGAAGATGTAGAAAAGGACACGTCAAAATGACGGTTTATGACGGTTAAAGATGATAATGATCCACACAACTTTAATAGATTTTCCAACGTAACACATCCCGATTACCCATGATAATTACCCGGGTAAAGACGGAAACGTAGACATATACACTTGATCATTTAGACAAACCATAAGCTCAATTTAGACTTAGGCAAGCGTGCACTCCGCACTCCTGACTCGTCATATAGCTAAACCGAGTTCACCCTTCTTCGTAACTAAACCCCGACTACATCAAATGAAACGTGATTAACTCAAATCACCAACACTACGTACCACCAATTAATGGTGGTAAGCCCCTGTAGACACCCACATTTTGCTGCCAGGTGTCTATAGCAGTTTCCGACAAACACCCGATGATGATCGGACTCAAACATGCTTTAACGTACTCGGAAATGGGCTCGAACGGTTCCGAATAACCATAAAATTCGGTGGCGACTCCAACTTCGATTTAAATTTCAATTTGACCATCTCATATGGAGATTCATTCGCCTCCCCAAACTCGCGCGTGGCCGCGTCGGGATGGACCTATGTCATGTCCACAATTTGGCGACTCCGCTGGGGATTAACTGATGCGTTACTAACCTTCGGCATCCTCAGGGTAAGACTCGAATAGAAATCGTTTGACTAGTACAATACACGTTTTAGTTTTACGGTTCATGCATAACCCCATTTTTCCCGGGCCGGTACTGGTGACCGACGTCCCACTATACCATTGATGTAGTCCAAATTGGATATGTCAAAAGGTGTGCATAGCAGATTCGTATGGGTTTTACGGCATGTTCTAAGCTCAATTCGACTTAGGAAGTCCGCCCCGATTCTCGAATAGGCTATGTACACTGGTATAGACCCTTATAGACTGACCGAGACTTAGCTTAAGAGCATACATGGTGTCATTATACTGTTTCCATGACTACGTGCTACTTGATCCACATCTTTTTCAAAAAAACGTCATTTTCAAAATTTTGCATCCTTTTTCAAAATATCCAATTTCAAAACCCGGGTCAAATACCGAATTTAGGATTTACGATTTTACTCAAAATAGCCTTTTTTCTTGCCGGTATTATGCCCAATTTAAAACTCGAAACTATTTTCGAACTTTCAAAACGGTCGCCCGGTTCGATTTCCGTTTTTTTTTTTCTTTCGAACAAAACTGGGCCATCAACCGAATTTCTCTTTGGACTTTCAAAAATTCAAAATTTCTGACTTTTCAAAAAAATTCAAGCCCGATGACATTTTTGCCGATTTTAAAAGTCGGGATCCTGTTTTCGATTTTCAAATTTTCGGAAATTCATCTTCAATTCCGAAATTCCAAAAAATGCATCTTTTTAAAAATATTCAAATTTTAAAAAATCGGAAAGCTGCCGAAATTTAGACTTAAGATTTGACTCAAAACAAGCTTATTTTCTAGCCGACATGCTGCCCATTTCAAAATTCGAATTTCCGATCCACCATTCGATTTTCGAATTTTCAAAATTCAATTTCGTTTTTAAAATTTTTGAGATACCAGTTTCGATTTTCAAAATCTTCGAGATACCATTTTCAATTTTCAAATCTTCGAGATGCCGTTTTCGATTTTCAAATCTTCGGGATCTCATCTTCAATTTTCAAATTGTCGGAAATTTTTTTCGATACTCAAGTTTCAAAATTCCAAATATTCAAATTTTTGAAACCCCGGAATGCTACCAAAATTAGAATTTACGATTTGACTCAAAGTACCCTATTTTCTAGCCGGTATTCTGCCCATTTCAAAACTCGATTTTTTTTTTCGAACTTTCAAATTGTGGCCCGATGCACTTTTCCGTTTTTTCGAAAAAATTGGGCCATCCACCGAGACTTCTCGGATTTTCCAAAAAAAAATCCCTTTTTCAAAACCTTCCTCTTCTTAGGACTTCCCGTATTTAGCAGTGTCGGGTCGTGTCATAAGTCGTCAAAGTCTTTAACGTCGAAACTTCGTCGATCTTATATCACGAGTTTCCTCCCTATCCCAGTCCGCCTTATTTGACTAAGGCAAAGCCCACCTACATAGGACATACTCCTACGAAGGTTGGCCCGTCTACACAATTATCGAGTCCAAAGTCTGGGGAATGTCTCACGTAAACCTCCTTTCAAACAGGGCCCAGCCCACACAGCTGGATCCTAAAGGAGACCCACCTTTCACGAGTCACCCGTCTAGGTGTCCTTTCCGAGTCATTTCCTCTTCAGGCTTTTCCCTACTCGGAGGCTACCCTTCAGCAGAGCGATCAATCACGGTTGCTCTAAGGGTCATGTCT
Organism: Agrostemma githago; assembly: GCA_958450325.1. Taxonomy (NCBI): domain Eukaryota; kingdom Viridiplantae; phylum Streptophyta; class Magnoliopsida; order Caryophyllales; family Caryophyllaceae; genus Agrostemma; species Agrostemma githago. Next base: position 22,235,222 of record OY288239.1, on the reverse strand, counting down.
TGCGCGTGTTGTCTCACGTACCCCACTTTCAAGTCACTTAGATGTCACACCATCTGAGTCTCTAGCCTTACTCGGGGGGCTGTCCTCCACCCGAGCAGTCAACCACGGTTACCTTAGAGAGTACCTTACGTTCATCCTACACCGGCGTCCTTATGATGCCTTCTTCGAGTCGTACCCACGCTACGAATACTCGGGTCACCTAGGGTTAGGTCACCACGGTTGGTCCAAGCGCACGGCACGGTCAAATACGGTCGCCCCATTTCGGACTTATTCTTGTACAGCTCGAGTCTCGTGGTCGAGTCTAGGTCACAGTTGTTATTTTGTCTGGATTAACGTTTAAGTAGCCCAGTCATAGAATCTTAGTCGTTCCCGCCCCCGGGCCGTACCTAGTTTGACTCTCTCTCTTTCATTTACGCAAAACCGAGTTTAGGCGAGTTCTAACACATGTCGTTTCTTCCGATCAGGGACCCTATGAACGAGATACTACCAAACCATAACAAATCCCGCGCCGTCGAGAAAGGGGATATCCAGGGGAGTATGCTTATGTTATCTTGCTCCATTAACAATATCTTTTCGAAAATCAATACCGCCCTAGATAACCTAAATGCCAGGGTGACCACCATCGAAGAAGACCTTGTAAGAACCCGAGCCCGTCTAACACAACTAGAGCGGGTAAGACAGCCTATCACCCAACTGAGCCATTTAAAGGGTGAACACTCTTACGAAACTGTCCGGTATCCTCAAGATGGCAAGGCCAAGAGAGGTAACCCTCAAGTCACCTCTCCAAAAATCAAGAACCAGTCAAAGGAAAGGACATTTACCCACTTGGATATGTCCTACACCGTCGCTTTCCAGAGGTTGGTTCTGAAGGGCCTAATACTACTTATAGGCCCAACGGCCGACCTACCTTTGGAAAAACGCTCCAAAGCATGGAACGCCGAGCATTACTGCAAATTCCATAGAGGGAGGGGACACGATACAGGACAGTGCTGGAAGCTGAAACACCTTATTCAAGACTTCCTCGATGCTAGGAAGACTTCCGTTTTAGAAACTTTGTCACTTACAAAGCCTCTCATGAACTATACAGGGCCCGATGACCAAAGCATCCAATCTACCTCTCATGCATCCAAGAGTCTGGATTTGATTGAAGTCCAAGTTTGAGTCCGAGTCTAGGATATACTATTTATTTCAACTTCAAAGTCAGAGTCAGAGTCAATTGTATTCTGTCCTCTTTTTCAAAATTCAATAAAATCAGTTTTTCTATTTCTCATATATATACTTTCCTTATGTGTTTCCGAGAACATGATGAACACCGTCATACACTATGAGCACACGCACGTGACTATTATAGGCACATCTATAATGACTGCAGGAAACCGAGCCCGCATTTTCCTTTACCTATTCCATGTCTGACATAGGAAGCCACAAAACTACACTTAGCAGGAGCGGTATCGAATCCTAGGACAAATCTGGGTAGTCTCCTAGTTTGGGTTCAAGACGGGAGGCAAGCCCATTTCCCACAATAAACACCCCTCCAATAAGACTGGCCATCCCTACCTTAGTGTTAGTCTGACCAACCGAACAAAAAAAACAAAAAAAACAAAAAAAAACTGGACAAAAAAAAAGAAAAAAAAAAGTCCAAGAAAAAAAAAAGAAAAAAGCAAAAGGCCCAAAACAAAAGAGCTGGCCATGATCAAAAAGAACTCCCAAAAACCCATGACCATGATCAACGGTCAATTCAAGTGGAAGCCCCATGACCAGGGTACAGTCAATTATCAATACTCATACCATCAAATAAGGAAGAAACAATCAAGTTGGTCAGCTAACACCACATTTAGCCTTCCCACATTACAACCCTCAAGACCTTCCCGAGACCCAGGCCAGAGACAGCCCGGAATTTTGAGGATTCAAGCTCCATAGAATACCCCTAACCATTAGGGCCAGACATGGAAATCAGATCTCGCATTATCAAAACTTATCCCGATCAAAGTTCAAGCCATTCTACTCGGCTTCCCCTTTACATAAAAAAATTCACAATCACCATACAAAGACCCGAGGGCAAAACTCGTCAAATCCCCCCGAGAGCAAAACTCGTCAAATCCCCCCGAGAGCAAAACTCGTTAAAATCCCCCCGAGAGCAAAACTCATCAAATCCCCCGAGAGCAAAACTCGTCAAATCCCTCGAGAGCAAAACTCGTCAAATCCCCCTGAGAGCAAAACTCGTCAAATCCCTCGAGAGCAAAACTCGTCAAATCCCCCCGAGAGCAAAACTCGTCAAATCCCTCGAGAGCAAAACTCGTCAAATCCCCCCGAGAGCAAAACTTGTCAAATCCCTCGAGAGCAAAACTCGTCAAATCCTCCGAGAGCAAAATTCGTCAAGTCCCCCCGAGAGCAAAACTCATCAAATCCCCCGAGAGCAAAACTCGTTAAAATCCCCGAGAGCAAAACTCGTTAAAATCCTCGAGAGCAAAACTCGTTAAAATCCCCGAGAGCAAAACTCGTTAAAATCCCCGAGAGCAGAACTCGTTAAAATCCCATCCCAATTCTTCTCATTCAAACCAGTTACCAACCCCAAACACGGGAACTCAACTTGCGGTCGGCATAGAACACGCCCAAATAGTTCACACCACCTCTGGGGGCTATCCCGGAGAACGCTCAAAGTCACAGGATCAATATCCTAACCATTCTAGCCCTTTGATCAAGACATCACTGGAAATGCACCTAACTTACACCATTGCTATGGCCAGTTACACACAAAGCCCTAATAAACTAGGCACCATAATCCACTGAACTACGGCTTGGTTTGATTTCACCACACGTGAATACGTAGGCAGCCTTTCAACAGAGGCACAACCACCCACACTGACACAAATTCAAAAAGCATCGTCGTTCCTATCACGACACTGTCATGTTCTCAACAGCAAGCTTTGTCATCCTGGGGGCTTCTTTTAGCCAGAAGACCTCCATCCACTCACAAAATCCAGATAAATTCAAAAAATCTAACCTCTTTTCTGTAGTGTGTCCTAGTACTCGGCTGTCTCGAGGACAAGAATCTGTCACGACTCGAAACAATACCCACCTTGGAAATGTACCCAAAAATCAAAAATCCAGAAGAGCACTAGACTACGGCATTGCTACTGCTAAAAGTCCTGTCATTCCAAAACGGTCTCATTACAGACTATTGCAATCCCCCCATAGCACATCCTTTCTATTCCGAGGATTCGACCGTGTTGTCACTCGCCTAGGCTACGGAATAGCGCAACTTAAGAGTCTTGTTGTAACACCCCTGATTTTATAAAATAAATTAAATTAAAATTATGTTCGTATTTTTATTTTTACGATTTAACTCGTAATTCTTAAAATTATTATAAAACGAATTTATCGTTTAATCGATTCAAACTCCTAAAATTCTATTTGACTCAGAAACTCTTCTTATATTTAAAACGTATTTTCATTTCGCTTTCGATTCATTTTATACATTTAATTTAATTCTTATCGAAAGTCTATATCGACGATTTAAATTTTAAATTCTTTTTATTTATTTATTTATTTATAATAAGCTCGAATTTCTATTTTCGGCTCGAAGTTCATTTATTTTAAATTTCGTCAAAACATTTATTTCCTTTCTTCGAAAAAATTAATTTAATTCACTTCGTCAAAAATTTATTATTTACCGGGAAATACTATTTCGTCGTCTAATCATTTATTTCTATAAATTTCATTTTCGTCTCGAATACTAATTATATCTCGAGAAATGTTATTTTTACTCATTCTATTCGACGACCCAATTTTTATTTAATTTTAACTCGTTTTAATTCAATTCATGGGTCAGTCAACTTATCATTACGGATTTCGTAATTCGTATTCCTAACCCGATTCATTTAATCGATCCATATTCTCTTACTCATTTAACTAATTAATTCTTTTACCCTTCACTGATTGATTCAACTCATTTTCTTTAATTTCCACCTCTTCACATTTCGTACACCTCCACCGTTTCCCACTCATTATATTCATTCATTCAACCCCTCATTTAGTTCCTTATTTTTGTTGCCTGGTTTCATCTCCTTTTCCTACTCTTTGACCCACCGCTTCACTTGCTCTCCCTTTTATTCTACTTCTTTTTCTTTGCATCTTCGATATTATGAATTCTGATCCTTCCTCTCCATTTCTCCTCTGTTTTCGCTATTGCTACTATGCTAATGGTGCTGCTGTTGCTTCCCCTTCATCTCGTCCTGTTTCCTTTTGTTTGATGCTCCGCTAATGTTACTGTACCTGCACGTTGTTGCCGCTGCTGTTAATCGAGGTGGGTTCCTCTCGTTCTCTTTCGTTTTTCTTCTCCTCCCTCTTCTTCTTCCATTTCTGGCGTCATTTGTTGCTGCGGCCTGTTGTTTTACGCTGCTGCTGCTTCTGATTTTTCCGTTCCTTTCTTCTTCTTCTTCTTCTGCTGCCGTCTTTTGTTTGTTCATGTATGATGCTGCGTTTTGTCGTCGTTTTGTTCGTATTCCGTTTTCTGTCTTTCATTTCTTTATTATCTAATCGGATTTGCTAGTGCTGTTGTGATTCAATTTTTCGTGTTGCGGTCGATTCCCTTTTCTTTTCCTCTGTTTTCCTCAGTCCGTTTCGATGCGGATGTTCTCGTTAGTTTATGCTGCTGCCGTCTTGTTGTTTATTCTCATATATTGCTGTTGCTGCTTCGTTTTACTGCTACAGCTGCTTCGTTTTTCTTCTGATGCTGCGTTATGTGGTCTGGTTGTTTCTCGCTCCTTCTTCTTCTTCTCTTCAATCCGTTTTTCTTGTCTTTTTTTTTTTTGTCGCCCTTCTGGCTGCTGACTGCTGCTGTTTGATGATGTTGCTGTTCATGCGTCATATTGTCTCGCGTACTGCTGTTGTGCGTCAGTTCGTGTTCTTCACCCTGGATTCGCGCTCATCTGTTTTCGGCTGCTTGTACTCGTATATGGTTACTCGTGTGCGTATTGTACTCGTATTGTACTCATATGCGTGGCTTTTCTGAAGTTGATTTGTATCTGGTTACTGTGATCAGCTTCGGTTTCGTTTCATCTTCTGTTCTATTCATTCTTTTGTCACATTCCTGCATATCGTTTCCCTCTCCGTCTTGTGTCAATACTCGTCCCTTCGTTCTTCCCTTATCTTGAGTTTGAATATCATCTTATTCCGACCCATCGTATTTGTTTTAACTTCCCTCTTGGTTTTTGGGTGTAACTTGTTACGTTACCCGTATCCAACCCGTGTCTCATTCTTATGTTTTGTCAACTCGATTTTCTTGCTGAAGCCTGCTTAGAAGGCTATCGATTCTACGATGTGGAGCTTCAAGACGTTACTATAGAAGTTTTGGAGCTTGGACTACAAGTGGGAGAAGCAAGTTCATTGAAGGCTTTTTATCGAGGTAACTTTAGGACGTTACTCGATTTTATATCATATGTTTGAGTAGTAGTATGTAGTAAATATTTTTAAGTTCGGTTTTCTATTTTTTTTTAGCTATTTATTATTGCTAATTATACTAATTTTAATTCGTTACCTTATAAACATTTTTATAACTTTCGATATCGTTTTATAAATCGTTTGTAATTTTATTATTTATGATCGTTATAATATTTTGTTGGTTATCGTGACACTAGTAACTAAATAATATCGATTTCATATTTTTCGTCATATTTCGTTAATTTATAATTTAAACTCAAAATCGTATTTTTATAATATAATCGAAATTTGTATACTTGTTCAATAAATTAATTTCGTTTTACGACTTATATTAATAAATGAGAAAATAGTCACTTTTGTTTTAAATATATTTTAGTCGAGACTATTTTAATTAATAATCTCTTATTTATTTCGGATTGACTATTTTTAGCAAAATCCGTATTATTTAATGATAACATCTATTTGCTAAATCTAATTCGAAAGCTATAAAATCTCGTTTAATTTATAAAACTCATTGACTCAATTAATTTTGATATCGTTTTTCTTAAAACAACTCTTTTCTAAAATTTATTATTTTAACTCGATTTTGTAATTATTTATAAAATTCTATATATTGACTTATTATATTTTATTTATATCTTGAGTAACGAATTTAGAAATATAATAATGTTACGATAATAATAAAATGTTAATTTCGTTAGAAATGCTATTTTTATACATATCACTTATTTTGAATAACTTACAAATTTCCTATAACAATATCTCCATTTTAAGTAAGTTTCCAAAATTAGTAAGTTTCTATTTATGGAAAGTTTCCCTTTTACATAAAACGTTTATTTCTTTTATCTTCATATTATTCATAATGATTATATCTCTTGTTCATATCGATAATGGCTTGTTTTGGAGTTATGGAATAAGGACAAGTGTGAGGTTAGAGTAATATATTCTAGGGTTTACGGTTTTGCCATCAACTATAAGGCTAGTGTATCAGGAATCGGTACATTGGTTGTTGAACCGGGTGACATGTATCCCGGGAGTTGTGTACATTTTGACCTTAAGCTTAGGCCTTGCAGTAAGTCGCCGTCATAAGTTGAACTGGGTGACAGGTAATCCCAGGAGGGGTGTGCATTGTCTTAAACTAGGGCCACGCATTTATAAGTCGCCGCTCTATTATGGTTGAGTAGCCTAGTTAGAGACCGAAGTTTGATTTGTTTGAACTAAGTTCTCGAAGCTAGTTTTAGTATTCTCCTAGTGAAAGTCTAGCCTTCTACACTGAATATTTCCATAACGCCTTTTTGAATATTTTTATTATTATCAATACGTTTTGATTTGCAGGTTGGCAAATATTTGATGTTTTCTTCGGAAAACTTGTTCTGATTTTATTATTCCAATATTTTCAGTTTCTCCGAAAGCTTATTTTTATTATATCGATTTAATGTTTTCTCATTTTAATTATTTTGATATAGTAATACTATTATTTTTCATATGATATAATATGGCTGGGAGAACGTCCGAGTTACTCCCCACTGACGTGCCTGTTATGTTTATAACATGACAGGTATTTGCTGCTGGGTTTTGGGTGTGAGCTAGCGAGTAGCGTGGATCCTACTCTTTCTTCATTATGTAATTTATGGTTTTGTATTAACCTGTTTGGAGTTTTTTTTCTTTTAGCCCTTTTGTAAAAAGAGGCCTTTGTATTGACTTACCATTTCTTTTAATAAGATATAGTTTGTCAGTGTGTTTTAATCCCAACTCTACAGTGTTTCCGCCACTGTATTTCGTTAGATTTTCTAGGGGATTACAGTTGGTATCAGACCATTGTTGCTCCCGACGCTTACACCTGATTCTAGGAAAAGTACTAGTAAATGATTTGAATATTAAAGAAATATTAGTGAGAGATGGGTAGAAACCAAAGTAAGGACTTAACTGTTAGGTTTATATGTTCTTGTAACTCAATGATTAGCATTGAATATTTGTTGCTTTTGTCTGGAAGAAGATGAATGAACAAGATGTTGATAGACTGCTGCTCCAGATCGGGACAAGACCTGCTTAGAACTCTAAACGCCTGGTGACTCAAGTGGACAACTTGGTGCTAAGGAAGATACAATGTTGACTCTGCGGCCCAGATTCGGTTTGCTCAAGCTATAGGTTAGATGATCAAGAGTAGATTCCTGTTCCGTGACGTTGCAGTGGATCCAGATCGAGCGACCCAAGACTTGCATGCTAGTTCGTCTACAAGAAGATGAAGTAATCCTTTTGGTTCCCTCATGAACCTTAGAGGTCCAAACTTTCCCTTCTCGTTTTAGGTCTTTATCATCTAGAATCTTTGATTCTTTTCTTCCTGCTTATGTTTTTTCCAATTATTCTCTTATATTCTCATCTTCATTCTCTCAGTGAATCATTGTTCTATTCTCCTATTCTACCATCTTTCTCTTAAGATTCTTTGGTTAGACCAATTTCCGTTCCAGTGAACCTCGTGGAAAGTTATAGATGTTTGAGGTTTAGTGAACCCTTGTTACCTATGGTTTGAGGATTGTGAGTTATACCCTGTTAACTAGCTTGGTAAGCTTTGTCAATTAATGGAATTAGGTTGACATCTTGGATTTTGAATCTTGGCTTATAGGTTAGTTTGAATATTTTGGAGTACTTAGAGTTGAATATATTTTGGAGTAGTAAGAGTACATCATATTTGATGGACACCTCGTACCTAGCCTAGAACCGAATTAAGTGTAACTGACGATACTACTCTGGGATTCTTACCTGATGCCTATTGGATGAAAATTGCGAATATTCGGGATCATAGAGTATTGTTTAAAGTATTAGTCTAAATGTTGTGGTGCCATTGAAGGTTTTCATTATTGTGGTTAGAAATTTTGGTTGACATAGATTACCCGTGTTTCTTAAGGATTAGATCGTTGATGTTGTTTAAGGTTGTAACCTATGAACTTTGGAGTTGAGTGATCCAAATTGGATAAATTGTTGTTAACCTTGAAGAAGAAAAATATATTTCACGATTAGAGGTTGGATTTATCGCATTGTTTTGAGGAATACGTAATGCGAATCATCTTGATAGATTTATGGTTCAGAACGCTTAGACCAACGAGATTGTGGTTTCGTTGAGTTAATAATTAAATATTTTGGTGGTTTCGCTGATACAATATGAAATTTGATGGATTTCTTAGAACCATTAGGCGAATGACGTATTTGAAGATGTGAGTGTTTGCGCCATTATCTATAGGTTGGAGCGTGTTTGAGGATTTGTTGTACTTTCCCAACTCCTGTACTTGGGGCATTATAATTATGTTAGTAATCATTTTTGAGGATTTCGTACCCGAGTATTGTTAAATTGGTGGACTGTGTTTAGTGTTCCTTACTCAAGAAATTTGGAGTATACTTCGAGTTCAAACTTTATGAGCTTTTGATTTGGGAACCTTATCGATTGCGAGTTTGGGTTTGTCTGATGACCATTGGAATTTTAATTGATGAGATTAGATTGTAAAACAATTATGAATTAGTATCGTGTCGTTTGAATGATTAGATAATCATGTAAGACATTTTCGGGATTGTGACTGAGTAGCGCCACCTAGCACCTAATATTGGACTTAACGTATTTGATGGAAATTAGGAACCGTGTTGTGAGAGTCGTACCGAGAATCTCGAGATGGTTAACTTCTTATGTAATTCTTTGAGAGCTCCGTTTGACTCTCAATTTCGTTCCTCCCATTAGCTTTTCCAATCCTGCTACTTCTTCTTCGGCCAATCCCTTTGACTTCTCTATCGGGTTTGAAAACTTTCGTTTCGATTTGTCGTTGACTTCGATTATATTTATCCGTTTATCTTTTCCCCGAACTTATGTTATGAAAAGTTTGACTAATTTAAAAAAAAATCAATTATCATGAAATTTTAACAATTTGAGTTATAAATTTCAAAACTTTGTATTTCGTTTTTGTTTTAGTTTTGGTTCCATTTCAAAAGGGTCTTAATAATTTATTTTAAAGTATTTCGAAATTGTTTAAAATTTTAATTTTGATCGAGATTTTTATGAAAACTTTCATAATTGTTAATGTTTTGATTTCTATAAGATTATTAGGTAAAACGGTTTAAAATTTTTGGAAAATTTCGTATGTCTAAATTTTTGTTTTATTGTCGTTAGACTTAAATCTGTTATTGAAAATGTTTGTCTACTGATTCGATTATTATTTACTAACTACAAAACTTGATTTCTCAAATTTTTGTTTCGTCTTAAAACATAATATTGTCGAATTTCTTAATTAGAACGTTTTAATGTTGCTTTGGAAATATTTGGGTACTCTTTCTCTCGAGTTCGTTTACAAATATTATTTATCGTCATTATTTTATAAAATAATTTTCAACTTGGGATTTTATTAGTTTAAATGATTTCAAAACTTTGGGAATTGAGCTCAACTCTTCTTAAAATAAATTTTGTCTTCTGTTTCGATTCCATATCACGTTTGAAGTTGTAATTTTTTTTTTAAAAAAAAAACCGAGATTGTAATGCGAGTTAAGCATTCTCATTTTGTTCAAATGATATAACTTTGTTTTCCATTCTATTATTATGTTTTTGTTAGTTTCGAGGACGAAACTTCTTCTTAGTGGGGAAGATTGTAACACCCCTGATTTTATAAAATAAATTAAATTAAAATTATGTTCGTATTTTTATTTTTACGATTTAACTCGTAATTCTTAAAATTATTATAAAACGAATTTATCGTTTAATCGATTCAAACTCCTAAAATTCTATTTGACTCAGAAACTCTTCTTATATTTAAAACGTATTTTCATTTCGCTTTCGATTCATTTTATACATTTAATTTAATTCTTATCGAAAGTCTATTTCGACGATTTAAATTTTAAATTCTTTTTATTTATTTATTTATTTATAATAAGCTCGAATTGCTACTGCTAAAAGTCCTGTCATTCCAAAACGGTCTCATTACAGACTATTGCAATCCCCCCATAGCACATCCTTCCTATTCCGAGGATTCGACCGTGTTGTCACTCGCCTAGGCTACGGAATAGCGCAACTTAAGAGTCTTGTCATCTTAGGTGGCCCACCTCCTTACCAAGTCACGGTCCAACCCTTAGAGAGTCTAAGTCGTGTCTGTCAACTCGTCCTGTCGCGTCCAGAGTCGAGTCTGCCGGTAGGCCTCTCTTTTCAAATTCTCATTTTAAAATTTGCAAAAACTTAGCCATTTGAAAAAAAAATCCTTTTCGACAAGGTCAAATTTCAGTCTATTTAAACGACAAATTTCTTTTCCACCTCTTTCAATTTTGGAAACCTATCTCCTAGCACGTGAGTTGCTTTCAGGACTTCGATTTCAAAATGCAGCAAAAATCATTTTTATTCCCCAGCGCGAGTCATATTTGTTTCGCCTACGTGTTGCATGCAAAATTTTATGTAACTTATACAGGTACAATTCAGGACCGCGCAATTCACATAACTCCCCAGCGGCATTTAACAAGATGAGCCCATATATAGGCGCACCTAAGTCTTATACGACGAGTTCAATTCCCCACGGAGTTATCATCAGCTCAAGTACATTTCTAGTCTGTGGCCGGCGGGCCCTTTACGCAGGTCTAATGGACCTTAAACGACCCGACCGGAAGCTACCGGGTTTTAATCCTTGATTGACCTGGTAGCTACTCTGACTTTCGCCCTGTTCAAGCCTCAGTCAGAGTGGGGGCTCTGTAGACACCCACATTTTGCTGCCAGGTGTCTATAGCAGTTTCCGACAAACACCCGATGATGATCGGACTCAAACATGCTTTAACGTACTCGGAAATGGGCTCGAACGGTTCCGAATAACCATAAACTTCGGTGGCGACTCCAACTTCGATTTAAATTTCAATTTGACCATCTCATATGGAGATTCATTCGCCTCCCCAAACCCGCGCGTGGCCGCGTCGGGGTGGACCTATGTCATGTCCACAGCCCCCCAATTTAACGTTTTAGTATTAGTATCTGCATTAGTATTCTAGTTATAATAAGTCCTCTCGTTTTGGAGAATTTCGTCCCCATCAATTGATGGGTTTCGCTCTCTCTTTTAGGAGAGATATTGAATCTATGATAGCGGAGAGGACGCGGAAGATCAGTACCACAATCGTTCATTGTATGGTATCTCAATTTATGTCAGATCGGTGACTACAATCTATCAGGTTAGATGAAATTGATTCTCCTCAAAAACTTGGAAGATCTGAAGACCCTCTTGTGAGAAGTTGTATCATTAAACACGATATGTTGAAAGAGGATGTGCAGAAGCGGAGATCAAAATCATAGTGAGGGATCTTTGTTTTGACGAGAATTTATTTTACTCAAATTTTATAGCATTGTATCCGTTCAATTTCGATATAAGATGTAGATGTCATATGACTTTATATTAATGAAATGATCTATTCGCTCAAAAAAATATATGATTTGATGCATGAGAACGTCTTAATCTATAACTTATGGGTTACGAAATACTCCCTCCATCCGATATTTATCGTCCCATTTGATGAATATATGTGAGGTATATTATATTGAAATGAGATAATAAATAACGGGTTGTACTTTTTCATACTTGCATGTTACTCAATTGTACATAAAAATTACAAACCTACCCCTCCCATTTCCCCATCCCTTTGATTTTTCTAGAGAGATTTTTGAGAGGAAGATAAAAAAAATCAAAGCTCCCAAACTTCATCTTCCTTCACTTCCCCAGTACACCAGCGACCACTCCGACTCACCACGTCGACCACCACATCTTTTTTTCCATTTTTGTAAATTTAATTAAGATTATAACCAAATTAAAAAGACGAAGTTAAACGTACAAACTCTACCACTTCCGGCGTCACCCCTAAACCTAAAATTTAATGCTACTCAATTAACCCCTAAATCAAAATTCCCTAATTAATCAATTAAAACTAATCTACAATAAATATCGATTACCGATTTATGATTCATATTGAATTTGCAATTAATTGATGGAATCGGTTTTATAATTTGCGAGAATTAATTTTGATAAGAAAATTTAGGGTTTAGTTTAGGAGGAAAACTATCACCAAAAAAATTAGGAGTAAAACAATGAAAACAAGAAAAGAGATATATTGTAAAATTCTAGGAAATTTTAAGGATGATGGATTATCATACAAGTATGAAAAAATAATTTCGTAAATAAAAAGATATGAGAGTAGTAAAGTATGATTAATAGACTAGTATAGACCCCGTGCATATGCACGGTACATATGCAAATTTATTTTATAGGTATTCTAAAATTTATATATTAATTTTTACATTACACAACTTTGTAATTTAGATTTAAGAGAATAATTAGAATTTGTTAAGTAATTAAGATAAATTGGTAAGTCAATACATGTATATTTTAATAAAGCTATTATATATACTTCCTCCGATTGCCTATTTTCTTCCCTTTCTTTTTGGGTGGAAAATAAGAAAAGAGTATTATATTAATAAAAGATGAAAGGTGGAATGAAAAAGTAGGAGATGAAAATATTATATTAATTAAATGAGAAAAAGTGACGTGGAAAAATAGGGGAGAAAATATTATATTAATTAATGCGAAGTGAAAAAAATTTCTTAAATGGAAAGAAGAATAAAATCAAACTCACCCCAATAAGGAAAGTGAGAAGAAAATAAGCAATCAGATGGAGTATACATTATTTTTTATTACATGGAGCATATGTTATTCTCATACTTTCAAAGTCTCAATTTTCTTTACATATTAAAAGAAGAATTCTTCCAAAAATATGTCTTAGGATTAGTAAATTCCTTATGAATAGTGTTAGCTCTTGTGAACAGTGTATTGCTTAGAAACAGTGCCTCCTCTCCATCTTTCTCCTTTCCTTTCATTAAAATTGGGCTAAAAAAACCTAAATCAATTTCCAATCTTTGTTTAGTTCATCAATTACAATTCAACAATTGTGCAGGCTTTTGATTCATCTTCATCATTTCTCTTCGTTTTTCGCCTTCGATTCTTCAATTTAATCGAAGTGAACACCATCAACTTCGTTTCTTCGTGTTTGTATGTATGTATCAATCTTCTCCTTTTTAAAATTTTTTTTAGCTAGCTTCAGTTTAATTCCATTTCTGATTGATTTTTGTTGTTCATCAGTATTATAGTAAGCTTGCTCAAATTTTCAATTTTTTTGAGGTATTTTAATCTTTCCATTTGATTGTTCATTTAGTGATTCAGGTTCAGGTTATTGATTATGATTGATTTGATTAGCGTGTTAATTTCTGGATTAGCGATACAACACTGGTTCCACTACACCACATTGACGAACATCCATACCATCCATCAAATCGATGGACAGGGAGAAGGAGAGAGATAGAGAGATAGAGCTGGAGAGTGCTATGTACACTAACTGCCTATTACTCGGTTTGGATCCGTCAATCATCGGTATCCAACCCGGTTCCAGTTCCACTCCTCGGGTCGGACTTTTCCGATATTCTAACCCTAAACTCGGTGAACAGCTTATTTAGTTTCTTCTGTCTTTTCTCCGTGGTCCGCTTCAATCTTCTAAGGTTTCGATTTCGTTATCGGTTTACTCTTTTTTTATTGTAATGTTGTTGTAATGCGAGTTATGAATCGTTGATTGATTGTTGAATTGGTGGATTTTGTGGTGTGTTTGATCTGGCAGGATTTCAACAGGGTTTGGCCGAATTTTGACTCGGCTCAGTCGCGTGATTTTCGTAAGGTAGCTAAGTGATTGATTGATTGCTTGATTGATTGCGAGTTAGGATTTGTTTTTGTTTTCGCGTCGAAATGTCAAGAAATGTGGAATTTAAGAGGTTTTGGAGTAGTGATAATGTTCAGAATGTAGGTAGTGCAAGGGATCATTGGTGAGCTGGAGTAGTGATAATGTTGAGAATGTGGAATTTGTTTTTGCAGTTGTGATTATTTTATTAACTATCACCATAGTCGATTTGGTATTAATAGTTTCGATTATGCTGGTGTACCACTGCAGCCTTTTGGTGGGGCATCACAGGGAGCATCAATGTCACCAAATGGTATGAATCTGAGAAACGGTTCGCGATATGGCCCTGAGATGACTTGTTATCATCAAACAATGACTCCCCCGCCGCCTCATGGATGGAATCCAAATCAGGTAAATAATCTCTGTTAAGTCAAAGCTCAAACAATCTAGCATCCAGCTTCTCTTTATAAGTTGATTTTTTGCCTGTTAGAATGACCAATGCAAATATTGGTTTGTTCTTTTTTCATCTTCAACATCAAGTAATGAACTCGACGAGAGTAGGTCCACTAACACCTCATGCAAACACACTAGGAATTGGAGAATTCGCTGAACGACCTGGTCAACGTGATTGTGACTATTTCATGAAAAAACTGGAAACTGCAAGTACGGAACAGCCTGCAGATACAACCATCCAAGAAGTGAAGTGTCTAAGCTACCACCTCTGCTTTCTTCCAAGGGCCTTTTCTCTAGACTTGTATGTCATTCCCTTACATCTGCTTACTTTTCAGTGTGTTTTTTTCCATTTGATTCTTGTTGCATCCGTTGTAAAAAAATTGTTGTTGATTAAAAGTTGAAAGGTTTTTTCTACCAAATTCCTATTTTATCTTTTCGTCTATTTCTGAAGGTTTCCAGAATTAGGCAATATGGTTCGAGTTTTGGCTCAGCTCTTTGATGGTTATATTACTTCATTGAAATAGTTTGATGGAAGCCTTCATTGCTTAAAACATAGGGCGACTAGACTTTTATGTTTTCTTCATTGAACGTATGGTATTTCAATTGAATTTTATGTGATTTGATCAATAGTTTCTGTTTAGTAATTGAAATCTCATTTTGTATTGTCTTGATGATGACAATTGAGTGTTTTAAGTGCTGAAAAAGTTGCGCTTTCGGGGATTTAGTTCTTGAATTTGATGATTAACATTAGATTTTTGAGTCTTTGATTTGCTGCAAAAAAGAAATCAGCTGAAAATGTTTAGAGGCTCATCGAAAAGCAAGAGGTGACCAATTTTTGTTAATCTCGTCTATTATGTAGCTTTCTCGTACTCCGTATTAAAGACTTTTGTTACAGAGGAAAAAGGAAGAGCCTTTAAGATAAAGTCCACGGTTAGAGAAAGAACTAGACGAAAGGCACACGTTACAGATGGAAATCGAAGAATTGATGGCAAAACTTGAGGTCACGAGACATCTTGGAGATGACAACTCTTGACGCTGCAATCCAGAGAAAGATGAAGGAGATGACTGAACAGCCGAATCAGAAATGAGGCAGGCGTTCATTTGAGGCAGGCGTGAGTAAGTTTTGAGCAGAGTATACTGTATATAGTCTGACTACGATATTCATACCGACTAACCATACTACAGTTAGCTTGGTATGCTGACCGTAATTAGATGGTTGTTATGTTGCTGTAACTATCATTTATATACTCTTAAGTGTACAGAGTATTCATTAACTCAACAAACACACTTATTTAGCTCTTTCTCTACAAATCCCTCTAACCTTCAATTCCACTTCAATGGAGATTCTTCGCTCTAATTGTTGTTTTTGCATTGAATCGGTTCGATTTTGCTGCATAATTGAAGGTACAACAATTCCGCTGCTCAATTTTCTTTATTTCTGTCATTTTTTTTACTGATCAATTGCTCGATTTTTGTACAAACTTCTTGTGTTTTCGCCCTAATTGTGATTACACATAGTACATCTATCGTTTGCACATCATATTATCAGCAATTCTTTGTCTTCTTTTTCTCTGGACATTTTGCGAAATTTTCTGGAAATTCGGCGGGTTTTTTTGCTGTTCCTGGAAGATTTTCTTTATATTTCACAATGTCTGCTTCTGCAACTAATAATTCTGATGAATCCTCGATACATTCTGTGGCTAACCTATGGGTATTTTGATTACCCGCTCTGGCTAAAACCTATGGGTATTTTGATTACCCGCTCTACCTTAGTTCCTCCGATCAGGCATATTAAAAAGGAGCATATCATCGATTTTTGTCGCCAGTTGAGAAATTCATATAAACAGCATTGGAGGATGATGATTTTCACCCTTCCTTTGCTGATGCTGAATTGGACCCGGTTCGTGTTGATGAGATCATATTTTTTTCACAAAAATATATGTCACTTCGCATAGCCAAACAGGTGTTACTGTGCTTTTTATGTCACTCCGCATTTAGTGTGGAGTCATACACCATGGCATTGGATATTGTTTCCAATGAAGAGCGACTTATTGGTCTTATACTCTTATGCCAACTCGTGACAATATATCTAACCATGGATTATAGAATGAGAGCTATCACATTGGGCGAATTATCTCACGATTCACGATTGTTAGCTCGTTTAGTCTCATTTATTTATTAAAATTTTGATATTCTTTGTTGGACTAAATGATTGTAACACTATGCTCAATATGACTTATATGTGGTTGGTTTCTGTTGAATTTTTCCGTGTAGATATTTTTTATGGACACAATGATTTGGTATTTTGTTTTCTATACCGTTTCTGACGGGGTATATGAAGTTCTACATCATCTTGGTGAAGTTAGTCCTCTGTTCTCACACAACTACTAATCTTTCCCGAAATATGTCTGAGTTTTTTCTTTCCCTTATTTTTCTTAACTAATATATTACTGTCATTACGTAAAATGTAAGGTGGATAAAAATATAATGACTTTATGTGATGCATTCTCAACTAATATTTTCGTCATTACGTAAAAAGTAAGATTGATAACGATAGAACAATGTAAAAAGTAGTAGGCAGTAGCTATGCTCTGTTATTCTAGAGGGCTGTACTCGGTCAGTTGGGCCTTACGTAGAACTGAATCTAGACATTTAGTTATCTTCCCATCAATAACTATCTACCACATTCGAGTTGTTAGCACATTTACTTCTTCGTAAGTTTATGGTCATATCTCTGGTATTAAATCTAATCATTTTCATATAATATCTCATATAATATCCAGGTCATTCTCCATGACACTAGATACTCTAGAGATCCTTTGTCAAACGATGGAAGTATTTTAGGAAGTTCACAATGGAAATGGTTGGAAGAACAGCTTTATGACCCCCCGACAATCGTTACCATTATTGCCTCATCTATACAGGTATATCAGAAAAAAATTCAAATGGTGCCACTATCATTGGTTAAGTCTGCTGGTCATTTAGAAGTTCAAAACAGTATATTGCTGTACAGCTACACGATAAAATCATGATTTTTTCCTGTAGTATTTGTACCTGAGATAGCATGTTGTTGTATTACAAATTTACAATACATTACCTCTGACCATCCAAAGTTATGGATTTCATCCTTGAGTACCTGACACTTCATTTGATGGTCGAAGGCTGACATGATCACATAAAAATAGAGAACTTAAAAACCGAATAATTTTTAAAGAGGCGACTACCCAATCCCGAATACTCATGACATGTCCGAAACTAGGATAGAGTTGAAGGAGGAACATAGTTGTCGTGATAGGCACTGTTCTAGGTCAGTTTCTGCAGAATCTGATTCTCATTCAGGAGGCAAGTTCTCTAGACATAGAGTCATAGAGATGCCAAAACGAAGAGTAAACATAGAAGATCATCAAGATCAAGCTCGCCAGATGCCAACACCCACAAAAGGGATGATGAAAATTCCGTTATGAAATCAAATTTTGATAATAGTTCAAAGGATGATTGTGATGTTGTAAATGACAGGATTATGTCCTTAAAGAGGATGATCATGAAAGTAATTTTACGCAATATGATATTACAAATTGTACTTCCCAGATTAGTAGATAGTTTCATCTCAGAACTATAAACGTATGGCAAAAAGAAAAAAAAACGCAAACAATCGTTCGCATTATGCCAACAATTAGACCATCGATGACAACAATATGCGCCATCAAAATACATACACGAATCGTACCTAACCATGCGTAATATGTTAATTAGCACAGTGTCAGGTGAGAAAATCCGTTCATTTCTCTCTTTCTCCAGACGGGTGGAGAGAGAGAGAGAGAGAGAGAGAGAGAGAGAGAGAGATAGACGGAGGGGAGATAGGGGGAGAGGGAGAGAAAGGGAAAGAGAGAGGGGGAGGGAGACAGAGAAGGAGGGGAAAGAGGAGGAAAGAAAGAGGGAGAGAGAGGGAGAAAGAGGGAGAGATAGAGGGAAAGAGAGGGAGAGAAGGATACGGGGAGGGAGAGAGAGGGGGGAGATATGGAGAGCTTTCTACTGTTTTCTGACTTTGCAAGATTTGATCTTTTTTTGACCTTTTTAGAGAGAGGGGGAGGAAAGAGTGGAAGAGAGAGAGGGAGAGAAGGGAAGAGAGAGAGGGGAGAGGGGAGAGGGGGAAGGGAGAGAGGGGGCGAGGGGGAGAGGGGGAGAGGGAAAGGAAGGGAGGGAGAGGGAGAGAGAGGGAGAAAA
Source organism: Agrostemma githago (assembly GCA_958450325.1). Classification (NCBI taxonomy): domain Eukaryota; kingdom Viridiplantae; phylum Streptophyta; class Magnoliopsida; order Caryophyllales; family Caryophyllaceae; genus Agrostemma; species Agrostemma githago. The sequence goes on along the minus strand of OY288239.1, from coordinate 22,216,385 downwards.
AAGAGAGGGGAAGGGAGAGAAACAGGGAGATAGGGAGATAGGGAGAGAATGGGGGAGGGAGGGAGGGAGAGAGAGGGGGGGAGGGAGAGGGAGAGAGAGGGGGGGAAGGAGAGGGAGAGGAGGAGAGAAACGGGGAGATAGGGAGAGAGGGAGAGAAAGGGGGGGAGGGAGAGGGAGAGAAAAAGAGAGGGAGAGGAAAAGGGAGAGGGAGAGGGAGAGAGAGAGGGAAAGGGAGAGAGGGAGGGGAAGATGGGGGAAGGGAGAGAAACGGGGAGATAGGAAGAGAATGGGGGAGGGAGGGAGGGAGAGAGCGGGGGGAGGGGTTGGGAGAGGGAGGGGGAGAGGGGGGAAGGGAGAGGGAGGGGGAGAGGGGGGAAGAGAGAGAGGGAGGAGGAGAGGGGGGAAAAGAGAGAGAGACGGAGAGGAAGAGGGAGAGAAGGAGAGAGAGGGAGAGATAGAGGGAAAGAGAGGGAGAGATAGAGGGAAAGAGAGGGAAAGAAGGATACGGGGAGGGAGAGAGAGAGGGAGAGAGGGAGAGCTTTCTACTGTTTTCTGACTTTGCAAGTTTTGATCTTTTTTTGATCTTTTTAGAGAGAGGGGGAGAGGGAGAGGGGGAGAGGGAGAGAAGGGGAGAGGGGGGAGAGGAAAATAGGGAGAGAGAGGGGAAAGAGGGAGAGAGGGAGGGAGAGGGAGAGGAAGAAAGGGGGAGGAAAGAGGGGAAGGAGAGGGAGAGGGAAAGAGAGAGAGGGGGAGGAAGAGAGAGAGAGAGATACGGAGAGGAAGAGGGAGAGAGGGAGGGAGAGGGAGAGAGAGGGGAAGAGAGAAAAGGAGAGAGAGGGGAAAGAGGGGGAAGGAGAGGAAGGGAAAGAGGGAGGGGAAAGAGAGGGGGAGAAGGGGAGAGAGGAAGGGAGATAAGTGGAGAGGGCGGAGAGGGAGAGAGAGAGAAGAGAGAGGGAGAGGGAGGGGAAGAGGGGGGGAAGAGAGAGACGGAGAGGAAGGGGGAGAGAGGGATAAGGGGAGGGAGAGAGAGAGAGGCGAAGGGGGAGGAGAGGGAGAGGAGGAGAGGTTTCTTCTGTTTTCTGACTTTGCAAGATTTGATCTTTTGTTGACCTTTTGGGAGAGAGGGGGAGGGGGAGAGAGGAAGAGAGAGAGAGAGGGGAGAAAAGGGGAGAAAAGGGGAGAGAGAAAGTGATAAGGAGAGAAGGGGAGAAAGGGGGAGAGAGGGAGAGAGAGAGAGAGACGGAGAGGGAGATAGGGGGAGGGGGAGAGAAAGGGAGAGAGAGAGAGGTGGAGGAAGACAAAGAAGGAGAGGGAGAGGGGGAGGGGGAGTGGGAGAGAGGGGGAAGGGGAGAGAGAGAGAGACGGAGGGGGAGGAGAGGGAGAGGGGGAGGTGGAGGGGGAGAGAAAAGGAGAGGGAGAAAGAGGGAAAGAGAGAGGAGGAGAGAAACGGGGAGATAGGGAGAGAGGGAGAGAAAGGAGGAGGGGGAGGGAGGGGGAGAGAAAGGAGGAGGGAAGGAGGGAGAGGGAGAGAGAGAGGGAGGGGAAGAGGGGGAAGAGAAAGAGGGAGAGAAAGGGGGAGGGAGGGAGGAAGAGGGAGAGAGAGAGAGGGGGAGAGGGAGGGGAAGAGGGGGGGAAGAGAGAGAGACAGCGAGGAAGAGGGAGAAAGGGATAGAGAGGGATACGGGGAGGGAGAAAGAGAGAGAGAGGAGGAGAGAAACAGGGAGAGAGGGAGAGAAAGGGGGGGAGAGGGAGAGGGAGAGAAGGAGGGGAAGAGGGGGGAAGGGAGAGAAACGGGGAGGGAGGGAGGGAGAGAGAGAGCGAGGGGGAGGGGTAGGGAGAGGGAGAGGGAAAGGGGGGAAGAGAGAGAGAGAGAGAGAGGGGGAGAGGGGGGAAGAGAGAGAGAGGCGGAGAGGAAGAGGGAGAGAAGGAGAGAAAGGGAGAGATAGAGGGAAAGAGAGGGAGAGAAGGATACGGGGAGGGAGAGAGAGGGGGGAGATAGGGAGAGAGGGAGAGCTTTCTACTAATTTCTGACTTTGCAAGATTTGATCTTTTTTGACCTTTTTGGAGAGAGGGGGAGAGGGAGAGGGGGAGAGGGAGAGAACGGGAGAGGGGGAAGAGGGAGAGAGGGAGAGAGAGGGGAAAGATGGAGAGAGGGAGGGAGAGGGAGAGGAAGAAAGGGGGAGGAAAGAGGGGAAGGAGAGGGAGAGGGGAGAGGGAGAGGAAAAGAGAGGGAGGGAGAGAGAGAGTGGGAGGAAGAGAGAGAGAGAGAGAGACGGAGAGGAAGAGGGAGAGAGGGAGGGAGAGGGAGAGAGAGGGGAAGAGAGAAAAGGAGAGAGAGGGGAAAGAGGAGGAAGGAGAGGAAGGGAAAGAGGGAGGGGAAGAGAGGGGGAGAAGGGGAGAGAGGAAGGGAGAGAAGGGGAGAGGGCGGAGAGGGAGAGAGAGAGAAGAGAGAGGGAGAAGGAGGGGAAGAGGGGGGGAGGAAGAGAGAGACAGAGAGGAAGAGGGAGAGAGGGAGAGAGGGATACGGGGAGGGAGAGAGAGAGAGGCGGAGGGGGAGGAAAGGGAGAGGAGGAGAGAAAGGGGGAGATAGGGAGAGAGAGGGAGAGCTTTCTTCTGTTTTCTGACTTTGCAAGATTTGATCTTTTTTTGACCTTTTGGGAGAAAGGGGGAGGGAGAGAGGGGAAGAGAGAGAGAGGAGAGAAGGGGAGAGAGGAGAGAAGGGGAGAGAGAAGGGGAGAAGGGGAGAAAGGGGGAGAGAGGGGGAGAGAGAGAGACGGAGAGGGAGATAGGGGGAGGAGGAGAGAAAGGGAGAGGGAGAGAGGTGGAGGAAGACAAAGAAGAAGAGGGAGAGGGGGGGGAGAGGGAGAGGGAGAGAGGGGGAGGGGGGAAAGAGAGAGAGAGAGACGAAGGGGGAGGAGAGGGAGAGGAGGAGAAGGAGAGGGGGAGGTGGAGGGGGAGAGAAAAGGAGAGGGAGAAAGGGGGAAAGAGAGAGGGGATAGAGAGGAGGAGAGAAACGGGGAGATAGGGAGAGACGGAGAGAAAGGGGGAGGGAGGGAGAGAGAGGGAGGGAAAGGGGGAGGGAAGGAGGGAGAGAGATAGAGAGGGGAAGAGGGGGGGGGAAGAGAAAGAGGGAGAGAAAGGGGGAGGGAGAGAGAGAGGGGGGAGAGGGAGGGGAAGAGGGGGGGAATTGAGAGAGACGGAGAGGAAGAGGGAGAGAGGGATACGGGGAGGGAGAGAGAGAGAGGCGGAGAGAAACGGGGAGATAGGGAGAGAGGGAGAGAATGGGGGAGAGAGGGAGAGGGAGAGGGGGGAAGGAGAAAGAGAGGGAGGGGGAGAGGGAGAGAGAGGGATACGAGGAGGGAGAGAGAGACGGAGGGGGAGGAGAGGGAGAGGAGGAGAGAAAGGAGAAGATAGGGAGAGAGGGAGAGCTTTCTGCTGTTTTCTGACTTTGCAAGATTTGATCTTTTGTTGACCTTTTGGGAGAGAGGGGGAGGGAGAGAGGGGAAGAGAGAGAGAGGGGAGAGAAGGAGACGGAGACTGGGAGGGGGAGAGGGAGAGAAAGGGAGAGGGAGAAAGGGGGAAAGAGAGAGGGGGATGGAGAGGAGGAGAGAAACGGGGAGGTTGGGAGAGAGGGGGAGAAAGGGGGAGGGAGGGAGGGAGGGGGACGGAGACAGAGGGATAGAGGGAGAGGGAGGGGTAGAGGGGGGAAGAGAAAGAAGGAGAGAGGGATAGGGGGAGGGGGGAGGAGAGAAACGGGGAGATAGAGAGAGGGAGGAAGGAAAGGGAGAGGGAGATAAAAAGAGAGGGAGAGAGAGGGGAATGGAGGGGAAGAGGAGGGAAAAGAGAGAGAGACGAAGAGGAAAAGGAAGAGAGGGAGAGTGGGATAGGGGGAGGGAGAAAGAGAGAGAGACGGAGGGGGAGGAGAGGGAGAGGAGGAGAGAAAGGGGGAGATAGGGAGAGAGGGAGAGCTTTCTGCTGTTTTCTGACTTTGCAAGATTTGATATTTTGTTGACCTTTTGGTAGAGAGTGGGAGGGAGAGAGGGGAAGAGAGAGAGAAAGGGAGAGAGAAAGAGATAAGGAGAGAAGGGGAGAAAGGGGGAGAGAGGGAGAGAGAGAGAGAGAGAGAGAGAGAGAGAGAGAGAGAGAGAGAGAGAGAGAGAAGGAGAAGGAGAGAGGGAGGGGGAGAGAAAGGGAGAGGGAGAAAGGGGGAAAGAGAGAGGGGGAGGGAGAGGAGGAGAGAAACGGGGAGATAGGGAGAGAGGAAGAGAAAGGGGGAGGGAGAGAGGGAGAGGCTGAGGGGGAAGGAGAGGGAGGGGGAGAGAGGGAGAGAGGGAAAGGGAGAGGGATAGAGGGAAGAGGGGGGAAGAGAGACAGAGACAGAGAGGAAGAGGGATAGCGGGAGGAAGAGAGAGAGAGAGAGGCGGAGGGGGAGGAGAGGGAGAGGAGGAGAGAAAGGGGGAGATAGGGAGAAAGGGAGAGCTTTCTGCTGTTTTCTGACTTTGCAAGATTTGATCTTTTGTTGACCTTTTGGGAGAGAGAGGGTAAGAGAGAGAGAGGGAAAGAGAGGGGATAGAGAGAGGGGATAGAGAAGAAGAGAGGGGAAAGAGAGAGAGAGAGCAATAGAAAGGGAGATAGGGGGAGTAGGGATGACAATGGGTCCAAGACCCGACCCAGACCCGGCGGGTCGGACCCGAATGGGTTGGATCTGGGTCTAAATTTTCCAGACCCGATGGGCATGGGTCGGGTCTAGGTCCTCCCCAAAAAATTCGGACCCGAGTACGGGTCTGAGTTTTGGGACCCGGACCCGACCCGTAGACCCGTTTTAAAAATATATATATATATATAATTTAAATTCATTAAAACGTATTGAGTATTGACTTCTAAGTTAAAAACTTATACCCTAAAAAACTTCTCCTTCATCTGGACTCATTTCATTAAAATATACTTAAGGTTTATGTTTATTTAATAAATTATTTTGTGACGAATGTTTTTAAGACGACCTTTGTGTTGTATTTTGTCAGATTTTGCGGTTGTATTGTGAGACTTGTAGACATTTTTTTTTATCATTTTTATACGTGGTTTGTAAACACTTTTTAAAAAAAATCATGCGTAAGGAATGACTCAAAACATTACGTAATTTTTTTTCCTGAAATTAAGTTCGTGTTTTCCTACGAAATTTTCATCAAAACAATGAATAATACAACAATGTAATAATTAAGGCGGACCCGCGGGTAGACCCGGACCCGGTCTGGACCCGGCCGGTTCAGGTATGGGTCTGATAATTTTGGACCCGTTCGGGTTCGGGTCGGGTCTGGGTCCAGGCTTGAAACTTCGGGTCCGGGTGGACCCGACCCAGACCCGACCCGTTGCCATCCCTAGGGGGAGGGAGATGGAGAGAGAGGAAGAGCTTTATGCTGTTTTCTGACTTTGCAAGATTTGATCTTTTGTTGACCTTTTGAGATTTTTTAGGTTGTTTACTCATTTGGGTAGTTGTTATTCATAGTGTGAAGTAATAAGGTACTGATTCATGGAGCAAATCATAAGATGAGGTTTTTGGATGTAATGCTAGCTTGGGTAGTCAATTAGACTTCCAGATGAAGTTAGGCATGCTTTGTAATTAAATTGCTCATCAACAGCATGAGCAAAATCAATGAGTTTACTTGCAGGACTAGATTCGCGATTGTAATTTTGAATTATTTGGGGTTGTTTTCTCCTGATTTTGCTTTGGTCATGTCATTAGGCAATTATTCTGAATTATATTACTCTAATACGTTGGTCAACATACGCCTTGACTTCTAAGTCGAAGTTATCGCACAATACAACGGCGCTCCCCATAAAAGGAGAAACTCAAGACGTACAGGTTGCTCAATATTAATGAAATAGACCACTCACACATTAGTCTACAACTTACTGTGCCACGATCACGTTATGGCTCCTTGGAATCCATGGTGATTATTAGCAGTCATTTTCGAGATCAAACCTTCACTCTCACGGAAGGTTTGCATGCGTAGTCCGGTTAGTGCCATGCAAACGTACAGTTCATTGACTAATAACAAGTTAGTTAGGGCCTCCGAAATAACAAAAATATAAAACACCATAGATTCTCGTACACAGGTCAAAGGCAAATGACTGGATGTAATTAACTCACGTAGATTAGCATATGAACACAAACATATGGAGACCCAACGCGTTACGGACAATTACAGCAACCTAATTGAACACCTACGTTGGCACATGCGAAACAACTCCTGGCCTAATGCTCCCGTTAGAGCAAATAGACGGCATGCCTGACTGTAGCTTCATTACAGTTTGCTAATCTCGGACGCTTTAGCTACACTTTCGACTGACAACGGTAGTTCGCGGAGCAATCATACAGCGATATTATAATCCTTAATCCAAATCTAAATTCCAGGATATATTGACAACCATAAACCAACAAAGCTATAAACTTGTGCAGCCGACTACTCAAACACAAACTTAGGCAACGGCCACGCTGAAGTTCTGAAAAAAGGCAAAACACAAAAAACAAAAAAAAAAGGTCGAGCACATCTCCTTTACGGTCTGTGACTAACCAAACGCGCGCATCGCGCGCGATCTTCAACTATATTGTCAACTATAACACTACCGTAGTTTGCTAATTACGGTCACTTCTCCACACCTTGCGACTGAAGACGGCCTTTCACAGAGCGCTCATACAACGGTTTTAAAATCCGTGAACCATATCTAACTTCCAAGATGTAATGCTAATCACAAGCAATACATATATAAAATTGTGCATCCGACTGCTCCCACAGAATCTCAGGCACCGACCACAAGTTAGCCAAATAATTCTGCATACCCAAAACAAACAACAACCACCGTCAAATCGCATCAACAGATTGTACCTAACCATACGCACGCATCGCGCGCGGTCTTCAACTAGTCTACTTAAAACATACATATGAATTAATATTAACAATTGATTACTCATATGAGTAATATAATCTTAAATTGTTTAATAGCACATTTAAAAAAATACACTATTCTATGTTTTTTTAAATTGAAGAGAGATCATAATTGTACGTTATATTTCAGTGTGTGTCTATATGTATATAGATCATAATTGTACGTTATATACACGTTATATACTGAGTACACATCATTATACTATTAAGGGTACTCTAATATTATTACCCTTTAAAAATTATACTTTCAAAGATACTCAGAAATACACAATTACTCTAAAAAATCATTAATATTATTAGTGTTTGTAAACTCTAATAAAATTTGGAATTTATGGCAAAATAATACGGAAAATTGCATGCGTATTGATATGTAGCATAATTATATGGATAATGTATATTACACATCTTAGACATAATTACTGGAAATTGATATGTAGCATAAGTATCGATATTATATGACACTTGATATGGAATGAAATATAACGTGATATAATAATTATGTCATATATATGGATTGTTGATAAAATTTATGGAATAATATACGGAAAATAATATATGTGCATATTATAAGGAATTTATGCACTATATATGGAATTTATGCATTACATGATGTGATATAATATAATTATTATGTCATAAATTTCATCATGTAATCATCCCCTTTGCACTAATCAAATAACAAAACTAATAAGTTTTCCCGCCAACTTTGTTGGGCCACTTATTGAGCTCCTCTTAATTGGGTCATATCACGTTTTTTATTGGTTGACTTATCTCTATGGGCTATTCTATTTTTATTATAAATAACAAATGTTATATCACGTTATCTAATTAAGACGGTGGTCATTTAATTGTTGGTAATTTAGACGGTTGTGAACGTGATATAATAATATGATTACATGATGGAATTTATGGCATAATAATTATATTATATTACATCATGTAATGCATAAATTCCATATATAGTGCATAAATTCCTTATATAAAATTAGATTGTATAATGTCGTAAAATTTATGAAATATAATGTGATATAATAATTATGGCATATATATGGAATGCCGTAAAATTATGATATATTTAGCATATATTTAACATTACGTATACTGTTAAATATATGATAATATATATAAAATTATATTGTATTGTCAATTAATCAATTAATTAATTAGTATGATATATAGAAAAAAATTTATACTATTTTATGGTATAACAAAAATGGTACTCCCTTCGATTTTTTAATAATCTTCCCCTTTGTTTAATATATGTGAGGTATAATTTAATCAAAGAAGAAGATAAATAAAAATTGGAGGGAGTAGTATTTTTTAAAGATATAGCTATTGATTGCAGACTTGCAGTTAACATGCATGGTAATTTAGATATAAGTCCAACTAATATGTACTCCCTCCATTTCATTGAAATGTTCCACCTAAAAAATGACACATTTTTTAAGGAAAATAATAAAATATTCAAAAGTAGAGAGAGTAAAGTAGGTGAGCCACCTAGGTAAGAGAGAAAAGTGATACCAAATAAGAAAGTGGAAGCTATCAAAGAAATTTACGAAAAAGGAAAATTTGAAGCTTTCAATGAAACGGAGGGAGTATTAAATAATCCAAAAGTAGACTCATATGGTAGACCCATATATTAATAGGCGGAAAAATTTGAAGATTTGTTATTTGGTTAGTGAAAAGGGGATGAAAAATTGGGAAATAACTATTCACTAATGCGGGTGGTCTTCCACCCCTCATCGTGAAATCCTAATAATATCATACTACGATTGATTTATGCCACCAACCCCACAAGATCTTGTTTCTTTGTGATATTGCGAATTTGCAATATACGACCTTCCGACCAATCATAACTAATTATCTTGGGAGGTCTATGTGGATCCGATTCATCGACTCCTCCTCTCCCTCTTTTCTTTTCTTAGTTTATCTTCACATATACTTCCTTCCCTTGCTTAATTTTAAAAGCATGCAGCCCACTAAACTCGGGGTCATTAGAATCTAATGCTCACAAACACCTGAGACTCCATTTATACGTATTCTCTTTGTCTTTTTTATTTTTTTTATTAAAACGTAGTTTGTAATTTAATTAAGAATAAACCGACACAAAAAGTAACTCTCGTTGATACTTGTTGTACAAATTTTTTGATTATTTCTACAAAGTAATACTTACGTTCTTACCAAAAAAACATACATAAAAAGTATTGACTCAAAGGAAGTATGTAAAGCGGTTTTAGATCTCTTATTATTGTCAAGTACTCCATATATGCTACTTTTGCCTAGTTACCCTATACAAGAAGATTTTTTTTGTTGGAAGGTAAGTATATATTTTATCAAAAAATCACAGATTTACAAAAAGAGTACTAGTCAGCTAGAACAAAGTTGGTAACCATCTAACATCTTTAGTTGGAACCGGATAATGAATCAAAGACGGTATACAAGAAGTTACTAAGTCCGAATCTAGTTAGGTCAATAAAAAGACATTTTTGAAGTTTTACATTTCATGTCGTTGGTTACCATCAATAAAATAAAGGCGAATGTAAAATATCTTATTATGAAACAATTTGATAAGAAACATATTACAAAGTTCTAATTTCAACAAGCAGACGTATGTCAAATATTATTCTTTTTTTTAGCGAATAGATCATTTCAACAATTTGTTTCACATTATTCCCGTCTTAATAGAAAGTTATCAATTTTTGTTTTGAATTTATTATTAAATACACACTCCGATCTGTGTTGATCATTTATTTATATTTGAGTAAAAATATTTTTCACAAATAATATAAAAAATAAACAAATTATTGAGACGAAAAGAGTAATTATTAGAATATCTCTATTTTTAATTTTGGAAAAAAAAAGTGTTCATACTCCATGTGTAAATAGGTTATGATGTGTTTTGTGTAGTTAAAAATCACTTACATTATTATTGGCGAAGCCAAAGATGTCTTAATCTAGTGGTTAAGATTAGAGACTCTGGTACGGTCGGTCTCAATGTTCAGATCTCTCTGATCTTATATTGTAATGTGATTAAGTGTGAATTTCGTTGGAAAAAAAAATATTATACTTGGCGCAATTTTTGTGAAAAAAACACTAATAAATAATCATTGATGAATACAAATTAAAGTGAATATCATCCAAATTTGGACGTAAATAAGATCAACTACTCTCTTTACTGATGTGTCTACTGTCTAGTAGAGCAAACGATGTCCCACAATATGAGATTATTAGTCTAAATGATGATCCAATGCACACAAGAAGTTACTCCCAGTACAGTTCAATCTGTAAATGGAGTATCCACCCTAATGTCAACCTCAACAACTCCATCCTGGCCTGGTCTACTATCACTCTCAATTTCACTTTCAATTTCAACTAGTATATAATTATTTATACTTTTTCACTCAACACCCAAGAGAATAGGAGAACGCATAAGCAATTCCTTCTCAATCATATTGGAAGTGGAGATAGAGGCCAGTAGTAGTTCATTCGAAATTCAATCATCATCATTAAATAAAATTAGTAAGAAACGAATGAAGGAGATGATGAGCACAACACAGTAATTGATCATGGAGCAATAAAGAAATTGTGAATGATTAGGTAATTTCATCATCCTTAACCACACACATACAACATTACTAATTTGTTAATTAGATTATCATACCAATGTAAACTATACTCCCTATATGATCCCACTTGTACGAAGAGTGTTTATTATATTGCAGACGCGAAAATAACTCAAGATTTTGTATTAGGGAGTATGATGTTATAAAACGACTTATTAACACTCGCTATATAAGTATATAACAAGTTGTACTTCTATTTATTGTAACGCAACTGTAATCAATATTTGAGATACCATCAAATGTTTTTTTGTTGCTAACACATGGATTGATGGATGCACCGAAGATGTCTTAGTTTGATAATTAAGACGAAGATACCTAAATAATAAGTCTCGGATTAATATTTCCTCTCCATAATTGTAATGCCCTTGCGGAGTTCTTTGCCTACTATTTGACACCACAAAAGAAAAACATATTGGATAAATGTTGCTTCCATCGGACCTCATCCCCCAAAATTTTCGACAACATTAGGGTAGGGTAATACAATACATCTCCTTTCCCTTGAGAGAATAACTCTCTCTAAAAAAAATTCCTCCAAACTCAGCTACTCTAGACAAGGAATGAAAAAATCATTACATTAGTCGTGCTTTTTCCTAACGAGTTTTTCTTCAATTCTAACGATATTTTACCAATTTAACCTTGTCATTTCCTCCGCATTCTAAAACAAGTGATACTTTGATTTTCTCTCTAAAAAAATTGAACATCAACATTTTCTCAATTTCCAAAGTTCCATTCGAGTATTCGACATTCATGATGAGTATAATATATCACAAGGTTTAAAACATTCACGATTTTCTCTTTAATCGATCGATCAATCGATCAAACTTATAACAAAAAAATTAAATCCATATAAACCCTAAAAGAATCCCTAAAAATCAATCATGCATCAAGATAAATCCTAATTGATTTTACAATTAAAACATGAGGCAACATTACTTCATCATTGATTGGATGCTAGGATCCATAATTGAATTTAAAAGAGGACGATTGACGGATCGAATTTTTTTGATAGAGATTAAATGTAATTAGAATGATTAATCCCTAAAAATCAATCACCGAGAGAAACGATGAATTTTACATAAATTGTTCAAAAAAAAATCTAATCTTAAAACTTAAAACTATATTAGTCCATCATTAATTAGAAAACTAAGATCCATAGTAAATTCTCAAGATCTCGACTGATTAATTGGAATTTTTTTGGTGGAGATCAAAGGTAATTAGAAGGATTAATGGGAGATATTGTATAAAAGGTATAAGTGGAAAATTTTAACAAAATTCGTTAGGATTGAGTAATGTTTCGTTAGGAAAAAATAATTCTGTAAATAAATTCCTAATCTATTAATTGTCATTAATGCAAAAATGACAACTTTTTTTTTTATGAAATCAATTTGGAAATTTTAATATAATGTCGTTAACTTTGTGAGAAAAAACGTATTTATCTGAATTTTAATTTTATTTTCGAAATGAATTTTTTAAATTTAATTTTTACAAAATATACAAAATACGAAGTATACCAATAAACTCACCATGAATTTTTTTCACAAAATAAATTATGAAACAATTAATTTTGTAAAAAAAGAACCTTCATTTTATTAAAAAAAAAAACCTTCATTTCGTATTGAGAAATGAGAACTTTTTTTATACAAAAAAGTTGTTTCATAAAGTGTGATTGTTTCACCATAGCAACTAAAAAAGTTTTCATCGGTACACATTTTTTTTTCTTCAAAATAGTTATTGAAAAGAGAAAATGAGTATCTTTAAATGTTAGATGACATATACCGAGTATAAAAAATATAGGTAATATTTTCATTAAAATAAACAATTAATGACATTTCAAAATATTATCCAATTATTTTGATTTATTTTGCAATGTAATTTTTTTCATATATACCTAAGGTATATCTGTACATGTACCATTCTTAGATAGATATATAAAAATAAATGAATTGAATTTATAGTTGAAAACCTAAAATGAAATATATTATTAAATAAATTTACAAAAAATATCGTGCATTATTGCACTGGGCTATACTAGTTACTAATAATTAACATGAAGTTGTAGAATTATTATTCCTCTCATTAAGGAGTAAGTAGTTAATTTTTTTCATCTAAATAATTTGTTTATGCTTTATTATTATTAATCATCCTTTCTATATACTAAAGAAGAAACCAATTAAAAAATATTGAGACATGTCACCTTCTCATTAAATATTTTCCCAGCTAAATGTATACACTAAGGAATTACTATAAATACGGAGTATTTATCCTAAAAGCAACCCACCAAATAAAAGTGGTACTATTAGAACTAATTTTTTGTTCTCGATAAATTTGTCAAAGCATTTTATTTTTTAATTATTGTGTTGTTTGAATCCTAAAAAATATGGGGCTTATTCAAGAAGAAGAAGGGAGTATTAAATTAACCTATTAAAATATGTACTTTAATGAGTAAAATATGTATCGCGGAAAGCAATACTTCGTATAAAAAAATGATACTCCGTATGACTGTATATATTATGATACACAATAACGTGAACAGTAAACTATTTACACACTATCAAGTCAAATTAAATTTAAAATATATATTTATAATTTAAGAGTATATTTCTCTCAAACGATTATTTAAAAAAGTAAATAAATTTGTGTTATTTTAAGGTTATTTTCATTATTGTTAATGCATGACTTCTTATATAAACTAGCTGTGCATTTGCACGGGGTTAAAACTAGTACTCCCTCCGAGTTCCTATTATTGTCTCACTTTTCTTTTTGAGCTGAGTTTGATATTTGTTCCACTTTCTTTTTTAGGCGATCAATGTGTGGTTCACATTTATTCTCTCATTTCTCTCTCTCTTCTTCCTCTTTTTTTTAACCACTCATTTTCCCTTTCTTAATTTTCATCCCAAAACCAAATGGAACAATAATAGAAACTCGGGGGAAGTAAATAAAATTGTAATTACATAATATCATAATTATATTAGCAAGTTAGTTTATAGACGGCCAGGCCACTAGAATAGATTCCCACAATAGAAAGACGCACGCAAATAGTCATGATTCCCTATACGGAATACTCCATATATCAGAAAGAGTAGTGTTATTAGCTTCCATCAACTCATAGAAGAAAACAAAACAAAAGTATTCCAACTATTGCAACATTATTAGTTCAAAGTAATGGCTTCTAATAGTTAAAAATGTGGTGCAAATTGAGAGTTGTAGGCGCACAAAAGGTACCGAACAAGCAACGTTGACCCAGGTCTACATGAAACGACGACAGTGCCCTATAACCTATAGGTTACGAGTATAACCAACCAGACGCACAAACCTTATATGCTATGGAGGCCGAAACAATTTAACGCAAAGTGGGATTTTAGAAGGATTATTATTATGATTGGGCCGATCTCCCTACATTTGTACATACAACTTGACACTGTTTAAAACATACAATAGACTACATACTTCGTATTTTTTTTATGACGAGGGAACCAGCCGCAGTCGCTACTTTTTGGTGCGCTCTGGGTAAAGAATCTAAAGATATACGTATAGCCTGTAAACCACGCACCTCAGGTAAACCATCCATAGGACAATCGACTCGAAGTCTAAAAGATATAGTCTTAAACCATACAACTCCCACAAGATCGATCTTGCAGAGACTTGAACTTGAGACCCTTAGGATGATATTCACAGTTTTAACTAGGCAACACCTTTACAAGTCATACTCCCTATTTGTTTTCGTGGTTCTTTTCATGTATCTGATGGACCATTAATGATAGAGTTAAGACTTAAGATTATATTGTTACGGAGTATTAATTAAGTAGGTTCATATAATCATATGTACTTAAGCATAATAGTATGCTAAGTACATATCTTATCTATTACTCGTAGTAATCAGTTTTTATGACTAAACATTTCTTATGATTTATGATTGGTGTTCTAAGGTTGGTTCCCTTGTTTAGCACTCAACAAGTACGGAATATATTAATAGCCACGATTTTCTTAGTTAAGGTCTAAGGACGACAAGAGAGTTAACAAATGATGTTTGACATAATATGTTGTAGTATACGACATAATAAATGGGTAATTACATCGCTCACACAAACAGTAAGATTACGATTACGATGCATGCATTTGAATTCCAAAGAAGGAAGTAAAAATAAGTTTATATTTTTTCTAGAAAAATGATAAATAGAATCTTTAGAGTTGTATCTAAGAGACTAAAAGGGAAAACAAAATGTTACTTCGGTCCTTCGTTCCAATGAATTGTTTGCGTATTCCATATTGGGACGTCTCAATGAATGGTTTGTCCTTTTATTTTAGGGATGCTTTTTATATCTAATTTGTCTCTTGGCTCCACATGTCATCCCCTAATTAGATCTCTTCTCCTCAATGTCAAAAGCAAAGACAAACAATTCATTGAAACGGAGGGAGTAATGCTTATATTAATTGCATTGTTGTATGTATAATTTATTCTTAAATGTTTAATTTTATATCAAATATAGAAGATATTTAATACTTAAATAAATCTAAGAATTGTATTTAACATTATCTTTATTTAATACCGAGTAATAGTTCAAACCTAGAGACGCTAATTACTACTCCGTACCTTTTGTTAAATTAATAGTTTAATACGGCTGCTAATTCAAAGGGTGGTGAATGGTGGAGAAGTGAAATATCAGAAGCGACAAGAATGGTTCAAAAGCAAGCAAATAATATAATGAGTAAATAGAAAGGATTCCACATTCTATAGTCAAAATCCCAATTTGATCATGCGATTCTACAATTTTACGATCTAATAAATATGCCTAATCAATCCTAGATCTTATGATTTTATTGTGGTTGCAGAATTTTACAATCTTATTAATTTGAAAATTTTTAAAGGTAAGATCATAGCACGATTCTACGATCCAATTTCGTAGTAAAAAAACTAATATATATTTTTATATCATGACACATAAAACACAAATTCCTGGTAAGTTGTAGAAACGAGTTCATAAAATGATACTCCCTCCGTCCACTAAGATTGTCCGTATTCCTTTTTAGATACGGAGTAATTCTTAAAAATTGTACTATTTCACAACTTTTCTTTTTAGTCTATTCCCTTTTACAATTTCATCCCATTCCTACAAAATTAAAGTATTTATCATTTTTTGCCATTCATTACCTCACACCACCTCACACAAAATTATGACTCGTCCTATAAAAGGAGTCAACATTGATTATATACTCAATCATCACACAATTTTCTTTGTTACTATGCAAAAATAAATAAGACAAACATTTTGGGACGGAGGGAGTATTAAAATCATTAATTATGAATAAATATAGAGTAATAAATTAGTAATTTGATAATCAATCGTAGAGTTTAGCTAAACAAAAAACTATATGTAGTGAGTTTGTAGACGGTCCAGTTCTACCGACTCGATTCTACCCTCTGTCGATTCAAAGTAGAATTTCGACTGACAACATTGGGACTCATACTTACAGCTGTGTACAAGTGGAGTAACTACCCCGCATCTTCTATCGACTGGGTGCAGCATCATGTACAAACATAATACAACTATACTGAGTACACAGTACAAAAACTAAAGTATGATCTATTACGTCAGCCGTACATCAAAACTCCAGAAAACATTGAGAAACCTTAACCTAATTAACTACTCTGACTCGGATCCCATTTCACCCTGACCTTCTCTGCCTTCAATTACGTTTACCTCCTCCGATCCCTTTCCATACTTCTACAGTTCTACTTACTTTCTCAGTAGTAACTCTATAAGGGGGCGTTTGTTTCGTGCATAGAAATGAATTTGGAATAAGGAATCATACTAAGGTGGTATGGGTTAGAACTTCATTCCTCATGCCTTGTGTTTGTTTCGTATCTAGTTGATATCGGATGAATACTTGACTAGTGTCAATAATCTTCAAAAAAATACATTTATAATATTTATTTTTTGATAATTTAATTAATTTCATGTATATTATGCTTTAATCAAATATAATTTTTTTATAACATTTCAAACAAGTATCATTTTTTTTTTGTTAAATTGATTTCCATGGATATCAATCTCATACCCAAGGAGGGGTTGAGTTTGGGAAACTCATCCCTCATGGTTCAAGGTATGAGTATGAAAATAGTTTTTTTCGCAAACAAACGCAAGGTATGAGATTAGATGATTTCAAACTCATAACTCATACCCAAATTTGATCAACCAAACGCCTCCTAAGTTTTACTCCGTGTATTCCACTTTTATTATCAATCATCTATCTTTAAAAAGAAACACCCCTCCGGTTTTTAAATAATTGTCTCATTTGGATAATATATATGAGAAATATTAAATTAGAAGGTGACATCATTTAAAATCGGAGGGATTAATACTTAAAATAAAGTGCAAGACATTGTTACATATGTATCCCCTATATTTTGTGCATAAAAAAATATACTCCAATTAACAAAAAGTAAGGCCGTATTCTTTACTTATGAAAGAAGTTGAACTAAATTTAGATAAGAGTGACTTAATGTAGCTAAACTTAATTCAATGAGGCTAAGTTAAATTGAAATGAACTAGTGTGTTAAATTGAGCTGGACTTAACTTAAGTCTAATGAATAAGGATGAATATTATTGTTTCGAGCTGAAAATAAGTTGGAAAGAACAAGACCTAACACTCCTATTAATAAAAAGTATTGTAAAATCAACTATGAAAATAATTTAATGAAATTCATGTTAAAAAATGTTATCATTAATATAAACTTCTTATTTTTTTTTGACATTTTTATATTATGATAACAAAATAGAAAAAACTATAAAATATGTGTATAATATTATAATATACGGACTATAATGTGAATTTTTTATTAAAAGAATGCTCAAAAATATATTAACTGTCATTTCGGGTCGTAATAAAAACTAATTATCAAAATGACGCTCTGGGAGGTTCAGATTGAGGCTCGTGTTAGGCGGGCAAACCCGTCATTGAGAATGGCGGGTCTGTGAAGTAAAAAAATCACGAAAAAAAATTACTTTTGCCTATAACATTGGGAATGGCGGGTTTACTCCGCATAAAAACAAAGTACAATCCGAACCTATCAGAGAATTATTTTGTTAATTAGTTTTTATTCCGACCAAAATTGATAATAAGTTTATTTTTGAGCATTATTTTGACAAAAAGTTATCGTAATAACTAATCATTACTTTCAGTTAATTTTTTAGACATCATTTTAACCTTAACTGTATTTAGACTTTTGTTATTAATATATGAGGTCTCTAAAATAAATATACTTAATGAAATATTTTTGGAAAATTCTCATTGATACCATCTTAGTTTTGACTTTTGCCAATGGTAAACAATTACTTATAAAATTCCTAATTATACCACTATACTTGTTTGCAATATATTCCGTGCTTCAAAATACTTTGTCTAAAAATTTCGAGTCTATGTGCAAAAATTATGAGCTAACAAGTAAAGTTGACGAGCTTTTGTAGACACCCAGATTTGGACCTTGTGGCTGCAGAAGTGCCCAACAAACACCCGATGACGATCGGACTGCAACGCGATGCGAGATTACGATGTTTTAGATGATTTTTCTGTAGAACGGATCAAATAATTACTCGGAAAAATTAATTTAACATCAAGACAGCCTTAGTCGTGTCATTACGGTTGCGTCGACACTATTTAGAGTCAATTTCGACACCGGGACCCCGAATCGGTCCCGAAATACGCAAAGTCAAACCCGAGTCAACACGTCGGGCCGAGCAAACCTCGGGATGCACACCCGAAGCCCACCCGGTGCAACGACACGCTAGGGTTAGGGGAAAACTTAATCCCCAAGTCATAATATATTACGCGTCTTCTTCGTTTTGGAAAGTTTCAAAATCGGATCTTCAAAATCTCAGGCGCCTCACACCAGGCGTCCTACAATTCGTGCGCACGACCCCAGGCACCTGAGTTCTGGTGCCCCTGGACTCAGGCGTCCTTCCGGGCGATTTGAACTCTGCGAACAACTATAAATACCCCCCCTCATTTCATTCATTCGAAACAAATCATTCTTCTCTTCTCCCTCTTACTCTATACGAGTTTCCTCTAACTTAGGTTCGCATTCTGACCTTAAGTAACGATACACTCGATCGTTGTCCTGATAAACGAATCGACGCTACCCCTCACCTTCGAGCACCCCACTCGATCCCGAGGAGCCTGTGTTCGACTAGCTAACCCCGAGTCTAGCAGCGGAGCTCTGTCGGATTAACCGTAGAACCAGCCGTAGTAAACAAAACTCTGCCAAAATCACCACAAGGCAAACTAGGAGGATCCGCCCCAAAATCGAACCGTCACTAGGTTGTCATCTAAACCAAACTTTACATTCTTGCACTTTTATTATACACTACGATAATGTCAAACGTGGACATTAGGTCCATGGCACGCTATAAACATACGTAACGTCCCAACTCCAACCATAAGCACTAAAACACTCTAACTAAACCCGAGTAGTTCCGAGATCCGTTCTCAACTATCTACGCATCGTGTCTTGTTTAGTGTATACTCCGAGGGTGCAACTCCTCACTATGTGATTTACTTACATTAGCATTTACAACTTTTGCATGATTTACCGCTTTTATGACCTTATAATCGCATGTGTAGACACCCACATTTGGCCATTAGGTGTCTATAGTAGTTTCCGACAAACACACGATGATGATCGGACGCAAACATGCTTTAACGTACTCGAATATGGGCTCAAAATCATGGGCATTTGGCTTGGGCTTTTTACGGAGTACACATCTCACAAAATCAATCTCAAAATCAGGCCCAGTGGGTCATTTCGAGTCAAATAAGACTAATTTGGGTCGAATCCGGCACCAGGGGCAAAACCGTCTTTTAACGACCGGGTCAAAACCCGGTCGAACATATTTTTCGAGACATACAAACCGGCCGTGTCACCCCATGAGTCCGTTTTAAGCTCAAACACTATAAGAATCAGCTACAAAAAAGTATTAAACAATTCCGTTAAGGGTAGAATTCGATCTCCAATAGGAATCTTATCCGAACAACTGATCAAATACTCGACCAAGCATAAGGATACTCGGCCGAGCAGCCTAATACCAGCCGAATTCCGTGACTTCCTCATCAAGGGACGGAGTTCTCGTTCCTCTCGACTTCTTACATTTCCTATCCAAATCGGTATTTCTTGTCGTTCAAGCAAGAATACCTCTTCTAGCTTCTCTCCTATAAATAGGACCCTCACATACACAATTCAAAACATCTATTCATCATCAATCACACAATACACACATCGAAGACATCAATTATAACCACAAAAACACTGACATTCAATAGCAATAATAGCATTAAATAACCGATACCTCAACCCGAGACTACGCCACCTCACACCCGAAGGAACAGGCCTCCTCCTTTACCCGACATCCTATACGTCCCATACCACCATAACTCACCTACATTATCTTGATGCTCCCGTGTCTTAGCCACATTCCGACGAGCCCCGTTCCGAGTAAACAAAGCATGTAGGTTGAGGGTGCAAAATAAAACCCGATTTCTCCTTTCTCTCTTCCCTTCTTCTCGTTTTTTTTTTCTCTTTTTTTCGTCGGTTCGTTTTTTTTATGGGTCATCGTCACATCTTCTATTTTCTATAATATCGATACTACAAACTATTTTTATACAAAACAACGTTCTTAAAATACGATATCGATTCTCTAGTCGAATATCGTATCAAAAAAAGAACTAAATCAATCTCGTTGATGCTAAAAAATCGTCCCTTGGTTTTAAATATAATATGAAGATTTTGACGCGGAGAGAATCAACATCTTTTCATTCGATTTTTTTTAAAAACGATTTTCTAAAAAACGTTTTTTTTTTCTAAAAACTATTCCGAATATTTGATATCGATTTCATAATCGAATATCGAATATAACATCATATCGGAAATTTAAGTCGAGTATAAGTTAATCCATATTTGTACGCGATTTAATAAAATTATTAATTTTCGGAAAAACAAACTCGAAAACAGGCCGCCATGCGACTCGCACTAGTCCCGTGCGACCCGCATGGCAGCGCGAGTCGCGCCACCTTCGCGCGGGTCGCGCGGTCTCCTGAAATCCGTAGCATCAAAACGCAAATCCGTCTTATTTCTTTTAACATCTTTGCTTTATTAAAACGACGGTTTTCCTTGGCATATTTCAGGTTTTGATAAATATTTTCTCGACCTCGGTCAACACACGTGTCATAAACTTTTCAAAAATCATTCATATTATTGTATCCATATCTTTTATTCAATTTATCAATCGTTACTAACCCGTTTGTTCATGTCTTTAGCAATTTCTTTTCATTTGTTTTATTATACTAAAACGAACTTCGCATGCTAAAACAACTTTGACGTTAATTTTGGATGCATTAAACCGACTTAGCAACCCATTCAATTCTCGCATGTTTAGGGAAAACAATGTTTGCATATCATTTCATCGTTCAACTAACACGCGTATTCGAGAGTCAAACGATATCTTAGTAGAGGCCGCTATGTGCGGGCGGGGTTGGGTGTTCTTTGTGAACTTCCCAACACCAACCCTCACCCCTTACTCAGAACCATGGTTTTCGGATGTCCAAATCCATTGGCACACGAGAGTCATTCAATACACGGTATCCGATAATGTCGGTATCGGTATCAAATGCTAAGGGACGAACCCAATAAACTCTGACATCGGAAATGGGCCATACTTTGTGCATGACCCACTACGACATAGAGTAGGTTCGAACGGGCCCGAACTCCCACAAAGTTCGGTGGCGACTCCAACTTTCATTTAAATTTCAATTCGACCCATCTCATACGGAGATTCATTCGCCTCCCAAAACCCGCGCGTGGCCGCGTCGGGGTGGACTTATGTCATGTCCACAATTTGGCGACTTCGCTGGGGATTAACTGATGTGTGACTTACCATCGGCATCCTCAGGGTGAGACTCGAATAGAAATCGTTTGACTAGTACAATACGCGTTTTAGTTTTATGGTTCATGAATAACCCCATATTTTCCCGGGCCGGTACTAGTGACCGACGTCCCACTATACCATTGATGTAATCCAAATTGGATATGTCAAAAAGTGTTCGTAGCAGATTCGTATGGGTTTTACGGCATGTTCTAAGCTCAACTCGACTTAGGAAGTCCGCCCCGACTCTCGAATAGGCTATGTACACTGGTATAGACCCTTTATAGACTGACCGAGACTTAGTTTAAGAGCATACATGGTTCGTTATACTGTTTCCATGACTACGTGCTACTTGATCTACATTCTTTTCAAAAACCGTCATTTTCAAAAATTGCATCCTTTTCAAATATCCAATTTCAAAACCCCGGGCATATACCGAATTTAGGATCTACGATTTTACTCAAAATAGCCCTTTTTCTAGCCGGTATTATGCCCAATTTAAAACTCAAAATTATTTTCAAACTTACAAAACCGTCGCCCAGTTTGATTTCCGTTTTTTTTCCTTCAAAAAAAAATCGGGCCATTTCCCGAATTTTCTTTCAGGCTTTCAAAAAAAAATCCATTTCAAAACCTTCTTTTTCTTAGGACTTCCCGTATTTAGCAGTGTCGGGTCGTGTCGTAAGTCTTCGAGGTCTTTAGGGTCGAAACTCCGTCGATCTTACATCACGGGTTTCCTCCCTATCTCAGTCCGCCTTGTTAGACTAAGGCAAGGCCCACCTACGTAGGACATACTCCTACAAAGGAGGGCCCGTTTACACAATCGTGTCCAAAGTCTGGGGAACGTCCCACGGGAACCTCCTTTCAAACAGGACCCAGCCCACACAGTTGGATTCTAAGGGAGGCCCACTTTTCACAAGTCACCCATCTAGGCGTCTTTTCTGAGTGATTTCCCTCCTAGTCTACCTTTCCCTTGCTCGGGATGTACTTTTGCTCTAGGATTTGGGGTTAGTTGCTGACTGCGCGGTATTCCTACAGACAGGCCGCCCTTCACTCGAACCATGACACAACAAGCCATAGATGAGTTGAGGGCCTCGTTGACCAAGTTGGAGAATATGATCACGACGTTGAGGGGGGATCAGATCGCCATCCTTACCCGGGTAAGTGCCGTGGAGCAAGGTACTCCCAGTGGCGGGGTCGAAACCGATGGGCCGTTAGCTGAATTGGCCAGCGCGGTCCACAAACTGCAGGAACAGGTCCATCTGTCGACCCAAAATTCAATCCACACGGAGAATGCTCGAGCCTATGCACCCCTGACCGATGAGCTGCCTGCCAATCTCAACTTAACGGGCCTGCCAATGTTCGAGGGTACTGAAGACCCGGTCCACCATATCCGGGCTTTCAAGGAGTTCATGGCCCTTAAGGGAGTTAAGTCAAATATGTTCAAGCATCTGTTCGCTTCTTCCTTAGAGAAGCACCCAAGAGCCTGGTACTACAGGCTCGATTCCAAGAAATACAAGACTTGGGACGATGTAGCCACGGAGTTCGCCCGAAACTATGCGGACAATACCGAGATCCAGACTACCATGCATACTCTGGAGGTCATGGCCCAAGAGCCCAAAGAGGGATTCACCAAGTATCTTCAAAGGTGGAGGGCCGAAAGCGTGAAGCTGGTTGACAAGCCCAGCGAAAAGGTGCTAGTGGAGGCCTTTGTCAAGAACTTCCTTCCTTCTTACCGGGTCCATCTCCGGTATGCCGTCATACCCAATTTCGCTACTTTAACCGAAATGGGTACAAGAATTGAAGATGACTTAAGGCTAGAGAACCTTACTAAGGCCTCTGCCAAAGGGTATCAAGGGGCCAGCTGGTTCACCAGCAAGCCCGCAACTCCAGCTGCAACTCGCAGCATCTTTGACGAGGTCAACTCACTAGACACCTCGTCCAAAAAGAATACTCCAACTCGGGTATTCACAGACATAGGGACCACCTACGCTCATGCCTTACAAAGGCTATCCTCGAAGGGCCTAATCCAGCCGATAGGCCCAACTCCGGAAGTCCCAGTCGAGAAACGATCCAAAGCCTATAACATCCAGGCCTGTTGCCATTATCACCGAGGCAACGGGCACGATACCGAAAAGTGCTGGAAGCTGAAACATCTTATCCAGGACTTGATCGAGAGCGGGAAAATTCCATTGCCCGGGGACAAGCCGAGCAATAAAGACAACCCATTCAGTACTCATGCCATCTTTTCCGGGGATGTGATCGATTGTTCCCATCTAATCTCGCCTTTCGTCCCACAAATTAACGGGATCTGGAATGACGATGAAGACGACGTTTACTTACCAAAAGGGGAAGCTGTCCCTATTACCCTTGAGGAGGTCCGGAAGGCCAAATGCAAAGCCTTGGCCGGCAGCCACCACGCCACCACCGGCCGCTCCGCCCTGGAAGCCGCCACCTAGCCAGCCCAAGTCGAGCCGACTCCTAAAGAGCCAAATACTGATACGGCTCTGGTCAAACAGCTAAAAAGGGCTCGAGTGGATCTCACCATATGGCAGCTTTTGGTCAGTTCTCAAGAGCATTGAGCAACACTTACTAAGGCTCTCGACGAAATCAAGGTTGACTCGTTGGTTACCCCCACCGAAATGGTAGCCACTATTTTGCCCCATCTTAAAGGCAAATCTAAGGAAGAAGGCCCACTCATCAGCTTCTCCGAATCTGACCTTCCACCGTTCGGGGCCACTCATAACTTAGCCTTGTACATCACGGTGATCTTCCGGGGCAAATATCTCCCCATGACCCTGATTGATGATGGGTCCGCTGTAAATGTCCTCCCTTTAAGGACAGCTAAGGCCCTCGGCATTACCGAGGCTGATTATCTTCCGACCGCACAAACTATTCAGGCCTTTGACGGAAGCCCAAAATCAGTTGCTGGGGCTGTTAAGCTAACTATTATAACAGGCCCAATCGAGATGGAGCAAGAATTTCAGGTGATCGATGTCACCTCATCCTTCAACCTACTACTAGGGAGGCCCTGGATCCACGCGGTCAAACCTGTATCCTCCACACTCCACAGAAAAGTCAAGCTACCCCTGCAAGACGGGGTCATCACTCTCGAAGCCACCCCCATAACCGTGGCAAGCTGTAACACCGCGGGCCAGACCGACCCACGAGGATTCGACTTCGTGGGAATGATCGAGGAAGAATATCTTTTCCGACCCTATTTCACCACTAGCATCGACACGATGCTACAAAACTTGGGTTACCTACCGGGAGCTACCTCGAGGCCCGACCTCCCGGCCGGCAAGATCATCGAGGTCCTAAGCAATGAAGAGTCAAGATTCGGTTTGGGGTATGCTATAACCCTAGAAAATGTGGTTCGGGCCGGTATTCATAAGGCCACCAACATCCTCAAGGGTACCTACTTGGTCCCTTACAGTCCAAGACTGACTGATTACTTTGTCACTCCAGTGTTCGGGGCTGTTCAAATGGGCCTCTACCAACCCAGCATTACATATCCGGAATGCAACTATATTCCAGACGACATATTCGCCCTCATTCAAACTAAAGAGGGCACTGACGGTACTGAGCCTATGCTGGGGCTCTTATTCGGGGAAGATAAAGTCATCCCGACTCCCAAGGAGGAACTAGTGAACCTGATCCTCCGCAGCAGCAGGTTCGATCCAACCAAGCTGATCTCCGAAGTTGGTGCTGACACTGAGAAGAGAGCTTGGAGGAAGACAACCAAGTGGACCGACAACCAGGGTCGAGTCTACAAGCTGACTACCGGTGAAGGGGATATGCCGGATACTGAATCCGAGTCCGAGTCTGAGTCTGAGTCAGAGTCGGAGTCTGAGTCCAAGTCTAGAGGGTCCAGTACTTGGATCGAGTCTGTAACACCTCTTCCTTTATTAGCACCCACCAGAGCCCCGGGGTCTGTCCCGAGGGCTCTCCCTATTCCGCCACTGACCAACGATCAGATGGCCGCTCTCTTCGAGCTCTTTTCAAAATTTACTATCAATAATAACGAAATCCGTTCCGCTTACGACTTGTCTTATTTCCAAAATTCTTTCAAATCCAAAAATTTTATATGCAATGACATTGAGAAGCCCGATGAACAGGTACCTCTACCTCCACATCTGATCGAGCAGCTCGAATAAAGGGAATCCCGAGATCCGGTAATTGAGGAAACCGATTCCATCAATGTAGGAACTCCTTTAGAGCCCCAGATGCTTAAGTTGGGTTTATCTTTAGATCCCGAGGAGAAGAGACAATTCACGAATCTTCTCCAGGAATTTAAGGACGTCTTTGCATGGTCCTACAAGGACATGCCGAGAATAGATCGAGAAATAGCTGAACACCGTATACCCATCAAAGACGGGTGTAAACCGGTAAAACAAAAGCTCTGATGGATGAGGCCCGAATGGTCTCTCAAAGTCAAAGAAGAAGTCGATAAGCAATTCAAAGCGGGCTTTATACAAGTGACTGAATATCCAGACTGGGTTGCAAACATCGTACCAGTACCCAAGAAAGATGGTAAAGTACGGGTATGTGTGGACTTTCGTGATCTCAACAAGGCTAGCCTAAAAGATGATTTTCCGTTACCACACATCGATATACTGGTGGATAACACAGCCGATCATTCCCTTCTATCATTCATGGACGGGTATGCCGGCTACAATCAATCAAAATGGCGAAAGAAGATATGAGTAAGACCACCTTCATCACACCTTGGGGTACTTACTGTTACACCGTTATGCCATTTGGGCTTATCAATGTCGGGGCCGCTTACCAACGGACCGCCACTACTTTACTACACGATATGATGCACAGAGAAGTGGAGGTCTACGTGGACGACATGATCGTCAAGTCCAAAGACCGAAATGGGCACATTGCGGCCCTAAGAAAATTCTTTACCCGACTACGAAAATACAATGTGAGACTGAATCCTCAAAAATGCAGTTTCAGGGTAACATCAGGCAAATTACTGGGCAATATCGTTAGCCAATGCGGCATCGAGGTCGACCCAGCTAAAATCAAGGCCATTACCGAGATGCAGCCACCTAAAACCGAAAAAGAAATAAGAGGGTTTCTCGGGAAAGTCCAATACATTAGCCGGTTTATTTCAAAGCTAAGCATGGTATGTGAACCCATTTTCAAGAAGCTGAAGATAGGAGAACGAACACTGTGGGACGATAAATGTCAAAAGGCTTTCGATAAGATCAAGGAGATTCTGTCCTCTCCACCGGTGTTAATGCCGCCTCAACCAGGCTTGCCTTTGTCGTTATACCTAACAACGACCGAGATAGCCATGGGGGCTATGCTGGCCCAAACAGTCGATTCTGAAGAACGGGCTATCTATTACATCAGTAAAAAGTTCTTAGAGTACGAGTGCGAGTATACGATGCTCGGAAAGACGTGCTTAGCTTTAGTTTGGGTTACTAAATAGCTCCGACACTATATGCTCAGTCACAAAGTACATGTGCTATCCAAAATGGATCCCATCAAGTACTTGTTCGAAAAGCCCATCCTTAACGGCCGGATATCCATATGGACTTTGATGCTAGCAGAGTTTGACCTTAAGTTCGTACCATTAAAGGCCGGATAATAGTGGAGTTCCTTGCCGATAGCCCGATATCCGAGGAAGGACATACCGATACTTGGGCCTTCCTAGATGAAGATATATTCCATACTGACACCGAAACATGGGATTTATATTTTGACGGGGCGTCCAATTTCCGAGGATTTGGGGTCGGGATTTTGCTGATCTCACCACAGGGGGAACACACTCTGTTATTCATCAAGCTGGATTTTGATGTGACTAACAAAGCAGCCGAGTATGAAGCATGCATTCACGGGTTGCAAGCCGCCGCTGATTTAGGAGTAACAAACCTCTGGGTCCACGGTGACTCATCTTTAGTCATAAACCAAGCTTTAAAAAAATGGAAAACTCGGAACGCCAATCTCGTAGCTTACCAAGCGCGAGTAAGGGTTCTCGAAAAATAATTCCAAAAGGTAGAGTATATCTATCTACCCCGGGAGGAAAATGAGTTTGCAGATGCACTTTCCAAATTGGCATCCTTACTAAATATCCCGGAGCATTTGACCAGCATGCCAATTTGCGTCGAAAGACGATCCGAGCCGACATATATCCACGCTAACCAAGATATCAAAATAACTGATCCAGAACCTTGGTACCAGGCCATTCTAAACTATTTAACATCGGGAGAATATCCCCCGGGAGCTGAAAACTGTGCAAAGAAAGCCCTGCGAAGGTGGGCCACCCAGTTCATCCGCACGAACGATGGACAATTGTATAAGAAGACGGCACATGGGGCTTTACTCCTATGCATCGACAAAACGCAAGCCGAAAAGGTCATGGCCGAGATACATGATGGTGAAAATGGTCCGCATATGAACGCCCATATGCTAGCCCGAAAAATCACGAGACTCGGGTATTATTGGAACACCATGGAAACGGACTGTCAATTGTACGTCAAACACTGCCATAATTGTCAGAACTTTGCTAATATACAGCATATGCCGCCATCCCTATTATATACCATGACATCACCATGGCCATTCTCGACATGGGGAATTGATATAATTGGGAAGGTGAACCCTTCCGGGACAGGGGGTCACTGCTTTATTTTAGTGGCTATTGACTATTTCACCAAATGGGTCGAAGCCGAGTCATACCGGATTTTGAATGCCAAACATGTGGCTAAATTCATCCAAAACAAGATTATATGCCGATACGGGATCCCGCACGAGTTCATCAGTGATCACGGGACCCATTTCCAAGCTAAAACCGCCACTTTACTGGAAAAGTATAAAATCCAAAGGCATACATCTTCGCCTTACCGTCCCCAAACAAATGGAGCGGTAGAGGCAACCAATAAAACAATTGTCACCATACTTAAAAAGATGGCTGAGAATTACCGGGACTGACCGGACAAGATACCTTTCGCTTTATGAGGGTACCGAACATCAATTCGCACCGCAACTGGAGCAACTCCATATTATCTGACATATGGAGTGGAAGCGGTCCAACCGGTTGAGCTAGAAGTACCATCCCTCAGAATTTTACTCGAGAGCCAGGTGTCTGATTGGGTCCAAGCCCGATATGACTCGCTGGTTCTTTTGGACGAACGGCGATCCCGGGCTCTGAACAATATCCAGATATATCAAAAGAGGATACAACGGGCTTTCAACAAAAGGGTTAGGCCCAGAAATATCAAAGAAGGTGATCTGGTCCTAAAATCCGTTCGGGCCTTACTGACAGTTGACCCAAGGGAAAAATTCAAACACAATTGGGCTGTGACATATTTAGTAAAGAAAATCCTTTCGGAAGGAGCAGTGATGCTGACCAACTTGGACGGGAACGAGTTCGTCAATCCGACCAACTTGGACCAGTTGAAGCGTTACTACCCTTAAAGCCCTACCTCAATGTCATTTGCAAAAATTTTCAAGTTTTCAAAATTTTAAGCAAGTCAATAAGTTAGGATTATTTATCCTACTGTCGCACATCTCGAACTAATAGTCTTGATGTATTTCGAAAATTGCAAAAAATCTATATCCGAACTACGGATGATTTGATTCCATTAATTATGGATACGTAGGCAATCCCTCAAAAGGGTACAACCACTTCAATAATGAAAGACGGGAATGGTATTCACTAATATGTCTTTTATTAAAAAAAACCCGATAAACTCGGAAATTTAAAAAAACATACATCACAAAAAAAAAGAAATCACACCAAAAAATAATAGTAGTACTTAAATAATAATAAATTTAGGAGACTACTTATGGTTTTTTCCTTTCCCCTTGTCTTTTGGGTCGCGCGGAGCCCGAGGTCGACGGGGCGGGGGCGAACGTTCCCTAATCACAAGGGGAACTTCCTTTGCTCGAACCCGTTTCTTCGACTGCGGGTCTTCTGCCATGTTCACTGGTCCAAGCCGAGCCCGTACGTGCTCGGGTAGTCTGTCTCAAGGACCAAGTCGGTCCTTAAGCGCCAATTTCTGGCCAAGTCTCCTTTCCAGGTCTGTCTAGGGGCTCACCCTCCCCCGTGCACCATTAGTACTGGACCCTTCAGGTTGAGTCCTAGTCTTCCCCTTCTGACCTGACATCAGCCGAACCAAGGTAGCCTGAGTATTACCCTCGTCAAAGAAACTTCTATTATCTTTAGCTTGTTCTCGGCGTAATAGGTCAAAAGCCTCGTCGGTCTTCAGGGCAACCCGGGCTTTAGCAGAATCCGCCTTTGTCCATTTCACATAAGAATCGGATACCCAGATCGAATGAAGAGATTTGGGAGTAGGCCAGGTGGCTCGGGTGTACCATCGTTGCATCCAGGTATCACACATCAAATCTGTCAGTTGGGTAGATTCACTCACAACCGCCTCAATTTCGGGGATTCTTTGGGCCCGACCATATTGCCTAAGTATACGATCGGGGTAAAGGTGAATTGTCTGCCTAAAAGATAGGATCACCTGATATCGTGCCCTATCTCGCGATTCCAAACCGGTCCGAACATAATGGGCCACCAGGGCACGGTCCATCGGATTAACGGGCCTCCATGGAAAGACAGTACTTCGTCCCAATATTTATGGGTATTATGACGAGAAAAGTCAATGGTTCGTCTCCTCGTCATCACTTGGTTGGGGCGATATCGGGTCACGTCAAGCGGAGGATCCACGATTGATAGCCTCTCAAATAACCAAAGCTAAAAAAACCGCGCAAAAAAAAAATCGATCGCGAAAAAAAAAACGTGAAAAAAAATCGAAAAAAATGAACGTGAAAAAATCAAAAATCGCGGAAAAATCGAGAAAATCGCAAAAATCAGGGAATAGGCATATACCTGTAGAAGACGGGTGCTCCCGGTAAATCGAATCGACGGGTCCCTTTTGCGATTGTCCAAGCCTTGGATAATCTCTCCTGTAATCAACCAAGCTGGACTATGCTCCATTTCCATCAGGTCAACCACAGTAAAAAGTCGGACATGGCCCATACAAGATAGCAAATCCATATGACCTTCGAAGGCGTAAACATGGAGCATACAAAAAGCAAAGGCCCTACGGCTATGAACCGACCTGACCCGGACATCATGTGGATTCATGAATTTTTCAGCCAGGTCAATCAAAGAGACGGTATCTCCCTCCAGCATACGAGATACCTCCATATGAGAAAGCCCTAAAAATTCCCGTAGTTTTCTCCTTGGATCGTGAACTGAAAACGGGATAGCAGGGCGAAGTATGGGATTCCACCCTCCTACGGCAGCAATTTCCCCAGGAACAGGACAAAGTTCGCCTCGAGGGAAGCCAAAAACATGATAAGTATCCTCCCAATAGGACAAGCAAGCATCTAGAAAGTGACGGTACACTTGCATCTGACGGATTGTGAATAATTGGGTTATACCATTCTGATTCAAAATAACTTTATCTGCGTCTCGGAAGTAACGGGACCAATCCTGCAGCATTCCGATTAATCAGTCGATTCCCATAATTGAATTTCTAAAAAAGGATTAATATTTTTGGAGCTTGTTTCTCTTTAGAAGGGAGGGAATTGTGAGAATTATGAGAAAAATAATAGCAAGGCATGGGTATTTATAGCTTTAAATCCAGACTTTTTCTCCTTCCTTTAGGATTCCTAATCCCATGGTGTTTAGCATACATGCCCTATCTCAGAGTCTAGCTAGGTTATCTCGAGCATTCCTATTCCTTTTCAGAGTCGGATAATACTCTAATTTTCGAAATTTCTTCAAATTCAAAAAAAATTCAAAACCTTTCTCAAAATTTTTATTCCCCAGCGCGAATCATTTCTCCTAAAAATGTTACATGCGAAGCATTGCATAAATCATTACAGGACGATTCAAGCAGGACCATACGACTAAACTCCCCAGCGACATTTTCTACGGGATGGACCCACATATAGGTACACCCGGGACTTACGCGACAGGTCCAAATTTCCCACGGAGTTATCATCGTCAGCTCAGGTATATTTCTAATCTGTGGCCGGCGGGCCCTTCACGCAAGTCTAATGGACTTTAAACGACCCGATCGGAAGTCTGCTAGGTCTTAATTTGACCTGGTAGCTACTCTGAATTTCGCCCTGTCCAAGCCTCAGTCAGAGTGGGGGCTCTGTAGACACCAACATTCGGCCATTAGGTGTCTATAGTAGTTTCCGACAAACACCCGATGATGATCGGACGCAAACATGCTTTAACGTACTCGAATATGGGCTCGAAATCATGGGCATTTGGCTTGGGCTTTTTACGGAATACAAATCTCACAAAATCAACCTCAAATCAGGCCCAGTGGGTCATTTCGAGTCAAATAAGACTAATTTGGGTCGAATCCGGCACTAGGGGCAAAACCGTCTTTTATCGACCGGGTCAAAACCCGGTCGAACATATTTTTCGAGACATACAAACCGGCCGTGTCACCCCATGAGTCCGTTTTAAGCTCAAACACTACAAGAATCAGCTACAAAAAAGTATTAAACAATTCCGTTAAGGGTAGAATTCGATCTCCAATAGGAATCCTATTCGAACACCTGATCAAATATTCGACCGAGCATAAGGATACTCGACCGAGCAGCCTAATACCAGCCGAATTCCGTGACTTCCGCATCAAGGAACGGAGTTCTCGTTCCTCTCAACTTCTTAAATTTCCTATCCAAACCGGTATTTCTTGTCGTTCAAGCAAGAATACCTCTTCTAGCTTCTCTCCTATAAATAGGACCCTCACATACACATATCAACACATCTATTCATTATCAATCACACAATACACACATCGAAGACATCAATTATAACCACAATAACACCGACATTGAATAGCAATAATAGCATTAAGTAACCGATACCTCAACCCGAGACTACATCACCTCACACCCGTAGGAACCGGCCCCCTCCTTTACCCGACATCCTATACGTCCCATACCACCACAACTCACCTACATTATCTCGACGCTCCTGTGTCTTAGCCACATTCCGACGAGCCCCGTTCCTAGTAAACAAAGCATGTAGGTTGAGGGTGCAAAATCAAACCCGATTTCTCCTTTATCTCTTCCCTTCTCGTTTTTTTTCTCTTTTTTTCGTCGGTCCATTTTTTTTATGGGTCATCGTCACATCTTCTATTTTCTATAATATCAATACTACAAACTATTTTTATACAAAACAACGTTCTTAAAATACGATATCGATTCTCTAGTCGAATATCGTATCAAAAAAAGAACTAAATCAATCTCGTTGATGCTAAAAAATCGTCCCTTGGTTTTAAATATAATATGACGATTTTGACGCGGAGAGAATCAACATCTTTTCATTCGATTTTTTTAAAAAAACGATTTTCAAAAAAATGTTTTCTTTTGTTTTTCTAAAAACTATTTCGGATATTTGATATCGATTTCATAATCGAATATCGAATATAACATCATATCGAAAATTTAAGTCGAGTATAAGTTAATCCATATTTGTACGCGATTTAATAAAATTATTAATTTTCGGAAAAATAATCTCGAAAACAGGCCGCCATGCGACTCGCACTAGTCCCGTGCGAGCCGCATGGCATCGCGAGTCGCGCCACCTTCGCAAATCCGTCTTATTTCTTCTAACATCTTTGCTTTATTAAAATGACGATTTTCCTTGGCATATTTCAGGTTTCAATAAATATTTTCTCGACCTCGGTCAACACACGTGTCATAAAATTTTCAAAAATCATTCATATTATTGCATCCATATCTTTTATTCAATTTATCAATCGTTACTAACCCGTTTGTTCATGTCTTTAGCAATTTCTTTTCATTTGTTTTATTATACTAAAATGAACTTCGCATGCTAAAACAACTTTGACGTTAATTTTAGATGCATTAAACCGACTTAGCAACCCATTCAATTCTCGCATGTTTAGGGAAAACATTGTTTGCATATCATTTCATCGTTCAACTAACACGCGTATTCGAGAGTCAAACGATATCTTAGTAGAGGCCGCTATGTGCGGGCGGGGTTGGGTGTTCTTTGTGAACTTCCCAACACGTACCCTCACCCCTTACTCAGAACCATGGTTTCCGGATGTCCGAATCCATTGGCACACGAGAGTCATTCAATACACGGTATCCGATAATGTCGGTATCGGTATCAAATGCTAAGGGACGAACCCAATAAACTCTGACATCAGAAATGGGCCATACTTTGTGCATGGCCAACTACGACATAGAGTGGGTTCGAACAGGCCCGAACTCCCACAAAGTTCGATGGCGACTCCAACTTTGATTTAAATTTCAATTCGACCCATCTCATATGGAGATTCATTCGCCTCCCCAAACCCGCGCGTGGCCGCGTCGGGGTGGACCTATGTCATGTCCACAGCGTGCTAAATCACCTAACACAAAATTCAAAACGTAAACAAACTAAAACTAAACAAAGCGGTGGTCGGGTTCCGTACTAGTCCCGGTGCTCACCACCCTTGGTTCGACGCATCCCTATTAATACCGAGTCGATGCATTGTAAGCAGAATATCAGGTAAGGTATACCACGGGAATGACTAATATCCGTATTATCACGTTAAACCTGATTTGCTAATACGTATAATACTTAGTACCCTCTACTCTCCTATGTGCATCTTTTCATGGCCTGCTTGTCACGTGAAATCGCATGCAAAGAATTCAACCGCAACTACTTCGACTACAAAACTTACTTGTCCTTAAAGAACCGACATAGCAAAGACATTGGGTTAAAACAATGAATGTTACAGTACTTCCGCCACAACAAAGGATCAAAGTTATCAGCCCACCGATTGATTAGTAGAGGCCGCTATGTGCGAGCGGGATTGGGTGTCGATGTCTAGCGGACGCTGGCTTTCCAATACGTACCCTCACCCCTTACTCCGAATCGACGGTTTCTGGAAGTCCGAAACCATTGGCAATGAGAGTCATTCCAAGCGTGGAGTGCTTAAGGCTACAAGTCTTTATCTTTAGGTCCCGTGCGACTCAACTTTGAGCCGGCTAAGGATCAAAGTTGACTTGAACGGTTTCCGAGTCCCCATAATTGACTCGGTGGCGACTCCACAAATTAGCAACGAATTCGGTTCACTAAAAAGGTCGCCTTACCAAACATATCGACCTTTAAACATTTACTACCACGACTCGATCAGTTCCAATGGAAACACGAATGCCAGCATCCGTCTAGTACTAGTCTGAATCGTCATCCAAATCGAGTTCCGAAACATCGCCACGAACGT
The DNA here is from genome assembly GCA_958450325.1 of Agrostemma githago. Lineage (NCBI taxonomy): Eukaryota > Viridiplantae > Streptophyta > Magnoliopsida > Caryophyllales > Caryophyllaceae > Agrostemma > Agrostemma githago. The sequence continues at coordinate 22,181,673 of OY288239.1, read as the reverse complement.
GAGATCATATCGGTCCCCGACCGAGAGGGGGCCGCATGGGTGGCCGCAGCAATGAAACTGGGTCAGTCCCGCGCGGGGCGCCGTGCGGTTCTAGACACCCAGATTTGGACAAGGTGGTTGCAGGAGTGCCCAACAAACACCCGATGACGATCGAACTGCAACGCGACGTGAGATTGGGATGTTTTAGATAGTTTTTCTATAAAAATGATCAAATAATTACTCGAAAAAATTAAATTAACATCAAGGCAGCCTTAGTCATGTCATTACGGTCATATAGACACTAATTAAAGTCAATTCTGACACCGTGACCCCGAGTCGGCCCCGAAATACGAACTGAGTCAGCACCGTGCCAAGCGAACCTCGGGACGCACACTCGAGGCCCACTCGGTGCAACAGCGCTTGGTCAAAAGGGGGATGCTTAGTCTCCAAGTCACGAATAATACGCACAACTCTCGGTTTTGGAAAGTTGTCAAAATCGTATCTTCAAAATCCCGAGCGCCTTACCTCGCGTGCCTCAGTCTTCACACGCCTAAACCCAAGCGCCTGAGTTCTGGTACGCCTAGACTCAGGCGTCCATCCAGGTGACGAGAGCCGAAAACAAATATAAATACCCCCTCCATCCCCTTCATTCGACACAACATCTTCCCTTCCCTCTTCACTCGTTAGGAGTTTCTCGCTAAGGGCTCGCACTCCGACACCCGAGGCAAATGATCCACTCGATCGTAGTTCGGATAAGCGAAATCGACGCTACTCCTCACCTTCGAGCACTCCACTCGATCCCGATGTGCGTGTGTTCGACTAGCTACTCCGAGTCTAGCAATGGAGCTCTGCCGGATTAGCCGCAGGAAGGGCCAACGGTAACGGAACTCTAACGAAATCACCAGGCGAGCTAGGAGGATCCACCTTTCGAAGTCGAATCGTCACTAGGTTATCATCTAAACAAAGATTTACATTCTTGTACTTTTAATATGCACTACGATAATGTCAAACGTGGACATTAGGTCCATTTCACGTACTAAAACACGTAACGTCCCAACTTCAATCATAAACACTAAAACACTCTAAATAGACCCGAGTTGTTCCGAGATCCATTCTCAACTATCTATGTATCGTGTCCCGTTTAGCGTATACTACGAGGGTGGTGCAACTCCTTACTATGTGATTTACTTATATTCGCATTTATAGCTTTTGTATGATTTATTGCTTTTATGACCTTATAATCGCATGCTAAATCACCTAACGCGGAATTCAAAACGTAAACAGACTAAAACTGAACAAAGCGATGGTCGGGTTTTGTATTAGTCTCGGTGCTCACCATACATGGTTCGACGCATCCCTATAAATATCGAACCAACGCATCTTAAGCAGAATACCAGGTAAGGTATACCACGAGAACGACTAATATCCGTATTACCGCGTTAAAAATGATTTGCTAACACGCATAATATTAGTACTCTCTACTCTCCTACGTGCATCGTTTCATGAGCCGGCTAAGGATCAAAGTTGACTTGAACGGTTTCCGAGTCCCCATAATTGACTCGGTGGGGACTCCATAAATCGGCAACGAATTCAGTTCACTAAAAAGGTTGCCTTACCAAACATATCGGCCTTTAAACATTTAAAACCACGAATCGATCGATTCCAACGGAAACACGGGCGCCTGCGCCCGTCTAGTGCAAGTCTGAATCGTCATCCGAATCAAGATCCGACACATTGCCCCGAACGCGAGATCGAATCGACCCCCGATCGGGAGAGGGCCGCGTGGGTGGCCGCCGCGATTGGAAACCGGGTCGGTCCCACGCGGGCGCGCTCGGGGCGCCGGGCGGTACAGACGGACGTCCACAGTTTGGCGACTCCGCTGGGGAATTGGAAACAAGTTTCCAGCGATGGTGTAACTCGAACGAGGGCGGTGAAGCTCATTTCCTAGTTCCTTGTTGTGGTCACTACAGGTTTTGGCCCTAAAAAGCCCTCCCTAACCGATATAAGGACCAATCGACCTTTTCGCGGTAAGATCCTTACGGACGCGCGGAGAGATCCTCGGTTGACGTTCCGGTCGCCTAACGCGTACCCCGCGGATGTACTAAACGAGTAGTTCTGAACGGACGGTACGACACTCATCTCCCCAGATGACCTATCAACACCTAAGTAAAGGCTACTCGTGGCCGATAGCCTACCCTAACCTACCCGTGTCTGCATCCTGCATGAGTGTACGCATTCCTAGTTATGTGTAGCGTGTTTGAACAACCCAAATAAAACACTAAATTTGGATTCAACCACGACAACATATTCAACCGCACCCAACTCCGTCTTCGAAAAAAAAGAAACCTCTTCTTTTCAAAAACAACCATTTGAACATCGATACTCCGGTCAAATCATGATTATTTTCGAAAAAAAATGTTTTAAATACTGTCATCATGGCTAATTTTACACTCACTACTTTCCAAAAAAAAAAACCTTTTTGAGCGCCATCACCTTGGCCAAAGCAAAACTCGTAGTTTTCCAACAACAACGAGAACCGCTAATAAACGCCAAATTCCCAATCAATGAGACCAAGGCACCTAAAGCAGTTACATTTTATTTTTGCGCATACCGTTAACGCGACAAAAGCTTCAATTAATGAAGTCAAGGAATCCGAAACGATTACATTCACAAAGCATTTTTACGCGCCGCCACCACCATTGAAATTCTAATCAATAAGATGGACAAATAAGGCCACACATTTTAAAAAGCTTTCTAAAAACAGTTTCACTGCCTAAATTTGGTAATAAAGATTTAGTCACGTTTTCAAAAGCACTGTCACAAGACATCACGGCCCATCACGGGCACTGTCTACACCACAATTATCGAACTAGATGATCAATCGTGGTCTCGATAAAAGCACAACGTCACACTTTTAAAACCGGTTCCTTTAAGAACCGTGCTTCTTTTAAAAAACCATCATTTACATTTTTGCAATCGTCGGATTCCCGACGCACACGTAACAACACATTTTCACGTCACACTGTCACACCGATTTTACAAACCCTTTTCTTCGGAAGAAAATGTTTTTCTTTTCAAAAAACTCGATCGTTTTAAAAAAAACGCATCAAAACTCTTTGGTTTTGAGCTGGAATCGCGATCAACTTCTTGCGTCGTACAACCATGTGATTAACTGTCTGTGTTAGTTACTAGGGTCGCCTCTACTCGAGGTCTTACATTTTGGGTCGTCTCATCCCGAGAAGTCCTCCTAAAATCTCACCTCCGAGATTTGTGTCAAATCGTCTCGTTCTAGAAACGTAGGTTCACTAGGCGTTCCGCCGAATACACCGAGAGTCTAAAGCACCTGAGTCCCTAAACCGTTGATCGCAAAAATACGCGAATCAAGGGACTCATTTTTCGTGTCGCTCGATTAAGAGCATTCCTCGAACCTCTAAGTCATCCGACGAATCCGTCTTGATCCTCGACGTCATCTTACAGAAATCATTCTCCAACATGTCCTCAGAACCAGGAGTGATCGAAAACCTCTGCATCAATGTCAATACCCTGACCGAGGTGGTTCATGATATTTGCAACTCGATAGACCACCTGTCCTACTTCGTTCGTCAAATTGACAGTCGCCTCAATTTCCTCGAAAGTGAAGGAACGAAGAACGCGCAGATACCAGTTCAATCAATTACCACACCAAGGAACTCACTCCGAACGGGTCAGCCCGGTACTCCGAAAGGGCTCCCCTAAGGCTAGTAGAGAAGTAACCTCGATATCCCGCAAAATATTGCCCAGCAAAACAATAACGCCCCGAAAAGAGTTCACTAAGATCAACTCGTCGTATACTGAAACTCTTACACACTTGATAGATCAAGGGTTGCTCAAACCTTTGGGTCCCACTCCATACCCACCGGTTGGTAAACAAAGCAAAACATGGAGTCCTAACGCCTACTATCTCTTCCATCAAGGAAATGGGCACGACACTGAGGCATGTTTTACATTGAAACACGTCATCCAAAACCTAATCAAAGTAGGAACATTCTTCTCGGCAAAGCGGCAAAAGGCAGACTTTACCTTCTCAATTGCCGAGGGGGAAATAGTGACATGAGTGGTCGTTACGAGTAACTTTAGACCCCTCAATGAGCCGCCTCGGAGGGCCACCTCCAAACGCCCCTCGAGGGAGACGTCTTCAAAAGGCTATGATAGACTCTGAGGCCCGGACGACGTGTGATGACAATGTCGCAATGTGGTCAAGTCACGATAGTCGCCCCCTAAAGACAGTAAGTCGGTCTTAGTCAAAGTCTAGTGCGTCATTAGGGCCTAGACTAAATAATAGTAATAAATGTCTTTTTATCGAGTCGGGGAGGTGCGAAGGGACATGTCCTCCACCCCCCCCATCAAACAAAATCATGGGCATCTAGCCCGTTTACTATTATATCAAAAAATGAATTCTTCTTTTACGAACATGCCTCGACAATCGCTCGACTTCTTTTAATAACTTACTTTATCGCTTGAAACTCGATACTATGCCATTTATCGACAACAATTAACTAAAGCGCAAGGGCTACAACAAACGGCCCACTACAGCTTCACCCTAAAAAGAGACTAGGAACAACTACCCTAAGTTCAACCCGTAACTGACCCCCCTAACCAAACAACAATACGCCCACAACCAATAAGTGATCACACAAACTGGACTTCCCCGTTACCAACAACGCAGCCGAATATGAAGCTTGCATAATAAGGCTAAAAGCCGCCATAACTCTAGGAGTTAAGAACCTTAGAGTACACGGAGATTCATCCCTAGTAGTCAACCAAGCCACGGGCACCTGGAAGGTTTATAGGGAGAGCCTAGCTCCATACCAAACCAAAGTAGAAACCATATCCCGGGAATTCACCGAAATTGACATCGTACACATACCCCGCGAAGAAAACCAATTTGCTGACGCCTTATCCAAGCTAGCCTCACTAATAAACATGCATGACCATCTTTTTTCTATGCCTATCTACATAGAGAGAAGCGAACAACCGGCCTACATCCATAACCTCGAAACCAACGGTACCCCCGAAGAACCTTGGTACAAAGCAATCCTGGACTTTAAAGCCAATGGATCATACCCACCCGGCACAAACAACAAAAACAAAAGAGCCTTAAGAATACAAGCCTCCCATTACATCCTAAACCAAGGGCTACTATACAAACGAACCCCACAAGGAGTCCTCTTTAGATGCATAAATAAAATCCAATCTGAGAGAGTCATGGAGGAAGTACATGACGGAGAGTGCGGACCCCACATGAGTGCACACCTATTAGCCAATGAGACTACGCTACTACTAGATTACCCTAGAGGCAAACTATCGACGTCACGTCACTGCCACAACTACCAAATATTCGCCAACATCCAACACTTACCGCCATATCCTCTCCATACTATAGCCACACCCTGGCCCTTCTCTATTTGGGGAATTGACATCATAGGAAAGGTGCACCCATCCAGAACCGGCGGACACTGTTTTATACTAGTGGCCGTCGATTACTTCACCAAATGGGTAAAAGCCACCTCTTACACCGTACTAATCTCCAAACAAGTAGTCAAATTCCTTCAAAATAACATCATCTGTCGCTACGGCATATCTCACGAAATTATCAGCGATCAGGGGGCTCATTTCAGAGCCGATACCCAAAAACTCTTAGACAAATACAAAATACAAAGACACAAATCCTCACCTTACAGACCTCAGACAAACGGGGCTGTGGAGGCAGCAAACAAAACCATCACCACGATCCTTAAGAAAATGATAGACAACTACCGGGATTGGCTAAGCAAAATACACTTCGCATTATGGGGATACCGAACATCCTACCGAACACCCACCGGAGCCACACCGTACTACTTAACCTATGGCTCTGAAGCCGTGCAACCCGTAGAGCTAGAAATACCCTCACTAAGGATACTAGCTGAAAGCGGCATTCCCGAAGAAGAATGGAACCAAAAACGTTACGATGAACTAGTACTCCTAGATGAGCGTAGAATACATGCACTATCCAACATGCAAGCCTACCAACAACATATACAACGAGCCTTTAACAAACGAGTGAAATCCCGAAACATACATGAGGGAGACTTAGTAGTCAAATCCATTAAAGCACCCCTTCCCGTCGACCCTAGAGGAAAGTTCAAACCAAACTGGGCAGGTCCCTATCTCGTCAAGAGAATACTCTCGGGGGGCGCCGTAATCCTCACCGACCTTGACGGCCAAGAGTTCTCAACCTCAACCAACATGGACCAACTCAAGCGATACTACACATAAACATCCAAAAAACCTCATCCTGATCTTCGAATTAGGGCGAAAACTCGCGCAAAGCAAAAAAAAAAAGAAAAAGAAAAAATTTGCATCGATAATTGGCATAGCAAGTCTAAAGCAAAATCACTCACATTTAAAAGAACTATGAACATGGTTTGATTCCATCTAAACACGGATACGTAGGCAACCCTTCTTCGGGTACAACCAACCAAATAACAAAATCGATTACTCGATTCACATGCAAACCGAAACCTTTTTCTGCGCTCCGGTTAACGAGTGATTCTAATGACGAAGCACAAACGACGAGTCGAGGACGGAGTGAAAACCCGAAAGGGCGCTCCGGGCAAAATGAAGAATCTAGTTGCGAGCCGTCTTAAAAAAAAAAAGAAAAAAAATAAGAACAAAAGGTGAGTCGAGGACGGAGTGAAAACCCGAAAGGGTGCTCCGGGTAAAATGAAGAATCGACTCGCGAGCCACCACACAAAACAAATGTAGAATAAATGTGCTTCTCATTAACAATAAAATTCGATTAAGTCGAGCCTTAGTCGGGGCCCTTTTACACCAAGCACACGAGAACCAACTGTCTCGAAAAATATCAACTAATAGAACATAATATCAACTAATAGAACACCACAAAAAACTAGTACTAATACGCCACATAATATCAACTAATAGAATATAATACGAAACGGCTGGGCTCTACCGGTCCAACTTCCTGCTTCCATTGCCATATAGGCAAGCTTGTTCGGGTCTTTCACCATTGACCCCTCGTAATACAAGCTTCCACCGCCCTAGCCAAAGGCGAGCTCAGCCAACCATGTTTTTCTCATCGCTAGCACCTTCAATATGAGTCTCATCAGTCTTGGCCCGTATAGATGAACTGACGGTACTAGGATTGGTAACGCTGTCTTTGGTCAGGCGCTTAGTGACATTTCCTCAAGTCGCCTCCTTATCCTCAAGTGCCGCTGTCTTCCTAACTTTCGAATTGCTCAGTCCTGACGGGTGTTCATGAACCCCCAGCCGGATAAAAGTAATGTCGGTCGGTTGAACACTCTCTATGACAACGGAACGTGAAAACTTCTGCTCCCAAGACATCCTAAACTCCCTAAACAAATTCTCCGTCCACGAGTCGAACCTAAGAACACCCTTCGTAAAATCCGAGGTGGTAGGCCTCAAACCCATTTGATTCGACAATTCGCTCGGATAAATATAAACCGTATCCCTCAAGGATAATATCAGCATAGCCTGGGTCGAGGACGAGAAGGGAAATCCGGTATGCCCATTGATGTTCCACCACGAGACAGTCCACCTGATGACCAATCGCCCTTTAGCCAAGTAGGAAATCCACCCCTCGTCGGCGTTACCCTCACTCCATGCCCGCACCATCTTTCGGCCCGTGAAACCCCTATAGTTATAACCTTTGACGCCCCGGGGAGGGTCGACCAAACCAAGCCGCTCCTGTAGCCAAACCTGCGCAAGCCACAACAAAACGTCACGCCTTCAAAATAAAGCAACCACAAAAGAAAAACAACAAAGCAACGAAGAAACGAAGAAACATAATACCCTAAGCACCTGTAAAATGATTCTAGAATCCTGAAAAGGAACCCGATGCAGCCGGGCACGAGCGTCAAGACCTAGAATGAGCTCACCCAAAATAAGCAAAGAGGGTGATCGTCCATGTTCCATCCCCATTAAGACATCACAAACCCGAGGATTACCCCAACCCTCACGAGCTGACGGATCCTCGAAGAGATAGTAACAAACCACCTCAATGTTAAAAGCTCGCTTACATGCTAGAGTTGAAATATCGTAAGAATCAGCCCGTGAGAATGTCCTAAAAAGTAACTCTAGATCAATGCCGTCTCTCCCAAAGAAAACTTTAGCCTTCTCTAACGAAGAAAGGTCCAAAAAATGACAAAACCGTTCCACAAAAGCATCATCTCCCAAAGGCACACAAGGTCAAACCGAACTCCACCCACCTATGGCGTCTAACTTCTCGGGGAGAGGACAAACCTTACCTTCGGGAAAAGCAAAAACATGACTATTTGCGTCCCAAAATTTAGAGCATGCTAGCAAGAAGTCATCTTGCACTTTAACTCGGCTCAACGCAATGATCATTGACAAGCCGTCACTTGGACAATCCTCGAGGTCACATTTCTTGAAACGACCCGCCCACTCGGTGAGGAGATTCCCGAAACCCGACATGACTCAAAAAAATACAAAGAAGCTATAGGCACACTTTGGGTATTTTTAGTATGTCTAAAACAAGCACCCGTAACCCGTATATATAGCCCTAATCCCACAACAATTAGAAAACTACCAAAATTTCCATAAACAGGATCTGGGCCGCCCAAGCCCAAGCGCCCAAATCTCCAGCCACCCGAGCCCAAGCAACCCGGGACTTGACTACCTTAGTCCAGGCGTCCGTTCCTAAGTCATCAGCCTCCCAGCCCAAAAACCGAGGCATCAACCCCGCGTTATCACTATAACTACCACCTGACATCTCAGACATCGAGAACGACCTCTCGAAGTAACTAAAACCCTCTCCAGAGACCGAAACACCCATGCAAGAGTTGCGAGGTCACGCGGTTAACACATCTCACCCGTCGGACCCACCGATCTTACACGTCTTTTCATTTTTTTCTTTTAGGGGGATAAGCTACCCCACCTAGGCGTGTTGTAGCCTTTAACGGTTATTGTCAAATCGCGTATGTAGCCCAGCACGGCATTGTCATGAATATACAAAAGCAGTCTTACTTTTTTTTTTAAAAAGTAGTCCAGCTCTTTTTGGTTTTTGCCTCATCCTATGTATGAACGTCGAGACAACTACACTTGCCTCCTAACACACTTGGTCAAAACATGTTGACTTTTTTTTTGTACATTTCGCACCATGTCGAGTCAAACATTTTAATCCACGTACTATCTGATCCGACTCCCGGCTCAAACTAACGCTTTCAAATGTCCAAAAAACAGTTTTCGTACTCTCATGCAACCCCAACACATTTTAAAACGTCCTAAACTATGATGAAATCGCAAAAAAAACGAACGCGAAGTGATTACTTGTCAATCTAGGTCAACATTTCACAGAACAAAAACACAAGACTAAACCAATCGACCCGAACACTAAAAGTCTTGAAAATATACAAAACATACGAATCCATACACAAATTCAGTTCATAAAACTAGGGAGGACCTCTAGAAGCCGCGCCGATAGCTATCACAAACTCACCGATGTTGTCATCCAAACTTAAGTCCTTCAAAACAAGGGTAGGAGACTGACTACCGTCCATCACCGACAGCATATCTAGAGTGAATATCTCGGGAGTCCCTATAACCTCCTCGGTGACGCCCGTAGCATGACCTTCAGCTTCAGCCTCTGCCTCCCTCTCCATCCCAATCCTTCGCCTAGCCTCGCCCTTAGACCAAGCCAGCCGCTCCATAAGTTGGGAAATCTCGTCGTCTTGTGATTGCAGGAGCTGTCGCCCATCAGCCACTTCCGCCTCGAGCTCAATCACCCGAGTCTCCAGCTGCCTCACCATATCAGGGGTATCCTGCAAATGGAACCCACACTTTAGGAAAACATACAAGCAACCTAAAAAGCCAACCCTAGGTACGCATACTTACCGATCGAGGTCCCGAAGTGTCACGGGAAACCCTCGAGGCGTAGGCCCGGAAGCAGTTGGCGGCCTGCCACAACTGTTGATGGCAAGCCGGCGAAATCTGAAAGGTGAAATTAAACCATACAAGTTAGCCTAACAAAACGTAACTCCTAAAACCCCAATCCAAAACAGAAACCCAAACTTACTCGGTATACCCGGTCGCGCCACTCTATCCCAGCATCCATCTCCTCGGCAGAACACAGGGGGAGAGACTCAGTAAAAGCTACCCCCGGCTGCATCCACTCTAAGCAGCGTCAAAGGGAAGTTTGGGGGTTGAACAACATCAGTCGGATCGGCCAGCTGAAAGAAAGACAGACCGGTCAAAGAGCAAGTAAATACTAAGCCATAAAACGAAACAAGCTCTAAAACCAAAAATTCGAGTTCTCACCACGAGGCGGTGGCAAGCTAGCCGCTGGCTGACATGAGACAGGTAGGAGGCGCCAGGCACCAGTAGCGCATCGCCTTCTTTACCATCCCTACCCTCAAGGACCTCTGCGGCGGTCGGTGGTCTGAACATGGTCTGGGGAGGATCAACCGTTATACTAAAATAATCATACAAACACTGACGCACCAACCGTTCGCCTAGATACCAAAACGGGCGAACTAACGCAGGAAGGAGCATCCTCCTGTATCTCCGAGACCTCAACTCCGCCGCCGCATACTTAGTCACACCCTCGTAATCGGTTCAAGGACGGGCCACGAATGACACAAACGAAACTAGCATTTCAATAACCCTAAACCCTTGGAGGATACTAAATAAAACGAGCTATAAAGAGAAAACTTACGTTCTCAAGGCGTAGCCGGTTAACCAGCACGTTCTCTGACGGGTAGTGGCTGGTCGTACTCTTAGGCTGAGCCAGCCTCCATTCGATCCCCGTCGGGAATCTGGTCGGACGAGCCCGCACCATTTTAGGTGCCAAGCAAGGGTAGTAGGAATAGATCCAGGCCTACAAAACCCCAAAACATCTTTAGCAAAACCAGACTAAGCTAAGCAAAACCCAAAAAGCGAATGCAGAGACAATTACTAACCTCCAGCACGAGACCTGGGCCCACGATGGGCAAAGCCGAGGCCGACTCCACCTGCAACGGCCTCACCATGATTTGCAAGCAGCGGGTCATCTCCGCGAAAGCCGCGGTCACCCAATCAAAATGTCCCAGCTGAACTAAATAAGCTAGGAGAGGCAAAATCCTAGTACTAAACCTCTCGCCCTTATCCGAGAAGTGGGTCGATCCTAGGAAGTACCACAACCACAACCAGGCATCCTGCGCCGGCGTGTTGGGTGCTCAACCCTCTAACACCACCACCCTCTCGAAATGATCAGTGATATACGAACTCACCAGAGTATGAGGCGTATAATAAGCCTCACGCTATAAACAATCCCCGATAAGGCCTCGGACCTCATCACTATCTAACCAAAGGCCCTCGGCAGCCCATCTAATCCTCTCAGGACCCCAAGGTAAACCCGTAATAACCTTGAAGTCCTCTAAGGTCATCCCGACCACCCCAAAGGACATATGGAAGGTCGAGGTAGTATCGTGAAAGCGATCCACCATCGCTCTAATCACCATGAGGTTGCACTTGGTCTTGCAACCCACCAATAGAAACCATTGCTCGACCACGGGACCCAGAGCGGTCCTCGCGATAATCCCCTTTGCCACGATGGTCAATTTTTGAGAATAGATCTCAAGGCATGTTTTAAAAACCGAAAAGGTCCTCATCGGACCTGGGGGCTGCAAACCGAAGCAATACAAGTATAAACGAAACAAACCAAACCCAACCGAAACCAAAATTCAAAAACCTTAAACTAATAAGCATGAGTCGAGATACTCACCAGACCCTGCGCAATGTGATGAGAGACGTGCAAGTCTGGACGAAACAATAACTGGTGGCCGTCCCAGTCTCGGGCCTACTCAGGGTCCTCGTAGCCGATCTCCTCGTTCTCTGGTACGGAAATCGGGACATGAGCCATCCTATCAACCGTCTCGGAAAGCCTACGCTTCCTTACCCTATCAAAGCTGACCTCATTTGTCGCCTCTGTATCGCGACGCTGCGATGGAACACTTCGTCGTCTTCTACGAATCCCGCGAGGTGTCATTGAGCTCATTCCGGTGACCTCGCCACTGTGCCAACCGAAGGAGCTCCCTCGGGATGCTCGGTATCACCTCTAGCTACAAAACCAAGCGAAATACAAAAAATGATGCCTCCGGTCAGGCTAAAACGGCTTAAACGGGTCAAAATAAAGACAAAATTTTGGATAGAGATTTCATAATTCCGAAAGAGCCGCTAACACCTATTTTCGTCCCCGATCACAGTGGAAGTGGTTTCGGGAAAATTCGACATTGTTACGACACCTTTTGGTCCATCTTAAGTCACACAAAACCCCACGGAGTGCCCTAGAAGGCATCCTAACTCACAAAAATTGACAAAAGAGTCACCCACAATGTCACAAACACTAATCGAGCAAGATTACATAGGACAAGTACGGGAATAACCGGGAGAACGGTCCCTAACCCTACCATTTCGATTTTATCTCCATAGGAGGCCATTGTCGTACCTCAAAGTATCCTATCAAGCTTATAAGTACCCTAACAAGCACTATTCAACCCTAATTTAACAATGCGATTAAGTACAAGCATCAAAACTTAGCAAATTCAAAATACCCAAATCGATTTTCTAGGGTTTCAACAAAATCGACCCATGATCAACCAAATTAAGGAAAATCGATAATAGACAAGTAAGGAACACTTACCCGGAGTCGACATTTTTCGTGTATGGCAAAAATCGAGACGGAAATCGGTTGAATAGGTCGAAGGAGCAAGATTGAGGCGAAGAGGGACGCGCGTTTGAAATTTCCGACGAATGAATTGTTCGCCCCAATCTTCGCTGATTTAAGCGGACCTGACCCACAAGACCCCGGGCGCCTCAGGTCGCGCATCCAAAACCTGGACCGCTGGGGGCTGATAAATCAATATTATACATATTTTTACCCCTTTAATATTATTATTATAATGCCGTCTTTCATATTATTTGAGCTAAAAACGTATTTTTATGACTTAACGGGTTAATATATATTTTAGGGTTATTTCATAGGAATAATACCAACTTTGTGTGTGTATCTTAAAATAATCTCAACTATACGTAATCTCATTTTAATATGAACTACGCATTCATTAATCTCGCTTTGTTATGTATGAAATTATGACTTGCTATTACCGGTCACAGTGACTTGTTGTAACTTTCTAGGGTATTATTAGGTCCGTTGGAGTCATCGCGAAAGCCAAAATTACAATAAAAGTATATTTTTTTTTCCTAGCTTCTATAACACTAATTGAAAATGAAATGGAAGATGAATTTTAGGATTTTTTTTAATCAATGACCGAAAATGAACACGAAATGTGAATCAGATGAAGAAGGGTTAGAGGAAGAGTTGAATAAGGGAGGTTCAACAGGTAGTCGGTCTCCCATAGCAAAATGAGGTTAATGAAGGCATAGTTCGTATTAAAATGAGATTATGTATAGTTTGGATTAATTTAAGAAGCACACACATAGTTGATATTATTCCTATGAAATAACTCTATATTTTAATATTATTTATGTGCTAAACTAAATTTTATTATCTATTTTTAAATAATTTAGAATAACTCATCTAATTTGAAGGTCAAATAATACATATATTCTCGTATACATTGTGTAGGTCTATCTTAAGACAATGATATCTCACTCATACGATATCAGAATCAAGTGATTCTGGATTCATTGGAAAGCTAAGTTCGAGACCTACAAGTTTATAGAAGAAAGCAACATCAAATTCCGTCATCTACTATGTCGAAATCAAGTTACAAGGCAGCAAGCCAGCAGATTTTGATACCAAACAATTGGTTTGAAGCCCATTATTACAAAAGATTGTTAGGAAACAAAAAGGAAATAAAGGGTTTAGGAAAAAAAGTCATATACTTCTACTTCTTATAAATTAAAAAAAAAGAACGAAAAAATAATAAGAAGGAGGGAGGACGTTAGGGAAGACGCATAAAAGAAAGAGAAGGAGGAAAAAAAGAAAGAAGAGAGAGGGAAGAAGGGCACATAAGCTGCACGACAGAGAACCACGGAGGCGTCGGCTGGACTCCATCCTAATCCAATTTCGTTTCGATTTTTATCAGCTTTTATAATCTTTATCTTATTTTTACTGTTATTATGTTTAGTTTAGAGTAATTTTTAATTGGAGTATGTAATTGACTATTGATGTTAAGATTTATGAGATTATGATATTGTTTTGACTGATTAATTAGTTTGTTGGATAATTATATAAGATTCATTATTTAACTATCTGATTTGTATTTATTAATTTTGTTTGACCAACTTAATTGTATTCATGAATCGATCGTTGGATAAATAGGAGTTTTGATTTAGTTGCAGCGTTCTGGTCTAATCTTAACTGATAAATTCTTGTGTAGTAGTTGAGTCAGATATAATTGCAGCGTTCTGGTTATATTTTATTCAACTGATTAGTGATCTTAAAGCAAGTTAATTTATTAATTTGATTCATGCGTTCATGTTTAATTTGATAAATTGGTTAGGATTAAACTTGCGTGCGTTCACGGGGTTTAACGAGTCAGAAAGGTAAAATTGGTAATTTACTTACGTTCAAGGATTAACCGATTAACTAATCTATCCAATAAAAATAAGGGTTATTTAATAGCAATAATACTTACTATTGGACGTATTCCAATAATAATACCAATTACAGTTAATCCCAGAATAATACATTGAATTGAAGTATTTTAATGATAATGGTACAGTGGACCGGTTACCTGAATAACCGGTTCACCTCCCCTTAACCGCCTCATTTAATTCCTACTATCACCATTACCATTTACTTCACTCCCCATTTACTTATTCTCTCCCTTGAGAATGAATATAGACCTGGTAAGAGGAAGAAATCTGGTACAACAATTGTGAATGACAAAACAGATTTCACAAAACTTAGTGGGCGGTTTATTAAAACATAAACATAAACTCCCAAATTGAACCTAGAAACCATAATCGAAACACTAATTGAATGAATATAAACCCAGAAAATAACCAAATCAAAACAAAACCCCAAATTGTGAAAATTTGCAGAAAGATAAAATAGTATTTGATTGACCAAGTGAATTGTGCTAAAATTGGAAATTAGAAGCGAATCAAGTCTCGAATTGAACCCAGAAATCATAATCGAAACGGTAATCGAATAAATACGAACCCAGAAAAAAAAACCCCTAATTGAAACCAAAACCCCAAATTTGTACAAAATAAAACAAATTAATAATGCTTAAAATCGAAAAGAGAGTACCTGGGAGTTGAAGGAGACAGAGAATCAGAGATGGGGCGATAATCAATTTCGATGGTTTGATTGATTATCACATTGGATAATGTGTTTTTTTAATTAATGAAGTTTAGGTTTATGTCTTGATGGAGAGCCCATTATTAGATTTAATTAAGAGATGAGGGTAATGGAAATCAATACATTTTTAAATTTTTTGCAGAGTTGTCATTAAAGACAAAGATTTAAGTAAGAGGGTGATGAAAAAATAGGGTAAAGAAGGAAGGTGGGTGTGGATTGAATAGATTGCAGTAGCAGGTTATTTTTCAGGAAGGTAACCTGCTATTGCAGGTAACATATGCAATTGTACCATTATCATTAGAATACTTCAATTCGATGTATTATTCTGGGATTAACTGTAATTGGTATTATTATTGGAATACGCTCAATAGTCAGTATTATTGCTATTAAATAACCCTAAAATTAATTAAAAGAATCAATGATTTTACCCGACATCTATAGAAAATTACATATCTCCTATTAATTCATTATTAGAACTTTCTATCAGTTTATTGCGATTATTAGTAATATTAGTTTTATTTATTTATTTTTAGTTAGTTAGTTTAGTATAAAAACAACTCAAACAACCCCCCATCATTATATCTATACTTAGATAACTATATAAATACTACTAACTTAATCTAAGATAGTATCATTAGTCCATGTGGATTCGACTCTTACTTGCCCCATTACTAGTTAGTTAGAGTCTTGTAAGTGAATTATAAATTTAATTTTGACTGCGGTTACGACACACATCAGGGGCTAAGCCCCTAAGAATTGAGGCGCAGTAGAGTTCGCGTCCGACTAACCCGGCACAAGACTAAAAACGAGAACAAACGAGGCCTAATATCCAATGTCCGCAAAACATGTACCCTTAAATCACGCAAATAAACAACGACATGATAATTACTAGTCGATACCGATAAAGCACGCGCAATAATCAACCCCGAACAAAGAACAATAATAAAACAAGCATAGGAACCACGACTAAAAAGAGTGCTCACGCTCGAGCACGTGATAAAACTAACAAAACAAATCCGATCTAAACAAATTCCGAACAAATCCAAGCGCATAACAAATCAGAACAAAGAAAAGCAAATCCGAACAAAATAAGACAAGTCCACAAAACAAATAAATGAACGCCAACAAACGTCTTCGAGCCCAACGGGTCTTAGTTACCCAGAGGGCGATTTATGTTCGAGCAGATACTGACACGTTCGAACATTTTGGAGTCTTATACCTCCCCAGCAATATGGGTTTGAGCGGATACTGACACGCTCAAACACCTTCGAGGCTAATGGGTCTTAGTTATCTTGAAGGCAACAGCAAACAACAATATGGGTTTGAGCGGATACTGACGTGCTCAAACACCTTTAAGCCTAATGGGTCTTAGTTATCCTGAAGACAACAACAAACAAAAATATGGGTTTGAGCGGATACTGACACGCTCAAACGTATTTAGCCTAACGGGTCTTAGTTATCCTGAAGGCAACAACAACAACAATTTAAGTTTGAGCGGATACTAACACGCTCAAACGTATTTAGCCTAACGGATCTTAGTTATCCTGAAGGCAACAACAACAGCAATTTGAGTTTGAGCAGATACTGACACGCTCAAACGTATTTCACCAAACGGGTTTTAGTTATCCTGAAGGCAACAGCAGCAACAATTTGAGTTTGAGCGGATACTAACACGCTCATACGTATTTTGCCTAACGGGTCTTAGTTATCCTGAAGGCAAAAACAACATCAATTTGAGTTTGAGCGGTTACTGACACACTCAGACGTATTTAGCATAACGGTTCTTAGTTATCCTGAAGGCAACAACAACAACAACAATTTGAATTTGAGCGGATACTGACACGCTCAGACGTATTTGGCCCAAGGGGTCATAGGCATCTCGAAGGCAGTTGTTCGAGTGGATACTGACACACTCGAACATTTTATTTTATTCTCGAGTCCGAGGGGTCATAAGCATCCCAAAGGCATTTTATTTTATCAAGCTCAAGGGGTCATAGGCATCCCGAAGGCAATTGTTCGAATGAAAGCTGAGACATACGAACACTTTTTTTTTCTTCTTCCATATTCACATTTGACGCGCCACACGCACTCGAAAGGTAATCCAAACTCGAATGGATTCTTGAACATCCGAAAAGGCGAAACACACGAACATGAAGAACCTAGAACGAGATGGCAAGCACGGGCCCGGGCCTCGATAGGCGACTACAGGCAAGGACGTCAGGTATGATTTCTAAGCCTTGGCTGGCGAGCCCCAACACGTAGTCCAACAGACTTAAAATGACCCGAACGGACAACCGCCAAGTGGTGATCCTCGATTGACCTGGGTGGCTATACTTGACTTTCGCCTTGTCCAAGCCTCAGTCAAAGTGGGGGCTTCTGCAGACACCCAGATTTGGACCTGGTGGCTGCAAGAGTGCCCAACAAACACCCGATGACGATCAGACTGCAACGCAACGCGAGATTGCGATGTTTTAGATTGTTTTTCTATAGAACGGATCAATTAATTACTCGAAAAAATTAAATTAACATCAAGGCAGCCTTAGTCGTGTCATTACGGTCGCATAGACACTAATTAGAGTCAATTCTGGCACCGGGACCCCGAGTCGGCCCTGAAATACGAACCGAGTCAGCACCGCGCCAAGCGAACCTCGGGATGCGCACCCGAGGCCCACTCGGTGCAACGGTCCTAGGTCAAAAGGGGGGAAGCTTAGTCTTTGAGTCACAAATAATACGCACAACTCTCAGTTTTGGAAAGTATCAAAATCGTATCTTCAAAATCCCGAGCGCCTCACCTCGCGCGCCTCAGTCTTCACACGCTTAAACCCAGGCGCCTAAGTTTTGGTGCGCCTGGACTCAGGCGTCCATTCAGATGATGAGAATCGAAAAACAACTATAAATACCCCCTCCACCCCTTTCATTCGATACAACATCTTCCCTTCCCTCTTCAGTCGTTAAGTGTTTCTCGCTAAGGGCTCGCACTCCGACACCCGAGGCAAACTATCCACTCGATCGTAGTTCCGATAAGCAAAATCGATGCTACTCCTCACCTTCAAGCACTCCACTCGATCTTGAGGTGCCTGTGTTCGACTAGCTACTCCGAGTCTAGCAACGGGGTTCTGCCGGATTAGCCGTAGAACCGGCAAATAGTAACGGAGCTCTGCCGGATTAGCCGCAGGAAGGGATAACGGTAACGGAACTCTGCCGAAATCACCAGGCAAGCTAGGAGGATCCGCCTTTCGAAGTCGAATCGTCACTAGGTTATCATCTAAACAAAACTTTACATTCTTGTACTTTTAATATGCACTACGATAATGTCAAACGTGGACACTAGGTCCATTACACGTACTAAAACACGTAACGTCCCAACTTCAATCATAAACACTAAAACACTTTAAATAGACCCGAGTAGTTCCAAGATCCATTCTCAAATATCTATGCATCGTGTCCTGTTTAGCGTATACTTCGAGGGTGCAACTCCTCACTATTTGATTTACTTATATTCGCATTTACAGTTTTCATATGATTTATTGCTTTTATGACCTTATAATCGCATGCTAAATCACCTAACACGGAATTCAAAACGTAAACAGACTAAAACTGAACAAAGCGAGGGTCGGGTTCCGTATTAGTCTCGGTGCTCACCTTACATGGTTCGACGCATCCCTATTAATATCGAACCGACGCATCTTAAGCAGAATACTAGGTAAGGTATACCACGAGAACGACTAATATTCGTATTACTACGTTAAAATTGATTTGCTAATAAGCATAATATTAGTACTCTCTACTCTCCTACGTGCATCTTTTCATTGCCTGAATGTCACGAAATCGCATGTAAAGAATGTAAACACAACTACTTCGACGACAAAACTTACCTGTCCTTAAACAACCGACATAGCAAAAGGCCTAGGGTTAAAACAATGGATGTTACCGTACTTCCGCCACAACAAAGGAACGAAGTTATCAGCCCACCGATTGATTAGTAGAGGCCGCTACGTGCGGGCGGGATTGGGTGTCGATGTCTAGCGGACATTGGTTTCCCAATACGTACCCTCACCCCTTACTCAGAATCGATGGTTTCCGGATGTCTGAAACCATTGGCAATGAGAGTCATTCTAGGCATGGAGTGCTTAAGGGTACAAGTCTTTATCTTTAGGTTCCGTGCCACTCAGCTTTGAGCCGACTAAGGATCAAAGTCGACTTGAACGGTTTCTGAGTCCCCATAATTGACTCGGTGGCGACACCACAAATCAGCAACAAATTTGGTTCATTAAAAAGGTCTCCTTACTAAACATATCGGCCTTTAAACATTTACAACCATGACTCGCTTGATTCAACGAAAACACGGGCGCCTGCGCTCGTCTAGTACAAGTCCGAATCGTCATCCGAATCGAGGTCCGACACATCGCCCCGAATGCGAGATTGGGCCGGCCCCTAACCAGGAGGGGGCCACGTGGGTGGCCGCCGCGATTGGAAACTGGGTCGGTCCCGCGCGGGAAACCTGGCGGTGCGGATGGACGTTCACAGCGGTGCGGACGTCCTAGTTCCTTGTTGTGATCACTACAGGTTTTGACCCTAAAAAGCCCACCCTAACCGATATTAGGACCAATCGACCTCTTTGCGGTAAGATCCTTACGCACGCGGAGAAACCCTCGGTTGACACTCCGGCCGTCCAAGGTAGCCGCGTATTCCGTGGATATACCAAACGAGTGGTTTTAAGCGGACGGTATGACACTCACCTCCCCAGGTGACCTGTCGTCACCTAAGTAAAGACTATTCGTTGGCGCTAGCCTACCCTAACCTACCCGTGTCTGCATCCTGCATAAGTGTACGCATTCCTAGCTATGTGTAGCATGTTTGAACAACCCAAATAAAACACTAAAATCTGGATTCAACCACGACAACATATTCAACCGCACCCAATTCCTTTTTCAAAAAAAGAACATCTTCTTTTCAAAACTACATTTTAAGCGCCAATGCTCCGGTTAAATTAAAATTATTTATAAAAAAAACATTTTTTGGACCGTCATCATGACATATTTTACACTCCACATTTTCAATAAAACCCTTTTGAGCGCCATTACCTTGGCCAAAGTGAAACTCGTCGTTTTCAAGCAACGACATGGACCGTTAACCTTGCCAAGTTCCCGATCAATGGGACCAAGGCACCTAAAGCGATTACATTTTATTTTCAAAACATTTTTTCGCACATACCGTTAACACAACCGAAACTTTAATTAAAGAAGTTAAGGAAACCAAATCGGTTACACCCTCAAAATATTTTTCACAATGCTCTACCACCACCGTTAAAATACCAATTAATGGAATCGACAAGCACGGGTCGTCCATTTTAAAGATATTTTAAAAAAACACTTTCACACCCTAAATTTTGTAACAAGGATTTAGTTACACCTTCGGATCACTGTCACAGACACCACGTTATTTCACGAACGCCGTCTACACCGCGAACGTCGAACTAGTTAATTAATAGCAGTCTCGATAGAAAACACACAATATTGTCATTTTCAAAACCGGTTCCTTTAAAACCGCGCGCCTTTTGCAAATATACTATTTACACTCTTGCTATCGTCAAGTCCTCAACACTCACTTATGACACCTTTTCAACACAAACGATGTCATTAAACCATCATAACACCAATTTTACAAACTCTCACTTTAAAAAAAAGGAGGTTTATTTTCAAAACCCATCCATTTTCAAAAGCATCAAAATTCTTTGATTCCGAGCCGGGATCGAAATCAATTCATTACGTCATACAACCTTGTGATTAACTGTCTGTGTTAGTTACTAGGGTCGCCTCTTTCTTAAATCTCAATTTTGAGATTTGTGCCAAATCGTCTCGTTCTAGAGGCACAAGTCTATCAGGCGCTGCGCCGAATACACCAAGAGTCTAAACCACCCGAGTCCCTAATTCAATTACCACAAACACGAACGAATCTAGGGTCTCTTTTCCGTGTCGCTCAATTGCAAGCATTCCTCGAGTCTCTGAGCCATCTGGTAGATTCATTCTCATCAATACCACAAACCCCTTTAGCATTCATGCTATTTTTGACGACATTGTCGATTGTTCCCACCTCGACCCTATAGAGGGGAATTTCCTGAATATCGAGGAAGATCCCGACAACCCACGGGCACCCACCAAGATGAGTAAATCCGTGTTCGAATCAGAGTCTAGTTCATCGTAGGGCCTAGACTTAATTATAATAATAAGTGTCTTTTTGTTGTTCGCATTAAGTCAGGAAGTGTGAGGGGACTTGTCCTCCACCTCCCCAAAAATAATGTCCTCGGGCACCTAGCCCACATTTCCTACTATCAATAAAGAAATCAACTTTTTACAACGTGCCTCGACAATCGCTTGATTTATAATAACGCACTTTCTCGCTTAAAACTTGATACTATGCCATTTATCGATAACAATCAAACATACCTCAAAACAACGAGGGATTACAAGAACAGAGATCCCGTGTACCTTTTTCTAACCTATTCCATGTCTGTTATAGAAAGCCACATAACTACTCCTTAGAACGAGCGTTACTGAATCCTTTGACGTATCTAGATAGTCTCTTAGCTTGTAATTTAAGACGGAAGGCAAACCCATTTCTCATAATAAACATCCCTTGAATAAAGACCGACCAATCCCCACCATAGGTGCTAGTCTGATAAAAAAAAGAAAAAAGAAAAGAAAAAGAGAGTCTGAAATGGCCAAAAGGAGCCAAGGAAAAAAGTGAAACCAAGGCCAAATCAAGCCGGCCCTATTCAAAGATCAAGGCCAAACTCAACGGTGAAAATGAAACCCCCAATCATTCAACTCAACTTCAAATGCAAAGTCGGAACAAAAAGCAAAAAAAAAAAAATGAACAAACCAGTCAACTAGCACCCAAATACTAACCTCCCTGCATTACAACCTTTTAAGACCTTCCCGAGACACTTGTTAGGAGACAGTCCGGAATTTTGAGGTTTCAAGCTCAATAGGATAATCTCAACCGTATGGGCCAGACATGGAAATCAGATTCCACGTAATTTACATCCCACCGGATTGAAGTCCGAGTCATTTTCACTCAGCTTCCCCTTTCCTTATTTTGCTTAAGTGGCCTTCGGTTTATTGATGATGATGTTAGTGGTCACTCTTTCGATTAAGCCTTTTTGTCTCTTCGCATTCTTCTTCGTTTACCGCACTTGCTATTGTGACCCTTGATATTCTTTTGTGTTGTCAGACTCGCATTTAATACTGTTCCGGTCACGGAAACAATTCACCCGGCCTAGGATCCGGGTTGTACAATTGGGTTAATGGTGAACAACTGATCGTCTGATTTCCCCTGATCTCCCCTTTCTCTCACTCCCTCGATCGGACCTTCCCGACGGAAATGGCCTACTCCCTGCACAATGAACGCACAGGGCCTCGGAGGTTGTCCGAGGAAACCCTCTCCGATGCCTAAGTCAGTCCGTAAAATGCCTTGATGAACCTAGCTCGTGAGGAACTAGGTGGCGTTTTCAGGAGTAAGAGTCTAGAGAGAGAAAATCCCACCTCTCTTATGTGGGAAATGGGTGAGTATTTATACCTTCCCACAAGAGAGAGGAAAAGAGAAAGAAGAGGAGGGAAATGGGTGGATGTTGGCGGGACACGTGGACTCACCTTGTCCACCCATCTCCCCTTACCTTAGGCAAAATGACGGATGGGTCCTCGGTTCTTCTTCGGTTCTGTTCAGGCGGAAACGCCCTGGGAGCAGGCGGCAGGCCTGGTTTGCTCTGTTTGGCGGGTGGCTCAAGGGATTAGGGCCACACTTGGAGATTTCAGTGACTTTGATGGAAAGGCTGCTGGGCAGACCTTTCCTCCCTCTGGGACTGGTCGCCCTGGGGCCTATTTGGCAGGCCGCCAAAGGCAGGCAACCGACCCTCATCAATTGGCCCTCGCCGGCTGAGGAGGAGCAGGGTTCCTGCTCGGCAGGCGACGTCTTGCTTTGGGATGGCGGGAGGTTGTCTCTTTGGACACTTGCATTAAATGCGTCGCATGTTCCCGAGGGAACATGCTTTAATTTCTCTGGGCACGCAGGGAGTTCAAACGTTCTTTGTTATGATTACCCTCCTTTGCGTAGAGAATTTTTGGGCAGTGTGCCAGTTCGATGATTGGCTCTCTCCCTTGCAGAGGTGGTTGGGGCACCATTAATGCCCTGCTTCTATTTTCTGTATAAATTGCATCCTCCTTCACTATTTTTATGACCCATTCCCAATCTTCATTCTTTATCTTTAACCATGGCTTGGATAAAAAAAAGTACAACTCGCCGTGGAGTTAGGCATGTTACTTTCATCTTCAGAGGCTTTTGGAGGCTCCGATATGCTCGTGCTGCTTACCTAGCTGTTCGCCGGAGTCGCCGTTCACGACTTCATTTTCGCCGGAGGAGTCAGAAGGCCTCCGTTAGGATGGGCAAACGCCCTAGGAGGTCCTCGCCTCCTGCTGCGCCTAGGTTTAGGCGTTGCCCCCAAGGAGGGGGCTGTTATGACAGGGGATGCCATGAGTGCTTTCCATGGCTGCACCCTGAACAATTTGACCCCAACTCTGACACTGATTCCTCCTTGGCGTCAGGTCCTTCTTCGCCTGTGAAGAAGACAGGCTGTCGCACCTGCGACGAGTCCCGGGCCGTTCCCTTTGGAAGGGACTGGGAAGATAGCAGCCATGACTCTGATGACAGCGAGGGTCTTGGTTGCCTGAGCGACAGGGATGGAGACGGGGCTTCTGATGACCCTTTTCAGGGTTCCCCAGGTTGGGACTGGGGTTCGGCTCTCGGGAGTCCAGGCAGCCCTGGGGATTGTTCCCCAGATTTAGGTGATGACTAGGCCTGCGTGGCAGGGCATTTGATTTCTGTCAGGCCGGAACTCTTGGGCCTTATGTATTTTTCTTTTCATGTCTACCTTAAGATGTAACTTTTCTTTGTAAGACTTAATGAAATGAAGATCAGGGGACGCATTTGTGTACTGCGATTTTTTTTTTTTTTTTAGGGGGGACGTCATAGGGTGACCAATCCTCTGACACCCTTTGGTCCTCCCGAGGTTTTTCTTGGGAAGCTGCCTAGAGCAAACCTTCCCAGGGACGACACGTGGACCGCAGCCCTTGGGCGAATTCCTGAGGGTTGGGCGACTCTTGGCATGCCTTTCTTTCTATAAAAGCGATCCGTCATTCATTCTTTCACTTTTTCCAATCCTTCTTTTCCTTCGACATTCCCTCATCCTCTTTGTCTTGTCAAAAACCCTTGAGTATTGACGGATCGTATCTTTACCTCGCACTCCCATTTCCCTGAGAGACTCTTTCTTTGGGCTTGTGAGGTGCTGTCAGGCGATCTTAGGTCAGATTT
This sequence comes from Agrostemma githago, assembly GCA_958450325.1. Lineage (NCBI taxonomy): Eukaryota > Viridiplantae > Streptophyta > Magnoliopsida > Caryophyllales > Caryophyllaceae > Agrostemma > Agrostemma githago. Next base: position 22,156,997 of record OY288239.1, on the reverse strand, counting down.
TCATCCTCCATTCTTTTTCTCTCTTCGATTTCCTTTTTTCCGCTTCTTTTTTAGAGTAACATGTCTAGAACTCGTGGATTGATTTTGCCCTTTATCGACCCAACAAAGAGGGGAGAAGGGATGGATTTTGCCTCCTCCTCTAGGGAGGTTGGTCTTGAGGAAGAGCATTCGGCGGGCAGTGGGGGCGGTAATTCTCCCGACCCTCCTTCGTATGATGCTATTGACTCAGACGACGAGGCGTTGGAAGTTAACCCTTCCAGAACTTCCGGCCCCCTCGTTCGTCGGGAAAGGGGTAGGGTTTACTATTTAGACAAGGCTAAATACCGCATCCCCCTGAGTACTTTCCCCGACCGGAAAAATCGGGAGACGATTCTTGCTAAGAACGCCGCCGCTGTGATTGAGCGGCTCTATAACTTCGGGGAAGGGTACACAGTTGTTGTCCCTGGCGAAAAGGATACCGTGTGCAACCCCCCGGATGGGTGCATAGCGGTTTATCACAAATGCTTAGAGTTTGGCCTTCGCTTTCCCCTCCATCCTGCTTTAGAGGAGATCTTCAGGCGCATGAACGTCGCCGTCGCCCAGCTGACAGCCACAGCTGTCAGGGCGCTGATCTCATATGTCTGGACCTGTCTTTTCCACCGCATGGAGCCTTCCATCGACGCCCTGCGGTTCATGGTGGGTTTACAGATGGTTTCTTCTGGGAGTACGGGCTCCCCTGGTTATTGGTCCCTCTTGAGGCAGAAGGGACATTGTTTGGTGTGGCCCGGTATGGACAGCTTGAGGGACTGGAAGAACAACTTCCTTTATGTCCACAGCACCCATGGGTGGAGGGTTCCTCGTCATTTCAGGAATCACGTCCACACCAGGATGGAGACCCCTGAGGAGTACCACCCTGGCGTGGGTGGTAAGGCTTTGGAGGTTAAGCTAAGTGAGAAGGAGAAAGAGTTGACGGCCTACTTTGCTGGCCACACCAACAAGTATGGGGTGTATGGCCCCACCTTTTGGCTCCCTCATGCGGAGGTTATAGCGACTGACAATTATTTGACCCGGTTGGGCATGAATCCGGGTCTAGATAAAGGTAGTTCAGGAGTGCTGGTGATTCCTTCTTACTCTTTTTTCTTTTAAAAATGCCTTGACAGTCTGTTTGTTTGTCCTGCAGGTCTTGCCACTTTTATTTGGAGAAAAGGGGAGGTGAGACGCCTGGGCTTGGACGAGAATCTCACTGTTATTCAGAGTCGCCCTTCTCTTCCCCCTGGTTTTAGGAGAGGCGAGAAGAATCTGATGAAGCATTTGAAGGGCCTGTCATTTAGTAGACCAAGGCTTGCCCCTCCTCCTCGAGTCACGCCTGCCAAGACGGCGGTTTCTGAGGCTACCCCCTCTCCAGCCGCGAAGGCGATTGCTTTCGAGGCTACCCCTTCGCCTGTTGGCAGGCAAGAGGGCCTTTCAGCAGGGGTTCAGATTACCCCGGGGCCGCGGGCCGCGGGTTCCGAGGAGACTGGAGAGAGTACCCCCCCAGGCACTGACTAAAAAAAGGGGTCGGGAGGCTCCTGGTGCTGACCAGGTGGTGGACTTGGAGACTTCCACGCCTGAACCCAAGCGTTTTGCTCCGGAGATTCCCGCCACCCTTTTCTCTGAGAAGAACGTTGATTTTCACTATAATGCAGGTGACAGCCAAGATGTTTCCGCCCTGCTCTCCGACTCAGGGGCAGTTCTAACAGATCATCTTCTCAAGACTGTTAAGTCTGCTACCAGTCAAGTGACCCAGTACATCAAGCGCACCTCCCGAATTATGCAGGCTTCCGCGGAGCTGGCTGCCCTCAGTCGCCTGAGTGATGAGGAACTGGCCCACTCTGACCGCCTTTCTGCAGTCGAGAGGGACGTTGCTCTCATTGCCAGCCCGAAGGATCAGCTGGCGAAAAAGGAGACTGAGCTAGAGGAGGCCAGGGGTCAGGCGATCCACTGGAGGTCTGAGAGCGAGAAGGCTACCAGGGAAGTGTCTCGCCTGGGGGAGGAGTCCAAGAGAGCACAGCAGGCCTTCGTTGAATTGGAGCAGGCCAGAAAGGCTTTGGCTGAACTGGACCATGCTAAGAAGGGCGTCATTGACCTCGGGGAGCGCCTTTCCAAGGCAAACTCTGATCTGCAGGCGGCCCTCGGCGATCTGGCGGCGAAGACCGAGGATTGGGAGAAAGAGAGGGATGAGATTCTTCAGGAGGTGGAAACGGCCGTATCGGCAGGCTTCGTTAATGGCGCTAATTCCTGCCTGGGGGTTGTCATGGAAGCTGTCAGGGAGATGTTCCCTGGTTTTGACGAGGATGCTTTCCGAGCCCTTTACACTGCTAAGGATGAAGCTCAAATGCGCAGGCTGTCTGAGGGAGCTGCGGCTTCCGGCCCAGATGCTCCCCCTGCTTAACATGGAGGGCAGTCTTCCTCAGAGGGCTCTTGCTCGTCCCCTGCTGCGCCTGCGCCAACGTTTTAATTTCCTTACTTCTTTGCGCGCCGAGCCCTTTGGTGGCCGGCTGCCGTGCTCTTGATTGTAATCATTTGTTTTGAAAAACTCTTGTCCTGTGTTCCTTTGACACTACTTTTTCTTTTATGTATGAACTTTCTGTTTGCTTTTGTATATTTTGATTCCTTATGAACTTGATTCGCAGTCTGCCTGCCTGTAGGTAGGAGGGTTCCTGTTTGTTTTATTTTTATACAAGGTTGGGGGGCCTGCCCCCAGTCCTTGTTAGTCTGGCCTGCCCCTGGTATTTGTTTAAAGTCCAGGGGGTCTGCCCCCTGTCTGCCCAGAGGTAAGCAGGGTGGCTTTTGTATTTTTTATACAAGGTTGGGGGGCCTGCCCCCAGTCCTTGTTAGTACGGCCTGTCCCTGGCTTTTGTCCAAAGTCCAGAGAGCCTGCCCCCTGCCTGCCCGGAGGTAGGCAGGGTGGCTTTCGCGTTTTTTATACAAGGTTGGGGGGCCTGCCCCCAGTCCTTGTTAGTACGGCCTGTCCCTGGCTTTTGTCCAAAGTCCAGGAGGCCTGCCCCCCTGCCTGCTCAGAGGTAAGCAGGGCGGTTTTCGCGTTTTTTATACAAGGTTGGGGGGCCTGCCCCCAGTCCTTGTTAGTACGGCCTGTCCCTGGCTTTTGTCCAAAGTCCAGGGGGCCTGCCCCCTGCCTGCCCAGAGGTAAGCAGGGTAGCTTTCGCGTTTTTTATACAAGGTTAGGGGGCCTGCCCCCAGTCCTTGTTAGTACGGCCTGTCCCTGGCTTTTGTCCAAAGTCCAGGGGGCCTGCCCCCCTCCCTGCCCAGAGGTAAGCAGGGCGGCTTTTGTTTTGCGTTGGGGGGTTCACTTTTCCCAATTTTGGCAACAGGGGGGCCTCCCCCTATTGCCCCCTGCTCGTTTGTGTGTGAGAGACGCGAGTGTGAACAGGCAACGAGTATAAATCAGTATCTTCTCATTTCTCTTTAAAAATTCTTTTTTGACATTGGGGTGGTCGGAGCCGTCGACATTTTTGACCGTCCTCCGCCTTTTTCTTAGTAAAAGTAAAACTGCCTGTATTTTTGTTCAGACGTAATATTTCTTTAGTGTGTCTGCATTCCAGTGAGAATGTAGCTCTTGTCCCTCCAGATTGGCGATTTTGTATGTGCCTGGTCCCAGGACCCGAGTTACTTGGTATGGGCCCTCCCAGTTGGCACTTAGCTTTCCATGTTCTCTTGACTTCCCAATCGCCTGTGTCTTTCTCAGAACCAGCTCGCCCATCTGGAAATTCCTCTGTCGTACCTTGTTGTTGAAAGCTTTCCTCATTCGCTGCTGGTAGGCAGCGATGTTGGTACTGGCTTCTTCCCTTAATTCATTCACCAGGTCTAAGGCTTCGACCATTGCAGCTTCGTTTTCAGCCTGTTCGTACTGCAGGGAGCGCAGAGAGGGGATCCTTGCCTCAACTGGCAATAGTGCCTCTGCTCCATATACCAGACCAAATGGGGTCTGGCCTGTAGACTCTTTTCTGGTAGTTCGGATTGACCAGAGTATACTGGGGAGTTCGTCAGCCCACCTACCCTTGCAGTCATCCACCATTTTCTTCAGGCCGTTCAGGATTTGTTTGTTGACTGCTTCCGCCTGTCCGTTGGTTTGAGGATGACAGACAGCTGAGTAGGCGACTGAGATGTTGTGGCTTTCCAGCCAGATTCTCAGCGGATCATTATCAAATTGCCTGCCATGGTCAAATACCAACATCTTTGGTAGACCGAATCTGGTGATGATATTTCGCCAGATCACTTTCCTGACCGCCGGCTCAGTGATGTTGGGCACTGCTTCGGCCTCCACCCACTTGGTGAAGTAGTCTATGGCGACAATTAAGAATTTTCTGCCCCTTGTGGCCACTGCGAAGGGTCCCAGAATGTCCATCCCCCGTTGAGCGAAGGGGATGGGGGATAGGATTGGCCTGAGCTCTTGGGCTGGGGCATGGATGGATGGGGCAAAGAGCTGGCATTTCCTGCATTTCTGGGTCAGGCTCTTGGCGTCTGCCAGCATGGTAGGCCAGTAGTAGCCTGCCCTGAGGGCCTTGTGGGCCAGTGCTTTCCCACCAATGTGATGTCCACATATCCCTGAGTGGATATCCTCCAATACCTCAGCGGCCTGATCCGCCCGCAGACATTTGAGCAGCGGATGAGTAAAAGACTTCTTGTAAAGCTCTTCATTAATGAGTATGAACCAGGCTGCTTTAGCCCGTGTCTTCCTTTTTTGTAATGAATCTGATGGTAAGATACCATGTTTCTTGTACTGGATGAAGGGAGTCATCCAGCTTTCTGGCTCTTTTTCCACAGTATTAACCGCCTGACAGGGGTTAGTGGACTTCTCGTGCAAAACGTCGACCCACACTGATCTCCGGATGTCCTGCAGACTGGAGCTTGCCAGTTTCGACAGGGCGTCTGCTCTGTTGTTCTGGGATCGGGGGATCTGTTTGACCTCGTAAGATTTTAGGCCGGATAACTCTCCCTTCACCATCTCTAGGTATGTGGCCATTGCTTGGTCCCTTGCTTCGTATTCTCCATTGATTTGGTTGGCGATGAGCTGGGAGTCTGTCGCCAAGACAATTCGTTCTGCGCCTGCGGCTTTAGCTAGCCTGATGCCTGCGAGTACTGCTTCGTACTCTGCTTCGTTGTTTGATGCTGGAAAAACGAATCTGAGGGCGTGCTCAAAGTCAGCCCCTCCTGGGCTGGTCAGTACGACGCCTGCGCCTGCACCATTGGCCGTTGAGGATCCGTCAGTATGCACGATCCATTCCTCGGCAGGGGTTTCTTCTTCCCCTGAATGGGAACACTCAGCTAGAAAATCTGCTAAGGCTTGGGCCTTGATGGCTGTTCTTGGCTGGTAAGATATACCTAGCCCACTCAGCTCAATCGCCCATTTTAGTAATCTCCCTGATTTTTCAAACTTTTCTAACACCTTCTCTAGTGGCTGGTCAGTGAGAACCACGACTGGATGTGCGTCAAAGTAAGGCCTGAGTTTCCTAGCAGCAATTATGACTGCATAGGCGGCTTTTTCGACCATCGGGTAATTCTTCTCGGCTGCCCCCAGCGCATGACTTACAAAGTATATAGGCTGCTGGGCGCCTGCCTCTTCTCGCAGGATGACCGCGCTGACAGTTATATTGGTTACTACAATGTAGAGGAAAAGCTTATCTCCTGCTAGTGGCCTAGCCAGGGTGGGGAGCTTCTTGAGATGGTCCTTTAGTTGTTCAAAGGCCTCTTTCTGCTCGTCTTCCCACTTGAACTGTTTGTTTCCTTTCAGTATCTTGAAGAAAGGAGTGGCCTTGTCTGCTGATCGGGCGACGAACCGTGCTAAGGCGGCCATGCGGCCCGTCAGGCGCTGGATGTCTCTAATGGTCTTGGGCTCAGGAAGGTCTAGAACTGCCTGAATTTTTTCAGGGTTGGCGTCTATACCCCGAGAGCTGACCAGGAACCCCAGGAATTTGCCGGAGCGGACTCCAAATGTACACTTTTTTGGATTAAGTTTCATTTTGTAGGCGCGCAGGGAGCAGAAGGTTTCCTGCAGATCTATCAGGTGCTCTCTGTCCTCTCTGCTTTTCACGATGGCGTCATCAACGTAAGCCTCGATGTTTCTGCCTTTTTGTTTCTCGAACACTTTATCAACTAACCGCTGGTATGTAGCCCCTGCATTTTTGTGCCCGAATGACATCATCTTGTACATGTAGGTGCCTGAACTGGTGATAAACGCACACTTCACCCTGTCCGGCTGCCACAAGTATACTTGATGATACCCTGAAAAGGCGTCTAGGAAGCTTAGCATGGAGTAACCACTGGTGGAGTCTACCAGTTGGTCGATTCTGGGGAGCGGATAACAGTCTTTTGGGCAGGCCTTGTTGAGGTTTGTAAAATCTACGCACATTCTCCATGCGCCTGACGACTTTTTAACCATGACTACATTTGCCAACCATTCCGGGTAGTCACAGACCTCAATAAAATCTGCTTTCAATAGTTTGTCAATTTCTTCCTTGATTGCTGCGTCTTTTTCCGCAGACATGTTTCGTTTCTTCTGTTTTACAGGGCGAGCATCCATGCTTACATTCAGCTTGTGAACAATGTATGATGGATCAACGCCGGGCATCTCGTCTGCAGAATAGGCAAATACGTCTTTGTTTTCTTTTAGCAGCTTGACCAGTTCGGCCTTGTAGGATTTTTCCAGGTCAGCTCCTATCAGGACCTGCCTGCCTGGTTCCAAATCTACCAACATGCTTTCGCCCCTGGCTCCAGGTGGTCGGGCGCCGGTTGCCCGGCTGGGATCTCGCCCTCCCTGCTGGGGGAACTGTTAGCCTTCCTTTTCCCTTTCCTTTCTTTTTCGTGTTCTTGCAGGGCCACAGAGTAGCACTGTCTGGCTGACTCCTGGTCCCCGCACACCTTTCCTTCTAGCACGAAATCAGTGACATACGCTATGGTGAGAGCCCTGATGGAGATGGCCGCCTCGATTTCGTCCAGGGTGGCTCTGCCAATTAGGGCGTTGTAAGCGGATCTTGCATCCACAACAACAAAGGTTGCCCTGACATTCCTGGCAGTGGAGCCTTCACCAAAGGTTACGGGCAGGTCTATGACTTCCATGGGCAGCACGCCTGCTCCACTGAATCCGTATAATGATCCGGGGGCTGGTCGCAGGTGCCTTTTTTGCAGGCCCATCTTCTCAAAGGCGTCCTTATACAGCAAATTCGTGTATGCGCCTGTGTCCACCATACACCTTCGCACAATGTGGTTGCTGATCTCTAGGGATAGTACTAAAGGATCACTGTGCGGATATACCACGCGCCCTGCATCATCAGGGGTGATGCTCAAGGTCACCTCCTTTGGACTCCCTGCTTTCTCAGCATAGCAGATCTGGTTTTTTAGCTCGCGCATTTGTCTTTTTTGGCCTCTTCGACTTAGCTGGCCCTCAGTGCCCCCTTAGATTACATGGATCACCATGCGGTTCTGCACCGACCCCTCGGGTTTTTCAGGCACCTCCTTCTGAGACTTATTTTTAGCTGCGTAGTTGGCTAACCATCCGTTCCTGATTAACTTCTCGATTTCGTCCTTCAGGTGACGGCATTCTTCGGTGGTATGGCCTATACAGTCGTGGAATGTGCAGAATTTCTTGGGGTCTCCTTTTGGGCTGCGAGGTTTGTTCGGGCGGTTCCATTTAGCAGTTTCTTTTTCCAGTTCGAAGATTTCCGCCCTGGATTTATTTAGAGCGGTGTAACTGTCGAATCTGGGCTGGTAGACTGGGCGCTCCTTCTTGGGAGTGTCTCCCTCTTCCCTTTGCTTGCCTGGCTCACTTCTGCCCCTTCCACCCTGCGGTCCCCCTTGAGGCTTTGTTTGGCCTGCAGGGGTATCCGTCAGGCCGTGGAACTCCTCCTGCAGAATGAACCCTTCCGCGATCTTCCTGGCCATGGCCAAGGTTTCTGGCTGGGCCCTGATCATCTGGTTTTTCATTTCCCCTGGAAGTAGGGAGATTGTCAGGGCGTAGGCGGCAGTGGAATCGTCGATCTCCCTAACTTGCTGGTAGGATAGATCAAATCTTCTCATGTACTCCCTCACACTCTCACCCTTTTTCTGTTTCAGGGTCATGAGATCGAAACGGGTAAGACGTCTTCTCTTATTTCCGGCATATTGTTCAAGGAAAATTTCAGCCAACTCTATGAAGAATCTGACTGACCCCTGGCGGAGGTCTCTGAACCACCCTTGTGCGAGCCCCACCAGGGTGGTTGGGAAAACTTTGCACCAGATGGCATCATCTACATCATACATGCCCATGTGGCTCTCAAAGGCTGCCAGGTGGTCTTCTGGATCTGTCGTCCCGTCAAATTTGATGGTGGGCATTTTGATTTTTGGAATGGGGTACTCTTGTACCTCAGGGTGCAACGGGGTTTTTGTGGGCCTGCCTACCAGTCGTGACCTGCTTTCCCCAGACTGGTTACCGTGAAATTCCCATTGTTTATGGGTCGGTTTCCTCGCACTGGGGGAGCGGTGCCCTGGTGGCGGCCTACTGGCTGCTTCATCCTCTGTTTCCGGGGAGGACCGTCTGGGCCTCTTCCTCTGAGAGTGGCAGAGGTTTTCACCCTGATGGTACTTGGACTCGAGCGGTTGTCCCCGGTTGAGTCTGGATTGCAGGCTTTGGGATAAGCCTGGGGTCGACTGCTCCTTGGCTGCAGGCGTTAGCCTGGAGAAAACTCCGCCTGGTCTTTCTCCTAAGCGTTTTGACATGGGCTCCCTGGGCCTCATTCGCTCCTGTAATCCTTGGGATAAGCCTCCCTGTCCTCCAGACGCTGATTCTGTTGTATGAATGGAGAACGCCTGCTGAACAGGTGGCTCTGGATTGCCAGTAGTGATGTGCCTTTGCACATGCGCATACACTTGATCTGTTCTTCTTGCTTTTCTCTGAGCATTCCTGACGGCGGTCGTGCCCCCGGCCTCGTCCCTGCTGACTGGGGATGGTTGCCTGGGAGCCGACGCGACCCTGCCTACCAGGTCTTCAGGCGTGAACTCCTGGTTCAGCATCGCAGAGAAGAAAGCGGCTGCCTGCGCCATCTGAGCTGGGGTCAGATTGAGAGCACATCCTGGGTGTGTCCCCAACTCAGGTGTCACAGCGGTGTTAGATCCACCAAGGAAATTGGTTCCCCCCACCCCTAGGATCGTGGCAGGAGGAACCCTCTCCATCTGCGGCATACCATACAGGGGGGTCACCGGTGGGACCGTCGGACCCGCTTCTGCACTGGCATCAACAATTTCTGGCATGATTGTTTTAGTTTTGTGATTGTGAGTGGTTGATTTTAGTGGGTAACTCGTGAGCACAACCGTAAGTTCCCCACAGACAGCGCCAAATTGTTCCGGTCACGGAAACAATTCACCCGGCCTAGGATCCGGGTTGTACAATTGGGTTAATGGTGAACAACTGATCGTCTGATTTCCCCTGATCTCCTCTTTCTCTCACTCCCTCGATCGGACCTTCCCGACGGAAATGGCCTACTCCCTGCACAATGAACGCACAGGGCCTCGGAGGTTGTCCGAGGAAACCCTCTCCGATGCCTAAGTCAGTCCGTGAAATGCCTTGATGAACCTAGCTCGTGAGGAACTAGGTGGCGTTTTCAGGAGTAAGAGTCTAGAGAGAGAAAATCCCACCTCTCTTATGTGGGAAATGGGTGAGTATTTATACCTTCCCACAAGAGAGAGGAAAAGAGAAAGAAGAGGAGGGAAATGGGTGGATGTTGGCGGGACACGTGGACTCACCTTGTCCACCCATCTCCCCTTACCTTAGGCAAAATGACGGATGGGTCCTCGGTTCTCCTTCGGTTCTGTTCAGGCGGAAACGCCCTGGGAGCAGGCGGCAGGCCTGGTTTGCTCTGTTTGGCGGGTGGCTCAAGGGATTAGGGCCACACTTGGAGATTTCAGTGACTTTGATGGAAAGGCTGCTGGGCAGACCTTTCCTCCCTCTGGGACTGGTCGCCCAGGGGCCTATTTGGCAGGCCGCCAAAGGCAGGCAACCGACCCTCATCAAATACCTTCTGCCATTTGCTAGAATCCCATGGCCCAAACAAGGCAACCTCTCTATTGTATAAATAGGGGCTCCCCCCATCTAGCGTCCTCATTTGCCTTCTTTTTTCGTTTCTCTCACTAAAACTTCTCTCCATCTTTCTTTCTTTTCCACTTGCCCTTCTTAGGCCATCGTCCTTCCCAGTGGAAGCTCGAGCATTGCCGACGCACTTCCTAGGTTATTTCCTCTCCTCTCTTACTCTTCGTTTGGTTTCAATTTTGAGTCATGTCCACCCGTTCCCGCTGGGTCCGTTTTGAGGTTGAGGATGAGGTTATTTCGGCCTATGAAGAGGACTCCTCCTTCCGTCATAGATCTAGGAGGGATGCCGGTGGTGAATCATCGGGCGACGAGTTGGAGGAGGTTGCGCGGATCGCGCTGTCCCCGTCTGGATTTTGCGGACTCCCTCCGCACGTACCGTTGTGGAGGAATCACCTATTCTGTCGGAGGGGAGGGAGACGAGGAGCCATCCTTCAACGATCTCGGGATGGATGTGGAGCAGGACATTGGGCTGGTTCTTAGCCACCGTCGGAAGGATCCCCCTATGGTGGAAGAACCATCCTCTAGTCGTCAAGAGTTCGGTCCTGCCTCGGCGGAGGAAGACGGCGAAAGGATGCAGTCGAAGGCCAGGGGCGATAGTGGTGAGAATCATGAGGCCTCGACCCTTTGCCGGACCTCCACTTTAGTGGACGCGAAATGACATCGTCGGCCAATAGAGAAAGATTGCCTGGAGGCTGTCAGGAATATTTATCCCTTGAGAGAGGGCTACGAATACGTGATGTCGGACGTCAGTTAGTCAATCTGCTTTCCTCCTGAGGGTTGCGTGGTCGTCTCAGTTGTGTCTCTGAAAGTCGGCCTTCGGTTTCCTCTTGACCCTTTTTCGGGGAGGTGTTTCGGCGTATGAACTTGGCACTTGGTCAGCTGATCCTACAGGCAATTTGTGCCATCATATCTTACTGATGGGTATGTCGGTTAAAGAGGTGGACCCCTTAAGTGGAGGCGTTTAGGTTTATGACGTTCTTGAAAGTCGTACCAGCCACGAGTTATTGGACCTTGGATCGGCTTGGTAACTGCGTCACGTCTTACCCTATACATTCCAACTGTCATGGCTGGAGGGGTAAGTTTCTCTATGTGTGCTCGACCCATCAGTGGTCTGTCCCCTGAGTGTTTTACACTGATGTGCGTATTCATATGGAGACGGACGATGAGATAGGGCGCTGCTTGGATCTAAGGGAGTCTGGGCTAAGCCAGCCGGACAAGGAGATTATCAGCGCCTTCTCGACCGTCGTCAAGTTGTTTGGCAAGGAGAAGGTGGCCCTTCCCACAATCTAGTGGCCCCTGTTTGACTTGATTTCTAGTAACTAATACCTGGAACGGGTGGGCATGAGCGTCTCTATTGCTTCGCCAGGTACCTGGGCATAATCTTTTCCTTTTTCCGTCGTCATTTGCATCTAGCTTAGTACCTCACAGTTTCTTCTTTCCGCTTTTGTAGGTAGCCAGCTAGCGCTTACCTGGTCGTTAGGGGAGCTTACCTTGCTGGGGGTAGATAATCTGTTCCGCCCTTTCGTAACTCGGCCACCCCTTCTGCCTGTCGACCGACCTACGATTATGACATACGGCAGGTCGAGGGTCTCCAAGTTGAGGAAAAAGGTTATCGCCCCATCACTGGAGCCTTCTTAGAAGAAGCGGGCTCTATCGTCGCCATCTCCTATTACCGAGACTGCTCAGAGCTATGTCAGCGATCAAGGCGGCATTGAGGCTTCTAAGGTTACCTCCCCTCGGCCAACCGTTCCTCCTTTGGTCACCGTAGCTGCCTTCCAGGATCAAACGCTGACGTTGACTTTGAAGATGGTGACGTCGATTGATGAACCAGCCACCGATGGTCATACTGAGATATCACCCCCTTCTAATGGGACAGGCACGGACCCGCAGGGGATAGCCGACATTCTGGAGGCCTCTATTGATAAGGCGACTAGACGCGACATGACTGCTACAATGGACCCCCCCTTCCCTCATTGTCCGGCAGGCATGGTTCCTTGTCTGATTGGAACTTCTTCAGGATGCTTGATGGAAATGTCTCTTCCACTGTGCGCCCTTGAACTCCTGCTCAGCTTAACGCGTTCCACCATCGAGTAGCTGATGGCCTTGCCATGGCTGCCCAGAACATGAGTGTGATAAAAAAAATCCGCGGAGGAGGGCCTCGTGGCCGCTCCTGATCCGGGCGAGGTTGAATCCTTGTAGGCCTTACCACAGAAGGCGGAGGCCGAAGAACAGTGTTGATTGGCTGTGGAAAAGGAATTGGCGGCCCTCTCTGGCGTGCATTCCCTGTGTGGTCCGGTGACGAAGGCTATGGAGGACAAGCTCGATGCTGCGCTTGGCGAAGTACAGTCCACTAAAGATCAGTTGGCTGCCCCCTAGCTGACACAGAGGCACTGAGACAAATTTTTTTGACGAATGAAGGCGCCTTGTCGGATAAGTCTGAAGAGATTGCCGAGATGAAGTAAGAGGTTACTGACTCCTTTCGTGTTGGGGTGGACATGGTGACTAAATTAATTGCCGCCACCTTGGAGGAGTACAACCCTGAATTTGACTATACGCGGTTTATAACAAAATTTATCATTGTCTTGACGTTGAGCGTGTGAAGAAGGATGACCAGGAGGGGGCTGAGGAGACGTCGGCGACACCTCACTCTCCTCCCAAATAGGAAGTCGGGCCGTCGTCCTTCTATTCCTCCTGTACCCTAGGCGGCAGAGGAGCGAGCCGATACTGCTCACTCCTCTGCCCCCTTTTGACGCTTTTTGTGGATCTCCTAGCACGTACCTTTGGGGCATAGACATAGGCATAGGCTTGACCTTTATGCTTTACCACTTTCCCTTTTTGTTTTCTCGTAGGTGGTGCTTGATCCTTAGAGGACGGCAGCCGATTTCTAATGGTTGTAACCTTATTTTGACTTTTGAGTATTTTGTACCAAACTCTTGGCGCTTCTAACGCCCTTTATTTTGTGTAGACTTATCTCTTATCTTCTTGTTCTTATAATGTTGCTTGTCTCCACATTAACCCTCTCCATCGGCCTTGGTGCTCGAGGACATTTGGTGCCCTAGGTTAGCATATCTTGATGGCACGTCTTGGGCATGTGCCTTAGTCGGCGTCTAGGGCTATGCTCTTCAGACTTGTGCTTATGCCCCCATTCTGTGGATGGGGGACCCTTAGCCATTTTCACCTTGACCTATGACGTCCAAACAGACTCGGGCTTACGCCCCCATTTTGTAGAAGAGGGACCCTAGTCATTGTCGCCTGAAGCTATGACATCCAGACGGACTTGGGCTTATGCCCCCATACTGTGGATTGGGACCCTAGCCATTGCTGCCTAGAGCTATGACATCCAGACGGACATGGGCTTATGCCCCCATACTATGGATGGGGGACCCTAGCCATTGTCGCCGGGACCTATGACATCCAGACGGACTTGAGCTTATGCCCCCATACTGTGGATGGAGGGACCCTAGCCATTGTCGCCTAGAGTTATGGCATCCAGACGGACTTGGGCTTATGCCCCCATACTGTGCATGGTGGACCCTAGCCATTACCGCCTAGAGTTATGGCATCCAGACGGACTTGGGCTTATGCCCCCATTCTGTAGATGTGGGACCCTAGCCATTGCCGTCTGGAGCTATGGCATCCAGACGGACTTGAGCTTATGCCCCCATACAGTGGATAGGGAACCATAGCCATTGCCACCTGGAGCTATGACATCCAGACGGACTTGGGATTATGCCCCCATACTGTGGATGGGGGACCCAAGCCATTGCCACTTGGAGCTATGGCATCCAGACGGACTTGGGCTTATGCCCCCATTCTATGGATGGGGGGCCCTAGCCATTGTCGCCTGAAGCTATGGCATCCAGACGGACTTGGGTTTATGCCCCTATTTTGTGGATGGGGGACCCTAGCCAATTTTTGATGGGGTATACATTCCTTGTGCTAAGTCAATAGAGGCTTTTCCCCTTATTGCTCCCTGCTTGTTGCTTCAGAAGGTAATGAACGAGGACCAAGTAGATAACAAATAAAAGTCCTTCCTCAATAAAACGTTTACAAGCTTTGATAGGTAGGGTCGTCGACAGTTCCGATCGTCCCCTGTCGGTCTTCAAAAAACATATGGGCCTGGCCTACATGTCCTTAGACATAGTACCTGATGGTATCCGTATTCCAATGCGATGGCAAGTCGCGCCCTTTGCTGTCTTTGAGCCTGTATGTGCTTGGTCCCATGACCCGGGTTATTTCGTACGGGCCCTCCCAGTTGGCGCTGAGCTTTCCGTGCTCGTTCGCTTTGCCGACTTCTGCCGTCTTTCTGAGGACGAGGTCCCTTATCTGGAATTTCCTATAGTTAACTCTTTGGTTGTATGCTTTCTTCATGCGTTGTTGATATGCCACTAGGTTAACATGTGCCTCCTCCTTATTTTCGTCCACCAGTTCTAGGGCTTCTGCCATAGCCGCCTCATTCGTGTCTCCTTGGAAATATCTGTTGCGGGCTAACGGGATGCGTACCTCTATTGGGAGCAAGGCTTCAGGTCCGTAGACGAGACCAAATGGCAAGTGACCGATGGCCGCTTTCTGTGTGGTTCTTACGGACCAAAGCACGCTGGGGAGCTCGTCGGCCCACCTCCCCTTGAGGTCTTCCAACATTTTCCTCAACTCGTTGAGGATCTGTTTATTGGCCGACTCAGTTTGTCCATTTGTCTGAGCATGGAAGAAGGCAAAGTAGGCTACAGCAACTCCCAATCCTGCTAACCATTCTCTGATGGAGGGGTTTTTGAACTGGCGGCCATGGTCAAAGACTAGCACTTTCGAGACCCCGAGCCTGGTTATCACGCTGCGCCAGATCACCTTCTTTACAGCCGGCTAGGTGATGTTCGGGACGGTTTCCGCCTCCATCCACTTGGAGAAGTAGTCAACGGACACTATTACGAATTCCTTGCCCCCAGACGCTGTTATGAACGGCCCTAGGATGTGCATCCCCCCCCCCCCCCATTGTGCAAAAGTTATGGGGTTTAGGATTGACTGTAGCTCCCTGGCCGGTGCAAGGATTACTGGCAAGTGGATTTGTCAGTTGCGGCATCTGTTGGTCAATTCTCTGGCGTCGTACAGGATGGTCGGCCAATAGTAGCTCGCTCTCACCGCCTTGTGTGCCAGGTTCTGTCTGCCTATGTAGTGACCGCACATGTCGGAGTAGATGTCGTCCAACACCTGTGCAGCATCCAAGGGCCTTAGGCATTTTAAGATAGACGTTGATGCCCCGTTCTTGTACAACTAGTCTTCTATTATCATATACCTCGAGGCCATGGTCGACATACGTCTTACCTTCGTCGGGTCTTCTGGCAACTGCTTGCTGGTTATGTACTTTATAATGGGTGCCCTCTAATCATCGTCATCCTCGTTCTCTATGTCGTTGTGGATGCCGCCCTGGTCCTTCGTTTCTGTCAAGATACTCTTTTCTTACCTAACGTCTACCCAGACCGACCGTCGGACGTCCTGTAGGCTGGAGTTTTCTAATTTCGACAGGGCGTCGGTCCGTTTGTTTTGGGATCTCAGCACTTGCTTGACTTCGTATGACTTAAGTTGGGATAACTCCTCCTTCACCCTTTCTAGGTATAGCGCCATCGATGGCTTCCTAGCCTCATATTCCTCATTGATTTGGTTTGTGACTAGCTGTGAGTCTGTCGACACAACGATTCGCTCGGCACCGGCTGCTATGGCGAGGCGGATTCCTGCAATGATAGCCTCGTACTCGACCTCGTTGTTGGAAGTTTGGAAGGTGAATCTCAGGGCGTGTTCGAACTCTTCTCCATCGGGGCTAGTCAAGACGATGTCGGCACTTAAGCCGTTGCAGATAGCCGAACCGACGGTGAATCCCTCCCATACTCCCACTGGGGGGGTCGTCCTCCTCCGAGTGTGAACACTCGACAAAAGAAGTTGCCTAGTTCTTGTGCCTTTATCGCCGTCCTTGACTGCTAGATGATTCCCAGGCTGCTTAGCTCGACGACCCACTTCAGCATTCGCCCCGACTTTTCGAAATTTTCCAATGCTTTCTCATGAGGCAAGTTTGTTAAGACGGTAATCGGTTGCGCATCAAAGTATGGGTGCAGCTTCCTGGGGGCCATTACCATGGCGTACGCCACATTTTCTACCATTGGGTAGTTTTTCTCTGTCGATCCCAGCGCGTGGCTGATGAAGTAGATCAGCTGTTTAGTTTTATCCTCTTCTATAAGGATGACGATGCTTACCGTCACGTTAGTGACAGCGATGTATACGTACAACTTTTCACCTTCTATTGGTCGCGCCAGGGTTGACAACGTTGTTAAGTGTTCTTTCAAACCTGCAAATGCAATTTTAAGCTCTCCTTCCCATTTGAACTGCTTGTTCCAATTTAGCATTTCGAAGAATAGGGTAGACTTGTCTGCTGCCCTT
The DNA here is from genome assembly GCA_958450325.1 of Agrostemma githago. NCBI lineage: Eukaryota > Viridiplantae > Streptophyta > Magnoliopsida > Caryophyllales > Caryophyllaceae > Agrostemma > Agrostemma githago. Next base: position 22,140,478 of record OY288239.1, on the reverse strand, counting down.
GAAATGAGTCGTGCTAGGGCCGCCATCCTCCTCGGGAGCCTTTAGATATCCCTTATCGTTCTTGGTTCCGGTAGGACTTGTATAGCTCTGACCTTCTCTAGGTTGGCATCTATTCCTCTGGCGCTCACCAAGAAGCCTAGGAATTTTCCGGACCTTACTTCGAATGTGCATTTCTTGGGGTTCAGCTTTATTTTGTACTTTGTTTAACGACTGGAACGTTTCTTTCAAGTTGTCCAGGTGTTTCTCGTCCTCTCTGCTTTTTACGATCGCATCGTCTACATACATCTCCATGTTTTTGCCACGCTGTCCTCTGAAGATCTTATCCACCAGCCTCTGATAGGTGGCACCAACTTTTTTCAAACCAAACGACATCATTTTGTACATGAATGTGCCGTCCCTGGTAATGAATGCGCATTTAACCTTGTCCGACCCCCACATGAAGACTTGGTGATATTCGGAGAAGGCGTCTAGGAAACTCAACATGGAGTGTCCACTGGTGGCGTCCACCAACTGGTCGATCTTGGGCAGCAGGTAGTAGTCTTTCGGGCACACCTTGTTGAGGTTGGTGAAGTCGACGCACATACGCCCGACCTATGATGATTTCATTACAATCAATACGTTTGCAGCCATTCGGGGTAAATGCAAGGCTCTATAAATATGGCTTTCAGCAGCTTGTCCACCTCAGCGCGGATGACGTCGTCCTTCTCCGCCGACTTGGTTCTCTTCTTCTATTTGACTGGTCGGTAAGTTGGATCGACATTTAACTTGTGCACCGTGACCTCGGGGTCTACCCCCGCCATCTCATCTGCCGAATAGGTAAATACGTTGGCGGTTTTTTTAGCAGGCTGGCGAGGCGTTGTTGATACCCTGGCTCTAAGTCGGCCCGTACCATGATAGGCCGACCCAGCCCCAGTTCCACCATCATACTTTCCCCGGGCTCTAAGCGTTCAGAGGCGGGAGCCACTTACTCGGTGAATCTGAGCGATTTAGAGGCCGTGGCTCTCCTTTCGTCGAGACTGGAGTCGGCTTTCCGCTTACCCTTCATCTCCTTCTGGGATCGCTTTAGGGCCACCGAGTGGCAGGACCTGTCCGACTTTTTGTCGCCGTATAGATTTCCATCGGTTGTTTTGTCGGTGACGTAGACCATGGTCAGGGCTCGTATGGATACCAGGGCATGCACCTCGTTTAGGGTTATTCGGCCAATCAGTGCGTTGTAGGCCAACTTGGCGTTTACTACCATGAACTGGGCTTTTACCGTCCTTGTCGTCGCCCCCTCTCTAAACGTCGCGGGGAGGTCTATTGTTCCCATTGGTACCACGCCTGTCTCGGAGAACCCATATAATGTGCCGACTGTCGGCATAAGGCGCCTTTTATCGAGCCCTATTTGCTCGAAGGCTTCCCGGTACAGCAAATTGGTATAGGCGCCCGTGTCTATCATACATCTTTTGACTGTGTGGTATAGGCTTCCCGGTACCAATGGGTCGCTATGGGGGTATGCTACCCGTCCATTGTTGTCGGCTGTGATACTAAGGGTTGGGATGATGGCTGGTTTCGGTTGATCGGCATAGCAGATATGCTGCGAAAGTTCCCTTTGGTGCCGCTTTATCCCTCGCTGACTTCTTCCTCCTCTTGGTGCCTCATTGTCCACCACGTGGATGATGTTGGATTCCTTTCTCCTCTCAAGTCTGTCTTTGCCTTTGTCGACGTTTTTGTCGTCGTCGCCGTCGTCGTTGTTTTTGTTATTGTTGTTGTTGTTGCGCAGGTTCCTTGCTTTGTATCCTGCCAATGACCCTCGACGTATGAGGCCCTCGATTTCGTCATTTAGGTTTCAATACTCTTCGGTGGTGTGTCCCTTCTAATCATGGAAAACACAGTACTTCTTTGGGTCAGTCTTGGGCCCAACTCCGACCGGCTGAGGATTCCCTCACTTCCCGTTGTGCTTCTCTATGTCAAAGAGTTAAGCCCTTGGCCGGGTGAGCATAGCATAGTGGTCAAACTTGGGTATGTAAGCCGTCCTTTCACTTCTCCTTTCTCCGCGGCTCCTGGTCCTTCCGAAGGGTTCCTTCCCGTCCGACGGGCTTATGGCCCTCTCTTTAGGAGGGCGGCGAATCCTTGGCGGCGAGAGGTCATCGTGTCGCGTCTTATTATCCTCCTCATTCATGTACCCTTCCGCTATTCGTCTCGCCTCCACCAATGACGTCGGTCTTTCCCGAAGCAGGTGGCTCTTGAGGGGATCGTCGACCATGCTATGAGTAAGGGTGCAGGTGGCCATCGATGCGTTGACGGTTTATATTTTCTGGCACTCCTTGTAAAACCTCCTGAGGTACTCCCGGATAGTCTCTTTTGGGGCCCTGGCGCATCGTCATGAGATCTACCGTCATGATTTTCCTGCGAATGCTTCCGACGTGTTGATCAATGAAGGCTGTGCTAAGGTCTTTGAAGGCACGAATGAACGCCTTTGGCAGCCCTCTGAACCATGAGTGGGCGAATCCGGTGAGGGTGGTGGAGAATACTCTGCACCAAACGGTACCGCTGAGCTCGTACATGGCCATGTATCTCTCGTATGCCACTAGATGGTCTTCGGGATCTGTTGTCCCGTCAAATTGACTGTTCGGCAGTTTCACTCTTTGCATTGGGTGTACTGCCACCTCTGGGTGGAATGGTGACACTGTGGGTCATCCTTTTCGTGGGGTTTTCTTGGCAGATGTAGTCCATTTGGACTCGTCCTCGTCCTCTCCTAGGGTCAAATGCGTTTCTCTGTGGGACCGGAAAGTTACCGAGGCGCCTTCTTTGAGGGATACGCTTTTACGGGTGTAATCGCTTCCTCTACCGGTGGTCCTGCTTGTCAATCGCGTGAACACTGAACTGTGTCCACCAGGGCTGTCAGGCCTGCCTCCCTCTTCTCTCCCGCCCAGCCGATCTCTCAGATTTCTTGTGGGTCTGCCTTCTCTTTCTCTCTGGCCGAGGCGATGGTGAACCGTTCTCTGGGGGCTGTGGCTTTTCCTGACCTTTCTGAAGCTGGGGCATAGCCCGTGGCACATTGTGTGGGTGTGGCTCCTCCTCCTCTCTCGCCTTCTCTCCTTTGTGGGAGAGTCGGCGTCCCATCGTCTTGTGCTGGCGACTGGCGTCAGGATTCCTTGTCCTCCTCCCAGATGGTGGAGAGACGGGCCCTGGGGCACTTTTCCAGGTACCGGTGCTTCTTTTCTTTGAAGGTCAGCAGCTCGGGGAACAACTCTCTGGGCGAGACATTGACCCTCTGGGGGTCTGACGATGGTCTCTAGGGCTGCCTGGTTCGGGGCTACGATGACAGCGGCGTTGGGAGTCGATGCCTTCCAAAATGCCGCAAAGAGATTTTGAGCAGCAGACAATTGTTCAGGGGTAAACATATTCGTTGGTACCTTGGCTGCGGACATTACCGTTGGCGTGGATGCCTCCCCCATTGGCGCCTTCCTTTTATCTGTGCTTCTTGGTTGGTTGCCAGGGGGAGATCGCTATTGGCTCGAGGTCGCCACTTTCTCCGGCTTCCCGAGAGGTGCTAGTCGCACCTTGGTTTGTCATTCTTTGATGTTTCGATCAATTTTTGAGAGTAAGAAAATTTTTGTTCAAGTTTCCCACAGACGACGCCAAATTTTTTGGGGTACAAACAATCGATAGTCTTTGGCCGGTAGTACCCGGCTTGTTCCTTCCTTGTCCTTGCTGTAGCCTCGTGTCTCGTAGCTGCACAATGAACACAAAAGGGCCTCAGAGTGTGTTCGAGGTTGCCTCACCGACGCTCAAGTCACTGAATGGAACTAAGAAGGTGATCTCTTTAGTGAAGGATTTACTTAGCTTTTTAGAGAGATGAGTTGTATATGATTGATTTCTTTTGCATGTGGAGGTCATCCCTTTATTTATAGGGTAAGTGCTCGTACGGATCTTCCTCCTCCACTATGTCGGGGATGTGCCGACACCTTCTTGGTAGTCAGGCGTCACCCCCACGTGAGTAGGGGGTATCCTTTGGTGCCGGAGGTTAACGGCGGCCGACTTCATGTGCCACGGGTGCCGACCCCCATCAGCTCTAATACTTTCTAATTTTTTTAACAATGTTTTTATGAAAAGTTTACCAGTAAAGATTTTGAGTTCGTTACAATATATTCCGAGCTTCCAAATAATGTGTCAAATAAGGTCAACAAATAAGCTTCCAGAGAGAGAGAGAGAGAAAAAAAAGAAAGAGAGAGAGAGAGAGGGGGGGGGGGAAGGAGGGAGGTTCAAATAAGGTCAACAACTTTTAAGTTCATAAGTTCCTGTGTTAAAGTTACACAATAAATGCTTAAAGTTACACGAGATGAGTGATAAAGTTGCCCTTTATCACTTGAAGTGATAAAAGTGCTGAATGTTAGACCATCCCCATCCAACCTCGTGACCTAGGTCAAGTTGGATGGGGGTCATGCTAATGAGTAATTAGGAAACTCCAATCTAAATAATTAAGATGACACTCAATGCTTGAGTGTCAAAGGATGACACTCACAAACAATTGCATGACCTCCACCTTTGGAGGCCCACTTCTGCCAATAGTACATGTTGTTTGTATTTTTCAAAGCACTTTAATTCACACTCCAACGTCTATTTTTTTTACATTGCCAATAGTATCTGCTATTTCCTTGCAACGTATACTTTTCCAACGTCTCTTTTTTTTTACAACAACTATATTTTTCCTCTATAAATAATCATACACTCCTACAAAAATATTACTCATAACCTTATTCTCATATTCTCATATTTAAATAATCTTATATTCTTCTATACCTCAAATTGATTGTACGTTTTTAATAAACCTCCTCACTATTTAAAAAATAATAATATTGGTATTAAAATATTTTTAATAATAAATATATGTAAATATAGTGATAGTTGAAAAAAAAAAGTATGAGAGAGATATGTGGGGTAGAGAAAGTGAGAGATGATTGGGTTGAAAAGTAAAAAATGATTGGGTTGATGACCTAGGTCATGGTTTTCTGAATGGGAGTGTATAGATGAGTGAGGGTCAACAAATTGATTAAAACATTAAAACGGGGATGACCTCCATTAGGGTGACCCTTGGATGGGGATAGTCTTATAGTTACATATCAATTTTGAACAAATGCAACTTTATCGTATGTCATCTGTAACTTTAATATAGACTTAAAAAATTGTTGACCTTATTTGCACCTACCTCTATGTGTGTGTGTGTGTGTGTCTATATATATATATAGGTAGGTTCAAATAAGGGCAACATGTTTCAGTAAGTGTATATTAAAGTTACAGATGACATACGATAAAGTTGCATTTGTTTAAAATTGATATGTAACTATAACATTCAGCTCTTTTATCACTTCAAGTGATAAAGTGCAACTTTATCACTCATCTCGTGTAACTTTAAGCACTTTTTGTGTAACTTTAACACTTGACCTTATGCCCTTAAAATAGTTGTTGCCCTTATTTGAACCTACCTATATATATATATATAGTAAGGCTCTTATGAGTCCTTCTTTATATATGAGTCCATAAGTCCTCATCACATCCATTGGATGGGATGAGGATGGATGGACAAGATGCATCCTAATATTTGTATTTAAATAAAAAAGGGAGATTTAGTATCCTAAAATAACTTCCTTGATTTTAGGAAACAATAACTCTCATAATCATTTCATTCCTCATTCATTCATTCATTCACGTTATACGTTCATCAAAACCTAAAAAAAAACGCTCCCATCATCACGTTCATTCATTCATTCAATCAAATCTGTGCTCGAAATTCTATTACTATGAATTCAATGATCGCGACATCTTCATCAACTATTGATAAGCAATTCATCGAGTATAACAATGGTGAGTTTCGATATTGCTTTCCTGTTTTGCATTAATTTTTATTCATCGTCTTGATTAATTTGCGTTTATGTTTTTTGCGTCAATTTTCATGTTGATATTGCTTTCATGGTCGTTTCATTCATCATAGATTCATATCAATGGTTAATTGGTCTCTTGTTAGTATAGATTCCAGAGTTTTATGTTTGTTATTTAGGTTTTCCGTAATCTCCAGTGATATTATTGTTTTGTTGTCTATTGAAGCAGACACGGCGTTGAAGTAACATACGTTCTAACAGTAACACGTAATTTTAATTAGAGTAACACACACTGAACGTTGAGAAAGGTTTTTGACGATGCTATTAGAGTAACGTGTTGTACGAGTTAGAGTAACTCAACTTATGAGTTGAAGTAACACATTGGTTGCATCGACGCAACGTTGTTTAATTTTGTGCAGGTGAAATTGGCAAAGATGCGAATGCACAGGACAACACCGGAAAAGGTGAAATTTTATTCATTTGATTAATCATAGATTCATATCAATGGTTTTTGGATTTGATTAATCATAGATTAAGCAGACACGACATTGAAGTAACATACGTTCTAAGTTACAGTAACACCTTATTTTAATTAGAGTGACACACACTGAACATTAAAAAAGATTTTTGGCGCTGATGTTGAAGTAACTTGCTTTACGAGTTAGAGTAACACAACTTATGAGTTAAAGTAACACATATGTCCCATGGGCGTAACGTTGTGTTTTTTTTGCAGGTAGCATTGGCAAAGAAACGAATGCACAAGAATGGTGCATAGATGTGGGTGAGGCGTTCACTCCGTACATGGGGCAAATATTCGGGGAAATCGATGAGGCGGTGAAATTTTATAAAATCTACGCGTTGGCTTGCGGATTCGAAGTTGTATTTTTTTTGGGTTTACAAGAATAACTGATTTTTTACATATTTTTTTACACACAATGATGTACAACGTTGCAGTTAACTCTATATTTATTTAATACATGTGTTTTTGGTTAGAGTAACATCTCAGATGTATTGTAGTAACATCATTCGTTCCTTAAAGTAACAAATATAATGCATAAAAGTAACTGAGGATATTAGCGTTGTTTACCATTCATTCTTAGATTAACCACAACTATTTCTTATAGTAACATGATTTGTTCGTTAAAGTAACAGCTACACTGCGTTAGAGTAACACATTTTTTTTTCTAAAGTAACACAGTTCATGATTTAAAGTAACACATTGTATGAGTTAAAGTAACAGTTTTTGCAAGAGACTATACAACAGTTCTTGAATTAAAGTAACACATTGTATGAGTTAAAGTAACAGTTTTTGAGAGAGACTATACAACGTAACAGGTTTTATGAGTTAAAGTAACACAATTCATGAATTAAAGTAACACATTGTATGAGTTAAAGTAACAGTTTTTGCAAGAGACCATTATACAAGGTAACACATCGTATGAGTTAAAGTAACACAATTCATGAATTGAAGTAAGACATTGTATGCGTTAAAGTAACATAGTTTACGGGTTATGACAGTAACATAGTAACATACGTACAATGACAGTAGAAAAATGATATTTTTTTGGTGAAGATGAAAAAAACTTAATTTTAAAGAAACTTGTTATGTGAGAGAAAGAAGCAGTTAAAAGATTGATAGGAGAGAGAAGATTTGCATTGAGATAATTAAAGAAGAGGGAGAAATGATATATTTACCAAGATTTATTAGTTATTTCCTTATTTCACCTCAAGCAATCACAACCATCCATCTTCCACTTGATCAATGATCCAAGATTGGACTGATGGACTCAATGTATATAGAGGGACTCACTTGATCCTTCCTCTCTATATATATATAGAGAGAGAGAGGTAGGTTCAAATAAGGGCAACAACTATTTTAAGGGCATAAGGTCAAGTGTTAAAGTTACACAAAAAGTGCTTAAAGTTTCACGAGATGAGTGATAAAGTTGCACTTTATCACTTGAAGTGATAAAAGAGCTGAATGTTATAGTTACATATCAATTTTAAACAAATGCATCTTTATCGTATGTCATCTGTAACTTTAATATACACTTACTGAAACATGGTGACCTTATTTGAACCTACCTCTATATATATATATATGTATGTATGTATGTATCTATGTATGTATGTATGTATGTGTATGTATGTGTATATATATATGTATACATATATACATAAATATATGTATATGTATGTATACATATATATAGGTACATATATATATATAGTAGAGTCCTTATGAGTCCCTCATAAGAATTGAGTCCCTAAATCCTCATCTCATCCACTGATTGAGAGATGGATGGACGGACGAGATCCATCACTATATTAAAAAAAAGGAGAAGATACTGCTTCCAACAAAATAGGAAGGAATATATTTGAATAACGTATCATTCATACTGCCATTAATTCATTCATTCTCTGCCATGCATTCATTCATTCTCTCGTTCATCATTCTCTCATTCAACCACATTCATCATTCTCTCATTCAACCATTGAAATTCTTCTTTGCGCCGCTGCCGTTTACTTCCAATCAACACAATCAAGAACACATTCAATCATTCATCGTCTTCTTCGCGCTGCTATAACTTACGTTCGATCAATCCGGCTTAAAATTTTCATTCAATGGCGCATATGCAAATTGTAGAACACACAAACGGTGAGTATATGCTTTGTAATTTATACTGGAATCGCCATGGAAGTCATTAAGATGCTACTCAATTATTAGTTTTTACGTTTACAATATGGGAAACAACATACTGATAAATGTCTGATTCATCATATGAAATTTGCGCACGCACAATATATTGAGTTATTGTAGTTCATATACTGCGTTACTTTACTCTAGAGCATCTGTTGCTTTAATGTCTACCATATGTTACTTTACATGTCGTGTTACTTTAATACACTTCAGTCGTTACTTTAGTGCTTTTCATCTGTTATTGTAGTGCATTGGAGTGTCCTATAATAATGGGATGTGATTGGCACCAAAATAGGAAACAATATCAAAGAGTAACGCCATATTAAAAAAGGAAAAAAAAAGATATTGCTTCCTATAATTATGGGACGTGATGACTTCAAAATAGGAAACAATATCAAAGAGTAAGATACTACGTCATACTCTCATTTCTGATCATTATATGAATTTTTTGCACTAACCTATATTTGGTGTTATTTTAATGAACATTGTCTGTTACTTTAATGTCTGACCTTTGTTACTTTATACTTCGTGTATAAGCATCCTCTGTTAATTTAATCCAATGTTACTTCAATGCACTTCATCTGTTACTTTAATTCTTGTTATCTGTTACTTTAATCCATATTTCAAGTTTTGATTGTTTTTTTCGCCACGTTTATTGACACTGTTATTGTTTTTCAGTAGATGCAAAAGCACATGAATGATGTAGGGATGTGGGTGAGAGTTTCCTCCATACATAGGGCAGATCTTCAAAGATGTAGATGAGAAGAAGAAGAAGAAGAAGAAGGAAACGTTATGTAAATCATCGTCTGACGATGAAGAAGAATCAGAAGAAGAAGAAGAGGACGATGAAGAAGAAACACAATTCTGAGTAGGACAATATATTGTTAGAGTAACATCCATTATTCATTAGAGTAACATACTGAATAAGTTACAGTAACACAATTTATGAGTTTGATTGATTTTCCAATATCTAGTCCTTAGAGTAACATTCTTTATTGGAGTAAAATGAGTTAGAATAACACACATTATGTGTTAGAGTAACATATTTAATGAGTTACAGTAACACAGTTTTAATGAGTTACAGTAACACGGTTTATGATTATAATTTGATTTCAAATATCCAGTTCTTATAGTTACAGGTGTGAAACATTGGAATTATAATGGAGTTTTATAATTTTTGTTTTGGAGTTCCTTAATAGAAACATACATTATTTTTTTGGTTGATTGAAAGTCATGTTTTTGCAAAAGATTATTATGCAACATAATATATTTTATGAGTTAAAGTAACGCAGTTCATGAATTAGAGTAACACATTATATGAGTTAGAGTAATAGTTTTTACAAGAGAATATTAAACAATGTAACAGATTTTATGAGTTAAAGTAACACAGTTCATGAATTAAAGTAACACGTTATATGAGTTAAAGTAACATAGTTTATGGATTATGGCAGTAACATGCTAACATACGTACAATGGCAGTAGAAAAATGATGATGTTTTGGTGAAGATGAAAAAAACTTAATTTTGAAGAAACTTGTTGTGTGAGAGAAAGAGGCATTTAAAAGATTGATAAGAGAGAGAAGATTTGTATTGAGATAATTAAGGAGGAGAGAGAGAAATGATATATTTACCCAGATTTGTTAGTTATTTCCTTAATTATGAAAACAAATCTTAACCATTAATTTATCATTAAATCAAGGGTTAAGATGAGGACTCATGGACTCAAATTTGATAAGTGGACTCAAATTTATAGAGAGAGAGAGAGAGAGAGAGAAGAGGGATCAGGTGAATCCACTTATCGTAATTGAGTTCGTGAGACTTCCTTAATTATCTCAATGCAAATCTTTTCTCTGTCCAATCAAATTTTTCACTGCCTCTTCCTCTCACACAACAATTATGTTTTTCACTTCCAAAACCCTCTCGCGTAACATACTGTGCGTTGTTTCATCTTCACCAAAAAATCATCATTTTCCAACTGCCAATGTACCCATAAACTATGTTACTCTAACTCATACAATGTGTTACTCTAATTCATGAACTGTGTTACTTAAACTCATAAAATATGTTACGTTGCATAATAGTCCCTTGCAAAAATAGGACTTCCAAATCAACAAAAAGAATAATGTATGTTGTTCCGGTTACGGATACAATTTACCCGGCCCAGAATCCGGGTAGTGTAGTTGAATTGATGATGGATAATTAGTCGCTTGATTCCCTTGATCTCCCCTTCCTCTCACTCTTGGAATCAGACTTTCCCGGCGGAAAACGGCCTGCTCCCTGCACAATGAACGCACAGGGCCTCGGAGGTTGTCCGAGGAAACCCTCTCCGATGCCTAAGTCAGTCCGTGAAATGCCTTTACGAACCTAGCTCGTGAGGAACTAGGCGGCGTTTTAAGAGTAAGAGTCTAGAGAGAGAAAATCCAACCCCTCTCATGTGGGAAATGGGGAGGTATTTATACCTTCCCACAAGAGAGAGAAGAGAAAGGGGAATGGTTGGATGGGAAAGTGACAAGTGGCGGCTTCTCATCCATCCATTCCCAATTACCTTAGGCAAAATGACGGATGGGTCCTCGGTTCCCCTTCGGCTCCGTTCAGGCGGGAACGCCCTGGAAGCAGGCGGCAGGCCTGGTTTACTCCGTTTGGCGGACGGCCCAAGGGATTGGGGCCACACTTGGAGATTCCAGTGACTGATGGGAAAAGCTGCTGGACAGACCTTTCCCCCTTTTGGGACTTGGTCGCCTCGGGGCCTGATTGGCAGGCGGCCAATGACAGGCAACCGACCCCCATCAATTGGCCCTCGCCGGCTGAGGAGGAACGGGGTTCCAGCTCGGCAGGCGATGTCTTGCTCTGGGACAGCGGGAGGTTGCCTCTTTGGACACTTGCATTTAATGCGTCGCATGTTCCCGAGGGAACATGCTTTAATTTCTCTGGGCACGCAGGGAGTTCAAACGTCTTTCGTTATGATTACCTTCCTCTGCATAGAGAATTTTTGGGCAGCGTGCCGCTCTGCTGATTGGCTTTCTCCCTTGCAGAGGTGGTTGGGGCACCATTAATGCGGTGTTTTCCTTGGTATAAAACCTTTAGCTTCCTTGATCATTTGTACTTCATTCCACCTTCAATCTTTCCATTTTCCTCATTCTAAACATGGCTTGGATCAAGAAAAGTGTAGTTCGCCGCGGAGTCAAACATGTTTCTTTCATCTTCAGAGGGTTTTGGAGGCTCAGATATGCGCGGGCCGCTTATTTAGCTGCTCGCCGGAGTCGCTGTTCACGGCTTCGCCTTCGCCGGAGGGGTCGGAAGGCCTCTATTAGGATGGGCAAACGCCCTAGGAGGTCCTCTCCTCCTGCTGCGCCTAGGTTCAGGCGTTGCTCCCAGGGGGGGCTGTTATGATAGGGGGTGCCATGAATGTTTTCCATGGCTGCACCCTGAACAATTCGGCCCCAACTCTGACACCGATTCCTCCCTGGAGTCGGGTCCTTCTTCGCCTGTAAAGAAGACAGGCTGTCGCACTTGCGACGAGTCCCGAGCTGTCCCTTTTGGAAGGGACTGGGAAGACAGCAGCCATGATTCTGACGACAGCGAAGGTCTCGGCTGCCTGAGCGACAGGGACGATGACGGGGCTTCAAATGACCCCTTTCAGGGTTCCCCAAGTTGGGACTGGGGTTCGGCTCTCGGGAGTCCAGGCAGTCCTGGAGATTATTCCCCAGATTTGGGGGACGACTAGGCCTGCGTGGCAGGGCCTTTAATTTCTGTCAGGCTGGAATTTTTCAAGCCTTATGTAATTTTCTTTCATGCCCGTCTTACGATGTATCTTTCCCTTGCGGGGTTTTCAATGAAATGAAGATTTTGCGTATTTGAATTTTTAATATGAGTTTATTATTATTTTTTTATTTTTTTATTTTTTTATTTTTTTATTTTTTTTTTTAGGGGGGACGTCATAGGGTGACCAGTCTGCTGACGCCCCTTGGTCTTCCCAAGGCTTTTCTTGGGAAGCCGCCTGGGGCAAACCTCCCCAGGGGTGACACGTGGACCGCAGCCCTTGGACGAATTCCAGAGGGCTGAGTGACTCTTGGCATGCCTTCCTCTATAAAAGTGATTCATTACCCATCACTTTCCTTTTTTCCAATCTTTCTTCTCTTTCGACATTCCTTCACTCTCTTCGCTTTGTCAAAAACCCTGGGGTATTGACGGATCGCTTCTTCCTTGCACCCTCATTTCCCTGAGACTCCTCCTTCGGGCTTGTGACGTGCTGTCAGGCGATCTTTAGGTCAGATTTTCATCCTCCATTCTTATTTCTTTCTTCGATTTCCTTTTTCCGCTTCCCCTTTTTTTTTTAGGGTATGACGTCTAGAACTCGTGGGCTGATTTTACCCTTTATCGACCCAACAAAGAGGGGAGAAGGGATGGATTTTGCCTCCTCCTCTAGGGAGGTTGGCCTTGAGGATGAGCATTCGTCGGGAAGTGGGGGCGGCAATTCTCCTGACCCCCCCTCGTATGATGCTGTTGATTCAGACGACGGGGCGTTGGAAGTTGACCCTTCCAGAACTTCCGGCCCCCTCGTTCGTCGGGAAAAGGGTAGGGTTTATTATCTAGACAAGGTTAAATATCGCATCCCTCTGAGTACTTTTCCCGACCGGAAAAATCGGGAGGCGATCCTTGCTAAGAACGCTGCCGTTGTGATTGAGCGGCTCTATAACTTCGGGGAAGGGTACACAGTTGTTGTCCCCGGCGAAAAAGATACCGTATGCAACCCCCCGGATGGGTGCATAGCGGTTTATAGAGTTTGGCCTTCGTTTCCCCCTACATCCTGCTTTAGAGGAGATTTTCAGGCGCATGAACGTCGCCGTCGCGCAGCTGACAGCCACAGCTGTCAGGGCGCTGATTTCATATGTATGGACCTGCCTTTTCCACCGCATGGAGCCTTCCATCGACGCCCTGCGGTTCATGGTGGGCTTGCAGATGGTTTCATCTGGGAGTACGGGCTCCCCTGGTTATTGGTCCCTCTTGAGGCAGAAGGGACATTGTTTGGTGTGGCCTGGTATGGACAGCTTGAGGGATTGGAAGAACAACTTCATTTACATACACAGCACCCATGGGTGGAGGATTCCTCGTCACTTCAGAAACCACGTCCATACCAGGATGGAGACCCCTGAGGAGTACCACCCTGGCGTGGGTGGGAAGGCCTTGGAGGTTAAGTTAAGTGAGAAGGAGAAGGAGTTGACGGCCTACTTTGCAGGCCATACTAACAAGTATGGGGTGTATGGCCCCACCTTATGGCTCCCTCATGCGGAGCTTTTAGCGACTGACAATTATTTGACTCGGCTGGGCATGAATCCGGGTCTGGATAAAGGTAGTTCAGGAGTGTTGGTGATTCCTTCTTACTCTCTTGTGTATTTCGGAAATGCCTTGACGGCCTGTTTGTTTGTTTTGCAGCTCTTGCCACTTTTATCTGGAAAAAGGGGGAGGTGAGACGCCTGGGCCTGGACGAGAACCTCACTGTCATCCAAAGTCGCCCTTCTCTTCCCCCTGGTTTTAAGAGAGGCGAGAAGAATCTAATGAAGCATTTGAAGGGCCTGTCATTCAGTAGGCCAAGGCTTCCTCCTCCTCCTCGAGTTACGCCTGCCAAGACGGCGGCTTCTGAGGCTACTCCTTCGCCAGCGGCGAGGGCGATCGCTTTCAAGGCTACTCCATCGCCTGTTGGCAGGCAAGAGGGCCCTTCAGCAGGGATTCAGATCCTTCCGCAGTCGCGGGCCGCAGGTTCCGAGGAGACTGGGGAGAGTACCCCCCGGGCACTGACCAGAAAGAGGAGTCGGGAGGCCCCTAACCGAGAGCTTTAATGCATCATTCGAGCCTCGTCCTTTTTTTTTATACGACTTTAGTCGTCACGTGTAAAGTCGATCACGTGATTTCTTCTTCCAAAATCCATGCATGTCACTTCACCTTAACGACTTAGATCGACGGTCTCGCACTATTAATCGTGTGTCGACGACTCTTTAGTCGTGTCCGACATACGATTATTTTAGACTCCATTTTTCGATATGATAAGTCGGGACAAGGCATCGGGATTCGGGATTCGGGATTGGGCTTGCACCACGCCTAGGTTCTCTATCCCCGTCCTTTGGTTAATATACAAAATAATGTGTATTTAATCAAAGTTCGTCCGTTTACACGACTCACGGTCTAATTTATATTTATTACATACAGGTCCGTTTCTAGTTAACGTTTACCATTTCCTATTTGATTACTCTATTCTATTGCTCGTTGTATTGTGAATTCTGGGTTGTATTCCGCTCGTGTAATTTGTAATCGATTTATATTGCTTTGCTTTATTTATTTGCGTTTTACCGTTTATAAATGAACCTTCGCATGCTAAACCACTTCGACAATAATCAAGATGCATTAAATGACGTAGCAACCCATTCAATATTTATATCTCGTAAAATGTTGTTTGCATATCATTTTACCGGATTACTAGCGCGCATATTAAAAAGTCAAACGATGTCTTAGTAGAGCTCGCTAAGTGCGGGCGGGGTTGGGTGTCCTTTGTGGGATTCCCAACACGTACCCTCACCCCTTACTCAGAACCTCGGTTTCTGGATGCCCGAAACCGTTGGCGCACGAGAGTCATTCTATACATGATAACCGGTAGTGACGGTATCGGTATCGCAATGCAAAGGGACGAGCCCAATAAACTCTAAAACCGAAATGGGCCGTACTTTGTGTACGGTCCATAGCGATATAGAGTGGGCTCGAACGGGTCCAAACTCCCACAAAGTTCGGTGGCGACTCCATTTCGACTTAAATTTCAATTCGATCCATTCTCATATGGAGATGCATTCGCCTACCCAAACCCGCGCGTGGCCGCGTCGGGGTGGACCTACGTCATGTCCACAATTTGGCGACTCCGCTGGGGATTAACTGATGAGTGACTAACCATCGGCATCCTCAGGGTGAGACTCGAATAGAAATCGTTTGACTGGTACAATACGCGTTTTAGTTTTACGGTTCATGCATAACCCATATTTACCCGTGCCGATACTGGTGACTGACGTCCCACTATACCACGATGTATTCCGCCTTGGATACGTTAAAGGTGTTCATAGTCGATTCATATGGACTTTGCGGCATGTTCTAAGCTCAACTCGACTTAGGAAGTCCGTCCGGATTCTCGTCTAGACTATGAGCACTGGTATAGACCCCATTTAGACCGACCGAGACTTAGTGTAAAGCATACATGGCGTCGTTATAATGCTTGTGTGACTATGTGCTACTTGGTTTCCGTGTCGTTTTCAAAAAAATCGTCATTTCAAAAATGCATCTTTTCAAAATCCGGGAAGCTACCAAATTTAGGACTCTTGATTTTTTTTTTCAAAATAGCCTATTTCTAGCCGGTATGCTGCCCATTTTCCAACTCAATTCAAAAATATTTTCAAACTTCCAAAATTGTGGCCCGATACATTTTCTGATTTTCAAAAAATCGGGCCTTTCCCCCGAGATTTCTCGGATTTTTAAAAAAAAGCAATCCATTTCTAAAACCTTCCTCTTCCTAGGACTTCCCGTATTTAGCAGTATCGGGTCATGTCATAAGTTGTCGAAGTCCTTAGCGTCGAAACCCTGTCGATTTTACATCACGATTTTCTTCCCTATCCCAGTCCGCCTTATTGGACTAAGGCAAGGCCCAGCCCACCTACATAAGACATACTCTTACAAAGGAGGGTCTGTCCACACACTCGAGTCAAAAGTCTGGGGAAACCTCACGTGGACCTTCTTTCGAGCAAGACTCGGCCCACATAGCCGAATCCTAAGGAAGGCCCACTATTCACGAGTCACCCGTCTAGGAATCTTTGTCAAGTCATTTTTTAGTCCTTTCCCTGCTCGGGATGTACTTTCCTTTCTTTGGTTCCGAGGTTCGGTTTCTGATTGCGCGGTTTTCTTACAGACAGGCCACCGTCCACCAGACACAGCCGCAAAAAGGAAGCAGCTCTGAACAATCTGAAGGCCTCCGTGGATGCCATGGCCGCCAAGCAAACCGACATTGATGCCCAACTGACAGAAATGAGGGCTAGACAAGTTGCTATTGTTGCTCGTATGGCTGCTGTAGAGCAAAGGACTCCTAATGCCGAGGCTACTGGGCCTCTAGCTGAACTAGTTAGCGCCGTACGCCGACTAGAAGAACAAGTCCATTTGACTGGGAGTAACAATATCCATCGGGAAAATAGCCGGGAGTATTCCCCGGTGAGTGATAAGCTGCCCGCGAACCTGAATCTCACGGGCTTACCCATGTTTAAGGGTACCGAAGACACGTTCCTACATGTACGGGCCTTCAAAGAATTCATGGCTATCAAAGGGGTAGACTCCTCAATGTTCAAGAGTCTTTTTGTTGCATCCCTTGAGAAGCACCCACGGGCCTGGTACTATAGGCTAGACCCAAAGAAATACCCAACTTGGGATGATGTGGCTACGGAATTTGCCCGGAACTATGCTGATAACACCGAGATCCAGACCACAATGCGGTCTCTAGAGGTTATGGCCCAAGAACCTAAGGAAGGTTTTACCAAGTACCTTCAACGCTGGAGGGCCGAGAGTGTAAAACTAGTCGACAAGCCCAGTGAGAAGACTTTAGTGGAGGCCTTTGTCAAGAACCTCCTCCCTTCCTACCGGGTCCACCTCCGGTATGCTGTCATACCCAATTTCACCACTCTTACTGATATGGGTATGAGAATTGAAGATGATCTTAGACTAGAGAACCTTACTAAGGCCTCTAGCAAGGGATACCAAGGGGCTTCCTCGTCCACTGCCAAGCCCCCAGCTGCAGCCCGCAGTATCTTTGACGCGGTTAATCTACTAGATGCCCCGTCCAAAAAGAATACCCCTCCTAGGGTGTTCACTGATATAAGGACTATTTATACATATGCCTTGCAAAGGCTATCTTCCAAGGGTCTGGTCCAACCGATAGGCCCAACTCCCGAAGTCCCAGTTGAAAAACGCTCCAAAAGCTACAATGCCCAAGCCAATTGCCAATATCATCGGGGCAATGGGCATGATATCGAGAAATGTTGGAAATTGAAGCATCTGATTCAAGATTTAATTGAGAGCGGGAAAATACCATTACCCGGGGATAAGCCAAGCAACAAGGACAACTCCTTTTGCTCTCATGCTATCTTCACCGAAGAGGTGATCGACAATTCTCACCTTATCTCTCCTTTCATCCCACAAATTAATGGGATCTGGTTCGATGATGAGGAGGATGTGTACCTCACCAAAGGGGAAGCTGTCCCTATCACTCCCAAAGAAATCCGGAAGGCTAAGTCCAAAGTCTTAGCCAGTAACCACCTCGCCAATGCCGGTCGTTCCTTCCAAGCTACTAGCTCCAAGGACATCCCTGTCCCGGTAACCGTCACTAAACCTGCCAGGGCAGAAGAGGCCATTGAAGAACCAAACACTGACACGGCTCTTGTCAAACAACTAAAGAGGGCTCGCTATATGGCAACTCTTGGTTAGCTGGAAAGAACATCGAGTGACACTTACTAAGGCTCTCGATCAAATCAAGGTCGACTCCCAGGTTACCCCTACTGAAATGGTAGCCACCATCATGCCTTACCTCAAGGGCAAGTCCAAGGCAGAAGGCCCATTAATCACCTTCTCGGAGTCCGACCTACCACCATTCGGGGCCTCCCATAATCTGGCCCTATATATCACGGTAATCTGTCAGGGTAAGTATCTCCCGATGACCCTAGTTGATGACGGGTTCGCTGTGAATGTCCTCCCTCTACGGACTGCCAAAGCCCTCGCCATCACCAAGGCCGACTACATACCGACTGCTCAAACTATCCAGGCTTTCGATGGAAGTCCAAAGTCGGTTTCTGGGGCTGTTAAGCTAACAGCTATAACGGGTCCGATTGAAAAGGAGCTAGAGTTCCAGATGATCGATGTCACCTCCTCTTTGAACTTGCTCCTTGGAAGGCCTTGGATTCACGCTGTAAAGGCAGTGTCCTCCACTCTTCACCGAAATATCAAAATGCCCCTCCAAGACAGTATTATTACTCTGGAGGCAACCCCTATGACCGTGGCTAGCTGCAATGCCACGGGCCGCAGTGACCTTTGGGGGTTCGATTTTGTGGGGATGATTGAGGAGGAATACCTTTTCAGGCCCTATTTCACTACGAGCATCGACACAATGCTACAAAATTTGGGGTATCTACCGGGGGCTACTTCAAGGCCATATCTTCCAGCTGGGAAGATTATCGAAGTCCTGAATGACGGGGAATCCCACTTCGGCCTAGGGTATGCCTTGACCCCGGGAAATGTGGTCCGAGCAGGGATTGAGAAGGCCTGCAACATCATTAAGGGTACCTACTTGGGCCCTTATAGCCCAAGGTTGGCTGACTACTTCGTCACACCAGTGTTTGGAGCTGTTCAAGTTGGTTTGTACCAACCAACTATCACATATCCCGGGACTAAATTAGCTCGGGAATGCAACTATATTCCGGATAACATATTCACCCTCATCCAATCTGAATCCAAGGAGGGTGCTGACAACGCTGAGCCCGTGCTAGGGCTCCTGTTTGGGGAAGACAAGGCTGTCCTGACCCCTAAGGAAGACCTGGTGAACCTGATCCTTCGAAGCAACAGGTTCGATCCTTCCAAGTTGATCTCAGAGGTCGGTGCTGACACCGGGAAGAGAGCATGGAGGAAGACCGTCAAGTGGACCGACGGTCAGGGCCGAGTCTACAAGCTGACCACCAGTGAAGGAGACATGCCGGACACCGATTCCGAGTCTGAGTCTGAGTCTGAGTCTGAGTCTGAGTCTGTATTCGAGTCTAAGGGGTCTGGTGCTAGAGTCCAAACTGTAAACCCCCTCCCTGTAGTCACTACCACTGGAGCCTCGGGGTCTGTCCCGAAGGCGCTCTCGATCCCGCCTCTGACCAATGATCAGATGGCCGCTCTCTTTGAGCTATTTTCCAAATTTTCTATCAATAATAACGATAACCGTTCTGCTTATGACTTGCCTTATTTTCAAAATACTTCCAATTTGAAAAATATTTTGTGCAATGACATTGAGAAACTCGACGAACAGGTATCCTTACCTCCACATTTGATCGAGCATCTAGAACAGAAGGAATCCCGAGACCCGGTAATCGAAGAAACCGAGTCTATCAATGTGGGGACAACCGTAGAGCCTCAGATGCTTAAGATAGGGTTATTTTTAGATCCCGAGGAGAGACAACAATTCATAAACCTCCTCCAAGAGTTTAAAGACGTCTTTGCATGGTTCTACAAGGACATGCCGGGGATAGACCGGGAAATAGCTGAACACCGTATACCTATCAAAGATGGGTGTAAGCCGATAAAACAGAGGCTCCGCAGGATGAGGCCCGAGTGGTCTCTCAAAGTCAAAGAAGAAGTCGACAAACAGTTCAAAGCCGGCTTCATACAAGTGTCTGAATATCCAGACTGGGTTGCAAACATCGTGCCGGTACCCAAGAAGGACGGCAAGGTGCGGGTATGTGTAGATTTTCGAGACCTTAATAAGGCCAGGCCGAAAGATGACTTTCCATTGCCACACATCGACATACTGGTGGACAACACGGGCGATCATGCCCTTCTATCATTTATGGACGGGTATGCTGGGTATAATCAAATCAAGATGGCAGAAGAAGATATGGGTAAGACCACCTTCACTACACCTTGGGGTACTTACTGCTATACCGTCATGCCATTCGGTCTCATTAACGCCGGGGCTACGTACCAACGAACCGCTACGACCTTATTGCATGACATGATGCATAAAGAAGTAGAAGTCTCTGTGGAAGATATGATCGTCAAATCCAAAGAACGGGACGGTCACGTTACCGCCCTAAGAAAATTCTTCACCCGATTGCGTAAGTACAACATGAGGTTAAACCCTCAAAAGTGCAGTTTCGGGGTGATGTCAGGCAAATTACTGGGCCATATCGTTAGCTAACGCGGCATCGAGGTCGACCCAACTAAAATCAAAGCCATTACCGAGATGCAACCTCCTAAAACCGAAAAAGAAATAAGGGGATTCCTCGGGAAAGTCCAGTATATCAGTCGGTTCATTTCCAAACTAACCATGGTGTGTGAACCAATTTTCAAAAAACTGAAAGTAGGGGAACGGGTACTATGGGATGACAAGTGCCAAACCGCCTTCGACAAAATCAAGGAAATTATGTCTGCTTCGCCGGTTTTAATGCCACCTCAACCCGGTTTGCCTCTGTCGTTATACCTAACGACGACCGAGACAGCCATGCGGGCTATCCTAGCTCAGACAGTCGACTCCGAAGAACGAGCCATTTATTATATCAGCAAAAAGTTTTTTGAGTATGAGTGCAAATATACCATGCTCGAAAAGACATGCTTGGCTCTGGTTTGGGTCACTAAGAAGCTCCGATATTATATGCTCAGCTACGAGGTTCAGGTACTATCCAAAATGGATCCAATCAAATACCTCTTCGAAAAGCCCATACTCAACGGAAGAATTTCTAGATGGACTTTAATGTTAGCAGAATTCGACCTTAAGTTCGTTCCACTAAAAGCTATCAAAGGCCGAGTAGTGGCCGAATTTCTTGTCGATAGTCCCGTAACCGAAGAAGGGCACACCGACACTTGGTCCTTCCCAGACGAAGATATATTCCATACTGACACCGAAACATGGAATTTATATTTTGACGGGGCATCCAATTTTCGAGGATTCGGGGTTGGTATTCTCCTAATATCACCCAAAGGGGAACATACGCCGTTATCCATCAAACTGGATTTTGACGTGACCAATAACGCGGTCGAATATGAAGCATGCATCCACGGGCTTCAAGCCGCCGCTGATTTAGGAGTCACAAATCTCCGGGTTCATGGGGACTCATCTCTGGTTATCAATCAAGCTCTTCAAAAGTGGAAAACTCGGAATGTCAACCTCGTGGCTTACCAAGCGCGAGTAAGGGTTCTAGAGAAGCAATTCCAGAAGGTAGAATATATCTATCTACCACGGGAAGAAAATCAGTTCGCAGATGCACTCTCCAAATTGGCATCCTTACTAAATATCCCGGATCACATGACCAGCATGCCCATTTGTATCGAAAGACGGTCTGAGCCGGCATATATCAACGCCATTCAAGATATCGAAATCACTGACCCAGAACCTTGGTACCAGGCTGTTCTGACCTATTTGACTACGGGAGAATATCCCCCGGGAACTGAAAACCGAGCCAAGATAGCCCTGCGAAGATTGGGCACCCAATTCATTCGTACGAACGACGATCAGTTATATAAAAAGACAGCACAAGGGGCTTTACTTCTATGTATCGACAAAACCCAGGCCGGAAAGGTAATGACCGAGGTGTACGACGGTGAAAACAGCCCGCATATGAACGCCCATATGCTAGCCCGAAAAATCATGAGGCTCGGATACTACTGGAGCAGTATGGAAACCGATTGTCGGTCATATGTCAAACACTGCCATAGCTGTCAAATTTTCGCCAACGTCCAACATATGCCATCATCCCTACTATACACCATGACATCGCCATGGCCATTTTTGATGTGGGGTATCGATATAATTGGAAAGGTAAACCCTTCCGGGACGGGAGGTCATTGTTTCATTTTGGTGGCTATCGACTATTTCACCAAATGGGTCGAAGCCGAGTCATACCGGATCTTGAATGCCAAGCATGTTGCCAAATTTATCCAAAACAAAATTATATGTCGGTACGGGATCCCGCACGAGTTCATTAGTGATCACGGGACCCATTTCCAAGCCGAAACCGCTACTTTGCTAGCAAAATACAAAATCCAAAGGCACACATCTTCGCCTTACCGTCCCCAAACAAATGGAGCGGTAGAGGCTGCTAATAAAACAATTGTCAACATACTTAAAAAGATGGCTGATAATTATCGGGACTGGCCCAATAAAATACCCTTTGCCCAATGGGGATATCGGACATCGATTCGTACTGCAACTGGGGCAACTCCATATTATTTGACATACGGAATGGAGGCAGTCCAGCCGGTCGAATTGGAGGTACTGTCTCTCAGAATTCTGCTAGAAAGTCAAGTGCCCGAAGCGGATTGGGTTCAAGCCCGATATGACTCATTAGTTCTTTTGGACGAACGGCGGTCTCGGGCCCTCAATAACATCCAAATATATCAAAAAAGGATACAACGGGCCTTTAACAAAAGAGTTCGGCCCAGGAATATCAAGGAAGGAGATCTGGTTCTGAAAATAGTCCGGGCATTATTACCAGTTGACCCAAGGGGAAAATTCAAACCCAATTGGGCTGGGCCATACCTGGTAAAGAAGGTTCTATCAGGAGGAGCAGTGATGCTGACGGACCTGGACGGGAATGAATTTGTCAACCCGTCCAACTTAGACCAGCTGAAACGCTACTACCCCTAAACCTTCTCTCAATGTCATTTGCAAAATTTACTAAAAAAAACGTCATTTTTCAAAGTTTATAAGCAAGTCAATAAGTTAGGATTATTTATCCTACTGTCGCGCATCTCGAACTCATAGTCTTGATGTATTTCGTAATTGCAAAAAAAATCTATGCCCGAACTACGTTTGGTTTGATTCCACTAACTGTGGATACGTAGGCAGCCCCTGAAAAGGGCATAACCACTGCAATAACGAAAAGGACAGAAATGTTTTCACTAATAAAATACTTTTATTATTCAAGAAACTGATAAACTCGGTAATTCCAAATTACAAAAAAAAAACACAAAAGCCACAAAAAAACACAATAAAAATAGTAATAATATTCAAATAATAATAAGAGAGACTAATATCCGGGCATCTTGCCCTTGCCCTTATCCTTTGGGTCTCGTGGAGCCCGAGGTCGCCGGGGTGGGGGGGAGCGTTCTCGGATGATCACGGGAACCTCCTTGGTCCGAGTCCTCTTCTTCGACAGAGGATCTTCAGCTATTGTCACGGGCCCAAGTCGAGCCCGTATGTGCTCCGGCAATCTTTCTTTAGGACCAAGTCGATCCTGGACCGGTAGTCTAGACCTGGTCTCCTCTCCAAGTCTGTCTGGGGGCTCACCTCCCCCCAAGCACCTCTAGCACTGGACCCCCTAGTTCGAGTCCTGATTCCTCTTCTCTGACCTGGCATTAGACGGGCTATAGGGGTTAGAGTCTCCCCTTCAGCAAAGAAGTCCCTGTTATCCTTGACTTTCTCTCGCCGAAGCAGGTCGAAGGCCTCATCGACCATTAGGGCAGCGCGGGCTTCGGCAGTCTCCGCTTTAGTCCACCTTTCGTAAGAATGGGACACCCAGATAAAATGAAGCGACTTGGGAACGGACCAAGTAACTCGATTATACCACCTCTGAATCCAAGTGTCGCACATAATGTCGCTCAGCTGGGTAGGTGCACTCACAACTGCCTCGTCCTCCGGGATACGCTGAGTCCACCCATACTGCCTAAGTATGCGGTCAGGATAAAGGTGAACCGTCTGGCTAAGGGACAAAATCACCTGATAGCGTGCCTTATCTCTGGGCGCCAAACCCGTCCAGGAGTAAATAGGCCACCATGGAACCACCCATCGAATCAATGGACCACGATGGAATGACAATTCTTCCTCCCAATATTTTTGGGTAATAAGGCAGGATGAGTCAGTAGGCCGTCTCCTTGTCATCACTTGGTTAAACCAATATTGACTCGGGTTGGGAGGAGGCTCGATGATCGATAACCTCTCGAATAGCCAAAACTGAAAAGAACACAAAGCTCATAAGATCTCGGGGCAATTTAGACATCCGCCTGAGGGCAGTCGACCGAGTGCCAGGGTCACTCGATCGAGTGACACCTCCAAAACAGAACAGTAGCCTCGTCACGAGGGCACTCGATCGAGTGCTGGGGTGACTCGATCGAGTGACCCCTGTAGCAGAATATCGCACGCGAAAAAAAAAAATCAAAAAAAAAATCAAAAAAATCTAAAAAAAAAAAGAGAAGAAATCAAGAAAGAGAAAAAAAAAAGCGATATACCTGCAGCAGGCGAGTGCTCCCAGTCAAACGAGTTGACTCATCCCTTTTACGGTTGTCCAAGCCCTGAATGATCTCCCCCGTGATCAGCCACGCGGGATTATATTCCGTCTCCATCAGATCAACAATGACAAGAAGACGAACACTGCCCATACAAGACAGCAAGTCCATATGGCCTTCAAAGGCGTACACATGAAGCATTCAGAAAGAGAACGCCCTGCGGCTATGAATGGGCGAAACCCGGATGTCATACGGGTTCATAAACTTCTCGGCCAGGGCGAGCAAAGAAACAGTATCCCCTTCAAGCATACGGGATACTTCAGCATGGGAGAGCCCCAAAAACTTCCGTAACTTCCTCCTGGGGTCTCTTACTGAGAAGGGGACAGCTGGACGGAGCAGTGGGTTCCACCCTCCTATGGCAGCAATTTCCTCTGGGAGAGGACAGATTTCGCCCCGAGGAAAGGCGAAAACATGGTAAGTGTCATCCCAGAAGGACAGACAGGCGTCAAGAAAATGACGGTCCACGAGCATCTGGCGGAAAGTGAACAATTGAAATATGCCCGACTGCTTTAGGGCTACCTTGCTCGCATCCCTAAAACGGTGGGACCAATCTTGCAACATGCCAGTTAGGCGCTCAATACCCATAGCTAAGTTTCTTGAGAAAGGCAATGTTTTCTTGAGAAGGAGGGGTTTTGAGAATTGTGAAGATGAAGAAACCAGGGTGGCATATTTATAACATCAAAGCCCTGGTAGCTCCCCTGCTGCTGTGCCTCCTTGGCCCAAGCGAGCCTAAGCATACAGGCCCGAACCTTGTCTTCTCCTGCGGTCGTAGGAATTAAGTCGTCCCGAGCAGCCTTGTCAAAATTCAAAATATATATATTTTCTAAAAATTCTCCAAATTTTTCAGCCATCCAATATTTTTATTCCCCAGCGCGAGTCAAATTTTTACCTACATGTTGCATGCAAAACTTTATGTAACTGATACAGGTACAACTCAAGGCTTCAGACGCAAGCCCTACAGCTCACATACCTCCCCAGCGGAAAGTCCGAGGCGACATCTTCCCCTGAGCGACACGGGATGAGCCCACCTATAGGCACACCCAGGACTTATGCGACAAGTCTGATTCCCCACGGAGTCATCATCATCAGCTCAGGTATGATTTCTATCTTATGGCTGGCGAGCCCTGGCACGCGAGTCTAATGGACTATAAACGACCCGACCGGAAGGCTGCCAGGTCTTAATCCTCGATTGGCCTGGTAGCTACTCTGACTTTCGCCCTGTTCAAGCCTCAGTCAGAGTGGCGGCTCTGTAGACACCCGCATTTTGACTGCCAGGTGTCTATGGTAGTTTCCAAAAAACACCCGATGATGATCGGACGCAAACGTGCTCTAACGCGCTCGGATATGGGCTCTGAATTTGTAATGTCCGGCATGGGCTTTTAACGGGATACAAATCTCACAAAACCAACCTCAAATTCAGCCCCAGTGGGTCGTTCCGAGCAAAATAAGACTAATTTGGGCCAAAACCGACACCAAAAATAAAAACCATCTTTTGGCAACCGGGTCAAAACCCGGTCAAAGACGAATCCGTCACACAAAGTCAACCAGGTGCATTTCTAGAACTTTGCGCCCAAATACAAAATTTAAAAATATTCAAAAATATCCAAAGTCAACCATTTTCTAAAATAGCTCATCCTAATTGATCCACTTGGTCGAGTGGATTATTGACCCACTCGATCGAGTGGAGCCTCAAAATCCGGAACAGGCCAGTTTTTAAAGACACTCGACCGAGTGCACTAGGGCCACTCGATCGAGTGACCCTAGGTCGTGGGGTTTTCCTATAAATACCCCATCAACCCATCACAAAAACAACTTTGGATCAACCCTTTTGCTATCAACTTTACACCAACTTTTCAGCCATAATTCAACCCTTAAGCACCATTACATTTATACACATTTCGAGAGCAAAACTCGTAAAATCCGTCTCTACAAAACACATACTCATACACCATCAACTCATTCTACATATCTCGAGGTTCCCGCGCCATTGCCGCCATTTGACGAACCGTATCCCGAGAAGCAAGAGCATGTAGGTTGAGGGTGTGACATTCAACACCGACATCTCCTTTCTCTTTTGTTTTCGTTTTTTTATTTCTGTTTATGTATATATATCATAATTAGTCGATAGTAACGACATGCTAACATCTAACATTTCTATTCATCACATCTAACCACTAACTCTTTAATTATTGTCTTTAACGTACTAATACCGTGCACATATATACGCATATAATAATATTAAATTTCGGATCCTAACACGTTTAACTGTGACGATCATCCAAAGTCCGTTTAATCCTTTTATGAACAACGACGAAGGTGGCACCCTTTCGAGGAGCGCCGCCCCAATGTGTTCAAGGGCATGACGCGATCGTGATTGATCATAGTTGAACGTGCTCGACTCCATTTTCAAGATTAGCGCGAAATCCGTTGATGCGAAAATCGACATCGCATAATCCGTTAGGATTAATATTGATGCCGTGATGCGGAGGGTTACAATTTCGTCGCTAATCAAATCTTTTAATCTCATAGTGGCATTTTCTATAAAATTCCGATAACGGTATTATAATCATATAAGACATGATTATAGTACCGGAAAACCAATTTAAATCTAGATCGTCAATATTTTTATTTAACTTGGCCAATTATCGATTTTTAAACATAAAAAAACGAAGCAAGGCAGACCTCGTACAGGGGGCACTCGACCGAGTGCCATGAGTCACTCGATCGAGTTGCACCCCAAAAAATGGGCAGTAGCTATTTCGAAGGTGCACTCGATCGAGTCATGACCATGACTCGATCGAGTGGGTCCTGTAGCTCAGAAAACCGAGAGCTTTAATACATCATTCGAACCTCGTCCTTTTTTTTATACGACTTTAGTCGTCACGTGTAAAGTCGATCACGTGATTTCTTCTTCCAAAATCCATGCATGTCACTTCACCTTAACGACTTAGATCGACGGTCTCGCACTATTAATCGTGTGTCGACGACTCTTTAGTCGTATCCGACATACGATTATTTTAGACTCCATTTTTCGATATGATAAGTCGGGACAAGGCATCGGGATTCGGGATCGGGCTAGCACCACGCCTAGGTTCTCTATCCCCGTCCTTTGGTTAATATACAAAATAATGTGTATTTAATCAAAGTTCGTCCGTTTACACGACTCACGGTCTAATTTATATTTATTACATACAGGTCCGTTTCTAGTTAACGTTTACCATTTCCTATTCGATTATTCTATTCTATTGCTCGTTGTATTGTGAATTCCGGGTTGTATTCCGCCCGTGTAACTTGTAATCGATTTATATTGCTTTGCTTTATTTATTTGCGTTTTACCGTTTATAAATGAACCTTCGCATGCTAAACCACATCGACAATAATCAAGATGCATTAAATGACGTAGCAACCCATTCAATATTTATATCTCGTAAAATGTTGTTTGCATATCATTTTACCGGATTACTAGCGCGTGTATTAAAAAGTCAAACGATGTCTTAGTAGAGGTCGCTAAGTGCGGGCGGGGTTGGGTGTCCTTTGTGGGCTTCCCAACACGTACCCTCACCCCTTACTCAGAACCTCGGTTTCCGGATGCCCGAAAGCGTTGGCGCACGAGAGTCATTCTATACATGATAACCGGTAGTGACGGTATCGGTATCGTAATGCAAAGGGACGAGCCCAATAAACTCTAAAACCGAAATGGGCCGTACTTTGTGTACGGTCCATAGCGATATAGAGTGGGCTCGAACGGGTCCAAACTCCCACAAAGTTCGGTGGCGACTCCATTTCGACTTAAATTTCAATTCGATCCATTCTCATATGGAGATGCATTCGCCTACCCAAACCCGCGCGTGGCCGCGTCGGGGTGGACCTACGTCATGTCCACACATAGTAATATTTGCACCTAATCCATCTATAAGTACATTACTAAATCGGCATAATTGTTTTTTCACTTTCAATTTCCTAACACATTAAAACAGCCTAATTCATTCAACTACTTAACCATAAACTCTAACTTTATGCTAACAATCTACCTATTTCAAATTGGGGGACCTATGGGCAATTAAGCTTCTGATTACACTAAATATTCCAACAACAACAACACTACACTATAAAAACATCTAACTCAATAGCTAATTTATTTATATCAATAAATGCAAAAATTAACAAATAATTTAAATTAAGTATAGATAAAAAAAACACACCGTAACTAAGAAAAAATGGAGAAAAGAAGAAGGAATGAAGACGAAGGATGATGAAGGGCGCGGGTAGAGAGAGGGGGAGGCGAGTTAGAGAGAGAGAGTGAAATGAGGGTTGTGCGAGGGAGAGGGAGGGGTTCGCTGATTTAAAAAAAATCAATCCCCTTAGCGACCGACAGCGATCGCGCGCTTTTTTAAATCGGTCGCTAAGGTTTGTTTTCTGACGTCACTTAGTGACCGACGTCGGTCGCTAATTCACTGAAGCTAGAGACCGATATCGGTCGCGCGCTTTTTTTTAGCGACTGATATCGGTCGCTACCGTGAATTGATTTTTCTCCCAATCCGTCTCTTCATTCAGCGACTTAAATCAGTCGCGCGTGTTACTTTCAGTCGCTAAATAAGCGACTGAAAGTTTTGGTCGCGCGTGTATGGTAGCTACTTGAAGTATTTCTTGTAGTGCATACGGAGTATGTCCAATGGGACTCTACAAGCTACGATATAGCTAGAAGACTGTATTTTGAAAAGTTGACATGACAATATAAGTTAGACTACATGGTATTGTGGCTTACTATTGGATATACCCTAATTCTATTACTCGTGGAGTATTATTTTTTCTAAAAGTAGTGGGAGTTTTGAAAGATAGAAAAACTGGGTAACTTCTCTTCCTCCTTCTATACAATTAGCAAACTATATCCAAAACAAAGAATTGATTAAAGCTAACACTATAAAATTTCCCACAAAGAGACAAGAATCATTTGATTAAAAAGGTGAAAAATTCAACCAAGGGTGGAGAAGCAATACCAAAACCAAAAGTATAAAATTTGCAACAACAAAAGAAATACTCCGTATGTATGTCACAATAAACAAGCATCTAATCTTATTAGAAACAAAAAAAAAAAAGAAAAAAAAAAAAAAAAAAGAATCTGGAGACAGCACATTCTGCTTTGATGAGCACTTGGCAATTTGCAGAGATTATTTGATCTGAGGATGAATAGTAGTGTACAACTCTCTTTTCTTACCTACACCTATGCTTCTCACTCCATTCCTCCAAACTACTCCCTAGTCTAAGTTGAATATGGAGGGCAGCCAGTTTATTATATTTTGCTTGTTGTATATTCCATCCTATTCAATCCATGTATGGTTACATTGAGTTATTGATAACTTCGAAGAAAATGAGTAAAAATAATTAACGGTATTATTCAGAAATCAAATAATTTTTTATGGATCCACTTAAATTAAAGTGAATAAAAGCAATAATATTTTGTGTAAATAGTTGAAGAAGGATAAGAGGATTGTATGATAAAGTTTTTTGTCATAAAAAAAATGTAAACTTTTTTTGTTTGGATGATCCATTTATAGTATAGATAAAGCTTGAATTGGATGAAAGTGATTATGCAAATATATTATTTTTACTAATTTTGGGATAAGAAAGTCGATAACTTTAATCATTTTCTACCAGTCTAAGGTAGGGAGTATCACCCTTTATCTGCTAACCGCTAGATTAGCTCTAATTACAATGCCTACAAATTTAAGGACTTTTAAGGGGACCCCCTTAGGATATAGGTCTATAGGTCTAATATTTCTGACCTGTTGCTACACGACGCTCTACGCTCGATTTCCCTATATATACCCCTCTCCCTTTCTCACCACATTTGCATCAATCACAACATACCGAGTAGTAGTAATAATATTACTAACATCCTCCTACCCTTTTTATTAATTAGCTCCCATTCTTTCATTTCTTCTTAATTACCCACGCGGGGCTACTCTTATTTCTTGCCTTCTTTTATACCTTTAGTCTCTCGTTAAACACTTCATTTCAAGTTGCCATGATTTCTCCTGCTACTGCTCGATTTGCCGTCGGTGTCTTAGGTCCGTATATTTTATAACAATTTACTTAGATGGTACGATAATCCACTATGAACATGTTAATTTGACGAATATTTTTTTTCGTTTTCAGGGAACGTAATCTCACTCTTCCTCTACTTATCACCCGTGTAAGTAATCAATCTCCTTAACCATTAGTTTCTTTTATTAAAAAAAGAAAAGAAAAGAGGCCGTAGGACGTATGTTTATGCATGCATGCATGCTGCATGCATGTCAAAATATGTGATATAGTGGGACAGGGGAGTCCACCATGCATACATCCCAAAGATATCACACGTAATAATTAATAATCATATATGGAAAAAATTAAAACTACTTAACGTGGTATTCATCCTCTAATAAATCATATATTGATCAAGTACAAATAAATTATACTCTGTAGTTGGTACCGTACATGATAACTTAAGATTGAATGGGTATGGGTATGACAACAGGCCAACGTTCGTAGATATATGGAGGAAGGGATCGGTGGAGAAGTACTCAGCAACAACATACTTAGTGACCTTTCTAAATGCAATGTTATGGAGCATCTATGGCATGCCCTTCATCCAACCTAATAGCATATTGGTCTCTACTATTGCCGGAATAGGTTTAGTCATTGAGCTTGTTTACTTGACGCTCTTCGTGATTTACTCCGATGGCAAGAAAAAGAGAATGACCGTCATCTTTATTACTCTTGCTGAAATCACCGCGGTCGCCATTGCCTTGGTCTTGGTCCTCTGCTTCGCCAAGACCACCAAACGCCGCGCTCTTATCATCGGATTACTCGGTGATGTTAGCGGTGTCATTATGTATGCCGCTCCCTTATCCGTCATGGTTAGTTTTAATTTACTCCATCACTTTCTTAATATTATTCTCTTCGTTTAAACTATTTATTTGTTTTTCATAGTAGGATGTGCGAGGAGTATTTTAATTTTAATCAAAGGATAATAAATTAACAGTAACAATAAGCATGATGATTACCAAACCAATAATGAGTGAAAAAATGGAAGTAGGTAGGTGCCAAAATAGTTGGGGAGGTGGACCGGAAACATAGGAATTGTAATGAATGTGATATCACATAGAGGGGGTATATGTTTAGTTGAAGTGAGGAATGACAAGTAAGCAAGTTGTCAATTTAACATAATTAGATTATTAATTGTTTGTTGGAAAAAAATGCAGAGACAAGTGATAAGAACGAAAAGTGTGGAATTTATGCCGCTCGCAATCTCAGTCACATCCTTTGCTAACGCTCTTGTATGGACTCTCTACGCCATCCGTCCTTTGGACCCTTACGTCGTTGTATGTTCCCTTTTTTTCATCTTCTTCTCTCCCTAATAACGTATCTACGATAAAATTAAAATTACCCCAATTATACAGAGTATTTTGTATATACGACATGTTTTTAATTCACAACGTAAAACTACGAATAGTTCATGACTCGGTATAACATATATTTTTTTTACCTGATGAATAATATATACTTTTCCATACATTATTGGTTACACTGTGAATGAATCATGTTCATCCATACATGTTGCATGATCTAATGATCTAATCCACCCACGCACCTTTGCATTGGCTTTGGATCACCTCACCTCCCTTAGCTTGTCTTTCCTCTAACATACTATTGCAACAAATTTCTTCTAACCTTTTTTGGATTTGTCAAGTAGTTAAAACTAATGGATTTCTTACTCATTAAGTTCAAAATGTGGCATTCTTTTACTTACGGAGTACTATATCATGTAATTTTGGCTCAACACGATTTTTCTCCTTTGACTTTACGTCAAAAGCTAAGGATGCATAGATACTCACTAGCCTTATTAATTTTGTTTTTATTACTCCCTCGGTTTTTTTATAAGTCATTCTCATTTTTCGAGATATATATCTTTCTCTTTTCAATATCGTTCAGAATATAAAAATAAATATTATGAAATGTATATATATTCATTTGAAATCTCTTTTCGTAAGAAATTTTTTATTGTACGTAATTTTTAAAAAATTTGGACTAATATATTTGCATAAAAATTAAAGTTAAGGTCTCATCTCGAAAAATCAAAACGTCGTATTTACTGATATGAGGGAGTAAATGTTAAAGTATATAAGTGAATCTTCTTTCTTATATCCTCAAGATGGTGTTAATGACATTATACTTAGAATATTATATATTTATAAGAACAAAATGCTACTCTAAAGAAGATATATGAAGAATAAGACCTATCATTGTTCCTCGACAAATTAAGGCCGGGATCGTATTATATTAATATACTATAAGTTGAGATTAGTAAGAAAAGATTGAGCGCTTGAATAATAAAATTAGAGTATTGATAATCTCACCTCAACATCCATTCTACTATTTACGTAGCAATAATTGAAGTAGTACTAGAATGCAATGATTTGATGCAATTCCAAACTCCAAGATGTATCCCGCAAGTATGGGGACTTGGAGGAGTCAGTTTCCATTATTGTACGGCTACTTAACTCAAAAAATACAAAAGCATGTAAGAGTGACTGACCCCATTGAAACACTTTTCAGAAGCCGACATGCATGTATGTATGTACCAACCCAGGCCATTTAATCTGTGGCCTGGGGAATAGATATTAGTATATTACTCCCTCGCTAGTCACTATTGTTGTTGATCAATTATTACTGACATACTTAGTACTTGAATGATTGATTAACCGCGCGGTGAGTTTAATTTGTGCAGATACCAAATGGAACAGGATGTATACTTGGGCTAGCCCAGCTGATATTGTACGCCACATATTATCAGTCTACCAAGGCTCAAATGGCAGCTAGGAAAGCAGCTCTCAAGCTTGAGATGGGCTTCAAGGAAGTTGTCATTGTGACCAACGAGCCCAATAAAGTTAATAGCTTCCCACCTCCTGCTAATCACCATCTTAACCACCCTAACCTCATTCTAACCTAATCTAATTAATTACCTACCTACTACTCTTTTGTATTCTCATAATTAATTAATTAAGTAGTGTTTGTTTAAGTCCATTTTCAATCAATGCTAATGAAAACTCTCCGACTCAAGTTACTTTTTACCGTGTGCTTCATAATAACATGCATGCAATTGGTGGCTATAGTACGTACTATACTACCTCCTGCTCCACTTCTTTATCATATTTAATACAGAGTAAAATATAAATGAGCCTCAATCATCAGTATCATTTATTTGTCATCATTCTTGAGTTATCTCGGGAACAATAAGTGTTACCACGCACTTTTCGGCCTAATATTCATTCTTTAGCCAACAAACAATTTGTTGAGCCCTTTAATTTCTAATCTTTGTGTATGATGAGTATATTTTATAGATCATCAAAAGCCTTGTGAATGTGTACATTTAATATTATGAGACTATCTCTTACTTTAACAACTAGTCCATCAAAGAATATTTATTGACTCTGAACTCGGATGTGGTAAAGTTTAGTCATTAGCTTGAGATCGATTCAGTCGAGTTGTTTGAACTGTACGCACGTCGTCTTGAACTTTTTTTCATACTTTGAAAAATACAGTACATACTAATTAATGATACGAGGATGGGCCACACACATTTTAAATTAAGTTCAAAATTTTCAAAGAGTGAGTTGAGTGAATTAGATTCTGTTTTAGGACTGCACCGTAATTAAAAAAGAAAAGTAAAGAATCACATTAAAATAAAATAGGTGATTATAGAGCGATACGACAAGTTAGAGAGTAATCGATTATCGATAGTAGGTCAATGGCGACAAACGAAACAATCAACGTGATGGAATGGAAAGGAATCATCAAGGATGCGGGGAATAAGAGGAAGGGCGTGGAGGTGACAAGATATAAAAAGAAAGATGAAGGCACTAATTAAGGAATACTGGAATATATAGGAGGGAGGGGTTATCATCGATCTGGCATGTAACTCAACTCAAATCAAATCGTGAGATCTGTCCGTAGAAAGTGAAATATTATGAGGTTAGCTAGTTTCCATATTCATAGGATTAGAATCAGCAGCTTCATTCGTATATATATGTTGACCGTAGAGGCACCCAACATTCAAAACAGCCAACGTCAATAATCAAAATCAAAATAAAAAGGAATATATGCATGGCTTATAGTAACCACTATTATTGCTTCTCTATCATGTCTCGTATTCATAACACCCTGAATATTATCTACTAATAAGGCTGCTACTGCATTGCTGCCTCTTTCTCATTACTCATTTCTGCAGATATCTAGGACCTTGCGTATCGGATGATAAAGTTAAGCAAAAGTCACCACATTAGCCCTTCAAATAAATCTAAATAACATCATTACATACGATTATACGACAACGACATATAGGGATTCATGGTAGGTTTTTAGTTCTAACTCATTTTCCTAACAATAATATATGTTCCCGCCGTCTCGCTCATTTATTTGTCATTGATTAAAATACTACTCACAATGAATATATAAGCAAACAAAGGAACAAAACGGAGGGAATACATTTTGGTTCGCAATACGAAAGTTGTATCAAAAATCTAGCGTAATTCAATAAATATTTGTAATAAAATAATGGGTTATTTCATGCATGAGAATAATCCCAACTATGCATGTGCTTCTTAAATTAATCCAAACTATACGTAATCTCATTTTAATATGAGTCACGGTTTCATTAACCTCGCTTTGCTATGAGCGACTGACTACCGGTTGAATCTCCCTTATTCAACTCTTCTTCTTCCGATTCACATTTCGTATTCATTTTCGGCCATTGATAAAAAAAATCAATTTTTTTGAAAATGCATCTCATTTCTTTTTCAATTAGTCTTAGAAGCTATGAAAAAAATATATTTTTAATGTAATTTTGGCTTTCACGATAACTGCAAGGGACCTAATAAAATCCTATAACGTTAAAACAAGTCACTATGACCAGTAATAGCAAATCATAATTTCATACATAGCAAAGCGAACGAGATTAATGAATGCATAGTTCATATTAAAATGAGATTACGTATAGTTTGAATTATTTTAAGAATCAAATGAATAGTAGGGATTATTTCCATCAAATAACCCTAAAATAATTACAACCGTATTCGTTGTTGTTATAACGGAAGCAAGAAGTTAAAGATAGAAAATAAGAACGTAAAATTGGCATATTTACGTGGTTAGTTCACTGATATGTTAGCTACGTACATAGGCAGAAGGAGGCTAGGGGAAGTTTTATTAACTTGGGGAAAGATTATTGATTATTTGATAGCATAATTATTGCTTCGTACTAGGGTAGGCTAGGAGAGTTTCAGGGCCGGCCAATGACATTGTGAGGCCCTGTTCAAAATTTTGATTTGGGGCCCCTTATGTTTAAAAAAATTACATAAAATAGAATATGTTTTTTTAAGGAAAAAAATAAACCGTCGTTAACATACGAAGTAGTATTTTTTTTATGAATTACAAAGATAAATAAGCTAATACATTTTTCTAAATAATAATTGTTCATCGTCTTTTAAATAAAGTGGTCCTCCTTGCATTTTGAGAAGCAAAATCATCGATCATATCTTTATAGTCCATCTGCTCCAAAATATCATTCTCAATTGCTATCAAAGCCAAACCATTCAACCTCGCTTGAGACATCGTAGACCGTAGGTAGGATTTCAACAATTTGAGTTTGGAAAAACTTCTCTCTGCGGAGGCAACTGTAACCGGAATAGTCAACATGATTCTATAGGCAATAATAATATTAGCAAAACAACTAAAATGCTTCAAAAAATTTAATAATTCAATAGGTCCCAACTTCTCCTTTGGCAAGAGTCCTCTCAAAAATTTTAACTCCATAAATAAATCATTTCCATCAATATCAAATTGTTCATCTTTCTTAAGGGCCTCTTGAAGATTAGTGCAACATGATTTTAAGCGCGAATCTTCCATTGAAAGAAGTCTATCTGATGTGAATAAAAACCCAAAAATATTCTCAAATTCCTGATATTTTTCAAACCTCCATTTTAATGAAGTAATGGCTTGATCAACAATGCATAAAAAATAGTTAACTCTAAATGATTCTTCCGTTGAAAGATTATTAACAACCGATGTGTCATTCACATTTTCATCAAAGTGTCTCCTTCTTCGAATTTCTCGTCTTTGGGGAAATACAGGATTAATGTTTATTTCAAGAGCAATGTTTTTAGCTTCTACAATGGCATTCTCAAAACCAATTTCTCGAAACTCCTCGAAGAAAGTAATCAAACCCTTTAACCCTTTAATAGCAATATCAATAGGCATATCTTTTGATTGCAAGCTCTTGCTCACCAAATTTACATGATATAGAATTTCATACCAAATAACCATTCCCACTAAAAACTCGAAGTCACCAAGTTCATTTAAAGCAAGAGATTTGGCTTCACTCTTTATTTTAGAGTCATTATCTTTTTCGGCTACATCAAGTAAAGCTTCTCTCAAGTCGCCAATTTGAAATCTAATGGCTTTAACACTTTCAATGCGACCCTCCCAACGAGTGACCGACAGTGGTTTAGGAGTTAACTTTTTTACGTATTCTTTCAAAATTTGCCATCTTTTATTTGAATTTGCAAATATTGTGTAAATTCGTTGTATAATACCAAAAAAGTCTCTAGCTTTACCACATGTATTAGCCATGTCACACAATAACAAATTAAGACTATGACAACCACAAGGCATATAATAAGCTCGGGGATTTGAATCTAACAATCTTTTTTGAACTCCTTGATGTTTTCCTTTCATGTTTGATCCATTATCATAACCTTGTCCCCTAACATCATCTATGTCAAGATCCATATTTTTTAATTCATCTTGCAAAACATCAAATAGACCTTGACCCGTTGTGTCTTCAACATTCAAAAATCCTAAAAATGATTCCTCAATAGTAGCAGATTTTGAAGAGACATCAACGTATCTTATTATCAAAGACATTTGCTCTTGGTGACTAACATCAGGAGTACAATCGAGTATCACAGAAAAATATTTAGCTTCTTTTATTTTTTTTATGATCTCAGATTTTAGACGAGAGCCAAGCAACAAAATCAATTCATTTTGAATTCTGTGACCAAGATAATGAAAATGAATCTCATGACTCATGATTCGACGAACATGCTCTTTCATAATAGGATCAAACTCCGCAATCATCTCAATTAGTCCCAAAAAATTCCCATTACTATTTTCATACAAACGTTCTTTATCGCCTCGAAAAGCTAGATTATGTTTTGCAAGAAACTTGACTATTGAAATTATTCTTAATAAGACTTGGCTCCATTGATCCCTTTCTTTCTTAATTTGGATTTGATTAATACTATCAATTGTTTGATTACTTTGAAGACTCCATCGTAAATCATACCAAGTTGCCATATTTTTAATATGTTCGGAACTCGTTTCATGTTCTTTAAGCCAACCACTAAGATGTATCCAATCATCAAAACCTTCGGTTGTTAATCGACCTCTTTTTATAGAACCGTTACCAGATACTTTACAAGAAAAACAGAAGACTCTATCAAGTTGTTTTGAGTAAACAAGCCAATCTCTATCACATTTCTCTCCATTTGGTAGAACTCGAGTATAAAACGTAGAAGAAAAAAATCTACCATTCTTATCTTTCGGACAATTATCGACATACAAATCTCGTTTAAGACCCCTTTCAACTACAGTGTCAATCATCTTAGAATCAAGAGCATCCCAATTTCTAGGATCAAATATATCAATTCCAAACTTTTCAATAAAATCAGGTTCACTTTCATTTTCATCATCACTTTGAATATGATTTTCATCATCACTTTGAATATGATCATTATCATTTTCATTTTCATTTTCGTCTTCGATAATAGCATTATCTTCAAAGGACTTATTAATATTGTTATTATCATCAATTGACTTGTTATCATCATCATTCACTGTTACCGTCTCATTCAAATCAGAATCAATTGTGTGCTTTACAAAAAAAATTATCAAGAGCCCCTCTTTGAGATTTAGTCAACTCTTCTATCCTTTTTCTTCTCTTACGTTTTTCATATCCGGATTCTTGTTTCCTAATTTTAGAAGACATGACTAAAAAATAAATTCAACAGTAAACACCTTATGACCTAAACAAGAACAAAATCACCTGTATGAATTTTGAGCTTAAGCATTTGAGAGATAAATGTCATCCAAGATTCCAAGGAATATTCAACCTTCAACAAATATTCACAAAAATCAACAATTAATTATTTAATTGAAGAACTAAACTTAACATAATATTAAAAAAAAAAAAAAAGGCAGACACAGTGAAAAAAAAACTTACGTTAATCAATTATTCAACTTAATCTTAATTCTCAATGAGTTGATTCTTCTTGATTGTCAATTGAAGGAATGAAGGATGGATTAATGAAATTGCCAATTGAAGAAGAAATTAATTTAGCACAAAAATACTTCTTAAAATTTTATTATTTTAATGAGTAAATAAGTTGATGCTAGAGAAAATTATAAGGTTTTTATAAACAAATATAATTGAATAATTGAAACCTATGAAGCTATGATCACAAACGTATATTTTTTTTGGGGTTTGGGGAAATAAAATTTTTATGGATTAATTAAAGATAATTTTCTTATTTTTCTGAAATAATGTTTATTCCATATTGGAATTGATAAAATTACTGATTGATTGATGGTAAATATGGGGAAGAGAAGAAGAAGATGGAAGGTTTTTTATCTTTTCCATAATTATTAAAGACTTCCACAACACTACATCAGTTGCACTCTTCCTGTTTATTGTCTACGTACAGTTTGTTTTTTTTTTTTTCAAAGCAAGTCTTCTTGGGCCCCCTTATTTTTGGGCCCCTGTTCAGTGAACCGGACCGAACCACCTTTAGGCCGGCCCTGGAGAGTTTATATAATACTACTCTCAAACCCAAAATAGAAACCCCAGAAGCCTAATAAGAAGCCCTACACCCAAGTCCCAACTGCTACAGATATACAGATATTAATTAGAAAACTCTAATTAAACAGATTCAATTAGTCATAAGTCAACAACCACCTTGACTTAAACTCTCTCTCAATCAGACAGATGTACCCGATACACTCCAAGGAATGACAGATGTACTAGAAACTTCTCTTCCCCTCCTGCCTTAGAGACATTGCCCAGTAAAGGACAATCAGATAGTTATCACATTTAGCAAGTACAAACAGTGTTGCAACTGTTATGTGGAACCAATTTAGACATAGTTTGCATCCTTTTTCACTCACCTCCCCTTCAATCCTCTACCATTTTCCTTAGGGCGTTTAAGATTTTCTTGTTGGCCGCCTCGACTTGACCATTTGTTTACGGGTGACAGACGACAGAGTAATAAGCGATGGCGATTCTCATGATCCCTAGCCATTCTCTGATGGGGGGATTGTCGAATTGTCGACCGTGGTCGAAAACTAGCACCTCGAGGACCCCGAACCTTGTTATCACGTTGCGCCATATCATTTTTCCGACTGCGGGTTCTGTGATTGTCGAGGCCTCCTCAGACTCAATCCACTTGGAGAAATAGTCTACTGCGACGATCTGGAACAACCTGCTCCCAGAGGCAGCTCGCAGCTGTAAATGGGGCAAGGATGTTCATTCCCCATTGCACAAAAGGTATTGGACTCAGGATAGATTGCAAGTCCCTTGTTGACGCGTGAATCACTGAGGCATGAATCTGACAGTTACGACATTTCTGGGTAAGTTCCTTGGCATCTTGGAGAACGGTTGGCCAATAGTAGCCCGCCCTTACGGTCTTGTGCGCAAGGCTCCTACCTCACATGTGGTGATCAAACATTTCTAAATGGATGTTGTCTAACACCTCTACAACTTCTCTGGGTCTTAGGCATCTCAGAATAGGCGTCGACACTCCCTTTTTATACATTTGGTCTTCTATGAGAATGTATCTGGCTCCCGTCTTTGACATGCGCTTTGCTTTGTAGGGGTCTTCCGGGAATTTCTTATCTGTTATGTATTCTATGGTGGGCACTCTCCAATCCTCATTGTCGGCGTCCACATTGTGGATGACGTCGCCGTCCTCTCCCCCAGCGAGATGCTCTTTTCCTTCCTTACGTCTACCCAGACTGATCGCCAAATGTCCTGTAGGCTGGAGCTTGCCAGTTTCGATAGGGCGTCAACTTGGTTATTCTAGGACCTTGAGATTTGCTTTATCTTACCAGACTTAAGGCGAGATAATAGTTGCTTTACTTTTCTCAGGTATAACGCCATTGATGCGGCTCCCGGGTCTCGTACTCCCCATTGATCTGATTTGTTACTAACTGTGAGTCGGTGGAGATGAAAACTCTTTATACTCCAGCGGCTATTGCCAGCTCGACGTCAGCTTTTACATCTTCATATTTTGCTTCGTTGTTGGAGGTTTGGAAAGAGAAACGCATGGCGTGCTCGAACACCTCTCCCTCAGGGCTACTTATAGGACCACACCGACCCCAAACCCATTGCTGGTGGCTGACCCATCAGTGAAGACTTCCCAAAAACCGGTTGGTGAGTCGTCTTCATCCAAATACGAGCACTCGGCTAGGAAACAGCGCTTGGGCTTTTATGGCCTTCCGGGATTGATAGACAATCCCCAAGTCGCTTAACTCGACCGCCCATTTAAGCATCCTTTCCGACTTCTCGAATATTTCTAGCGCTTTCTCGAGCGTTAAGTTCGTCAGGACAGTTACAGGGTGTGCATCAAAGTATGGCCTTAGCTTTCTTGCTGCTATCACCAATGCATACGTCGCTTTCTCCATCATTGGGTAGTTCTTTTCTGCTGTCCCTAGAGCGTGGCTGATGAAGTATATTGGCTGATGAGTTTTTCTTCCTCTTTCAGTATTACTGCGCTTACCGTCACGTTAGTGACGAGGATGTATAGATATAGCTTCTCCCCCTCCGCCGGCCTAGCCAGCGTTGGTAACATTTTAAGTTTTCCTTTAGACTTGCAAATGCCTCTTTCTGCTCTTCCTTCCATTTAAACATTTTGTTCCCCTTCAAAATTTTAAAGAATGAGGTAGACTTCTCGACTGCTCTGGAGATGAAGAGTGAGAGGGAGGTCATCCTTCCTGTCAGCCTTTGGATGTCTCTTATGGTCTTTGGTTCTAGCAGATCTAGGATAGCTTGCACCTTCTCTGGGTTGATGTCTATCACCCTCGCGCTTACTAGGAAGCTAAGAAATTTGCTTGACCTTACGCCGAATGTGCATTTCTTCGGATTTAACTTCATTCTGTAATTCTTCAATGACTGGAACGTCTCCCTAAGGTCGTCTAGGTATTGCTCGTCATCCTTACTCTTGACAATCGCATCATCCAGATACATCTCCATGTTCTTCCCCCTTTCCTTTGGAATATTTTATCCACCAATCCCTGGTAGGTCGCCCCTGCATTCTTGAGGCCGAAGGGCATCATTTTGTAAATGAATGTGCCGGCGCTGGTGATAAACGCGCACTTGACCTTATCGGGTCCCCATAAGAAAACCCAGTGGTAACCTGAGAAGGTGTCTAAGAAGCTCAACAATGAGTGGCCACTGGTAGCATCCACCAACTGATCAATTCTTGGTAAGGGGTAACAGTCTTTTGGGCATGC
This sequence comes from Agrostemma githago, assembly GCA_958450325.1. Classification (NCBI taxonomy): domain Eukaryota; kingdom Viridiplantae; phylum Streptophyta; class Magnoliopsida; order Caryophyllales; family Caryophyllaceae; genus Agrostemma; species Agrostemma githago. Next base: position 22,098,269 of record OY288239.1, on the reverse strand, counting down.
TTTGTTGAGATTGGTGAAGTCCACGCACATGCGCCAAGCGCTGGATTACTTCACCATAACAATGTTTGCCAACCATTTGGGGTAATCGCAAGGTTTGACGAACCCAACTTTCAGCAACTTATCTACCTCTTCTACTATGGCGTCATCCTTCTCTGTTGACATGATCCTATTTTTTGCTTTACATGCCGGTAGGCTGAATCTCTGTTCAGCCTGTGGACTGTGACATCTGGGTCTACTTCTAGCATCTCCTCATCCGAGTAGGCTGATAGTGTAGTTTGTAGTGCTTAATTTGTTGTGTTTTGGTCCCATTTTCCTTGTGGAATCGCTCCTTGGGAGCGGTTTATGGGTTACTTATGTTTCCTTTAGTTCCTTTTAGGTTCCCGAGACCATTCCTGAAGAGTTGGAGCGATTCCGACTCAATACATACACTTTTCGGAGCCAACGAAGCGAAGGAACGATCACTTGATGCCTTGGATTCGACTCCGAGACCTTGGGACCCGATCCCGAGCCCCTTAGACTCGATCCCGAGACCCGAGAGTCGATGAGAAGCCCACGTGAAGCAAGGAGGGACCTTAAAGTTCATATTGGAGGCCTACAAGACCCATCCCCGACGGGAAGGACCGGGATGAGGTGTGCAAAATGGAATGGTTCTGTTTTGAACCCGTCCCGGTCGGGACCAACCCGTCCCGGTCGGGATCAGACCGTCTCGGTCGGGACCGAACCGTCCCGGACGGGATGAGCGAGCTGTAGCACGTGACTCTTTTATCTTCCTCCTTCATTCTTGTAACCCTATAAATACTCCTCCCTTGTATTGTTTAAGCATCTTACCTTACCCTAGACTATCTTAAGCCTCTCTTTAACATTTAAACCCTAGATTTAGTTCTTCTCTCATTAGTTTAATCATCCTTTAATCTTTAGTTAATCTTTGTAATTAGTCTTGTATTAAGGGGATTCTTGAAGATTATTCTAAGTTTGACAACCTTGGGGTTTTATTTGGGTTTCTTATTAATTCAAGTTTACATCTTTTTTATCCTTTGCTAGTTGGTATAATCCTCTTATCCCTTTTACTTTTGTTCTTTGTTTATTCATCAAGTTTTAATCTTTGTATTTTGCTTATTGTTATTGCTTGTTCATCATGGATGTTTTGATTATTGTGTTATTATCTCTTGTTCATGTTAGTTTTAGCTTCATTATGAGTGAGTAGACTCTTTGTGGGGTTAGTAGGGGGATTAATTGTGGATTATGGGTGATTAGGGCTTGATTGTGGGTAAAGGTGATTCCTTTTGTTGCTAGTCACTTATTGGGCACACTATGTGTTTGTTGTATTGCTTGTGTGGGTAGTAGTGGCCAATGCTTCTCATACTTGTTCTCATCTTCTCATTGTGTATTTGATTTGTGGTTGAATGTTTATGTTTTGAGTAGCATCTTGCATGAATGTTCGGGTCTAGTCTTAGACACGAGAGTGCAGACTTTGGCTTTGGCGCGAGAGCGCAAACCGACCTTAGTAACTAAGTGGCACCTATACCCTTGATTACCCAATTATCCTACCACACTTATGAACCCGACCTAACCCTACTCTTTTCCATATTTGAATTCTCTATCTCTTTAGTCGATCATCTTCTCTAGTTTATTTGCTTAGTTAATTTTTAGTTGTTCATTAGTTTTTGTTATAGCTTATTCATTGTTAGTCTTGTTCATACCCCTTTCTCCCATCATAATTTGTCAATTATCATTTCTTTGTGTTTGTTTGTGACTTAGCCTTGCTTGTGAGTAGACCATAGTCTAGACATTACATTACCGTCTCCGTGGACACGACCCGACTTACCCTAGCTACCGTTAGGATTAGTTGGTTATTTATTGATCGGTAGGACTCGCGGCAAATCCCACCATCAATTTGGCGCCGTTGCCGGGGACGGTGCATGTTTAGACTTAGTTTGCTTATTAGCTAGACTTAGTTACCCCTCTTGTGCTCTTCTTCTATCTCTTGTGCATATTGTGTAGTTTTTCTTAGTTTCTTTAGCTTCTTTTTCTCTTTGTCTTGGGTAATGCTCGTTTATTGTCTTTGCCTAGTGCCCATAAAGCACTAGGTGTTCTCACGTTTGCTCTAGTGAGTAGTGTATGCCTAGGGGGGGAGGCGAATTCTTTCTCTTCAATCCAGAGCCGGAAAGACTCTTTAGAGCCTTTCGCCAACGGACGATTGGCCGGGTTAGAATCTCTCAACCAAGTGCTAGCAATACCACCGAAGAACAAGCTCAAGGATCCGACTTTATCGAGCAACCCCAAGGCAATACCGAAGGGATCTTCATAAATCGTTTTGGTACTTCTCAACCTAGTTCCCCCTCTACTTCTACATCAACACCGTCTACACCGTCCTCTCCCGCATATCCAATAATGCCTAAGTTCTCTTCTCACTCGACCTTTACGGAGGATGTCTTGCCCGGTCCAACCGCTTTACCGGAGGCATATACCGGTAATTTTGTGGCAAAGACTCAATTTATCCAATTGGTCGAGCGAAGCCAATTTAATGGGTTACCAACCGAAGATCCTCATCAACACATGGAGACCTTTTCAAATTATTACGATGCTATTTCACAACCGGGAATAACCCAAGACCAAATCCGGTGGGTACTATTTCCTTTCTCTTTGATCGGTAAGGCAAAGCAATGGTTCAAAGGGTTAGATAAGGCGACTCTTGGTATTGATACTTGGAAGAAGCTAGCATTGGCTTTTTACCAACAATTCTATCCCCCGGAGAAGACAAATATATTGAGAGCTTCTATCACGGGATTCCAACAACGTGATGAAGAAAGCCTCTATGAAGCTTGGGAAAGATGCAAAGCCTTGATCCGCTCTTGTCCTCACCATGGTTTATCACAATGGTTCCTTGTTCAACAATTTTGGAACGGGCTATATGAAGACTCAAGGGCCATACTCAATATGGGATCTAATGGAAGGTTTACCGAGGTGGATGATGACCAAATTTGGTCAAGAATTGAAGAGATGGCGGTCCACAATTCCCAATACTCAAGACTTAGGAAGGCGAATCGAGGAGGTAGGCACGAGGTCGATGCTATCATACAACTAAGCATTGACCTTGGGGCTCAATTAAAAACTCACATGGAGACCATTGACAAGAAGCTCCAAAGCCACCTCAATCAAGTTCAAAGTGCGACTTCCTCCAACCAACACTCGATTTGTGAAGTTAATGCTTTAGGAGTTGTGCCTCATACACCTTATTATGGGATGTGCGATACTTGTGGGATAGTTGGACATGAGCCCATATATTGTCGGGGAAGTATTGAGCAAGTGAACGCCTTTCAAGCGTTCAAGCAAGGTGCCCCTTATCCTAACATGTACCAAGCTTCCCATCAAGCTTCTCAACAACAAGCTCTACAACACCGTCCTTATGTTCCACCCCCCTTAAGGGACAACAATCAAGGATACCAAGGTTATCAAGGCAACCTAAGGCCATTCAACAACTTCAAGCAAAATAACCAAGGTACCTTCAACAACAATCAAGGATTTCAACAAGGGAATTTCAATCAAGGTGGTTTTCAAGGAAACCAACATAATCCAGGACATCAAAACTACAACCAAGGCAACAATCAAGGCCTTAATCAAGGCAACTCTCATGGGTTCCAAGGGAACCATCAACAACAACAAGCAACTCATGGTAATCGACAAGAAAGCAAGCCAAGGAGTTGGTCTCCTACTCATGATTATGGCATTTCTCTAGCCATCACAAACACTCCTCATAACCAGCAATCTCCCCCTCGGGATTTTGACATGCAAAAGTCAATGTTGGACATGCAAAAGAGTCAATTGGAGACACAAAGAACCCAACAAGAAATCATTACTCAACTTCAAAGGGATAACTTGGCAAGAGATGCTCATATGAAGATGCTCGAGACCCAAATAGCTCAACTTGCTACGGGTAGCTCTTCAAGGCAAAAGGGGCAATTACCTCCTCAAGGTCAAATGGCGAAATTCGAGCATGTGAATGCTATTACCACGAGGAGTGGTTCATCTTATAACCCTCCCCCACCCCCTAATGAGCATGTACCAATGAAAGAAGTTATGTCTCCAATTCAAGAAGATTCAAGCTTGGGAAATCCAATAGAGGAGCAAGTCCTATGGCAGATTGAGAAACCCCATGAAGACAAGCTTCGCCCGCTTCAAGGAAAAGACAAGGGTAAAAGGAAAGTGTCATTTGAGAAGTCCACCCCTATTGAGCAAAACAAGGTTCAAATCAAGTTGCCTTTCTCAACAAGGCAAATGAAGACCAAGGTGGATATCCAATATGACAAGTTCCTTAATATTGTGAAGAAATTGGATGTGAGTGTCCCATTTACCGAGCTACTTACCCAAATCCCGGCATATGGAAGATTCATGAAAGAAATATTGGCTAGGAAGAGATCCGTCGACAAGGAAGAGACTATAGCGTTCACAAGAGTGGTGAGTGAGCTTATTCAAGGTTCTACGCTTCCCAAGTTGAAGGATCCGGGTGGTTTCTCGATCCCTTGCACCATAGGCAACTTCAAGATTGAGAGAGCACTATGTGATTTGGGTGCGAGTTTAAGCATCATTCCCTATTCCATTTGTGAGCGACTCGGGATGAAGGAGCTCAAGAGTACTTCCATTACACTCCAAATGGCCGATAGTTCCCTCAACCGACTTTTGGGGATGTTGGAAGATGTGCCAATTAGAATCGGGAAGTTCTTCATTCCGGTCGACTTCCTTGTACTTGACATGCCGGAAGATGCTATCACTCCCATTATCCTTGGGCGCCCATTTCTACACACCGCCGGTGCTATGATCGATGTAAAGAACGGTAGGATCACATTTGAGCTAGGCGACGAGAAGCTCGTGTTTGACCTCCAAGGCAACACTTCGCCTACTAATGATGAGTCTTGTAAAGTGATCACCGCCATGAAGGACATCGGTCTAGGGGATGGGACGAGTAAAAGCTTGAAGAACGACTTCTATGGAATTGAGGACGATGATTCCGAGATTGGGGCGGATGAGTGCCCATATCATGAGTTTGAAGACAAGTGAGAAAAATGAGCCTCCCTTGGGGCCACATGAGGATATATGGACGTTTGGGTATATACCTAAGGATCGAAAGTACAAGTTCAAGCCATTGAACTTAGTAGATCGGGATGCCTCGGGAACGTCGAGGCTAGGATGTGATGATCCTTGGAGTGGAGGTTGGTATTCCACTAGCTTGATTGAAGACTTTGCAAGAGCCTTCGATTTGTTTCTTCGTGCCCTTGATGGCGATGGACTTGGTTATAGTGTTGTTGAAAAAGAATTGAAGAGTGCACCATCCTTGGTTTGACGGAGTTCCAAAAGAACCGTCTTATTGTATATAATTCTTTCTTATTCTTTTAGATTTTGTGAAATTCTTGTGATTTGGTATTTTGATGAGTGATGTGAGGGAGGGACTTTGATGATTGTGTTTTGAGCTTATTTGATAGGTGCGAAATGAAGATGAATCCTATGAGGAGTGGTTATTGTTAGAGCTTGGATTGTGAGAAAGGGAGTCGATTTTTGAAGCTTGGGACGATCTTTTGGAGTTATAGAGGGTTAGGAGACTCTTCCCGGCCGAGAAGAGTGCATCCCGACCGGGAAGGATGTCATCCCGTTCGGGATGAAGGTGCCGAAAATTGGGTCTACTGGAGTGTCATCCCGACCGGGACGAAGGCTTCCCGACCGGGACGGGCATGTCATCCCGACCGGGACCATCTATCCCGACCGGGATGGCCCTCTGTTCATCCTTTGGCCTTTTCTTTGTCATTTGAGCCTACCCTACCACTTTATACCCCCTCCCAACCTCCCTACCTATCCTTGCCCTTATCATATGACCCCTACACTTCATATACACATACTCACCTCATTTTCTCCTCACTTTACACCGACTTTCACATCAAAACCCACCTCCTTATACCTTTGTGCTCCAACCATGGAACCATATCGTGATTGGAGAGGAATAGCAATGACGACGACTAGCTACGTGCCGATATTGACTTATGAGACGATGGAGCGAGTGAGTTGCTAACCGCATAGTACGGCAACTATCCTTTCTTTTCCGTCTTTTATAGCTTGTTTTCCTTTGTTTGTTCCCCTCCCCTTATACACTTTTGTGTCATGGTGGCCCTCGGGGCCTTGGTAATTGTTGCTCCCGACTCTCGATGACGTGACTACATCGAGAGTCATTTCAAAATCCAAATTTACAAGATTTTCACCCTTTTTGTAGGATTTAGTCGGATTTGGGCGGAATCCGGGCTAGGTGACTTGATTACACCTAGTCTTCCCCTCCCATTTCCTTTTATTTCTTTCTTTTTATTTCTTCCCCCATCCATATCTTTTCTTGTCTCGACCCATGGTGACTTGACTACACCCCGGCCGGACACATTCTACCCTTTTCTCCACTTTTCTTTTTGATTTTTAGCTTTATTTTCGTAATTTCTTTTCTTTTATTTTTTCGTCTCCATACACTACGGTCGAGCATGAGGACATTGCTCTACTTAAGTGTGCGGGAGCGATATTCTATCATAGTTAGTTTTGTTTTCGCAGTTTTCCAAAAAAACCTTTAAAAACCCTAAAAATTTGAAAATTTTCACAAAAATCAAAAATATTTTTCTTCTTTGTGTGTTTTACTTTTGTGTCTTTATGTCGCATATTTGTTGTGTTGTGCGTGTTTTGCCTCCCTTTTTCCTTATAGGTTGCTTAATCACCGATAGCTTTGGAGAGCTTTCAAGACATCCGGTAACATCTTTCATCCCTTTTCCCTCTTTGTCTCTTGTGGAGTTTGGAGGAGATTTGTGATGATGTGTGCTCGGGTGGAGCCTTGTGAAGATTTGTGGTTGATTGGTTGCTTATTTGGAAATTCGGGGTGGTGTTTGTTCTCTTTGTATGTTTGTTTTGTTTTGTCTTGTTTTGTGATGTGTAGTTGTGTCTAGTGTGTAAAAATGTTTTCGAAAACCCAGTTTAGAGGCTAGTGTGCAAGTGTTTACCTTCCCTTTCTAGTAGTATGAATCGAGTCTTGGACTTTAGTCTAGTAGAATGACCCTAAATCAATAGTTTCGTTGGTCCTTTACCTTGAGTCCACCTAGCTTACTAGGGATTTACTACGGGATTTGCATTTTGACCATTTTGACCACCCATGGTGTGAAAAGGCCTTGGTTGCCGAGTCCCGTCCTTTAGGTGACCGTGTTTGAAATTGTTGGATTAGTCCAAGTTCTCCACCTTTTTGTGGGTTTGAAGGGGGATCGCGACTCCCGACTCACCCATTCCCCTACCTCCTACACATATCCACAAAATAAGATGCAAATTGTTGAAACCTCTTTCTTACTTGCAAGAAGAAATGCCTACAACTCAAATCTAGCCAAAAGGGCAAACAATGAAAAAGAAAGAAAATGAGAGAAAGAAAGACTTAAAGAAAAAAAAAGGCACAAAAAGCCAAAAACAAAATAAAAAAGATGAAAAAGAAATGGCATAGCAACACAAGAAGCAAAAATGCAAAAGAAAGAAAAATGCCAAAAGAAAACCGTCTCACAAAAATAATCCCCACAACTCAAAAATAAGCCTTTTTCCGATCATTACCGTGAAGAGCCTACCAAAGGACCGAGTCCCTAGGAAGGATGATAGCGGTAGTGGTCGGTCTTCCCTCATTTTGCAATCATATCCACCTTTTTACTTGGACTAGTTGGGCGGTTTTGGGCTTGGGACGACCCTCTTGGCTCATTGCTAAAGGGGGCGGGGTCTCACTTACCTACAGTGTCGACTAACACCGTGGTTCATTCCTTTTTCCATCCCACCGATCGTCCCGTAGTACGTTTTTAGAAGGTTGGAAGGAAACTAGGTAAGTTACCAACGTTTTTATTGCTTTGTCGTCATACTATTAGGGTTTGGTCCATTTTGGTTTGTATTGCTAGGTTGGGAACGTTGTCACTTGCCTTGAGTCTTAAACCGGTGTTTCTTTCACCGCTTTTTAGAGGGAAGCGGTATTTGTTTCTTTTTGGGTGCAACCTTTTGTTTGTTTGTTTGTATGTTTGTTTGTTTATGGGTTTTTGTGTCCGGTTGCATCCACGGTTTTGTCGCAAGACCTCACTTGCCTTGCGGAGAGCACTTATCCTCTAGGTGTTCTCACGTGAGTTGAAAAGGCGTAGGGTGCGCTAATACCCGCTCGGCTAGTTTAGTAGTTAGCATGTGCTTACTCGAGGGCGAGTAAGGGTTAAGTGTGGGGGAGTTGATAAGTGTAGTTTGTAGTGCTTAATTTGTTGTGTTTTGGTCTCATTTTCCTTGTGGAATCGCTCCTTGGGAGCGGTTTATGGGTTACTTATGTTTTCTTTAGTTCGTTTTAGGTTCCGGAGACCATTCATGAAGAGTTGGAGCGATTCTGACTCAATACATACACTTTTCGGAGCCAACGAAGCGAAGGAACGATCACTCGATGCCTTGGATTCGACCCCGAGACCTTGGGACCCGATCCCGAGCCCCTTAGACTCGATCCCGAGACCCGAGAGTCGATGAGAAGCCCACGTGAAGCAAGGAGGGACCTTAAAGTTCATATTGGAGGCCTACAAGACCCATCCCCGACGGGAAGGACCTCATCCCGTCCGGGATGAGGTGTGCAAAATGGAATGGTTCTGTTTTGAACCCGTCCCAGTCGGGACCAACCCGTCCCGGTCGGGATCAGACCGTCCCGGTCGGGACCGAACCGTCACGGACGGGATGAGCGAGCTGTAGCACGTGACTCTTTTATCTTCCTCCTTCATTCTTGTAACCCTATAAATACTCCTCCCTTGTATTGTTTAAGCATCTTACCTTACCCTAGACTTTCTTTAGCCTCTCTTTAACATTTAAACCCTAGATTTAGTTCTTCTCTCATTAGTTTAATCATCCTTTAATCTTTAGTTAATCTTTGTAATTAGTCTTGTATTAAGGGGATTCTTGAAGATTATTCCAAGCTTGACAACCTTGGGGTTTTATTTGGGTTTCTTATTAATTCAAGTTTACATCTTTTTCATCCTTTGCTAGTTGGTATAATCCTCTTCTTCCTTTTACTTTTGTTCTTTGTTTATTCATCAAGTTTTAATCTTTGTATTTTGCTTATTGTTATTGCTTGTTCATCATGGATGTTTTGATTATTGTGTTATTCTCTCTTGTTCATGTTAGTTTTAGCTTCATTATGAGTGAGTAGACTCTTTGTGGGGTTAGTAGGGGGATTAATTGTGGATTATGGGTGATTAGGGCTTGATTGTGGGTAAAGGTTATTCCTTTTATTGCTAGTCACTTGTTGGGCACACTATGTGTTTGTTGTATTGCTTGTGTGGGTAGTAGTGGCCAATGCTTCTCATACTTGTTCTCATCTTCTCATTGTGTATTTGATTTGTGGTTGAATGTTTATGTTTTGAGTAGCATCTTGCATGAATGTTCGAGTCTAGTCTTAGACACGAGAGTGCGGACTTTGGCTTTGGCGCGAGAGCGCAAACCGACCTTAGTAACTAAGTGGCACCTATACCCTTGATTACCCAATTATCCTACCACACTTATGAACCCGACCTAACCCTACTCTTTTCCATATTTGAATTCTTTATCTCTTTAGTCGATCATCTTCTCTAGTTTATTTGCTTAGTTAATCTTTAGTTGTTCATTAGTTTTTGTTATAGCTTATTCATTGTTAGTCTTGTTCATACCCCTTTCTCCCATCATAATTTGTCAATTATCATTTCTTTGTGTTTGTTTGTGACTTAGCCTTGCTTGTGAGTAGACCATAGTCTAGACATTACATTACCGTCTCCGTGGACACGACCCGACTTACCATAGCTACCGTTAGGATTAGTTGGTTATTTATTGATCGGTAGGACCCGCGGCAAATCACACCATCATAGGCGAATACATTTGCATTCTCCCTCAGCAAGTCGATAAGTCGCCGCTGGTATTCTGGGTCTAAATCTGATCCAACTGACACTGACCGTCCTTCCTCCAGCTCTACCATGATGCTCTCGCCCTGGGGCTCTATGCGCTCCGGTGGTGGCGGCAACTTCCTTTTCGGCAACTCTGGGGGCCTTAGAGGTCGATACTGCTATGTGGTTTCGAGGGTTGGAGGGTCGGCCTTCATTTTTCCCTTCATCTCTTCTTGACATCGCTTTATGACCACGGAGTTATAAGATCGAGCTGACTCCTGGTCACCGTACAACTTCCCTTCTTCATTGTTTTTGGGACGTATGCCATTGTCAGCGCTCTAATGGATACCGAGTCATGCACCTCGTCTAGGGTGATTTATCCGATGAGTGTGTTGTAGGCTGACTTGGCGCCTACCAGTACAAACTGTTCTACGACCCGTCTGGCTGATGCCCCTTCTCCAAATACGAGAGGGAGGTCGATGGTTCCCATGGGTAAAATCACGGTGCCGCAGAATCTGTAGAGTGCTCTAGTTGTCGGCTTTAGGTGTCGACGATCTAGTTCCACTTTTTCAAACGATTCCCGGTATAGAAGGCTGGTGTATATCCCCGTGTCAATCATGCAACGCCTTACCGCGTGGTCACTGATACCAACGGTGAGGACCGGGGGGTCACTATGGGGGTAGACAACCCGCCCATAGTCGACAATAGTGATGTTGAGAGTCGGGATTGTTGGCTTAGATGCTTCAACCGTGTAGCAGGTCTGCTGTGAAAGCTCCCGCAGGTGTCTTTTCAGCTTTCGCCGGCTTCTGTCTCCTCGAGGGGGCCTCGTCGTCCATGTGGATTATATTGGTTTCCTTTCGTTTATCTGGTTCCTTCTTGTCTTCGTCTTTGTTATTCTGGTGTGCCCTCGCTTCATACGCCGCCAGTGACCCTTGTCGTATAAGATCTTCAATCTCGTCTTTGAGGTTACGACATTCTTCCATCGTATGTCCCTTGGCATCGAGGAACGCGCAGTGTTTGCTCTGCTCGGTCATGGGGTCGACTTTGACTAGCCTTGGTTGTTCCAACAATGTCAAAAATTTCGGCTCGGGGACAGTTGAGCGCTATGTAGTGCTCGAAATGCGGTGCGTAGGTGGTTTTGTCCCTTCTTCTTTCTGACCGGCTGCGGTTTTTCTTTTCGTCTTTCTCTTCCATAGGGCTCTTGGCTATTTTATTGCGGTTGGCTTTCTGGGGCGAAGGCTCCTCATGTTGTCGTCAGTATTCCTCCACGATCATGTACCCCTATACAGTCCTTCTGGCTTCCACTAGGGAGGTGGTCTTTCGCGTAGCAACTGCCTTTTGAGTGGGCCGTCGGGCAAGGTGTGGGTTAGAGCATAGGCAGTCGTTGAGGTGTCGACCGTCCTAACCTGCTGGCACTATAAGTCGAACCTTCTGGCATACTCCCTGACTTTCTCCTTCTGTCCTTGGCGCATGGTCATCAGGTACACCGTCACTATTTGCCTGCGCCGGCTGCCAGCATATTGGTCAATGAAGGCCGAGCTGAGCTCAAAGAAGGTGCGGATCGAGGTCATTGACAACCCTCTGAACCAGGACTGTGCGAACCCTGTAAGGGTCATTGGGAAGACTCGACACTAGATTGCGTCGTCTACTTTGTAGATGGCCATATGACTTTCGAATGGTGCCAGGTGATCTTCAGAGTCCGTGCTGTCGTCAAACTGGATTTTGGGCACCTTGGCCCTAGGGACTGAGGATTCTAACACTTACGGGTGTAGAGGCAACGCGGTGGGTCGTCCTTTCTGAGGCGTCCTCTTTGCGGTGACTGCCGATTTTGACTCCCCCTCCCCCTCTACCTGAGCCTTAGAGGTCTCGTGTGTGGAGTAGTGCATTTTGGAGATAGAGGACTCAGGCATCAGGCTTCTATGACTGCGGTAGCTCCACCCCCGGCCCTCTTGGGGGACCTTGGCATCAGCCGGCTGAAGACGCACCCACGCTGGGTTGGACTGGTGGAGCGCGATCGTGTCTAGCGCTCCTGCTCCCTAAAACCCTTATTCTGTCTTGAGCACTTCTGGGAAGTCCGTTGGATCCGACACGGGGGCCCAGACGATGTATCGCTGTTCTCTTAGGGCTGGGAGTATGCCGAGTCTTTCTTGAGCTGGGACCAAGGCGGGGACGCATCGTAGGTGTGAGACTTTGACTCTTCTCCCTCCCTTTTTCTCTTGGGGTCGACCTCTTCATCCACCAGTCCTTCGCTTGTGATAGGGATGACAACGCCCGTTCCCCAACGCTTCTCATGGTTTCTATGGCGGGGGACACTTCCTGGGGGGTATCTCTTCCTTTGTCACTCAAGCTGCAAGCGTTCCTTGGTTAGCCGTTCTCCCGTTTCCTTAAGCATGCGAGCTCGCTTATCGATGGTCGCCGGTTAAGGGAAAAGTTACCTTGGGGGAAACATTTGCCCTCTGAGGGGCTCCTGGTACATCTTGTGCGACAAGGCCTTAGTTAGAGATGAGGCCCCCAGTAAAGCCGGGAAGGATTGTTGGGCGACTCTCATCTGCTCCGGGGTGAATGCTTCTATGGGCGGTTGAACCAGAGTGACCGCCACCGGATTAAGGGCCTCCATCACCGGGGCCTTGCCGTGATTGGCGCTCTAAGGTGGTTTGCTCGTGGGCTGCGTCGTCTTCTCGAGGCGTACCGTGGTCGGGGTATCGTGAGGGGTTCCTGACGTGCCTTGGTCGGTCATTTTTTTTGTTTTGGTTTCTTGGTAGGAACTTTTAGTTTGTTTCCCACAGACAGCGCCAAATTGTTTGGGATGCAAACAATCAAAACAGGCCGGCTAGGATCGTTGGTTGATTCTTCCTATCGCTTCTTTTTTACGTCCAGATGCCAGAGGTCACTGTACAAGTGACAAACAAGGGCCTTGGAGGGTGTCCGAGGCTGCCTCTCTGATGCTCAAGTTAGTGATGGGTCTTACAGGAAATGTCTCGATTCTAGTCAAGGATCTTACCTCCTCTTCTATTGAGATCAGTGAGTTCTTATTGTCTGTCCCTTTGATTGGGGAGAATAGTGCCCTATTTATAGGGAGAGTCAAGGAGGGGACCTCTCCTTATAAACAGGGCCTTAGCGGGGTCGGGTCGTCGTCCTTCGGTCTCACTGAGATGGACTTGAAGGGCGTCGTTGTGACATGACATAGGTCCATGTCCGATGCTGTCAAGCGCGGGTTTTGGTAGGCGGATGTTCTTGTGTGAGATTGATCTCAGATTGAAATTTAAATTGAAGTTAGAGTCACCACAAAACTTTATGGGAGTTCGAACCCGTTCGAACCCACTCTATACTTAGGCATATCGCGCACAAAGCACGATTTTCCTTATAGTACTAGAGTTTGTGGGGTTCGTCTCTTTGCATAATGATACCGATGTCGAATTATCGAGTATCGTATATCGAATGACTCTCGTTGCCAATGGTTTTGCGAGTCCGGAACCGACGGTTCCGAGTAAGGGGTGAAGGTACGTGTTGGGAAGCACACGAAGGACACCCAACCTCTCCCGCACATAGCGCCCTCTACTAAGATATCGATTGGTGTATAACTACGCGTGCTAGTAAGATGGTGAAAATGTATGGCAACCATTGTTTTAGGCTATACATACAAATTACGTGTTTACTACGTCGTTTAATGCATCTTAGAATATGTCGAAGTTGTTTTAGCATGCGATGTTCATTTGAAGACAATAAATGCCAAACAACAAATTAAATAACTTGAAAATAGATTAAAAATTACAAGGGCAGAATACAACCCGGAATTCACAATACAACAAACAATAATATTATCGAGTTAGAAACGGTAAACGTAATGAAACACCCCCACATTGATTGAAGATGTCCTATTTAATTTATGAGCTTCACTTAAAGGGATTTGAAGTACTACTCATATCAACAAAGTACACTTTCTTTTTTGGTTGTCTATGCAAAAGAACTCCGCAGTTAAGCGTGCTTGGCTGGAAGTAGTCTTAAGATGGGTGACCTCCTGGGAAGGTTTCCGGGATACCCACGAGTGAGGCCAAAATATGCTGGAAAGGACTCGTATTGGTCTGTGAGACCAGTACAAAGCTTGGCGAGCTACCGCAACTAACATTTCCGGTCCTAGTTTGGGCCGAGGTGTTACAAATGGTATCAGAGAAACTCTGCAACCGTGCATTTGGCACCTGGCGGAGGTGGATTCTGGGACAACGATTATGCTGCCAGGCGCAACGAGGACGTTGCGTTCTTCAAGTGAAAATGATTGAAACACCCCACATTGATTGAAGATATCCTATTTATGAGCTTTGCTTAAAGGGATTTGAATTACTACTCATGTCAACAAAGTGCATTTTCTTTTCTGGTTGTCCATGCGAAAGAACACCGCAGTTAAGCGTGCTTGGCTGAGATTAGTCTTAAGATGGGTGACCTCCTGGAAGGTTTCCAAGATGCGCACGAGTGAGGCCAAAATGCGCTGGAAAGGACTCGTGTTGGTCGGTGAGACCAGTACAAAGTCTGGCGAGCTACCGCGGTTAATATTTCCGGTCCTAAGGTTGGGTTGGGGTGTTACATGTAAACTATAAACGGATCCGTAAATAGAAACGCAAATTGAAATCATACACTGAATGATTTGAACAGACTTCGATCATTTATGCATTATGTTGCGTATTGATTAGAGGACAGAGCCTCAGGCGTGTAGGTTGATGCGCCTTGGAAGTCAGGCGCCTGATGTGAGGCGACCTAGCATTTAGGCGCTTCCCCCTAAGGTGCCCAAAAAGGTTGTGTTCAGGACCAAAGCGTGGTGCTAGCTTGATCACGAGGCCTCGATGTCTCATCCCGACTTATCATAGCAGAAATATGACTGGCTCGATTCATCGTACACAGAGTCCGACTAGGGAGTCGTCGGTATAAGACTTATATCGTGAGACATTCACTCAAATTCATAATGGGATAAAATGAATACGAAATGTGAAATATGAAAGGAGACACGTGATAGATTAGCACGTATCGACTAACGTCGCAAGTGTTATTCCCAGGCAAAATTCATATCGTTATCGACTACATTGAAAGTCTACGATATTTTGTTTCGGCCATAATTGGGTACTTGTCCTTGATATTTCAGGTTTATGATTTAGATCGAACATATCGACTTATTACGAATATCGGAACCCTACGTATCGCGACGTGGTTATCGGGTCGTCTAGACCGTACGATTCTCGGATTGACGTCATCGGGTTTCATATTACTTCGATTTTTGATGACTCTTCATGCACGTCATTCGATTACTGAATCGACATCAAGCATTTAGAGCGACGTTTGAAAATGACATCAAAAACACTCGACCAAGGATTCTACGATCGCATCATAACCCGACGGGCCAGGCGCATGCATTGAGGCGCCCTGACCTTCAGGCGCTTGGGGTGGCGCGCCTCATATGTTAGGCGCCACCTCCCGTGCGTCCTGTTTGATTATTATGCGGACGTTGGGAAGAATCAAATATCAAATGCATTCGATCGAAAGGATCGATTCGTCATCGCAAACGTTAGGCCCTTTTCATTTTGGCGTTGTAGTTTGGCCTTTAGGACATACGACACTCGATTTAGCGTCATCGGACGTTTTCTCGAATCACGTTTTTGAAAATAGTTTTATAATAATACACACAATATTAATGTAACGGAATAATAAAAGCGTTTTAGGGGGTTAACTCGCCTTAAACAACCAATTACGCGGGGTGGCGAGATAAGCGACTAACGACTTGAGTGCTGTACTCTTGTGTTCGTGTTTCCTTATCTCGTCACCCTTTGTATTCGATACATTACAAGGTGAGTATTTTATAGTCGAATGTTAGTAGTTAGATGTTAGGAATAAAATGTTAGATGCGAAAAGTAAAATGTTAGTGTACGATAAACAAAATCTTAGTAATGTTAGAATAAGATAAGTAAACGAGTGTAAGGATTAGAAATGCGGTTTGAAGACCCTCAACCTACATGTCAAATGCTTCGAAATACGGGCTCGCGCAGTATCGTCGTAAATACGGGGAGCGGTTCGATGTACGTGGGAGGAGTTAAGGTGTATGTGAGGGAGAAGAAAGCTCTCGAATTTCTGAAAGTGAGTTTCGAAAATCAAAATGACGACCCTTGAAACGACGCACGTAAGGGTATATTTGTGGACATGACATAGGTCCACCCTGACGCGGCCACGCTCGGGTTTGGGCGGCGGTATGTTCTCGCGATGAGATGGTTCTCGGATCGAAATTAAAATCGAAGTTTGGAGTCGCCACCAAACTTTGTGGGAGTTCGGACCCATTCAAACCCACTCTACACTTAGGCGTATCGCGCACAAAGCACAGCCCGCTTTAGTACTAGAGTTTATGGGAGTTTGTCCCTTTGCTTAACAATATCGATGTCGAATTACCGAATATCATATATCAAATGACTTTAATTCGCTAACGGTTCGGGCATCCAGAAACCAAAGGTTCTGAGTTAGGGGTGAAGGTACGTGTTGGGAAGCCCATGAAGGACACCCAACCCTGCCCGCACATAGCGGCCTCTACGAAGATATCGAATGGTTTTTAAATTCACATGTTAGTAATACGATGAAATGTTATGCGAACATTGTCGTGTGATAGATGTATATATTACGTGTTGCTACGTCGTTTAATGCATCCTTATATATGTCAAAGTGGAATTTAGGATGCAATGTTCATTTAAAAGCAATAAATGGCAAACATCGTAAATAAAAAGCTTGTAAATAAATTACAAATTACACGGGTGGAAATACAACCCGGAATTCACAATACAACAAACAATGATATAATAATCGGATTAGCAACGGTAAACGTGGACTATAAACAGACTCATAAATAGAAAACGTAAACTGAAACCGTAAATCGAACGATTGGACAAACTCCGATCGCCTACACATTATGTTATGTATTGATCGGAGGACGAAGGCTTAGATACGCGATGGTGTATGGGACCGAAGCGTGATGCTAGCTTGACCCCGAGGCCTCACGGTCTCGTCCCGACTTATCCTAATGAGATAGGATTGCCTCGACTTATCATACATCAAGCCCGACTAAAAATTCATCGACATAAGATTAGTCATGGGAGGCACTCATTCAAAGTCGTAGGGGGAATGTCTTAGGTGTACTCGGCCGAGTGCCCTTGACGAGAGCTCCCTGCCCATTTTTCAGGGGGTCACTCGATCTAGTGAGTCTGACACTCGATCGAGTGCCCTTAGGCCGGGTGACATGCTTATCCTAAAACGAACCCGTTTTATGATCTTAATCGAATGTATTTGAGTTATCTATGAATATCGATCCCTTCGTATTTCGACACCGTTTCCGGGTCACATGGACCATATGATGATCCTGTTGACGTGATTGAGTTTCATACTAGTTCGATCTTCGATGACTCGTTATGAACGATATTCGACTATGGAGTCGATATTGAACATTTTAAAGCGACGTTGATGATATTAAAAAAAAAGAAATGACTATGCGAAGGAATATTCCTTGATCACGTCATGTCAATACGAATATCGATCCCTCCGTTTCACGATGTCACTTATCGAATCTCGAGGACCGTATGACGATCGGATTGACATCATTAGGTTTCGTATTGATTTTGGATTTGATAACTCATGATGAATGATGTTCGACTATGGAGTCGGACATCAACATTTAGAGTGATATATGCAAACTCATTTTTTGGCAACTCATAATGAGCGATATTCGACCATGAAGTCGACATCAAACATTTAGAGTGATATTTATGAATGAGATAAAAAAATAAACAACGAGGTATTTCGCGAGGGCATCATAACCTCACAAATTCTTCGCGCTATTGATACGGTCATTTTGGGATCATTAGATCTTATGACGTTCAAACGACATCATTGGAAATGTGTACAAAATTGATATCGACTCATCATCATTGCAAATCTTAGGTCTTTCGCATTTCGGCATCGTGATTTGGCCATAAAGCCCTACGATGCTCGATTTAGCATCATCGGACGTTTGCTTGAATCATGGTTTCGAAAATAGTTTAGTTACATAATAATGTACGCAGTTTTAATTATATAACAAGATGTAAAGAACAATAATTAGAAGTTAGTTGTTAGGAGCGGTAAATAAGATGTTAGATAGGAAAAGTAAAGTGTTAGATGCGAAATGTAAAATTTAGTGGTATGATAAATTAAACAGTTAGTAATGTTAGTATATGAGAATATATACAAAAAAGAGTTAGAGATTAGAGAATGGGGTTTTGACACCCTCAACCTACATGTCAAATGTCTCGGGAAATAGGCTCGTAAAGTATCATCGTAGACACGAGAGTGATCCGAGGTAAAGGAGATTGAGTTAGGGTGTGTTTAAGGTGTGTGATTGGGGAGAATAGCTCTCAATTTTTGCATGAAGATGTAGCACCAAATAGTGTGGGAGAAAATGTCTAAACTTCTTAACCTTTGAAATGGTGGAAGTGAGGGGGTATTTATAGATTTTATCCCCGTCGAGGGCCACTCAATCGAGTGCCCCTTAGTGGACTTGATCGAGTGCCCCACTGAAAGGCGTTCTGGTGGTTTTTTTTGGGGAGGGGGGGGGGGTCACTTGATCGAGTGGCCCAAGCACTCGATCGAATGCCCTCAGCCGGATTAAGTGAAATCCGGGTTTGTTTTACGCAAGATTTTGTTTTGATTTGATTTGAATTTTGTATAGGGACGCATTTGTGGCTAGTATCGTTCTTGGGTTTCGACTTTGACCGGTTTTGGCTAGGTTGCAAAAGATGGTTTTGCCCCTGGTGACGGTTTTAGCTCAAATTAGCTTTATTTATTTGGAAACGATCCACTGAGTCCGAATTTGAGGTCGGTTTTGAGAGATTCATACTCCGGTAAGTTCCCACATCGGATAATATTGATTCTGAGGCCGTATTCGAGCGTAATGATGCATGTTAACGTCCGATCATCATCGGGTGTTTTATTGGAGACTTCTATAGACACGAGCGGGCAAAATGCGGGTGTCTACAGTTTTTATAGAGTTTTGTGAAATGTTTTGACTCGGAATTCGGGAGCCTGGAGGCTCGCGCCTTGATATTGGGGAGCCCCACTTGTGGCGGTTCAGTGGCGTCTAGTTGCAGGCGGTTCAAATCGCGCGTATCGGAAGTTGCTCAAAATACGGATTGATATCCGTGTTTATTTGAGGTATGATTCGATTCCAATCGATTTGGTTGATTCATGTAGACGTGATTTTGAACCGGGTTTGTTTCGGGTTTTAGGCTTTGACCGGGTTTGACTCGGTCGACAAAAGACGGTTTCACCCATGGTGGCCGTTTTGGCTCAAAGTAGTTTTGTGTTATTGTAAACGACCCACTGAGTCTGGATTTGAGGTCAGTTTTGAGATATTTGTATTCCGCTAAGTGCCCACGGTCGGATACGATTGATTCTGAGTCCGTATTCGGGTGTATTGATGCATGTTAGCGTCCGATCATCATCGGGAGTTTTGTTTGAGACTGCTACAGACACGAGCAGGCAAAATGCGAGTGTCTATAGTCGACCATCGGGCTAGAGCCACACTTGCCAGGGTCCTACATGGGTCACCGTCAACTCAGGGGTTGAGCTCACGTTTGCCGTCCTGCCCTAACCGAGCTAATTGTTCGACCCCCATCAAAAATAATACCAAATAATAATGTTTTAACCTGAACCTTTTTTTATCATTCACCCCAAAAATACCCTAGAGAGAAAGGACAGCCTCTTGATGATTTGTGGAAGATTCTTCGGCACCATGGCCAAGACACCTTTCTCTGGATCACCGAGGATCAACAACATTACTAGGAGAAAGAACAAGAATAAATGGACGCTACGCAGAAACTAAAAACATTAATGGAGGACCAAATTCTGATATGAATATACCCTTGAGAGAGAAGTCCATGCATGACATTATGGGGGGCGTACCTCCGTATAACCTGGGGAGGGGCGATGAAGAATTAATAAGGGACATAGTAGAGGAGGAGACGGGAGTAGACGATATGTCGTTGGAGATGCCAGATGAGTATAATGGTACGTGATATCATAAACAAGGAGGAAAATATAGAGGCTTGAGCCTGAATCTGAGATCACACTACAATTGATAGACGGCGATGTTCGTGAGGAGATTGAATATTGGCGCAAGGCCATCTATGGATTCATTGTAGGCGCCAAACCGCCTTGGCAGGTTGTAACACCCCGTGTTTTTGACCATTTTAGTTATTTCTAATAACGATTAATATTAATAAATTGAGACTCGACGAACTATTTTAAATAGTAATATTCAATTCTTGTGCCTTTGGAACCATTCTATTTCACTTCATTGTTTGCAAAACAAAAATTTCTATCGTGATCGCAATTCTGCGCGATTTTGTAAAATGGTTCCTATTTTCTCATACGGACTCCGATTGAGGAGTTTCAAAATCCTAACTTTATTAATTTTCCAATATCTACACAATGGTGAAATTCAAAATTAAAATTTATAAGTGCATCATAAAAATATTGTACTGGACAGCTCCTTTACTACGAAAATCATCACCCGACGAATCGTTTCTCAACATTCGATTTTCGTACTTCTTTCCTAACCATTGTGTGACCAAGACGACACAGAATAATAGCCTCAAGCATTCTTGAACGTCACCTTGAAGTCCAAAGTTCAAAATATTCTTTTCTAATCAAAAACACCCTTTCTAGTAATGTACCTTCCAAAAGCATGATTAGCCATTTTGAGCAATTGTCAATTGTTTGTCTGTCCTTTGTTCCCTTCATCAAATGGACGACTATAACTCCATATAAACGGCCTTAGGACTTCATTTAGCTTACTTATTCATCCATCTATTACCCTCTTTCAACTCCCTTCTAAAAACCAAAGAAAACAACACAAGTTTCATAAGTTCTTAAGGTGTTTCGACCACCATTTTTCAAGAGCTCTAATCCTTTATTTCTCTTATGTTCTACTCTCTCTTGTCAAAGTTATTTAGTCTTATAATTAATAACTTAGATTTTTTTTGTGTCCTAACTAATTTATGAAGAGGAGCAAGAGAAAATGGAGCATCGATCTTCGTTTTCGTATATGTTGTAGAATCGATTATTTATGCTTAAGATAACCTAACTTTTCTTCGCCTTCAAATCTCGTAGTATAGTGTTTAGATTCTAAATAATATAACATCATGTTTAGGACTAAAGCATTAGATCACCAAGTTTAATGTTAACTATTTTTTGATTTATCACTTAACAATACATGATGTAAAATGGATTCTGTGATGTACGATGTATGTTTATAATTTTTCTGTGTAAAATATATTTCGAATTAGCCTTAGGTTTCTTCATGAAAGTTGTATATCTGAATGTCTAGAGTATGAGAAAAATATGAAAGGTAAGTTTAATGAAAATCTATATTTAATAATGATTTCTTTAGTAAAATGGTACTGTATGATTTTATGTACTGTCTGAGAAAATAATATGTTTCTTGATGTTAACCGTTTTGTTTGGACTTGGAAAAATTATATTATGTTCCTGATGATGTCTATTATGTGTACGTCAAATTTCATATAAATCCATCATATATATTTTCATTTATAAAATTTGTACTAAAATTTTATTTAAGAACATTCATAAAGTATTTAATCTAAATTTCGGGGGATAAGTTATGTACAAGTATAGGTATCCAAAATAAAAATTTGGTTCACTTTTATGATGTTTAAGTATTTTAAACGATATAAAAGAAAGTATTGAAAACCGTACTGTTTTCATTTTTAATTTGTTAAAAATAATAACCGTATTAGTTTTGAAAAATGACTTTATATATGGAAACCTAACTCATAATAGTATATTGAGTACGAAAATCGAAAGTTAAAAATAACATTTGAAAAATGACTCATTATCCTTAATAATATTATCGATTTCGTTAACTTAAAGTTATTTTTGTAAAACTCTAAGTTTTGAGAAATATGATACATAATAAGGAAAAAAATGATTTTTATAATTATTATAGATTTATTTGATGTTTGAAATATTTTACTAAGTATAAATAGGCTTTAAGAGATAAGTATACTTGTACAAATACGAAACCGTATAAAAATACTAAATATGTACACTTGAACAATAAATGTACTAAATACTTGTGCCCAAAAAGTATAGAGTACTAAAAGACAAATAACCCAAAAGTACTAAGTTAAACAATGCTTAAATGTGCAATACAACACTTAAACTTTATAATACGCATTTAAGGACTAATTAGTGACTAAGTCAAAACTAAGGGTTGACTAGTCCATCTTGGTCAAACTTTGGTTTTTGAAGTCAACATAGACCAAGTCAAGATAAAGGAACCCATCTTAAATAATGTACTTAGAAATAATTGAATTTTAATCAAATCTTAAATAATGAACATTCAAATAATATATATCAAATAAAACATTCCACATCTCCAACATCAAATATACTTAAGATGATCAGTCAAGTAAGATACACTTAACATAATTATGGTGATCGTTTAGTAAATCGTTCCTAAATTAGCTTAAGAAACTGTTGTAACTTTGGGTCAATCAGTGTCCTACATGAATCAATAGTGGACCTTCCCAGTGTTCCATTTCTTGGGGCTTCTGTACCTACGGGACAGTATGCATCCTTCCGGTTATTTGAACTAAGGTCCTACGGGAGTCAGACCGTTCGATACTAAGTGACCCATATGTAGCAACTGTACCTTCGGGACGGTATGCGATCATTCTGGTTGTCTGAACCAGTGATCCTACGGGAGTCTAAGTGTTCAACATCCTTATATGTCTTCTATAGACAATCTATCGTAGTATCGTTACGTGTTGCGCAATATTATCCCGAGATTTAGAGATCGACGTGATGAGAGATTGTTCAGAGAGCTTTTGCTATGAGAGTACGGACAGCACACCCGGAAGCTGCGTGTGGATGGATTGTCAATAGAGTAGTAGTCACCGGCTATCACTGAGGACCTGCGGGAGTCCGAGAGTTGTGTTAGGGGGTACGTGCGCGTGTATTTGATAAGGGCCTGATAAGCTCTACTCTCTTTATGATATCTTGGCACTTTTATTCACGATTGTGTACGTGATTCTTTTCCCTGCTTCTGCGTGTTGTCAGTGGGCCTCGAGGTGGTGTGGGTAGGCTTCTGCGAGTTGTCGTCTACATCATCAGCAGTCTGTTCTCCCCCGCGATTAGAGTTCTAAATCAAATCATAGCTGTTGTTTGATCCCATTGAGCACTAGGGGTGAGATGTAAACCTCCTAGTATCGATATGATTTGCGGGATTGATGTTCCCATCCGCACATATGGTGAGATGCAAGCCTTAAGTGTGCATGAGACATTAGTAGTCACGTCCCGTGCATTATGTGAAAGAAAACCATTGTTTTTACAAGTAAATGACTACAGTTTTCTAAATCACATGTGTTAGTATGCTTCGTTACTGTTCTATACTCTTATGACTAATGATGTGATTGAAATGCTTGATAATGGGAAGTGATGTTTGTTATATGTCCTGCCTGAATATTGATTATGATTGATATTATGTTTCATATGATTTGTATTATGTATGTCTTACTCTATTTTCACATGACACTTCTACGAATCCATGATCCATGATTTACAGTATTCTATTCACGTGATACTCATATGATGTATGAATTACTTTATTCTATATAACCTACATGTCTTATATATTTACTGAAATCACTTCATGTGTATCTCACATTGTATACATGTTGATTTGTGATGTGACATGCCTGCTTATCTGTTAATTAGATAACCTAAACGTTATACTACATTGATTATTCGGGGTCGTGTTAGAAGGACGGTTAGGTTACTCCCACTAAGTGGGACATGTATATTTAAATATGGATTCAGGTTGACGAACCCTCAAGACTGGACATGGGGGCATGCATGAGTGCAAGAGATACAGTATAGCAAATGATAGTGTCAAACTATAAATCTTGTAATACAAATTTTATCAGACTATTGTATTTAGAAATTTGTAATTCAGTTTTCAGTTGTTGTATTTTAACAAACGGTTCATTCATCGATAAAAGACTCACATGAGTCGACGGTTTTCAGTTTTTACCCCTTTTTACGACTTAATTGTTTTTCAGCCTTGTTAATTAATGTCATTGGAAGAACCGGGTTGTTACACAGGTGCTTGAGAGATTTCTAAAACGTGTTTGAAAGCACCATAACATTGACAAGATATCATTTATCCCCAACGGTATATTCCTAACAAGATTTAGTATTGAACGCATGAAAGAAGCAGTATTACATGGCGGTTATTAATTATATGATAATAAGCCTTTGGTATTGAAAGCATGGTAGCCTGACATAGACTTGGAGAAGGAAGATGTGAAAGTCTTGCGTACTTGGGTTAGACTACATAAGCTACCTCTCAAATTCTGGGGTAACAGCCTCCCCAAAATAACATTTTTAATAGGGTCGTATGTTAAGCAGGATGAACCCACAATGCAAAGGACTAGGTTAGGATTCGCAAGGTACTGGGGGAGGTGACAGTGGGACAACACCTGCCGGATAAGATTAAGTTCCATGATGAGAAATGTGTTTTTTATTACTTTAGAGGCCGAATATGATTGGAAACCAGTATTGTGTACTGAGTGCCAGCGAATGGGTCATGAGAAGAAGGAATGCAGACCTCAGACTACAGGAACAAAGGAAGGAGTGAGTACGTGTCCTTACCAGACCCCCATCCAGGGACGAAGCCAAGATAGAAAGGTAACACAAGCCAACTTTTTACTAAGTTTTATTAATGAAAAATAAATCATATAATTTATTGATATTGATTTAGTTATCTAAAGCAACAAAGACACTTCTTTGTACCTTTTTATAGAACGAGTCGCCATACCCGCCCACCGCACAGGACTTTATTGATTTATGCCTTTTGTAATTTGCAGTTCCGCCTTTTTTGCCTCATTGTCCAATAATTATTTAATTGTTTATTCATTTTTGTTTTGATATCATGCCTTTGTAACTTTACTTACTTTCAAAGTCATTTGTAATAACATAAACGGTAAATAGAGTAATGCACTATTTGACGTCAATGTGAACTCGATAACGATTGGCCTGGATGCTAGATTTTTGAGTTTGTAAGAAATTAAGAGAATTATTATTAGTGAAAATGAGATACAAGTATAACGTTATAAGATGTAATGCATAATAACTACTATATATACATCTGGTCATTATTTTTTGCCCTATTTCACGAATATTTTTGAGAAATATTTTAATGGAATGAGGCAAAAAATAGTTAATGGAGGGAGTAATAAATTATAGTTTTTGAAATTTTATTGGAGACTGTAATCATCTTGGGTCCTGACTTTCTTTTACTTTGTAATCATTTTGTATTTCATCTCTTGTTCAAAAAAGGAAGGGGTTTATTGCTTAATTTTTTGGGTTATTTAACAGGAATAATACCAACTTTGGGTGGTATTGCAACAATAAAACCAACTTCAATTAATACGGGAATAAAACCAAGTAGGAGTCATATTACACGGGAATGAAATTGGCTCTTAAATGACCGGATGAAGTCGGTTTTGTGGGTCCCATGCTATTAATTAACACCCATCTTCCATCTTCTTCATGCTATTAATCTTCTTCATTGCCCTAAATCAAATTCTCTCTCCTAAACCATCCTTTCTCGAAATCCATGGATAACTAATTGGACACTTAAAACCCCAAATTAAACCCAGAAAAATCAAAATCCTAAAGTTAAACCTAGAAAAATCAAAAAAATCGAAAACCCTAAGATCAACCCAGAAAAATCCATTTAGGGGAAATGAAAAAAACACTAATCGTTGACATTGCCGAACCACAAGATTGAGGAATGAACTTGACAATACCCCTGAAAATTGATATTCGACAAAATTAAGGACAATTACCTTCGACCAAGTTTGACAGAAATTTGAGAAAGAAAAAAAAATAAAAGTTTACAGTGAGGAGTTACCTTCGACGAATGATGAAGTGATGAATGGATGAAGAAGACGTTTTGAATTGATGAAGGGAAGAAGATGAAGTTTACAGTTAGGGAGTTAATGAGGTAAAAGTGATAATGAGGTTAAAAGTGAGGAAGCTTCATATTGTCAGTAAAATTTGTGTTAAGTGGGTATATTAACAGATTTAGGCGGTAGTAGTTAAACCAATTTCATTCCCGTGTAATACGACTCATACTTGGTTTTATTCCCGTATTAATTGAACTTGGTTTTATTGATGGAATACCACCCAAAGTTGGTATTATTCCTATTAAATAACCCTAATTTGTTTTGCCCAATAGAGTAGAATGCGTGGCCTTGTTAGAATATAGTATTAGGCAAATAAAAGGATGGGGAGAGTTTGTTCGGGTTTTAATAGAGTATATAGATAGGATGTGCCATATATTACTGTTCTTGTGCATGCATGTTTCTTCTTTGTTTTTTTCTCTTTTACTTTGTCGATTTTGCCACTCTTGCCCTTTCTTTCCATATTTTCCTTTGTAGTGTTTGCTTCTATTTTTTCGTGCTTTACGTAAGTTATACTAATATACTCGCTTTGTCTCAGCCATTTTCATACCTTTGATTAAAATAATCCACACAAATAATATCAAAGGTAAATAAATGACTGAGATGGAAAGAGTATACTCCCTCCGTAGTTTACACTTTTCTCTTTTGGGGTATTAGTCAATAGTTCACACTTTCCTTTTTTGGGAAAGTTTTACTCTATACTTTTTACCTTTTATAAATAAACAACCATTAATCATTTTTCACACTAACTTAAATTTTGTCTATAAAGCAAATGCGAACCATCTATTAGGACGGGGGGAATATATTTTTCATTACTACCTCCGCCTTTTAAAGATCATCCATTATCTTATTGTATGTGAGAAGTATTTTAATGAAACGGGGTAATCTTTAAGAGATGGAGGGAATATTCATTTTGTATGGGTTTATGATTGAAGTTTATGGTGAGCGCGTAAGATGGGATATTAATGTCATACGAAGTACTAAATTATTTTTATGGCTTAATTTATCTTTTCAGTGAGGTTTTGTTTAATATATATAGAAAAGGTCGGAATGTGTTTTGCCACTTGTTTAATTAGAATGTGAGTTATGAGATTAGCGAAACTAGGGATGACAAATGATTTGTTAGAATTTTTCTATATACAACTGTTGTATCCCGTTATGAGATTAGTGAACCTCTCAGGGATGTCATGGATTTTTCTTTATTTTTTCTTTTAGAGCTATCTTACTTTATAATTCAGCATATATGAAGTATATATATTTTACTTCAAATTTCTATCACCTATGTTTATAAGTACATTTATAATTGAACAATATTGGATATAATTAATTTTGGATTGAAAAAAAAAAAGTTTTATCGTAGTTGAAATGATTGCCTTTAATCAACATCTTATAATAACAATTTTGTATCACCAAAAATATGTCTTATATATAATAATATGATTATCAATATATAAAACTTTGCGGACTAATAATAACGATAACGACGACAACAACATTATTACTATAATTATAATATTAATTTTGAATAAAATAGATAAATATTTGATTAAAATGTATAAATCATTTTTAAAAAAAAAAATCTAATGTTTGCATTTAATACTACACATTTAATGAGCTAATTTCTTTTATATTAAAAGAAAATTGACCAATGAGGAGAGAATGACATGACTTCTCCAAATACTTCAAAAATAGTAAACTTTGGTTTTCTATATGGTACCCTCTAAGTTTTTTTATTTTCTATGATATGCCCTTCTTTTTTGACAAAAAATGTTTGACCATCCATAAATTTTGAATTTGTGCTCGAAAAATGGTAAACTTTGTTTTAAAATTAAAGATCTTTTAAAGACGATGAGCCTGAAAAAAAATTATCGCTTTCCGAACTTCAAGTAAGGAGTTATTATTGTTTGAAAACTTTTTAGAAAAAAAGGTTTGACAGAACGTAACTCCCGGTTATGAAACCGGAAATCAATGTTTCTTATGTCAAAATGAACATCTTGTAAAGACAATCAATTTGGACAAAGAATTATCGATTTTAAAACTCGTATCTAAGAATTATGCATCATCAACGGTTATTGGTAAAAAAGTAGGGGTATCCATGGAAAACTAAAAAGTTGGAGGGTACCATATAGAATATCCCAAAAATTAAAACAAATTTTCATAAGCTAAAAAATTTAATTGATAAATGAGCAAGAACAAAATAAGTTAAAAATAAACAAAAGAATCCCTTAATAGGTCTCGAGTGCTAGACCTTCCAACAAGTACTTACTTATTGCTTGGTACCAAGCCACTGCAACACAAAATTCACCTGGTGCCCAAGCCCAATTTGGCTCCACATAGGTTCGTCACTGCCCCCATCTAAGACTAAAATGGCAGTGGTGCAGGATTAGGACAACTTAACCCTAGGTTGTCACCACCTACTCAACCTGAGCCTATACTAGTGGAGCGAATGCTTGGCTCCGTTCATGCTTCCAGGGTGGAGAGGGGCAATTGATAGGAGTCCAACATATTTTTGGAAGCTACCAGGGTACGCCCCTTCAGTAGGGGTAGAGAAGTCACGTACCCCAACCGTCATCTAATGAATCTAGGATTTTGGAATGTTAGGAGGATGAATAGGATGAAGAAACAGAATGCTGTACATAATTTCAGACTTCCGGCTAAAATTCGAATAAGGTTTCCGACTTGTCAATGAACGTCGAGTTTTTCTGACTTGACAATTTCAGACGGCAAACTTTCCGCCAATTTAGATTGCTTGATAACCTTCTCGAACTCATAGCAAATTCAGAAACGTCATAGAAGAATCGTCAGCCTCACATCTGCGGGAGAATGAGGTATTGTGGAATTCAAATTCAGAGGGAAAATAGGTTTTTTATTTTAACAAAACTACGTAAAAAAAAATTTTAATATCAATGAACAAATCCCGCCGGTGGGTGCCATATTTTTTAACCCACCGGCAGGGCAGCAGAATGTTTATTTAGTACTCCCTCCCATTCTTTGGAAACCTACCATAAGTTGAATATATGTGAGGTATATTTTAATCATATGGTAGGTTTCCAAAGAATGGGAGGGAGTAGTTCTTAAGAATCGAGAGACTCTGATACCATGATAATAAATATAAAGAGAGATTTGTATATTTGAAACTTGTTCTCACTTTCTTTCTTATTTTGAATATGAATACAAACACAGACCTCATATATAGTATCATAAAGATATCGTATCTAACTCAAACTAGGAAATCAAGGACACAATATTTTCTTATTGTGTTTTCTAATATAATCCTGCACACAATATGGTCCTATTGTGTGTTTCTTAAACCATTCAACAATATTGTCCTATTGTGTGTTTCCTAAACCATTCACACAATATTGTCCTATTGTGTGTTTCCTAATCCTTCACACAATACTCCTATTGTGTGTTTCCTAAACCTACTCGGATATCGTACTACGGTATCCTCTATTATAAATGCCACTATTTACGATGTATGGAGACAAAGAAACCGAAGCAGAATGGAGGATGAAATACTGAGGCTTGAAGTGGTGTGGAATATGATAAAAAAAAGGAACTGAAACTGTACTTATATTGCGTCAAGAAAGGGAAAATGAAAAGCAGAGATGCTAATTTTGTTGCTAATGTTTTAGAATCTTGAGTAGGAAGAATGTAGTTTGTTCAAAATTACCAAGCACTTGTACATGATACTTATATATCTTTTATCAATATACTTACCTTTCATCAAAAAAAATGTTTTTAGAATTTTTATAAAATATAATTAAGTTTAATATTAATTTTTTATAAGATGATATATGAAGATTGTGGTCACACGTGAAAACTTTTATTAGAGATATGATTGAATAAAATAAAAGCTCGGATGTATTAATATTGTATGTATAAGACTACTTATATATTTTTTATGAATGTTCAAATGTTTAAGAAAAGGAAAATTAACTTTTGAGAATGCTAAAAATTATTTTGGAAATATGTTTAGCTCGTACAATATAATTCATGGTTCAAAATAGTGAATTTGTAAATATGTGCTATTTTTTCGGTTTATTTAACGATAATAATACCAATGATAAGGTGTCCTTCTAAAATAATAAATTTTTTAATAAATCTGAGAATAATACGTATTATTGGAGTAGTTAAACCGGAGTAGTATATGTGAATTTATAACCTGCTATATCAGGTAACCTAATTAATATTTAATCAGCTACTTATACCCCATCCTCTTCCTTAAACATGGATAACTAGTCAACCGGGTCGGGTTCGGGTCAGGTCAGCTTCGGGTTGGGCCACTTTCTAGCTATAATAATCTGCTTGACTTTGGATCGGGTCAGATCATTACGGGATCAGGTCATTTTCGGGTTTGCTATTTTCGACTTTTTTTACACTACTACAAAATCCTTGGTTTCTTGACGCTTTAAAGGTGGTTCTCGACGTTTTAAAGTGTCGCAAATTTAATTCTCGTCGCTTCCAGAAAGCGTGGAGATTTTGGGCGTCGGGAATTCTCGACGCATTTTTATGTCGCCATTCTCGACGCAATAAAACGTTGAATATTTTATTCAAGACGCTTTTTTGCGTCACTACGTGGTACACTAAAATATGCAATCTCGACGTTTTTCTATGTCGCGATTTTTTTCCCGGCCAAATTTTTTTCAAAGCGGGAGACTTTCTACTACTTAAAGTGTCAAAAAATAATAATATAAAATTCAGTTATCGACACTTTGATATCGTAAAAGCGTCGAGAATCTTATCATAAAGAATATAATAATTATATATTTCCAACAACTGACTACGGCTTGCGATTACATATTTATTTTGACTAAAAAGTGCGACTCCACATTTACTAAATTGATATCAATATACACAAAAATCAAATTGGTCGTTAAGAAAACTAACACTTAGTTAGAATAATCACCAATCATATATATATTTCGCAATCAATAAATAGAGTTTCATTCGACGAATACCTAGAATAATCTCCATCCAATCATATATTTCTCAATCCAAAGTAAAATAAAAAAAATACTAAAAAACTAACTATAGCATTATTTAAAAAGGTACGTGTTTTCCTCCGAAAAAAAATTGAATTTAATGTCCATGTTCAAAAACAGTGAGTCGATTTTGTCATTTATCAATTCCGTCATCTTCTCCCTTTGTGTTGTACAACGTCCTGTCGTGGTAAAAAAAATATAATAAGGAAAAGTGAATAGACCATATAATGAACAGTAGAAAATATAAATGCATGCATATTAGAGAAATAAATTCTCGTGAAATAATATTATAAATTCAATTTATAAATCCTCTAAAATACATCTAAAGTGAAGTGCTTACCTGGTTCACAAAGCTTACAAGAACTACGAGTTTTTTGATGGCATTATTCATCTGCGGTCTGTAGCTTCCTTCTACAAAGAGACCTTCAGCCACAGATTCGGCTAGTGTATGTTGGAGTTTCTCCATTCCCAGTGAAAGGGCCTCTTCAGCCTGCTCACATGATTGCTTTAGGTTTTTTTTTGGTAAAATGTGAATATATTATAAATCGAGAAATGTACAATGATACATAATCAATCCATATGATCAACAATAGTTCCTATGGTCACGGGTTCGAAGTCCCTTACAATCCCCAAATGCGTTTCCAAATTTCATCTGATTTGCTCTTCATCCCACACAACATAGCCCTTGCTCGTTTCTTGACATGCATCTTAATTAGTTCAGCTGTTTGGTTTGGCCTGATCATATACAAATTCATCCTCGCTTCATTCCTTCTAAGCCAAATGAAGTAGTGACACGCAGTCCAGATCAGTGTGTGCATCTTGTGCTTCACCGACACTACATTCATCGGGTCCGTCATTTGGACAGCAACTCTAAAACAGCACCATTCTTCAATAGCTTCAATCACGCGTTTGCTGTAATTGCAGTCAAAAAACAGGTGATCGCAGGTTTCAGGAGCATTTTCACACAGATAACAGTTAGCATCATCACAGCAGCCCCATTCATACAACTTTTGCCTACAATTCATCCCCTTTAGCATAGCCAACCAAATAATGAATGAATGTTTCAGAACATTTCATTCATTCCAAACATAATGGTGCCACTGATGAACAGGAGAAACTCCTCTCAATCGCTGGTACCCTTCTTTAATTATGTATTTTGCAGTCCAGGTTCGCCAGTTTTCAGTATAGACTGATTTCACTTTCTCCTTCACCTTACGAATGTTTTTCCATGCCCACGACGCAGTGTTAGGGGGTGAGTAGTCCTCCCAGTTTTGCCCTTTCAAGTAGACGCAATTGATCAATTTAATCCATAAAGTATCTGCATTTTGATTGCTTTAGGTTATATACATCCATCACTTGTTGATCAATCAGTAAGGGGTCAAGCTGAAGCCCAAGTACCTGTTCACATCATCAAAATATTAACTGTCACGAACGAAAGAGCCTTCTAACAGAAATCACAAAAAATGACCAGCTTATTAACCGTAAAATCCAGTGAACAGTACTACATAAAACTCACTAGAGAGACACATGGTCTTAGTCGGAAAAAAAGTCACCTTTAGTAATTCCAAAGGACAGCACCCTCCTATCCACATGAAAACGCGCTCAGATGAGGTTTTCCACATGCCAGACATGAGATAGCTTACATCAGCCTTTGCAGCAGTCCTTTTCAATCAAAAAAGATCCAAGTAGTGCTTCATGCTCGTGTCTACATGAATTCGGAGCTCAGCGTCAGTTGTATGGGTGTTCAAGGCATTCCTAAGTTCACAAACTTGTTTATTCTGTTTCTCAACCCAGTGTCCATACTCCGTCTCAAATGCAACAATCCCTGCACAACAAAAAGAACAGCATAATACTCCGTAAGAACAAAGGAGACTGTGAAAATCATTAAATTATCATTTGAGCTAACTCTTGTTCATGTATCCTAACCTTTGAACATACGAGCAAGTGCTTCGGAAAATAGGTTAATAATATTCGATAAACTGCTAAAGAAATATTTTTGACGAACCTGAATTTACAGCTCCAACGTATGAAAGATGATCTATCCCACCACCATTATACACACCCTGGAGTCAATCAATCAAATATATTTCTCATTATCGAGTATTTGTGAAAAAGTCACTATTCATTTTTAAGCTAAAGCAAATGAAATTTTGCCTTATCTTTTGCCTTAAACGCTCAAGTTCTTGCTCCATCTGCATCAGTTTTGTACGGCTCAATTCCAACTGCTGGACATAAGCCTATAAGAAATCGCCGAATATTTTTATCATTTTATGTCAATATCAATGTCATCAAATCACGATTACACGTATGAAAATAGCTTTACTGTGTACCTTTTTCCGCAAGCGGCTTTTTCGATCAGCCTCATGATTTTGGGCTAGACGTCTTTGTATCTTAAGTGGTAACCAAGACAGTCAAAAAATAATAAGACAGATGAAAGGCCTTTGCTTGTCTACAATTCAAGAGTTTCTTGAACAAAGTTCACATGATGCCAATATCCCTCAGTTTCCAAATTGAAGTATTGGATTATCTAGATGTAAATGCAAAATTTATGCAATGGCTAAGTTCTATTCAGAAGTAATGGCTGGTCAACTGGAATTATCTCTGCTTCTCTTGCTTATAGAGTCAGAAATATCCTATAGTTCTACTACTTCATCTCATTAATCTCCAGCCAAAATTTAAATACATTTTGAACCAAACAAGTGATACATTATACTTGGAAGTAATCAACAATGTTGCTCCAGTGCATCAAGGACTACTTCAAAAAAGTGCAACCAGTTTGTCATTTTGAAGACCCATAATGAAAATTGCACTGAAAATTGTTCTTTCACAATGAAAAGAAGTGTCGCTGGTTTCTCATTTTGCATGTTTCATTCATCCAAAAACCAAAGAACGCTGAGTAATGTGCTTCATTAGAAATTGATGGTTGATCCAGCGGAATCAGCAAGGAGAAAATAAAATTATACCTTATCGATAGGCCTAGAGGCTCCTTGGTCATATTTGTTTGAAAGTGCCACAGCGCCTCCAAGTGATACATCCTCAGACTATAGTTTGTGAGTTAACAAAAACAAAAAGATTATAAATAGATCGTAACTTTTTATACTAGTATCGTAATCACGAGGAAGTTAAATCGATTCAAATCTACAAAATTTATAAATTGAAGAACAAATTTAAGAAATTAATCGATGAATGTTACCTTATGTTAATCGGCCGTGTACCTAAACTATCTGTGATGAAATCAGAAGAACAGTGGTGCCAAATCAATAGTAGAACAGTGACGCGAAATCAATAGCAGAAATAACATGCCTGAAATGAAATTTCATGTCAACATCAGGCAATCGATTAATACGAAATAACGATTATTATTCATCGTTATTATTTGAAATAACGAAATACAAAATAACGTCATATTTGCAGCAGACATCAATATTATTCGATTATTATCAGAAACAGTAATCAATTAAGACGAAATAACAAAATCAATTGAAACCAATAATCGATTAATAGGAAATAAAGAGTATTATTCATCGTTATTATACCAATTAACGAAATACGAAATAACGTCATAGTTGCAGCAGACATCAATATTGTCCATTATTATTGAAATCAGTAATCGATTAATACAAAATATCGAAATCAATTGAAATTATTAATCGATTAATACGAAAAATAACGAAATCACGTTATTGCAGTACCGACGCGAAATCGTAAAAGCGATTGGTA
The DNA here is from genome assembly GCA_958450325.1 of Agrostemma githago. Taxonomy (NCBI): domain Eukaryota; kingdom Viridiplantae; phylum Streptophyta; class Magnoliopsida; order Caryophyllales; family Caryophyllaceae; genus Agrostemma; species Agrostemma githago. Next base: position 22,063,607 of record OY288239.1, on the reverse strand, counting down.
GCCGGGTAATCGTGAAATCAATAGTAGAACAGTACTATCAATTGAGCGTGAAATCAATAGCAGATTCAATAGCGATTGAGCGTTAAATCAATAGCAGATTCAATAGCGATTGAGCGCGAAATTGATTCACCCGACAAATTAAAGTTGATAAATTGAACAACTAATTAAGGAAATTAATAGATGAATTTGTTACCTGATGTTAATCAGCGATGATAATCGTTTGATGAGAACGGTGATGCGAAGTTAAATCAGAAGAACGGTGACCAATTACCGATAGAGATGATAACCGTGATTGATAAATAAGGAACGAAGGTGATTCATGGAGGAAAAGCAGCGCAATATATTTTGGGGATTTCGTTTGATTGATTAGGGCGGTAATTTGGTTTCAATTTTGAGATTAAGTTTTCAGTAACCGCGCTGAGTTCTGTCAAAAGGGATAGAATTTGGGATTTTTTATTTTTTTGTATTATGTTGTACGGAGTATTATACTCATAACCGCGCTCAGTGTGTTTTAATTTGTTTATGAATAATATGTTTTGATATATTTCATTCACCGCGCACATAATATGTTTCTATCTAATATGTTTTAATTTCTTTATGAATTATTATATTAAATATATAATTCTCGACACATTAAAGGGTAGACAAAGAAAATTTGATAAAGGTAAGGGTAGACACTTATAAAAGTGTCCAACTTAAAGCGTCGAGAATCTAGTGATTTTGTAGTAGTGTTAGGGATATCGACTTATTTTCTATAATAATAATCGGTTCGGTTTTGGGTTGGCTCGGATCATTTCGGGTTAGGGGTCAAAATCGAGTCTTCAGTTCGGGTGTCAGGTTGGGTTCGGATTGGCTTATTTGGGTCGAGTCATTCGGGTCGGGTCAATTTTGCCAGGTCTACTTTTCCTCACTTCTTCATTTTCTCTCTCCATCACCCTTCTTCTTCTCTTCTTTAATAATGGTAAATGTGCATCTCCAAAAAAAAAAGTCTAAAAATTTCGGTAGTCAAAATTGCACTTCAATCTGCATCTCCTCGTTGGTGTTGTCGATAAAGGGGGAAGGAGGGGAAGAGTGGTGTCGATGAGTTCAATAGCTGGAGGAAACCGTCAGATTCGACAGAGGTGGTGGCTGCTATACGAGCTTTATTTGGCATCCGTTATTATTACTTATTAGGTTTAGTAAGGGTACTACTATGATAGAATTGAACTTGAGATTGAGCTCAAGAAAGCCTTCAATTCTCTCAAGGTTTTTTTTTAATTTATTTAGTTGATTTTTTCCGTAGGTTCGTTTAGATTAACGTGTTGATTTTGGTGTAGGATTGTGTTGCTAGATTTGGGTATATATTGAAGGAAGAGGAAGGCGGAGGACATTATTAATGACGTTTAATTTAGTGCTCCGTACATTGAGTAAGTGGAAGGGATTGAATTAATATGAAATAAATTAAAGGCGAAAAAGGAAGATGCACAGGTTCTAACTGGTCACCCATACTAATCTAGTTTAACTACTCTAATATTACGTATTATTCTCAGATTTATTAAGATCGATACGAGTATTATTTTGGGAAGACGCCCTATAGTTGGTACTATTTTCGTTAAATAAAATTAAAGGTGAAAAAGGAAGGTGGAGGGGCTCTACAGGTAAGGGCGGTAACCGGCCACCTATTACTCTTGTTTGACTACTCCAATAATACGTATTATTCTCAGATTTATTGAAATTGATATTATTTTGGGACAACGTCTTATAGTTGGTATTATTGTCGTTAAATAACCTTTTTTTTCCAGTACCGTATTGTTAGAAAACAACTTGGATTTTTTCCTGTTAGATAGATTTTTTTGAAAGAAAATAAATTGTTGTTGAAACAAATATCATGCTTCAGATTGTAAAAAAACTCCCTTCAAGTTCCTAACAGTGACACATTTGGATTTTGGGTGAAAAATAAAAAGGGAAAAACGAGTGGTTCAAAAAAGAATGAGGAAGAGAGATAAATGGGTGAATGAATATGAACCACACATTTATGGCCTAAAATGAAAAGTGAGTAAAAGATTAAACTCAGCCCAAAACGGAATACGTGTAAATGATAAAAACTCGAAGGGAGTACTTGGTTCTTTACCTCTAATAAATATTCCAATATAAAAAAATTATATCAATTAACTTATTTCATAAATATTCAACCAAAAAAATTAGTTCAATTATTTTAAGTAAAATTGATACTCGTATTACACATACTAGGTTAAATGTCCGTGCGTTGCACATGTTAACTAACTTAGTTATATTGGATAATCGTTAAATTTGTAGATGAATGATGACTCTTATTTATATGATAGAATTCCAGCACCATATTATAACTTTTCGATGTTGGATAATTTCACTTAAGGTTATCGTTTTAAGAGGTTTTTAATTAAGACTCCGAATATAAAACATTTTCTACCGTGGGTCTAATTATCTCATTTTTGTAATTTTAGATAATTTTATAGTCCTAAGAGTTCTTATCAAGACTAAAAAAAATTGATTTTATATCTAATGACGAATGATATCTCTTATTTATTCCATCAGCTTATTATAATTTTTTGATATGAGATGATTTTACTTAAGGTTATATTCTTTAGAGCTTTTTAGGACTCAGAAGATATTTGGTTGATATCTAAAAGTTTATAGTTTTAAAAGCTCTTTTTAAGACTCGTAATATTTTTTGTTGAAATCTAAGGACGAATGATTACTTCTATTTACTCCCTCCGAGTTCCTATTTTTTGTCTCAAATGTTTTCGGAGTGAAAAGGAGGGAGTTTTTTGTATTAATAAAAGTGATGGTGGATTGGAAAATGTAAGAAAGATGAATAATATATTAATTAAACGAGAAAAAGTAGATTGAAAAAGTATGAAGAAGAATATTATATTAATTAATAAGGGGTAATTGGTGTAATATAAGAAAAGTAGTGAGGGTAAGATGGTAAAGTCATGTGAATTTTTTTTTCATAAATGGAAAGTGAGACAAATATCAAACTCAATTCAAAAAGAAAAGCGGGAGAAAAATAGGAACTCGGAGGTAGTATAATTTAAAATTTCATCACGTTATTATAATTTTTCGATGTGGAGTAATTTTACTTAAGTTTATAAGGGGGTAATTTTACGTAAGTTTATAATCTCATAAAAAATCTTTTAAGACTCAAAAGATTTTTAGTTGATATCCAAAGACAAATGATTACTATTATTTATATAATAAAATATCATCACCTAACTATCATTTGTCGATGTGGGATAATTTTACTTGAAAGTTTATAACGTTAAGAGTCCGTTAAGGGCTTTTTAAAATCAAGAAGACTTTTGGTTGATATCAATTATGATGGGTGTCGGTTGCCTACCTCAGGCCGCCTGCCAGTCAGGCCCCAAGGCAACCAATCCCAGAAAGAGGAAAGGCCTGCCCAGCAGACTGTCCGTCAACATCATTAAAACCTCCAAGTGTAGGGCCTTAACCCCTTAGCCGCCTGGCGCAGCCTGGCCGCCTGCCAAGCAGGGCGAACCAGGCCTCCTGCCTGCTTCCAGGGCGCTCCCGCCTGAGCAGGACCAAAGGAGAACCGAGGACCCAACCGTCATTTTGCCTAAGGTAAGGGGAAATGAGTGGACAAGGTGAGTCCACGTGTCGCACCAGCATCCACTCATTTCCCTCCTCTTCTTTCTCTTTTCCTCTCTCTTGTGGGAAGGTATAAATACTTACCCATTTCCCACATAAGGGGGGTTGGATTTTCTCTCTCTAGACTCTTACTCCTAAAAACGCCACCTAGTTCCTCACGAGCTAGGTTCGTCAAGGCACTTCACGGACTGACTTAGGCATCGGAGAGGGTTTCCTCAGACAACCTCCGAGGCCCCGTGCGTTCATTGTGCAGGGAGCAGGCCAACTCCGCCGGGAAGGTCCGATCAAGGGAGTGAGAGGAAAGGGAGGCTGAAGGAAATCAAACAATCAACTGTTCACCATTAATCCAATCACACAGCCCGGATCCAAGGCCGGGTGAATTGTTTCCGTGACCGGAACAATTTGGCGCCGTCTGTGGGGAACTTACGGTTTTGCTCACGAGTTACCCACTAAAATCAACCACTCATAATCACAAAACTAAACACAATCATGCCAGAAATCGTTGATGCCAGTGCAGGAACGGGTCCGACGGTCCCACCGGTGGCCCCCCTGTATGGTATGCCGCAGTCGGAGAGAGTTCCTTCTGCCACGATCCTAGGGGTAGGGGGAACCAGTCTCCTTGGTGGACCTAACACTGTTGTGACGCCTGAGCTGGGGGCACGCCCAGGACACGCTCTTAATCTGACCCCAGCTCAGATGGCGCAAACAGCCGCCTTCTTCTCTGCGATGCTGAACCAGGAGTTCACTCCTGAGGACTTGGTAGGCAGGGTCGCATCGGCTCCCAGGCAACCATCCCCAATCAGCAGGGATGAAGCCGGGGGCACGAGGCGGACCGCCGCCAGGAATGCTCAGAGGAAAGCAAGGAGGACGGCACAAGCGTATGCGCATGTGCAAAGGCGCATTACTACCGGCAGTCCAGAGCCACCTGTCCAGCAGGCGTTTTCCATTCACACAACGGAATCTGCGTCTGGAGAACAAAAAGGCTTGTCCCGGGAAATGCAGGAGAGAATGAGGCCCAGGGAGCCCATGTCAAAACGCTTGGGGGAAAGGCCAGGCGGAGTTTTATCCAGGCTAACACCTACAGCCAAGGAACAGTCGGCCTCCGGCTTATCCCAAAGCCTGCAATCCAGGCTCAACCGGGGACAACCGCTCGAGTCCAGGTATCATCAGAGTGAGAACCTCTGCCACTCTCAGAGGAAGAGGCCCAGGCAGATTTCCCCGGAAACAGAGGATGAAGCAGCAAGCAGGCCGCCGCCAAGGCACCGCTCCCCCAGTGCGAGGAAACCGACCCATAAACAATGGGATTCTCACATTAACCAGTCTGGGGAAAGCAGGTCACGACTGGTAGGCAGGCCCACAAAAACCCCGCTGCACCCTGAGGTACAAGAGTACCCCATTCCAAAAATCAAAATGCCCACTATTAAGTTTGATGGGACGACAGATCCTGAAGATCACCTGGCGGCATTTGAGAGCCACATGGGCATGTATGACGTAGATGATGCCATCTGGTGCAAAGTTTTCCCAACCACTCTGGTAGGGCTCGCACAAGGATGGTTCAGGGACCTCCGCCAGGGGTCAGTCAGATTCTTCATAGAGTTGGCTGAGATCTTCCTCGAACAGTATGCCGGGAATAAGAGAAGACGCCTCACTCGTTTCGATCTCATGACCCTGAAGCAGAAAAAGGGTGAAAGTGTGAGGGAATACCTGAGAAGATTTGATCTATCCTACCAGCAGGTTAGGGAGATCAATGATTCCACTGCCGCCTACGCCCTGACAATCTCCCTACTTCCAGGGGAAATGAAAAACCAGATGATCAGGGCCCAGCCAGAAACCTTGGCCATGGCCAGGAAAATTGCGGAAGGGTTCATTCTGCAGGAGGAGTTCCACGGCCTGACGGATACCCCTGCAGGTCAAACAAGGCCTCAAGGGGGACCGCGGGGTGGACGGGGCAGAAGTGAGCCAGGCAAGCAAAGGGAAGAGGGAGACACTCCCAAGAAAGAGCGCACAGTCTACCAGCCCAGGTTCGACAGTTACACTGCCCTGAACAAATCCAGGGCGGAGATCTTCGAACTGGAAAAAGAAACTGCCAAATGGAATCGCCCGAACAAGCCTCGCAGCCCGAAAGGAGACCCCAAGAAATTCTGCACTTTCCACGACTGCATAGGCCATACCACCGAGGAATGCCGTCACCTGAAGGACGAAATCGAGAAGTTAATCAGGAACTGATGGTTAGCCAACTACGCAGCTAAGAATAAGTCTCAGAAGGAAGTATCTGAAAAACCCGAAGGGTCAGTGCAGAACCGCATGGTGATCCATGTAATTTCAGGGGGCACTGAGGGCCAGCTCAGTCGAAGAGGCCAAAAAAGACAAATGCGTGAACTAAGGAACCAGATCTGCTATGCTGAGAAAGCTGGGAGTCCAAGGGGGTTGACCTTAAGCATCACCCCTGATGATGCAGGGCGCGTAGTATACCCGCACAGTGACCCTTTGGTGCTGTCCCTAGAGATCAGCAACCACATTGTGCGGAGGTGTATGGTAGACACCGGCGCGTACACGAATCTGCTGTACAAGGACGCCTTCGAGAAAATGGGCCTGGAAAAAAGGCACCTACGACCTGCCCCTGGATCGCTATACGGATTCAGTGGAGCAGGCGTGCTGCCCATGGGAGTCATAGACCTGCCCGTAACCTTTGGAGAAGGCTCTACTGCCAGAAACGTCAGGGCAACCTTTGTTGTTGTGGATGCAAGATCTGCCTACAACGCCCTAATTGGCAGAGCCACCCTGAACGAAATCGAGGCGGCTATCTCCATCAGGGCCCTCACCATAGCGTATGTCACCGACTTCGGACTAGAAGGAAAAGTGCGCGGGGACCAAGAGTCAACCAGACAATGCTACTCTGTGGCCCTGCAAGAACACGAAAAAGAAAGAAAAGGAAAAAGAAAGGCTGACAGTTCCCCCAGCAAGGAAGGCGAAATCCCAGCCGAACACCCGGCGTCCGATCACCTGGAGCCAGGGGGCGAAAGCATGCTGGTAGACTTAGAGCCAGGTAGGCAGGTCCTGATAGGAGCTGACCTGGAAAAATCCTACCAAGCTGAACTGGTCAAGCTGCTAAAAGAAAACAAAGACGTATTCGCCTACTCGGCAGACGAGATGCCCGGCGTTGATCCATCATGCATCGTTCACAAGCTGAATGTAAGCATGGATGCTCGCCCTGTAAAACAGAAGAAACGAAATATGTCCGCGGAAAAAGACGCAGCAATCAAGGAAGAAATTGACAAACTCTTGAAAGCAGATTTTATTGAGGTCTGTGACTACCCAGAATGGTTGGCGAATGTAGTCATGGTTAAAAAATCGTCAGGCGCATGAAGAATGTGCGTGGATTTTACAAACCTCAACAAGGCCTGCCCGAAAGACTGCTATCCGCTCCCCAGAATCGACCAACTGGTAGACTCCACCAGTGGTTATTCCATGCTAAGCTTCCTAGATGCCTTTTCAGGGTATCATCAAGTATACTTGTGGCAGCCGGACAGGGTGAAGTGCGCGTTCATCACCAGTTCAGGCACCTACATGTACAAGATGATGTCATTCGGGCTTAAAAATGCAGGGGCTACATACCAGCGGTTAGTTGATAAAGTGTTTGAAAAACAAAAAGGCAGAAACATCGAGGCTTACGTTGATGACGCCATCATAAAAAGCAGAGAAGACAGAGAGCACCTGATAGACCTGCAGGAGACCTTCTGCTCCCTGCGCGCCTACAAAATGAAACTCAATCCAAAGAAGTGTACATTTGGAGTCCGCTCCGGCAAATTCCTGGGGTTCTTGGTCAGCTCTCGGGGGATAGACGCCAACCCTGAAAAAATTCAGGCAGTTCTAGACCTTCCTGAGCCCAAGACCATTAGAGACATCCAGCGCCTGACGGGCCGCATGGCCGCCTTAGCACGGTTCGTCGCCCGATCAGCAGACAAGGCCACTCCTTTTTTCAAGATACTAAAAGGAAACAAACAGTTCAAGTGGGAAAACGAGCAGAAAGAGGCCTTTGAGCAATTGAAGGACCATCTTAAGAGGCTCCCCACCCTGGCAAGACCAATAGCAGGGGAAAAACTTTTCCTCTACATTGCAGTGACCAATATAACTGTCAGCGCGGTCATCTTACGAGAAGAAGCAGGCGCCCAGCAGCCTATATACTTTGTAAGTCATGCGCTGGGGGCAGCCGAGAAGAATTACCCGATGGTCGAAAAAGCCGCCTACGCAGTCATAATTGCTGCCAGGAAACTCAGACCTTACTTTGACGCGCATCCAGTCGTGGTCCTCGCCGACCAACCGCTGGAGAAGGTGTTGGAAAAATTTGAAAAATCAGGGAGACTATTAAAGTGGGCGATTGAGCTGAGTGGGCTAGGTATATCTTACCAGCCGAGAACAGCCATCAAGGCCCAAGCCTTAGCAGATTTTCTGGCTGAGTGCTCCCATTCAGGGGAGGAAGAGACCCCTGCCGAGGAATGGATCGTGCATACTGACGGATCCTCGACAGCCAATGGCGCAGGCGCAGGCGTCGTACTAACCAGCCCAGGAGGGGCTGACTTTGAGCACGCCCTCAGATTTGTTTTCCCAGCATCAAACAACGAAGCAGAGTACGAAGCAGTACTCGCAGGCGTCAGGCTAGCTAAAGCCGCAGGAGCAGAACGAATTGTCCTGGCGACAGACTCCCAGCTCATCGCCAACTAAATCAAAGGAGAATACGAAGCAAGGGACCAAGCAATGGCCACATACCTGGAGATGGTGAAGGGAGAGTTATCCGGCCTAAAATCATATGAGGTCAAACAGATCCCCCGATCCCAGAACAGCAGAGCAGACGCCTTGTCAAAACTGGCAAGCTCCAGTCTACAGGACATCCGGAGATCAGTGTGGGTCAACGTTTTACACGAGAAGTCCACTAACCCCTGTCAGGCGGTTAATATTGTGGAAAAAGAGCTAGAAAGCTGGATGACTCCCTTCATCCAGTAGAAGAAGCATGGTATCTTACCATCAGACTCATTACAAAAAAGGAAGATACAGGCTAAAGCAGCCTGGTTCATACTCATTGATGAAGAGCTTTACAAGAAGTCTTTTACTTATCCCCTGCTCAAATGCCTGCGGGCGGATCAGGCCGCTGAGGTATTGGAGGATATCCACTCAGGGATTTGTGGACATCACATTGGTGGGAGATCACTGGCCCACAAGGCCCTCAGGGCAGGCTACTACTGGCCTACCATGTTGGCAGATGCCAAGAGCCTGACCCAGAAATGCAGGAAATGCCAACTCTTTGCCCCATCAATCCATGCCCCGGCCCAGGAGCTCAGGCCAATCCTATCCCCCATCCCCTTCTCTCAATGGGGGATGGACATTCTAGGACCCTTCACGGTGGCCACAGGGGGCAGAAAATTCTTGATTGTCGCCATAGACTACTTCACCAAATGGGTGGAAGCCGAAGCAGTGCCCAACATCACTGAGCCGGCGGTCAGGAAAGTGGTCTGGCGAAATATCATCACCAGGTTCGGTCTACCAAAGATGTTGGTATTTGACCATGGCAGGCAATTTGATAATGATCCGCTGAGAATCTGGCTGGAAAGCCACAACATCTCAGTCGCCTATTCAGCCGTCTGTCATCCTCAAACCAACGGACAGGCAGAAGCAGCCAACAAACAAATCCTGAACGGCCTGAAGAAAATGGTGGATGACTGCAAGGGTAGGTGGGCTGACGAACTCCCCAGTATACTCTGGTCAATCCGAACTACCAGAAAAGAGTCTACAGGCCAGACCCCGTTTGGTCTGGTATATGGAGCAGAGGCATTATTACCAATTGAGGCAAGGATCCCCTCTCTACGCTCCCTGCAGTACGACCAGGCTGAAAACGAAGCTGCAATGGTCGAAGCCTTGGACCTGGTGAATGAGTTAAGGGAAGAAGCCAGTACCAATATCGTTGCCTACCAGCAACGAATGAGGAAAGCCTTCAACACCAAAGTCCGACAGAGGAATTTCCAGATGGGTGAGCTGGTTCTGAGAAAGACGCAGGCGATTGGAAAGTCAAGAGAACATGGAAAGCTGAGTGCCAACTGGGAGGGTCCATACCAAGTGACTCGAGTCCTGGGGCCAGGCACATACAAAATCGCCAACCTTGAAGGGCAAGAGCTGCATGCTCACTGGAATGCGGACACTTTAAAGAAATACTACGTCTGAGGAGAATTCGAAGATAGTTTTTATTTTTTGCTAAAAACAAATGGCGGAGGACGGTCAAAAGAATGTCGACGGCTCCGACCACCCGAAAATGTCACAGTTTTATAAAGAAATGAAGGATATTCAGATTTATACTCGTTGCCTGTTCACATTCGCGTTCTTCACACACAAACGAGCAGGGGGCAATAGGGGGAGGCCCCCCTGTTGCCAAAATTGGAAAAAATGCCCCCCCAGCAAAAAATCCGAGCGCCACCCTGCTTACCTCTGGGCAGGCAGGGGGCAGGCCCCCTGGACTTTGAACAAAAGCCAGGGACAGGCCAGACTAACAAGGACTGGGGGCAAGCCCCCCAACCTTGTATAAAAAACGCAAATGCCACCCTGCTCACCTCTGGGCAGGCAGGGGGCAGGCCCCCTGGACTTTGAACAAAAGCCAGGGACAGGCCAGACTAACAAGGACTGGGGGCAAGCCCCCCAACCTTGTATAAAAAACGCAAAAGCCACCCTGCTTACCTCTGGGCAGGCAGGGGGCAGGCCCCCTGGACTTTGAACAAAAGCCAGGGACAGGCCAGACTAACAAGGACTGGGGGCAGGACCCCCAGCCTTGTATAAAAAACGCAAAAGCCACCCTGCTTACCTCTGGGCAGGCAGGGGGCAGGCCCCCTGAACTTTGAACAAAAGCCAGGGACAGGCCAGACTAACAAGGACTGGGGGCAGGCCCCCAAACTTGTGTAAAGAGAAACAATCAGGAACCCCCCTACTAACAGGCAGGTAGGGACAGGCTGCGAATCAAGCTCATGAGGAATCAAAACAGACAAAAGCAAACAGAAAATCCACATAAAAAGAGTAGTGTCAAAGGAATACAGGACAAGAGTTTTCAAAACAAGTGATTACAATCAAGAGTACGGCAGCCGGCCACCAAAGGGCTCGGCGCGCAAAGAAGTGAAGAAAGTTAAAACGTCGGCACAGGCGCAGCAGGAGACGAGCAAGAGCCCTCTGAGGAAGACTGCCCTCCATGTTAAGCAGGGGGAGCATCTGAGCCGGAAGTGGCAGCTCCTTCAGACAGTCTGCGCATTTGAGCTTCGTCCTTAGCAGTATAAAGGGCTCAGAAAGCATCTTCGTCAAAACCAGGAAACATCTCCCTGACAGTTTCCATGACAACCCCTAGGCAAGAGTTAGCACCATTAACGAAGCCCGCCGACACAGCCGTGTCCACCTCCTGGAGTATTTCGTCTCTCTCCTTCTCCCAATCCTTGGTCTTCGCCGCCAGATCGCTAAGAGCCGCCTGCAGATCAGAATTTGCCTTGGAAAGGCGCTCCCCGAGGTCAATGACGCTCTTCTTAGCATGATCCAGCTCAGCCAAAGCTTTTCTGGCCCGCTCCAATTCCGCAAAGGCCTGTTGAGCTCTCTTTGACTCCTCCCCCAGGCGGGACACTTCCCTGATAGCCTTCTCACTCTCAAACTTCCAGTGGATCGCCTGACCCTTGGCTTGTTCTAGCTCGGTCTCTTTTTTCGCCAATTGATCCTTCAGGCTGGCAATGAGAGCAACGTCCCTCTCGACTGCAGAAAGGCGGTCAGAGTTAGACAGTTCCTCATCACTCAGGCGGCTGAGGGCCGCCAGCTCCGCGGAAGCCTGCATGATTCGGGAAGTGCGCTGGATGTACTGGGCCACTTGATTGGTAGCAGATTTGACAGTCTTGAGAAGATGGTCCGCTAGAACTGCCCCTGAGTCGGAAAGTAGGGCGGAAACATCTTGGCTGTCGCCGGCATTATAGTGGAACTCGGCGTTCTCCTCGGAAAAAAGGCTGGCGGGAATCCCTGAAGCAAAACGCTTGGGTTCAGGCGTGGAAGTCTCCAAGTCCACCACCTAGTCAGCACTTGGAGCCTCCCGACTCCTCTTTCTCATCAGCGCCCGGGGGGTACTCTCCCCAGTCTCTTCGGAGCCTGCGGCCCGCGACCCTAGGGGAATCTGGACCCCTGCTGAAAGGCCCTCTTGCCTGCCAACGGGCGAAGGGGTAGCCTCATACGCAATCGCCTTCGCAGCTGGAGAGGGGGTGGCCTCAGAAACCGCCGTCTTTGCAGGTGTTACTCTAGGAGGAGGGGGAAGCCTTGGTCCACTGAATGACAGACCCTTCAAATGCTTCATCAGATTCTTCTCACCTCTCTTAAAATCAGGAGGAAGAGAAGGGCGACTTTGGACAACAGTGAGATTCTCGTCCAAGCCCAGGCGTCTCACCTCCCCTTTCCTCCAAATAAAGGTAGCAAGATCTGCAAGGCAAACATACAAGCTGTCAGGGCACTTTTAAAAGGGAAAAAAGGGCGAGAAAGAATCACCAACACTCCTGAACTACCTTTATCTAGACCCGGATTCATGCCCAACCGGGTCAAGTAATTATCAGTCGCTATAAGCTCCGCATGAGGGAGCCATAAGGTGGGGCCATACACCCCATACTTGTTAGTGTGGGCAGCAAAGTAGGCCGTCAATTCCTTGTCCTTCTCACTTAGCTTAACCTCCAAGGCCTTTCCACCCACGCCAGGGTGGTACTCCTCAGGGGTCTCAAGCCTGGTGTGGACATGATTCCTGAAATGATGAGGAATCCTCCACCCATGGATGCTGTGTATGTAGAGGAAGTTGTTCTTCCAGTCTCTCAAGCTGTCCATGCCAGGCCACACCAAACAATGTCCCTTCTGCCTCAAGAGGGACCAATAACCAGGGGAGCCCGTACTCCCAGAAGAAACCATTTGTAAGCCCACCATAAACCGCAGGGCGTCAATAGAAGGCTCCATGCGGTGGAAAAGACAGGTCCAGACATATGAAATCAACGCCCTGACAGCCGTGGCTGTCAGCTGGGCGATGGCGACGTTCATACGCCTGAAGATCTCCTCTAAGGAAGGATGGAGGGGAAAGCGAAGGCCGAACTCTAGACATTTATGGTAAACCGCTATGCACCCATCAGGGGGGTTGCATACGGTATCCTTTTCGCCGGGGACAACAACTGTATACCCCTCCCCGAAGTTATAAAGCCGCTCAATCACACCAGTGGCGTTCTTTGCAAGGATCGTCTCCCGATTTTTCGGGTCAGGGAAAGTACTCAGAGGGATACGGTATTTGGCCTTGTCTAGATAGTAAACCCTACCCCTTTCCCGACGAACAAGGGGGCCGGAAGTTCTAGAAGGGTCAACTTCTAACGCCTCGTCGTCCGAGTCAATAACGTCAAACGAAGGGGGGTCAGGAGAATTACCACCCCCACTGCCCGCCGAATGCTCTTCCTCAAAACCAACCTCCCTAGAGGAGGAGGCAAAATTCACCCCTTCCCCCCTCTTTGATGGGTCAGTAAAGGGCAAAATCCGCTCGCGGGTTCTAGACATTCTACTCTAGCAAAAGCGGAAAGCAGGAAATCAAAAGGAAAAAGCAGAAAATGGAAGACGAAAATCTGACCTAAGATCGCCGGACAGCACGGTGCAAGCCCGAAGAAAGAGTCTCCCAGGGAAAGGGGGTGCAAAGTAGGATACGATTCGTTAACGCTCGAGGGTTTTAACGGATAAAGAGAGTAGGGAGTTTCGAATGAAAAGAAAGATTGAAAAAGTGAAAGAGTGGATGACTGATCACTTTTATAGAAAGAAAGGCATGCCAAGAGTCGCCCAACCCTCAGGAATTCACCCAAAGGCTGCGGTGCACGTGTCACCCCTACGGAGGTTTGCTCTGAGTAGCTTCCCAAGAAAAACCTCGGGAGGACCAAAGGGTGTCAGAAGATTGGTCACCCTATGACGTCCCCCTTGGCAAAAAAAAAAAAAAAAAAAAAAAAAAAGGAGTACAGCGCACAAACGCGTCGCCTGAATTTCATTTCATCAAGTCTTACAAAGGAAAGTTACATCTTGAGACAGATACGAAAAGAAAAATACATAAGGCCCAAAAATTCCGGCCTGACAGAAACCAAACACCCTGCCACGCAGGCCTAGTCGTCGCCCAAATCTGGGGAATAATCCCCAGGGCTGCCCGGACTCCCGAGAGCCGAGCCCCAGTCCCAGTCTGGGGAGCCCTGGAAAGGATCATCAGAAGCTCCGTCTTCATCCTTGTCGCTCAGGCAACCAAGACCCTCACTGTCATCAGAGTCATGGCTGCTGTCCTCCCAGTCCCTGCCAAAGGGAACGGCCTGGGATTCGTCGCAGGTGCGACAGCCTGTCTTCTTCACAGGCGAAGAGGGACCTGACGCCAAGGAGGAATCAGTGTCAGAAAGGTTGGGGTAAAATTGCTCGGGGTGCAGCCACGGAAAGCACTCGTGGCATCCCCTGTCAAAACAGCCACCTCCCTGGGGGCAGCGCCTAAACCTAGGTGCAGCAGGAGGTGAGGACCTCTTGAGGCGTTTGCCCCTCCTAGCAGAAGCTTTCTGACCCATCCAGCGGGAACGAAGCCGTGAACGGCGACTACGGCGGACAGCTAGATAAGCAGCACGAGCATATCGGAGCCTCCAAAACCCTCTGAAGATGAAAGTAACATATCTAACTCCACGACAAGTTACGCTTTTTTTGATCCAAGCCATGATTAAAAGAGGAAAGTTGGAAATGGATCGTGAAAATAGTGGAGGGTGCAATTTATACGAAAGCAGAAACAGGGCATTAATGGTGCCCCAACCACTTCTGCAAAGAAGAGAGCCAATCATCAAACTGGCACACTGCTCGAAAATTCGCTATGCAGAGGAGAGTAATCATAACAAAAGACGTTTAAACTCTCTGCATACCCAGAGAATTTAAAGCATGTTCCCTCGGGAATACGCGGCACATTTAATGCAAGAGTGTCCAAGGAGTCAACCTTCCACCGTCCCAAAACAAGACGTCGCCTGCCGAGCAGGAGCCCCGCTCCCCCTCAGCCGGCGAGGGCCAATTGATGGGGGTCGGTTGCCTACCTCAGGCCGCCTGCCAGTCAGGCCCCAAGGCGACCAATCCCAGAAAGAGGAAAGGCCTGCCCAGCAGACTGTCCGTCAACATCATTAAAACCTCCAAGTGTAGGGCCTTAACCCCTTAGCCGCCTGGCGCAGCCTGGCCGCCTGCCAAGCAGGGCGAACCAGGCCTCCTGCCTGCTTCCAGGGCGCTCCCGCCTGAGCAGGACCAAAGGAGAACCGAGGACCCAACCGTCATTTTGCCTAAGGTAAGGGGAAATGAGTGGACAAGGTGAGTCCACGTGTCGCACCAGCATCCACTCATTTCCCTCCTCTTCTTTCTCTTTTCCTCTCTCTTGTGGGAAGGTATAAATACTTACCCATTTCCCACATAAGGGGGGTTGGATTTTCTCTCTCTAGACTCTTACTCCTAAAAACGCCACCTAGTTCCTCACGAGCTAGGTTCGTCAAGGCACTTCACGGACTGACTTAGGCATCGGAGAGGGTTTCCTCGGACAACCTCCGAGGCCCCGTGCGTTCATTGTGCAGGGAGCAGGCCAACTCCGCCGGGAAGGTCCGATCAAGGGGGTGAGAGGAAAGGGAGGCTGAAGGAAATCAAACAATCAACTGTTCACCATTAATCCAATCACACAGCCCGGATCCAAGGCCGGGTGAATTGTTTCCGTGACCGGAACAAATTAAAAATGAATGATTACTCTTATTTATATAATAGAAATCTGACAGAATAGAAATCTAACGTAATAGAAATCTAACCGCTTATTATAATTTGTCGATGTGGGATAATTTCATTCAAAAATCTATAGTTTTAAGCGTTGTTTAAGTCTCAAAAGATTTTTGGTTGATATCCAATGACGAATGATCACTCTTATTTATAACATAAAATTTCATTACCTTATGATAATTTGTCGATGTGAGATAATTTTACGTAAGTTTATGTGACTACTCTTATATATATAATAGAAATCCATCACCTTATAATTTTAAGAGTTTTTTAGGAATCAAACATAATAGAGGATTTCACTACTTCATTATAATTATAATTTTTCGTGAGATAATTTTAATTAATTTTATAATCTTATAATAGCTCATTTTAAGACTCAAAAGATTTTTGTTGATATCGGATGACGAATGATCACCCTTATTTATATACGGAGTAATAGAAATTCATCACCTTACTATAATTTGTCGATATGGGGTAATTCTTATTTATATAATAGAACTCAATTACCATCATCATATTATAATATGTCGAGGTGAGATAATTTTACTTTCAATTTTATAGTCTTTAAGATGTTTTTTTAGATTCTTATAAGAACTCTTTTGAAGACTCAAAAGATTTTTTGTTGATATCAAATGACAAATTATTACTCTTATTTATAAATAAAAATCCATTACCTTTTTATAGTTTGTCGATGTGGGATAATTTTATTTAGAGTAAATTAGAAATTACTCCCTTCAAAGTTGCGGTTTTTAAAATTTACTCCCTTATGAAATGTTTTTAATATTTTACACCCAAAAAGATGGAAAAGTTCAAAATTTACTTGCAATCTAATATTCCGACGAGTTTATGTTTTTATTGACCGATTTGCCCTTCTTTTATCGTACGCCCCTCCCCCACCCCCACCTCTTATTCATTTTTACTTTCCCAAATCTTTCAATATCAATTCCAGGAAATCTAAATTCCCAAATTGAGAATTAATGGTGGGGATTTTTTTTCCCAAATTTACTTGCAATCTAAATTACTCTTGCAAAAACGTTCGAAGTGACTTGCATATTACCTGAAGATCGAGAAGCCCTTGAATACAATAACCGACTTGCAAACCTTCGAAGTAACTATTTTAGGGACGATTCCAATGGTGGGGATTTTTTTCTTCTTTTTTTTTTTACAAATGACAGTATGAGGAAGATTATTTTAGAAATGAGACCATAAGGGAAGGGGGAAGAAGAGTAAGATGAACACAGGGGCAATTTCGGTATTAAAAATAGGAAAAAGGCAAAAAAAAAATCAAACTCGCCGGAAATACTCGTCGGAATATAGAATTGCAAGTAAATTTTGAACTTTTGCGTCTTTTTGGGTGTAAAATATTAAAAAAATTTCATAAGGGAGTAAATTTTAAAAACCGCAACTTTGAAGGGAGTAATTTCTAATTTCTCTTTTATTTAAAAGTTTATAGTCCTAAGAGTTTTGTAAGACTCAAATGTTTTTTTAATATCTAAGAACGAATGATTACTCTTAATTGTAATATAAAATTTCATTGTCTTATCATAATTATAATTTGTCGATGTGGGATAATATTAATGTTTATAGTCTTTTAAGTAATGACGGATGATTAATTAATTTTGTCTTCTTAAAAGATTTCCCGTTCTATTTTCAAAATATTCTCCTCAGTTGTATACTCGCTCTTTGTTCGTTCTAATTTTAGTGCTAATTTTTTTCGTGCATTTGTTGTTGTTTAGTGAACTTATGTGAAGCCACTAATCAAGTCTGGAATTCCTCGCTTTTCAGGTATAATAGTTTTATTTTAGTTGATTATTTATATAAATAGAATTTATTACCTTATTATAATTTTTCGATGTGGGATAATGTAGACACCCAGATCTGGACCTGGTGGCTGCAGGAGTGCCCAACAAACACCCGATGACGATCGGACTGCAACGCGACGTGAGCTTGCGATGTTTTAGATAGCTTTTCTATAAAACGGATCAAATAATTACTCGAAAAAATTAAATTAACATCAAAGCAGCCTTAGTCGTGCCATTACGGTCGCATAGACACTAATTAGAGTCAATTCTGACACCGGGACCCCGAATCGGTCCCGAAATACGAACTGATTCAGCACCACGCCAAGCAAACCTCGGGATGCGCACCCGAGGCCCACTCGGCGCAACGGCACGCAAGGGCAAGGGGGGAAGCTTAAGCTCCAAGGCATGAATGATACGCACACTCTCGGTTTTGGAAAGTATCAAAATCGTATCTTTAAAACTCCGAGCGCCTCACGTGACGCGTCCTTGAACTCACACGCAAGGTCCCAGGTGCCTGAGTTCCGGTGCGCCTGGACTCAGGCGTCCATCCAGGTGACGAGAGCCGAAAACAACTATAAATACCCCCTCCACTCCATTCATTCGACACACATCATCTTCCCTTCTCTCTTTACTCGTTAAGAGTTTCTCGCTTAGGGCTCGCACTCCGACACCCGAAGCAAACGATCCACTCGATCGTAGTCCCGATAAGCAAAATCGACGCTACTCCTCACCTTCGAGCACCCCACTCGATCCCGAGGTGTCTGTGTTTGACTAGCTACTCCGAGTCTAGCAACGGAGTTCTGCCGGATTAGCCGCGGAATCAGCAAATAGTAACGGAGTTCTGCCGGATTAGCCGCAGGAAGAACCAACGGTTTTCGAAAAAAAAAACTGGATTCAACCACGACAACATATTCAACCGCACCCAACTCCGTTTTCAAAAAAAAAATCTCTTCTTTTCAAAACGACCTTTTGAGCACCGATACTCCGATCAAATCATGGTTATCTTCGGAAAAAAAACATTTTAAAAGGCTGTCATCATAACAATTTTTACACTCATCACTTTAAAAAAAAAGAGATAAAACCTTTCTTTGAACGCCATCACCTTGGCCAAAGCAAAACTCTTAGATTTCCAACAACAACGAGGACCGCTAATAAATGCCAAATTCCCAATCAATGGGACCGAGGCACCTAAAGCGGTTACATTTCATTTTATTTTTTTTGCACATACCGTTAACACGACTGTAGACACCCGCATTTGGCCGTTAGGTGTCTATAGCAGTTTCCAAAAAAAACACCCGATGATGAACGGACGTAAACGTGACTTAATACGCTCGAATACGGATTCGGAATCAATAGTATCCGACGTGGGCATTTAGCGGAGTACATATCTCTCAAAACCGACCTCAAATCCAGGCCCAGTGGGTCGTTTCCAATAAAATGAGACTAATTTGGGCCAAATAGGATGGGTCGATAGTGGTGGGTCAAGGTGGTTGGGTTGGTCAGGGTGGGTGGTGTGTGAAGATGGTCGGCTTAGATTGGTTTGGGTGGATGGTGGGTGGTTGGTGGGTGAGGTTAGGGTGGTGGGATGGAGGACGGTTGTGCGGTAGGGTGGGGGTGGGTTAGTGGGGTTAGGGTTTCTGTCGGTTTTTTTGATTTTTTTAATGAAAATTTCTTGTTTTCCTATCATTTTGTTTTTAAATTTTGTTTTTTGTTTCCTTTTTTTCTTTACGTAAATTTCTCTTTCTTTTTGAAAATTTGTGTAAATTTCTTTTGGATTATATATATATATATATATATATATATATATATATAAATATATAAATATATATATATATATATATATATATATATAGAGATATATATATATATAGAGAGAGAGATATATATATATATATATATATATAGAGAGAGAGAGAGAGAGAGAGAGAGAGTAAGGCTCTTATGAGTCCTTAAGTCCTCATCCCATCCATTGGATGGGATGAGGATGGATGGACAAGATGCATCCTAATATTTGTATTAAAAAAAGAAAAAAAAAAATGATTTAGCATCCTAAAATAACTCCCATGATTTTAGGAAAGAATAACTCCCATAATCACATTCATTCCTCATTCATTCATTCACGTTGCAAAATTCATCAAAACCTAAAAAAAACGCTTTCTTCATCACGTTCATTCATTCATTCAATCAAATATGTGCTCGAAATTCCGTTACTATGGATTCAATGACCGTGACATCTTCTTCAACTGTTGATAAGCAATTGATCGAGTATAACAATGGTGAGTTTCGATATTGCTTTCATGTTTTGCATAAATTATTATTCACCATCTTGAATAATTTCCGTCAATTTGCGTTCATCTTTTGCGTCAATTTTCATGTTGATATTGCTTTCATGGTCATTTCATTCATCATAGATTCATATCAATGGTTAATTGGTCTCTTGTTAGTATAGATTCCAGATTTTTATGTTTGTTATTTAGGTTTTCCATAATCTCCACTGATACTATTGTTTTGTTGTCTATTGAAGCAGACACGGCGTTGAAGTAACATACGTTCTAAGTTACAGTAACACTTAAATTTAATTAGAGTAAAACACACTGAACGATGAGAAAATGTTTTTGACGATGATGTTAGAGTAACATACTGTACGAGTTAGAGTAACTCAACTTATGAGTTGAAGTAACACATTGGTTGCATGGGCGTAACGTTGTTTAATTTTGTGCAGGTAGAATTGGCAAAGATGCGAATGCACAGGACAACACAGGAAAATGTGGTATTTTATTCATTTGATTAATCATAGATTCATATCAATGGTTTTAGATTTGATTAATCATAGATTAAGCAAACACGGCGTTGAAGTAACATACGTTCTAAGTTACAGTAACACCTTATTTTAATTAGAGTGACACACACTGAACATTGAAAAAGGTTTTTGGCGCTGATGTTGAAATAACTTGCTTTACGAGTTAGAGTAACACAACTTATGAGTTAAAGTAACACATATGTTCCATGGGCGTAACGTTGTTTATTTTTTTGCAGGTAGCATTGACAAAGAAGCGAATGCACAAGAATGGTGCAGAGATGTGGGCGAGGCATTCACTCCGTATATGGGGCAAGTATTCGGAATAATTGATGAGGCGATGGAATTTTATAAAATCTACGCGCTGTCTTGCGGATTCGAAGTTGTTTTTTTTTTTGTGGGTTTACATGAATAACTGATTTTTTACATATTTTTTACACATAATGATGTGCAACGTTGCAGTTAACTCTATATTTATTTAATACATGTGTTGTTGGTTAGAGTAACATCTCAGATGTATTAGAGTAACATCATTCGTTCAAAGTAACAGATATATATAATGCATAAAAGTAACTGAGGATATTAGCGTTGTTTACCATTTATTCTTAGATTAACCACAATCATTCCTTATAGTAACATGATTTGTTCGTTAAAGTAACAGCTACACTGCGTTAGAGTAACACAGTAATGCAGCTTAACAACCTTCTTTCTTAGGTTAGAACTATTCATTACCAAAGTAACAACATTCGTTACTTGAAGTAACATATATAATGCGTCAGAGTAACTGATGAAAACAGCGTTGTTTAATCACCATTATGAAAATACCATCATTCATCACTTAGTGTAACATCATTTAATCGTTAAAGTAACAGCTACAATGTGTTGCTGTAACACACTGATTATGAGACCAGATTTGTATTGTAGGTTAACATCATTCACTCTCATAGTAACACCAGTTGTTCCTTAGAGTAACAGGAACACTTAGTCAGTGTAAAAAGGGATATTTCCCACGGTACCTTCGAACTTTGACACATTACACATGGTACCCCTCATTTTAAGTTTGTTCCTATGGTAACCTTGTGTTTTGCGTTTAATGCCCATGATACCCCTGATCAATTTTCCGTCATAACGGCGTTAAAAGTTAGTTTAGTTAAAGTGATTAATTTTAATTTTGTTTTTGGTGAAATTAGTTAGAAAATTAATGAAATTCAAATTAATTGAGGAAATGTCAATGGTACCCCTGTGTTTTCAATATTTTAACCATGTTACCATTGTATTTTCAATTTTTTGTCCATGGTATCCTTGTGGTTTCAATTATTTGTCCATGGAACATTGAAAACACAGGGGTACCATGGACATTCCCTCAATTTTCAATTATTTTAATTAGAAGTTCATTAATTTTTCTAACTAATTTTTCCTCTGAAACAAATTAATCAGTTTATTAATCACTTTAACTAAACTAACTTTTAACGCCGTTATGACAGAAAATTGATCAGGGGTATCATGGGCACTAAACACAAAACACAAGGTTACCATAGGAACAAACTTAAAATGAGGGGTACCATGTGTAATGTGTCAAAGTTCAAGGGTACCGTGGGAAATATCCTCAGAATTTAACAGCGTTACTCCATTAGTGATAGTCAAATTCAATGTAAGTCGAATACCCAGATGACAATATGCAATCACTAATTAGCACACAAAAAGGTTAAAACTCTGAAAATTTCGTAAACTCTAATCATAGAAAGATGATCGAAGCGTTCCTTGGGTATAGCTGAAGAGATTGAACTGAATATGACTGCAACAATTTTTGAATTTCGAAGCTTGTGAGAAAGAAATTTCGAAGCTTATGAAAATGACGACTGTTGAATATGACGATTGAAAATTATGAAGAGAAAATAATTGTGAAGATGAAGGGTGAAAGGTGAAAGGTTGTACAGTAGTTGGGCGGATGAGTTTTAAATGATTTTTTCTTAATTATGAGGTAATGTGTATGAAAAGAGAGAGAAAGATTTTGTAGAGAGAATTAAGGGAAGAGAGAGATTTCATATATTTTACCATATATGTCAGTTACTTCTTTTATTACTCAAATCAATCACCACCATCCATCTCCCTCTAAATCCATGGTTGTAATAAGGCTCTTATGAGTCCTTCTCTATATATGAGTCCTTCTCTCATCCCATCCATTGGATGGGATGAGGATGGATGGACAAGATGCATCCTAATATTTGTATTAAAAAAAAGAAAAAAAAATGATTTAGCATCCTAAAATAACTCCCATAATTTTAGGAAACAATAACTCCCATAATCACATTCATTCCTCATTCATTCATTCACGTTGCAAAATTCATCAAAACCTTAAAAAAAACGCTTTCTTCATCACGTTCATTCATTCATTCAATCAAATATGTGCTCGAAATCCCGTTACTATGGATACAATGACCGCAACATCTTCTTCAACTGTTGATAAGCAATTGATCGAGTATAACAATGGTGAGTTTCGATATTGCTTTCATGTTTTGCGTCAATTTTTATTCACCATCTCGAATAATTTCCGTCAATTTGCGTTCATCTTTTGCGTCAATTTTCATGTTGATATTGCTTTCATGGTCGTTTCATTCATCATAAATTCATATCAATGGTTAATTGGTCTCTTGTTAGTATAGTTCCAGATTTTTATGTTTGTTATTTAGGTTTTCCGTAATCTCCACTGATACTATTGTTTTGTTGTCTATCGAAGCGGACACGGCGTTGAAGTAACATACGTTCTAAGTTACAGTAACACTTAATTTTAATTAGAGTAACACACACTGAACGATGAGAAAAGGTTTTTGACGATGATGTTAGAGTAACATACTGTACGAGTTAGAGTAACTCAACTTATGAGTTGAAGTAACACATTGGTTGCGTGGGCGTAACGTTGTTTAATTTTGTGCAGGTGGAATTGGCAAAGATGCGAATGCACAGAACAACACTGGAAAATGTGAAATTTTATTCATTTGATTAATCATAGATTCATATCAATGGTTTTTAGATTTGATTAATCATAGATTAAGCAGACACGACGTTGAAGTAACATACGTTCTAAGTTACAGTAACACCTTATTTTAATTAGAGTGACACACACTGAACATTGAAAAAGGTTTTTGGCGCTGATGTTGAAATAACTTGCTTTACGAGTTAGAGTAACACAACTTATGAGTTAAAGTAACACATATGTTCCATGGGCGTAACGTTGTTTATTTTTTTGCAGGTAGCATTGACAAAGAAGCGAATGCACAAGAATGTTGCAGAGATGTGGGCGAGGCATTCACTCTGTATATGGGGCTAGTATTCGGAACAATCGATGAGGCGATGGAATTTTATAAAATCTACGCGCTGGCTTGCGGATTCGAAGTTGTTTTTTTGTGGGTTTACATGAATAACTTTTTTTTTACATATTTTTTACACATAATGATGTGCAACGTTGCAGTTAACTCTATATTTATTTAATACATGTGTTGTTGGTTAGAGTAACATCTCAGATGTATTGGAGTAACACCATTCGCTCAAAGTAACATATATATATATAATGCATAAAAGTAACTGAGGATATTAGCGTTGTTTACCATTTATTCTTAGATTAACCACAATCATTCCTTATAGTAACATGATTTGTTCGTTAAAGTAACAGCTACACTGCGTTAGAGTAACACAGTAATGCGGGTTAACAACCTTCTTTCTTAGGTTAGAACTATTCATTACCAAAGTAAGAACATTCGTTCCTTGAAGTAACATATATAATGTGTCAGAGTAACTGATGAAAACAGCGTTGTTTAACCACCATTATGAAAATACCATCATTCATCACTTAGAGTAACATCATTTAATCGTTAATGTAACAGCTACAATGTGTTGCTGTAACACACTGATTATGAGACCAGATTTGTATTGTAGGTTAACATCATTCACTCTCATAGTAACACCAGTCGTTCCTTAGAGTAACAGGAACTCTTAGTCAGTGTAACAGAATTTAACAGTGTTATTCCATTAGTGATAGTCAAATTCAATTTAAGTCGAATACCCAGATGACAATATGCAATCACTAATTAGCACACAAAAAGGTTAAAACTCTGAAAATTTCGTAAACCCTAATCATAGAAAGATGATCGAAGCGTTCCTTGGGTATAGTTGAAGAGATTGAATTGAATATGACTGCAACAATTTTTGAATTACGAAGCTTGCGAGGAAGAAATTTTGAAGCTTATGAAGATGACGACTGTTGAATATGACGATTGAAAATTATGAAGAGAAAATAATTGTGAAGATGAAGGGTGAAAGGTTGTACAGTAGTTGGGTGGATGAGTTTTAAATGAATTTTTTTTAATTATGAGGTAATGTGTATGAAAAGAGAGAAGAAGATTCTGTAGAGAGAATTAAGGGAAGAGAGAGATTTCATATATTTTTACCATATATGTTAGTTACTTCTTTTATTACTCAAATCAATCACCACCATCCATCTCCCTCTAAATCAATGGTTGTAATTAGGACTTACGGATTCAAAGATGAAAAGATGACTCACTTGATCCTTGCTCTATATATATATATTATGCTTTTTTATTATGTCAAATTTAAGTAACTAATAATTATGTTCTCAATAATTTAATTAAAATTATAATCTAATTCGGAAGCGTTAACTGAATGTATGGATAAAATGAAAAGAGAGTAAATTAAGTATTGGGCGAAAGCTAAGGGTTTATGAAGAGGATAAAATAGGAAAATTATAGAAAAATTCGTTAGAATTGAGTAAACACGCGTTAGGAAAAAGTAATTCCGTAAAATAATACTCATATTCTTTAAGAAGTATAACTAACAAATGGATCAAATTGCATCAAATTTATCACGTACACATAACAGGATAAAAATATAAGTAAAAAAGTAATATTGGATGTCTTACTCTTTACTCATTTTAGCTCGATATTTAATTATTTACTTATTTATTTATTCTAATTTTAGATCATATTCGACGTTACTTTCTTATCATATTAACGGGGTAATTATACTTGTATCTATATTTGAAAAGAGTACACGGTACTTTCTATATTTAGCGTTTAGTAAAATATTTTTCGTAAATTAATTTATTTCAAAATTTTAGTGGATTATGCTTAAATAGAGAATTTTTAAATTAGAATATAGTTCTAGTTAACTTTGACCCTAAATTTTTGACACGTGTCCATTTAGTACAAACTCGAAATGATCCATTAATTTAGGATCAAAATCCGGGTTGACCTGTTGGTTCGATGACGTGTCATTAAAAATTTATTCAAAATATTATTAACTTTAATGTCGTAAGTTACAAAAAAGAAAAAATTGAAAAAACTTATTATATCATTGGGTCCATTTTTTTAAATAAAAAATTGTAACATATGACTTCTATCAAGTGGTTCATTAAATTGGGCCTTAAAAGCTTAAAAGAATTTGTTTTATTAGGAACCCCAATTTTCACAATTGGGAGAAGCGTTTGGCGGGAAAGTTCGAAAGTCTTTAATGCCCCCTTAGAGCAACCACAATGGAAGAACTCCTTATAAAGTTCTTCCTATGTCATCTCATCTCTTATGTTTAAGAACTTTATGTCCCAATGGAAGAACTTTAAATAAAGTTCTTAGGTAATTTTTCTTATACTAAATTTAATTTAACAAAATTATTTGATTGGTCATGCTTTCTTATTTTTAGCAAGAACTTGGTTCTTAAAATCAAACCAAGTTTGTCAAAATAAGAACAAACTTTATCCTACAATGGACAAACTTTTTAAAATAAAGTTCTTTTGACAAACTCTAGGGGAAGAACTACCATTGTGAATGCTCTTACCCTAGAGTTTGTCAAAAGAACTTTATTTTAAAAAGTTTGTCCATTGTAGGATAAAGTTTGTTCTTATTTTGAAGAACTTGGTTTGATTTTAAGAACCATGTTCTTACTAAAAATAAGAAAGTATAACCAATCAAATAATTTTGTTAAATTAATTTTAGTATAAGAAAAATTATCTAAGAACTTTATTTAAAGTTCTTCCATTTTGACATAAAGTTCTTAAACATAAAAGATGAGATGGCATGGGAATAACTTTATAAGGAGTTCTTCCATTGTGGTTGCTCTTAGTTTTTGTTTTTGTGAATAGAGGATATATAAACATAGTAGCATCTCAACCATCCATCTCAAGTTGATTCAAGGGCTAACAACAATACATATTTTTTTTAGATTGAGTTTATCAAATAGATGATTTTTTCTCATTAACGTGTAATTAGGTCCAAGTGCACAATATATGTGTAAAATAAAATTCATAAATGAAGAAGAGCCAAATGAGTGAAGGTGTTTAGGTATTCTTTTAGTATATATACTCCGTATGAGGATGTTCATTAAAAAGTTTCATTAAACTTATGAAGGTTATTTAACGAAAATAATGCCAATTATATGTTGTCTTCTAAAAATTGAGTTTGAATAGCAAAAAAAAATAAAGGATGATTTAGAATAACAAAGGGTAAAATTGTAAAATTCAGAAAATCTTAGGGATGATTGATTAACATCAAGTATGAAAAAGTAATTCCGAAAAATAATACCAATCAATTTCATTTAATCTTAGAAAAAAAAAACATATTATTAGACTAGTTAACCCAAAAGAGTATTGATGACTTTTTGACCGGCTACATTAAGTAACTTAACTTAATTTTAACCGATTTGTTGAATTAATAGTGCGAAAGTGATTGGTTGAAGATGAATATGAAAAAGAGAGGAGGGTGACATTAATGGAGGATGAAGATTAAGTGCTCGGTACAATAACAATAATGAAGAGAGTCACGAAAAATGAAATTAAATAAAAATCAAAATGAAAGTTGGAGAGGTTCAACAGGTAACAGGCCACTCATACTATTCTTTGGTTAACAAGTTTAATGATACATATTATTTTCAGATTAATTGAAATTGGTAGCCTTATAGTTGATATTATTCTCGTTAAATAATCCAACTTATAAAAGAAAAAATAATTCAAAATAAATAAATAAATGGTAAAGAGGACAATAAAAATGTGATGAAGGAGATAGGAGGTTATATATATATATATAGAAAAGGGATCAAGGGAGTTTGGTGAAAAGTGGGAAGTTGGGAAGTTGTGTTTTTGACCCTTGATCTTGGCTTGAATGGATGGCTTATAAGGATGATGGGTAAAAAAAAAGGAAAGGAGACAACACTGACAAGCAGGAGTGGAGAGAGGGAAGCAACCCTCCCCTCAATCACACTTCGTAGCAGTGGAGAGAGGGGAGCATCCTCTCCTCAATCAAACTCTCCCTTCTTCATTACTTCCCTCCTCTCCTTTTCAATTCATTTCCCTAATTCAATTCATCTCTCCCTAATAAAACTCCATCAAATAAGCTCCATTAATAACTCCGACCATACTCCGTCAACAACTCCGATCATACTCCGTTTTTAACACAACATGACGAATAATTATACCAAGGTATGTTTATGCATAAACTTTGATCATCTTCATTTTTTTTAGCTTCTTCTTCATCCTCATCTTCATCTTCGATCATCTTCATCTTATTCAAACTTCTTTTTATTTTTCATATCTTTTTTTTGGTATATTTATAAAATTATTCATCTTCATTGTCTAAAAAAAAAGAACAACTTCATCTTTAAGATGAAGTTTGGAGATGAAGTTGTTCTTTTTTTGTGGGATGAATGGAGTTTGAAGATGAAGTTGTTCTTCTTCATCTTCATCTTCGATCATCTTCATCTTCTTCAAACTTCTTTTTATTTTTCATATCTTTTTTTTGGTATTTATAAAATTATTCATCTTCATTGTCTAAAAAAAAAAGAACAACTTCATCTTTAAGATGAAGTTGTTTTTTTTTGTGGGATGAATGGAGCTTGAAGATGAAGATGAAGATGAACAAATCATTTAGTGCGTAATGTTTTTACAGAATTGCAAAGTCACACTCATTATGTTGTACAGTCACACTCATTATGTTGTAGAATCACGCAGATGTACACTCATTGTAGTCACATATTCAGTTGTATAGTCATACTCATTATGCTGTATAGTCACACTCGCTATGTTGTAGAATCACGCAGCTGTAGAATACCTTGGGATTAAGGTATCATTCGTTGAATCATCTTCATCTTCATGCTTGTTTTATTTTTCATACTTTTTTTTTTGTATTTATAAAATTATTTATCTTCATTATCCAAAAAAAATGAAGGTTGAATATGGATGAATGGATGTTGAATATTTAATGAATGTTTAGATATTTTCATTTTTTTAAAGTCATAGTCGTTCATTCATCCATATATATTCAACTTTCATTTTTTTAGGGAGAGATGAAGTTGTTCTTTTTTTGTGGGATGAATGGAGTTTGAAGATGAAGTTGTTCTTCTTCATCCTCATCTTCATCTTCGATCATCTTCATCTTCTTCAAACTTCTTTTTACTTTTCATATCTTTTTTTTCGTATTTATAAAATTATTCATCTTCATTGTCTAAAAAAAAAAAGAACAGCTTCATCTTTAAGATGAAGTTGTTCTTTTTTTGTGGGATGAATGGAGCTGGAAGATGAAGATGAATAAATCATTTAGTGCGTAATGTTTTTACAGAATTGCAAAGTTACACTCATTATGTTGTACAGTCACACTCATTATGTTGTACAATCACGCAAATGTACACTCATTGTAGTCACATATTCAGTTGTATAGTCATACTCATCATGTTGTATAGTCACACTCGCTATGTTGTAGAATCACGCAGCTGTAGAATACCTTGGGATTAAGGTATCATTCGTTGAATCATCTTCATCTTCATGCTTGTTTTATTTTTCATACTTTTTTTTGTATTTATAAAATTATTTATCTTCATTATCCAAAAAACATGAAGGTTGAATATGGATGAATGGATGTTGAATATTTAATGAATGTTTAGATATTTTCATTTTTTTAAAGTCATAGTCGTTCATTCATCCATATATATTCAACTTTCATTTTTTTTGGATAGTGAAGATGAATAATTTTATAAATACAAAAAAAAAAGATATGAAAAATAAAACAAGCATGAAAATGAAGATGGTTAAACGCATGATACCCTAATCCCAAGGTATTCTACAGCTGCGTGATTCTACAACATAATGAGTGTGACTATGCAACATACTGAGTGTGACTGTACAACTTAAAGTGTGTGACTATACAACTTAAATTGTGTGACTTTTTTCAGGTATTTTTTTATGTACATTCAAGTTTCCACGTTCGTCAAATCCCTACTTCCGAACCTCAATGATTTTCAGGTATTTGTTTTTATCTTTTTAGAGCATCTTTAAAATAATTAATCATCTTCATCCTCATGCTTGTTTTATTTTTCATTCCTTCTTTTTTTTGGTATTTATAATATTATTTATCTTCATTATTCACAAAAAAAAAATGAAGGTTGAATATGGATGAAAGAAAGTTGAATATTTAATGAATGTTTAAATAATTTGCTCTGATTCGTATAGTCACACAGTTAAAGTTGTATAGTCACACTCATTATGTTGTACAATCATGCAGTTGTAGAGTCATTGTAGTCATATATTCAGTTGTGTTGTGTGATTTAGATTGATTGTGTGTTTTGTTGCAGCGAAATAGTTGGTGGAAAGAGGAATGTTGGTAAAAGGGGCGGTGGGAAGAAGAAGGTCGTGGAAGATACAACGACCGACCACGTAATTGGACAATGTATTATTGCGCACGTACCGGAGACCATCGTTAAGCTCTTGTGTGTTTATGTGAGATAAAATATTTGCTTTAGGATGAACGTACTATGTGTAAATGATGTTTGGTGGGTTAGTATGTTTTTATGTTTGACGTACTATATGTAAAGGATGGACTTTGTCCAATGTAAATATATTTTCATCGCTATTTTCTGGTTTCATAATTAATCACGCGAGGTTTATAGCAAAATCACTTATCCCTCCACCTGTGTGACTATACAAAATCTCTGTGACTATACAACTAAATTATACTCGTACTTATTTATACTTCAATCATCATTAGCAAAGATGATTACATACACTAATCACTGCAAGAATTTGTGTGATTCTACAATACAATGACTCTACAACTGCATGATTGTACAACATAATGAGTGTGACTATACAACTTTAACTGTGTGACTATACAACATAAACTGTGTGATCCTACAACATAACGAGTATGACTATACAACTTCAACTGTGTGGCTATACAACATAATCTCTGTGACTATACAACTGTGTGATAAAAAGAAACCCTATATTACACACTATCAATCTTGCAACGCACACATTCATCTCAACAGTCGTTGTTGAGAAATATAACAATCATAAGTATAACAACCATACAAAATACCAACAATAATAAATATAAAGAAACCATGCTCCAATGGTGCAAAATAACTAAACCCTCTACATCTCCATGCTCCAATGGTGTTGTTCCTTGAAGATTCGTATGTGCTCGAAAATGTCCGGTCGAAAATTTTTGTTCAACATGCAGGAGGTAAAATGAGTACATACATATATATTTGGTATCTTGCATTTGGAATTCCATTTTTTTGTTTGGTTTGTTAATTTGAAAAGTTATACAGTTGTAATGTCACAACCACACTCTATATGATGGACAGTCACACAGTTATAACGTGGTAGTCACACTTAATATGATAGACAGTCACACGTTGTATTATGTTATAACGTGGATGTGACAGTCACACTTAATATGATAGACAGTCACACTAAATATGATAGACAGTCACACTTAATATGTTATAACGTGGTAGTCTACAGCTTCAAATGTGTGACTATACAAATTATAACATTCATTAAATATTCAATCTTCATTCATTCATATTCAACCTTCATTTTAATCCATATTTAATCTTCATTTTTTTTGGATAATGAAGATGAATAATTTTATAAATACCAAAAAAAAAGTATGAAAAGTAAAACAAGCATGATGAAATGATTGTGAAGGTATCCTACAGCTGAGTGATTCTACAACATAAAGAGTGTGACTATACATCATAATGAGTGTGACTATACAACTTAATATGTGACTACAATGAGTGTACAGCTGCGTGATTCTACAACATAATGAGTGTGACTGTACAACTGAAAGTGTGTGGTCTTGCAATTCTGTAAGAACATTACGCACTAAATAACTTGTTCATCTTCATCTTCAACATTCATTCATCCCACAAAAAAAGAACAACTTCATCTTCAAATTTCATCTTAAAGATGAAGTTGTTCTTTTTTTTTGTGGATAATAAAGATAAATAATTTTATAAATACAAAAAAAAAGATATGAAAAATAAAGATGATGAATATGAAGATGATAAAGAAAAAGAAGCATGAAGATGAAGATGAAGATGAATATGAAGATGAAGATGAAGATGATGAAGAAAAAGAAGCATGAAGATGAAGATGAAGATACCTTCGTATGATGATCGAAGTTACTGACGGAGTATGTTGGGTTAAAAACGCAGTATGGTCGGAGTAGTTGACGGAGTATGGTCGGAGTAGTTGACGGAGTATGGTCGGAGTAGTTGACGGAGTATGGTCGGAGTTATTAATGGTGTGGTCGGAGTTATTAATGGTGATTATTTGTTGGGGTTTTGTTAGAGAGAAATGAATTGAGTTGAGAAATGAATTGAAAATGAGGGGATTGGGAAGTGTATGAGGGAAGTAATCTAGGGATTGATTTGGGTGAGGGGATGTTTCCCTCTCTCCACTGCTGCTATGTCAGTTCATTGTTTATTTTTTTTATTTTTTATTTAATAATTGAACCTCATCCATCCACCATCCATATTAGGATGAATGGATGGAGGGGATCAACACTAAGCAACTCTCCAAGAGTTGCTAACTCCCTTGATCCCCCCTATATATATATATATAAAGAGAGAGAAAGTTTTTGTGTAACTTTAACAATGAAACTTATGAATTTGTAAGAGTTGTTGACCTTAGTTTTTGTGTAATTTTAACACTGGAACTTATGAACTTATAAGAGCTGTTGACCTTATGTGAACCCCCCTCTCTCTATAAATATATAGTGGGTATATATATATATATATATATATATATATATATATAGTGGGTTCCAGTGAGACAAGGTAACTCGGTGAGACCGCTAAGACACAATCTGAACCATTAGATTAAAAATAACCTACGAACAATATTAGATCACAACCAACTCTCCACCCTTTTAATCAAACTGATTCTTTCATCTCACGTGAAACAATAGAACATACATTAAAATAACTGTTATATACACTAATCATTATATACGCTATTAAATTCACTATATATATATACATACACTTAAGAACTCAATATATACAGTAAAATAATTGTTATATACACCCAAATGGGTTATTATGTACACCAATTAATCAACATATATATATATATACACACACTGGAATAACCTAAAACAATGGAACATACATAAAAAAATATTTGTTATATACACTAAAATACTCATTATATACGCTGTTGAACTTAATATATATATATATATATATATATATATATATATATATATATATATATAGTAAGGCTCTTATGAGTCCTTTACTCTAGATGAGTCCCTAAGTCCTCATCTCATCCATTGGATGAGATGAGGATGGATGGACAAGATTCATCATAGTATTTGCATTAAAAAAAAAATTTACGTTCCTAAAATAGCTCCCATGAATTTAGGAAACAATAACTCCCTTAATCACATTCATTCATCATTCACGTTCATTCATCATTCACGTTCATTCAAACCTGAAAAAAAAAACCCTTTCTTCATCACGTTCGTTCATTCATTCATTCAATCAATCAATTCTGTGCTCGAAATCCCGTTACAATGGATTCAATGACCGCGTCATCTTCTTCAACTGTTGATAAGCAATTGATCGAGTATAACATTGGTGAGTTTCAATATTTCTTTCACGTTTTGATTCAATTTTTATCCATGGATACATCGTGCGTCAATTTACGTTCTTTTTTTACGTCAATTTTCATGTTGATATTGCTTTCATTGTCATTTCATTATCATAGTTTTGTATCAATGGTTAATTGCTCTCTCGATCTTTATAGATTTTAGGGTTTTATTTTTGTTATTTAGATTTTTCATTATATCCACTGATACTATTGTTTTGATTTCTATTAACGCAGAAACGTCGTTGAAATAACATATCTTCTGAGTTAAAGTAACACTTAATTTTAATTACAGTAACACAAATGAACGTTGAGAAAAGGGTTTTGATGATGATGTTAAAGTAACGTATTGTACTCGTTAGAGTAACACAACTTAGGAATTGAAGTAACACATTATTTGCATGGGTGTAACACTGTTCAATTTTGTGCAGGTGGTATTGGCAAAGATGCGAACGCACGGGACAACACTGGAAAATGTGGAATTTTATTCATTTGATTAATCATGGATTAATAACAATGGTTCATTGCTCTCGTTTTAGTATAGATTCCAAGTTTAACGTATTCTTCACTGATATTATTGTTTTGTTTTATGTTGAAGCAGATGAGGATACTGAAGAAGACACTGATTTTATTGTTTTGTTTTATGTTGACGAAGATGAGAAAACTGAAGAAGACACTGAGGAAGATGAGGAGGAGAAACAAGTGTTTTGAGAATAGTTGTGTTTTTTGTCATTCTAAGGATTTTTTTTTGGTTTACAAGAATAACTGATTTTGTACACATTTTTTTACACATATCGCTGTGCTACGTTGCAATTAACTCTATATTTTATTTAATACATGTGTATTTGGTTAGAGTAACATCTCATATCTATTAGAGTAACACCTTTATTGAGTTACAGTAACAGACATAATCCATGAAAGTAACATCACATATCTATTGGAGTAACACCTTTCTTGAGTTACAGTAACAGACATAATCCAAAATTAACTCTATTTTATTTAATACATGTGTATTTGGTTAGAGTAACATCCCATATCTATTGGAGTAACATCTTTCTTGAGTTACAGTAACAGACATAATCCATGAAAGTAACTGAGCACATCAGCGTTGTTTAAACAAATGATTACCAAAGTAACTGAGGATAACTTGGATTAGAATCATTCATTAGGAAATTAACAACTTTCGTTCTTTAAAGAACCATATATAATGCGTCATAGTGATTGATGATAATATCAATGAAAGTGATTATGAGACCACACCATTAATACCAATGAAACTTAATCATGAGACGTAGAATAACATCATTAATCAATTAGAGTAACATCATTTGTTAATTAAAGTAACAGTTACAATGCGTCAGTGTAATACACTGATTATGAGACCACATTTGTATCTTGGGTAAACTCCATTCATTCCCATAGTAACATCAGTCGTTACTTAGAGTAACAGGTACAGTCAATCACTGTAACAGAATGAACAAATTCGTAACCAGAAGAAGAAGGTGACATAATTCATAATATTTCATAATCAGAAGAAGGTGACATAATTCATTAGACACATCATTTTTTTCGACCTTTTGTTGGCTTGGTCTTGGGACCGTCGATGATCTGTCTCGCGTCTGGGACCGTCTGTTCTTGTCTGCCAATATGAATATGAAGATTACCTTTGCTTGAGTTGAAGATGAAGTTGAAGGGTTTTTGTTAGGCGGATGTGTTTGAATGAAAAAATTGAATGGATGAAAGAGAACGTTTATTAGTTGGAGGTAATTAAGGGAGGAGAGAAGATTTTATTATATTTTTTCCAAGATATGGTAGTTATTACCTTAATTACAACACTCAATCACCACCATCCATCTCTTTTAGATCAATGGCTCTAAATAGGACTTATGGACTCAAACAAAAAAAAGGGACTCACTTGATCTTCACTCTATATATATATATATATATATATAAACTTAAGAACTCAATATACACAGTAAAATAATTGTTATATACACTCAAATGGTTACTATGTACACCAATTAATCAAAAAATATATATATACACACACTGAAATAATTGTCATATGTACTTAATTATTTGATATAGTATAATTATTATATGCGCTAAAACAGTTACTATGTATACTGAAATTGTTTTTATATACACCAATTTGATTTTAATATAAAAAAAATTAAATTTTTTTTTTCGGGATTTTTTTTGTTTTTTGGATTTTTTCTTTTGGGAAAAAAATGTACGGAAACAAAAAAACTTTTTTTTTGGGAAAAAAATGTGTTTTTTTTTCGGAAAAAAATGTGTTTTTTTCGGAAAAAAAAATGTTTTTTTTTGGGGAAAAAATAAGATTTTTTTCAGAGAAAAAGAAATTATTATTTTTCCCGGAAAAAATTAAAATAATCGGAGAAAAAAAGTTATGTATAATTTTTTATTTTAATCTTAGCCTTTAATTTGATTTTAATCTAATGGTTGAGATTTGATATCAATGGGTGCGGCGAGTTGAGCTGTAAGGATTATGTATATATATATTTCATGATGACTAATTTTCAACAGAATATATACTCGATCACTGCTTTAAAATTCACTAGAAATAGGACAATATATGGGTGCTTTACAAAGGTGGATGACAATTAAAAATAAGCAAGTTGAGATGAGATGAGAGATTGTTAGAATATAATGCAAGGTTGTATGAAGGACATGAGGTTACAAGGGCAGCTTGCATTGATTTAAAGGTTAGAATAGAATGCAAGGTTGTATGAAGACCTCGAAGTCATCGCAAGCCGACTTGAATTGATTCCAAGCAAAACATGCATGCGGAATTTTATTTATGTGCGACCCCTTTAGATTACAGATTTTATAGGCTTACACAACTAGTAACATTTATAGCTAAACACACATATGTTGTTTCAGATAAATAACTAACTAGCCTTTGAAATTTGCATGGGCATTAGATTCTCCAGCTTGTTTCTATTTTAAAGAGGCGTAACTTTGCATTTTCATTTTAATTCGATTCCTTCATTTACGTGCCCTAATTATTCCAACTACTCCCGTTTGGGGGTTTGTTAATTTCATGGTGTACGTTCATCACTACTTACCCCAATTTTCTCTTTTTTTGGTTAAAGGTATAGAACTCGTGTTTCTAATTATATTAGTTATGGTTTTGATAAATTTTGGTCAAGTACGTTAAGGTGTAGCGACCTAGCAGGGTAACTAATATCAACTTAGGGAAATTTAACAGGCTAGGAAATAGGTAACATAAAGGTAAAGACACGAGAATTTGTACATGAAATACTTTTAGAAATGAGGGTAAAAAAATCACGGACGTCAAGCCAGGATTAGTCGATCAGAGGTATTACTATTTTTATATGAATTTCTCTTATAAAGTTTGAACAGCAAGTAAGGAAAAGATGTTGCTCGAGTATTGTATGATGGATAATCTGCCAATTAGAGGATTATGCAACCAGTTGTACATAGCTCTGTGTACAACTGATTTTAAGATTTTGAGCTTTATCACAAAAATTTCGAGTTTTGCTGTAAATTTTCTGAGCTTTAGTGTAAAGTTGTCGATTTAAATCACATAAATGTTTAAGCTCAAAAACTTACAACTCAGCTCGGAAACTTTTATAAGCTCAATAAATATACATAAAAGCTCAAAATTTTTGTCTTGATTGTACAATACTATTGTACAACCAGGTATATAATCCTATTTTCTCCTCACTCTTCTCTTTCTTGCTTATACTGGATTACTGGCTATCTTGCACTTCTTTCCGGCTTAACTGTTGCTTGAGTCAAGGCATTCTCCTTGATAATAGGCATGTGCCCTATTATTGTGGAATCAGGGGCGGATCTAGCCTTAGGCTAGTGGGGCTTTAGCCCGAGTAGAATTCAGGATAAAATTTAATTAGTGCAAAGCAAAACAGGGAGTTGTGTGTAGCGCAGATGGTGATGGATTGAGGGCTTAGGTCTTGGTGACCCGAGGTCAGGGGCTCAAACCCCTTTGGAGTTGTTTTATTTTATTTTATTTTTTGTGGGCAAAAAGCTAATGAGCTATATTTCTCATTTTATCAACTCACAATTTTTCTTGATAGTTTTCCTATTTATTTATCATTTTTTCTGAGACGTGCCCAGTTAATGGTTTAGTTACGGAAAGAATTAACCTATATATTATCTAAGTATAGTAAATACAGAGTATGAATTAATATATCAATTTGTCGGGATATTATCATCGCTAAATTAAATTTTCCGTAATTAAACCATTATTAACGTGTTCCCAATGGGCTCATGTTAGAAAATCCGTTTAATTATCTATTTATAATTTGAATGTTTATGATGATGATATAGATATATTGAAGCCAAATAATTATAGAATCCAAGGGTGCAAAACTTGATGATTATAAAAAAAGTTATCTAAACATTTTTATGTGATACTCCTCCATGTATGACATGTCTCATCATGCTAGATTAAGCTTATCCATGAAATCGATAATTGATAACTCGATGTTATGGATTACTTTTTTCGTTAATAAGATAGTCTTCTAATATAGCCCCACTAACAATTCCTTCCCGGGTCCGCCCCTGTGTGGAATTGAATTTAGTTGAGCTAATTAAGCGGTTTGATGAGTGGTTCCTGTTTTGGTAAATTTTCCAACCAGAATATCGAGGGTTAAATAATGGGAATGGGTTAACAAATACACTCAAATTCAAACTACACATTTCTCTTTTACACATTTGTCGATGCGAGTTTTGCAACATCAATATCTTTCATTTTACATTAACAAAAATCATAAAAATTTGATATTCTTACTCTACTCGTAAAGATGAATTAAACAAGATCACATATAACTATATTTTGACTTTTAGATTGTCGAGAATATCGAAGATTCTCTTTAGTTCTGAATAGTGTTCAAAAAAGAAATGTGCACTTTGGATTTGAATGGAGGGAGTATCAACTTTGGAAGAGCTTAGCAAGGTCGTGAAAGTAAAACATACTCCCTCCGTTCCAATCAATTCCATACGTTTGTTTTTCACATTTGCCAATGCACGTTT
Organism: Agrostemma githago; assembly: GCA_958450325.1. Taxonomy (NCBI): domain Eukaryota; kingdom Viridiplantae; phylum Streptophyta; class Magnoliopsida; order Caryophyllales; family Caryophyllaceae; genus Agrostemma; species Agrostemma githago. The sequence continues at coordinate 22,025,578 of OY288239.1, read as the reverse complement.
TCTTTTGTCTATATCTTTAGCTACGTATTTCTAAAAATTATAAAAATTTGATGTTCATGATGTATTCGATTAGACAATTTAAACAAAATCTCACATGACTATATTTTATCGTATATATTAAAAGTTATGTCGATAATTCTTCTCATCTATGAATAATGCATAATATCCAAATGCATGGAAATGATTAGAACGGAGGGAGTAAAAAAAAAATAAAGGGCCACAATTTTTATACATGGAAAATCCCTAGGAAGAAGGGAAAAAACCATGGTCGTAGCCAGGTTAGGTAGAAGTATCATTATTTATGTATGTATTCGGGAACTTTACAGTTAGGGCAATAGCAATGGTTGTAGTTCCATGCACATATTTTCATTGCTATCAAAGCACATGTAATCATATAAGGAACTTTTTATTCTTTCTCAATGGTAAAGTTTCATAAATTTATTGTGGATCCCTTTTTCTCACTCTTTTAAATGTATGAAACCGATTTCTTACTTTAAAAATAAGTAGCTCCTTATTTTTTATCACAATAATTAAGGAACTCCTTATATGTTATGGAATTTCTTAAATATTACTCCGTATTATTGTTATTGCCTTTATATGACTGGGTAAGCTGAATATGCTATGCGTAGTTGTGTGTCTTCGTTTGGGGTCGGATGTCTTTATATACTTGGTCAGCCCGCTTCAGGCGTTACCAGATTTGCTCCCATTATGAGCATTTATTACTCTTTCCGTTGTGTACTGATTTCCCTGATTGCCTTGAATATTCTCTTATTAATTACTCTCTGTTATTCTATGACTTCTTTCGAATTTCCTAGCGCGTTTGGACTGCTAAGTCACTAGACTTCATTTTAACCGAGTGTCTTGAGATGTAATCCTGATATGTTGGGCCATCTGGGTTAAGGTAGGCGATCCACTACTTTACTTCTGCCGAGCGATGTATCTAGAGGTGATAATTGGGTCACCCAGGTCGGTTATGGGTTGGGTTAAGATGAGTCGAGTCATCCCGGGTTCAGATTTGAACGGGTCAATATACTTTGATGGGTCGGGTCAGGTTCGAGTCGGGTCGCTTACGGGTCGGGTTTACTCGGGTTAAAAATAGTAACGGGTCGGTTATGGTTCGGGTCGGTGATCTAATAAATCGGGTTATATCGAGTCAATGATCGGTTCTAGTTCGGGTCAGTTGTCTAATTGGGTTTATTTGGTTCAATCATCGGGTCTTCCATGGGTCAGTTGAGTCACTTAAGTTTATTTTCAAGTCTAGTTTTGATTATAATTGGGTCAATTCGGGTCAGCCAATTAATCGGGTCGGTTAAGGTAAGACAATAAATCAGGTCAGATAACAAGCATGGTCAATTCGGCTAAAAATAATAATCAGGTCAACGTGTGATTCAAATTAAGTCGTTATTATTAAATTTTTATTTCGAATGTTAGATAAATGAACTCGGATCGGGTTGAATTGGGTTACGGGTCAACTCGGTTCGGGTCAGAAGTCGGTTCAGGGCATGTCATTTCGGGTCTTATCGGGTTCGCGGTTAACCTTCGGGTCGGGTTCGGTTCATAGTATTTCGGTTTGTATCGGTTATTGGTTTGTCCTTGAGCCGAGTCGGGTAGGTTTTGGTTCATCAAAAATTCTGGTTCTATCGGGTTGGATTTCGGCTGGGTCGCATCGATTTCGCGGGTCGGGTCAGCTTTTGCCAGTTCTAGATGTATCCATTTGGAATTGGGCCTAACATTTGCCCTTTGTTTTTTTGAGTTCTTATCCAACCGTTTTTAAGAATTCAAAAAACACTATACTATTTATTAAGCACTGCTTTTCTGACAGGGCTGGTAAGTATTTACTGGCTTACTTAATTTGATGCTTCGTAATTTGGTAACCCAAGCTCTTGGTTTACCCTTCTCACTTCCCTATTTTAATCCTTCTTCTTTCTCTCGCATCCCTTGTACTCCTTTCAAATTCTGAGTCTTCTTCGCCCAAACGTATGTCTTCCTTTGTAGTTTCGAAGGGAGTAGTGAATTTGAGTGACGAATACCTTTAACATGGTTAATTACCTTTTCAAGGATACTAATATGATACAGAATATTGGGTGTATGAAAAGACCATGGACTTGGGGTCAATAGTGCGTAGGGTCTAACATTCGCTATAACAAATCGATACATTTAAAAACAAATACATTCGATAAACGATTCAATCCAGAGTAGTCCGATCAGCAACCAATCAAAGCGCACAGACTGAGGCTCACAAATTCTCTGGTTTCTTGACGCTTTAAAGGTAGGTTCTCGATGCTTTAAAGTGTCGCCAATATACTTCTCGACGCTTCAAGAAAGCGTGGAGATTTTGGGCGTTAGGAATTCTTGACGCTTTTTTGTATCATCATTCTCGACGCATTAAAACGTTGAATATATTACTCACGACGGTTTTTTGCATCACCATATGTACACTAAAAATATACAACCTTGATGCTTTTCTCTGTCACGGTATTTTTTTCCCGGCTAAAAGTTTTTCAAGCCCTGGGCTTTCTATGGTTTAAAGAGTCGAGAAATAATAATATACAATTCAGTTATCAACTCTTTGATATCGTAAAAGCGTCGAGAATCTGATCATAAAAAATATATTAATATTATATTTCGATCCAACATCTAACACCTTACGATTGCAGATTCATGTTACTAATAAGCGCGACTCTATATTTTACTGAATTTACATTAATAATACACAAAGATCGAGTTGACCTTTTTGTTAATTATTATAACAAGAGTTACATACAAATTAATTGAGGTTCATAAAACAAACACTTAATGAGAATAATCTCCAATCATATATTTTGCAATCAAATAATGTTTCATAAGACGAATCCTAGCTAGAATAATCTCCAATCATATATCTTGCAATCCGAAGTAACATTAAAAAAATCCTAAGCTATGAGTCTTATTTAAAAAGCGACATGTGTCTTCCTCTAAAAAAACTATTTAATGTCCAACTTCAAAAAAGTGAACCGATTTTGTCATCCCTCAATTCCGCCATCTCCCTTTTTGTGTCCAGAACGTCCTGCAGTGGTAAAAAAGTATGATAAAGAAAACTAAATAGACTATATAGTGAACCATAAATAGGAAGAGAATATAAGAAAGACATACTAGAGAAATAAAATACCTATGGATCAGCATGGCTGTGGAAGATTGACTTTGCAAGATTTGCACTCTTAGCTGAACTTCCCAGTTGACTGGTATCACCATGTTTGGGATAGCTGGATAGTTCCTAAACACAAGTTCATCTCTTGGTTATACCACAGGAGTTAAATTATACAGACTTGACATTTATTTGTGAAAGGGATGCTTGTTGCGTCTGTGACCAACCACAATAAACTAGAATTCATCTGTTTTCTGAGCGGCCATAAACAATCAGGTTCTAAAGATACTTGAGGGATGGTTAGGGATAATAATAAGAACAAATTGTTTGAACTAGATGAATAACAACAGATACTTGAGACGCACGCAACTAGTGATGAATCGCTTTTATCGTCTCTCTCCTGCGCACGCAAATTTGTTTTTAGAAAGTGGTAGAGAAATTGATTTTACGAGTAATTATTTTTTATCATTAGAGTTACATAACCTAATCAATCAACCGAATTAATAGTATTTTCGTAAAACAAATTGTTTAGAAATCTTACTTGTGACATTTTGGTTCATTTCCTGATGTGAGAGTTTTAGATAATCATTCTCTACTTTCTGAGCTTGAAGAACAAAAGGCCATTGCTCTTGTACAATTTTAAGACATCTTGAAAAGATATAATGTAGAGAATTATTATCTATAGTGTTTAGAAAACATACCATGATTTTTTTTCTCGGATCTCGAAGCCATGAACTGCAATGAGTAAAAAATGAGTGTTTTTAGGACATAACTCTGACTCTCTTGCAGCCTTGCAGGAGGAGTTGGCACTTCCAGTGTATTGTTTGGTGCTTCAAGTATGCATTTTGGTGGTGGACTTGCCTCTTTTGCAGGAATCGACGGTGCTTCTAGTATAAGTTGACATAATCTTTTGAATTTGGCTGTAACTTACAAAAACAAACTGGAGATGAGTGCCTAAAGAGCTCGTGCAAATCAGCAATAATAATACAAACCATTAATATACATCAACATTTGGAACATATATCATTTAATAATTTTGTAAAACCGTACCTAGAAACTGCTACCAACGCCCTCCCTATCTGAGTCCATATCTGCCTCCGACAACTTTCGCCTCCCTGAAAAGATAATAAATGTCTAAATACATGATAAATTGGAGGAGCGATAAAAAACAATGAGGGAGAAGTATAAACAAACACCTTTTGTCAAAGTGTAGCTCATTGTGTCTCTGTTTCTCTATAGATAAACCAAGTAAATCAATTGTGGAGGCTTCTGAGTTCCATCACCAATTAAAGACGATAGTTATTATGTCGTATTGGTGGCATTGGGCAGCGAAAAGATAGAAAGTAGTTGAAATAGTTAATTTGGACCTTCTCACATTGGTGGCATTGGGCAGCGAACTCAGAATCGGTGAGTTCAAATTTAACCTTGGATCTTGCAGGTTGACATATTTTCACCCACTCTTCAATAAAATCACTGTAGACAAGGAAACACTTTTGTTACTACCATGGGTTGTAATTGCAATTAATCTCTAAACACTCTAAACCTGGATGTAATTGCTACAGTCGACTGTGTTCGTTCCATAGTACACCGGTTTTTCAGTGAGAGTGTGAGTAACTGACTACAGTAAATAGGAGCAAAAAAAATATACAGAGGAAAGTTCATTGGAAAGCCCTTTTTACCTGATCTAGTATGTACTTGACAGCCACAGTTACGATTGAAACGCCATGCTTCCTCCCGATTTTGCTTAGTTGTTGGAGTAAAACTTGGAATTGACTCCATCCACCCCATGCATCAACTATCTGCACAATTTTACAGAGGCTTAACTACTAAGTAGACTGAAAAACGGGTCAACCAGGGTGGGTCGGGAATGTAAGAATCGGGTCGAGTTTGGGTTAGGCTGGATCGATTTGGGTTGGTGTTATTTTCAAGTCTCTTAAGATTTTTAGAGATTGATGTAATAAATTATGAAACAGGTGACTTCTCTTGACCCTAAAAGCATGGTGTTTTGACATCTCCAATAAAGAGGTTGTGCCAACAAAAGCTAGAATACCGGGAAAAAAGAATGGCGATGATGATATTGACAATAGTATTGTTAATAAGTAGTAGAGAGTAGTGATAATATAGGCTTCAGCATAAAGTATATACCTGCAATTTTTGTTTTCTTCAACTGCTTAGCTGATTTCTTGGCTGCAGCTTTAACAGCCCTGTCAGCTTGACTCCAAGCAAATTTTTCATGGTAAAACTCCATCTCTTCATCTTTCTGAAATAGCAAGAACCGTGTACATTATGTGAATCATTATCATCATCATGTATTAAAAATCTAACCAATCAGAACAACATATAAGGCTATAAGAAACTGTGAAGACAAACAAAAACAACCATTGAACGGAGTAATTGACAGCATAGGCCTTAAATTTTGTGACCGAAAGTCATAAGGATTGAATTAACAATGTACCGCGAGTATATTGCATACAAATTCCTTGAACAGTGGCTCTGGTTTCCCTATTCTGTGAGCAGCGAGCAAAATCTAGAAGTAAGGGAGGAGTAACATAAGCGTGTAGAAGTAAGGGAGGAGTCTGTAACGGAGCCCGAGCACTTTCTTTCCTGCTAAAGCAACAGATTCCCAATTATAGAGCTCCTGGTAGATAGTGTCGCTTTCTGAATGATCCCTCGAAAATGGATAAAACGCCCCCAGTTGCACATAATTTCAGTTAAATTATCAATTTTTTTCTAAATTAGCTAAAATTCCATTCAAATCAACAAAACCTAGCCAAAAAAAGATAAGTCATCCACCTGAATCCAGAGAGGACAAAGCTCTTCGCTCTCCTTGCTAGTTTGTTATCCGATCATCATCATCATCATGCCGTCTATTTACGGAGAACGTTTGACCACCTTCGAGGACTCCGAGAAAGAGAACACATTCAAGATTCATCATAGAAAAAAATGAAGAACAAAATCACATCAATTAGGTTATTGCAGTCAAAAAATTACGAAATACAGTAATGAATATTCATCAAACAGTGACAAATTGAAGATTAAACAAACCGTTCAAATGAAGAATAAATCACATCAATTAGGTCAAATTGAAGAATAAATCATGAATAATCATCAATCAGCGACAAATTGAAGATTAAAACCGCATCAATTAGGTCAAATCAGACAAGATATTACGAAGAACATCACTCAACATTCAATATTGAACATTCATCAACGAAATAAACGAACTAAAAAACGAATAAATTAGATCAAATCAAACAAAAATCAACCTTAATCAAAGGAGGAGGAAGATTAAGTTTAATGTCCAACACAGAAAACCTAAATGAAAAAGGGATGCATACCCATATTTTCTTCGTGCCAATATAGAGGGGAGCGTATGCATAAATCGATCAAAATTTTAGGGTTTAGAGTTTTGGACGATTGGATGAATAGAAGAGTAATCTGATTAGGTTAAATTGAATGAAGTAATAGTTAATACAATAATGTGGGCGGTTGATTGAAGAAATTTAGATGATGTAGGCAGCGAAGGATTTTTTTTAGGTGATATAGGCGGTAGCCCCAGTGGGTGCAAATAAACAATCAATAATGAAAATATAATTTAACGCCTGGATATATAAAAGCGTCGAGAATAAATATATGGTATTGTGGACATGACATAGGTCCACCCCGACGCGGCCACGCGCGGGTTTGGAGAGGCGAATGAATCTCCATATGAGATGGGTTGAATTGAAATTTAAATTGAAGTTGGAGTCGCCACCGAACTTTGTGGGAGTTCGGACACGTTCGAACCCACTCTATGTTGTAGTGGGCCATGCACAAAGTATGGCCCATTTCTGATGTCAGAGTTTATTGGGTTCGTCCCTTTGCATTTTGATACCGATACCGACGTTATCGGATACCGTGTATTGAATGACTCTCGTGTGCCAATGGATTCGGACATCCGGAAACCATGGTTCTGAGTAAGGGGCGAGGGTACGTGTTGGGAAGTTCACAAAGAACACCCAACCCCGCCCGCACATAGCGACCTCTACTAAGATATCGTTTGATGTTTTAATACGCGCGTTAGTTGAACGATGAAATGATATGCAAACATTGTTTTCCCTAAGCATGCGAGAATTGAATGGGTTGCTAAGTCGGTTTAATGCATCTAAAGTTAACGTCAAAGTTGTTTTAGCATGCGAGCTTCGTTTTAGTATAATAGAACAAAACAAAAGATGAAAGGAAATCGCTAAAAACATGAGCAAACGAGTTAGTAACGATTTGTAGATAATAATAAAAAGATACGACGACATGTGATTTTTAAAAAGGTTATGACACGGGTGTTGACTGAGGTCAAGAAAATATTTATCGAAACCTGAAATATGCCAAGGAAAACCGTCGTTTTAATAAAGCAAAGATGTTAGAGGAAATAAGACGGATTTGAGTTTCGATGCCGCGGATTTCAGGAGGCCGCGCGACCCGCGCGAAGATGGCGCGACTCGCGTTGCCATGCGGCTCGCACGGGACTTGTGCGAGTCGCATGGCGACCTGTTTTCAAGTTTGTTTTTCCGAAAATTGATAATTTTATTAAATCGCGTACAAATATAGATTTACTTATACTCGATTTAAATTTTCGATATTCGTTATATTCGATATGCGACTATGAAATCGATATCGAATATTCGGAATAGTTTTTAGAAAAAGAAAACGTTTTTTAGAAAATCGTTTTAAAAGGAGAAAAAAAAATCGAGTGAAAAGATGTTGATTCTCTCCGCGTCAAAATCGTCATATTATATTTAAAATCAAAGGACAATGTTTTAGCATCAACGAGATCGATTTAGTTCTTTTTTGATACGGTATTCGACTAGAGAATCAATATCGTATTTTAAGAACGTTGTTTTGTATAAAAATAGTTTGTAGTATCGATATTATAGAAAATAGAAGATGTGACGAAGACCCATAATAAATGGACCGACGATGCGGAAAACGAAGAAAAAGATGGGAGAAAGAGCAAGAGAAAGGAGAGAACGGGTTTGATTTTACACCCTCAACCCACATGCTTTGTTTACTCGGAACGGGGCTCGTCGGAATGTGGCTTAGACATGGGAGCATCGAGTTAATGTCGGTGATTTGATGGTGGTTTTTTTTGGACGTGTAGGGTGTCGGGTGAGGTGGTCGGTTTTCTTCGGGTCTCGGGTTTGTATTTTCGATGCTATGTGTATGGGGTGTCGGGAATTATTTGTGGTTATAATTGATGTCTTCGGTGTGTGTATTGTGTGATTGATGATGAATAGATATGATGGATTTGTATGAATGTCGAATGTGAGGGTCCTATTTATAGGAGAGGTCCTCAATTGAAGCTAGAAGAGGTATTCTTGCTTGGATGACAAGAAATACCGGTTTGGATAGGAAATATAAGAAGTCGAGAGGAATGAAAACTCCGCTCCTTGGGGAAGAAGTCACGGAATTCGGCTAAAACAAGGCTGCTCGGCCGAGTATCCTTGTGCTCGGTCGAGTGTTTGATCGGGTGTTCGGATAGGATTCCTGTTGGAGATCGAATTCTACCCTTAACGGAATTGTTTAATACTTTTTTGTAGCTGATTTTTGTAGTGTTTGAGCTTAAAACGGACTCATGGGGTGACACGGCCGGTTTGTATGTCTCGAAAAAATATCTTCGGCCGGGTTTTGACTCGGTCGTTAAAAGACGGTTTTGCCCCTGGTGCCGGATTCGACCCAAATTAGTCTTATTTGACTCGAAATGACCCACTGGGCCTGATTTTGAGGTTGATTTTGTGAGATTTGTACTCCGTAAAATCCCAAGCCAAATGCCCATAATTTTGAGCCCATATTCGAGTAAGTTAAAGCATGTTTGCGTCCGATCATCATCGGGTGTTTGTCGGAAACTACTATAGACACTTAATAGCCAAATTTGGGTGTCTACAGAGCCCCCACTCTGACTGAGGCTTGGACAGGGCGAAAGTCAGAGTAGCTGCCAGGTCAAATTAAGACCTAGCAGACTTCCGATCGGGTCGTTTAAAGTCCATTAGACTTGCGTGAAGGCCCCGCCGGCCACGGACTAGAAATATACCTGAGCTGACGATGATGACTCCGTGGGGAATTTGGACTTGTCGCGTAAGTCCCGGGTGTACCTATATGCGGGTCCATCCCGTAGAAAATGCCGCTGGGGAGCTTAGTCGTATAGTTTTGCTTGAGTCGTCCTGTAATGATTTATGCAATGCTTCGCATGTAACTTTTTTAGGAGAAATGACTTGCGCTGGGGAATAAAAATTTTGAGAAAAGTTTCGATTTTTTGAATTTTGAAGAAATTTTGAAAATTAGAGTATTATCCGACTCTAAGAAGGAATAGGAATACTCTGGATGACCTAGCTAGACTCTGAGATAGGGCCTGTATGCTAAACCTCATGGGATTAGGAATCCTAAAGGAAGGAGAAAAAGTCTGGATTTAAAGCTATAAATACCCATCACTTGCTTTAGTTTTCTCATAATTCTCACAATTCCCTCCCTCCTAAAGAGAAACAAGCTCCAAAAATATTATTTCTTTTTTAGAAATTCAATTATGGGAATCGACCGATTAGTTGGAATGCTGCAGGATTGGTCCCGTTACTTCAGAGATGCAGATAAAGTTATTCTGAATCAGAATGGTATAACCCAATTATTCACAATCCGTCAGATGCAAGTGGACCGTCACTTTCTAGATGCTTGCTTGTCCTATTGGGACGATACTTATCATGTTTTTGGCTTCCCTCGAGGCGAAATTTGTCCTATTCCTGAGGAAATTGCTGCCGTAGGAGGGTGGAATCCCATACTTCGCCCTGCTATCCCGTTTTCAGTTCACGATCCAAGGAGAAAACTACGGGAATTTTTAGGGCTTTCTCATATGGAGGTATCTCGTATGCTGGAGGGAGATACCGTCTCTTTGATTGACCTGGGTGAAAAATTCATGAATCCACATGATGTCCGGGTCAGGTCGGTTCATAGCGGTAGGGCCTTCGCTTTTTGTAAGCTCCGTGTTTATGCCTTCGAAGGTCATATGGATTTGCTATCTTGTATGGGCCATGTCCGACTTTTCACTGTGGTTGACCTAATGGAAACGGAGCATAGTCCAGCTTGGGTGATTACAGGAGAGATTATCCAAGGCTTGGACAATCGCAAAAGGGACCCGTCGATTCGGTTGACCGGGAGCACCCGTCTTCTACAGGTATATGCCTATTCTCCGACTTTTGCGATTTTTCCGCGATTTTTGATTTTTTTCACGTTTTTTTTTTCGATTTTTTTCACGTTTTTTTTTTCGCGATTTTTTTTTTCGCGGTTTTTTCAGCTTTGGCTATTTGAGAGGCTATCAATCGTGGATCCTCCGCTTGACGTGACCCGATATCGTCCCAACCAAGTGATGACGAGGATACGAATCATTGACTTTTCTCGTCATAATACCCAGAAATATTGGGACGAAGTACTGTCTTTCCATGGAGGCCCGTTAATTCGATGGACCGTGCCCTGCTGGCCCATTTATGTTTGGACCAGCTCGGAATCGCGAGATAGGGCACGATATCAGGTGATCCTATCTTTTAGGCAGACAATTCACCTTTACCCCGATCGTATACTTACGCAATATGGTCGGGCCTAAAGAATCCCCGAAATTGAGGCGGTTGTGAGTGAATCTACCCAACTGACAGATGTGATGTGTGATACCTGGATGCAACGATGGTACACCCGAGCCACCTGGCCTACTCCCAAATCTCCTCATTCGATCTGGGTATCCGATTCTTATGTGAAATGGACAAAGGCGGATTCCGCTAAAGCCCGGGCTGCCCTGAAGACCGACGAGGCTTTTGACCTGTTGCGTCGAGAATAAGCTAAAGATAATAGAAGTTTCTTTGACGAGGGTGATACTCCGGCTACCTTGGTTCGGCTGATGTCAGGTCGGAAGGGGAAGACTAGGACTCAATCTGAAGGGTCCAGTACTAATGGTGCACGGGGGAAAGTGAGCTCCCAGACAGATTTGGAAAGGACACTTGGCCCAAGATTGGCGGTTAAGGACCGGCTTGGATCTCGAGACAGACTACCCGAGCCCGTCCGGGCTCGGCTTGGACCGGTGAACATGGCAGAAGACCCGCAGTCGAAGAAACGGGTTCGAGCAAAGGAAGTTTCCCTTGTGATTAGGGAACGTTCGCCCCCGCCCCGTTGATAAGTGTGGTTTCTAGTGCTTATTTGTTGTGTTTGGTCCCGGTTTCTTTTGTTGAATCGCTCTTTGGAGCGGTTTTCGAGGCTACTTACGCTTCTTCTAGTTTGTTTTAGGTTCCTAGGACCATTATTGGAGAGATGAAACGATTCCGACTCTTTTCCCACACATTTGGAGCCAACGAAGAGAAGCGACGATCACCCGGTGGCTTAGACTTGATCCCGAGCCCTTGGGACCCGATCCCGAGCACCGAGAATCGATGAGAAGCCTAACGAGAGCAAGGAGGGACCTTTGGGACCATATTAGAGGCCTACAAGACCCTTCCCGGGCGGGAAGAGTAGCTTTCCCGGTCAGGAAGGAGTGCAAGAAAGAAGCGTCTTCTGATGGGTCATCCCGACCGGGAAGGAAGCTTCCCGACCGGGAAGGATGGATCTTCCCGACCGGGACCATTAATTCCAACCGGGACCATTCATCCCGACCGGGAAGGGCCCAATACAGCACCGCGTGACTTCCTTTCAATTCCTTTGCTTCTTAACCCTATAAATACTCTCCCTTTGTGTTGTTTAAGCACCTTAGACTCCTCTACATTATTCTAAACCCTAGATAGACTTCCTCCTCTCATTGGATTAATCTTTCCTTAAACTTTTGTTAATCTTAGATTAATCTTTGTAATTAGTCTTGTATTAAGGGGATTCTTGAAGATTCATCCAAGATTGACAACCTTGGGAGATTTATTTGGGTTTTTCTTATTAATGCAAGTTCTTATCTTTTCATCTTCTTGTTAGTAGGTATAATCTTCTTATTCACTTTACTCTTAATCCTTGTTTAATTCTTCAAGTTTCAATCTTTACTTATTGTTCATTGTTCTTGTTAGTTCATTATGAATGCTAGGGTTATTATGTTGATTTCTCTTGTTAGTGTTAGTATTAGTTTGATTATGTGTGAGTAGACTTATTGTGGGTTTAGTAGGGGATTAAGTGTGGATTATGGGTGATTAGGGTTTGATTGAGGGTAAAGATGAATCCTTTGTTACTAGTCACCTATTGAGCACTCTATGTGTTTGTTGAATGACTTGTTTGAGTTGTAGTGGCCATGCTTCTCCTGTTTGTCTTCATCTTCTCATTGTGTGATTGATTTGTGGTTGAATCCTTGTGTATTGGGTAACATCTTGCATGAGTATTCGGGTCTCGTCTTAGACACGAGAGTGCGGACATTGGCTTTGACGCGAGAGCGCGGACCGACCTTAGTAACTAGGTGAAACCTACACCCCTTGATTACCCAACTATCCTACTACACTTATGAACCCAAACTAACCCTACTCCTTTCCATATTTGATTTACCCATCTTGTTAGTAATCATTCTTCTAGTTTATTGTTTCAATTTAGCTTTAGTTAATTCATTAGTTCATGTTATACCTAGTCTATTGATAGTCATAGTTCCTTTCTCTTGTCATCATTCTAGTTTGTTCTTCCTTGTCAATTCTCTTTCTCTTTGTGTTGTTTTGGTAGCTTAGCCTTGTTTTTAGGTAGACCATAGTCTAGACACCTTCTACCGTCCCCGTGGACTCGACCCGACTTACCCTAGCTACCCGTTAGGATTAGTTGGACTCTATTTGTTGGTTGGGGACCGACGGCGATTCCTTACCATCAATTTGGCGCCGTTGTCGGGGACGGTGCATGTTTAGACTTAGTTTGCTTAATAACTTGACTTAGTTACCCCTCTTGTGTTATTTTTCTATCCCTTGTGCATATTTTGTAGTCTTTTTCTTTATTTCTATAGCTTTCTCCTATCTTTGTCTTGGGTTGTGTTTGTTTATTGTCTTTGCCTAGTGCCCATAAAGCACTAGGTGTTCTCACGTTTGCTCCAAGTGTGTAGTGCATGCCTAGGAGGAGAGACGACTTCTTTCTCTTCAATCCAGAGTCGGAGAGACTCTTTAGAGCCTTTCGCCAACGGACGATTGACCGGGTTAGAAATTCTCAACCGGGTACTAGCAATACCATTGAAGAACAAGCCCAAGGATACGACTTTAACTAACAACCTCAAGGCAATACCGAAGGGACCTTCATCAATCCCTTTGGTACTTCTTCCAACCACTCTTCTCAACCTAGTTCTCCTTCAACATCTACATCAACACCATCTACAACATCATCTCCCGCTTATCCAACAATGCCGAAGTTCTCATCCCATCCTACCTTTACCGAGGATGTCTTGCCCGGACCGAGCACTTTACCGGCCGCTTATGCCATAAATTTTATGGCAAAGACACAATTCATCCAACTTGTAGAAAGAAATCAATTTAGTGGTTTGCCCACCAAAGACCCGCATCAACACATGGAGACCTTCTCCGATTATTGTGACGCTATATCTCAACCCGGGGTTACTCAAGATCAAATTCGTTGGGTACTTTTCCCGTTCTCTCTCATTGGAAAAGCGAAGCAATGGATCAAGAGTCTCGATAGGGCAACCATGGGGATTGATACTTGTAAGAAACTTGCATTGGAGTTCTACCAAAAGTTTTACCCTCCGGAAAAGACGAATTTGCTAAGGGCCTCCATCACCGGTTTCCAACAACGGGATGAAGAGAGCCTTTATGAAGCATGGGAGCGGTTCAAGGCTTTGGTTAGATCGTGCCCCCACCATGGACTTTCACAATGGTTCTTAGTCCAACAATTTTGGAACGGTCTATATGAGGACTCGAGAGCCATACTCAATATGGGCTCCAATGGAAGGTTCACCGAGGTAGATGATGACCAAACTTGGTCAAGGATCGAAGAAATGGCGGTCCATAACTCCCAATACTCAAGGCCAAGAAAGGAAAGTAGAGGGGGAAGGCATGAGATTGATGCCATTACACAATTAAGTGCCGACCTTGGAGCACAATTAAAGACACACATGGATACTATTGACAAGAAGCTCCAACACCACTTTAATCAAGGTCAAAGCACTAGTTCCTCCAATCAACAATCGATCCATCATATTAATGCTTTGGGAACCGTTACACCATCATTCCATTATGGAATATGTGAGATTTGTGAAATATATGGACATGAGCCTTTACATTGTCGAAGTAACATTGAGCAAGTAAATGCTTTTCAAGCATACAAGCAAGGTGCCACATACTCTAACTTCAAGGCTCAAAATGTGCCAAATTCTAACATGTTCCAATCTTCCCACCAACAAGCTCAACAACAATACCGTGTACCTTATGTTCCTCCTCCCTTAAGGGACAACAACCAAGGCTTCCAAGGTTATCAATGCAATCAATGGCCTTTTAACAACTTCCAACAACATAACCAAGGTGCCTTCAACAACAATCAAGGGTTCCATAATCAAGGGAACTTCAATCATCAAGGTGGTTTCCAAGGAAACCAACATTCTCAAGGATATCAAAGCAACAACCAAGGTTACCACAATCATAATCAAGGCAACTCTCAAGGGTTCCAAGGGAACTTTCAACAACAACAAGGGTCCCAAAATACTCGACAAGAAAGCAAGCAAAGAAGTCGATCTCCAGTTCATGATTATGGCATTCCCCTAGCCATTACCAACACCCCACACAATCAACAATCTCCACCTAGAGATCTGGAGATACAAAAGACAATCTTGGGGATACAAAGAAGCCAATTGGAGATGCAAAAAGCTCAACATGAACTCTTTACTAACCTTCAAATAGAAAACAAGGCAAAAGATACGCATGTGAAAATGCTTGAAACCCAACTAGCTCAAGTAGCTTCGGGTAGTTCTTCAAGACAAAAGGGTCAACTACCTCCTCAAGGGGTACCAATAAAATTTGAACATGTGAATGCCATCACCTTGAGGAGCGGTGCATCCTATGATTCTCCCTTGTATCCTAGTGAGCACGAAGCAATGAAGAAAGTGCAATCTCCATCTCAAGACAATGAAAATTGGGGAAATCTCATGGAGGAGCAAGTCTTGTGGGAGGTTGAAAAACCTATTGAAGACAAGCTTCCCCAACCCCAAGAAGAAGACAAAGGAAAGAAAAAAATGTCAATTGAAAAGTCCGAACCTATTGAGCAAGACAAGATACTCATCAAGTTGCCTTTCCCAACAAGGCAAGTGAAGACCAAGGTGGATGTTCAATTTGACAAGTTTGTGGATATAGTGAAGAAATTGGATGTGAGCATCCCTTTCACCGAGCTAATTACCCAAGTCCCGGCATATGAAAAATTCATGAGAGAAATATTGGCTAGGAAGCGATCCTTTGATAAGGAGGAGACTATAGCATTCACAAGAGAGGTGAGCGAGCTCATTCAAGGCTCTACACTTCCTAAGTTAAAGGATCCGGGTAGTTTCTCAATCCCGTGCACCATAGGAAACTTGAAGATTGAAAGGGCATTATGTGATTTGGGAGCGAGTGTGAGCATTCTCCCCTACTCTATTTGTCAGCGACTTGGGATGAAGGAGCTTAAATGTACCTCGATCACACTCCAAATGGCCGATCGTTCGCTAAATCGACCACTAGAAATGTTAGAGGATGTGCCATTAAGAATAGGGAAATTCTTCATTCCGGTTGACTTTCTCGTGCTTGACATGCCGGAGGATGATATCACTCCTATTATCCTAGGGCGTCCGTTTCTACATACCGCCGGTGCAATGATCGATGTCAAGAAGGGTAGTATTACTTTTGAGCTAGGCGATGAGAAGCTAGTGTTTGACCTCCAAGGCAATATGATGAGTCATGCAATATGATCCATGCCTTCAATGACAAAGATCTAGGGAATGAGTCAAGTGAAAGCTTGAAAGAGGACAACTTGTGGGGAATTGAAGATGATGATTCTGAGCTTGGGGCGGATGAATGCCCATGTGATGTGTTTGATGACAAGTCGGTTAGCAACAAGAAGGTTGAGCCTCCCTTGAAGCCTTGTGAGGATGAAATGAATTTTGGGTATATACCGAAGGATCGAAAATACAAGTTCAAGCCATTGAACTTAGTAGATCGGGATGCTCCGGAAACTTCTTGGCAAAGTTGTGAGGAACCCTGGAGTGTGGATTGGTACTCCACAAGCTTGATTGAAGATTTCTCTCGAGCCTTTGATTTGTTACTCCGTGCTCTTGATGGCGATGGAGTTATTTGTAAGGTTGTTGAAAAATGAATGAAGAACCCACCACCCTTGGTTTGACGGAGTTCCAAAAGAACCGTCCCTTTGTATATAACTCTTTCTTATTCTTTTGTGTTTTGTGGAATTCTTGTAATTTGGAGATTTGATGAGCGTTGTGAGGGAGGGAATTTGATGATGGTTATTGAGTTTATTTGATAGGTTGTTAGTGAAGATGAAGTTTCGAGGAGAGTAGTTGATGATAGAAGCTTGGATTTGGGCATGGGAGTCGGTTTTTGAAGCTTTTGACAAGCTTTTGGGGACGAGATTTTAGATCTTGATGTATTGGTGACCTTGTGGGTGAAGCTATAAAGAATATGAAGGGTTAGAAGACTCATCCCGACCGGGAAGGAACCGTCCCGACCGGGAAGAAGTCCATCCCGACCGGGAAGGATGTCATCCCGATCGGGATGAGTGTGATGAAAAGTGGGTTCACTGATGTACTGTCCCGACCGGGAAGGATGTCATCCCGATCGGGATGAGTGTGCTGAAAAGTGGGTTCACTGATGTGCCATCCCGACCGGGATGGTGCCCTGCTCCTCCTTTTGCCTCTTCTTTGACATTTCAGCCCACCCAACCACTTTATACCCCCTCCCAACCTCCCTACCTACCCTTGCACCTATCATATGACCCCTACACTTCATATACATACATTCATCTCATCTTCTCTTCACTATACACCGAGTTTCACATCAAATCCCAACCTCCTTCCCCTTATCATTTTTGTGTCATGGTGGTCCTCGGGGCCGTGGTTATCGTTGCTCCCGATTCTCGATAACGTGACTACATCAAGAGTCATTTCAAAAATCCAAATTGACAAGTAATTTTACTTTTTCTTTATTTTAATTTCTTTTGGTAGGATTTAGTCGGATTTAGGCTGAATCCGGGCTTGGTGACTTGATTACACCTAGCCCTCCTCTCCTATTTCCTTTTATGTTCTTCTTTTTATTTCTTCCCCCATCCATATCTTTTCTTGTTTCGGCCCTTGGTGACTTGACTACACCCCGGCCGGACACATTCTATTCTTTCTTCACCTTTATTTTTGATTTTTAGCTTTATTTTCGTAGTTTTCCTTCTTTTTAGTGTCTCTGCACACACTACAGATCGAGCATGAGGACATTGCTCGGTTTAAGTGTGGGGGAGCGATATCTTAGGCGAGTTTAGTTTTATTTTCGTTGTTTTTTCAAAAAAATCTTAAAAACTCCTAAAAATTTGAAAAATTTCATAAAAATCAAAAAGATTTTTCTTTGTGTCTTTTCCTTTTGTGTCGTTGTGTCGTATTTTTTTTTTGTATTGTGCGTGTTTTGCCTCCCCATTTCCTTGTAGGTTCCTTGACCGCCATGAGTTTCGAAAGGCTCAAGACATCCGGTAATACCCCTTCAACTCTTTCCCTTTTTCCCTTTTTAGTGGAGTTTGGAGAAGATTTGTGATGGTGTGCTCGGGTGGAGCTTTGTGGTTGATTGGTTGCTTATTTGGATGTTTCGGGGTGGTGTTTGTTTTGTTTGTGTGTTTGTTTTCTTTTCTCTTATTTTATTTGGTTTTGTTGTGTTTATCTCTTTTCCTTTCGTTTCGTTGTGTCTTTGTGTTGTCTTGTGTAGGTTGTGTCTAGTGGGTAAAAAGGTTTTCGAAAACCCGGTTTTGAGGCTAGTGTGCAAGGGTTTACTTTCCCTTTCTATTAATATGAGTCGAGTCTTGGACTTTAGTCTAGTAGAATGACTTTAAATCAATGATTTTGTTGGTTTCTTACCTTGAGTCCACCTAGTCTACTAGGAATTTACTACGGGATTTGCATTTTGACCATTATGACCACCCACGGAGTGAAAAGGCCTTGGTTGCCGGGTCCCGTCTCTTAGGTGACCTTGTTCGAAATTGTTTGATTGGTCCAAGTTTCCCCCTTTTTTGTGGGTTTGAAGGGAAGGCGCCGTCCCGACTTACCCGTTTCCCTACCTCATACACGTTTCCTCAAATAAGTTGCAAATTGTCTTACTTGGTTCCAAGAAATGCCTACAAAACAAAACATATCAAAAAGGCGAGCCAAGGAAAGAAAGAAAATGAAAGAAAAAGAAAGAAAAAGAAAGAAAAGAAAGAAGAAAAAGAAAAAGGCACAACAAAAGAAAAACAAAATACAAAAGAAGAAAAGGAAGTGGCATAGTGTGGACATGACGTAGGTCCACCCCGACGCGGCCACGCACGGGTTTGGGGAGGCGAATGAATCTCCATATGAGAATGGATCAAATCGAAATTTAAATAGAAGTGGAGTCGCCACCAAACTTTGTGGGAGTTCGGGCCCGTTCGAACCCACTCTATGTCGTAGTGGGCCGCGTACAAAATACGGCCCATTTCCGATGTCAGAGTTTATTGGGCTCGTCCCTTTGCATTTGATACCGATATCGACATTATCGTATATCGTGTATTGAATGACTCTCGTTCGCCAACGGTTTCGGGCATCCGGAAACCGAGGTTCTGAGTAAGGGGTGAAGGTACGTGTTGGGAAGCCCACGAAGGACACCCAACCCCGCCCGCACATTGGCGACCTCTACTAAGATATCGAGTGACTTTCTAATACGCGCGTTAGTTGGACGGGAAAATGCTTATGCAAACATTGTTTTCCCTAAGCATGTGTGAAATTGAAAAGGTTTCTATGTCGATTTAATGCAACTAAAATCTTAACGTCAAAGTTGTATTTTAGCATGTGGGTTCATTTTAGTACAATAAAACGAACAATAAATCAACAAGAAAAGTAACAAGCGGTTAGTAACGACATAACGATAATAACAGTTTGCATAAATATGGAATGATGTAGATAAGATGATGTAAAGTTTTGAAAAGGTGATATTCCACGTGATTAATTAGACACGTGTTGACCTAAGTCACGAAAAAAAAGCATTATCGAGACTAAAAGAGGATGTAAGACTCACGGTATTGTTGTGATAAGGGGCCACTCGACCGAGCCACTGCGAGACTCGACCGAGTGGACCCTCGAAAGGGGTTCTGTCTACGATTTTGGACCTTACTCGGTCAAGTTATTGACGAACTCGACCGAGTACGTTGCCACTCGATTTAGTCATTGTGAGACTCGACCGAGTGGAGGTCGTTTAGACCCTTCTGTCTCAGTTTTGGGGTGCCACTCGACCGAGTGGGCTAGGCACTCGGTCGAGTGCCCCCTGTACGAACTAGGGTTCGCGTGCAATTCATTATTGATTTCGAAATTGCTTTTGATTTTTGATAATTAGATGAATTTGTTGAGTCGGGCATAAATATTGATTAATTTGTACTCGATTCATGTGTGCGATACCCGTCATATCCAACGTGCGATTATTGGTTGATATCGGGTATTAGAGCGATATAAATGTTAATTGCTATAAGTCGTTTTTTTGAATCAACCAAGACGATATAAACTCTCTCCGCGTTTATGGCATCGTATTAATTCTTGTCGAATTGTATGACGTCCATATTAACATCAACGAGAAATCGAATTAGCTTGATTAATTGACTAAGTCGTTAGATTCGACATCCAATTATGGAATTGGTATCGAACCTAAAGATTGACACTTGAATAAAAAGACTTGATTCCCTCGGCTTTTCCGACATCGTAATGAATCCCAAGGGATTATGTGATGTCGGATCCGCGTCAACAGGTTTCGACCCTTACTAAAAGATGCTCAATTTGAAAATATCTTATAGAAAATTGAAGAAGTATGAGATTGATGATGATGAAAAAAAAGAAAATTAAAGTTGATGTTAATCCGTCTCAACAATCAAGCAATCGGGGTGATGGGATAAGCGACCGGCAGCGCTGTGTGCAGTACACTTGTATATTCGGGTTTCCTTATCCCACCATCACTCATGCTCGACACGAATCAACGAATACTTTAATGTTTTTTAGTACTAGCGATATTAACGATATTATAGCGCGAGTAAAATAAAAAAATGAAACAATGACAACGACGATAGACGACATGACGCGAGAAAAAGGAGAAAAGGAGAAAAACGGGAATTGGCACCCTCAACCTGCATGTTCTTGTTCTCGGTATGGACTCGTCTAGATGCGGCTTGCACGGGAGTAATCGAGGTATGTAGGATGAGTTATGGTGGTTCGGGTTTTTGAATTCCTAAAGCTAGGTTTAGGGTTTGCTAGTGTAGTTGAAGGGTGTGTAGATTAGGGTAGAATTAGGGTTGAATTTAGGGTTCCAAAAGTTGTGTTGAAAGGTTGTGCATGAGGGTGTATATATAGGCTTGGCCTAGGACCCCGGTTAGGGTTACTCGACCGAGTAACCAGCTGACTCGGTCGAGTGGCCCGTTGTGCCTGCAGTCGGGCCTGAAACAGGCCCACTCGATCGAGTGGGCTGAGCACTCGATCGAGTGGCTCAGCCGGGTCGCGTGGGTCCATCGCTTTGGACCTTGACTTTGGCATTTGATGGGTTTGTGTAATTGAAATGGACTTTCGATGTTTGGATGGTTGTTTTATGTGTTTCGGAAACGACTTTGACCGGGGTGGACCCAATTTCTAAAAAGTCGGTTTTATTTCCGGTGTCGGTTTTGGACCAAATTAGTCTTGTTTGACTCGGAATGGTCTGCTGGGCCTAGATTTGAGGTCAGTTTTGTGAGATTTGTACTCCATAAGTGCTTTAGCCAACAACTAATGGTTTTGAGCCCATATCTGAGCGCGTAGAAACACGTTAGCGTCCGATCATCATCGGGTGTTTTTTGGAAACTACCATAGACACCTGGCAGTCAAAATGCGGGTGTCTACACATAGCAACTCAAAAGCCAAATGCAAAAGAAAAGAATGCCAAAGAAAATCATCTCACAAAAAGAATTCTCACCCCTCAAAATAAGCCTTTTTCCGACTATTACCGCAAAGAGCCTACCAAAGAACCGAGTCCCTAGGAAGGATGATAGCGGCAAATAGTCGGTCTTCCCTCACTTTGCAACCTTATTCACCATTTTACTTGGACTAGTTGGGAGATTTTTGGGCATGGGACGACCCTCTTGGCTCATCGCTAAAGGGGGCGGGGCTTCACTTACCTACAGTGTCGACTAACTCCGTGGTTCATCCTTTTCCATCCCGCCTATCGTCCCGTGGTACGTTCTTAGAAGGTTAGGAGGAACCTAGGTAAGTTACCAACGTTTTTATTGCTTTGTCGTCATACTATTAGGGTTTTGTCCATATCGGTTTGTGTCATTAGCTTGGGAACGTTGTCACTTGCCTTGAGTCCCTAACCGGTGCTTCTTTCACCGCTTTGTGGAGGGAAGCGGTATTTGTTTCTTCTTGGATGCATCCGTTTAGTGTTTGTTTGTTTGTGTGTTTATGTGTTTTCTTGTTCGGTTGTATCCACAGTTTTGTCGCAAGACCTCACTTGCCTTGCGGAGAGCACTTTTCCTCTAAGTGTTCTCTCGTGAGTTGAAAAAGCGTAGGGTGCACTAATACCCGCTCGGCTAGTATTTTAGTTTTTTATTAGCTTAGTAGTTAGTTGGTGCTTACTCGAGGGCGAGTAAAGGTTAAGTGTAGGGGAGTTGATAAGTGTGGTTTGTAGTGCTTATTTGTTGTGTTTGGTCCCGGTTTCTTTTGTGGAATCGCTCTTTGGAGCGGTTTTCGAGGCTACTTACGCTTCTTTTAGTTTGTTTTAGAATCCTAGGACCATTATTGGAGAGATGAAATGATTCCGACTCGTTTCTGACACATTTGGAGCCAACGAAGAGAAACGATGATCACCCGGTGGCTTAGACTTGATCCCGAGCCATTGGGACCCGATCCCGAGCACCGAGAATCGATGAGAAGCCTAACAAGAGCAAGGAGGGACCTTTGGGACCATATTGGAGGCCTACAAGACCCTTCCCGGGCGGGAAGAGTAGCCTTCCCGGTCAGGAAGGAGTGCAAGAAAGAAGCGTCTCCCGATGGGTCATCCCGACCGGGAAGGAAGCTTCCCGACCAGGAAGGATGTATCATCCCGACCGGGACCTTTCATCCCGACCGGGAAGGGCCCAATACAGCACTGTGTGACTTTCTTTCAATTCCTTTGCTTCTTAACCCTATAAATACTCTCCCTTTGTGTTGTTTAAGCACCTTAGAGGCTTAGACTCCTCTATATTATTCTAAACCCTAGATAGACTTCCTCCTCTCATTAGCTTAATCTTTCCTTAAACTTTTGTTAATCTTAGATTAATCTTTGTAATTAGTCTTGTATTAAAGGGATTTTTGAAGATTCATCCAAGATTGACAACCTTGGGAGATTTATTTGGGTTTTTCTTATTAATGCAAGTTCTTATCTTTTCATCTTCTTGTTAGTAGGTATAATCTTCTTATTCTCTTTACTCTTAATCCTTGTTCAATTCTTCAAGTTTCAATCTTTACTTATTCTTCATTGTTCTTGTTAGTTCATTATGAATGCTAGGGTTATTATGTTGATTTCCCTTGTTAGTGTTAGTATTAATTTGATTATGTGTTAGTAGACTTATTGTGGGGTTAGTAGGGGTATTAAGTGTGGATTATGGGTGATTAGGGTTTGATTGAGGGTAAAGGTGAATCCTTTGTTACTAGTCACCTATTGAGCACTCTATGTGTTTGTTGAATGGTTTGTTTGAGTTGTAGTGGCCATGCTTCTCATGCTTGTCTTCATCTTCTCATTGTGTGATTGATTTGTGGTTGAATCCTTGTCTATTGGGTAACATCTTGCATGAGTATTCGGGTCTTGTTTTAGACACGAGAGTGCGGACATTGGCTTTGACGCGAGAGCGCGGACCGACCTTAGTAACTAGGTGAAACCTACACCCCTTGATTACCCAACTATCCTACTACACTTATGAACCCAAACTAACCCTACTCCTTTCCATATTTGATATACCCATCTTGTTAGTAATCATTCTTCTAGTTTATTGTTTCAATTTAGCTTTAGTTAATTCATTAGTTCATGTTATACCTAGTCTATTGATAGTCATAGTTTCTTTCTCTTGTCATCATTCTAGTTTGTTCTTCCTTGTCAATTCTCTTTCTCTTTGTGTTGTTTTGGTAGCTTAGCCTTGTTTTTAGGTAGACCATAGTCTAGACACCTTCTACCGTCCCCGTGGACTCGACCCGACTTACCCTAGCTACCCGTTAAGATTAGTTGGACTCTATTTGTTTGTTGGGAACCGACGACAATTCCTTACCATCACCCGTCGACCTTGGGCTCCGCGTGACCCAAAAGACAAGGGGATTTAAGTAGCCTCCTAAATTTTATTATTTAAGTACTACTATTATTTTTTTGGTGTGATTTCTTTGTTGTTTTTTTTTTGTGATGTATTTTTGAAATTTCCGAGTTTATCGGTTTTTTAATAAAAGATATATTAATGAATTCCGTTCCCGTCTTTTCGTTATTGCAGTGGTTGTACCCTTTTGAGGGGTTGCCTACGTATCCACAATTAGTGGAATCAAACCAAACGTAGTTCAAATTATTTTGCAATTTTCGAAATACATCAAGACTATTAGTTCGAGATGTGCGACAGTAGGATAAATGATCCTAGCTTATTGACTTGCTTAAAATTTTGAAAACTTAAATTTTTTTGCAAATGACATTGAGGTAGGGTTTAAGGGTAGTAACGCTTCAACTGGTCCAAGTTGGTCGGATTGAGGAACCCGTTCCCGTCCAAGTCGGTCAGCATCACTGCTCCTCCCGAAAGGATTTTCTTTACTAAGTATGGCAGAGCCCAATTGGGTTTGAATTTTCCCCTTGTGTCAACTGGCAGTAAGGCCCGAACGGATTTTAGGACCAGATCCCCTTCTTTGATATTTCTGGGCCTAACTTTTTTGTTGAAAGCCCGTTGTATCCTCTTTTGATATATCTGGATATTGTTCAGGGCCCGGGATCGCCGTTCGTCCAAGAGAACTAGCGAATCGTATCGGGCTTGGACCCAATCTGCTTCGGGTACCTGGCTCTCGAGTAAAATTCTGAGGGATGGTACTTCTAGCTCAACCGGTTGGACTTCTTCCATTTCATATGTCAGATAATATGGAGTTGCTCTGGTTGCTGTGCGAATTGATGTCCGATACCCCCATAAGGCGAAAGGTATCTTGTCCGATACCCGTTCGAACTCACTCTACACTTAGGCGTTTCGTGTACAAAACACGGCCCGCTTTTAGTGCTAGAGCTTATGAGTTTGTCCCTTTGCATTATGATACCGACGCCGAGTTATCGAGAATCGTGCATCTAATGACTCTCGTGTGCCAACGGTTTCGGACATCCAGAAACCATGGTTCTGAGTAAGGGGTGAGGGTACTTGTTGGGAAGAGGACACCCAACCTCTCCCGCTCTTTAGCAGCCTCTACTAAGATACCGTTCGTTTTCGTGTACGCACGTTAGTAAAATGACTAAATGTTATGCAAAAAACGTTTTTTGGCTAAACATGCGAATTATGTCCAAACTAGATCGTTTAATGCATCAAAACTAATGTCGAAGTTATTTAGCATGCGAGGTTCATTTGTAAAACGATAAACATCGAAAATAAATAAAACTCGTAAATGGATACGACATACGCGGGCGGAAATACAACCCGGACAAAATAACAAGCCAAAATAGTAATAAATAATAATAACGGGAATGCAACTAAAATTAGATGCCTAAATATGATAGAATGATGCATGGTCTTGAAAGAGGAGACACGTGATGGCCTTAGTCGTAAAAAAGGATTTGTCGAGGCTCGTTGTATGTAGAAGGCTCACGGTTTCGGCGTGACAGAGGCCACTCGATCGAGTCATGGGGGAGGGGGGGACTCGATCGAGTGCCCTACTTAAAGACCTTCTGCCTCTTTTTTTAGGGGTCACTCGATCGAGTGAGTAAAGTCACTCGATCGAGTGCCCTTTGTTCGAGGTGACACTCGATTTCGGAAAAGATGGTAGTTCTGATTTTTATTAAATTTTAAATTGATAACTAGCCGAGTTACGTGAAGATATTGCACAATCTGAATGCGACTCGGTTTACGACACTCGAAACATATGATGTATGATTGCAAGATCGGTTATCGGTTATTTTGAAATAATTTTTATGAAGTTGATTAAAATCTGACTAGGACGAAAATGATTCCCTCCACATCAAAACATCATTATTAATCCTTACGGATTATGTGATGTTCGGTTTAGCGTCGACGGGTTTCGTACCAATTCTGAAAATGGTATCGGACGTGTTCAACTACGTACTACCACGATCACGTTATGCCCTTAAGTGCTTAGGGCGGCGCTCCTCGAAAGGGCGCCACCACCTTTGCGACTTTTAAAGGGGTTAAACAGACTTGGAGCGGTAGTCGTAGTTAAACGCGTTCAATCCGAAAATGATTTATAAATTTATATGTACGCGGTATTATTTAGTTATAACGATAATGAATAAACGATAATAAAAATATTAGTAAACGAAATAAAAATGTTAGAAGTTAGATACGATAAAAATGTTAGCATGCGAAAAGATAAAAATTCGAGTTAGTATAATAATGATAATAATAATATATAGTATGTAATATATATATATATATATATATATATATATAGTATGTAATATATATATATAGTATGTAATATATATATATAGTATGTAATATTTTTATATATTTATATGTAGTGAGATGGAGAGGAAGAGAAAAGGGAGAAAATGGGTTGATGACACCCTCAACCTACATGCTTAATTGGCCTCGGAAATGGACTCGTACTAGCGGCGTGAGCGCGGGAGTATCGAGGATGTAAGTGGAGTTATGGTGTGTGTATGTGTAGAGATGATTTGTATCAGTTTTTTTGAGTGACTAGAGCTTGGTTTTTGTTTAGGGTTGTTTAGGATGAAGAGTAGTGTGTAGTGTGTAGTGCAGGGTTGCTTAGGTCGCAAAATGTGAGGTGATTAGGGTTTGAAAATCTGATATGTTAAAAGCATGGGAGGGGAGGGTATTTATAGAAAATGCCCTCTGACCTAGGGTCACTCGATCGAGTAGACCTACTGCACTCAATCGAGTGGCCCGATAAAGGCGTCTGATTCGGTTAAAACAGTTGCACTCGATCGAGTGGGTCAGGCGAAGAAGTGTTTGTAGGGGTTGGTTGACTTTTTTGAATTTCAAATTTGTTGCATGGGCGCCTGTTTCTAGAAGGTTCGCAAAGGTCGATTTCTGACTCGGATCGGGTTTTGGGTCGTGAAAAGACGGTTTTATTTTTGGTGTCGGTTTTGGCCCAAATTAGTCTCGTTTTATTGGAAACGATCCACTGGGCCTGGATTTGAAGTCGGTTTTGAGAGATTTGTACTCCGCTAAATGCCCACGTCGGATATTATTGATTCCAAGTCTGTATTCAAGTGTATTAAGTCACGTTTACATCCGATCATCATCGGGTGTTTTGTCGGGAACTGCAATAGACACTAGCAGGCAAAATGCGGGTGTCTATAGAGCCCCCTCTCTGACTGAGGCTTGGACAAGACGAAAGTCAGAGTAGCTACCAGGTCAATCGAGGATTACGACCTGGCAGCCTTCCGGTCGGGTCGTTTATAGTCCATTAGACTCGCGTGAAGGGCTTGCCAGCCATAAGCATAGGGTCATACCTGTCCTGATGATGATAACACCGTGGGGAGTAAATGAGCTGCGTGGAAACTTGATTCTGGAGTCTTGGGTGTACATGTATGCTGACACATAACAATTTGTATGTAACACATAGGTGAAACACCGACTCACGCTGGGGAAATAAAAATACCAATTTTTCGAAAAATTTAAAATTTCTTTTGGAGTTTTATAAATTTTCAGGAATGCTCAGGACGTCTCTGATTCCTGCCTCGGGTTCTAATTTGAAGCCTGAGATCGGGCCCACGCGAGTAGGGCCCATGTGTGTTGAGAAGGCATGACAGTTAGGGATACTGTTAGGGTTTCCTATTATAAATATAGGACTCCTGCTTCAATTTTCTGCATCCCAAATCAAACCATTTTCTTCTCTTCTCAAAACCTTTTAGACTTTTAAGAAGACTCAAATTTCTGCTATGGGTATCGAGAATCTGACTGCGATGCTTCTGGCCTGGTCTCAATACTTTCGGGACGAGGAAAAAGTTCAACTGACCCAGATGGGAATTGCTGCTTTATTCCCACTTAAACGTCTCAGGGTCGACTCACACTTTCTGGATGTCTGTCTAACGTTTTGGGATACTACCCATCACGTTTTTGCGTTTCCACGAGGAGAAGTGTGTCCTCTTCCCGAGGAGATTGCAGCTGTGGGCGGCTGGTGCCTTAACGCTCGTCCTGCTATTCCTCCGTTTTATCCTGATCTAAGGAGAAGGTTAAGGGATTTCCAAGGTTTGTCTCATGCTGAGACAGATCGGATGGTGCGGGGAAATTCAGTTTCCCTTTTCGACCCGATTGACAAATTTATGAACACCCAGGACGTGGGGATTACTGCTGCTGATAGGCGTAGGGCTTTCGCCTTTTGCATGCTGCACCGATACGTTTTTGAGGGAAAGATGGAGGCTGACTCATGCTTGGGTCAGATTAGGCTGATCGGTGTGGTTGACCAGATGGAGACTGGTCATAGCCCAGCTTGGCTAGCGACGGGGGAAATCATTATGGGTCTCGATGCCAGGAGACTCGATCTGGACCGTCAACTGATGGGGAGCATCCATCTTCTGCTGGTATACATCTCACGTTTTTTTTACGCGAAAATTCTGAAGTACGTGAGTCACTCGATCGAGTGGACCCGTCACTCAATCGAGTGACCTCTTTAAAGAGCGTCTGCCTGTTTTCAGAGGGACTACTCGATCTAGTCAGCTGCAGTACTCGATCGAGTGGCCTCTAGCGAACCACCCTTTGCTCACAAAAATTTGTGTATTCCTTTTTTTATCAGATTTGGCTATCCGAACGTCTATCGATCATAGAGTCTCCTGCGCGTATTCCCAACTATCGAAGCAGCTAGATTAGTTCGAGAAGGCGGCGAATGAGCTCGACTCATTACGTAAACCAAGCTTATTGGGACGAGGAGCTGGTATTTCATGGTGGTCCCTTGATTAGGTGGACCATCGCTTGGTGGTTCCTTTCGAAGCTGTTGGACTGGCCAAGAGACACCAAGCCTACTTCCTGGTGGTCCTGTCACTTGACTGAACTGTTCATATTTATCCGAACCGCATCCTGAGGCAGTTCGGTTGGTCTCGGCGAATCCCAGAGACTGAGGCTATCATTAGCGTTTCGCTTCAATTGAGGACGCTATGTGTGACACGTGGCTACAAAGGTGGTTCACCCGCCCCATGTGGAACATGCCCAACCCCTGCCAATCCGCTTGGGTTTCGGAGTCATATCGGAAGTGGACTTCCGAGGAGTCGGAGGAGGATCGCAAAGCTTTGAAGGTCGACGAGGCCTTCGAATTCGTTCGTCGGGAGACGGTGAAAGACAACAGGGGTTTCTTTGACGAATAAGAGACTCCTGCTACTCTAGTCTGATTGGAATCGGGTCTTAAGTCACAAACTAAGACGAGAACTAAGGAAGCCGGTGCTAGCGGCGTGCGGGGGCGGCTAAGCCCCCAGACCGACTTGGAGAGACGGCTCGGGCCAAGACTAGCGGCTAGAAACCGACTAGGCCCGCATGACCGGCTACCTAAACCTGTGAGGGCCCGACGTGGGCAAATTGAGGTGATCGAGGACTCGAGTTCGAAGCAATGAGTCCGGGCTAAGGAAGTTCCCGTGGTGATTCGAGAGCGCTCGCCCCCAAGTCGTCGCCAGTGGACGGCCAAAGAAGCCAAGGACAAGGGAAAAGGCAAGATGCCCTGAATGTAACACCCACTATTTTTCTGGTGCCGTTAATTATTCTGTTGTGACTCCGTCATGACTCTATGTCAATTTCGTCTTCTATTTCTTCATCTTTCTGAATTCTTCTTATTTTTTTTTGAGTCAATAATATTTATTTTTATTTTAAAAGATTTTAATTCTTGTAAACCTATTTATTTGATTTTCATTGTAAACTATTTATTTTTGCGCGTGAAGTTCTATTTTTCTACGAACTAACGTTTTAAGCTTGAAATTCAGTTATTTATTTTTCCTAAATATCAAAACACGTTTATATGATATTTCCAACTAAGAAATATTTTTATTTAAGAATATTTGACCTTTAATGATTTTATTACGAAGTTTCGTAAATAATTATTTTCCAACGCGCGGTTTACTCGAACTGATTTGAAATACCTTTAACAATTTTACGATTCATCTTTTTATCAACTTAGAAATTATTTTGGACATTTTCCCCTTGTTTGGACCGTGACACACCCATGTCACATTTTTACACTACAACTTTGTATACATTTCATTTTATGATGTTTAAGCCTTAGATATTTTCTTTTTCTCACCCATTTATTTTTGGCCTTAAACACAAAATCTTCACACTCCCTTCCTCTCTCATTTTGGCTGATTTGTGCATGTATTATGACATAGTTTTCATCAAAATTTACTTATCATTTATGCTTTAGAAAACCATTCACTTTCTTATCATTCATTTTACAAAAAAATAAACAACATTTACTCTCTTTTTCTCTCTTGGCTGAGATTTTCCAGCAGCTTTTCTAGCCAAATTTTGTCTCAAATCGAGTCTCAATCGTCTCGTTTTCATCTCCTAAATAATCGTCATTCCGATCCCTTCGTTAAGGTAATAATCGATGTTGTTTTCGATCGTTATTTTTCTTGATTTTCTTAGTTTTCTCATGGTATTTTTCCACCATGCTTTTCTTGTGTTGAAGGATTTTTGAATGATCTCGAAGCCGACGAATTTATAATTGACTCGAATTTGGGTTAGAGGTAACGTCGATGTTACTCGGTATTTCATGATTTTAATTGTGTATTTGCATGTATAATTTTTATATTTCATTTTTTTGACAATATATGTATGTCATATAATCTGAAAAAATTTTAAAAGTTGAAAATTTGCATGTTTCAATTTTTTTATCGCTTTTACGAGATTAACGATTAAATCGTCATATTAATTTGTAAAATCGTAATATTCGTCCTAAACATGTAATATATATTTATATTCTGTAAAAATAATGTTTTTGATGATTTTTAATAATTTAGTATTTTTCTGATATTTTAGTTATTGATTATTGAATTATTTCCGTTTACGGACAAAAACGATTAAAAGCCGATTTTTAGTTCTAGTACTTAAACATTTTCTTTAAATCTTATTTTTGACATGGTGAAACTTTCTGATGAAATAGAATTTTCTGAATTTTTTCGTAATTTTTTTTGGAATTGTTAAGTGGATGAATTAATTAATCACTTTAAATCATCGTTTATCGTTAAAACCGCGTTTGTCGTTTAAATTCTCGATTTTTGGTCTTTTGATTTAAACTGGAAAAAATTATGATTCTGATGGTTTCTTAATAAAATGTATTTTTATGATTTTTACTGCTTTAATAAAATGTTAGGAACGATAAGTTTTATTAATGGAATCGTTAATTGTGAAAACGGGTTTTAAAGACGGTTTTGATGGGATTTATTAAAGCTGGAATTTTTGGAAAACTGGAAAAATAGTATTTTCTGAAAAATCATGATTTTTAAGCTTAATAATAATTTTTTGATATTAATACTTAAATCGTTTTGTAATTACTATTTTTATTAATCGTTATTGTCGAGATTAGACGATTAACGAGAAAACGCTTTAAAAACCGAGTTTTAGGATTCTGGAAAATTTTCTTTTCTGGACAGGATGTCCATAAATATATTTTAAATATTTTACGTAATTTTTTTACTATTTATTAAAGTCTTTAATTAATAAATATTGATTTTTGGACAAATTACGATTTATCGTTAAAATGCTTCGTCTTACCTAAAAGATTTATTTTCCAGCTATTTTGAAAATATTTAAATCTGAAACATTAAGAGTTAAATCATCCCTTAACATATTCTAAATATATTCAATGGTTTAATTAAATAAAAGATGTTAAAATATTTAATTTGACATTTGCCGTAAAATCCTATTCGTAATCGTATTGTCGTAACTAATAATAATTAGGGAATTTTAGCTTTGTAAATTTTGAAAACACCCTGATTAGTATTATTAAAAATTTTAAGACATTTTTAATTATTTTATACACTTGTACGATATTTCAATAACTTCATAAACTCAAATGTTCTTACTTTGATAATTAATATCGTTAAGGCCGAAAGTATTAGTTTTATAAATCTATATCGTTTACTAAAAATTGGTATTAGTATGAACTAATATTTTCACTATTTTTGTATAATGCTATTTTTAGTAAAGTTTCTAAAAATAGAAGTTTCCTAAAATAGAAAGTTTTCTCTTTTAGAATATAAATGTTTACTTCTTTTATCCTCATATTATTTATATTGATTATATCTTTTGAATATCGATAATGGCTTTGTTTTGGAGTTATGGAATAAGGACAAGTGTGAGGTTAGAGTAATATATTATAGGGTTTACGGTTTTGCCATCAACTATAAGACTAGTGTATCAGGAATCAGTACATTGGTTGTTGAACCGGGTGACAGGTATCCCGGGAGTTTTGTACATTTTGACCTTAAGCTTAGGCCTCGCAGTAAGTCGCCGTCATAAGTTGAACTGGGTGACAGGTAATCCCAGGAGGGGTGTGCATTATCTTAAACTAGGGTCACGCATTTATAAGTCGCCGCTCTATTATGGTTGAGTAGCCTAGGTAGAGACCGAAGTTTGATTTGTTTGAACTAAGTTCTCGAAGCTAGTTTTTAGTACTCTCCTAGTGAAAGTCTAGCCGCCTACACTACTCCTATCCATAACGCCATTTTGAATATTTTTATTATTATCGATATAATTTGGTTGCAGGTTGGCAAATGTTTTATGTTTTCTTCGGAAAACTCATTTTTATTATATTGTTTTGATACGTGAAGTTTTTCACTGAAAGTTTATTTTTATTATAATGTGTTTTACTGTTTTCCATTTTTACTATTTTTCTATAATAGTAATTACAGTTTTAAAATCCTGTTATACGGCTGAGAGAACGTTGACGTTGCTCCCCACCGATTGTGGCTGTTATGCTTTTAACATGGCAGGTATATGTGTTTTCCTTCGGGTGGGCTAGCGAGCAGTTATGGATCCTGCTTGTTTTAATCAGATCACTGTATTATGGATTGTTAAAATTCTTTTTATGGATTTTATTTATTTATTTATTTTGTAGCCATTTTTATTTTATGGCTTATGTATTGACTTACCATTTTTAATCAAGACATAGCTACAGTGTGTTATAATCCCACTTCTACAGTGTTTCCGCCACTGTATTGCGTTAGAATTTCTAGGGGATTACACTGAATATCAAGTCCTTAGTTTTTTATTATTTGAGTATTATTACTATTTATTTTGGAGTGTCGTGTGCTTTTTGAATTTTACTTAATTTTTAAAATTTTTGCATTTGTAATTTCCCGAGTTTATCGGGTTTTTTAGTAATTAATGAAGGAAGCTTATTAATAAACCGTTCCTGTCTTTTCTTTATTGCATCGGTTGTCCCCTTTTGAGGGGCTGCCTACGTATCCACAATTAGCGGAATCAAACCAAACGTAGTTTAGGCTTTTGTAAATTTGCAATCTCGAAATACACCAAGACCATTAGTTCAAGATGTTTACAACAGTAGAATAAATAATTCTAGCTTATTGGCTTGCTTTTTGTAAAAAAAAAAAAAAATAACAAACTTTGCTAATGACATTGAGAAAAGGCTAAGGGTAGTAACGCTTCAGCTGGTCCAGGTTGGTTGGGTTGACGAATTCATTCCCGTCCAGATCCATCAGCATCACTACTCCTCCTGATAGGATCTTCTTTACCAAATATGGCCCGGACCAATTAGGTTTGAATTTTATCCTCGGGTCAACTGGTAATAAAGCTCGAACAGATTTAAGAACCAGACTTCCTTCCTTAATGTTCCTGGGCCATACTCTTTTATTCAAGGCCCGCTAGATTCTTTTCTGGTAAATTTGGATATTGTTGAGGGTACGAGATCGTCGTTCGTCTAGTAGAACTAACGAGTCATACCGTGCTCAGACCCAATCAGCTTCTAGTACTTGACTTTCTAGCAGGATTCTAAGAGACGGTACCTCCAACTCGACTGGCTGGACTGCCTCCATCCCGTATGTTAGGTAATACGGCGTCGCACCGATTGCGGTGCGGATTGACGTCCGGTATCCCCATAGAGCAAAAGGTATTTTATTAGGCCAATCCCGGTAATTATTAGCCATCTTTTTGAGTTTGGTGACAATTGTTTTATTGGCCGCCTCTACCGCTCCATTCGTTTGGGGACGGTAAAGTGAAGACGTATGCCTTTGAATTTTATACTTGGTTAACAGGGCTGTTGTTTCGGCTTGAAAATGAGTCTCGTGATCACTGATAAACTCCTGCGGTATCCCGTACCGACATATTATCTTGTTTTGGATAAACTTGGCAACATGCTTAGCATTGAGAATGCGGTATGATTCAGCTTCGACCCATTTGGTGAAATAGTCGATAGCTACTAAAATGAAGCAGTGTCCGCCGGTACCAGAGGGATTTATTTTCCCGATTATGTTGATACCCCATGTCGAGAATGGCCAAGGCGACGTCATGGTATATAGCAAGGACGACGGCACATGCTGCACATTGGCGAAGATTTGACAGTTATGACAATGTTTAACATACAGCTAGCAGTTTCCATATTATTCCAGTAGTATCCGAGCCTCATGATCTTTCGGAGCAACATCTGGGCATTCATATGCCGACCGCATTCACCGTCGTGCACTTCAACCGTGACCTTCTAAGCCTTGATCTTATTGACACATAGAAGAAGAGCCCCTGTGTCGTCTTTTTGTATAGTTGTCCATCGTCCATTCGGAGGAACTGGGTTGCCAGCCTCCGTAGGGCTTTCTTGGCTCGGCTGTCGGTCCCAGGAGGATATTCTCCGGTCGTTAGGTATGTTAATACAGCCTGATACCATGGCTCAGGATCAGTTATCTCAATATCTTCAATGTCGTGGATGTACGCTGGCTCAGACCATCTCTTGTCACAAATTGGTATACAGGTCACGTGATCGGGAATATTCAGCAAAGATGCCAATTTTGAGAGTGCATCTGAAAACTGATTTTCTTCCCGAGGCAAGTATACATACTCCACCTTTTGGAATTGTTTCTCGAGATCCCTCACTCGTGCCTGGTAGGCCACGAGATTAGCGTTCCGAGTTTTCCATTTTTGAAGTGCTTGATTAATGACTAAGGATGAATCGCCATGTACCCGGATGTTTTTGACCACCAAATCGGCGGCGGCTTGTAGCCCGTGAATACATGCTTCGTACTCGGCTGCATTATTAGTAACATCCAAGTCCAGTTT
The DNA here is from genome assembly GCA_958450325.1 of Agrostemma githago. NCBI lineage: Eukaryota > Viridiplantae > Streptophyta > Magnoliopsida > Caryophyllales > Caryophyllaceae > Agrostemma > Agrostemma githago. The sequence continues at coordinate 21,990,861 of OY288239.1, read as the reverse complement.
GATGGACACAGGGGTATGCTCCCCTTTCGGTGAGATTAAAAAAATCCTGACCCCGAACCCCCGAAAATTGGATGCTCTATCGAAATATCTTCATCTGGGGAGGACCAAGTGTCGGTGAGTCCTTCTTCGGTTACCGAACTATCAGCATGAAATTCAGCTACTACTTGGCCCTTAATAGCCTTTAACGACACAAACTTTAGGTCGAACTCTGCCAGTATTAGAGTCCATCTAGAAATTCTGCCATTGAGAATTGACTTTTCGAAGAGGTACTTGATTAGATCCATTTTGGATAATACCTGAACCTCGTAGCAGAGCATATAATGTCGGAGCTTTTTTGTGGCCCAAACAAGAGCTAAGCACGTCTTTTCGAGCATGGTATATTTGCATTCATACTCTAAAAACTTGTTACTGATGTAATAAATAGCTCATTCTTCAGAGTCAACTGTCTGAGCCAGCATAGCCCCATGGCTGTCTCGGTCGTTGTTAGGTATAACCACAAAGGCAGGCCGGGTTGAGGTGGCATTAAAACTGGCGGAGCAGACATGATTTCCTTGATCTTGTTGAAAGTAGCTTGACACTTATCATCCCACAGTATCCGTTCCCCTACTTTCAATTTCTCGAAAATTGGTTCACACACCACGGTCAGTTTGGAAATGAACCGGCTGATACATTGGACTTTCCCAAGAAATCCCCTTATTTCTTTTTCGGTTTTAGGAGGTTCCATCTCGGTAATGGCTTTGATTTTAGCTGGGTCGATCTCGATACCACGTTGGCTAACAATATGACCCAGTAATTTGCCTGATGTTACCCCAAAACTGCACTTTTGAGGGTATAGCCTCATGTTGTACTTGCGCAATCGGGTGAAGAATTTTCTCAGGACGGTGATGTGACCGTCCTGGTCTTTGGATTTGACGATCATGTCGTCCACGTAAACCTCTACTTCTTTATGCATCATGTAATAAGATTGTGTTGGTTAGTTGGTATGTGGCCCCGGCTTAATGAGACCGAATGGCATGACGGTGTAGCAGTAAGTACCCCAAGGTGTAGGGAAGGTGGTCTTACTCATATCTTCTTCCGCCATCTTGATCTGATTGAACATGTCCATAAACGATGGAAGGGCATGATCAGCCGTGTTATCCACTAATATGTCGATGTCTGGTAACGAAAAATCGTCTTTCGGGCTCGCCTTGTTAAGATCCCAAAAATCTACGTAGACACGCACCTTACCATTTTTTTAGGAACCGATACGATGTTCGCAACCCAGTCCGGATATTCGGACATCTGTATGAAGCCGACTTTGAACTGCTTATCGACTTCTTCTTTTACCTTGAGAGACCAGTCGGGCCTCATTCGGCGGAGCTTTTGCTTAACCGGCTTGCACCCGTCCTTAATCGGTATGTGGTGCTCGGCTATTTCCCGGTCTATCCTCGGCATGTCCATGTAAGACCATGCGAAGACATCCTTGAATTCTTGGAGGAGGTTCGTGAATTTTTGTCTCTCCTCGGGATCTAAGAATAACCCTATCTTAAGTATCTGAGGTTCTAAGGTTGTTCCCACATTACTGGACTCGGTCTCCTCGATTACCGGATTCCGGGATTCCCTTTGCTCTAGTTGCTCGATCAGATGTGGAGGTAAGGGTACCTGTTTGTCGGGTTTCTCAATTTCATTGCATAAAATATTTTTGAAATCAGAATTAAAAAGAGATAAGTCGTAAGCAGAACGGTTGTTATTATTGATTGAAAACTTTGAAAACAGCTCGAAAAGAGCAGCCATCTGATCATTGGTCAGTGGCGGGATAGGTAAGTTGCTCGGGATAGACCCGGAAGCACCAGCAGCAAGAGTAACTAAAGGGAGGGGGGTTACAGGAGTGACTCTAGCACCGGACCCCTTAGACTCGACCTCAGACTCTGACTCATACTCCGGCTCAGACTCAGACTCAGACTCAGGCCGGCATGTCTCCTTCTCTAGTGACCAGCTTGTAGATCCTTCCTTGACTGTCAGTCCACTTGACAGTCTTCCTCCAGGCCCTGTTCCCTATCTCGGAGCCAACATCCGAGATCAACTTTGTTGGGTCAAACCTGTTGCTACGAAGAATCAGGTTGACCAGGTCTTCCTTTGGAATTGGGGTTATGGTTTCTTCCCCGAAAAGTAGTCCCAGCGCGGGATTAGCATTGTTAGCACCATCAGACTGGATGAGGGCGAACACATCATCTGGGATGTAGTTGCAGTTCTGGGCCAATTGGGTCCCAAGGTGCACAGCATTGGGTTGGTACAGACCAATCTGGATAGCCCCGAATACCGAAGTGGCGAAGTACTCAGTCAGCCGTGGGCTATAACGACTCAAGTAGATACCTTTAATGATGTTGCAGATCTTTTCAATACTTGCTTGGACAATGTTGCCCGGAGTGGTGGCATAACTAAGGCCGAAGTGAGAGTCTTCGTCCTTAAGGACCTCGATAATCTTCCCAGCTGGAAGATTGGGTCGGGAGGTAGCCCCCGGAAAGTACCCTTGGTTTTGTAACATCATGTCGATGCTAGTTGTGAAGTAGGGCCTGAAAAGGCACTCTTCCTCGATCATTCCCACGAAATCGAACTCCTAGAAGTCCGTGCGGCTCGTGCCGTTACAACTAGCCACAGTCATTGGGGTTGCCTCTAATGTAATAACATTATCGTGCAGGGGCAACTTGATCTTTTGGTGGAGGGTGGAGGATACCGCTTTGACGGCGTGGATCCATGGCCTCCCTAGGAGCATGTTGAAGGAAGAGATGACATCGATCAACTGGAATTCCAACTTCTTCTCTATTGGGCCCGTTATAACGGTCAGTTTTATGGCCCCAGCTACCGACTTTGGGCTTCCATCAAAAGCCTGGATGATCTAAGCAGTTCAAATATAATCGGCCTCGGTAATACCGAGGTCTTTGGCGGTCCTCAAGGGAAGGACATTCACAGTGGACCCATCATCAATTAGGGTCATCGGGAGATATTTTCCTCGGCAGATCACCGTGATGTACAAAGCCAAATTATGAGAGGCCCCGAACGGTGGCAGGTCGGCTTTAGAGAAAGTGATCAGTGGGCCTCCTTCCTTAGTTTTGCCCTTCAAGTGGGGCAGGGCCGTGGCTACCATTTCAGCATGGGTAACCAGAGAGTCGATCTTAATTTGATCGAGAGCCTTAGTGAGTGCTTCTCGATGTTCCTGTGAGCTAACTAGGAGTTGCCATATGGTGAGGTCAATTCGGGTCTTCTTTAGTTGCTTCATGAGAGCCGTTTCAGCGGTCGGCTCTTCAGGGGCAACTTCCGTCCTGAGTGGCTCAGTGATGGTTGTCGGGATAAGGGTGTCCCTAGAGCTAGTGGCTTGATAGGGACGACCAAGGTGGTTACTGGCTAAGACTCGGGATTTAGTCTTTTGAATCTCCTCAGGGGTAATGGGGACAGCTTCCCCTTTAACGAGTTATACATTGTCCTCGTCATCGAACCAGATCCCATTTACTTGTGGGATAAATGGAGAGATAAGATGGGAGCAATAAATTACCTCCCCGGTAAAGATGGCATGGGAGCTGAAAGGATTCTCCTTGTTACTTGGCTTATCCCCAGGCAACAGGATCTTACCGCTCTCAATCAAGTCCTGGATCAAATGATTCAGCTTCCAACATTTTTCAGTATCGTGCCCATTGTCTCGGTGGTATTGGCGATAAGCTTGGGCATTGTAGTTCTTGGAACGTCGCTCGACCGGAACTTCGGGAGTTGGGCCTATCGGTTGGATTAGGCCTTTAGAGGATAGCCTTTGTAAGACATAAGTGAATACCCGAGGTGGGGTGTTTTTCTTGGACGGGGCATCTAGTAGATTGACCGCGTCAAAAATGCTGCGGGTTGCCGCTTAGGGCTTAGTAGTGGAAGAGGAAGCCCCTTGGTATCCTTTGCTAGAGGCCTTAGTAAGGCCCTCCAGCCTCAAATCGTCTTCAATCCTTATACCCATTTCAGTAAGGGTGATGAAATTGGGTATGACAGCATACCAGAGATGAACCCAATAGGAGGGGAGGAGGTTCTTAACAAAACCTCCACTAAAGTTTTCTCACTGGACTTGTCGACCAGTTTCAAACTTTCGGCCCTCCTTGAAGGTATTTGGTAAAACCTTTTTTGGGCTCTTGGGCCATAACCTCCAAAGAGCGCATCGTGGTTTGGATCTCGTTGTTGTCAGCGAAGTTCCGAACAAAATCCGTAGCCACATCATCCCAAGTAGGGTATTTTTTCGGGTTTAGCCTATAGTACTCGGCCCGTGGGTGTTTCTCAAGGGACGCAGCAAAGAGATTCTTGAACATCGAAGAATCTACCCCCTTGATTGCAAGGAATTCCTTGAAGGCCAGTACATGTGTTAATGGGTCTTCGGTTCCCTCAAACATTGGTAAGCCCGTGAGATTCAGGTTTGCGGGTAGCTTGTCCTTCACTGGGACGTATTCACGGCTATTTTTCCGATGGATATTGTTACTCCCAGCTAACTGAACTTGTTCCTCTAGTCGGCGCACCGCGCTAACTAGTTCAGCTAAAGGCCTAGTGGCCTCGGCATTAGGAGTCCCTTGCTCCATTGCAGTCACACGAGCAACGACAGCCGTTTGGTCAGCCCTCATTGCTGCTAGTTTGGTTTTAATGTCGGTCTGTTTGGCGACCATGGCATCCAATGAGGTCCTCAAATTGTTCAAAGCTGTCTCCATTCTGTTTCTGTTTCTGGTTGACGGTGGCCCGTCTGTAAGAATACCGCGTAATCAGCAACCGAACCCAGATCTTGGAATCAAAATAGTACATCCCGAGCGAGGAAAAAGACCGAACGAGAAAAAAAAAGACTCGAGAAAGACACCTAGACGGATGACTCGTGGGTGGTATGACTTCTTTAGGATTCGGCTATGTGGGCCGAGTCCCGTTCGAAGGAAGGTCCACGTGAGATTTTTCCCCAGACTTTTGACAAGAGTGTCTAGACGGACCTTCCTTTGTAGGGGTATGCCCTATACGGGTTGGTCATTCCTTTAGGACAAGGCGGACTCGGAAAAGGGAGAAAACCCGTGATGTAAGATCAACGGAGTTTCGACGCTACGAACCTTCGACATACTATGAAAAGACCTGACACACGGATAACGGTAGGTCCTATAATAAGGAAGATTTTTGAAAAGTTGAATGTTTGAAATTTTGAAATTTGAGTATAGAATAAATGAATTTCCGAAAATTAGAAGATCGAAAAATGGTGTCCCAAAGACTTGGAAATCGAGACGAAAATAATTTTTTTTAAAAAAAAATTTGAAAATAAAAAAAATAGGATCGGAAATTCGAAATTTGAAAACAAATGGGTAGCACGCTGGCTAGAAAAATAGGCTATTTTGAGTCAAATCTTAAGTCTAAATTTCGGCGACATTCCAAATTTTTGAAAAATGGATATTTTTGAAAAGATGCATTTTTGAAAAGACGGTTTTTGAAAAGAAATTACACGGAAACCAAGTAGCTCATTGTCACGCAAGCATTATAACGACGCTATGTATGCTTTACACTAAGTCTCGGTCGGTCAAAATCGGGTTTATACCAACAACGACGGCTTTCTCGTAAATCAGGACAAACTTTCAAAGCCGAATTGGTCTTAGAACATGCCGCGAAACCATACGAGTTCGGCCATAGAAGTTTTTAGCGCACCCATTTAGGAACGCACCGCGGTATAGTGGGACGTCAGTCACAAGTAACTGGCCCGAGAAAAATTTGGGTTATGCATGAATCATTAAACTAATGCTCGTACACTATTAATCAAACGACTTCTTTTCGAGTCTCACCCTAGGAACCCCGATGACTAGTGGTACATCAGGTATCCCTAGCGGAGTCGCCAAAATTGTGGACATGACATAGGTTCACCCCGACGCGGCCACGCGCGGGTTTTGGTAGGCGAATGAATCTCGTGGTAAGATTGATCTCGGGTCAAAATTTAAATCGAAGTTAGGAGTCGCCACCGAGTTTTATTGGAATTCGGACCCATTCGAACTCACTATACACTTAGGCGTTTCGTGTACAAAACATGACCCGCTTTTATTCTAGAGCTTATAAGTTCATCCCTTTGCATTACGATACCGACCCCGAGTTATCGGGAATCGTGCATCTAATGACTCTCGTGTGCCAACGGTTTCGGACATCCGGAAACCATGGTTCTGAGTAAGGGGTGAGGGTACGTGTTGGGAAGTCCACAAAGAACACCCAACCTTGCCCGCTCTTTAGCAGCCTCTACTAAGATACCGTTCGTTTTCGTGTACGCGCGTTAGTAAAATGACTAAATGTTATGCAAACAACGTTTTTTGGCTAAACATGCGAATTATCACTACTACAAAACATCAAATAGACATGGGTCGTTTTCAGTAATAGACATGGGTTTCGCAACCCATGTTAAGTTGAGTGACATCTATTGTCAGATTAGTTTTTCTAATAACCCATGTCTATTGTTATATTATACATAGGCTTTTGAAATTAACCTATGTCTATAAATAATAATAGACATGGGTATTTGGTACGCCCTATGTCTATTTATAAATATAGACATGGGTTACTTGTTTGCCCTATGTTTATTGTCATAGTATAGACATGGGTTATTTGTACGCCTTATGTCTATTGAACTACTAAATTACAAAAAAAAAATACAAAATAGGTGCACCACTTTTACTAATAAATGGTAACTAAATATTTTATTAATAACAAAATAATTAATTACAACCACAAGACATTATCTCTCATCCTTTAGAGATACTTAACTACAAAATCAAAATTACATACATACTACAATCTTCATTACATTTGTAGTTCCCTTGTACATTTCTTACACCCGCTTCAAAATAATAGCCTACGTGCATCATACCATACCTGTACATAGGCATAGGTTAACAGAGAAAGTCATAATCACTGTGAAAAAAAATTCGAGTACTTAACTTACATTTCTATATTTAATACCATCAATTAAAATACTTGAAAGAGACGCAGCAAAAACAACAACTAGAAAAATAAATTTAACAAAATAATTTATATGATACAAAAAATCAAGTACTGGATTTTTGAGAAGATCATTTAAACTCCAGTTTTACGTTATGTCATATCTAACCAAGACGTTGTTAGTTAAACTAGAGGTCATGTGGGTAGTGGGAAGTTCTAACATACCAGACATAGTGTACATTGGTTAATTGAACTGCTAGATTTCCAGTAATGCGAAATGAACCTAAATGCCCTCACAACTTCTTGCCTGCCAACGTAAAAGAAATATGGTACTACAGTAACCTTGACAGAAAGACGATTAGGTTAGCAATATACCAAAATAACCACTCTTTGCCTACCCACAACGGGAATAGATCAAAAAGGAACACATTTCTGATCATTGTCGAAGTGTCTGTCGATATCTGATGGTGCTACCGCCTTGTAGATTTAACAAACAAAGGAGAAAATGTATTGTACTCTTCATCGTCCTCGTTATCATCGCTTGATGGCAAAGTTCCACCATGTAATATAATATACGAGTAATAAAAGAACCATGCAAAAAAACATAGTCAAATAGCAATGGCGTTAATAATAAACGAAAAAAACTTGACAAGAAGAAACATACCAGTATAGATAAGAGGAGGAATGCAGCAAAGAATAGGATCTTCGGGAAGGCTAAAGAAGAAAAACAAATCGTCAATTACGTTTAACAGACTATATTTATATTCCGGGGATGGAAGACCTGCAGTGATATTTGACCGATTTGATCAGCCAATAGTTCCAAAAGGCAAAAACATGGAATTCACGGAATTCACGTCGGCTAAGTTAATTTTAGTGTAGGCATCAGTTCGTAGATTACAGATAATACAAAGTAAGCAGAGATTATCATTGGCTAACCTTTTCCCGGGTCCAACGAAGGTGTGCACTTCTCGAGTGCATCCTCACTAACTATGAAGCGGAAAAAAGAACAAAATCACAAACCCATAAAACCCAAGATTATAAGCTCATTTCATACTTCGTATTGGATTACAACAGTTCTTTAATTACTTTCACGGGATTAATTATGGGGTTAAGCTAATTATGGGCGGCTTGACAGTAGAATAGATATACGTGATCAAAGTTTAGAGACTGAGGGGGCATCTCACATATGATCTTCCGTGTTTCGACAAAAGATTCTTCATCTAAATCAACAGCATTAATTTCAAAACATTCACAACGAAAGCAAATTTGCCCTGATAATTAATACGATATGCATGTATGCTCAAACTAACTAAGCCATGGATATTATTATAGACTAATGATATTAATTAAGAGTCAACTCATTACAATAATTCTTATCAATCTGAGTATTTAACGGGTAAATTAAAGGGCACATGTTGAACGGGCACATGTAAGCTTCCAGAGTCGTCAAGGAAGATAATGCAGTTTAACCATGACTAGTACAGATTATATTGATACTTTGGAAGAAAAATGTTAAGGTCTTAATGTATATTAGTATATCTACTGCCAATAGATCCTTATTTGACTAGAAAGAAAGAACACGATTGGTATTCTTGTGGGAGAAGATGGGTTTGTAACACCAAGGCCCTATAACAAACCCAATTTCTTTTAGGAGGATAGGGAGAAGTTGCGTGAAATCATAGCATGGATATTATAGCTTTCTTCACAAATATAATGTGACATTGGTGAGCCAATGCATTTTTTCGGGAACTAAAAATTCCTAAGAATTTAGCATGTTGGATAAATCTTGGGGTTCCGTGGCTAAGAAAACTGAGGAAGTCTAAAATTTTGTTCAATCTTGAATCTCTTAGTCTCTACTTCTCTACTGCCAGCTCTATGTATATTTTTAAGGATCACAAGCTTAACAAAATGTAGAGAACAATTTGTACACTATCAATTTGCTAAGGTTGATGTTCTCTACTGTCACTCATCTCTCTACTTTATAAATGATCATGTTACTGTCTATAATGTGAAATAATGCAAAGGAAACACATGGTAAGACTACTTTAGCTAAAAGGAATGTTGGAATCAATTAACAAATTACCCACTCTTAAATCAATAACTCACAAATCTGAATACTACTTGTGTCATTTAACTTTAGATTTCGAACCCATATAGCAGCTTGTCATTGAAAATTACGCAGCCGTACTTGGTACTCTACAGCAAGGAATGCATCAGCTAGGACCCAACCTGTTCTCAAGGTTAAAATGTCTTACTTCTTACTCTTATCCGACGCCCGAAATTGAACTACTCTGTACAAATTATGCACTCACATGTTTTTGATGTTGATTAATATTTGCACGCCAAGAGAACCAAGAAAGTTGGAATTGTTGGGAAATATGGTGAGTTCTCATGTTGCTTCTCTCTAATTTAATTATGTTTATGACATTTGGTTAATGGTAAAATGCTTGTAATTTTTGAAAACGAGTACTTTTCAATCCTTCCTTTAACCATACATTTCCAGTTGATGTTTATAAAGAGAGGAGCATGGATGATATACCTGATAAGGATCGAAGCTATCATGAACCTTCAGGAGAGTCGCCAAACAAACAAGCTGATTATAGCAGAGTGAAACTAATCATTAGTAATCAAAAGAAAAAAAGAAAAAATAAATAGCATGTTGCAATGCTTATAAACCATTACCAAAGCCATAACAAGGTAAAAGATTGCAGCTTTGATTGATGTACCCAAGGTGTCGTACTTAGGTCTATATACAGAAACCAGAAGAATCACAAAAAAATAGTCAACACGGGTGAGATGCAGTAAAGACATGTAGATTGACATAAGTTATTGAACAACAATAGTAAACTGATAGTCAAGAGATCAGACTAGATGAATACATTGTGTTTTATACAGATGAGTATGACAACATTATAAGGCCTTAATAAAATGGGTATAACTAACTAACATGGGTATAACTAACTAACTAACATCAAGAGATATGAACTTAATTAAAATGCTCCAAGAATCTTGAGCTGCATACATGAGTTGTGCAAACAAAAACCTTGAGCCAAAATTTCTTACAGTACATCAAGAATCTTGCAACGAACGTTTAGGTGCCATATAAGATTGCAAGGCCTCGCTAAATTTAAGCTGCATACATGAGTTGTGCTAGTATATCCTGACAAACTCTTGTTATGATATTCACTGCATCAAACGACAACTATAATAGGCTTCAAGAACTTAGACTCCAGCGAATTGCTTTTATTAGGTAATTCAGTTGGGTTAAAGTTATCTACAAATTGCCATAAGAATCTCATCTAATTATCGGTTCAATTCATCGAGAACTAAAAAGAATACGAGAGCAACTTCGATTTTGGGAAATAAAATAAAAGCGTCCATTATTTCATGGAGAATGACTGGTACATCCAAACCTGCTCCACAGACCACAGGAATATTATCAAAATCACCAAAAAGAGGAGAGCATGTATCATTTCAGTTTAAGCATATAGAATATCCAATATCCACTTGAATAGCAAAACAATACTGTATACTCCTTATGCACAAAATAAGTGCAGTAAATGGCATCAAGAATGGAGCAATAAATGAGTATTTAGGCATCAAAAAGAGAACCGATTCACAAATGTGAAAACCTAGAACTTAAATTATTGAATCGAAAGAAAAACCAATCAATTAACCGAATTCACTATGAATTCACTCAATCGGTCTCAAAGATAGTAATATCAAATAAACCAAATCAAACAAAATGAAGTAAAATTCTAAAGAAATTCATATCAAATCAATTTCTAAGAAAAGACTGAAATCAAAATCACGCTATCAATAAATCTGATCAAGAAAACTTACAAATCAATAACATAGGGTTTATCGCTGGTGCGAGCGGAGGTGGTGCGAGCGGAGGTGGTGCGAGCGAAGGAAGAGCGAGGTGGTGCAAAGAGCGGCCGCGGTGATGAAGCTGGCCTGCTGCAGAGGGCGATCGGAGAAAGAGCGAAGTGTTTAGGATTTAGAGTTTTTCCTGTGTGAGGGAAGAGTTTAGGCTGAGGGAGGAAGAGTGTTAAATTTTATTTTAATATAACTTTTTTTTTGAATTCCCAATTATACGTAGGGTTAAAAATACTCTACTTCTATACATAGGTTAAATATACCCTACTTCTATTCATATTCTATGTACATAGGTTTTCTTTTAACCCATGTATATAATTTATAGGCATGGGTTATGATTTTGACCTATGTATATTCTTCTTTATGTACATGGGTTTTCTTAATACCCTATGTCTATTAAAATAGATGTAGGGTATTTTTTCAACCTATGTCTATTAGGTGATGTATATGACCAGTTTTGTAGTAGTGTATGTCCAAACTAGGTTGTTTAATGCATCAAAACTAATGTCGAAGTTATTTAGCATGCGAGGTTCATTTGTAAAACGATAAAAATCGAAAATAAATAAAACTCATAAATAGATACAACATACACGGGCGGAAATACAACCCAGACAAAATAACAAGCCAAAATAATAATAAATAATAATAATGGGAATGCAACTAAAATTAGATGCCTAAAGATGATAGAATGATGCATGGTTTTGAAAGAGGAGACACGTGATGGCCTTAGTCGTAAAAAAAGATTTGTCGAGGCTCGTTGTATGTAGAAGGCTCATGGTTTCGGCGTGACAGAGGCTACACGATCGAGTCATGGGGGAGGGAGGGACTCGATCGAGTGCCCTACTTAAAGACCTTATGCCTCTTTTTTTAGGGGTCACTCGATCGAGTGAGTCAAGTCACTCGATCGAGTGCCCTCTATTCTAGGTGACACTCAATTTCGGAAAAGATGGTAGTTCCTATTTTTATTAAATTTTAAATTGATAACTAGCCGAGTTACGTGAAGATATTGCGCAATCTAAACGCGGCCCGATTTACGACACTCGAAACATATGATGTATGATTGCAAGATCGGTTATCGGTTATTTTGAAATAAGTTTTATGAAGTTCATTAAAATTTGACTAGGACGAAAATGATTCCCTCCGCGTCACGACATCATTATTAATCCTTACGGATTATGTGATGTTCAGTTTAGCGTCAACGGGGAGGCCATGGCAAACGGCGGAATTGGCGACGGCTATCCCATGCCCCTCCAGCCAGGTTCTTAGGGGGTCATTATCAAATTGCCTTCCATGGTCAAATACCAAAGTTTTTGGAAGGCCAAATCTGGTTATAATGTTCCTCCATATGACCTTCCTGACCGCCGGCTCGGTGATGTTTGGGACTGCTTCAGCTTCGACCCACTTTGTGAAGTAGTCTATCCCCACGATCAGAAATTTTTGTCCCCCTGTAGCTGTGGTAAAGGGGCCCAGTATGTCCATCCCCCATTGGGCGAAAGGAATGGGAGATAAAATCGGCCTGAGTTCTTGGGCTAGGACATGGATTGATGGAGCGAAGAGTTGGCATTTTCTGCATTTTTGGGTTAGGCTCCTAGCATGGTAGGCCAGTAGTAGCCCGTCCTTAGAGCTTTGTGGGCCAATGACCTTCCTCCAATGTGATGTCCGCAGATCCCTGAGTGGATGTCCTCTAGAACTTCCGCGGCCTGGTCTGCCCCTAGGCATCTGAGCAGGGGGTAAGTGAAAGATTTCTTGTAGAGCTCTTCGCCAATGTTTATGAACCAGGCCGCTTTGGCTTGTATTTTCTTTTTCTGTACCGGATCAGGTGGTAGGATGCTGTATCTTTTGAACTGAATGAGGGGGGTCATCCAGTTTTCCTGTCCCTCCTCAATGGTGCTGACTGAATGATAGGGAGTGATGGATTTCTCATGCACAACATCAATCCAAACTGACCTCCTTATGTCTTGCAAGCTGGAGCTAGCCAGCTTTGACAGAGCGTCAGCCCGATTATTCTGTGATCGGGGTATTTGCCTGATTTCATAGGATTTTAGGCCTGATAATTCCTGTTTTACTTTTTCAAGGTAGGTTGCCATGGTCTGATCTCTAGCCTCATATTCTCCATTAATTTGATTAGCAATGAGCTGGGAGTCAATTGCTAGTACAACCCGCTCTGCCCCTGCTGTCTTGGCCAGATTTATCCCTGCGAGTACGGCCTCACACTCCGCCTCGTTGTTTGATGCGAGGAAGGTGAATCTAAGCGCGTGCTCAAAATCCACTCCCTCAGGGCTGGTCAGTACAACGCCTGCCCCTGCACCATTGGCTGTTGAGGATTCGTCAGTGTGCACGATCCATTCTTCGACGGGGGGCTCTTCTTCCCCTGAATGGGAACATTCAGCCAGGAAGTCAGCCAGGGCTTGTGCCTTGATGGCTGTCCTCGGTTGGTATGATATCCCCAGCCCGCTTAACTCGATTGCCCATTTTAGCAGCCTTCCTGATTTCTCAAATTTTTCCAATATCCTTTCCAGTGGCTGGTCGGTGAGGACCACAACGGGATGTGCGTCAAAGTAGGGTCTGAGTTTTCTGGCTGCAATGATGACTGCATAGGCGGCTTTTTCTATCAAAGGATAGTTTCTTTCGGCTGCTCCCAGGGCGTGACTCACAAAGTAGATGGGTTGCTGTGAGCCTGCTTCCTCTCTTAGGATGACTGCACTTACTGTTGTGTTGGTGACAGCAATGTATAGGTACAGTTTTTCTCCGGCCACTGGTCTTGCCAAGGTAGGGAGTTTCTTCAGGTGTTCCTTCAATTGTTCGAAGTCTTTCTTTTGTTCATCTTCCCATTTGAATTGCTTATTGCCCTTCAACACTTTTAAGAATGGGGTGGACTTGTCTGCCGATCTGGCGATAAAGCGGGCCAGGACAGCCATCCTGCCTGTGAGCCGCTGAATGTCCCTTATGGTCTTAGACTCCGGGAGGTCTAGGACCGCCTGAACTTTTTCGGGATTGGCGTCTATTCCCCTGGAGCTGACTAAGAATCCCAAGAATTTTCCGGATCGGACTCCGAATGTGCACTTATTTGGATTCAGCTTCATCTTGTATGACCGCAGGGAGGAGAATGTTTCCTGCAGGTCTGTTAGATGCTCCTTGTCCCCCTTGCTCTTGACAATTGCATCATCGACATAGGCTTCCAAGTTTCTCCCTTTTTGGTTTTCAAAGACCTTGTCCACCAATCGCTGATAGGTGGCGCCTGCATTCTTCAGCCCAAATGGCATCATCTTATACATTTAAGTGCCATGGCTGGTTATGAAGGCGCACTTCATTCTGTCAGGCTGTCAGAGGTACACTTGATGGTACCCTGAGAATGCATCCAAGAAACTTAACGTGGTATACCCACTAGTGGCGTCCACCAGTTGGTCTATCCTGGGCAGGGAGTAGCAATCTTTTGGGCAGGCTTTGTTAAGATTCGTGAAGTCTACGCACATTCTCCATGCGCCCGACGATTTTTTTACCATCACAACGTTTGCCAACCATTCAGGGTAGTCACAGACTTCGATGAAGTCTGCCTTTAAGAGTTTGTCTATTTCTTCTTTTATCGCCGCGTCTTTCTCTACGGACATGTTTCTTTTCTTTTGCTTTACAGGGCGAGCTTCCGGGCTAACGTTCAGCTTTTGAACAATAAAAGCCGGGGCGACCCCTGGCATCTCATCCGCAGAGTAAGCAAATACGTCCCTGTTTTCTCTCAGGACTGCAATTAACTCCTTTTGGTAGGACTCCTCCAGGTCGGCCCCTATGAGGACCTGCCTCCCTGGTTCTAAGTCCACCAGCATGCTCTCCCCTTCAGGTTCTAAGTGGGCTGCTTTTTGCTGGGCAGCCGGGATTTCACCCTCTCTGCTGGGAGAGCCTTCGGCTTTTCGCTTTCCTTTCCTTTCTGTCTCATGGGCTTGCAGGGCCACGGTGTAGCAATGTCTGGCTGACTCTTGATCTCCGTGGACCTTCCCTTCCATGCCGAAGTCTGTCACATAGGCTATGGTGAGAGCCCTGATCGACACAGCAGCTTCGATTTCATCTAGGGTGGCTCGGCCAATCAGGGCGTTGTATGCGGACTTTGCATCCACCACAACAAATGACGCCCTGACATTCCTGGCAGTGGCCCCCTCCCCAAATGTCACTGGCAAGTCGATAACCCCCATGGGAAGTACACCTGCCCCACTGAACCCGTACAAAGATCCAGGGGCTGGTTTCAGATGTCTTTTTTCTAGATTCATTTTCTCAAAGGCGTCTTTGTACAAAAGGTTCGTGTAGGCGCCAGTGTCCACCATGCACCTCTTGACAATGTGATTGCTAATTTCAAGAGTTAGGACCAAAGAGTCACTATGCGGGTATATGACTCTCCCTGCATCTTCAGGGGTGATGCTCAGGGTAGTGCCTCTTGGACTTCCTGCCTTCTCGGCGTAGTAAATTTGGTTCCGTAATTCACGGATCTGCCTTTTCTGGCTTCATCTGCTAGTTCGCCCCTCTACATCTCCTGATACTACATGAATGATTGTGCGATTTTGAGCCGAGCCTTCAGGCTTGTCCGCCGCTTCCTTTTGGGTTTTGTTCCTCGCTGCATAGTTACTCAACCAACCGTTTCTTATGAGTTTCTCTATTTCGTCTTTAAGTGTCGGCATTCTTCTGTGGTGTGTCCTATGCAATCGTGGAACGTGCAGAATTTTTTAGGATCCCCTTTTGGGCTGCGCGGCTTGTTTGGACGATTCCATTTTGCTGTTTCTTTCTCCAACTCAAAGATTTCTGCCCTCGGCCTATTGAGGGCCGTGTAGCTGTCAAACCTTGGCTGGTAGGCAGTGCGTTCTTTCTTAGGGGTATCTCCCTCCTCTCTTTGTTTGCCTGGTTCATTTCTGCCGCGTCCACCCTGTGGTCCCCCTTGCGGCTTTGTCTGGCCTGTAGAGGTGTCCGGCAGGCTGTGAAACTCTTCCTACAAAATAAACCCTTCGGCGATTTTTCTGGCCATAGCCAAAGTTTCTGGTCGGGCCCTGATCATCTGATTCTTCATTTCCCCTTGGAGCAGGGAGATTGTCAGGGCGTAGGCAGCGGTGGAATCATCAATCTCTCTGACTTGCTGGTAGGACAAGTCAATCCTCCTTAGGTACTCCCTGACGCTTTCGCCCTTTTTCTGCTTCAGGGTCATGAGGTCGAACCGAGTGAGTCGCCTCCTCTTGTTCCCTGCATATTGTTCAAGGAAGGCCTTAGCTAACTCTATAAAGAAACTGATCGATCCCTGGCGAAGATCCCTGAACCATCCTTGCGCAAGCCCTACCAGGGTGGTTGGGAAGATTTTACACCAGATTGCGTCATCCACGTCATACATGCCCATGTGACTCTCAAATGCCGCCAGATGATCCTCTGGGTCTGTGGTTCCGTCAAACTTGATGGAGGGCATTTTGATTTTTGGGATGGGGTATTCTTGTACATCAGGATGAAGGGGAGTTTTTGAAGGCCTGCCTACCACTCGTGACCTGCTTTCCCCATACTGGTTACCGTGGATATCCCATTGTCTAGGGATCGGTTTCCTCGTACTGGGGGAGCGGTGCCTCGGTGGCCGCCTGCTTGCTGCTTCGTCCTCTGTCTCAGGGGAGATTTGTCTGGATCTTTTCCTTCGGGACTGGCAGAGGTTGTCATCCTGGTGGTATCTGGACTCAAGCAGCTGCCCCCGGTTAAGCCTAGATTGCAGGCTTTGGGACAACCCTGGGGCTGGCTGTCCCTTGGCTGCTGGCGTTAACCTGGAGAAGACTCCGCCCTGCTTTTCCCCCAGGCGCTCAGATGCAGGCTCCTTGTGCCTTATCCGCTCCTGCAATCCCTGGGATAGGCCTCTCTGCTCTCCAGACGCGGACTCCGTGGTGTGGATGGAGAACGCCTGTTGTTGGGTAGGCGGCTCTTGGCTGCCTGCTGTGATGCGCCTCTGCACCTGCGCGTATACTTGAGCTGTCCTTCTTGCTTTCCTCTGAGCGTTTCTGGCGGCGGTTCGCTTCGTGCCCCTAGCTCCATCCCTACTTATTGAGGGAGGCTTCCCGGGGGTCGTTGCAACCGTGCCTACCAGATCCTCAGGGGTGAACTCCTGGTTTAGCATCGCAGAGAAGAAGGCAGCTGTCTGTACCATCTGAGCCGGGGTCAGGTTCAGGGTGTGCCCCCAACTCTGGTGCTACAGCTGCATTTGGCATGCCCAGGAGACTGGTTCCCCCCATCCCCAGGATCGTGGTGGGAGGAACTCTCTCCGACTGCGGCATGCCGTATAGGGGGGTCACCGGTGGGACCGTCGGACCGACCCCTACATTAGTGTCAACGATTTCCGGCATGATTATCTTGATTGGTTAGTTTTTGTAATTGGGAATGGTTGATTTTTGTGGGTAATTCGTGGATACAACCAGATCTTCCCCACAGACGGCGCCAAATTGTTCCGGTATGGGAATCAATTAACCCGACGTGGAATTCGGGTTCGTATCGTTTCAACGTTGCTTTGAATGTCAATCGATCAATCCTGACAGGCCCTCCTTCCTCTTACTCTTTCAGTCGGACCTTCCCGGCGGAATGGGCTGGCTCCCTGCACACAGAACGCACAGGGCCTCGGAGGTTGTCCGAGGGAACCCTCTCCGATGCCTAAGTCAGTCCGTGAATGCCTTAAGAAACCTGGGTCGTGAGGAACTAGGTGGCGATTTAAGGGTAAGAGTTCTAGAGAGAGAAAATCCAACCCCTTTCTTGTGGGAAATGGAAGGGTATTTATACCTTCCCACAAGAGAGGGAAGTAGAAGGAGAATGGGTGGATAAGGAGGTGACAAGTGGCGTCTTCTCATCCACTCACTCTCAATTACCTTAGGCAAAATGACGAGAAGGCCCCTGGGGATCCCTGCTCTGCCTGCGGAGATTTCCCCAGGGGGTAGGCGGGTTTGAGTTGTGAGAGCTAGGCTCCAGCAGGCTGCGTCACCCTGCTGGCCCGGCGGTTAGCTGTTTTCCTTAGCAGTTCTTCCCACTTCTATGTTCTTTGTTTTGACTGTTTGCCGGGTCGGTTTCTTGGCCCTCTAGGCAATCCTATGGGAGCCTGCCTAGCAGGCTGTTAGTGTCAGGCTGCCGACCCCAATCATGAGTGATTAGATTCCTTGTGGGGTTAGTAGGAGGATTAAGTGTGGATTATGGGTGATTTGGGCTTGATTATGGGTAAAGGTGAATCCTTTGTTGCTAGTCATATGTTGGGTACACTATGTGTTTGTTGAATTGCTTGTTTGAGTTGTAGTGGCCATGCTTCTCATGCTAGTCTTCCTCTACTCATTGTGTGTTTGACTTGTGATTGAATTCTTGTGTATTCGGGTTTAGTCTTTGACACGAGAGTGCGGACTTGGGTTTTGACGCGAGAGCGCGGACCGACCTTAGTGACTAGGTGAACCTTGCACCATCGTTACCCCAACTATCCTACTACACTTATGAACCCGACCTAACCCTACTCTTTCCTTTTTTGATTTCTTTAGTTCGATAGATTCGTTTGGCCTTAGTTGTTACCCCTAGCTTAGTCATAGTTATAGTTCATTCCCTTCTTATCGTCCTAGTTTAGTTTAGCGTCGAGACCTAGTCAAGTCTTTAGGTGGAACTTGGTCTAAACCCTCTTTACCGTCCCCGTGGACTCGACCTGACTTACCCTTTCTACCCAGTTAGGATTAGTTGGATATTATTTGATCGGTGGGGATCCATGGCAAATCCCTTCCCATCACCTTCCTCCCTAGAGAAGCATCCCAAGGCCTGGTACTACAGGCTCGATTCCAAGAAATATAAAACTTGGGATGATGTGGCAACCAAATTCGCTCGGAATTACGCTGATAATACCGAGATCCAGACTACAATGCGTACTCTGGAAGTGATGGCCCAAGAACCCAAAGAAGGGTTCACCAAATATCTGCAGAGATGGCGGGCCGAGAGTGTTAAGCTGGTCGATAAGCCCAGTGAGAAAGTGCTAGTGGAGGCGTTTGTCAAGAACCTCTTCCCTTCCTACCGGGTCCATCTCCGGTATGTTGTTATCCCTAGTTTTGCTACCCTAACTGAAATGGGTACAAGGATCGAGGACGACTTAAGGTTAGAGAGCCTGACTAAGGCCTCTACCAAGGGCTATCAAGGGGCAAGCTCATCTACAAGCAAGCCCACACCTGCAGCTGCAACTCGCAGCATCTTCGACGAGGTAAATCTGCTTGACACCTCATCCAAAAAGAATACACCAAATCGGGTATTCACAGATATAGGGACTACCTATACTTATGCCTTACAAAGGCTATCTTCAAAGGGCCTGATCCAAACGATAGGCCCAACTCCATAAGTTCCAGTAGAGAAGAGGCCCAAAAGTTATAACGCCCAAGCCTACTGCCAGTATCATCGGGGTAATGGGCATGATACTGAAAAATGCTGGAGACTGAAGCATCTGATCCAGGACCTGATCGAGAGCGGGAAGATCCCGTTGCCCGGGGACAAGCCGAGCAACAAAGAAAACCCGTTCAGTACCCATGCTATATTCACCGGCGAGGTAATCGACTGCTCACACCTTATCTCCCCTTATATCCCACAAATCAACGGGATATGGTTCGATGATGAGGACGACATCTACCTAGCAAAAGGGGAAACTGTCCCGTCACGAGAGAAGAGGTCCAAAAAGCTAAGTCCAAAGCCTTAGCCACCAACCACCTCGCCACAGCCGGGCGCTCTACTCCAACAACCGTCACTGAACCTACCAGGACGGATCCTACCCTCGAAGAACCAAGCAACGACACGGCCTTGGTCCAACAAATGAAGAGGGTTCGAGCTGATCTAACCATATGGCAACTACTGGTTAGCTCGCAGGCTCATCGGGAAGCACTGACTAAGGCTCTCGATGAAATCAAGGTCGACTCTCAGGTTACCCCCTCTGAAATGGTAGCCACTATTATGCCTTATCTCAAAGGCAAGTCCAAGGAAGAAGGCCCACTCATCACCTTCTCCGAGTCTGATCTACCGTCGTTCGGGCCCAATCATAATCTGGCCCTTTACATCACGGTCATTTGCCGAGGGAAGTACCTCCCTATGACCCTTATTGACGATGGGTCCGCTATAAATGTCCTACCTCTAAGTACCGCTAAGGCTCTCGGCATCACAGATGCCGACTATCTCCCAACGGCGCAAACTATCCAGGCTTTTGACGGAAGCCCAAAACTAGTGGCCGGGGACGTTAAACTAACAATAATAACGGGTCCAATCGAAAAAGAACTGGAGTTTCAGGTGATCGACGTCACCTCATCCTTCAACCTACTACTAGGAAGGCCTTGGATCCATGCAGTCAAGGTCGTATCCTCTACCTTACATAGGAAGGTCAAGATGCCACTTCGGGACGGTATCGTCACATTAGAAGCCACCTCCATCACCGTAGCAAGCTGTAATGCTACGGGCCGGGCCGACCCACGAGGATTTGACTTCGTGGTCATGATTGAGGAGGAATATCTCTTTAGGCCTTACGTCACCACTAGCATCGACACGATTCTACAAGACTTGGGCTACTTACCGGGGGCTACCTCGAGGCAATATCTTCCAGCTGGGAGGATTATAGAGGTCCTGAACGATGGCGAATCACAGTTCGGATTGGGGTATGCTATAACCCCGGAAAACGTGGTCCGGGCCGGTATCCACAAGGCCACCAACATCCTCAAGGATACTTACATAGGCCCTTATAGCCCGAAGTTAACTGACTACTTCGTCACTCCAGTTCGAAGCTATTCAAGTGGGCCTCTACCAACCCACTATCACATATCCCGAGACCAAAACAGCTCGGGAATGCAATTTCATCCCCGATGATATATTCACCCTTGTTCAAGCTGAGTCCAGGAAAGGGGAAAACAACTCCGAACCCGTGCTGGGGCTCCTATTCGGAAAAGACAAGGCCGTCCCCGCTCCAAAAGATGACTTGGTCAATCTGATCCTTCGCAGCGATCGGTTTGACCCAACTAAGCTAATCACCGAAGTCGGTGCAGACACCGGAGAAAGGGCCTGGAGGAAAACCATCAAGTGGACCGACAGCCAAGGACGGACCTACAAGCTGACTACCGGCGAGGGAGACATGCCGGATACCGAGTCTGAGTTAGAGTCAGAGTCGAAGTCTGAGTCCGAGTCTAGAGGGTCTGGTGCTAGAGTCGAGTCTGTAACCCCTCTTCCCTTAGCCACTTCCACTGAGGTCTCGGGGCCTGTCCCAAGACCTCTCCCTATCCCGCCACGGACCAACGAGCAGATGGCCACTCTATTCGAGCTTTTCTCAAAATTTACCATTAATAATAACGAAAACCGTTATGCTTACGACTTGTCTTATTTCCAAAACCTTCTCAATTTCAAAGATTTTATATGCGATGACATTGAGAAACCCGACGAACAGGTACCTCTACCTCCGCATCTGATCGAGCAGCTCGAACAAAGGGAGTCCTGAGATCCGGTAATCGAAGAAACCGAGTCCATCAATGTGGTAACCACTTTAGAGCCCCAGATGCTTAAGTTTGGCCTATCCTTAGATCCAGAGGAGAGAAAACAATTCACAGACCTCCTCCAGGAATTCAAAGACGTTTTCGCATGGTCCTACAAGGACATGCCAGGAATAGACCGGAAAATAGCTGAACACCGAATACCCATCAAAGATGGGTGCAAACCGGTAAAACAGAAACTCCGAAGAATGAGGCCCGAATGGTCCCTCAAAGTCAATGACGAAGTCGACAAGCAGTTCAAAGCGGGCTTTAAACAAGTGTCTGAATATCCAGACCGGGTCGCGAACATCGTGCCGGTACCCAAGAAGGACGACAAGGTGCGGGTATGTGTGGACTTCTGGGACCTTAACAAGGCCAGCCCAAAAGACGATTTTCCGTTACTACACATCGACATATTGATGGATAACACGGCCGATCATGCCCTTCTATCATTCATGGACGGGTATGCCGGATACAATCAAATTAAAATGGCAGAAGAGGATATGAGTAAGACCACCTTCATTACACCTTGGGGTACTTACTGTTACACTGTTATGCCATTTGGGCTTATCAACGCCGGGGCCACTTATCAGCGGACCGCCACTACTTTATTACATGATATGATGCACAAAGAAGTGGAGGTCTATGTGGACAACATGATCGTCAAGTTCAAAGACCGTAGTGGGCACATTACGGCCCTAAGAAAATTTTTCACCCGACTACGCAAATACAACATGAGGCTAAACCCTCAAAAATGCAGTTTCGGGGTAACATCGGGCAAATTACTGGGCCATATCGTTAGCCAACGCGGCATTGAGGTCGACCCAGCTAAAATCAAAGCCATCACCAAGATGCAACCACCCAAGACCGAAAAAGATATAAGGGGGTTTCTCGGGAAAGTTCAATATATCAGCCGGTTCATTTTGAAACTAACCATGGTATGTGAGCTCATTTTCAAAAAACTGAAGATCGAAGAACGGATGCTATGGGACGATAAATGTCAAACGGCTTTTGAAAAAATCAAGGAGATCCTGTCTGCACCGCCGGTATTAATGCCACCTCAACCCGGTTTGCTTTTATCGTTATACCTAACAACGATCGAGACAGCCATGGGGGCTATGCTGGCCCAGACAGTCGATTCAGAAGAACGGGCTATTTACTACATCAGTAAAAAGTTCCTAGAATACGAGCGCAAGTACACAATGCTCGAGAAAACGTGCCTAGCTCTGGTTTGGGCCACTAAAAAGCTCCGACACTACATGCTCAGTCACGAGGTACATGTGTTTTCCAAAATGGATCATATCAAGTACGTGTTCGAGAAGCCCATCCTCAATGGCAGAATGTCCAGATGGACTTTAATGTTATCTGAGTTCAACCATAAATCTGTGCCATTAAAAGCCATCAAAGGCCGGGTAGTGGCAGAATTCCTTGCCGATAATCCGATATCCGAAGAGGACCACACCGATACTTGGGCCTTTCCTGATGAAGACATATTCCATACCGATACCGAAACAAATTTGTATTTCGATGGAGCATCCAATTTCCGAGGATTTGGGGTCGGGATTCTGTTAATCTCACCACGAGGGGAGCACACCCCGTTATCCATCAAATTGGACTTTGACGTAACCAATAACGCGGCCAAATACGAAGCATGCATTCACGGGTTGCAAGCCGCCGCTGATTTAGGGGTAACAAACCTCCGGGTCCTCGGTGACTCATCACTGGTCATCAATCATGCGCTCCAAAAATGGAAAACTCGGAACGCCAATCTCGTGGCTTACCAAGCACGGGTAAGGGTTCTAGAGAAACAATTCCAGAAGGTAGAGTATATCTACCTGCCCCGGGAAGAAAATCAATTCGCAGATGCACTTTCCAAATTAGCATCCCTGCTAAATATACCGGACCATCTTACCAGCATGCCGATCTGTGTCGAAAGGCGGTCCGAGCCGGCCTACATCCATGCCATCCAGGATATCGAGATAACTGACCCAGAACCTTGGTATCAGTCAGTCCTAACCTACCTGACAACGGGAGAGTATCCCCCGAGAACTGAAAACCGGGCCAAGAAAGCCTTACGAAGATTGGCGGCACAATTTGTTCGCACGGATGACGGGCAATTATACAAAAAGATGGCACAGGGGGCTCTCCTCCTATGCATCGACAACATACAAGCCGAAAAGGTTATGGCCGAAGTACACGACGGTGAAAATGGCCCGCATATGAACGCCCATATGCTAGCCCGAAAAATCATGAGGCTCGGGTATTATTTGAATACCATGGAAACAGACTGTCAGTTATACGTCAAGCACTACCATAACTGTTAGATCTTTGCTAATGTACAGCATATGCCATCTTCCCTATTATATAAAATGACATCACCATGGCCATTTTCGACATGGGGTATTGATATAATTGGAAAGATGCACCCTTCCGGGACGGGAGGTCATTGCTTCATTCTAGTGGCCATCGACTATTTCACCAAATGGATTGAAGCCGAGTCATACCATGTCTTGAACGCCAAGCACGTGGCCAAATTTATCCAGAATAAGATTATATGCCGATACGGGATCCCACATGAGTTCATCAGTGATCACGGGACCCATTTTCAAGCTAAGACCGCTATATTGCTAGCGAAGTACAAGATTCAAAGACATACATCTTCTCCTTACCGACCCCAAACAAATGGAGCGGTAGAAGCGGCCAATAAAACAATTGTCACCATACTTAAAAAGATGACTGAAAATTACCGGGATTGGCCCGACAAAATACCCTTCGCCCTATGGGGATATCGAACCTCAATTCGCACCGCAACCGGAGCAACTCCATATTATTTGACATATGTAATGGAAGCAGTCCAGCCGGTTGAGCTAGAAGTGCCATCCTTCCGGATTTTACTTGAAAGCCAAGTACCGGAAGCAGATTGGGTCCAAGCCCGATACGATTCGCTAGTCCTTTTAGACGAACGGCGGTCCCGGGCCCTCAACAATATCCAAATATATCAAAAGAGGATCCAACGGGCCTTCAACAAAAGAGTTAGACCCAGAAACATCAAAGAAGGGGATCTGGTCCTAAAATCGGTTCGTGCCTTACTACCGGTTGACCCGAGAGGGAAGTTCAAACCTAATTGGGCTGGGCCATACTTAGTCAAGAAGGTCCTATCAGGAGGAGCGGTGATGCTGACAGACTTGGACGGGAACGAATTCGTCAACCCAACCAACTTGGACCAGCTGAAGCGCTACTACCCTTAAACCCAATCTCAATGTCATTTGCAAAAATTTATAAAAATTTGTCTTTTTATAAATTTTCAAAAAAATTATAGACAAGTCAATAAGTTAGAATTAACTATTCTACCGTCGCACATCTCGCACTAATAGTCTTGATGTATTTCGAAAATTGCAAAAAATCAAATCAAATTTTGAACTACGTTTGGTTTGATTCCGCTAATTGTGGATACGTAGGCAACCCCTCAAAAGGGTACAACCACTGCAATAAACGAAAGGACGGGAACGGTATTCACTAATACGTCTTTATTGAAAACCGATAAACTCGAAAAAAACGCCGACTCGGCAACATACACAAAAAAATCACACCCAAAAAATAATAATAATACTCAGATAATAAAACAAAGGAGACTAATATCCCGACATCTTGCCCTTTCCTTTGTCCTTTGGGTCACGTGGAGCCCGAGGTCGCCGGGGCGGGGACGAGCGTTCCCGAATCACGAGGGGAACCTCCTTATCTCGAACCCGTTTCTTTGACAACGGGTCTTCTGCCACAGTCTTTGGCCCAAGTCGGGCACGTACGTGCTCGGGTAGCCTATCCCGTGGGCCAACTCGGTCCTACACGGCTAGTTTTGGGCCCGGTCTCCTCTCCAAGTCAGTCTGGGGGCTCACTTTCCCCCAAGCACCCTTAGCACTAGACCCTCCAGCTTGAGTCTTGGTCTTCTTCTGGCCTGACATTAATCGGACCATAGTAGCCGGGGTGTCACCTTCATCAAAGAATTCCTTGTTATCCTTAGCTTGCTCCCTGCGCAGCAAATCAAAAGCTTCATCAACCTTCAGAGCAGCTTGGGCTTTGGCATCACCCGCTTTAGTTCACTTTACATATGAATCTGAAACCCAGGTCGAATGGCGAGATTTGGGAACAGGCCAAGTATGCCGTGTGTACCACCTTTGCATCCAGGTATCACACATCACATCATTCAGTTGGGTTGGGTCACTCACAACTGCTTCAACTTCGGGGATTCGCTGGGTCCATCCATACTGCCTTAGTATGCGATCCGGGTGGAGATGAACCGTCTGCCTGAAAGATAGGATTACCTGATAGCGGGCTCTGTCCCTCGGGTCCAAGCCAGTCCAAAGATAGATGGGCCACCATGGTACTACCCATCGAATTAACGGACCACTGTGAAAAGACAACACCTCGTCCCAATACTTCTGAGTAATCTGACGAGAAAAGTCAATGGCTCGCCTCCTCGTCATCATCTGGTTATGACGGTAATTACTCGCATCAAGAGGAGGATCTATCACTGATAGCCTCTCATAAAGCCAAATCTGAAAAAGGAAACAAAAACATGAGTTCCCAAGACGAAATAGGCATCCGCCTAAGGGCACTCGATCGAGTGCCAGGGTGACTCGACCGAGTGGTACCTCTGAGAGCAGATCAGGAGGTTTTTACGAAGGCACTCGATCGAGTGCCAGGGTGACTCGATCGAGTGCCCACTGCAGCAGGAGAATCGAAAAAAATCAAAAATCGAGGAGCTGGAAAATAATAAAAATCCGACATACTTGCAGCAAACGGGTGCTCCCGGTGAGACGAACTGAAGAATCCCTCTTGCGATTATCCAATCCTCGGATGATTTCACCCGTTATCAGCCAAGCCGGGCTGTGTTCAGTCTCCATCAAATCCACCACGGTCAAAAGACGGATGTTTCCCATGCATGATAGTAAATCCATGTCACCTTCAAAAGCATAAACATGGAGCATACAGAAAGAGAAAGCCCTACGGCTATGAATCGATCTGACCCTAACATCATGCCGGTTCATAAACTTCTCAGCCAGATCAATTAAAGAAACTGTATTGTCGTCTCTGGCCATTCGGGACACCTCGTTGTGAGAAAGCCCTAGAAATTCTCAAAGCTTCCTCCTTGGGTCATAGATCGAGTACGGGACGGCGGGACGAAGTATCGATTCCATCCTCCCACAGCAGCGATCTCCTCAGGTAAAGGGCAGACTTCTCCCCGGGGGAAAGCAAAGACATGATATATGTCATCCCAGTAAGACAGGCATGCATCCAGAAAGTGGCGATCAACTTGCATCTGACGGAATGTATACAGTTGACTAATACCAGTCTGATTCAAAGCCACTCTATCCCCGTCCCTAAAGCGTCGGGACCATTCCTGCAACACGAAGGTCAATCGATCAACACCCATGACTATTTTCTTGAGAAGAATAAGAGACTTTCTTTTAAGAAGGGAGGAATTGTGGAGGAATTCGTGAGGAAAAATTAATGCATAGAAGGGGTATTTATAGCATTAAAATACAATCCTCTTTGCATATCTTCCTTGCACAATAATTTCCGAATCCTAAACGGAATCAAGCCACAAGCCTAGTCTCGATACAAGCACGGAAATAATCATCCCGAACTTTCCTAATTTTCTTTAGGAGTCAAAATTTCAAAAAATTCCAACATTTCAAACAATTTCAAAACTTTCAAAAATTCAAAAAAATTCAAAAAATCACTTTTTCCCCAGCGCGAGTCATTTTACTACCTACATGTTGCATGCAGATTTTATGTGACTTATACAGGTACGACTCAAGCAGGGACATACAACCCACTACATCTCCCCAGCGGAAAGCCCTAGGTGGCATTTTCCCCGGAATAACACGGGATGAGCCTATATACAGGTGCGCCCAGGACTTATGCGACAAGTCCGATTCCCCACGGAGTTATCACCATCTGCTCAGGTATGATTTCTAACTTATGGCTGGCGAGCCCTTCACGCGAGTCTAATGGACTATAAACGACCCGACCGGAAGTCCGCCAGGTTTCAATCCTAGATTGGCCTGGTGGCTACTCTGACTTTTGCCTTGTCCAAGCCTCAGTCAGAGTGCGGGCTCTGTAGACACCCGCATTTTGACTGCCAGGTGTCTATGGTAGTTTCCAAAAAATACCCGATGATGATCGGACGCTAACGTGCTTCTACGCACTCGGATATGGGCTCAAAACCATTAGTTGTTGGCTAAAGCACTTATGGAGTACACATCTCACAAAACTGACCTCAAATCCAGGCCCAGTGGACCGTTCCGAGTCAAACAAGACTAATTTGGGTCAAAACCGACACCGAAAATAAAACCGACTTTTTAGCGATTGGGTCAACTCCGGTCAAAGTCGTTTCTGAGACATACAAAACAGCCACCCAAACACAAAAATCCAACTCGAAAAGCAAAAACCCATCAAAAACCAAGTCCACGGTCCAAGGCAATGGACCCGCGCGACCCAGTTGATCCACTCAATCGAGTGGGCCCTTAGTCAAGCCCGAGTGCTGGCTCAATGGGCCACTCGACTGAGTCAGCCACCTACTCGTTCGAGTAACCCTAACCGGGGTACATGGCAAAGCCTATATATACACCCCATACAACACACAATTACACAACTTTTTCGAAACCCTAAAAACCCTAATCTACACACACTTCAACAACTTTGCAAACCCTAAACCTAGCTTTAGGAATCGAAACCCCCTAACCACCATAACTCATCCTACATACCTCGATTACTCCCGTGCAAGCCGCATCTAGACGAGTCCATACTGAGAACAAGAACATGTAGGTTGAGGGTGCCAAATCCCTTCTTCTCTTCCCTCTTCTCCTCCTTTCTCGCGTCATTATCCTCATAAGGGTCATTTTTTTTATCGTCTTTATCGCATCATAATATCGTTAATATCGCTAGTACTAAAAGACATTAAAATACTTGTCGATTTGTGTCGAGTATGTGGGATGTCGGAATAAGGAAACCCGAATATACAAGTGTACCGCACACAGCGTTGCTGGTCGCTTATTCCGACACCTCAATTATTTGATTATTGAAACAAGTCAACTTAAATAATAATTCGTTATTTTTGCTTTCATCATCATCAATCGCATACTTCATCAATTTTCTATAAGATATTTTCAAAACGAGTATTTTATTTAATAAGGGTCGAAACTCGTTGATGCGGATCCGACATCAAGCAATTCGCAAGAATTAATTGTGATGTCGGGATGCGGAGGGAATCAAGTCTTTCAATTCTACCATAGCGTCAAACTCTTAGATTCGATGCTAATTTCATAATTAGACGTCGAATCTAACGATCTAGTCACATAAATTAATTAACGCGATTTCTATTGATGCTAAAATAATTGTCATACAATTCGTTAGAATTCTGACATTATTAAACGCGGAGGAAATCCACTCATATCGCGATAGTTAATTTAAGACGACTTAAAGCAATTTTCTTTTATTTTCACTCTAGTATTCAATATCGATTCAATAATCGAATATGGGGTACGACGAGCATTCAAAGTTAGAATCGAGTATAAATCCCAAAATATTTGTACCTGATTCAACGCAATCAACGATTAACCAAAATCCGAATCGAGTACAAATTGTATAATATTTGTGTCCGATTCGACAAACTCATCGAATTATCAAAAATCAAAAGCAATTTCGAAGTTAATACCAAATTGCGAGCGAACCATAGTTCGTACAGGGAGCACTCGACCGAGTGCCTAGCCCACTCGGTCGAGTGGCACCCCCAAAACCGAGACAGAAGGGTCTGAACGATCTCCACTCGGTCGAGTCTCACAATGACTCGATCGAGTGGCAACGTACTCGGTCGAGTTCCTCAATAACTCGACCGAGTAAGGTCCAAAATCGTAGACAGAACCCCTTTCGAGGGTCCACTCGGTCGAGTCTCGCAATGACTCGGTCGAGTGGCCCCTTATCACGACAATACCGTGAGTCTTACATCCTCTTTTAGTCTCGATAATGTTTTTTTCGTGACCTAGGTCAACACGTGTCTAATTAATCACGTGGAACATCACCTTTTCAAAACTTTACTTCATCTTATCTACATCATTCAATAATACGCAAACTGTTATTACCGTTATACCGCTACTAACCGTTTGTTACTTTTCTTGTTGGTTTATTGTTCGTTTTATTGTACAAAATGAACCCGCATGCTAAAATACAACTTGGACGTTAATATTTTAGTTGCATTAAATCGACATAGAAACCCATTCGATTTCTCACATGCTTAGGGAAAACAATGTTTGCATAAGCATTTCCATCGTTTAACTAACGCGCGTATTCAAAAATCATTCGATATCTTAGTAGAGGCCGCCAATGTGCGGGCGGGGTTGGGTGTCCTTCGTGGGCTTCCTAACATGTATCCTCACCCCTTACTCAGAACCTCGGTTTCCGGATGCCAGCAACCGTTGGCGCACGAGAGTCATTCAATACACGATATCCGATAATGTCGGTATCGGTATCAAATGCAAAGGGACGAGCCCAATAAACTCTGACATCGGAAATGGGCCGTATTTTGTACACGGTCCACTACGACATAGAGTGGGTTCGAACGGGCCCGAACTCCCACAAAGTTCGGTGGCGACTCCACTTCAATTTAAATTTCGATTCGATCCATTCTCATATGGAAATTCATTCTCCTCCCCAAACCCGCGCGTGGCCGCGTCGGGGTGGACCTATGTCATGTCCACACTATCACACTATAAAGCACATTAACACGATAATAATGCTCATTTGTGATATTTTTTTCACAATTCCTCAAACCTTTCTTGTAAGAAGCGGACATATCCGGCATAGAAATATCATGCTTAACACAAAATTCTTCAACTTCCTTAATCAATTCATTACAACCATTTTCTCTCATATCTTGAAGTTTTTCTTTTGTAAGAGAAATAAAATTTAGAGCATTTAATATGTCGAGATCCTTTCTTTGCAAAGCTTGGCACAAAAAGTCGGTAGTTCTCATAATATCATGCATCATATGCAAAGAAAACACAAAATCAAACTTTTTCAAAGCCTTACCAATTGCTTTTGCCTCCCCTTACACTTTATCTACTCCGTTCATATACAAATCATCAATAGTTGTTCGAGTAGCTTTGAATAACTTGATAAGACTTGTAATAGAACGTAAATGTGAACCCCAACGTGTAGCTGCTGGTCTTTGTAAAGTGCAAGCTTGGTTTTTACCCGACCTAGTCTCAAGTGTGCCCGCGGCCACTAAATCTGAAACTTCTCCTTCTTTGCATGCTTTTAACATCGAGTGTCTTTTTGCTGAAGAATCAACAAAGTTGACAATCATAGTCAAAGTAGAAAAAAATTGCCACAAGTCATGCACTCCTTTAGCTGCGGCATTTAAAGCCAATTGCAAGCGATGTGCAAAACAATGCACATAATACGCATACGGACATTCTCTTACAAACAAATCTTGCAACCCATTAAATTGGCCACGCATATTGCTTGCACCATCGTATCCTTGTCCCCGCATGTTTTCTATTTGGAGATCATAATGGGATAGAACTACGGATTTTTTATCTTTCAAAGTTTGAGAACAAGTGTCAAGAACACTAATCACCTTCAAAAATCGCTCTCTAATTAGCCCTTCACGATCGACAAAACGGATAATTATCGTCATGTGCTCCTTATTTGACACATCTAGAGCTTCATCCACAAGGATTGCAAATTTAGAATTTCCTATTTCCTCACGAATCATAAATCTAACTTTGTTGGCAAGAATATTTTCAATTTGCTTTTGAATTGTGTTACATGTATATTTGGCATTTCTAGGAGCATCATTTACTATTTTGTTGAGTTGAATGTTCATTCTCTTAAAAGATTTCAAAACAGCATCAAAGTTGCCACCATTAGAAGAATCAACCGATTCATCATGACCTCTAAAAGAACAATCTTGTCGAGCTAACACCCTCACGACCTCAATGGAAGCAATAAGTCGTAGTCCATTTTCCTTGGATTCTTGTAAAGAAAATCTGACAATCACCCTCTCTATATGGCTAGCAGGGTTTCTCAAGTTTTCCCACTTCCTCATTGATGCATTATGTATTGACATCGGACCTCCTATATGAAATATAGCACCGGATTGTTTGGACATCATATTTTTCCAGCCATTAAATCCATCTTCAGTGAAAGATGAATGCCGAGATGGATAATCATCAAATGAAAAACAAGGAAAACAATACGATTTATCCTTCTCAAGAGAATACTCAAGCCAAGGCCATTCTTTAAACCACTTGTAACCAAATCTTCGCTTTTGAGCTCCGTCTCTAGTCCGAGGATATTTTGACATAAAAGGTTGGCATGGTCCATGGACTATGTAGGCTCTTCGAACGTTATCACGATCATTCAAAGGATATGAACCTATAGGACGACGTTTTCCGGGATCTCTTTCGAGTGATGTAATATCAAAATCTTGAACATATTCGGACTCTATGCTTTCATGTTGATCTTCTGGATCATCTACTCTTTCATTTTGTTCCTTATCTTCACTCTCAACTTCAATGTTTTCAATTTGCTCATCTTGAATCACAATATTGACATTTTCATGTTGCACATTTTGATTCACAACATCTACGACAATGTCATTTTTGAACCATGAATGCAAGTCTTTATATATAGTTTGGGATTCCGCTTGTCTGCCATTCTATTTGAACAAAGAGAATAAAGAAGTTGGTTATTTATAAAAAATAAGATGTGTAGTAACAATTTATTTATGCTAGAATATATTTTCGAGACATTTATCCTACCCACTTACAAGTTACGACTAGTGACTAACATAAAAGTAGTTGTTTATTGAGTGAAATGAAATTTCTTAGCTTTCTATTCTCCGTAAAACATGACTTGGGGCTTGGGCATAGCTTTATTAACTTTGTTTTTACTTCTAAATTCTAATGATACAAGTCATTAAGTCAAGCATGATTGATTAAATAAGTAATTGACCATTTATTCATTTAATTAAGATTTGTACTTTAGAGCCATCAATAATTAAAAAAAATTCAAAACAAAGTGATTAATTAATCAAATTCACAGCCCACAACCCACTATGTTAGTAAATAACACACAATGTGAAGCACTCAGGTTGTCAGCAAGATCACGCCACAACTCACAATTCACAAATGCACAATTTTGTATATGTCAACAAAATACTCCAAATCCAAATTCAAACTACACAATTATACAAATAACCCAAATATGGATCACAATTCATACCCACAATTCCAATTTTCAAACAATATAGATCACAATTTTACTAAACACATTTAATCTCCTAAAATTAGTAAAACCCTAAATCCCTAATGTACTACAATGCTCAAATTTTCCAATTCGATATGGGAATATGGGATATAATTTGTAAGTTTGTAACCCTAAATCCAATTATATAGTTTGTAAAAGAAAGAATAAAATTAACCTTGAAGTCGGAAGTTCGGAAATCGAAACTCAGTAGAGAACTCGGAGGTCAGGGAGCTGTGAGTCTGCGACGGTCAGAAATCGGAGGGCATGATGGCGTCGGGCACCGGCGGCTTGCCAGAGTGCAGGACAGCAGGAGTCAGGACTCAGGAGTGATGAAGGGTGAAAGGGTCGGAAGTTGGGAATTGGGACTTTGGGAGTTGGTATTTCCAAAAGTTGAAAATTGGAAGAGAAAAGTAAGGGAGTAGTCAGTAAGGAGTACACTTTCCATTTTTTATTTTATTAATTTTTTTTTTTTTAAAAATTTTTTTAGTCCAAAATTCTTCTTGGGCTATAGTCCAGAGTGCCTTGGCCCAAATCCGCCCCTCAATGAAGATGAGTTATGGTGGTTTTGTATTCTTGACCATAAAAATTGAAATCTTTTGATTTTGTTTTTCTGGGTTATTTTGTGTTTGAAGTGGTAAGAGGGAAGGTCAATTTTTGGGTCTTTTCTCACATGAATTTGGGAAAAGGAGTACTTTTTTTAGTTGCTCAAAATAAAAAATTTGTTGTTCAATACTCGGTACTTTTTGGGTATAATTTTTTGGGTGTTTTACTCTTTTAGTTACTCTTCAAAATTACTATAGTTTTACGGGGGATGTCTTTAACTTTTTGGGTATTTTAGTTGTCAAATACGGAGTATTTGTTTGTGACGAAGATATTCGTCTTAAGTTTATAACGGGTCAAATACTTAAGATAAGAAAAAAAAAAACCAATGTGCCTAGATTGTACTCCGTAGATTTTTTTTTTGACATTTTCTTCCTAATTGGGTATATTTGATCCGTTTTAATGTTATGACGCAAATAA
This sequence comes from Agrostemma githago, assembly GCA_958450325.1. Classification (NCBI taxonomy): domain Eukaryota; kingdom Viridiplantae; phylum Streptophyta; class Magnoliopsida; order Caryophyllales; family Caryophyllaceae; genus Agrostemma; species Agrostemma githago. The sequence continues at coordinate 21,957,211 of OY288239.1, read as the reverse complement.
GATCTGCTTTTAGTTACCTTTTTCAAATTTTCAAAATTACTGTAATTTAAGTTTAGACCTTGTTCAGTTTGGCTAGATAGATTGAATTGAACTGAGTTGAGCTCGAGTACACTAATGTGAATTCAAGTAGTCCGAAGACTCTGAACTGAATCGAGCTATTCGAGTTTGTGATGTTCTAGACATTTATTTTTTTTGTCGGAAATTTGTTATCACCCCCACCCCAGAAATCCTGGATCCGCTAGTGTTTGAGATTATAGGATTTTAATGGACTGTCAATCATTTTCATTTTTTTTTTGAAATCCCCATCTCAGGACTAATTATTATTAATAAGATCCGTCACCAAAAGACGGTTAATCATTTTCATTTTTTAAATTCTCATAGTTGCGCTAATTTGTGACGCTGCGATCTCGTTATACCATAAGTCTTGCTTGTGACGGGCATATCCGTCACAAACTTGTGACGGGTCAAATACTACCCATACGGGTAGGTAAAACAAAATTACAATTTCCTAGGCATTTTGCTTGTCTTATATCCCTACATGGGTAGTATTTGACCCGTCACACACTTATTACGGATATTGCTGTCATAAGTAAGAATTTGTGTTCAACATTTGCGTTTCCATACAAATTATTTTTTGGAAAAAATGTTTTTATTTTTGCACAATTTGCAATGCTCCCGTAATATATATGCTTAATAAAACTCAATGTTAGTCAATACGCTTAATTATAAGACTGTCACATACAATGATTATCGTGTTTAATTAATTATGCATTTGTCGTAAGAAATTTACTTATACTCCCTCCGCCCCCGTTCATTTGTTTGCCTTTTATATTCATTGTGAAAAGTATTCTAATCAATGGCAAACAAATGAACAAGACGAAGGAAGTATAATCTGTTGTAAATATAATAAAATTATAAACAATCCCGTGAGTTTTCACGGGTTTTGCACTAGAAGAGGTTGACTTGAGTTCAGATCACAAATAACTCATCTTTGAAACCGGATCAAAAAAAATTAAATGAAAAGCATAATGTATCAGCCTGAGTTTGTGTTCGAGTTTCAAATTAAATAAACATGTAGTACCATATTGGATTGTTACTATAAAACATGTCGGTTTCAGGTTGATATTAAACTAAAATATATACATTTGTTATCCACACACTTTTAATATTTTTTTTTTGCAACAAAAAAATCCGAAGTTTAATTCTGTTAAACTTCAATTCAATCAAAAAAATACTATCCATTTTGGAGACCATAAAAAACAGAATGGAATGAAAAAATAAGGAGTATTGTTCTCCCTTCGTCTCAGTTATTAGTTTACCTTTGATTTAAAGCTTATACGGTATTAAATTTGTAGAATATGACATTTTATATGTTAGCGATATTCATTTATCAACATTCGATTTATAAACTTCAATGGATAACTATTTCGTTATCATTAACGTGCAACTTTCGTGGACTATTTTATTTGCTGAAATTTTAAAACACCCGAGTGTGAGGAATATATAGAACAAATGAAGAAATATAATTATTAAAATTAAAATCTATAAATGGGATGAGAGAGATTAAAGATTATAAAATTTATAGTTATTATTATAATTAAAATCTATTACGAGAGAATGAGAAGATGATATATCAATATTATCGATAGGCACATTAATCAACTTCTGTGATTTATAATTTATTACGAGTGTAACATCAGGATTAATAAATGATGCTCTATCAAATCCAACCTTTAAAATACACCATCAAAATAGTCTTTTTTCACTCATATTCACAATAGGTCACTTTAAGTCCATGTTTATCCATGGGTCTTCTTCACCAAGGTCTAATATTATAAATACAATTCTTTATTTACAACTCACTTTATCAAACTTATACTAACTTTTCTATCTTTATCCACACCTTCCTTTCACCATGGTCCCACGCATATATATTACTCTTTATTGATTTTCCACATTAATTAAAAAAAGCATTTATCATCCATTTGACCAATAAAAACATGCCACATGGAGAGGTGAAGAAAGGGTGGAAGAGGTTCTATTTGGACCAAAAGTTGAACAAAATGAGTTTGGGTCCAAATATTTTATTATTAATATACTTTTCACCCTCCACTTCCACCTTCTTTTCCACCTCCATTAACCATAGCCTTAGAGTCTTGGGTCTATGAATATATATTTTCTCAAATGAATGTGTTTTAATAAGTGATGCACCTAACTCCGTGATGCATCACAGGGATCTACGTACTTCCGTGGATTTTTTGACTTCGATACTAAACACAATATAGTAATCATATGCGTCAATATTCACTTCTTTTACGTTATTTTTAATCAATATCGCATTTCCGTTCATTCTCATATGGATTGTATGTAATTTGACTCTTTGATGAAAAAACACTTCAACCCGGTGAATTTTCCTGCATATTATACTAGTTTCTATGTTGCATTTGAATTCAAATAAGCTGGTGAAATATTAGTAGGTGAGTTTGGTTAGAATTCATAGAGCATTGATGCATTTTTAGTGTGAGAATAATCATATAGATATGGTTAGAGGTGGCACTTAGTCGTGTCGGGCCGGGCTTCGTGCCGTACCCGGCGGGCTTCGTGCCTGGGTGGGCCGGCCCGGTCGTGCCTAGACCCGGGCTCGTGCCGTGCCCGGCACGGAGCTCCGGCCAACCTTGCCGCCGAGGCACGGCCCAAGGCACGGGCCCGGTCGTGCCGTGCTCGGGCCGGGTCTCGTGCCCGGTCGTGCCAAACCCGTCGTGCTAGTTTCGTGCTCGTGCCCGTGCTTCGATTTTCGTGCCGGTTTTCGGATCGTGCCTCGGTCTATTTCATATTTAATACTAATTGTATTAAAATTACAATATTTATAACTAATACTATTAGTTTTATAACTAATATTTTTTTAGATTAGTAATATTTATAGCTAATATTTTTTTATATATATATAGGTTTTATTATAAGATTAGTAATAATTTGTAATAAGTTATATTATACGAGTATTTTATATATATTAGAATTTAGAAATGTAGAGTATTGAGATTTAAGAAGATTAGTAAGAATGATTAGTAATTTAGTAGATTATAAGAAGAGTAGAATGGCTTGTGTGAATTGAAGATGGATGAATGTGTGTATTTATAAGAAAAAAATGGAAAAAAAAAAGAAGAGGAAGAGACGTTGGAGCTTTGGAGGCAGCAGCATGCAGCAGAGCAGCATAACACAACACAGCAGACAGCAGCACATCACATCTTCAGACAGCAGCACAGCATAGCAGGTATCGTGCCTGGCCGGGCCGGACCGTGCCTCGGGCCCGCCGTGCTCGGGCCGGTCGTGCCTGGTCGGGCCAGCCCGCGTGCTTGTCAGCGGGCCTGCAGTGGGCCGAACCGTGCCGGGCCCATCGTGCCCGTGCCTGGCACGGGCTTTTCGCCCACTTTGTCGCCGCGGCCCGACCCGAGGCCCGACGGGCCGTGCCCGTGCCAGGCCCGATTTTGCACTCGTGCCGGGCCGTTCGTGCCAACTTTCGTGCCGGACCGGGCCGGCGGCGGCGGCCCGGCCCGAACTGCCACCTCTAGATATGGTACCTTTCTTGACACTTCATATTTTTTTCATTTTATTTTTCGTCTCAGTTTATTTGCTATTTTTTTCACTTTGTTTGTGATTGTAGATGCATGTAGAATTTGTAGCTGAAATTTTGTGTTTATCAGGCTGACAAGGATCATTTTTGGTTACATATTTTGGGGGAAGAGCAGATGGAGCACCTGATGTGAAGATATGATTGCAAACATAGAAGGTAATGTTAAGTTTGAGAAGATGTAAAATTTATTGAATTAAATTACAGTAATATTACAATCCTAAATCTATATAAATAGATGATTACACAATATTGACATAAAAGGAAAAAGAATAAGAATAAGCTAAACTAGGTTAAAAATCACTAATTGAGATAATTATACAAAGTTAACGATATATTATGATCGATTACGATAGTAATGGAAACAATATCTGCTAGATATCCTTAATATGCTCCCGCAAGACGGACGATCCTCCGAAGAGTCCCATCTTGAGAGTTAGATCCATAAAGTGAGGTCGTGGTAGAGGTTTGGTGAGGCAGCCTGCAAGTTGATCGTCTCCCAAGATGTTGAAAACGAATGGCACCTTTGCTCACAAGCTCACGAACAAAGTAAAAAGTGAGGGTTAGGTGCTTCATTCTCGAGTGAAGACCGGGTTGGCTGAGTAATTAGTGGCACTCAGGTTGTCACGGAATATGACATGCGTGGAGATGGTAGGGAAATGAAGTTCGTTGAGTAAGTTTTGGAGCCATAGAAGTTCTGAGGCTGTTGTGGCGACAGCTCGAAACTCTGCTTCGGTGGTAGATTGAACTAGAGCCGACGGTAAGAGAGTGGGTTTCGTCCTAGGTAGGTAACAAAACCAGTGGTGGAAATATAAGTTTCACGATCCTTGACCAAGTCTACATCATTATAGGCATGCACACTGTTGGGTGAGTCACGGTGTAATAAAAGACCAACCTGAGTCGTGCCCTGAAGGTACCTAAGTAGTCTCTTGAGAGCAGTCCAGTGAAGATCGGTGGGGTGTTGCATAAATTGAGCGAGACGGTTAACAAAGAATGTTAAATCCAGGCGTGTGAAAGACAAGTACTTGAGACTTCCGATGATAGCGCGGTAACATTGTAAGACAACTGAATGACTTGATCATTATCAATAGAATCGGTTACATTATATAGTAGACCGCCTTGGAGAATACTCCAAGAATATTCGTAATATATTATATTCCATAGAATATTACGATACTCATAATATTCACTATATTATAGTTTCCTAACCTATAATATATTTGCCTAATATAATAATATCCTCTAATACACCCCCGCAGTCAAAGCGATAGTGAACGAACACTTTGACTGGACCAACAATAGAATTTGATGTCATTGTAGATGAGCTGGTTGATGTCGTCAATGGCTGATGTCGTCGATGCTTGAATGGAGTAATGCCTTGCTTGTATTGAGAGCATCCCGAATTGTCACAAAAAATGTCAAGACAAACTAAAGAAACAAAGGGAAAGTGTAGGAAGAAAAGCTCGTGGGAGGAACGGGAATAAAGGCACCAGACTACCTGAGACGCAGCATCCAGAATGCCGCCATAAATGAGGGGCGGAAGGTGCAGCAGAATCAAACCAATACTAGCAGCCGCAGTCACAGTCGTATTATCGATAGGTTGCAAGGGAGAACCAATGAATCAGAGACTCGAAGGTCGTTATCGAGGGCGGCATTGTCAAGATCAAGGGAGAAGAGGTAATGAAACGCAAGTGTAATGATGACCGGCTCAGGTTGGAGTGAAGCAAAGAGGGTGATTTTGGCTAGGATAGCACTCGGGATATGCTCTGGAGTGTGGACGCCAGAGATGTACAAGCCCGCAATGAGGGGGTCGTAGGACATGATGCGGAGCACAAGCCGAATTTAGAGTAGGAGTTAGATGCCTGGAAGGTGTCGTAGAAACAGTGTGAAAAGAGTTATTGCCGGAGCCGGAGAGGGAGGACGAGATAGAGGGTGGAGGCAGGGATCAAAGTTAAGAAGCTAAGACAGAGGGGGCAGGATTGGGCTAACTGATTCCCACCATGATTGCACTGGGGCTGATTCTGGACTCGATCGGGTCAGCAAACTTACATATTGACAATTCAACAGTGATGCAGCGGTAGGTAGATGTAGACAATGGGTAGTTAGAGCGAGGCGAGGTAGTCAGGCAAGTGACGGTTGCCGAAACAATCTGGCAGATTTTGTTGTTGGGGAAACAGCTAGGACAGAATCATAGTGACATGTTGTACAACCGGGAGGATAGGCATGTGATAGAAGAACGAGCAGAGAGAAAAAAAATGGAGATACATGTCTCCAGCAATTCTTCATTGTCATAGCAGAATCCTTGAAGGAACAAGAGGAGCAGAATTCGAAAGGGAATCCAGAAGGGACTGACACCTTTATTATTGCCTTTAAGGCATCATCAACCGAGCAAGCAATGAAGGGAATAGATAGAGATCAAATGAGAAAGGAGAGTAAGAAAGGGTGAGATAATAACCAGGCGGGGAAGATAGGTATGGATGACAGGGGTTCATCATAGAGAGCGAGGATACTAAAAGTATACCGTTAGCTAGGGCAAATATATTAAGTGGATACTTTATTCAATGAATAAATAAGTAGAAATAATAGCTATGGTATAGGTAGCAATAAAGTTAAGAGGAAGGACATTGATGACCCGCCGGAGATGGAAAATAAGAGGGCCATCTCCGGCCGGCGATTAAAGCACGAAAGTTTGTACGAAGCGGAAGACAATTTTTTTTAAAGGGATCGTTTTAGGCTATGATAATATCCTCTAATAAACATAGTCGGTTCCATTTGTTATTTGTGATGATTCGTCCTTGTGAAGTGGTGGAAAGACGGCCATTGGTGTGTTGGTGGGTTTTGCCTCAAGTATGTGATGACGATGCAATAAATAAGTCATGTATATATATGTTGATTCTGTGAGTAGTCCCGATTGTTTGACTTCGACCCCTAAAAAACACGATAAAGCACCAAGACCTTGAGTGCGAATAGGAACGCCAATTTGGACACAAACGACGCGACGACATGATGATTCGAACCTGTGACAATTATGTCGCCGACATAGACGAGTAAGTACATTTTGTCGTGACGTGTTGTGGTGATATATAAAAAGTGATGGGTGACAATGGAGGTGTGGGTGTCGAGGGGGAATTGGTATCGGGTGGCAAGATAGGGGAAGAGGGGGTCGGGTTGGCAGGAGGTTGGTGCTGTAACAGCCCTAAATTGCATATCATCTCACTTAGACTATCCATTGACATTAAAGTACAAACTTAAAATTGCATACCATCTCACTTACCAACACGACTTTCAACTCAATGCCCCTGTTACGAACTCCACCCACTTATTTTATTTTGTTTCATATATACACATTCCAAGCCAACATCATCATCAACATACTACTTCACCATCCACCATCTAAGTCACGAAGAAGGCAAACCAAGTCCCTCAAAAATAGTGACAACATTGACGACTCCCGTGACAGAAAATTAGCAAACCCGACATCATGACTATTCTTTTCCAACTATACATCACTCTGCGAATTAATTAAAAGACAACCAAAGTGACTTAACATGGAATCTAACCCGACATCGAAACCCAAATATCACGTAAACTACACTAAGTTGCGCAAACGTTCTTACTTACTTAATCGTTATGTCGAGAAAATGTTTTTAAAAAGAAAAAAAAAACAAAAGAAAACAATAGAAACTTAAGGTATTAGACACACTTCATATTTGGTCCAATAAATAAGACATAAAGGGATTAGTAGATTAAAAATACTTACGGTTTTGATGAAGACGGGCGTATAAGCGTGTGGAATGATTAAAAACCGAGGAACAAATGGGAGAGTAGTGTGGCAGAGGTGATGCGGCAGAGATGAGCAAAGAAAGTAATTGAGTTGTGAATTAGGGAGGGAAATAAAGGGGACGAAGGTTCAAGTAGTTTAGGTTTTATTTTTATTTTTCCTTATTGTGTTTGAATCAAATTCGAATCCGATACAAAGTCGGTTTATAAAATAACATTTCACCTTTAAAATATTCAAAACCGATTTATGACATTGAAAATATTTTTTCAACTTAAAATTCGTTTTAAATAAATTAGAAAAGTAACGTCTTATAAATGACTCGGAAAATAACGAGGTGTTACAGACTTTCCTCCTTAAAACAAAACTTCGTCCTCTAAGTTTAAACCCGTCCTTAAAAATAAAGTCTCACATTACTCATAAATGCCCAAAATGACCCATTTATTCCATATATCCAAAATCCACCAAAATAAGCACACGACTTTTAAGATATCTCACATTTCTAAATTATTCAAATTCAAAACCACCTAATTCCTCAAATTCAAAAGTAACACAACTTCACAGCCACCTACTTCCACAAGATTTGATCACTTAATTCCATAAGATAATACTAGAGTTCGAAATCACCAAGATTCTCATATTCCACTAAGGTAAAAATATCACTTGCCAAGTTAAGAGCATGTCGGACAAAAATAATTAAATTATTTCAAAATTCTGAAATTCACAAGTTCAACCTTTTTTTACAAGTCCGAAATGCACAAAACCAATCAATCAATCAATCAATCACGTGCATTGAGCACAACCAACAATCATATGTCCGTTGAGCACAAATAAACCACACACATGTGTAAACAAGTCAATTTCAAGTAATAACAAATAACGACCAATGACATTGCGCTAATTAAGCATCAACGATAGCCAAAATATTCATATTTGTACCAAAAAATAGTAAATAACATGGAATCAGACAAGGACATGCTTAGTTTACTACAAAATCAAGTAGTCATGCATATTTCTATCCACCTTCGAAATACAAAAAATTTACCTTGGGCAAATAAATGAGGATATTTAATTTTCATAGATGATTCGACTTCCCAAGTAGCTCTTCCACATTATTATTATTCCATAACTAACACTTTGAAAATTCTTGTTTCACCTTTATGGGTTTCTCGCACTTTACTATCCAAAATTTGAACAGGAGTCTCTTCGTAAGTCATAGTCTCATCAAGCTCAATAGTTTCCGGGTCTAGCACGCACATGTGATGAATCACTAATGTATTTCCTTTGTTGAGAAACATGGAACACATTATGTACTCATTCTAAACCAGCTGGTAAATCAAGTCGGTAAGCCACCCCGCCAATACGCTCCAAGATCTCATACGATCTAATAAATTTTGGGGTCAATTTACCCTTCTTACCAAACTGCATCACTCCCTTAGTAGGAGAAACACGTAAAAGAACTTTGTCACCAACCTCAAATTCCACGTGTCTACGATTAAAATGAAATAATAAAAGAGAGAAACTAAACAGAGAAGAGATCAAGATGACCTGCATAAATCTTCTAACGGTCTTGAGCTGCTTTCATCCTGTCGTGTATAATCCTAACACTCTCAAACATTTTGGTTATCATCTCAGGCCCTAGAATCACATGCTCACTAATATCACCCCTACATACCAGACTCTTACACTTGCGTCCGTACAACGTCTCAAATGTTGCGATCTGAATTGTAGCTTGGTAACTGTTATTATATGAGAATTTAATCAGATCTAACTTATCCTCCCAGCCTCCCTGAAATTGTAAGGCACAAGATTGCAATATGTCTTCAAGTATTTGATTTGTCATTTCAGTCTGACCATCGGTAGCTGGATAAAATGTTGTGCTCATCTTAAGTTTGGTCCCCAAAGCTGTCTGAAGTTTCTCCAAAAATATTGAAATAAATCTGGCGTCCCTATCTGATATGACATCCTTTGGAACTCCATGAAGTCTTACCACATGATGTATATAAGCATCAACAAGCTGCTTCTTCTTTCAGGTATCTTTCATCGGAATAAAATGTGCACTCTTAGTAAGTCAATCAATCATCACCCAAATCATATTATTACCCTTCTGTGATCTTGGCAAACCAGCTATAAAATCCATGGAGATTGAACTCCACTTCCACTCCGGAATTTCTAAAGGCTGCAGCTTTCCCTGAGATTTTCTATGTTCACTCTTAACCTTTTGACATATCAAGCGTCGAACCACAAAATCTGCAATTTGTTTCTTCATACGAGACCACCAAAATGCTAATTTCAAGTTCGCATACATTTTATCACCCACGAGGTGAACAGAATACGGTGTTGCATGTGCCTCAGCTTTCATTCTTTCCTATATTTCCCAGTGGTTAGGCGCGCGCGCGCACACACACTATCATGAACCTTAATCAGTCCACTCTTGTCGCGCTTGAACAAAGTAAGCTCATTCACTAACTTATACTGCAAATATTTATCACCAACTTGCAATTCTCTAATCTTACCTATCAAAGCGCTCTCAAAAAAGTAACACATTAGATGGTTCCTGGATTTTCCATTTGGATCGCAAAGTTCCTAAACTCTTTGTGGACGTTGCCACCTGCGCGCGCACCCTTGCATGAAAATCCGCGAAAGCCACCCACACGGCCCACGGGAGGGGGGGGGGGGGGGGTCCGGTCCCGCTTTCTGACCGATGTGTCGGACCTCGATTTGGTTGACGATTTGTGGGTTGTACTAGATAGATGTATGGACGCATCTATGTTTCCATTGAAATCGATCAAGATGTAGTTGTAAATATTTAAAGGCCGAATCGTTTGGTCTGGCGACCATTTAGTGGACCCGAATTCGGGATGTGATTTTGGAGTCGCCAACAAACAATTATGGTGGTTTGAAAACCATTCAAGTTAACTTTAATACTTAGTCGGCTCAAAGTTGAATGGGATGCGAACCTAAAGATAAAGACTTGTACCCTTAAGAACTCCATGTCTGGAATGACTCTCGTTACCAATGATTTCGGACATCCAGAAGACCTTAGATTTTCAATAAGGGGTGAAGGTACGTATTGGGAAGTCAATATTGTTTGACTATCAACACCCAATCCCACCTAAATGTAGCGGCCTCTACTAGTCAATCGATGTCGGATGTTTCTCGTTCTAATGTGGTGTAAAACTGTAACATCCAATTGTTTTAAACCCTATGCCTTTGCTATGATGGTTGATTTAGGGACAAGTATATTTTAGTCGAAGTAAGTGCATTTACATTCTTTGCATGCGATATCACGTACCAGGCGAGCCATGTTAAGGTGCACATAAGAGAGTAGAGAGTACTAGTTACTATATATATTAGCAAATAAGTTTTAACGTGTTAATACGGATATTAGTCGGATCTCGTCCTTACCTGGTATTCTGCTTAAAGTGCATCTGTACGGCATTAATAGAGACGTGGCAGGCCATGCGGTTCAGGAATCAGGCGCACGCTCCTGTGCCTTCTGATCATGAGGCGCGATAGGTTGAGCGCCTGGACTAATGCAGGACTAGACCATGGCTCGTTTTGATTGAACTGATCGAACACAGAAACGCACGCAGTGTTTGAGTGCAGCACCCCTAGCGTCTCAATATTCAGGGGCACGAGGCGTGCGCCCTAGTGTTGAGTGTTGGGGTTTAGACGCGGTTTCTGGGTTTGTTTAGGTGTTTGATTGGTGTTGTTTGTTTACGTTTTAGCTTTCGGTTAGGTGATTTGGTATGCGATTAAGGTCATAAAAGCAGTAAATTAAATCATGCGAAGAAAGCGGTAAAGGTGCGAGAACATAAGTAAATCATGTTTGGAAGATTACACCCTCAGAATGTACACTAAACGAAATAGGATGTGTAGACGATAAAGAACGGATCTATAACGACTACTCGGATTTAGTTGTTCTAGTAATTTTGGGTTGAAGTTTTAGATTTTACATATTTTCGACGGTTTGGTCTAAGGTGTCGGTTGGACATGCACTGCAATGAGAACCAAGCTGGAGCAAGGCTTGTACACCTTACTTGGAATGAAAACTACAGATGTACGTGTCGACTGGGTGGATTATGAATCCTCATCGGGCAACAATAAGACGCATGTTTGAGCTAATTGGATGTAGTGCACCCGCCTTACTCGACCCTTATTTAAAGGAAAGCGATAAAGTGTGGATAAAGAGACAATCTAGTGTCGATCGTATCGGCGTAGGTGAACTTGACGAGCGTAGGAACACCTGAATTAATTCCGATAGGAAACGGAATAATTCGATCCTTTTGTGTTGAATACTGTGGTATGCGGTAACGAGGCTTCGAGTAGTATATATGCTCGAGAAATATTTGATTACAAAGAATAAGGATTTTTTTTGTTCGAAGCCCTTTTCAATCTCGTACGAATTATGAACTCGGGAGAAATCAAAGAAAATGATTTATTCATAGATCTGCTGAGTTAATGAACTCTTGATCCTTGAATGTTATCAATTCGTGGAGTGCGAATCGGGGTTTTATAACGATTGATTGAGCCGTTACTAGGGTTGTCATTGGGTGCGACTTCTAGGTTGCTCTGAATTCGAGGCTGGATTCGAGGATATGAGCGCGAAAGCCCTTGCGCCTTGATATTGAGGCGTGGGGGTTTGTGCGACTCAGTTTTGAGGAGCGACACCCTCCGCGGTTGAGTTTTTGAGGTTGAGATTTGGAAAACTTTCCAAAACGGAAGGATACGTGACCTTAGGATATTTTGACGCAATGACTTGCTTCCTAAGGCTTCTAAAACCGCGCGAATGGGCTTTCCCTCGTGTCTGGTTTGGCTTTCGAGGTTCGACACAGATTTGACCTATTGACTCGGGTTTGACATTGCATTTCGGGACCAATTCGAGGCCCCGGAGTCAGAATTTACTCTGATTAGTGTTGATGCGATCAGAACGACTCGACTAAGACTGTTTTGATGTTGAATTAATTTTTACGAGTAATTAATTGATCTGTTGTATAGAAAAATCATCTGAAACATCGTAAAAATGTGTCATGTTGCAGTCCGATCATCATCGGGTATTTGTCAGACACTCCAGTAGCCACCAGGTACAAATTCGGGTATCTACACTCTTCCCTCAGCTTATCCCGGTATATCATTAATTGTATTGTATGTAGATATTTTTTACTTAAAGCATCACCCACCACATTGACCTTTCCTCACTACCAAAAACAAAGGAAAATGCGGTGGACAAATTGCGTCGGATTATATATCCGATACAAGAGTTGGAGTTGCGTCGGATAAACCAACATTACTTATCTACGTAGGATTAACCGACGCAATCCGAGACCATGGAACAGGCGCCAACAATTTCTTGTTGGCGCTACTATGTCAATGATCTGTGGCGGATTAGTCGACGCAAATGTAATCCCCTAGAAAATCTAACGCGATACAGTGGCGGAAACACTGTAGAGTCGGGATTAAAACACACTGTAACTATGTCTTAGAAAATTAAAAGATGCACGTATGAGAGTAGAGAGTACTAGTATTATACGTATTAGCAAGTCAGTTTTAACGTGATAATACGGATATTAGTCGCTCTCGTGATATACCTTACCTGGTATTCTGCTTAAGATGCGTCGGTTTGGTATTAATAGAGATGCGTCGAACCTAGTAAGGCGAGCACCCGGACTAATATGGAACCCGACCAGCACTTTGTTCAGTTTTAGTTGTTTTACGTTTTGAATTCCATGTTAGGTGATTTAGCATGCGATTATAAGATCATAAAAGTAATAAATCATACGAAAAACTGTAAATGCAAATGTAAGTAAATCACGTTGTGAGGATTTGCACCCTCGGAGTATACACTAAACGGGACACGATGCATAGATAGTTCAGAACGGATCTCGGAATTACTCGGGTCTATTTAGTGTATTTTTGTGTTTGCGGTTGAAGTTGGGATGTTACGTGTTTTAGTAAGTGTCGTGGACCTAGTGTCCACTTCTAGTATTATCGTAGTGCATAATAAAAAAAAGTGCGCGAATGTGAAGTTTTGTTTAGATGACAACCTAGTGACGACTCGGCTTCAAAGGCGGATCCTCCTAGCTTGCCTAGTGATTTCGGCAGAGTTTCGTTACCGTTGACCCTTCCTGTGGCTACTCCGGCAGAGCTCCGTTACTATGGGTTGATTCTACGGCTAATCCGGCAGAACTTCGTTACTAGACTATAGCTAGTCGTACACAGGCACCTCGGGATCAATTGGAGTGCTCGAAGGTGAGGAGTAGCATCGATGTCACTTTTTCGTAACTACGATCGAGTGGATCGTTTGCCTCGGGTGTCGGAGTGCGAGCCCTTAGCGAGAAATTAGAGAGAGAAGAGAAGAGTTGTGAATTGTGTGTGTCGAATGAATGAGGTGAGGGAGGGTATTTATAGGTGTTTTCGGCCCTCGTCACCCATATAGACGCCTAAGTCCAGGCACACCAAGACTCAGGCGTCTGGGTTCAGGCGTGTGGAGACTCAGACGCGCAGGGTGAGGGGCTTGGTCTTTTGAAGATACGATTTTGATACTTTTCAAAATCGAGAGGTGGGTGTATCATACGTATCTTGGGGACTAAGGTTTCCCCGGGTTTGACCTAGCACCAAGAGTTTAGTGGGCCTCGGGTGTGCATCCCGAGCTTCGCTTGGCGCGGTGCTGACTCGGTTTGAGTTTCGGGACCGACTCGGGGTCCCAGTGTCGGAATTGACTCTAATTAGTGTCTACGCGACCGTAACAACACGACTAAGGCTGCCATCATGTTAGTTTAATTTTTCCGAGTAATTTATTTGATCTGTTCTATAAAAAAAACTACCTAAAACATCGCGAACCCGCGTCGCGTTGCAGTCCTATCGTCATCGGGTGTTTGTTGGGCACTTCTACAGCCACTGGTCCAAACCTGGGTGTCTACAAAGTGTTGTGTTTCTTAATTTGCATGAAGTTTCTGATGGGGAAGACTCCTTTATATAGGCAGAGAGAGGACCACATTCCTATTAGGATTTTAGTTTATGGTAATCTCTAACCTTCCATCAATGTTGATTAAATATGAAAATACTCCTTATTTAATCCGATATTATTGTGATAGCATATCTCTATAAGATCCCGATTTCCAATAAGACCATAATTATGAGGAAGAAATATTACCATAATAATAAGGAAGATATTTTACATATCCCGGCCCGTAATATTATTATAGCATAAAATATTCTTACAGTCTCCCACTTGGTCGATTGGAACATCTGTAATGTTCGTTAGAGAATATATAAGTTGCGCATACTATCCTAAAACATATATTTTAAATCGATGTAATTCATAAGCATCTTGGCTGATGTAGTCGTTAAAGAGAGTCATGGCGTACACATGTCAATCTGCAACATGTTTACTTCCATGTACCACTACATCAACGATTGAAACAGTTAGGTTATAAATGGAGTTTAACGTAATGGTCCCATAATGTCAAAAAAAAGACTATATATCTATTATCATTCATCCAATAATAAATGTATACACATTGGAAAACAAAAATAATATTATATTGCAAGTGTAGAATTGTTAAGGAGATCTCATTAATTTGTAATCTAACATCTTGCTTCAGTAAAAGAATATTTAAGGTTCATGTGTTTTGATTCCTTAGATATCATATCATTCTCGGAGAAAAATATTGCAGTTTCATTATTATCACGGTAATTACGCAATCATGCTCATTATATTAAATCCTCATAGCAAGCCACATATTCATCTTCAATAATGAAGATATAAAGCAACTGTGAGTACAATGCTTTATGTCATAACATCCCCAAAATCTGAATCTGAATAATTAGTCACTTCTGGGTGATATGATTTCCTGGATATGAGCATCAATAATGTCAGGTTTACCTAAGCATAAATTAAGTTCCCAACCAAGCATAAGGATATTATTTAGTCATTTCAATACATAAGTCTTGGTTCTATGTAATAAACCAAGGTCGTTTCTGGCTAATAAAATATCATCATTGATAGGGGTCGGAAGCCTGCAAACGGGCCGCCCGCCATTTGGGTCCCGGGGTGGCCCGACCCGGGAATAAAGGACCTACCAAGCAGGTCGCGGAGCAAGAAGCCATCACTCTAAGGCATCCGTCTGCCTGGCAGGGCGTCACCGCCCTGCCGAGCAGGGCGACCAGTATTCCCTGCCTCCTGGTTCTTAGGTGTTCGCATGCCCAGCAAGGACAGAGGAAACCAGGGACCTTCCCGTCATTTTGCCTAAGGTAAGGGGGAATGAGTGGATGAGGTGAAGCCACTTGTCACCTTCTCATCCACCCATTCTCCCACTCCCTCTCCTCCTTCCTCTCTCTTGTGGGAAGGTATAAATACTCTTCCATTTTCCACAAGGAAGGGGTTGGAAATTCTCTCTCTAGACTCTCACTCTAAAAACCGCCACCTAGTTCCTCACGAGCTAGGTTCGTTAAGGCATTCCACGAACTGACTTAGGCATCGGAGAGGGTTCCCCCGGACACCTCCGGGGCCCTCTGTGTTCCTTGTGCAGGGGCAGACCATCTCCGCCGGGGAAGTTCGACCATCGGAGTGAGGGAAAGGGGAGAGTCAATAGAAGACTTGCATCGATCACTTTAGGACTTAAGACATCATAGCAAAAGATCCGAACTTAGAGTCGGGTCTAATTGTTTCCATACCGGAACAATCATATAGAATCAAATATATGAACTTACTCCCACTGATCTTGAGATTTATGCATAGATCAACGATATTTCTTTAAAAAACCAGTAATGATTTTATAAAACTTTAAGTGTCATTGATTCAATGCTTGTTTCAGTCCATACAATGAATTCTTAAGTCTTAATGTCGGTTATAATTATCCAACATAAGAATAAAATAAATAATCTGTCAGATCTCACTACAAGAAAAACAGTCCCAGGCGTCCGCTATTTTGGCGTCCTGGGCATATGGACGCCCACATGGCGTCTGAAAATACTTCCGGGCGTCCACCGTCAGACGCCAAACTTGGCGTCCGACTGAGGATGGAGGACGAAATTCAGGCCAACAGGCGTCCACAGACGGACGCCATATACCCCAAATGGCGTCCACTGTCGGACGCCAAAGAGAAAACACGGGCGTCCACCTGGCGTCCGATAGTGGACGCCCGTCCAAATGTTTTCGGCGACAAATACCCGCCCTCCCCCCTCTCCCCTTTCACTCTCTAAATTTTTTTTATCTCTCTAAACTCTCTCCACACTCCCTCGCCGATTTCCTTTGAAATTCCTCCCCAATTTTCATTCTTTTTCTTAATTTGTGGTATGTTTTCTTACTTTACTTAGTTGTTATTTATTATAATTAGTTCTTATTTTTGATTGTTATCGTTATTTATTGATAGTTTGCTCGTTAATATTGTTTAGGTCTAAAATTCGATTAGGTTGATTAGTTTAGCCCAAATTCGCTTAGGTTGATTAGTTTAGTTGAAATTTGATTAGGTAGATTAGATTTGCCCATCACAATTATGAATAGGGTTTGATGAAGTTGGTTGAATTGAGCTAGAATCACCTCTAGGGCCTTCCGTGAGGTTTTGTGTGACTTAGGGCGGACCAAATGGTGTCGTAATAATGCCGGATTTTCCTGAAACCACTTCCATCCTGATTGGGGTTGTAAATAGGTGTTAGCGGCGCTTTTGGAAATTTGATTTCTGCATTCGAAAATTTGACCCTTTTTTGACCTGTTTAAGCTATTTCTGTCTGACATGAGCCATGAATTGTTGTGTTTTGTTCGGTTGAATTTGGATTACTTTGATAAATTAGCTACAGTTTTTGTAAATTGGGATTAAATTGTGATTACATTTGTGAATAAATTCGGTGACTAATTTTTGTAAGGTCAATTAAAAATTAATATGAGAGTTGCAAATTAAAAAAATGGGTTTACTTTGACGTATTAAGTTAAATTGAGGACACTCAGATATGGAAATGAATTTAGAGAAATTAAGTTTAAGTTAAGTGTTGATTAAATTTTCGTTTAGTAAGTTCTAAATTAAGTTACGGAAATTAAACTTTTATTTGTTATATATATTTTTTGAACATAGAAAATGAAGAGAGTTGAACGCAAATGGATGTATGAGGGTAGACTTGATAAGAAGAGACGTCCCACCGTAGAATTTTTGAGGGGTGTGGAATCATTTGTCGAGGTCGCTAAAAAGTCAGTAGACTATGCATCGAGGGGGGAGGTTAGGTGTCCGTGCACTAAATGCAAGAACATTAAATTTTTTGATGTCCTTGTAGTTAAGGAACATGTCATCTATAATGGTTTTTCATCAAATTATTATAATTGGATTTGTCATGGTGAGCCAGCTTAGTCTGAGGAACCCGAAAACCGTCAAAATGAGGGGGGTTTGAGAGGTATGATAGTTGACGTAGTGGAGTGCAACTTGTTTAACAACGAGAACACATATGGGAATGACTCACCCAACCAACAGGACTCACCCAACCCACAAGAACCTAACCCACGAGCGAAGGCGTTCTTCGACATGTTGAACGCTTCGGAGAAACCGTTATACGGAGGGTGCGAGGTGACTTTGTTAGAAGTCGCATCTATGGTAGTCAGCCTTAAATGTGAGTTCAACCTACCCTTTGCCTGTGTCGATGGTATTGCTGCCTTGCTCGAGAGAGTAATCCCGAAAGACAATATCATGACCCGAACTTTCTACACAACCAAAAAAGTTGTGAAGGGCCTTCAACTCCCGCATCAGAAGATTGATGCTTGTCCAGATGGATGTATGTTATTTTGGAAAGACGATGCGATGCTAGATGAATGTAAGAGATGTGGTAAGGGTAGGTATAAGATGCTTGAGGGGGATATTGTTTTGAGGGGTAGAAAAGGGAAAAGCGGTGTTAGGGGTAAGAAACCGATCCCAATAAGTCAGCTTACGTACTTCCCTATTGCACCAAGGCTTCAAAAATTGTATGCCACAAAAACAATAGCGGAGCAAATGAGGTGGCACAAGGAGGATATTAGGGTACCAGGGAATATGTGTCATCCGAGTGACGGCGAGGAGTGGAAGCGTTTCGATAGACTACATCCCCACTTTGCGTCAGAACCCCGAAATGTAAGGCTAGGGTTGTGTACTGATGGATTTCCACCTTTCGGCCAATTTGGTAAGTCGTACTCTTGTTGGCCTGTGATGATCACACCTTATAACCTACCTCCTTGGTTGTGTTTAAAACAGCCTTTCATCTTTCTATCACTTATTGTGCCTGGTCCCAAAAATCCAAAAAATCATTTGGATGTTTACTTGCAACCTGTTATTGAGGAATTGAAACAAATGTGGGAGGTAGGGGTCGAAACATATGATGTCTCTCTTAGACAAAACTTTCAGTTGAAAGCAGCTTTGTTGTGGACTATAAATGACTTTCCCGCATACGGTATGCTCTCAGGATGGTCTACTGCGGGTCAAAAAGCGTGTCCGTGTTGTATGGAAGAGAGCAAAGCTTTTTATCTCCCAAATTCTAGTAAAATTAGTTGGTTTGACTGTCATAGACAGTTCCTATCAGAGGGTCACCCGTATAGGAAGAATAAGAAGGCGTTCAAGAAGGGTGGGGTTGTGCTTGACGACGCACCTGATCGACTCCCAGGAGATGAAATATGGGAGTTGATTTCCGAGTACCCGTCCACTGTTGACGGAACCGATCAGGAGTTCAAAGACCTGAAAAAGTTGAAAAATGGTTGGTTTAAACGTAGCATATTCTTTGACCTACCATATTGGAGGACTTTGTTACTTCGTCACAATTTAGATGTGATGCATATAGAGAAAAACTTCTTCGAGCAGTTGATTCACACTGTAATGGATGTGGAGGGGAAGAGTTGTGACACTGCCGGCTCCCGACGAGATGTAAAGATTTTTTGTGACCGTCCTCAGCTGCACATAAAACGGGATGGGTCCAAACCGAGAGCCTTGTTCACACTTGACAAGGCCCAGAGAAAGGCGTTGTTGGAGTGGGTACAGAAGTTGAAGTTTCCTGATGGGTACGCCTCCGACTTCAAACGCTGCGTTGATCTTAAGAACCTAAAACTGCAAGGGTTAAAGAGTCACGACTGCCATGTCTTTATGGAGAGGTTACTTCCGGTAGCTCTAAAGCAATTTCTGCCACCGACGGTGTGGAATTCTATAACTGAGATATCTCAGTTTTTTCGAGATTTGTGTTCGTCTACAGTAACAAGTGAGGACATGACTCGGCTGGAGGATCAGATTCCACAAATACTATGCAAACTCGAGATGATCTTCCCACCGTCGTTCTTTAATTCCATGGAACATCTACCGGTCCACTTGCCCTACGAGGCTAAGGTTGGAGGACCTGTCCAGTATAGATGGATGTACCCATTTGAAAGGTACATAAATTTTTGTAACTTTATTTATAAATTTAATTTAAACATAGCTAACTTTTATTAATTAAAATACATAACTTGTTTATTTAGGTTCCTCAATCATCTGAAGAAGAAAATTGGTAACAAGGCTAGGGTAGAGGGTTCTATTTGTAATGCATATTTGACAGAAGAGATTGCGAACTTCTGCTCCCTATACTTCGAGAAAGACATCCAAACAAAAACCAAGAACCTGAACCTAGAACATTCGATTTCCATTGATCCTACTATACCAGAGTTTTTTCAAAAGAAGGGCGATGAAGGAACTTCATCCGTCGAGGGTTCTAGGGTACTAGATGAGAAAGAGTACAACCGAGCGCACCTTTACCTACTCTCTAATTGTGAGATCTTAGAGCCTTATGAGAAACAATTTGTAACTGAATATGTCGCCTTGAACCCTGACGTGAACTCTGATGACGTTTGGAGTAAGCACGATGAACATTTTCCTAAGTGGCTAAAGGATCACGTAGTTGCCTTAGACATACGTGATGATTTGGTTAGAAGTTTGGCTTACGGACCAGTGCGAGTTGTTAAAACCTGGAACCGGTACACAGTGAATGGGACATTAAACTATGGTAAGAACAAGGCTAGATGTAATTTCGGTGTCAGTGTGACATCTCTTGATGGTGATGAGTACTACGACATTTTGGAGGATATTTTTGAGTTGTGTTATGCCGGCAAAGAACGGGGGTATAGAGCTGTGTTGTTCAAATGTGAGTGGAAAGACAGCTCCGTGAACGGAACCCGGGTGCATGAACGATACAAGATCGTGGAAGTTAACCACACCCGGAAATATCCTACTTACGATCCGTTCATACTCGCGCACCAGGCCAAGCAAGTCTACTTTGCTCCTTCCCCGTACACGAGAAATGACAGAAATCAAAGTCAATGGTGGGCAGTCTTTACGACAAAACCACGGGGGCAAATAGACAGTTCTTTGTTCCAGGAAGATGCGGCTTCAAGTGGTACACGCTTGTCTCCTATTGACGAGACCATAATCTCCGAAGAAGATCAGAATGTTGTGGCAGATGAATACTCTGAGGATGATACTGAAGATGGACAGGGAGATTACATGGTTAGGGATGTTCCGGAGATCCTTGAGGAGGATGACGGACACGATGAAGAGAGTTTGGAGGACGATCAAGAGGAGGGCGAGGAAACGGAGGAGGAGGAGGATCAGAGTGAGGACAGTGAGGCTGAGGGCAATAACGACAGCGAAGATGACCTCTAGACTTGTTGTAGTAGGTTACCCACATTAATCATTGTGTTACTTATTGTGTACGTTATTTCTATTGTGTTAGATTGTAATTGCTAATTGTTGCTAATTTGTTGCAAGGTTAAGATAATGGCAGGCGGTAGATCGACGAGGAAACGTGGCGGAGGTAGTCGGTCTGTTCATGCATCGACCTCCCAGCAGGAGGAGGAGGAAGTGGTCCTTGAAACGCCGCAACAGGAGCAGAATGACGAGGAGCAACGGCAGGGGAACACGGAGGAGCTACAAAAGGACGAGAACGGGCGTGTGATTCTCGACCCCGGTCGCGTATGGTAATATAATCTAACATGCCCACTCTTTTTTAACATATGAACTTTTGGACTACATACATCTTGTAATATTTCGTACATGTCTGTGTCTCTCGACTTGGTGCAGGTTCCTCCATGGGGAGGTGACCACTGGCTGTACTAACAGCTACATGACCGACAAAGGTCTAGGGTATGCCTGTTGGACTCAGGTGCCGACTGATCAGCGGGCGCAGTGGTTCAACAACTTTCGGGTTCGTTTACTGTTTTTGCTACCGAGTTCCGCACTCATAATGTGTAGTTTTTTATTATTTCTTTTACTAATTACTAATCCGCCTTGATTTTGTAGTTGAAGTTCTGTTGGAAGCCGGAGCTCGAAGGAAGGGTATATGAGCGGTACAATGAGACTTGCTCACGCCGCTTCAAAGACGTAATGAACAAGCGCCACAAGCGGGGGACTGCGCTAAAAGACCTGAAAGGTGTAGTTTTTTTATATTACTCAATTTTAAAGAAAAATCTAACTTCAATCTTTTACAATATTAACTAATAATATATTAGTGTTGTCATACTTCAGGTGAGGCGTTGGAGAGGTGGGTTAAGTACCACGACGACCAGGGGTTCAAGGTCAGATCGGAGAGGGCATCACAAAACAAATTGAAGAACTGTGAGCATGTGGGGAAGGCCGACCCGACACATCATCGGGGTTCACAGTCTTCGTTTCTTCGTCTCAAGAGGGTATGATTTCTAATAATATCGTACTCCTACTTGATTAATCATAAACTACGTTCACGTAAAATACGTTTGCCTAACGGTCGTATTTATTTAACAGCTACAAGCTGAACTCGGGAGGACGCCAACCGCCCCTGAGGTGTTCCTAGACATGCACGGGAAGACCGACTCGGAAGGGACTTCTTTTATGACGAGTAGAGATCAGGCAATCTGGGTGAGTACTTACTATTTCAAACAAATCAACTGTGCCTATATATTTACTTTAGGTGGTAGATAAGTATCTTTATTGATTTCATTTTCTAATAACTTGAATTGAAATCACTGTTGTGTACGCAGGATGCCTACCAAGAGGAGTTAGCAAATAACGAGAGTTCTACTAGTGGTGCCGAAGTAGACCCGAATGAGACCTATTTCAAGGTCGTGAAGGGGTACAAGAAAGGTAGTGTGTATGGTGTTGGGAATGCACACGGGATGTACTTCACACCTCCCACAGCGCGTCTAGGCACCTCCACACAGATGGAGTATACGCCACCCGAGTCTCAGCAGCCCGACCAAGAAAAGGAGGCCATGAAGCAGCAACTGACCCAGCAGCAGCAGCAACTGAAGGAGCAAGCGGAGCACATAAAGAAGATGCAGGAACAGATGGCCATGTTTCAGGCCATGTTCAACAAATGCAACCAAGGTCGTCCCCCTTCCCCTCCAGACGACAGAGACCCCTTTAGCGGGGATGGCGGTAACTCTGGTGCTTCAGCTAGCTTCACAGTTAGCTGATTGTTTTTTGTTGTTGGTGTTGTAACTGGATTTATGGATTATGTATCTTCGAACTAGTTTAGATTTATGTACCTTTAAACCGTATCTTAAAACTTTTTTATATAAATGGTTTTTTAGCGTAAATGTGGCGGGAGATCAAGTGTTTTGGTTGATTGAGAGTGTGTTGTGGATGGTCGACAGTTGTGGATTTGTTTTATTTTGCAGGTTTTGGCTAGACATCGAACGCTTGGCTACTGTAATGCATCAGCATAAATGGCGTCCAATAACGGACGCCAAGCCAGACGCCGGAGGGAACTAAAGACGATCTTCTATTCAGGGGAATGGCGTCTTACTGTGGACGCCAGATGGGCCAAGATGGCGTCCATAGTCGGACGCCAACATGATGCACATGGCGTCCGACTATGGACGCCACCTTGGCCCATCTGGCGTCCACAGTAAGACGCCATTCATAGCGTCCGCTGTCAGACACCAATTTTTTTGGCGTCCAATAGTGGACGCCCGTTTAAAAAAAAGACGACTGGTCGTGGCATCCACTTTCTAGCGTCTGTTTGCGGACGCCAGGACTCATACAGCGTCCACTAACGGAAGCCAATGGATGGACGCCAGGCCCATCTATTCTTGTAGTGTCTCTTCCAACCTTCATGGATAGATATTTAATTTGAGCAGTACTTTCATAAGTTAAGTCAGTCGGCTTGTCTTTGCGAAGGCAAGTATCCAGTTTTATCAACTTCAAGGTGAACTTAAATTACTCTTTTCATTCAGAATAGTTTGTTCGTTCCTTAAACTCAACAACAGAGTTATCATAAGATTGCACTTGATTAGGTAAATTTTAGTTGTGATAAAATAAGATAACATAAATAATAAGGTTTCAATATGTGAAACAACACATCTTTAATAATAGTGCTCCTGTGGGTAGTCACTAAAATATTTAAATAAATATAATGTTACACATGGTAATATAATCTACCTGCGGTAAATATATATTTTTATATGTGAACGATATAATGATTATAGTAAGTCAAAATTGAACTTTAGTTGTAAATTCACTGTGGTGAAATTTAACCATAAGAATTTCATATTAACATCATCTAAAACCAAATATGAAATTATAACTTATCATAAATCATTATTAGTCAAACGAATAATTATATCGAATGATCATAAGCAATATGGTCAAAACGTATTTCAGTAAGTCATGTAATCATACGGAGTATATTATAATCATATTGTCGTGGAATTACTCATTAAAAACTTTAATCCATATGTTAATCAATATGTATATAGTAAATTCATATAATCATGACAAAATCAGTGTAACTATATAATGTATAATCACTCACATATCTATACAATAGAATCATGCCAAATTAATGGATTACTCCATACATCGATACAACGATAAGGTGCATTAGTGACATGTAATATGCACAAACGGATACGAAGTAACATAAAGATGATAAATAAAGTGACAAAATATATACTCCCTCCGTTCCAATGAATTGTTTGCCTTTCCTTTTGGCACCAAGGTTAAGGGAACCAATGAGGGAGTGACATGTAGAGCAAAACTCATGAGAATGATCAAATTGCATATAAAAAACATTCCTAAAATAGAAAGGCAAACAATTCATTGAGACGCCCCAATATGGAATAGGCAAACAATTCATTGGGACGGAGGGAGTAGTACTATAATACTACCATATTCTACCAAAGCTCAAACCTTGAATAACATAAAAAATAATCATCATGAGGTAATGAACAAAACATGCTTCAATTCATTAATGTCTGATTATGTTATACGTAAAAGACAAGCAATCATGGGTCATATAGTAGTAGTATCATATACGAGTATTTTATAATTAGAACATTGACTTGACATGCTTTCATACTTTCACACATTAAGGAGGATTAATTGGGCAAAACGATTACGGAGTGAGTTGCAAAATCGAAATTATCCCAATTTCACATATAATTAAAATTATAATGTATAATACTCCATTATTCCGTAATAACAATCTTAATTGATGGACAATCATGAGTTCAATAACCTAAGCTCTGATACCACATGTTAGCATATTATTAACATGATATAAATAAAACATAATTCTTGAACAACATGAATATCACAAAACATTAATTAAGACGAGATTAAGACATATCTCATTACGAAATAAGTCAAAATCTAATACGAATGATATTAGATCTCTATATAATAATACGTTTTAATATAATCTTCAAATAATAATAATGATATGTCTTCAAATAATAATACTTAATTTTCATGGAGTTTCTGATGGAGAAGACTCCTTTTTACAGGCAGAGAGAGAACCAGATTCCTATTAGGATTTTAGTTTATGATAATTTCTAACCTTCCATCAAGGTTGAGTAAATATGAAAATACTTCTTATTTGATCCGATATTATTGTGATAGCATATCTCTATAAGATTCCGATTTCCAATAAGACCGTACTTATGAGGAAGAAATATTACCATAATAATAAGGAAGATATTTTACATATCCCGTAATATTATTATAGCATAAAATATTCTTACATGTGGCTTCCCAACACGTACCTTCACCCTTACTCAGAATCTACGATTTTTGGATGGTCGAAATCATTGGTCACGAGAGTTATTCGATACACGATATTCGATATATTCGATATCGGTATCGTGATGCAAGTAGGGATGGCAACGGATCCGGGATCCGATCCGGATCCGCAAGATCCGGTCCGCACGGATCGGATATGGATCCTAAATTTTGAGATCCGTTGGATATGGATCCGGATCCGGATCCGCTATCTTTAAACGGATCCGGATCTGGATCTTAATAAATAAATCCGGATCCGGATCCGCAAATCCGTTTTATTAAAAAATTAACAATAATAAAAAACTTAGAACTTTAATTTGTGTTTTTTTGGTTATTTCTAAGACTCTTTTTTTAGTTTATTAATCTTTGATTATGAATTTTTATATTCAATTTTATTTGTAAAATTATGAAAATTAATATGGTCGTAAATACGTATTAATTAAAATTTTTGTAGAATTTAAGTAAGAAATTGGATCCGCGGATTCAATCCGGATCCGGTCCAGATCCGGCGGATCCGGATATGGATCTACATTTTTGAGATCCGTCGGATCCGGACCGGATCCGGATCCGCTACTAGGAATGCGGATCTGGATCTGGATCCATGCGGATCCGGTCCGGATCCGGTCCGTTGCCATCCCTAGATGCAAGTGGACGAACCCTACAAACTTCAATACTAACGCAAACCGTGCTTGGTACGCGGTATGTCTAAGTACAGAGTGGATTGGTCCGAGCTCCATAAAATTAGGTGGCGACTCAATTATGATTTAAATTTCAATTCGAGAATCTCACACGAGGACATCCGTCTACCAAAACTCGCGTCTGACCGCGCCGGGCGTGGACCTAAGTCATGTCCACACTCCTCCATCATACTCC
Organism: Agrostemma githago; assembly: GCA_958450325.1. Taxonomy (NCBI): domain Eukaryota; kingdom Viridiplantae; phylum Streptophyta; class Magnoliopsida; order Caryophyllales; family Caryophyllaceae; genus Agrostemma; species Agrostemma githago. The sequence goes on along the minus strand of OY288239.1, from coordinate 21,930,921 downwards.
CTTTTTTATTCGATTACACCCTTTCTATTTTGGGGAGGTTTTAAAAAATGGTTATGCAGACAAGATGACATTGAATACACATGGGATGGATGATTACATTATCGTTTGGTCCTTTGGTTGTGCTCCGTTTTGTTTTTAGTGTTCGATTTAAGTTGTAACGATGTTTTGTGTTGGTTCGATGGGGTAATCAATTTAGAGTAATGCGGTACTATTGGTATCTTGTAATAATGGTGCCATCTATCTATGGTGTAATCAAGTATGGTACTGCATTTTGGTTATAGAGCGTTTTGCCTTCATATATTGTGGGTTGATTTTTCGTCGTCATCTTTGGTTCGAATATCCTACTTAAGTGTCTCCATCAAATAGCGTTTTTCCGGAATGTTTCTAACAATAAAGGTAATTTAAAGTTAGTTTCAGTTGCTAAGAATGGTGAGCTTCTTGATTCTTCGTACTATAGACGACCTATGTGTAGCATGTTGGCGGCGACATTGTGCTTGACTTTTAGGTGTTGGAATTCCACTTTCCAATTGGCGTCAGGTTAGCGGCAGTATCCTTACTCTTACTGTAAAGGTTTACGGATGAACACGTTGCTTTGTAACTTCGGAATGTTAACCCTTTATAATGTTGTGTTTGTTTGATGTTTTTACTTTGAGACTTTAAGTGGTTTATTTATAGTGTTTTTTATCACTGTCGATAATTCTTAGCATGATTTTTTCAACTATAATGAAGCTGGAGGGTAGTGGCAAGGGAATCATCCTACATATGTCGTTTGTTATTATGATATGCTGGGTTTTATCAAGTTGCTTTTGTTCAGGCATGGAGTGTGTTCACCGGATTCTTGTTGTTTGTGTGAGGAGGAGCCTGAATCTTCAGCTCACCTGTTTTTCCGCTGAAGTTTAGTTGCAGGCTGCTGGCGCTTCTCCGGGCATGGCTTGGACAGCAGCTCTCGGATCAACTACTGGATATCCAACTTCAGGGTTCTTCAGTCCAGAAAAGAGTGTAGTGCAGCTGTGACAGCAGCTACGTTCTATATATGGGTTCAACGGAAGAAGGAGTGATTGGAGGGAGTCATTGTTCGACCAAGTCGTGTGTTTCATAGCATTAAGCGTGGCATTTGTATTAGAATTGAATGGTTTGTTACAGGTCAGCTATCTCAGATAGAGACGGATTGGATTCATATGCTAAGCATTTCTTAGCCTTAGTACACGGATTGATTGATATATACTCGTAATATACTACATTATATCCAAAAAAATTGCTTTTTTTTCCTCTTTCATGTTCCTCTATTAAATTTTATCCATGGCGTTTAGCTCTATTTCACATTGTTCGGGGTGATTATCAAGGGTTTTGTTATATTTGTGTGTTGATTTGTTTGAAAGATGAAGTTTTAGGGGGAATGCGTTCGTGTTGAAGTTAAAAATATCGGAGTTATGGGAAGATATCGTCATATATCAGCTGTATGTACTGTATTCAGTGTGATTAAAGTGAATATGTTCAATTTACAAATAAATACAAGTATAAGTTTACAAATTCCAGCAAAACTGAAAACAAGCAACAACCTTGAAGTGGTGCATGCAATCAAGCTATATACAACTTCCCTACTACTTAATTAACCTCCTGAGGTACCTCAAAATACACATTTTCAACTGTAGTATTCTAAATAATGCAACTACAATTACATGTTTACACCTCAAAAATGGGTCATTCCCCTGAACTTTCACAGGAGCTACCCAAATTACTCGTAATGTCATGAACTAACAGTCTGATCATATCGCTGCATCCATTTTTTGATTTCTCTAAGCACTCTTCCAGGTCCGATTCAGTAGAGAGCGACACCCATTCGTGATTGTCATCCTGATACGTGATCTAGAATGTCCCAACTTTCAGTTTCAGACGCTTTCCCACCTCCTTCAACTCAACAATGTTAGATGTATGGGAAAATCTAAGCCGGATTATGTCCTGTCGAAATATTGCTTTTATAGTCACACTCTTCATATCCTGCTGTCTGCTAATGAATCCTGATGCTCTTGAATCTAATTTGGTAGCAACAGCAGCTGAACTACACAAATTCCTCAAATCTTTGGAGCTAATTCCTGCATCTTCTACAAAGGCTTCTTCAGTTGTGACTGGGCTGCCATGATTACTTGATCCACGTGAAGGGGTCGATGCAACCGTGCTAACACCATTCTCTTCTTCACCACTTGATGCCTTACCAATGGTGATGGTAGGCTGGCCCATACAGGTCAAGCTGAATCCCCCATTATTATCCCCGCCTTCTACGGACTCCATCACATGCTTCAGCTTCGTAAGTGAACGATTCACCTTGTTTATCTTGCGAGATGGCCATCGTAATATCCCATGCTGCCTACATATGCGCTTCATTGTTGTTGGACACACTAATAATAATTAAGCAACATCACAATTTGCCTTATTAACTACAGTACATGATCTTCTTTATACAAAAAATAGAGAGTATTTACTAATTTAATCTCATACATACCTCCAAGGCATTTTGCAGCATCCTTAAGACTCCCAGCAAAATACTGTTTAAGAACATCCAAACCAATCTGTTTCTCTGTTTAAGAACGACCGTAACGACACGACTAAGGCTGCCATCATGTTAGTTTAATTTTTCCGAGTTATTTATTTGATCCGTTTTATAGGAAAACTACCTAAAACATCGCGAACCCGCGTCGCGCTGCAGTCCTATCGTCATCGGGTGTTTGTTGGACATTTCTGCAGCCACTAGGTCCAAATCTGGGTGTCTACAGAAGCCCCCACTTTGACTGAGGCTTGGACAAGACGAAAGTCAAAGAAGAGCCACCCAGGTCAATCGAGGATTACGACCTGGTGGCTGTCTAGTCGGGTCGTTTTAAGTCCATTGGACTACGTCTTGAGGCTCGCCAGCCAAGGCTTAGAAATCGTACCTAACGTCTTTGCTTGCGGTTGCTTGCTTGGGCCCGGGCCGGTGCTTGTCATCTCGTTCTTAGTTCTTCATGCTCGTGCGTTTTGCCTTTTTCGGATTGCTTAAAAGTTTGTTCGATTTTAAATGTCTTTGTGTGTAGGTGACACGTTAAGCGTAGATGCGAAGAATGTTTGTATGTGTTGGCTTTCATTTGAACAAATATTTTTAGGATACTTGTGAACCCTTGGACTTTAATAAAACGTTAGTTCGAGGGCGTCAGTCTCCACTCGAACGGTCGTCTTCGGGATGCCTGTGACCCCTTGGACGAAATAAAGCGAAATAAAATGTTCGAGGGCGTCAGTTTCCACTCGAACAGCTGCCTTTCGGGATGCCTATGACCCCTAGGACAAAACAAAACAAGATAACATATTCGACGGCGTCAGTCTTAACTCGAATAGCTGTCTTTCGGGATGCCTATGACCCCTAGGACAAAATAAATCAAGATAAACTATCCGAGGGCGTCAGTCTCCACTCGGATAGCTGTTTTTCAGGATGCCTATGACCCTAGGACAAACTATTTGAGAGCGTCAGTCTCCACTCAAATAGCTGTCTTTCAAGATGCCTATGACCCCTAGGACAAAGTAAAGCAATATAAACTACTCGAGGGCGTCAGTGTCCACTCAATAGTTGTCTTTCGGGATGCCTATGACCCCTTGGACAAAAGCAGGATAAACTATCCAAGGGCGTCAGTCTGCACTCGGATAGCTGTCTTTCGGGAAGCCTATGACCACTAGGACAAAATAAATCATTCGAGGGCGTTAGTCTTCGCTTGAATGAAAAATGTTGTGGAGGTATCAGACTTCTTCGAGGGTGTTGCTATCCACGCGAATCAAATTGCTATGGAGGTATCAGACTCCAATGCCTCCCGGATAACTAAGACCCGTTAGACAAAAATTGTTGTGGAGGTATAAGATTCCAATGCCTCTCGGATAACTAAGACCCGTTAGGCAAAAATTGTTGTGGAGGTATAATACTCCAATGTCTCTTGGATAACTAAGACCCGTTAGGCAAAAATTGCTGTGGAGGTATAAGACTCCAATGCCTCTCGGATAACCAAGACCCATTAAGCAAAAATTGTTGTGGAGGTATAAGACTCCAATGCCTCTCGTATAACCAAGACCCGTTAGGCAAAAATTGTTGTTGTTTATTTGTTTTAGTTAAGTGTTTTTTGTTTTGTGGGTTTGTCTTATTTTGTTCGGGTTTGCTTTTACTTTGTCTTGGTTTGTTATGCATTTTTTATTTGTTCAGAGTTGGCTTAGATTGGTTCGGTTTGGGTTGCTTTATTACGTGTTTGGGTACAAAGTCACGTTAAGTGCGGCTTTTGTACTTGTTTCATCATCGTTTTTTGTAATGGACGTGCTTTGTCGATTAGTAATTGTTTCGTCATTATTATTTTGCTTGTCTTAAAAGGTGCGTGATTCGTGTATGTCGAATGTTAAGCCTCGTTTGTTTTCATTTTAGTCTGTGTTGGACTGCTCAGATGCGCGCCCATCTGCGCCCCAATCTTCAGACGCCTAGCCCCCAGCGGTTCAGAATTCGGGCGCGTCATCTGAGGCGGTTGGGTTCCCGTGGATCGGGTTCGCTTTAAGTAAACGAAGTTGGGGGCAATTCATTCATTCCACCCAAAAGCCGAACGCGTCACCCCCTTCGCCCCTAATTTGCCTTCTCAATTTTTCTACGCGATTTCCGTCTCGATTTCAATCGTACGCGAAAATGTCGACTCAGAGTAAGTGTTCTTTACTTGTTTATTGTCGGTTTTGCTTGATTGTGAGTTTGTTTTGTTGAAATCCTAGAAAACCGATTTGGGTGTTTTTAATTTACTAAGTTTCGATACTTGTGCTTAATCCCATTGTTAAATTAGGGTAGATTAAAGCTTGTTAGGGTACTTATAAGCCTGATAGAGGATTTCGAGGTGCGACAATGGCTCCGTATGGTGATAGGTTCGAGATGCTAGGGTTAGTGATAAGTGTAGTTTGTAGTGCCTATTTCGTAGTGTTTTGGTCCCATTTCCTTGCGGAATCGCTCCTTGGGAGCGGTTCATGGGCTACTTATGCTTCCTCTAGCTCGTTTCAGGTTCCGGAGAACATTCTTGAAGAGTTGGAGTGATTCCGACTCAATACATACACTTTTCGGAGCCAACGAAGCGGAGGAACGATCAGTCGATGCCTTGGAGTCGACCCCGAGACCTTGGGACCCAATCCCGAGCCTTCGAGACCCGATCCCGAGTCCCGAGAATCGATGAGAAGTTCATGTGAAGCAAGGAGGAACCAAAAGGATCATATTGGAGGCCTACAAGACTCATCCCCGACGGGTATGCACCTCATCCCGTCCGGGATGAAGTGCACTTTTGAAGGGGCCACTGACAGGCCGTCCCGGTCGGGACCAACCCGTCCCGGTCGGGAAGATCCCGTCCCGGTCGGGACCAACCTGCTGTAGCCGCACCTCTTCTTTTCCTTCCTCCTTCATTCTTGTACCCCTATAAAAATACTTCCCTCTTGTATTGTTTATGGATCCTATCATACCCTAGACTCTTTTAAGCCTCTCTACAAGATATAAACCCTAGATTTAGTTCTCCTCTCATTAGTTCTAATCTTTCTTTAATCTTTAGTTAATCTTAGTTAATTAGTCTTGTAATTAAGAAGATTCTTGAAGACTCATCCAAGATTGACAACCTTGGGGTTTTATTTGGGTTTCTTATTAATTCAAGTTCTCATCTTTTGCTTCCTATTGTAGTGGGTATAATTTCTCTTCTCTTAATCTTTGTTTTACCATCAAGTTTTAATCATTGATTATTATTATTGTTCTTGTTTCTTTCATTATGGATGTTTGGATTGTGATGTTGTTTTCTCTTGTTGTTGTTAGTTTGTTCTTGATTATGAGTGAGTAGATTACTTGTGGGTTAGTAGGGGGATTAAGGGTAGAACATGGGTGACTAGGGTTTGATTAGGGGTAAAGGGTGAATCTTTGTTGTTAGTCACATACTTGGCACACTATGTGTTTTTTGTAATGCTTGTTTGAGTTGTAGTGGCCATGCTTCTCATGCTAGTCTTCCTCTACTCATTGTTTGTCTAGTATGTGGTCATGTTGAGGATAACGTTGAGGATAGTCATAGTCACGAGAGTGCGGACTAGGGTCTAAGTAGCGAGAGCCCGGACCTACCTCGACTAGAGTCTAAGTAGCGAGAGCCCGGATTCACCTCGACACCGGTCTAAGTAGCGAGAGCCCGGACCGACCCTAGCAATTAGGAGACACCTACACCCTTGGCAACCCCGATTACCCTACTATTCTTATGAACCCGACCTAACCCACTTCTTTCCATATTTGATTTCATCTTATTAGCTAGTCATCATTTCTTTAGTTTGCTAGTTAGTTTGATTGTTAGCATTGTTTAGCATTGTTTTAGCCTAGTTCGTCATTAGTCTAGTTCTTACCTCTCCTCCATCATAGTTTTCCATTTATCGCTTCTTTGTGTTTGTTTGGTGATTTAGTCTCGTTTTAGGCCGACCTAGTCTAAACCTTGCAACACCGTCTCCGTGGATACGATCCCGACTTACCCTAACTACCGTTAGGTCTTAGCCGGTTATTTATTTGGCGGTGGGATCCACGACAAATCCTACCATCAATTTGGCGCCGTTGCCGGAGACGGTGCATTGTTTAGACTTAGTTTGCTTATAGCTGGGCTTAGTTACCCTTCTTTGTGCTCTTCTATCATCTCTTGTGCATATTCTCTAGATTTTTCTTGTTTCCTTGGTTTTATTTCTTCCTTTTCTCTTTGTCTCTCGATTGTGCTTGTTTATTGTTGTTACCTAGTGCCCACAAAGCACTAGGTGTTCTCACGTTTTTCTAGTGCGTAGTGTATGCCTAGGCGGGGAGGTGAATTCTTTCTCTTTAATCCAGAGCCGGAAAGACTTTTTCGAGCCTTTCACCAACGGACGATTAACCGGGTTAGAATCTCTCAACCAAGTGCAAGCAATACTCATCAAGAGCAAGCTCAAGGAAACGATTTTGAAGAAGCATCTCGAGAGACGGCCGAAGGGAATTTCACCAATCCCTTTGGATATTCTAGCCCTAGTTCCTCCTCTACATCTACTTCAACTCCGTCTTCACCACCATCTCCCTTACGTCCAATAATGCAGAAGTTTTCTTCTCACTCTACATTTACGGAAGACGTCTTGCCGGGACCAAATGCTCTACCGGCCGCTTATGCCGGAAATTTTACGGCCAAGACTCACTTCATCCAACTTGTGGAAAGGAATCAATTTAGTGGTTTGCCCACCGAAGACCCGCACCAACACATGGAGACTTTCTCCGATTATTGCGACGCTATCTCTCAACCCGGGGTTACACAAGATCAAATCCGATGGGTATTATTTCCATTCTCATTAATTGGAAAAGCGAAGCAATGGATCAAGAGTCTCGATAGGGCAACCATGGGCATCGACACTTGGAAAAAGCTTGCATTGGCGTTCTACCAAACATTCTACCCTCCGGAGAAGACTAATTTGCTTAGGGCCTCCATCACCGGTTTCCAACAACGGGATGAAGAGAGCCTTTATGAGGCTTGGGAGAGGTTTAAATCTTTGGTTAGATCGTGCCCCCATCATGGACTTTCACAATGGTTCTTAGTCCAACAATTTTGGAACGGTCTTTCTGAGGACTCAAGAACTATACTCAACATGGGCTCCAATGGTAAGTTCACCAAGGTCGATGATGACCAAACATGGGCCAGAATCGAAGAGATGGCGGTGCATAATTCGCAATACTCAAGGCCTAGGAAGGCAAATCGAGGAGGTAGGCATGAGGTTGATACTATTACTCAATTAAGCATTGACCTTGGAGCTCAATTGAAGACCCATATGGAAACCATTGACAAGAAGCTCCAAGGCCACCTCACTCAAGTCCAAAGCATTAGTTCCTCCAACCAACACTCAATTCATGAAGTGAATGCTTTGGGATTTGCACCTCCTTTGCCTTATTATGGGATGTGTGATACTTGTGGAATCGTTGGTCATGATCCTATGCATTGTCAAGGGAGTATTGAGCAAGTGAACGCCTTTCAAGCGTTCAAGCAAGGTGCCTCCTATTCCAATCAATACCAAGCTTCCAATCAAGTCCCTCAACAACAAGCTATGCAACCTCGTCCCTATGTTCCACCTCCCTTAAGGGACAACAACCAAGGTTATCAAGGCAACTCAAGGCCCTTTAACAACTTCAAGCAAAATAACCAAGGTACCTTCTACAACAACAATCAAGGGTTCCAACAAGGGAACTTCAATCAAGGCGGTTTCCAAGGAAACCAAAACTTCCAAAGACAACAAAACCACAACAATGGCCTTAATCAAGGCAATTCTCATGGGTTCCAAGGGAACCATCAACAACAAGCAACTCAAGCTAATCGTCAAGAAAGCAAGCCTAGGAGCCAATCTCCTATTCATGATTACGGTTCTCCATTAGCCCTCACCAATACTCCGCACAATCCACAATCTCCAACTCGTGATTTCGACATTCAAAAATCTATGTTGGAGATGCAAAGGGGTCAAATGGAGATGTCAAAAAACCAACAAGAGTTCTATGCTTTTATTCAAAGGGACAACATGGCGAGAGATGCCAATACGAAGATGCTTGAAACCCGAATAGCTCAACTTGCTTCGAGTAGCTCTTCAAGGCAACCGGGACAATTACCTCCTCAAGGTGAAATACCGAAATTTGAGCATGTAAATGCTATTACCACGAGGAGAGGTACATCTTATAACCCTCCCCCACCCCTTAATGAGCAAGAACCAACAAGAGAAGTTGTGCCTCCGATTCAAGAAAACTCAAGCAAGGAACATCCAATGGAGGAGCAAGTCTTATGGGAGATTGAGAAACCCCAAGAAGACAAGCTTCCCCAACTTCAAAGAAAAGACAAGGGTAAAGGGAAAGTGTCGTTTGAAGAGTCCACCCCTATTGAGCAAAACAAGATCCAAATCAAGTTGCCTTTCCCAACAAGGCAAATGAAGACCAAGGTAGATTCTCAATATGAAAAGTTCCTTGACATTGTGAAGAAATTGGATGTTAGTGTCCCATTCACCGAGCTACTTACCCAAATCCCGGCATATGGAAGATTCATGAAAGATATCTTGGCTAGGAGAAGATCCATCGACAAAGAAGAGACCATTGCGTTCACAAGGGTGGTGAGCGAGGTTCTACGCTTCCAAAGTTGAAGGATCCGGGTAGATTCTCGATCCCTTGCACCATAGGCCACTACGAGATCGAAAGAGCATTATGTGATTTGGGTGCGAGTGTGAGCATCATCCCTTATTCTATTTGTTGCCGACATGGGATGAAGGAGCTTAAAAGTACTTCTATCACACTCCAAATGGCCGATAGTTCATTCAACCGACCATTGGGAATGCTAGAGGATGTGTCGGTGAGAATCGGTAAGTTCTTCATTCCGGTTGACTTCATCGTGCTCGATATGCGGGAAGATGCTATCACTCCCATTATTCTTGGGCGCCCATTTCTACACACCGCCGGTGCTATGATCGATGTGAAGAATGGTAGGATCACCTTCGAACTAGGCGAAGAGAAGCTAGTGTTTGACCTCCAAGGTAACACTTCGCCCGCCAATGATGAGTCATGCAATATGATCTAAGCCGCAAAAGACATCGATCTAGGGGGAGAGTCGGGACAAAGCTTGAACAAGAACTCTTGTGAACTTGAGGATGATGACTCCGAGAGTGGAGAGGATGAGTGCCCATTTCATGGGCTTGATGACAAGTTGAAAAGCAAGGAGAAATATGAGCCTCCCTTGGGGCCACATGAGGATCGGTGGACGTTTGGGTACATCCCGAAGGACCAAAAGTATAAGTTCAAGCCTTTGAACTTACAAGATCGGGACGCCCCGGGAACGTCAAGACAAGGTCATGAAGAGCCTTGGTATTTGGATGCTTATGTCTCAAGCTTGATTGAAGACTTTGCTAGGGCCTTCGACTTGTTCCTTCGTGCCCTTGATGGAGATGGAACTAGTTCTTGTTGTTGAAAAAGATTGAAGAATGCACCACCTTGGTTTGACGGAGTTCCACAAGAACCGTCTCTTTGTATATATCTCTTTCCCTTGTAGTTTGTTTTGTTTTGTGAACTTCTTGATTACTTGGATTGATTGATGAGCGATGTGAGGGAGGGAATTTGATGTGTTATTTGAGTTTATTGTGATAGGTGTGAAGTGGAAGTGTTTCCTAGGGAGGAGTGGTCATTGTTTGAGCTTGGATCGTGTGAAGGGAAGTCGGTTTTTGAAGCTTGGAACGAGCTTTTGGGAGCTATAGAGGGTTAGGAGACTCTTCCCGGCCTAGAATAGGTCATCCCGTTCGGGATCGAAGGCCCATCTCGACCGGGAAGGATGTCATCCCGTCCGGGATGAGGTGCGCAAAAGATGGGTCTACTGACAGGTCATCCCGACCGGGACGAAACCTTCCCGACCTGGACGAAACCTTCCCAAACGGACGAGCCGGTCATCCCGACCGGGATCACCCATCCCGACCGGGATGGACCCCCTGTCCTCTTTTGGCCTTTTTCTTCGTCGTTTAAGCCCACCCTACCACTTTATGCCTCCTCCCAACCTCCCTACTTGTCCTTACTCTCCTTATATGATCCCTACCCCTCACATACACATTCTCACCTCACTTTCTCTTCACTTCAAACCGATTTTCACATCAAAACCCACCTCACTATACCCTTGTGACCCAACCATGGAGCCATATTGCGATTGGGAAGGAATAACAACGACGACGACTAGCTACATGTCGACGTTGATTTATGAGACGATGGAGCGAGTGAGTTGCTAACCGTATGGTACGGCAACTATCCTCTCTTTTCCGTTTTTATAGCTTGTCTTCAATTGTTTATTCCCTTCCCCTTATCATTTGTGTCATGGTGGCCTTGGAGACCTTAGTATGGTTGCTCCCGACTCTCAATGATGTGACTACATCGAGAGTCATTTCAAAATCCAAATTTTACAAGATTATCACCCTTTTGTAGGAATTAGTCGGATTTGGGCGGAATCCGGGCTAGGTGACTTGATTACACCTAGTCCTCCCCTCCCATTTCCTTTTATTCTTTCTTTTTATTTCTTCCCCCGTCCATATCTTTTCTTGTCTCGGCCCATGGTGACTTGACTACACCCCGGCCGGACACATTCTACCATTTTCTCCACTTTTATTTTTGATTTTTAGCTTTATTTTCGTAGTTTCTTTTCTTTTCTTTTGTGCTCTCATGCACTACGATCGAGCATGAGGACATTGCTCGGCTTAAGTGTGGGGGAGCGATATTCTATCGTAGTTAGTTTTATTTTTGTAGTTTTTCTAAAAATCTTTAAAAATCCTAAAAATTTGAAAAAATTTCATAAAAATCAAGAAGATTTTCCTTTTGTGTGTTTTCCTTTTATGTTGTTGTATCGTGTATTTGTTGTGTTGTGCGTGTTTTGCCTCCCTTTTTCCTTATAGGTTACTTGAATCACCAATAGCTTTGGAGAGCTTTCAAGACTTCCGGTAACATCTTTATCCCTTTTTCTCCTTTATCTCTTGTGGAGTTTGGAGGAGATTGTGATGTTGTGTGCTCGGGAGGAGCTTTGTAAAGTTTGGTTGATTTAGTGGCTTATTTGGAAGCTCGGGGTGGTGTTTGTGTTGTTTGTTTGTTTGTTTTGCTTGTTTTTGTTTTGTGGCCCTTTATCTCTTTTTCTTTCGTTTTCGTCGTGTCTTCGTTTTGTGTTGTGTTAGTGTGTCTTGTGTGTTTAAAAAGGTTTTTTGAAAACCCGGATTGAGGCTAGTGTGCAAGTGTTTACTTTCCCTTTCTAGTAGTATAGATCGAGTCTTGGACTTTAGTCTAGTAGAATGACCCTAAATCAATGATTTCGTTGGTTTCTTACCTTGAGTCCACCTAGCTTACTAGAGATTTACTACGGGATTTGCACCTTTGACCATTATGACCACCCACGGTGTGAAAAGGCCTTGGTTACCGAGTCTCGTCCCTTAGGTGACCGTGTCTAGAATCGTTTGATTAGTCCAAGTTCTCCACCTTTTTGTGGGTTTGAAAGGGGATGCGCAACCCCGACATACCCATTACCCTACCTCCTACACATATCCACACAATAATTTGCAACTTGTTGATTTCTCTCTTTCTAAATCACAAAGAGATGCCAAAAAGCCAAATCAAGCCAAAAGGACAAAGAAAAGAAAAAGAAAAGAATGAAGAAAAAGAAAAGGCACAAAAGCCAAAAAGAAAATAGAAAAGAAGAAAAAGGAATGGCATGGCAAAACAAAGCAAAAATGCAAAAGAAGAAGAAAATGCCAAAGGAAAATCGTCTCACAAAAATAGAAAACTCACACCTCAATAAATAAGCCTTTTACCGACTATTACCGTGAAGAGCCTACCAAAGGACCGAGTCCCTAGGAAGGATGATAGCGGTAATGGTCGGTCTTCCCTCATTTTGCAATCATTTCCACTTTTTACTTGGACTAGTTAGGCGGTTCCGGACATGGGACGACCCTCTTGGCTCTTCACTAAAGGGGGCGGGGTCTCACTTACCTACAGTGTCAACTAACACCGTGGTTCATCCTTTTTCCATCCCGCCGATCGTCCCGTGGTACGTTCTTAGAAGGTTAGGAGGAACCAAGGTAAGTTCCCAACGTTTTTATTGCTTTGTCGTCATACTATTAGGGTTTTGTCCATTTTGGTTTGTATTGCTAGCTTGGGAACGTTGTCACTTGCCTCGAGTCCTAAACCGGTGCTTCTTTCACCGCTTGTTTGAGGGAAGCGGTATTTCTTTTCTTTCGGGTGCAACCCTTTGTCTGTTTGTTTGTATGGTTGTGTGTTTGTGTGTTTTGTGTCCGGTTGCATCCACAGTTTTGTCGCAAGACCCCACTTGCCTTGCGGAGTGCACTTTTCCCTCTAAGTGTACTCGCGTGAGTTGAAAGGGCGTAGGGTGCGCTAATACCCGCTCGGCTAGTTTAGTAGTTAGTTTGTGCTTACTCGAGGGCGAGTAAGGGTTAAGTGTGGGGGAGTTGATAAGTGTAGTTTGTAGTGCCTATTTCGTTGTGTTTTGGTCCCATTTCCTTACGAAATCGCTCCTTGGGAGCGGTTCATGGCCTACTTATGCTTCCTCTAGCTCGTTTCAGGTTCCCGAGACCATTCGTGAAGAGTTGGAGTGATTCCGATTCAATACATACACTTTTCGGAGCCAACGAAGCGGAGGAACGATCAGTCGATGCCTTGGAGTCGACCCCGAGACCTTGGGACCCAATCCCAAGCCTTCGAGACCCGATCCCGAGTCCCGAGAATCGATGAGAAGTTCATGTGAAGCAAGGAGGAACCAAAAGGATCATATTGGAGGCCTACAAGACTCATCCCCGACGGGTATGCACCTCATCCCGTCCGGGATGAAGTGCACTTTTGAAGGGGCCACTGACAGGCCGTCCCGGTCGGGACCAACCCGTCCCGGTCGGGATGACAGGCCGTCCCGGTCGGGATGATCCCGTCTCAGTCGGGACCAACCTGCTGTAGCCGCACCTCTTCTTTTCCTTCCTCCTTCATTCTTGTACCCCTATAAAAATACTTCCCTCTTGTATTGTTTATGGATCCTATCATACCCTAGACTCTTTTAAGCCTCTCTACAAGATATAAACCCTAGATTTAGTTCTCCTCTCATTAGTTCTAATCTTCCTTTAATCTTTAGTTAATCTTAGTTAATTAGTCTTGTAATTAAGAAGATTCTTGAAGACTCATCCAAGATTGACAACCTTGGGGTTTTATTTGGGTTTCTTATTAATTCAAGTTCTCATCTTTTGCTTCCTATTGTAGTGGGTATAATTTCTCTTCTCTTAATCTTTGTTTTACCATCAAGTTTTAATCATTGATTATTATTATTGTTCTTGTTTCTTTCATTATGGATGTTTGGATTGTGATGTTGTTTTCTCTTGTTGTTGTTAGTTTGTTCTTGATTATGAGTGAGTAGATTACTTGTGGGTTAGTAGGGGGATTAAGGGTAGAACATGGGTGACTAGGGTTTGATTAGGGGTAAAGGGTGAATCTTTGTTGTTAGTCACATACTTGGCACACTATGTGTTTGTTGAAATGCTTGTTTGAGTTGTAGTGGCCATGCTTCTCATGCTAGTCTTCCTCTACTCATTGTTTGTCTAGTATGTGGTCATGTTGAGGATAATGTTGAGGATAGTCATAGTCACGAGAGTGCGGACTAGGGTCTAAGTAGCGAGAGCCCGGACCTACCTCGACTAGAGTCTAAGTAGCGAGAGCCCGGATTCACCTCGACACCGGTCTAAGTAGCGAGAGCCCGGACCGACCCTAGCAATTAGGAGACACCTACATCCTTGGCAACCCCGATTACCCTACTATTCTTATGAACCCGACCTAACCCACTTCTTTCCATATTTGATTTCATCTTATTAGCTAGTCATCATTTCTTTAGTTTGCTAGTTAGTTTGATTGTTAGCATTGTTTAGCATTGTTTTAGCCTAGTTCGTCATTAGTCTAGTTCTTACCTCTCCTCCATCATAGTTTCCATTTATCGCTTCTTTGTGTTTGTTTGGTGATTTAGTCTCGTTTTAGGCCGACCTAGTCTAAACCTTGCAACACCGTCTCCGTGGATACGATCCCGACTTACCCTAACTACCGTTAGGTCTTAGCCGGTTATTTATTTGGCGGTGGGATCCACGACAAATCCCACCATCAGTTAGGGACCGTTTTCTCGGATATTTCCGCATTTGTTTTGCGTAATCTTATTCAATTAGTGTTTGTGAGGATACGGGTAGCTCCCTTGTCGATTTTTATGGGCTAGGATGGCTCTTAGGGCTTTCCGTGAGGTTTTGTGTGTCTTACGACGGACCAAAAGGTGTCGAAACGATGCCGGATTTTTCCGAAATCACTTCCATCGTGACCGGGATCGAAAATGAGTGTTAGCAGCCTTTTCAGAATTTTAATATCCTTATCCAAAATTTTGACCCCTTTTTTTACCCGTTTAAGCTGCTTTAGACTGACCTGAGGTATGGGTTTTTCGTGTTTTGGTTGATTTTACAGCTAGAGGTGATACCGAGCGTCCTGAGAAAGCTTCCACGATTGGTGCTAGTGGCGAGGCCGCCGGGACGAGTTCACAGACTCCCCTTGGGATTCGCAGGAGACGACGGAGTATTTCATCTCAGCGTCGTGATCCGGAGGCCATAAATGAGGCTGTTTTGATAGGGTGAGGAAGCGCAGGCTTCCCGAGACAGTTGCTAGGAGGGCCCATGTTCCGGTTCCCATACCGGAGAATGAGGAGATTGGCTATGAGGATCCCGAGTGGGCTCGGGACTGGGATGGCCATCAGTTGTTGTTCCATCTCGACCTACACGTTTCTCACCGCATCGTGCATGGTCTGGTGAGTGTCCTATTCGTGTTTATTAGTTATGTCTTGGATTTGGCTCACGTTAGGTTAGATTTATTTCGTTTATACTTGTATCGTTTTGGCTTGCAGTCCCCAGGTCCGATGAGAACTTTCTCGGGCTTCACTACATGTCTCGAGATTTATTCTCAGAAGTTGACCCCCGCGGTAAAGGGGATTATCGCGAGGACTGCTCTAGGTCCCATAGTCGAGCAGTGGGTCCGGTTAGTGGGTTGCAAGACTAAGTGCAACCTCATGGTGATTAGAGCTATGGTAGATCGCTTCCATGATACCACCTCGACCTTTCATATGGCCTTTAGGGAGGTCGGGATGACCCTAGAGGATTTCGGGATGATTACCGGTTTGCCCTGGGGTCCGGACAGGATTAGGTGGGCTGCCGAGGGCCCTAGGCTAGATAGTGATGAGGTACGGGGCCTTATCGGGGATTGTTTGGAGCGTGAGGCATATAGTGCGCCTCATGCTTTAGTGAGCTCGTACATCACCGATCACTTTGAGCGGGTGGCGGTGTTAGAGGGTCGAGAACCCAACACGCCGTACCAGGATGCCCGGTTGTGGTTGTGGTACTTCCTAGGGTCGACCCACTTCTCGGACAAGGGCGAGAGGTTCAGTACTAGGATTCTGCCTCTCCTGACTGACCTGGCTCAGCTAGGACGTTATGATTGGGTAACCGCGGCTTTCGCGGAGATGACTCTCTACTTGCAAGTCATGGTGAGGCCGTTGGAAGTGGGGTCGGCCTCAGCCTTGCCCATCGTGGGTCCAGGCCTTATACTGGAGGTTAGTTGTCATTCCCGTCTTTTTGCATCTCAGGTTCTGCTTAGTTTTGGCTTAGTTTTGCTAGAGTGTTTTGGAATTTTGCAGGCTTGGATCTATTCCTACTTCCCTTGTTTGACACCTAAAATGGTGCGGGTTCATCCGAAGAGATTCCCGGAGGGGATCGAGTGGAGGCTGGCTCAGCCTAAGAGTACAATCAGCCGTTATCCGTCGGAGAACGCGCTGGTTAACCAGCTAAGCCTCGAGGATGTAAGTTTTCTCTTTATAGCCTATTTTATTTAGTAGCCCCCAAGGTTTAAGATTTATGGAGATGTTCGTTTTGTTTGTGGCCCGCCCTTTGGCCAATTATGAGGGCGTGCCTGGGTACGTGGCTGTGGAGCTGAGGCCTCGGAGTTATAGAAGGATGCTTCTTCCTGCGTTGTTTCGCCCGGTTTGGTATCTGGGCGAGCGGTTGGTGCGTCAGTGTTTGTATGACGATTTCAAGGTGCCGGTTGATCCTCCCCGGACCATGTTTAGACCACCGAACACCGCAGAGGTCCTCGAGGGTAGGGATGGAGAAGGAGGCGATGCGCTCTTGGTGCCTGGTGCCTTTTATCTATCTCACTTCAACCAGCGGCTAGCTTGCCACCGCCTCGTGGTAAGGTTTTAATCTTTGGTTCTAAGGTTTGTTTCATAGTTTAGTGTTTTCTTGCCCTTTTGACCGACCAGTTTGTTGCCCTCTCAGTTGGCCGATCCGGCCGATGTGATTCAGCCCCCAGAGTTCCCCCTGACGTTGCTTAGGGTGGACGCGGCCGGGATAGCTTTCACTGAGCCTCTCCTCCCGTGTTCTGTCGAGGAGATGGACACTGGGATAGAGTGGCGTGACCGGGTATACCGAGTGAGTTTTGGCTCTCGTTTTAGGTTTGGGTTCTAAGAGTTAGGATTGGTCGTCTAACTTTCGTGGTCTCACCTTTCGGGTTTCATCAGCTTGCCATCAGCGGTTGTGGCAGGCCGTCATCGCTTCCGGGCCTATGCCTCGAGGGTTTCTCGTGACATTTCGGGACCTCAATCGGTAAGTTTACGTGACTAGGGTAGCTTTCTAGGCTGCTTGTGTGTTTTCCTAATGTTTAGGTATATTTGTAGGATGTCCCGGATATGGTGGGGCAGCTAAAGACTCGGGTGACCGAGCTCGAGGTGGAGGTGGCTGAGGCGCGACAGCTCCTGCAATCCCGGGCCGACGAGATTGCCCAGCTAAAGGATCAGCTGGCTCGGTCTCAGGGTTAGACCTCCGCGCAGGATGAGGCTTGGCGTCGGATCAAGAGAGAGGTTGAGGCTACGGGTCGAGCTACGGGTGCTACCGAGGAGGTTGGAGGAGCCCCCGAGACAGTTACCCTAGACATGTTGTCGGGAATGGACGGCAGTGAGTCTCCTCTTCTGGATTTGGATGATCTAGGTTTGGATGACGACATGTGTGAGGTCGTGATAGCCATTGGCGCGGCTTCTAGGGGTCCTCCCAAGCCTCGATTTATGTATGGATTTGTGCGTTTTGTATACTTTCTCGAGATTTTTAGTATTTGAATTAGTTGGATTAGTCTTGTGTTTTCGTTTGGCGAATTGTTTACCCAGGTTGACAAGTAATCACTTTTGCGTTCATTTATTTGCGATTCGATCTTAGTTTAGGGTGCGTTGGTGTTGCAAGGGAGTATGAAAACAGTTCCTTTTAGATGTTTTGAAATGCATTGGTTTGAGCCGGGAATCGGAACAGATAGTACGTCGATTAAAATGTTTTGACTTGAGACGGACGAGATGTAAAACGTTAACATGTTCTGATCGAGTGTATTAGGAGACGAGTGTAGTTGTTTCGACATTCAGAACGAGGTCGAAGTTAAAATTCGAGCAACTTTTGAACAAAAAGTTAGACCACTTTTTGCCATACTCATAACATTGCCTTATTAGGCTACAGACGTGACTTGATGATAACCGTTAAAAGGCTACAACACGCCTAGGTGGGGTAGCTTATCCCCCTAAAAAAATGAAAAGATGCCTAAGTCTCGTGTGTCCGACGGGTGAACTCGCGTTCCTGTAAGTCTTGCATGGGTATTTCGATCTCCGGAGAGGGTTTCAGTGACTTCGGGAGGTCGTTCCCGATGTCTGAGGTGTCATGTGGAAGCTTCTGGTGATAATGCGGGATCGGTGTCTCTATTTTTGGGTTGCCCTAGATGTTGTCTGCCTAGGGATAGGTGCCTGGGCTGAGGCTCTCGGGTTCTGGGTCGCCTGGGTTCGGGCGGCCGGAAACTCGGGCGCCTGGGCCAGTGCGGTTCGAGTCCCGTTTATGGAAATTTTTGTTGTTTCCTAATTGTTGTAGGATTAGGGCTATATATACGGGTTGTGGGTGCTCGTTTTAGACATACTAGAATATCCATAGGGTCTAGAACATCCATTCTTAGTGTCATGTCAGGTTTTGGGAATCTCCTAATCGAATGTGCGAGTTATTTTAAGAAATGTGACCCCGAGGTTTGTTCAAATGATGGTTTGTCAACGGTCGTTGCGTTGAGTCGGGTTAAGATACAAAATAACTTCTTATTGGCATGTTCTAAGTTTTGGGACTCAAAAGGCCATGTTTTTGCTTTCCACGGGGGTAAAATTTGTCCTCTTCCCGAAGAGATAGATATTATAGGTGGGTGGAGTTCGGTTCGGCCTTGAGTGCCTTCAGGGGATGACGCTTATGTGGAGCGATTTTGTCACTTTTTGGACCTTTCTTCATTAGAGGAGGCTAAGGTTTTCTTTGGGAGGGATGGCATTGACTTAGGGTTGCTGTTTAGGACATTCTCACAGACTGGTTCCTATAATGTTTCGGCCTTAGCATGTAGGCGTGCTTTTAACATCGCGGTGGCTTGTTATCATCTTTTCGAGGATGCGAGGACGCGTGAAGGTTGGGGTAACCCTTGAGTTTTAGATGTGGTGATGGCAATGGAACATGGATGATCACCCTCTATGCTTATTTTGGGTGAGCTTATTCTAGGTCTCGATGCTCGTGCTCGACTCCACAAGACACCTTTTCGGGGTTCCAGGATCATTTTACAAGTGTTTTTGGTGTCATGTTTCTTTGTAGCTTGGTTTTTTTGTCTTTTTTTTTAGGTTTTTTTTTTGTGTTTTGTGGTTTCTTTGGTTTGGAGGTGTGACGTTTTGTGGTGGTTTGTGCAGGTTTGGTTACAGGAGCAACTCGGCTTAGTCGACCCTCCCCGGGGCTTCAAAGGTTATAACTACAGGGGTTTCACGGGCTGGAAGACGGTGCAGGTGTGGAGTAAAGGTCATACCAAAGGGGAGTGGTTCTCGTACTTGTCTACAGTAAGGCAGTTGATCATTAGGTGGTCTATCCCATGGCGGAATATCAGTGGGCGCGCCGGTTTTCCATTTTTGTCTTCGATCAAGGTTTTGTTAATACTATCCATGAGGGTCCGGTTTATATTTATCTGGGCGTGTTGTCGAACCAAATGGGTGTCAAACCACTTACTTCGGAGACTGCTAAGGACACTTCTAGTTTTGATTCATGGACGGAGGATTTGCTTAGGGAATTTAGGGTGTCTCGGGAACAGAGGTTTTCGCGTCCCGTCGTTATTGAGAGCGTTCGAACGACCGACATTGCTTCCGTCCGGCGGGGGGTTTGCGAACACCCGTCAAGACAGAGCAACTCAAAAGTTAAGAGGACAGCGCCGCTGGGGGACGAGGAGGTGACTCGAAGGAATGTCACTAAGTGCCTGACCAAAGACAGTGTTACCGATCCTAGTTCCGTCAGTTCATCTATGCGGGCCAAGACTAACGAGACCCATATCAAAAATGTGAGAGAGGAAGGAAAGTGGGATTGGCTGTACTAGCCTTTGGCTAGGGCGGTAGAAGCTTGAGTTCAAAGGATCGATGATGAGGAACACAAGCAGGTACACCCGAATGGCAAGGGAAAGAAAAGGTTGGACCGGTAGAGTTCAGCCGTTTTGTATTATGTCTTATTAGTTGATATTATGTGGCGTATTAGTACTAGTTTTTGTGGAGTTTTTACACGTTGTCGCTTTCCGGCGTATCCGGGTTTTAGATGCTTGATGTAAATGCCTCGACAAAGGCTCGATTTAACCAAATTTTATTATTAATGAGAAGCACGTTGTTATTATATATTTTTTTCTCTTGTTTATGGTGGCTCGTAACTCGATTATTCATTTTGCCCGGAGCGCCCTTTCGGGTCTTCACTCCGTCCTCGGCTCACCCTTTTTGTTTTATTTTTTTTGTTTTTTTTGTTTTCTTTACGGCTCGCAACTCGATTCTTCATTTTGCCCGAGGAGCCCTTTCGGGTTTTCACCCCGTCCTCGGCTCGTCATTTTTTTTTTCACGACGGCTCGCAACTCTTTTCTTCATTTTGCCCGGGGCCCTTTCGGGTTTTCACACAGTCCTCGGCTCGTCGTTTGTGCTTCATCACTTAAATCACTCATTAGCCGGAACGTGGAAGGATTCCCAGTTTGTAGATGAATCGAGTAATCAATTTTTTATTTGTTTGCTTGTTTGGTTGTACCCGAAGGAGGGTTGCCTACGTATCCGCTTTTAAACGGAGTCAAACCATGTTCATAGTTCTTTCAAAAATGTGAGTGATTTTGCTTTGGGCTCGTTATGCCAATTATCGATGCGATTTTTTTTCTTTTTGTGTTTTGCATGGCTTCCCCTTAAGTCGGAGGTCGGGATGGAGTTGTCGGGATGTTTATGGGTAGTATCGTTTGAGTTGATCCATGTTAGTTGGGGTTGAGAACTCTTGACCGTCTAGGCCGGTGAGGATCACGGCAACCCCCGAGAGTATTTTCTTAACGAGGTAGGGGCCCGCCCAGTTTGGTTTGAATTTCCCTCTAGGATCGACAGGAAGGGGTGCTCTAATGGATTTGATTACTAAATCTCCCTCGTGTATGTTTCGCGATTTCACTCGTTTATTAAAGGCTCGTTGTATGCGTTGCTGGTAGGCTTGTACATAGGATAAGGCATGTATCCTACGCTCGTCTAAGAGTACTAACTCATCGTATTGTTTTTGGTTCCATTCTTCTTCGGGAATACCGCTCTCATCTAATATCCTTAGTGAGGGTATTTCTACCTCTATGAGTTGTACGGCTTCGGAACCATAGGTTAGGTAATATGGTCTTCGATAGGATGTTCGCTACCCCCATAAGGCGAAGGGGATTTGTTTGGCCAATTCCGATAATTGTCTATCATTTTCTTAAGGATTGTGGTGATGGTTTTGTTGGCTGCTTCTACGGCCCCGTTTGTTAGAGGTCTATAGGGAGAGGACTTGTGTCTTTGGATTTTGTATTTGTCGAGGAGTTTTTGAGTGTCGGCCCTGAAGTGAACCCCCTGGTCACTGATGATTTCGTGAGGTATACCGTAGCAGCAGATGATGTTATTTTGTAGGAATTTTACTACTTGTTTTGAGGTTAGTACGGTGTAAGAGGCGGCTTCTACCCATTTGGTGAAATAATCGACGGCCACTAATATAAACCAATGTCCGCCGGTCCCGGATGAGTGTACTTTTCCTATGATGTCTATTCCCCAAGTAGAGAAAGGCCAGGGTGTGGCTATAGTGTGTAGAGGGTATGGCGGTAGGTGTTGGATGTTGGCAAATATTTAACAATTGTGGCAGTGACGAACATGACGTTGACAGTCTGCCTCTAAGGTAATCCAGTAATAGCCCAGTCTCATTATTTTTTGGGCTAGTAGATGTGCGCTCATGTGGGGTCCACACTCTCCGTTATCTTTTCCATGACTCTCTCGGATTGGTTTTTGTTTATGCATCTAAGGAGGACTTCTTGTGGGGTTCGTTTGTATAATAGTCCTTGATTTAGGACGTAATGGGCGGCTTGTATTTGTAGGGCTCTTTTGTTCTTGGTGTTAGTGTTGGGTGGATATAACCCGTGGGTTTTAAAGTCTAGGATCGCTTTGTACCAGGGTTCCTCGGGGGTATCGTCGGTTTCGAGGTTATGGATGTGGGCTGGTTGTTCGCTTCTCTCTACGCAGATAGGCATAGAGAAAAGGTGATCGGGCATGTTTATTAGTGAGGCTAGATTGGACAACGCGTCAGCGAATTGGTTTTCTTCGCGGGGTATGTGTATGAAGTCGATTTCGGTGAATTCCCAGGATATTATTTCCACTTTAGTTTGGTGATGGTGGGACTTGCCATGGGTCCTGCCGATTAATAGAAGCCAACTAAACCTAACGGGTAACTAGGGTAAGTCGGGTCGAGTCCACGGGGACGGTAATAGGTGTCTAGACTAAGGTCAACTCAAAAACAAGACTAGGTCACCAACACAACACAAAGGAGGACGAACTAACAAGAATTGATTAACTATGATGATTGGAAGGGATGGAATTAGACTAACAATGAACTAGGTATAATATGAACTAAATGAAACACTAAAGCTAAACGAAACAAGCAAACTAGAGAAACAATGGCTAATAGGATGGAGAAATCAAATTGGGAAAAGGTAGGGTTAGTTTGGGTTCATAAGTGTAGTAGGATAATTGGGAAATCGAGGGTGTAGGTTTCACCAAGTTACTAAGGTCGGTCCGCGCACTCGGGTTAAAGACAAAACCCGAATACTCATGCAAGAAGCTACCCAATACACAAGGATTCAACCACAAATCAATCACACAATGAGAAGAGGAAGACTAGCATGAGAAGGATGGCCAACTCTACTCAAACAAGCAATTCAACAAACACATAGTTTGCTTAACATGTGACTAGTAACAAAGAACCCACCTTTACCCTCAATCAAACCCTAATCATCCATAATCCACACTTAATCCCCCTACTAACCCCACAGGAGTCTACTCAAACATATCTAAACTAACAACAACATACACAAGTGAAATCAACACAAACATCCGAACATTCATTATGAACTAGCAAGAACAAAGAACAATGAGCAAAGATTAAAACTTGAAGGATTAAACAAGGATTAAGAGAAAAGAGAATAAGAAGGTTATACCAATTAACAAGAGGATGAAAAGATGAGAACTTGTATTATAAGAACACCCAAAACCTTCACCGATGATGTCAAGATTGAATGGATTCTTCAAGAGATTCCTTAATACAAGATTAACTATCTAAATTAACTAGGATTAACAAAAGATTAAGGAAAGATTAATGTAAACTAAGCTAAGGATGAAGAGAGTCTAATTAGGGTTTAGAATAATGTAGAGTAATGTAAGGTGCTTAAACAATACAAAGGGAGAATATTTATATAGGTTCACGAGCAAAGGAGAAGAAAAGAAGAAACACGGGCTGTAGCTGGCCCTTCCCGGCCGGGAAGGATGGTGATCCCGACCGGAAAGGATCTTCATCCCGGCCGGGATGACTCATCAGTGGCCTCGCTTTGTTTGCTCTTCATCCCGGTCGTGATGGCCCTTCATCCCGACCGGGATGGGTCTTGTAGGCCTCAAATATGATCTCATTGGTCCCTACTTGCTCCTCATAGGCTTCTCATCGATTCTCAGTGCTCGGGATTGAGTCTAAGGGGCTCGGGATTGGGTCCCAAGGGCTCGGGATCGAGTCTAAGCTACCGAGTGATCGTTGCTCCTCTTCGTTGGCTCCAAATATGTCGGAAACGAGTCGGAATCGTTCCACCTCTCCAAGATTGGTACTAGGAACCTAAAACAAGCTAAAAGAAGCGTAAGTAGCCTCGAAACCGCTCCAAAGAGCGATCTCACAAGAGAAACCAGGACCAAACACAAAGAAAATAGCACTACAAAACACATTTATCAATTCCCCCACACTTAACCCTTACTCGCCCTCGAGTAAGCACCAACTAACTACTAAACTAATAAAAACTAGACTACTAACCGAGCGGGTATTAGCGCACCCTACGCCCTTTCAACTCACGCGGGAAAACTTAGAGGAAAAGTGCTCTCCGCAAGGCAAGTGAAGTCTTGCGACAAAACTGTGGATACAACCGAACACAAAAACATAAAGACAAACAAACACACAAACAAACAAACACCAAACGGTTGCATCCAAGAAGAAACAAATGCCGCTTCCCTCCACAAAGCGGTGAAAGAATCACCGGTTAGGGACTCAAGGCAAGTGACAACGATCCCAAACTAATAACATAAATCGATATGGACAAAACCCTAATACCTATGACGACAAAGCAATAAAAACGTTGGTAACTTACCTAGGTTTCTCCTAACCTTCTAAGAACGTACCACGGGACGATAGGCGGGATGGAAAAAGGATGAACCACGGAGTTAGTCGACACTGTAGGTAAGTGAAGCCCCGCCCCCTTTAGCGATAAGCCAAGAGGGTCGTCCCATGTCCAAAATCGCCCAACTAGTCCAAGTAAAAAGGTGGATAAGGTTCCAAAGCGAGGGAAGACCGACTATTTACCGCTATCATCCTTCCTAGGGACTCGGTCCTTATGTAGGCTCTTCACGGTAATAGTCGAAAAAAGGCTTATTTTTTAGGGGTGAGAGTTCTTTTTGTGAGATGATTTTCTTTGTTATTTCTGTTTTGCATTTGGCTTTCGAGTTTCTATGCCGTTTCTTTTTCTTCTTTTGTATTTTGTTTTTCATTTGTTGTGCCTTTTTCTTTTTCTTCTTTCTTTTCTTTCTTTCTTTCTTTCATTTTCTTTTTCTTTCTTTTTGCCTTGGTTTACCCTTTTGGCTAAATCTTGTCTTGTAGGCATTCAATCACAACCAAGTAAGAGACATCGACAATTTGCAACTTATTTGTGGAAAATGTGTAGAAGGTAGGGAAATTGGTAAGTCGGGACAGGCCCTCCCCTTCAAACCCACAAAAAGGGAAAACTTGGACTAATCAAACAATTTCGAACACGGTCACCTAAGGGACGGGACTCGGCAACCAAGGCCTTTTCACTCTGTGGGTGGTCAAAGTGGTCAAAATGCAAATCCCGCAGTAAATCCCTAGTAGACTAGATGGACTCAAGGTAAGAAACCAACGAAATCATTGATTTAAAGTCATTCTACTAGACTAAAGTCCAAGACTCAATTCGCATAACTAGAAAGGGAAAGTAAACACTTGTACACTAGCCTCAAAACCGGGTTTTCGAAAACCTTTTATTACACACTAGACACAACTAAACAAAACAAAACAAAGACATAACGAAAATGAAAGGAAAAGATACAAACACAACAAAACAAAAAAAAAAGACAAACAAACAAGCAAACACACAAAATTAACAATCACCACCCCGAAATATCCAACCAAGCCACCATATCAACCACAAACTTCAAAAAGCTCCACCCGAGCACACATCATCACCAAAACTCCTCCAAACTCCACAAGAGACAAAGAGGAAAAGGGATAAAATGATGTTATCGAATGTCTTGAAAGCTCTCCAAAGGTAACGGTGATCAAGGGACCTACAAGGAAAAGGGGAGGCAAAACGAACACACCACAACAAATATACGACACAAGGACACAAAAGAAAAGACACATAAGAAAATCTTTTCGGTTTTTTTATGAAATTTTTCAAATTTTTAGAGGTTTTAAATATGTTTTCGGGTTTTTGAAGATTTTTTTCAAAAAAACTACAAAAATAAAACTAAACTAACCTAAGATATCGCTCCCCCACACTTAAACCGAGCAATGTCCTTATGCTCGATCGGTAGTGTGTGGAAGACACTAAACAACAAAGGAAAAAGGGAAAATAAAACTAAAAATCAAAAATGAATGTGAAAAAAGGGTCGAATGTGTCCGGCCGGGGTGTAGTCAAGTCACCAAGGGCCGAGACGAGAAAAGATATGGATGGGGGAAGAAATAAAAGGAAGAAAATAAAAGGAAATGGGAGGGGAGGGCTAGGTGTAATCAAGTCACCTAGCTCGGATTCCGCCTAAATCCGACTAAATCCTACTAAAAAGAAAATAAATTAAATAAAAAGTGAAAGGACTTGCAAATTTGGATTGTTGAAATGACTCTCGATGTAGTCACATCATCGAGAATCGAGAGCAATGACTACCGAAGGCCCCGAGGGCCACCAAGACACCAAATACATAAAAGGGAATGGGAGGGAATAAAGAGAGACTGGCACTAAAAGACGGAAAAGAAAAGAGGGTCGCCTACTAAACGGTTAGAACTTCACTAACTCCATCGTCTCAATGATCATTAACGACACATTGCTTGTCCTCGTCGATATTCCTCCTCTTCCTCAATGTAGTCTCAAGTACCGGGCTTGTATTGGTGCAAATGAGGGTGGGTTTTGAGGTTAAACTCGGTGTATAATGATGATAAAGGTGTATATATGAAGTGCAAGGGTGAGATGATAGAGGCAAGGGTGAGTAGGGAGGTTGGGAGGGGGTATAAAGCGGTGGGGTGGGGTTTAAATGAAGGAACAAAGTCGAATGAGGCTGCAGGGGACCATCCTGGCCAGGAGCACCTCTTCCTGGTCGGGACCATGCCTTCCCGGTCGGGAAGCTTTCCAATCTCGATCGGGATGGTAAGTCAGTAGCCCAGATTTCGTGCACACATCATTCCGATCGGGATGACTCCCTTCCCGGTCGGGATGACTCTTCTAGTCCTTCAATTCTCTTGATAGCTCAACCCACAAGGCAAATAATACACCGGAATTTAGAATCCCGTCCCCAAAAGCTTAAGAAAAGCTCAAAAACCGACTTCCTTGCTCAAGATCCAAGCTCTATCAACAACCACTCCTCTCAAGACTTCATCTCCACTCTTAACCTACCAAGTAAACTCAATAAAGAGCATCAAAATCCCTCCCTCACATCGCTCATCAAACAACCAAACGACAAGAATTCCACAAGCACACAAATCCAAAAAATCACACAAATACAACTACAAAACACAAAGGAGAGGGAAAAGATATATACAACTCGACGGTTCTTGAGGAACTCCGTCAAACCTAGGATGGTGGCTTCTTCATTCATTTTTCATCAACATGGCATACAACTCCATCACCTTCAAGAGCACAGAGTAACAAATCAAAGGCTCGTGAAAAATCTTCAATCAAGCTCATGGAGTACCAATCTACACTCCAAGGTTCTTCACAACCTTGCCTAGAAGTTCCCGGGGCATCCCGATCTACTAAGTTCAACGGCTTAAACTTGTACTTTCGATCCTTCGGTATATACCCAAACTTCATATCATCTTCACAAGGCCTCAAGGGAGGCTCAACTTTCTTTTTACCAACCGACCTATCTTCAATCATATCATATGGGCATTCATCCGCCCCAAGCTCGGAATCATCATCTTCAATTCCACACAAGTTGTTGTCTTTCAAGCTTTCACTCGACTCATTCTCTAGATCTTTGTCATTAAAGGCATGGATCAAATTACATGACTCTTCATATGTAGGCGATGTATTGCCTTGGAGGTCAAACACGAGCTTCTCGTGGCCTAGCTCAAATGTGATCCTACCCTTCTTGACATCGATCATTGCACCGGCGGTATGTAAAAATGGGCGCCCAAGGATAATGGGAGTGATAGCATCCTCCGGCATATCAAGCACAAGTAAATCGACTGGAATGAAGAATTTCCCAATTCTTAATGGCACATCCTCCAACATTCCTAATGGTCGATTTAGCGAACGATCGACCATTTGGAGTGTGATCGAGGTACATTTGAGCTCTTTCAGTCCAAGTTGCTCACAAATAGAATAGGGAAGGATGCTTACACTCGCCCCCAAATCGCATAACGCCCTTTCAATCTTCAAGTTCCCTATGGTGCACGGGATTGAGAAACTACTCGGATCCTTCAACTTATGAAGTGTATGTAGAGCCTTGAATGAGCTAGCTCACCTCTCTTATGAACGCTATGATCTCTTCCTTGTCTAAGGATCTCTTCCTAGCCAATATTTCTCTCATGAACTTTCCATAGGCCGGAACTTGGGTAATTAGCTCGGTGAAAGGGATGCTCACATCCAATTTCTTCACAATATCGACAAACTTGTCAAATTGAACATCCGCCTTAGTCTTCATTTGCCTTGTTGGGAATGACAACTTAATGTGTATCTTGTCTTGCTCAATAGGTTGGGACTTTTCAATTGACACTTTCTTCTTTCCTTTGTCTTTCTCTTGGGGTGGGGGGAGCTTGTCTTCAATAGATTTTTCAACCTCCCACAAGACTTGCTCTTCCATGAGATTTCCCCAATTTTCATTGCCTTGAGATGGAGATTGCACTTCTTTCATTGCTTCATGCTCACTAGGGAACAAGGTAGAATCATAGGATGCACCGCTCCTCAAGGTGATAGCATTCACATGTTCAAATTTCGTTTGTACACCTTGAGGAGGTAGTTGACCCTTTTGTCTTGAAGAACTACCCGAAGCAACTTGAGCTAGTTGGGTTTCGAGCATCTTTACATGTGTATCTCTTGCCTTGTTGTCCATTTGAATTTGATTGTAGAACTCTTGTTGGCTTCTTTGCATCTCCATTTGACTTCTTTGCATATCCAACATCGCCTTTTGCATGTCTAAATCCCGAGGCGGAGATTGTTGATTGTGTGGGGTATTGGTAATGGCTAAGGGAATGCCATAATCATGAATTGGAGACCGGCTCTTTTGCTTGTTATCT
The DNA here is from genome assembly GCA_958450325.1 of Agrostemma githago. Lineage (NCBI taxonomy): Eukaryota > Viridiplantae > Streptophyta > Magnoliopsida > Caryophyllales > Caryophyllaceae > Agrostemma > Agrostemma githago. The sequence continues at coordinate 21,902,214 of OY288239.1, read as the reverse complement.
TGTTGAGTATTTTGGGACCCCTATTGTTGTTGAAAGTTCCCTTGGAACCCTTGAGAGTTGCCTTGATTTAGGCCTTGAGAGTTACCATGATTGTGATTGTGGTAACCTTGGTTGTTGTTTTGTTGTCCTTGAAAATGTTGGTTTCCTTGGAAACCACCTTGATGATTGAAGTTCCCTTGTTTATGGAACTCTTCATTGTTGTTAAAGGCACCTTGGTTATGTTGTTGGAAGTTGTTAAAAGGCCTTTGATTGCCTCGATAACCTTGGAAGCCTTGGTTATTGTCCCTTAAGGGAGGAGGAACATAGGGTAAACAGTATTGTTGTTGAGCTTGTTGTTGGGAAGCTTGGAACATATGAGGATTTGGCACATTTTGAGGCTTGTAAGGGAAGTATGGGACACCTTGCTTGTATGCTTGAAAAGCATTCACTTGCTCAATCTTACTTCAAAAATAAGACGGCTCATGTCCATGTATTCCACATATCTCACATAACTCATAAGATGTAGGTGTAACCGTTCCCACAGCATTAACTTGATGAATCGATTGTTGGTTGGAGGAATTAGTGCTTTGACCTTGATTAAAGTGATTTTGGAGCTTCTTGTCAATAGTATCCATGTGTGTCATCAATTGTGCTCCAAGGTCGGCACTTAATTGTGTAATGGCATCGATCTCATGCCTTCCCCCTCTACTTTCCTTTCTTGGCCTAGAGTATTGAGAGTTATGGACCGTCATTTCTTCAATTCTTGACCAAGTTTGGTCATCATCTACCTCGATGAACCTTCCATTGGAGTCCATATTGAGTATGGCTCTCGAATCCTCATACAAACCGTTCCAAAATTGTTGGACCAAGAACCATTGTGAAAGCCCATGGTGGGGGCACGATCTAACCAAAGCCTTGAACCGCTCTCATGCTTCATAAAGGCTCTCTTCATCCCGTTGTTGGAAACCGGTGATGGAGGCCCTTAGCAAATTTGTCTTCTCCGGAGGGTAAAACTTTTGGTAAAACGCCAATGCAAGTTTCTTCCAAGTATCAATCCCCATGGTTGCCCTATCGAGACTCTTGATCCATTGCTTAGCTTTTCCAGTGAGAGAGAACGGGAAAAGTACCCAACGAATTTGATCTTGAGTAACCCCGGGTTGAGAAATAGCGTCACAATAATCGGAGAAAGTCTCCATGTGTTGGTGCGGGTCTTCGTTGGGCAAACCACTAAATTGATTTCTTTTTACAAGTTGGATGAATTGTGTCTTCGCCACAAAATTTCCGGCATAAGCGGCCGGTAAAGTGCTCGGTCCCGGCAAGACATCCTCTGTGAAGGTAGAATGAGATGAGAACTTCGGCATTGTTGGATAAGCGGGAGATGACGGTGTAGATGGTGTTGATGTAAAGGTAGAAAGAGAACTAGGTTGAGAAGAGTGACTAGAAGAAGTACCAAAAGGATTGATGAAGGTCCCTTCGGTATTGCCTTAAGGTGCTTCGTTCAAGTCGGATCCTAGGATTTGTTCTTCAATGATATTGCTAGTACCCGGTTGAGAATTTCTAACCCGATCAATCGTCCGTTGGCGAAATGCTCTAAAGAGACTCTCCGTCTCTGGATTGAAGAGAAAGAAGTCGTCTCTCCTCCTAGGCATGCACTACACACTTGGAACAAACGTGAGAACACCTAGTGCTTTATGGGCACAAGGTAAAGACAATAAACGAGCACAACGGAAGACAAAAAGAGGAGAAAGCTATAAAAACAAAGAAAAAGGCTACAAGATATGCACAAAAGATAGAGAAGGAACACAAAACGGTAACTAAGTCTAGCTAATAAGCAAACTAAGTCTAAACATGCACCATCCCCGGCAACGGCGCCAAATTGATGGTGGGACTTGCCGTGGGTCCTACCGATCAATAGAAGCCAACTAAACCTAACGGGTAGCTATGGTAAGTCGGGTCGAGTCCACGGGGACGGTAATAGGTGTCTAGACTAAGGTCAACTCAAAAACAAGACTAGGTCACCAACACAACACAAAGGAGGACGAACTAACAAGAATTAATTAACTATGATGATTGGAAGGGATCGAACTAGACTAACAATGAACTAGGTATAACATGAACTAAATGAAACACTAAAGCTAAACGAAACAAGCAAACTAGAGAAACAATGGCTAATAGGATGGAGAAATCAAATTGGGAAAAGGTAGGGTTAGTTTGGGTTCATAAGTGTAGTAGGATAATTGGGAAATCGAGGGTGTAGGTTTCACCTAGTTACTAAGGTCGGTCCGCGCTCTCGCGTCAAAGACAAAACCCGAATACTAATGCAAGAAGTTACCCAATACACAAGGATTCAGCCACAAATCAATCACACAATGAGAAGAGGAAGACTATCATGAGAAGGATGGTCAACTCTACTCAAACAAGCAATTCAACAAACACATAGTGTGCTTAACAAGTGACTAGTAACAAAGAACCCACCTTTACCCTCAATCAAACCCTAATCATCCACAATCCACACTTAATCCCCCTACTAACCCCACAAGAGTCTACTCAAACATATCTAAACTAACAACAACATACACAAGTGAAATCAACACAAACATCCAAACATTCATTATGAACTAGCAAGAACAAAGAACAATGAGCAAAGATTAAAACTTGAAGGATTAAACAAGGATTAAGAGAAAAGAGAATAAGAAGGTTATACCAATTAACAAGAGGATGAAAAGATGAGAACTTGTATTATAAGAACACCCAAAACCTTCACCGATGATGTCAAGATTGAATGGATTCTTCAAGAGATTCCTTAATACAAGATTAACTATCTAAATTAACTAGGATTAACAAAAGATTAAGGAAAGATTAATGTAAACTAAGCTAAGGACGAAGAGAGTCTAATTAGGGTTTAGAATAATGTAGAGTAATGTAAGGTGCTTAAAAAATACAAAGGGAGGGCATTTATATGGGTTCACGAGCAAAGGAGAAGAAAAGAAGAAACACGGGCTGCAGCTGGCTCTTCCCGGCCGGAAAGGATGGTGATCCCGACCGGGAAGGGTGGTCTCGACCGGGAAGGATCTTCATCCCGGCCGGGATGACTCATCAGTGGCCTCGCTTTGTTTGCTCTTCATCCCGGTCGTGATGGCCCTTCATCCTGACCGGGAAGGGTCTTGTAGGCCTCAAATATGATCTCATTGGTCCCTACTTGCTCCTCATAGGCTTCTCATCGATTCTTGGTGCTCGGGATCGAGTCTAAGGGGCTCGAGATTGGGTCCCAAGGGCTCGGGATCGAGTCTAAGCTACCGAGTGATCGTTGCTCCTCTTCGTTGGCTCCAAATATGTCGGAAATGAGTCGGAATCGTTCCACCTCTCCAAGATTGGTACTAGTAACCTAAAACAAGCTAGAAGAAGCGTAAGTGGCCTCGAAACCGCTCCAAAGAGCGATCTCACAAGAGAAATCAGGACCAAACACAAGGAAAATAGCACTACAAAACATACTTATCATTTGGTATGGGGTTAGGTTTTCACTATAAACCTTCCAGGTACTCGTTGCTTGGTTGACTACTAAGGATGAGTCCCCATGTACTCTAAGGCTTTTAACTCCTAGAGATATGGCTGATTTTAGACCTATTAGACAAGCTTCGTATTCAGCTGCGTTGGAGAAGTCTAGTTTGATGGAGGTTCGTTCGCTGTAAGCTCATTGTCGTCTGGTCAGAGGGGTCAGTGATGGGTTGAACCTAGGGTTGTTGTTCCCAATCTCTTTTTAGGGTGAAGTCGAGCGGGCCGTTTGTTGTAACCCCTTGCGTTTTAGTCAATTGTTATCGGTAAGTGGCACAGTGTCGAGTCTTTAAGCATTAAAGTAAGTTATTTGAAAGAAGTCAAGCGATTGTCGAGGCATGTTTGTAAATAAAAGAGAGTTGTTTTATTGATAAGTAATAAACGGGCAAGATGCCCGTGATTAAGTTTGTTTTGGGGGAGGTGGAGGACATGTCCCTCGCACCTCCCTGGACTCGCTAAAAAAAGGACATTATTATTATTTAGTCTAGGCCCTAGGATGAACTAGACCATTTCTAAAACCGGCTTACCGCCCTTGGGGGCGGCTATCATGACTTAATCACCTCGTGACATTGCCGTCACGCTGTCTGTTTTTTAGAACCCGTCATCGTCCTCCGAAGACGTTCCCTTCGAGGGGCGCCTGGAAGTGGCCTTCCGAGGTGGCTCGTTGAGAGCCTTAAAGTTACTAGTGACGACCACTAATGTCACTATTTCTCCCTCGGCAATTGAAAAGGTAAAGTCTGCCTTTTGCCGCTTTACCGGGGAGAACGTTCCTTCCTCGATTAGGTTTTGGATGACATGCTTCAATGTGAAACATGCCTCAGTGTCGTGTCCATTGCCTTGGTGGAAGAGACAGTAAGCATTAGGACTCCTTGTTTTGCTCCGCTTACCAACCGGTGGGTCTGGGGTGTGACCCAGAGGTTTGAGCAGCCCTTGATCTATTAAGTGTTTAAGAGTTTCGGTTTATGACAAGTTGATCTTGGTGAACTCTTTTCGGAACGTCCTGGTTTTGTTGGGTAATGCTTTGCGGGGCATTGAGGTTACCTCTCTACTAATCTTAGGGGATCTTGCCCTTTCGGAGCACCGGGGTGACCTGTTCGGAGTGGGTTCTTGAGTATGGTAATTGATTAAACTGGTATCTGCCTTGTTCTTCGTTCCTCCACATTCGAGGAAATTAAGGCGACTGTCAATATGACGGACGAAACAGGACAGATGGTGATGGGAGGGATTTGTCGTGGATCCCGCCACCAAATAAAAACCAACTAACCTAACTAGGGTAGCTAGGGCAAGTCGGGTCGAATCCACAAGGACGGGAGGTTGGACTAAGGTATGCTACGGTCTAGGACTAGGTTCGTGACGAACTAATCTAAGGAGGGGGAGACTAGGACTAAGCTAGGTCTAAAGCAAGAAAACAATCAAAGGAAACGGGCTAGGATTAGGTCGGGGTCAAAGGGGTAACGGAATGGTCGAGGAAGAGCTAGAGTGAAGGAGGTAGTAGGGTAATCTAGGTATAGTCCGGGCTCTCGCAACTTAGACTCACCTAGAGGTTCCACCTAAAACCCACCTTGGCGACACAAACGACAAACGGGGCTACTAGCGTGATATCGGGACCTAGGTCGCATCCGGGCTCTCGCAACTCAAACCGACCTAGGGGTCGTCCTCACCGGGCTCTCGCAACTTAGTGAGGGAACCAAACCCACGAGCAAACTATTACCCACAAGAGAAAGGCAAGAAAAACAAGCATATGCATACAAGTCATTCAAGCATTTCAACAAACATGTACCATGCATGAAACCAAGAGGAAACCCAAATCTTCCACCAACATCTCCAACAATCCCTTAATCATTCAATTAACACCCTAATCACCTTACTAACCCTAGCAAGATACTACTCTAACATATCTATACTAAAACTAACACTAAGAAGAGAAATCCATCCAAACAACCAAACTAGCATAATGAAACTAACAAGAACTATGAACTATGAGCAATCCACACATCAAAGATTCAAACTTTAATGAAAGAACAAGATTAAGAGAAAGGAAAAGAAGATTATACCTACTAACAAGATGAATGGAAGAAGGAAACTTGCATAAATGAGAAAAACCCAAAACAAACATCCAAGTTTGTCAAGCTTGGTGGAGATCTTGAAGAATTCCCAAATTACAAGCATTAATCTATGATTAAAGAATAATTACCGACTAATCTACTCTAATATAAACTAATCTAACCTAAAATAGTCTAGGGTTTAGTGCGAAGTGAAGAACATAAGCTAGGAATACAAGAGGAAGGGTATATATAGGGTTACAAGAGCAAAGGAATTGAAAGGAAGTCACGCGGTGCTGTATTGGGCTCATCCCGGTCGGGAAGGATGGTCCCGTCCGGGATGGCTTCATGGTCCCGTCCGGGATGGCTCCATGGTCCCGTCCGGGATGACTTCATCCCGTCCCGGTTGACTCAGCAGAAGAGCTTCTTTGTTTGCACTTCATCCCGGACGGGTTGAGGTCATACCCGTCGGGGATGAGTCTTGTAGGCCTCTAATATGATCATTTTGGTCCCTCCTTGCCTCTCATGGGTTTCTCATTGATTCTCGGGATCGGGTCTCGGAGGCTCGGGATTGGGTCCCAAGGTCTCGGGGTCGAATCCAAGGCATCGAGTGATCGTTCCTCCGCTTCGTTGGCTCCGAAAAGTGTATGTATTGAGTCGGAATCGCTCCAACTCTTCACGAAGGTTCTTGGGAACCTGAAACGAACTAGAGGAAGCATAAGTAGCCCATAAATCGCTCCCAAGGAGCGATTCCACAAGGAAAATGGGACCAAAACACTACGAAATAGGCACTACAAACTACACTTATCAACTCCCCCACACTTAACCCTTACTCGCCCTCGAGTAAGCACATACTAACTACTAAACTAGACGAGTGGGTATTAGCGCACCCTACACCCTTTCAACTCACGCGAGTGCACTTAGAGGAAAAGTGCACTCCGCAAGGCAAGTGGGGTCTTGCGACAAAACCGTGGATGCAACCGGACACAAAACACATAAACAAACAAACTCACAAAAGGTTGCTCCCAAAAGAAAAGAAATACCGCTTCCCTCAAACAAGCGGTGAAAGAAGCACCGGTTTAGGACTCAAGGCAAGTGACAACATTCCCAAGCTAGCATTACAAACCAAAATGGACAAAACCCTAATAGTATGACAACAAAGCAATAAAAACGTTGGTAACTTACCATGGTTCCTCCTAACCTTCTAAGAACGTACCACGGGCGATCGGCGGGATGGAAAAAGGATGAACCACGGTGTTAGTCGACACTGTAGGTAAGTGAGACCCCGCCCTCTTTAGCAATGAGCCAAGAGGGTCGTCCCATGTCCGAAACCGCCTAACTAGTCCAAGTAAAAAGTGGAAATGATTGCAAAATGAGGGAAGACCGACCTTTGCCACTATCATCCTTCCTAGGGACTCGGTCCTTTGGTAGGCTCTTCACGGTAGTAGTCGGTAAAAGGCTTATTTTGTGAGGTGTGAGGTTTCTATTTTTGTGAGACGATTTTCTTTTGGCATTTTCTTCTTCTTTTGCATTTTTGCTTTGTTTTGCCATGCCATTTCTTTTTCTTATTTTCTATTTTCTTTTTGGCTTTTTGTGCCTTTTGTTTTTCTTCATTTATTTCTTTCTTTCATTTTCTTTCTTTTTCTTTCTTCGCCTTTTTTGGCTTGATTTGGCTTTTTGGTATTTATTTGTGTGACAAGAAAGAGAGAAATCAACAAATTGCAATTTATTGTGTGGATATGTGTAGGAGGTAGGTGAATGGGAGAGTCGGGGAGCGTCCTTCCCTTCAAACCCACAAAAAGTGGAGAACTTGGACTAATCAAACAATTCCGAACACGGTCACCTAAGGGACGGGACTCGGCAACCAAGGCCTTTTCACACCGTGGGTGGTCATAATGGTCAAAATGCAAATCCCGTAGTAAATCCCTAGTAGACTAGGTGGACTCAAGGTAAGAAACCAACGAAATCATTGATTTAGGGTCATTCTACTAGACTAAAGTCCAAAACTCGATTTATACTACTAGGAAGGGAAAGTAAACACTCGCACACTAGCCTCTAAACCGGGTTTTCGAAAACCTTTTAAAACACACAAGACACAAATACACACACAAAACAAAGACACGACGAAAATGAAAGAAAAAGAGACAAAACAAAACAAAACAAGGAGAAACAACACATAAACAAAACAAACACCACCCCGATCTTCAAACAAGTCTCCAAATCCACCACAATCTTTACAAAGCTCCTCCCGAGCACACATCATCACAAATCTCCTCCAAACTCACAAGAAGCAAAGAGGGAAAAAGGGATGAAGAGATGTTACCGGAAGTCTTGAAAGCTCACCAAAGCTAACGGCGATTAGGCAACCTATAAGGAAAAAAAAGGGGGGCAAAACACGCACAACAAAACAAAAATACGACATAACGACACAAAAAGGAAAAGACACAAAAGAAAATCTTTTTTATTTTTGTGTAATTTTTCAAATTTTTAGGGTTTTTTGAAGAATTTTTCGAAAAACTAAGAAAATAAAACTAACGACGATAGAATATCACTCCCCCACACTTAAACCGAGCCATGTCCTCATGCTCGATCGTAGTGTGCGGAGAGACAAAAGAAAAAGAAAAGAAACTACGAAAATAAAGCTAAAAATCAAAAATAAAGTGAAGAAAAGGGTAGAAAGTGTCCGGCCGGGGTGTAGTCAAGTCACCATGGGCCGAAACAAGAAAAGATATGGAAGGGGGAAGAAAAATAAAAAGAAGGAAATAAAAGGGAATGGGAGGGGAGGACTAGGTGTGATCAAGTCACCTTTCCCTTTGTGTTTCTTAATTTGCATGAAGTTTCTGATGGGTGTCTACAAAGTGTTGTGTTTCTTAATTTGCATGAAGTTTCTGATGGGGAAGACTCCTTTATATAGGCAGAGAGAGGACTACATTCCTATTAGGGTTTTAGTTTATGGTAATCTCTAACCTTCCATCAAGGTTGATTAAATATGAAAATACTCCTTATTTAATCCGATATTATTGTGATAGCATATCTCTATAAGATCCCGATTTCCAATAAGACCATAATTATGCGGAAGAAATATTACCATAATAATAAGGAAGATATTTTACATATCCCGGCCCATAATATTAGCATAAAATATTCTTACAGTCTCTCACTTGGTCGATTGGAACATCTGTTGTTCGTTAGAGAATATATAAGTTGCGCATACTATCCTAAAACTTATATTTTAAATCGATTTAATTCATAAGCACCTTGGCTGATGTAGTCGTTAAAGAGAGTCATGGCGTACACATGTCAATCTGCAACATGTTTACTTCCATGTACCACTACATCAACGATTGAAACAGTTAGGTTATAAATGGAGTTTAACGTAATGGTCCAATAATGTCAAAAAAAGACTATATATCTATTATCATTCATCCAATAATAAATGTATACACATTGGAAAACAAAAATAATATTATATAGCAAGTGTACAATTGTTAAGGAGATCTCATTAATTCGTAATCTAACATCTTGCTTCAGTAAAAGAATATTTAAGGTTCATGTGTTTTGATTCCTTAGATATCATATCATTCTCGGAGAAAAATATTGCAGTTTCATTATTATCACGGTAATTACGCAATCATGCTCCTTATATTAAATCCTCATAGCAAGCCACATATTCATCTTCAATGGTGAAGATATAAAGCAACTGTGAGTACAATGCTTTATGTCATAACATCCCCAAAATCTGAATCTGAATAATTAGTCACTTGTGGGTGATATGATTTCCTGTATATGAGCATCAATAATGTCAGGTTTACCTAAGCATAAATTAAATTCTCAACCAAGCATAAGGATATTATTTAGTCATTTCAATACATAAGTCTTGGTTCTATGTAATAAACCAAGGTCGTTTCTGGCTAATAAAATATCATCATATAGAATCAAATATATGAACTTACTCCCACTGATCTTGAGATTTATGCATAGATCAACGATATTTCTTTAAAAAACCAATAATGATTTTATCAAACTTTAAGTGACATTGATTCAATGCTTGTTTCAGTCCATACAATGAATTCTTAAGTCTTAATGTCGGTTATAATTATCCAACATAAGAGTAAAATAAATAATCTGTCAGATCTCTCCCAACCTTCATGGATAGATATTTAATTTGAGCAGTACTTTCAGAAGTTAAGTCAGTCGGCTTGTCTTTGCGAAGGCAAGTATCCAGTTTTATCAACTTCAAGCTGAACTTAAATTACTCTTTTCATTCAGAGTATCGTTCCATTAAACTCAACAACAGAGTTATCATAAGATTGCACTTGATTAGGTAAATTTTACTTGTGATAAAATAAGAGAACATAAATAATAAGGTTTCAATATGTGAAACAACACATCTTTAATAATAGTGTTCCTGTGGGTAGTCACTAAAATATTTAAATAAATATAATGTTACACATGGTAATATAATCTACCTGCGGTAAATATATATTTTTATATGTGAACGATATAATGATCATAGTAAGTCAAAATTGAACTTTAGTTGTAAATTCACTGTGGTGAAATTTAACCATAAGAATTTCATATTAACATCATCTAAAATCAAATATGAAATTATAACTTATCATAAATCATTATTAGTCAAACGAATAATTATATCGAATGATCATAAGCAATACGGTCAAAACGTATTTCAGTAAGTCATGTAATCATACGTAGTATATTATAATCATATTGTCGTGGAATTACTCATCAATAATACGGAGTAGAATATTAAGTTACTCCACATTAAAAACTTTAATCCATATGTTAATCAATATGTATATAGTAAATTCATATAATCATGACAAAATCAGTGTAACTATGTAATGTATAATCACTCACATATCTATACAATAGAATCATGCCAAATTAATGGATTACTCCATACATCGATACAACGATAAGGTGCATTAGTGACATGTAATATGCACAAACGGATACGAAGTAACATAAAGATGATAAATAAAGTGACAAAATATATAGTACTATAATACTACCATATTCTACCAAAGCTCAACCTTGAATAACATAAAAATTAATCATCATGAGGTAATGAACAAAACATGCTTCAATTCATTAATGTCTGATTATGTTATACGTAAAAGACAAGCAATCATGGGTCATATAGTAGTAGTATCATATACGAGTATTTTATAATTAGAACATTGACTTGACATGCTTTCATACTTTCACACATTAAGGAGGATTAATTGTGCAAAACGATTACGGAGTGAGTTGCAAAATCGAAATTATCCCAATTTCACATATAATTACAATTATAATGTATAATACTCCATTATTCCGTAATAACAATCTTAATTGATGGACAATCATGAGTTCAATAACCTAAGCTTTGATACCACAAGTTAGCATATTATTAACATGACATAAATAAAACATAATTCTCATGAATCATTGAACAAAATGAATATCACAAAACATTAATTAAAATGAGATTAAGACATACCTCATTACGAAATAAATCAAAATCTAATACGAATGATATTAGATCTCTATATGATAATACGTCTTAATATGATCTTCAAATAATAATAATGATATGTCTTCAAATAATAATACTTAATTTTCATGGAGTTTCTGATGGGGAAGACTCCTTTGTAAAGGCAGAGAGAGAACCAGATTCCTATTAGGATTTTAGTTTATGATAATTTCTAACCTTCCATCAAGGTTGAGTAAATATGAAAATACTTCTTATTTGATCCGATATTATTGTGATATCATATCTCTATAAGATTCCGATTTCCAATAGCACCGTACTTATGAGAAAGAAATATTACCATAATAATAAGGAAGATATTTACATATCCCGTAATATTATTATAGCATAAAATATTCTTACATGTAGCTTCCCAACACGTACCTTCACCCTTGCTCAGAATCTACGATTTTCGGATGCTCGAAATTATTGGTCACGAGAGTTATTCGATACACGATATTCGATATATTCGACATCGGTATCGTGATGCAAGTGGATGAACCTACAAACTTCAATACTTACGCAAACCATGCTTGGTACGCGGTATGTCTAAGTACAGAGTGGGTTGGTCCGAACTCCATAAAATTCGGTGGCGACTCAATTGATTTAAATTTCTATTCAAGAATCTCACACGAGGACATCCGTCTACCAAAACTCGTGCCTGACCGCGCCGGGCGTGGACCTAAGTCATGTCCACACTCCTCCATCATACTCCCTTTTTTTATTCGATTACACCCTTTCTATTTTGGGAGGTTTAAAAAATGGTTATGCAGACAAGATGACATTGCATACACATGGGATGGATGATTACATTATCGTTTGGTCCTTTGGTTGTGCTCCGTTTTGTTTTTAGTGTTCGATTTAAGTTGTAACGATGTTTTGTGTTGGTTCGATGGGGTAATCAATTTAGAGTAATGCGGTACTATTGGTATCTTGTAATAATGGTGCCATCTATCTATGGTGTAATCAAGTATGGTACTGCATTATGGTTATAGAGTGTTTTGCCTTCATATATTGTGTGTTGATTTTTCGTCGTCATCTTTGGTTCGACTATCCTGTTTAAGTGTCTCCATCAAATAGCGTTTTTCCGGAATGTTTCTAACAATAAAGGTAATTTAAAGTTAGTTTCAGTTTCTAAGAATGGTGAGCTTCTTGATTCTTCGTACTATAGACGACCTATGTGTAGCATGTTGGCGGCGACATTGTGCTTGACTTTTAGGTGTTGGAATTCCACTTTCCAATTGGCGTCAGGTTAGCGGCAGTATCCTTACTCTTACTATAAAGGTTTACGGATGAACACGTTGCTTTGTAACTTCAGAATGTTAACCCTTTATAATGTTGTGTTTGTTTGATGTTTTTACTTTGAGACTTTGAGTGGTTTATTTATAGTGTTTTTTATCACTGTCGATAATTCTTAGCATGATTTTTTCAACTATAATGAAGCTGGAGGGTAGTGGCAAGGGAATCATCCTACATATGTCGTTTGTTATTATGATATGCTGGGTTTTATCAAGTTGCTTTTGTTCAGGCATGGAGTGTGTTCACCGGATTCTTGTTGTTTGTGTGAGGAGGAGCCTGAATCTTCAGCTCACCTGTTTTTCCGCTGCAAGTTTAGTTGCAGGCTGCTGGCGCTTCTCCGGGCATGGCTTGGACAGCAGCTCTCGGATCAACTACTGGATATCCAACTTCAGGGTTCTTCAGTCCAGAAAAGAGTGTAGTGCAGCTGTGACAGCAGCTACGTTCTATATATGGGTTCAACGGAATAAGGAGTGATTGGAGGGAGTCATTGTTCGACCAAGTCGTGTGTTTCATAGCATTAAGGGTGGCATTTGTATTAGAATTGAATGGTTTGTTACAGGTCAGCTATCTCAGATAGAGACGGATTGGATTCATAGGCTAAGCATTTCTTAGCCTTAGTACACGGATTGATTGATGTATACTCGTAATATACTTACATTATACCAAAAAAATTGCTTTTTTTTCCTCTTTCATGTTCCTCTATTAAATTTTATCCATGGCATTTGGCTCTATTTCACATTGTTCGGGGTGATTATCAATGGTTTTGTTATATTTGTGTGTTGATTTGTTTGAAAGATGAAGTTTTAGGGGGAATGCGTTCGTGTTGAATTTAAAAATATCGGAGTTACGGCAAGATATCGTCATATATCAGCTGTATGTACTGTATTCAGTGTGATTAAAGTGAATATGTTCAATTTACAAATAAATACAAGTATAAATTTACAAATTCCAGCAAAACTGAAAACAAGCAACAACCTTGAAGTGGTGCATGCAATCAAGCTATATACAACTTCCCTACTACTTAATTAACCTCCTGAGGTACCTCAAAATACACATTTTCAACTGTAGTATTCTAAATAATGCAACTACAATTACATGTTTACACCTCAAAAATGGGTCACTCCCCTGAACTTTCACAGGAGCTACCCAAATTACTCGTAATGTCATGAACTAACAGTCTGATCATATCGCTGCATCCATTTTTTGATTTCTCTAAGCACTCTTGCAGGTCCGATTCAGTAGAGAGCGACACCCATTCGTGATTGTCATCCTGATACGTGATCTCGAATGTCCCAACTTCCAGTTTCAGACGCTTTCCCACCTCCTCCTTCAACTCAACAATGTTAGATGTATGGGAAAATCTAAGCCGGATTATGTCCTGTCGAAACATTGCTTTTATAGTCACACTCTTCATATCCTGCTGTCTGCTAATGAATCCTGATGCTCTTGAATCTAATTTGGTAGCAACAGCAGCCGAACTACACAAATTCCTCAAATCTTTGGAGCTAATTCCTGCATCTTCTACAAAGGCTTCTTCAGTTGTGACCGGGCTGCCATGATTACTTGATCCACGTGAAGGGGTCGATGCAACCGTGCTAACACCATTCTCTTCTTCACTACTTGATGGCTTACCAATGGTGATGGTAGGCTGTCCCATACAGGTCAAGCTGAATCCTCCATTATTATCCCCGCCTTCTACGGACTCCATCACATGCTTCAGCTTCGTAAGTGAACGATTCACCTTGTTTATCTTGCGAGATGGCCATCGTAATATCCCATGCTGCCTACATATGCGCTTCATTGTTGTTGGACACACTAATAATGATTAAGCAACATCACAATTTGCCTTATTAACTACAGTACATGATCTTCTTTATACAAAAAATAGAGAGTATTTACTAATTTAATATCATACATACCTCCAAGGCATTTTGCAGCATCCTTAAGACTCCCAGCAAAATACTGTTTAAGAACATCCAAACCAATCTGTTTCTCTGCTTTACCGCGTTTCTTCTTAATGGTTTTCATGGTCTCTTTATAGCCTGTAGAAGAACTTGCATGATTGTGGCTTTCATTTGAAGTACCAAGCTGTTTTTCAGCATCAAACAAATTTGTTTGAGACATCAGTTGTGGTTGAGCATTATTTTCAAACAGTTGTTGCAGACCATTTACCGGCTGCTGCACCATAAATTGAGAATTAATCGCGAAGTTGATCCCTGAATTTTGATTATCGTCATCAGGAGACACCTGAATGGTCTGCATACGCTTTCTTTCTTCATCCAGAATGTTTCCAGAAGCAACCATGAGATTCTGTGGATCCAGCTGCATCGTCTTTATGATCAAATCCAGCAAGTTGAGTTGCTCTGAAGTGTCAGTTATGGTAGAAGGCAGAAAAAACTCGAGTACATAAACATCATCCCCGGTGTGTTTACTCCTCAAACAGACAGCAAAGCTCCCCCTTAACCCAAACATGCGAGCATAATGCACCAAGGGGTAGTCTGTTTTACAGAAGCCTGAAATATCGGTGCAAAATGAGAGGCCATGGGATGAAAATGCAGCGCCTGCAACACCCTGCCCTCGTTGAAGATGATGCTCGGCACAGGCCTCCCTGAACCCCCACATATGTGCATCTACTACATACAAGGCTACATCAGTTGTGGACATGCATACTTGTCTCATACAGCTTCCATCAAAACTAGAACAACTTTTCTTCACACCGCCGCCATAGGCAAGAATGCTCCGATGCATGCATGGAATCCATGTCTGAGCTAGAGGCAACTTGTGTGTTTCACATACCTCTGTTAGTACTTCCAAGATTTCAGCTAACGCATTTTGTCGACCTTCGTTGCAGATCTAATCCATAAGTATTACTGTCACGTTAGTAACTTAGTATATATTTCTACTCCTCTTAAAGGAGATGGACCAATTTGAAAAACACGCAAAGAAATAAACCTGGTTGTTTGGGTGATCTAATATTTCTGAACTTCTGAGGTTTACTGCCTGCAAAATTATTAGAGTTAAACAAACCTGACTTAGGCCATGTTCATTGCGGCTGAAATGACTTGAACTAAATTAAATCGAATGAGACTTAACATTACTTAACTGAATTGACCGAAACTTAATAGGGCTGAACTTTATTTAACTATACTGAATGAGGTAGAACTTAAAATGTAATTGATAAAAATAGAACAAATATGAGATGGAAAGCAACCTGAAGAGCTTTGCAAACTTTGTCGACCTCAGGAGCATAGTTGATCCTCTGCGAAGTCATAATGAGCTCAACCACACCAACACAGGACTGTCCAGAAGATTCAAAAATCGGCAATGCCAAGGTACCCTTGACATCACAATTTTTAGCATGATTGACCCTGGAATACTCGGTACTCGAATAATATTGCACATTGGGTGTCCACTCAGGCAACTTGTGTCGAAATACTCGACCAGGGAGACCAAGGGTGACATCGCTCTCACCATCGACACCAAACATGTACATCAAAGACACAGTCCTGTATTGATTCAATCCGTGACTGTGCGGCCCTATGACAAAGGGTTGCCCTGAAGTGGTTAGCATGTAACGATTTCCATTTCTTACAGGCGCCCATATCTGAGCCAATATCTGATGTTGTTCAGTTGATTCTTTGAAGTACCTAAGCGCTTGTGACATCCTCTCCTTGATTACGAATGGCAGATCCAAGTCCTGCAGTGCGGGGTTAAACCCCATCAATGGAACTAGTTGTTTTTTCTTTTCATCTTCATCGTTGTCATTAACACCATTAGCATTAGCATAACCATTCTCCCCGCCATTTTTGGCCACAGGTTCTATATTACCTACTCGTATTATAAACAGAATCCTAATGTCAGTAGCCTTATACATACGCATCATCTAAAACAACTTCTTTAATAGTTACTCATAATCTGAAATCAATAATTAAGCTAATAATAACATTATCTTTGATGCAATGCTACTCAATTTTTCACCATTCATGCACATTACCTTGGATTTGAACCTGGACCAGTACATTGGTATAAGAGTTTTGGACCAAGTGTGACATACTAACCAAGTGAATAAGTGATAAAGAGTGCAAGTATTAGATACCATGTAAGAATACGTAATGCCATGATTATATAATTCAACTAGCTCGGTATTTATAACGAAGGCTTACAACGAGATATATCGAATGTGTCTCGTGATTAACATATACTAAATGATATACTAATGACGGAATATCAAAGGACTCTACTAATTACTGCTACTAACTACATATATTAATATTGTCTAATACACTCCCTCAGTCAAAACGGTAGTTTACGGATGTTTTGACTGGACCAAAAGATAATTGTAGATGTCGCTAAAGATGAACCAAGTCGACCTTTTGACGTCGGAACCGCAACTATGTGCCTTGAGCGTATGTCCCGAACCTTCGCGCATGCCGAAAATAAAATAAAAACGCTAACAAATCTAATGGTGTACGAGGCCGAAATGGCAGGTCGTGACACAAATAAAAAAAACGGTGTAAGGGCGCGTGGCAACCCGTAAGGCACCACAAACTGGAGCAAAGCTCAACAGTATAAATTAAAAAGAAAAAAAAACGGTGTACGGGAGCGTGACAACCCGTAAAGCACCATAAACTGGAGCAAAGCTCAACAGTATAAAATAAAAGGAAAAAAAATTGACTAAACCGGAACATAAAACACCCGACCGGGTTCTTCGATCTAGTGTCGGCTGGTTGGCCATGCGGGTCGTAGCCGGCGGAGTCAGACCACCCGGTTCGTGGGGCAGGGGTGGTTGCTGGGCGAATCTGAGACGGACACGGAGAAGGCGATGATGGGACGGGGTGGCGGTTTAGTGCGGCCGGCGGTTGTCGAAACAACGACAAGGGTAGGAGCGGTATTGATGAGGATTGACGGAGAACACATCGGCGACAACATAATATGAAAATCGGTACGGAGAATATTATTATTTATTCCGAATAATACTAGTATAATCTATGGAGAAGGCGAAATTGGATACTCCTTAATTATATGGCATGGATGAATAGGGAAGATGGAAACTATGGAGGTTGATATTGGTGGAAGGCCGGGGATCCACGGATCCATATCATGTAGGTATTAGGAGTACACAATATTTTATTGAATACAAAAATTGTACTCTTTTATGGATTACTAGTTTATTATAACTACTAGTACTAAGAATTGCACAAGCAGAGCCTACTAGCACGTATGCCCCTGATATATATGATCGCAATATAAGATTAGAGACCCGTCGGAGATGGTATAATACGGCCATCTCCGGCCGGTGGTTGAAACACGAGAGTTTTTACAAGCGGAAAGATTTTTTAGAGAATCGATTAGGCTGATACCATGTAAGAATACGTAATGCCCTGATTATATTATTCAACTAGCTCGGTATTTATACCGAAGGCTTACAACGAGATACATCGAATGTGTCTCGAGAATAACATATACTAAATGATATACTAATGACGGAATATCAAAGGACTCTACTAATTACTACTACTAACTACATATATTAATATTGTTAATACAAGTAACCCCAAATAAATAAATAAAAAGTTAATAAAAATTAAAATAAATACATACATGGAGAAGAGGCGGAATAATTATGGTGGTCATCACCATAGAGAAAGTATCCAGTGGCAGAGAGGTCGCACTCATCGGGGAAGCGAGCAGGGTCGGAGAATGCCCAAAGTGGTGAGAAAGGCTGCTGATCCCAAGACGAGTAACCTGACTCATGCTCCATTAACAACCTAGTGTTTGAAGATAATGATCCTATTATTCCTTCTTCTATATTATTAACATTATTAATCCTACTTGTTGTATTATTGTACTTGTATCTTGTATTGTCTTTACCAAATAGAGTAAAAATATGATGACTTGTGTTGTTGTTGTTGATGTTATGGCTTGGTTGCATCAACCCCAAATGATGTTGCTCCTCCTCCTCCTCCATAGTTATTGGATTAATTATTGGATATGTAATAATAATTATGTATTGGATTTTGTCGTACATGTCATGTTGTACGATACGATTGGTGAAGAGTTGAGGACTTAAGGGGATGATAGAGACGTGGTATGTGTGTATGTATTTGATTTGATTTGGTGGCCTGGACATTTTTATTTTGTATATGTGGTTGGGAATATTATATTTATATTAGATTAGATTGTTGGAGGGTTGATGTTTTGATTGCGATTTCATGGAATCTGACGCCATTTTTATGTTTTCTACTGTATACATGGAATCCAACTCATTTTTTAAATTACTCTTTATATTTTCTGTGCTTCATTCCTTTCTACTTGCAAATATCTATCTCCTTAATTATTTCCCATATATTGTCCTACATGTTGTTTATCCCTCGTCACGCTTCTCTCATATACGTAAAGTGTTGTAGTGGATAGCGACCTAGCTAGCTAAGAGGAGTAGATTTTCTCACCCTCTGCATCATCATCTATATTATTGTACGTGCATGCGAATCGAAGAGTGATAATAAAAATGTGTTGCCCGTAAATATGCAAAGCCAATTTACTTTCAACAGAACGGATATACATATACACTGATACACACACAATAAATTTTATTTGTTACTCCGTATATTTTTAGCCTTGACGGTTTATTTGTTGATACATACATTATTCTATAGTTTCAAGTGATTTATTTTCATTAGTTTAGTTTTTCTTATTATCTTTCATAAGAGATATTTTAATCCATTATTACTTTCGATGAGCTTCATCATCATCTCAAATTTAGAGACCAAGTAATTATGTAGAGAAGTGGTCGTGTGATTGAATATTATCAAAGATATGCTTAATTAATTATATATATGCATAATTTAATCAAAATACAACTAGAGTCATGTTTAAATAGTAAGCATATTTCAGGTATAAATTGCATCTAGGATAGTTGACCTTATGAAACGTTTGAGATAATGTTAATATATATGTTGGTGAGCTGGGTTAAAAAATGGACCAAATCCCAATTTAAAAACATGCAGTCATGCAAGGAATAAATCATCGCTCATTATCAACTGCCTACTCCTACATTATTGATCCATTAACAATTGATACTCCCTCCTACTTTTTATGTATTCCCTCGAAGTCTAATATATGTTTTCCTAAATTTTTGGTGGAAAAATAAAGGTGTGAAAATGTGTGGCTCAAAAATAAAAGGGGAAAAGAGATAAACGAATGAGTGAATATTAACCACATATTTATGACTTCAAAAGTAAAGAGAGAAGAAATAATGACGAAAAGAGAAAGAGGAAACATAAGTCAGACTCGAAGGGGCTAAGTAGTTTTTATTTAACGAGATAAGCCTTTGACTTTCAGTTATACAAAAAAGTACTTTGAAATTTTTTTTATAAAAGTTACGGAGTACAGAGTATATTATTAGATTCGTCAAGAAAATTGCTTTCATATGAGTATTTATTTAATATTTTTTAAAGATAATTTTAAGAGATATTTAAGAAAGAGTATGTTTCTCGAAAAATGAGAACTACTTATTTAAAAAAATGGAGGGAGTACAACATATACTCCGTATACAAGTGTGCGATTTTGGGAAGGAGGCATTGAGGCAAAGGAGACAGGGATGGAGTTATGCACTTTGTACGTACTTACTATTTCCAAATTTGGAAATGTCAATCTAAGGGGGCGTTTGGTTGGTAAAGGGAAAATGGAATCAAATCAACAAAGGGAATAAGAAGAAAAGAGAAAAGTTACCCTTTGATTTTGTTAGTTGTTTGTTTACAAAATGTAAGGGAATGAGAAACAAATCAATTTCCGACGCCTCACTTTTTACCAATTAAAAAACTTACTTTTTTTTCTTCATATTATTCATGTTGAGTATTCCTAATATTATTATATTAATTAAATACCTTGTTGAAAATAAAAATGTTAAAAAATATATACTCCATAGGAAGTTTGGTATGAATTGAGAAGTTCGGAAGTTTTATTTGTGGCCTTTGATCTTGTGTTAAATGGATGACTTAGATGAATGATGTGTTATAAAAAAAAGGGTAAAAGGTTCAATCAGCCGCATCCTGACAGCAGCAGTAGCAGCAGCATGATTTGCCCCCTCTCATACTATCAATCACACCAACCTCTTTCAACACAATTCAAACTAATTCATTTCATCACCCAAATTTTTTCTACTCATCCAACCACTCCCTCTCTACATGCTTCATAATTTCAATATTTTGTCTTCATAAATTCTTTTAAAAAATTTAACTCCAAATTCTTCAACCTTCATTCATCTTCATCTTCATCTTCAACATCTCCATCTTCAAGTTTCATTCATCCCACAAAAAAAGAACAACTTCATCTTCAAACTTCATTCATCCAACAAAAAAACAAGAATTTCTTCATCTTCAAACTTCGTTCATCTAAAAAAAAGAACAACTTCATCTTCCAACTTCATTCATCCAACAAAAAAACATTCTAATTAATATGTTCTGGTTGAAAATATTATTTTGATTGGCTGTAAAAACATTCTAATTAAAAAAAAAGAACAACTCATTTTGTGCGTAATGTTCTTGTAGAATTGCAAGGTCACACACTTTCAGTTGTATAGTCACACTCATTATGCTGTATAGTCACACTAATTATGTTGTAGAATCACGCAGTTGTACACTCATTGTAGTCACATATTCATTTGTATAGTCACACTCATTATGCTGTATAGTCACACTCGCTATGTTGTAAAATCACGCAACTGTAGAATAACTTGGGATTAGGGCCGGGTATCATGCGTTTAATCATCTTCATCTTCATGTTTGTTTTATTTTTCATACTTTTTTTTTGTATTTATAAAATTATTCATCTTCATTATCCAAAAAAAATGAATGTTGAATATGGATGAATGAACGACTGTGACTTTCCTCAGTAATGACATTCTAAAAAAACGGAAGTATTAATCATTTAATCACATACAAAAGAATTTAAACATTCATCAAATATTCATGTTGGTTTCTTTTATAGTTGATTTCAGTTTGTAAGACACATTTAAACATTCGGAAAATTACTGAAACGCTCTACTCTCCTATCACAATTATTACAACAAGTGATTGTTAGACGTAAAATGAGCGACTTCAATATATAACATGCGTGACTGTAAGCGAAACTTCATTTATCCAACAAAAAAAGAAGAACATCTTCATCTTCAAGCTTCGTTCATCCAAAAAAAAAGAACAACTTCATCTTCATTCAAACTTCATTCATCCAACAAAAAAACATTATAATTAATACGTTCTAGTTGGAAATATTATTTTGATTGACTGTAAAAACATTCTAATTAAAAAAATAACAACTCATTTTGTGCGTAATGTTCTTGCAGAATTGCAAGGTCACACACTTTTAGTTGTATAGTCACACTCATTATGCTGTATAGTCACGCTCATTATGTTGTAGAATCACGTAGTTGTACACTCATTGTAGTCTCATATTCAATTGTATAGTCACACTCATTATGTTGAGGTTTGATATTATGCACAAAATGAGTGCGATTCTACAACATAATGAGTGTGATTCTATTGCATGGCGAGTGTGACTATACAAAATGAAAATCAAAATCTTTCCTGGTTATACAACGTGGCGAGTATGACTATACAAATACGACCACTTTTGGCTACAAACCAATTGGTGCACAGCTGTATGGGTTTAAAGGTGAAAGGATGAGTGATTTTGCAATAGACCTCGCATGATTATGAAACCAGAAAATAGAGATGGAAATATATTTACATTAGAAAAATTCCATCCTTTACATATAGTACGTCCATTCTAAAGCAAACATTTTATCCCATACAAACACTTAAGAGCTTAACGGTGATCTCTGGTACGTGCGCAACAATACGTTGTCCGATTACGTGGTCAGCCGCTGTATCTTGCTTCCACGACCTTCTTCTTCCCACCGCCCCTTTTACCAACATTCCTCTTTCCACCAGCCATTTCGATGCGACAAACACACAATCAATCTAAAGCACACAATGAATATGACTATACAACTGAATATGTGACTACAATGACTGTACAGCTGCGTGATTGTACAACATAATGAGTATGACTGTACATCATAATGAATGTGACTATACAACTTTAACTGTGTGGCTATACAACATAATGATTGTGATCCTACAACATAACGAGTGTGACTATACAATTTATACTGTGTGACTATACAACCTAATCTCTGTGACTATACAACTAAATTATACTTATTTATACTTAATCATCATTAGCAAAGATGATTACACACACTAATCACTGCAAGAATTTGTGTGATTCTACAATATAATGAGTGTGACTATACAACATCAACTGTACTGTTTGACTATACAACATAAAGTGTGTGACTACAAAACTGAAATCGTAAAATGGAAAATAAAAGCCATACAGTTAATTATACTTCAATCACCATTAGAAAAGTCACATTCATAATTAGAAAGATGATTATACCTACGAATCAGAGCAAGATGAACTTATATCTAAGGATTATATGAACTTGAACAGAGAAATATCTTGTGACTATATCATTAATCAAAGAAATAAAAAGAAAATATATGAACTTGAACAAGGAAATATCTTGTGACTATATCATTAATCAAAGAAATAAAAAGTTTTTTAGATAATTATATCCTCTACAAAAGGTTAGAGAAAGATTATGATAATTTTAGGGTTTGACTACTAAAACGCACGATGATCGATGTTTATGCATGAACATGCCTTGATATGATGATCGAAGTTATTGTCGAAGTAATGATTCTGAGATGGAGCGTATTTGATGGAGTTTAGTTGTTAGAGAGAGATTTTGGGTAAATGAGGTTGAAGAAATGGGAGTAACAGGTGATAGATGAGGTTGATGAAATGTATTCAAAATGAAGGTGTTGGGAAGGGTAATAGGCGGGAGAAAAGTAGAGAGAAGTAATGACAGTGATTGATGTTTGGTTGAGGGGAAGGGTGTGAGGAGTGATGGTTTGGCAGGTGATATCAGTCCTCTTTATTTTTTTTTTTAAATGAAGCCCATTTAAACCATCCATCTTAAGATGGATGGAGGGCTAGGATGAAGACTAAGAGACTTTACGGAAGTTAGTAGCTTCCCTGAACCCTTCTCTCTCTCTCTCTGTAGGAACTTTTTCATTTGAATTTTATATATATACATACGCGCGCACACACACACACACATATCTAGGATCATTTCAGACACCTCAACTCGCCGTACGTGCCCATTGAGACTAATTCTCAACCATTAGATTAAAATCAAATTAAAGCCGAAAATTAAAACAAAAATCATACATATAAAAAAAGAATTCCCAATTTTGTTTTTGGAAAAGAAACAATTTTTTTTTGAAAAATAAATCATTGTACATATTTCTATATTAGTTGTACATAACTCATATGTACTACTTCGTGTTTTGTCGTATATAGGTCACTACGTAATGTATATATTTACTTATCAGTTGTACATAACAATTTTATCATGTGCAACACATAGTAACTAAGATTTATGTACAACACGTTGTAACTTATCTACATCAAAGCACACACTGCTTTAACTATGAACAACTTTCAACATGTACAACACAAAGTAACTTATCTACATCAAAATAGACAATATTTTACATATGTTTATCTGCTTTATTAGTTATATACAATAAGTTGTAACTTATGTACATTAAAACTGACACTGACTAAACAATATGACATATCCACCATTTTTGCAAACTTAAACGAGCTCTGCTCCAAAAATGACGTCTCCATCATTTTTTCTCTTCTCTCTCCTCCACCTCTCACTCACTTCAACAACCACTTACATCTATGGCGGATGCTCCTGCATAAATTACCCTCCAAACTCCCCTTACTCCTCCACCCTCAACTCGCTCCTCACCACCCTACTCAACTCAGCCTCCACCTCCCCCTTCCCCAAACTCACCAACTCGCCCACCCCCAACTCAGCTGTAACCATCTCCGGTCTCTACCAGTGTAGGGGAGACCTTTCCGAGTCATCCTGCTTCTCCTACATCCAACGCACGGTGAGTCAACTCGGCTCCCTCTGCGTCAACTCGGTCGGGGGAGTCCTCCAGCTCGACGACTGCTTTCTCAAGTACAACAACATGACGTTTCTTGGTGTACAGGATAAGTCGCTGGTATTGCGGGACTGTGGTGGGGGTGGGTCGGGGTGTACGACTCGGGCGATTTGGGGAGGTTGCTGAGTTACTTGGCGAGTTCAGGCGGGTCGTATTACCGAGTTGGGGAGGGGACGGGTAGGAGAGGGGTGGCGCGTGTTTTTTGAGTATTTCAGTTTGGACCATTAGATCAGATTCTAATCTAATGGTCCAGATTGTGTTTTAACGGGTGCAAGGAGTTTGGCTGTCTCACTGAATTTTGAACTAATGTAACTCTATCATATGTCATCTGTAACTTTAATATAGACTTACTTACATATGGTGAACTTACTTGATCTCTACTATATATATATAAAAGAGGGATCAGGTAAGTCCACTTATCATAATTGAGTCCGTGAGTCCTCATCTCCACCCTTAAATTAGAGATAGATGAATGGTTATAATTTGTTTTGTCAATTAAGGAAATAACTGATAAAATATTTGTAAATATTTCATTCTTTCTCTCCTCTCTAATTATCTACTCAAATCTTTTCTCTCCTATTAATTTTTTTCACCGACCCTTCTTTCTCTCACACAACACATTTCTTCAAAATTAATTTTTTTCAATTCACAAACCCTTCCGCATAACATACTCTCCGTTTTGACGCATCGTAATGTTTATTTTAACTCATAGATTGTGTTACTTTGACTCATACAATGTGTTACTGTAATTCATGAACTGTGTTACTCTCACTCGTAAAATCTGTTCCGTTGCATAATAGTCTCTTGCAAACACATGAGTCGTTCCAATTAACCAAAAGAATAATGTTTGTTTTATTAAGGATACTCCAGAACAAAAATTGGTACAGGAGTTCCAACTGAATCAACTTCATTACAATTCCAATGTTTCACACCTGTTACTCATAATCTGTGTTACTGTAACTCATTAAGTATGTTACTCTAACGAATAAATGTATGTTACTCTGACAATATACTATCTATAGACACCCGCATTTTGCCTGCTAGTGTCTATAGCAGCTTCAGACAAACACCCGATGATGATCGGACGCAAATATGCTTTAACACGCTCGGATATGGGATCAGAATCGTTAGTATTTGACTTGGGCTTTTTACGGAGTACAAATCTCACAAAACCAACCTCAAATTCAGGCCCAGTAGGCCGTTTCCAATCAAATAAGACTAATTTGGGTCAAAATCGACACCAGAAATAAAACCGTCTTTTGGCGACCGGGTCAACACCCGGTCAAAGGCAAAACCGACACAAAAATATCAGTTGCATGCACTTTAGAAGAGATCTCAAGCAACTAGACCTCTTCAATTTGGGATAGAATTTTATCCCTAGATTCCCTCCCTCGGTTTAACCCACTCGATCGAGTGGTTGAGGCCCACTCGATCGAGTAAGCTCACAAAACCGGCCGAACCGGCGTCAGACCGGGCACTCGATCGAGTGCACACACACCACTCGATCGAGTGGCCATTTTCTATCCTAAACCGGGGTATTATCTTATAAACACCCCATCCCCTCAACACAATTGACAACTTTTTCATCTCTACAACCCTCTTTTTCACCCATCACAACTTATATCTTTTTCACAACCCTTCAATTACCTTCAACCCTATACACACATACCGAGATCAAAACTCGTAAAAAGACCGAGAGCACAACTCATCGAATCCTTTCCCAATTATACACACCATAACTCTCCTATATACATCTCGACGCTTTCGTGCCTAAGTCACTACTATACGAGCCGATCTCGGAGACAAAAGCATGTAGGTTGAGGGTGTAAAACTCAATCCTGTTTTCTCCTTTTTCTTCCTTCTCTTCTCTTATTTTTTCGTCCGTCTTCTTCTTCATTTAGCTTCGGTTTTTTATTTCTTTTCTTCTTTCGTTTCTAATATCGTTATTATTATTACTATTATCAATTTAGCATTAAAACATCGCGCATACATCAATTTATAAAAATGATCTCGAATCAAACACGTTTAAGGATGAATCTCGCATAAGACCCTTCTAATCCTTTTACGAGTAGTAACAGTGGTGGAGCCCTCTCGAGGAGCCCCGCCCTAAACACTCAAGGGCGTGATGGGATCGCGAGTATTCCTCATTGAACATGTCCGATTCTCCCTTTTTAAGATTAAAACGAAACTTGTTGATGGAGATCGAACATCACATAATCCGCAGGGATTATTAACGATGTCGTGACGCGGAGGTGTAGACACCCACATTTTGACCGCCAGGTGTCTATAGTAGTTCCCGTCAAACACCCGATGATGATTGGACGTAAACGTGCTTTGATAGACTCGGATATGGGCTTGTAATCATGGACATTTGGTTTAGACTTATCACGGAGTACAAATCTTACAAAACCGACCTCAAATCCAGGCCCAGTGGGTCGTTTCGAGTCAAATAAGACTAATTTGGGTCGAATCCGACACCAGGGGTAAAACCGTCTTTTAGCGACCGAGTCAAAACCCGGTCAAATATTTTCCCGAGACACGTGTTTCAGCCCTGACACTTCACACGTCTGATCCACACTCAAATTCCTACAAAATTTCAGCTTCATTAAAACATTAAACAATTCCGTTAAAGGTAGAATTCGACCCCAAGTAGGAATTCTATCCGGAAACCGAATCAGACATCAACCGAGCTCCAAACACTCGGTTTAGGCATCCCAAGTCAGCCGAAATACTCCTCCACCAGCCGAGATTCATGACTTCTTCACCAAGAAACGGGACTTTGATTTCCTCTCGAACTCTCGTGTTTCCTATCTAAACCGGTATTTCTTGTCACACAAGCAAGACTACCTCGATTCCTATAAATAGGACCTCCCACACATCACAGAACACAACATCACAACATCAAAAAAAACCGAGACACGCGATCAACACACAATTATTTTCATACATCCTCAATAGCTAGCAAATCCCGACACCTTTCCAAAGCCTCGAAGCCCCGACCACACGTCAAATCCGACGTCCAACCACTCGTCCAAACCGACACCCTAAACTCATCCTCATCATCTCGACGCTCCCAAGTCTAAGCCACTTTCCGACGAGCCTTATCCCGAGAAAACAAAGCATGTAGGTTGAGGGTGTAAATCAAACCCGCTTCTCCTTCTTCTCTTCATCTCGTTTTTTTTTTATTATTACGGGTCTTTCGTCGGTCTTTTTTATTTTCTAATATCAATACTATTAATAAACAATTTTCATATATCGAACATTCTTAAAAATATGATATCGATTCTATATAATCGAATATTGTATCGAAAAGAATTATATTAAGATTTCGACGATATCGTTACATTTTTTCGTTCAAAATCCTTTTTTTTAAACCTTTCGTTCAAAACAAACTTTTCTCAAAACCTTTTCTAAAATCATTCCGACTATTCGATATCGATTTCATAATCGTATATCGAATACGACGAATATCGAAAATATGAGTCGGGTATAAATTAATCCATATTTGTACGCGATTTATAAGAATTAACGATTTTCGACAAAAAAATAAAAACCGGACAGACCCGTACACGAGTCGCGCCATGCCCAGGCGACTCGCGCACGGGCCTGAAACCCGAGACCATTTTTTTAGTTTTTCGTTCGTTTATTATTATTTATTCTACGATACGATTTCTAAAATTTATATCTTTTCTAAAACTATTCCAAATATTTGATATTGATTTCGTAGTCAACTATCGAATATAACGAATATTGAGAATATTAAGTCGAGTACGAATTATGCAATATTCGTACGCGATTTAATCGAAAATTTCCAAAAACCCGCTTTCGAAAACAAGCCGCCACGCGACCCGCCGGCATTCCGGGCGAGCCGCGCGGCCGGCTGCCTTCGCGCGCCTTTTTCGTTCTTTTTTATTATTTTTCGAACTTCGTTTTTTATACAAAACAACGTTTTAACAATATTTTTTAGATTTCGGTTAATATTTACTTTCTCGATCTCGTATATTTATTTACTATATTATTATTCAATCGTTACTAACTCGTTTTCTCGTGGTTGTAGCAATTTGTTTTCATATTCTGTTTTATTAGACTAAAACGAATTCACATGCTTAAATAACTTTGACGTTATTAGTTTAACATGCATTAAACGACTTAGCAACCCATTTATTTATTTTCCTCACATGTCTTAGGAAAATAATCTCTGCATATCATTCAATCGTCGAACTAACGCATGTACACAAAACCGAACGATATCTTAGTAAAGGCCGCTAAGTGCGGGCGGGGTTGGGTGTTCTCAATGAGCTTCCCAACACGTACCCTCACCCCTTACTCAGAACCGTGGTTTCCGGATGTCCAAAACCATTGGCAACGAGAGTCATTCAATATACGATAAACCGCTCAAGTCGGCATCGGTATCGAACTGCAAAGGGACGAACCCGATAAGCTCTGACATCGGAAATGGGCCATGTTTTAAATATGGCCCACTATGATATAGAGTGGGTTCGAATGGTTCCGAATAACCACAAAATTCGGTGGCGACTCCTACTTCGATTTAAAATTCTATTCGATCCATCTCCTATGGAAATTCATTCGCCTCCCCAAACCCGCGCGTGGCCGCGTCGGGGTGGACCTATGTCATTTCCACAATTTGGCGACTCCGCTGGGGATTAACTGATGTGTCATTTACCATCGGCATCCTCAGTGTGAGACTCGAAAAGAAATCGTTCGATTAGTAATGTACACGTTTTAGTTCAATGGTTCATGCATAACCCCGTTCTATCCCGAGCCGGTTACTTGTGACCGACGTCCCACTATACCACGGTGCATTCCCACTTGGGTGCACTAAAGACTTCGATGACGGAACTCGCATGGGTTTTACGGCAGATTCTAAGACCAACTCGGCTTTGGAGGTCCGTCCTGATTTGCGAGAATGCGATCGTTGTTGGTATAGACCCTATTCGACCGACCGAGACTTAGACTAAGAGCATACATGGCGTCGTTATACTGCTTCCATGACTACATGCTACTTGATCTTCTTTGGTCTTTTTTTTCAAAAACCGTCTTTTTTCAAAAAATTTACATCTTTTCAAATCCATTCTTTTTTTCAAAATCCGGAAAGCTGCCGAATTTAGGACTTATGATTTTGACTCAAAATAGCCTATTTTTAGCCGGTATGCTGTCCAAACCTTTTCAAAAAGCCCGAAATCTCGGCCCGATAACCTCTTTCTCGGTTTTCAAAAAAATCGGGCCTTCCAATCCGACCTTGCTCGGTTTTCAAATCCAAACCCCTTTTCAAAACCCTCTTCTTCTTAGGACTTCCCGTATTTAGAAGTGTCGGGTCTTGTCATAGGTTGTAAGAGTCTATAGCGTCGAAACTCCGTCGATCCTACATCACGGATTTCCACCCCTTCCCAGTCCGCCTTATTTGTCAAGGCACGGCCCACCTGCGTAGGACAGACTCCTACGAAGGGAAGCCCGTTTACACACTCGAGTCCAAAGTCTGGGAAATTCTCACATGGATCTTCCTTCGAACAGGACTAGGCCCACTTTGCCAAATCCTAAGGAAGTCCCACCATCCACGAGTCACCCGTCTAGAAGTCAGTTTTCGGTCTTTTTAGTCTTTTCCTTGCTCGGGATGTACTTTTGATTCTAAGATCTGGGTCAGTTATTGATTACGCGGTGCCCTTACAGACAGGCCACCCCACACACGAGCCATGACGCAACAAGCCGTCGACGAATTGAAGACCTCATTGACCAAGCTGGAAAACATGATCACGTCAATGAGAGGGGACCAGATCTCCATCCTCACCCGGGTAAGTGCCATAGAGCAGGGAACTCCTAGTGGCAGTGTCGATACTACTGGGCCTTTAGCTGAATTGGCCAGCGCAGTCCACAAACTGCAGGAACAGGTCCATTTGACAACCCAAAGCTCCATCCATACGGAGAATACTCGGACCTACACCCCATTGACCGATGAACTACCCGCCAATCTCAATCTGACGGGTCTGCCAATTTTCGAGGGTACTGAAGACCCAGTCCACCATATCCGGGCTTTCAAAGAGTTCATGGCCCTTAAGGGGGTCAAGTCCAACATGTTCAAGCATCTCTTTGCTTCTTCCTTTGAGAAGCATCCAAAAGCCTGATATTACAGGCTCGATTCCAAGAAATACAAAACTTGGGATGACGTGGCAACGGAATTCGCTCGGAACTACGCCGACAACACGAAAATCCAGACCACTATGCGCACCCTGGAAGTAATGGCCCAGGAACCTAAGGAAGGATTCACGAAATATCTCCAACGCTGGAGGGCTGAAAGCGTCAAACTAGTCGATAAGCCCAGTGAAAAGGTGCTGGTTGAAGCCTTCGTCAAGAACCTCCTTCCAGCTTACCGGGTCCATCTCCGGTACGCCATCATACCTAGCTTTGCGGTCCTAACTGAAATGGGAACGAGAATCGAGGATGATTTAAGGTTGGAAAGCCTCACTAAGGCCTCCACCAAGGGATACCAAGGGGCCAGCTCATCAACAAGCAAGCCCACAACTACTGCTGCCACTCGTAGCATTTTTGACGAGGTAAATGCACTTGATACCTCATCCCAGAAGAATACCACTCCCCGGGTATTCACCGACATAGGCACCACCTATGAGAATGCTCTGCAGAGGCTTTCATCAAAAGGCCTGATCACCCCGATAGGCCCAACACTTGATCTCCCGGTCGAACGACGCTCCAAGGCCTACAATCTCCAGGCCTACTGTCACTACCATCGTGGTAAGGGGCACGATACCGAGAAATGTTGGAAGCTAAAGCACCTTATCCAAGATCTCATCGAGAGCGGGAAGATCCCTTTGCCCGGCGGTAAACCCAACAACAAGGATAACCCGTTGGCCACTCACGCCATCTTCTCCGGGGAAATAGTGGATTGCTCACACCTCATTTCTCCATTTGTCCCGCAAATAAACGGGATTTGGTGCGACGACGAAGACGACGTCTACCTCACCAAAAGGGAAGCTGTCCCCATCACGCCCGAGGAGATTCAGAAGGTTAAGTCCAAAGCCTTAGCCACTAGTCAAGCCCTCATCATTGCCGAGCCACTTAGGGTCGAGCCCGTCCCAGAAGAGCCAACTGCTGAAAAGGCTCTTGTGAAGCAGCTAAACAGGACTCGAGTTGACCTCTCTATATGGCAACTTCTAGTTAGCTCCCAAGAACATCGACAGGCACTCACTAAGGCCCTCGATCAAGTCAAAATCGACTCTATGACTACTGTAGACACCCGCATTTTGCCTGCTAGTGTCTATAGCAGTTCCCGACAAACACCCGATGATGATCGGACGCAAACGTGACTTGGTATACTCGGATTTGGACCCGAAATCAATAATATCTGACATGGACTTTTAGTGGAGTAATAATCTCACAAAACAGACCTCAAATCCAGGCCCAGTGGGTCGTTCCGAGCAAAATAAGACTAATTTGGGCCAAAGCCGACACCAAAAATAAAACCCATCTTTTGGCGACCGGGTCAAAGCCCGGTCAAAGACGAAACTGTCTCATAAATCAGCCAAGTTCAGCTGGCGCACAAATCCAAATTCAAAAAATCAAAAAAACAACAAAATCAATTCTTTCCTATTTTGTCTCGATTTGCTTGACCCACTCGATCGAGTGGATTGACCCACTCGGTCGAGTGGAGCGTCATTTACCGGATCAGGCCCATTTTCCAGGGCACTCGACCGAGTGCACTAGGGCCACTCGATCGAGTGACCCTAGGTCGTGGGGTAAACTCTATAAATACCCCACGACCCCCACTCATTTACACAATTTTTTTACCCACATTCTACCTACATTTTACCCTACATTCACCTACATTACAAGCCTTAGTAAGCCTAAGCACTACACACAAAAACCGAGCCCTTCGTCCCTCGAAAACCGACGAATTACCCACACACACACACACACACACCATAAATTGCATACATCCTCGATACTCCGACGTCCCGTCCCTATTTACGAGTCCATTTCCGACACTAGTAGAAAACACCTAATTTGCGGCTACTAATTTGCGGCATCTTTTCTAAATGGCAGCAAAAAATATTTTTCTAATTTGACACGCCTCATTATTTTGGGTGTTTGTTTAATAAAGGAAAGAAAATAAAAAATCAAATCTCCGCATTTCATTCACACCTACTCTCAGTTTCTCTCACAACCCACACTCATCCTCCTATCCCGACTCTCCGTCTCTCTCAGAGATCAACTCTCATCCTCTCACCCCAACTCTCCGTCTCTTTCAGAGATTCACTCTCATCCTCTCACCCCAACTCTCCATCTCTCTTACACCTCAAATCATAAACGGTCACTCTAGAATCCCCTGCCGTCGTCGACCCCAACCTCTCACGGACCACTTGTATGCGTCTTTCTCAATCCTTGTTTGATGTTTCGCTAGATTTCATTTAGCCTTAGAACTTATTTATTAGGGTTATTTCTCGTGATTGCTTTAGATTTTCGTTTATGGTTGCAATTAATTGGGTTTTTGTGTTAAAACTGATAGCTAGGGTTTTCAGAAATTCATATTTGGGTTTGTGTTTATTTTCTAAAATCTGAAATCACATACAGAACTTGTAATGGTTCGTGTTTATTTACATTTTGTTAATCTTTGACCCTTATGATTGATGTAATCTCAGTCATAACTCAAAAGAACTTATTCTGAAGCTAACGGAAAAATTGATTTATTTCTATAAAGTTGTTGAAACTTATGTGGTGTGGGTTTAATAATGTCACATGTTGAAGCATATGTGATGTGGGTTTGATTCCTAATTTGCTTTTAAGTTGACTGTTTGTTGGCCCTTAATCTCTATATTGCTGCATTTTACATTCTTACCTTGTACTTCTAAAAAATAGGAGCGTCAATTTGTTGTTGTATCTTCATGGAACACGTTCTTAACAACAATGTCGGTTGACCGTACTTCGAGTCTTATAACTGACAATGTTAAAATATGAAGGTGGACATTGAGTTAGGAAGTTTGATTCCTCATCCCACCTTATCCTATCTTGTTCTTAGTGGATTGTGCTTCCATTTCTGAAAAGGTGTGAAAGAAACTTTGAAAATGTGAGTAATTGACCAGATTCTGATTAATTTGTTATTTCTATTGATTTTGTACAATTAATACATAATAAAAGCATCATCTGGTGTGCTGGTGCGTCTAAGGTAGGAGTAGTTGGTTAGCTTATTTATGAATGTTGGGTTTTTAATGTTTAAGAATTATATACGTCTGCAGTTATCTTACTTTGTTGGACCTACTCCCTCTTGCCCTCTTCAGCTCTTCTCCTCATATTTGGTGGTCAGATTAACATTCTCCTGTATACTTCAATGGAGCCTTTTTCAATCTTATGTGCCTTCTCTATGTACACTTTTTGTAACACTGAAGTATAATTCAGTCCATTTACGTTGTGTGTTCACCTTTTAGAGTTTATATTTGTTTGAGATGACAAAAATGTTAGTGCTATCTTCATACTTAATGGTAGCCCAATTAAAATTTATGAAAAGTTGTACTCTTTATTTTGCTTAACCAACATCAGCTTTAAAGTTGGATGAAAATGGTTTTTTTATTAAGTATGAAAATGTGAGTGCTATCTTTGTACTTAATGTTTTTTTTCGAGATACACTGTATATACAAAAATTTTGGTGGCTTGCACATTGAACCAGCTGGGATATAATATGCTGCAAGTAAATTGTTTTCTAATTTATTTTATTTTATTGATTTGAAAATGGTGTCATACTAAGTTGGGATATGCTGTAATAATGTAATATGACTAATTAAATGGTTGAGTACAATCTGAGTTTGGGTCAGATAGTTTGAGTTTGGGTTTGCTCAACACC
Organism: Agrostemma githago; assembly: GCA_958450325.1. Classification (NCBI taxonomy): domain Eukaryota; kingdom Viridiplantae; phylum Streptophyta; class Magnoliopsida; order Caryophyllales; family Caryophyllaceae; genus Agrostemma; species Agrostemma githago. The sequence continues at coordinate 21,867,855 of OY288239.1, read as the reverse complement.
GTTTCAATTGATAATCAGATAGTTAGATTTGACAAGTCTAACTTGAATTGTGCAAATAGCGTGTGGAAGAATAAAACTCTAAACTCTAGATATAGTGGATAATGTGGCAGTATAATTAAGAGCCACTAATATTCTTGACACTTTCAAATTCATCACAAATTGATTACTCATTTCAAGCAAAACAGTTAACTTTGTTTTAGTTTACGCTTTTAATTGCAAAATTGCTAGCTGTCCTTATCTAGTTTGGACTAACCTACATTGCGTGAATAGTTTTGCCATGCACATGTTACACAAAATTTGTCCTAACTGGACATTAAGTCCCACATTTTTTTATAGGACATAATAATTATCCTCTTTAATTGGTGATGGATCTTCTCCCTCATCGTTTTTTATCATTCCAAATTATCATATATTTAGACATTATCTTTTCATGGAGGCGAAAGTCGTCGGAGGCAGATATGGACTCTGTTAGGGAGGGCGTTGGTAGCAATTTCCAGGTACAATTTTACAAAATTATTAGTGGATATATGTTCCCAATGTTGATGTATGATAATGGTTGTATTATTATTGCTGATTTGCACAAGCTCTTAAGGCACTCATCTCCAGTTTGTTTTTGTAAGTTCAGCCAAATTCAAAAGATTCTGTCAATTATACTGGAAGCACCGCCTTCCTGCAGAAGACGCAAGTCCACCACCAAACTGCATACTTGAAGCACCAAACAATACACTGGAAGTGTCAAATCCTCCTGCAAGTCAGAGTTAAGTCCTAAAAACACTCGGATTTTTACTCATTGCAGTTCATGGCTTTGATACCCAGAAAAAAAATCATGGTATGTTTTCTAAATACTCGTACTAAAGATAATTACTCCCTCTTTTTCACTAACATCTTCTTCCTTTCGTTTTTGGATATATCCTCTAAGATCTTCTTCTTTCCATTTTGATACAAAATACATGGTTAATATTAACCCAACTTTAACTCCACCCAACCACAACCACATATTCTCCTTCCCTAAATATTGTGCTCAAAACTACAAGAAGATCATAGTGAAAAGGAGGGAGTATAGTTCTATACATTATATCTTTTCAAGCTATCTTAAAATTGTACTAGAGCAATGGCCTTTTGTTCTTCAAGCTTAGAAAGTAGAGAATGCTTATCTAAAACTCTCACATCAGAAAATGAACCAAAATGTCACAAGTAAGATTCCTTAACAATTTTTTTTACGAGATACTATCGATTCGGTTGATTAATTAGGTTATGTAACTCAAATGGTAAAAAATAAATATTCGTAAAATCAATTTCTCTACCACTTTCTAAAAACAAATTTGTGTGTGTAGGGGAGAGATAATAAAGTAGATTCATCACTAGTTGGGAAGTTTGCTCCGGTAATACTCTAATTCTTCCTCATATTTGTAGTTAGTTATGTGTCATTGCCAAGTGTGTCATTTCTTTTTCAGCTGATGCTAATTGGTCGATCTTATGTTATTAGGTTTGGATCTAATGAAAAGAGGAGTCGTACGACTATGCCGAAGATTAGATCACTGAATTGTGTGACAAGTGGGCTACATCAATTGTAATTTTTTAACGTAGTAGTTAACTTTATGCTACCTACCGGAGTACTAATTTTATGGACGATTTTATTTAGAAGAAACTCTGTACTTTCAAATGTATGATACTACATTATACTTCGTATAAGTATCTTACCTGATATGTTATGGATATCTATTTGATTGGTTAGTACCATATTTGATTTTATTGAGAGCACAAATGTTATTATTAAGAACTAATATATATATATATATATATATATATATATATATTTGAGGCGTGTTATTCATAAAGATGCCAGAAAAACAAAGACAATCTGAGGCGTTTTATTTGAAATTTTGCCACAAATAGAGTTTTTATTTGCGGCGTTTTAGAGAAAAATGCCGCAAATAAAGCCCTATTTGCGGCGTCTAGGAAACGCCGCAAATAACTATTTTATTTGCTGCCCCTCCATTTGCTGCTACGCCTAAAACGCCGCAAATTAATGGTTTTTTGGAGCCGCAAATTACATATTTTCTACTAGTGCGAGGTCCCTACTAAGCATGTATGTTGAGGGTGTCCTAAACCCCATTTCGATCCTTGTTACTCTTTTATTTACGTTTTTCTACCGTTTATATTATATCTATAGTAGTATTATAATTCTAACTTCTAACATAATTCCGACATTTTACTTTCTTGTATACTAACTTTCTACATTCTCGTTACTAACACTATTATATCGCGTATATATAAACTAGTATCAAAATCCGGTTTTAAATACGTTTAACTATAATTGTCGCCTAAAGTCCGTCTAATCCCTTTATGAGCAACGACGGAGGTGGAGCCCTTTCGAGGAGCCCCGCCCTAATGTACTCAAGGGCGTGACGTGATCGCGACTAATAATAGTTGAACGCATCTAATCCCATTTTAATTAGTACGGAACCCGTTGACACGAAAACCGACATCACGTAACCCGAAAGGGTTAGTTTCGATGTCGTGACGTAGAGGGATGCATTCCGTTGCTAATTCAAAATTTCTAATATAAACGTTTTCACAAAATCCCGACGACGGTATTATGATCGTATATATACACGATTATAGTACCGGAGGTCGAGTTAAATTCAAATCGTGCGATATTTGTATTTAATTTGACCGACCGTCGATTTCAAACCCAAAAAACGAGACGAGTTGACACTCGTACAGGGGCTACTCGACCGAGTACGTAGGCTACTCGATCGAGTAGCGTCCATAAATCTGGGCAGACCCCTTTTCGAGGACACACTCGACCGAGTCAGACCATGACTCGACCGAGTGGGTCCTGTAACCCAGAAAACCGAGAGCTTAAATGCAACATTTAAGCCTCGTCTTTTTACGACTTTAGTCATCACGTGTAAAGACAATCACGTGACTCTCCCTTTTTTAAAACTCACACATATCACGACACCTTAACGACTTTGATCGATTTTTCGACGAGATAAGTCGGGACAAGGCATCGAGGCATAGGATCGGGCTAGCATCACGCTTAGGTCCTATGTCTCCGTCCTTCGTTTAATACACAACGCAATGTGTATTTAATCGGGGTTCGTCCATTTACACGGTTCATGGTCTAGTGCATATACGGGTCCGTTCCTAACTTTTTATTATTTATTATTCCATTTCTATATCGCTTATAATTTTTGTATTGGCCGGGTTGTATTTCCGCCCGTGTAACTTGTACGTTATTTATTTTTGAGTTTCATTTATTCACTTGCTTATCGCTTTATAAATGAACCTCACATGTTAAATCACTCCGACCATAATTAAGATGCATTAAATGACGTAGTTCACATATAATTCACATGCTTAGCCCGAAAACGCTGTTTGCATATCATTTAATCGTTTTACTAGCGCGCGCACACGAACACGAACGATGTCTTAGTAGAGGCCGCCATGTGCGGGCGGGGTTGGGTGTCCTTAGTGGGCTTCCCAACACGTACCTTCACCCCTTACTCAGAACCTTTGGTTTCCGGATGTCCGAAACCCTTGGCGCACGAGAGTCATTCTATATACGAAAGCCGGTTTAAACGGTATCGATATTGCAATGCAAAGGGACGAGCCCAATAAACTCTGAAATCGAAGTGGGCTTACTTTGTGCATAGCTCATGACGACATAGAGTGGGCTCGTGTGGTTCCGAATAACCACAAAATTCGGTGGCGACTCCATTTTGACTTAAATTTCGAACCCGAGAACAATCTTACCACGAGATTCATTCGCCTACCCAAACCCGCGCGTGGCCGCGTCGGGGTAGACCTACGTCATGTCCACAATTTGGCGACTCCGCTGGGGATACCTGATGTACCACATGTCATCGGGGTTCCTAGGGTGAGACTCGAAGAGAAATCGTTCGAATATTAGTGTGCGCGCATTAGTTTAATGATTCATGCATAACCCAAATTTTGCCCGGGCCGGTTACTTGTGACTGACGTCCCACTATACCACGGTGCATTCCTACATGGGTGCACTAAAGACTTCGATGGCGGAACTCGCCGGGGTTTTACGGCAGGTCCTAAGCCCAAATCGGCTAGGGAGTCCGTCCCGTTTCGCGAGAATGCTATCGTTGTTGGTATAGACCCTACTTTGACCGACCGAGACTTAGTGTAAAGCATACATAAGCGTCGTTATAATGCTTGTTTGACTACGTGCTACTTGGTTTCCGTGTCATTTTTCAAAAACCGTCATTTCAAAAAATGCATCTTTCCAAAAATACCAAATTTTGAAAAAACCCCGAAATACTGTCCGTTTCGGGACTCGTCTTTTTCAAAAATATCCAATTTTCAAAATTCGGAATGCCGCCGAAACTTAGGATCAATGATTTGACTCAAAATATCCTTTTTCTCTAGTCGGCATGCTGCCCATTTTAATTCGTGAATTTCCAACACCATTCCGATTTTCTGAATTTTCAAAATTCTAATCTTGGTTTTCGAAATCCCGTGTTCAATTTCCGAACTCTCGGAAATTCACCCATTTTTTTTATTCAAATTTCAAACATCCAACCTTCCTAGTAAACCTTCCTTATTATAGGACCTACCGTCTAGCCGTGTGTCGGGTCTTTGCATAGCATGTCGAAGGTCTATAGCGTCGAAACTCCGCCGATCCTATATCGCGAGTTTTCCCCCTTTCCCGAGTCCGCCTTATCTGTCAAGGCACGACCAACCCGCGTAGGGCATACCCCTACAAAGGAATGTCCGTCTATACACTCGAGTCAAAAGTCTGGGGAAAAGTCTCACGTGGACCTTCCTTCGAACGGGATTAGGCCCACAAAGCCAAAATCCTAAGGAAGCTATACCACCCATCGAGTCATCCGTCTAGATGTATTTCTCGAGTCTTTAGTCTTCCTTCTTAGTGTCGCTCGGGATGTACTTTTCCTTTCTTTTTCCAAGATCTGGGTTCAGCTTCTGATTACGCGGTGTTCTTACAGACAGGCCGCCGGCAACTAGACACGCTCGAAAGATGGCTACTTTGAATAGTTTGCAAACCTCTCTGGACGCCATGGTCGCGAAGCAAACCGACATCGAAGCCCAACTGACTGAAATGAGGGCTGGCCAAGTGGCCATTGTTGCTCGCCTAGCTACGGTGGAGCAAAGGGCTCCTAATGCCGAGGCTACTGAGCCTCTAGCTGAACTAGTCAGCGCGGTGCGCCGGCTAGAGGAACAAGTCCATTTGGCTGGGAGTAACAACATCCATCGGGAGAATAGTCGAGAGTACAACCCGCTGAGTGAGAAGCTGCCCGCAAACCTGAACCTCACAGGTTTGCCCATGTTTGAGGGAACTTAAGACCCGTTACTACATGTGCGGGCCTTCAAGGAATTCATGGCCATCAAGGGAGTGAATTCGTCCATGTTCAAGAACCTCTTTGCTGCATCTCTTGAGAAGCACCCACGGGCCTGGTACTACAGGCTAGACCCGAAAAAATACCCTACATGGGATGATGTGGTTACCGAGTTCGCTCGGAACTATGCTGACAACACCGAGATCCAAACCACAATGCGATCTCTGGAGGTTATGGCCCAAGAGCCGAAGGAAGGTTTTACTAAATACCTTCAACGCTGGAGGGCTGAAAGCGCGAAACTAGTTGATAAGCCCAATGAGAAGACTTTGGTGGAGGCTTTTGTCAAGATCCTCCTCCCTTCCTACCGAGTTCACCTCCGATACGCTGTCATACCCAATTTCACCACCCTTACTGAAATGGGTATGAGGATCGAAGATGATCTGAGACTGGAAGGCCTCACTAAGGCCGCTAGCAAAGGATACCAAGGGGCTTCTTCCTTCGCCACTAAACCCCAAGCTGCAACTCGCAGCATTTTTGACGCGGTTAATCTACTAGATGCCCCGTCCAAGAAGAACACCCCACCTCGGGTCTTCACTGATATAGGTACCACCTATACCTATGCCTTACAAAGGCTGTCCTCCAAAGGCCTAATCCAACCGATAGGCCCAACTCCTGAAGTTCCGGTCGAGCGACGCTCCAAGAACTACAATGCTCAGGCCTATTGCCAATACCACCGGGGCAATGGGCATGATACCGAAAAGTGCTGGAAGCTGAAGCACCTGATCCAGGACTTGATCGAAAGCGGTAAAATTCCGCTACCCGGAGATAAACCAAGCAACAAGGAGAACCCTTTCAGCTCCCATGCCATCTTTGTCGGGGAGGTGATTGATTGCTCCCACCTTATCTCTCCATTTATCCCGCAAGTAAACGGGATCTGGTTTGACGACGAGGATGATGTCTACCTCGCTAAAGGGGAAACCGTTCCCATCACCCCTGAACAGATTCGCGAGGCCAAAACCCGAGTCCTAGCCAGCAACAACCTTGGTCGTCCCTATTTAGCCACAAGCACTAGGGACACCCCTATCCCGGCAACCATCACCGATCCACTCGGGATGGAAGTCGCCCCTGAGGAGCCGACCGCTGAAACGGCTATTGTGAAGCAACTGAAGAAGACCCGAGTTGACCTCACTATATGGCAACTCTTGGTCAGCTCACAAGAACATCGAGAAGCACTTACAAAGGCTCTCGATCAAGTCAAGATCGACTCTTTGGCTACCCCTGCTGAAATGGTAGCCACGGTCCTACCCCACCTAAAGGGTAAGGCCAAGGAAGGAGGCCCAATGATCATCTTTTCTGAAGCCGACCTGCCGCCATTTGGGACCTCCCACAACCTGGCCCTTTACATCACAGTAATCTGCCGGGGAAAATACCTCCCGATGACCCTAGTTGATGACGGGTCGGCCGTGAACGTCCTTCCCTTAAGGACCGCCAAAGCCCTCGGGATCACCGAGGCAGATTATGTCCCGACGGCTCAAACCATCCAAGCCTTTGATGGCAGCCCGAAGACGGTATCTGGGGCCGTGAAGCTGACCATTATAGCGGGCCTGATAGAAAAAGAGCTCGAATTTCAGGTGATTGATGTCACCTCATCATTCAACTTGCTCCTAGGAAGGCCGTGGATCCACGCGGTCAAGGCGGTATTCTCCACTCTCCACCGAAAGATCAAAATGCCTCTGCTCAACGATGTTATTACCTTAGAGGCAACCCCAATGACCGTAGCTAGTTGTAATGCCACGGGCCGCACGGACCTCTGGGGGTTCGACTTTGTGGGGATGATCGAGGAAGAGTACCTTTTTAGGCCTTACTTCACCACGAGCATTGACACAATGCTCCAGAACTTAGGGTACCTTCTGGGGGCTACCTCTCGACCCGACCTTCCAGCTGGGAAGATCATCGAGGTCGTTAAGGACGAAGACTCCCACTTCGGCCTTGGCTATGCCACCACTCCGGGCAACGTTGTCCGAGCAGGAATCGAAAAGGCCTGCAACATCATGAAGGGTATCCACTTGAGCCCTTACAGCCCATGGTTGTCTGACTACTTTGTCACACCCGTGTTTGGGGCTATCCAGGTTGGACTATACCAACCCAATGCTACGCACCTCGGGACCCACTTGGCCCGGGACTGCAACTACATCCCGGATGAGGTGTTCGCCCTCATCCAGTCTGATGAAGCTGATGATGCTGAGCCCGCGCTGGGGCTGCTCTTCGGGGAAGACACCATAGCCCCGACTCCAAAAGAAGACCTGGTCAACCTGATTTTCCGCAGCAACAGGTTTGACCCGACCAAGTTGATCTCGGATATTGGCTCCGAGACAGGGAACAGGGCCTGGAGGAAGACTGTCAAGTGGACTGACAGTCAAGGAAAGATCTACAAGCTGGTCACCGGAGAGGGAGACATGCCTGAGTCTGAGTCCGAGTCTGAGTCGGAGTCTGAGTCAGAGTCTGAGGTCGAGTCTAGGGAAGTCGGTGCTAGAGTCACTCCTGTAACCCCCCTCCCTTCTATCATTCCTGCTGCTGGCACTTCGGGGTCTGTCCCGAGTGCCTTACCAATTCCGCCACTGACCAATGATCAGATGGCTGCTCTCTTTGAGCTGTTTTCCAAATTTTCAATCAATAATAACAACCGTTCTGCTTACGACTTGTCTCTTTCAAATTCTGCTTTCAAAAATGTTTTATGCTATGACATTGAGAAATCCGACGAACAGGTACCCTTACCTCCACATCTGATCGAGCAACTAGAGCAAAGGGAATCCCGGAATCCGGTAATTGAAGAAACCGAGTCCATAAACGTGGGAACAACCTTAGAGCCTCAGATACTTAAGATAGGGTTATCCTTAGATCCCGAGGAGAAACATCAATTCATAAACCTCCTCCAAGAATTCAAAGATGTCTTCGCATGGTCCTACAAGGACATGCCGGGGATAGACTGGGAAATAGCTGAGCACCGCATACCTATCAAAGACGGGTGCAAACCGGTCAAGCAGAAGCTTCGTCGAATGAGGCCTGAGTGGTCTCTCAAAGTAAAAGAAGAAGTCGACAAACAGTTTAAAGCCGGCTTCATACAAGTGTCCGAGTATCCGGACTGGGTTGCAAACATCGTGCCGGTTCCTAAAAAGGACGGTAAGGTGCGGGTGTGCGTAGATTTTCGGGATCTTAACAAAGCAAGCCCGAAGGATGATTTTCCGTTACCACACATCGATATACTGGTGGATAACACGGCCGATCATGCCCTTCTATCATTCATGGACGGGTATGCCGGATATAATCAAATCAAGATGACGGAAGAAGATATGAGTAAGACTACCTTCACCACACCTTGGGGTACTTACTGCTATACCGTCATGCCATTCGGCCTCATTAATGCCGGGGCCACATACCAAAGGACCGCTACCACTTTACTACACGACATGATGCATAAAGAGGTAGAGGTTTATGTGGACGACATGATCGTCAAATCCAAAGAACGGGACGGTCACATCACCGCCCTAAGGAAATTTTTCACCCGATTGCGCAAATACAACATGAGACTAAACCCTCAAAAATGCAGCTTCGGGGTAACGTCAGGCAAATTACTGGGTCATATCGTTAGCCAACGAGGTATCGAGGTCGACCCAGCTAAAATCAAAGCCATTACCGAGATGCAAGCTCCTAAAACCAAAAAAGAAATAAGGGGATTTCTTGGGAAAGTCCAGTATATTAGTCGATTCATTTCCAAACTAACCATGGTGTGTGAACCGATTTTCAAGAAATTGAAAATAGGGGAACGGATACTATGGGATGACAAGTGCTAAGCTGCTTCCGACAAAATCAAGGAAATTCTGTCTGCTCCGCCAGTTTTGATGCCACCTCAACCCGGCTTGCCTCTGTCGTTATACCTAACAACGACCGCGACAGCCATGGGGGCTATGCTGGCTCAGACGGTCGACTCCGAAGAACTTGCCATTTATTACATCAGCAAGAAGTTTTTAGAGTATGAGTGCAAATATACCATGCTCGAAAAGACGTGTTTGGCTCTAGTCTGGGCCACCAAGAAGCTCCGACACTATATGCTCAGCTACGAGGTCCATGTTCTATCCAAGATGGACCCGATCAAATACCTCTTCGAAAAGCCCATTCTCAATGGCCGGATTTCAAGATGGAATCTAATGCTGGCAGAATTCGATATGAAATTTGTACCGCTAAAAGCTATTAAGGGGCGAATAGTAGCTGAATTCCTCGTCGACAGCCCGGTGACCGAAGAAGGACACACCGACACCTGGTCCTTCCCAGACGAAGATATTTTCCGATCCATACCGATGCCGAAACATGGGATTTATACTTCGATGGAGCATCTAATTTTCGAGGGTTCGGAGTCGGGATCCTCCTAATTTCACCAAGAGGGGAGCATACTCCCGTCTCCATCAAACTGGACTTTGATGTTACCAATAATGCAGCAGAGTACGAAGCATGCATTTACGGGCTACAAGCCGCCGCCAACCTGGGGATCACAAATCTTCGGGTACATGGCGACTCATCCTTGGTCATTAACCAAGCACTCCAAAAATGGAAGACTCGGAATGCTAATCTCGTGGCCTACCAGGCACGAGTAAGGGATCTCGAGAAACAATTCCAAAAAGTAGAGTATATATACCTGCCTCGGGAAGAAAATCAGTTTGTAGATGCACTCTCAAAACTGGCATCTTTACTGAATATTCCCGACCACGTGACCAGTATGCCAATTTGCGTCGAAAGACGGTCCGAGCCGGCATACGTTCATGACATTGAAGACATCGAGATCACTGATCCCGAACCTTGGTACCAGGCTGTATTAAAATACATAGAAAAATGGAGAATATCCTCCCGGGACTGAGGGTCGAGCCAAGAAAGCCTTACGGAGGCTAGCCACCCAGTTCATCCGTACTGATGACGGGCAACTGTACAAAAAGACAGCACAAGGGGCTCTCCTCCTTTGTGTTGACAAATATAAGGCCGAGAAAGTAATGGCCGAAGTACATGATGGTGAAAACGGCCCACATATGAATGCTCACATGTTGGTCCGAAAAATCATGAGGCTCGGGTATTACTGGAATACCATGGAAGCCGACTGCCAGTTTTATGTCAAACATTGCCATAACTGTCAAATCTTTGGCAATGTGCAACATATGCCGTCATCTCTGCTTTATACCATGACGTCGCCTTGGCCGTTCTCGACATGGGGTATCGACATAATCGGTAAGGTAAATCCCTCCGGTACCGGCAGACACTGCTTCATTTTAGTAGCTATCGAATATTTCACCAAATGGGTCGAAGCTGAATCATACCGCATCCTCAATGCTAAACATGTCGCCAAATTTATCCAAAACAAGATAATATGTCTGTATGGAATCCCGCATGAGTTCATCAGTGATCACGGGACTCATTTCCAAGCGGAGACCGCAGCCCTATTGGCTAAATATAAAATTCAAAGGCACACGTCCTCGCCCTACCGTCCCCAAACGAATGGAGCGGTAGAGGCGGCTAATAAAACAATTGTCACCATACTAAAAAAGATGGCTGATAATTATCGGGACTGGCCCGACAAAATATCTTTTGCCCTATGGGGGTACCGGACGTCAATTCGCACCGCAACCGGAGCGACACCGTACTACCTAACTTATGGGATGGAGGCAGTCCAACCAGTTGAATTAGAGGTACCGTCCCTCAGAATTCTGTTAGAAAGTCAAGTACCCGAAGCTGACTGGGTTCGAGCACGGTACGATTCGTTGGTTCTACTGGACGAACGACGGTCCCGCGCTCTCAACAACATCCAGATTTACCAGAAACGGATCCAATGGGCCTTCAACAAGCGGGTAAGGCCCAGAAACATCATAGAAGGGGATCTAGTCCTTAAGTCTGTTCGAGCCTTACTACCAGTTGACCCAAGGGGAAAATTCAAACCCAACTGGGCTGGGCCATATCTGGTAAAGAAGATACTGTCAGGGGGAGCAGTGATGCTGACGGACCTGGACGGGAATGAGTTCGTCAACCCGACCAACCTGGACCAGCTGAAGCGTTACTACCCTTAGCCATTTCTCAATGTCATTAGCAAAATTTATCAAAATCTTTTTTTTTTTTTAAAAAAAGGGCAAGTCAATGAGCTAGAATTATTTATTCTACTGTCACAAAACATCTTGAACCACTAGTCTTGGTGTAATTCGAGATTGCAAATTTACTGAGCCTGAACTACGTTTGGTTTGATTCTGCTAATCGCGGATACGTAGGCAGCCTCTCAAAAGGGCACAACCAGTGCAATCAAGAAAAGACAGGGAAGGTTAAATAATAAACTCCTTTTATTATCACAAAAAAAAGCCCCGATAAACTCGGGAAAACTTACAAAATGCAGGAATTCAAAAATTACAAAAACAAAAATGAACGTTATTTATTTTTGAGTTTCATTTATTCACTTGCTTATCGCTTTATAAATGAACATCGCATGTTAAATCACTCCGACCATAATTAAGATGCATTAAATGACGTAGTTCACATATAATTCACATGCTTAGCCCGAAAACGCTGTTTGCATATCATTTAATCGTTTTACTAGCGCTGATAAGTGTGGTTTGTAGTGCCTATTTCGTAGTGTTTTGTTCCCATTTTCCTTGTAGAATCGCTCCTTGGGAGCGGTTTAGGGGCTTCTTATACTTCCTTTAGTTCGTTTCAGGTTCCCGAGACCGATTTGGAAGAGTTGGAGCGATTCCGACTCGATACATACACATTTTGGAGCCAACGAGATAAAGGAACGATGACTCGATGCTTTGGAATCGACCCCGAGACCTTGGGACCCAATCCCGAGACCCGATCCCGAGTCCCGAGAATCAATGAGAAGTCCATATGAAGCAAGGAGGAACCTTAAAGATCATATTGGAGGCCTACAAGACGCATCCCCGACGGGTATGACCTCAACCCGTCCGGGATGAGGTGCACAAAAGAGGATGCTCCTGTTTTGGGTCCATCCCGACCGGGACCAGCTCCTCCCGGCCGGGACCGACACCCTCCCGACCGGGACCACCTCCTCCCGGCCGGGAAGGTCTGCTGCTACCCCGCGCTTCATTCTTCTCTTCTCCCTTCCATTTGTAACCCTATAAATACCCCCCCTCTTGTATTAAGGCACCATCTTAGCTTATGTTCTTCAAACCCTAGACTACTTTAGATTAGATTAGTGTAGATTAGTGTAGATTAGTCGGTAATTAGTGGTTAATCTTAGTTTAGTACTTGTATTAAGGGAATTCTTCAAGATCTTCACCAAGCTTGACAACCTTGGTGGTTTGTTTTGGGTTTTCTTCATTAATGCAAGTTTCAATCTTTCTCCTTCACTAGTATGGTATAATCCTCTTCCTTTTTACTCTTTATCTTGTTTAATTCATCCAAGTTTGCATCTTTGATTGTTGTATTGTTCTTAGTTCATCTTTTTCAATAGTTTCATTATGGATGTTTTGATTCTTGTGTTGATTTCTCTTGTTCTTGTTAGTTGTAGTTTGATTATGTTAGAGTAGTGTTCTTGCTAGGGTTAGCAAGGTGATTAGGATGTTAATTGGATGATTAAGGGTTTGTTGGAGATGTTGGTGGAAGATTTGAGGTTTCTTCTTGAGTGATGCATATTACATGTTTGATGGAATGCTTGAATGACTAAGTAAGTTAGATTGCTTGTTTTTCTTGCTTTCCTTTGTCGTGTGTATCGCCGGATGGGTTCCATGAGGAACCTCTAGGTCGTGTGTCCTAGATTACCCTACTACCGCTTTCACTCTAACTCCTCCTTGGCCATTCCGTTACCCCTTTGACCCCGACCTAATCCTAGCCCGTTTTCCTTAGTTGTTCTTCCTAGTTATAGTCTAGCTCTCTCCCCTTCTATCATTCTATAGTTTAGCTCGTTGACTTAGTCACGTATTTGGGGCCGACCTAGTCTAGACGCCTCTACCGTCCCCGTGGATTCGACCCGACTTACCCTAGCTACCCTAGTTAGGATTAGCCGGTTATTATTTGACGGTTGGGATTCCACGACAAATACTTACCATCAATTTGGCGCCGTTGCCGGGGACGGTGCTAGTTTAGACTTCGTTTTCCTAGTTACTTGACTTTGTCTTTTGTGTTTGTGTTTTTCTTTTTCTCTTTGGTTACCTTGTTTCTTGTGTGTGTGTGTGGTTTCTTTCTCTCTTGTCTAGTGCCCAAAAAGCACTAGACTTCTCACGTTTGTTCCTAGTCAACAGTTTATGCTTAGAGGTGGTGACTATCTTCTTCTTGCGATTAAGAGCCGCTTTAACGGACGGTTGCTAGGATGAGTGGTTTCCAACCGGGTATGGACTACGATTTTCGAGCAAGCATGGGGTTTGATCTAAACTCCACACACTCGGGAGCCGATATGAGCTACTCCTCTTCTTCCATGAACCAAGGGTATGACATGACGTCCCCCCTACCATAATCAAGCTTCTTGGGGTAATCAAGATGGGTATGATCCTCAAGAGTATGGAAATGGCTACCAACAAGTGAACGATTACCAATCCTACGATCATGGTGACTATTACTCGAGTTATCAATGTGAACCCACCATGTTCAATCAAGATTCACCTTATGGAAGCCAATACCTCCAAGACCCACAATATTACCCTCCACCCCAACCACAATATGAACCCCATGACCCACAATACTACCAACCACCCCAACCTTCCTACCAACAATATGATGCCCCACCCCTTGGGCATCATCAAGACACCATGTTTAATCAAGATTATCATCAAGATTATCATCAAGATTATCAAGATTATCATGGAGATTATCAAGACCCCAATGATCACCAATTGCCCGACATGGAGGAGTTTCAATCACTTCTTCAAATGCAAAGGAGCCTTCAAGAAACGGCCATTCAATTGCGAAAACAACAAGATGAATTAATGGCCCAAATTCGAAGGGGAAACGAGGCGAGGGATGCTCGATTAAATGCAATATCGGTTCAAACCGTAATGTATTTATCCCGAACATCGCAACTAGATGAAGGGTGCCCACTTGAGAAAGAGGAGCAACCTAACCATGAAGCCGCCAACGTTGTTCCCTTTGATAGAGAGATTTGCATTGAAGAACCTCAATCGTCTACCCAAAAAGAGACGAATGAGGAGATGACCCTTGGTGAAAGCAACATTGGTGAGGAATTGGAGGAGGATGGTGAGTCGGATGGTTTGGTGGAATTTGTGAGGATGTTGGGTGAAATTGTTAGCCTCGAGTTGCCCTTGTGCGAGAATGTGACCACGCGTCAAGAGCCCCTTGCTAGTACACCGAGAGATGACTTAGAGGAGATTGAAACCGCCGGTAGAAGTTTCGATCCTCCTCTCCAAGATGATGTGGGGCCTAGTGATGAAGATGGGGAACCACAACTTGAGGAAAGTGTGGGGGTGTGCAACGAGGAAGAAAGGCCAAAACCGCTTTTTGTGCCTTGTTTCTTGGAGATGAAGCTTGCTAATGATTGGAGGCGATGCCTAGGGAGGAAGAGGCCGGTGAAGCTCATAGGACGGATAGACCCCGGATGTAACACGAATGATGATTTTGGGTCTTGGAAATCCTACTTCTTGCCTCCACCTTGGAGGCCGTGGAGGTTGGCAAAGCTCGAGCGCTTCTTGGGCCTCCACTATGACGTCGGTAGCGTGTTCGACTTGCTCCTCCATGCCCTTGAGGGCTACGGTTGAAGGAGAGTCCACCATCCTAGGTTTGACGGAGTTCCTAAAGAACCGTCATGTTGTATATTCCCCCTTTCTCCTCTTTAGAATACTTGTGTTGTATTTGTGTGTTCTATTTTCTCTTGATTTTGTTTGTTTTTGTGGGATTCTTGTAATTGATTTGGTATTTTGATGAGTGATGTGAGGGAGTGAATTTGATGTATACTTTGAGTTTATTGTGATAGGTGAAGTGAAGATGGCTTCTAGAAAGGAGTGGTTAGTGATAGAGCTTGGATCGTGAGTAAGGAAGTCGGTTTTTGGGGTTTTGGGAGTCATGAAGACCCTTCCCAACCGGGAAGGGTGTGTCGTCCCGACCGGGATGGGGCCGTCCCGATCGGGATGAGGGTGCCAAAAATCGAGTCCACTGGAGTGTCATCCCGATCGGGAAGGAGGCTTCCCGACCGGGACGGGTATGTCATCCCGACCGGGACCACCCATCCCGATCGGGATGACCCCCTACTCCTTTTTGGTGCCTCTTCTTCGACATTCAAGCCCACCCAACCATTATATACCCCCCACCCAACCTCCCTACCTTCCTTTCTCATATCATACCACCCATGTACCTCATTTACATACCTTAACCTCATTTCCTCCTCACTTTAGACTGATATTCACATCAAATCCTACCCCCTCACACCATTACTACCATAGCCATGCGGTTTTCTTAAGCTTGAAGAAGGATAACAATGGCGACAACAAGCAAGTACCTATATTGATCATTGAGACGATGGAGCGAGTGAGTTGCTAACCGGTCGGTAAGGCAACTATCCTCTCTTTTCCGTTTTTATTGCTTGTTTTCCCCTTGTTTATCCCCTTCCCCTTTGTCATGGTGGCCTTCGAGGCCTTGGTTTTGGTTGCTCCCGACTCTCGATGATGTGACTACATTGAGAGTCCTTTTCAAAATCCAAATTTTACAAGTTTTTCACCCCTTTTTTGTCGGATTTAGTCGGATTTAGGCGGAATCCGGGCTAGGTGACTTGATTACACCTAGTCCTCCCCTCCCATTTCCTTTTATTTCCTTCTTTTTATTTCTTCCCCCATCCATATCTTTTTCTCGTCTCGGCCCATGGTGACTTGACTACACCCCGGCCGGACACATTCTACCATTTTCTCCACTTTTTGATTTTTAGCTTTATTTTCGTAGTTTCTTTTGTACTTCCACGCACTACGGTCGAGCATGAGGACATGGCTCGACTTAAGTGTGGGGGAGTGGTATTCTAGCATAGTTAGTTTTATTTTTGTAGTCTTTCGAAAAAATCTCTAAAAACCCTAAAAATTTGAAATTTTTTCACAAAAATCAAAAAGATTTTCTTTTGTGTGTTTTCCCTTTTTGTCGTTATGTCGTGTTTTTGTTGTATTGTGTGTGTTTCGCCTCCTCTTTCTTTATAGGTTGCTTAAATCACCGCTAGCTTTGGAGAGCTTTCAAGACTACCGGTAACATCTTATCCCTTTTTCTTCTTTATCTCTCGCGGAGTTTGGAGGAGAATGTGATGTGGTGTGCTCGGGAGGAGCTTTGTAATGCTCGAGGTTGATTTGGTTGCTCATTTGGAAGTTAGGGGTGGTGTTTGTGTTTTCTATATGTTTGTTTTGTGTTATTCTTGTTTTGTTCCTTTTGTTTCTTTTTCTTTCATTTTCGTTGAGTCTTTGTTTTGTGTTTTGTTGTGTGTCTTGTGCGTAATGGGTTTTCGAAAACCCGGTTTAGAGGCTAGTGTGTGAGTGCTTACTTTCCCTTTCTAGTAGTATAAATCGAGTCTTGGACTTTAATCTAGTAGAATGACCCTAAATCAATGATTTCGTTGGTCCTTTACCTTGAGTCCACCTAGCTTACTAGGGATTTACTACGGGATTTGCATTTTGACCATTATGACCACCCACGGTGTGAAAAGGCCTTGGTTACCGAGCCCCGTCCCCTAGGCGACCGTGTTTAGGATTGTTTAATTAGTCCAAGTTCTCCACTTTTTGTGGGTTTGAAGGGAAGGGCCCGTCCCGACTCACCCATTCCCCTACCTCCTACACATAACCACAAATAAATTTGCAATTTGTTGAGTTCTCTCTTTCTTGTTACACAATGAAAAGCCGAAAAGCCAAATCTTGCCAAAAAGGGCAAAGAAAAAAAAAAAGAAAAAAAAATGAAAGAAAGAAAAGAAATGAAGAAAAATAAAAGGCACAAAAGCCAAAAAGAAAATAGAAAAGAAGAAAAAGAAATGACATGGCAACAAACGAGCAAAAATGCAAAAGAAAAGAGAAAATGCCAAAAGAAAACCCGATTCACAAAAATAACCCCTACCTCTCAAAATAAGCCTTTTTCCGACTTTTGCCGTGAAGAGCCTACCAAAGGACCGAGTCCCTAGGAAGGATGATAGCGGCATTAGTCGGTCTTCCCTCATTTTGCATATTTTTCACCTTTTTACTTGGACTAGTTAGGCGGTCTCGGATATGGGACGACCCTCTTGGCTCTTTGCTAAAGGGGGCGGGGTCTCACTTACCTACAGTGTCGACTAACACCGTGGTTCATCCTTTTTCCATCCCGCCGATCGTCCCGTAGTACGTTCTTAGAAAGTTAGGAGGAACCGAGGTAAGTTACCAACGTTTTTATTGCTTTGTCGTCATACTATTAGGGTTTAGTCCATCTTGGTTTGTATTGCTAGATTGGGAACGTTGTCGCCTGCCTCGAGTCCTAAACCGGTGCTTCTTTCACCGCTTGTTTGAGGGAAGCGATATTTCTTTTCTTTTGGGTGCAACCTTTTGTGTGTTTGTTTGTTTATATGTTTTGTGTCCGGTTGCATCCACAGTTTTGTCGCAAGACCCGACTTGCCTTGCGGAGTGCACTTTTCCTCTAAGTGCACTCGCGTGAGTTGAAAGGGCGTAGGGTGCGCTAATACCCATTCGGCTAGTATAGTAGTTAGTATGTGCTTACTCGAGGGCGAGTAAGGGTTAAGTGTGGGGGAGTTGATAAGTGTGGTTTGTAGTGCCTATTTCGTAGTGTTTTGGTCCCATTTTCCTTGTAGAATCGCTCCTTGGGAGCGGTTTAGGGGCTTCTTATACTTCCTTTAGTTCGTTTCAGGTTCCCGAGACCGATTTGGAAGAGTTGGAGCGATTCCGACTCGATACATACACATTTTGGAGCCAACGAGATAAAGGAACGATGACTCGATGCTTTGGAATCGACCCCGAGACCTTGGGACCCAATCCCGAGTCCCGATCCCGAGTCCCGAGAATCAATGAGAAGTCCATATGAAGCAAGGAGGAACCTTAAAGATCATATTGGAGGCCTACAAGACTCATCCCCGACGGGTACGACCTCAACCCGTCCGGGATGAGGTGCACAAAAGAGGATGCTCCTGTTTTGGGTCCATCCCGACCGGGACCAGCTCCTCCCGGCCGGGACCGACACCCTCCCGACCGGGACCACCTCCTCTCGGCCGGGAAGGTCTGCTGCTACCCCGCGCTTCATTCTTCTCTTCTCCCTTCCATTTGTAACCCTATAAATACCCCCCCTTTTGTATTAAGGCACCATCTTAGCTTATGTTCTTCAAACCCTAGACTACTTTAGGTTAGATTAGTGTAGATTAGTGTAGATTAGTCGGTAATTAGTGGTTAATCTTAGTTTAGTACTTGTATTAAGGGAATTCTTCAAGATCTTCACCAAGCTTGACAACCTTGGTGGTTTGTTTTGGGTTTTCTTCATTAATGCAAGTTTCAATCTTTCTCCTTCACTAGTATGGTATAATCCTCTTCCTTTTTACTCTTTATCTTGTTTAATTCATCCAAGTTTGCATCTTTGATTGTTGTATTGTTCTTAGTTCATCTTTTTCAATAGTTTCATTATGGATGTTTTGATTCTTGTGTTGATTTCTCTTGTTCTTGTTAGTTGTAGTTTGATTACGTTAGAGTAGTGTTCTTGCTAGGGTTAGTAAGGTGATTAGGATGTTAATTGGATGATTAAGGGTTTGTTGGAGATGTTGGTGGAAGATTTGAGGTTTCTTCTTGAGTGATGCATATTACATGTTTGATGGAATGCTTGAATGACTAAGTAAGTTAGATTGCTTGTTTTTCTTGCTTTCCTTTGTCGTGTGTATCGCCGGATGGGTTCCATGAGGAACCTCTAGGTCGTGTGTCCTAGATTACCCTACTACCGCTTTCACTCTAACTCCTCCTTGGCCATTCCGTTACCCCTTTGACCCCGACCTAATCCTAGCACGTTTTCCTTAGTTGTTCTTCCTAGTTATAGTCTAGCTCTCTCCCCTTCTATCATTCTATAGTTTAGCTCGTTGACTTAGTCACGTATTTGGGGCCGACCTAGTCTAGACGCCTCTACCGTCCCCGTGGATTCGACCCGACTTACCCTAACTACCCTAGTTAGGATTAGCCGGTTATTATTTGACGGTTGGGATTCCACGACAAATCCTTACCATCAAGCGCGCGCACACGAACACGAACGATGTCTTAGTAGAGGCCGCCATGTGCGGGCGGGGTTGGGTGTCCTTAGTGGGCTTCCCAACACGTACCCTCACCCCTTACTCAGAACCTTTGGTTTCCGGATGTCCGAAACCCTTGGCGCACGAGAGTCATTCTATATACGAAAGCCGGTTTAAACGGTATCGATATTGCAATGCAAAGGGACGAGCCCAATAAACTCTGAAATCGAAGTGGGCTTACTTTGTGCATAGCCCATGACGACATAGAGTGGGCTCGTATGGTTCCGAATAACCACAAAATTCGGTGGTGACTCCATTTTGACTTAAATTTCGAACCCGAGAACAATCTTACCACGAGATTCATTCGCCAACCCAAACCCGCGCGTGGCCGCGTCGGGGTGGACCTACGTCATGTCCACAACTATTCCAGCTGAAATGGTAGCCACGGTTCTACCCCACCTAAAAGGGAGATCCATAGAAGAAGGCCCATTGATTACCTTCTCTAACGCTGATCTACCACCATTTGGGCCAGCCCACAACATGGCCCTCTACATCACGGTCATCTGCCGTGGAAAGTACCTACCCATGACCCTAATTGACGACGGGTCAGCAGTCAATGTCCTTCCCTTGAGGACCGCCAAAGCCCTCGGCATTACCGAGGCCGACTACATTCCCACAGCTCAAACCATTCAGGCTTTTGACGGAAGCCCAAAGTCAGTAGCTGGAGCCACAAAACTCACTATCATAACGGGCCCGATAGAGAAAGAGCTGGAATTTCAAGTGATCGACGTGACCTCCTGCTTTAACCTTCTTTTGGGAAGACCTTGGATCCACGCAACCAGGGCTGTGTCCTCCACCTTGCATCGGAAAATCAAACTACCTTTGCATGATACCGTCATCACTCTAGAAGCCACACCTATGACTGTGGCTAACTGCAACACCTCTGGCCGCACCGATCTCTGGGGGTTCGATTTCGTAGGGGCCATTGAAGAAGATCATCTCTTCCGTCCTTACTTCACGGTCCACCTCGACCGGATGTTACAGAATCTGGGCTTTCTACCTGGGCTCACATCAAGGCCCGATCTCCCTGCAGGAAAAATCCTCGAAGTGCTGGACAATGGGAGGACTCAAACAGGCTTTGGCTACACCCTAACCCCGGAAAACATGGGTCAAACCGGAGCCAGCAAGACTATCTTTGTCACGCCAGTGTTCGAGACTGTCCAAACTGGCCTATATCGGCCCACAACCACACGCCCTGGGACCCACTTGGCCCAGAACTGCAACTACATACCGGACGACATCTTCGCTCTCATCCAGTCCGAAGATGCTAAGAATGCTGAGCCCGCGCTAGGGCTACTTTTTGGAGAGGAACTCGCGGTCCCAACATCGAAGGAAGAGCTAGTCAGCCTCATTCTCCGCAGTCACACCTTTGATCCGTCTAAGCTAATCTCAGAAGTCGGGTCCGGGACCAGAGCTTGGAGGAAAACTGTCAAATGGACTGACAGTCAAGGAAGGACTTACAAGCTGATCACAGGGGAAGGAGAGATGCCAGAATCTGAGTCTGAGTCCGAGTCGGAGTCCGAGTCAGAGTCTAAGATTGAGTCTAGTGAGTCCGGTGCTAGGGTCAATCCTGTAACTCCCCCTCTCCCTTTAGCTACTCCTGGTGCCTCGGGGTCTGTCCCGGGCACCCTGCCTATCCCGCCACTGACTAGCGATCAGATGGCAGCACTTTTCGAGCTCTTTTCCCAATTTATGATCAATAATAACCACCGTTCTGCTTACGACTTGTCTCATTTTCAAAACTTTCTCAATTTCAAAAATTTTATGTGCAATGACATTGAGAAACCCGACGAACAGGTATCCTTACCTCCACATCTGATCGAGCAACTAGAGCAAAGGGAATCCCGCAATCCGGTAATCGAGGAAACCGAATCCATCAACGCGGGAACAACCTTAGAACCTCAGATGCTTAAGATAGGATTATCCTTAGATCCCGAGGAGAAGCAACAATTTATAGTTCTCCTTCAAGAATTCAAAGACGTCTTCGCATGGTCCTACAAGGACATGCCGGGGATTGATCGCGAAATAGCCGAACACCATATATCGATCAAGGAAGGGTTCAAGCCGGTTAAACAAAAACTCCGACGCATGAGGCCCGAATGGTCCCTCAAGGTCAAAGAGGAAGTCGATAAACAATTCAAGGCTGGGTTCATACGAGTCTCCGAGTACCCAGATTGGGTTGCAAACATTGTACCGGTCCCTAAAAAGGATGGTAAGGTTCGTGTCTGTGTAGACTTTCGGGATCTTAACAAGGCGAGCCCGAAAGACGATTTCCCGTTACCACACATCGATATACTGGTGGATAACACAGCTGATCATGCCCTTCTATCATTTATGGACGGGTATGCGGGGTATAACCAGATAAAAATGGCAGAAGATGATATGGATAAGACCACCTTCATTACACCTTGGGGTACTTATTGCTATACTGTTATGCTATTTGGTCTCATCAATGTCGGGGCCACCTATCAACGAACCGCCACAACTTTATTACATGACATGATTTTTAAAGAAGTGGAAGTCTATGTGGACGACATGATCGTCAAATCCAAAGACAGGGACGGTCACATCACCGCCCTGAGAAAATTCTTCACCCGATTACGCAAATACAACATGAGGCTAAACCCTCAGAAATGCAGTTTCGGGGTAACATCTGGCAAATTACTGGGTCATATCGTTAGCCAACGAGGTATCGAGGTCGATCCAGCCAAAATCAAGGCCATCACCGAGATGCAGCCCCCTAAAACCGAAAAGGAGATAAGAGGGTTTCTCGAAAAAGTCCAATACATTAGTAGGTCCATTTCAAAGCTAACCATGGTGTGTGAACCGATCTTTAAGAAGCTAAAAATAGGGGAACGGTTACTATGGGACGACAAATGTCAAGCAGCCTTCGATAGAATCAAAGAAATCTTGTCTTCACCACCGGTCCTGATGCCACCTCAGCATAGTTTGCCTTTGTCGCTATACCTAACCACGACAGAGACAGCCATGGGGGCTATGCTAGCTCAAACGGTCAATTCCGAAGAACGAGCCATATACTACATCAGCAAGAAGTTTTTAGAGTACGAGTGTAAATACACCATGCTCGAAAAGACGTGTTTAGCTCTGGTCTGGGCCACTAAGAAGCTCCGACATTACATGCTCAGTTACGAGATACAAGTACTATCCAGAATGGATCCAATCAAATACCTCTTTGAGAAGCCCATCCTCAACGGTAGGATATCGAGATGGACCCTGATGTTGGCAGAATTCGATTTAAAGTTCGTACCATTGAAAGCCATCAAAGGACGAATAGTAGCCGAATTTCTCGCTGACAGTCCCATAACTGAAGAAGGACACACCGACACTTGGTCCTTCCCGGATGAAGACATTTTCCACACTGACACCGAAGCGTGGGACTTGTACTTTGACGGGGCATCCAATTTCCGAGGATTTGGAGTCGAGATTCTGCTAATCTCGCCAAGAGGGGAACATACTCCCGTATCCATCAAATTAGACTTCGACGTCACCAACAACGCCGCTGAATATGAAGCATGTATCCACGGGCTACAAGCCGCCGCCGACTTAGGGGTCACAAACCTCCGAGTACACGGTGATTCATCTCTGGTCATTAATCAAGCACTCCAAAAATGGAAGACTCGAAATGCTAATCTCGTGTCCTACCAGGCACGAGTACGGGATCTTGAGAAACAGTTCCATAAGGTAGAATATATATATATACCTACCTCGGGAAGAAAATCAATTCGCAGATGCACTGTCAAAACTGGCATCTTTGCTAAATATTCCCGATCATATGACCAGTATGCCAATCTGTGTCGAAAGACGATCCGAGCCAGCATATATTCACGACATCGAAGAAATCGAGATACCTGATCCCGAGCCATGGTATCAAGCTATGTTGACATACCTAGCAACCGGGGAATATCCACCCGGAGCCGACAACCGAGCCAAAAAGGCCCTGCGAAGACTGGCAACCCAGTTCATCCGCACCGACGATGGGCAACTTTACAAAAAGACAGCACAGGGGGCTCTCCTTCGATGTGTGGATAAAACCAACGCTGAAAAAGTTATGGCTGAGGTACATGATGGCGAATGCGGCCCACACATGAATGCCCAGATGTTAGTCTGGAAAATCATGAGGCTCGGATACTACTGGAATAGCATGGAAATCGACTGTCAGCTATATGTTAAACATTGCCATAATTGTCAAATTTTTGCCAATGTACAACATATGCCACCATCCTTGCTATACACCATGACATCACCATGGCCATTTTCAACATGGGGAATCGACATAATTGGGAAGATAAACCCCTCGGGAACCGGAGGACACTGCTTCATTTTGGTAGCAATCGACTATTTCACCAAATGGGTCGAAGCTGAATCCTATCGTATTCTCAACGCCAGCCATGTTGCCAAATTCATTCAAAATAAGATAATATGCTGGTATGGGATTCCCCACGAATTCATCAGTGACCACGGGACCCATTTTCATGCCGAAACAGCAGCCTTGCTGACCAAGTACAAAATTCAAAGGCATACATCTTCACCCTACCGACCCCAAACCAATGGAGCGGTAGAAGCGGCTAATAAAACAATTGTCACCATACTAAAAAAAATGGCTGATAATTACCGGGATTGGCCCGACAAAATACCATTCGCACTTTGGGGATATCGGACCTCGATTCGTACTGCGACCGGGGCAACACCGTATTACCTTACATACGGCATGGAAGCAGTCCAACCCATTGAGTTAGAAGTGCCATCACTCAGAATCCTACTTGAGAGTCAAGTACCTGAAGCTGGTTGGGTTCGAGCACGATATGACTCGCTAGTCCTTTTAGACGAACGACGATCTCGTGCCCTCAATAATATTCAAATCTATCAAAAGAGAATCCAACGGGCTTTCGACAAAAGGGTGAGGCCCAGAAACATCAAAGAAGGAGATTTGGTTCTCAAGTCTGTTCGAGCTTTATTACCAGTAGACCCAAGGGGAAAATTCAAACCTAACTGGGCCGGGCCGTATCTGGTAAAGAAGATTCTATCAGGTGGAGCGGTAATGATGAGGATCTGGACGGGAATGACTTTGTCAACCCAACTAACCTGGACCAGCTGAAGCGCTATTACCCTTAACCCACCTCTCTCAATGCCATTTGCAAAAGTTTATTAAAAACATCTTTTTTTCAAACTTTTTAAGACAAGTCAAAAGCTAGAATAATTTATTCTACTGTTACAAGCATCTTGAACCAATAGTCTTGATGTATTTCGAAATTGCAAATTAAGTCAGTCTGAACTACGTTTGGTTTGATTCCATTTATTGTGGATACGTAGGCAGCCCCTCAAAAGGGCACAACCACTGCAATCGAAAAAAGGAAACAGGAACGGTTCTTTAATAAACTTCTTTATTTCAAAAAAAAATCCGACAAATTCGGAGAAATTACAAAAACTTCTTTAATAAACCCTTTCCCTTGTCCTTAGTTTCCTTTTCCATCCACCGGCGTCGACGTGGAGGTGAACGCTCCCTAATCACCAAGGGAACCTCCCCGGTCACCTCGTTATCACGCGGGCCTAGCCTGTCTCGGACCGCTAGTCTCGGTCCAAGTCTTCTCTCCAAGTCACTAGCACCGGTCTCATTAGCCTGAGTCTTAGTTTTTGACTTAGAACCCGACCCCGGCTCAGCAAAGGTAGTTGGAGTCTCCTCTTTATCGAAGAACCATCTATTATCTTTTACCAATTCTTGACGCGCCAAGTCAAGTGCCTCTTCAATCTTCAAAGTTTTACGGGTCTCTTCTGATTCTTCAGAGGTCCATCTTCGATATGATTCAGAAACCCAAGTGGTTTGACAAGGGCGAGGTATAGTCCACATGACACGGGTAAACCAGCGCTGTAGCCACGTGTCACACATAGCGTCCGTCAATTGGATTGAAACGCTAATAATTGCCTCAGTCTCAGGGATCTCCTGAAACGAACCGAACTGTCTTAGAATACGGTCCGGATAGATATGGACAGTCCAGTCCAAAGACAAGATCAGCAGATAACGGGCCTTGTCCCTTCTAGCTAACCCCGTCAGCCTTGAAAGGAACCACCAGATGACATTTCATCTAATCAAAGGCCCACCATGGAATGTTAGCTCTTCATCCCAATATTTTCGATTTATATGATGACTTGATCTTATTCGTCGGGACCTTGAGCCAATCTGACAGCTACGATATCTGGATATATTCACTGGGGGCTCTATGATTGACAGACGCTCGGATAGCCAGATCTGCGAAAATTTTCGGAAAGTCAAAAACTTTCGAAAAATCAAAAATTAAAAAAAAAATTTCAAAAAAAAATTTTCGAAAAAAAAAGAAAAATTTTCGAAAATTGGAAATTTCAAAAATTTCGGGAAAATTGGGAATTTTGGAAATTCCGGAAATTTCGAAATTTCAGGAAAAATTCGGAAAATCGAGCAATTTTTCGAAAAGCGGTTAAATACCTGCAAAAGACGGATGCCTCCCGTCAATGGTCGATCCGGGTCAAGTCTTCTAGCATCAAGACCCATAATAATCTCCCCAGTTATCAGCCAAGCCGGGCTGTGACCTGTCTCCATTTGGTCAACTATGCTAATTAGCCTGATCTCACCCAAGCACGAGTCAGCATCCATCCTACCCTCAAAGGCATATCTATGCAGCATACAAAAGGCAAAAGCTTTACGCCTATGGGTAGGAGTAATTCTTGCGCCAACTGGGTGCATGAATTTGTCAGCCATGTCAAATAGGGAAACTGAATCTCCCTTTACCATACGGGCTGTCTCAGCATGTGACAAGCCTAGAAAATCCCTTAATCTCCTCCTTGGGTCAGGATAAAATGGGAGAATAGCCGGACGAGCACTAGGGCACCAACCGCCTATAGCTGCAATTTCTTCAGGAAGAGGACACATTTCTCCTCGAGAAAATGCAAAAACATGGTGGGTAGTATCCCAAAAGGCTAAGCAAGCATCAAGGAAATGCGAATCTACCCTAAGTCGCTGAAGTGGGAATAAAGCCACAATTCCCATTTGAGTTAGCTGAACTTTATCTTCATCTCGAAAATCCTGGGCCCACGTCTGAAGCATCGCAGTCAAGTGATCAATACCCATTGCAAGAATAGTTTCTTTTATTTATCCTAAAAGGTCTAAAAGGGATTCTAAGATGAAAGAAAAGATTTGAGTTAGAATATGAAAAATAAGAAGCCAAAGCCCTCTATTTATAATAGGAAATATCCCTTTTCCTAGTCATCGCAGGAATAGGCTTTATATCACTTCCCCTACTTCACCTTGGCATACAAGCCTAACCATGAAGTTTCAGGAGTCCATGTCAGAATCCGATTAGGAATCAAAGTCATCCCAAGCATCCTTATTTCCAAGCTTTTTTAAAAAAAAATCAGCATTCCTCTTTTCAAAAATTTTCGAAAAAAAACATCACTTCTTCCCCAGCATGAGTCGGTGTTTCACCTAAATGTTACATACAAATTATGCCAGCATACAGGTACACCCAACACTCCCGAGAAATTCTAAGAAAGATTCCCCAGTGGAAAGTCCAGGCGACATTTTATATCTGTAAACAGATATACCCATAGCTTCCAAGGCAAGCTCCCGCGCAATTCTAAGACAGGATGTACCTGTAAACAGGTATACCCATAGCTTCCAAGACAGCTCCCGCGGCATTATCAGCATCAACCCAGGTATGATTTCTATCCTATGGCTGGCGAGCCCTTTACGCAGGTCTAATGGACTATAAACGACCCGATCGGAAGTCTGCCAGGTTTTAATCCTTGATTGACCTGGTAGCTACTCTGACTTTTGCCTTGTCCAAGCCTCAGTCAGAGTGGGGGCTCTGTAGACACCCACATTTTGACCGCCAGGTGTCTATAGTAGTTCCCGCCAAACACCCGATGATGATTGGACGTAAACGTGCTTTGATAGACTCGGATATGGGCTTGCAATCATGGACATTTGGTTTAGACTTATCACGGAGTACAAATCTTACAAAACCGACCTCAAATCCAGGCCCAGTGGGTCGTTTCGAGTCAAATAAGACTAATTTGGGTCGAATCCGACACCAGGGGTAAAACCATCTTTTAGCGACCGAGTCAAAACCCGGTCAAAGATTTTCCCGAGACACGTGTGTCAGCCGTGACACTTCACACGGCTGATCCACACTCAAATTCCTACAAAATTTCAGCTTCATTAAAACATTAAACAATTCCGTTAAAGGTAGAATTCGACCCCAAGTAGGAATTCTATCCGGAAACCGAATCAGACATCAACCGACCTCCAAACACTCGGTTTAGGCATCCCAAGTCAGCCGAAATACTCCTCCACCAGCCGAGATTCATGACTTCTTCACCAAGAAACGGGACTTTGATTTCCTCTCGAACTCTCGTGTTTCCTATCTAAACCGGTATTTCTTGTCACACAAGCAAGACTACCTCGATTCCTATAAATAGGACCTCCCACACATCACAGAACACACCATCACAACATCAGAAAAAACCGAGACACGCGATCAACACACAATTATTTTCATGCATCCTCAATAGCTAGCAAATCCCGACACCTTTCCGAAGCCTCGAAGCCCCGACCACACGTCAAATCCGACATCCAACCACTCGTCCAAACCGACACCCTAAACTCATCCTCATCATCTCGACGCTCCCAAGTCTAAGCCACTTTCCGACGAGCCTTATCCCGAGAAAACAAAGCATGTAGGTTGAGGGTGTAAATCAAACCCGCTTCTCCTTCTTCTCTTCTTCTCGTTTTTTTTTTTATTATTACGGGTCTTTCGTCGGTCTTTTTTATTTTCTAATATCAATACTATTAAAAAACTATTTTCATATATCGAACATTCTTAAAAATATGATATCGATTCTATATAATCGAATATTGTATCGAAAAGAATTATATTAAGATTTCGACGATATCGTTACATTTTTTCGTTCAAAATCCTTTTTTTTAAAGCTTTCGTTCACATCAAACTTTTCTTAAAACCTTTTCTAAAATCATTCCGACTATTCGATATCGATTTCATAATCGTATATCGAATACGACGAATATCGAAAATATGAGTCGGGTATAAATTAATCCATATTTGTACGCGATTTATAAGAATTAACGATTTTCGACAAAAAAAAAAAATCAGACAGACCCGTACGCGAGTCGCGCCATGCCCAGGCGACTCGCGCACGGGCCTGAAACCCGAGACCATTTTTTTAGTTTTTCGTTCGTTTATTATTATTTATTCTACGATACGATTTCTAAAATTTATATCTTTTCTAAAACTATTCCAAATATTCGATATTGATTTCGTAGTCAACTATCGAATATAACGAATATCGAGAATATTAAGTGGAGTACGAATTATGCAATATTCGTACGCGATTTAATCGAAAATTTCCAAAAAACCGCTTTCGAAAACAGGCCGCCACGCGACCCGCCGGCATCCCGGGCGAGCCGCGCGGCCGGCTGCCTTCGCGCGCCTTTTTCGTTCTTTTTTATTATTTTTCGAACTTCGTTTTTTATACAAAACAACGTTTTAACAATATTTTTTAGATTTCGGTTAATATTTACTTTCTCGATCTCGTATATTTATTTAGTATATTATTATTCAATCGTTACTAACTCGTTTTCTCGTGGTTGTAGCAATTTGTTTTCATATTCTGTTTTATTAGACTAAAACGAATTCACATGCTAAAATAACTTTGACGTTATTAGTTTAACATGCATTAAACGACTTAGCAACCCATTTATTTATTTTCCTCACATGTCTTAGGAAAATAATCTCTGCATATCATTCAATCGTCGAACTAACGCATGTACACAAAACCGAACGATATCTTAGTAAAGGCCGCTAAGTGCGGGCGGGGTTGATTGTTCTCAATGAGCTTCCCAACACGTACCCTCACCCCTTACTCAAAACCGTGGTTTCCGGATGTCCGAAACCATTGGCAACGAGAGTCATTCAATATACGATAAACCGCTCAAGTCGGCATCGGTATCGAACTGCAAAGGGACGAACCCGATAAGCTTTGACATCGGAAATGGGCCATGTTTTAAATATGGCCCACTACGACATAGAGTGGGTTCGAATGATTCCGAATAACCACAAAATTCGGTGGCGACTCCTACTTCGATTTAAAATTCTATTCGATCCATCTCATATGGAAATTCATTCGCCTCCCCAAACCCGCGTGTGGCCGCGTCGGGGTGGACCTATGTCATGTCCACAGGAGGGAATCGACTTTCGCTCTAATCAAACAAATAAAACGTTTATTCTTAAGATGCGATATCGACTCCGTAGTCGAATATTATGTCTAAAAGAATTAATCAATAAACCGTACTAGGACAAACCCGTTGATGCCGAAATAATGGTCACGTGGTCCGAAAGGACTAATTAAAACATTACGACGCGGAGAGATTTATTTCGTCCTAGTTCAATCTAAAATGACTTATAACATCTTTTCAAAATTCCCGATAATCGATCTCGTGATAATAGCATGCATATCGCGAGTATCGAAAATTAAGTCGAGTATAAATTATTCCATGTTTTTACACGGCTTAATAGATTATCAATTTAAACCTAAAGCAAATTCGAAATCAATGCCTTTCTCGAAACGAACTGTTGTTCGTACAGGGGGCACTCGATCGAGTGGCACCCCAAATTGAGGTAGGGTTTTTTTTCAAGAGGCACTCGATCGAGTCCCTCCACGACTCGATCCAGTGGCCTCTGTCTCGCTAAACCGTGAGCCCTCCACATACTTTAAGCCTCGATAAACTTTTTTAATGACTTCGGTCAACATGTGTCAAGTCCATCACGTGTCTTACTCCTTTCAAAAATCATGCATTGCATCGTTATATTGCTACTAATTCAATTATTTCAATTCTCGAGCTTGTTGTATTGTAATTCCGGGTTGTATTCCGCCCGTGTATTTGTAATCTACTTTCGCGTTTTTATTTTGTTGTTTGTTTTATTGTACTAAAACGAACCTCACATGCTAAAATAACTTCGACGTTAGTTAGGTGCAGTAGATCAACGTAGCAACTTATTCAATTTTTCGCATCTCGTAAAACACTGTTTGCATAACATTCAACCGAATCACTAGCGCGCATATTACAAACTCGAACGATATCTTAGTAGAGGCCGCTAAGTGCGGGCGGGGTTGGGTGTCTTTTGTGGGCTTCCCAACACGTACCTTCACCCCTTACTCAGAACCTCGGTTTCCGGATGTCCGAAATCGTTGGCGCACGAGAGTCATTCGATATACGGTACCCGAAAACTAGGCATCGGTATCGTAACGCAAAGGGACGAACCCTACAAGCTCCAGTACTGAAGTGGGTTGTACTTTGTGCACGGTCCACCAAATATAGAGTGGGTTCGAATGGGCCCGAACTCCCACAAAGTTCGGTGGCGACTCCATCTTCAATTTAAATTTCAACCCGAGAACCATCTCACATGAGATTCATTCGCCTCCCAAAACCCGCGTGTGGCCACGTTGGAGTGGACCTATGTCATGTCCACAATTTGGCGACTCCGCTGGGGATACCTGATGTACCATCTGTCATCGGGGTTCCTAGGGTGAGACTCGAAAAGAAATCGTTCGAATATTAATGTACGCGCATTAGTTTGATGATTCATGCATTACCCAAATTTCTCCCAGGCCGGTTACTTCTGACCGACTTCCCACTATGCCGCGGTCCATTCCTAAATGGGTACGCTAAAAACTTCTATGGCTGAACTCGTATGAGTTTCGCGGTATGTTCTAAGACCAATTCGGCTTAGGAAGTCCGTCCTGATTTACGAGAAAGCCGTCGTTGTTGGTATAGACCCAATTTCGACCGACCGAGACTTAGCGTAAAGCATACATGTTGTCGTCATAATGCTTGTTTGACTACGTGCTACTTGGTTTCAGCACCATTTTTCAAAAACCGTCATTTCAAAAAATGCATCCTTCAAAATTACCCAATTTAAAAAAACCCAAAATACCGTCCGTTTCGGGACCCGCTTTTCAAAATATTCAATTTTCAAAAATCGGAATGCTGCCGAAATTTAGACTTACGATTTGACTCTAAACAAGCCTATTTTCTAGCCGGCATGCTGTCAATTCCGATATTCAAATTTCCGATCCCTATTCATTTTTTTCTTCGAATTTCCAAAATTCAATTTTCAAATCTTCAAAATTCATTTTCGATTTTCAAATTTTCGAGATGCTATTCTCGATTTTTAAATCTCCGAGATGCCTTTTTGAATTTTTAAATCTTCGGGATCTTATTTTCGATTTTCAAATTTTCGTAAATTTATTTTCGATATTCAAATTTTCAAAATTCCAAATATTCAACTTTTCAAAATCCCGGTCCTGTCGGCACGCCGCCAATTTCAAAAGACGGGACTGTCTCCCTATTTTTTAAAAAATGCGAATTTATTCGCAACCTTTCCAACATTTCAAAATGCCCGGTCCTATTGGCCTACCACCTATTTCAGGACCGTCCTCCCTATTTTCAAAATTCAATCATTTTTCAAAAACCTTCCTTATTATAGGACCTATCGTTATCCGTATGTCGGGTCTTTTCATAATTCGTCGAAGGTCTTTAGCATTGAAACTCCGTCAATACTACATCACGGGTTTCTTCCCCATCCCAGTCCGCCTTTTTCTAAAAGGCATAACCGACCAACACGAGTCATACACTCGTAAATGGAAGGTTCGTCCAAACACTCGAGCTCTAACTAGAAAATCCACGCGATATTTCCCTCTAACAAGACGGTCCCCACGACCTTTCCTAAGGGAATTTCGCCCATCTTTCAGTCCGTTAGCCGAGTCATCTAACTTAAGGGTTTGCCCTAATCACAGGGTCATCCTTATTCAAGTCAAGTCGAGGATCTTTAGCGTCGAAACTCTGCCGATCTTACATCACAAGTTTCTTCCCTTACCCCGTCTGCCTTTCCTCGAGGCCGAGTCAACCTTTTACAATGCATAGCCCTATAACAAAAGGTTCGTGATCCTTACATCTAAGGGTCACTCGTCCGACACTCGAGTCTTAACCAAGTCTTCACTCTTCAGCAGAGCGATCAATTACGCTTGCTCTAAGGGTCATGTCCAACATGTGTTGTCTCATGTACCCCACTTTCGAGTCACTTAGATGTCACACCATCTGAGTCCTATCAGAGTCCTTAGTCTCACTTGGGGGTTATTCTCCGACGGAGCGATTAATCACAGTCACTCCGAAAATCGTACCCTACATATTTGTCTTAGGAGAGTCTAACCCGAGTCAAACCGGAGTGGTCTCTCCTCCCGCGCTATTTCCTATGCCTTGGTGTATTTGAGTTCCGAAGCAACTTTCCTGATTACGTGGGTATTCTCGCAAAGTATGGCGTCCGCATCCGGGAATAAGGGCATGGAAAACACCATTGATGAACTGAAGGCTTTGCTAGAGACAATGGTCAGTAAGCATGCCATGTTTGAAACCCAACTAGGATTCATAAGAGCCGACCTAGAAGCCACGAATGCTCGTTTAACTGTCATTAAACGATAATACCTCAATTCTGGGCCGGTAAATACTGGGCCATTTGCCAAACTGATCAGCACGGTGCGGGAGCTCGAACAACAGTTCCACGCCCTTCAAGGGATAACATTCGTGTTGAAAACTCCCGAGACTATACACCTATTAGTGAGAAACTTCCAAAGGATCTCAACTTAGAGGGGTTACCCATATTCGAAGGGACGGAGGATCCA
Organism: Agrostemma githago; assembly: GCA_958450325.1. NCBI lineage: Eukaryota > Viridiplantae > Streptophyta > Magnoliopsida > Caryophyllales > Caryophyllaceae > Agrostemma > Agrostemma githago. The sequence goes on along the minus strand of OY288239.1, from coordinate 21,834,519 downwards.
TTATTACACTTCCAAGCTTTTAAACAATTCATGGCAATCAAGGGGGTCAAAGCCGACATGTTCATCAATTTGTTCGGCGCATCCCTCGGGAAATACCCAAAAGCCTGGTTCTATAGGCTTAATACAAAAAGATTCCCAACTTGGGAAGATGTGGCTACCAAGTTCGCCAAAAACTATTCTGATAATACTGAACTTCAGACTACCATGCGGACCTTAGAAGTCATGGCCCAAGATCCAATAGAGGGTTTCCCCAAATACCTTCAACGTTGGCGGGCTGAGAGTGTTAAGCTGGTAGACAAGCCCAGCGAGAAGACACTAGTGGAGGCATTCATCAATAACCTCCTACCCTCCTACCGCGTCCATCTTAGGTATGCCGACATTTCAAATTTTGTTGTGCTTACCGAAATGGGCACTAAGATTGAAGTCGATCTTCGACACAATGAAGATCTGAGTGAAGTTTCTACTGAAGGCTATACTGGACATCCACTTGAGTCCTTAGAAGCTGAAGATTACTGACAACATCATCCAAGAGTCCGAATTTGATTTAAGTCCGAGTCTAGGATGTACTATTTCTTTCAATTTCGATGTCAGAGTCAGAGTCATTTTTATTCTGTCATCTTCTCCAATTCAATAAAATCAGCTTTTCTATTTCTCATATATACTTTCCTTATGTGTTTTCGAGAACATGATGAACACCATCATACACTGTGAGCACATGCACGTGACTATTATAGGCACATCTATAATGACTGCAGGAAATCGAGACCCGTGTTTTCCTTTACCTGTTCCATGTCTGACATAGAAAGCCACATAACTACCCTTGGCAGGAGCGGTATCGAATCCTATGGCAAATCTATGTAGTCTCCTAGTTTGGGTTCAAGACGGGAGGCAAGCCCATTTCCCACAATAAACATCCCTCCAATAAGATCGACCAATCCCTACCTTAGGTGTTAGTCTGACCAACAGAAAAAAAAAAAAAAAAAAAGGCTGGACAAAAAAATCAAAAGTCCAAGAAAAAAGCAAAAGGCAAAAATAAAAGAGCTGGCCATGACCAAAAGAACTTTCAACATCCCTTGACCGGGGCACGGTCAACTCAAATGAAGAATCCCATGACCGGGGCTAAGAGGTCAACCAAAATAAAATTCAAAAACCCATGACCGTAGTTAGCGGTCAATTCAAGTGAAAGTCCCTTGACCGGGGTACGGTCAATTCACAATTATCAATTCTCTTACCATCAAATAAAAGGGTGACAATCAGGCTGGTCATCTAACACCACATTTAGCCTTCCTACATTACAACCCTCAAGACCTTCCCGAGACCTAGACTAAGAAACAGCCCTGAATTTTTGAGGATTCAAGCTCCATAGGATACCCCAAACCAGTAGGGCCAGACATGGAAATCAGATCCCGCTTATCAACCTACCCCGATCGAAGTTCGAGTCATTTTTACTCGACTTCCCCTTTTCCTACCACATTGCAATACCTTACCCTCGAAGCCTTAGCTCCACAAAATCGAGCTCCAGATTTCGAATCATCAAAGCCACTTATGACCTAGCACCACATTTCCAAAAACATCCAAACCAGTTATCTGCCCCAAACACGGGAACTCAACCTGCGGTCGGCATAGAACATGCCCAAATAGTTCACACCACCTCTGGGGGCTACCCCGGAGAACGCTCACAGTCACAGGATCAACATCCTAACCATTCTAGCCCTTTGATCAAGACATCATTGAGAATGCACCTAGCCTACACCAACGCTATGGTTAGTTACACACAAAGCCCTAATAAACTAGGCACCGTAACATATCTTCCATTCACTGAACTACGGCTTGGTTTGATTTCACTACACGTGAATACGTAAGCAGCCTTTCAACAAGGGCACAACCACCCACATTGACACAAATTCAAAAAGCACCATCATTTCGGTCACGACACTGTCATGTTCACGACAGTTAGCTTTGTCGTCCTGGGGGCTTCTCTTAGGCAGAAGACCTCCATCCACTCACAAAATCCAAATACTTTCAAAATCTAGCCACCTTTCTATAGTGTGTCCTAGTACTCGGCTCAGTCGAAGACGAGAATCTGTCAGGGACTCGAAGTGACACCTGCTTTGGGAATGTACCCCAAAACCAAAAAAATCAAAAAAGCTCTAGTCTGCAGCACTTCTACTGCTGAGCTCTGCAGAAACAGTCTCATAACAGACTATTGCAATCCCCCTGTAGCATATCTTTCCCATTTTGACGTTCGACCGTGTTGCCACTCGCCTAGGTTATGGAATAGTGCAACTTAAGAGTCTTGTCATCTTAGGTGGCCTACCCCCCGTCGAGTCACGGTCCAATCCCGCGAGAGTCCAGTTCATGTCTGTCAACTCGTCCTGTCACGTCTAGAGTCGAGTCTATAGGTAGACCTCTCTCTTCAAATTCTTGCTTTGAGATTTGCAAAACTTAGCCATTTGAGAAATTTTTTTTCGACAAGGTCAAATTTCAGTCTATTTAAACTGCAAATTTATTTTCTATCCCTTTCGATTTTGAAAACATATCTCCTGGCACGTAAGTTGTTGTCAGGACTTCGATTTCAAAACTAAGCAAAAGTCATTTTCCCCAGCGCAGGCCAATCTATAGATGCTAACTGCATTTTTTATGTGCTATCTTGTCATCTGCTATATTTGCTATTTCTGTCTATATAGCTAACATTTCAGGTACTAGTTGTGCTTCCCAACGGAACGTCAAGTTTTTATCTCCCCAGCATGAGACGGTGTTTCACCTAAGTGACGTATGCAAATTGGGATGTATTTGCAACCAGATACACCCAGGGTTTCAGAAGCAAGCTCCCGCGTAGTTCCGAGATGGGATGTATCTCCAACACCCAGGGCTTCAGAAGCAAGCTCTCGCGTAGTTTCGAGATGGGATGTGTCTGCAAAAAGATACACCCAGGGCTTCAGAGGTGAGTCCCCGCACAGCCCTAGATGGGATGTATCTGCATATAGATACGCCAAGGAATTAAAAAAAAAGTCCCCACGGAGCTATCCCAGATAACAGAACTCGGGTATGATTTCTATCTTATGGCTAGCGAGCCCTTCACGCGAGTCTAATGGACTATAAGCGACCCGACCGGAAGTCTGTCAGGTCTCAATCCTCGATTGGCCTGGTAGCTACTCTGACTTTCACCTTGTCCAAGCCTCATTTAGAGTGGGGGCTCCGTAGAAACCCGCATTTTGCCTGCTAGTGTCTATAGCAGCTTCCGACAAACACCCGATGATGATCGGACGCAAACGTGCTTTAACGCGCTCGGATATGGGCTCAAAATCGTTAGTATTTGGCTTGGGTTTTTTATGGAGTACAAATCTCACAAAATCAACCTCAAATTCAGGCCCAGTGGGTCGTTTCCAATCAAATAAGACTAATTGGGGTCAAAATCAACACAGGAAATAAATCCGTCTTTTGGCGACCGGGTCAAAACCCGGTCAAAGGCAAAACCGACACAAAAATATCAGCTGCATGCACTTTAGAAGAGATCCCAAGCAACTAGACCTCTTCGGTTTGGGATAGAATTTTATCCCTAGATTCCCTCCCTCTGTTTAACCTACTTGGTCGAGTGGTTGAGGCCCACTCGATCGAGTAAGCTCACAAAACCTGTTGAACCACCTTCAGACCGGGCACTCGATCGAGTGCACACACACCACTCGATCGAGTGACCCTTTTCTATTCTAAACCGGGGTATTTTCTTATAAACACCCCACGCCCTCAACACAATTAACAACTTTTTCATCTCTACAACCCTCTTTTTCACCCATCACAACTTACATCTTTTTCACAACCCTTCAATGACCTTCAACCCTATACACACATACTGAGATCAAAACTCGAAAAAAGATCGAGAGCAAAACTCGTCAAATCCTTTCCAATTATACACACCATAACTCTCCTATATGCATCTCCACGGTCCCGTGCCTAAGCCACTACTATACGAGCCGATCTCCGAGACAAAAGCATGTAGGTTGAGGGTGTAAAACTCAATCCCGTTTTCTCCTTTTTCTTCCTTCTCTTCTCTCATATTTTTCGTCCGTCTTCTTCTTCTTCTTCATTTAGCGTTGGTTTTTTTATTTCTTTTCTTCTTTTGTTTCTAATATCGTTATTATTATTATTATTATTATTACTATTATCAATTTAGCATTAAAACATCGGGCATACATCAATTTACAAAAATGATCTCGAATCAAACGCGTTTAAGGATGAATCTCGCAAAAAACCCTTATAATCCCTTTACAAGTAGTAACAGTGGTGGAGCCCTCTCGAGGAGCCCCGCCCTAAACACTCAAGGGCGTGATGGGATCGCGAGTATTCCTCATTAAACATGTCTGATTCTCCTTTTTTAAGGTTAAAACGAAACCTGTTGATGCAGATTGAACATCACATAATCCGCAGGGTCGTGACGCGGAGGGAATCGACTTTCGCTCTAATCAAACAAATAAAAAAATTTATTCTTAAGATGCGATATCGACTCCGTAGTCGAATATTATGTCTAAAAGAATTAATCAATAAACCGTACTAGCACGAACCCGTTGATGCCGAAATAATGGTCACATGATCCGAAAGGACTAATTACGACGTTACGACGCGGAGGGATTTACTTCGTCCTAGTTCAATGTAAAACGACTTATAACGTCTTTTCCAAATTCCTGATAATCGATCTCGTGATAACAGCATGCATATCGCGAGTATCAAAAATTAAGTCGAGTATAAATTATTCCATGTTTTTACACAGCCTAATAGATTATCGATTTAAAACTAAAACAAATTCGAAAGCAATGCCTTTCTCGAAACGAACTGCTGTTCGTACAGGGGGCACTCGATCGAGTGCCTTAGCCCACTCGATCGAGTGGCACCCCAAAATTGAGGCAGGGGTTGTTTTTCGAGAGGCACTCGATCGAGTCCCTCCATGACTCGATCGAGTGGCCTCTGTCACGCCAAACCGTGAGCCCTCCACATACTTTAAGCCTCGATAAACTTTTTTAATGACTTCGGTCGACACGTGTCAAGTCCATCACGTCTTACTCCTTTCAAAAATCATGCATTTCATCGTTATATTGCTACTAACTCAATTATTTCAATTCTCGCGCTTGTTTGTAATTCCGGGTTGTATTCCGCTCGTGTATTTGTAATCTAGTTTCGCGTTTTTATTCTGTTGTTTGTTTTATTGTACTAAAATGAACCTCGCATGCTAAAATAACTTCGACGTTAGTTTAGGTGCATTAAATCAATGTAGCAACTTATTCAATTTTTCGCATCTCGTAAAACACTGTTTGCATAACATTCAACCGAATCACTAGCGCGTATATTACAAACTCGAACGATATCTTAGTAGAGGCCGCTAAGTGCGGGCGGGGTTGGGTGTCCTTTGTGTGCTTCCCAACACGTACCTTCACTCCTTACTCAGAACCTCGGTTTCCGGATGTCCGAAACCGTTGGCGCACGAGAGTCATTCGATATACGGTACCCGAAAACTCAGCATCGGTATCGTAATGCAAAGGGACGAACCCTACAAGCTCCAGTATCGAAGTGGGCCGTACTTTGTGCACGATCCACCAAATATAGAGTGGGTTTGAATGGGCCCAAACTCCCACAAATTTCGGTGGCGATTCCATCTTCAATTTAAATTTCAACCCGAGAACCATCTCACATGAGATTTATTCGCCCCCCAAACCCGCGCGTGGACGCGTCGGGGTGGACCTTTGTCATGTCCACACTATCCTACTTAGAATTTTACTTCTTCTTCATCCTCCTCGTCATCTCCGTCCTCCTCCTCTTCTTCTTCTTCTTCTTCTTCATCGTCATCGTCAAAAGCTTTGATTTAATCTCACCACTGCGCCATCTTTTCATTGTGTACCTCCTCACATCGAATCCACAAGCCAATGTATTGATTTTATAGAAGTTTACTGACTCATCCACGTCCTTGAAGATCTGCCCTATGCATGGAGGAAATTCTCACCTACATCCCAACACAATTCATGTGCTTTTGCGTCTACAGAAAAACAATAACAGTGCCAATAAACGTGGCAAAAAAGAAACAATCAGAATTTGAAATACGGATTAAAGTAACAGATGACAAGAAGTAAAGTAACAGATGATAAGTGTAGTTTGTAGTGCCTATTTCGTAGTGTCTTGGTCCCATTTTCCTTGTGGAATCGCTCCTTGGGAGCAATTTATGGGCTACTTATGCTTCCTCTAGTTCGTTTCAGATTCCCGAGACCATTCATGAAGAGTTGGAGCGATTCCGACTCAATACATACACTTTTCGGAGCCAATGAAGTGAAGGAACGATCACTCGATGCCTTGGATTCGACCCCGAGACCTTGGGACCCAATCCCGAGCCTCCGAGACCCGATCCCGAGTCCCGAGAATCGATGAGAAATCCATGTGAAGCAAGGAGGGACCAAAAGGATCATATTGGAGGCCTACAAGACTCATCCCCGACGGGTATGACCTCAACCCGTCCGGGATGAAGTGCACAAAAGATGAGCTGCTGTTTTGGGTCCATTCCAACCGGGAAGGGGTCCATCCCGACCGGGACCAACTCATCCCGGACGGGATGGCCCAGTTACAGCCCGTGAAGCATTGTTTCATCTCCCTTTGCATTGTAACCCTATAAATACCCTTCCTCTTGTATTCCTAGGATGTTCTTCACTTCCCACTAAACCCTAGACTACTTTAGGTTAGATTAGATTAGATTAGATTAGAGTAGATTAGTCGGTAATTAGTAGTTAATCCTAGTTTTACTCTTGTATTATTGGATCTTTTGAAGAATCTATCAAGCTTGACAACCTTGGTGGAATTGTTTGGGTTTTCTTCTATGCAAGTGTTCTCCTTTTCATCCTTAGTAGTTGGTATAATCTTTCTCATCCTTGTTTACTCTTAATCTTGTTTGTTCATCCAAGTTTTAATCTTTGTTCATTATATTGTTCATAGTTCATTGTTTTCACTATTTTCACTATTCATGTTTGGATTCTTATGTTGATTCCTCTTGTTCTTGTTAGTTGTAGTTTGATTATGTTTGAGTAGACTCTTGCTAGGGTTAGTAGGGTGATTAGGGTGTTAATTGAATGATTAAGGGTTTGTTGGAGATGTTGGTGGAAGATTTGGGTTTCCTCTTGGTTTGATGCATATTACATGTTTGTTGAAATGCTTGAATGACTTGTATGCATATGCTTGTTTTTCTTGCCTTTTCTCTTGTGGGTGATAGTTTGCTTGTGGGTTTGGTTCCCTCACTAAGTAGCGAGAGCCCGGTGAGGACGACCCCTAGGTCGGTCTAAGTCGCGAGAGCCCGGATGCGATCTAGGCCACAATAACACGCTAGTAGCCCCGTTTGTCATGTGTATCGCCAAGATGGGTTTTAGGTGGAACCTCTAGGTGAGTCTAAGTTGCGAGAGCCCGGACTATACCTAGATTACCCTACTACCTCCTTCATTCTAGCTCTTCCTCGATTATTCCGTTACCCCTTTGACCCCGACCTAATCCTAGCCCGTCTTCCTTGTTTGTTTTCTCCGTCTCCTTAGCCATAGTCTTAGCCTTCTCCCCTTCCTATTACTCTAGTTTAGTTTAGCTCGTTGACTTAGTCTCGTTTTTAGGTGACCTTGGTCTATACGCCTCTACCGTCCCCGTGGATTCGACCCGACTTACCCTAGCTACCCACTAGGATTAGTTGGTTAATTATTTGATCGGCGGGATCCACGACAAATCCTCCCATCAACAGATGAAGTGCATTGAAGTAACACTGGATTCAATTAACAAAGGATGCTTATACACCAGGTATAAAGTAACAGAGGTCAGACATTAAAGTAACAGATAGTGTGAATTAAAGTAATAGATAATGTTCATTAAAATAAGGGTTATTTCATGGGAATATGATGGTAGGGATTTGCCGTGGATCCCACCGATCAAATAATAACCAACTAATCCTAACTGGGTAGATAGGGCAAGTCGGGTCGAGTCCACGGGGACGGTAAGGAGGGTTTCGACTAGGTTTCGCCTAAGGACTTGACTAGGTCAACGGGCTAAACTAGATTAAAACGATGAAAGGTGGAGAAACTAAGACTAAGGGCAAGCTAAGTGTAACAACTAAAGCTAAAAGATTCAACTAACTAGAGAAATAATAGCTAAGAGGAAGAAGAAATCCAATAAGAAAAGGACTAGGATTAGGTCGGGTTCAAGGGTGATGAAATGATCAAGGGGAAGAGAGAATGAATGGGTAGTCAAGCTATCTAGGCATAGTCCGGGCTCTCGCTACTTAAACCGACCTAGAGGTTCCTCGCTCTCGCGCAAGAACCTATCCTAGCAACATACAAGACGGCAAGAAGAAGGCAAGAAAACATGCATTTGCAACTACAAGTCATTCAAGCATTTCATCAAACATGTTCTATGCATACAACTAGGAAGCAACCCAAACTTCCACCAACAACCTACACAAACCCTTAGTCACCCATTAAGACACCCAATTCCCCTACTAACCCTAGCAAGAGGACTACTCACACATATCTAAACTTAAACTAACACAAACATGAGAAACAAACACAAGAAAAAGAACATACACAACGGAAAACAACAAGGATGAACAATGAACATTACAATGAACAATGAACAAAGAATGAAACTTTAATGATAAAACAAGATTAAGAGAAGGGAAAAGAGAGATTATACCAAACAAGAGAAGAAGAAAAGAAGAAATCTTGCATATATAGAGAAAAACCCAAATAAATCCACCAAGGTTGTAAATCGTGGTTGAGATCTTCAAGAATTCCCATAATACAAGGATTAAACTAAGATTAAGGATTAACTAAGGACTAATCTACACTAATCTAAGCTAATCTAGCCTAAATTAGTCTAGGGTTTAGTGGGTAATGAAAAGTAAAGCATGGTCCTTAAACAATACAAGAGGAGGGGGGGGGGGGGGGGTACATATAGGGTTACAATGAACAAGGGAGGCGGAAAAGCAAAACAACCTTGAACTGGGCCCATCCCGGTCGGGAAGCTCTTGATCTCGGTCGGGATGGTGCATAACACCGCCCGGTTTTATGCTCTTCCCGGTCGGGATGATGTCAGTCCCGATCGGGAATGTGGTGATCCCGGCCGGGATCAAGCTCCAGTAGCTGTCTTCTTCTTTGCTCTTCATCCCGGTCGTGATGGGGTCTTTCCCAACCGGGATGGGTCTTGTAGGCTTCAAATATGATCCTATAGGTCCCTCCTTGCTCTTGTTAGGCTTCTCATCGATTCTCGGTGCTCGGGAATGGGTCCCAAGGGCTCGGGATTAAGTCTAAGCCACCGAGTGATCGTCGCTTCTCCTTGTTGGCTCCAAATGTGTCTGAAACGAGTCGGAATCATTCCATTTCTCCAATTTTGGTCTTAGGAACCTAACACAAGTTAGAAGAAGCATAGGTAGCCTCCAAAACTGCTCCGAAGAGCGATTCCACAAGAGAAACTGGGACCAAACACAACAAATAAGCACTACAAACCACACTTATCAGAATAATACCAACTATGTGTGTGCTTCTTAAAATAATCCAAATTTTACGTAATCTCATTTTAATATGAACTACGCATTCATTAATCTCTCTTTGTTATGTATGAAATTATGACTTGCTATTACAGGTCATAGAGACTTGTTGTAGCTTTCTAGGGTTTTATTAGGTTCATTACAGTCATCGTGAAAACCAAAATAACAATAAAAATATTTTTTTTCATAGCTTCTATAAGACTAAATGAAAAAGAAATGAAAGATAAATTTCCGGGATTTTTTTTTTCAAAGGCCGAAAATGAACACGAAATGTGAATCAGAAGAAGAAGGGTTAGAGAAAGAGTTAAGTAAACAGGTAGCCGGTCACTCATAGCAAAGCGAGGTTAATGAAGACATAGTTCGTATTAAAATGAGATTATATATAGTTTGTATTAATTTAAGAAGCACACGCATAGTCGGTATTATTCCCATGAAATAACCCTTAAAATAAAGTCAGATATAGGTTAGTGCAAAAAATTCATATAATGATCAGAAATGTAATAATATGCAGTTTCCATACCATAAACGTGTTATTGAGTGTGTTGATTGAACGTGTATGCTTTGATTGAAGATGGTTGAAAGTGATGAATGAGAGTATGACGCAGTATCTTTCTTTGAATGAGGGTGATACTCTTTGATATTGTTTTCTATTTTGAAGTCAATCACGTCCCATAATTATAGGAAGCAGTATCTTTATTTTTTTAATATTTTTTTATATGACGGTATTCTAAATCCTTTTTGTCACTCCAATGCATTACACTAACAGATGAAAAGAACTAAAGTAACAGATGAAGTGCGTTAAAGTAACACGAGATACAATTAGCATTATGTGCATTAAAATAACAGGGGTTAGCCATTAAAATAACAGATTGTGTATATTAAAGTAACACATTATGTGCATTACAATAACTCCATATGTTTGTTCGTGCGTAAAATTCATATAATGATTAGACCTTCAATAATATGCAGTTTCCATACTGTAAACTTAAAATCTAATAATATTGGAGCATCCTAATGACTTCCATGGCGTTTCTAGTATAAATTAGAAACCAAATACTCAGTGTTTGTGTATTCGACGATTTGCATATCTGCCATCGAATGAGAAATTTCAGCGTCGCGAGGAAGAAGATGAATGATTGAACGTGTTATTGAGTGGGTTGATTGAACGTAAGTTACAGCCGCGCAAAGAAGAAGATGAATGATTTAACGTGATGAAATGAAATGACTAAAATGGGCAAAAAAACCTGTAAGCAATATCGAAAACTCACCATTGTTGTACTCTATGATTTGCTTATCAACAGTTGATGAAGATGTCGCGATCATTGAATCCATAAAACGGGATGTTGAACACAGATTGATGAAAAACATTTTTTTTTAGGTTTGATTATGATGAACGTGGTAATGTGAATGAATGAACGTTATATATTGTTTCCTAAAATTATGAGAGTTATTTTAGGAAACAATATCTCCCTTTTTTTTCTTTATATGTGCAGCAACTTTTTAATACAACCTGAGTAAAATTTTTAACAAAGGAAAGTGAATACAAATTTTAATATATTTTGTTGGTTTAAATAAAGAAACGTGAATTAAACTTTTTAATACAACTTGAATAAATTTTTTAATATATTTTGTTAGTTTAAATAAAGGAAAGTAAATTAAAAGTGAATTAAAATCTTTAATACAATCTGAATAAATTTTAAAAAAATTATTTTGTTGGTTTAAATAAAGAAAAGTAAGTTAAAATTTTTAGTACAACCTGAATAAATTTTTAAATATATTTTGTTGCTTTAAATAAAGGAAAGTAAATTAAAATCTTTAATACAATGTGAATAAATTTGTAAAAAATTATTTTGTTGGTTTAAATAAAGAAAAGTGAGGTAACTTTTTTAATACAACCTGAATAACTTTTTTAATAAATTTTGTTGGTTTAAATAAAACAAAGTAAATTAAAAGTGAATTAATTTTTTTAATACAACCTGAATAAATTTTTAAATATTTATTTTGTTAGTTTAAATAAGGAAAGTGAATTAATCAATCAATCAATATATAATTAAAGGAAGCTTTTTTTAAGTAACACGTAAAGATGATTATCATTATACTGAGTATATTGATTATTATTAGTAATAGTATAAAATAATAAATGTTGATTGAAAGTAGAATTCATAACTTCTAACTTTATAATAAGGATTTTTTGAACCTACATAATTTTTTTAAATAACTTTAAACACGTCGGGTCAAAATACTGAATACGGGTCGGTTTGATTATGGGTCGTGTTATATGGGTCCAAAACGAGTTATGGTCAGAATACAGATAGTTTCGAATGTCGATTTTTTACCTCTTTTTATTTATTTGAATAATACTTTGTATTATTTTTGTACTCCTTAATTATGATGTTATATTTCAATTATTTAAACTAATATTCATCCCACGGACTTTATATTTCAATAAATTTTTAAAATTCTTTTATAATTAAAAGATAAAAAATTAAATTGAATATTAGTTTATATTTTTAATTAAAATATTGAGTCATAGATCAAGATTTAAAGATCTTGACTCTTGACCTAAAAACGAGTTGGGCATGTCGGGTCAGGTTTTTTCTTATAGTAATGTTGAGTACTATTTAACACGAGAGAACACAACTTTTGTCTCCTATGTGCAACTGTACAGGAGAGTAAGTTACTAAAAATGCTAGATGATTTAAGTAAAGATTAGACATAAAATTATATTCAAATAAAAGAATAATATATACGGAGTAATAATTAATTTCTCCCTCCATTTTTTTTATTAACTCTGTTTGGATTTGGTACAAATTTTAAGAAAAAGTGAAAAAGTAAGAGAAAATTTGTGATATAGTTCATGTGATGAGAGAAAAATACTAATTAATAAATTTTCATACGAAGAAATGAGGTTAACTCAAAAAAATCCCTAAAAGAAAATAGGGCTAAATCAAAAAATGAAGGGAGTATATGTCGAATTGCCAATAGGTTAAAATTTGAGTTTTAACAAAATCTAGGCATAGGAATAGATTGTCTGAAATTGTACTTTAGGCTTTGTAGTCTCTTCTTCCCAACAAGTTGAATGGATCGGACGATGTCATGTCCCTAAATTAACAGGTAATTTAGGATTTGGGTAAAAAAAACTGGGTTCATGACCCAAAAAACAACAAATTGGGTGGGACGAATTTGCGGTTAGGTCGAATTTGAAGCGAGATGGTTGCATACATGCAAATATATTAGATATATTATAGTCAAATGGTTAGCGAGTAAAAGACATAGATAAACTCAATGTTCGCAGATGAGTTATCATGGTTTCACGGACATATTAATATTGCTCACAGGCGCAAGACTTGATATTTTGATGAGTGTCATTTGTTTCACCCACGTAACTAATGTAGACACTAGAATTGTCTAGTGCGTTGGGTCAAATACTGGTCCCGTATCGGGTTATGGTCAGAATACGGGACATAAATAGTTTCGAACGCCTAATTTTTTACCGCTTTTTAAGTAAAAAAAATATTTTTGATATCAAATTTTTATTTATTTTAATACTATTAGTATTATTTTCTTTAAATTATACTGTAATTTTATTTTAAAAAAAATAATCAAAATTTTCTTTGCTTGTCTCACTTCTTAATTTCTCTTGGTGTCGTCCCCTTAAGATAAACATTGAAAAGCGGTGTCAAATCTTTGAAATGACAATGGTTTGAAATAATCATAATCACTTTGTTGCATAACTAATACTCCCTCCGTCTCACTAAAAGGGTCACCCAATCTTCTTAGTGAGAATTAAGGTGTATAGAAATGTGTGGTGGAAAATGAAAGATGGAAAATAAGTGAGGTTAGAACCAATGTTAACCACAAAAATCAGACAAAATAAGAATAAGGCAAACAATGACTTTTAGAGAGATAGCCCAAAAAAGAAAGAGTGACTCTTCTACAGGCAGGGTGAGTACTACTTTGTATGTTAAAATTTGAGTTTTAACAAAATCCAGACATAGAAATAAATGGCTAGAAATTGGCTTTTAGACTAAAGTTTTGGGGTCTCTTCTTTCCAACGAGTTGAACAGGTCGGGCTAGATCATGACCCAAAATCAGGTCAATTAGGATTCGGGTTAAATGCGTTGTGAGTAAAAAAATGGGATCCTGCCTCTAAAAACGTGTCATGTGGGTCAGGTCAAATTTAGAACGAGATGATGACATACATATAAATATATTCAATGTGAAAGTCAAATGCTTAGAGAACAAAACACACAGATAGTCTCAATGTTCCAAATGAGTTGTTACAAACATTAAAATTGCTAACAGTGACCATGTATTATGATGAGCACCGTTTGTTTTAGCCATGTAGCTAATGTACACACTAGACCTGTCACTGGTCGCCGGTCGGGGTATATGGGTCACGCTCAGAAATAGTTTTGAACGCCTAATTTTGTTATGACTTTTAAAGTAAAAGAAGTAGTATGTATTAAATTATGGTCGGGTTTATGGGTCGAGTTGAATTTGAAAGGTCTAATCGTTTAAGTGTAGCATTATAACCCGCGTCTGCTACTTTTCGTATAAAATACATGCAAACGTGGAATGTCAATCCTTTAAAATGACAATTATTTGAAATAATCGTAATCATTCCATCGCAGTCAATAATTAAAAAAGAAAGTATTAAGGTTGATTTAGTAATGTCATTGTTACACCCGTGCATCGCATGAGCATCAAAACTAGCTAAAATTATTTACTACTTTTATATATGATATAATAATATTACGGGAATATATATTACGAGAATATTATGGTAATATTTCTTTCCTAATAATTGTGGTCTTATTGGAAATCAGGTCTTTAAGATAGATGCTATCACAATAACATCAGATTAAATAAGAAGTTTTTCCATATTTACTTAACCCTAACTTCCAAACTAAAAACCTAATAGCCTCTCTCTCCCCTTATATAATAGGGTATTCTTCATCAGAAACTTTATGCTAATGCATATGAAAAATTATGAAGAAACAACAGTTATTACGTTACAGGACAAGAGAGAGAAAACAACCATTATTATTAATTGAAGATTATTTCAAGTCATCTTATTTATTATTTATGAAGTCGTCTTATAGAGATCTATTATTGTTCGTATTAGATTTCGGCTTATTCTGTAAGGAGGTATGTCTGATTTTAATACCGTCTTAATTAATCTTTTGTGGCTTTAATATTGTTCAAAGATTTCGGGGTTTATATCATGTTAATAATATGCTCTAACTTTTTTATATAAATGATGATAATTTTAATTCAGGTTGTGAATCTTCAAAATTAGGCGACATGCATCCATGTATATAAAATTATATATCTATAATTTTTAGTTATAAATTTATATGAATATAAATTATATACGTGTCAAATTTATATATTTTATAGAAAGACGGGATAAATGCACTTCATAATATATATATATATATATATATATATATATATATATATATATATATATATATACATGTCAAATGGAAAATAATACTCCGTAATCTTTAAGTATTATAGCTATTAAACCATGACTCCAAGCCATCAATTTGAATATTTTATTATGCTCATAATTATTAATGAGCAACTTTACGACAAAACTTTATATTCATCACAATCATACAATATCTTTTTCATTGAAACTTATATAACATATTTATATATTAACCCTATTTATGATTATATATTTATAAATATATAAATACCTCATAATAACATGTCTATATATATATAAACATGAAAGTCCTAAATTATTAATTAAGACGAGATTAAGACATACTCCCTCCAATTCTTTTTTTTCTTCCAATTCCCCTATTATATGTGAGGTATATAATAATGAAGTAGGAAGAAACAAAAGAATCGGAGGGAGTATTTAAAAGTGATTAAGACATACCAATCATACATACGGAGTAATAAATAGGTGATAAAACTTACTCCGTAACATATTATGACACACAGTGATTAAAAGTTATCAGCTGTATAGGGAGTATCAACTTAACATAAAATACGAAGTAGCCGGTTTCAACTTATATAACATATTTATATATTAAGCCTATTTATGATTTAGTGTATTATATAATCATACTAAATATATTATTCACTATATATAGAGTTTATAAAATGCAATTATTATTCTACACTATATATTTTAATAGAGTTTATTATTACGTGTACTTAGTTAGTTAATCATATGAACATATTTTTTGTAATAAAACTAATTGATGGTAGGAGTTTGTCGTCTATCCTACCGATCAAAATAATATCAACGAAGCTAAGCTAGGTAGCTAGGGTAAGTCGAGTCGATCCTCAGAGACGAGATTTCCAACCTAAGTATGCCACGATTTAGACTAAATTCTAGGCGAACAATGAAAGAAAGTTATCGAGATAGAGTGCTAACTAGACTAAGGTCTACTAAACGAAGAAGACACAAGGAAGATAGTTGATTTGGGTTGGACAAAGGCTAAGGACTAAGAATTGCATAGACTACAACGATTCAACTAATACTAAATTAAGACAACTAACAAGAGAAACAATGACTAAAAGGATGGAGATTTCAATAAGATAAGAACTAGGATTAGTCGGGCTCAAGAGTATCGAAACAATCAAGAGAAAACAAGAATGAAGGGGTAGTCAAGCTATCTAGGCATAATCCGGGCTCTCGCTCCAAAACCGTCCTAGAGGTCACCCGCTTTCGCGTAAAAACACATCCTAGCAACATACAAGGCCACACAAGGAAGGCAAGAAGAGATGTATTTGCAACTACAAGTCATACAAACATTTCATCAAACATGACACATGCACAAAACCAAGAAGCAACATAAACAACCACCAACATCCTACACAAACTCTTAATCACCCATGAAGACACCCAATTCCCCTACTAATCCTAGTAAGGAGACTACTCAAACATCATTATGAACACAAAAACATAAACCAAAGAAACCAACAAAACAATGAAGGCATTCATAATGGATTCTAAACTAGGAACATCAATAAACATAAACAAAGATTGAAACTTTAACACTAATGAAAGAGTAAGAGAAAAGAAACAAGAAAAATTATACCAAACAAAGGAAGGAATGAAAAGATTGAAACTTTGAATAAAATCAACCCAAGAAGATAACCAATGTTGTCAAGATTGGATAATCTCCCAAAAGTCTTCAAGAATCCAAAGATAATACAATAAATAGGAACTAGATTAGGGTTTAATGAAAGAGTAATTAAGGAGGAATTAAGCTAATCTACACTAATCTAAGCTAATCTATCCTAAAGTAGATCTATGGTTTCGTCCTTAAAACAATACAAGAGGGGGGTATTTATAGAGTTGGATGAATAAGGGAAATTAAACAATGAAGCGGGGCAGAAGCAGGGGTCGTTCCGACCGTGATGATGATGGTCACGGTCGGGATGACACCCCGTCCCGGTCGTGATGGTCATGGTCACGTCCGTGACCGGCCTGCTGTAGCTCGCTTTTTCTCGTCTTTGCTTCCCGACCGTGATAGAGTGATTCCCGGCCGTGATGGGTCCCTACTTGCTCTTCCTAGGCTTCTTATCGATGCTTCGTGCTCGAGATATCTTCAAATGGGCTCCAAGGGACTCGGGATCGAGTCTAAGTCACCGAATCATCGTTGCTTCTCTTCATTGGCTCCATATGCATCGGAAACGAGACAAAATCGTTCCACTTCTCCATGATGAGCATTAGGAACCTAAAATATGCTAGAAGAAGCGTAAGTAGCCTCGAAACCGCCCTAAAGAGCGATTCCTCCAAAGAAAGTGGGACCAAACACGCGAAATAGACACTACAAAACACACATATCAACTCCCCCACACTTAACCTTTACTCGCCCTCGAGTAAGCACGAACTAACTACTAACTAATAGAAACTAAAATACTAGCCGAGCGGGTATTAGCGCACCCTACGCCCTTTCAACTCACGCGAGAACACTTAGAGGAAATGTGCTCTCAGTAAGGCAAGTGAGGTCTTTCGACAAAACTGTGGATACAACCGAACACGAAAACACACAAACAATCAAACAAACAAAAGTCGATATATGTCACTAAAAAGGGAAGGTAAACACTTGCGCACTAGCCTCAAAACCGGGTTTTAGAAAAGCTTTTCACACTAGACACAAACTAAACATGACAAAACAAAGACGAAAGAAACGAGACAAACAAAACAAAAACAATAAAACAAACACACACAAAAATAAACAATCACCACCCCAAATCTTCCAAACAAGCAACCACATCGATCCACAAACTCCAAAAAGCTCCACCCGAGCACACATCACCACAAATTCTCCTCCAAACACCGAAATGGAAAAAAGGAGAAAGAGATAGAAGGATATTACCGGATGTCAAGAGCTTTCCAAACTTATTGACGATCAAGCAACCTACAAGGATATAGGGAGGTAAAACACACACGCAACAACAAATATACGACACAAAGACACAAAAGAAAGTGACACAAAAGAAAATATTTTTGGTTTTTATGAAAATTTTCAAATTTTTAGGAATTTTAATTTTTTTTCAAGAAACTACGAAAATAAAACTAAACTAAACTAAGATATCGCTCCCCCACACTTAAACCGAGCAATGTCCTCATGCTCGATCGATAGTGTGTGGAAGACACAAAAAAAATTAAAAAAAAGGAAAAAATAAAACTAAAAAATAAAAAAATGAAAGTGGAGAAATGGGTGAATGTGTCGGGCCTAGGTATAATCACGTCACCTAGATCTGAAACGAGAAAAAATATGGATGGGGGAAGAAATAATAAGAAGAAAATAAAAGGAAATGGGAGGGGAGGGCTAGGTGTAATCAAGTCACCTAACCCCGATTCCGCCCGATTCGGAATAAATTCTACCAAAAGTAAATAAAAATAAAGAAAAAGTTAAGACAACTTGCCAAATTCGGATTTTCAAAAGAGACCCGATGTGTGAATAGGGAGGTCGTGTCGGGTGTAATGAGGTTGGGTGGGTAAATGAGGTTGGGGGAGGGTTGGGTTAATAAGGGAATGGGCTAATGAAGGGGTGTAAGGGTGGTTATTATAATGGAAGTGGAATGGATTTGTATGAGTTTATGTGAGGGATAGAGGGGCGGGTTGGTTTGGTTGGTAATAAAAGGGTGGGAAGGGTTTGGTTTAGGAAAGGGGAGAGCAAATGGGGCGGGTTGGGTAAAATGATTGGGGGAGGGAAACCATGGCTGGGTTGATTAAATGAAAAAAAGGGTGTGCTGGGTTTATAAGGGAGGGGGATGAATTAATAAGGGTGGGCTGGGTTTGGGTTGATAGGGGAGGGAAATATGGGTTGGGTTGGGTAAATAATTGAGGTGGGAGGGGGGATAGATGGGCTGGGCTGGATGATTGGGGGAGGGATAGATTGGCTAGGGTTGGGTAATAATAGGGGATGAACTGGGCTAATAAAAGGAGGGGTCTGGCTAGTTTTTATTAAAATGGCAAAGTGGGCTGATGGAAACCCGTCACGGGTGTGACGGCGGCATCAAGGCCGGGATCAAGTGGGTCACGGGCGGGAAGCGACTCCAGTGAGCTGTCTTTTATGGCACAATTCGTCACGGTCGTGAAGGGTTCATCACGGCCATGACACCTCTCAAGTTCTTCATTCTTCTTGATCATATCAAGCCTTCCACCCTAAGAACATTACCAACTACGGGATAAAAATCCCGTCCCCAAAAGCTTACAAAAAGCTCAAAAACAAACTTCCTCCATCAAACTTCAAAGCTTCAATCATCCATAACCCTTTTTAATTTTTCATATTCACTTCAAACCTATCAACCAAACTCAATAACTTCCATCAAAAATCCCTCCCTCACATTACTCAAGAAAATTCCAAATGACAAGAACTCCACAAAACAAACCAAACCTAGAGACCAAACAAACAAATCACACAAATACAAACACAAAACTCAAAAGAAGAGGAAAGAGGAATATACAACATGACGGTTCTTGAGGAACTCCGTCAAACCAAGGATAGTGGATTTTTCATTCTTTTCCATAGCCCTCAAGGGCTCAGAATCATCATGAAGGCTCATTGAGTTCCCAAGCCAAGCTATCCTCCAAAGCTTCCAAGTCGGAAGCGAGAAGTAGTCATCCAAAGACCCATTATCATGCTTCATGTGGTCTCCGGGGTCTTTCCAACCAACAAGCTTTAACGACCTCTTCCTCCCTAAGCACCGTCTCCAAGCACAACCAAAGCTCGAATTTCTAGCACAAGAGTCAAAAGGGAGTTTAACCCTCTTGTTTTCATCAACCATTCCCAAGTCATCAACAAGTTCCGGCCCAATATCTCCAAATCCTAAAACATCATTCTTCCCCACATTATCAATAAGAAGAGATTTAAAACTCATACAAGCGGTTTCAATCTCTTCTAAACCTAGATCCAAGTTACACACAAGGGGTTCACAATATTTTATTGGATTTTCACATATGGGCGACTTGATTTCATCATTCATATCTCATGACTTCACAACTTCTAATACCTCACTCAACTCATCCCAAAGATTTTCTTTCCCAACTCCTTCTTCCTCAATAATAGGCTCATTAGAAGCGGCATGAAGGTCAAAAGAAGGGCAAGTGAAGGGGATTGAAGGTTCAACAAGAATGGAGGGGGTAGACTCTTGAATTTCCTCTATTTTATCGGTGTTTTCATCACCCACATTAACCTCGAGTCCGTTGTGTCCGGTTTCAACAAGGTCAATGGCAACTTCATTTTCTTCTTAAGGAAAGACAAGATGAGACCCAATTGTGTTCTCATCAATGAAACTCTTCAAATTCTCACTAACCTCATCTAATTAATCACCAACAATGCCTTCATCAAGGGTCATTTCCTCATTCGTCTCATCTTGGGTAGACAATCGAGGTTCTTCATAGCAAGTCTCGCTTCTCAAAGGGATTTCATTAGCGGCTTCATTATTGGGTTGTTCTCCTTCCCCAAATGAACACCCTTCATCAAGTTGTGAAGTTCAAGTTAAAAACATTAAGGTTTTAGCCGCTATAGCATTTAATCTAGCCTTACATGCCTCGTTTTCCCTTTGATAATGGGCCATGAATTCATATTGATCCTTTTGCATTTGGATGGCCATTTCTTGTTGACTCTTTTGCATTTGAAGAATCGATTGATATAACTCCAAGTTGGGAATTTGGTGGTCATTGGGGTTTTGGAATGCTCCTTGAAAACCTTGATGATGCCCAAGGGATGGGGCATCATATGGTTGGTAATGAGGTTGAGATGATGGGTAGTATGGTGGGTTTTGGGGCTCATAATAAGGTTGAGGTGATGGGTAATATGGTGGGTTTTGGGGAGATTCACTTCCATATGAAGAATTATGATTAAACATGGTGGGTTCACGATGATAATTTGAGTAATAACCACCATGATCATAAGGTTGATAAGCACTCACTTGATGGAGGTCGTTTCCATATCCTTGAAACTCATACCCACGGGCTTCTTGATTACCCCATGAAGCTTGATAGTAGTAAGGAGACATCATGGCATCACCTTGATTCATAGAAGGAGAAAAGAAATCACCTGTAGGCACTTGAGCAAACATGAGAGTCCTAGTGCTTTTGAGGCACTAGGAAAAGAGAGAAAAGAACAAAGATGAACAACAAGGAGAAAACACGAAAACCAAGAACTAAGCCTAAAACTAAGCACACAAAAGTCTAAACAACGCCGTCTCCGGCAAAGGCGCAAATTTGATGGTAGGAGTTTGTCGTCTATCCTACCAATCAAAATAATATCAACGAAGCTAAGCTAGGTAGCCAGGGTAAGTCGAGTCGATCCTCAGGGACGGGAGTTCCAACCTAAGTATGTCACGATTTAGACTAAATTCTAGGCGAACAATGAAATAAAGTTATCGAGATAGAGTGCTAACTAGACTAAGGTCTACTAAACGAAGAAGACACAAGGAAGAGAGTTGATTTGGGTTGGACAAAGGCTAAGGACTAAGAATTGCATAGACTACAATGATTCAACTAATACTAAATTAAGACAACTAACAAGAGAAACAATGACTAAAAGGATGGAGAATTCAATAAGATAAGAACTAGGATTAGCCGGGCTCAAGGGTATCGAAACAATCAAGAGAAAGCAAGAATGAAGGGGTAGTCAAGCTATCTAGGCATAATCCGGGCTCTCACTCCAAAACCGTCCTAGAGGTCTCCCGCTCTCGCGCAAAAACTCATCCTAGCAACATACGAGGCCACAGAACGAAGGCAAGAAGACATGCATTTGCAACTACAAGTCATACAAGCATTTCATCAAACATGACACATGCACAAAACCAAGAAGCAACATAAACAACCACCAACATCCTACACAAACCCTTAATCACCAATGAAGACACCCAATTCCCCTACTAATCCTAGTAAGGAGACTACTCAAACATCATTATGAACACAAAAACATAAACCAAAGAAACCAACAAAACAATGAAGGCATTCATAATGGATTCTAAACTAGGAACAACAATAAACATAAACAAAGATTGAAACTTTAACACTAATGAAAGAGTAAGAGAAAAGAGACAAGAAAAATTATACCAAACAAAGGAAGGAATGAAAAGATTGAAACTTTGAATAAAATCAATCCAAGAAGATAACCAATGTTGTCAAGATTGGATAATCTCCCAAAAGTCTTCAAGAATCCAAAGATAATACAATAATTAGGAACTAGATTAGGGTTTAACGGAGAGTAATTAAGAAGGGATTAAGCTAATCTACACCAATCTAAGCTAATCTATCCTAAAGTAGATCTAAGGTTTCGTCCTTAAAACAATACAAGAGGGGGTATTTATAGGGTTGCTTGAATAAGGGAAATTAAACAATGAAGCAGGGCAGGAACAAGGGTCGTCCCGGCCGTGATGATGATGGTCACGGTCGGGATGACACCACGTCCCGGTCGTGATGGTCATGATCACGGCCGTGACCGGCCTGCTGTAGCTCGCTTCTTCTCGTCTTTGCTTCCCGATTGTGATGGGTCCCTACTTGCTCTTCCTAGGCTTCTTATCGATGCTCCGTGCTTGGGATATCTTCAAATAGGCTCCAAGGGACTCGGGATCGAGTCTAAGTCACCGAATCATCGTCGCTTCTCTTCATTGGCTCCATATGCATCAGAAACGAGATAGAAATGTTCCACTTCTCCATGATGAGCATTAGGAACTTAAAATATGCTAGAAGAAGCGTAAGTAGCCTCAAAACCTCCCTAAAGAGCGATTCCTCCAAAGAAAGTGGGACCAACCACGCAAAATATACATTACAAAACACACATATCACTAATCTAACACTAACCAAATTTAGGAGTGGTAACTTGTTATTGTAGACACCCGCATTTTGACTGCTTGTGTCTATAGCAGTTTCCAACAATTCACCCGATGATGATCTGATGCTAACATGCATCAATACGCTCGAATACGACCTCGGAATCAATAGTATCCATCGTGGACACTTAGAGGAGTATGAATCTCTCAAAACAGACCTCAAGTTCAAACTCAGTGGGTCATTTCCAATAAAATAAAGCTAATTTGAGCCTAAATCGCCACCGGGGGCAAAATCGTCTTTTGTGACCGAATCAAAACCCGGTCAAAGTCGAAACCCGAGAACGAAACCAGCCTTACGCTGCGTCCAAATACAAAATGAATCAAGCCAAATCAAAAAGTCAAAGCAAATCTCAACCTTCCTAAAATGACTCACCCGTCTAAGGGCACTCGATCAAGTGCCTACGGGCCAGTTGATCGAGTGACCCCCTAAAAAACCACCAGGACCACTTTTTTTGGGGCACTTGATCGAGTCCAGCAAGGGGCACTCGATCGAGTGACCCTAAACCGGGGCAAACTCTATATATAACCCTATACTCCACCATTTTAAAGGATCCCCTTTTCCTTTCACCAACACACACATCCCGAGAGGAATTCACCTACTTCAAAACCGAGTCAAACCTCGTCAATCTCGAAACCTACGTAATCCCTTCATTCGACAAGGGTTCGGTAATCCCAAACACAAAAACACACCCTAACTCATCTTACATACTCGAACCGCTCCCGTGTCTACAACGACGATACTCCACGGGCCTTTTTTCCGAGACTATTAACATATAGTTTGAGGGTGTACCAAATCCCGTTTCTCTAATCTCTAGTTCTCTTTTCATTTTTGTATACTAAAACCTAATATTTACAATATCCTTACTATCTATACTAACATCTAACATTTATTTTTATCGTTCCTAACATTTATTATCGCATCTAACATTTTATTATTGTTCCTAACAATATAACATTTACTTATCGTTTTTTATACTTTGTTTATATCATACCATGTATATTATACAAAAAACTATTTTCACAATCGATTAGAGCAAATGTCTCGCTAAATCGATCGCCGTAGGCTTTAAAAGCCAAACTACGACGTCGAAATGCAAAGGACCTAATATTTGTGACGACAAATCGAATTTCCCGATCGAGTATGTTCGATAATAAATTCCGCCTAAAGTCCGTATAATCCCCCGAACAATTCGTACTGGAAGTGGCACCCCTCGAGGCGCACCGCCTTAGGCACTTAAAGGTTAGGGTGCCCTATGGCGTACGCATAACCTATCGGATTATAACGCGATCGCAGTAATTTATTATCGAGTGTATTGGATGTCATTTTCAAAATATCGCTCTAAAGGCCCGATGTCAATTCCATAACTGAATGTCGCGCGTAAAAGAGCTATCGACAATTGAATTAGCATGAAACCCGATGACGTCGAACCGAATCGTCGTATGGTCCATGAAACCCGGCAACGACATCGCGACGCGGAGGGATTTGGTATTCATTCTTGTTCGATTATTCTCGATTCCATAAACACTACTACAATTACAAGGAAATAGAACACTTCTTAACTGATCTAAATAAACAAAGGAACCGTCCTCTAGCTCAGCGATCTATTTGTAAAATAGAACGGTTGAAAAAAAAGTCAAACCGTTCTATTATAAGAAACGGTTCTAGAACGGTCTAATGACGGAACCGTCCTGTTATATTTAATAGAACGGTTTATAGACTTAACCGTTCTATTTTTTGTAGTTAGCCACCCGCCATTTTAGTCTCTCAAATAGATCGCTTGACAAACAGACCGCTTGTTTAACCGTCTTATTTGCCGTCCCTGTCTTTTTTCTTTTATTTACAAAGAGGACGCTACTTTTACATAACCGTTCTGTTTGTTAATTTTTTTTAATATTAATTTTGTAATAAAAATTATATAATATATAATTACAATAATACACATATATATACATATATACACACACGGGTCCTTGATCTTCCTCACAATGATTTTCAATTAATTAGTACCACAAAAATTGTAAGTATAATCATCTATACAAAATTTCACTTTTTCTTATATCTTACGCCAAAAAAAAGTAACATGTGCATTACATGAACATGCTTTCTCAAATTCAACGTCAAAAAATGTTATTCATCACAACCACAGACATGATCAACTACTAAGTCATAAACCAGATCCTTCCAGTAAATTTTAATTCCAGCTATAGAATAAAAGCATTCTGAATCAATGTATCACATTGTTGCTTTTGTAGTCATTCCAAGCTTAGTCGCTTCCATTTCAAATTTGCACCTACATTTGCAAGTAGAAATGCATTAAGTAAGATAATATAATCTTATGAGCAACAAACTTGTGTACACAGGTTTTACATATGCATTATCATGAAACAACATGCTTCTTGCACAAACCACAATATAAAAAGAAGTATTAGCTACTAGAAAGTTACAATGCTAAGAAAATAACATTATACAAACCTTTGAAATATACCAACAATCATGGTTTTTGAAACATGAGTGCGTATTTAGCCCAAATATCTTGCACTTCGTCAATTTGCTCAATCGAATATGTGTTGGGGCTTCTAATCATAAACTAAGAACAAAAGTAAACATATATATAAGTGATTATTGTAATTGTGTCCATGATGATGCATATATATTTAAATTATAAAAGCAAAAACATACATTTTTGATGACGGCCATATATCTTGCTTTAATAAGCTCCAACATATATCGACAAACATAGTATCCACATAGGACACTACCTATCGGCTGCATAGGGCACTAAAATATATACTCACTATTAAAGTCACACACATATATAAAAAAATATCGAAATGTGTTAATAAATATTGAAATTAAAAATACCTTAATTGTTATCCAATCAATACTTTTTGCCTCAAACCCGGCAAGTGGATCCATGGAGTTTCTTTTAGCAAATGCCCTGTATTAAATACATAATTTCACTATATGTTTAATATAGAGAGCTATTAACAAAGTGTTAATCTTAAGCATATTTATCAAAAATAAAATTAATATATTGAGCTTACATGGTAAGTGTTTCTTTAAAAAATGGACGAGGCTCTGAAGGACCAGATGGATCACACCAATATACTTTACTTTCAGATGGACTGATAGCAGCCAACATCCAATGTAAGCTACAAGTAAAAAAATAATGTTTACAATACTACCATCATTAATTATATGTGAAAAACTATATAATCATTATTATTATGAGAAATAAATGTTTAGTTACCCTTCATGGTAAGCTGCAAATACAAGTTTCCGACACTTGCCACAAACAGTGCATGATATAGCATTAGCAATATAATCCGAGCGAACATCGTCATTATCAACACCAGCAAGTCGAGACAATGTCTCTGGGCACAAGAATCCATATGAATTACTACAACCAATTTCCTCAGTGAGGTCCCTCAAATATCTACGACAATAATAAATAAATTTTGTTAAAACATGGGTAGGAAGAATGTTACTTAATAATCTAAAAACAAATTTTCGAAATAATGGTGACAATATTATAGATTAAAGTTTATACCTCATAAAGAGAGAAATGTGACTAGCACCAATCATCTTTTCATCACACCAATCAATGAGCTCCTCATAAGAAAGAAGACATTGTTGCTTAAGATGTAGAACATGCTCATCGATAGCAACATTAATCAATGTTCCGCTTGTCTTCAATATTCGAGCTTCATTTGCTAATAACTTCAAGTTTATGGTTCTCAACTTTTGTTTAGAGTCACAACTCACTGTGACTCCAAGGTAATGGATTGTCGAGTGTGAGGAAGAAGATTTTATGGTATCTTTGTTGCTTGAACTTGGATATTTATCTTGTTTATAACTATTAATCACCTTTTACAAATTCAAATAAACATATATAAGAATTGCCGTAAGACATATAAACTTAAATTTATTTAACATAATTACTTTTTTAAAATCTTAATTACCGTATCGGGATCGTGGATATGCTTTTGCGGCCACTGAACAAAAGTGTTTATGGCATGAGTCAATGTCGTCATATCATCTATGGGTACCGGTAACTTGGCATTTTCCGATCCTTCTAACACCTTTTTTACGGAAACTTTCTTGAAACCATTACGTAGAGAGCTACCATGAATGGAAACAAATTCTCCCTCCTTTGACGTGTACACCATTCCCAAAGCCACCATCGTTGTCGAATCTTCGGGCAATGACATTAGACACTCTTTCCATGCCTAAAGTGTAAACAACGTGTACATTAATCTTGGCAATTAAGGAAAAACATGTGTGAAAGTGGTAATAGAAGCAATAGTCTCCATGGGAAAGTCACCTAAGATGCTACGTTAATTTTGCTATCATAGAAAAAATTGATATTAACCTGTAATGTGGGAACAAGAATCCTTGGAACAGTTGCCTTAGGAGTACAATAAATATCCTCACGGGGTTGCTCCTCACTCGATGACTCCTCACGGGCTAACTCTTTCCGAGACGACTCCTCGCTCGTCACTTTTTGTGGTTCACTGTGACACTTAGGCGTGGATCCAGGACAAGATGATGTGGTAGTACTCACATATTTCAGTTTCTTGAAACCATCTAATACATCTTGAGTTGGCTTCTCACCCGTTTCATAAAAATGCAACATTATCGTTTGCATCTTCTCCAATTTTTCTGTCAACTCATTTACCTACGAGCATGAAAACAAATATAATAATAAGTAATGACTAATTACTATTAAGATTCTATAACATTCAATGTGTACGAGAATGAGTAACTGCACTTCACACACAAAAAAAAATCTTATACTCACACAATTCTTAGCAGTAGTCACCTACATATTGATATCATCATTATTATCATTATTACTATTACTCCCTCCGTTCCAATGAATTGTTTGCCTATTCTATATTGGGGCGTCTCAGTGAATTGTTTGCCTTTCTATTTTAGGAATGTTTTTTATATGCAATTTGATCATTCTCATGAGTTTTGCTCTACATGTCACTCTCTCATTGGTTCCCTTAACCTTGGTGCCAAAAGAAAAGGCAAACAATTCATTGGAACGGAGGGAGTATTACCTTTACGTTCAATGCTGTCGGTGTTGCCTTTTTAGGACCCTTCCCAAAATATTCGGTTATGCATATGCCTTGAGGAACTCCCCGCACGCGACCCGGATGTTCAAGCTTACCTATTGCCTTAGCTAGTATGTCTTCCCTCCCTTTAGACACAAATTTGCCGTCTGCTTCATCTTTTTCCAATGCATCCTGAAAAATATATATAATAAAAAACAACACAATTTATGTAGTAAATAATAAAATAGGCAATCGATTAATGTAGCATCCGAAATTTAAATCCTTCGGTTAGCAACTCCAACTTACAATGGTCAAGATGATTTCTCTATCATAATCATTAATATCTCCATTCGCTGCGATACGAGCCTTCTTCCAAAGTAAGTGTCGCTCAACTTTGACCACTTGTATTCCCTTCTTTGCGAAGTCTTTTTTCTTGAAAGAGAAATAATCGACAAGAATGAAGATTGTAGTAGTAAGATGGATGGTCTGTTTTGCAATGTAGTTACAAACACCTCACAATAAAATTAATATGGACCAAAAAAGATTAACTTTCGACATCCTCCCCAACTAGACGATATCCACCTCGCGAGCCTCTGTATGTCCCCTTTATGTTAGATGCATTTTTCTTGTTTTGTTCACTTATTTTCTAAAACAAATACATATTGAGTATTAGTTACAAATAATACTATGATTGAGTAATTAAAACCTATAGATATAATTGAAGCAAACTAATATTACCTTGAATGCATCCCTAGTGTGATATTTCACAAATACATCTCATTCTTCTTGTGTTATCATCGGATAAGCGTCCCTTGGTGCGGTCTTTTGAATAGCTCCCGTCCTCTTGTCGTATAGATGATTGCTGACCAAGGTGTTCTTCCATTTTCTAAATAAAATGCCCATCTTTTGTATACACCAATCATACCGCTCTTCAATGACAGTAAAAGCACCCTGATATACATGTTAAATGTTAACAAAAAAATAGTTGGCATGTGTAAATGTTACAAAAAAACATAAAGACGAGTACAAGATGACGTCCATTAATATAATTATAATCCAAATGATCATACTATGACATCATTCAATATAAGTGTTCTCGTTGGCTCATCCACATCATCCCATGATTTAACTGTACAACTAACAACACTAAATTAGGGTTAGACTATTATAATGTGTATGTATTCCCCACTCCACTCCACATCGTCACCCACCCAAATACAATGCCCTCTTGGTCCTTAATTTAAAAAAAAATATTCGTGGATTACTACTGTCGACAAATTTACCTAAACCCTACTAGTAGTTAAATTATTCACGAAATAGTAATGTTGGCCTATTTACTCTAATCCATTCTCTATCTTATCTTATATATACGTAATATTACGTATTTTCTACTTAATTAGCGTCATTAATTTATTTTTCCGCAGTTAGACATACTTCTTGTCTAAGTCATTTATTTACTTTGAATACTTTAAAAACGAAGCCGACATTAATGTGACGATTAAATTGGAAACATTGAAAGTTTCGACATAAACATTAGGAGTAAACGGGTCTATTTGATTGACACATATAAATCAGGTCGACTACTAGGCAGATCATTTTTGTATTTGTTATTTTGAACTTTTTTTAAGAATATCGACTCGTTTGATATAATAAGCAAATATCGTTTGATTAACTACCTTTTTGCCCGATTTATATTATTGGCTTATAAAATACTCCGTATTGATAAACTAATTCAAATAGATGAATTATTTGTAACAAATTATTCAAATCAGGGTTAGAATATGGTTCTAACAAATGCTATAATAGAAGTGGTTCAATTCTAAAAATAGAGAAAACATCCAATTCCCGGCCCTTCAATTTGGTTTCGAAAACGAACTTAACAAATTAATCTTATTGTTTTCAAAAACTAATCTCATTGATAACTACTGTATTCATTTTCAATGCTTTTCAAGAATCACTTGCTCAATGATAAACTCATCTCCCGAAAATCCAAAAACAGGATAAAATTACAGAAACTAAAGAAACCGAAAGTACCCATTCAAATGAAAATTACAAAAACCTATGTTCCAACGACATATCATGTAACATGTGGTTCCTATTTGTAAAGAAAGTGCATCTTTGAGATGACACGATACATATTACTACATGTAGAGCCCCTTTTCTTCATATATAAAATAAACTACATTAAGGTATAAGTATACAATAAACTACATATGCATATTACTACATGTCAAAACACTTAGGCCCTGTTCTCTAGGACTTAAATTGACTGAACTGAACTGAACTGAACTGAACTGAATGTGTCTGAACTGAACTGAACTGAACTGAACGTGTCTGAACTGAACTGAACTGAATGTGTCTGAACTGAACTGAACTGAAAACCATATGAACTGAACTGATATAGTCTTCTTTGACCTTAGAGTTTAATTTAGACCTAGTCTTACAACAGAAGACCATATGTCAGATCATAATATTGATTACCAACTAAATGGAATCTTTGGTTGCTTATTCAAATTATTTTCACAACTTAGGGACTATATCTATCTTTGCTTGAATTGAGTTACGCGGAACATCTAGGAGTAGGTTAATATTAATCACTCGCTTCCTGTTATGGGCAAAGAGAATCAAGACCATACTTGGTGATTTTTTACTCAAAATTTCAGAAATTTCACATAGGTTTCAAAAAAATCAACCGTTATCTTAACAAAACTTGTTAATGGATTGAACAAAACTCATGTCAAACTGCAAACACTTCCAGAAACATTAACTGAATTTTAACAAGAATTCAGTCACAAATCGAATCAAACAATATAGGTATAAAAAAACATAAATTAACAGGAAGATAAAAATATGGGCATCAAAAAATTAAATTACCTGATTTTTAATTTGAAATTGAAGAGCAGAAATAACCCAATCTAAACAACCGATAAGTGCAAGCAACCGATAAAAGCAGAAATCGAAATCCCAATCCACGCGAACATGTAATAATTGACGAGGTTGTGTGCAACAACTAGGGCAAGCATAAACTATAGATGAGAAGCCTGGAACAACTTTAAAAGTGCGAGAACCGTCGAGCACCGTCAAGGTGCAAACAACGTTGAATTTCGTGCAATGAAAAAAGATGGGTTGTGTAGATATTAGGGTAGTAGAGGGTTGGAGACGATATGTGCTAATAGAAGTTTGAAAGGTTGGGAAGGCAATATATGCGTAGAAGATACTTGTGAATTATGGAAATAAAAAAGATCGGGTCAAGTAGAAGATACTCCGTGGGAAAAATATTTGTCAAGCCTTAATAGAACGGTTAAGTGAATGAACCGTTCTATTTTATCAATAAGAAGGGTTTTGTTGACTCGTGGTTATAATAACAGAACGGTTCCATTGCCACCCCGTCCTATTAAAAGTACCACAAGAGGCGCCAAAAATTGAGAGAATATGGAGAACGGTTCCTTGTATAGGCGTTCTATTAGGGCCGTTCTTTAAGCCTAGAATTGTAGTAGTGAAACCTCTCTCTAAAAATTCGATATCGATTCCATAATCGAGTATCGGATATGAAGAG
The DNA here is from genome assembly GCA_958450325.1 of Agrostemma githago. Lineage (NCBI taxonomy): Eukaryota > Viridiplantae > Streptophyta > Magnoliopsida > Caryophyllales > Caryophyllaceae > Agrostemma > Agrostemma githago. The sequence continues at coordinate 21,803,017 of OY288239.1, read as the reverse complement.
CAATCGAGAATCGGTTTAATGCAAAACCTAATGATGTGAACCGATCATCGTAGGGTCCATAAGACCCGACAACGATGTCGTGACACGGAAGGGCTCGATATTTGTATTAGATCGACCATTTATCAATTCAAATTACAAATTCATAAAATGGGAACGTTTTAGAAACGACGTGCCACCCGTTACAGAGGGCACTCGATGGAGTGCCTGAGTCACTCGATCGAGTGACCCCTCAAAAAATGGGCAGGGATCTCTCGTCAAAGGGCACTCGACCGAGTCCCCATAATGACTCGATCGCGTGGCCCCCTACAAGCCTCGAACGAGAGCCCAAAGACGATATAAAGTTTCGTCAAGTCACGTTTACCACTCTAAGCCGATACGTGTCAAATTAATCACGTATTCGTCTTCTAAAAACCCACACATACTACATCGTTTCAAATTTACTACTCCCTCTGAGTTTTAGTGTTCTTCCCCTTTCTTTTTTGGGGGGGGGGGGGGGAAATAAGGAGGGAGTGTTATATTAATAAAAAAAGATGGAGTGAATTGTAAAAGTAAGAGAGAGGAATATTATATTAATTAATGAGGGGTAATTGGTGTAATATAAATAAAGTAGTAGGGGTAGGATGGTAATGTTAGGTGAAAAAAAGTTTCCTTAAATGGAAATAGGGAAGAAGATCAAACTCAGCCCAATAAGGAAAGAGGGAAGAACACTAAAACTCGGAGGGAGTATCATTTTGTCTCTATTACGACTTTGAGTAAACGTCTCTTATGATTGATCCTACGTCGACGACTCTATAGTCATATCCGATATGCGATTGGTCGAGACATCTCCATTTCACTATGATAAGTCGGGACAAGACACCGAGGCCCGGGATCAAGCTAGCACTACGCTTAGGTCTCGTGCGCTAATGCGTATTAAAGCTCATGTCCACAATTTGGCGACTCCGCTGGGGATACCTGATGTAGTACTTGTCATCGGGATTCTCAGGGTGAGACTCGAAGAGAAATTGATCGGTTATTAATGTACGCATTTTAGTTCTATGGTTCATGCATAACCCATTTTTTCTCGGGCCGGTTACTTGTGACCGACATCCCACTATACCACGGTGCATTTCTACATGGGTGCGCTAAACACATCTATGGCCGAAGTCGTATGGATTTCGCGGCATGTTCTAAGTCCAATTCGGCTTAGGAAGTCCGTCCTGATTTACGAGAGAGCCATCGGTGTTGGTATAAACCCTATTTTGACCGACCGAGACTTAGTATAAAGCATACTCCCTCCGTTCCAATGAATTGTTTGCCTTTGCTTTTGGCACCAAGGGAAAGAGAACCAATGGAGAAGTGACATGTGGAGTCAAGTGTCAAATTACATATAAAAAGTTTTCTTAAAATAGAAAGGCAAACAATTCATTGAGACGTCCCAATATGGAATAGGCAAACAATTCATTGGAACGGAGGGAGTACATGCTGTCGTCATAATGCTTGTGTGACTACGTGCTACTTGGTTTCCGTGTCATTTTTCAAAAACTTGTTATTTCAAAAATGCTGCCGAAATTTAGACTTAAGATTTGACTCAAAATAGCCTATTTTACCGGCATGCTGTCCATTTCGAAACTCGAAAGTTCTCGAATTTTCAAAAAAAATCGGTCCTGTCGACATGCTGCCAATTTAAAGTAAGGACCATCCTCCGAATTTTTCAAAATTCAACCCTTTTCAAAAACCTTTCTTATTATATGACCTACCGTAATCTGTGTGTCGGGTCTTTTCATAATACGTCGAAGGTCTGTAGTGTCAGAACTCCGTCGATCTTACATCACGGGTTTCTTTCCCATCCTAGTCCGCCTTATCCTAAAGGCATAACCAACTAACACGAGTCATACACTCGTAAATGGAAGGTTCGTCTAAACACTCGAGTCCTAACTAGGAACTCCCCCGCGATCTTTCCCTCCGATAGGATGGTCCCCGGGACCTTTCCTGAGGGAATCTCGCCCGTGTTTCAATTCGTGAGTCAAGTCATCCCAATCTAAGAGTCCTTTAACTTAAGGGTCTACCCTAATCCCAGGGCCATTCTTATTCAAGTCAAGTCAAGGGTCTCTAGAGTCGAAGCTCTGCCGATCTCATATCGCAAGTTTCTTCGCTTACCACGTCTGCCTTTCCTCGAGGCCGAGTCAATCTTTTACAAGGCGTAGCCCTATAGCAAAAGGTTTGTGATTCTTACGTCCAAGGGTCACTGATCCGGCACTCGAGTCTTTACAAAATCTTCGATCCCACTCGGGGCTACCCTTCAGCAGAGCGATTAATCACGGTTGCTCTAAGGGTCATGTCCTACACGTTTTGTCTCACGTGTGCCACTTTCAAGTCACGTAGATGCCTCACCATCTGACTCACATCAGAGTCTTTAGTCTCACTCGGGGTCTATTCTTCCACCGAGCAGGCGACCACAGTCATCCTAAGGGTACCCAATGTTCATCCTACACCGACGTCCTTATGATACTTTCTTCGAGTCGTACATATGCTACGAACACTCGAGTCTCCTAAAGGTTTAGGTCGCCAAGGTTGGTCTGAGCACGCGATGCGGTCAAACACAGTTGCCCCATTTTTGGACTCACCCTCATGCAGCTCAAGTCTCATGGTCAAGTCCAAGACACGGTCGTTACTTTGTCTAGGTCAACTTTTAAGTATTCCAATTCAAGAGTCTTTATCATCCTATCACCCTGGCCGTATCTAGTTTGACTCCCTCTCTTGCATTTACGCAAAATCGAGCTTAGGCGAGTTCTACCACCTGTCGTTTCTTGCGATCAGGGACCCTATGAACGACGCATTACCGAACCACAACATATCCCACGCCATCGAGAAAGGGGATATCCAGGGGAGTACGATTATGCTATCTTGCTCCATTAACAATATCTTCTTAAAAATCAATACTGCCCTAGACAACCTGAATTCCAGGGTAGTCATCATCGAAGAAAATCTTGTAAGAACTCGATCTCGTCTAACACAACTAGAGCGGGTAGGACAGCCAGTCACCGAACCAAGCCATCTAAAGGGTTAAGACTTTTACGAAACTGTCCGGTACCACCAAGATGGCAAGACCGATAGAGATGACCCTCAAGTCACCTCTCCAAAAATCAAGAATCAATCAAGAGAAATGACATTTACCAACTTGGATATGTCCTACACCGTCGCTTTCCAAAGGTTGGTTTCAAAGGGCCTAATACTGCTCATAGGCCCAACAGCCGACCCACCATCAGAAAGACGTTCCAAAGTTTGGAACGCTGAACATTACTGCCAGTTCCACATGGGGAGGGGGCAGGATACAGAAAAGTGCTGGAAACTGAAGCACCTCATCCAAAATTTCCTTGATGCCGGGAGGACACCCATCATGGACGCGTTATCCCTCGTCAGGAATGCAAAGCCCCTCATGGACAATGCAGGGCCCGACGACCAAAGCATCCAATCTACCTCCCAGGCATCAAAGAGTCTGGATTTGATTTGAGTCCCAGTCTAAGTCCGAATCTAGGATTTTCTGTCTTTCAATTTTTCAGTCAGCGTTAGAGTCGTTTGTATGTTGTCCTCTCTTTCATTTTAATAAAATTAGCTTTTCAGTATTCCATCTTTTCTATATGCTTTTCTTATGTGTTTTCGAGAATATGATGAACATAATCATACACTGTGAGCACACGGACGTGGCTATTATAAGCATATCTATAATGACTGCAGGAAGTCAAGACCCGTGTTTTCCCTTACCTGTTCTGTGTCTGGCATAGAATGAAGGCCACATAACTACCCCTAACAGTAGCGGTATCGAATCCTATGACAAATCTAGGTAGTCTCCTAGTTTGGGTTCAAGATGGAAGGCAAGCCCATTTCCCACAATAAACACTCCTTCTATAAGACTGACCAATCCCTACCTTAGGCGTTAGCCTGACCACAAAAAAGGAAGCGTCGTTGTTCTATACGCTCAACGCTAAGAAATACCCAACTCGGGACGATGTTTCCACCAAGCTTGCTCGGAATTATGTTGACAATCCCGAGATCCAAACTACCATGCTTACTGCAGAGTACTCCACCGTGAGTTTTCACTCACATAAACACCAACTATGCCTACTCTTTACAAAGGTTTAGTTCAAAAGGCTTAGTCCAACCAATAGGCCCAACCCCAGATCCGCCCACAGATTTGGGAATAGCCATACTTATTGCCAACACCACAGGGGGAATAGTCGTGGAAACAAAAAAGAAGCCTCTGACCGTGGCTAACGGTCAAAATGCCCAGCCTAATACCCAGCCTAGAACCGAGTTAAATGTTAATAATAATATTACTTGGGATTCCTACCTAATGCTGACTTTATGGACTAGTCGTGGACTTTTGAGATCATAAATCATTGTTTAAGATTTTAACTTGAGTGATGTGGTACTATTTCAGGTCCTCGTGAATGTTTTAGAAAATTTTGGCTGACATAGATTAACTCTTGTTCCTTATGGATTAGATCGTTGATGGTTGATGTAAGGTTGCAACCTACGAATTTTGGAGTTGACTGACCTAAGTTTGGACAGATCATTATTAAGCTTGAAGAAGAGAAACATTTTGCACAATTAAAGGTTGGATTTATCATGTTGTTTTGAGGAATAATATCATGACAATCATCTTGATGGATTTATAGTTCAGAACCCTTTGACCAACGAGATTGTGGCTTCGTTGAGTTATTAAACATTTTAGTGGTTTCGTTGTTGCGATATGGAATTTGATGGAATTCTCAGAAACCTTAGTCGAAAGTTTTTTCAAAAAATGTGAGTATCTAACATTACATGTCAGGCTAAGTGTGTTTAAGGTTTGGCGTACTTTCCTAACCTCTGTTTATTGATAATGTTAAGAATATGTTGATGATTATTTTTGAAGTTTTCGTGTCCGAAGATTGTTAATTGGTGGATTTTGTTTAGTGTTCCTCACTCGAGAAATTTGAAGTATACCTCGAGTTCAGACCTTATGAGCTTTGAATTTTTGAGCTTTAGCGTTTACGAGTTTGGGTATGTTTTTATAATAACCGTTGAAATCTTAATTAATGGATTTGTCAAAATCATTTGTGGTTTCTTACCGTACTAATTGAAAGATTATATAAGTATGTACGACTTAATTTTGGAGGTTGTGGCAGTTGATAATTTTGGAGGTTCTAGATTGAGTAGGACCACCATGTACCGATATTGGACTTAGCGTTATTTGATGGGCCAGTTAGGAACTCGTGTTTGCGAGAGTCGTGCTAGGAATCTCGAGATGGTTAATTTCTTCTATAATCTCTTAGAGCTCTGTTTAACTCTCAACTTCGTCCTCCTTTCTGCTTCTTTTGAATTCTGTTACCCCAACTGCTGCCAATCCCTTTGACATTTATCGATTTTGAAAACTCTTGTTTTTAATTTGTTTTTATCCTTGTTCTATTTGTCCGTTAACCATTTTTCGAACTTTCTATCTTATAAAAAGTTTGACTTGTTTAAAAAAAAGATTACCGTAAAATTTTAACATTTTGAGTAATAATTTCTAATTGTGAAACTCCCTCTTTTGTAAAATTTGACTATCTTAAACTTTTCGGTTATAGTGAGTTTAACATCTTTGAATTATAATTTAAGACCTTTATACTTCACTTTTGTTTTATCTTTGGTTGATATTTATATTTAGTTATGTTTCAAAATGCCTTAATAATATATTTTGAATTATTTCAATTTTTTATTTTCAAGCGATCAGAATTTTATGAAGACTTTCATATTTTCAAATACTTCAATTTCTATAGGATTATTATGTAAAATGTTTTAACATTGTCGAATTTATTTTATGTTCAGGTTTGATAATATTTTTAAAAACTTTCATAATTCCTTGGATTTTTTTATGGAGTACCCCTCAACTATCGTCTTTTCCAAGTGGTACCCCTGCCTTTTTCGAATTATTAGGTGTACCCCTAAACTTTGTAAATTACTCTATATAGTAACCAAAGTTATGATTTTCCAACAAAAATTTCTCAATTGATGATGTAAATAGTGATTGTTCCTTAATTGACTTTCATCAACCATGATATATTTCTTCAATTTGCATTCTTTACTAAAAAAAACTCCATCCCACCACACTACGACATAGAGGTGATGAAGAAATTGAGGTTGAAGGATTTAAAAGAGTGAGGCAGAGAGGTCAACGTCGACCGACAACAGAGGTGCGTTGTGGTGGGCATTTAGTGGCTTGGTGAATGGTAAAGAAAGAGAGGTGGTTTGAAGCATTAAATTGGATTGATTAATATGTTGATTATTCATTTACAAAACAAAATTGTAATATACTTATCACTTTGGTTATGATATGGAGTGATAAGTAAAGTTTAGGGGTACACCTTGTAATCCGAAAAAGGTGGGGTACCACTTGGTAAAGCCAATAGTTGAGGGGTACTCCATAGAAAAACCCTAATTACTTTGATAACATTTTGAAATTTTAACATTTTGAAATAAATTCGCTTATCCAAGTTTTTGTTTTATTGTAGGTGGACTTTTGAATTTTTTTTATTGAAAAACATCTAATAACTGGTTTCGTTTTTATTAACTACAAAATTTGATTTCTCAAAACTAAATTTTGTTTCTTCATAAAAAGAAATATTATTGAATTTCTTAATCAAATTGTTTTACTTTTGTTTTGAAAATGTTTGGTTACCCAATTTCCTTCGGGTTCGTTTACAAATGTTATTTAACGTTATTTTATCAAATAACTTTACTTTACGATTTCATTAATTTGGAAAATTTGGGTAGCTTAGCCCAATTTCTCTTGGAATAAATATTTGCAATCGATTTTGTATCACTTTGAAAGTTGTAAATTTTCTTTTAAACCAAATTTTTTTATGCAAAATAAGTATCCTCATCTTTACGAGTGGGGTAATCTTGAGTCTTTTCCGCTTATTCTTAGTTTCGAGGACGAAACTTTCTTTTAGTGGGGAGGATTGTAACACCCGCTATTTTTCTTAAAGTTGTTAATTATTCTGTTATGACTCAGTGTCAATTCTGCCTTTTGTTTCCCCCATTCTTCTAAAATCTTATTAATTTTTAGTCAAACATTATTCATTTTGGTCAAAGGATTTTATTCATTTTATTTTTCTACAAATTCATTTACTTAAATTTTTATTGCGAACTATTTATTTATTCGAGAAAAATTATACTTTTCAACGAACCAATGTTTTGGGCCCGGTTTGACTTATTTATCTTTTCTAGAAATGTCTGAACAAATTTATATAATATTTCCAACTAAGAAATGTTTTTATTTACGAAAATTTAGCCTTTAATGATTTTATTACGAAGTTTCGTAAATAATTATTTTCTAACGTGAGGTTTACTCAAATTACTTTGAAATGCTTTTAATGCTTTTACTATTCTTATTTTTAAGCAACCTACAATTAAAAGAAACACTTTTGACTCCTTTTTGGACCGTGACACCCTTGGTCACACACTTTCACATTTTTTTAACACTTGGTTTTATTATTTGATTAATGCCTTAGATATTTTATTTTCCTACAATCATTTTTGGACTTATTGCAAGACTCTTCACACTCTCTTCTTATTCATTTTGGCTGGTGGTTTTGGATGGTTTAACATTATTTTTATCAATTTTTATGACCACATTCATTCTCACATTTTATCACGTATTCATTCATTTTCATCCTTTTACATTAAACAAAAGAAATACCCTTCATTTTCCTCTCATTTGGCCATGTTTTCCAACAGTATTTTCCAGCCAATTTTTGTCTCAAATCGAGTCTTGATCGTCTCATTTCCATCTCCAAATTAATCGTCATTCTATTTCCTTCATTAAGGTAATAGTTGATATTATTTTCGATCATTATTTACCTCGATTCTTTTAGTTTTCTCATGGTTTTTTTATACCATGTATGTCGTGTATTGAAAATTCTTGGACGACCCCGAAGCCGACGAATTTATCGTAGACTCGGATTTGGATTGAAGGTAACGCTGATGTTACTCGGTAATTCTTGATTTTATTTGTGTAATTGCATGTATATTATTATAATTTTATTTTGAGAATATATGTATGTCATATAATCTGGAAAAATTTTAAATTCGTAAAAATTTGCATGTTTCGGTATTTTTATCGTTTTTACGAGATTAGCGATTAAATTGTTATATTATTTTATAAAATCGTAATATTCGGCCTAAACATGTACAATATGAATATATTCTGTAAAAATGATGTTTTATTGATTTTTGATAATTTTGTATTTTTCTGATATTTTAAGTATCGATTATTGAATTATTACCATTTTCGGACAAAAACGATTAAAAAGCAATTTTTAGTTCTTATAAGTAAACATTTTATTTTAATCTGAAATTTGGCATGGATAAACTTTCTGATGAAAAAGAAATTTCTGAATTTTTTCAAAAGTTTTAGAAATTTTTAAGTGGGTGAATTAATAAATCAATTTAAATCGTCGTTTATCGTTAAAACCGTGTTTGTCTTTTGATTTCTGATTTTTGGTTTCTGTTTTAAACCTGGAAAAAAATCTCCCTGGTATTTTATTGATAAAAATGTATTTTCATGATTTTAGTATCTTAATAAAATATTTGGAACGATATTTTTTAGTAAGAAAGTCGTTTATTGTGAAAACGGGTTTTAAAAGATGGTTTTATTGAAATTTGTGAAATCTGAAATTTTGGAAATCTGAAAAAATTTATAGTTTCTGAAAAATTATAATTTTAAAGTTTAATAATAATTTTTGGGTATTTATACTTAAGTCATTTTATAATTACTATTTTATTAATCGTTATAGTCGAGATCAGCGATTAACGAGAAAACCCTTTAAAAGTTGAGTTTACAGATTCTGGAAATTTTATTTTTCTGAAAATAATGTCCAAATATGTATTTTAACTAATTTACATAAATTTTACACTATTTATTGAAGCCTTAAAATGATTTTATCGATTTTGGAGCAAAGTTGCAGATTACCGTTAAACTATTCCATCTTAGCTTTAATAGATTATTTTTCAGCTATTTTTAGATTCCTGAAATCTGAACTTTTATAAATTAAATCACCTCTTATGATATTCTAAAGTTGTTTAAATTGTTTAATAAATAAAAGACATTAAATGATTTATTTTGATATTTGCCGTAAAATCCTATTTGTGCTAGTTTTTTCGAAACTATTAGTAATTAGGGAATTTTAGTTTTATAAAATTTTTGGAAACACCCTAATTAGTAGTATTAAAATGTTTAAAACATTTTTAATCATTTTATAAACACTTGTATGATATTTCAATAATTTCATAAACTCGTTTATTCTCGCTTTAGAAATTAATATCGTTAAGGTCGAAAGTATTAGTTTTATAAATCTTTATCGTTTACTAAAGATGTTTTATTCGTATGAACTAATGTTTTTGATAATTTGATATAGTGCTATTTTTGTAAAGTTTCTAAATATAGAAGTTTCCTAAAATAAAAAGTTCCCTCTTTTGGAAGGTGATCATTTTTCCTTTTTGTTCTCTTATTATTGTAATAATTATATCTTTTGTATATATCGATAAGGATTTTGTTTTGGAGTTATGGAATAAGAACAAGTGAGGGGTTCATAGTAATATAGTCTGGGATGTACGTTTTTGCCATCAACTATAAAGTCGGTGTGTCTATTTGGGGCACATTTGGTCGTTGAACTTGACGTAGTTTCGCCTAGGAGAGTGTATGTTATGACCTTAAGCTAGATATCGCATCGTGTTAGTCGCCGTCAGCTGAACTAAACATAATTATTGTCTAGGAGGGGTGTACACTGCTTAAACCAAGACCTCGCTGCACGCAGTCCTATTATAGTTGAGTTACATAGTTATAGACTGAAGTCCGATATGTGTTAAGACTAAAGTTCTCGAATCTAGTTTCAAGTATTATCCTGGTGAAAGTCTAGCCATCTACACTAATTCAATCCATAACATCATTTTGAATATTTTTATTATTATCGATATAATTTGGTTTGCAAGTTGGCAAATGTTTTATGTTTTCTTCGGAAAACTCATTTTTATCACATTGTTTCGACGTGTGAAGTTTTTCACTGATGGCTTAGTTTTATAATGTTTTACTATCTTTCGTTTTCACTATTGTTTCTATAATTGTAATTACAGTTTTGAAATCTTGTAAAATTGGTTGGGAAAACGTTGTCGTTGCTCCTCACTGATTGTGGCTGTTATGTTTTTAACATGACAGGTATATGTTTTTCCCTTCGGGTGGGCTAGCGAGTAGTTACGGATCCTGCTTCGCTGATTAATAATTTGAACTATGGATTGTTATAGCCTATTTTTATGGATTTTATTTTATTTTTATTTTGTAGTCATTTTTATTCTATGGTTTATGTATTGACTTACTATTTTTATTTAATCAAGACATAGTTACAGTGTGTTCAATCCCATATTACAGTGTTTCCGTCACTGTATTGCGTTAAAATTTCTAGGGGATTACAAAGCAAAGATCATTTTCCTCAGCGCAAGCCAGCCTATGGATGTTTAACTGCATTTCCTGTATGCTATCTTGCTATCTCCTATATCCGCTATTTCTGCCTATGTATCTAACATTTCAGGTACCAGCCTGTGCTTCCCTACCGGAACATCAAAGTCGGTGTCTCTCCTAAATACTACATTCAGGATATGATGTGTCTGCATACAGGTACACCCAGGACTTCGGAAACAAGTCCCCACGGAGCTCCTTTACTCCCCCGCGGAAGACCCGAGATGGTGTTTCTCTTGAAATGCTACATCCAAGATATGATGTTGTGGACATGGCAAAGTCCACCCCGACGCGGCCACGCGCGGGTTTGGGTAGGCGAATGAATCTCATGGTAAGATTGTTCTCGGGTCGAAATTTAAATAGAAATAGGAGTCGCCACCGAACTTTGTGGGAGTTCGGACCCATTCGAACCCACTCTACACTAAGGCATATCGTGCACAAAGCACGACCCGCTTTAGTACTAGAGCTTATGGGGATTCGTCCCTTTGCATAATGATACCGATGCCGAGTTATCGGGTATCGAATATCGAATTACTCTCGTTCGCCAACGGTTTCGGGCACCCGTAAATCAAAGGTTTTGAGTAAAGGTGAGGGTACGTGTTGGAAAGCCCACGAAGGACACCTAACCCCGCCCGCTGTTGGCGGCCTGTACTAGGATATCGATCAATTTTCGTGTACGCGTGTTTGTAAGACGGTTAAATGATATGCAAATAGCGTTTTTAACTACGCATGCGAAATACGTGTTTAGCTACGTCATTTAATGCATCTTAAATTATGTTGAAGTTGTTGTTGTGTGCCAAATTTGGACCGTTTTTCCTCCCATTTAGACCCGTTTTTCCTCCGTTTTGCGAGAATAGAGTGCGATTATCGCCGTATTTTGCGTAATTCTCGCATTAGTGTCTCTCTTTTGCATTTTACGTGTTTTTGGTAGTTTTCTGTCTATTTTGATAGGATTTTCGACCGAAAACGTGTTTGAGCTTCTACAAGCATGAGAGAGATACGGTCCAACATCAAAGCACACAACCGAAAGTACGAGTAATCCAATTGATCGACGAAGAAAGAGACCGGAAAAGAGGAGAAACTCCACCGGGTGAAGTTTCGCCCGGTGAGTCATCACCGGGCGAAGTTTCGCCCGACGACATTTTCACCTCCCCGAAGATTTTCATGGCACTCACGACCGGGCGAAATTTCGCCCGATGGAGAAACCGGGTCGAATTTGCAATTTGAGAAGAAAATCTCACCGGGTGAAATTTCACCCGGTGGAATTATTATGACGAGCCGCAAGGTGAAGTTTGACCCCATGAAGATGCAAAGGGTGAAGGTCTAGCTTAAAGAAGAGAAATTGGATTATGGGCCTTAAACTTGTGTGACCCATTAAAAATTCTATAAATACTTAACCTAGGGTTTTGTGCCTCCTTGAACCTTGAGTGTGCCTTTAGGAGTAGGAGTAGGAGTAGTGTAGAGAACTCTCTAGTAGTAGTAGTTTGTAGTAAGCTCTCTTAGTTGAAAATCTCCAAAAAACAATTAGTAGATCTACTTAGTATTAGCATAATTACTCTATAATTAGTAGGCAAACATCCATCTTTGTTGAAGATTGTTGAAGATTCAAGGGTTTTGCAAGGGTTTATGTGACAAAACCCTTGTATTATTTCTTGAAGATTTATATTGCTTATATTGAAGATTGAAGATTTATGCATGGATTAGTGACAAATTCTTGTATATTTCTCCCAAGATTCAATCTTTATTATTTATCTTCATCTTCCATCTTAGATTTCTCCATAGTTGGTAAATTCTCTCCTCTCCCTTTATTCCATAAGTTAGTTTATTTCTCTTTAGTTTGTGTGTTAGTTAATCTCTCTCCTTAGTGTTAATTGTTAGTGTAGTTATGCATGCTCTAGTTAGATTCTCCTTAGTTAGTGTATTGTTGATTATCACCATGATTAGTGAGTAGATTTTCTTGTTGGGGAATTAGGGAGGAGGATTTGGATTATTTGATTCAAGGGATGTTGGTGGGTTGTTTACTTGTTAATTATCAATTTTAAGGCTTTTTTGTCTTCGTTGACCTAGAATCGCGACTAGGCCGACCTTGACTCGTTTCTACCAATATGGGGAAACTCGGGGTAGAAATTACTTTAATTTGTGACATACCCTTTCATCGCGAAAGCGGGTCTAGGTAGGTTGGGCGAAGAAATCGAAAGGTGGCATTCTCCCTTTTTAACGTTGTAACAAAAACTCGATCCCGAGACTTTAAAGACCTCATTTCCGAATCCCGACTCTCCCCAACACCTTTCCTATTATTGTTCCTAGCTTTAGTAGTGTAGTCCTCTAGCCTTAGTTCGACCTCTCTCTCAACCCAAATCCCCCATCTCAATCCCCCGATCACGATTAGACTCTAGTCTTGACCAATACGGCTTAACCCCTCTCCCTGTGGATCGATCCCGACCTACCACTACTACACTAGTTAGGTTAGTCGGAGTTATAAATATTGTTTGATTGTACGGGTCGCGACGCCCGCGCATCAAAATGGCGCGGTTGCCGGGGAGACGGTGATTAGTTAATTGATTAAGTCTTTGTTTTATTGTGATTGGATAATTGTTTTTCTTTCCTCCTACCCTAGTGCCATTAGGTGCTAGGAGGACTCATTGTTTGTTGAGTTTTTGGTAGGTGTACTTTTGATTTAGGTTGCTTGATCCCCATTCGGAGAGCAAGTCGCTTGGAAATATTGTGACCAAAGCAATTACTTGATATTGTGATCTTCCATCAATTTCACCATTTCTCAACACTCCATCCTCAAACAACTTCCACGGATTCAAGTATGGCTACACTTGGATCCCATTCTAAACCATCTATTGAAGAGATTTCTTCACCCCTCTTCATTGGAGCCATCCCGGAGAGTTTCGAGCTTAAACCTTCCATCATCCATTTAATTCAACAACAAACTTTCCGAGGTTTGCCGGATGAAGATGTGATAGAGCATGTTTGTCTTTTCAAGGAAAGTCTTATTGGTGTCAAGCTTGAAGGTGTCACCGAGTGCCAATTACGTCGGATTCTTTTTCCTCGCACCTTGCGTGATGGAGCAAGGAGATGGATTAAGAGTTTCCCCAACAATACTTTTCGCACTTGGGAACATTTGAGCAACGCCTTCCTCGAAAAATACTACCCACCATCCAAGACCAACAAATTCCGAAGAGAAATTCAAACATTCCAACAACAAGAAAATGAGAGCATAAGTAAAGAATGGGACCGATTTCAAACATTGCAAAGGAAATGTCCGCACCACGGCATCCCTAGTTGGCTTTTACTTCATATATTCTTCCACTCGTTATTGGACAACGCCAAAGATAATGTTAATGCAGCGACAAAAGGCGATTTCTTTTTGTTAAATGAAATTGAATCTACAAAACTCATTGAAAGGATAGCCAAAACTGATGAATACTCCAAAAATGATCAACATGATGAGCTAAGTGGTGAGTCAACATCGTCAACCGAGAGGAGAACCGAACTTGAAGCTAGGGTTGAGGAGTTAGTTAGGCAATTTGAAGTGTATGTTGCTAGAGCCAATTCTCCACCCAAGACTATAACATCTCCACAAAGATCATCTCCACCAAGAAGAGTGATTTCACCTAGACGATCATCCATTTAACCACCTAAATCGTATCGTATTGAAATCCCATGTGATCATTGCGGGAGATATGACAACGATTCCGAATTGTGTATGAGAAAGGAGAGTGCTTATCAAGCCAACACCCAAAGAACCCATGAAAAATCTCAAACGAACAATCCTAATTCGGGGACCGGATTTTATTCCATGCCTACCCAAGGATCATATCCTTTTCCAAGAGCCCCCTATCAAAGGGTTTATCCTAATTCACATGGTTTCTATTATCAACCGAGACCTCCTCACACAAATCAATTCAATCAAGGCTATTACTATCCTCAAGGACCGCCTAGACCAAACTATGTTCCTCCCTTTGGAACCCATCCTCCATTCAATCAAGGTCCTCCCTTTGGAACCCATCCTCTATTCAATCAAGGTCCTCCAAGGAACATTCAAGGTAATTCTCAACCCTTTTATGACATTCAACAAACCATCAATTTTCTATTGAAAGAGAATGCGTCAAATCGAGATAGACTTGAAGCTTTAGAGGCACGTTCGGCCTCGCAAGCTCGATCTTCTAAGAGCCGACCAATTCTTCCAATAATGCATCCGTGAATGCCATTAAGGTAATGAGCAAAAAGGAATTGGTGAAACCCTTTGACCCACAAATTACATCTCATGCCTCAATCAATGAAAACGGTGAGAAAGTGGTCAAGGATGTAACCGAAAGACCAAGAAGAGATCCATCAAAGTACCTTGTAGGAGACATTGCATATGTTATTGAACAAATTCCCATAGAGGACACAAATCTAGTGTCTAGGATCGAAGTGCCCCCCTTGAATGACAAGCCACAAACCCCATCCAACAACCAAGCTTTGGGCATGATAACATTCACCGATCTTATCGAGAATATTGATACAAGCACATCCATGCCTACCCCGTCCGATTACATCTGAGACATCATTTTGAAACCCGTCGAGAAGGAAAAAGCTCCCATTTCTCCAAAGACCAATCCTAAAGTCACAATTCCCATCAAACTAGGAGATCCGGGTAGCTTTGCCATTTCATGCTCCATCGATCATGTCTTAATAGACCGGGCTTTGTGCGACCTTGGCGCCGACATTAGTTTGATGCCCCTAGCCATTGATCGCACTATTTATATTAAAGACTTGGATTACTTCCCCGTGAATGTGCAAATGGCCGATTGAACCACTAAAGAGCCCTACGGATTGGCCCGTAACCTCATGGTTAATGTGGGGAATTTATATATCCCCACCGACTTCGTCATTTTAGACATGCCAATTGAGGAGCGAAATCCTATCCTCTTGGGACGGCCTTTCCTAGCTACCGGTGGGGTGATTATCGATGTGAAGTGAGGGCGTTTATCTTTCAATGTCGCTAATGAAATGGTCCAATTTGTGCTTCCCGCATTCCTTCCCGAAGATCCTTCTAATACGGAGTTTTGGAACCAAATGGTGGAGTTCCCATCAAATAAAGAGCCTTCTACCGAAGATCTTGACTACGATGATGAAGAAGACAACGGTGCCCTATTCATACTTGGTTCTACCACCGACGAAGATTATCCCCACCGACTTCGTCATTTTAGACATGCCAATTGAGGAGCGAAATCCTATCCTCTTGGGACGGCCTTTCCTAGCTACCGGTGGGGTGATTATCGATGTGAAGTGAGGGCGTTTATCTTTCAATGTCGCTAATGAAATGGTCCAATTTGTGCTTCCCGCATTCCTTCCCGAAGATCCTCCTAATACGGAGTTTTGGAACCAAATGGTGGAGTTCCCATCAAATAAAGAGCCTTCTACCGAAGATCTTGACTACGATGATGAAGAAGACAACGGTGCCCTATTCATACTTGGTTCTACCACCGGCGAAGATATTCCCGAAGAATTTGCAATGCTTCCCGAGGTAGCACAACTTATGAATATGCCGGAGTTTAGAGAAAAGCTCAAGATCGGTAATGTGGAATTCGAAGTGAATAATCAAGACCCTCCGGGTTGCTTTTCAAGCAACCCCGATTAAACTCAAACTATTCTATTCGGTTTGGTGGTGTCCATAATAACCACCTTGTAAATATTTGTATATTCTTTTCTCTTTTTATTTCTCCTTGGACAATAACTTTTGGATTTTTCTTTTGGAGCACGTTTGGTACCTGCACGAACCGTGAAGATTTCTTTTGGAATTTTTGGGATGCGCTACGAATTTTGAGAGTTTTTCTCCATGTAGCTAATGCATTGGTCGAGAGGATTAATTTTATTGAAGAGTGAAGGACGTTTTTGGGCCAAGTCGAAGGTAATCTTCGTAGCAAAGTCTTATTTTGGATTGGATTATTTTACCAGGTAAAATTTCACCCGGTGGTGACTTTGCTCAAACTAATGGAATTGACGGAAAATCCGTCGGGCAAAATTTCACCCGGCGGAATCTCGGGCAAAATTTCGCCCTACAGTGAAAATATTTTGCGACTTGGAAATTGACGGAAATCCGACCGGGCAAAATTTTGCCCGGTGGAATGTGACCGAGCGAAATTTATCCCGGTGGTGAAATTGTGCGGAAATGCCGAATTTTGACCCGAGCACCGTCGGGTGAAATTTCACCCGGTGGGTGACCACCGGGCGAAATAACACCCCGCGACCCATATACCCAGCCAAACCCCCCATCTCATCTTCATTATTCATTCTCTCTCTCTCTCTCTCTCTCCCTCTCTCTCTCTCTCTCTCTCTCTCTCCCCTCAACCAAACCCCAAAAACCCCAAACAACCCCCAAATCTACCTCCTTAAACCCCCTCTAATCGCTCCATTCCTCCATCAAATTCCAATTAAATTATATTTTCTTCATCCTCATCACATTCCTAACACTTCTTTGGAGTTTGTTTTTGAAAATCGTTCAAGTTCCGACAAAACCCAAACCGAGACCGTCAACACCTTATTTATCAAATTCAAGCATCAAGGATGAGAAGGGTAAAGCAAATGGCAAGGAAACGGATTTCTTCAATGCTTAATAGGAATTCGGGGTCAACATCGTCCTCTAGGTTGGAGGAGACGGCCGAGGCTCGGGATGAATCTGTCCCGATGCCGGTTCAGACACAAAGACCAATCCCGCGCGAACAACCTGTTCCGCTTGAGGTACGTTACCCGAAAATTTGCCGTAGTTTCCGTCATACTGATTCTGGTTTGTATTTCGTTAAAAAAGCTCATCATGATAAATGTAATAAATTTTGGGTCTGTCATCTCGAGCCGACTCGTTGGGCGGCTCGAGATGTACTTGAGCGTATGGGTATAGACACGCAGGTGCAAGCAATGTGCCAAAGCCTTGGTCTTAGCAAGTTTTATGCCTCCAAGGAGGAAACTTTTCAGAAGTTGACGTGCGAGTTTTTCGCAACTTTCGAGCTAAGTGGTGACGATAATGCCACTGTCTCGTTTCAGCTGCGAGAAACTCTGTACGTCCTCAATTTGAGGGACTTTGGTGCATTGCTTGGTTTACCTTCTTCGGTCCTTGGAAGGCCTAGGGCGGGACAAACTCGGGACGATAAATTCGGTAGAGATCGATTCTGGTTTAAAATAGCCCGCCAGAGGACTTTCAAGGGAGGAAAGATGTGTTCTTTCTCTATTCGAAACCCCATCTTTCGGTATTTAGCACGTATCATAGCCAACTCATTCCTAACAAGCTATGACACGCACCACAACTGTAGTGCCACAGCTGTACAGTTATTAGAGGATGCGGTTTTGAACAGAGGCCCGTCTATTGATATGTCCGAGGCCTTAGCTACTCATTTTGCCCAGGTTACAAGGGGCAGCCGCAAGAAAATTTCTTGTGGCGGTATTGTAACGATGATAGCTAACGCCTTGGACATTGATTTTAGCGATTTAGCACCAGTTGGCGGAGCGGGACTTTTCATAGATGAAGTTTATTGTTCTTTCCTTGTGTGGCCCCAGAAAGGGGATTATGACAGCTTGTTCTTGTATAAGATTACTGAAATGAGAGCCATTGCAATGCCTAACCACGAATGGGTTAGGCTAGATATTGAGGAGAACTTCGGCATGCCGAAGAGGTCTGGGGAGTACATTCGGGATAACACCCGAGGTAAGTTTTATATGGTTCAATACCCCGATGGACCTTTTAATTATGGCGACGATGATATTGAGGTCGTAGACGTGTCGGAGGAGGAACCGGAGGTTGAAATCTCTCGGGATGAGGGTCATAGGACTTTACCGTCATCATCACACGGACCCTCTTCCTCCCATCAGACCGAACACCATACCTCCCAGTTTTTCACACCCGTCTTTGAACCACACAGACACTCCACGTTCACCCAGTCTACCCCAGGTTTTCAGGAGGACGTCAACATGAGTCCTCCACGACACTCCTCATTCTTCGGATCGGAGGACTTTTATAACCAGTGAGGGGAAGTTTATGACCGTACACGTCAGACTTGGGAGAACTCGACCACCTCTCTGAACTTGGCCCAGGACGCCTATAATGTAGCCCGGGATGCGCGCGATACTGCGCATGGTTCTTACACGTACTCTAGGGAAGGCTTTGAGTTTCCCCGGAGTAGTTTTGAGATGGCTAGGGACCCTGTTAGGGACGCCCAAGCAGCGAGGATGGCGGCGGAGGAGAACCAAAGGATGTTGCAGCAGCAATAAAGCCTTTTTAATCAACTTTTCGGTGTGCCTCCGCCAGGGTCTTACTACCTACCACCTCGTCCCCCAGGTCCGATGTGAGTGGTCCAGTGTCGTCAGTGTTGGTGTGGGGGTGTTAGATGTCGTTGTCAGTCGTCAATAATCTGTTCTCTAGTCTCAGTAATCTTTGTCAGTCTTGCAGCGCCAATTTTTGGCATTTGATAATTATGGTTGTTGGTTGATTTGTGATAATATTTTCGTTGGTTTGGTAAGTTGTCAGCTCCTCACGTGATCCTACTTGGGTCATTACAATTGTGAGGTTTTATTTGCAGGTGCCTTAGAGAAGAAGGACCTGATTGTTGCTCCCGGTCTTAGGTGATTTGATCGCACCAAGGCCAATTTGAAAAATCCAAAAAATTTCTTTTTCTTTTGATTTTTCCCGATTCGTGCGGAATCCGGGCGAGGTGACGTAATTACACCTACGCCCTTTCCCATCTTATTGAGTTTTCCTTTTTCTTTTCATTTTCCTTTTATTTTCTCTTCTTTTTCTTCATTTTTCATTTTTCACTTCTTTTCTTTTTATTCTCTTCATTTTGAAAAATTTAAAATACAAAAACATTTGAAAAATTATCAAAAATCCAAAAACATTTGACAAATCATAAAAATTCAAAAAGATTTTCCGTTCATTTCTCTTTTTCTTCTTTTTCGATTCTTCCTCCACTTGTGCATTGAGGACAATGCACGATTTTAGTGTGGGGGAGGGATCATACTATCCTTTTTCTTCCTTTTCTTTTTCATTTTTCCTTTAAAAACCAAAAAATTCAAAAAAATTCATTTCATTTTAGTTTTCTTTTCTCTTTTATTTTTGTTTTTGTGCCACTTGTATTGCCTTGCATTCTCTTTTTGTATGTACACCGTCAACCATTTAGCATGGATACGTAAGGTAGCGGAAATGAAATGAAGACCGCGCGGTAATATTTTCTACCTTCTTTTATACCCTTTCTCTTATGCATGGGAGTTTAGGCATATATGCTATTTGGAGGTTTACTTGGTGAACATTTTGGAATTGGTGGTTGTGGATTGTGTTGACTTGATGGAGTTCGGAGTGCTTGGCTATATTTGTGATTTTGTTTCGTTTTCTTGTGTTGTTGTCATTTTCTGTGTGTTCTTTTTCATTGTGTGTATAGCGTGTCTAGGTAAAGTTTTTAAAAACCCGATTTTGAGTTTAGGCCGAGTGTTCATTACTCCCTTGTTAGTGACCCTTTTTGATTTTTGGACATGTTTCTGGTAGAATGACCTTGAACCAATTTTTGCATTGGATTTTTACCATAAGTCCATCTTTTCTACTAGGAGTCTACACAGGGATTTGCATTTGACCACCTTGACCACCCATGGAGTGATAAGGCCTTGGTTACCGTTCCCCGTTCTCTTAGGTGACCTTACTTGAGAAGTCATTTCTTTAGTCCAAATTTTCATCCTTTTATGCGTTTGGAGGGGGTGCACACCCGACTAGCCTATTTTTCTACCATTCACCCATTTTCACAAATAAGTTTGCAAGAATATGCTTTACCTTCATCTCAAATGAACTATCTAGCCAAAAAAAGAGCTATTCCAAAAGAAAAAGAGAAAAAAATGAAGAAGAAGGGCGTTATGTTAAAAAAAATACCTCGATCGAAATAATGGGGAAAGAAAACCGAAAAGAAAATCAAAATCTCAAAAATCGTTCCCAAACACAAATAATCCCTTGATTGACATATTGCCGTGAAATGCCTACTAGAGGATCGAGTCCTGAGGAAGGAAAATAGCGGTAATTTGGCAATCTTTACCATTTTGCAAACACATCCATCTTTTTGGTCTAATTGGCTTTCTCGAGTTTGGGACGATCCTCTAGGCCTAGCTTAGGAGACGGCATAACACTTACCTACAGTGCCTACTAACTCCATGGTTCTCACTTATCCACTCCATTTATCGTCCCGTTGTGGGCATCTCTAGTGGAATTAGACGGACCTTGGTAAATTTTCAATGTTTTTATTGTTTGATTGTCATCCTATTAGAATCTTGTCCATGTCATTTTGTGTTACTAACTTGGTAGTGTTCTCGCTTGTCTTAAGCTCAAATCGGTGCTTTCTCCGCCGTTTTGATGAGGGATTCGGTGGTTTATTTTCTTTTTGGTTGCGACTAACTCTTTGTGTGTGTCTTCTTTGTTTTTGTGTGTTTGTGTGTGTGTTAGTCGCAACTCCAATTTTGAGCAAGCCCCAACTTGCCTTGCATGGAAGTACTCTACCTCATGGGTATCTCGATGTGAGTTGAAGGGACGGAACGGGCCCGTTAATTGCCCCGTATCGGCTTAGCATAGTCTAGCTTAATTAGTAGTAGTTAATTTCTTTTTGGGTCTGTGCTCGAGGACGAGCAACAGTTTAGTGTGGGGGAATTGTTGTGTGCCAAATTTGGACCGTTTTTTCTCCCATATAGACCCGTTTTTCCTCCGTTTTGCGATAATAGAGTGCGATTATCGCCGTATTTTGCGTAATTTTCACATTAGTGTCTCTCTTTTGCATTTTACGTGTTTTTGGTAGTTTTCTGTCTATTTTGATAGGATTTTCGACCGAAAACGTGTTTGAGCTTCTACGAGCATGAGAGAGATACGGTCCAAGAGCAAAGCACACAACCGAAAGTTCAAGTAATCCAATTGATCGACGAAGAAAGAGACCGGAAAAGAGGAGAAACTCCATCGGGTGAAGTTTCGCCCGGTGAGTCATCACCGGGCGAAGTTTCGCCCGACGACATTTTCACCTCCCCGAAGATTTTCATGGCACTGACGACCGGGCGAAATTTCGCCCACCGGGTGAAATTTCGCCCGATGGAGAAACCGGGTCGAATTTGCAATTTGAGAAGAAAATTTCACCGGGTCAAATTTCACCCGGTGGGATTATTATGACGAGCCGCAGGGTGAAGTTTCACCCCATGAAGATGCAAAGGGTGAAGGTCTAGCTTAAAGAAGAGGAATTGGATTATGGGCCTTAAACTTGTGTGACCCATTAAGAATTCTATAAATACTTAACCTAGGGTTTTGTGCCTTCTTGAACCTTGAGTGTGCCTTTAGGAGTAGGAGTAGGAGTAGTGTAGAGAACTCTCTATTAGTAGTAGTTTGTAGTAAGCTCTCTTAGTTAAAAATCTCTAAAAAACAATTAGTAGATCTACTTAGTATTAGCATAATTACTCTATAATTAGTAGGCAAACATCCATCTTTGTTGAAGATTGTTGAAGATTTAAGGGTTTTGCAAGGGTTTATGTGACAAAACCCTTGTATTATTTCTTGAAGATTTATATTGCTTATATTGAAGATTGAAGATTTATGCATGGATTAGTGACAAATTCTTGTATATTTCTCCCAAGATTCAATCTTTATTATTTATCTTCATCTTCCATCTTAGATTTCTCCATAGTTGGTAAATTCTCTCCTCTCCCTTTATTCCATTAGTTAGTTTATTTCTCTTTAGTTTGTGTGTTAGTTAATCTATCTCCTTAGTGTTAATTGTTAGTGTAGTTATGCATGCTCTAGTTAGATTCTCCTTAGTTAGTGTATTGTTAATTATCACCATGATTAGTGAGTAGATTTTCTTGTTGAGGAATTAGGGAGGAGGATTTGGATTATTTGATTCAAGGGATGTTGGTGGGTTGTTTACTTGTTAATTATCAATTTTGAGGCTTTTCTGTCTTCGTTGACCTAGAATCGCGACTAGGCCGACCTTGACTCGTTTCTACCAATATGGGGAAACTCGGGGTAGAAATTACTTTAATTTGAGACTTACCCTTTCGTCGCGAAAGCGGGTCTAGGTAGGTTGGGCGAAGAAATCGAAAGGTGGCATTCTCCCTTTTTAACGTTGTAACAAAAACTCGATCCCGAGACTTTAAAGATCCCATTTCCGAATCCCGACTCTCCCCAACACCTTTCCTATTATTGTTCCTAGCCTTAGTAGTGTAGTCCGCTAGCCTTAGTTCGACCTCTCTCTCAACCCAAATCCCCCATCTCAATCCCCCGATCACGATTTGACTCTAGTCTTGACCAATACGGCTTAACCCCTCTCCCTGTGGATCGATCCCGACCTACCACTACTACACTAGTTAGGTTAGTCGGAGTTATAAATATTGTTTGATTGTACTGGTCGTGACGCCCGCGCATCAGTTGTATTTAGCATGTGGGTTCATTTAGAAAATGATAAATGGCACACAACACAAATAAACAACTTGAAAGCAAATTACAAATTACACGGGCGGAATACAACTCGGAATTAACAATACAACAAGCGGTAATAATAGCAACCGAATTAGCAACAGTAATTATAAACTATTAACGGACTCATAAATAGAAAACGTAAATTGAAACTGTAAATCGAACGATTGGACAAGCTATGATGATGATGATGATGATGATGATGATGATGATGACAACAACAACAACAACAACAATAATAATAATAATTGTTAATACAAGTTCCGTTTTATAAATAATAATAATAATAATAATAATAATAATAATAATAATAAACTAGTATAGAACCCGTGCAATGCACGGTATTTATAAAATATTTATCGTATAAAATATTTCATTTTAGATTTAAAATAAAAAAATTATTATTTTATTTTTACTATTTATCGACAGTGTACTTTAGAAATAGGAAAATATTTTTTAAATCGCAAAACTAATCAAAATATTTGAGTAATGACTTGAAATGTACGGAGTATTAAATAACGTGTAATTAATGAAAATATTGTCTATATTTGTAGGAAATTGATAAATACAGCCCTAAGGGCTGTATTTAAGAGACTAAAAAAGGAAAAGAATTCTCAATACATACATTAATCACATTGATTTATGCATAATTTTCTCTTTATTTCCCAAGTTAATATCAAATATGGAAGTTATTCAATGCTTAAATACAATTGTAAGGGTTGTATTTAACATAACCCTTTTTTATATACTCGGTTTATGTCATCTCACATTTCGAGATACCCACTTCTCTCTTTAACATACCGTAAAATACATAAATATTTATCGAAAATTGTATAATAATGAACTTTTTTTAATGGTTAGCACACCGTGATACGTTCTCAGTGTAAGACTTATATTATGTAATTTGTGAAACTTTTTTTATATGGATTTTAATAGTATATTCCATATTTTGTACTCTCCCGTACCAAAATAATCTTTCTATATGATAATTATCACTACAAGAAAAGTTGAATTTAGCAACCGAAAATTTCCGACCGCAAGAAAAACAGTTGCTAATTAAACATACCGACCACAAACGGTCGGTAAATTGTGCAATCAGTCGGTACATTACCGATCGACGAATTAGTCGGTAAACAATAAAAACGGTCGGTAGTCACTTAATTTACCGACCGCAAATCAATATTACCGACCGATTATTGTCGGTCGGTGGCTTTTTTGAAATATAACCCAGCTTCATTCATTATCTACCCTTCCTTAAAGAAATAAAAAAAAGAAACCCCGAAAACCCCTGTTCCCTATCGCGAAAACCGACCCCATACCCCACTCGTCGTTGCCGGACGCCACCCATCGCCGGACGCCGGAGCTTCGCCGGAGATCTTCCCCGCAAAGCCGCCCCTTTGCCGGATTATTTACCCCCTTTTCCCCAAAATCCCCAATTTCAACCTAGGTAGGTATGAATTTCAATTGAATTTTTTGTTTGATTTGGTTTATATTTGGTTTATTATTGTTGTTAATTTCCAAGTGCTTGATGAATTTAGAGTTAAATTTAGATGAAACTTGCTTAATTTAAGTTAGTGTAGAGACTAGGGTTAAATTAGATTTAGGGTAAAACTTGGTTGTTAGATTAGGTTAGTATAATTAGGTTAGTGTATTTTAGACTAGTGTATTTAGGTTAGTGTAATTTAGATGAAACTTGTTTGTTAGATTAGGGTTAAATTTGATTTAGAGTGAAATTGAATTTTAGTTTAATTTAGGGTTAAATTAGATGAAAAATTGTTTAGTATAGTTTAGTTAGATTAGTATAGCTCTCCCTATATTACTTTAGATGAAAAATTGGTTACATTAATATAGCTCTCCCTATAGTACTTACCCTTTGGAAAATTCTTGAAATTAGTCTTAAGAATATATTCAATGTTGATTGGATTAGCATCAATTAAGTTAATGTTGTTAATCTTGAAATTAGTCTTAACTACAACTATTGTAGTAGTTTATTAAGAATATATCTAGTTAGCATCAATGTTGGAATATATTCAATGTCATAAGAATATATTCAATCATGGATTAATGCATCAATTAAGTTAATTAATAAACTACTACAGTAGTTGTAGCTTGGTTGGGATGAATGAGTTTTTTTTCTCTTTAGCCTAATATAGTTGTAGGTTAGTATAGTTTAGTGTTCTAGAATAATAGTGAAATATTCTAAGTTTAGTTCTACTTGGACCACTCCATTCAATGTTTTTGGGCATGAACCTCTTATTTGTCAAATGTTTTTAGGCCAACTAGATACAATATGGTGTAATATGACTCAATCAAATTCAATAAAGAATACTAACAATTTGCATTTATATATTAAACTAAGGTTAGATGTGAAAACTTAATTAAATAATGAAGGGGTACGAATGAGATGGGATCATGGGAGTTCAAATTGTCTAATTAGAGTAAACGGATCAACCCCTACTCTAATTATATTCGATTATTGTTTTTGAACTAACGAGAGTAAACTCATGGTTATTTCTTTGTTATTTACTCCATTTTTATATGTTATTTAAATAAGTTTTCGTTCCTCTTATAGAAAATCTATTAATGACGAATACCAAAAGAAATTGGATGTACGAAAGGGTAGACGATAGAAACAAAGTTAAGTATGAGTTTATACTTGGGGTGGATGCTTTTATTCTATATGCTAAAGAACAAGAAGAATACAAGACACATCAGATTCTTAGATGTCCATGTGTGAAATGCCAAAATTTGAAGTACTTGAATGAGTTTACGGTGAAAGAGCATCTCATTAGCTAAGGGTTTAAGCCTGGTTATACTAATCGGGTGTGCCATGGAGAACCCTTTTCTTTTATTAGGTAATCCTACTACTTCAACAAACACTAATGCTTTCATCCACCAACCTTATCGGGAGATGGTAGTAGATGCATTTGGAGACACAATGTTTGGCCGTGTTGAGGATTCTCCTTTGGGTGAAGAAGAAAGCCCCCACCCTGATTTGAAAGAATTTTTTGAAATGCTAGAGGCCGCCGAGAAACCTCTGTATCGTGGATGTGAGTCGTCATTGCTAGAAGTAGCTTCTAGGATGATTAACATTAAATGTGAGGACAACCTACCGGAAAGAAGTTTAGATAAGATTGCTGCTTTGATTGAGGATATCATTCCACGAGATAATCTGATGACTCGCACATTTTATGACACTAAAAAGCTGCTTAGGGGCCTTCAAATGCCCCATCATAGGATCCATTCATGTCAGGACGGATGCATGCTATTTTGGAAAGAAGATTCCATGCTTGACAAATGTAAAAAGTGTGGAAAAGATAGGTACAAGAAGAAAACTTTTAGTGGGGCAGACATACCTTTCAAAGTCCTAACCTATCTCCCTGTAGCACCAAGGTTGCAATGTTTATATGCAACCAAGAACATTGCAAAAGAAATGAGATGGCATATTGAAAATCCACGTGTACCAGGGACCATGGCTCATCCAAGTGACAGTGAGGCTTGGAAGCATCTAGATTATATGTTTCCGGAGTTTGCTAGTGAGCCTCGTAATGTTAGACTTGGACTCTGCACAGATGGTTTTACACCATACGGTCAATTTGGTAAGTCGTACTCATGTTGGCCGGTGATTCTCACTCCTTATAATCTACCCCCTGCATTATGCATGAAAAAACAATTTATGTTTCTATCCTTGATCGTTCCCGGGCCAAAAAATCCTAAGAAAAACTTGGACATATACATGCAACCTCTTATTGATGAATTGAAAGAGTTGTGGGACACGGGAGTGCTCACCTATGATGTGTCCAGGAAACAAAATTTTCGGCTGAAAGCATGTATCCTATGGACCATCAACGATTTTCCGGCTTATGGGATGCTCTCAGGGTGGGCTACTGTTGGCAAACATGCATGTCCACATTGTATGAAAGACACCAAGGCGTTTTGGCTTCCACATGGAGGTAAAATGTGTTGGTTCGATTGTCACAGACAATTCTTACCCTTACATCATGCATTCCGTTACAACAAAACTGCCTTTAGGAAGGGTAAGTGCGAGAATGATGAACCACCTCCGATATTGTCAGGATGTGAAATCTGGGAGACGATATCAGACTACCCGACGATCATTGATGGTACTGATCATGAACTCAAAGAACTTAAGAAGATGAAAACAGGGTGGTTCAAAAAGAGCTTGTTCTGGGACCTACCTTATTGGAAGCATTTGTTGATTCGACACAATTTGGATGTCATGCATATTGAAAAAAACTTCTTTGAGCAATTAATTCATACAGTACTGGATAATAAAAATAAAACAGCTGACACCCATAACACAAGGAAGGACTTGCCCAAATTATGTAGTAGAAGTCACCTACACCTCAAGGACGGCCGCAAACCAAAAGCTCCCTACACTCTTGACAAACTGCAAAAAAAGATACTATGTGAGTGGATATGCAATTTGAGGTTTCCAGATGGATACGCATCGGATTTAGGTCGCTGCGTCGACCTACACAGTCTCACACTTCATGGTATAAAGAGCCACGATTGCCATGTGTTCATGGAACGGCTATTACCCGTTGCTTTGAAACACTTGCTCCAAACTAATGTGTGGAATTCAATTACCGAGATCAGTCAATTTTTTCGTGATTTGTGTGTCTCAATCCTTACAACCCAAAATGTAGAGCGGCTGGAGAACGATATTGCGGAGATCCTCTGCAAACTTGAGAAAGAGTTTCCACCATCTTTCTTCAATTCCATGGAGCACTTACCAATACATTTGCCTTATGAAGCAAGAGTTGGTGGGCCAGTACAATATAGGTGGATGTACCCTTTTGAGAGGTATAATTGTGAAATACTCAACTTAATAATGTTTCTTAATCATTACATCATTATAATTGTGAAAATACTCAACACTATATCAAAATGTAGGTTTCTTAATCATTTGAAAAAAAAGTGGGTAATAAAGCACGTGTGGAAGGTTCAATTTGCAATGCTTTCTTAACTGAAGAAATATCAAATTTCTGTTCTCTATACTTTGAAGACCACGTAGATACAAAGGCTAAGGATTTGGATGTGGGCACGGGAGATGAAAATGATTCATCTTTACCGAGCTCTTTCGACAACACAAAGGTAGAGCACTTGCTAAACCAAAACAGAGATACTTGGACGAACAAGAGTTCGATCGTGCCCATCTGTACGCATTATCAAATTGTGAATTACTAGGAGAATACGAACGGTACGTAAATAGCCACAACTTACTTATTTATTTTAAAATTAAAAGATCTAGATGTCACGACTAAACTGGATAATTACAGTTTATTTGAGCAGTTCATTATGGAGCAACATCCACGAGCTAAAATGGATGAAGTTTGGACTACATATGAGAAGTTGTTTCCAAAATGGGTTAAAGGATATGTAAGTCTCAGTATTGACATATTAGAATGAAATAAACTTTGAGCATGTCACATATATATGCACTAACACTCTACTACGCAATTAGGTAACTGAGATGAATGTCAAAGATGATGTGATTCAATCCTTAGCATTTGGTCCTTCTAAAGAAATAAACACTTGGCAAAGATATATGATTAATGGGTTTAATTTCCACACACAGAAATATGGGAAAAACAGAGCTACCATGAATTACGGGGTTTGCGTAAGTAATGTTGAAGGAAACGATTACTACGGCACTTTAGAGGAAATTATTGAGTTGAGGTATTGTGGGGAGAAGAGAATTTATAATGCAATCATGTTCAAGTGTTCATGGATGGATAATTCCACAAACGGTACAAGTGTTCATGGCCTTTATAAACTAGTAGAAGTTAATAGTAGGAAGAAATATGGTAAATATGATCCTTTTGTACTTGCCCATCAAGCTAGTCAAGTTTATTATGCTCCATACCCAAACCCGAAGAAGGATAGAGATCACTGGTGGGCTGTTTTTAAGGGTCGGGAAAAGTCACAATTTAATGCACCAGTGGATGTCACGGTATTTCAAGAAGATGTGACTAGTACTTCATTATTATCAAGTCTTGTCGACGATGACGTCTTAGAAAGTTTTAGTGAAGGAGAGGACATGGAAGAGATGAATGAGAAGGGTGATGATGTGATTGTCAAAGATGATGACATTGATGAGGAGGAGGAATTTGAAGATGAGTTTGAGGAGGAGGAATTTGAAGATGAGTTTGAGGAGGAGGATGAGGAAGAAGAAGAAGAAGAAGAGGAAGAAGAAGAAGAAGAAGACGATGATGATGACGACGATGATTGCTAACTTGTATTTGTTTAGTCAATTAAATAGTTGTCGCTTAACACTCATGGAGAAATGCAGTTATTTGTATATGTTTGTTTGGTTTTAGGCAAGGTGATATTATTTGTTAAATGTTTTCTTGGATTGCATTTGGTAAGTGTTATTTGCATATGTTTGTTTGTTTTGTCATTCAACAGATCATATCTGAAAGATGGTTGGACGTGGACGTGGAGGAGGACGTGGACGTGGTCGTGGACCACAGGTGGAGGTCGACGAGCACGAGGAGCAGGAATAACAACAACAACAACAACAACAACAGGAAAATCTGCCCATAATTCCGATAGAACCCAAAGGGAGATGGTATTGCTTATTCTATTATTATCGAAGTAAATGTAGTATATAATTTTTTTTATACAAAAATACAATTTGTTGTATTTGTTTTGATTAAGGTTTGATGACTCCGCTGTGGTAAGACGAGTAACGAAGTCATTCAAGGGTTTCTACCATGAACCGCATATGAACTACCGGGAGACCCCGAAGACGATCAAAGAAAAATGGTTCGGCAATTTTAGGGTATACATTCACTTTAATTTATATGAGTATATTGCTAACTACATATATATATATATATATATATATATATATATATAGTTATATATATAGTTATATGCACTTTTAATTGTTATTTGAATATTTTCTTAATATGTAATTATTAAATTATGATCGGTCACAATGTCAGGGCTACTGCTCATGGAAGCCCGAGGATGAAGAGCAATTTAGAGAGAGATACGACGTCGAAGCACAAGAACGGTTGAAGGACACCGTCAACGACATCTGTGAAGTGAAGAATGGCAAGAACAAAAATTGCCCGGGGTGGATGGTGCCGCAAGTCTACAAGGACATGTTGGAGAGACGGAAGACGAAGGCTTTTCAGAAGAGATCTAGGACAGCGGCGGCGAATAAAGCTTGTGCTCAGCCTGGCCCTACACACCACGGGGGGTCGATCAAGGCAACTAAACATGCTTCCAGGCTGGTAATGACAAAATAAATTAAAATGTTCCATAATGTTTTTATTAATATTTTTTTGAAGATGATAGTAATAATTGATCCAAGTTTATGCATAGTAAGTTTTATTTTGTTTTTGTAGATGGAGCAACTGGGTGGTAGGCGGCCCAGCGCGGCCGAGCTCGCAGAAACCATACATTCTAAGGAAGTCAAGGGTAAAAAGGTTTATACTAGTCAGAAGGCAAAAGCTACATTTGTAAGTGTTAATTTAGTTAATTATAGAGATTATCTTAAAATTCCTTAATAAATTAGTTATAACTTGTTCCTAAACATTACCTTGGTCTGTTTGCTAATAGGAACGTTTTGAAGAGCTCAAGAAAAAGAACGAGGAGGAGGGAAAAGAGAAAGAGGACGACGAACTTTGGTTTGAAGCGGCCGGGGGCTTCAAAAAGGGCCACGTATACGGAGTGGGATCCGCCGGCCCATTTTACTTCACCCCCCCTGCACAGAATAAGGGGAATGCTTCGTGCTCTTATCATCCCGGTATTCTTGTACAACAAGAAAAACGGGCAGAAGTATTTCAAAACAAGATTTTGGAAGCCTTGGAGAAGGAAAAAGAAGAGAACAGACGCTTTAGAGAAGAGACCCGGGAGCTCATGCAACAACAACAGCAGCTCATGTCAGCGCTGAACACGGTATTACAAACTCAGAATTGTAATCCGTTTACCTTCAATAACGTCCGTAATCCGAATGATGATAATTCGGGAGGTGGTGGAGTTGGGGGAGCCGGGGTCGGTTTTCAGGTGTAGCTTGAACCTCAAATTGATTACTCTTTTAAGTTGTGATAACTTTGATTTTTTTTCCAAATTGTTTAGACTCTTTACACTTTCATTAGTATTGATCTCTTAATTAAGTAGTTAAACATTTTAGAAAGCTATGTCCCTGATATCGAATGTTTTATGTGAATGAATTGTGAAGATGTTGGATTCTGAATGAATTGGATGAAGTTAATGAATGAAGGTTGAAGTGAATGATGTTGTAGTTTGAATGAGTTGGAAGAATTGTGTGGTATGATGGTTATAATGCAGATTTGTATGTGCAAATTGGAGGACAACAAAACCACTAGAACCCCCGACCTTACCAAATTTTACCGACCGAACATGCCCATTACCGACCGAATCACCTCGTCACCGACCGCCCTAACTGACCAAGGTACTGTCAAACATCGGTCGTTAAGGATTACCGACCGATTATAGCGGTCGGTAATTAACACAAATACCGACCGCATTACCGACCGCCATAGCTTTTTCCCGACCACCCGTCTTCCAGGAGCTCCTGGTTTAGGCTTGGTCGGAAGAGATTACCGACCGCAGCTAACAGTCGGTAAATAAGATTACCGACCGCATATTCATTTTGCCGACCGACTTGTCGGTCGGTATTCCTGCTTTTCCGACCGTTATTTTCAGTCGGTAATCTTATTTACCGACCGCCGATGTTCTTTCCCGACCGTAATTCAGTCGGTGATTTACCGACCGCGATTTTTGGTCGATGAATTCCTTTTCCGACTATAGTTTCCGACTATATGTTTTCGGTCGGAAATATTTCAAAATCGGTCGGTAATTCAATTTACCGACCGATTTCTAAGCTTACCGACCGATTGTATCGGTTGCTAAATGCCTGTTTCCTTGTAGTGTATAATCCTCACATTTGAATAAATGAGAAGATCTTAGTGGTATCGAGTGAGTATATACTCACTCCGTCTCAATTAATTGTTTGCCTTTGCTTTTGGCACAAAAGGGAAAAGGTCCAATGATGAAGTGACATGTGAAGCCAACTTCATGAGAAGGTCAAATTACATATATAAATATATGTGTGTGTGTGTGTGTGTGTGTGTGTGTGTGTGTAAAAACATTCCTAAAATAGAAAGGCAAAGAATTCATTGAGATGCCCAATATGGAATAGACAAAGAATTTATTGGGACAGGGGGAGTATATCTTTGTAAAAGTTAAAATAAATAGCTCATTTCAAAAATAAATTTTTTAGATAACTGATTTTTTTCTCAAGGTTAATGACATCATATCTTAAAATTTATTTAAGTATTTTCATAAAAAGAAGTTTTTTTGTCAATTTCTTTAACATTAAAGAAAATGAATAGTTTCGAAATTTATTTGTGAAATGTTCTTTTACTTCTCAATTTAAATTAGTGTATTTTTGAGAAAAATGTTAGTAATTGTTATTGTCTTAGAGTAGTATATAGAGAATTTTCAGTGAGTTTTTACTATGTATTAGGCTTTGTAAGAGCAATCGGAATATATATTCCATATTTATATAGTTACTAAATTTTATATCGATGTTAAGAATATGATTTTCGAATATGATCAAAAAGATATAGAATAATAATCATAACTATTTTATATTCTATGTAAAATATTGTACGTGACAGTGCAATCTTCTATTACAAAAATAATGCAACTATTTGGTTAAAACGGAATACAATATGTTTATACTTTTTAAAAAAATTGATCATACATTTCATATTAAATATTGTATGTGATATCTTCTATGTAAAACATGTGATTTTCGTAATCAATGTAATCAATCAAATTTCCTTAATTACATACTTTCTGTGGTATATAGCTTTATGTGTGATGTAGTGATATTTTAATCAGTAAAATGTTAGAGCGTAGTTGGAGAGGAGAAGGGTAACACACATGAGGTCAATGGTTCGATTTGCACATAGCTCATTTGATCAATATTTTTAATTTTTGTTGGTGGATGGCTTTAGGCGGGAAAATACATGAGTTGTGTTATTTGGTTAGTGGAAAGGGGGATGGATTAGCAACGGTAAATGTAATCTATAAACAGACCCATAAATAGAAAACATAATTGAAATCGTAAATCGAATAACTGGACAGACTCTAATCAACTACGTATTACGTTACGTATAGACCAGAGGACAGAGGCTCGAATGCACGAAAGGGTACGGCCTGGAACTCAGGCGCCTGGAGTGAGGTGGCCTGATGTTCAGGTGCCTGCCCCCGGGCGCCCAGACAGGCTAGGTTCGGGACCAAAGCGTGATGCTAGCTTGACCCCGTAGCCTCGATGTCTCGTCCGGACTCATCCTAGCGAAAACTGACCGTCTCGATTCATCGTATACTGATTCCGACTAGACAGTCGTCGGTATGAGACTTTACGTAATAAGACGTTCGCTCAAAGTCATAAAAGAGTAAATGAATGCGAAATATGGACTTGAAAGGAAACACGTGATAGATTATCGCGCGTCGACTAACGTCGCAAGTATTATTCCCTAATTGAAATGTGCATCGTTGTGGACTATATCGGAAGTCTACGACATCTCATTTCGGCCATAATGGAGTACTTGTCCTTGACCGACTCAATTTGTGGTAGATCGAGTTTATCGACTTAATACGAGTATCGGGACCCTTCGTATCACGATGTCCGTTATCGGGTCGCATAGACCGTACGACTCTCGGATTGACGTCATAGGGTTTCGTATCACTTCAATTGTCGAAAACTCTTTATGCACGACATTAGATTACGGAATCGACATCAGGCATTTAGAGCGATGTTTGAAAATGATATCGAAGACACGCGACAAAGGATTTCCGCGATCGCGTTATAACCCAAGGGGTCAGGCGCACGCCATGAGGCGCCCTGACCCACAGGCGCCTGGGGCGGCGCGCCTCAAAAATGAGGCGCCACCTCTGGTGCGAGGGATATACGGACTTTGCGCAGAACCGATTATCGAATGTGTTCGATACGAAAATTCGATTGTCGTCACAAAACTTAGGTCCTTTGTGTTTCGGCGTCGTAATTTGGCCTTTAAGGCCTACGACGCTAGATTTAGCGGTATTGGACGTTTGCTCGAATCGATTTTGAAAATAGTTTTGTAATTAATATATGCGGCATTAATATAACGGAAATGTATAAGATCGTTTTAGGGGGTTGACTCACACTAGACAACCAATTACGCGGGGTAGCGAGATAAGTGACCGTCGACTCGAGTGAAAAACTCTTGTGTCTGTGTTTCCATATCTCATCATCCTTTATATTCGGTAAGTTAAAGGTGAGTATTCTATAGTCGAAAGTTAGTAGTTAAATGTTAGAAACAATAAATGAAATGTTAGATGTTAGATACAAAAACGTAAATGTTAGTAAAGTTACTATGCGAATATATAAAAAAAGAGTTAGAGATTAGAAACAGAATTTGTACACCCTCAAACTACATGTCAATTGTCTCGGAAAACGTGGAGTATCATCGTAGACACGGGGAGCGGGTCGAGTATGTAGAATGAGTTAGGGTGTGTTTTGTGTTTGGGACTACCGAACCCTTGTCGAATGAAGGGAGTAGCTTTCAAGATTGACGAGGTTTGACTAGGTTTTTGTAGAGGTAGGGAGAGAAAGAGCACTCGGATTTCTGAAAGTAAGGTTTCGAGAAATGATTTGTGACCCTTGAAACGTCAGACATAAGGGTGTATTTATAGAGTTTTTCGAAAAGCCTCGCCCCAAGATTTGGGTGCTCGGAGGCTTGCGACTTAGTACTCGAGTGCCCCCCTTGAGGCGACCCAATTCTGGGACGCCCGGATGCGGGTAGTTGAACTTGCGCGTATCAGAAATTGCTCAAAATATGGATTGATATCCGTGTTATTCCATGCATGATTTGTTTCCGTTTTACTTTGATTGATTGTGTACTTGGACGCCTTTATGGCTTGCTTTGTTTCGGACAAAACCCGATGATGATCGGACGCTAAAAATGCATCAATACGCTCGAATACGACCTCAGAATCATTAGTATCTGTCGTGGGTACTTAGCAGAGCATAAATCTCTCAACACCGACCTCAAATTTGGACTCAGTGGGTCGTTTCCAATAAAATAAAGATAATTTGAGCCAAAACCGCCACCGGGGGCAAAAACCGTCTTTTGTTACCGAGTCAAAACCCGGTCAAAGTCGAAACCTAAGAACAAAACCGGCCTTACTCTGCGTCCAAATACAAAATGAATCAAGCAGAATAAAAAATTCAAACCAAATTTCAACCTTCCTAAAATGACTCACTCATCTAAGGGTACTCGATCGAGTGACCCCCTAAAAAACCACCAGGACCACTTTTGTTGGGGCACTCGATCGAGTCCACCAAGGGACACTCGATCGAGTGACCCTAAACCGGGGCAAACTACCCCCTACTCCACCATTTCAAAGGATCCTCGTTTTCTTTCACCAACACACACATACCAAGAGGAATTCACCTACTTCAAAACCAAGTCAAACCTCGTCAATTTCGAAACCTACTCCCTTCATTCGACAAGGGTTTGGTAGTCTCAAACACAAAAACACACCCTAACTCATCCTACATACTTGAACCGCTCCCGTGTCTACGACAATACTCCATGAGCCTGTTTTCCTAGTCTATTAACATGTAGGTTAAGGGTGTACCAATTCCCGTTTCTTTAATCGCTAATTCTCTTTTGATTTTTGAATACTAACACCTAACATTTACATTATCGTTACTAACTATACTAAAATCTAACATTTATTTTTTTCGTTCCTAACATTTATTATCGCATCTAACATTTTATTATTGTTCCAAACAATCTAACATTTACTTGTCGGTTTTTATATTTTGTTTATATTAATACCGTGTATATTATACAAAAAACTATTTTCAAAATCGATTCGAGCAAATGTCCGATGACGCTAAATCGATCGTCGTAAGCTTTAAAAGCCAAACTACGACATCGAATTGAAGAACCTAATATTTGTGACCACAAATCGAATTTCCCGATCGAGTACATTCGATAATAAATGCCGCCTAAAGTCCGTACAATCCCCCAAACAAGTCATACTGGAGGTGGAGCCCCTCAAGGCACGCCACCCTAGGCACTTAAAAGTTAGGGCGCCCTATGGCATACGCATAACCTATCGGATTATATCGCGATCGCAGTAATTCATTATCGAGCGTATTCGATGTCATTTTCAAAATATCGCTCTAAAGGCCCGATGTCGATTCCGTAATCGAATGTCGCGCGTAAAAGAACTATCGACAATTAAATTAGCATGAAACCCGATGACGTCGAACCGATCGTTGAATGGTCCACGAAACCCGGCAACGACATCGCGACACGGAGGGATTTGATATTCATTCTAGTTCGATTATTCTCGATTCCATAAACATCACTCTAAAAATTCAATACCGATTTCATGATAGAGTGTCAAATATGAAGAACCATCGAGAATCTGTAACACCCCTGATTTTATAAAATAAATTAAATTAAAGTAAAGTTATATTCGTATTTTTATTTTATTTACGATTTAACGCGTAATTCTTAAAATTCTTATAAAACGAATTTATCGTTTAATCGTTTCAAACTCCTAAAATTCTATTTGACTCGGAAACTCTTCTTATATTTAAAACATATTTTTATTTCTGTTTCGTTTCATTTTATACAGTTAATTTAATTCTTATCGAAAGTCTATTTCGGCGATTTAAATTCTAAATTCTTTTAATTTATTTATATTTAAGCTCGAATTTTCTATTTTTCGGCTTGAAGCTCATTTATTTTAAGTTTCGTCAAAATATTTATTTCATTTCCTAGAGAAATCCATTTAATTCACTTTATCGAAAATTTATTATTTATCGGGAAATACTATTTCACCGTCTAATTATTTATTTCTATAAGCTTCGTTTTCATCTTAAATACTTTATTTACTCATTTTATTTGACGGTCCGATTATTTATTAATTTTCTTTTTGACTCGATTTTTAATTCGATTCGTGGGTCAGTCAACATATCGTTCCAGAATTCGTCTTCTACCCGATTAATTTAATTAATCCGTATACTACGTATACTTATTGTCTCGAAATCCGTACGCTTTTTATGGTGAGTTGAATTCAATCTCACTCATTATAACATACCACCCCCTTATCTTTTTGCTTTCCAACACACTAATCCACTTCCCCTCTTAGCATACACTCCCATTTCCACCTCTTCAGTACTTTACTGACATTCAACGTATCTCTCTTTGCATTCCCACTTATATTTTTTAAGGTTCCTTCCCCCCTGCTTTTGTTCCACCGTCCCCTGCCCTTTTCATTTCTCCTTCTCTTTACATTCATCTGCCATCATCCCTTTCTCCGCGGCCCGTTTGTCCCTGTGATGGTAAGTTCCCTTCTTCTTCTTTTCTTGTTTCTCTTCTGCGTTTGTGCGTCCTCCTTGTTCCTGTTGTTTGCTCCTTATTCGTCTTCTCCTTCTTCGCATCTTTTTCGTCCTGTTTTGGTTATCGTCTGCTGTAGTTTTATGATGTTCAGTTGTCGATTTCCGTTCTCCTTTCCCTTCGTTTTTTTCTCTTCTTGTTCTTCTTTCTCTCTTGTCGCTTTGTTATTTATGCTGCTTCATTCTGTTCGCTACTGCTGTTACTCGTTGGTTTGTGCCAATCAGCCTTCGAATATTCGTCATTTGTTGTTGCTGTTGTTTGGCTACTGCTGCTGTCCGTGTCCTCGGCTGCTGCCCTTTTGTTGCTACTGTTGCTAGATTATCATCATCGAGTCCTCCCTGCTGTTTCACATTTTTTTTCGTGTTCCTGGTCCGTGTTTATTGTTGTTCTGAAGTTCGCTGCTGTTATTGCTCTCGTCGACAATCGAGTCCTCTTTCTTCCCCCGATTTCTTTCGTGGTTGCTGTTGTGTGTTGTTCTGCTGTGTTTTCTTGTGTGCGCAGGTGGTTTTCAAGCCCCTTATTTATGTACCTGATTCATTTTTCTACTGTTATTCTCGTCTCGCAGTTGCTGTTTATCATGTCCTACTCTACGATCATCTTTTATATCCTTTCTTCAAATCGTGTTTCCCCATTTGTTCGTGTTTGATTGCTCCGTTTCCCATCATCTAGTCATTTCCAACTTTCTTTAATTCCAATTCCATTTTTTTCGTTCCTATGTGTCTCAGATCGCGTTGGAGCCTCGAAGTTCTCTTGCAAGGCAAGTACCAAAGCGATCGGAGCTTGGACAAATGGATTGAAGGAAGTGCATTGACGATTTTTATGCCAAAGGTAACTTTAGGATGTTACTCGGTATCATATCGTATGATGAGTAGATGAGTAGTAGTTTGTAGTAATTACTTTACCTTCGGTTTTCTATTTTTAGCTACGTATTATTTTGCTAAAATTATTATTTCAAATCGTATGCCTTATAAACATTTTATAAATTGATTCGATGTCGTTTCATAAATCATTAGTAATTTAATTATTTACGATTGTTATAATATTTTGTTGGTTATCGTGACACTAGTAACTAAATAATATCGATTTAATATTTTCGTCATATTTTGTTAATTTATAATTTTAACTCAAAATCGTATTTTTATATCATAATCGAGATTTGTATACTTGCTCAATAAATTAATTTTCGTTTTAAGATTTATACTAATAAATGAGAAAATAGTTGATTTTGTTTTAAATATATTTTTAATCGAGACTATTTTTACTAATAATTTAGGGTCGTGCTTTTTCCTAACGAGCTTTTACTCAATCCTAACGATATATTACTAAT
Source organism: Agrostemma githago (assembly GCA_958450325.1). NCBI lineage: Eukaryota > Viridiplantae > Streptophyta > Magnoliopsida > Caryophyllales > Caryophyllaceae > Agrostemma > Agrostemma githago. Next base: position 21,764,243 of record OY288239.1, on the reverse strand, counting down.
TTGCCCTTGTCATTTCTTCATTCTCAAAAGTGATGTCTGCTTTTTCTCTCTAACAAAATTGAAGATCAACCTTTTTTTCTTCTTCTTAATTTTGAAAGTTACATTCGAAATTCTTGGGTGCAATGAATACAAACCTTAAAGACAATTCTTTAATCGATCGATCAATCAATTTAATATAACAAAAAATCCACACACCCTAAAAAAACCCCTAAAATTAAAATCAATCATCAAACCCTTAAAAAATCCCCAAAATTAAGATCAATCACAAACCCTAATTGATGAACTTTACAATAAATTGGTTAAAAAAGACAAAAGTTAAAACTTAAAGTGATATTATTCCATTAATTGGAGAACTCGGATTTATAGTTAAATTCAGAAGAGGTCGATTGATTAATCAGATTTTTTTGGTAGAGATCAAAGATTAAAAAGATTAATTAGAGAGCTTATATTCCCCTCAAAAAAATTAGAGAGCTCGTATAAAGCAAGGGCATAACTGGAAAATTTTAAGAAAATTCGTTAGAATTGAGTAAAGCTCCGTTAGGAAAAAGTAATTTCGATAATTTATTATTTGTTTACAATTGACTATTTGTAGTAAAATCCGTATTATTTATTAATAAAAGCTATTTGCTAAAAATAATTTGAAACCTTTATAAAATTCATTTCATTTATAAAAACTCGTTGACTCAATTAATTTTGATATCGTTTTCTTAAAATATCTCTTTTCTAAAATTTATAGTTTTAACTCGATTTCCTAATCAATATATATATATAAAGGAGGAAGTTTTCGTGCGATATGATTGGTCCGTTGTATCTAAACTTAATTTTGGAAAGTATCTTCAATAATAAAAAAATCAAGCAGTGAATCTTTTAATTATTATAATAATATATTTAATCTATCATATTAATGTGATGTTTAATTTTCATCTTAAAACCTTTAAATTTTGTTTAACAAAAAATTATCGTAATTTATTTTTATAAAAATGATATAATTGGAATCTAGGTAGAAAATGCTTTCATTTGAGTATAAATTTCATATAATTTGTTTCATATTATTTGCTCGAAAAAGTGATGAATTTATTACATATAAAAATAATAAGGTTATCCCACATCGACAAATTATAATAAGCTGATGAAATTTCATATTATAAACAAGAGTAATCATCTGTGCTTAGATATCCACCAAAAATCTTTCGAGTCTTGAAGAACTCTTAAGATTAAGATTCTAAACTTTAAATAATTATCTCAGATCGAAAAATTATGATGAGGTTATGAAGTTTTATACTATAAATAAGAGTAATCATTATTTTTAAATATCGACAAAAAAACTTTTGAGTTTTAAAAAAACTCTTAATAAGACTACAAACTTAAAATTATACCACATCGAAAAAATTAAAATAAGATGATGATTCTATATACAGTAATAAATAAGAGTAGTCATGTTTTCTTTATTATAAATATCAATAATAAGACGATGAAATTCTATTATGCAAATAAAAGTAATCATTCCTCCAAATTTTTTATTATAAATAAGAGTAATCATTCGTCTTTAAATATCAATAAAAAACTTTTTAATCTTAAAAAAACCTCTTAGGAAGATGGTACCCATCAATTTTTTTTGGATATGCTATAAAAAAACTATAATAAGATGTCACTAAAAAAATTCAGAAGACTATAAACTTATGTAAAATTTATTCCACATTGAAAGATTATAATAAGGAATTTTATACATGGAATCCCCATGTTTTTAGTTCTTCTATATGGTACCTCTCCACTTTTATAATCACACATGGTCCCCCTCACTTTTAGTGTATTATGTCTCTATACCCTTAAACGTCCTTAATACCCTTAAACGTCCTTAAAAGTGAGGGGTACCATGTGTGATTATAAAAGTGCAAGGATATCATATAAAAAAACTAAAAACATAGAAACACCATGTAGAAAATCCCTTATAATAAAGTGGTGAAATTAAACCTAAGTATATTATCCCACATCGAAAATTTCTATTATAAATAAGAGTAGTCATTCGTCAAATTATGATGTAATGAAATTCTATATTATAAACAAGATTTCATACTCCCTCCGTTCCAATGAATTGTTTGCCTATTCCATATTGGGGCGTCTCAATGAATTGTTTGTCTTTCTATTTTAGGAATGTTTTTTATGTGCAATTTGACCATTTTCATGAGTTTTGCTCCACATATCACCTTCTCATTGGATCCCTTACCCTTGATGCCAAAAGAAAAGGCAAACAATTCATTGGAACGGAGGGAGTATTATTTTCTCGAAAAAAAGTGATGAATTTATTACGCACTCCATAAAAGTAAGTAAAATTACCTCACATCGAACCATTATAATAAGGTGATATAAACAATATATATTTAATATAAAAGAGATTTTTTCAAAGAATTTTTAAGATTATAATGTTGAGGTGATGAAATCTATATCACAAATAAAAGACATCGTTCATTTTTAGATATCAACCAAAAAAAATTTAGTCTTATAAGTTCATATAGTTATAAATTTAAGTAAAATTATCCTACATCGAGAAATTATAATAAGGTGATGATATTCTACTATATAAATAAAAGTAATCGTTCATTTATAGATATCAACGAGAAATCTTTTGAATCCTAAAAAACACTCCTAAGACTATAATTAAATTCAAGTAAAGTCATCCCACATCAAAAAATTATAAGTTGATTGAATCAATATATGTATATATAAAAGAGGAAGTTTTCGAGCGATATGATTGGTCCTTTATATCAAAACTCAATTTAGAAAAATATTATTAATAATAAAAAAATTCAAATAGAGAATCTTTTAATTATTACAATTAATATATTTTATCTATTACATTAATGTGATGTTTTATAAATTTTCATCTAAAAATCTTTAAATTTCATTTAACAAAATGTTATGGTAAATAAAATTACAAAAATGAATTAATTAGATTCATGGTAAAAAATGCTTTCATTAGAGTATAAATTTCATATTATATGTTTCATATTATTTGCTTGAAAAAGTGATGAATTTATTACATATAAAGATATTAAAGTTATCCCAAATCGACAAATTATAATAAGGTAATTAAGTTCTATATTATAAATAATATTGATCACACATCGACAAGTTATAATAAGGTGATGAAATTATATATTATAAATAATACTCCAGTAATCATCTGTCCTTGGATATCCACCATAATTATCCCACATCGAAAAATTATTATGGGGTTATAAAAACTTTTGAGTCTTAAAAAAGTTCTTTTATTATTATAATTATCCTAACGTTGTCTCACATCGAAAAATTATGATGAGCGGATGAAATTCTATATATTATAAATGATAATTATCATTGTCCTTGGATATCAGTTAAAAAAATTGAGTCTTAAAAATTGAGTCTGTAAGCTGATGGAAAAGAGCCATCATTTGTGTTTAGATATTAACCAAAAATTTGAGTTATTCTAATTTTTTTTAAGACTATAAACCTAAGTAGAATTATCAGGTGATGAAATTCTATATCACCAAATAATTAGAGACATCATTCGTTTTTAGATATTAACAAAAAAATTGTCTTATAAAAGCAACTATAAAATTTAAGTAAAATTATTCCACGTCGAGAAATTATAATAAGGTGATAGAATTCTACTATATAAATATGGAGTAAAAGCAATCATTCGTCTTTAGATATCAACGAGAAATACTTTGAGTCCTAAAAGAACTTTTAAGACTATAAACTTAAATAAAATTATCGCACATCAAAAAATTATGATAAGGTGATGGCATTCTACATCATCAATAAGAGAAATTATTCGTTTTTAGATATTAATCAAAAATCTTTTGAATCTTTTAGATATTAATCAAAAATCTTTTGAATCTTATAATACTACTATAAGGGTATAAACTGAGGTAAAAATTATCCCGCATCGAAATATTACAAAAAAGTGATGAAATTTTATTATATAAATAAAGGTAATTATCGTCTTTAGATATCAAACAGAAATCTTTTGAGTTCTAAAAGAGTTCTTAAAACTATAAATTTAAGTGATGAGATATCATAAATAAGAGAAATAATTTGTTTAGATAATCATTTGTCCTAAAGTAAAATTTCTGACATCGATTTTTTTTTTACAAAGTCATGAATTTCATAGATATAAATCAAACATCTTTTGAATTTTAGAAAAATTCTTAAGACTATAAACGTGTGTGAAATTCTACATCATCAGTAAGAAAAATTATTCGTTTTTAGATATTAATAAAAAAATCTCTTGAGTCTTATTATAGCTCTTAAGGCTATAGATTGAATTAAAATTATCTCACATCGAAAAATAATTGCATTAAGGTGATGAAATTCTATTATATAAATAAAAGTAATCATCGTCTTTAGGTATCAATCAAAAATCTTTTGAGTCCTAAAAAGAGTTCTTAAAATCATAAATTTAAGTTGAATTATTCCACATCGAATAATTATGATGAGCTGACTTAGAAAAATCTTTTGAGTCTTATAACAAGACTTAAAACTATAAATTGAAGTAAAATTATACCACATCTAGAAATTATAAAAGTCTATCAACCAATAGTTCCATAAATTTATGCAATCGTCTAACCTGGTGTCATTACCATTTGCACTAAAAATAGGCCCGTGCATCGCACGGGCTTTCCAACTAGTTATTTATAAAATACTCCCTCCGAGTTTTAGTGTTCTTCCCTCTTTCCTTATTGGGCTTAGTTTGATTTTCTTCCCTATTTCCATTTAAGGAAAGTTCTTTCACCTAATATTACCATCCTACCCCCACTACTTTCTTTATATTACACTAATTACTCAATATAATATTTCTCTCTCTTACTTTTACCATTCACTTTTTTTTTCATTCAATTAATATAATATTCTTTTCTCTTATTTTTTCAATCCACCCCATCTTTTTGATTAATATAATACTCCCTCCTTATTTTCTTCCCCAAAAACAAAGAGGAAGAACACTAAAACTCGGAGAGAGTACTATGCTTTGACTTATTCTATTTGATTTATAGTTTCAGTAACGATTTTAGAAATATATTAAAGTTACGATAACGACGATAATAATAAAATGTAAATTTCGTTAGAAATGTTATTGTTTATACATTTTACTTATTTTAATAACTTACGCATTTTCTATAAGACTATTTCTATTTTAAGCAAGTTTCTAAAATTAGTAAGTTTCTATTTATAGAAAGTTTCCCTTTTAACATAAAATGTTTATTCCTTTTCCTCATATTATTTATAATGATTATATCTTTTGTATATATATTGATAATGACTGTTTTGGAGTTATGGAATAAGGTCAAGTGTGGGGTTAGAGTAATATAGTCTGAGATGTTAGTTTTTTGCCATCAGCTATAAAGTCGGTGTGCCCATTTGGGGCACATTTGGTCGTTTTACTGGGTGTAGTTTTCGCCAGGTGCGAGAGTGTGCATTGTGCCCTTAAGCTAGATATCGCATTGTGTTAGTAGCCGTCAGTTGAACTGGATACATTTGGTATCCAGGAGAGGTGTATACTACTAAAACTAGGATCTTGTTGCACGAAGTCCTGTTATAGTTGAGTTGCCTAGTTAGAGACTGGATTCTGTGAGTTAAGTCTACAGTTCTTGAAGCTAGTTTCCAGTATTATCCTAGTGAAAGTCTAGCCTTGTGCACACTGATCGAATTTCCATAATGCCATTTTTCAATATTATTATTATCAATTGATTTTTGACTTGCAGGTTGACAAGTGCTTTAAGTTTCTTTGAAAACTTATTTTTATGATATCGTTTTAATGTTTTCTTTTTTTAAAAATATTTTAATATAATAATACTACTCCCTCCTAGTTTTTTATTTCTTCCCCCGTTTTTTTGGGCACAAAAATTAAGAAAGTATTAAATTGATTAAAGTAAGAAAATGTGGGGTATAAAGTAGAAATATGGTGGGGTTTGTGAGTAAAGAAAATAATAAAGAATTGAAGGAAAAATAAAAAATTGATTAAAGTACCAAAAAGGAAAGAGGGAAGATTGTTGAACTAGTGCCAAAAAGGAAAGAGGGAAGATTAAAAAAACTAGGAGGGAGTATTATTTTTCCATATGATATAATATGGCTGGGAGAACGTCCGAGTTACTCCCCACTGACGTGGCTGTTATGTCTATAACATGACAGGTATTTGCTGCTGGGTTTTGGGTGTGAGCTGGCGAGTAAGGTAGATCCTACTCTTTCTTCATTCACCTAATTTATGGAATTGTATAAACCCGTTTGGAGAATTTGCTTTTAGCCCTTTTGTAAAAAGAGGCCTTTGTATGGACTTACCATTTCTTTTAATAAGATATAGTTTGTCAGTGTGTTTTAATCACAACTCTACAGTGTTTCCGCCATTGTATTGCGCTAGAATTTCTAGGGGAGTACAGAATCGGTTTAATACAAAACCTAATGACGTGAAACGATCGTCGTAGGGTCCATAAGACCCGACGACGACATCGTGACACGGAAGGACTCGATATTTGTATTAGATCGACCATTTCTCTATTCAAATCACAAATTCATAAAATAGGAACGTTTTAGAGACGACATGCCAACTGTTATAGAAGGCACTCGATCGAGTGACCCCCTAAAAAATGGGCAAGGATCTCTCATCAAAGGGCACTCGACCGAGTCCCCATAATGACTCGATCGAGTGGCCCTCTACAAGCCTCCAACGAGAGCTCAAAGACAATATAAAGTTCATCGAGTCACGTTTATGACTCTAAGCCGATACGTGTCAAATCAATCACGTATTCGTCTTCTAAAAACTCACACATACTAATCATTTCTAATTTACTATCATTTTGTCTCTATTACGACTTTGAGTAAACGTCTCTTATGATTGATCCTACGTCGACGACTCTATAGTCTTATCTAATATGCGATTGGTCGAGACATCTCCATTTCACTATGATAAGTCGGGACAAGACTCTAAGGGCCGGGATCTAGCTAGCACTACGCTTAGGTCCCGTGCGCTAACGCGTATTAAAGCCCATGTCCACACTTATCATCCTAATCCCTTATTTGATCAATTACTTATACATTTATTATGTAAGAAATAAACACATCTATTTATACTATTATGAAATTTAATTACTCATATCGCTATTTATACACGCTACGTACGATATGTTTTTTTTTATCTATGTCAAATTGAGTCTTTTACTTTACATTGATACGTAAATATTATTATCATTGATACTTATGTTGATAGTATTTCGTTACTAACTCTTACCTTCAATGATTTGGTGTCATTATCATTGTCACTAAAAATCGACATGTGCATCGCACGAGCTTTCCAACTAGTATAATATATTAATGGTTCAGGTCTCAATCCTAAATTAATGGTTTATTTCAGGTTCGGGTCAAAGGGGTCGCATGTCAAATTTTTTGAGTCTCTAAAATAGGTAGGTCGAGTTTACGATCGGGTCAAAATTTAATACTCCGTTTGGTTTTATATGTTTGCCCCGTTTCAATATAATACTCTTCACATATATTAGGGAAATTGGGTAATCATATAAAACCGGAGGGAGTAGGTCTAACGGTGAGGAATTGAGGATGGTGATGGTAAGGTAATGGGTAATGAAAATCTAAATCGTAGAGGGTTGGGGTAACGAAGATAGAGGAGTTTGAGGTTTTGGAGAGGAATGGAGGGGGGGAGGTGGGGGGAGGAAATAGAAATTTTTAAAACAAACGAGAACAGAGGGAACGACACAAGTTGATTCACTTAACTTTTCTTGTAAACCCCAAACTAAACGGTCCCTAAGTATTTTTATCAAATAACATTTTAAACCTTTTCTTTATTAAAGGAATATATAACCAAAATACATAACGGAGTATATACCAATTAGGCAATTACATTTGAAGATTAGTAAAATTAATCTCATAACTACAAATAATCCTTAGCGATGTCTTACCTATTGGTGAAGCATTGCGACAGAGAGGGCTTGACGGGTTGATGCGTGCCTTTCCTATACGGATTTTCACCTCCTTTGGCACACATTTTCATGTCATTTCACTCTTACAGGAGTCAGTTTGTATCATTTTCTCTCATTTTGTGATACTCGGGTACGAGTTTCATAATTTTATAGATATTTTGAACCAAGGAGCCAAAAGAGCTTGATCGAAAAACTTCAAAGTCAAACTCTAAGCCGATCTACACAAAGCTATGTTGATAGACAAAGGGCGAAAGTTACAGGAAAAGTTGAGAAGAGAGCGAATCGGCCAATTATACATGCTAATCAACCAACGACTAACACCATTCGATCATCGAGCTCAATGTTGGTCAAATTCAAATAAATGTCCATATCTTTTTTAGTTTTAGAGCTCTGATGGAAGTGATTCAAGTTTCAAAGTCAATATCTTTCTCTTAGCTTTTCAACCGTAGGTCACACATCAAATTCTAATAAGTAACGAGCAAAGGACAAACGTTTGAAATTGAGCGCACAAAGCAAAGAACGGAGACAGAGGCCGATCGGCCAGCATTGAAGTAATCGGCCATGCCAGTGACCAGCCGATCAATCCAATGAAGGGTAGCCAATTAAGCAATGTTTAGCTGATCCAATTGCTATGAAGACAGCTGATGAAGGCTGAAAAACAGCCAACTACTTGAAAATTCTTCAGCTACTCCCCACTTACATACTCCTTCTTGGCTATCACGCTTCTTTCACGACCCTACCAACTCTTTACGTAAATTGTGAAAGTTAGTGGGGATTAAGGGTGTTTATTAGGGATGGCAACGGGTCGGGTCTAAGCTGAGTCCACCTAGACCCATACTCGAATCGGTCGGGTCTGGACCGGGTCCGGGTCTACCCACGGGTCCACCTTAATTATTGTGTTGTTGTATTATTCATTGTTTCGATAGAAATTTTGTAGAAAAACATGAACTTAATTTCCAAAAAAAACTACGTAATGTCTTGAGTCGTTCCTTACGGATAAAATTATTTGCAACAAATGATAACTTTAAAGCACAAATGACATTCATCAACGACATTCTTAAATTTTCAAAAAATTACTACTCATTGAGTGTGTAAAACATAAAATTTCACACCTGCTATAATGAAAATAATACTCCCTCCGAGTTTCTAACATTGCCCCATTTTCCTTTTTGGGCTGAGTTTAATCTTTTACCCATTTTCTACTTTTGGTCATAAATGTGTGGTTTACATTTATCCACCAATTTCTCTCTCTTTCTCCTTTCTTTTTTAACCACTCATTCTTCTCTCCTTATTTTTCACTCCAAAAGCAAATGGTAAATGATAGAAACTCGGAGGGAGTATGAAACAAGAGTTTTATTTTATAATCAAAAGATTGACGGTTACAATTTTCGTGGATCTCTTGATTCCCTCTCGAAGGCTAGGATTTTTAATAATACTAGGGAGGTCTTATCGACTTAGATCTGTAAGAGGAAGATATGTCTTTTTGGTGACTTATTCGATTTAGCAACAATGTGGTAGTAGGATAACGGAGTCGTGTGTGAGACTTATTCCATCCGACCTCCTCTAAATACTAAACACAAGGTCGTATTTATAGCCTAGTAGCTTAGAGAAGAAGCTAAGAATGTTCTAGAGTATCTTAAGATATTATTACAATATTTATTGATAATTATCTCTACATAGTAAAGATATTAGACATAAATAGATACCGAAATATACAAAATTTTGGTGTTTACAAAGTCAACAAAGACTAATAAATTTAAAATGAACTTAAATGAAACCTTAATTCTGACTTGACGGGTTCCTCGACTGCGTCAGCGGGTTCCTTGGCGGCAGGGTGTCTGGATCTGTGTCTGAACTCTGAAGAAGGAGATGAAAGGGATGTATCATGTATGCAGCGGAAATGAGTTAGAAGAAGTTAGAAGAAGTTTTTTTAAGGTTTCACTTGAAGGAGATAAAGGGAATGAAGGAGATGTATCATGTATGCGGTGGGAATGAGTTAGGAGTTAGAATAAGTTTTTTAGGGTTTCACTTTCTGACTCGAGGAAGTCAGGATGTTTTAATGAATTGATTTTTTTTAACGGGTCTACGTGTTGGGTCCGGGTCTTTAAACTCAAACCCGTACCCGTACCCGAATTTTTTGGCAGGACCCAGACCCGACCCATGCCCATCGGGTCTGAAAAATTTATACCCAAACCCGACCCATTCGGGTTCGATCCATTCCGGTCCGACCCATCGGGTCTAGGTCGAGTCTTGGACCCACTGCCATCCCTAGTGTTGATGGTTAGTGGGGGGTGTTAGTAGGTAGTTAATTTATGATTAAATTAGTATAAATAGACCTGTAATCTCATCATCTGATCTTTCATTCACATCTCATTAGTTTACTGTAAACTTTAGTTTTTCCTTTATTTAGTTTTTTTTAATTAAAAACAAAGTTCTCAGAATTCCAGTATTTTTTATTTTAGTCAAGACTCGGTTTTATTATTTTCGTCTTTTTTTCTCAGTCTCCATTCTATTTAGTTATTTTGATCCGGTAATTTCTATCTTCTCTAATCTCCTCCTTCTTCTCAGTTATTGTTTACTGTTTTACCTTATTTTCTTTTTCTTTTTTCTTAACTAGGTTCGCCCCGTGGAAATTGCACGTATTTGTTTTAATATTTTTTATTATAAAACAAAATCAATATTAACATCATGTTTCAACAATGATCAAAGTTAATATAATGACTTGAACATAATTTAATATTTTTATTTATAATATGCACACGTGATAAAAACGTTATTTATTAGGGAAAAAAATTAAACTTTATATAATTTATCCATAGTTGAGATTCTATACTTTTAGAGAAACAATCGAACAAGGAAAGAGTGACTCTTCTAGAAGGACAGAGGGAGTATTCCTTAAATTTGATTTTATTTGATTTTTTCTAATAACTTACCTAGTATTATTCAAGGAGTAACACAACTTTCAGGAATGGTAGATGATCAATTGACTACGTAGTAGTAATAGTTAAGAGAGAACGCAGCTCGAATGACATCGTAGTTTCAAGTAGGGATGGCAACGGATCCGGGATCCGATCCGGATCCGCAAGATCCAGTCCGCACGGATCGGATATGGATCCTAAATTTTGAGATCCGTTGGATATGGATCCGGATCCGGATCCGCTATCTTTAAACGGATCCGGATCTGGATCTTAATAAGTAAATCCGGATCCGGATCCGCAAATCCGTTTTATATAAAAAATTAACAATAATAAAAAACTTAGTACTTTATTGTGTTTTTTTGGTTATTTCTAATTTTTTTCTTTTAGTTTATTAATATTTGATTATGAATCTTTATATTCGATTTTATTTGTAAAATTATGAAAATTAATATGGTCGTAAATACATATTAATTAAAAAATTTGTAGAATTTAAGTAAAAAATTGGATCCGCGGATCCGATCCGGATCCGGTCCAGATCCGGCGGATCTGGATCTGGATCTACATTTTTGGAATCCGTCGGATCCGGACCGGATCCGGATCCGCTACTAGGGGTGCGGATCCGGTCCGGATCCGGTCCGTTGCCATCCCTAGTTTCAAGACTCTACATACCATATTTAATTTCATACACGCAATAATTGATAAAATACTCCATAATTTGCATCATCCCCGGTTACAATACATGTTAAGAAAGAAATGCTAGTTCACTTCTTCACCTAAGTAGCAGGTTCTTGTACAAACTTTTATAGCAACAAAATCTACCCCAAATTCCAATCTATGATCAAAGCAAAATCGAATATTTCCTCTTTATACACCCCAACAATGTCGACATTCCATTTGAGTTCATTTTTGCAGCAAAAAACCTCCAAGACTTCTCTAAATCTCGTTAAGTATATTAGTTACATCAAGACTCTTTGAAGAGTGAAGTATTCTCCCAATGAAATGTTCTTGACCAATTGAGTAGGATTCATCCGAGAGTTGCTAAACTGTCTGGAAAACCTTTCACGCCATATACAGTAGATAGGATTGGTGAGTACACAGCCAAACCATATGCATTCCACCGCTTTTTCCTACTCCGCCATGTAAGTAAATAGGATTGGTGAGTACACAGCCAAACCACGATAGTGATTTGAGTATAATCATCCAAGTCATTAGCCCCATCTAAATAACTCATGAAAATGAGCAATTGAAGAAGATATTAGCTTGAGTTTCATTTGCAGTGCAGCAAAGTCGACAAAGATTGACCAAATAAAAACAAATTAAAAGCAATGCGATATCACCATGTACATACTATAGGTTGAAATTAATGGAAATATAAAACGATAACGATTATTTAATCATCAAAGTTATGAGAAATGTTCACAATAAATCTTTTGAGCAACCCCACCATTATAAGAACTCTAACAAAATTAGAATTATAATAAAATAATGACAAATTTAACACAATACCATTGGAACTTCTACCAAAGGGACATTGTTCGAATAAGTCAAGTGTTTAAGCAAATGGCTAATAACAGGTCATTTTATACTTTGTACTAAATCTTGACTACCGTATAAGATTACGATGTTGCTCTTAATAAACTAAACTTAAAATTTAGTCTATTTGTGTTACATCAAATTGGACTCCTTTGTAAAATTATAAGAATAAACTTCAAACCAACGAACAATACACAAAATCCTCAGTCAAACAATTATTAATGGATCAAGACCACTCCATTAGTATTTGTAGACACCCACATTTTGACCGCCAGGTGTCTATAATAGTTCCCGCCAAACACCCGATGATGATTGGACGCAAACGTGCTTTGATGGACTCGGATATGGGCTCGAAATCATGGACATTTGGTCTAGGTTTATTAGGAAGTACAAATCTTACAAAACCAACCTCAAAACCAGGCCCAGTGGGTCGTTTCGAGTCAAATAAGACTAATTTGGGTCGAATCCGGCACCAGGGGCAAAACCGTCTTTTAGCGACCGAGTCAAAACCCGGTCAAAGATATTTCTCGAGACACACGGACCAGCCGTGACACCTCACACGTCCGGTTTGGACTCAAATACTACAAAAATCAGCTACACAAATATTAAACAATTCCGTTAAAGATAGAATTCGATCTCAAGTAGGAATTCTATCCAAATAAAACACTCGACCGAGCGTAGGACACTCGGCCGAGCAGCCTTATTTCAGCCGAGTTCCTTGCCTTCTTCACCAAGAAAGTGAGTTCTCGTTCCTTTCAACCTTTTACATTTCCTATCTAATCGGTGTTTCTTGTTGTCCAAGCAAGATACCTCTCCTAAACCTCTTCGCCCATAAAAAGGACCCTCCATCCAACACAAATACAACGGAAATTCTTAGGACACCAACAATTCATAACACATCAACAATTCGTAATCATACACCCTCGTTACATATCTAATCCCATAACATCTATACATCCAAAGAAGCATCGAAATACTGTCAAAATCAGCTCGACGAATCCGACCCCACAAACCGGCCAAAACCCGTCACTCCGCACGTCCAAATCGTCACCCTAACTCATCCACATCATCTCGACGCTCCCGTTCTTAAGCCACTTTCCGACGAGCCTTATTCCGAGAAAACAAAGCATGTAGGTTGAGGGTGTAAATCAAACCCGATTCTCTCTTTTCTCTCTCCCCTTTTCTCGTCTTTTTTTTCATTTTTGTAGCGTCGTCGGTCCGTCCTCATTTTAATATGGGTCATAGTCGCATATTTTTCATATTTCTAATATCGATAGTACAAAAATATTTTCATAAAACGAAACGTTCTTAAAATACGATATCGATTCTCTAGTCGAATATCGTCTCTAACAAGAACTAAATTAAATCTCGTTGATGCTAATAAAATCGTTACATTTTTTTAAACAAAATTCGACGATTTTTACGCGGAGAGAATTAGCATTTTTTTCTTCTTTTTTTCGTTCAAATTCTTTTTCAAAACAAACTTTTTTTTACATTTTCTAAAAATCATTCCGATTATTTGATACCGATTTCCTAATCGAATATCGAATTCGACGAATATTGAAAGCATAAATCAAGTATAAATTAATCCATATTCGTACGCGATTTATAAGATTTGACGATTTTCGAAAAATAAAAAAAAACGGGACAGACTCCCGCGCGAGTCGCGCGCCTGCCAGGCGACTCGCGCGAGAGCCTGGTAGGCCGAGCCCTTTTTCTCGCTTTCTCGTCTTTTATTCTTTTCGTTCCTTACATAAAATAGCGACTTTCGCGACATATTTTCAGATTTCAACAAATACTTTTTCGACCTTGGTCAACACGTGTTAATCCATCACGTGTCATAAGCCTTTTTCAAAATCATGCATATTATCGTATTTACTCCTTTATTCGATCTATTCAACCGTTACTAACTCGTTTTCTCGTGTTTGTAGCTATTCATTTTTATCTTTTGTTTTATTAGACTAAAACGAATTCACATGCTAAAATAACTTTGACGTTATTAGTTTAACATGCATTAAACGACTTAGCAACCCATTTATTTTTCTCTCACATGCTTAGGAAAAATAATGTTTGCATATCATTTCGCTATCGAACTAACGCGAGTACATAAAAAACGAACGATATCTTAGTAAAGGCCGCTAAGTGCGGGCGGGGTTGGGTGTTCTTAGTGAACTTCCCAACACGTACCCTCACCCCTTACTCAGAACCATGGTTTCCGGATGTCCGAATCCATTGGCAACGAGAGTCATTCAATACACGATATCCGATAATGTCGGTATCGGTATCAAATGCTAAGGGACGAACCCAATAAACTCTGACATCGAAAATGGGCCGTATTTTGTACACGTCCCACTACGACATAGAGTGGGTTCGAACGGGCCCGAACTCCCACAAAGTTCGGTGGCGACTCCTACTTCGATTTAAATTTCAATTCGACCCATCTCATATGGAGATTCATTCGCCTCCCCAAACCCGCGCGTGGCCGCGTCGGGGTGGACCTATGTCATGTCCACAATTTGGCGACTCCGCTGGGGATTAACTGATGTGTCACTTACCATCGGCATCCTCAGGGTGAGACTCGAAGAGAAATCGTTCGATTAGTAATGTACACGTTTTAGTTCAATGGTTCATGCATAACCCAAATCTTTCCCGGGCCGGTTACTTGTGACTGACGTCCCACTATACCACGGTGCACTCCTAAATGGGTTCACTAAAGACTTCGATGGCGGAACTCGCATGGGTTTTACGGCAGGTTCTAAGACCAACTCGGCTTAGGAAGTCCGTCCTGATTTGCGAGAAAGCGATCGTCGTTGGTATAGACCCTATTTCGACCGACCGAGACTTAGACTAAGAGCGTACATGGTGTCGTTATACTGCTTCCATGACTACATGCTACTTGATCTTGTTTTAGTCTTTTCAAAAAACCATCATTTTCAAAAAAAAATTGCATCTTTTCAAACCTATCCGTTTTTCGAAACCCGGAAAGCTACCGAATTTAGGACTTATGATTTTGACTCAAAATAGCCTATTTTTAGCCGGTATGCTGTCCAAACCTTTTCAAAAGCCCGAAATCTCGGCCCGATAACCTTTTTCTTGATTTTCAAAAAAAATCGGACCATCCTACCCAACTTTGCTCGGTTTTCAAATCCAAATTCTCTTTTCAAAACCCTCTTCCTCTTAGGACTTTCCGTATTTAGCAGTGTCGGGTCTTGTCATAGGTTGTAAGAGTCTATAGCGTCGAAACTCAGTCGATCATACATCACGGATTTCCTCCCTATCCCAGTCCGCCTTATTTGTCAAGGCACGGCCCACCTTCGTAGGACAAACTCCTGCAAAGGGAAGCCCATTTACACATTCGAGTCCAAAGTCTGGGGACTTCTCACGCGGACCTTCCTTCGAACGGGACTAGGCCCACTTTGCCAAATCCTAAGGAAGGCCCACCGTCCACGGGTCATCCGTCTAGAAGTCGGTTTTCGGTCTTTTTCTCATCTAGTCTTTTCCTTGCTCGGGATGTACTCTTTGATTCTAAGATCTGGGTCAGTTACTGATTACGCGGTGCCCTTACAGACAGGCCACCCCACACCCGAGCCATGACGCAACAAGCCATAGATGAATTGAGGGCCTCATTGACCAAGCTGGAAAACATGATCACGTCGATGAGAGGGGACTAAATCGCCATCCTTACCCGGGTAAGTGCCGTGGAGCAGGGAACTCCCAGTGGCAGTGTCGACACTACAGGGCCTTTAGCTGAATTGGCCAGCGCAGTCCACAAACTGCAGGAACAGGTCCATTTGTCGACCCAAAACTCCATTCACACGGAGAATGCTCGGACCTAGACACCATTGACCGATGAACTACCCGCCAATCTCAATCTGACGGGCCTGCCAATGTTCGAGGGTACTGAAGACCCGGTCCACCATATCCGGGCTTTCAAGGAGTTCATGGCCTTTAAGGGGGTTAAGTCCAACATGTTCAAACACCTGTTCGCTTCTTCTCTCGAGAAGCACCCAAGGGCCTGGTACTATCGGCTCGATTCCAAGAAATACAAAACTTGGGATGACGTGGCAACGGAATTCGCTCGGAACTACGCCGACAACACGGAAATCCAGACCACTATGCGCACCCTGGAAGTAATGGCCCAGGAACCTAAGGAAGGATTCACGAAATACCTTCAACGCTGGAGGGCTGAAAGCGTCAAACTAGTCGATAAGCCCAGTAAAAAAGTGTTGGTTGAAGCCTTCGTCAAGAACCTCCTTCCTACTTACCGGGTCCATCTCCGGTACGCCAGCATACCTAGTTTCGTGGTCCTGACTGAGATGGGAACGAGAATCGAAGATGATCTAAGGTTGGAAAGCCTCACTAAGGCCTCCGCCAAGGGATACCAAGGGGCCAGCTCATCGACAAGCAAGCCCACATCTACTGCTGCCACTCGTAGCATTTTTGACGAGGTAAACTTACTTGATACTCCGTCCAAGAAGAATACCACCCCCCGGGTATTCACCGACATAGGCACCACCTATGAAAATGCCCTGCAGAGGCTATCATCAAAAGGCCTGATCACCCCGATAGGCCCAACACCTGAGCTCCCGGCCGAGCGTCGCTCCAAGGCCTACGATGTCCAGGCGTACTGTCAGTACCATCGTGGCAAGGGACACGATACTGAGAAATGTCGGAAGCTAAAGCACCTTATCCAAGATCTCATCGAAAGTGGCAAGATCCCTTTACCGGGAGGCAAACCCAACAACAAGGATAATCCGCTGGCCACCCACGCCATTTTCTCCGGGGAAATAGTGGATTGCTCACACCTCATTTCTCCATTTGTCCCGTAAATAAACGGGATCTGGTGCGACGACGAAGACGACGTCTATCTCACCAAGGGGGAAGCTGTCTCCATCACGCCCGAGGAGATTCAGAAGGTTAAGTCCAAGGTCTTATCCAATAGTCAAGACCTCATCATCGCCGAGCCGCTTAAAGCGGAGGTCGCCCCGGAAGAGCCAACTACTGAAAAGGCTCTTGTGAAGCAGCTGAGCAGGACTCGAGTTGACCTCTCTATATGGCAACTCTTAGTTATCTCCCAGGAACATCGAGAGGCACTCACTAAGGCCCTCGATCAGGTCAAAATTGACTCCATGATTACTCCAGCTGAAATGGTAGCCAGGGTTCTGCCCCACCTAAAGGGGAAAGCTAAGGAAGAAGGCCCACTTATTACCTTCTCCAATGCTGATCTACCACCATTTGGGCCAGCCCACAACATGGCCCTCTACATCACGGTCATCTGTCGTGGAAAGTACCTGCCCATGACCCTCATCGACGACGGGTCCGCAGTCAATGTCCTCCCCTTGAGGACCGCCAAAGCCCTCGGCATTACCGAGGCCGACTACATTCCCACAGCTCAAACCATTCAGGCTTTCGTCGGAAGTCCAAAGTCAGTAGCCGGAGCCACAAAACTTACTATCATAACAGGCCCGATAGAGAAGGAGCTGGAAATTCAAGTGATCGATGTGACTTCTTCCATTAACCTTCTTTTAGGAAGACCTTGGATCCATGCAACCAGGGCTGTATCCTCCACCTTGCATCGGAAAATCAAGCTACCTTTGCACGACACCGTCATCACTCTAGAAGCCACGCCTATGACTGTGGCTAACTGCAACACCTCGGGCCGCATCGATCTCTGAGGGTTCGACTTCGTAGGGATCATTGAAGAAGAGTATCTTTTCCGACCCTACTTCACGGTTAGCATTGACCGGATGTTGCAGAATCTGGGTTATCTGCCAGGGGCTACATCAAGGCCCAATCTCCCCGCAGGGAAAATCCTCGAAGTCCTAGATAACGGGAGGACTCAAACTGGTCTGGGTTATACCATAACCCCAGAGAAAATGGGCCAAACAAGGACTAACACTGTCACTTTTGTTCCTCCAGTATTTGGACCAGTCCAAACGGGCCTATACCGGCCCAGTACCACACACCCTGGGACCCACTTGGCCCAGGATTGCAAGTACATACCGGATGACATCTTCGCTCTTATCCAGTCCGAAGATGCTAAGAATGTTGAGCCCGCGCCTAGGGCTGCTTTTTGGAGAGGAAATCACGGCCCCAACACCGAAGGAAGTGCTGGTCAGTCTCATTCTCCGCAGCCGCACCTTTGATCCATCTAAACTGATCTCGGAGGTCGGATCGAGGACCGGAAGCAGAGCCTGGAGGAAGACAGTCAAATAGACTGACAGCCAAGGAAGAACTTATAAGCTGATCACAGGGGAAGGAGAAATGCCAGAATCTGAGTCTGAGTCCGAGTCGGAGTCCAAGTCAGAGTCTAAGATTGAGTCTAGTGAGTCCGGTGCTAGGGTTAGTCCTGTAACTCCCCCTCTCCCTTTAGCTACTCCTGGTGCCTCGGGGTCTGTCCCGGGCATCCTACCTATCCCGCCACTGACTAGTGATCAGATGGCCGCTCTTTTCGAGCTATTTTCTCAGCTCATCATTAATAATAACAACCGTTCTGCTTACGACTTGTCCCATTTTCAAAACTTTCTCAATTCCAAAAATATTATGTGCAATGACATTGAGAAACCCGAGGAACAGGTATCCTTGCCTCCACACCTGATCGAGTAGCTAGAGCAAAGGGAATCCTGCAATCCGGTAATCGAAGAAACCGAATCCATTAACGTGGGAACAACCTTAGAACCTCAGATGCTTAAGATAGGATTATCCTTAGATCCCGAGGAGAAACAACAATTCGTGAATATCCTTCAAGAATTCAAAGACGTCTTCGCATGGTCTTACAAGGACATGCCGGGGATTGATCGCGAAATAGCCGAGCACCATATACCGATCAAGGAAGGGTTCAAGCCGGTTAAACAAAAACTCCGACGCATGAGGCCCGAATGGTCCCTCAAAGTCAAGGAGAAAGTCGACAAACAATTCAAGGCTGGGTTCATACGAGTCTCCGAGTATCCAGATTGGGTTGCAAACATCGTACCAGTCCCGAAAAAGGATGTTAAGGTGCGTGTCTGTGTAGACTTTCGGGACCTTAACAAGGCAAGCCCGAAAGACGATTTCCCGTTACCACACATCGATATACTGGTGGATAACACAGCTGATCATGCCCTTCTATCATTTATGGACGGGTATGCGGGGTATAACCAGATAAAAATGGCAGAAGAAGATATGGATAAGACCACCTTCATTACACCTTGGGGTACTTATTGCTATTTGGTCTCATCAATGCCGGGGCCACCTATCAATGAACTGCCACGACTTTATTACATGACATGATGCATAAGGAAGTGGAAGTATATGTGGACGACATGATCGTCAAATCTAAAGACAGGGACGGTCACATCACCGCACTGAGAAAATTCTTCACCCGATTACGCAAGTACAACATGAGGCTAAACCGTCAGAAATGCAGTTTCGGGGTAACATCTGGCAAATTACTGGGTCATATTGTTAGCCAACGTGGTATCGAAGTCGATCCAGCCAAAATCAAGGCCATCACCGAGATGCAACCCCCTAAAACCGAAAAGGACATAAGAGGGTTTCTCGGAAAAGTCCAATACATCAGCAGGTTCATTTCAAAGCTAACCATGGTGTGTGAACCGATCTTCAAGAAGCTGAAAATAGGAGAACGGTTACTATGGGACGACAAATGTCAAGCAGCCTTTGATAGAATCAAAGAAATTTTGTCTTCGCCACCGGTCCTGATGCCACCTCAACACGGTTTGCCGTTGTCACATTACCTAACCATGACAGAGACAGCCATGGGGGCTATGCAGCTCAAACGGTCAACTCCGAAGAACGGGCTATATACTACATCAGCAAGAAATTTTTAGAGTACGAGTGTAAATACACCATGCTCGAAAAAACGTGCTTAGCTTTGGTCTGGGCCACCAAGAAGCTCCGACATTACATGCTCAGTTACGAGGTACAAGTATTATCCAGAATGGATCCGATCAAGTACCTTTTTGAAAAGCCCATTCTCAATGACAGGATATCAAGATGGACCCTGATGTTGGCAGAGTTCGATCTGAAGTTCGTACCATTGAAAGCCATCAAAGGACGAATAGTAGCCGAATTTCTCGCTGACAGTCCCATAACCGAAGAAGGACACACCGACACTTGGTCCTTCCCAGATGAAGACATTTTCCACACCGATGCCGAAACATGGGACTTATAATTTGACAGGGCGTCCAATTTCTGAGGATTTGGAGTCGGGATTCTCCTGATCTCGCCAAGGAGGGAACATACTCCCGTGTCCATCAAATTAGACATCGACATCACTAATAACGCCGCTGAGTATGAAGCATGTATCCACGGGCTACAAGCCGCCGCCGACTTAGGGGTCACGAACCTCCGAGTACATGGTGATTCATCTCTGGTCATTAATCAAGCACTTCAAAAATGGAAGACTGGAAACGCTAATCTCGTGGCCTACCAGGCACGAGTAAGGGATCTCGAGAAACAGTTCCAGAAGGTAGAATATATATATATACCTACCTCGGGAAGAGAATCAGTTCGCAGATGCACTCTCAAAACTGGCATCTTTACTAAACATTCCCGATCATGTGACCAGCATGCCGATCTGTGTCGAAAGACGATCCGAGCCAGCTTATATCCACGACATCAAAGATATCGAGATACCCGATCCCGAGCCATGGTATCAAGCCGTGTTGACATACCTGACAACCGGAGAATATCCACCTGGAGCTGACAACCGAGCCAGAAAGGCCTTGCGAAGACTGGCAACCCAGTTCATCCGTACCGACGATGGGCAACTTTACAAAAAGACAGCACAGGGGCTCTCCTTCGATGTGTCAATAAAGCCAATGCTGAAAAAGTCATGGCTGAGGTACATGATGGCGAATGCGGCCCACACATGAATGCCCAGCTGTTAGTCCGGAAAATCATGAGGCTCGGCTATTACTGGAATAGCATGGAAACCGACTGCCAGCTATATGTTAGAGTTTGCCATAATTGTCAAATTTTTGCCAATGTACAACATATGCCACCATCCCTGCTATACACCATGACATCACCCTGGCCATTTTCAACATGGGGAATCGATATAATCGGAAAGATAAACCCTTCGGGAACCGGAGGACATTGCTTCATTTTGGTGGCTATCGACTATTTCACCAAATGGGTCGAAGCTGAGTCTTATCGTATTCTCAATGCCAAGCATGTCGCCAAGTTTATTCAAAATAAGATAATATGCCGGTATGGGATCCCTCATGAATTCATCAGTGACCACGGGACCCATTTTCAAGCTAAAACAGCAGCCTTGCTCACCAAGTACAAAATTCAAAGGCATACGTCTTCACCTTACCGACCCCAAACCAATGGAGCAGTAGAAGCGGCTAATAAAACAATTGTCACCATACTCAAAAAGATGGCTGATAATTACCGGGATTGGCCCGATAAAATACCATTTGCACTTTGGGGATATCGGACCTCGATTCGCACTGCGACCGGGGTAACACCGTATTACTTTACATACAGGATGGAAGCGGTCCAACCTGTCGAGTTAGAAGTGCCGTCACTCAGAATCCTACTCGAGAGTCAAGTACCCGAAGCTGATTGGGTTCGAGCACGATATGACTCGCTAGTCCTTTTAGACGAACGACAATCTCGTGCCCTCAATAATATACAAATCTATCAGAAGAGGATCCAGCGGGCTTTCAACAAAAGGGTAAGGCCCAGAAACATCAAAGAAGGAGATTTGGTTCTCAAGTCTGTTCGAGCTTTATTACCAGTAGACCCAAGGGAAAAGTTCAAACCTAACTGGGCCGGGCCATATCTGGTAAAGAAGATTCTATCAGGCGGAGCAGTAATGCTAACGGACCTGGACGGGAACGAGTTCGTAAACCCAACTAACCTGGATCAGCTGAAGCGTTACTACCCCTAACCCATCTCTCTCAATGTCATTTGCAAAAGTTTATTAAAAACATCTTTTCAAACATAAACTTTTAAAGACAAGTCAAAAGCTAGAATTACTTATTCTACTGTTACAGGCATCTTGAAACAATAGTCTTGATGTATTTCGAAATTGCAAATTAAAGTCTGAACTACGTTTGGTTTGATTCCATTTATTGTGGATACGTAGGCAGCCTCTCAAAAGGGCACAACCACTGCAATCGAGAAAAGGAAACAGGAATGGTTTTTAATAAATTTATTTTTTTAATTTCAAAAAAAGAAATCTCCGATAAACTCGGAAAGTTACAAAAAATCAAAAAAAAAATCACACAATAAATAATACTAATACTTAAATAATAAAAAACTAGGGCATTTTTCCCTTTCCCTTGTCCTTAACTTCCTTTTCTGTCCACCGACGTCGACGTGGAGGTGAACGCTCCTGAATCACCAAGGGAACCTCCTTGACCCGGGCACGTTTCTTCAAACTCGATTCCCCGGTCACCTCACTCGGTCCTAGGCGGGCCCTCACTCTCTCGGGTAACCTGTCACACGGACCTAGCCTATCTCGGACCGCTAGTTTCGGCCCGAGCCTTCTCTCCAAATCACTAGCACCGGTCTCATTAGCTCGAGTCCTAGTTTTTGACTTAGAACCCGACTCCGGTTCGACGAAAGTAGTGGGGATTTCCTCTTTATCAAAGAACCACCTATTGTCTTTTGCCGATTCTCGACGAGCCAAGTCAAAAGCCTCGTCAGTCTTCAAAGCTTTACGGGTCTCCTTGGATTCTTCAGAAGTCCATTTTCGGTATGACTCAGAAACCCAAGCGGTTTGGCAAGGGCGAGGTGTAGTCCATATGACACGGGTAAACCAGCGTTGTAGCCACGTGTCACACATAGCGTCCGTCAATTAGAGCGAAACGCTAATGATTGCTTCAGTCTCGGGGATCTGCTGAAACGAACCGAACTGTCTCAGAATACGATCCGGGTAGATATGCACGGTCCAATCCAAAGACAAGACCACCAGATAACGGGCTTTATCCCTCTTAGCTAATCCCGTCAGTCTTGAAAGGAACCACCAGATGACATTCCATCTAATCAAAGGCCCACCATGGAATGTTAGCTCTTCATCCCAATATTTTTGATTTATATGATGACTCGAGCTTATTCGTCGGGACCTGGAGCCAATCTGACAGCTGCGATATCTAGATATGTTTACCGGGGGCTCTATGATTGACAGGCGCTCGGACAACCAGATCTGCAAAAATTTTCGAAAAGTCAAAAACTTTCGAAAAAAAAAATCGAAAAATTCGAATTTTCGAAAAAAAAAAAATCGAAAAAATAATTAAAAAACAAATTTTCGGAAATTTGGAGAATTTTGAGAAAAAAAAATTTCAAAAAAAAAAACTTTTCGGAAAATTCGGGCAATCTTTCGGAAAAAAGAGGAAAAACGGTTAAATACCTGCAAAAGACGGATGCTTCCTGTCAACTGTCGATCTGAGTCCAGTCTTCTGGCATCAAGGCCCATAATAATCTCCCCGGTTATCAGCCAAGCCGGACTGTGACCTGTCTCCATCTGGTTAACTATATATGCTAATCAGCCTGATTTCACCCAAGCACGAGTCAACATCCATCCGACCTTCGAAGACATATCGATGCAGCATACAAAAGGCGAAAGCCCTACGCCTATGGGTAGAAGTAATTCTTGCGCCAATTGGATCCATGAATTTGTCAGCCAGGTCAAATAGGGAAACTGAATCTCCTTTTACCATGCGGGCTGTCTCAGCATGCGATAAGCCTAGAAAATCCCTTAATCTCCTCCTTGGGTCAGGAAAAAATGGGGGAATAGCAGGACGAGCATTGCGGCACCAACCGCCTATAGCCGCAATTTCTTCAGGAAGGGGACATATTTCTCCTCGAGGAAATGCGAAAACATGATGGGTGGTATCCCAAAAGGATAAGCAGGCATCGAGAAAGTGCGAATCTACCCTAAGTCGCTGAAGTGGGAATAAGGCAACGATTCCCATTTGAGTTAGCTGAACTTTATCTTCGTCTCGAAAGTCTTGAGCCCATGCCTGAAGCATCGCAGTCAAATGATCAATACCCATTGCAAAAATAGTTTTTTGTTTTGTCTTAAAAAGTCTAAGGGATTTTAAGATTGAAGGAAAAGATTTGGGTTGGATTATGAAAAATAAAGAGCAAGAACCCTCTATTTATAATAGAGGAAGTCCCTTTCCTAGTCACCACAGAAATAGGAATTCTTATCATACTCCCTACTTCATATAGGCATACAGGCCTAACCAGGGGATTTTTAGGAATCCGTGTCAGAATCTGATCAGGAATCAAGTCATCCCAAGCATCCTATTTCCAAAATTTTCAAAAGAGATTTTCAGCATTTTTCTTTTCAAAAATCAATCAAAAAATCATTTCTTCCCCAGCGTGAGTCGGTGTTCCACCTAGATATTACATGCAAATTATTGCCAGGATACAGGTACACCCAGGACTCCCGAAGAATTCTCCAAAATTCCCCAGTGGAAAAAACTCAAGCGACCTTTTTTCGGGATGTATCTGTAAACAGATTCACCCGTACCTTCCAAGGCAAGCTCCCGCACAATTCTAAGATAGGATATATCTGCAAACAGGTATACCCATAGCTTCCAAGGCAAGCTCCCGCGACATTATTGACATCAACCCAGGTATGATTTCTATCCTATGGCTGGCGAGCCCTTCACGCAGGTCTAATGGACTATAAACGACCCGATCGGAAGTCTGCCAGGTTTTAATCCTTGATTGACCTGGTAGCTACTCTGACTTTTGCCTTGTCCAATCCTCAGTCAGAGTGGGGGCTCTATAGACACCCACATTTTGACCGCCAGGTGTCTATAATAGTTCCCGCCAAACACCCAATGATGATTGGACGAAAACGTGCTTTGATGGACTCGAATATGGGCTCGGAATCATGTACATTTGGTTTAGGCTTATTACGGAGTACAAATCTAACAAAACCAACCTTAAAACCAGGCCCAGTGGGTCGTTTCGAGTCAAATAAGACTAATTTGGGTTGAATCCGGCACCAGGGGCAAAACCGTCTTTTAGCGACCGAGTCAAAACCCGGTCAAAGATTTTTCCTGAGACACACGGACCAGCCGTGACACCTCACACGTCCGGTTTGGACTCAAATACTTCAAAAATCAGCTACACAAATATTAAACAATTCCGTTAAAGGTAGAATTCGATCTCAAGTAGGAATTCTATCCAAATCAAACACTCGACCGAGCGTAGGACACTCGGCCGAGCAGCCTTATTTCAGCCGAGTTCATTGCCTTCTTCACCAAGAAAGTGAGTTCTCGTTCTTTTCAACCTCTTACATTTCCTATCTAATCGGTGTTTCTTGTTGTCCAAGCAAGATACCTCTCCTAAACCTCTTCGCCTATAAATAGGACCCTCCATCCAACACAAATACAACGGAAATTCTTAGGACACTAACAATTCATAACACATCAAAAATTCGTAATCATACACCTTCGTTACATATCTAATCCCATAACATCCATACATCCAAAGAAGCATCGAAATACTGTCAAAATCAGCCCGACGAATCCGACCCCACAAACCGGCCAAAACCCGTCACTCCGCACGTCCAAACCGACACCCTAACTTATCCACATCATCTCGACGCTCCCGTGCTTAAGCCACTTTCCGACGAGCCTTATTTCGAGAAAACAAAGCATGTAGGTTGAGGGTGTAAATCAAACCCGATTCTCTCTTTTCTCTCTCCCCTTTTCTCGTCTTTTTTTTCGTTTTTGTAGCGTCGTCGGTCCGTCCTCGTTTTAATATGGGTCGTAGTCGCATATTTTTCATATTTCTAATATCGATAGTACAAAAATATTTTCATAAAACGAAACGTTCTTAAAATACGATATTGATTCTCTAGTCGATTATCGTCTCTAACAAGAACTAAATTAAATCTCGTTGATGCTAATAAAATCGTTACATTTTTTTAAACAAAATTCGACGATTTTTACGCGGAGAGAATTAGCATTTTTTTCCTCTTTTTTTCGTTCAAATTCTTTTTCAAAACAAACTTTTTTTTTACTTTTTCTAAAAATCATTCCGACTATTTGATACCGATTTCCTTATCGAATTCGACGAATATTGAAAGCATAAATCGAGTATAAATTAATCCATATTCGTACGCGATTTATAAGATTTGACGATTTTCAAAAAAAAAAAAAAACGGGACAGACTCCCGCGCGAGTCGCACGCCTGCCAGGCGACTCGCGCGAGAGCCTGGTAGCCCGAGACCTTTTTTTCGCTTTCTCGTCTTTTATTCTTTTCGTTCCTTACATAAAATAGCGACTTTCGCGGCATATTTTCAGATTTCAACAAATACTTTTTCGACCTCGGTCAACACGTGTTAATCCATCACGTGTCATAAGCCTTTTTCAAAATCATGCATATTATCGTATTTACTCCTTTATTCGATCTATTCAACCGTTACTAACTCGTTTTCTCGTGTTTGTAGCTATTCATTTTCATCTTTTGTTTTATTAGACTAAAACGAATCCACATGCTAAAATAACTTTGACGTTATTAGTTTAACATGCATTAAACGACTTAGCAACCCATTTATTTTTCTCTCACATGCTTAGGAAAAATAATGTTTGCATATCATTTCGCTATCGAACTAACGCGTGTACATAAAAAACGAATGATATCTTAGTAAAGGCCGCTTAGTGCGGGCGGGGTTGGGTGTTCTTAGTGAACTTCCCAACACGTATCCTCACCCCTTACTCAGAACCATGGTTTCCGGATGTCCGAATCCATTGGCAACGAGAGTCATTCAATACACGATATCCGATAATGTCGGTATCGGTATCAAATGCTAAGGGACGAACCCAATAAACTCTGACATCGAAAATGGGCCGTATTTTGTACACGGCCCACTACGACATAGAGTGGGTTCGAATGGGCCCGAACTCCCACAAAGTTCGGTGGCGACTCCTACTTCGATTTAAAATTCAATTCGACCCATCTCATATGGAGATTCATTCGCCTCCCCAAACCCGCGCGTGGCCGCGTCGGGGTGGACCTATGTCATGTCCACAGTATTCAAAACGACACTTAGTAATGTAGGATTATAACCCTTAAACACAAGGACCTGTTACGAGTATTAACCGAAAAGACAAAAATAGAGGGATAACAATTATACATTATTTGCAGCGGAACAACGTATTAATAAAAATAATATAAGAATAAACCCAGAAGTATAATATATAATCTCCACAGACTGAATAAATAACTCCCACGGACAGAATAAAACACCCCAAGCGTGATGCCTCATTTGGTATCCACACGGGTACGGAACTGCGACGTATGTGCTAGTATAAGAGTTTGTGAAATGGTCTCACAACTTCTCTCTAGATCTATCTTATAACTTTTTATAAGAAGAATAGTCTATATATATACTATGAGTCAATACTTTTAATTCCATATCCTAATTCATCATATGAACCTCTTATATAGAGATGAGAAACTAGAATTAAGTTATTACAATAACTCTAATTAGCATAATTAGATTATTACTATAACTCTAATTATCATAACCCAACAACGCAGCTGAGTCCGTATTACTACTAACCTGATATATTAATATATCGATATACATTAATAATATCGCGAACACATTGTGTGTGACCCAATGGGCCCACTTAAGACTACCAGACACGTAACCTATTTACATGTCAACCCGACATTGATCTCTAGCATAGACTTAAGCGAGTTAATACGTAGGACAATGGACATAACTCCTTCAGTCTCCCACTTGTACATGTCCTCTCAAGAATGGTGTTAAGTCTCTTTGCTACTATTGTCTCTAATTGAGAATGAGGTAAGAAGAAGTGTCATCCTCGCACTTCTCAATCTTTTACTCGAATCTTTGAATTGACTTGTTAAAAGAGCAGATAGATGGCAATCATCCTATCTGAGCGCGGCCACGCATTTGCACAAGTCACACTCTTCGAGTGGCCAAGAAACAATAAATCCTCTTCAATAAAGGAAGAGCAAATCCCTTCTTGTCTAACCACATCCTATCACATGATCCATGCATGCCTAATAATCATCCATAGCTCCCTTTCACAGCTGATGAGGAATAGTATCAAAGCAAACACATCACATGTACAGAATAGTCAAAGACTCAAGTCTAAAGACCATACAAGTTCATAACTTTCAAAGAACTTTACTGACACTAAGTGAAATCTTAGTAAAATCCTTTTCGGCGGGTCTGTCTAATCCATGGTCTCAATATACACATGTGTGTCTAGTTTAGTATTTCAATACCTATGACTCAAGGAACTTAGTCATCAACCAACTCACACACTAGTCATTTAAGGATATTCAAATGTCCCAACACAATACCCTGACTAGAGACAAAATAATTACATCATCCAAATAGAGTTTCAAGACTAAGTCACGTACTTAGTGATCTATTTCATCAATGTAAATTATTTAGGGACAAAACTCGGATTAACCAAATGACAATATTTCATACATATATCAATTATTGAAATAACTTCCACTAAACCAAACACCTCTAAAAGTACTAAGACCACTCGTTCCTGCATCTTATACAAATCATAACAATATGATGTTTATGTAGAGGAGGTCTCGAGACATACAATATTTGTATCGGTTATTTAGAAGCATATGATCATTCTACCTTCTTTCAATAAGGTAAATTGTTAGATTCATAAGAAACAAATTGCTTCATAAACTTTAAAGTTGAGTGTGTGCTTGATTCGTAATCAAACGTCTATTTGCTTCAAAAGTAATAGAACACTAACTTTAGTTATAATACTAGTTACAAAGTTGTTCTTTGGAATCGTTCCAACATAAAACTTCTCATCCAAAACAAAATATACCAAGATTACAATCTCATGTCATCTTTGTCTATTTGGAAATATGAATTGTTGTAACTTGTTTACAGCAATTTGCTTATCACATCATGCGTATCTCTAACCTTTTTGCTTCTTAAGTGCAAAGGAACAATTCTTAGATAGCATTCTAGTGACACTCACCAAATTAGTATCTACTCGTCACATGACCACATAATAAACACATTTCCTGAAAAGTCTCGTAGACTTATAGCAACCAAATGTCGTTTAGCTAGAGAAGTATGTCACGTACATACCAAATCATAACGATAAATGCACTCCCACTAGTCTCTTGTAAACACTTTGTCTCTCTTCGTCTCAAAAGAAAACAAACACCTTTGATTTATGATATTGAGAACGAAGATACTTTCTCCATGCTCCAATCAAATCGGAACATTCACATTAGCCTTTAAATTTTGATAATATGATCGAAATTCATACGATGAGTCGTGCACACATCATATTGCATTTCTTTCAAGAAATGTATTTCACATATATATGTCCAAAACTCATTATAATGAGTGATGACAATCAAAATGCTAAATCAATCTTAATAGACTTAAGCATAATGTTGTAAAAAGGTTTTTTCCATAGTCATTACTATGAGATCAATCCTTAACAACCAACTATGCTTCATAGATACTCTTATATCAATCCACATCATCTTTATATTGAAGACTATTCTTCACTATAAGATCCATTTAACCAAAGTCTATACTTGGTATTTATGGTATATGGAATCTATTAGATTTATGACTTCACGTGACTCTTGGAGTCTTTGTCCATTATTGTTTCATCATAGGTCAAACCTATGTAGGATAATATTTTACAGGTAAGATGATCATGACTTTTCATGGATGCATCAATATCCTCTTCAATAGTTGTAGACAACTCTTGTTAATCCTGAACAATTCAAGGTCGATTCTACTCCCACTGTTTCTATTAGAAATCACATCTCTTTAAAAGAAACATATCACTCCATGCAACAAGACAATTTTGTTCTTTGGATGGTTGGTAGAATTAACATAATACCCATAATAAAACACATGTCATAATTGAGTTTAAGTTCTAGAAAACGATTTTCTCTGAACTTTAAAACTTGATAATTAAGAAAAGACTATTTTAGAATATTTCCAATCCATCTCATATGGTGTCTATTCTCCGACTTACATGGACAATCTCATCAACATTGTACAAAGACTTTTATAGTGCATAAGCTTCTAAACAGTCAATAAAATTCGCATAACTCATCATAGACCAAATCGTATCAAATATGGTTCGATATAGTTTGAAACACTTTTCCCTACTTCTAAGATGATAACAATCTTTTAGTTCAATTCCTCCTTGTTTCAATCATATCAAACGACTCGTACCAACTTATCAAATTGATCTGGTACTTTCATCTGAATTTCCTTGAACAATTCAACAATTTCAAATTTCATCAAATGAACAAAACCATACGTATTACCCATTTTGCAACATCACTAGTTAAACCCACACGTATCTTTATATGTGTGATCCAACAAGTCAAGTACCCTCCCACTACAATTAATAGGAGTCACTTCTAATGTCATTTATCCATCTAAACGAGATCCATTTACCTCAGTTGATCCTTATCAATAAGGTATATAATTTCATCATTATGAAACTTATTCTTATGTTTCTTGTCTCATGGATTAAAGACAATGTCATGATGGATAAAACTCGGGTCAAGGGAGTTGAACCTTTTGTTGTTATGTTACAAATAAAAGCATTCACTACTTGGAATGTAGAGTCCAACAATCATGTTAGCCTTATTGTACCTCATATTCTTGCAAGATATAGAGCAAGAATTGTTCCACTTTTATTAAAAAAAAAACATGTCCATACATGAAACATAATTAATGTCCTTGGTTATGACTAGTACAAGAATAACAATTATTCAATTCCAGTATCCAGCTTTATGGTAAAATTAAGTGATTTTCTTTATATATATGAAACAACAACATCTGTCCATTTCAATCATAAAACACTTCACTTATATACCATTATTTCACCCTCTTTGAGCCACTACATCCACAATGTAATAGTTGCATTTGGTATCTTATACCAAAACAGTAGAATGCGAGTAACAATTATTCCAGTAACATATACACCTGAGTCATACTTCAATTGATTTGCAGATTTTCTAGACATTTCTAGAAAAATATCTATCAGTACCATTTATTTGTCATTACATTACCGACTGAATCACTCCATTAATGATAAATAATTTCGCACCTAATCTAAACTTGGAAACAAGTTTGGGTATGACAACAATTATCCTTCCCTTACTTTAACCAACGTCTTAAATTCATTAATCATTATCTTAAGCAATTTTCTTAATGAACTCATAGAACATTAGTATTATTTGCCTTCTTGATACAATATTCAACCATCTTTTAACATCTCATGCTAAAAGGTGAGAAACCTTATTAAGTCACCTGTTTTATTCATAATAAAGTGACCTAAATTAAGAACTAATTGAAACGATTTCAATTCCTAATCTTTTAGAAAGAAGCATCCAAAATTTTCTGATTATCAATATAATCACTCATCCTATGACATATGGATTAATCGGATCATCTTTAACATTTTTTCACTTTATGGGGAACTGTTCCCTTTTTTTTGAAAAAATTGATTTTGGTACTAATAGTCATCTTCATGACTCTTATTATATAGTTCATACTGTGCATTAGCACTGGTTATAATTTGTCGAAATTATCATTCACAATGACAAAATCCGTATCTCTAATTTTGAGAACAATTCTCAAGATACCAATCGACGAGTTTGAACAATTCAAACTCATCTTTAATAAATGTGAACAACGGTGACTAAAATACAACTATATGTATATGCAAAATAAAACGATAATTAATTAATATTAATAATCTTTAACAATTTTAAGATAAAATCATGCAAACTACCCTCAAGTTCGCATAATATTCCAAGATCCTAAACCTTTTGTCGCTCAAGTGAACTTAAGCTCACTGCTCAAGCTCCAAAAGTAAAGGTAGACAACAAACTTGTCAATTACATCAATATGTAATTCTTGGTTTGTCGGAATAAGTCATCATATGACACCAACTATTTGTCTCAAAGTCCAATTCCGACTTGATAGCAATGTTAAGCTGACCAAACTGAACCAGTGGGTAACAATTACCCACCTACTCAGTCCACAGACATCGGCAAAGCACCGCTTAGGCAGTCACTTCAACCAATGATATGAAATTGTTGTGGTGGTCAGTTCTGGAAAGACAATGCTTAATATTTGTGCGAGGGATTAAAAGCATTATGGGTCCTAACCATGTTGCTAGGTCAGTTTACAAGACAACCTATTAGTTCTAAGCACACAAGTCACAAGTCTCAAACAATAAAAATCATGCATCATATGACATAAAAATTCAAATGTTATTAGTGAATTGTGCATAAAACAAGTTAAAAGATCTCATATTTAGATTCATAATCATATCACAATTCATAATTGCTATTTGGTCTGAACAATTTCACCATCTCTTTCATTTTTCCAACTATGAAGAACAATTCCCCACCCGAGAAAATTGAACGAGTATACAAAACTCGATTCACAATCGATCTGCAACTTATAATTGTCATATTGATGAACGTTTCATCAAAATCAAATAGGACTCGAGAAACCTTTTTCTCGATACACTTATGATAACATGATAATTAAAATGCGTAACATTATTTAGTCGATATTGAAAACTAATTTTTCATTGATTCGAAAAAATAAAAGTATAATCCATGTTTGATTCATAATCAACACACCAACGCGAGAAAACAACTTTTCTTAAAAGCGTCACCCAACCTGACACCATGTCGCCCAAGTAAATACTGTATCGTCTTGGTCAAACCTGTGCCGCTTTGGTCATCCCGTTCCGACCGAGACACACCTGTGCCGACTGAGTCACACTCGTGTCCTCCGAGTCATACTCATGCCAACTGAGTTAGCCTCATTTCATTTTGTCTTCACCGTAATTAAAACGAGTCTTGTCCTTATCTTACTAGGACTCATCGTCAATAATAAATTCTTGTAATTTTTCGTTTTCAATTTCAATCGAATCTTGACTAATCTAATTAGTCTCATCGTCAACAAGGAAATTGAGGATTATAGTGGGTCAATTTAGGGTAAATTAAATTTAATCATAATCAATATTAGATTTTAAATTAATTTTAAGAATCAATTTATGAATTTAACAATTTAAACTCGTAAAATAAGATAAACCCTATACTTGATCGATAGTAGTCCGATAGATTAGCCACAAAACGAATGAAATGAAACTCATGACAACTACAACAAAGTGTACGTGTACATTCACATAGTGAGTGTTCATGTAATGCATGATATTCAAAACAAGAACAATCACATACTATGTTATACGTAGAACGCATGATATCGAATTCAAGTAATATTGCGGCAATTATCACAGAGAACCTTGCGACATAATCACTATTATATATTAACCCAATTATCTTATGGAATAGATATAACAGAAAGATTCTCAGGACGGAAAATATAATACTCGTACATCGTAATCAAATTATTAATACGCGGGCGGAATCTCTCATAACCAATTATGAGCTATAGATTCACGTCGATCTGATTAATACTACGTAACAGTTGCTCTGATACCACTGTAGGGTTACCACCCTTAAACCCAAGGACCTGTTACAAGTATTAACCGAAAAGACAAAAAATAGAGGGATAACAATTATACCTTATTTGCATCGGAACAACGTATTAATAAGAATAATATAAGAATAAACACAGAAACATAATATATAATCTCCACGGACTGAATAAATAACTCTCACTAACAGAATAAAGCACCCCAAGTGTTATGCCTCCTTTGGTATTCACACGGGTACGGAACTGCGACGTATATGATAATATAAGGGTTTGTGAGAACTTCTCTCTAGATCTCTCTTATTACTCTTTATAAGAAGAATACTCGTGCGTGTTTGTGTGTGTGTGTGTATTATGAGTCAATACTCTTAATTTCATATCTTTATTCATCATATGAACCTCCTTATATAGGAGATGAGAAACTAGAATTAGGTTATTACAATAACTCTAATTACTATAATTAGATTATTACTATAACTCTAATTACCATAACCCAACAACGTAGCTGGGTCCGTATTACTACTGACCCGATATATTAATATATCGCTATACATTAATAATATCTTGTACACATTGTGTGTGACCCAATGGGCCCACTTAAAACAACCCGACACGTAACTTATTTACAAGTTAACTCGACATCGACCTCTAGCAAGGCATATCGAATACATAGACT
The DNA here is from genome assembly GCA_958450325.1 of Agrostemma githago. Lineage (NCBI taxonomy): Eukaryota > Viridiplantae > Streptophyta > Magnoliopsida > Caryophyllales > Caryophyllaceae > Agrostemma > Agrostemma githago. The sequence continues at coordinate 21,729,656 of OY288239.1, read as the reverse complement.
TAAGCGGGTTAATCCGTAGGATAGTGGATATAACTCCTTCAAGTAATATGTCTAAACTGCGGGAAGTGTACTGCATACATTAATTACGCCCGCGGTAAGAAAATAATAGCTACTTCATAAACACTATCCAAAATTAGTTATATTAGGATTTATCAAAATTACACTGCAAGCTTTCATTTTTGCCCACATATTCCCTTGTGAGATGCAAAAGTTATACCAAATGCACGGATTTTCTATTAAAATTTGTATTTAGAAGCGGAATGCATTGAAATTATTGAAATAAATAACCGAAACTATGCAATTAGAGGTTAATCTTTCCTTTAGTAAAATTGAATAAGTGACACAATGCATATGTTACATAAGTTACCTTTGATAGATTTCATGCTTCGTTATAAAATTATATAAACTATACTTCGTATTAAATTCCAATACAGTTATACAATTAAATAGGGGGAAAATATTGCACCTTGATTTGTAATTATTGATCTTCTACGTAACAACTTTCTCCAATTTCTTTCATTCCTGATTCTCCATATTCTAGGCAGCCTCTAAAAAATGTTGATGTATATATATATCAAGATAAGTGAAAATAAAGATAAAGAAATATGAAATAACTTTACCAAAAATGTATAGTGTTGTGGAATGACTAATGACCAATGATGTATTCAAGTGAAATTTCTTAAAAATCTTAACAACAATGACTGAACTTCATCATGGTTAAGTATACTTTTATTCTTTTATCTTCTATAAACATTCAAAAAAAAATATTGAAATGTTTGTTATAATCCATATCAGCGAGTGAGTAACCAATTGTTATACTTCGTAAGAACTAAAACAAAGCTAACAAATACATTGGTGAATTTACTCGATACTAAAAGTAAACTGTTACTTGAGTATTGTTGTTCAAGATGAGTCAAGTATTTAGGCAAATGACCACATAACTACATAAGAGTATAAGACGTCAAGGGTGCATAAACGATTTTAAGCTAAGTTTTAGATAAGAGGCCAGTACACCACTGCATTACTTGAATCATTCTGAAATATAAAAGGTAGCACATTTTTTTCAAAACATCATCATCATCTATGCATTCATTTTCTCCATTTTCACTTACTATTACTACTACTTTCATTCTACATCTTCATCATCAAACTCCCTCAACTCCCTTAATTCTATATTGCTAAGAGACTAAATCACTCCCCCCAATCCCTAGTAGTCATTGACTCATTGTTGAAGATAAAATTTAATCTCACACTTTCCTTATCTTGTATTTTAGATATGATTTACCTAGTTTTGTTGAGTACATATAGTATTCCTAAGTCGTTCCTATTAGCTAGTTTTCTGTAGTTACTACAATACTACATATCCTAATTGTATAAATACTTTTCATCACATCAATGAAAATTCATTCAATTCTCATATATATTCTACATGGTATCAAAGCACACCGATAACTCACAAAATTAATATCCTCCCTCTCGGCCAAAACCCCAAACAACCGACATCCACAATCATCCACCGTGATCGGAACTGCCTCCGTCTTAAACAACCCAAACGACCCTTCCAACCCTTGTGTTGCGGCCAATCTCTCCAATGTCACTGAACACACACCCACCACGTATCGTGCTTGGGCTAATCAAATCGAAGATCTTTTATTCGATTTTGACCTCTTCAAATACTTGGATGACTGTCATACCCGTCCCACTGAAAACATTGAAGGTGATGAAAAAAAAGTTGTTCCTAATCCTGCGTACTCAACATGGGTACATCACGATAGCCTACTCTGTTGTGCCCTTCGTGGCACAGTCTCATCATGCATCACCCTGTTTCTCAACTCTTCCACCGCCTCAGAGAAAATCTAGACTACGCTCAAGTCCACCTACGTCAACTCATCTCGTGGTCATCTTCTCCAACTTAAAGACAACCTTGAATCGATCTCCAAATCGAATCTCTTCGCCACCGACTATATGCAAACCATCCGTTCGTGTGTCGATAAATTAGCTAATTTAGGCAAACCAATGGATGCCAAGGACAATGTTGCCAAGGTTCTCCGTGGACTTGACTATGAGGTGTATCACTCGCTTGTTGACGCTATCAAAAATTGGGACACCCCAATTACCTTTGACACCCTTCACGAACATCTCCTACAATTTGACCTTTCACTTATTGTGGACATGACATAGGTCCGCCCTGACGCGGCCACGCGCGGGTTTGGAGAGACGAATGAATCTCGTGTGAGATGGATCTCGAATTGAAATTTAAATCTAATTAGGAGTCGCCACCGAACTTTGTGGGAGTTCAGGCCCATTCGAACTCACTCTATATCTTGGTGGGCCGCGCACAGAGTACAGCCATTTCAATTTCAGAGTTTATGGGGTTCGTCCCTTTGCATTGCGATACCGATACCGACATTATCGGTTACCGTGTATTGAATGACTCTCGTATGCCAACGGTTTTGGACATCCAGAAACCATGGTTCTGATTAAGGGATGAGGGTACGTTTTGGGAAGTTCACAAAGAACACCCAACCCCGCCCGCACTTAGCGGCCTCTACTTAGATATCATTCATTTTTCGTGTACGTGTGTTAGTTTGACGGTTAAATGATATGCAAACAGTATTTGACTAAACATGTGAGATATGTTCATCTACGTCATTTAATGCATCTTTGAATTCTGTCGAAGTTGTATTTAGCATGCGAGGTTCATTTTAGTACAAACAAACAACGAAAACAAAACACGGAACTCGAAACAATTGAGTTAGTAGCGATAATAACGGTTTGTAAATAGTCTAGAATGATGCAAAGGACATGATGCATGGTTTTGAAAAGAATAGGACACGTGATGGACTTAACACGTGTTGACCGAAGTCACAAAATTATTTGATAAGGCTAGAAATATGTTGAAGGCTCATGATTTTGGTGTGACAAAGGCCACTCGATCGAGTCATTGAGGGACTCGATCGAGTGGTCCTCGAAAAAAACCTTCTGCCCACTTTTTGGGGTGTCACTCGACCGAGTGGCCTATGGTACTCGATCGAGTGCCCCCTATATGAACAATGGTTCGTGAATTTGCTTTTAAATTTAAAATCGATAATTTTGCTAAATCGCGTGAAAATATAATATTATTTACACTCGATTCAGTTTTCGATACTCGTCATATTCGATACTTGATTATAAAATCAATATCTAATATTTAGAGTGAATTTTGTAAAAGATGTTTATAAATTGTTTTGAATCGAATTAGGACGAAATATTTCCCTCCGCGTCGTAATGTCGTATTAATCCTTTCGGACTATATGACGATTATTTCGGCATCAACGGGATCGGGCTTAATATTGTTTACTGTTTGGTTCCTTTAGATCCGATATTCGACTACAGAGTCGATATCGTATCCTAGGGATAACGTTTTATTTATTTGATTAGATGATAGTACGATAATATCAATAGTAGAAATGAGAAAAAGGAAAAGAAATAAAAAAATGCAACGATGACGACACAAGACGACGGACGGACGAAAAAGACGGAAAAAAAGAAGAGAGAAAAGGAGAAAGCGAGATTTGTAACACCCTCAACCTACGTGTTAATTTCGACCTCGATTAGGAACTCTTAGTAACGGCGTTTGCGCGGGAGTAACAAGGATATAGGGAGAGTTAAGGTGTTGTATTTTTGGATTGGTTTGGCTTGAGTTTCCTATAGGATTTCTAAGGAAAAAGTCGGGGTTGTAGCTGTGTATAGTTTGCTTAAGGTTGCTGAAATTTTGGGGTAAGAGTTGTATGTTTTGAAGGTTTGCAAAGGGGTGTATTTATAGGAAAAGGTACCCAGCTTTTGGATAGAAAATACTCGGCTTTTGGATAGAGAATGCTCGGTTTTTGGATAGAAAATACCCAGTTTTGGGATGAAGAGAAACACCCGGTTTTGGATAGAAAATAGGCCACTCGATCGAGTGGTGCATGTCACTCGATCGAAAGCCCGGTCTAACACCGGTTTTCGTGGATTTTATGAGCCTACTCGACCGAGTTGGCCGGTCCACTCGATCGAGTGGGTCTGGTCGGGTGGAGGTCTCTTTTAGAGATAGAATTTTATCTCTAACGGAGAGGTTTAGTTGCTTGGTTCTTCTTTGTAGCTGATATTTTTGTGGTATTTGACTTCGAATCGGACTTTTAAAGCTGCGTGACAGATTTTTTATGTCTGGGAAATGTCCTTGACCGGGGTTTGACTCGGTCGCTAAAAGTTGGTTTTGCCATTGGTGTCGGTTTTGACCCAAATTAGTCTTATTTGATTGGAAATAACCCACTGGGCTTGAATTTAAGGTCAGTTTGGTGAGATTTTTACTCCGCTAAAAGCTCGTGCCAAATACTATTTAGTCTGAGTCCAATATTGAGCGTATTAAGTCATGTTTACGTCCGATCATCATCCGGTGTTTTTTGGAAACTGCTATAGACACCTGGCGGCCAAATGTGGGTGTCTATAGAGCCCCTACTCTGACTGAGGCTTGGACAAGGCGAAAGTCAGAGTAGCTACCAGGCCAATCAAAGATTAAGACCTGGCAGACTTCCGCTCGGGACGTTTATAGTCCATTAGACTTGCGTAAAAGGACTCGCCAGCCATAACTTGATGGTCATAACTGTCCTAATGATAATAGCCCCATGGGGAGTAAATGAGCTGCATGGAGACTTTCTTTTGAAGTCTGGGTGTACCCGTATGCTGACACATAGCAATTCGTGTGTAACATTTAGGCAAAATACCGAAAAGGACTTCTGAAACCTTGGGTTGAGCCCATGCCTATGTGGATTAGGAAATATGACAAGAGTTCCTATTCCTAAGGCAATTAGGGATGCTAAAAGGGGTTTTCTATTATAAATAGAGGGCTCCTTGTTTCAATCTTTATATCTCAATCTAAATCTTTCTTCTCTTTTCTCAAGATCTATTAGACTTTCAAGAAAAATATTTGCCATGGGTATCTAGAATTTGACAGCAATGCTTCAGGCGTGGTCCCAGTACTTTCGGAACGAAGAAAAAGTTCAACTGATCCAGATGGGAATTACGGCTTTATTCCCGCTTCAACGCCTTCAGATTGATTCGCACTTTGTGGATGCCTGCCTAACCTTTTGGGATACTACCCACCATGTTTTCGCATTCCCTCGAGGAGAATTATGTCCTCTCCCAGAAGAAATTGCAGCTATTGGGGGTTGGTGCCCTAACGCTCGTTCTGCTATTCACCCGTTTTATCTTGGCCCAAGGAGGAGATTAAGGGATTTTCTTGGCTTGTCCCATGCTGAGACGGATCGCATGGTGCGGGGAGATTATGTTTCTTTGTTTGACTTAGCTGATAAATTCATAAATTTTGACGGCATAAGGGCTTTTGCTTTTTGCATGCTGCATCGATACATCTTCGAGGGAAAAATGGATGCTGACTCGTGCCTGGGTCAGATAAGGCTGATCGGCATAGTTGATCAGATGGAGACGGGTCACAGCCCGACTTGGCTGGCGACCGGAGAGATCATTATGGGCCTCGATGCTAAAAGACTCGACCCGGACCGACAATTGACAGGAAGTACCCGTCTTTTGCAGGTATACCCTCGCGCTTTTCCTTTTTTAACGCAAAATTCTGACGTTCAGGAGCCACTCGATCGAGTGGACCCGTCACTCGATCGAGTGACCTCGATAAAACCCGTCTGCCTGATTTCACCTAGTCTACTCGTTCGAGTGCCTACCAGCATAGCCAAAATTTTCTTACGGAAATTTGCATTTTTTTTACAGATTTGGCTATCCGAGCACTTGTCGATCATAGAGCCCCCGATGAATGTATCTAACTATCGCAGCAGCCAAATTTGCTCAAGGAGACGACGGATAAGCTCGAGTCATTACATAAACCGAGTTTATTGGGACGAAGAGCTTAAATTCCATGGTGGACCTTTGATTAGGTGGACCATTGCTTGGTTGTTCCTTTCGAAATTGACGGGGCTAGCCAAGAGAGACAAAGCTCGCTACCTGGTGATCCTGTCCCTGGACTGGACCGTCCATATCTATCCGGACCGCATTCTGAGGCAGTTTGGTTCGTCTCAGCGAATCTCCGAGATCGAAGCAACTATTAGCGTTTCGCTCCAACTGACGGACGCTATGTGTGACACGTGGCTGCAACACTGGTTTACCCGTGCCACATGGATCATACATCGCCCTTGCCAATCTGTTTGGGTTTCGTAATCGTACCTGAAATGGACTTCCGAGGAGTCAAAGGAGGCCCGTAAAGCTTTGAAGACTGACGAGGCTTTCGACTTGGTTCGCCGGGAAACGGGAAACGGTGAAAGATAATAGGGGTTTCTTTGACGAAGGGGAGACTCCCGATACCCTCGTCCGATTGGAGTCGGGTCGTAAGTCAAAAACTAAGACTTGAGCTGAAGAGGCCAGTGCTAGTGGCTCACGGAGACGACTAAGCCCCCAGACTGACTTGGACAAAAGACTTGGGCCAAGACTGGCGGCCCGAGATCGACTGGGCCCACGTGACCGGTTTCCGGAATGGGTAAGGGACCGACTTGGTCCTACTGAAGTGATTGAGGACTCGAGTTCGAAGAAACGAGTCCGGGCCAAGGAGGTTCCCGTAGTGATTCTGGAGCGCTCACCTCCGCGTCGTCGCCAGTGGACGGCCAAAGAGGCCAAGGACAAGGGAAAGGGCAAGATGCCCTAAATACCGAGTCTTTAGTTTTTATTATTTAAGTATTACTGCTATTTATTTTAGTGTCATGTGCTTTTTTTTGGATTTTTGATTTTTTTTTTTTTTTTGCAATTTGTAATTTTCCAAGTTTATCGGATTGGTTTTAGTAATAAATAAAGGAAGTTTATTATTTAAACCGCCAATTTTTTTTTCTTGATTGCAGTGGTTGTGCCCTTTTGAGGGGCTGCCTACGTATCCACAATTAGCGGAATCAAACCAAACGTAGTTTAGACTTTTTATAAAATTGTAATCTCTAAATACACCAAGACTATTGGTTCAAGATGCTTACAACAGTAGAATAAATAATTCTAGCTTTTGACTTGCTTTTAAAAGTTTATGTAAAAAAACGATTTTAATAAACTTTGCTAATGACATTGAGAAAATGCTTTAAGGGTAGTAACGCTTCAGCTGGTCCAGGTTGGTTGGGTTAACAAACTCATTCCCGTCCAGGTCTGTCAGCATCACAGCTCCACCTGATAGAATCTTCCTCACCAAATATGGCCCGCCCAATTGGGTTTGAATTTTCCTCTCTGGTTTACTGGCAATAAGGCTCGAACAGACTTGAGAACCAAATCCCCTTCTTTAATATTCCTGGGTCTCACCCTTTTATTGAAGGCCCGTTGGATCCTTTTTTGATATATCTGGATGTTATTGAGGGCACGAGATCAACGTTCATCCAATAGGACTAGCGAGTCATACCGTGCTCGAACCCAATCAGCTTCAGGTAGTTGACTTTCGAGCAAGATCCTGAGGGATGGCACCTCCAACTCGACGGGCTGGACCGCTTCCATCCCGTATGTTAGGTAATACGGCGTTGCACCAGTTGCGGTGCGGATCGACGTTCGGTATCCCAATAGTGTGAAGGGTATTTTATCGAGCCAGTCCCGGTAATTATCAGCCATCTTATTTAGTATGGTATTAATCGTCTTGTTAGCCGCTTCTACCGCTCCATTTGTTTGGGGTCGGTAGGGCGAAGATGTATGCCTCTGAATTTTATATTTAGTCAGTAGGGCCGTTGTTTCGTCATGAAAATGGGTCTCGTGGTCACTGATAAATTCATGCGGGATTCCATACCGCCATATTATCTTTTTTTCGATAAACTTGGCAACATGCTTGGCGTTAAGAATACGGTAAGATTCAGCTTCGACCCATTTTGTGAAATAGTCGATAGCTACCAGAATGAAGCAGTGTCCACCAGTAACCGAAGGATTTATCTCTCCGATTATGTCGATATTCCATGTCGAAAATGGCCAAGGCGACATCATGGTATACAACAGGGACGACAGCATATGTTGCACATTGGCGAAAATTTGATAATTATGGCAATGCTTAACATATAACTGGCAATCGGTTTCCATATTATTCCAGTAGTATCCGAGCCTCATAATTTTTCGAACAAGCATCTGGGCATTCATATGCGGACCGCACTCACCATCGTGAACTTCGGCCATAACCTTTTCAACTTTAGTTTTATCAACACATAGGAGAAGAGCCCCTTGTACTGTCTTTTTGTACAGTTGTCCATCATCGGTACGGACAAACTGGGTAGCTAGCTTCCGTAAGGCTTTCTTGGCTCGGCCTTCGGTACCGGGAGGATATTCTCCGGTTGTTAGGTATGTTAGCACCACTTGATACCATGGCTCGGGGTCAGATATCTCAATATCTTCAATGTCGTGGATGTATGCCGGCTCAGACCGTCTTTCGACACAAATTGGCATACTGGTCACGTGATCGGGAATATTCAGTAAAGATGCCAGTTTTGAGAGTGCATCTGCAAATTGATTTTCTTCCCGAGGCAAGTATATGTACTCCACCTTTTGGAATTGCTTATCGAGATCCCTTACCCGTGCCTGGTAGGCCCCAAGATTGGCGTTCCGAGTTTTCCATTTTTGAAGTGCTTGATTAGTGATTAGGGATGAGTCACCGTGTACCCGGAGGTTTGTGACCCCCAAGTCGGCGGCGGCTTGTAGCCCATGGATACATGCTTCGTACTCAGCGGCATTATTGGTAACATCGAAGTCCAATTTGATGGACACGGGAGTATGTTCCCCTTTTGGCGAGATTAAAAGAATCCCGACTTTGAATCTTCGGAAATTGGATGCCCCATCGAAGTATAAGTCCCACGTTTCGGTATCGGTATGGAAAATATCTTCATCTGGGAAGGACCTAGTGTCGGTGTGTTCTTCTTCGGTTACGGGACTGTCGGCGAGGAATTCGGCTACTACTCTGCCTTTAATGGCTTTTAACGGCACGAACTTTAGGTCGAATTCTGCCAACATTAGGGTCCATCTTGACATTCTGCCATTGAGGATGGGCTTTTCGAAGAGGTACTTGATTGGATCCATCTTAGATAGCACCTGCATCTCGTAGCTGAGCATATAATGTCGAAGCTTCTTAGTGGCCCAGACCAGGGCTAAACACGTCATCTCAAGCATGGTGTATTTGCATTCATACTCTAAAAACTTTTTGCTGATGTAGTAGATAGCTCGTTCTTCGGAGTTGACCGTCTGAGCTAGCATAGCCCCCATGGCTGTCTCGGTCGTTGTTAGGTATAACGACAAAGGCAAACCGGGTTGAGGGGCATCAAAACTGGTGGAGCAGACAAGATTTCCTTGATTTTATCGAAGGCTGCTTGATATTTATCGTCCCACAGTATTCGTTCCCCTATCTTCAGCTTCTTAAAAATGGGTTCACATACCATGGTTAGTTTTGAAATAAATCGGCTGATGTACTGGACTTTCCCGAGAAACCCTCTTATTTCTTTTTCGGTTTTAAGAGGTTGCATCTCGGTAATGGCTTTGATTTTAGCTGGATCTACTTCGATGCCACATTGGCTAACGATATGACCCAGTAATTTACCTGATGTTACCCCGAAACTACACTTCTGAGGGTTTAACCTCATGTTGTATTTGCGTAGTCGGGTGAAGAATTTTCTCAGAGCGGTGATGTAACCGTCCCTGTTTTTAGATTTGACGATCATGTCCTCCACGTAAACTTCTACATCTTTATGCATCATTTCGTGTAATAAAGTCGTAGCGGTTCGTTGATATGTGGCACCGGCATTGATAAGGCCGAATGGCATGACAGTATAGCAGTAAGTACTCCAAGGTGTAATAAAGGTGGTCTTACTCATATCTTCTTCTGCAATTTTTATCTGGTTATACCCGGCATACCCGTCCATAAATGATAGAAGGGCATGATCAGCTGTGTTATCCACCAGTATGTCGATGTGTGGTAACGGAAAATCGTCTTTTGGGCTCGCCTTATTAAGATCCCAAAAATCTACGCAGACACTCACCTTACCGTCCTTTTTAGGAACCGGCACGATGTTCGCAATCCAGTTCGGATATTCGGACACTTGTATGAAGCCAGCCTTGAATTGTTTAATTTATCGACTTCTTCCTTGACCTTAAGGGACCATTCGGGCCTCATTCGACGGAGCTTCTGTTTAACTGGGTTGACCCGTCTTTGATTGGTATGTGGTGCTCGGCTATTTCCTGGTCTATCCCCGGCATGTCCTTGTAGGACCATGCGAAGACGTCTTTGAATTCTTGAAGGAGGCTGGTGAATTGTTGTCTCTCCTTGGGATCTAAGGATAACCCTATCTTAAGCATTTGAGGTTCAGAGGTTGTTCCCACATTAATGGACTCGTTTCCTCGATTACCGGGTTCAGGGATTCCCTTTGCTCTAGTTGCTCAATCAGATCTGGAGGTAGGGGTACCTGTTCGTCGGGTTTCTCAATGTCATTGCACAAAATATTTTTGAAATTGAAAGCATTTTGAAAATAAGACAAGTCGTAAGCAGAACGGTTGTTATTATTGATTGCAAATTTTGAAATTAAAATAGCTCGAAAAGAACTGCCATCTGATCGTTGGTCAGTGGCGGGATAGGTAAGGCGCTCGGGACAGACCCCGAAGCACCAGCAATGGGAGTAACTAAAGGGAGGGGGGTGGTTACAGGAGTGACTCTACCACCGGACCTTATAGACTCGATCTTAGACTCTGACTCGGACTCTGACTCGGACTCCGACTCGGACTCAGACTCAGACTCAGACATGTCTCCTTCTCCGGCGATCAGCTTGTAAGTCCTTCCTTGACTGTCAGTCCATTTGACAGTCTTCCTCCAGGCAATGTTTCCCGTTTCGGAGCCCACATCGGAGATCAGCTTAGTTGGGTCAAACCTATTGCTGTGAAGAATAAGATTGACCAGATCTTCCTTTGGAGTCAGGGCCACGGTTTCTTCCCCGAAAAGTAGCCCTAGCACGGGCTCAGCATCGTTGACATCTTCTGACTGGACGAGGGCAAAGACATCATCCGGGATGTAGTTACAGTCCTGGGCAAAGTGGGTTCCAAGGTGCACAACATTGGGTTGGTACAGACCAACCTGGACAGCCTCCAATACCGGTGTGACGAAGTAGTCGGTTAATCGTGGGCTATAAGGGCTCAAGTAGATACCCTTAATGAGGTTGCAGGCTCTTTAAATATCCGCTCGAACAATGTTGCCCAGAGTTGTAGTATAATCGAGGCCTAGATGCGAGTCTTCGTTTTTAAGGACCTCGATAATCTTCCCAGTTGGAAGATAGGGTGGGGAGGTAGCCCCCGGCAGGTACCCTAGATTTTGTAGCATCGTGTCGATGCGAGTTGTGAAATAGGGTTGGAAAAGATACTCCTCTTCGACGATTCCTATGAAATCGAACGGTCCGTGGCGTTACAGTTAGCCACAGTCATAGGGGTTGCCTCCAAGGTGATGACACTATCGTGTAAGGGCAACTTGATCTTCCGGAGAAGGGTGGAGGATACTGCCTTGACAGCGTGGATCCATGGCCTCCCTAGGAGCAACTTAAAGGAAGAGGTGACATTGATTACTTTAAACTCCAGCTCCTTTTCTATCGGGCCCGTTATGATGATTAGTTTCACGGCCCCAGCTACTGACTTTGGGCTCCCATCGAAAGCCTGGATGGTTTGAGCAGTAGAAATATAATTGGCCTCGGTAATGCCGAGGGCTTTAGCGGTCCTCAAGAGGAGGACGTTGACCGCGGACCCATCGTCGATTAGGGTCATCGGGAGGAACTTTCCACGTCAGATTACTGTGATATAGAGGGCCATGTTGTGGGTAGCCTGGAACGGTGGTTGATCGGATTCATAGAAGGTGATTAGTTGGCCTTCTTTCCCAGCTTTGCCCTTTAAGTGGGGCAGGACCGTGGCTACCATTTCAGCAGGAGTAGCCGAGGAGTCGATCTTGACTTGATCGAGGGCCTTAGTGAGTGCCTCTCAATGTTCTTGTGAGCTAACTAGGAGTTGCCATATATAGAGGTCAACTCGGGTCTTCTTTAGTTGCTTCACGAGAGCCTTTTTGGTGGTCGGCTCTTCAGGGGCGACTCCCGCCCCGATTGGCTCAATGATGGTTATTGAAGTAAGGCTGTTCCTAGAGCTAGTGGCTTGATAGGGACGACTAAGGTGGTTACTGGCTAAGGCCTTAGACTTAGCCTCCTGGATCTCTTCCGGGGTAATGGGGACAGCTTCCTCTTTGGTGAGGTACACATAGTCCTCATCGTCGAACCAGATCCCGTTCACTTGCGGGATAAATGGAGAAATTAGGCGTGAACAGTCAATCATTTCTCTGGAAAAAATGGCGTGAGCACCTAAGGGATTGTCCTTATTACTAGGCTTGTCTCCGAATAAGGGAATCTTACCGCTCTCGATGAGATCCTGGATCAAGTGCTTCAGCTTCCAACATTTTTCAGTGTCGTTGATAAGTGTAGTTTGTAGTGCCTAATTTGCTGTGTTTTGGTCCCATTTGCTTGCGGAATCGCTCCTTGGGAGCGGTTCATGGGCTACTTATGCTTCCTCTAGCTCGTTTCAGGTTCCCGAGACCATTCGTGAAGAGTTGGAGCGATTCCCACTCAATACATACACTTTTTGGAGCCAACGAAGCGGAGGAACGATCACTCGATGCCTTGGATTCGACCCCGAGACCTTGGGGCCCGATCCCGAGCCCCTTAGACCCGATCCCAAGACCCGAGAGTCGATGAGAAGTCCATGTGAAGCAAGGAGGAACCTTAAAGATCATATTGGAGGCCTACAATACTCATCCCCGACGGGTATGGCCTCATCCCATCCGGGATGAGGTGCACAAAAGAGGGGTGTTCTGTTCTGGGTCCGTCCCGGTCGGGACCATCCCTTCCCGGTCGGGACCATACCCTTCCCGGTCGGGACCGATCCTTCCCGGTCGGGACCATGGTGCTGCTGCGCGTGACTCTTTAATTCATCCTCCCTCATTCTTGTAACCATATAAATATTTCCCTCTTGTATTGTTTATGGAACCTACCTTACATTAGACTCTCTTAAGCCTCTCTACAAGATAAAACCCTAGATTTAGAGTTCATCCTTTTAGATTAATCTTCCCTTAATCCTTAGTTAATCTCCTTTTAATCTAGTTTGTAACTAGTCTTGTATTAAGAGGATACTTGAAGATTCATCCAAGCTTGACAACCTTGGAGTTGATTTGGGTTTCTTATTTATGCAAGTTTACATCTTTTTTATCATCTTTTTGTTGGTATAATCCTCTCTACTCTTGTTCTTGTTTATTTAATCAAGTTTGAATCTTTACTTGTTGTTTATTGTTATTGTTCTTGTTCTTGATAATGGATGTTTGGTTTATGATGTTGTTTTCCCTTATTGTTGTCATGGTTAGTTTGATAATGAGTGAGTAGTCTCCTTGTGGGTTAGTAGGGGTATTAAGGGTAGATTATGGCTGATTAGGGTTTGATTAGGGGTAAAGGGTGAATCTTTGTTGTTAGTCACATATTGGGCACTCTATGTGTTTGTTGATATGCTTGTGTGAGTAGTAGTGGCCATGCTTCCCATACTTGTGCTCATCTTCTCATTGTTTGTCTATTATGTGGTTGTGTTGAGGTTAGTCTTAGACGCGAGAGCGCGAACTTACCTCGGTGTTGGTCTACGTAGCGAGAGCCCGGACCGACTCTAGCAATTAGGAGACATCTACACCCTTGACCACCCCAATTACCCTACTACACTTATGAACCCGACCTAACCCACTTCTTTTCATATTTGATTCAACCTCTTAGTTAGTCATCGGTTCTTCTAGTTTGCTTGTTAGTTTAATCTTTAGTTATTCCGTCTTAGCATTGTTTTAGTCTAGTCATTGTTAGTCCACTTCCTTCATCTCCAACCACCATAGTTTACCATTTATTGTCTTCTTTGTGTTTGTTTGTGTGACTTAGTTTTGTTGTGAGCGGACCTAGTCTAGACTTTACCATACCGTCTCCGTGGATATCGACCCTACTTGCCCTAGCTACCTACTAGGAATAGTCGGATAAATATTGATCGGTAGGACCCACGATAAATCCGACCATCAATTTGGCGCCGTTGCCGAAGACGGTGCATTGTTTAGACTTAGTTTGCTTATAGCTAGACTTAGTTACCCTTCTTTGTGCTCTTCTATCATCTCTTGTGCATATTCTCTAGACTCTTCTTTTTTTCCATAGTTTAATTTCTTCTTTTCTCTTTGTTTTTCGTCGTGCTTGCTTACTGTCGTTGCGTAGTGCCCGAAAAGCACTGGGTGTTCTCACGTTTGCTCAAGTGCGTAGTGTATGCCTAGGCGGGGAGGCGACTTCTTTCTCTTTAATCCAGAGCCAGAAAGACTTTTTCGAGCCTTTCGCCAACGGACGATTAACCGGGTTAGAATCTCTCAACCAAGCGCAAGCAATACTCATCAAGAGCAAGCTCAAGGAAACGATTTTGAGGAAGCATCTCGAGAGACGGCCGAAGGGAATTTCACCAATCCCTTTGGATATTCTAGTCCTAGTTCCCCGTTTACATCTACTTCAACTCCATCGTCACCACCATCTCCCTTACATCCAATTATGCCGAAGTTTTCGTCTCACTCCACATTTACGGAAGATGTCTTGCCGGAACCGAATGCTCTACCGGCCGCTTATGCCGGAAATTTTGTGGCCAAGACTCAATTCATTCAACTTGTGGAGAGGAACCAATTTAGTGGTTTGCCCACCGAAGACCCGCACCAACACATGGAGATTTTCTCCGATTATTGTGACGCTATTTCTCAAACCGGGGTTACACAAGATCAAATCCGTTGGGTATTATTTCCATTCTCATTAATTGGAAAAGCGAAGCAATGGATCAAGAGTCTTGATAGGGCAACCATGGGCATCGATACTTGGAAGAAACTTGCATTGGGGTTCTACCAAAAGTTCTACCCTCCGGAGAGACTAATTTGCTAAGGGCCTCCATCACCGGTTTCCAACAACGGGTTGAAGAGAGCCTTTATGAAGCTTGGGAGAGGTTTAAATCTTTGGTTAGATCGTGCCCTCACCATGGACTTTCACAATGGTTTTTAGTCCAACAATTTTGGAACGGTCTTTATGAGGACTCAAGAACTATACTCAATATGGGCTCCAATGGTAGGTTCACCGAGGTCGATGATGACCAAACATGGGCTAGAATCAAGGAGATGGCGGTTCATAATTCTCAATACTCAAGGCCTAGGAAGGCAAATCGAGGAGGTAGGCACGAGGTTGATGCTATTACTCAATTAAGCATTGACCTTGGAGCTCAATTGAAAACACAAATGGAGACTATTGACAAGAAGCTCCAAGGCCACCTCAATCAAGTTCAAAGCATTAGTTCCTCCCACCAACACTCGATTCAAGAAGTGAATGTTTTGGGATTTGCACATCCTTTGCCTTATTATGGGATGTGTGATACTTGTGGAGTCGTTGGTCATGATCCTATGCATTGTCAAGGAAGCGTTGAGCAAGTGAACGCCTTTCAAGTGTTCAAGCAAGGTGCCTCCTATTCCAACCAATACCAAGCTTCCAATCAAGTTCCACAACAACAAGCTATGCAGCCTCGTCCCTATGTTCCACCTCCCTTAAGGGACAACAATCAAGGTTATCAAAGTTATGTGGGTAACCCAAGGCCCTTCAACAACTTCAAGAAAAATAACCAAGGTACCTTCCACAACAACAATCAAGGGTTCCAACAAGGGAACTTCAATCAAGGTGGTTTCCAAGGAAACCAAAACTTCCAAAGACAACAAAACCACAACAATGGCATCAATCAAGGCCTTAATCAAGGCAATTCTCATGGGTTCCAAGGGAACCATCAACAACAAGCAACTCAAGCTAACCGTCAAGAAAGCAAGCCTAGGATCCGGTCTCCTATTCATGATTACGGTACTCCATTAGCCCTCACCGATACTCCGCACAATCCACAATCTCCACCTCGTGATTTTGACATTCAAAAATCTATGTTGGAAATGCAAAGGGGTCAAATGGAGATGTCAAAAAACCAACAAGAGTTCTATGCTTTTATTCAAAGGGACAACATGGCGAGAGATGCTCATACGAAGATGCTCGAGACCCAAATAGCTCAACTTGCTTCGGGTAGGTCTTCAAGGCAAAAGGGGCTATTACCTCCTCAAGGTGAAACACCAAAATTTGAGCAAGTAAATACTATTACCACAAGGAGAGGTACATCTTAGGATCCCCCTCCACCCCCTAATGAGCAAGAACCAACAAAAGAAGTTGTGCCTCCAATTCAAGAAGACCAAAGCTTGGGAAATCCTATAGAGGAGCAAGTCTTATGGGAGATTGAGAAACCCCAAGAAGACAAGCTTCCCCCACTTCAAGGAAAAGACAAGGGTAAAAGGAAAGTGTCATTTGAAGAGTCCACCCCTATTGAGCAAAACAAGATCCAAATCAAGTTGCCTTTCCCAACAAGGCAAATGAAGACCAAGGTGGATAGCCAATATGACAAGTTCCTTAATATTGTGAAGAAGTTGGATGTGAGTGTCCCGTTCACCGAGTTACTTACCCAAATCCCGGCATATGGAAGATTCATGCGAGAAATCCTAGCTAGGAAGAGATCTATCGACAAGGAAGAGACTATTGCGTTCACAAGGGTGGTGAGCGAGCTTATTCAAGGTTCTACGCTTCCAAAGTTGAAGGATCCGGGTAGTTTCTCGATCACTTGCACCATAGGCAACTACAAGATCGAGAGAGCATTATGTGACTTGGGTGCGAGTGTGAGCATCATTCCTTATTCCATTTGTTGCCGACTAGGGATTAAGGAGCTAAAGCGCACTTCCATTACACTCCAAATGGCCGATATTTCATTCAACCGACCATTGGGGATGCTAGAGGACGTGCCGGTACGGATCGGGAAGTTCTTCATTCCGGTCGATTTCATCGTGCTCGATATGCCGGAAGATGCCAACACTCCCATTATCCTTGGGCGCCCATTTCTACACACCTCCAGTGCTATGATCGATGTGAAGAATGGTAGGATAACCTTCGATTTAGGCGAAGAAAAGCTAGTGTTTGAACTCCAAGGCAACACTTCGCCTACTAATGATGAGTCTTGCAATATGATCCACGCCACGAAAGACATTGATCTAGGGGGAGAGTCGGGACAAAGCTTGAAGAAGAACTCTTGTGAGCTTGAGGATGATGACTCCGAGATTGGAGAGGATGAGTGCCCACATCATGGGTTTGATGACAAGTTGAAAGGCAAGAAGCAAGATGAGCCTCCCTTGGGGCCGCATGAGGACAAGTGGACGTTTGGGTATATCCCGAAGGATCAAAAGTATAAGTTCAAGCCATTGAACTTACAAGATCGGGATGCCCCGGGAACATCGAGACAAGGTCATGGAGAGCCTTGGTTTTTGGATGCTTATATTACTAGCTTGATTGAAGACTTTGCTAGGGCCTTCGACTTGTTTCTTCGTGCCCTCGATGGAGACGGAATGGGTTGTAGTATTATTGAAAAAGATTGAAGAATGAACCATCCTTGGTTTGACGGAGTTCCACAAGAACCGTCTCTTTGTATATATCTCTATCTCTTGTAATTTCCTTTAGTTTTGAGAAATTCTTGATTATTTGGATTGTTGATGAGCGATGTGAGGGAGGGAATTTGATGTGTGTATGAGCTTTGTTTGATAGGTGAAGTGAAGGTGATTCCTAGGGAGGAGTGGTCATTGTTTGAGCTTGGATCGTGTGAAGGGGAGTCGGTTTTTGAAGCTTGGAACGAGCTTTTGGGAGCTATAGAGGGTTAGGAGACTCTTCCCGACCGAGAAGAGGTCATCCCGACCGGGAAAGATGAGTCATCCCGACCGGGAAGGGTGTCATCCCGTCCGGGATGAGTGTGACAAAAGTTGGGGCTACTGGAGTGCCATCCCGACCGGGACAAAGGCTTCCCAACCGGGACGAGCAGGTCTTCCCGACCGGGACCACCGATCCCGGCCGGGATGGACCCCTTGTTCCTCCTTTGGCCTTTTCTTCGTTGTTTGAGCCCACCCTACCACTTTATACCCCCTCCCAACCTCCCTACATGTCCTTACTCTCCTTATATGACCCCTACACCTCATATGCACATTTTCACCTCCACTTCTCTTCACTTTATACCGACCTTCACATCAAAACCCACCTCATTATACCTTTGTCCTCCAACCATGGAACCATATCGCGATTGGGAAGGAACAGCAACGACGACGACTAGCTACATGCCGATATTGATTTATGAGACGATGGAGCGAGTGAGTTGCTAACCGTATGGTACGACAACTATCCTTTCTTTTTCGTCTTTTATAGCTTGTTTTCCCTTGTTTGTTCCCCTCCCCTTATATACTTTTGTGTCATGGTGGCCCTCGGGGCCTTGGTATGTGTGCTCCCGACTCTCGATGACGTGACTACATCGAGAGTCATTTCAAAATCCAAATTTACAAGATTTTCGCCCTTTTTGTAGGATTTAGTCGGATTTGGGCGAAATCCGGGCTAGGTGACTTGATCACACCTAGTCCTCCCCTCCCATTTCCTTTTATTTCTTTCTTTTTATTTCTTCCCCCATCCATATCTTTTCTTGTTTCGGCCCATGGTGACTTGACTACACCCCGATCGGACACTTTCTACCATTTTCTCCACTTTTCTTTTTGATTTTTAGCTTTATTTTCGTAGTTTCTTTTCTTTTGTGCTCCCATGCACTGTGGTCGAGCATGAGGACATTGCTCGGCTTAAGTGTGGGGGAGCGATATTCTATCATAGTTAGTTTTATTTTCACAGTTTTTCGAAAAATCTTTAAAAATCCTAAAAATTTGAAATTTTTTCACAAAAATCAAAAAGATTTTCCTTTTGTGTGTTTTCCTTTTTATGTCGTGTATCGTATTTGTGTTTTGTTGTCCGTGTTTTGCCTCCCTTTTTCCTCTTAGGTTGCCCAATCGCCGCTAACTTTGGAAGGCTTTCAAGACATCCGGTAACACCTTTATCCCTTTTTCCTCTTTACCTCTTGTGATGTTCGGAGGAGATTTGTGATGTTGTGTGCTCGGGAGGAGCTTTGTAAAGTTTGGTGTTGGTTGGTGGCTTGGTTGGAAGCTAGGGGTGGTGTTTGTTCCCTTTGTTTGTTTGTTTTATTTTGTTCTTGTATTGTTGCTTTTGCTTCTTTTTCTTTTGTTTATGTCGTGTCTTTGTTTTGTTTGTGTAGTTGTGTCTCGTGTGTAAGAAGGTTTTCGAAAACCCGGTTTAGAGGCTAGTGTGAAAGTGTTTACTTTCCCTTCCAAGTAGTATAAATCGAGTCTTGGACTTTAGTCTAGTAGAATGACCCTAAATCAATGATTTCGTTGGTTTCTTACCTTGAGTCCACCTAGCTTACTAGGGATTTACTACGGGATTTGCATTTTGACCATTTTGACCACCCACGGTATGAAAAGGCCTTGGTTGCCGAGTCCCGTCCCCTAGGTGACCATGTTTGAAATTTGCTCGACTAGTCCAAGTTCTCCCCTTTTTGTGGGTTTGAAGGGAAGGGCCCGTCCCGACTTACCCATTCACCTACCTCCTACACATATCCACCGAATAAATTTGCAAATTGTTGAAATTTCCCTTTCTTGTTGCAAAGAAATGCCTATAATTCAAATCAAGCCAAAAGGGCAAAGAAAAGAAAAAGAAAGAAAGAAAAGATTGAAGAAAAAGAAAAGGCACAAAAAGAAAGCCAAAAAGAAAATAGAAAAGAAGAAAAAGAAATGGCATGGCAACATACAAAGCAAGAATGCAAAAGAAAAGAGAAAATGCCAAAAGAAAATCATCTCACAAAAAGACCCTAACCCCACTAAAATAAGCCTTTTTCCGACTTTTGCCGTGGAGAGCCTACCAAAGGACCGAGTCCCTAGGAAGGATGATAGCGGTAAAGGTCGGTCTTCCCTCACTTTGCAATTATTTCCACCTTTTTACTTGGACTAGTTAGGCGGTTTTGGACATGGGACGACCCTCTTGGCTCATTGCTAAAGGGGGCGGGGTCTCACTTACCTACAGTGTCGACTAACACCGTGGTTCATTCTTTTTCCATCCCGTAGTACGTCCTTAGAAGGTTAGGAGGAACCTAGGTAAGTTACCAACGTTTTTATTGCTTTGTCGTCATACTATTAGGGTTTTGACCATCTTGGTTTGTATTGCTAGCTTGGGAACGTTGTCACTTGCCTAGAGTCCTAAACCGGTACTTCTTTCACCGCTTTTTAGAGGGAAGCGGTATTTGTTTCTTTTTGGGTGCAACCTTTTGTGTGTTTGTTTGTATGTTTGTTTGTTTATGTGTTTTTGTGTCCGGTTGCATCCACGGTTTTGTCGCAAGACCTCACTTGCCTTGCGGAGAGCACTTATCCTCTAGGTGTTCTCGCGTGAGTTGAAAGGGCGTAGGGTGCGCTAATACCCGCTCGGCTAGTTTAGTAGTTAGTTTGTGCTTACTCGAGGGCGAGTAAGGGTTAAGTGTGGGGAAGTTGATAAGTGTAGTTTGTAGTGCCTAATTTGCTGTGTTTTGGTCTCATTTGCTTGCGGAATCGCTCCTTGGGAGCGGTTCATGGGCTACTTATGCTTCCTTTAGCTCATTTCAGGTTCCCGAGACCATTCGTGAAGAATTGGAGCGATTCCGACTCAATACATACACTTTTCGGAGCCAACGAAGCGGAGGAACGATCACTCGATGACTTGGATTCGACCCCGAGACCTTGGGGTCCGATCCCGAGCCCCTTAGACTCGATCCCAAGACCCGAGAGTCGATGAGAAGTCCATGTGAAGCAAGGAGGAACCTTAAAGATCATATTGGAGGCCTACAATACTCATCCCCGACGGGTATGGCCTCATCCCGTCCGGGATGAGGTGCACAAAAGAGGGGTGTTCTGTTCTGGGTCCGTCCCGGTCGGGACCATCCCTTCCCGGTCGGGACCATACCCTTCCCGGTCGGGACCGGTCCTTCCCGGTCGGGACCATGGTGCTGCTGCGCGTGACTCTTTAATTTATCCTCCCTCATTCTTGTAACCATATAAATACTTCCCTCTTTTATTGTTTATGGAACCTACCTTACATTAGACTCTCTTCAGCCTCTCTACAAGATAAAACCCTAGATTTAGAGTTCATCCTTTTAGATTAATCTTTCCTTAATCCTTAGTTAATCTCCTTTTAATCTAGTTTGTAACTAGTCTTGTATTAAGAGGATACTTGAAGATTCATCCAAGCTTGACAACCTTGGAGTTGATTTGGGTTTCTTATTTATGTAAGTTTACATCTTTTTCATCATCGTGTTGTTGGTATAATCCTCTCTACTCTTGTTCTTGTTTATTTAATCAAGTTTGAATCTTTACTTAGTGTTTATTGTTATTGTTCTTGTTTTTGATAATGGATGTTTGGTTTATGATGTTGTTTTCCCTTATTGTTGTTATGGTTAGTTTGATAATGAGTGAGTAGTCTCCTTGTGGGTTAGTAGGGGGATTAAGGGTAGATTATGGGTGATTAGGGTTTGATTAGGGGTAAAGGGTGAATCTTTGTTGTTAGTCACATATTGGGCACTCTATGTGTTTGTTGATATGCTTGTGTAAGTAGTAGTGGCCATGCTTCCCATACTTGTGCTCATCTTCTCATTGTTTGTCTATTATGTGGTTGTGTTGAGGTTAGTCTTAGACGCGAGAGCGCGAACTTACCTAGGTGTTGGTCTACGTAGCGAGAGCCCGGACCGACTCTAGCAATTAGGAGACACCTACACCCTTGACCACCCCAATTACCCTACTACACTTATGAACCCGACCTAACCCACTTCTTTTCATATTTGATTCAACTTCTTAGTTAGTCATCGGTTCTTCTAGTTTGCTTGTTAGTTTAATCTTTAGTTATTCCGTCTTAGCATTGTTTTAGTCTAGTCATTGTTAGTCCACTTCCTTCATCTCCAACCACCATAGTTTACCATTTATTGTCTTCTTTGTGTTTGTTTGTGTGACTTAGTTTTGTTGTGAGTGGACCTAGTCTAGACTTTACCATACCGTCTCCGTGGATATCGACCCTACTTGCCCTAGCTACCCACTAGGAATAGTCGGTTAAATATTGATCGGTAGGACCCACGACAAATCCGACCATCAGTCGTGCCCATTGCCTCGATGGTATTGGCAATAGGTCTGGGCATTGTAGGCCTTGGAGCGTCGCTCGACCGGGACTTCGGGAGTTGGACCTATCGGTTGGATCTGGCCTTTCGATGATAGCCTTTATAAGGCATATGTATAGGTAGTACCTATATCAGTGAACATCCGTGGTGTGGTATTCTTTTTGGACGGGGTATCAAGCACATTAACCTCGTCGAAAATGCTGCGAGTTGCAGCTGAAGCTGTGGGCTTGGTTGTGGAAGAAGTAGCCCCTTGATAACCCTTGCTTGAGGCCTTAGTAAGGCCCTCTATCCTCAAATCATCTTCAATCCTCGTTCCCATTTCAGTTAAGGTGGCAAAGTTGGGTATGACAGCATACCGGAGATGGACCCGGTAGGAGGGGAGGAGGTTCTTGACGAAGGCCTCCACTAAGACCTTTTCATTGGGCTTGTCACCCAATTTTACACTCTCGGCCCTCCAGCGTTGAAGGTATTTCGTAAAACCTTCCTTGGGTTTCTAGTCCATAACCTCCAGGGTGCGCATCGTGGTCTGGATTTCGCTGTTGTCGGCATAGTTCCGAGCAAACTCTGTTGCCACGTCATCCCAAGTTTTGTATTTCTTGGAATCAAGCCTGTAGTACCAGACTTACGGATGCGTCTCGAGGGAGGAGGCAAACAGGTGCTTGAACATGGTCGATTTCACTCCCTTAACGGCCATGAACTCTTTGAAGGCCCGGATATGAAGTACCGGGTCTTCGGTCCCATCGAACATCAGTAGGCCCGTAAGGTTAAGGTTGGCGGGCAGTTCATCATTCAGGGGCGAATAGGCACGGGCATTTTCTGTGTGGATAGTGTTGTTCGTTGACAAATGTACCTATTCCTCCAGTTTGCGAACAGCGCTGACCAGTTCAGCCAAGGGCCCAGTAGTCTCAGTCCCACCGTGTTTAAATAGCACAACCAAATCCATAACCAATCCACACCTCCAACTACGTAAGCAACATCTCCAGTAGAACGCCTCACGTCTAGCTATCAACATGACTACAATATCTAACCACAAAAGTTAACAAAGTCACAAACGTACTACATCATCAACTCTATGCACTTCTGAGACCAATATTCACGAACTTATTCATATCTTCCGTCGTCATTCTTAATTTTGAAACACACTAACAAATAAAAAGAATAGTATCGATGAATTAGCGGTTACACTCATAATTACTTTATAACAGAAAAACTAAGATGAATTAAAAAAAACCTGAATTAAGCTTTCTTGACTCTTGGAGTAAAATACGGTGATGTCGTACATCCACTTCATATGACATAGTATCCACATTCAAAGGCTCCAAATTGTTGAGGACACTGAAATTGTATGAACAAAAAAAGTGTTATAAATCATTATTCACCAAGATTTTTAATTCATCAATTGCGCTGTAAACATTGCTTTAATTTAGTCATCTCCGACACAAAAAACAAAAGACAACAATCAGATAGCTATAATGGAGTAAATATTTATAAGAACTCAAAATCATTAACCTGATTTCATCAACTATTTCAATCAACACTTTAAGTTCAAATTAAATGGGAAGTACTAACCCATGTAAAAAATTGAAATAATTAAACAAGTTAAAGCTCCTAACTTTGAGTGCAAAATACTCTCAGGAGCCTTGTTTTTACTTGTGAAATTTCAAATGTAAGAAGTCAAAGTATTTTGGAGCCGTTTGCTATTTTTAGCAAATCACCCATCCAAGCCGGAAGTTGAGGTTCTTGAGAAGATCCCTGGTTGATTTTACTTCCAAGAACTGCTTCGCTTCCATTGAATTGAATTAGAGTCATCTGTCGTTAATACTCATGCTCAAAATCACCTATAGAGACGAAACAAAGGGTACTATTATAGTACTATATTACTATCTACATCCACTGCTTGAGTAAGAAACACAAGTTAAGGGGAGGGAAAACATATTATATGTTGACCGTAGACTCACCTAAAAGATCTCCTGGATTTATAGTAATCCTGACCGTAGACTGCTATGTATAGAGTATAGACGCAACTTGCGGCTTGCTCCTGAAACTTGCACTTGATTTCAACAATTACGACCCTAGCATTTACATAGGAGCATCTTGAATGCAGTATTTTTGAGCTAAATAGCGGCCTGTATTAGCCTGATTTACAAACCAAAACACAGCCTGATATTTGTTTGTGTTTGGTGTCATTAACCATAGACTGGACTACTAGCATTTCTCCTCAATTTTCGCATACTTTTTACTTGATTACAGATTCCAATTCACCAAAATCACGAAATTGGGTTTCAAACTGGATAATTATAAGAATGAGTGAAAACCGGTAAAATATCATAAAAACGCACAAAACCGGCATTATAAACATAAAAAGGGACACAAAATGAGCCAAATGACACGGTACAAGACACGCTTATCAAAAGCACCTTTTCCCCTATGTCAAGTTGGTGTTTACGATTTACAAAAAAGGTAATTACATTTACAAAACCTGTTAGGGTCGGCATTCTACTAGTGAGATTAAGGTGAGACCACAACGGAGGTTTCATGAAACAACAAAGTGAGATTAACACAAACTGAGAAATAAACAATGAAAAATACCTGCACCGTTGTCCGTGTAGCTGGTGACGACCTCAGCTCTGAGTGATGACAATGCAGAAGTTTGTGGCATTCCAACTAACATGAATTAACTTGGCCTGATGGTTAACCCTTCCTTGCGTTCCTACTAATAAGAGAGGCCAAGGGAGTGATCAGATGAGAAAGACAAGGAGGGTGACTTTACGAGTGGTCAGATGAATTCTTTCTATCAATGTATGGTTACGAGGAGTCGAGGAGATGTGATTTTATTATTGTATGAGTTAAAAGAGAGAAGAAAAAACAGCATACAGGATCTTAAGGTTTTGAAGCTTAGTAAGCTCTCCGGATATTCTTCCAGTCAGCTTGTTGTTGTTGAGGCCTCTGCATATATATATATATATATATATATATATATATATATATATATATATATATATATATATATATATATATATATATATATATAAGAAGCATCATCATATCATTAATTAATAGTAGAAGCAAAGCTAAAGTTGGGGTAGAGGTGTTAAAGAAGAAACGAGAGAGGAATGCTGACAAGAACTTAAGATTGGAGAGGTTGGAGAGGGATGAAGGAATGAATTAGGCCATTGAGACTGTTGCGAAATAGATTTAAGCTAAAAAGGCTCTTTTGCCCACCTAACTCCTCCGGTATTCGCCCCACAAAACTTTTGCCGTACAGTTCTCTGTGGAACCCCCAATGAATTAAACATGAATATGAATATGTAAAGCAACAGCAAAAGAAAGAGCGTATGACTAATTAATTTGCAATATGGTGTTGAAATATTGAAGGTGCTCTAAACTGGCAAGGTCAGGAGCTAAATGACCCGAGAGCTTTGTATTGCCTAGATCCTATCATTTCACATATTATACTTAGTATTGTTAATTTTGCAAGAAAGAAAAGGGAGATGGAGAGATTGGGGAGTCGGGGCATACAAGCGGGTGACGCGGTCGAGGTGGTCAGAGGTGGCATACAAGAGTTAAGTTTACTACACTAGCACACTGCAGATGCATTGACATAATTAGATATCGTGCATTGTGTAGACACTCACATTTTGCCTGCTAGTGTCTATAGCAGTTCCCGACAAACACCCGATGATGATCGGACGCAAACGTGACTTGGTATACTCGGATTTGGACCCGAAATCAATAATATCTGACATGGACTTTTAGCGGAGTAATAATCTCACAAAACAGACCTCAAATCCAGGCCCAGTAGGTCAATCCGAGCAAAATAAGACTAATTTGGGCCAAAAGCGACACCAAAAATAAATCCCGTCTTTTGTCGACCGGGTCAAAACCCGGTCAATGACGAAACCGTCTCATAAATCAGCCAGGTTCAGCTGGCGCACAAATCCAGAATTCAAAAAACCAATCAAAACAACAATATCAATTCTTTCCTATTTTGTCTCGATTTGCTTGACCCACTCGATCGAGTGGATTGACCCACTCGGTCGAGTGGAGCGTCATTTTCCGGATCAGGCCCATTTTCTAGGGCACTCGACCGAGTGTACTAGGGCCACTCGATCGAGTGACCCTAGGTCGTGGGGTAAACTCTATAAATACCCCACGACTCCCACACATTTGAGAGGCTTTTACACAGTTTTTCACCTACATTCTACCTACATTTTACCCTACATTCACCTATACTACATGCCTTAGCAAGCCTAAGCACTACATACAAAAACCGAGTCCCTTGTCCCTCGAAAAACAGACAAACACACACACATATACACACACACACACCATAACTTGCATACATCCTCGATACTCCGACGTCCCGTCACTATTCGCGAGTCCATTTCCGAGGTCCCTACTAAGCATGTATGTTGAGGGTATCCTAAACCCCATCTCGATCCTTGTTACTCTTTTTATTTACGTTTTTCTATCGTTTATATTATATCTATACTAGTATTGTAATCCTAACTTCTAACATAATTCTAACATTTTAATAATTTTCGTATACTAACTTTTACATTCTCGTTACTAACATATTATTATACCGCGTATATATAAACTAGTATCAAAGTCCGGTTCTAAATCCGTTTGACTATGATGTTTGCCTAAAGTCCGTCTAATCCCTTTACGAGCAACGACGGAGGTGGAGCCCTTTCGAGGAGCCCCGCCCTAATGTACTCAAGGGCGTGACGTGATCGCAATCGGTCATAGTTGAACGAATTTAGTTCCATTTCTATAATTAGTACGGAACCCGTTGACACGAAAACCGACATCACATAACCCGAAAGGGTTAGTTTCGATGTCGTGACGTAGAGGGATGCATCCCGTTGCTAATTCAAAGTTTCTACGTAAATGTTTTCATAAAATCCCGACAACGGTATTATAATCGTACATGTACACGATTATAGCACCGGAGGTTGAGTTAAATTCAAATCATGCGATATTTGTATTTAATTTGACCGACCGTCGATTTTAAACCCCAAAAACGAAACGAGTTGACACTCGTACAGGGGCTACTCGACCGAGTACGTAGGCTACTCGATCGAGTAGCGTCCATAAAACTGGGCATACCACTTTTCGAGGACACACTCGACCGAGTCAGACCATGACTCGACCGAGTGGGTCCTGTAACCCAGAAAACCGAGGGCTTTGACACACATTTCAAGCCTCGTCCTTTTATCGACTTTAGTCATCACGTGTAAAGACAATCACGTGACTTCCCCTTAGTCAAAACTCACGCTTATCTCGACACTATAACAACTTTGATCGATTTTTCGACGTGATAAGTTGGGACAAGCCATTGAGACGTAGAATCGGGCTAGCATCACGCTTAGGTCCTATGTCTCCGTTCTTCGTTTAATACACAACGCAATGTGTATTTAATTGGGGTTCGTCCATTCACAAGGTTCACAGTTTAGTTCGCATACGGGTCCGTCCCTAACTTTTTTTTATTTATTATGTCGTTTGTATATCATTTGCAATTTTTGTATTGGCCGGGTTGTATTTCCGCCCGTGTAACTTGTACGTTATTTATGTTTGAGTTTCATTTATTTACTTGCTTACCGCTTTATAAATGAACCTCGCATGCTAAATCACTTCGACCATAATTAAGATGCATTAAATGACGTAGTTCACATACTATTTAAATGCTTAGCCCGAAAACGCTGTTTGCATATCATTTAGTCATTTTACTAGCGCGCGCACATGAACACGAACGATGTCTTAGTAGAGGCCGCCATGTGCGGGCGGGGTTGGGTGTCCTTAGTGGGCTTCCCAACACGTACCCTCACCCCTTACTCAGAACCTTGGTTTCCGGATGTCCAAAACCCTTGGCGCACGAGAGTCATTCTATATACGAAAGCCGGTTTAGACGGTATCGATATTGCAATGCAAAGGGACGAGCCCAATGAACTCTGAAATCGAAGTGGGCTTACTTTGTGTATAGCCCATGACGACATAGAGTGGGCTCGTATGGTTCCAAATAACCACAAAATTCGGTGGCGACTCCATTTTGACTTAAATTTCGAACCCGAGAACAATCTCACCACGAGATTCATTCGCCTACCCAAACCCGCGCGTGGCTGCGTCGGGGTGGACCTACGTCATGTCCACAATTTGGCGACTCCGCTGGGGATACCTGATGTACCACATGTCATCGGGGTTCCTAGGGTGAGACTCGAAGAGAAATCGTTCGAATATTAGTGTGCGCGCATTAGTTTAATGATTCATGCATAACCCAAATTTTGCCCGGGCCGGTTACTTGTGACCGACGTCCCACTATACCACGGTGCATTCCTACATGGGTGCACTAAAGACTTCGATGGCGGAACTCACCGGGGTTTTATGGCAGGTCCTAGTTCCAAATCGGCTAGGGAGTCCGTCCCGTTTCGTGAGAATGCTATCGTTGTTGGTATAGACCCTATTTTGACTGACCGAGACTTAGTGTAAAACATACATGAGCGTCGTTATAATGCTTGTTTGACTACATGCTACTTGGTTTCCGTGTCATTTTTCAAAAACCGTCATTTCAAAAAATGCATCTTTCCAAAAACACCCAAATTTTGAAAAACCCGAAATGCTGTCCGTTTCGAGACCCGTCTTTTCAAAATATCCAATTTTCAAAATTCGGAGTGCCGCCGAAACTTAGGATCAGTGATTTGACTCAAAATATCCTTTTTCTCTAGTCGGCATGCTGCCCATTTTAATTCTTGGATTTCCAACACCATTCCGATTTTCTGAATTTTCAAAATTCTAATCTTGGTTTTCGAGATCCCGTTTTCCATTTTCGAACTTTTGAAAGCTCGCTCATTTTATATTCAAACTTCAAACATCCAACTATCCTCGTGAACCTTCCTTATTATAGGACCTACCGTCTAGCCGTGTGCCAGGTCTTTGCATAGTATGTCGAAGATCTATAGCGTCGAAACTCTGCTGATCCTATAACACGAGTTTCCCCCCTTTCCCGAGTCCGCCTTATTCGTCAAGGCACGACCAACCCGCGTAGGGCATACCCCTACAAAGGAAAGTCCGTCCATACACTCGAGTCAAAAGTCTGGGGAAAAGTCTCACGTGGACCTTCCTTCGAACGGGATTAGGCCCACAAAGCCGAAATCCTAAGGAAGTTATACCACCCATGGGTCATCCGTTTAGGTGTCTTTCTCGAGTCTTTAGTCTTCCTTTCTTAGTGTCGCTCGGGATATACTTTTCCTTTCTTTTTTCCAAGATCTGGGTTCGGTTTCTGATTACGCGGTGTTCTTACAGACAGGCCGCCAGCAACTAGACACGCTCGAAGGATGGCTACTTTGAACAGCCTACAAACCTCTCTGGACGCCATGATCGCGAAGCAAACCGACATCGAAGCCCAACTGATTGAAATGAGGGCTGGCCAAGTGGCCATTGTTGCTCGCCTAGCTACGGTGGAGCAAAGGGCTCCTAATGTCGAGGCTAATGAGCCTCTAGCTGAACTAGTCAGCGCGGTGCGCCGATTAGAGGAACAAGTCCATTTGGCTGGAAGTAACAACATCCATCGAGAGAATAGTCGAGAGTACAACCCACTGAGTGACAAACTACCCGCAAACCTGAATCTCACAGGTTTGCCCATGTTTGAGGGAACTGAGGACCCGTTACTACATGTGCGAGCCTTCAAGGAATTCATGGCCATCAAGGGAGTGGATTCGACCATGTTCAAGAATCTCTTTGCTGCATCCCTTGAGAAGCACCCACGGGCCTGGTACTACAGGCTAGACCCGAAAAAATACCCTACATGGGATGATGTGGCCACCGAGTTCGCTCGGAACTATGCTGATAACACCGAGATCCAAACCACAATGCGATCTCTGGAGGTTATGGCCCAAGAGCCGAAGGAAGGTTTTACTAAATACCTTCAACGTTGGAGGGCCGAGAGCGTGAAACTGGTCGATAAGCCCAATGAAAAGACTCTGGTGGAGGCTTTTGTCAAGAACCTCCTCCTTTCCTACCGAGTTCACCTCTGATACGCTGTCATACCCAATTTCACCACCCTTACTGAAATGGGTATGAGAATCGAAGACGATCTGAGACTAGAAGGCCTCACCAAGGCCGCTAGCAAAGGCTATCAAGGGGCCTCTTCCTCCACCACTAAGCCCCAGGCTGCAACTCGCAGCATTTTTGACGCGGTTAATCTACTAGATGCCCCGTCCAAAAAGAACACCTCACCTCGGGTTTTCACTGATATAG
Source organism: Agrostemma githago (assembly GCA_958450325.1). Taxonomy (NCBI): domain Eukaryota; kingdom Viridiplantae; phylum Streptophyta; class Magnoliopsida; order Caryophyllales; family Caryophyllaceae; genus Agrostemma; species Agrostemma githago. The sequence goes on along the minus strand of OY288239.1, from coordinate 21,699,239 downwards.
GTACCACCTATACCTATGCCTTACGAAGGCTGTCCTCCAAAGGCCTAGTCCAACCGATAGGCCCAACTCCTGAAGTTCCGGTCGTGCGACGCTCCAAGAACTATAATGCTCAGGCCTATTGCCAATACCACCGAGGCAACGGGCATGATACCGAAAAGTGCTGGAAGCTGAAGCACCTGATCCAGGACTTGATCGAAAGCGGTAAAATCCCGCTACCCGGAGATAAACCAAGCAACAAGGAGAACCCTTTCAGCTCCCATGCCATCTTTGCCGGGGAGGTGATTGATTGCTCTCACCTTATCTCTCCATTTATCCCGCAAGTAAAGGGGATCTGGTTTGACGACGAGGATGATGTCTACCTCGCTAAAGGGGAAACCGTTCCCATCACCTCTGAACAGATTCGCGAGGCCAAAACTCGAGTCCTAGCCAGCAACAACCTTGGTCGTCCCTATTTAGCCACAAGCACTAGGGACACCCCCATCGCGGCAACCATTACCGATCCACTCGGGATGGAAGTTGCCCCTGAGGAGCCGACCGCTGAAACGGCTATTGTAAAGCAACTGAAGAAGTCCCGAGTTGACCTCACTATATGGCAACTCCTGGTTAGCTCTCAAGAACATCGAGAAGCCCTTACAAAGGCTCTCGATCAAGTCAAGATCGACTCTTTGGCTACCCCTGATGAAATGGTAGCCATGGTCCTACCCCATCTAAAGGGTAAGGCCAAGGAAGGAGGCCCAATGATCACCTTTTCTGAAGCCGACCTGTCACCATTTGGGACCTCCTACAACCTGGCCCTTTACATCACGGTGATTTGTCGAGGAAACTACCTCCCGATGACCCTAGTCGATGATGGGTCCGCTGTAAATGTCCTTCCTCTGAGGACCGCCAAAGCCCTCGGCATTACCGAGGCTGACTATATCCCGACGGCTCAAACCATCCAAGCCTTTGATGGGAGCCCGAAGACGGTATCTGGGGCCGTGAAGCTAAACATCATAACGGGCCCCATAGAAAAGGAGCTTGAATTCCAGGTGATCGATGTCACCTCATCCTTCAACTTGCTCCTAGGAAGGCCGTGGATCCACGCGGTCAAGGCGGTATCTTCCACCCTCCACCGTAAGATCAAGGTGCCTTTGCTCGACAATGTTATTACTTTGGAGGCAACCCCAATGACCGTGGCTAGCTGTAACGCCACGGGCCGCACGGACTTCTGGGGGTTCGACTTTGTGGGGATGATCGAGGAAGAGTACCTCTTTAGGCCTTACTTCACCACGAGCATTAATACAATGCTCCAAAACCTAGGGTACCTTCCGGGGGCTACCTCTCGACCCAACCTTCCAGCTGGGAAGATCATCGAGGTCCTTAAGGACGAAGACTCTCACTACGGCCTTGGCTATGCCACCACTCCGGGCAACGTTGTCCGAGCAGGAATCGAAAAGGCCTGCAACATCATGAAGGGTATCCACTTGAGCCCTTACAGCCCACGGTTGTCTGACTACTTTGTCACACCCGTGTTTGGGGCTGTCCAGGTTAGACTATACCAACCCAATGCCACGCACCTCGGGACCCACTTGGCCCGGGACTGCAACTACATTCCGGATGAGGTGTTCGCTCTCATCCAGTCTGATGAAGCTGATGATGCTGAGCCCGCGCTAGGGCTGCTCTTCGGGGAAGACACCATAGCCCCGACTCCAAAAGAAGACCTGGTCAACCTGATTCTCCGCAGCAACAGGTTTGACCCAACCAAGCTGATCTCGGATGTTGGCTCCGAGACGGGAAGCAGGGCCTGGAGGAAGACTGTCAAGTGGACTGACAGTCAAGGAAAGATCTACAAGCTGGTCACCGGAGAGGGAGACATGCCTGAGTCTGAGTCCGAGTCTGAGTCGGAGTCAGAGTCTGAGTCTGAGGTCGAGTCTAAGAAAGTCGGTGCTAGGGTCACTCCTGTAACCCCTCTCCCTTCTATCATTCCTGCTGTTGGTACTTCGGGGTCTGTCCCGAGTGCCTTACCAATTCCGCCACTGACCAATGATCAGATGGCTGCTCTCTTTGAGCTGTTTTCCAAATTTTCAATCAATAATAACAACCGTTCTGCTTACGACTTGTCTCTTTTAAATTCTGCTTTCAAAAATGTTTTATGCTATGACATTGAGAAATCCGACGAACAGGTACCCTTACCTCCACATCTGATTGAGCAACTAGAGCAAAGGGAATCCCGAAATCCGGTAATTGAAGAGACCGAGTCCATAAACGTGGGAACAACCTTAGAGCCTCAGATACTTAAGATAGGGTTATCTTTAGATCCCGAGGAGAAACAACAGTTCATAAACCTCCTCCAAGAATTCAAAGATGTCTTCGCATGGTCCTACAAGGACATGCCGGGGATAGACCGGGAAATAGCTGAGCACCGCATACCTATCAAAGACGGGTGCAAACCGGTCAAGCAGAAGCTTCGTCGAATGAGGCCCGAGTGGTCTCTCAAGGTAAAAGAAGAAGTCGATAAACAGTTCAAAGCCGGCTTCATACAAGTGTCCGAGTATCCGGACTGGGTTGCAAACATCGTGCCGGTTCCTAAAAAGGACGGTAAGGTGCGGGTATGCGTAGATTTTCGGGACCTTAACAAAGCAAGCCCGAAAGATGATTTTCCGGTACCACACATCGATATACTGGTGGATAACACGGCCGATCATGCCGTTCTGTCATTCATGGACGGGTATGCCGGATATAATCAAATCAAGATGGCGGAAGAAGATATGAGTAAGACTACCTTCACCACACCTTGGGGTACTTACTGCTACACCGTCATGCCATTTGGTCTCATTAATGTCGGGGCCACATACCAAAGGACCGCTACCACTTTACTACACGACATGATGCATAAAGAGGTAGAAGTTTATGTGGACGACATGATCGTCAAATCCAAAGAACGGGACGGTCACATCACCGCCCTAAGGAAATTTTTCACCCGATTGCGCAAATACAACATGAGGCTAAACCCTCAAAAGTGCAGTTTCGGGGTAACGTCAGGCAAATTAATGGGTCATATCGTTAGCCAACGAGGTATCGAGGTCGACCCAGCTAAAATCAAAGCCATTACCGAGATGCAAGCTCCTAAAACCGAAAAAGAAATAAGGGGATTTCTCGGGAAAGTCCAGTATATTAGTCGATTCATTTCCAAGCTAACCATGGTGTGTGAACCAATTTTCAAGAAACTGAAAATAGGGGAACGGATACTATGGGATGACAAGTGTCAAGCTGCTTTCGACAAGATCAAGGAAATTCTGTCTGCTCCGCCGGTTTTGATGCCACCTCAACCCGGTTTGCCTCTGTCGTTATACCTAACAACGACCGAGACAGCCATGGGAGCTATGCTGGCTCAGACAGTCGACTTCGAAGAACGAGCCATTTATTATATCAGCAAGAAGTTTTTAGAGTATGAGTGCAAATATACCATGCTCGAAAAGACGTGTTTGGCTCTAGTCTGGGCCACTAAGAAGCTCCGACACTATATGCTCAGCTACGAGGTCCATGTTCTATCCAAGATGGACCCGATCAAATACCTCTTCGAAAAGCCCATCCTCAATGGCCGAATTTCTAGATGGACTCTAATGTTGGCAGAGTTCGACCTAAAATTTGTGCCATTAAAGGCCATTAAGGGACGGGCGGTAGCTGAATTCCTCGCTGACAGCCCGGTAACCGAAGAAGGACACACCGACACCTGGTCCTTCCCAGACGAAGATATTTTCCATACCGATGCCGAAACATGGGATTTATACTTCGATGGAGCGTCTAATTTTCGAGGGTTCGGAGTCGGGATCCTTCTAATTTCACCAAGAGGGGAGCATACTCCCGTCTCCATCAAACTGGACTTTGATGTTACCAATAATGCAGCAGAGTATGAAGCATGCATTTATGGGCTACAAGCCGCCGCCAACCTGGGGATCACAAATCTCCGAGTACATGGCGACTCATCCTTGGTCATTAACCAAGCACTCCAAAAATGGAAGACTCGGAATGCTAACCTCGTGGCCTACCAGGCACGAGTAAGGGATCTCGAGAAACAATTCCAAAAGGTGGAGTATATATACCTGCCTCGGGAAGAAAACCAGTTTGCAGATGCACTCTCAAAGTTGGCATCTTTACTGAATATTCCCGACCACGTGACTAGTATGCCAATTTGCGTCGAAAGACGGTCCGAGCCGGCATACGTTCATGACATTGAAGACATCGAGATCACTGATCCCGAACCTTGGTACCAGGCTGTGTTAACATACCTGACCAACGGAGAATATCCTCCCGGGACTGAGGGCCGAGCCAAAAAGGCCTTGCGAAGGCTAGCCACCCAGTTCATCCGTACCGATGATGGACAACTATACAAAAAGACGGCGCAGGGGGCTCTTCTCCTTTGTGTTGACAAATATAAGGCCGAGAAAGTAATGGCCGAAGTACATGATGGTGAAAACGGCCCACATATGAATGCTCACATGTTGGTCCGAAAAATCATGAGGCTCGGGTATTACTGGAACACCATGGAAGCCGACTGCCAGTTATATGTCAAACATTGCCATAACTGTCAAATCTTTGGCAATGTGCAACATATGTCGTCATCTCTGCTCTATACCATGACGTCGCCTTGGTCGTTCTCGACATGGGCTATCGACATAATCGGGAAGGTAAATCCCTCCTGTACTGGCGGGCACTACTTCATTTTAGTAGCTATCGACTATTTCACCAAATGGGTCGAAGCTGAATCATATCGCATCCTCAATGCTAAGCATGCCGCCAAATTTATCCAAAACAAGATAATATGTCGGTATGGAATCCCGCATGAGTTCATCAGTGATCACGGGACTCATTTCCAAGCTGAGACCGCAGCCCTACTGGCTAAATATAAAATTCAAAGGCACACGTCCTCGCCCTACCGTCCCCAAACGAATGGAGCAGTAGTGGCGGCTAATAAAACGATTGTCACCATACTCAAAAAGATGGCTGATAATTATCGGGACTGGCCCGACAAAATACCTTTTGCCCTATGGGGGTACCGGACATCACTTCGCACTGCAACCGGAGCAACGCCGTACTACCTAACTTATGGGATGGAGGCAGTCCAACTAGTTGAATTAGAGGTACCGTCCCTCAGAATTCTGTTAGAAAGTCAAGTACCCGAAGCCGACTGGGTTTGAGCACGGTACGATTCGTTGGTTCTACTAGACGAACGACGGTCCCGCGCTCTCAACAACATCCAAATTTTCCAGAAACGGATCCAACGGGCCTTCAACAAGCGGGTAAGGCCCAGAAACATTAAAGAAGGGGATCTAGTCCTTAAGTCTGTTCGAGCTCTACTACCAGTTGACCCAAGGGGAAAATTCAAACCCAACTGGGCTGGGCCATATCTGGTAAAGAAAATCCTATCAGGGGGAGCAGTGATGCTGACAGACCTGGACGGGAATGAGTTCGTCAACCCAACCAACCTGGACCAGCTGAAGCGTTACTACCCTTAGCCATTTCTCAATGTCATTAGCAAAATTTATCAAAATCTTCTTATATAAAAAGCAAGTCAATAAGCTAGAATTATTTATTCTACTGTCACAAAACATCTTGAACCACTAGTCTTGGTGTAATTCGAGATTGCAAATTTACTGAGCTTGAACTACGTTTGGTTTGATTCTGCTAATTGCGGATACGTAGGCAGCCCCTCAAAAGGGCACAACCAATGCAATCGAGAAAAGACAAGAACGGTTTAATAATAAACTTTCTTTTATTAATTATCACAAAAAAAGCCCCAATAAACTTGGGAAAATTACAAAGTGCAGGAATTCAAAAATTACCAAAAAAAAAAAAACACACGACAAAAATAGTAATAATATTTAAATAATAAAAAACTAAGGACTCGGTACTTAGGGCATCTTGCCCTTCCCCTTGTCCTTGGCCTCCTTGGCCGTCCACTGACGACGACGCGGAGGAGAGCGTTCCCGGATCACCACAGGAACCTCTTTAGCCCGGACTCGTTTCTTGGAACTCGAGTCCTCATCCACCTCGATAGGCCCGAGTCGGGCCCTCACGGGCTCTGGGAGTCGGTCACGCGGACCTAATCGGTCCCGGGCCGCCAGCCTTGGTCCAAGTCGCCGTTCCAAATCAGTCTGGGGGCTTAACCGCCCCCGCGTGCCACTAGCACCGGCATCTTTAGCTCGAGTCTTAATATGTGACTTAAGACCCGATTCTAATCGGACTAAGGTAGCAGGGGTCTCTCCCTCATCGAAGAATCCCCTATTATCCTTTGCCGTCTCCCGAAGGACCAGTTTGAAGGCCTCATCGACCTTCAGAGCTTTGCGAACTTCCTCGGATTCCTCAGAAGTCCATTTCTCGTAAGCCCGAGAAACCCAAGCAGATTGGCAAGGGTTGGGAATAGTCCATGTAGGACGAGTAAACCATCTCTGCAACCAGGTGTCGCACATAGCGTCCGTCAGTTGGAGCGAGACGCTGATAATGGCTTCAGTCTCAGGAATGCGCTGAGACGAACCGAACTGCCACAGGATGCGGTCCGGGTAAATGTGAAATGTCCAGTCAAGGGACATGATCACCAAGTAGCGAGCTTGATCTCTCTTGGCCAGCCCCGTCAGTTTGGAAAGGAACCACCAAGCGACCGTCCACCTAATTAAAGGGCCACCATGGAACACCAACTCCTCAACCCAGTAAGCTCGATTTATATGGTGATTTGAGCTTATCCGGCGCCCTCTTGCACTGATTTGGCTGCTACGGTAGTTGGGAACGCTCGGGGGAGGCTCTATGATTGACAGGCGTTCCGACAACCAAACCTGCAAAAAGTACATATACAAAATTCATAAGCAACAGAATGGTCCGCTACATCCCACTCGATCGAGTACACCATCTGACTCGATCGAGTAAGGCTCTCTGGAGACAAACAGAATCTCGTTAAGTGTGCCACTCGATCGAGTAAAGCATCTCACTCGATCGAGTAAGCCCTTCACAGGTGGGCAGAAGCACTTTGCAGACATCACTCGATCGAGTGACTTACGGACCTAAGGAAATCGCGCAAAACCAAAAAAAAAAAGAAAGGCAACAAAATTGAAAATCGCGAGACGTATACCTGCAGAATAAGGGTGCTCCCCGTCAATTGCCGGGTTGGGTCAAGTCGCCTAGCATCCAGACCCATGATGATTTCCCCAGTGGCTAGCCAAGCAGGGCTATGACCAGTCTCCATCTGGTCAACCACTCCAATCAGCCTAATTTGACCCACGCATGAGTCAGCATCCATCATCCCCTCAAAAACGTAGCGGTGCAGCATGCAGAATGCGAAAGCCCTACGCCTATGAGAAGGCGTAGCCCTTACATCTTGACTGTTCATATACTTGTCAGCCAAATCGAAGAGGGAAACAGTATCTCCCCGCACCATTCGATCTGCCTCAGCATGAGACAGACCCAGGAAATCCCTCAGCCTTATCCTCGGGTCCGGGTAGAACGGAGGGACGGCAGGACGGGCAACAGGGCTCCAACCCTCGATGGCTGCGATCTCCTCAGGAAGAGGGCATATCTCTCCCCGCGGGAACGCAAAGACGTGATGGGTGGTATCCCAAAACGACAGACAAGCGTCCAAAAAATGCAAATCAGGTATTAGACGTCGAAGAGGAAACAGGCTGATAATCCCCATTTGGGTCAGCTGAATTTTTTCCTCGTCCCGAAAGTGCTGGGACCAGGCAAAAAGCATTGAAGTAAGATGCTCGATACCCATGGCAGGAATTTGAATTCTCTTGAGAGACTAAGAGATTTTTTTGAAGAGAAGAAGGGTTTTTTATTTGGGATGCAGTAAACTGAAGCAGGGAGACCTATATTTATAATAGGGAAGCCTGACTGTAACCCTAACTAACCCTGCCTCCTCAGCAAACCTGGGCCCCAGCATGTGCAGGCCTGACTTCAGACTATAACCCAGAATAGGAATCAAGTTGTCCCGAGCTTTCCTAAAATTTTCTAAAAATACTGTGATAAAAAAAAATCTCTTTCAAAATTTTCGGCTTTTCAAAATTCAGTACATTTTCGCCAGCACGAGTCGGTGTTTTGCCTACGTGTTACATGCAATTTGTTATATGTCAGCATACAGGTACACCCCGGACTTCAGAAGCAAGTCTCCGCGCAACTACTTCACTCCCCAACGTGAGCCGATATTTATCCCGGAATGCTACAATCAGAGCTATGATGTATCAGCATACGGGTACTCCTACACCCTCAGAAGCAAGTTTCACTCCCAACGGAGCTATCATCATCAGAACAGGTATTACCCTCTGCTTATGGCTGGCGAGCCCTTCACGCAAGTCTACTGGACTATAAACGACCCGACCGGAAAGCTGTCAGGTTGTAATCTGCGATTGGCCTGGTAGCTACTCTGACTTTCGCCTTGTCCAAGCCTCAGTCAGAGTGGGGGCTCTGTAGACACCCGCATTTTGCCTGCTAGTGTCTATAGCAGTTCCCGACAAACACCCGATGATGATCGGACGCAAACGTGACTTGGTATACTCGGATTTGGACCCGAAATCAATAATATCTGACATGGACTTTTAGCGGAGTAATAATCTCACAAAACAGACCTCAAATCCAGGCCCAGTTGGTCGTTCCGAGCAAAATAAGACTAATTTGGGCCAAAGCCGACACCAAAAATAAATCCCGTCTTTTGGCGCCTGGGTCAAAACCCGGTCAAAGACGAAACCGTCTCATAAATCAGCCAGGTTCAGCTGGAGCAAAAATCCAGAATTCAAAAAACCAATCAAAACAACAATATCAATTCTTTCCTATTTTGTCTCGATTTGCTTGACCCACTCGATCGAGTGGATTGACCCACTCGGTCGAGTGGAGCGTCATTTTCCGGATCAAGCCCATTTTCTAGGGCACTCGACCGAGTGCACTAGGGCCACTCGATCGAGTGACCCTAGGTCGTGGGGTAAACTCTATAAATACCCCACGACTCCCACACATTTGAGAGGCTTTTACACAGTTTTTCACCTACATTCTACCGACATTTTACCCTACATTCACCTATACTACATGCCTTAGCAAGCCTAAGCACTACATACAAAAACCGAGTCCCTTGTCCCTCGAAAAACAGACAAACACACACACATATACACACACACACACCATAACTTGCATACATCCTCGATACTCCGACGTCCCGTCACTATTCGCGAGTCCATTTCCGAGGTCCCTACTAAGCATGTATGTTGAGGGTGTCCTAAACCTCATCTCGATCCTTGTTACTCTTTTTATTTACGTTTTTCTATCGTTTATATTATATCTATACTAGTATTGTAATCCTAACTTCTAACATAATTCTAACATTTTAATAATTTTCGTATACTAACTTTTACATTCTCGTTACTAACATATTATTATACTGCGTATATATAAACTAGTATCAAAGTCCGGTTCTAAATCCGTTTGACTATGATGTTTGCCTAAAGTCCGTCTAATCCCTTTACGAGCAACGACGGAGGTGGAGCCCTTTCGAGGAGCCCCGCCCCAATGTACTCTAGGGCGTGACATGATCGCAATCGGTCATAGTTGAACGAATTTAGTTCCATTTCTATAATCAGTACGGAACCCGTTGACACGAAAACCGACATCACATAACCCGAAAGGGTTAGTTTCCATGTCGTGACGTAGAGGGATGCATCCCGTTGCTAATTCAAAGTTTCTACGTAAATGTTTTCATAAAATCCCGACAACGGTATTATAATCGTACATGTACACGATTATAGCACCGGAGGTCGAGTTAAATTCAAATCATGCGATATTTGTATTTAATTTGACCGACCGTCGATTTTAAACCCCAAAAACAAAACGAGTTGACACTCGTACAGGGGCTACTCGACCGAGTACGTAGACTACTCGATCGAGTAGCGTCCATAAAACTGGGCAGACCACTTTTCGAGGACACACTCGACCGAGTCAAACCATGACTCGACCGAGTGGGTCCTGTAACCCAGAAAACCGAGGACTTTGACACACATTTCAAGCCTCGTCCTTTTATCGACTTTAGTCATCACGTGTAAAGACAATCACGTGACTTCCCCTTAGTCAAAACTCACGCTTATCACGACACTATAACAACTTTGATCGATTTTTCGACGTGATAAGTTGGGACAAGGCATTGAGATGTAGGATCGGGCTAGCATCAGGCTTAGGTCCTATGTCTCCGTCCTTCGTTTAATACACAACGCAATGTGTATTTAATCGGGGTTCGTCCATTCACAAGGTTCACAGTTTAGTTCGCATACGGGTCCGTCCCTAACTTTTTTTTATTTATTATGTCGTTTGTATATCATTTGCAATTTTTGTATGGGCCGGGTTGTATTTCCGCCCGTGTAACTTGTACGTTATTTATGTTTGAGTTTCATTTATTTACTTGCTTACCGCTTTATAAATGAACCTCGCATGCTAAATCACTTCGACCATAATTAAGATGCATTAAATGACGTAGTTCACATACTATTTATATGCTTAGCCCGAAAACGTTGTTTGCATATCATTTAGTCATTTTACTAGCGCGCGCACACGAACACGAACGATGTCTTAGTAGAGGCCGCCATGTGCGGGCGGGGTTGGGTGTCCTTAGTGGGCTTCCCAACACGTACCCTCACCCCTTACTCAGAACCTTGGTTTCCGGATGTCCGAAACCCTTGGCGCACAAGAGTCATTCTATATACGAAAGCCGGTTTAGACGGTATCGATATTGCAATGCAAAGGGACGAGCCCAATGAACTCTGAAATCGAAGTGGGCTTACTTTGTGTATAGCCCATGACGACATAGAGTGGGCTCGTATGGTTCAGAATAACCACAAAATTCGGTGGCGACTCCATTTTGACTTAAATTTCGAACCCGAGAACAATCTCACCACGAGATTCATTCGCCTACCCAAACCCACGCGTGGCCGCGTCGGGGTGGACCTACGTCATGTCCACACATTGACTTAGATATCGTCTAGTGTCCGGCACTAGAAGTCAAGTATAAATCACATAAACAAACTGATGTTACATTATAACTAGATTAACCTAGAACTCAATAACCTATAGGACTTGATAATCGTGTGTCGGAAAGTCACATCAAATCAATCAAGAACAGGAATAACGGATTCGTAAATTGAGGGTAATCGAACAATTTTGATTGATTTCCGCTACAACTTCGAGAATGAAACAGGAATATGAAAGGAGTGCGAGCAGAGGCAAGAGGCAACAAACGATAATGGATATCATTAGTAGCGAACATCGAATAGCCTCAGTAAACGACAAATACGCGAACAAATAGTAGCTAGAAGCCACTGATTTACGACCCACAAAAATAGCGCAATGATAACTGTAGCAGAGACAACAGTAACATGTAACAACATTAACAACAACGAACCAGCAGGCACATAGACAGCAGCGAACGTAGCAACATTTCGAATAGCAGTTGTAGGACAAACAACAACAACACCGGCCACTCGTACAACAACGAAATACAAACGAGGAGGGAGTAGAAAACAATCATGAACGAAAAAGATAGGAAGAGACCGAGCAGCAAACAAAAACTAATAGATCATGAAATCAGTACAAATCATGAAGCACATAGAGTCAATCGAAATGAAATCAGAAATGAACCTCGTGCAATTTTACCAGAATTAAGTGTAATTGAGATCAAAACTAAATTAATTAGTAGGGAATGATTAAGTTAACAACAATTTTGGATAGCAGATGAAACACATTGAGATTGAGAGCGAGAAAAGAGGCAACTTAAAATGTTAGGGTTAGTTCAAGTCATGGATCATTCACAAACTACATGTGATAGAATTTACCAAGGAATGGTGATCAGAGAAGTTCGTGAATTTACCAAGGAATTTACGTCCGATTAGGGTTCGTCGTTCTTCAATTTGTCTAGGTTCTTCGTGTCGTATGGATTCTTCGCGGTTAGGGTTCGTCGAGTTCTCCTTCGTATCTTCTTCTTCTTCTTCTGATAGTGCGTCTTCGTCTTCTACTTCGTGTATGTTGCCCGATTAGGGTTCTTCTGTGTCTGGATTTTTCGTGTCTCTGGGTCGTTCTTCGTGTCTCTGGGTTCTTCGTGGTAAGTTTTTTTTTTGGGTGTTGTGATGCTGGTAGCTTATTGTGTTTTTAATTGTGCTTTCAATTGTGATGTTGGTAGCTTATTGTGTTCTATATCTTTTGTGTTTTCAATTGTGTTAACTGGGTTCAATTTTTTTTTTTTGGTAGAACTTAGAATTTTGTGTTGTTTGATTTGTAATTTAGAAGTCTTTGGAACCATTTGTTAGGAAAATAGGTTTCATTGATGGAGAAGTTTTTAATAAGATTCAAAAATTTTAACATACTTTGGCACCTCTTTTTAGTTAACAACCGGTTTCATTGGTAAGGTCTTTGGAACCGGTTGAACCTACAAAAGGTGTCAAAGTATTTTAATATGGCCTAAAAATTTTAGAAACTACCTTTGGAACCTCTTTTAGTGAACAACCGGTTCCATTGATAAGGTCTTTGGAACCGGTTCAATTTACAACAGGTGCCAATCATTTTTTTGGTCATCTAAGGAACCTCTTGTTCTTACAACCGGTTCCTTTTGATAGGTTCCAATGGCATTAATTCTAATAGTGACCATTAGGAGTCCCTTGTTCCATGGCACTCAAGCGGGTAACAATAGCTATTTGATCGGACTTGATAGCTGTCAGTTGGGCCTCAATCTGAGTCTGTTTGGCGACCATAGCGTCTACTGAGACCGTCAACTTGTCCAAAGCTTCTTGCATCTTGTGTTGGTGTCTGGTTACCGGTGGCCTGTCTATAAGAATACCGTGTAATCGAAAAACTAACCAAGATCCTGGAATCAAAACAGTACATCCCGAGCAAGGAAAAGACTAGACGAGAAAACGACTCGAGACCGACACCTAGACGGGTGACTCGTGGGTGGTGTAACTTCGTTAGGATTCGGCTGAGTTGGCGTAGTCCCATTCGAAGGAAGGTCCACGTGAGATTTTCCCAGACTTTGGACTCGAAAGTGTAAATAGGCCTCCCTTTGTAGGGGTATGTCCTACGTAGATGAGCCTTGCCTTGACAAATAAGGCGGACTAGGATAGGAGGGAAACTCGTGATGTAAAATCGACGGAGTTTCGACACTAGAGACTTCGACAACTTAGGAAAAGACCCGACATTGCTAAATGTAATAAGTCCTAAGATAAAGAAGATTTTTTGAAAAGGTTTGAATTCCGAGAAAAATCGGAGGACGGTCCCGACTTCTGAAAGTGGCAAAAGCGCCGTCTGAGGCCGTTTTTTTTTAAGGTTTGAAAACTTTGAATTTTGAAATGGGCAGCATACCGGCTAAAAATTGGCTATTTTGAGTCAATTCATAAGTCCTAATTTCGGTAGCATCCCGGGTTTTGAAAATTAGATATTTTGAAAAGATGCATTTTTGAAATAACGGTTTTTTTGAAAAAGATGACATGTAAATCAAGTATCATGTAGTCATGGAAGCAATATATCGACACCATGTATGCTCTTAAACTAAGTCTCGGTCGGTCGAAATCGGGTCTATACAAACAACGACGGCTTTCTCGTAAATCAGGACAGACTTCCTAAGCCGAATTGGTCTTAGGACATGCCGCGAAACCCATACGAGTTCGGCCATAGAATTTTTTAGCGCACCCATTTAGGAATGCACCGCGGTATAGTGGGACGTCGGTCACAAGTAACCGGCCCGGGAAAAACTTGGGTTATGCATGAGCCATCGAACTAAAATGCGTACATTAATAATCGAACGATTTCTTTTCGAGTCTCACCCTAGAAACCCCGTTGACAAGTGGTACATCAGGTATCCCCAACGGAGTCGCCAAATTATAGACATGACATAGGTCCACCTCGACGCGGCCACGCGCGGGTTTAGAGGCGAATGAAACTCATGTGAGATGGATCTCGAATCCACTCCATATCTTGGTGGGTCGTGCACAGAGTATAGCCCATTCTGATTTCAGACTTTATGGAGTTTGTCCCTTTGCATTGCGATACCGATACCGACATTATCGGTTACCGTGTATTGAATGACTCTCTTATGCCAACGGTTTCGGACACCCGGAAACCATGGTTCTGAGTAAGGGGTGAGGGTACGTGTTGGGAAGTTCACAAAGAACACCCAACCCCGCCCGCACTTAGCGGCCTGTACTTAGATATCATTCGTTTTTTGTGTGTACGCGTCTTAGTTTGACGGTTAAATGATATGCAAACAGTATTTTGACTAAACATGTGAGATATGTTTGATCTACGTCGTTTAATGCATCTTTGAATTATGTCGAAGTTGTATTTAGCATGCAAGGTTCATTTTAGTACAATAAAAAAACAACAAAAATAAAACACAAAAGTACAAACAATTGAGTTAGTGGCGATAATAACGGGTTGTAAATAGTCTAGAATGATGCAAAGGACATGATGCATGGTTTTGAATAAAATAGGACACGTGATGGACTTAACACGTGTTGACCGAAGTCATAAAATTATTTGATAAGGCTAGAAATATGTTGAAGGCTCATGATTTTGGTGTGACAAAGGCCACTCGATCGAGCCATAGAGGGACTCGATCGAGTGGTCCTCGAAAAAAAACCTTCTGCCCACTTTTTGGGGTGTCACTCGACCGAGTGGCCTATGGTACTCGATCAAGTGCCCCCTGTATGAACAATGGTTCATGAATTTGCTTTTAATTTTAAAATCGATAATTTTGCTAGATCGCGTGAAAATATAATATGATTTACACTCGATTCAGTTTTCGATACTCGTCATATTCGATACTTGATTATAAAATCAATATCTAATATTTAGAGTGAATTTTGTAAAAGATGTTTATAAATTGTTTTGAATCGAACTAGGACTAAATAATTCCCGCGTCGTAATGTCGTATTTATCCTTCCGGACTATGTGACGATTATTTCGGCATCAACGGGATCGTGCTTAATTTGGTTTATTGTTTGGTTCCTTTAGATCCGATATTCGACTACAGATTCGATATCGCATCCTAGGGATAACGTTTTATTTATTTGATTAGATGATAGTACGATAATATCAATATTAGAAACGAGAAAAAGGAAAAGAAATAAAAAAATGCGACGCTGACGACACAAGACGACAGACGGACGAAAAAGATGGAAAAAAAAAGAAGAGAGAAAAGGAGAAAGCGGGATTTGTAACACCCTCAACCTACATGCTAATTTCGACCTCGAATAGGAACTCATAGTAATGGCGTTTGCGCAGGAGTAACGAGGATATATGGAGAGTTAAGGTGTTGTATTTTTTGATTGGTTTGGCTCGGGTTTCCTATAGGATTTGTAAGGAAAAAGTCGGGGTTGTAGTTATGTATAGTTTGCTTAAGGTTGCTGAAATTTTGAGGTATGAGTTGTATGTTTTGAAGGTTTGCAAAGGGGTGTATTTATAGGAAAAGGTACCCGCCTTTTGGATAGAAAATACCGGCTTTTGGATAGAGAATGCTCGGTTTTTGGATAAAAAATACCCGGTTTTGGGATGAAGAGAAACACTCGGTTTTGGATAGAAAAGAGGCCACTCGATCGAGTGGTGCATGTCACTCGATCGAGTGCCCTCTCTGACACCGGTTCTCGTGGATTTTATGAGCCTACTCGACCGAGTGGGCCGGTCCACTCGGTCGAGTGGGTCTGGTTGGGTAGAGGTCTCTTTTAGAGATAGAATTTTATCTCTAACGGAGAGGTTTAGTTGCTTGGTTCTTCTTTGTAGCTGATATTTTCGTGGTATTTGACTTCGAATCAGACTTCCAAAGCTGCGTGAGAGATTTTTTATGTCTTGGAAATGTCCTTGACCGGGGTTTGACTCGGTCGCTAAAAGATGGTTTTGCCATTGGTGTCGGTTTTGACCCAAATTAGTCTTATTTGATTGGAAATAACCCACTAGGCCTGGATTTGAGGTCGGTTTGGTGAGATTTTTACTCCGCTAAAAGCTCGCGCCAAATACTATTGATTCCAAGTCCAAAATTGAGCGTATTAAGTAATGTTTACGTTCGATCATCATCGGGTGTTTTTTGGAAACTGCTATAGACACCTGGCGGCCAAATGTGGGTGCCTACACTTATACACTCCGCTACTTCCTCCGTCTCACCCCACTCCCCGGCCTCTGCCCACCTAGCCTATCACCATAAAAACAATCCTCGTAACTACCGCCCAACACCCAACCCGACAACCCTTTTACCCACCCCGACCGATTCAACCTTCACCCCCTCCCAAATCCTTTCAAAGGCAAGTGCCAATGGTGTCATACCCCCTCTCATTACCTAGGAACTTTCACTATTTTCAAGTCCCTCCACCCCCAAATTATTGTCCCTACCCGACCACCCCCTCCCACCCAACACCGCCGCTATCCATGTGCCAACACCGTCTCCCTCACCACCCCACCCTCTTCCAATCGGATCATTGATAGTGGTGCTTCTCATCATATCACCCATGACTTAGCTAACCTTGCCATCCATGCCCTTTATGACGTGAATGACGACCTCCTTATAGGCGATGAGTCTCCTATCACTATCCACAATATTGGTTCATTTACTCTTTCTCTCTCTCTCACTCTCTCTCTCTCTCCTCTTAAATCTAATGATGACTTACATTCACCTTCCATAAATCGCAATATTCTTTCTTTTTCTCGTTTTGTCTCGATAATAATGTCATTGCTCAATTTTCCTCTACTTCGTGTCTCTCGCAGGACCGTGATTAGAGCGATGATAGATCGCTTCCACGATACTACCTCGACCTTCCACATGGCTTTTGGGGAGGTCGAGATGACCCTAGAGGATTTTGGGATGATTTTTGGTTTGCCCTGGGGTCCGTATAGGATTAGGTAGCCGCCGAAGGCCCTAGGCTAGATAGTGATGGGGTGCGGGGCCTCATCGGGGACTGTTTACCACGTGAGGCATATAGTACGCCTCATGCTTTGGTGAGTTCGTATATCATCGATCACTTCGAGCAAGTGGCGGTGTTAGAGGGTAGAGAACCCAACACGCCGGAGCAGGATGCCCGGTTGTGGTTGTGGTACTTCCTAGGGTCGACCCACTTCTCGGATAAAGGCGAGAGGTTTAGCACTAGGATTTTGCCTCTCCTAGCTGACCTGGCTCAGCTAGGACGTTACGATTGGGTGACCGTGACTTTCGCGGTGATGACTCGCTGCTTCCAAGTCCTGGTGAGGCCGTTATTGGCGATAGAGTCGGCCTCAGCTGTGCCCATTGTGGGTCCGGGCCTTATATTGGAGGTTAGCTACTATTCTTACTCTTGTATCTCGAGTTCTGCTTCGCTTTCGCTTAGTGTTGCTAAGTGTATTCTGGGTTTATTGCAGGCTTGGATCTACTCTTACTTTCCTTGTTTGGCACCTAAGACGGTGCTGGTTCACCCGAAGAGATTCCCGGCGGGAATCGAGTGGAGGCTGGCTCAGCCTAAGAGCACTACCAGCCACTACCCGTCGGAGAATGCGCTGGTCAACCAGCTAAGCCTTATGGATGTAAGTTTTCTTTTATGTCCTACCTAGCTTAGTAGCCCCCAAGGTTTAGGATTTACCGGAGTGTTGTTTCATTTGTGAAGTTTGTGGCCCGCCCTTGGGCTGGTTATGAGGGCGTACCGGAGTATATGGCCACGAAGGTGAGGCCTAGAAGTTACAGGAGGATGTTCCTTCCTGCATTGTTTCGCCCAGTTTGGTATTTGGGCGAGCGGTTGGTGCGTCATTGCCTATATGACAATTTCAGGGTGTCGGTTGATCCTCCCCGGACCATGTTTAGACCGCCGACCACCGCAGAGATCCTCGAGGATAGGGACGGAGAAGGAGGCGATGCGCTCTTGGGGCCAGGTGCCTCCTACCTATCTCACTCACCCGGCGGTTAGCTTGGTACCGCCTTGTGGTAATGTTCTAATTTTGGTTCAAAGATTTGTTTTGCGGTTTGTTGTTTCCTTGCCCTCTGACCAACCAATCTGTTGTTTTCTCAGCTGGCCGATCCAGCTGATGAAATCCAGCCCCCAGATTTTCCCCTGACGCTGCTTAGGATGGATGCGGATGGGATACCTTTCACCGAGCCTCTCCCCCCGTGTTCTGCTGAGGAGATGGACACTGGGATAGAATGGCGTGACCGGGTATACCGGGTATGTTTTGGCTTTCATTTTTTTTTGGCTTTAAGAATTGGGGTCGGTTTGCCCATGGTTTCATCTCTCAGGTTTCCTCGGCTTGCCGTCAATGGTTGTGGCAGGCCACCAACTACTTCCGGGTCTATGCTTCGAGGGTTTCCCGTGATACTTCGGGGCCTCGATCGGTGAATTTGCGTGATTAGGGTGGTTGTCTAGGCTGTTGGCGTACCCTCCTAACGTTTAAGTGTATCTGTAGGATGTCCTAGATATGGTGGGGCAGCTGGAGACTCGGGTGACCGAGCTCGAGACGGAGGCGGCTGAGGCGCGACAGCTCCTACAATCTCGGGCCAACGAGATCGCCTTCCTAAAGGAGCAGCTGGCTCAGTCTTAGGGTGAGACCTCTGTGCAGGGCGAAGCCAGACATCGGATCAAAAAGGAGGCTGAGGCTACGGGTGCTAACGAGGAGATCGGAGGAGTCCCCGAGACGGCTACCTTAGACATGTTGTCGGGGATGGATGGTATTGAGTCTCCTCTTATAGACTTGGAGGATCTAGGTTTAGATGACAACCTTTATGAGGTTGTGATAGCCATTGGCGCGGCTTCTAGGGGTCCTTTCTAGCCTCGATTTGTGTATGAATTTGTATATGTTGTATATTTGTTTTTAAATTTTAGTACTTGAATTAGCTGGATTAGTCTTGTGTTTTCGTTCGGCGAATTGTTTACCTAGATTGACAAGTAATCACTTTTGCATTCATTCATTTGCGATCTGACCTAGTTTGTGGTGCGTTGACGTTGTACGGAAGTATGAAAACACTTCCTTTTGGATGTTTTGAAATGCGTCAATTTAAGCCGGGAATCGGATCAGATAGTACGTCGATTAAAATGTTTTAACTCGAGATGGACGAGATGCAGAATGCTAGCGTAAAACATTAACGTGTTCTGACCGAGTGTATTAGGAGATGAGTTTAGCTGCTTTGACATTCAGAACGAAACCGAAGTTTAAAAATTCGGGCAACTTTTGAAAAAAAAAGTTAGACCACTTTTGGCATACTCATAATATTGCCTTGTTAGGCTACAGACGCGACTTGATGATGACTGCCAATAGGCTACAACACGTCCAGGTGGAGTAGCTTATCCCCCTAAAAAAACGCCTAAGTGTGGAACGTCCGACGGTTGAACTGGCGTTCCTGTGGTCCCTGCATGGGTGTTTCGGTTTTCGAAGCGGATTTTAACGGCTTCGAGAGGTCGTTCCCGATGTCCGGGGTGTCATGTGGTAGCCATGGTTATGATGCGGGATCGGTGTTTCTGCCTTTGGGGTTGCTCTAGATGTTGCCTGCCTAGATATGGGCGCTTGGGCTGAGGTTCTCGGTTCCAGGGTCGCCTGTGCTCGGGCAGCCAGATATTCGGGCGCCTGGGCCAAGGCGGTTCGGGTCCGGGTTATGAAAATTTTCGTTGTTTCCTAATTCTTGTGGGATTAGGGCTATATATACGGGTTGTGGGTGCTCGTTTTAGACCTACTAGGATATCTGTAGAGTCTAGCACGTCGATATTTAGCGTCATGTCGGGTTTTGGGAATATCCTTACCGAGTGGGCTAGTTCTTTTAAGAAATGTGACCCTGAGACTTGTTGAAATGATGGTTTGTCAGTGGTTCTCGCGCTAAGTCGAGTCAAGATACAGGATGACTTCTTATTGGCATGCTCTAAGTTTTGGGACCCGAAGGGCCATGTTTTTGTTTTTCCCGGGGTAAAATTTGTCCTTTGCCTGAAGAGATAGATGCTATAGGTGGGTGGAGCTCGGTTCGACCTTGTGTGCCTTACGGGGATGTGTGGACGTCCGTCCGCACCGCCAGGCGCCCCGCGCGCACCCGCGCGGGACTGACCCTGTTTTTCAACGTGTGCCGGCGACCACCCACGCGGCCCCCTCCCTATCGGGGGCCGGTCCGATCTCGCGTACAGGGTGATGTATCGGACCTCAATTCGAATGATGATCCGGACTTGTACTAGACGGGTACGGGCACCCGTGTTTCCATTTGGGAATCGATCGAGTCGTGGTTGTAAATGTTTAAAGACCGTTTTGTTTGGTAAGGCGACCTTTTTAGTGAACTGAAGTTGTTGCCGATTTGTAGAGTCGCCACCGAGTCAATTATGGGGACTCGGAAACCGTTCAAGTCAACTTTGATCCCTTACCGGCTCAAAGTTGAGTGGCACGGGACCTAAAGATAAAGACTTGTACCCTTAAGCACTCCATGCCTTGACTGACTCTCATTGCCAATGGTTTCGGACATCCGGAAACCGTCGATTCTGAGTAAGGGGTGAGGGTACGTATTGGGAAGCCAACATCCGATAGATGTCAACACCCAATCCCGCCCGCACTATAGCGGCCTCTACTAATCAATCGGTGGGCTGATTTCCTAGTTCTTTTGTTGTGGTGGAAGTACTGTAACATCCGTTGTTTTAACCCTATGTCTTTACCTATGTCGGTTGTTTTAAGGACAGATAAGTTTTATCGTCAAAATAGTAGTGTTTACATTCTTTGCATGCGATTTCACGTGACAAGCAGGCCATGAAAAGATGCACGTTGGAGAGTATAGAGTACTATGTATTAT
Organism: Agrostemma githago; assembly: GCA_958450325.1. Lineage (NCBI taxonomy): Eukaryota > Viridiplantae > Streptophyta > Magnoliopsida > Caryophyllales > Caryophyllaceae > Agrostemma > Agrostemma githago. The sequence continues at coordinate 21,678,487 of OY288239.1, read as the reverse complement.
ACGTATTATCAAATCAGTTTTAACATGATAATACGGATATTAGTCGTTCTCGTGGTATACCTTACCTGGTATTCTGCTTAAAATGCGTCGGTTTGGTATTAATAGAGATGCGTCGAACCCGATATGGTGAGCACTTGGACTAATACGGAACCCGACCATCACTTTGTTCAGTTTTAGTTATTTTACGTTTTGCATTCCATGTTAGGCGATTTAGCATGCGATTATAAGGTCATAAAAGCAATAAATCATACGAAAAACTGTAAATGCGAATGTAAGTAAATCACACTGGGAGGAGTTGCACCCTCGGAGTATACACTAACGGGACTCGATGCATAGATAATTTTGAGAACGGATCTCGGAATTACTCGGGTCTATTTAGTGTGTTTTTGTGTTTGCGGTTGAAGTTGGGACGTTACGTATTTTAGTAGATGCTTGTGGGCCTAGCGCCCACATCTAGAGTTGTCGTAGTGCATAATAGAAAGTACAAATATTGAATTTTTGTTTAGATGGCAACCTAGTGACGACTCGATCAACAGGCGGATCCTCCTAGCTTGACCAGTGACTCCGGCAGAACTCCGTTACCGTTTGACCTTCCCGCGGCTACTCCGGCAAAGCTTCGTTTGCTAAGGACTAGTTCTGTGGCTAATCCGGCAGAACTTCGTTACTAGTTTTGAGCTAGTCGAACACAGGCACCTCGGTATCGAGTGGGGTGCTCGAAGGTGAGGAGTATCGTCGATGTCGTTTTTTTATCGGAACTACGATTGAGTGGATCGTTTGCTTCGGGTGTCGGAGTGCGAGCCCTTAGCGAGAGTTTTTGAGAGGGAAGAGAAGATTGATCGTTGTGTGTAATGAATGATGCGGAGGGGGGTATTTATAGGTGTTTTCGGCCTTCGTTGCCCATATGGACACGTGACCTGGGGCGCACCAAGACTCAGGCGCCTGGGTCCGGGCGTGAGGAGACCCAGGCGCGTCAGGTGGTGCGGTTGGACCGAATGACAAGGGGAAGAATAGGTTAGACCGGTAGACCCCAGCCGTTTGTATTATGTATAATTAGTTGATATTATATGGCATATTAGTACTAGTTTTTGTGGAGTTTTGACACGTTGTTGATTTCCGGGATGTCCGGGTTTCAGATGCTTGATGTAAATGCCTCGACAAAGGCTCGATTTAACCGAATTTTGTTATTAATGAGAAGCACGTATACTTTTTTGTTTTTTTTGTTTGGTTTTTTTTGGTGGTGGCTCGCAACTCGTTTCTTCATTTTGCCCGGAGCGCCCTTTCAGGTTTTCACTCTGTCCTCGGCTCCCCCTTTTTTCTTTTTTTTCTTTTTTTGACGGCTCGCAACTCGTTTCTTCATTCTGCCCGGGGCGCCCTTTCGGATTTTTACCCCGTTCTCGGCTCGTCGTTTGTGCTTCGTCATTTTAAATCACTCGTTGGCCGGGACGTGGAAGGAGTCCCGATTTGTACATGAATCGAGTAACCGATTTTTCTTTTTTTGTTTGTTTCTTTTGTCTTGGTTGTACCCGGAGAAGGGTTGCCTACGTATCCGCTTTTAGGCAGAATCAAACCATGTTCGTAGTTCTTTCAAAAAGTGTGAGTGATTTTCCTTTAGACTCGTTTATGCCATTTATCGATGCGAATTTGGAATTTTTTTTCCCTAAGTCGGAGGTCGAGACGTGATTTTCAGGGTGTTTACGGGTAGTATCGTTTGAGCTGATCCATGTTGGTTGGGGTTGAGAACTCTTGACCGTCTAGGTCGGTGAGGATCACGACGCCCCCCCGAGAGTACTTTCCTAACGAGGTATGGGCCCGCCCAATTTGGTTTGAATTTCCCTCTAGGGTCAACGGGAAGGGGTGCTCTAATGGACTTAATTACTAAATCTCCTTCGTGTATGTTTCGGGATTTCACTCGTTTGTTAAAGGCTCGCTGGATTCGTTGTTGGTAAGCTTGTACGTTGGATACGGCATGTATCCTACGTTCGTCTAGGAGTACTAGCTCGTCATATCGCTTTTGGTTCCATTCGTTTTTCCTCGGGGATACCACTCTCGACTAATATTCTTAGTGACGGTATTTCTAACTCTATTGGTTGGACGGCTTCGGAGCCGTAGGTTAGGTAATATGGTGTGGCTCCATTGGGTGTTCGATACCCCCATAAGGCGAAGAGGATTTTGTTTGGGCAATCCCTGTAGTTGTCTATCATTTTCTTAAGGATTGTGGTGATGGTTTTGTTGGTTGCTTCTACGGCCCCGTTTGTTTGAGGCAAAAAAGGGTGAGGATTTATGTCTTTGGATTTTGTATTTGTCTAGGAGCTTTTGGGTGTCGGCCCTGAAGTGAGCCCCCTGGTCACTGATGATTTCATGAGGTATACCATAGCGGCAGATGATCTTGTTTTGTAAGAATTTCACTACTTCTTTTGAGGTTAGTACGGTGTAAGAGGCGGCCTCTACTCATTTGGTGAAATAATCGACGGCCACTAATATAAAGCAGTGTCCGCCGGTCCCGGATGGGTGTACTTTTACTATGATGTCTATCCACCAAGTAGAGAAAGGCCAGGGTGTGGCTATAGTGTGTAGAGGATAAGGAGGTAGGTGTTGGATGTTGGCAAATATTTGGCAATTGTGGCAGTGGCGAACGTGACGTCGACAGTCTATCTCTAAGGTACAGTAATAGCTCATTCTCATTATTTCTCGGGCTAGTAGGTGTGCACTCATGTGGGGTCCGCACTCTCCGTCATGTACCTCTTCCATGACTCTCTCAGATTGGTTTTTGTTTATGCATCTAAAGAGGACTCCTTGTGGGGTTCGTTTGTATAGTAGCCCTTAATTTAGGACGTAATGGGTGGCTTGTATTTGTAGGGCTCTTTTGTTCTTGGTGTTAGTGTTGGGTGGATATGACCCGTGGATTTTAAAGTCTAGGATTGCTTTGTACCAAGGTTCTTCGGGGCTATCGTCGGTTTCGAGGTTATGGATGTAGGCTGGTTGTTCGCTTCTCTCTACGCAGATAGGCATGGAGAAAAGGTGATCGAGCATGTTTATTAGTGAGGCTAGTTTGGCCAACACATCGGCGAATTTATTTCCTCACGGGGTAAGTGTATGAAGTCAATTTCGGTGAATTTCCGGGACATTGTTTCCACTTTGGTTTGGTATGGGGTTAGGCCTTCGCTATAAACTTTCCAGGTACCCGTAGCTTGGTTGACCACTAAGGATGAATCTCCATGTACTCTAAGGTTTTTAACTCCTAGAGATATGTACTTCGGCTGCGTTGTTGGTAAGTCTGGTTGGGTGGTTGTTTGTTAGTTTGCAAACTTATTATTGTTTGGTCAGTGGTTGGTTGAACCTAAGGTTGTTATTCCCGATTTCTTTTTTAGGGTAAAGTTGAGTGGGCTGTTTGTGTTAACCCTTGCGTTTTAGTCAGTCGTTATCGATAATTGGCATAAAGTCGAGCCTTTTTTAGCGTTAAAGTAAACTGTTGAAAGAAGTTAAGCGATTGTCGAGGCATGTTTGTAAAAAAAAAAAAGAAGTTGTTTTATTGATAATAGTAAACGGGCTAGATGCCCGTGATTTTGGTTTTGGGGGGAAGGTGGAGGACATGTTCCCTCGCGCCTCCCTAGACTCGATAGGAAAAGCAAAAAACGTTACTATTATTAGTATTAAGCCTAGGCCCTAAGATGAACTAGACTTCGACTCGGACCAGCCATGCCTCTAAGCGTCGAGGCTTCCCCCAGAGAATAACACCTTGATGGTGCCGCTGGTCTTCACTATCACAGATGCGGTTGTATCGCCGTCAGCCCTGCCGTCAACGGGCTGTGGTGTCTGCTTCTTTATCAGAGGGAAGGTTCCGGCATCTACCAAGTCTTGGATGTCGTGCTTGAGGCGATCACAGTCCTCCGTATCGTGTCCCCTACCCTGATGATACAAGCAATAGGCACTAGGATCCCAGTCTGCCCCCCGGGCTTCACGGGGTAGATCTGGGGTAGGGACGAGCTGGGATAATTGCCAGTCCTCATTGGCAATTCTAAGGGCCTCGGTATAGGTCATGCCCAGGTCGGTAAGGCTTCTAAAGAGGCGTCCTCCAATGGCTGGGACAAACCTAGCTGGCCCTAGTCTCATTTTGCCCTTCGGGATAAAAAGCTTCTCTTCCACCTCCTCTCTAGGCAGGTCCCGCGTCCCATTGGCGGTGCCCTCAAGCTTTCCGAGCTGGAGAAAGATGTTGTCATGGGCAGCGGTTATTTGGGCCATGTTATTCTGATGTTCCTTAACAAGCCCCAGCATTATGTTGAGTGGTTCGGTGTTGTCGTTGGAGGACATTTCTAGATCTGCAAAACAGGACTGACGGTGAGATTGAATCCACCAGACGTTTAGGGACACGAGGAATGCTCGTGACTGAGCGACACATAAATGAGACCCTTGACCCGTGTGTACGGTCATTGGCGTAGAGACTCAGGTGCTTTAGACTCTTGGTGTATTCGGCGAAACGCCTAATGAATCTTAGGTCTCTACAACGCGATGATTTGACACAAACCTCGATGGTTATGTTTAAAGAGGACTTTTCGAAATGAGATGACCCAAAATGTAAGACCTCGGGTAGAGGCGATCCTAGTAAGTAACATAGACAGTTAAACACACGGTTGTACAACGTAAGAGGTTGATCGCGATCCCGGCACAGGATCAAAGAATTTTGATATATGCTTCTTCCGAATACGACCAATTTTGAAGAAATTTTGAAAAGGATGGTTGGCAGAAATAGTGTAACGATGGCGGGTTGACATCGTCGTGACGTGGAAGTGCGTTGCTATGTTTGTGCGTCGGGAATCCGGCAATGACAAAATATAAATGTTTTTTTTTAAAGGAGCACAGTTCTTTAGGGGAACCGGTTTTGAAAATGATTACGTGTTGCTTTTATCGAAACTAATATTAATTAGCTAGTTTGATACTTGTGGTGTACGTGATGCTCGTGGTAGAGCGTGAAGTCTAATGACAGTGTTCTTAAAAGTGTGACCAAATCCTTAGTGAGGGATTTAGGTGGTGAATAGTGTTTTAGAACACTTTCGTTCCTTTTATAGAAGAACTCTTAAAACTAGTAACCCACGTTCGTTGGTTGCGTTAACTAGCATTTGACGGTGGGAGGGTGTATTGTAAAAAAAGTGTTTTGGAAGTGTAACCGTTTTTGAGTTCCTTGACTTCATTAATTGAAGTTTCGGGTTGTGTTAACGGTATGTGGGTAAAAAAACATTTTTTTTTTGAAAATAAAAATGTAACCGTTTGGAGTACCTTGTTCCCATTGATCGGGAGTCTCGGTGGTATTTAACGGTATTCGTTGTTGACGGGCTTTGCTTTGGCCAAGGTGATGGCACTAAATATATATTTTTGAATTTGGTGAGTGTAAAATTTGCCATGATAACGACATCTAAAAATGTTTTTCCCTTTTTAGAAATCATGATTTTACCGGAGTATCGGCGTTTAAAAGGTCGTTTTGAAAAGAGGAGGTATTTTTCAAAAACGGAGTTGGGTGCGGTTGAATAAGTTGGCGTGGTTAAATCCAGATTTTTAGTGTTTTATTTGGGTTGTTTTCAAACACGCTACACATAACTAGGAATGTATACACTCATGCAGGATGCAGACACGGGTAGGTTAGGGTAGGCTACCGCCCACGAATAGTCTTCACTTAGGCATTGACAAATCATCTAGGGAGACGAGTGTCATACCGTCTGTTCGGAACTATCCGCTTATCATTCCCGCGGGGTACTTGTTAGGCAGCCGGAGCATCAATCGAGGATTTCTCCGCGTGTCCCTAAAGATCTTACCGCGAAGAGGTCGATTGGTCCTAATATCGGTTTGGGTGGGCTTTTTAGGGCCAAAACCCGTAGTGACCACAACTAGGAACTAACAAATGAGCTTCACCGACCTCGTTCAAGTTACACCACCACTGGAAATTTGTTTCCAAATCCCCAACGGAGTCGCCAAACTGTGGACGTCCGTCCGCACCGCCGGGCGCCCCGCGTGCGCCTGCGCGGGACCGACCCGGTTTTTCAACGTGTAGCGGCGGCCACCCACGCGGCCCCCTCCCTGTCGGGGGCCGGTCCGATCTCGCGTACATGGTGATGTATCGGACCTCGATTCAAATGACGATCCGGACTTGTACTAGTCGGATACGGGCACCCGTGTTTCCGTTTAGGAATCGATCGAGTAGTGGTTGTAAATGTTTAAAGGCCGATTTGTTTGGTAAGGCGACCTTTTTAGTGAACTGAATTCGTTGCCGATTTTTGGAGTCGCCACTGAGTCAATTATGGGGACTCGGAAACCGTTCAAGTCAACTTTGATCCTTAGCCGGCTCAAAAATTGAGGGGCACGGGACATAAAGATAAAGACTTGTACCCTTAAGCACTCCATGCCTGGAATGACTCTGATTGCCAATGGTTTAGGAAATCCGGAAACCGTCGATTCTGAGTAAGGGGTGAGGGTACGTGTTGGGAAGCCAACATCCGATAGATGTCAACACCCAATCCCGCCCGCACTATAGCGGCCTCTACTAATCAATCGGTGGGATGATAACCTAATTCTTTTGTTGTGGCGGAAATATTGTAACATCCGTTATTTTCACCCTATACCTTTTGTTACGTCGGTTGTTTAAGGACAAGTAAGTATTGTTGTCAAAGTAGTTGTGTTTACATTCTTTACATGCGATTTCACGTGACAGGCAAGCCATGAAAAGGTGCACGTAGGAGAGTAGAGAGTACTAGTATTATACGTATTAGCAAATCAGTTTTAACGCGGTAATACAGATATTAGTCGTTCTCGTGATATACCTTACCTGGTATTCTGCTTAAGATGCGTCGGTTCGGTATTAATAGAGATGCGTCGAACCTAATAAAGTGAGCACCCGGACTAATACGGAACCCGACCATCGCTTTGTTCAGTTTTAGTTGTTTTACGTTTTGAATTTCGTGTTAGGTGATTTAGCATGCGATTATAAGGTCATAAAAGCAATAAATCATACGAAAAACTGTAAACGCGAAAGTAAGTAAATCACATTGCGAGGAGTTGCACCCTCGGAGTATACACTAAACGGGACTTGATGCATAGATAGTTGAGAACGGATCTCGGGATTACTCGGGTCTATTTAGTGTATTTTAGTATTTGGATTGAAATTGGGATGTTACGTATTTTAGTAGATGTTTGTGGACCTAGTGTCCACATCTGGTGTTATCGTAGGGCATAATAAAAGAACGTGCAAATATGGAAAGTTTTGTTTAGATGACAACCTAGTGACGACTCGACTTCGACAGGCGGATCCTCCTAGCTTGACCAGTGACTCCGGCAGAGCTCCGTTACCGTTTTCCCTTCCTGCGGCTACTCCAGCAGAGCCTCGTTACTATGGACCGATTCTGCGGCAAATCCGGTAGAGCTTCACTACTAGACTCGAGTTAGTCGATCACAGGCACCTCGGTATCGAGTGGGGTGCTCGAGGGTGAGGAGTAGCGTCGATGTCGCTTTTATCGGAACTACGATCGAGTGGAACGTTTGCCTCGGGTGTCGGAGTGCGAGCCCTTAGCGAGAGAGTAGAGGGAGAAGAGAAGACGAGAATGTGTGTCGAATGAATGAGGAGAAGTGGGGTATTTATAGGTGTTTTCGGCCCTCGTCGCCCATATGGACGCCTGAGCTGGGGCGCACCAAGACCCAGGCGCCTGGGCTAAGGTGCGGGGAGACTAAGATGCGTGAGGTGGGGCGGTCGAGATTTTGAATACGATTTTGATACTTTCCAAAACCGAGAGGGAGGAGTGTGATACTTAGCTTGGAGCTTAAGGATTCCCGCGGCTTGACCTAGCACCGTGGGTTTAGTGGGCCTCGGGTGTGCCTCCCGAGGTTCGCTTGGCACGGTGCTGACTCGGTTTGAGTTTCGGGACCGACTCGGGGTCCCGGTGTCGGAATTGACTCTAATTAGTGTCTATGTGACCGTAACGACACGACTAAGGCTGCCATCATGTTAGTTTTAATTTTTTCGAGTAATTATTTGATCCGTTCTATAGAAAAACTACCTTCAACATCGCGAACCCGCGTCGCGTTGCAGTCCTATTGTCTTCGGGTGTTTGTTGAGCACTTCTGCAGCCACCAAGTCCAAATCTGGGTGTCTACAGGTGCCACCACCGTCGTGACTTGTAAAGGGATTAAACGGATTTGGAGCGATTGTCGTAGTCAAACGTGTTCAATCCGAAAACGATATTATTATATATATAGTTATACACGGTATTAAAAGTTAGTAACGAAATAAAAAGAACGGAAATAAAAAGAAACGAAAATAAAAAGTTAGTGTTAGCGGCTAGTAATATTAATAATAATAGTATATACATATATATATATATATAAATGATCGAAAAGAAAAGAGAAAGGAGAAAGAGATGTCGGGATTTGAATTACACCCTCACCCTACATCCTTAATCTCGGAAACGAACTCGTAAAGTAACGGCGTGTGCGCGGGAGTGTCGAGAATGTAGGAGAAGTTATGGTGTGTTTGGTTAGGGAGAGGTTGCTCTCGGCTCTTTGACGAGTTTTGATCTCGGGATTGTGTATGTATGTGTGTATCGAGATGGTGATGATTGAGGGTTGGATAGATTGAAAATGTAGGGTTGTAAGCATGGGAAAAATTCTGAATTTGTGACGGGTTTGAGGGAGTATTTATAGGAAATTCCCCAAGACCTAGGGTCACTCGATCGAGTGGCCCTAGTGTACTCGATCGAGTGCCCTGAAAAGGAGGGTCTGATCGGTTTTGAAGACTGCACTCAATCGAGTGAGGTCAAGCCACTCGATCGAGTGGGTCAGGCGAAGAAGCCATTTTAGGAAGGTGGTTGAGTTTTTTGAAATTTGAAATGTTGATTGGGCGCCTGCTTCTAGAAGCTAATCTAGCTGGTTTTTGAGGTCGGATTCGTCTTTGACCGGATTTTGACCCGGTCGCTAGAAGACGGTTTTATTTCCGGTGACGATTTTGACCCAAATTAGTCTCATTTTGTTGGAAATGACCCACTGGGCCTGGATTTGAGGTCATTTTTGAGAGATTTGCACTCCGTTAAATGCCCACGTCGGATACTATTGATTTCGAGTCCGTATTCGAGCGTATTAAGTCACGTTTACGTCCGATCATCGGATGTTTTGTCGGGAACTGCTATAGACACTAGCAGGCAAAATGCGGGTGTCTACACTAACCTAACTTCCACCCGAAAATGAGTGACAAAAACAGACTCACACCCAAAACAACCCAAAACCAAAATTATTTGACCCGACATAGGTCGGACCGTAAATGAGTGCCCATGCCCGAGTCGATTTACCCACTTACCATTTAGCCCCACTATTGTCACAAATAAGAACCTTCTCGCGCCCTTTCTAGAGAACATTGTAATTAGAAATAGGGTTTAAGAAAAACCAATCTGCATAATCTATTGCAAATGGTGCTAATTGCTTTGATAATCATCCATATTCGCACCATAGTGAAGTGATTCGCACCATAAAACACAATTATATCATCATTACTCACGCACCATTTGTGTGGGAGTTGCTTTTAGGTGTCAATTGTGTGTATCAAGTTGCAATTTTGGTGAGTTACGTCGCGCAATTCAGCCTCTATCAAGTTGCCATCTTTGTCTTCCTTGGTATATTATCCTGTATTTTTTCAATCTGCTTGAATTGGTAAGTTTTCGAACAAAACTACATTTTAATTTCTGTCGTTTCTATTGAACTGTGTTGTTAAATTTATGGTATTTATAATATCAATGTGTTCATAATTTTTTAATGTAGCAATTTAAGTCTTGATGAACTACCCCTTAATAATTTTATTGTTGAGATGAATGAAACTTTTAGAAATAATATGAAGGGCATGGTAGTTTTCTAGATTTTTTAGTTGTAACTTGTAAGTAGCAAATTTCAAGGGATTCAGATTATTAATTTGTGATTTTGTATTGTTTAAGTTTTGATCTTTTTTGGTTTAGGGTAGTTTTTCTGATTTTCTTTTCATAATTACCTTTTCATACACCTCATCATTCGCAGTTGCCACTATATTAGTTAATATTGCCTCAATAATTTTGACAATGTTTTTTCAACTTCTTAGTGACGAAAAAATGTATCGAAGTTGGATCACAACTTCAAAATATTTCGAAGTCTTGGAATTCATTAGATTTGCTTTGAAGAATAACTCTGAACGTCGTGATAAATTGTCGTGTCCGTGTTATATGTGTCATAACCTTATGCATCACAAAATTGGCGTAATACTCCATTATTTAAGCAAATGGGTATTTGATAGGACGTACACTTGCTAGCATCATCATGGAGAAAAAAAAAAGGAAAGGACTCTAAACACTGGGGACCATGGTCCTAATACATTTCCGGATACTAGTTGGTTAGAAGATCTGATGAGTCATTTTGAGGAAAATATACAAGATGAACTAGTTAACTAGGAGGACTATTGAGTGATTCTAAAAAACCCTTATACTCCAACTGTACTCACAATAAACTTTCTGTTGTACTTTGGTTATACAATTTGAAGGTGGATCATAGTTGGACGGACACGAGCTTTAGTGCATTACTTGAGGTATGAGGGAACCATCTACTCCCGCCCGACAATCTTTTACCACGTGGTACATATGAGGCCAAAAAAGTACTGTGCACAATGAGTTTGAATTATGAAAAAATTCATGCTTGCCCGAATGATAGCATATTATATCGAAATGAATTTGAATCTTTAAAAAATGTCTTGAGTGCAATATCTCAATTTATAAGAAAAAGGAAGGAGTCCCATTAAACATTTTGTGGTACTTTCCAATTATTCCAAGGTTTAAACGACTTTATTCCAATCAAGTAGATGCAAAAACCTTGACATGGCATAAATTTGGCCGGAAAAAAGATGATGGGTTACTTAGACACCCAGCCGATTCCAACAGTGGAGATATGTTGATGGAGAATTTAGTGATTTTGGCAAAGAAGAACGTAACTTACGTCTTGGGTTGTCCACAGATGGTATGAATCCATTTAGATCCCTAAGTACTATGCACGTACAGTACGTGGCCGGTCATGTTGGTAACCTACAACTTAGCCCCTTCCTTATGCCTGAAAAGAAAATATATTATGTTGTCAATGCTTTTTCTGGTCCAAAACAACCGTTAAATGACATCGATGTGTACTTGACACCTCTTATTGACGACTTAAAGTTATTGTGGGAAAATGGTGTAGAGGTTTTCAATGCTTGTCGTAAGGAAATGTTCAATTTAAGAGGAATGTTGTTTTGTACCATCCAAGATTATCCGGCTTATGGTAATGGATGCACGTATTTTATATACACTTATTATGCTTTTTATACGCGCATTCTCGTACTTATCGAGTAGTGTAAGCTACCATTTTGCCCCGAATTGGCTACTTTATGGTGTACCTTGTCTTTTTGCAGGAACGGAAGCCACAGGAGCTGAAATGAATCAAAACCGAGCCAAAATGATGTTGGAAAAAGCTGAACGCAGAAATGAGTCAACAATAGTCGGTCGACTATTACAATAGTCGACCGACCATGAGAATAATCGACCGACAATCACAATAGTCGGCCAACTATTTGGGGAGTAGCAGAAGACTACTAAGTTAATATTAGTCGACCGACTATTAAAATAGTCGGCCTACTATTTTCTGGGCCGCGGACAATTAACGCGTGGATCAAGCAGTTTCCTTAATTAGTTTTAGTTTTTCCTAAGTGTATTTAAGGAGGCTTAAACCATTTTGCCAGACACTTTTTAACACTTTTACACTTTACTTCTAATCTCTCTCATACAATTAGTTTATTATTAGTTTTCTCTCTTAATCTTGGTTTACGTACGATTGCAACTTTGAATCTCCATCTTTCATTTTGGTAATTTAATCTAATCTCTCTTCGTTCGTCCCTCTTTGTTCTTAATTGTTATCTTTAGATTCTTTACGCTTGTTTTAACTTATTGTCATTATCATGTTTAATCTAGTAAAATCGTTTATCACTACTGTTGTTCTTGATTTAATTAGGAGTAGTTAATTTTCTCTGCTAGGATTTATGGGATCTACGAATTGAATGTGGTCGCTAATTAGTTTATGGATCTGTCAATGATATTGTGTCTATGTTGTCAATTGTAGCATTTAATTGAGATTGATTGATTAAGTCGACGTAATTGATTAATTAAATTGGTAAACTAGAACCTAAGATTAGAAGCCTGGTAAGAGTTAGACCTGCTACAACACATTAGTGTGCCCTAATAATATCGGAAGCCTTTAGACGCATGCTAGGGTGAATAGCGGACCGGAAGGACCTTTTCACTACCCCTTAGACCAATATCTGCGATAGACCTGTGACCTAGACCGTGACCATACGAAATTCGTAGTGAACCGACAATCCTAGTATTCTCTCCCTATAGATTCATCGTCTTATTTATTCTTGTCAATTCTTCTCCTTTAATTTTCTTCCCTCACCACTTTAGGATTACTCAAACAACCAAAACCCTCCGACTAGTTACTTAGATAGAATTTAATACGAGTAGAATTTGTTTTCTCCCTGTGGAATCGATCCCGACTTCCCTGACTATATTTTTAGTTGGACCGTAGTTGGTTATCTTTGATAGGTATATGATCTGCTTATCAAATTTTGGCGTCGTTACTGGGGATGACGTTGTAATTTTACTTGTCGTTTTAGTTTATCTCTTGTCTCAGAGAACTTTAGTTCCTTGAGATGGTTCTCATATTTTCCTTTATAGTTCTGTTTATGCCCAGGTCTAACAGGTCCGAGATTCATCCTTTTGATCCCGAGCCCGAGAAGACTTTACGAGCTCGACGGATTTTTTGGAGGGAAATTTGTCAAGCGGAAAATTCTAATTCGCTTGACCCAGTTTACACTAACCTAGAAGTGGAATATTCGTCCCACGAAGAGGACGACTCTAGTTCTAAGTCAAACGTCGAGTCAGATAGCACTCTCCCAATCATGTCGCCGAAGCATTCCACTCACTCTGAGCCGAGTCAGGCTAACATCCCGAGAGGATGGAAGTTACCGACTCCTGCCACCGGCTCTTTCGAGATTCGTCCCGCTTATATCAATTTAGTGGAACGGAATACTTTCTCGGGCAAGAAAGACGAAGACCCCGGACAATTTGGAGATATTCACCGATTATTGTAGTTCGATTCTAGTTGTTCCCGGGGTAACACAAGAACAAGTAATGGAATCCTTATTTCCATTTTCTCTAGCAGGTCCAGCTCGTAGATGGTATCGAGACCTTGATAATCAAGTTGTCGGTATTAATGACTGGAACTCACTAGCCACTTGCTTTTTACAAGCATTACTACCCTCCTCAGCGCACTATTCAGATACGAAGCCAGATAACCAGTTTTAAACAAGGACCGTTGGAAGATCTTAACGAAACATGGACTAGATTTAAGGATCTAGTCCGTTCTATTCCTCATCATGGATTCGAGCCATGGTTCTTATGCCATCAATTCTATAACGGGTTATTCGATGATAATCGAGCTATTCTTGATGGTGCAGCTAACGGACGTTTCCAAAACAATATCGATGATGATAAGGGTTAAAGATTGATCGAGGAGATGGCCACACATCGAGCCGAATATGGAAATCCGAGGGGTAGTGTTCGGGTAGTGAGATTATGGCTGAAACTAGTGAGATTATGGCTCAATTTGATTATCTTCATGCTCATCTCGATAAAATTTAGAATCTGCCTCATAAAAACGAGACCGTTCAGCAAACTGTCCATGCAATGATCAAACAGGAGGCCATGTGTGAGCGATGCAGTACCGAAGGCCACACCGCGGGAGAATGTATGATCGGGACGGAACAGGTTCTAGCTTTCCAACACTATAAGCAAGGTAATCTGATCCCTATTCAAACTACAATAATGAGCGGACTAGGGAACATCCAAACTTTAGTTGGATAAGTCAGAATGTATTAAACCTTGTTCCTTCTCCGACGCAACAACTGTACGTTCCGCCTCATCGCGGACAGCAACAACAAGGCTTCCAAAAGCCTCTCGCTCCTCCTCCACCGCCTGTGACTCCAACTCCGGTTCCTAATAAATACCAAGAATTGAAGAGTATGATGCAGTCTCTTATGATTCAGATGCAGAAAAGCGACCAATCTAAAGATACACAGATAAAGATGTTGGAGACATAGGTGACACAGCTTGCCACAAATTAGTCTACTAGGAAACCGGGCACACTACCTTCACAGCCACAAAAACCGCATGACACGGCCAACACGATACGACTTTGCAGCGGACTTACCTATGACAAGCCCGAGATGCCCAGTTATGATGATACTGTTATTGTGGAGGATGTAACTGATGATGTACCGCTGAAAACTGCTGAAACTGTCGCGAAAGATGGCTAGGCCAAAAATAGTCGACTGACTATTCCGGATAGTCGACCGACTATTATTGACACATTACCAGGAAATGCAGGAGAGGAGAAAAATAATCGACCGACTATTGAGAATGGTCGAGCGACTATAATTAATAGTCGACCGACTATGAACGGTAGTCGATGGACTATACCAGAGATAGAGTCTAAAACAGAGACGCTCTTTGCTGATAAGACGTCTCCTGCTGAAGTGGGAACAGGTGTTCAAGTACAAGACGAAGTTGCTGAACAGGTCAAAATTCAAGTCCCTTTTCCTAGCCGGTTGAAGAATAAGAAGATCGAGAACCAGTTCGGTAAGTTTATGGAGGTCGTCAAAAATCTCAAGGGAACCGTCCCCTTCACCGAGTTAACTACCCAGGTACCCTCTTATGCAAAATTCATGAAAGATATTTTGACCCATAAGAGGAACTTTAATGAACATGAGACCATTGCTTTTACTGCTGAGTGTAGTGCTCTAATTCAAAGTAAGTCTTCACCCAAACTGAAAGACCCAGGTAGTTTTTCCATACCATGCACCATAGGCATCCATGTGATCGATAAAGCTCTATGCGATTTGGGTGAAAGTGTCAGTGTCATGCCCTATTCAGTTTGCGAGAAACTGAATGTGGGTTAGCTTAAAGTCAAAAATATGACTCTTCAGATGGCTGACAGGTCAGTAAAATGTCCCCTAGGAGTCTTAAAGGATGTCCCCGTCAGGATAGGTAAATTCTTTATACCTGTCGATTTTATCGTTCTAGATATGGCTGAGGATGCCCAGATTCCTATAATTTTGGGTAGGCCATTTCTACATACTGCGGGGGCAATTAAAAATGTCAAGCATGGACGCTTGACTTTAGAGGTGGGGGATGATAAGGTGACCTTTAACTTGGCTAACACATTAGCTAAGCCTATGATCGAGGATACTTGTTATGCACTTGATATTGTTGATGATGCTATTCTTTATGTTTGTACGAGTTCCCTGAGTAGAGATCCACTCGAGGCTTTGACACTTGTGCAGGTAATGAGACTAACGATGATGCTGTGTGGGTTATGTTAGGAGATACACAAAATCTAATGAACATCAACGGAGAAGTGGTAAATAGGTTGGTAGATACTTCTTATACAGTAGAGGTAACCAAACCCGACCTGAAACCTCTTCCGTCCCATCTCAAGTATGTATTTCTAGAGGATTCTGAGTCTTATCTTATTATCGTAAGTAATAAATTAGAGGAGAACCAACTTTCTGACTTGTTGGTCATTCTTAAGAAGAATAAGAAGGCATTAGGATATAGTCTAGATGACCTCAAGGGAATTAGTCACAATATTTGCATGCATTGAATTGAGCTTGAGGAGGATCACCGACATGTCAGACAGGGTCAACGTAAGTTGAACCCAAAAATGCAAGAAGTGGTAATGAAAGAAGTGATGAAATTGTTAGATGCATGTATAATTTATTCTGTCGGTCACTCTAAATGGGTGAGTCCTATTCAGGTCGTCCCGAAGAAAGGCGGGACTACCGTGGTCGAAAACGATAAAAATGAATTAATACCTACTAGAATCGTAACGGGATGACGGATGTGCATTGGTTACAGACAATTAAATGCCACCACAAAAAAGATCACTTCCCTCTTCCATTTATCGATCAAATGATAGAAAGGTTAGCCTTACATAAATTTTTCTGTTACTTAGATGGTTATTCAGGGTTCTTTCAGATCCCGATCCATCCTGATGATCAGGAAAAGACGACCTTTACTTGTCCCAGTGGTGTTTTTGCGTATCGCAGGATGCCTTTCGGGTTGTATAATGTCCCCGCCACCTTTCAAAGGTGTATGATGGGGATATTCTCCAAGTATATCGAGTCTATTATGGAGGTATTCATGGATGATTTCAGTGGCTACAGTAGTAGTTTCACTGATTGTTTAACTAACCTTGATAAAGTGATGCAACGATGCATTGAGGTCAATCTAGAGCTGAATTGGGAGAAGTGTCATTTTATGGCCAACAAAGGAGTTGTCCTCGAGCACTTAGTATCCAATCGAGGAATCCAAGTAGACAAAGATAAGGTGCAAGTGGTTGAGCAATTACCTCCGCCCGTTAACGTGAAGGGAGTTAGGAGTTTTCTTGGACATGCCGGATTTTATCACCGGTTTATCAAAAATTTCTCTAAAATTGCTAAACCACTTACACAATTGCTCCTTAAGGATGCCCCATTCATTTTTTTCTGATGAATGTTTATCTGCTTTTAACAGGTTAAAGCAGGCTTTGGTCACAACACTTATTATTCAAGCCCCGAATTGGGAGTTACCGTTTGAAGTTATGTGTGACGCTAGTGACTATGTGGTCGGTGCGATGTTGGGTCAAAGGAACGAAAAGGCAGTGAATGTCATCTATTATGCGAACCGAACTCTGGATTAGACTCAGGTGAAGTATACTACTACGGAGAAGGAGCTTCTAGCCGTGGTTTATGCATTAGAGAACTTTTGATCTTATTTAATAGGATCGAAAGTGACAATTTATACCGACCATCGGCTTTGAAGTATCTTCACGCGAAGCAGGAAGCCAAACCTAGATTAATGCGATGGGTCCTCCTACTTCAGGAGTTCGACCCAGAAATAAAAGACAAGAAGGGCACTGAAAATTCTGTAGCGGACCACCTTTCTCGACTCCCATTACAGGACGGAGGCGATACTTTACCCATAGATGATTTTTTTTCCTGATGATTTTTTGATGGCTATTGGTGTAATGGCCCTCCGTGGTATGCTAACTATGCAAATTTTCTTGTAGGTAAATTACTGTCGCCTAATTTATCATATCAACAGAAGAAGCGGTTCCTACATGATGTTCGACAATACTTCTGGGACAATCCATATCTTTTCAAGGAGTGTGCCGACGGACTTTTCAGGCGATGCATACCGCAATGGGAAACCAATGCCATCTTGGAAGCCTGTCATTCCTCATCTTATAGTGGTCACCATGGTCCCCCTAGGACCGTGGCTAAGGTACTTCAGTCGAGTTTTTATTGACTTTCTTTGTTTTCTGATACTAAGTCATATGTTTCAGGTTGTGATGCTTGTCAGAGGACGAGAAATATCTCTCGGAGACATGGAATGCCTCAGGTCGGTATTTTGGAGGTAGAGATTTTCGATGTTTGGGGCATCGACTATCAAGGTCCCATCCCAACAAGTCGAGGTAATAGGTACTACCTCCTAGTTGATTTTATCCTCCCTCTTTTTTTGGCACAAAAATTAAGAAGAGAATAAAGAATCGATTAAAGCAAGAAAATGTGGGTTATAAAGTAGAAATATGGTGGGGTTTTTGAGTAAAGGAAAGAATAAAGAATTGAAGGAAGAATAAAGAAATGATTAAAGTACAACCAAAATTGGAAAGAGGGAAGATAATCGAACTAGTGCCAAAAAGGAAAGAGGGAAGATAAAAAAAACTAGGAGGGAGTACATTTTAGTAGTTGTCGAATACGTATCTAAGTGGGTGGAAGTCGTTGCCTCGGTCCATTGTGACGCTAAAACAGTCATCCAACTTTTCAAGAAGATTATATTTCCACATTTTGGCGTCCCCTGAGTCGTCATTAGTGATGGAGATATGCACTTTAAAAGCAACTTACTGCCTTATTGTCTAAATATGGTGTTATGCATCGCAGAGGATTGGGGTATCACCTCCAAACTAGTGGACAGGTCGAAGTTTCCAACCGGGAGCTTAAGGACATTTTGGCAAAAGTTGTCTCAAAGTCAAGAAAAGATTGGAGCCTGGAACTAGATGACACTCTATGGGAATATAGGAGCGCCAATAATACACTAATTGGTACATCGCCTTATCGGTTGGTTTATGGAAAGTCATGTCACTTACCCGTAGAGTTGGAGCATAAAGCTTGGTGGGCCATCAAAGAGCTGAATTTTGACCCAAAATTGTGCGGCAAAAATCGTCTTCTGCAGCTAGACGAGCTCGAGGAGTTCCGGATGAATACCTACAATAGTGCCTGTATCTACAAGGAAAAGACGAAATGGTGGCACGATAAGCGTATCATTCCACGGGAGTTTAAAGTAGGCGACAAGGTATTATTGTTTAATTCTCGTCTTCGTCTTTTCCTTGGAAAATTAAAATCCAGATGGTTCGGGCCCTATATGGTGATTTCGGTCTCTAAGTTCGGGTCGGTAGAGCTTGAAAAATCCACCACGGGAAATCGCTTTAAGGTTAATGGTCATCAAGTAAAGCACTACCACGATAAAGGTGATCGAGATAGGAGGAGAAGTCGAGGTTTTGTTCCTCGATGTCATCACAAACTAGTCAAGGACTACGGTCGTGCGGACCCTAAACCAGTGCTGACCGGGAGGCAACCCGGATTGTAAAACATTTGTACCTGCATTTAGTTAGATATAGCATATTTACTTTTCTGCATGTTAGATTCTAGTGTGGGTGAGAACAAGGGTCTAATAATTGAATCTTGAGTTGTGCAGAGAAACAGGTTATTGTCTAAGGAAAAACTGGAATGGGTCAAAAATAGTCGACCGACTATTATAGTCGGACATCCGGGCACCTTGGCTGATAATTTTCGTGATAAAGGCTAATTCTCTCCCCTTACTCTATTATTCCAATTTACTATTTTGAAAAAAAAAATAACCCGTAAACCCTTATTCTCTCTCACTCCTCCCACCTACCTCCATACTCAATCTTCATCCTCTACCCACCAATCTTCATCTTCAACCTCTTGCACCCCTTATTTTATGCATCACGTTTCTCTAACCTTTTCACTTTCGTTCATTTCTTGTCCTTATAGAAGTTGTTACTAGTTTCCGGCCAATCAAGTCAGAATGGATGAACGGAAAAGACAACGTAGGGGAAGCACTAGGCGTCGGGTCGACTACAGTAGGGAGTCCACACCTACTCAGGCTGTCGTTCCCTACTCTTCACAGAATATACCGGAGTATCCCGACGTTTGGTTCACGTTAGATGATCAGCGGAAGCGCTTCGTACGCTTGGCAGCCACTAAGTTAACCCCAACACGGTTTCTAGATCGTGAGATCTTGAACATGTTGGGTATTTATCCTGCTGTTGTTGATTTACTGAATGGCACAGGTATGAGCGGACTGATTAACATGCTCGAGTTTACCTATAAGGGTCCAACATTAGAGTTTTTTAGCAGTTTCAACTTCTTTAGCGACGTAGATTGGGACACGCCTTGCATATTTTTTAGACTCTTGTGGACGTCCGTCCGCCACTACAAAAATGAAGGGTCTGTCGCGGCGGAAAAATCCGCCGCGAATCACGAAAATCCGACGCGAAATCAAGTTTGCGGCGGATTCCGCGACGCGAAAGACCGTCATTAATTTTGGACGCAAAGAGGAACATGTGCGGCGGATTGGCCGAGACATAATGTTTCGCGTAGGACATGCGGCGGAAATGGCGACACAAGGCAGGTCAAAGGGGACTTGAAGTCAACTGTGTAAATGTCGGAAATTGGATGGGTTGCGGCGGATTTTTCCACGCAAAAAAAAGTGTGCGACCAGTTTTGCGTGGGATTTTCCCCTGCAGAATAATGGGTGTGCGTCCAGTTTGCGTGGGATTGTCCCTTACAACAAATGGGTTTGTGTCCAGTTTTGCGTGGGATTTTCCCTTGCAAACTGGGTCTGTACGGCAATATTTGCGTGGGACTTTCCGACGCAACGTGCTGTGTATAGGCACCCATCTGCTGGATATAGAACGTCCCCAAAACAGAAAATTGACCTGAAAAAAATAAAAGCACACAACGTGCAACCAAATGTGCTCCTCCCGAGAAAATTCCACATCGAATCTTTCACGCAGAAGCAGAACATGCTCAATGATCGAAAAGAAACTAATATATTACCGAGTCTACCTAATCCCAAGTTCACAAGTTCACAAGTTACCAAGTTCACAAGTCTACATAATTCCCAAGTTCACAAGTCTACCTAATTCCCAAGAAACTAATATATATTTCGTTAACAAGTTCGAGGACTAGTAATTAGAAAATCCATATTACCTAGTCTACCTAATGAGGCGGGTCTACCTCCATGTTACTACCAAATGCTTGACCATCGTCAGCGTTGTCGTCACGCCTCTGACCCCGTGGCATGGAACTGCAGCCTTCGTCGGACATAGCGATCCTCTCCTTCAGCATCTCTATCGTCCTCCTATGGTCCTGCATCTCGCGCTCATGCTGCAGCTGCCGTTCCTCCATTCTCTTCAAGTTCTCTTTCATTCTCATGTTCTCGGTCCGGCGCTGGGTGGCGGCGGCGGGTACGTACGAGTCATCAACTGCGGTACTGGTATGGTTCATGCACGGTTTGAACAGTTCTTTGGCTACACTTCCAACCCCGAACACACGTTTCTTCTTGTTGAACCCCCCGAGGCGTCATGGTATAAGCGAAACTCGTCCACACGTGATATCGCCTCCCCTCCTTGGGACATTGCCTCTTCCCTCGCTTGTACAAATTTTTGCTGAAATGACATTCAAATGTTAAATTATATAGCTTAACACGAAATGATGAAGTTGAGATAACTTAATACGATTTGAATTCTATTGTCGGAGAACTTACGTCCACCTCCTCTGCAATGGGATCAACCCAAAGACCTTTCTTGTTCTTCTTTATCTTGTGAAGCAGCTGAATCGGGGTCGCATCCGGTCCCTTCGAAATAAAATGTCAGAACACAGTACAAACCATGTTATATTGAACATAAAAAACTAATAATTTATTTTCATAACACATACCATTTTATTGAAAGCTTTTGTCGCGCTATTACGCCCTAGGCAGTTGGTCCCTTTCGCTACTCCGTTTTTGTTTCCACCACGACGGTTCGCTTTGTTCATTTCTACTTTCTTCAGGAATTTAGGATCCATTGCCCTACGTTGCAGCTCCTGGTACTTGTTCTCCGGGATCCAAGTAGGCCTTTCCTTCCCCTTCATTGCTCTCTGGAAGATGTCGGAGAGACGCTTCTTGATCCTTACCTCGTACGCGTTTCTCAGCTCATACCCCGGATCGATCTTCATCCGTTTCTGTTTGCAAAAGACAAACAAATTATTAGAAAATTTACAAATTACTTAAATAGTTCAAGTATTAGCCCAAAATAAAAAAAACTCACTTCGAAGTGGGAGTACATGGCGTCCCTCGCCAGTTGAGGCGCCTCAATCCAGTTCCTATAAATGTCAGGGGCGTTCATGTAAGTGCCGATGATGGACTCGCGTAGGTATTTGACAATGTCGCCATCTTCCCACCTACAACGACAATTTAACGAGTTATATTCCATCGTAAATGAAAACATTAATACAGTACAGGAATTCTTACCAAACGCCGTTTTCGTTCCGCGAAAGGTATTTCTTATCGGCATCCGGTATATCGTCTTTGTTCCCAGCACCTGCCATTATTACGTTTCCGCTACGAGAACCATAGTTGCAAAACATAAAAACACATTAACAATGTACAATACTGAAGGTACATACATACACACAGAAAATGTAATACATTAACCAATCTATAATATGTACATCTGTTTGCTTAAAATATTTTTAATTAGTTACAATGAAAATAAACAAATTAAAGTTACGGTATTAAAATGACAATGGACACTACTCATCGTCGCTACTATCATTCTCCTCATCCGTGTATTATTAATAGTAGGAGTAGTAGTAGTAGTAGTAGATTAGTGGTAGTATATTAGTAGTAGTAGTAGTAGAAGATTAGTAGTATTATTAGTAGTAGTTAAGTAGTATTAGTAGTAGTAGTAGATTAATAGTAGTGGTGGTGGTAGTAGTATTAGTAGTAGATTAGTAGTAGTAAATTAGTAGTACTAGTAGATTAGTAGTATTATTAGTAGTAGTTAAGTAGTATTAGTAGTAATAGATTAGTAGTAGTATATTAGTAGTATTAGTTGTAGTAGTAGTAGATTAGTAGTAGTTAAGTAGTATTAGCAGTAGTAGATTAGTAGTATTAGTAGTAGTATATTAGTAGTACTCCCTCCGTTCCAATGAATTGTTTGCCTTTACTTTTGGCACCAAGGGCAAGAGATCCAATTAGAAGGTGACATGTGGAGCCAAGAGTCAAATTACACATAAAAGACATTCCTAAAATAGAAAGACAAACAATTCATTGAGACGTCCCAATATGGAATAGGCAAACAATTCATTGGAACCGAGGGAGTATTAATAGTAGTAGTAGATTAGTAGTATTATTAGTAGTATTAGTAGTAGTAGATTAGTAGTAGTGGTGGTAGTAGTATTAGTAGTAGATTAGTAGTAGTAGTAGTAAATTAGTAGTAGTAGTAAATTAGTAGTAGTAGATTAGTAGTAATGGTGGATTTTATTTTACTGGATTGACGCTTCTGATATAATGATACGAGACTCAAGTATGAAATTGAATATACGATTCACTAAGAAAAACATGGTGAACAAGGAACAAGGAATAAGTATTACAATACGAAAAATCAGTAATATATTTTGTACCCAGTATTTTGGGCCTTAAAAAAGAAGAGCAGTCGAGGGCTGAACGTTGCCCTTCATTTATTTCATATGCCATAAACAAACTTATATTTAGTAGGCAACCACTTTGTCCACCCTGATAATATTACAAAACCAACATAGGTTACAGATCAATACCCTTTAGAAAAAAAAACTTCAGGGACGTTATAAATTATGTTACACAAACGAGAATTGAAGTGGAAAAAGATATACTCCATATCCATTAACGATTGTGGGATCTAGGAAGGTTGGAAGGATAAGAGTCATAGAATTGGTAGTAGCATTTTCCAGTCATATTGATGATTATGTAACCTCTTTATTCCCTTGACAAGAGAATCAGACAAGTTCATGCACCAACTCACCCAATTCATTAATCAAGAACATTGAATACATACATGACAGTAATCCAAAACAGATTAGTATTAAACACATGCCATCTAATAATAAAGTATTAAAGTAGACTGAATTAATTAATTATTCATTCATAATAGGAAAATTAGTAGATTAGTAGTAGTAGTACTAGGAGTAGATTAATAGTAGTATTATTAGTAAGAGTAGTAGATTAGTAGTATTATTAGTAGTAGTTAAGTAGTATTAGTAGTAGAAGAAGATTAGTAGTATTAGTAGTAGTAGTATTAGTAGTAGAAGATTAGTAGTGTTATTAGTAGTAGATTAGTAGTAGTAGTGGTAGTAGTAATAGAAGATTAGTAGTGTTATTAGTAGTAGTTAAGTAGTATTAGTAGATTAGTAGAAGTGGTGGTAGTAGTAGTATTAGGAGTAGATTAGTAGTAGTAGTAGTAAATTAGTAGTAGTAGATTAGTATTAGGATTAGTAGGAGTAGTAGATTAGTAGTATTAGTAGTAGTAGTAGAAGTTTAGTAGTATTATTATTAGTAGTTAAGTAGTATTAGTAGTAGAAGATTAGTAGTATTAGGAGTACAATATTAGTAGTATTAGTAGTAGTAGTAGAAGATTAATAGTATTATTAGTAGTAGTTAAATAGTATTAGTAGTAGATTAGTAATAGTGGTGGTAGTGGTAGTAGTATTAGTAGTAGATTAGTAGTAGGAGATTAATAGTTTACGAGTATTATTGGATTAGTGAAATAATGTTAGTAGTAGTAGTGTAGTAGATAAAGTACTTCACTAGTACTAATAATATTATTTCACTACTACTAATACTCATAATCTACTAATCTACTACTACTACTACCAATCTACTACTACTACTAATCTACTACTAATTTATTACTACTACTACTATTAATCCACTATTAATACTACTACTACCACCACTACTAATCTAATACTACTAACTACTACTTAACTACTACTAATTCCTCCCATCATCAAAAATCCAATTAAAATTACAATGAGTTTGTGGTGTTTGTAAACAATTTTTTTTTTGTGTATTAATTCATATCATACTACTACCACCTTCACTTCTACTACTACCACCATTACAACAACAATAACAACAACACTAACACAACCAATACTATTTCATACAAACCAACACTACCACCATTAAGTTAACACAAACCACCACTCACACAAACTAACCCCAACACTAACACAACCAACAACAACAAACCACAACAATAAGCTAATCAATAATAACAATAACAATAACAATTACAATTACAATAACAACAATAACAACAATTTAACAGTTTGAACATACTTTAATGGAGAAAAGACGGAAAATTGTAAGAAAATCGAGATGGCGCGACAGCAGGGGGAGGCTACGAGCAGGAGGGTGGCGCGGAGGGTGGCGCAGCGGCGCCGGTAGTGCGCCGGGAGGTGGTGGTCACCGGTAGGGGTAGGGAGAGGGGGAAGGGGTAGGGGGAGGCGGAGGGGGAGGGAACTGGGTAGGGTATAAGGTTTGGCTAGGGGTGCGGGGGAGAAGCGGAGCGCCGGCAGTGCGCCGGCCAAGGTGGGGTCGCCGGTGGAGGGAAGGGGGAGGGTAGGGTAGGGTTCCGGTTCTAGGTAGGGGAAGGGAATGGAAAATTAATTTGGGAGAATTGGTTTGTGAATTGGGGGATCGCGACTTTTTTTTTGAATATCTGATTGGCTTGCGTGGGAATTTCCCACGCAAGATCCGCCGCATGACATTAATTATGTGTCGGATTTTCCGCCACACTATGTCTAAATTTTTTCAAAAAATAGGAGAATATCATGCGTCGGTTTAACTTAGTATGCGTCGGAATATCCGACGCATATACAATTATGCGTGGGCCCCGCGTCGGAATATCTGACGCATGTTTGAGCGCGAAACTCATTTTTCGTTAGCGCCCTTGACCTGGTCACCTTGCGTGGCCTATTCCCACACAAAAGGACGTGCGGCGGCCAATCCGACGCGAAGGCTAAAAATGCGTCGGATTAATAGTCCGCCGCAAGACGTCCGCCGCATTAGCTTCTGTTTTTTGTAGTGCGCACCGTCCGGCGCCCAACGCGTGCTTGCGCGGGACCGACCCGGTTTTCATCGTGTGGCGGCGGCCACCCACGTGGCCCCCACCCTACCGGGGGCCGGTCCGATCTCGCATACGGGGCGAAGTGCCGGACCTCGATTTGGATGACGATCCGGACTTGTACTAGACGGGTGCGGGCACCCGTGTTTCCGTTTGGAAATCGATCGAGACGTGGTTGTAAATGTTTAAAGTGCAATTCATTTGGTAAGGCGACCTTTTTAGTGAATTGAATTTGTTGCCAATTTTTGGAGTCGCCACCGAGTCAATTATGGGGACTCGGAAACCGTTCAAGTCAACTTTGATCCCTTACCGGCTCAAAGTTGAGTGGCACGGGACCTAAAGATAAAGACTTGTACCCTTAAGCACTCCATGCCCGGAATGACTCTCATTGCCAATGGTTTCGGACATCCAGAAACCGTCGATTTTGAGTAAAGGGTGAGGGTACGTATTGGGAAGCCAACATCCGATAGATGTCAACACCCAATCCCGCCCGCAATATAGCGGCCTCTACTAATCAATCGATGGGCTGATTTCCTAGTTCCTTTGTTGTGGTGGAAGTACTGTAACATCCGTTGTTTTAACTCTATGTCTTTTACTATGTTGGTTGTTTTAAGGACAGATAAGGTTTATCGTCAAAATAGTAGTGTTTACATTCTTTGCATGTGATTTCACGTGAAAAACAGGCCATGAAAAGATGCACGTTGGAGAGTAGAGAGTACTATGTATTATACGTATTAGCAAATCAGATTTAACGCGATAATACGATATTAGTCGTTCTTGTGGTATAGCTTACCTGGTATTCTGCTTAAGATGCGTCGATTCGGCATTAATAGAGATGCGTCAAACCTAATACGGTGAGCACCTGGGCTAATACGGAACCCGACCATCACTTTGTTCAGTTTTAAGTTATTTTACGTTTTGAATTTCGTGTTAGGTGATTTAGCGTGCGAGTATAATAAGGTCATAAAAGCGATAAATCATACGAAAAAACTGTAAATGCGAATGTAAGTAAATCACATTGTGAGGAGTTACACCCTCGGAGTATACACTAAACGGGACTCGATGCATACATAATTTTAAGAACGGATCTCGGAATTACTCGGGTCTATTTAGTGTGTTTTAGTATTTGTGGTTGAAGTTGGGACGTTACGTATTTTAGTAGATGCTTGTGGGCCTAGCGCCCAGATCTAGAGTTGTCGTAGTGCATAATAGAAAGTACAAATATGGAAAGTTTTGTTCAGATGGCAACCTAGTGACGACTCGAACAACAGGCGGATCCTCCTAGCTTGACCATTGACTCCGGCAGAACTCCGTTACCGTTTGACCTTCCCGCGGCTACTCCGGTAGAGCTTCGTTTGCTAAGGACTAGTTATGCGGCTAATCCGGCAGAACTTCGTTACTAGTTTTGAGCTAGTCGAACACAGGCACCTCGGCATCGAGTTGGGTGCTCGAAGGTGAGGAGTTACGTCAATGTTGCTTTAATGGGAGGGATTTGTCGTGGATCCCGCCACCAAATAATAACCAACTAACCTAACTGGGTAGCTAGGGCAAGTCGGGTCGAATCCACAGGGACCGGGTGTCGGACTAAGGTGTGCTACGGTCAAAGACTCGGTTCAAGACAAGCTAATCTAAGCGATGGCTAAGGACTAAACTATAGTCTAAAACAACAAATAAAAAGGCCAAACAAGCATCTAATGACTAGCGGAAGCTAATAAAACGATAAGAAGAAACTAGGGTTAGGTCGGGTTCATGGATGTCAAGGGCATAAAAAGGGGAAAGACGGGGTTACTAGCATGCTTTCGTAGCCTAGGTTCCGATCGGGCTCTCGCTACTTAAACGGTCTAGGGGTCACCCTCACCATGCTCTCGCTACTAATGAGGTTACCAAACCTACAACCAAACACACACATACAAGAGAAGAGGCAAGAAAAACAAGGATTGATCGTCTCGAGTCTCACAAGCATTACATCGAACATGTGGAGTGCAAGGTTAATGGGAAACAACAAAAACAACATCTAGCACCACCCATCTCACCCTAATCATCCACAATCACAACCAATCACCCTAATAACCCTAGCAAGAGTCTACTCAAACATATCTAATGCTAAAACTAACAAGAACAAGATGAATCAACACAAACAACAAAACTTGCATAAAGAAACTAGTGAAAACAATGAACAACGAACCTAACAATGAACAAAGATTGAAACTTGGATGAATAAACAAGAATAAGAGAAGGGAAAAGAAGGTTATACCTACTAACAAGATGAATGGAAGAATGAAAACTTGCATAAAAGAGAAAACCCAAATACATCACCCAAGGTTGTCAATCTTGGTTGGATTCTTCAAGAATTCCCTTAATACAAGGATTAATCTAAGATTAACGATTAATAAAGACTAATCTACACTAATCTATGCTAATCTATCCTAAAGTAGTCTAGGGTTTTGTGGGTAATGTCTAACATAACATAAGATTACAAGAGGGGGGGTATTTATAGGGTTACAAGAGGAAAGGAGAAGAAACAATGAAGCGCGGGTCTGATCAAGGCTCATCCCGGTCGGGAGGAGTTGGTCTCGGTCGGGATGAGGTGGTCCCGGTCGGGATGAGATCATCCCGGTCGGGATGGACCCAAAACAGAAGGTGTGCTTTTAGTACACCTCATCCCGGACGGGATGAGGTCCTTCCCGTCGGGGATGAGTCTTGTAGGCCTCCAATAAGCTCCTTTTGGTCCCTCCTTGCTTCTCATGGGTTTCTCATCGATTCTCGGGACTCGGGATCGGGTCTCGGAGGCTCGGGATTGGGTCCCAAGGTATCGAGTGATCGTTCCTTCGCTTCGTTGGCTCCGAAAAGTGTATGTATTGAGTCAGAATCGCTCCAACTCTTCATGAATGATCTCGGGAACCTAAAACGAACTAAAGGAAGCATAAGTTACCCATATACCGCTCCCAAGGAGCGGTTCCACAAGGAAAATGGGACCAAAACACAACAAATTAGGCACTACAAACTACACTTATCATGCTTTTTTATCGGAACTACGATCGAGTGGATTGTTTGCCTCGGGTGTCGGAGTGCAAGCCCTAAGCGAGAGTTTAGAGGGGGAAGAGAAGAGTTAATTTGTGTGTCCAATGAATGGGGCGAAGGGGGGTATTTATAGGTGTTTTCGGCCCTCGTCGCCCATATGGACGCGTGACCTGGGGCGCACCAAGATTCAGGTGCCTATGCTTAGGCGTGGTGAGACTCAGGCGCGTCGGGTGGGGCGGTTGGGATTTTGAGGATACGATTTTGATACTTTCCAAAACCGTGAGGCGGGTGTGTGATATCTTGCTTGGACGTTAAGGCTTCCTACGGCTTGACCTAGCACCATGGGTTTAGTGGGCCTCAGGTGTTCATCCCGAGGCTCGCTTGACACGGTATTGACTCGGTTTGTGTTTCGGGGCCGACTCGGGTGCTTGGTGTCGGAATTAACTCTAATTAGTGTCTATGTGACCGTAACGACACGACTAAGGCTGCCATCATGTTAGTTTTTAATTTTTCCGAGTAATTATTTGATCCGTCCTATGGGAAAACCACCTATAACATCGCGAACCCGTGTCCCGTTGCAGTCCTATCGTCATCGGGTGTTTGTTGGCCACCAGGTCCAAATTTGGGTATCTACAGAAGCCCCCACTTTGACTGAGGCTTGGACAAGGCGAAAGTCAAAGTATAGCCACCATGTCAATCGAGGATTACGACCTGGTGGCTGTCCGGTCGGTTCGTTTTAAGTCTGTTGGACTACGTGGTGAGGCTCGCCAGCCAAGGCTGAGAAGTCATACATGACGTCTTCGCTTATGGTTGATCTCTTGGGGCCCGGGCCGTTGCTTGACATCTTGCTCTTGATTCTCTGTGCGCGCGCGCTTTGTCTTCTTCGGTTTATTTAGAGGTTCTGTTTAATTTTTAGTGTTTTTTGCGCGCTAGCAATGCATTAAGTTGGCCTTTATTTGTACAAGTATATTTTGGGCTACTTGTGAACCCTTGATGAAACAGAGCGTTCGAGGGCGTTAGTCTCCACTCGAGCGGTCGTCTTTGGGATGCTTATGACCCCTAGGACTAAACAAAGAGATATAAAACTATTCGAGGGCGTTGGTCTCCACTTGAATAGCTGTCTTTCGGGATGCTTTTGACCCCTAGGACCAAAATAAAGTGATACAAATCCATTCGAGGGGGTTAGTCTCCACTCGAATAACTGTCTTTCGGGACGCTTCTGACCCCTAGGACAAAGCAAAGGAATATAAAACCATACGAGGGCGTTGGTCTCCACTCGAATAGCTGTCTTTCGGGATGCTTCTGACCCCTAGGACAAAGCAAAGGAACCATTTCGAGGGCGTTAGTCTCCACTCGATTGGTCGTCTTTGGGATGCTTATGACCCCTAGGACAAAAATTGTTGTGCCACCAGGATCACTAAGATCCCTTGGGCAAAGCTCCTTGAGGGCGTTGGTCTCCACTCGAGTAGCTGTCCTTCGGAATGCCTCTGACCCCTAGAACAAAATTGATGTTGTTGTGCCTCCGGGATCACTAAGATCCCTTGGGCAAAACTCCTCGAGGGCGTTAGTCTCCGCTCGAGTAGCTGTCCTTCAGGATGCCTCTGACCCCTAGGACAAAATTGTTGTTGCTGTGCCTCCAGGATCACTAAGATCCCTTGGGTAAAACTCCTCGAGGGCGTTAGTCTCCGCTCGAGTAGCTGTCCTTCGGGATGCCTCTGACCCCTAGGACAAAATTGTTGTTGTTGTGCCTCCGGGATCACTAAGATCCCTTGGGCAAAACTCCTCGAGGGCATTAGTCTCCACTCGAATAGCTGTCCTTCGGGATGCCTCTGACCCCTAGGACAAAATTGTTGTTCGTTTATTTGTTTTAGTTAAATGCTTGTTTTGTGAGTTTATTTGTCTTAGTTAATTTTGTTTTCCAGGCTTGTCTTATTTTGTTCGAGTTTGTTATTGCTTTTGTTTCGGTTTGCTTATGCGGTTAAGTTTGTTCAGAGTTTATTTAGATTTGTCTAGTTTGTTTTGT
The DNA here is from genome assembly GCA_958450325.1 of Agrostemma githago. Classification (NCBI taxonomy): domain Eukaryota; kingdom Viridiplantae; phylum Streptophyta; class Magnoliopsida; order Caryophyllales; family Caryophyllaceae; genus Agrostemma; species Agrostemma githago. The sequence goes on along the minus strand of OY288239.1, from coordinate 21,648,102 downwards.
TACGCGTCCGGGTGCAGCGTTTAGGTTGAGTGTGTTTCTTATGCTTGTTTTATTGTCGAGAGTGTATTATCGATGTTGATTAGTAGTTGTTCCATTACTGTTGTTTTGCTTGTCTTAGTAGGTGCATATTTTGTATTTATCGACTTCGAGTTCGTTTACTTTGCTTTATTTTAATCTTTGCCGGACTATTTAAGTGCACGTCTGTCTGCGGCTCAGTCTTCGGGCGCCTAGCCCCCAGCGAGCCAAGACTCGGGCGCGTCACTCGGGACGGTCGGGTTTTTGTGATCCGGGTCTGTTTAAGTAATGCGAAAGTTGGGGCGCTTATTCATTCATCCACAAAACTCGACCGCGTCAAGTCATTCGCCCCAAGTCGCCTCCTCGACCTTCCCTTGCTAAGTTTCGTTTCGGTTTCCGCTATTCACGACAATGTCGACTCCGGGTTAGTATTCTTTGCTCGCTTAATATCGGTTTTGTTTGATTTGATTGATTATGAGTTGGTTTTGTTGGAAAACCCTAGAAAATCAATTTGGGCGTTTTTTATTTACTAAGTTTTGATACTTGTGCTTGGTTCCATTGTTGAATTAGGGTCGATTAGAGCTTGTTAGGTTAGTTATAATCTTGATAAGGATGCTCGAGGTGCGACCATGGCCTTTTATGGGAATGTGTTAGGAATGCTTGTGTTTAAGGATCGTTTCTCGATTATTCCCATATTTGTTTTGTACAATTTTGTTCAAATAGTGTTTATGAGGATGTGGGTAGCTTCCTTGTCGGTTCTTATGGGTTAGGATGACTTTTAGGACCTCGCGTTAGGTTTTGTGTGTCTTAAGACGGACCAAAAGGTGTTGCAACGATGCCGGATTCTCCCGAAACCACTTCCATTGTGACCGGAATCGAAAATGTGTGCTAGAGGCTTTCTTGGAATTATGATATTCTTATCCGAAATTTTGAGCGTATTTTAACCTGTTTAAGCTGATTTAGCCTGACTAGGGTTATGTTTTCTTTTTTTTGTTTTTGTTTACAGCTAGAGATGGTACCGACTACCGAGCGTCCCGAGGGAACTTCCTCGATCGATGCTAGTGCTAGTGTGGAGGTTGCCGGAGCTAGTTCGCAGACTCCCCGAGGGATTCACGGGAGACATAGAAGCATCTCGTCCCAGCGTCGCGATCCCGAGACTATTAACGAGGCTGAATTTGACAGAGTGAAGAAGCGTAAGCTTCCAGAGACGGTCGCTAGGAGGGTTCACGTTCCAGTTCCTGTACCGGAGAATGAGGAGACTGTCTATGAGGACCCTGAATGGGCTCAGGATTGGGACGGTGATCAGCTGACGTTTCACCTTGACCTTTATATTTCTAGTCGCATCGTGCGGGGCCTGGTGAGTGTTCTACTCGTGCTTATTGGTTTGTGTCTCATATTTATTATTTGCTATTATATTTTTGGCTCGGGTTAGGTTGGTGGGTTTGTTTCGTTTATCCTTGCATTGTTTCGGTTTGCAGCCTCAGGTTCGATGAGGACTTTTTCGGGCTTTACTATGTGTCTCGACATCTACTTTCAGAAGTTGACCCCCACGGTAAAGGGGATTATCGAGAGGACTGCTCTGGGTCCCGTGGTTGGACAATGGGCTAGGTTGGTGGGTTGCAAGACTAAGTGCAACCTTATGATGATTAGGGCGATGATAGATCGCTTTCATGATACTACCTCGACCTTCCACATGGCTTTTGGGGAGTTGGGATGACCCTAGAGGATTTTGGAATGATTAGCGGTCTGCTTCGGGGCCCAGATAGGATTAGGTGGGCCGCTGAGGGCCCTAGCCTAGATAGCGATGAGGTGCGGGGCCTTATCGGAGACTGTTTACCGTGTAAGGCATATAGTGCGCCTCACGCCATAGTGAGTTCTTATATCACCGACCACTTTGAGCGAGTGGCGGTATTGGAGGGTCGGGAGCCCAACACGCTGGAGGAGGATGCCCGGTTGCGGTTGTGGTATTTCCTAGGGTCGACCCATTTCTCGGACAAGGGTGAGAGGTTTAGCACTAGGATCTTGCCCTTCCTGGCTGAGCTGACCCAGCTTGGGCGCTGCGACTGGGTGACTGCGGCTTTTGCGGAGATGACTCGCTGCCTGCAAGTCATGGTGAGGCCGGTGGTGATAGAGTCGGCCTCGGCTGTGCCCATTGTGGGTCCGGGCCTTATACTGGAGGTTAGTTATTGTTCTCACTCTTGCATTTGAGGTTCTACTTAGTTTCGGCTTGATTTTGCTAAGGTTATTTTGGGATTAATTCAGGTTTGGATCTACGCCTACTTCCCATGTTCGGCACCTAAGCCGGTGCGGGTGCACCCAAAGAGATTTCCGGCGGGGATCCAGTGGAGGCTTGCTCAGCCTAAGAGCACAATCAGTCATTACCCGTCGAAGAATGCGTTAGTGAACAACCTATGCATTGAAGATGTAAGTTTCCTTCTTTTCTTATTATGGCTTAGAATTCTCAATAGCCCCCAAGGTACAGGTTTTACTAAGATGTTGGTTTTGTTTGTGTAGTTTGTGGTCCGCCCGTGGGCTGATTACGAGGGCATGCTGGAGTATGTGACTACAGAGCTGAGGCCTCGGAGTTATAGGAGGATGCTTCTTCCTGCGTTGTTTCGCCCAGTCTGGTATCAGGGCGAGCGGTTGGTGCGTCAGTTCCTGTACGACGAGTTTAGGGTACCGGCTGACCCTCCCAGGACCATGTTCAGACCACCGACCGCCGCAGAGGTCCTCGAAGACAGGGACGGAGAGGAAGGCGACACACTCTTGGTGCCAGGTGCCTCCTACCTATCTCACATCACCCGGCGGTTAGCTTGGTACCGCCTCGTGGAAAGGTTCTAATTTTGGTTTCTAGATTTGCTTTACGGTTTATTGTTTACTTGCCCTTTGACCGACCAATCTGTTGTCTTCTCAGCTGCCAATCCAGCTGATGACATCCATCCCCCAGAATTTCCCCTGACATTACTTAGGGTGGATACGGCTGGGATACCTTTCACTGAGCCCCTCCCCCCGTGTTCTGCTGAGGAGATGGATGTCGGGATTAAGTGGCGTGACCGGGTGTACCGGGTGAGTTTTTTTTGTGTTCTTTGTTTGGGCTCTAAAAATTAGGTTCGGTTTGCCTAACTTTTATGGTTGCCTTTCAGGTTTCTTTGGCTTGCCATCAGCGGTTGTGGCAGGCTGCCAACTGCTTCCGGGCCTATGACTCGAGGATTTCCCGTGACACCTCGGGGCCTCAATCGGTGAGTTTACGCGACTAAGGTGGTTTTCTAGGCTGTTGGTGTATTTTCCTAATGCTTAAGTGTATTTGTAGGATGTTCCGGACATGGTGGGGCAGCTGGAGACTCGGGTGACCGAGCTCGAGGGGAGAGAGGTTGGGGCACAACGACTCCTGCAATCTTGAGCTGACGAGATCGCCTTCCTAAAGGAGCAGATGGCTCGATCCCAGGGCGAGACCTCAGCACAGGGTGAGGCTAGGCATCAGATCAAAAGGGAGACTGAGGCGGAAGCTGAGGCTACGGGTGCTACGGAGGAGGTTGGAGGGATTTCGAGACAGCTACTCTAGATATGCCGTCGGGGATGGACGGTAGTGAGTCTCCTCTTATAGACTTGGAGGACCTAGGGTTGGATGATCAGCTTTGTGAGATCGTGATTGCCGTTGGCGCGACTTCTAGGGGTCCTTCTTAGCCTCGACTTGTATAAGGATTTGTATATTTTGTATATTTGTTTTAGATTTTTAGTATTTAAGTTGGTTGGGTTAGTCTTGCGTTTTCGTTTGGCGAATTGTTTACCTAGATTGACAAGTAATCACTTTTGCGTTCATTCGTTTTGCGATGTGACTCGGTTTAGGGTGCGTTAGCGTTGCATGAGAGTATAAAAATGCTTTCTCAGATTTTTTTGAAATGCATTAGTTTGAGCCGGAGATCGGATCAGATAGTACGTCAATTAAAACGTTTTGACTTGAGATGTAAAATGTTAACGTAAACATTGGTGTGTTTTGACCGAGTATATTAGGAGATGAGTGCAGTTGCTTTGACATTCAGAACGAAATCCAAGTTTTAAAATTCGGGCAATTTTTTGAAAAAAGGTTAGACCACTTTTTGCATACCCTTAATATTGCTTTGTTAGGCTACAGACGCGACCTGACGACAACCGTTAAAAGGCTCCGACACGCCTAGTTGGGGTTGCTTCCACTTTTTGCATACCCTTAATATTGCCTTGCTAGGCTACAGACGCGACCTGACGACAACCGTTAAAAGGCTACGATACGCTTAGGTGGGGTAGCTTATCCCCCTAAAAAAAATGAAAGACGTCTAAGTCCGGTGGGTCCGACGGGTGAAATGTGATATCTGCGTGGACCTGTTACTCTTGCGCGGGCATTTTGGCTTTTGGAAAGGGGTTCTGCGACGTCAGGAGGTCGTTCCCGACGTTTGGGGTTGTCGGGTGTGAGAGAAAGGTTAAAGATTGTGGAGATGATTGTACCACAGAATAAGGAAGCTATGTGGGCTGATATTGCTAAGTGCCCGACCAAAGACGGCGTTACCGATCCTAGTATTCGTCAGTTCATCTAAACGGGCCGAGACCGACAAGACTCATATTGAAAATGTGAGTGAGAAGGCGACGTGGGATTGGTTGGGCTCGCTTTTGGCTAGGGCGGTGGAAGCTTGTGTTAGGAGGGGCCGATGGTGAAAGACCCAAGCAAGTATACCCGAATGGCAAGGGAAAATAAAAGTTGGACCGGTAGAGCCCAACCATTTAGTACTATGTTGTATTAATTGACATTACGTGGTGTATTAGCACTAGTTTTTGTGGGGTTTTATTTGACGCGTTGTCGTTTCTCGGGGTAGTCGGATTTTGGATGTTTGATGTAAAGAGCCTCGACAAAGGCTTGATTTAATTGATTTTGCATTAATGAGAAGCACATTTATTTATATCTTTTTTCTCGTGGTGGCTCGCAACTCGATTCTTCATTTTGCCCGGAGCGCCCTTTCGGGTTTTCACTCCGTCCTCGGCTCACCTTTGTTTTGTCCCCTTTTTTTTGTTTTTTTTCCTTTTTTTTGACGGCTCGCAACTCGATTCTTCATTTTGCCCGGGGCGCCCTTTCGGGTTTTCACCCCGTCCTCGGCTCGTCATTTTTTTTTGTTTTTTTTTTTGTGACGACGGCTCGCAACTCGTTTCTTCATTTTGCCCGGGGCGCCCTTTCGGGATTTCACCCCGTCCTCGGCTCGTTGTTTGTGCTTCGTCATTTTAAATCACTCATTGACCGGGTCGTGAGGAGAGTCCCGATTTGTACATGGATCGATTAATGATTTTGTTTGTTCGGTCGTTTGGTTGTACCCGGGGACGGGTTGCCTACGTATTCTTGTTTGGGTGGAATTAAACCATGTTCGTGGTTCTTTTTAGATGTGAGTGATTTTGCTTTAGACTTGTTATGCCAATTATCGATGTGAGATGTTTAGAGTATATTCACATGGGTTTTCACCTTAGTCAAAAATTAATGTGAAATGGTCGGGTGTGACCCCTTGAAAGTGACAATTACCGAGATACCGCGTTTGGGTCAAGGTGACTAGCTTGGACGATTTTGGAATGTGGAGCTAGGTAGTGAGTGGCTCTGATGAACTAAGATCTGGAGCTTGATTTTTGTGGAGTTAAGGTTATGGGGTTATGGTTTCGTAATGTGGTAGGAAAGGGGAAGCTGAGCAAAAATGACTCAGACTTCAATCAGGCGGGATGTGAATTACGTGGGATCTGATTTCCATATCTGGCCCTAACGGTTGGGGTTATCCTATTGAGCTTGAATCCTCAAAATTTCGGACTGTCTCCTAACAAGTGTCTCGGGAAGGTCTTAGGGGTTGTAATGCAGGGAGGCTAGTGTTCGGGTGCTAGTTGACTGGTCTATTCATTTTTTCTTTTCTTTTTTTGCTTTTCGTTTGGACTTGCTTAAAGTTGAGTTGAATGATTGGGGATTTCGTATTGACCGTTGAGCTTGGTCTTGATTATTGAATTGGGCCGGTTTAGCTCGGCCTTGTTTTCACTTTTTCCTTTGGCTCCTTTTGGCCATTTCAGACTCTTTTTTTTCTGACTAGCACCTATGGTGGGGATTCGTCGGTCTTTTGTTTGAGGGGTATTTATTGTGGGAAATGTGTTTGCCTTCCGTCTTTGATTGCAAGCTAAGAGACTATCTAGATTTGTCATAGGATTCGGGAATGCTCGTCCTAAGGGATAGTTTGCGGCTTTCTATACCAGACATGGAATAGGTAAAAAAAAAGGAACACGGGATCTTGGTTCTTGTAACTCCTCGCTATTTTGAGGTTTATTTGGTTGTTATCGATAAATGGCATAGTACCGAGTTGCAAGCAAGAAAGTACATTATTAAATCAAGCGATTGTCGAGGCATGTCATAAAGGAAGAAAAGTTTATTTCTTTTTATTGATAGTAATAAGCGGGCTATGTGCCTGTGATATTGTTTTTGGGGAGGTGGAGGACAGATCCCTTCACACCTCCTGGCTCGATGCGAGAAATGAAAAGACATTTGTGATATTACCAGATCTAGGCCCTAAGCCGAACTAGACTTTGACTCAGATACGGATTTACTCGTCCCGGTGGATGCCCGTGAGTTGTCGGCATCTTCCTCGATAATCAGGGCATTTTCCTCTATAGGGTCGCGGTGGGAACAACCGATGGTGTTGCCAGGGATGGCGTGGACACCAAAAGGGTTTGCGGTATTGTTTGGTTTCTCGGGTGAAGGGAGACTAATGGTCCCGTTTTCGATCCTATCTTGTACGACATGTTTGAGCCGAAAGCAAGATTTGGTATCATGCCCGTTACCTTGGTGATATAGGCAATAAGCATTAGGAGTCCAATTTTTGCTTCGTCTGTAGACTGGTGGGTCCGGAGTGGGACCCAAAGGTGAGAGTAGTCCTTGATCGACTAGGCAATTAAGAGCTTCGGCGTAAGATGGTTTTATTGGGGTGAATTTTCTCGGTGACCTTCCTACTTTGTTGGATGTAGTCTCGTAAGGTCTTGGTGTTCCATCCTCATAGATTTTAGGAAGCTTTGATCAAGCGGAGCATTGGGATAATCTATCCTGGGCAGGCTTTTGGGCATGGTAATCACTCAGGTTAGCGTTTATATCGCTTTCGGTGTTTCTACTCTCAAGGAAATTGAGGCGGCTATAGATGTAACGGACGGATAAAGTCAAACGGGTTACTGAAGTATGGATGTTGCGAACCAATTTGGCTAGGGCACTGACATCGTTGCGGATGCTTTTGATGGCGCTTGAATCTACCGACATGTCGGGGAGTGATTCTAATGGGAAAGGATTAAAAGGTCAGAACGGATCCACCAGACGACTTAGAGACTAGAGGAATGCTCGTGATTGAGCGACATGGAATTGAGACCCTTGACTCGTGTCTGTGTGCGGTTATTGGCTTAGGGACTCAGGTGCTTTAGACTCTTAGTGTAATTGATGGTAGGAATTGTCGTGGATTCCCATCGCCAAATAATAACCGGCTAAGACCTAACGGTAGTTAGGGTAAGTCGGGTCGTGTCCACGGAGACGGTGTTGCAAGGTTTAGACTAGGTCGGCCTAAAACGAGACTATGCTACCAAACAAACACAAAGAGCTAATAATTGGTGAATTATGATGAGAGGAGAAGAAGGAAGTAGACTAACAATGAACTAGACCATAACAAGGCTAAATGAAAGAACTAAACACAAACTAAACAATGAACTAAAAAAATGATGACTAACTAATAAGTTGAATCAAATATGAAAAGAAGTGGGATAGGTCGGGTTCATAAGAATAGTAGGGTAATCGGGGTTACCAAGGGTGTAGGTGTCTCCTAATTGCTAGAATCGGTCCGGGCTCTCGCAACTTAAACCGATGCCGAGGTGAGTCCGGGCTCTCGCTACTTATACTCTAGTCGAGGTAAGTCCGGGCTCTCGCTACTTAGACTATACTCAACACTATCCTCAACAAGACCACATACAAGACAAACAATGAGTAGAAGAAGACTAGCATGAGAAGCATGGTCACTACAACTCAAACAAGCAATTCAACAAACACATGGTGTGCCAAGTATGTGACTAACAACAAAGATTCACCCTTTACCCCTAATCAAACCCTAATCACCCATATTCTACCCTTAATCCCCCTACTAACCCACAAGAAGACTACTCACTCATAATCAAAGATAAACTAACAACAATAAGAGAAAACAACATCACAATCCAAACATCCATTATCAAGAACAATATATATGAACAATAACAAGGAACACTAAGTAAAGATTCAAACTTGAAATAATAACAAAGAACAAGAGTAAAGAAAGTTATACCAACACAAGATGAAGAAAAAGATGCAATCTTGTATAAATAAGAAACCCAAAATAATCTCAAGGTTGTCAAGCTTGGAGAGATCTTCAAGTGTCTTCTTAATACAAGAACTAATTACAACTAGATTAAACTAGGATTAACTAAGGATTAAAGAGACATTAAAACTAATATGAGGAACTAAATCTAGGGTTTATAACTTGTAGAGAGGCTTAAGAGAGTCTAATGTATGATAAGATACATAAACAATACAAGAGGGAAGTATTTATAGGGTACAAGAATGAAGGAGGAGGAGGAAAACAATTACGGGCTACAGCACCTTGGTCCCGACCGGGACGGGATCATCCCGACCGGGACGGCCTGTCATCCCGACCGGGACGGGTTGGTCCCGACCGGGACGGCCCCAAAACAAGAGACCCCTCAAATGTGCACTTCATCCCGGACGGGATGAGGTCATACCCGTCGAGGATGAGTCTTGTAGGCCTCCAATATGATCTTTAAGGTTCCCCCTTGCTTCACATGGACTTCTCATCGATCCTTGGGACTCGAGATCGGGTCTCGGAGGCTCGGGATTGGGTCCCAAGGTCTCGGGGTCGAATCCAAGGCATCGAGTGATCGTTCCTCCACTTCGTTGGCTCCGAAAAGTGTATGTATTGAGTCAGAATCGCTCCAACTCTTCACGAATGATCTCGGGAACCTGAAACGAGCTAGAGGAAGCATAAGTAGCCCATGAACCGCTCCCAAGGAGTGATTCCGCAAGGAAAACGGGACCAAAACACAGCAAAATAGGCACTACAAACTACACTTATCAACTCCCCCACACTTAACCCTTACTCGCCCTCAAGTAAGCACAAACTAACTACTAAACTAGCCGAGTGGGTATTAGCGCACCCTACGCCCTTTCAACTCACGCGAGTGCACTTAGAGGAAAAGTGCACTCCGCAAGGCAAGTGGGGTCTTGCGACAAAACCGTGGATGCAACCGGACACAAAACACATAAACAAACAAGCAAACAAACAAACAAACAAAAATCGGCTGCACCCAAAAGAAAACAAATACCGCTTCCCTCAAACAAGCGGTGAAAGAAGCACCATTTTAGGACTCAAGGCAAGTGACAACGTTCCCAAGCTAGCAATACAAACCAAACTGGACTAAACCCTAATAGTATGACGACAAAGCAACAAAAACGTTGGTAACTTACCTCGGTTCTTCCTAACCTTCTAAGAACGTACCACGGGACGATCGCCCCCTTTAGCAAAGAGCCAAGAGGGTCGTCCCATGTCCGAAACCGCCTAACTAGTCCAAGTAAAAAGGTGGAAATATGCAAAATGAGGGAAGACCGACCATTACCGCTATCATCCTTCCTAGGGACTCGGTCCTTTGGTAGGCTCTTCACGGTAATAGTCGGTAAAAGGCTTATTTTGTGAGGTGTGAGGTTTCTATTTTTGTGAGACGATTTTCTTTTGGCATTTTCTTCTTCTTTTGCATTTTTGCTTTGTTTTGCCATGCCATTTCTTTTTCTTCTATTCTATTTTCTTTTTGGCTTTTGTGCCTTTTCTTTTTCTTCTTTTCTTTTCTTTCTTTCTCTTTCTTTTTCTTTTCTTTCCCCTTTTGGCTTGATTTGACTTTTTGGCATTTCTTATTGCAACAAGAAAGATGACTTCAACAATTTGCAATTTTATTGTGTGGAAATGTGTAGGAAGTAGGGGAATGGGTGAGTTGGGAGCGTGCTTTCCCCCTTCAAACCCACAAAAAGGTGGAGAACTTGGACTAATCAAACAACCCCAGACACGGTCACCTAAGGGACGGGACTCGGCAACCAAGGCCTTTTCACACCGTGGGTGGTCATAATTGTCAAAATGCAAATCCCGTAGTAAATCCCTAGTAAGCTAGGTGGACTCAAGGTAAAGGACCAACGAATTCATTGGTTTAGGGTCATTCTACTAGACTAAAGTCCAAGACTCGATTTGTACCACTAGGAAGGGAAAGTAAACACTCGCACACTAGCCTTTAAACCGGGTTTTCGAAAACCATTTTACACACAAGACACACTAACACAACACAAAACGAAGAGACGACAAAAACGAAAGAAAAAGAGATAAAAGGCCACAAAACAAAAACAAAACAAAACAAACAACAAACAGCACAAACACCACCCCAGGCTTCCAAACAAGCCACCAAATCAACCAAACTTTACAAAGCTCCTCCTGAGCACACAACATCACAATCTCCTCCAAACTCCCTGAGAGATAAAGAAGAGAAAGGGATAAAGATGTTACCGGAAGTCTTGAAAGCTCTCCAAAGCTATTGGTGATTCAAGTAACCTATAAGGAAAAAGGGAGGCAAAACACACACAACACAACAAATACAAGATACAACGACATAAAAGTAAAACACACAAAAGGAAAATCTTTTTGATTTTTATGAAAAATTTTCAAATTTTTAGGGTTTTTAAAGATTTTTCGAAAAACTACGAAAATAAAACTAACTACGATAGAATATCGCTCCCCCACACTTAAGTCGAGCCATGTTCTCATGCTCGACCGTAGTGCATGGGAGCACAAAAGAAACTACGAAAATAAAGCTAGAAATCAAAAGGAAAAGTGGAGAAAAGGGTAGAAAGCGTCCGGCCGGGGTGTAGTCAAGTCACCATGGGCCGAGACAAGAAAAGATATGGATGGGGGAAGAAACAAAAAGAAAAAATAAAAGGAAATGGGAGGGGAGGACTAGGTGTAATCAAGTCACCTAGCCCGGATTCCGCCCAAATCCGACTAATTCCTACAAAAGGGTGAAAATCTTGAAAATTATGGATTTGGAAATGACTCTCGATGTAGTCACGTCATCGAGAGTCGGGAGCAATAGAAACCAAGGCCCCGAGGGCCACCATGACACAAATAATATAAGGGAAGGGGAATAAACAAAAGAAGACAAGCTAGAAAAGACGGAAAAGAAAAGATAGTTGCCGTACCGTACGGTTAGCAACTCACTCGCTCCATCGTCTCATAAATCAATATCGGCATGTAGCAAGTCGTCGTCGTCGTTATTCCTTCCCAATCGCGGTACGGTTCCTTGATTGGAGCACAAAGGTATAGTGAGGTGGGTTTTGTTGTGAAAGTCGGTTTAAAGTGGAGTGAAAGTGAGGTGAATGTGTATGTGAGGTGTAGGGGTCATATAATGAGGGTAAGGACATGTAGGGAGGTTGGGAGGGTGTATAAAGTGGTTGGGTGGGCTCAAACGACGAAGAAAAGGCCAAAGGAGGACAGGGGGTCCATCCCGGTCGGGATGGGTGGTCCCGGTCGGGATGACCGTCTCGTCCCGGTCGGGATGAGCTGTCAGTAGACCCATCTTTTGTGCACCTCATCCCGGACGGGATGACATCCTTCCCGGTCGGGATGGGCCTACCATCCCGGATGGGATGACCTCTTCTAGGCCGGGAAGAGTCTCCTAACCCTCTATAGCTCCCAAAAGCTTGTTCCAAGCTTCAAAAACCGACTTCCCTTCACACGATCCAAGCTCCAACAATGACCACTCCTCCCTAGGAATCACTTTCACTTCTCACCTATCACAATAAACTCAAATACATATCAAATTCCCTCCCTCACAACGCTCATCAATCATCCAAATAATCAAGAAATTCACAAAACCAAACAAACTACAAGAGAAAGAGATATATACAAAGAGACGGTTCTTGTGGAACTCCGTCAAACCAAGGTGGTGCATTCTTCAATCTTTTTCAACAACAAAAACTAGTTTCATCTCCATCAAGGGCACAAAGAAACAAGTCGAAGGCCCTAGCGAAGTCTTCAATCAAGCTCGAGATATAACCGACCACATACCAAGGCTCTTCATGGCCTTGCCTTGACGTTCCCAGGGCATCCCGATCTTCCAAGTTCAACAACTTGAACTTGTACTTTTGGTCTTTGGGGACATACCCAAACGTCCACCGGTCCTCATGTGGCCCCAAGGGAGGCTCATCCTTCTCCTTGCTTTTCAATTTGTCATCAAGCCCGTGAAATGGGCACTCATCTTCTCCACTCTCGGAGTCATCATCCTCAAGTTCACAAGAGTTCTTGTTCAAGCTTTGTCCCGACTCTCCCCCTAGATCGATGTCTTTAGTGGCTTGGATCATATTGCAAGACTCATCATTAGTAGCCGAAGTGTTACCTTGAAGGTCAAACACTAGCTTCTCTTCGCCTAGCTCGAAGGTGATCCTACCATTCTTCACATCGATCATAGCACCGGCGGTGTGTAGAAATGGGCGCCCAAGAATAATGGGAGTGATAGCATCTTCCCGCATATCGAGCACGATGAAGTCAACCGGAATGAAGAACTTACCGATTCTCACCGGCACATCCTCTAGCATCCCCAATGGTCGGTTGAATGAACTATCGGCCATTTGGAGTGTGATATAAGTACTTTTAAGCTCCTTCATCCCAAGTCGGCAACAAATAGAATAAAGGATGATGCTCACACTCGCACCCAAATCACATAATGCTCTTTCGATCTTGTAGTGGCCTATGGTGCAAGGGATCGAGAATCTACCCGGGTCCTTCAACTTTGGAAGCGTAGAACCTTGAATGAGCTCGCTCACCACCCTTGTGAACGCAATGGTCTCTTCCTTGTCGATGGATCTCTTCCTAGCCATGATATCTTTCATAAATTTTCCATATGCCGGAATTTGGGTAAGTAGCTCGGTGAATGGGACACTAACATCCAATTTCTTCACAATACTAAGGAACTTGTCATATTGGCTATCCACCTTAGTCTTCATTTGCCTTGTTGGGAAAGGCAACTTGATTTGGGTCTTGTTTTGCTCAATAGGGGTGGACTCCTCAAATGACACTTTCCTTTTGCCCTTGTCTTTTCCTTGAAGTGGGGGAAGCTTGTCTTCTTGAGGTCTCTCGATCTCCCATAAGACTTGCTCCTCTATTGGATTATCAATGCTTGATTCTTCTTGATTTGGAGACACAACTTCCTTCATTGCTTCTTGCTCACTAGGAAACACGGGAGGATTATAGGTGGCACCACTCCTTAAGGTGATGGCATTGACATGCTCAAAATTCGGAGTTACACCTTGAGGAGGTAATTGCCCCCTTTGTCTTGAAGAACTTCCCGATGCAAGTTGAGATACTTGAGTTTCAAGCATCTTCAAATGAGTTTTTGTCTCCTTGTTTTCATTTAAGATATGAGCTATGAACTCTTGTTGTGATCTTTGCATTTGTTGAGTACTCCTTTGCATATCCATCATTTGCTTTTTCATGTTGAAATCCCGAGGTGGGGATGATGGATTATGCGGAGTATCGGTGAGGGCTAATGGAGTACCATAGTCATGAATAGGAGACCGGCTCCTAGGCTTGCTATGTTGTTGATTGCCTTGGGTTGCTTGTTGTTGTTGATGGTTCCCTTGGAACCCATGAGAATTGCCTTGATTAAGGCCTTGGTTATTGCCATGGTTGTGGTTTTGTTGCTTTTGAAAGTTTTGGTTTCCTTGGAAACCGCCTTGATTGAAGTTCCCTTGTTGGAACCCTTGATTGTTGTTGTGGAAGGTGCCTTGGTTATTTTGCTTGAAATTGTTGAAGGGCCTTGAGTTGCCTTGATAACCTTGGTAACCTTGATTGTTGTCCCTTAAGGGAGGTGGAATATAGGGACGAGGTAGCATAGCTTGTTGTTGAGGGACTTGATTGGAAGCTTGGTATTGGTTGGAATAGGGGGCACCTTGCTTGAACGCTTGAAAAGCATTCACTTGCTCAATACTTCCTTGGCATTGCATAGGATTATGACCAACGATTCCAGAAGTATCGCACATCCCATAATAAGGCAAAGGAGGTGCAATCCCAAAGCATTTACTTCTTGAATTGAGTGATGATTGGAGGAACCAATGCTTTGAACTTGAGTGAGGTGACCTTGGAGCTTCTTGTCAATGGTCTCCATATGGGTCTTCAATTGAGCTCCAAGGTCAATGCTTAGTTGAGTAATAGCATCAACCTCGTGCCTACCTCCTCGATTTGCCTTCCTAGGCCTAGAGTATTGCAAATTATGCACCGCCATCTCTTCGATTCTCGCCCAAGTTTGGTCGTCATCGACCTCGGTAAACCTACCATTGGAGCCCATGTTGAGTATAGTTCTTGAGTCCTCATAAAGACCGTACCAAAATTGTTGGACTAAGAACCATTGTGAAAGTCCATGGTGGGGGCACGATCTAACCAAAGACTTAAACCTCTCCCAAGCTTCATAAAGACTCTCTTCATCCCGTTGTTGGAAACCGGTGATGGAGGCCCTAAGCAAATTAGTCTTTTCCGGAGGGTAGAATGTTTGGTAGAATGCCAATGCAAGCTTCTTCCAAGTGTCGATGCCCATGGTTGCCCTATCGAGACTCTTAATCCATTGCTTCGCTTTTCCAATAAGATAAAACGGGAAGAGTACCCAACGAATTTGATCTTGAGTAACCCCGGGTTGAGAGATAGCGTCGCAATAATTGGAGAAAGTCTCCATGTGTTGGTGCGGGTCTTCGTTGGGCAAACCACTAAATTGATTCCTTTCCACAAGTTGGATGAAGTGAGTCTTAGCCGTGAAATTTCCGGCATAAGCGGCCGGTAGAGCATTGGGTCCCGGCAAGACGTCTTCCGTGAATGTTGAGTGAGAAGAAAACTTAGGCATTCTTGGATATAAGAGAGAAGATGGTGGTGTAGACGGTGTTGATGTAGATGAAGAGGGGGAACTAGGAGAAGAAAATCCAAAGGTATTGGTGAAATTCCCTTCAGCCGTCTCTCGAGATGCTTCCTCAAAATCGCTTCCTTGAGCTTGCTCTTGATGGGTATTGCTTGCGCTTGGTTGAGAGATTCTAACCCGGTTAATCGTCCGTTGGCGAAAGGCTCGAAAAAGCCTCTCCAGCTCTGGATTAAAGAGAAAGAATTCGCCTCCCCGCCTAGGCATACACTACACACTAGAACAAACGTGAGAACACCTAGTGCTTTATGGGCACTAGGTAACGACAATAAACAAGCACAACTAGAGACAAAAAGAAAAGAAAGCTAAGAAAACAAGAAAAACTAGAAAGTATGCACAAGAGATGGTAGAAGGGCACAAAGAAGGGTAACTAAGTCTAGAAATAAGCAAACAAAGTCTAAACAATGCACCGTCCCCGGCAACGGCGCCAAATTGATGGTAGGAATTGTCGTGGATTCCCACCGCCAAATAATAACCGGCTAAAACCTAACGGTAGTTACGGTAAGTCGGGTCGTGTCCACGGAGACGGTGTTGCAAAGTTTAAACTAGGTCGGCCTAAAACGAGACTATGCTACCAAACAAACACAAAGAGCTTATAATTGGTGAATTATGATGAGAGGAGAAGAAGGAAGTAGACTAACAATGAACTAGACCATAACAAGGCTAAATGAAATAACTAAACACAAACTAAACAATGAACTAAAGAAATGATGACTAACTAATAAGTTGAATCAAATATGAAAAGAAGTGGGTTAGGTCGGGTTCATAAGAATAGTAGGGTAATCGGGGTTGCCAAGGGTGTAGGTGTCTCCTAATTGCTAGAATCGGTCCGGGCTCTCGCAACTTAAACCGATGCCGAGGTGAGTCCGGGCTCTCGCTACTTAGACTCTAGTCGAGGTAAGTCCGGGCTCTCGCTACTTAGACTATACTCAACACTATCCTCAACAAGACCACATACAAGACAAACAATGAGTAGAAGAAGACTAGCATGAGAAGCATGGCCACTACAACTCAAACAAGCAATTCAACAAACACATGGTGTGCCAAGTATGTGACTAACAACAAAGATTCACCCTTTACCCCTAATCAAACCCTAATCACCCATATTCTACCCTTAATCCCCCTACTAACCCACAAGAAGACTACTCACTCATAATCAAAGATAAACTAACAACAATAAGAGAAAACAACATCACAATCCAAACATCCATTATCAAGAACAATATGAACAATAACAAGAAACACTAAGTAAAGATTCAAAATTGAAATAATAACAAAGAACAAGAGTAAAGAAAGTTATACCAACACAAGATGAAGAAAAAGATGCAATCTTGTATAAATAAGAAACCCAAAATAATCTCAAGGTTGTCAAGCTTGGAGAGATCTTCAAGTGTCTTCTTAATACAAGAACTAATTACAACTAGATTAAACTAGGATTAACTAAGGATTAAAGAGAAATTAAAACTAATATGAGGAACTAAATCTAGGGTTTATAACTTGTAGAGAGGCTTAAGAGAGTCTAATGTATGATAAGATACATAAACAAAACAAGAGGGAAGTATTTATAGGGGTACAAGAATGAAGGAGGAGGAGGAAAACAATTGCGGGCTACAGCACCTTGGTCCCGACCGGGACGGCCTGTCATCCCGACCGGGACGGGTTGGTCCCGACCGGGACGGCCCCAAAACAGGAGACCCCTCAAATGTGCACTTCATCCCGGACAGGATGAGGTCATACCCGTCGGGGATGAGTCTTGTAGGCCTCCAATATGATCTTTAAGGTTCCCCCTTGCTTCACATGGACTTCTCATCGATCCTCGGGACTCGAGATCGGGTCTCGGAGGCTCGGGATTGGGTCCCAAGGTCTCGGGATCGAATCCAAGGCATCGAGTGATCATTCCTCCACTTCGTTGGCTCCGAAAAGTGTATGTATTGAGTCGGAATCGCTCCAACTCTTCACGAATGGTCTCGGGAACCTGAAACGAGCTAGAGGAAGCATAAGTAACCCATGAACCGCTCCCAAGGAGCGATTTCGCAAGGAAAACGGGACCAAAACACAGCAAAATAGGCACTACAAACTACACTTATCAGCATTCGGCGAAACGCCTAATGAATCTTAAGTCTCTGTAACGAGATGATTTAACACAAACCTCGGTGGTGAGGTTTAAAGAGGACTTCTCGAAATGAGACGCCCAAAACATAAAACCTCGAGTAGAGGTGATCCTAGTAGCTAACATAGACAGTTAAACACACGGTTGTACAACGTAAGAGGTTGATCACGATCCCGGCTCAGGATCAAAGGATTTGATGCATGTTTTTTATCGAAAATGACTGATTTTGCAAATTTTTTGAAAGGGAGGGTTTATAGAAATAGTGTAACGATGGCGCGACGACATCGCTTGTGACGTGTAGGTGTGTTGTTTTATGCGTGTGTCGGGAATTATGACGAAATGTAAATATGTTCCTTTTTTTGGAAGGAGTGTATTTCTTTTAGGGGAACCGTTTTCTTTTTTTGAAAATAATCACGTGATGCTTCTACCGAAACTACTATTAATTAGCTAGTTCGATACTCGCGGGGTGCGTGATGCCCGTGATGGAGCGTGAAGTCTGATGACAGTCTTCTTAAAGGTGTGACTAAATTCTTAGTGAGGGATTTAGGTGGTGAATAGCGTCTCTTAGAAACTTTTTTCTTTTTGAAGAAGAACTTTTTAAAATTAGTGACTCATGCTCGTCAGTTGTACTAATTAGCATTAGACGGTGGGGATGTGCATTGTAAAAAAAAGTATTTTGAAAGTGTAACCGCTCTTTGAGTTCCTTGACTTCATTAATTGAAGCTTCGGTTATGCCAATGGTATGTGTGTAAAAAGTTTTATTTTAAAATAAAATGTGACCGCGTGGTGGCCTCAACCCCATTAATTGGGAGTATCGGTTGTGTTAACGGTAATCATTGTTGTTAATAGGTTTTAATTTGGCCAGGGTGATGGCACTAAAAGCTTTTTTTTTTTGAAATCAGTGAGTGTAAATTTTGCCATGATAACGGCATCTAAAAAATGTTTTCCCTTTTTAGAAATCACGATTTGATCGGAGTATTGATGTTTAAACGGCCGTTTTGAAAAGATGAAGTATTCTCGAGAAAAAAACGGAATTGGGTGCGGTTGAATATGTTGGCGTGGTTGAATCCAGATTTTTAGTGTTTTATTTGGGTTGTATTGTTCAAACACGCTACACATAACTAGGAATGCATACACTTATATATGCAGGATGCAGACTCGGGTGGGTTAGGGTAGGCTACCGCCCATGAATAGTCTTTTACTTAGGTATTAACAATGATTTGGGGAGATGAGTGTCATACCGTCCGTTTGGACTATCCGGTTGTTAATCCCGCGGGTTACGCGTTGGGCGGCCGGAGCGTCAATCGAGGATCTCTCCGTGCGTCCCTAGAGATCTTACCGCGAAGAGGTCGATTGGTCCTAATATCGGTTAGGGTGGACTTTTTAGGGCCAAAACCTGTAGTGACCAATGAGGTTCACCAACCTCGTTCAAGTTACACCACCGCTGGAAACTTGTTTCCAAATCCCCAGCGGAGTCGCCAAACTGTGGACGTCCGTCCGCACCGCCCGGCGCCCCGCACATGCCCGCGCGAGACTGACCCGGTTTTCATCGTGTGGCGGCGGCCATCCACGCGGCCCCCTCCCTACCAGGGGCCGGTCCGATCTCGCATACGGAGCGAAGTGTCTGACCTTGATTTGGATGACGATCCGGACTTGTATTAGACGGGTGCGGGCACCCGTGTTTCCATTTGGGAATCGATCGAGACGTGGTTGTAAATGTTTAAAGACCGATTCATTTGGTAAGACGACCTTTTTAGTGAACTGAATTTGTTGCCAATTTGTGGAGTCGCCACCGAGTCAATTATGGGGACTCGGAAACCGTTCAAGTCAACTTTGATCCCTTACCGGCTCGAAGGTGAGGAGTAGCGTCGATGTCGCTTTTTTATCGGAACTACGATCGAGTGGATCATTTGCCTCAAGTGTCGGAGTGCGAGCCCTTAGCGAGAGTTTAGAGAGGGAAGAGAAGAGTTAATTTGTGTGTCCAATGAATGAGGCGGAGGGGGGTATTTATAGGTGTTTTCGGCCCTCGTCGCCCATATGGACGCGTGACCTGGGGCGCACCAGGACTCAGGCGCCTGGCATTAGGCGTGATGAGACCCAGGCGCGTCGGGTGGGGCGGTTGGGATTTTGAGGATACGGTTTTGATACTTTCAAAAACCGTGAGGCGGGTGTGTGATATCTTGGTTGGACGTTAAGGCTTCCTACGGCTTGACCTAGCATCGTGGGTTTAGTGGGCCTCGGGTGTTCATCCCGAGGCTCGCTTGACACGGTGTTGACTCGGTTCGAGTTTCGGGGCCGACTCAGGGTCTCGGTGTCGGAATTAACTCTAATTAGTGTCTATGTGACCATAACGACACGACTAAGGCTGCCATCATGTTAGGTTTTAATTTTTCTGAGTAATTATTTGATCCGTCCTACGGAAAAACTACCTATAACATCGCGAACCCTTGTCGCGTTGCAGTCCTATCGTCATCGGGTGTTTGTTGGGCACTTTTGCAGCCACCAGGTCCAAATTTGGGTGTCAACAACGCTTTCACCAGAGTTTTTCTAGGACCGTTCGCGAGTTCGGGCAACTCTTGGGTGTCACTAGCGAAGGGGACTCAATACATCCCCGTCGCCGCCTAGCCAGTAAAATCTGGCCATGTATTTTCGACCGTAGTACGGGTCGGAAGCGTGTTAACGAAGTCCACCACCCGACCATCCGATACTGGCTTCGTTTGTTAGGGTGCCCCATTTATGGGCGTACGGAACCGAACAATATTAATGGCGATGAGTTCGAAAGCCTTGTGGGCTATCTAAACATCGATAGCAGACGGCCATTCGTCATGAATGTGGCTGCCCTCGTTCCCCACCATTTCCAACATATCGGAAAAGGGCTTCTAGTTGTCATTCATTGTAGGGGTCTCGTCTCCCACATCGTCCGTCAGCTATTTCGCGACTTCCCGGGCATGAAAGACCCTATAGGACACTATCTACCACCTGTCGCGCAACTCAATAGTCACGTCCTGAACTTTTCAGTCCTTAGGGGTCTGCATTGGATAGGTCCAGACTTGCGATGGCGTATAGCGAAGGATGACTCGGTCATTCTCCCTTACGATCTACCACCTCTCACTCCTTACCCCCAGCTCCCTTTTAGTCCCGACATAGACTATCCACTATATCCCTTCTATTTGTTACCACTTAGGAGGGATCTTTAGACCGCCACGCACTTCACACCCGAGACGGGCAGACCGTCTCGACCACCTCGACAATTTCGAGGGACTGGCGGCCGATCGACCAGTCGCGCGTCACATACACCATCTTTTGCAGCTGGGTCTTCAGACCCACCACGACCTCTTTATGTTTTTCCGTAAACTGATTATTCTAACGTGCCTGCATTTCCGGCCCACTTCGTGCCTCCTCCACCGTATGTTCCACCTTCGGTCATCAACCAAGCGGTGGTCCCTGCAATGCTTAATGAGTTGTGCCACCGGGTAGCCATGGTACAGCTTAATCAGGCACTGTATGACTTTCCACTTTACGACAATTCAATGGAATTCGGTCAGACTCCTCCTACAGCTTGGCACCCGACCTACTACACCTATCCCACGGGAGGTTATTTTAACAATGCTTGTAACAAGGATATGGCCGATAACGAGGGATATGACAATGACGAGGATGACGATGACTACGACAACAATAGTGGAAGAGGTAGTCGCGAAGAGAGTGGTGATGGTCTCGACGTGGATTTCGAGGGCTCTAATTAGGACGGTGTGGGGAGGTCTCCGATTATATATATCTTGTAAGTAGTTCTTCATTTTCTTTTTTCAGTTCCATTGTTTTGCATTTCTTCCCCATATTCTTTGTTGCCTCTTATTGTTTGTTGTACACAATTAGGGAATTTTGTGATTTGGTTTAGGGAGGGTATGCTTCTGTCTGTTTTCATCTATCTGCATATCTCTTGTATTTCCGCATGCATAAAAAAACATTTTTGCATATAATTGAGTCTTAGTCGAGTCAGAATGCTATGTAGCGATGATGATGATGATGATGATGTTTGTATGTCTTCATTTAGTTGCTTATCCTCGTGCGCCGGTAGAGTTTTTGTCGACAATAACATGCGGCCTTCTTGCATCTTTGGTTGACTGTACTGAACGAATAAACTTGACTCTTTGTTGGCAAACTACTTAAAATTGTAAGGAATTAAAGCCTTAAACTGATGACATTCATGATCAGTTTCATTTAGGTTAAGAGTAGTACTCCTTATGAGGCATGTAACATCGAACTGCATAAGCATGACATTCGTCTCTTAAGCACCTGTACGTTTTTGACTTGTGGTTTTGACATGTGAAAAAGGCAAATCCTTTCTTCTATCTAATTCCCATGAACCTTACATAGCCAAAAGTGTAACACCCCAGCCCAATCCTAGGACCGGAAATGTTAGTCGCGGTAGCTCGCCAGGCTCTATACTGGTCTCACAGACCAACACAAGTCCTTTCCAGCGCATCTTGTCCTCACTCATGCGCATCCTGGAAACCTTCCCAGGAGGTCACCCATCCTAAGATTGCTCTCACTCAAGCATGCTTAACTGTGGAGTTCTTATCATGGGCAAACCAGAAAAGAAAGTGCACTTTGTTGATATGAGTAGTACTTCAAATCCCTTTAAGCAAAGCTCATAAATAGGAGTTCTTCAATCAATGTGGGGTATTTCAAAAATGACCCGTTTGACCCCTTTTATTAACTACATACCATAATTTGCCTACCCTAGTCAAGCTAGGAGATTAGTTGGACGGAATTATTATTTTTTGGGGTTGATTTTGGTATCGTGACAATTTGAGAAGGGGATGAAAAAAATTATTTGAAAAAAAAATATAAAAATGAGAAATGAAAAAAAAAATGAAGTGAAACTAGAAGAAGAAGAACATGTTTTTGCTATGAGAAAAGAATTGATCTCTCTAATTTCATAGTTATTAGTGGGAAGCGATTTTGATAAGGCGCTTGTTACTATGCCTAATTTCTTCAACTAGAGTTTGCTGAGAACGGAATATTTATTATTGGTGGGTGTAAGGAATACTAGCTTGACTTTTACCTCCTCATGTCCATATCATTTTGCTCCTTCTTACCCGACTAGTCTCACTTTATACCATATGTAAGTCCTTGGCACGTGCCTTTACCCGATATAATGCGTATGTACGGTTAGTGGAGATTGATTTCATGTTAGATTGCATGCATGTTCTTGTAGGTCGCAGTTAGGTGAGTGTTTTGTCTTTCCGATTTTACATAAACTCACAATATCACCCCTTTTGGGTGATGAGCGATCCCTGAGAGTCCGACATAGATGAGTCTTGCAAGGTTAAAGGTTCAGTATTGTTGTCATTGGTCAAGCTTGTTGTATGTAGTTGGTTGCATTAACCTTGATCGTTGCGTATTGGTTTGGGTAACTTTGGAGCATACTCCGCTATAAGTTATATACATTCCATTAGGATTGAGCCCATCGTTTTAGGCTTGCTTGAGGACAAGCAAGGGTTTGGTTTGGAGAGATTTGATGCGCGTATTTTTTATACACTTATATGCTTTTTATACGGGCATTCCCGCACTTATTGAGTAGTGTAAGCTATCATTTTGCCCCAAATTGGCTACTTTGTAGTGTACCTTGTCTTTTTGCAGGAACGGAAGCCACAGGAGCTGAAACGAATCAAAACTGAGCCAAAACGAAGCTGGAAATTGGAGGTGATCATGGGTCGGGCCGGGTCGGATTTGGGCCGGCTTTGCCATAAAATTCGAGCCCATCTTGCGGGTCGAGTCGGGCCTAACAAACGGGCCACTTGGTAAGGCCCAAGCCCGGCCCGTTCAGGCTTTTTCGGGTCCGTTCGGGCCACAACGATTGTTCGGGATTAAATTAATATTTTTTATGTCACCTTAAAAAAAATATTAGTACAATTTAACCAACATTTAATCGAGGTTTTTGCCCCCAGTCAACCCGACTAATAAACAAACCCGTTTTTACTAAAACCTACTCGAAATTAATCAGACGACTAGAGTACATAATGATAAATTGATAATATGATATATTAATACTCTGTATTAAGAAATAAGAACAAAGTTTACCTCGAGTCCTCGATTAGACATTTCACAAATAGTTTTGTTGTTGGACAATTTTTGTATTATTATTATTATGTATCACATTAACATACCACAGTACAAATATATAAACAGGATTAGTGTCCATGTATAATAATTGTGAACACATAAAAAACATAGACTTACATACAAAATTGTACGACTTCATTTTATAAAAAAATAGGGTTTAATTGGGACTAAAAAAATAGGGTTTTTCCACATAAAAGAAGTTTAAAACTTAAAAAACAAATATTATGTGCGATTTTTTAAAAAAAAAATTCGGGTTAGGTCGGGCCTTAAGGTCGGCCCATACCCGGCCCTAAACTTATATCGCGCTTAGATCGGGCCGGACTTCGTTTTTTTTGGGCCAACACGACGGCCCAAACCCTAGAAAAAATCGGGTCGGGTCGGGCTGGGCCACCAGGCTTGGGCCATTTGATCAGCTCTACTGGAAATAGCTGAACGCAGAAATGAGTCAACAACAGTCGACCGACTATTATAATACTCAACCGACCATGAGAATAGTCAACCAACAATCACAATAGTCGGTCGACTATTTGGGGAGCAGCAGAAGACAAACGAGTCAATATTAGTCGACCGACTATTAAAATAGTCCGTCTACTATTTTCTGGGCCGCGGACAATTAACGCGTAGATCAAGCAGTTTTCTTATCAGTTTTAGTTTTTCCTAAGTGTATTTAAGGAGGCTTAAACCAGTTTGCCAAACACTTTTTCACACTTTTACACTTCATTTCTAATCTCTCTCAGACAATTAGTTTACTCTCTTAATCTCGGTTTACGTACGATTGCAATTTGAATCTCCATCTTTCTTTTTGGTAATTTAATCTAATCTCTCTTCGTTCTTCCCTCTTTGTCTTAATTGTTATCTTTAGATTCTTTACGCTTGTTTTAATCTTATTGTCATTCGTCACGTTTAATCTAATAAAATTGTTTATCACTATTGTTGCTCTTGATTTAATTATGAGTAGCTAATTTTCCCTGCTAGGATTTATGGGATCTGCGAATTGAATGTGGTCGTTAATTAGTTTATGGATTTGTCAATTATATTGTGTCTATGTTGTCAATTGTAGCATTTAATTGAGATTGATTGATTAAGTCGACGTAATTTATTAATTAAATTGGTAAACTCGAACCTAAGATCGGAAGTCTAGTAAGAGTTAGACCTGCTACAACACATTAGTATGCCCTAATAAGATCGGAAGCCTTTAGACACATGCTAGGGCGAATATCGGACCGGAAGGACCTTTTCACTACCCCTTAAACCAATATCTGCGATGGACCTGTGACCTAGACCGTGACCATATGAAATTCGTAGTGAACCGACAATCCTAGTATTCTCTCCGTATAGATTCGTCTTATTTATTCTTGTCATTTCTTCTCGTTTAATTCTCTTCCCTCACTACTTGATAAGTCATTATTTTACCTATTTTTGTCCCACGTTTCGACTCTTATTTAGTCAACTTTATTAGTCGTTTCGCTATTATTTAACCGTTTTACGTTTATTTAGCTTATATGTCGAGTCTAGCTTGATTAATATATATTTATGTTATTTCTCGAGAAATCGGTACTGCTTTTTGTTAATTTGATTTTGTAGGACTTGAAGCGGGAATTACCGAGAAAAGACGGGTCAAAGCCGAGTCTACAAGTCAAGACTGGTCATACGAAAGTCAAGGCCGAATGTTTTATTTTGAAGTCTATTGACCAACCTGCCCTTTCTTCCTCTTTTTATTTCATTTTTAAGTTGGGGGCGTTTTGGTCATGTTCTTTTATGGGATTTACCCTCTTTGCAATGAACAGATAGTTTAGAGATTTGGAGGTCAGAGGAGAGAGAATAGAAAATAGAGGAGGTAGAAGTAGCAGTAGCAGTAGCCGAAGAAGAGGGCAACCCCCTTTTTGTTTTCCATTTTCAATTTTTCTCCTAATCTAATTTGGTTAGTCTTTTAATTAGTTTTAATTAATTAATGTAATCTTTTCTCCTTCAACAATTCAAGCTCTTCATATATCTATTTTGGTACAATTCTTTTCTCTCTTTTTATTTATAGTTTATCTTTATGTTTAATTTATTGTTAATTAGCTCAAAGTTTATGCCTTTATTGTTAATTGTGTTTGTTTTGTATGTTTATGCTTGAGATTAGTATGTGTAGATGATGGTAGAATTAGTTTAATCATATTAGATTAGTTAAAGCTTCTTTCTTTTTTATTTCTTTGTGTTTAGTTTTATGTCTAGAATTAGTATTAGTTTTTTTATTAGTATAATTATGGGTAGTGAGTAGTCTTTTACTAGGGGTCGATGAATCCCCGATTTGTTTGAATTATGCGTTGAATGTCTTGTATCGGTTTAGTTGGGTGATTGGATGAGGACGTGTTGGAAATTTATGGATTAACTTGGTTTATGGGGTTTAGGTCGAATTTAGTCCCTTGGTCATCGACGGGAGTCGAATAGGATTAATTGTCAATTCTTCTCCTTTATCTTGCCTTACTCTACTTAGTTGAACACGGGAGTGAGAATTAAGCGAGGTATTCCCAACACTAGTTTGTATTAGCGTGTTTTTATTGACTTGGGTTAGTTTGGGGAACATCACGGGAGTGAGTCTCCGGTCTAGACCTTAGGATTCCGTCTTACGAACCTGGGAGGGAGGTAAACGGGGTAATTAGTCATTTCACGAACCCGGGAGGGAGGTGACCGACCTAGAATGTGCATTGTCCTTGTCCGAGAATCCGACTTCCTCGATACTTGGCATTCGTTAGCGTGATTTGAATAAGTCGCGGGTGACATCGTCCCTTAGTACCTTTTCTTATTTGATTACATCATTTCGTTTCTTTTGTTTTCTAGTTTTTATCTTGTTTTAGTTTATTAGTTTACTTATTATGCTTTTTATTAGTTAGTCTTATTAGTTTAATCTCTCTCTTTAATCGATTCGCTTAACTAATTTGTAATCCGAGACCGAACTAGTACTCGATTCCGATCTCTCTGTGGATTCGACTCGACTTACCCTTGCTATTTTAGTTTAGGTTAGTTGGTTTATTTGATAGTTAGTTGACGACAAACCCGACTATCACTACTTTAGGATTAGTCAAACAACTAAAAACTCCGACTGGTTACTTAAATAGACTTTAATACGAGTAGAATTTGTTGTCTCCTTGTGGAATCGATCCCGACTTCCCTGACTATATTTTTAGTTGGACCGTAGTTGGTAATCTTTGATAGGTATATGATCTGCTTATCAGTAATCTTTCTTGTTATTCAGTCAAAGGGGAATGTGGTTGTTGTATATGTGAAGATGGTTGGAAAGGAAAGTGGTTATCAGCATCCAAAAAGACGGTTTATTATGACCATCGTGCATTTCTTCCTAATGATCATGTGTATCGTAAAATGAAGAAGACTTTCAATGGGGAACAAAATTTTGAAAGTCGTCTGGAAGTCTTTAGTAGCCAAGAAGTATTTGAAAAGACAAAAGACATTCAAATTAAATTTGGGAAGTCCAAGACAAACAAAAAGGGAGTTCTGTAAAGGGGATATAAAAAATGTTCATGCTTTTGGCATCTTCCTTACTGGAGATTTTTGTTTGTTAGGCATTCTCTAGATGTGATGCATATCGAGAAAAACTTTTTTGATAGTTTGATAGGCACATTATTGAATATCCAAGGTAAAACAAAAGATGGTTCTAATGCTCGTCATGATTTGAGAAATATGAATATCAGAATTGACCTCCACGCTGTTGACATCGAGAAAAAAAAAAGGTATTTGCCCCCAGTTGCTTATACACTCTCAAAAAAGGAGAAGTTGAGCTTTGTACGTCTCTATCAGAGGTTAAAGTGCTTGAAGGCTATTCTTCAAACATTTTTTTCACTTGTTTCAAAAGAGAATCTGAAATTTATGGGACTAAAGTCTCATGATTGTCATGTGTTAATGCAAGACCTTTTACCTATAGTTATTCGTTCTATTTTGCCTAAAAAGTATGATATGCTATCACAATATTATGTTTTTTCTTCAATAAAAGATACAGTAAAGTCATTAATCCTAGAATGTTAGAATCTTTGGAGACAGAAATTGTTGTTGCTCTATGTCAATTAGAGATGTATTTCCCGCCTGCTTTTTTTGATATCTCAATACATTTGTCTGTTCACTTGGTAAGAGAGATAAGCTTTTGTGGTCCCGTGCACTTGAGAACTCAATGGGCCTTTGAAAGGCAAATGAAAACTTATAAGGGATTTGTTAAGAATGTTTATCGACCTGAGGCTTGTAACGCCGATAGGATGTTATACGAGTTAGCTATGGAATAATTGTGCACACGTTTTCTCCTATTTCATGAATTTTAATATTAAGAAACTGTTCTTTTGACAATTACATTGGGGAATGATCAAATTTAGCATGCAGTATAGAAAGGATATCACTAAGATTAAGAAGAATCCTTACATTAAGTGCAAAAAGATTGAGGTATTTAATCTAAAATGCAATATTTTTAATACATTCAAAACAATTTTTTATTAATATAAATATGTTGTATTATTAGTGTTTGATTTTTTTTTCCTTGTATTAACAATGTCCTC
This sequence comes from Agrostemma githago, assembly GCA_958450325.1. NCBI lineage: Eukaryota > Viridiplantae > Streptophyta > Magnoliopsida > Caryophyllales > Caryophyllaceae > Agrostemma > Agrostemma githago. Next base: position 21,620,250 of record OY288239.1, on the reverse strand, counting down.
GTCAGCCTCTAGGTACTATTGATTGTGGTTATTATGTTTGTCGATACATGATTGAGATAATAGAATCCAGGCAGCTGATTATATCTAACAAGGTATTGTACACACTCTTTATATGTTATTCATTATTCTTTTTCATTCATTTCTTCCACTCGCTACCTTAAAACTTAGCTCGATGGGTAAAACTTTGAAAGTTACTAATTTTTGGCTTTCTATTTTATTGATTGAAGGGTGTACTCGTGAATTCATGATTGTTTTGAATTTGTTATTATGTTTGGTGTTGTTTAGCATTGCTGGGGAATACTTTGGTTTATCTTATGTGCTTTTTTGTTGTAGAAATAGTTAAATGAGGAACATAGAAGAATTTTGGTTAGTAATCCATTTGAAATTTGTTCATTTAGCATATAGCTCAATGTGGAATAATGAGCAAGAATTTATGTAGGTTGCATGCGTGCATGGGACCTTCTGTTCAGCATAAGAAGTTTGATGCTTTTGATTATTAATTTTTTACTCCCTCTTTATGAGTTTCTGTTTAATTAGCTAATTGTGTTTACATTTTTGTAACTATACTGTGACTTCGTTTTGTAGTTTTTCGACAAAGCCCCGTCTACATATTCTCAAGAAATGATCGATGATGTTAGTGAGAGATGGATTTCATATGTTAGTAGGTATCATCAACCACTCGAGGACGAGGATGATGACGATGGTCTCCTTGAGTTGTAGCTTAATGCCAACTTTTTTTGTACCCATCTGTACCTTTTTTAAGCTTATTTTGAAACTTTGAAAAAGTTTATGTATGATCAATTTTTGAATCTCATCGCCTTGGAAGGAGCGACCAAATATTTCAATGACCATGTTGATGTTGTGTATAATTATTTTTGGTAATTTGGAAGACATGATTATGTGTGCATCAGACGATGAGAATTAAATATTTGTTCAAGCGAAACTAAAACGATTTTGTAACAAAACAAATAAAAGTAAAAAATAATAAACGAAAATTAATATTATAATAGAAAGCGGTTCACAGAGTAACCGATATAGTATATGAATAGAGCACGCTTATCTTTGATGATCGTTCTCTATAGCAGGAGATTTGAGAATAGTGGCTTAAATCATGCGCTCTCTACTAGGAGAATAGAGAACAATGCCTTAGATAAAGTGTTCTCTATTATTAAAATGGGAAAGTAGTACTCCTTCCGTTCGAATCCAAAGGGTACGCTTCCTTTTTGAACATTATTCACAACTTAAGAGAATCGTTAATATTCCCAACAATCTATAAGAGAAAATATAGTCATGTGGGATCTTGTTTGATTCGTCTTTATGAGTAGATTAAGAATATCGAATTTTTATCATTTTTGTTAATGTGAAACGAAAGATATTGACGGTGTGAAACGTGTCTCGGCAAGTGTGAAAAAGCAAACATACCCTTTGGATTCGAACGGAGGGAGTATTTAAATGGAATGTATTACGGTTCTTTGGAGGAGTGTTCTCTATAAGGATGAATAGAAAACGCCTATAGTATCAGTTTTCTATACAATAGAGAACATTTAGTTAAATAACAGTTTTAAGGCGTTCTATAAGACCTATTTAAATTGTTCTCTATGGTCTTTTTTGTAATAGTGAGTAGTAGTCTAGCTAATTTATCTATTAAGCAAAATAACACGCATTGTAATGCTTGCTTGACTCACAAGAGTCACAAACTTCCATTTTCTACTACAACTTTAAGTTGTTCTTTTTCACTTGAATTAATGTTTTCCGACGTTTAGACCTCACCCGTCCGTTCGCTTGATGGTTTCAAATATTATGTTATTTTTGTTGATCATTTTACTCGGTATACTTGGTTATAACCACTTAAAAAGAAATCCGGCACATTTTCTACTTTTTCTAGATTTTGTGCTCTTGTCGAAAAAAATTAATCGTCCCATCCTACAGATTTTCTCCGATAACACTCACCCCTCCACATCACCGATGATGGAATCACCCATCTTACCTCCCCTCCTCCCCTCCCCCACACACACACCCACCCACCCAAACACAAAATGTTCTAGTTGAAAGACGTCACCGTCACATTATCAATGAAACATGTTTGTCCCTCTAGCTAACTCACGTGTCTCTCTCTACTTCTCTGTAGTCCTTTTGCTTTCACCACCACGACCTGTCTAATTAGTCGCATGTCCACCCATGTCCTCAATAATATCTCTCCCTTCTTTAAATTATTTAAAACTCATCCTAATTATAATAAACTACGTACCTTCGGTTATTTTTGATATCCTTGGCTCAGTCCGTATGTTAACCATAAGTTAGAACCCAAGTCCATTATGTGTGTCTTTGTGGGTTACTCGTCTACCCAAAGTGCCTACTACTGTCTCGATCCCGTCACTCACAAAATCTATACCTCTCGTCATGTTCGATTTGTCGAGATGGTATTCCCGTACTCTTCTCTCTGTCCCGGTTCTCCCTCCACTGACCTCATCTCGTCCTCTTTGTGTACTCCCCTTTACGGCCCCACCGGCCTCCACTTCTATTCCCCAGCCTCCCACTTCCCTTGTCGCCTCTCCCTCTCTCTCTCATCTTCCCGTCTATACACGGCGCCCCCGTCCACCTCCCGTCACCCCTGCTACCCCTGCCTAGCAGCCCCTCACCCCCGTGTCATCTGATCTCCTCGTTACACCACTTCCGACACTCCTGCCTCCCCTCCTGTGTCTCCTCCTCCTATCACCGTTCCTGAGACTCGTTGTGTCACGCGCCTCATGAACAACATTCGCCAGCCTGACCCTATATATTCTCTAGTTGTCCACCTTACCTCCCCTTCCCTTCCACCCATCACCCTCAAGTCCGCCCTGGTCGACCCTAATTGGCAATCGGCCATGTCTGCTAAGCATGATGCACTCCTTCACAGCAATACTTGGTTTCTTGTTCCCCCTGACCTATCCTATAATGTTATTGGTTGCAAATGGGTCTTCCATATTAAATATAATCGCGATAACACTATAAATAAATGTAAAGTTCGTCTCATTGCCAAAGGATTTAACCGACTCGGGGTTGACTATTTTGAGACTTTCAATCTCGTCATAAAGACAGTCACGGTTCGTGTTCTCCTCTCGCTAACACTGACTCAAGGTTTGTCCCTCAAGCAGCTTGATATCAATAACGCTTTCCTCCAAGGTATGTTATCCGAGACTGTTTACAAGTCTCAACCTCCCGGTTTTATTAATTCTACATCTCCCAATTATGTTTGCAAGCTTTCTAAAGCTATTTAAGGTCTAAAATAGGCTCCTCGAGCTTAGTACATTGAACTCAAAAATTATCTTGTCTCATTTTGTTTTTCTAAGTCACTTTTAATCCATCTCTCTTTATTTACAATAAAAATGGTCATCAAATTTTTCTTTTAGTTTATATTGACAATATTAATGTCACGGGACCCCCTTCCTCGATCCTTGCATCCTTCTTCTCTTCCTTCGCGCGTCGGTTTTTCCTTAAAGAACTTAGGCTTCCCGTCATATTTACTAGGCGTCGAGGTCACCCCCTCCCCCTCTGATCTCACCCTCACTCAAACGAAATACATCCACGATCTCCTAACACGTTTTGCTATGTTAGATTGTAAGCCCGCCACTACATCCTTAGCCACTTACCCGCTTCTCACCCACTCCACCAGTCACTCTATCTCTAATCCTACTGACTACCGTGCTCTTGTCGGTAGTCTCCAATACCTCTCTCTAACTCGTCCCGATATTTCTTTTGGTGTCAACAAGTTTCCACAATTTATGCATGACCCTCAATAAGCCCATTGGACAGCCTTGAAACGATTACTTTGGTATCTCAAAGGTACGCTTACTGTTGGTATTCAATTAATTCGTGACTCTCCTTTGTCTCTCCACGCCTTTTGTGATGCAGATTGGGCTCGTGATACTCACGTCTACGTCTCCACAACTGGTTACATTATCTATTTCGGTCGTAATCCGGTTTCCTGGAGTTCCAGAAAGCAACGCGCCCTTGCCATGTCATCGACCGAAGCTGAATTTCGAGCCATCGCTACTGTCACTGCCAAGATCATGTGGCTTCGCTCTCTTCTCTCCGAGCTCCATTTTTCTGTCACCTCCCCCCAGTTGTGTATTGTGATAACCTAGGAGTCAACCATTATGCTGCTAATCCAGTCTTTCACTCTCGTAAGAAGCATATCGCCGTCTCATTTCATATTGTGCGCGAGCAAGTCCAAGAGGGTGTTCTTCGTGTACAGCATATCTCGAGCGACGATCAGCTCGCCGACGCCTTTACTAAGCCTCTTCCTCGAGCCCGTCTATATCTTATTCTTTACAAGATTGGCCTTTTCTTTGGAACGTCCATCTTGCGGGAGCGTGTTGAAGATAAAACTTAATCTCATACTTTCCTTATCTTGTATTTTAGATATGATTTACATAGTTTAGTTGAGTACATACTGTATTCCTAAGTCTTTCCTATTAGCTAGTTTTCTGTAGTTACTAGAATATTGCATATCCTAATTGTATAAATACTTGTCATCACATCAATGGAAATTCATTCAATTTTCTACGGTCATGGCTCGTGTATTCCATATATGAGATACTATAAAAACCAACTTAAGTGAACATGACTAAAAGGAAACAGTAGCCCTTAAACATCACGTACTCCAACAATTTCATAATAGCCCTCAAATTTGCTTAATTTATCTTCATATTTTAGCTCATAAACATCACATAGGTAAAGGGGAGGTGAGCATATTAAGAAGGAAAGTAGATACTAATTGATACAGAGTATATATAATATGAAGTAAAAAAGAGATTACTCTATTGTAAACCTACTCACCAGATATGAATACCATAACGCGACAATGTGAAAGAAACATCATTTCGCACTGCTATTTCATATTAGACGTCCCCAAAACTGTTACAATATTATCATGAATTCAGATCTCATAAACTTATGCTATGTTTAAATGCTCTATCTATCTATCTATCTATATATATATATATATATATATATATATATATATATATATATATATATATATATATAGGGGGGATCAAGGGAGTTACTAACTCTCCAAGAGTCTCTTAGTGTTGATCCCCCCCATCCATTTAGCTTAAAATGGACGGTGGATGGATAAGTTTAGATTGTATCAAAAAAAAAAAAAAGAGTGATGCGGGACTGATGTGCTGCGGACAGCCATCACCCATCATCCATCAACCCCATCACTAGTCAATAGCCCCCTCACCCTATCCCCCAATTAATTTTCCTCCTCTCTATACTCCCGCCCAAAGCGTTTTACCTTCCCCATTCACCTATTTTCAATTCATTTCCTACCTAATCACTCACCGCCCTCTTCCTCTCTCAAAAAAAAAATCAATCTCCATCTCCATTTCCGCAGCTTCTCCATCTCTATCTCCATTTCCGCAGCTTCTCCATCTCCATTTCCGCAGCTTCTCCATCTCCAATAAGGTATGTTGAATGTTTGATTTTCGACCTCCGATTTTCCTTTTGTTCAACCCTTTTTTATTCCATTTTCATGAACCATAAAAAGAGCATTTTTGAGTTAAAGAGAAATTTCATGAACCCTAAAAACACCAACTCCCGCATGCATGAACCATAAAAAATGATAAAAGAGCATTTTTCCAACCCGATAACCCTGATTTTGAGTTAAAGTTGTTGTAGTTGTACAGTGGTTGTAGTTATAGAGTCGAAGATGAAGTTTTTTTTCTTTGACAACTAATATTCACACAGTTTTTATTCTTGATTAATCGTTATTCCTCTAGTTATAACCCTAATTTTGAGTTGAAGGGGTCGTAGTTGTACACTAGTTGTAGTTATAGAGCTAAAGATGAAGTCTTTATGTCTTTGTTGAAGTTCATGTTGAAGTTCTCACAGTCGTCATTGTAAGTATGCATGTGCCATCGATTAGACAGTTCTTTGTTGAAGTTTTGCATGCTTCCTTGTTGAAGCTTACGTTAAAGCAGTCTTATAGTCACAGACTTGGTGTTTGGGAAGAAATAAAATTAACATTTGAAGAGTCATACAGAGTTGGTTGTACAGTCATACAGAGTTGCTTGTACAGTCATACAGAGTTTGTTGTGAAGCCACACAATGATGTACAATCACACGTTTGAAGCCACACAGTCGCAGTCTTATGATGCAAAGTCACACGCTTTATATTGTATAGTCACAGAGTTGGTTGTACAGTCATTGCAACGGTTGTACAGAGTTGGTTGTACAGTCATACAGAGTTGGTTGTACAGAATGATGTACAATCACACCTTTGGATCTACACAGTCGTACTTGTTATGATGCAAAGTCACACGCTTTATATTGTATAGTCATGCAGTGTTGGTTGTATAGTCACCCGTTTGAGGCTGTATAGTCACATTCCTTTTGTTGCAGAGTCGCTCTCTTTTTACTGTAGAATCACACCGTTGAAGCCGTATACTCAGTTGTAAAATCACACTCTTTACACATGTGATTTTACAACTGAGTATACGGCTTCAACTGTGTGATTCTACAGTAAAAAGAGAGCGACTCTGCAACATAAGGAATGTGACTATACAGCCTCAAACGGGTGACTATACAACCAACACTGCATGACTATACAATATAAAGCGTGTAACTTTGCATCATAACAAGTGCGACTGTGTAGATCCAAAGGTGTGATTGTACATCATTCGGTACAACCAACTCTGTATGACTGTACAACCAACTCTGTACAACCGTATCACACTCTTTACGCATGTTGTTATTGCAGCAGAATGTCGGGTGCGAAGAAGAAAGTTCAAACGAAGACCAGTAAGAAGAAGGCCGTGGCAGAGACATCGGTCCGCGAAAATGTAATTGATGATACATTGGTTGTGGACCAAAATTTGGGTAAGAAGAAACATAAGAAGAAGAAGACTGTTGTAAAGTCTGTTGAAGATACATCAGGGGACCACATCGTTGTCGAGACGAATGTGGTGGGGACAGAAATCGTTGACGAAGGCAGGCACAAGAAAAAAATAGGTGACTTTTGATTCACCGGTCGCCGACCAAAATTTGGGTAAGAAGAAACATAAGAAGAAGAAGACTATTGTAAAGTCTGTTGAAGATACATCAGGGGACCACATCGTTGCCGAGACGAATGTGGTGGGGACAGAAATCGTTGACGAAGGCAGGCACAAGAAAAAAAGTGGGTGACTTTTGATTCACCGGTCGCCGATCTGGATGTGAGTGAGACAAAAAGTGTTGAGGAAAGCAGGCCAAAAAAAAAGAGGAGAGTCAAATCTGATACAGTGGCCGACCCCACATACGTGAGTGTGTCTCGGAGGAAGAGGGGGGGACCGCCGAGAGGGTCAGCCAGATATTCACTGTAGGCCCAAGCGGTTGCACCAACTAATTGCGCAATTATCGGATGATCAGAAAGAGAGGGTGCGTGCTGTTGGCTTCGGCGGGCTCTTGGACCTGAGGATCGAATCGGTCCCCACTGACCATGCGCTTATGTTCCTACGTGCATTTTCTGACGGTTCCCATATTTTTCGCGCCTCACGCCGGGAGGCATTCATGATGTCAAAGTACGACGTCCACGATTGCCTCCAGCTACCTTTAGGCCCTCATCTGGTGAAATTAATCCCAACACAAAATAAGAAAGGGGCAGACTCACCTGACGTGATCAGGTTAAAGAGTACCTGGAGGAAGGGGTTCGATGTGCTTGACAGCAGCGGGCCAATAACATTAGGGAGGGTGCACGAAAAGTTAATGGCAACCAAAGCCGCTGACGACGACTTTGTCCGCAGGTTCGTGTTGTTCGCGTTGTCATCATTCCTCGCGCCTACAAACGAACAACTCACTGAACCTGAGTCTGCTGGCCGTAGTGGAGGACGTGGACTTGATTCGGGAACAGGACTGGTGTAGCTTTGTCTTGCAGGATCTGGTGCGGGCGGGTAAGGGGACGCGTGACCCGAACAAAGTCGTCAACTACCTCCGGGGGTGCATCCCCATTCTGATGATTGCGTACTTCCAGCGCTATGATTTCCGTAGCGAGACTTGCAGATGCGACATACCATTTATCGCACATTGGGATGCACGGAGAATAAGCGATCGTCTTGCTGGGGAACTGGATACGGGATCCCTGGGAAATCAGCTGCGTTCGAAGGTGTCGTACCCACGTACATGTGGGAAAACAGGCAGCGAGTGCACTCCCGCTATAACGATGCCCTCTGACAACCAGCACTCTAGTCCCAAAAGAATAACGACAGGGGTGGAGAGAGGCGATCAATCGGAAGACAACGCGGTTGACGTAACTGATCTCCCAGCCACTCTATAGATCATCAATTAATTGTTCGTGAAACGATTTAATCTTAAAGCCTTACCTATGTTTTAAAAGCATATGCGATTCATAAAACTGTGTTTATAATACAGTTGAGATTCAGTAGTCACGGTCGTTATGATCACACTCATCCTGATGTATAGTCACATACTATTAGCTGTATAGTCACACACTATTACTTGTATAGACACACGCATTATGTTGTCCAGTCAGTACTATAACCTGCACAGTCACACGCTATAAACTGTATAGTCACACACTTTATTCCTTACGGTCACACACTTAGATGCTTAGTCATAGTCACACTGCTAGCCTCAACACCATTGAGCTTCGCACTAATGATTTGACTTCAACTGAATTATAGGACGACCGGCGTTTTTTCATGGAATTCCGAAGGTGTGCGCTAGCCTTTTGCGGTTTCTGTGAGCAGGCTGCCTCCAAAGTAAGAGAAATATCGACGAGGAACAATGCAGTTCCAAGTCAGGACCCGTCCTCCCAACAATTCTGGGAAGATCCATCTGTCCTCCGGTATATCGATGAAGTCGTTTCGTTGGCCGGCCAGTTGAAGCAGACTACCCAAAACGCCCCCGTCGTTGAGGGCGAGGAGCACCGCGATGCTGAAGCCTGCGGTCTGGTACACCAAATTATACAAGACTTGCGTGATTCTGGATACGCGGATGAAGATATTAAGAAATCAGGTTTCTACGTGGGAGATGATGATGGAACAGAGGGTTGCGATGATGAGGGGACTTTTGATGGTGGCATCGTGACACCAGGTTTCTGTGAGGGGGAAGTTGAAGAGAATGATGTCGCTGTAGAAATCAACCAAGACTCCGCTGTGGAGGGTTCGGTGGACATGAGTCCGACCGTAGTGGTGGCTCTACGGCAAGCAAGGTGGGGGACAGCGGACGCACGGTCGGCTTTAGATGTAGCACCGGCTCCGCCCGATGCGACAGTCAGTTCTAGCCTTGAGAGGGAACTGCACAAAGCAGGCTGGGCTGTAGAGGACGCTGTTGCTACCACGCCCGCGACGGAAGAAATCGTCGCGACCGATACTCAACAGACAGACGATGGTTCAGTGACCAGAACGCACCCGGAGGCTAAACATCATCGGTACATCTTCCACTCCGACGTGGCATTTGAGTGCATGGACACGATTCCGGACAATTTGGGCTGCACGTTGGACTGTGGAAGAGTAATGAGGGGGCAGCTTGTAATCTCTGGATTCATGTACTCCAACATCGTCATCTTCTGGGATATCCTCAGCGTACGGAAAGACGTAATCGACTACGTCTTCGACCGGCCAACGCCACGTCCGACAGGGTACGTACTTATTGTCCTGCTCATGTTGTTTTTAAAAATGCATGTGCTAATCGGGACTTCGTTTGTTCTGCAGCGAAATGCTGGTCGAGTACACAGCTTACGACTGTATCGCGAGGGGCGACATGCAGACGCTCGAGCCTGGCCTGGAGGTGATGAATAACGTCGTTGACTGCTGGTGTAGGCTGCTGAACCACCTGGTGCACGACAAAAAAGCATCAAGAGTAACCAGTAGATGTTACTTCTCTCTTGGACATACGGTACGTTCAACCCCCAAATTAGGTGTATAATCGCAGACAATTGGCTGTATAGTCACACACTGTTACCTGTATAGTCACACACATTGTGTTGTCCAGTCACCGCTATAAACTGCATAGTCACACGCTACAAGCTGTATAGTCACACATTTTACGCTGTACAGTCGCACTCATGTCAAACACAAACTGACTACATGTATTACCATCAATGCATGTGAGCAGGCCCCAGTGTTGTCATTGTGGAAGGAAGGAGGCAAGAGCAATAAATATGACGAAGAAATATTTTACGTGTGGGGCGAGTGGATAAAAAATAGTTTCTCCGACTTTGCTTTGGACTCAGACATGGTATTATCCTGGACATACTGTCTATTCGTAGTTGTTATCAACCCGTAATCCTGACGCATTGTTTGCAGGTGTTCGTCCCGATCTTGATGGGTGACGAGGGTCACTACAGTTGCGCCTGCATCAACTTCAATTCTGAGCAAATAGAGTACCTCGACAACCAGTTGTACGATAAAGATTTTACAAAGTTGTCTTACTATGGCATTACTCGGACAGCGGTCATGCCCTTTTAATTTAATATTGAATCAATTATGTGACCGCGAATGTGTCCAACAACTGATCCTGTTTGAACTTGTTTTGCAGGTTGATAAGATGGGGGAGTTCATGGTACAACGAGGGATGGAGAAAGGTGAGAAGGTCCGTGCGTTTAAATTGGTAAACGTTCCCTTATCATGGCAGAGAGTGGGGTACTCCGCCAATGACTGTGGAGTGTACCTGATGGTGCACATGATGCTGTACAACGGGTCCCCGTTCAACTGCTCCTTGGGGACAATGGCGGCCATGAATATGTGCAGGGCGGAGATCACGGCGACCCTTATACTGAGCGACGCGAACAAGATGAGGAACGCTGTTTTGCAGAAAGTGATTGAATTCGGAAAATACAAGGAATCGTTGGAATCTGCCCGTATGTTTGAAACCACTCCTGTGAAGGCAACCGCCAAGAAGCGTCAGAGCAAATCACCGAAAACACCTGGACCCACCCCCAGATCAGTCCCAGAAGAAAGACAGTCGGCGGTTAAGTCTCGGATACGGGGCTGTGGAGATGGTTGGGTTGCTCCTTGAATCAGGGTGAACCTGCCCCGGACGCCATTGTCATGTCACTCGTATTTCGCCTGCGAGTGGGGCTGACGAGTAGGATGCTCAGCCTGCGAAAACACACCGCCGACTACTGCTTCCTCGACGATAATGTGTACGATGAAAAGTAAGTGACCGTCTTTTGTTCCTGATGCGTGTTTCATATTACACCTACTAACCGGTGTTAACAAATCCGCAGTGAACGCTTTGGGTCCTACGACCCTCGGGTCGCAGCTGAAGAGGCGTGACATTCAATCGCTCTTCTCCGTCGGTGGCATGAGCGCCTCTGTGCTGGAGTGTTGGTCGCACCTAATGAACTGGTGTGAATCAGACGACAACCGGCGTGGGTTATCCTCCCCCACGGACCCAACGATGGCGTGGTTCGGAATTCAACACATGGTATGCCCCCATAACCTCCTACCTATCACACTAAATAGTACAAATGATCCCCATTCACATTAAATAGTTAGAAATAATCACAAAGTTCACTTAGCACAGTCACACATGTTGACATGTACAATCACATGCTATCAGTTGCACAGTCACACATATTGAGGTGTACAATCACGTGAAATACGTTGCACAGTCACACATGTTGATGTGTACAATCACTCTTGTTGAGGTGCACAATCACACTGTCATGTATAGTCACACTCTGCACGCTGCAAAGTCACGCAGCTTAGTCTGTACAATCACGTGCTATAAGTTGCATAGTCAGGCATTAAATAGTACAAATGACCCCCATTGACATTAATAGTCAGACATCACTTTGCAGAGTCACTCTTGTTGAGGTGCACAATCACGTGATATAAGTTGTACAGCCACGCACATTATATAGTCAGACATCATAGAATTTGCAATCACACTGTCATGTATAGTCACACTCTGCACGCTGCAAAGTTACGCGGCTTAGTCTGTACAATCACACACTTTAGTCTGTACAATCACACACTTTGCGATGTGCAGCCACGCACATGATATATTCCATTCTCGCATCCTGTCACTGATGACAACTAATATTCGCCATCCGTTAGGACTCACTGACCCGTATACTGGAACGACCCGACTCAAGTACCCCTGCGGACGAAGACACTGACGGTTTGTACGAAGCGTGGGACAGATTCATACAAGACTGCGCCGGGACATTCGACTTGAACGCTTAACTGTTGTTTTTCCCGGTGCATACTATGGGGCACTACGCGTGTGTGTGCGTCAACTTTAGAGAAAGAACAGTTGATATCCTCGATCACCAGAGACACGCCTCAGGGTCGCAAATGTTTCGGGTGTCCAGCGAGATAGTAAGTTGCACGCATATGCTTTATTTCACCACGTCAAAAATATTCTACTGCTTGGGTGCTGATGTTTACTATTACCTAATACTGCAACAGATGCAAGCATTGAGGGTCTACATGGACGAGAAAGGGCTGATTAAGGGCAGTCACCTGGCGAATTTTGAGCATCGCCAAGTAAATTTGGAATGGCAGAGCGCCCGGAAGAACGATCCGGAGTCCGGCATTTTCTGCTTGATGCACATGTGCCTGTACGACGGTGCGCCGTTCACCCACACTGATATTGGGTCAAAGCTCGGGAGACGTTACTTGTCGTTCGAGGTGGCAGCAAGTCTCGTACTTGCTGACATGAATGAAGCTCGCGACGACGTGTTGCCGAAAATTCGCGCTTTCATAAGAAACGCTACGTGCATATGGATCAAACTCGATGACAAACGTAAGATGGGGAGACTCGTGGAACGAAAGACCTCAGCGAACCGTAAGGCATGAATGTGTAGTGAAGTAAAAACATTTTTTTGTGAATATAGAAAAAATATCATGTTCAAGTATCTTCTGAGTATCAGGTGAATGACAACTCAGTATCAGGGTCGCATGTGCGACGTGATACAGTCACGCAACTTCTGACTCACAGTCACAGTCAAACTCCTGCAGAGTCATGACAGACGACCACAAAATCACTAATTAATTATACTAACTACCCCTGCATATATGTCCATCCATTTACTTTCAGATTATTTCACCTTAAAAAAAACCGATGGTTCCCTTATTTACAGAAGACACCAAAAAAAACAATACACGCACCGTAAAATCGGATTATTTCCCAATAAGAAAACGATGGTTCGAAAACGATGTCGACAAAATATAAACTGTACATTGAGTGATGTTTGTGAGTGCGACTGCGAATTGATGTTTGTGAGTCTCAATGCACATTGAGAACACAAACCATCACCTCACTCTGCTAACCCTATTTACTTTAGAAGGATAGGGCCCCCACCTAACTCAATTAATATTTACTGCCCCCTTTACTGCCTCCCCCCTTCAAATACCAACGTCATTTTTACACCAACTACTTCCAACTTCACCTCTTTAAACCTAACAAAAAATGGCAAGCAAAATAGAAGAAATCAGAAAATGATCGAGGAATACGATGGTTTGTTGAATACCACTAGATCAAATGAATTAAGAGCCATGCAGTTAGTCGCTCCTGCCATAGACGCGAGGACCTATATGGCATCCATTGGCAGTACAGAAAAGGAGACCGAAATGGACGACTACATCGAATTCTTGATGAAAAAGTGTATTGGATGTTTCCACACTAAGAAAGCGTTGCAGTGTGATTTGGCCAACTTGAGGAAGATGCTTCAAAAAAACGGGGGTTAATTATGCATGTAGCGAAAATGAAGGGTGTAATGGATGTATCATGTTTCAAATACTGGATGTTTTAATGTGTTTTGAGATATAAAATATATAAGTAGTGGATGTTTTTACGTTTCAAGAATATTTTTATGTTTCGGAATGTGACTTTTCTATTTTTTTCGCTATTTCTCTATCGTTGTTTCGCTATTTCTCTATTTTTAGGTTTCTACGCTTCATTTTGGAGAATCACTGTCAGTGTGTTGTAGAATCACAGACATTATCTTGTACAATCACACTCCCACAATGCTACTGTAGAGTCACACCCTGCCTACTGTAGAGTCACATTCATTGTATTGCACAATCACACTCACTTGTTTTGTGTCAACCAAATATTAAGTTAATACTGTTTGTAGCGTTTAAAGATAATGCATTCCAGAACAAAAACAATTTTACGGACCCCCATGTTTTACGACTACGCCATATTAGAAATAATTAAGATCGACAAAACCGATGTGACTGTGAAGGGATGTTTGTGAGTCTCAATGAAACGTTGGGAAACACAACACCCACCTCAATCTCTTAACCCTAATAAATATATGAGAATAAGCCCCCCACCTAACCCATTAAATTTTCACCCCCCTTTACTGCCTAACCCATTCATTTTCAACCCCCTATTTACTGCCTCCCCCTCTTTAAATACCAACGCCATTTTTATCACCTTAACCACTTCAACTTCACCACTTTTACCAGCCCCTACATACAACTCCACCACTTTAACCTTATAAAAAAATGGCCAGCAAAATAGAAGAGATCAGAAGTTTGATCGAGGAGTACAATGGTTTATTGGATTCCACTGTGTTCAATGAATTAAGAGCCATGCAGCTAGTCGCAACTGCAATTGACTTGAGGAGCTTCGTGGCGTCCACTAGTGATACACATAAAGAGGCCGAACTGGACAACTACATCCAGTTCTTGATGAAGAAGTCTATGGAGTGTTTCCGCACAAGGAACAGGTTCCAGCGTGACTTGGCCAACTTGAATAAGATGCTTAAAAAGTACGGAGGTTAAGTATGTATGGGTTAAGATGTAGCGTTTAGTAATGGTCATTTTTATGTGTTTTAAGTTTTAATGAATGTTAAAGTGTAGCGTTTAATTTTGAAGTGTAGCGTTTAATGGATGTTTTCCGCATTATGTCGTAGAATGTTTTCCGCGTTTAAGGGTATGCAAGTATTACATGTTGTGTAAGAGATGGACTTTTTCTAATGTACAAATATTTCCATCGCTATTGCGCTATTTCTCTATTTCCATCGCTATTTTTCTAATGTACAGACACATGGTGTATAGTCACACTCAACAAGTTTTATAGTCACACTAAACATGGTGTATAATCACAGTCATCATGTCATAGAACTAGTTTAGGTTTCTACACTTCATTTTGGAGAATCACAGTCAGTGTATTGAAGAATCACAGTCATTATCTTGTACAATCACACTCCCACAATTAGTGAAACCACAGTCCACCTCTTGTTCTACACTCATTCTGTTGCACAATCACACTCATTTGTTTCGTGTCACCCAAATATTAAGGCAATAATGTTCCTGTACGGCTGTATTTGTAGCCAAAGATGCTGCATTCCAGAATAAAAACGACTGCTATTTCAATGTATTCTTACAGTCAAAGAAACAAAAACAATTTTACGGACCCCCACGCTTTACGACTACGCCATATTGGAAATAATTAAGGTCCGCAATAGCATATACAATATCACGGACCTTGACCATTTCAAACGTCGACAAGTCTTTATGTTTCACAAAGCAGGAAATCGCCCCCATGATCTACGACTTAAACCATATTAGAAATGATTGAGGTCCGCAATATACGAAAACAATGTCACGGACCTTGACCATTTCAAACGTCGACAACCTTTGTGTTTCCAAAAAGAATGTTCCTAAGTAACAGATGATATTCATGAACAATTCTCCTCGACAATCCCTGCCGGGTCCTCCTCCTCCTCCTCCTCAACATCAACAGGTGGGTACTCAGCAAATGGGTTGGGGCAGTTTCTCTTGTCATGGTGCCCCATCCTCTTGTAGTTCTTACACAGCCGTTTAGGCTTGGCGGCAATTGCAGCAGCCTTCGCCTTAGAAGAAAGCATCCGCTTCCCACTGCCCTTGTTCTTGGCTTTCTTCGGGGGCAATATGGTTATTTCAATTGAGCTCGTACAGCCGAGGATCTCCTCGAATTCTTGCGTCTTGCTACAAGGGCCAGCAGAGGCAATATCGGACCTGAAGTCGCGAATGACGTCAGCTAGATTACTAACGTCTTCTTTACCCATTTTGCTGACATGACTGACGGTCTCATAGAACTCCGAGAACATCCTCGTGACTGTAACAGCCTTCTCATCGCGTAGGCGACTCTCTGACAGGGGACACGCATTAACATTACGTAGAGCATCCTTTGTCCATCTACATGCCACGTACCGTTCCGGGATCGTCTCCCGTCCTTTCAAAGAGTATATCCAAATGGCGTGCCTGCAAAGAATTCCATACCGACCGAACTTCCTGCAAGTACAGCTAACCTCACAGGTACCTGCGAGTGCATTAAAAAACACATAAAGAGTGCGACTGTTGACCGTACAGACGGTGGCTACGCAACGTACGGGATGAGACTTCGTAAAGGTATGATCACAACCTTGACAGGATACAGTCACACCCATTATGCTGCATAGTCACAGTCCTTACGACGTAGAATCAAACGAATTGCGTTGTACAATCACACGCACCGCGTTCCAGAGTCGCACCCTTTATTGTGTACAGTCACATTCAATGAATTATGGAAAAAAACTCGTTACGTTTAGAATCAAAACGTTTAGATCATATGCTATGGCTACACGAAATGGACAGTGACTTTCTATGCCAGTACCTGGGTTGTATTCAACAATGTAGTTGCGGTCCCGGATGGAGTCCAGTACTGTTGTCGCTTCGATCCCGTCCTTCTCCTGATACCCACGAACGCTGCACGTGTACAGCAAAAACTTAACCTCTTCCTGAAAGTGTGCAAAGGCCACGTGCGTGTACACCCTTGCCGCGTGGCTCTCCATCGGATTCGTCGATCCAATTTTGGGGAATGACTGCCGGTTATCGTTGTCTAGCCTCTTCTGCATGTGCCTTTGTTGGTCCATCGCACTTTCGAAACGCATCCAGAACTGGACCAACGTACCATTGTTGTCTTCAAACTTTTTGAAGAAACTGTTCTCACTCTCTGATCTCTGTGTTGTCCTCATAATTCCGGACATCCTCACCTCCCTGCAATGCGCGGCGACCCATTTGCTCCTCTCTTCGAACATATTTTCGAACCATTCGATCCCAACAGCATCATGGTCGATCATAATCCGCCCCCACCTGTCGTCGAACTCCGACGCCTCGATGTCATCATCCCATATAATTGCATTGAGAGCTTTTACAAAGTCCGAGGCCTCCCCTCTTGATCTGCCGTACTTTGTTGGAACCTTGTTCATGATGTGCCACGTGCAGCACCGTTGGTGCGCTGCTTTGAATATTTCGGGGACGGCTTTTAAAATTCCGGGATCCTGATCTGTAATGATATAACACGGTTCCTTCCCGCCCATGGCTTCCAGAAACCGGGAGAGGACCCATATAAATGACTCGTAGTCCTCCTTAAATAGCAATGCCCCACAGAACGTGACAGACCGTTTGTGGTTGTCCATGCCAGTGAACGGTGTGAACACCATGGAATACACGTTGGTTCCGTACGTTGGGTCGAACGAAACTGCATCCCCGAATGCCGCGTAATTCCTTCGAGCTGCCCATCCGCCCAAATGACCCTGCGTAAGCTTCCGTCTGTATCCACATCGTAGTCAAAGTAGAAATCCTCCTGACTGTCCCTCAAACTCTTGAACCGGTCTATGAACAACTGATCATCCTGCTCGTGGATGAAGCACTTGACGTCCCTCCCCCAGTTCTTGAAATCAACCAACGATGCTCCGATGTTCTGATATCCGCCCGACAACTCCTTGCACATCCTGTATGTTCGAGTCGCCCCGATCTTCAACTGCACACACAAAAATGCAACTGCATTGGTCTCGCACAGTTGGCAGTCAACCATACACTAACAACATTGTTGACAGACATTACGCACCCTCGAGTTGCAGACGATCATCTCCTTGTGATATCTTGATAGATTTCGAGATGACTTTTGAAACTCTCTTTCCTTGAGCGTCACAAGATCGTGGTTGTGTTCCTTGATGAACTCTTCAATATAAAACCCACCGATCATTGCACAGAGCCTAATTCTTGCTCCACATTGCGTCCTCGTCACCTTCGTAATCCTTTTGGGTTTGTACGATCCCACATACTCTTGCCCCTCCTTCTCTCCCGTGCTCGACAGCTTCACCATGCTCTGGCTGGCTGTTTTGCCCTCCTTGTTACAAGCCAACAATTTCTTCTTGATCGAACCATCAAATGATCTAGTTGTCGTGTACCTCTTCGCCTCGAAACCAAAATAAAATGCGTAAGCTTGATAAAACTTGAATGCTCCATCGATGTCCACGAACTTCTGCCCTACGTAAGGGACAATCACTGTGTCTTCAGCTGGCATATAGGTTGGAACAAAAAACAAATTATCAAAGGTTGGACACAAAAAAAAACCCTAAATTACACACTATCAATCTTGCAACGCACGCATTCATCTCTGACCTTATTGAAGTGTGACTTTTCTAAACAACGACTGTGACTTTGCGCGTATAACAGCATGATTGTTAGAGCTTAACACCCGCACCGCATAACAAAAGCAAGTACAACTACAACCCAAGATGCAATACCAACAATAATAAATATATATATTTTCTCAACAACAAAAAAACACCCACAATAATAAATATAACAATGATAAGGAAACAAACATATATATTTTGAATAGTAAAGCAACTTCAACGTAATACAACTACGCCTACAGCTAAAACTACAACTACATGCAACCAACAAAATAATAATTTGCCTTGATTAATATCCACAACACATAAGAACTACAAGTACAACTACAAACCAATATGCAATACTCAACAACAACAACAACAACAACAACAAAAAAAAAATACAATGATAAATATAACAATGATAAATAAACCAACATAAATATTGGGAATAATAAAGAACCTTCAACGTAATACAGCAGAACAACTACAACAACAGTGAACGTGTGACTGTCTATCATATTGAGTATGACTGTCACGTTATAACGGTGTGACTCTGCAAAAATATCAAACCAAACAAAACAATGTTCGACTGCACATTTTCGTGACTCTTCTCATTTAACAAACCAAATATATATGTATATATCCATCTTACCTCCTACATGTTGCCCAAAAATTTTCAACTGCACATTTTGATCATCGCGTGGTTCTTCGAGGAACAACACCATTAGAGCATAAAGACGTACAGCAATTTACGAATTAGGATTTAGTTATTCTGAATAATGGTATAGATAGAGGGAAGCTTTTTTATTAAGGATAAATTTCGAATTTTAGTGAGAGCTTGGTGAGAGATTTGGGATGATTTTCAAATTTTGGTGAGGGGGTGAATTTTGTTGATGGAAAGGGTGATAGATTTGGTGATAGGAATGGTGATTGCATGTTGTACTTTTGCCCTACTGCTGTCTGCTGCTTGTCATTCACGGACATATTCTCCCTTTTTTCTTTTTCTTTTTGATTAATCTTAGTCATCCATCCAAACCAAATCAAGGGCCAAAAACACAACTTCCCAATTTCCCACTTTTCACCAAACTCCCTTGATCCCTTTTCTATATATATATATATATATATAAACTGCATCCGGTGAATTGGTCTTCTTTAAATGAGTCTGTCCCGCAAATCACAGTCACATGATCAAATCACACGAATGGCTGAGATTCAATCTCAGCGTCATCTTCATCGTATATAATTTTACTGTTACAGTAACAGAACACAATTTTTTATTTTTATTTTTTTTTTTTTTTTAAAAAAAAAACTATTACAGGAACAAAAATATCTTACTGTGACACTGTCACAGTAATAAGGAATTACAATAATAATGTCAGAGTAATACTGTTACAGTAACAGAACACTATTACAGTAACACAAAAATCTTACTGGGACAGTGTCACAGTTATAAGAAATTACAATAATAATGTCACAGTAATAATGTCACAGTAATATGAAATTAAAGAGTTATAAATATCTTACTGTGACACTGTCACAGTAATAAGGAATCACAGTATAATGTCACAGTAATAATGTCAAATTCATTTATCAATTGACACTACAAAGTAACATCAACATGAGATTAACAGTAGCACTATTACAGTAACACAAATATCTTATTGTGACACGGTCACAGTAATAAGGAATTACAGTAATAATGTCACAGTAATAATATCACAGTAATATGGAATTAAAGAGTTATGATGTTTGTGTATGCAAAGGCAGTCTTGTTACTCTTCCTTAATGACGTGGTCCAATCTCAGCCATTCAATCTTGTTTGATTGTGTGGTCCAGATTGAAAGGATAGACTCATCTAAAAAGGGAGACTCACCGGATCCTCACTCTATATATATATATATATATATATATATATATATATATATATATATATATATATATAGAGAGAGAGAGAGAGAGAGAGAGATAATTAGGATTTTTACCTCGTTAAAATTCTATACAATTTACATCTCTTTTCTGGCCATTAGATTTGACTAGATAAAAGGGATGAGATCAAACCCTTTTTTTCACTTCTTATATACGTATATTCATCCATTACATTTCATTCTAAAGATTCTATTTTTCAAGAACTCTCAATTCTGTAATGTAGTATCTCACCCAAATCAATTACCAATCAAGATTAAACTTTAAGGTTAAATTAATTTCACTCATTAAAACTTTAATTTCATTTATTTTTTCACATAATTGTTGATTTTGACTTTGATTTTCGATTTTGATTTCGTCCATTTTCGCATATATTTTCTAATTATGATTTTGTTGTTGTTAGTAATCTAGTTTCCAGTCGATTTTCTTCAGTAAATTTCAGGGTTTGTGTTATTCCACATGTTTTAATACACTATCCGAGTAATTTTTGCTTACAAGATTGAAAATCAAAATTATGAATATTACAATACTTGAATATAAACAATGAAATACTTGAATATGAACTTTAAAATAACTACATATTATTTCAGAACAGAAATACCCTAAACCCTAATTATTTTATGGGTTTTTCTATGTGATACCCCTCAACTATTGGCTTTTCCAAGTGGTACCCTCGCCTTTTTCGAATTACAAGGTGTACCCTTAAACTTTGTAAATTACTCTATATTATAACCAAAGTTATAATTTTCCAACGAAAATTTCTCAATTGATGATATAAATAGTGATTATTCTCTATTTTACTTTCATCAACCATGTTATATTTCTTCAATTTGCATCATTTACTCGAAAAACTCTATTCCACCACACTACGACATAAGGGTGACAAAGGGATTGAGGTTGAAGAATTTAAAAGACTGAGGGAGACAAGTCGACGTCGACTGACAACAGAGTTGCGTTGTGATGGACATTTGGTGGCTTGGTGAATGCTAAAGAAAAAGACGTGGTTTGAAGCATCAAATTGGATTGATTAATATGTTAATTATTCATATTGAAAAAAATAATTGTAATACATTTATCACTTTGGTTATGATATGAAGTGATAAGTAAAGTTTAGGGGTACACTTTATAATTTGAGAAGGGCGGGGTACCACTTGAAAAAGTCAATAGTTGAGGGGTACCCCATAGAAAAACCCTTATTTTATTATGTTATTCCAGTTATTCTTTATGATTATTGCAGTTATTCTATACTATTCTCAGATAAAACCCTTTTTTTCACTTCTTCTTTACGTATATTCATCCATTTATTCTTTATTATTATTGCAGTTATTCTATACTATTATCAGATAAAACCCTTTTTTTCACTTCTTCTTTACGTATATTCATCTATTTCATTTCATTCTATTTTTTTCCAACTTTTCATTTTTACGTTACTTTATAAATTTCATTTCATTCTAAAGATTCAATTTTTCAAGAACTCTCAATTCCGTTATGTAGTATCCCACCCAAATCAATTTCCAATCAAGATTAAACTTTAAGGTTAAATTAATCTCACACTTTAAATCTTTGATTTCATTTTTTTTCATACTTGTTGATTTTGACTTTGATTTTCGATTTTATCGATTTCGTCCACTTTCACATATATTTTCTAATTTTGATTTTATTGTTATTAGTAATCTAGTTTTCAGTCGATTTTCTTGAGTAAATTTCAGGGTTTGTGTGTTATTCCACATGTTTTAATACACTATCCGAGTAATTTTTGCTTACAATATTGAAAATCAAAATTATGAATATTACAATACTTGAATATAAACAATGAAATACTTGAATATGAACTTTAAAATAACTCCATATTATTTCAGAACAGAAATACCCTAAACCCTAATTATTTTATTATATTGTTGCAGTTATTCTATACTATTCTTACAGTTATTTCATTATAATTAGTTACTGTGTTTTATAGCCAATTAACTAACCCTCTCTTTTTTGTTTTTTTTGTCTTTCAGTGAGGTTTTTTTGCTGGGTGCGCCCTCAATGATATGAAATATGTTTCATTCCATACAATAAAATGAGTTATTCATTACAATAGTTGAGTTTCACATTGGACAAACTACGTAAAATCAGTTAACATTATTCTAAAATTGAAATTGATTACATTGGACAAACTACGTAAAATCAAATAACATTATTCTAAAATTGATTATATTTGAGTTGCAGCCCAATATAATAACACGAGTTATTCATTACAATAACCGAGTTTCTACATTGGAATAACTACGTAAAATAATAAAGTTAATTTTATTTGAATTTCATCCTAATACAATAACACAATTTATTTATTATAGTAACTGAATTTCTACATTAGAATAAATACGTAACATCAAATATTAATACAGTTTTCATATTATTAGATTGCAATTAACAAGTTATGCGTAGATTTTTTTTATTTGATTCTATTTTTGAGAGATAAGTGTAACTGTTATAGAAGTTACAAATATTTTGTTAAAAGAATCATGATGTGTAACTGTTATAACATATGGGGAGTTTTTTATAGGACCCTTGATCCCATGAAATTCTATGGCTTAGATTAGTAGGTAAAATGTACCAAAATGCTCAAATGTACCAGATCATATATAGTTAGCAAAATTTCAAGAAAAAAAAACACAAACAAACAAACGTACTCCGCATAATCTAATTAATTGCATTGGAAGATAATCACATACAGTATTTTTTTATCTGAAAATAATAATACTTCGTAATAATATTAATAACAATACACGTGTTGGAATTATGCTTCAAAAGAAGTTATTTGTTGTTTAAATTTTTGTGATGACATAGAAAATATGTCATGGTGATGCAAGAAACTTGGATGCTTGGATGCCAAGTAGTGACATCATCTCCATGACATCTTCTTCTTATGTCACACCATGACATCCATGGTGATGTGTAGTGCTTGGTGGGCAAGGAGAAGAGCTTGGTGGCCAAGTATTTTGTTCTATAAATAGACCTCACAATCCCACCAATTCATTCATCCAAAAATCCATCTTCTACTTCTATTTCTATCATAAAAATACCCTCTCAAAATGTTAGTAATATAATTTATAGTTTGAGTGGAAATTTGGCAACGATTTTGGTAGTAACTCATCTACGGTCTTGCCTACACAAAGATCGTAGCGGTTGTGCAATCCTGGGGGTCGAATGTCAAAGAGTCCGTGTGTAGTAGACGGGGCATAATCGACTTTAGGACAGTGACCTCAAGTCACGTCACAACCATTCCTCTCAGATAAGATTATTCCTTTTTCCGTCTTATTTATTTATTCACTACTCGCCTAACAATCTAAAGTCGATTAATGCTCTTATATTTTTCTTATGGTTAGTAGTGAAACGTATGATGTTATTCCGTTAACATCTACCATGTTGACTAATCCAATAATTCCTGATATGTTAAAATTTGACCCGTTTGACGAAAAAAATTATAAAAATGTGGTCCGACTAAATGGACTTTTTTCTGGGTCAAATAGGAGTAGATTATACTCTGACTGATGTTCAAACTCCATAAAATATTATGACGGATTTTGAGAGCGATAATAAAACTTGTCGAAGAATGTTTTCACTTTTGCTTATATTGTTGAGTTTGTATCTCTATGGAATTCTAGACTAGGACTTGTGAATGTTGACTCGTTTAAACGACTCAAGCAGTAGAACCTCATACCTCAATTCAGTAACACAAGTTTTGATAAATGTGAAGCATGTGTTGAGGCTAAACACGCAAAGGCATCATTTAACAAATGAGTAGATTTTTCTAGAGACTGGTTCACTCTGACCTAGGAGTTTTTAGAAACTCAATGAGTAGAGGTGAGAAACACTACTTACATTTGTAGATGATTTCTCAAGGTTTCCGGAACAAAATAAAAAAAGAAAATGGTGATGTGGACCCATTGAGAACAAATAGTTTCAAAAGAACACTAAAACAATAAATAGTTTAATAAAAAGCATTAAAACGATAAAAAGTTCGTCTATTATTGAGTATAAAAGATGAGGCTGAGGAAAAGCAAGAACTCGTTTGGTGTTTATATTATGGGTCTTTTACTTGTGGACAAGATATTTCATTGTCTTACTTGTGGATAAGATATTTCTTTTACTGATTCATTATGGCTAAGTATTTGCATGTAAGTTGATGAACTTGGTTGTGTGAAACTGGTATCTGAATCGAGTGGGTCTCAACCGAATTCCACACAAATAACTGGTAAAACACCCTATGAGTTATGGAAAGGTTATCCACCTAACCTTAATTATCTGAAAGTGTGGGGGTGTCTGGGTAAGATTGATCTTCCAGAATTTTAAAGGAATAAAATTGGGCTGGAAATCGTAGACGCAATCTTCATTGGTAATGCCGCCAATAGCGGTGCATACAGTTTGATTCTCAAGGATTCATGGAGTTTTTGACCCATTAGAGAGTCAAGAGATGTTGAATTATTTGAGCCCATTTTTCCCATGAAAATTGGTACGAGAACAAGTGTGTCAGTTAGACTTAGTGGTTCAACTCAATCTTCTGCCGCTACAGAGGAAGTAGTAGCAGAACCTAGGAGAGGTAAGCGTGTCAGTACCCCAAAGAGTTTGGGTTGAGATTTTGTCATGTTAATTGAGAATAAGTGTTTGAGTGAACATGAGGTGAGTGTCTTGAACACCCTAAAACATACAAAGAGGCTATGCAATCTGTGGACTCTATTTTTTTTGGCTTGAGGTCATAAATAGTGAAATTGATTCAATAATGAATAACCACACTTGGGTTTTGACCAAGCTACCCAGAGGTTGCAAAGGTTTGAGTAATAAGTGGGTTTCAAACGGAAACTCAAAATGGATGTGTCAATTGATAAATACCAGGCGAGATTAGTGGTCTGTGGAAACCGACAAATAAAGGGGTTGGATTTCTTTGATACATATTGAATACCAATGACAGCGTGTCTCAAGAGGAGTACGCTAAAGTGATCGGAAGTGTCATGTTTTTGATGAACTGCACTAGACCCGACATAGGTTATAAATATACACATAACCCTGACAGAGATCATTGGGGTGCCTTGATAAGATTATTGAGATACTTAAAGGGCACCATAGATTGGGGATTACATTATCAAAGAGCACCGTGTGTGTTGGAAGGATATTGTGATGCTAATTGGGTATCTAGGAATGACGAGATACACTCTACTAGTGGTTATGTGTTTACTCTGGCTAGTGTTGTTGTATCGTGGAAGTCGGCTAAACAAACCTGTCTTGCTAAATTGGCAATGGAACCTGAGTTCATTGCTTTAGCCTTGGTAGGAGAAGAAGCTGAATGGCTACGGGGCCTTCTAGCATATATTCCTTTGTGAGGAATATTGACTCCTTTGTGCTGGAGTCAGCACTGGGAATGGATTTAAAGCCTGTAATAGAGTAACTTGTGATGGATACCCGTCTTAACTAGCTTAAGTTCAACAGGTCAAACGAAGTCACAAGGAACTCTTGTTGTGTAATACTACAACCATTCCTAATAAATTTGAGATGTAGTATTTGTGAGGGTGAGCTTTTGCTCTTAATGAGTTCATAGCCCTCGTATGGGTGGTCTGTATGAGGCAGACTTGATGGATTCACCGATTGTTTTAAGGATGAGCTTTTGCTCTTAATGAGTTCATAGTCCTTTGTATGGATGGTCTGTGAGAGGCAGACTTGATGAGCTCACCGATGTGAAAAAGGATGAGTTTTTACTCTTAATGAGTTTATAGTCCCTTGTGTGGATGGTCTGTGAGAGACAGACTTGATAAACTCACCTATGTGAATGTGGGGGGTTCTTGCCCTACCCCCAAGAGATCTTCAGGCTTGGATCTCTAGAGGCATTCATGAAATACCAGGATGTACTGTGTGGGCACTTGGCTAGTCCAAGTAAAAGATATTTATACCAAAAATCCATGAGATGAGTTCATGGATGTCGCGAGTTTCTACCTTAATTTGAGATTAAGTAAGTGCGCAACCGTCTTAGAGCCAACTCCATTCGAAGGTCCAAGGATTAGTTCCACCTAGGATGGCGGTTCAAGATCGTTGTATGTCACTGGGTGCTGGTTAAAGTCCACAAGACACCAGCATCTTAACGCCAAATCTCAGTTGCCAATTTTCTCTCTTTCTTTTGTGTCTTCTTTTGAACCATGTGGGGGATTGTTGGAATTATGCTTCAAAAGAAGTTATTTGTTGTTTAAATTTTTGTGATGACATAGAAAATATGTCATGGTGATGCAAGAAACTTGGATGCTTGGATGCCAAGTAGTGACATCATCTCCATGACATCTTCTTCTTATGTCACACCATGACATCCATGGTGATGTGTAGTGCTTGGTGGCCAAGTATTTTGTTCTATAAATAGACCTCAGAATCCCACCAATTCATTCATCCAAAAATCCATCTTCTACTTCTATTTCTATCATAAAAATACTCTCTCAAAATGTTAGTAATATTGTGGACATGACGTAGGTCCACCCCGACGCGGCCACGCGCGGGTTTGGGTAGGCGAATGAATCTCGTGGTGAGATTGTTCTCGGGTTCGAAATTTAAGTCAAAATGGAGTCGCCACCGAATTTTGTGGTTATTCGGAACCATACGAGCCAACTCTATGTCGTCATGGGCTTTACACAAAGTAAGCCCACTTCGATTTCAGAGTTCATTGGGCTCGTCCCTTTGCATTGCAATACCGATACCGTATAAACCGGCTTTCGTATATAGAATGACTCTCGTGCGCCAAGGGTTTCGGACATCCGGAAACCAAAGGTTCTGAGTAAGGGGTGAGGGTACGTGTTGGGAAGCCCACTAAGGACACCCAACCCCGCCCGCACATGGCGGCCTCTACTAAGACATCGTTCGTGTTCGTGTGTGCGCGCTAGTAAAACGATTAAATGATATGCAAACAGCGTTTTCGGGCTAAGCATATTAATAGTTTGTGAACTACGTCATTTAATGCATCTTATTCTTGGTCAAAATGGTTTAGCATGCGAGGTTCGTTTATAAAGCATAAAAGCAAGTAAATAAACAAAGCTCGAAAGTAAAAATAAAAACGTACAAGTTACACGGGCGGAAATACAACCCGGAATTCACAATACAACATTACGTAGAAATAATAAAAATAACGCGGTACAAAGATATGGACGGACCCGTATGCAAGCTAGACCGCGAAATATGTAGATGGACTAACCCCGATTAAATACACATTATATCGTGTACTAAACGAAGGACGGAAATATGAGACTATGGCATATTGCTAGCCCGATCTCATATCCCGTAGTCTTGTCCCGACTTATCACGTCGAAGGTGGTCAAAGTCGTTCTACGTGTCGTGTTGTGCATGGTTTTGAAAATAGGTAGGTCACGTGATAGTCTTTACACGTGTTGACTAATGTCGATAAAAAGCGAGGCTTGAAAGGTGTGTCAAGGCCCTCGGTTATGGGGCTACAGGACTCACTCGGTCGAGTCATGGCCTGACTCGGTCGAGTGCGTCCTAAAAGAAGCTTCTGCCCACGGTTTGGGGTGCTACTCGATCGAGTAGCAGGTGTACTCGGTCGAGTGGCACCTGTACGAGTTGAGACTCGTGATTTATGTGTCTTAAATTTGAAGGTTGGCCGAATTAAATCAAAATATTGACGAATTTAGATTTAATTCGGTTCGCCACGATAAACGTGAGTTTTGGAAAATGAGTTCACGTGATTGGCTTTACACGTGTCGACTAAGAGTCGTAAAAAAAGAGACGAGGCTTAAATGTTGCATCCAAGCTCTCGGTTTTCTGGGCTACAGGGTCCACTCGGTCGAGTCATGGCCTGACTCGGTCGAGTGTACCCTTGGGAAGTAGTCTGCCCGGTTTTGTGGACACTACTCGATCGAGTGGCCTATGCACTCGGTCGAGTAGTCCCTGTACGAGTGTTAACTCGTTTCATTTTTGGGGTTGAAAACGACGGTCGGTCGAGTTAAATACATATATCGCATGATTTGAATTTAACTCAACCTCCGGTACTATAATCGTGTACATGTACGATTATAATACCGTTGTCGGGATTTTATGAAACGTTTGTGCTAGAAAATTTGAATTAGTAACGAAATGCTTCCCTCTACGTCACGACATCGGAACTAACCCTTTCGGGTTATGTGATGTCGGTTTTCGTGTCAATGGGTTCCGCACTAATAAAAATGGGATCGAATACGTTCAACTACGATTAGCCGCGATCACGTCACGCCTTTGAGCACATTGGGGCGGGGCTCCTCGAAAGGGCTCCACCTCCGTCGTTGCTCGTAAAGGGATTAGACGGACTTTAGGCGACAATTATAGTCAAACGTATCCGAAACCGAGATTTTGATACTAGTTATATATATACGCGGTATGATTATAATGTTAGCAACGAAATGTAAAAGTTAGTATGCAAGAAAGTAAAAATGTTAGAGTGTTAGATGTTAGAGTGTTAGGATTACGATACTAGTAAAAGTACAAAATAAACGATACAAAAACATAAGCGTAAATAACAAAGATAGAAACGGGGTTTGGGACACCCTCAACATACATGCTTAGTAAGGACCTCGGAAATGGGCTCGCAAATAGTGACGGGACTATGGAGTATCGAGGATGTATGCAAGTTATGGTGTGTGTGTGTGTTGTCGGTTTATCGAGGGACAAGGGACTCGGTCTTTTGTGTATAGGGCTTAGGGTTGCTAAGGCTTGTAGTGTAGAAAATGTGACTGAAATGTGAGGTGAATATGGGGTAAAAATGGATGTGTAGAGGTTGGTCCAAAAGTTGGTAAAAAAAAGTTTTTTTTTTTATGCATGGGGGTGAAGCGGTATTTATAGGCAGCCCCGACCCCGGGTCACTCGACCGAGTGGCGCGGGTGCACTCGGTCGAGTGCCCTCGTGAATGTATCTGGACGGGTTCGAAGAGGCTCCACTCGATCGAGTGGCCAATCCACTCGACCGAGTGGATCAATTAGGCCGGGCTATTTTGGGCGTGATTGCCCTTGATTTATGTTTAATTGATTATGTTTGATTTGGATTGATTTGTGAATGGATTTGGCTGATTTTTGAACCTGGTGCATGTTTCGGGGACGCACCCGGTCGCTCTTTGTGTCGGGTTTGTCTTGACCGGGTTTTGACCTGGTTGCTAAAAGGCGGGAATTATTTTTGGTGCCGGTTTTGGCCCAAATTAGTCTCATTTTGCTCGGAACGACCCACTGGGCCTGAATTTGAGGTCTGTTTTGTGAGATTATTACTCCGCTAAAAGTCCATGTCAGATATTATTGATTTCGGGCCCAAATCCGAGTATACTAAGTCACGTTTGCGTCCGATCATCATCGGGTGTTTGCTGGGAACTGCTATAGACACTAGCAGGCAAAATGCGGGTGTCTACAGAGCCCCCACTCTGACTGAGGCTTGGACAAGGCGAAAGTCAGAGTAGCTACCAGGCCAATCGCAGATTACGACCTGGCAGCCTTCCGGTCGGGTCGTTTATAGTCCAGTAGACTTGCGTGAAGGGCTCGCCAGCCATAAGCAGAGGGTCATACCTGTCCTGCCAATGATAGCTCCGTGGGGAGTCAGACTTGTTGCATAAGTCCTAGGCGTGCTTATATGTGGGCCGATCCCGTACCATTTCGGGGAAAATGCCGCCTCGGGCGTCCCGCTGGGGAAATATGTGAGCTGTACGAGCTTGCTTTTGAAGTCTGGAGTGTACCTGTATGCTGATGATGGTGCTCCGTGGGGAGTAAAACTTGCCTTTTGGGGCGTAGGTGTACCCGTATGCCGACACATCGCGTCTTGGATGTAGCATACCGGGGAAGGTTGTTTCCGTTGGGGAATAAAACTTGTGCTTGGAGGTGTAGGAGTACCCGTATGCTGATACATCACATTTTGGATGTAGCGTTCCAGGAGAACACCGACTCACGCTGGGGAGTAAAGTAGCTGCGCGGGGACTTGCTTCTGAAGTCTCGGGGTGTACCTGCATGCTGACACATCATATACTGCATGTAACACATAGGCAAAACACCGACTTGTGCTGGGGAAAGTGTACTGGATTTTGAAAAAAGTTGGAATTTTTCGAAAAAGCGATTTTTTTTTTTTTAGAAAGAATTTAGGAAAGCTCAGGATAACTAGATTCCTATTCTGGGTTGAAGTCAGGCCTGCGCATGTTGGGGCCCAATTTGCTGAGGAGGCAGGGTTAATCAGGTTACTGCCAGGCTTCCATATTATAAATACAGGTTTCCTGCTTCTGCTTTCTGCACCTCAAATCAAAACCCTTCTCTTCTCTAAAAAAAGAATCTCTCAGTCTTTTAAGAAATCAAGTTCCTGCCATGGGTATCGAGCATCTCACTTCAATGCTTTTTGCCTGGTCTCAATACTTTCGGGATGACGACAGGATTCAGCTGACCCAAATGGGGATTACCAGCCTATTTCCTCTTAGGCGTCTGGTGCCTGATGTGCATTTTCTGGATGCTTGTTTGGCGCTTTGGGACACTACTCATCACGTCTTCGCGTTCCCGCGGGGAGAGATATGCCCTCTTCCCGAGGAGATCGCAGCCATTGGCGGTTGGAGCCCTGTTGCTCGCCCTGCTATTCCTCCGTTCTACCCGGACCCGAGGAGGAGACTGAGGGAATTCTTGGGTCTGTCTCATGCTGAGACAGATCGAATGGTGCGGGGAGATACTGTCTCCCTTTTTGACTTGGCTGACAAGTTCATGAATAGCCAGGATGTAAGGGCTACGCCTTCTCACCGGCGTAGGGCCTTCGCGTTTTGCATGCTGCACCGCTATGTCTTCGAGGGGTTGATGGATGCTGACTCGTGCGTGGGCCAGATTAGACTGATCGGAGTGGTTGACCAGATGGAGACTGGTCACAGCCCTGCTTGGCTGGTCACGGGAGAGCTCATCATGGGTCTGGATGCTAGGCGACTTGACCCGACCCGGCAACTGACGGGGAGTATCCTTATTCTGCAGGTAATCGTCCTTTGATTTTTTCAATTTTGGTTTGCGCGATTTTTTTGTTTCGCGGCTTCTTGAAGTCCGTAAGTCACTCGATCGAGTGGACCTACCACTCGATCGAGTGGCGTCTGTAAAGTGTTTCTGCTGGCCTGTGAAGGGCTTACTCGATCGAGTCAGAGGGTGTACTCGATCGAGTGTCATACCTGATAGTCTTCTGGTTGTCTTAGCGAGTCTTACTCGATCGAGTCAGATGGTGTACTCGATCGAGTGTCATACCTGACGAGCTTCTGGTTGTCTTAAAGAGCCTCACTCGATCGAGTCAGAGGGTGTACTCGATCGAGTGGGCTGTAGCGAACCATTCCGTTACTCATGAGTTGCGTGTACACGTTTGCAGGTTTGGTTGTCGGAGCGCTTGTCGATCATAGAGCCTCCTCCGAGCGTTCCAAACTACCGTAACAACCAACTCAGTTCCAGGGGGCGCAAGATAAGCTCGAATCACCATATAAATCGAGCTTACTGGGATGAGGAATTGGTGTTCCATGGTGGCCCGTTGATTAGGTGGACGGTTGCTTGGTGGTTCCTTTCCAAGCTGACGGGATTGGCCAAGAGGGACCAAGCTCGTTATCTCGTGAACCTGTCCCTTGACTGGACAGTTCACATCTACCCGGACCGCATTCTGAGGCAGTTCGGTTCGTCTCAGCGCATTCCTGAGACTGAAGCCATCATTAGTGTCCCGCTCCAACTGACGGATGCTATGTGCGACACTTGGTTGCAGAGGTGGTTCACCCGTCCTACATGGACTATTCCCAACCCTTGCCAATCTGCTTGGGTTTCTCGAGCCTACGAGAAATGGACTTCTGAGGAGTCCGAGGAGGCTCGCAAAGCTCTGAAGGTCGATGAGGCCTTCGAACTGGTCCGTCGGGAGACGGTAAAGGACAATAGGGGATTCTACGATGAGGGAGAGACCCCTGCTACCTTAGTCCGATTAGAGTCGGGTCTTAAGTCACATACTAAGACTCGAGCTAAAGATGCCGGTGCTAGTGGCACGCGGGGGCGGCAAAGCCCCCAGACTGACTTGGAGCGGCGACTTGGGCCAAGGCTGGCGGCCCGGGACCGACTAGGTCCGCGTGACCGGCTCCCTGAGCCTGTAAGGGCCCGACTTGGGCCAATCGAGGTGGATGAGGACTCAAGTTCCAAGAAGCGAGTCCGAGCTAAAGAGGTTCCTGTGGTGATTCGGGAACGCTCTCCTCCGCGTCGTCGTCAGTGGACGGCCAAGGAGGCCAAGGACAAGGGGAAGGGCAAAATGCCCTAGATACCGAGTCCTTAGTTTTTATTATTTAAATATTATTATTATTATTTTTTGTCGTGTGCTTTTTTGTAGTTTTTTTTTTGAATTCCTGCACTTGTAATTTTCCCAAGCTTTTTGGGATTTTCTTTTTTGTGATAAATAAAGGGAAGTTTATTATTAAAACCGTTCCTGTCTTTTCTCGATTGCATTGGTTGTGCCCTTTTGAGGGGCTGCCTACGTATCCGCAATTAGCAGAATCAAACCAAACGTAGTTCAGGCTTAGGAACTTGCAATCTCGAATTACACCAAGACTATTGGTTCAAGATGTTTTGCGACAGTAGAATAAATAATTCTAGCTCATTGACTTGCTTTTTGTAAAATAAATGATTTTGATAAAAATTGCTAATGACATTGAGAAATGGCTAAGGGTAGTAACGCTTCAGCTGGTCCAGGTTGGTTGGGTTGACAAAC
This sequence comes from Agrostemma githago, assembly GCA_958450325.1. Lineage (NCBI taxonomy): Eukaryota > Viridiplantae > Streptophyta > Magnoliopsida > Caryophyllales > Caryophyllaceae > Agrostemma > Agrostemma githago. The sequence continues at coordinate 21,587,231 of OY288239.1, read as the reverse complement.
TCATTCCCGTCCAGGTCCGTTAGCATTACTGCTCCTCCTGATAGGATTTTCTTCACCAGATACGGCCCAGCCCAATTGGGTTTGAATTTTCCCCTTGGGTCAACTGGTAGCAAGGCTCGAACAGACTTAAGGACTAGATCCCCTTCTTTAATGTTCCTGGGCCTTACTCGCTTGTTGAAGGCTCGTTGGATCCGTTTTTGGTAAATTTGAATGTTATTGAGAGCGCGGGACCGTCGTTCGTCTAGTAGAACCAACGAATCGTACCGTGCTCGAACCCAGTCAGCTTCGGGTACTTGACTTTCTAGTAGAATTCTGAGGGACGGTACCTCTAGCTCCACTGGTTGGACTACCTCCATCCCATAGGTTAGGTAGTATGGTGTCGCTCCGGTTGCGGTGCGAATTGACGTCCGGTACCCCCATAGGGCAAAAGGTATTTTGTCGGGCCAGTCCCGATAATTATCAGCCATCTTTTTAAGTATGGTGACAATCGTTTTATTAGCTGCCTCTACCGCTCCATTGGTTTGGGGACGGTAGGGCGAGGATGTGTGCCTCTGAATTTTGTATTTAGCCAGTAGGGCCGCGGTCTCTGCTTGGAAATGAGTTCCATGATCACTGATAAATTCATGCGGGGTTCCATACCGGCATATTATCTTGTTCTGGATAAATTTGGCAACATGTTTAGCGTTGAGGATGCGATATGATTCAGCTTCGACCCATTTGGTGAAATAGTCGATAGCCACCAAAATGAAGCAGTGTCCACCAGTACCGGAGGGATTCACTTTCCCGATTATGTCGATACCCCAGGTTGAGAACGGCCAGGGTGACGTCATGGTATAGAGCAGAGATGGCGGCATATGCTGCACGTTGCCAAAGATTTGACAGTTATGGCAATGTTTGACATATACCTGGCAGTCGGCCTCCATGGTGTTCCAGTAATACCCGAGCCTCATGATTTTTCGGACCAGCATGTGAGCATTCATGTGTGGACCGTTTTCGCCATCATGTACTTCGGCCATTACTTTCTCGGCCTTATGTTTGTCAACAGAAAGGAGAAGAGCCCCCTGTGCCGTCTTTTTGTACAGTTGCCCGTCATCAGTACGGATGAACTGGGTGGCTAGCCTCCGTAAGGCTTTCTTGGCTCGGTTTTCCGTCCCGGGGGGATACTCTCCGTTGGTCAGGTATGTTAACACGGCTTGGTACCATGGTTCGGGATCGGTTACCTCGATGTCTTCGATATCGTAGACGTATGCCGGCTCGGACCGTCTTCGACGCAAATTGGCATACTGGTCACATGGTCGGGAATGTTTAGTAAAGATGCTAATTTTGAGAGTGCATCTGCAAACTGATTTTCTTCCCGAGGCAGGTATATGTATTCTACCTTTTTGAATTGTTTCTCGAGATCCCTTACTCGTGCCTGGTAGGCCACGAGATTAGCATTCCGAGTCTTCCATTTTTGAAGTGCTTGGTTAATGACCAAGGATGAGTCACCATGTACCCGGAGATTTGTGATCCCTAGGTTGGCGGCGGCCTGTAGCCCATAAATGCATGCTTCGTATTCTGCTGCATTGTTAGTGACGTCAAAGTCCAGTTTGATGGAGACGGGAGTATGCTCCCCTCTTGGTGAAATTAGGAGGATCCCGACTCCGAACCCTCGAAAATTAGATGCTCCGTCGAAGTATAAATCCCATGTTTCGGCATCGGTATGGAAAATATCTTCGTCTGGGGGGGAGGACCAGGTGTCGGTGTGTCCTTCCTCGGTTACCGGGCTGTCGGCGAGGAATTCAGCTACTATTCGCCCCTTAATGGCTTTTAAAGGTACAAACTTTAGGTCGAACTCTGCCAACATTAGAGTCCATCTTGAAATCCGGCCGTTAAGGATGGGTTTCTCGAAGAGGTATTTGATCGGGTCCATCCTGGATAGCACATGGACCTCGTAGCTGAGCATATAATGTCGGAGCTTCTTAGTGGCCCAGACTAGAGCCAAGCACGTCTTTTCGAGCATGGTGTATTTGCACTCATACTCTAAAAACTTTTTACTGATGTAATAGATGGCTCGCTCTTCGGAGTCAACTGTCTGAGCCAGCATAGCCCCCATGGCTGTCTCGGTCGTTGTTAGGTATAACGACAGAGGCAAACCGGGTTGAGGTGGCATCAAAACTGGCGGAGCAGACAGAATTTCCTTGATTTTGTCGAAAGCAGCTTGGCATTTGTCATCCCATAGTACTCGTTCCCCTATTTTCAGTTTCTTGAAAATTGGTTCACACACCATGGTTAGCTTGGAAATGAATCGACTAATGTACTGGACTTTCCCGAGAAATCCCCTTACTTCTTTTTCGCTTTTAGGAGCTTGCATCTCGGTAATGGCTTTGATTTTAGCTGGGTCGACTTCGATACCTCGTTGGCTAACGATATGACCCAGTAATTTGCCTGACGTTACCCCAAAACTGCATTTCTGAGGGTTTAGCCTCATGTTGTATTTGCGCAGTCGGGTGAAGAATTTTCTTAGGGCGGTGATGTGACCGTCCCGTTCTTTGGATTTGACGATCATGTCGTCTACATAAACCTCTACCTCTTTATGCATCATGTCGTGTAATAAGGTGGTAGCGGTCCTTTGGTATGTGGCCCCGGCATTAATGAGACCAAATGGCATGACGGTGTAGCAGTAAGTACCCCAAGGTGTAGTGAAGGTAGTCTTATTCATGTCTTCTTCCGCCATCTTGATTTGGTTATACCCGGCATACCCGTCCATGAATGACAGAAGGGCATGATCGGCCGTGTTATCCACCAGTATGTCGATGTGTGGTAACGGAAAATCATCCTTCGGGCTTGCTTTGTTAAGATCCCGAAAGTCTACGCATACCCGCACCTTACCGTCCTTTTTAGGAACCGGCACGATGTTTGCAACCCAGTCCGGATATTCGGACACTTGTATGAAGCCGGCTTTGAATTGTTTGTCGACTTCTTCCTTCACTTTGAGAGACCACTCGGGCCTCATTCGACGAAGCTTCTGTTTGACCGGTTTGCACCCGTCCTTGATAGGTATGTGGTGCTCGGCTATTTCCCGGTCTATCCCCGGCATGTCCTTGTAGGACCACGCGAAGACATCTTTGAACTCTTGGAGGAGGTTGTTGTTTCTCCTCGGGATCTAAGGATAACCCTATCTTAAGTATCTGAGGCTCTAAGGTTGTTCCCACGTTTACGGATTCGGTCTCTTCAATTACCGGATTCCGGGATTCCCTTTGCTCGAGTTGCTCGATCAGATGTGGAGGTAAGGGTACCTGTTCGTCGGATTTCTCAATGTCATAGCATAAATCATTTTTGAAAGCAGGATTTAAAAGAGACAAGTCGTAAGCAGAACGGTTGTTATTATTGATTGAAAATTTGGAAAATAGCTCAAAGAGAGCAGCCATCTGATCGTTGGTCAGAGGCGGAATTGGTAAAGCACTCGGGACAGACCCCGAGGTGCTAGCAGCAGGAATGATAGAAGGGAGGGGGTTACAGGAGTGACTCTAGCACCGACTTCTCTAGACTCGACCTCAGACTCCGACTCAGACTCGGACTCAGAATCAGGCATGTCTCCCTCTCCGGCGACCAGCTTGTAGATCCTTCCTTGACTGTCAGTCCACTTGACAGTCTTCCTCCAGGCCCTTTTTCCCGTCTCGGAGCCAACATCCGAGATCAGCTTGGTCGGGTCAAACCTGTTGCTGCGGAGAATCAGGTTGACCAGGTCTTCCTTTGGAGTCGGGGCTACGGTGTCTTCCCCGAAGAGTAGCCCCAGCGCGGGCTCGATATTGTCCGCTCCGTCGGACTGGGTGAGGGTGAACACCTCATCTGGGATGTAGTTGCAATCCCGGGCCAAGTGGGTCCCGAGGTGCGTTGCATTGGGTTGGTATAGTCCAACCTGGACAGCCCCGAATACGGGTGTGACAAAGTAGTCAGACAACCGTGGGCTATAAGGGCTCAAGTAGGTACCCTTCATAATGTTGCAGGCTTTTTCAATTCCTGCTCGGACAACGTTGTCCGGAGTGAGGGCATAGCCAAGGCCGAAGTGAGAGTCTTCGTCCTTAAGGACCTCGATGATCTTCCCAGCCGGAAGGTCGGGTCGAGAGGTAGCCCCCGGAAGGTACCCTAGGTTCTGGAGCATCGTGTCAATGCTCGTGGTGAAGTAAGGCCTGAAAAGGTACTCTTCCTCAATCATCCCCACAAAGTCGAACCCCCAGAGGTCCGTGCGGCCCGTGGCGTTACAGCTAGCCACGGTCATTGGGGTCGCCTCTAGAGTAATAATACCGTCGAGTAGAGGCATCTTGATCTTGCGGTGGAGGGTGGAGGATACAGCTTTCACTGCGTGAATCCACGGCCTTCCTAAGAGTAGGTTGAATGAGGAGGTGACATCAATCACCTGGAATTCAAGCTCCTTTTCTACCGGGCCCGTGATGATGGTCAGTTTTATGGCCCCAGCTACCGACTTTGGGCTCCCATCAAAGGCTTGGATGGTTTGAGCAGTCGGGATATAGTCAGCCTCGGTAATGCCGAGGGCTTTGGCGGTCCTTAGAGGAAGGACATTCACGGCCGACCCATCGTCAACTAGGGTCATCGGGAGGTATTTTTCTCGGCAAATTACCGTGATGTAGAGGGCCAGGTTGTGGGAGGTCCCGAATGGCGGTAGATCGGCTTCGGAAAATGTGATCATTGGGCCTCCTACTTTGGTCTTACCCTTTAGGTGGGGTAGGACCGTGGCTACCATTTCAGCGGGGGTAGCCAGAGAGTCGATCTTGACTTGATCGAGAGCCTTTGTAAGTGCCTCTCGATGTTCTTGAGAGCTAACAAGGAGTTGCCATATAGTGAGGTCAACTCGGGTTCTCTTTAATTGTCTCACGACGGCTGTTTCAGCGGTCGGCTCTTCAGGGGCGACTTCCATCCTGAGTGGATCGGTGATGGTTGTCGGGGTAGGGGTGTCCCTAGTGCTTGTAGCTAAGTAGGGACGACCAAGGTTGTTGCTGGCTAGGACTCGAGTTTTGACCTCCCGAATCTGTTCAAGGGTGATGGGAACGGCTTCCCCTTTAGCGAGGTAGATATCATCCCCATCGTCAAACCAGATCCCGTTCACTTGCGGGACGTAGGGGGAGATAAGGTGAGAGCAGTCGATCACCTCCCCGGCAAAAATGGCATGGGAGCTGAAAGGGTTCTCCTTGTTGCTGGGCTTATCTCCGGGTAGCGGGATTTTTCCGCTTTCAATTAAGTCCTGGATCAAGTGTTTTAGCTTCCAGCATTTCTCGGTATCGTGCCCATTGCCTCGGTGGTATTGGCAGTAGGCCTGGGCATTGTAGTTCTTGGAGCGTCGCTCGACCGGAACTTCAGGAGTTGGGCCTATCGGTTGGATTAGGCCTTTGGAGGATAGCCTTTGTAAGGCATAAGTATAGGTAGTACCTATATCAGTGAAAACCCGAGGTGGGGTGTTCTTCTTGGACGGGGCATCTAGTAGATTGACCGCGTCAAAAATGCTGCGGGTTGCAGCCTGGGGCTTAGTGGTGGAGGAAGAGGCCCCTTGGTATCCTTTGCTAGTAGCCTTGGTGAGGCTTTCTAGTCTCAGGTCATCTTCGATCCTCATACCCATTTCAGTAAGGGTAGTGAAATTGGGTATGACTGCGTACCGGAGGTGAACCCGGTAGGAAGGGAGGAGGTTCTTGACAAAAGCCTCCACTAAGGTCTTCTCGTTGGGCTTATCGACCAACTTCACGCTCTCGGCCCTCCAGCGTTGAAGGTATTTAGTGAAACCTTCTTTTGGCTCTTGGGCCATGACCTCCAGAGATCGCATTGTGGTTTGGATCTCGGTGTTGTCAGCATAGTTCCGAGCGAACTCGGTAGCCACATCATCCCATGTAGGGTATTTTTTCGGGTCTAGCCTATAGTACCAGGCCCGTGGGTGCTTCTCAAGGGATGCAGCAAAAAGGTTTTTGAACATGGATGAGTCCACTCCCTTGATGGCCATGAATTCCTTGAAGGCCCGTACATGTAGTAACGGGTCCTCAGTTCCCTCGAACATGGGCAAACCTGTGAGGTTCAGGTTTGCAGGCAGCTTGTCACTCACCGTGGAGTACTCTCGGCTATTCTCCCGGTGGATATTGTTACTCCCAGTCAAATGGACTTGTTCTTCTAGCCGGCGCACTGCGCTGACCAGTTCAGTTATGGGCCCAGTAGTCCCGACATTAGGGGTCCCTTGCTCCACCGTAGCTAGGCGAGCAACAATGGCCACTTGGCCAGCCCTCATTTCGGTTAGTTGGGCCTCGATGTCGGTTTGCTTTGCGACCATGGCGTCCAAAGCGGTTTGTAGACTGTTCAAAGTAGCCATCCTTCGAGCGTGTCTGGTTGCCGGTGGCCTGTCTGTAAGAACACCGCGTAATCAGAAACTGAACCCAGATCTCGGAAAAGGAAAGGAAAAGTACATCCCGAGCAGCACTAGGAAAGGAGACTAGAGACTCGAGAAAGACATCTAGACGGATGACTCGATGGGTGGTATAACTTCCTTAGGATTTTGGCTTTGTGGGCCTAGTCCTGTTCGAAGGAAGGTCCACGTGAGACTTTTCCCCAGACTTTTGACTCGAGTGAATGGACGGACTTTCCTTTGTAGGGGTATGCCCTACGCGGGTTGGTCGTGCCTTGACTGATAAGGCGGACTCGGGAAAGGGGGGAAACTCGTGATATAAGATCAGCAGAGTTTCGACGCTATAGACCTTCGACATACTATGCAAAGACCCGGCACACGGCTAGACGGTAGGTCCTATAATAAGGAAGGTTTACTAGGATAGTTGGATGTTTGAAATTTGAATATTGAATGAGCGGAAGAATTTCCGGGAGTTTTGAAAAAAAACGGAATTCCGAAAGCCAAGATTAGAATTTTGAAAAATTCAGAAAATCGAGATGGGGTTGGAAATTCACGAATTAAAATGGGCAGCATGCCGACTAGAGAAAAAGGATATTTTGAGTCAAATCAGTTGATCCTAAATTTCGGCAGCATTCCGAGTTTTGAAAATTGGATATTTTGAAAAGACGGGTGCCGAAACGGACAGCATTTCGGGTTTTTCAAGATTTGGTGTTTTTTGGAAAGATGCATTTTTTTTTTTGAAATGACGGTTTTTGGAAAAACGACACGGAAACCAAGTAGCATGTAGTCAAACAAGCATTATAACGACGCTTATGTATGCTTTACACTAAGTCTCGGTCAGTCACAATAGGGTCTATACCAACAACGATCGCATTCTCACGAAACGGGACGGACTTCCTAGCCAATTTTGAACTAGAACCTGCCGTAAAACCCCGGTGAGTTCCGCCATCGAAGTCTTTAGTGCACCCATGTAGGAATGCACCGTGGTATAGTGGGACGTCGGTCACAAGTAACCGGCCCGGGCAAAATTTGGGTTATGCATGAACCATTAAACTAATGCGCACACGCTAATATTCGAACGATTTCTCTTCGAGTCTCACCCTAGGAACCCCGATGCCATGTAGTACATCAGGTATCCCCAGCGGAGTCGCCAAATTGTGGACATGACGTAGGTCCACCCCGACGCGGCCACGCGCGGGTTTGGGTAGGCGAATGAATCTCGTGGTGAGATTGTTCTCGGGTTCGAAATTTAAGTCAAAATGGAGTCGCCACCGAATTTTGTGGTTATTCGGAACCATACGAGCCCACTCTATGTCGTCATGGGCTTTACACAAAGTAAGCCCACTTCGATTTCAGAGTTCATTGGGCTCGTCCCTTTGCATTGCAATACCGATACTGTATAAACCGGCTTTCGTATATAGAATGACTCTCGTGCGCCAAGGGTTTCGGACATCCGGAAACCAAAGGTTCTGAGTAAGGGGTGAGGGTACGTGTTGGGAAGCCCACTAAGGACACCCAACCCCGCCCGCACATGGCGGCCTCTACTAAGACATCGTTCGTGTTCGTGTGTGCGCGCTAGTAAAACGATTAAATGATATGCAAACAGCGTTTTCGGGCTAAGCATATTAATAGTTTGTGAACTACGTCATTTAATGCATCTTATTCTTGGTCAAAATGGTTTAGCATGCGAGGTTCGTTTATAAAGCATAAAAGCAAGTAAATAAACAAAGCTCGAAAGTAAAAATAAAAACGTACAAGTTACACGGGCGGAAATACAACCCGGAATTCACAATACAACATTACGTAGAAATAATAAAAATAACGCGGTACAAAGATATGGACGGACCCGTATGCAAGCTAGACCGCGAAATATGTAGATGGACTAACCCCGATTAAATACACATTATATCGTGTACTAAACGAAGGACGGAAATATGAGACTATGGCATATTGCTAGCCCGATCTCATATCCCGTAGTCTTGTCCCGACTTATCACGTCGAAGGTGGTCAAAGTCGTTCTACGTGTCGTGTTGTGCATGGTTTTGAAAATAGGTAGGTCACGTGATAGTCTTTACACGTGTTGACTAATGTCGATAAAAAGCGAGGCTTGAAAGGTGTGTCAAGGCCCTCGGTTATGGGGCTACAGGACTCACTCGGTCGAGTCATGGCCTGACTCGGTCGAGTGCGTCCTAAAAGAAGCTTCTGCCCACGGTTTGGGGTGCTACTCGATCGAGTAGCAGGTGTACTCGGTCGAGTGGCACCTGTACGAGTTGAGACTCGTGATTTATGTGTCTTAAATTTGAAGGTTGGCCGAATAAATCAAAATATTGACGAATTTAGATTTAATTCGGTTCGCCACGATAAACGTGAGTTTTGGAAAATGAGTTCACGTGATTGGCTTTACACGTGTCGACTAAGAGTCGTAAAAAAAGAGACGAGGCTTAAATGTTGCATCCAAGCTCTCGGTTTTCTGGGCTACAGGGTCCACTCGGTCGAGTCATGGCCTGACTCGGTCGAGTGTACCCTTGGGAAGTAGTCTGCCCGGTTTTGTGGACACTACTCGATCGAGTGGCCTATGCACTCGGTCGAGTAGTCCCTGTACGAGTGTTAACTCGTTTCATTTTTGGGGTTGAAAACGACGGTCGGTCGAGTTAAATACATATATCGCATGATTTGAATTTAACTCAACCTCCGGTACTATAATCGTGTACATGTACGATTATAATACCGTTGTCGGGATTTTATGAAACGTTTGTGCTAGAAAATTTGAATTAGTAACGAAATGCTTCCCTCTACGTCACGACATCGGAACTAACCCTTTCGGGTTATGTGATGTCGGTTTTCGTGTCAATGGGTTCCGCACTAATAAAAATGGGATCGAATACGTTCAACTACGATTAGCCGCGATCACGTCACGCCTTTGAGCACATTGGGGCGGGGCTCCTCGAAAGGGCTCCACCTCCGTCGTTGCTCGTAAAAGGATTAGACGGACTTTAGGCGACAATTATAGTCAAACGTATCCGAAACCGAGATTTTGATACTAGTTATATATATACGCGGTATGATTATAATGTTAGCAACGAAATGTAAAAGTTAGTATGCAAGAAAGTAAAAATGTTAGAGTGTTAGATGTTAGAGTGTTAGGATTACGATACTAGTAAAAGTACAAAATAAACGATACAAAAACATAAGCGTAAATAACAAAGATAGAAACGGGGTTTGGGACACCCTCAACATACATGCTTAGTAAGGACCTCGGAAATGGGCTCGCAAATAGTGACGGGACTATGGAGTATCGAGGATGTATGCAAGTTATGGTGTGTGTGTGTGTGTGTTGTCGGTTTATCGAGGGACAAGGGACTCGGTCTTTTGTGTATAGGGCTTAGGGTTGCTAAGGCTTGTAGTGTAGAAAATGTGACTGAAATGTGAGGTGAATATGGGGTAAAAATGGATGTGTAGAGGTTGGTCCAAAAGTTGGTAAAAAAAAGTTTTTTTTTTTTATGCATGGGGGTGAAGCGGTATTTATAGGCAGCCCCGACCCCGGGTCACTCGACCGAGTGGCGCGGGTGCACTCGGTCGAGTGCCCTCGTGAATGTATCTGGACGGGTTCGAAGAGGCTCCACTCGATCGAGTGGCCAATCCACTCGACCGAGTGGATCAATTAGGCCGGGCTATTTTGGGCGTGATTGCCCTTGATTTATGTTTAATTGATTATGTTTGATTTGGATTGATTTGTGAATGGATTTGGCTGATTTGTGAACCTGGTGCATGTTTCGGGGACGCACCCGGTCGCTCTTTGTGTCGGGTTTGTCTTGACCGGGTTTTGACCTGGTTGCTAAAAGGCGGGAATTATTTTTGGTGCCGGTTTTGGCCCAAATTAGTCTCATTTTGCTCGGAACGACCCACTGGGCCTGAATTTGAGGTCTGTTTTGTGAGATTATTACTCCGCTAAAAGTCCATGTCAGATATTATTGATTTCGGGCCCAAATCCGAGTATACTAAGTCACGTTTGCGTCCGATCATCATCGGGTGTTTGCTGGGAACTGCTATAGACACTAGCAGGCAAAATGCGGGTGTCTACAAATATAATTTATAGTTTGAGTGGAAATTTGGCAACGATTTTGGTAGTAACTCATCTACGGTCTTGCCTACACAAAGATCGTAGCGGTTGTGCAATCTTGGGGGTCGAATGTCAAAGAGTCCGTGTGTAGTAGACGGGGCATAATCGACTTTAGGACAGTGACCTCAAGTCACGTCACAACTATTCCTCTCAGATAAGATTATTCCTTTTTCCGTCTTATTTATTTATTCACTACTCGCCTAACAACACGTACTAAACTCAAATTCAACACTATTTCTAAATTAGAAATAAAAATAGATAGAGAAAATCAATAGCTATACCATTTTTCAAATAGATTCAATGAGCTAATTTGTGTTTAGGATAATTTTATGAAGACCTTCAGCTTAAAACTGTTAGTCCACTGATAAGGGTTTTAGAGTTGTTGGCTCTAAAAGGCAAGAAGGTTGCCTTATCTGATGAAAAGGAATCTTTGTCTGCCAAGCTGGATGGTTATAAGGAACAAATCTCTATTCTGGATATTCAACTTGTTGCTTTGAAGGCGGAACAAACTGAGCTTGCTACTTACTGGACTTTAAGAACCAGGATTAGTTTGATAAAAACTTCGACTCAAGATAGGTTATCTTGGAATTTGGCAGAGGATATCGATGTTTCCCATCGTCTCTTTCCAGGTAGTGTTCTAGAGGAGATTGAGGTGACTTCAGCAGACAGTGTCCTTGCTAAGAAAGGTAACCTGGAAACACAAAAGAAACAAAAGAGTTGTTAGGGGCCGTTGATGGTTAGTATATGGGAAATGGATCCTCCCCATTATTTTTTCTCTCCATTACCTCTAATACAACAATATAATATCATTAATCATACTTCACCTCATCAAAATCGATCACCGTTGTATCATTTTGAAACGAATCTAAACCATCCAAAAATAATGGAAGGTAATGGAGAGAAGTAAGTAATGGAGAGGAACTTTACTCTAGTATATGTCGTGTTGTCTCTTGACTTTTATATTTTGACTTTCTGAGAGGTATGTCCTTCTATTGTTTGTAAGAGATTTTCATGTTTGTTTAGGTTTTTATTTTTCGTTTGTGTGACAAGCTGGATTAATTTTAAGTTGGGTGACCTTGTAGTGACTACCCTTTGTTTTTGCTTGTTTGACCGTCCTAACCTCATGTTTGGTCTTAGTTTATACTCCCTCCAATTTTAAATGATTGTCTCATTTGGATAATATATGTGAGGAGTATTATAATGAAACGGGACAATCTTTTAAATCCGGAGAAAGTATGAATGAACGTAGGGTATTGTGGTGTTCATTCGGTTCCTGCATACCTCGGTGTGACATGTATCATTATATCTTGTATTGCTTTATATGTAAGATGTTCCAAGGTATATCTATTGGTTGACCCTCCAAAGTCATCAATCTATGGCCATTTTTGGTAAATAATGGATTAATATTGGCAGAAGCAGATATAGAAAGCAGATTTGACTAGCAGAAACAATTGACAGTTTTGACTAGCGGATTTTATTAGCAGAAATTTTTAAGTGGTGTTTGGTAATTAGCAGTTTTCGATTAGCGGATTATTTAATTACTTTGTAAAAAGACAAAAAAGGACATAAATAAAATTTTGATTAAATATATGTCAACCTACATCCCACCAACAATTTTAATAATCATGGTCGATTTCTAACACTGGTCATTAAAGTTGAACACTTATTATCACGGAGAGTCCAATTCAAATCATCAAACATAGATAATAATAACATTGAATTGAAAAGTAATGCTCCATTAAATTGTATAAAAAACTGAAAATTGATTCAATTGAAATAACCAAACATGAAATAATTAGTGAAAAACTCATTGCATCTCAAATTCATGCATTAAGAAAATCAAAGGGGAGAGGAAGACGTACTTAGAAGGATGAATTCATGAAAGAGTTTGAGAATAATGAAAGTATGATTAATTTGTAAGGGGTAAAAAGGTAAAAAAAAAAATATCCCATAATGTTAACTCAATATGCTGCTCGTAGTAGCATATTGCAAACTGTCATTTACCAAACACTGTCATTGGCATATTTCTTGATCAAACATGCTATTTTTTTTTCTCAATATGCCCTTTTTTTTGCGGATCCGCCATTTACCAAACACCGCGTATATGCATCTTACCCGTCAATTGAATCAATTAAGTAAGGTCCTTCCCAGTTCGCAGCCAATTTTCAAGCTTTTGTTTCCTTTGTATTAGGAAAGACTTTCCTTAGCACCAAGTCTCCTTTTTTTTTTTTGTCCATATCTTTAGTTACGTATTTCTAAACAGTAACTCTCCTGTAAGACCGTCTCACGGTAATTTTATCGTGAGACCTCTCACATAGGGGGTGGTTACAAATTTAGTAACCACCTTATATGAGACGTTTCATGATAAATTACCGTTAGACGGTCTCATACAAGTTTTTGTGTATCTAAAAGTTATGCTCCATTTTTTTACAGAATTATTTTTTCCTAACGAGCTTTTACTCAATCTCAATGAATTTTCCTAAACTTTTCCTATTTTACCCCCTTTATAAAACATTAAGACTTTTATAGTAAGATTTAATTTAACTTTTCTTCATTTTACGTTATCAGTTTACAAAATGAATAAACGATTCCAAATTCGATTACGGATTCAAATTTAATTATCGTTAACATAATATCGATTACTTACTTGGTTTATTGAATTTGACATTAAATAAATTTTTTAAAAAAACTAAAAAAAAAAAAAAAAAAAAAAAACTTATGTCATTGATAATACAAAAATATGATAATTCAAAATAGATACTTTATTTTTTGACATAATGAATGGGAAAAAAAAATATATAAAATAAATTGAAAAAAAATAAGAAAAATAAGAAAATAAAAATATAACAAAATAAAATAAAATAACCCTAAAAAAACAAAAATTACCAGCCCTTACGGTTACACCGCACCCTCATCTACCCTAACCATCGTCATCCACCGCACCTGCCCACCACCCGACCCAATCCGACCCTACCCAACCCCAACCATCCAGACCGACCCCCTTCACCAACCTCCCACCCACAACCACCGACCATGGCCACCCCAAGGGGTGAGCAAAACCAGGTAACCGAATTGGTTTTCAAAACCAATTCAGGTACCCGGTTTTTAAAAACCATTTTTTTCCGGACCGAAACCGACCTGGTTTAAATCGAGTACCCGATTTTTTTCCCATCTTGTAAACCGAAACCGAACTAGTTTAAACCCGAATCGGTTTTTATGACCCGTTTTTTTTAAATATGGTTATCTTTGTAACCGGTTTTCGTCCCGGTTTCACTAATTTGCATATCAATTTTTATTTTATTTTCGTTTAAAAGTGTAAACCGGTTCAAAACCGGGTACCCGGTTTTTAAAATTTGTGAATCGAAGCCGACCCGATTTTTCACTAAAAAAACCTGATTCGGTTATCCGAACCGGTTTTCAACTTCAAAAACCCAAATTTTCGGGTTTTTAAAAAGTCGGATTTTGGTTCGATTTCGATTTTTAAAACCGGTTCGATTTTTTTTGCTCACCCCTAGCCACTTCATTACCTCGACGACGACCACCCTCGCCCACCACGGAGATCGATTTGACCCGACTCACATCCACCCACCAATCCACAACCACCCTCGACCCCACTCATCGCTTCCCACCGACCTTGTACGGTTTCGATGCTTGTTTGTTCGTGGTATGTTTATGAGATTGATTGAATTTTGAGATTTTTTTAGAGAGAATCAAAAATTATTTTGAGAATGAGAGTAAATGACAAGGGTAAATCAGTAAAAAGTAGTTAGAATTGAGTAAAATCTCATTAGGAAAAACCACGACCCTTTTTTTATTACTTCCACAAATTTTAAGACAAAATGAAAAAGTAACAAGATATTGATGATATGATGCATGTGATAAGAGAGAAATACTAATGAAAACATTTTCATAAGAATAAATGTGGCTAATACTCCTTAAAAGAAAAAATGGGGCTAAATTAATACTCCAAAATGGAAAGAGTAAAAATTTGATATTCATAATGCACTGGATTAGACAATTTAAACAAGATATCACCTGACTATCTTATATATCAGTGGTTATATCGAATATTCTTCTTGGTTATGAATAGTGTCTAAAAAGTAAATATATGCAACTCATTGAAATATAGAGAGTAGGTAGTAGTTTTCAATTTTTCCATTTATTTATGAAGAAAGCTTTAACATGAGTATGCATATTTAAAAAGAAAGTTTAGTTAAACTAACTTTTAATGTCATTATGACGGAAAATCTATTAAGGGTACCACGGGATTTAAACACATAACACAAGGTTACCATAGGAACAAACTTAAAATGAGGTACCATGTTTAATCTGTGAAAGTTCCGAGGGTAACTTGAGAAATATCCCTTAAAATTATCTATGAAGAGAGAGCTTTAATGAAATGCACACTTAGTCGCATTAAAATACATGGGATGCGATTTGAACTTGGAGCCTATTGTCCATAAAATTACTATCTTAACCATTAAATTAAGTCATCTTCTCCCATATCGGCCGACTTTTAATAAAGGAAGAACATTATCGAGTCGATCTTCCGTAAAACTGTCTCACAAAAATTACTATTAGGGTTCGCTTGGGATGAGGTAATTATTCCGCGGGTAATAGAGCAAAAATGAACTAGAAAATGACGGAAAGTAGTGACGATGTTAAGCGGAAATGAAGAAAATTAAAGAAATCTAGCTTATTTGAGGAGGAATTATTACTCCCCTCTCCCCCAAGTAATGCATTACCCCCAATAAGGATAATTATTTCTCCTTCATATCTCTTTTACACTGTAAAATGTTACAATCAAGCAAAAAGCGCATTCATTTTTAGTTTATTTTTGCTCTATTACCCCTAAAATAATTACCACATCCCAAGCGAGTCCTTAGACATAAAATTTATGTTTTCGTGATCCCGAAGTTGAGGATAGTCTATCACGCCTGCCTAACCAAATTTGACCCTCTAAGCCCACCCAAACTATAAAAGGGTTCGAAACTCGGAAGATGGATGGATGCAATTTTTCTCCATTTCCCGCCATTAATGTTTTGATTCGAATTCAGAGAGAGAAAGAGAAAGGGGAGAAAAGGAGCGAGGATGGAAGAAGTGCGAAAATGGAGAGTCACGTATACGACGCATGTGAGGCAGAAGAGGAAAGTTTATCACGAAGGCTTCCTTCACCTTCAATCCAATAGCAAGGTTCAAACTCTCCTTTCAACTCTTCCTTCCATTTTAATTCTAGTTTTTTTCGGAGCTGAATATGCGTCATTTTTAAATTTGAGATATCTTCGATTTACTAATTTGGCATCGTTTTGAATCTGTGTTGTTTTTGAAGAATTTGTGATTTTTGCGGTTGTAGTCGACGAATTATCTTGTAATATTGTGAAACTGAAGAATATTGTCTGAATGAGCATGAGCTTACCTAATTGTGAAATCAAATATTTGATCAAATTAGTTGTTCTCTTTGATTTAAAGGCCTACAATTCACTCGATGATCTCGTGATTTAAGTTTCCGAGTTGTAATCTTTGTTCATAATTAGACAGCGCTGCTGCAGAATTGATTTTTTGCTCATGCTAAATCTGCGTCGAAATGCTTCAATTGCCTCAGACGGAAAATTCCGCATTTTTCTGTCAACTTGATCATCATTCAAATCTGAAAGTTTTCAATAGCCTAAGCAATTTCACCGCTAGATGGAAGCAAAGTCAGCACTGCTTATTTATTTTATTGTTCACGTTGCTACACTTGCGCTATTGTGGACAATTTGGTGGTACAACTGACCTGATTTAGGAGAATTCAACAATGTTAACCGTCTGCTGAATAGCCAAGTTTTATGTAGCTTTCGAATTTCAGTGAGATGAACTACGCAATATATTGTAATTTTGTTACAGATGTGCTGTCACAGTTTATGGAGTGGCTAACCTTTACTGATCAGTGATATACTAGTTTCCGAGGTAGTCAATTTCGTTGTCCTAATTACTGCTATAAATCAATATTTGCATTGTTAGGTTTTGGTATATGATGATTGTGAGAAGCTGTTAGACAGCAAGTACTTGAAGACTGATGAAGGTGTAAAAGCCGGGGAATCAATGGCATTTTCTTCATGTCTTGTAGATATTGGTGATCCTGAAAGCAGCTCCTCGTGTATATTGCTTCCTAACCGCGAATCTGAATCTGATAGTAGAACTCCTGAGAAACCCCGGTTTCCGTATGAGGGGAAGTCAAGAAACAGTTTTCCTAGTAAGGGGGACCGTTGCTAATTGATTGTAGGCTCTTGAGTAGCTCTAATACTTGTAGTTACTTTACATAATTTTCACTTCGTGTTGTTTCTAAAGATAAAAGACCTAGCACCTGGAGCAAAAAGACCTCGGCGAACAATTTAAGCCCTTCGCAGAAGGTTATTAGAGGTTGTCTTTTGCTCTCCGTATCTTTTTCCAACCATGGGTTTGATAGAGGTATTATGTTTGAGACTTTGCTAGTGTACTAACAACTATCTTCCCATTGCAGAGTTCAAGAAAAATGAAATAGTCAAATATAGTACTCATCATAGTCCTTCTAGTGTTGCAATGTCTTCTTCTTCTAAAGGTTAGCTCACCATTATGCTATACAACCATATCTGCTGTGTTTAGACTTTAGACTAGCTGTCTTTCCTTTACATGTTGATTATGATGATGGCATATTCTGTGGTTAATGCATCCTTGAAAATATGATGAAATTTTATTTATTCAGAGTACATTATTTTCCAGCAAAAAATTTATTTCAATTATTGTTGTGAAATACGTTTACTTTTGCTTTAACTTGAAGTTCCATCTTGTTCAGTTCCACATAAATAAATAAGGCCTTTTCCTATTCTTGCTTTCCTTCCTCATGAGTTTTCCTTGACTTGTAGAATGGGAAGCGCTGTATACTACACAGATTACACAAAAGGCAAAGAAGTATCATGATGGCTTCATACGCTTGATTATCTGTGGTTCCCAAGCGAGACAGGTTTTGTGACATACCCCAGCCTTTAGTTTATAGCCCAAAGATACAAAGTGTTGATTGCCAAAAAGATTACTGTTGAACATGCTACTCTGTTGTAGACAATTGATCCAAATAGCTTGTAGAACTTACTCAAAGCTAAATAGTAGGAGTAGTTTTTCTTCAGATATTTTCCGTTTTCCTATAGGCTCAATGTGTAAGATTCCGTAAACTACTCTAGACTGTTGGAGCACAATCAAAGTACGTGGATGTGGCGAAGAGGTATTAGATAAGCATGTGGTACGGATTTCCATGAGGGAAATCGTTATAATGCAGTGGAAATTAATAGGATATGATAATCCAACAACAACTACGGTCAAACTACTTGGAAAAACAAAGTACAACTGTTCTTTGACGATTCAAATTAAGCTCAAGTTGAACTAAAATAATGACTTACAAAGTTTCTATTTATAATTATTCTAAACGTAACTAATTTAGGAGTAATTAACTAGAGCATCTTAGCTAGTTTAGGAGTATTTAACACCTTGTCAGAATTAGATAACAACTACTCTTAACTAATAGGATTAGTAGTCCTAAGTAGGCTAGACCTAGGTGGAAACTTCAAAGTGGTATTCTGCCAGGTTGCCTCTGGTTGAGGCAGGGAGGCCGATGGACGAGGCAGAGGCGCAGTGACAGCCGGATGGTAGGGGTAGCCGGACGAGGCTTCCAATGGTCTTGTCCTTTGATCCCTTATTAATGCTTGTTGTAAGGCAACTGCAAAGTACGTATGTCAAGAAATAGAAGAGATTCATGTTTAAAAACACCGCTGACAGTCGTTTAGCTATGACTGCAGTGGATTATCTTCTTCATAGGATTCTTTATTGTAGAGTGTTTGTTCTTGTCATTATCCTCTTTTTTCAAAGCCACTATTGGTTTTTATATGCTGAACTTAACACCACTTAACTGACCCAGGCTCCGGCTGAAAATGGCGACTTAACTAAATTAAACTAAACCTGAATGAACTCAACTGAATTGAGCTGAATTGAAATAACTGTGAGCTGACAAATAGTTGGAAATAACACAAATTATACTATACAACCGTTGTACCGTACGACGGACCTAACTTATGGTAAAAAGTTACCACTTTATGTTATTTAGTGACCACTTTAAGTTAAATAGTGACCACGTTTTAGTATGTAAAAGTGGTAACCATTTATCTGAAAGTGGTAACTAACTAACCTAAAATGGTCACTTTTTATCATAAGTTGCAAACTTTTACTACTGTCGCATGGTACAACGGTTGTACACAATAATTACTGTGGAAATAATAGGACCTTAGCTTACTAATTCTATCGATTATGCTCAGCCTAGTCTTTTCGTGCTTTTCTGGTGTTTCTTTTGATCCTTGTTCATTAGACCACGACAAACATTGTTTAGACCTATCTGATGGATCACTCTCAGGTTGCTCTCTACGACTCAAGTAAAACTCAAATAGACAAAAGATTTTTAAAGAAGGATGAACTGATTTGTGCTGGCGAGTCCCTGAAATTTGATGGTCATTTGGTTGATATTGGAGATGCCTTGGGAGACAATGGGAATGATGCAGTCGTGAAGAAAGAAGCAAGTAACTCCAACGATTATCAAATAAAGAGTGGCCCACAATGGAATAAAATGTCGAATGGTATCTCCATTAACTGTACCTGCTATATTTATCTAACAATTTTCTCGAGTATGTACACATCGTAAAACTTGGCTTAGATTAAGCTCATAAAAAGTCCTTTCTGCTTGTGCAGTCAATTATACCACTGGTACATTGTTAGTGAATTGTTTACTGTTCTTTCTGACAGATGATTTGGTACGCAGTCGACAAAGAATCAAAGCCCCAGCGAGGCAGAATCATCTCAGTACTGGTAATGCTGTTGTGACAGGTTTGTTGGTAATTTCTCTTATGAAATTATTCCAAATCTAGCTTCTGATACAAGATTCTCTGATCACTTAGCTTGACACAGTTGTCATCTTTTCCACTTAGAAATAGATGCTGATACTAATAACTAAGCTCTCCTTCATGCGTCTCTTCTTATTCGTGATTCCCTGTGATCTGTGAGATTGCCTTTGATAAAATAATGTGAAACGGCGCAAATATTGGAATCACACTCATTTTAGGCTTTTAGCCCCTTTTTCCTGAAAAAAAGTTGTAAATCCCAGCAGTTACCCATAAGCAAACAATAACACGTTTTTTTAAGGTAGTGCTTAATGTTATGGAGTAATATAGCATATAGGACCACGTTTTTGTGTGAGTAAGTTTTTGTGTGTTGGTTTGTTGGATTAACCACTGACTATCCTTTTTCCCTCTTCATTATGTATTAAAGCTGACCACATTTTGATCAACTATTGTAGGACAATCTAAAAACGAAACAAGATCCAGCAAGTGTGTTGACTCAAACTCTGGTGGCTTGACAGTTAATACGATGAAACCGACAAAGGCTCCCCTCTCACCAATACCAGCTCGTGATGGTATGCACAATCGTTACTTTGAATTTATTAGTTTATCTCCTGTCGTTGTATGTGTGCGAAATGTGATGGGCAATCGTCTCAATTAGAACTTGAGATGCTAAACCTTTATTCTCCATTTTCAGCTCTGTCACAACTCACAAGTAGGTGGTTGCCTTAGCTTTGCTAATTTGCTTGTGTTAATTCAGTGCATCATATCTTGTCAATCTTGAAGAAGCCTGTAGCTCAGGACAATCTTTCCACATTGGAAAAAGCTGCAATCAAACACCCTTCGGAGTTTGTACTGGAGCCATATGAAGTAGCAACTGAAGTGGTAACAAATGAGTGTGAGGGTGATGAGGTGGCAGAAAAAAAAAGCACTGAGACAGGCTGTACTGGCGTGCATCCCTCGCCTAAAACCGCTGGAGATGATAGTGTAGCAACATCCCAAGCTAATACAGAGTGTAGCAGTAATAACATCGAAAGATCAGTTAGCAAGCAAGGCATGACATTCGAATCCCCAAACATCATCCAAACTGAACCCGTCAACAATGTACAAGCTAGTGTTAATCATGAGCAATCCATACCAGCTTACATGGAAACTGCTGAAGAGACTAGATCCACACCACAGGTATTATTGAAAGTTTGTCAATCTCGCTACCCTTCCTCTGCCTTAATATTTAATCGTAATGCCTGTGTTTCATGCAGTCTTATGCCAAGTTGCCAGAAACAAATGTTTCAAGTAAAGAAAGAACATCTTCGTTCTCAAATAAGCCCAAAGGAAGACGACTTTTTAGTGGACTGGCTGGCATGAAGAGGAGTTATACGGATACACAATCTTCATTAGGAAATCTCGACTGTCCAAGCTTTGACCTCGGAATCTAGGGAGAGTTTCACTAGTCTCATTTCAGTAGGCTCAATATTGTGATGAAACATTATGTGTTCAGTGCAATTTAAAATTTATACCAGAACACCAGCAGAAAAAAAAACACGATTAAGTCAAAGAAATTTCAAATTACAACTGATAAGTTTGAAGTTGTGAATTTGAAAATCCAGAACAAGTGCTGGATACATGCGTTTGCTAAAATTACATCAAGAAAATTAATACTGCAAATTTGTTCCACAAGGAAATCATAGGATGGAAAGTTTCAATCGTCTCATACTCTCATTTAAGTTCGTTTGGTATTGTGATTGAAAATTGTGTTCAAATGTAAACCAGAACACCAAAAGAAACTAAACGATGAAGTGAAAGAAATTCAGAATATTTTAACAGCTTAGTTTGAAATTGCAAATTTGAAGATCCAAATTAAGTGCTGGATACATGCATTGCACATTGTGCTAAAAATACAGAGAAGCATTCCTGCAAATTTGTTCTATGAGAAATACAGGAAATGAACGGGTTATTGCCAACTCCTCAAACAATCCTTTCTAATTCCCTGGCATAGCTGAGTGTTTGGTTGATGAGAAGAAGCGATGGGATTTCCTTGCAGGAAGCAGAATCTTTTGCCTTCTGGAAAAAGACGCGTCCGTCTTTAATTTCCCATTCAGTGTGTTCCTGCAGGCAGCAGAATCAAAATCAGGTAAAATATACTGACGGGAACAAATCATGTACCCAATCAACTGCGATCATTGGTTCATAACAAGACACCTTAATATCCTCACGGATTAGCTTATGGGGTTTTGACCATCTCAAAACAACACAGTAGGTGAAGGTAACTTTGTATTCTAAGAATGACTTGCTTATTATTCCGTCACTTCAACACACAAGGAACAAACATACAGACAGTACAAATGACCAATGCCTCTATGACTACAAGGGCTGGCTGTAAAGAAGCAAAATTACCTCATTAATGTACTCTAGTAAATCCTTGTCAGATGAGAACAACAACATTTGCTTAGCATCAGTTAGTGAAAGAGAATCATAAGCTTTTTCACTGCATCCGGCAATTTCATCCCTGCAATTTCGAAAAAGACAGTTTTCAAGGCTTACACACATTAAAGCAATGACAACCGACAAACTCAGAGTAGCTATCAAAATATATATACCTCACTGTCTTGGCCAGCACGTCCATGAAATACACGTAAGTTTCATGGGGGACTTGTTGCCGAGCACTCAAAACACGATTGTATGCTCCTTCCATAAAGGATTGTTCCAGCTCGACAGCATGCTTAATACAAGGATTGTCCAAGGCAGTCGATGAAAGCAATTCCAACTCTGTATGAAATTCTGCTATCCTGTTCTGGACTAGAAGTCTCAACAGGTTCAAACCCAAGATTTGGTATTCTTGTGGAGATTGGGGAATTCGGTCCCTGATGCAAATTACCCGCTATAAATATTGAATGTAGGTAATAAAAGTCTAAAGATGATAGTTTATGACAGCCTAAGACCGACAAAGGAAAGTTCTCCCCTATTAGAACAGTTGGTCAAAAACTGTTTAACAAAATCCGGCAAATGTAGCTTGTGACTTGAGAGCTTAAATAAGTGAGTAGGTCAAAAACTACCCAACATTTACCTAGTTCCAAAAACAACTACTTAACATTTACCTTAATTTACCAAAATTTTGTCACACTATTATTCTACTAACTGATAACTATCAGCCAATTTGGTCCAACATTCTGCCCCTTTTACCGAAAACTATCACATCCTAGTTTGTTTCTAACTTTTTTAAGTACCACATTTCGAAACTCTTTTGCTACTTTTTTTTATCTCACTATACTTTAGTTTTATTCTCCAACTTCAAATTTTCTACTTCACTCCCTCTAATTTATCTAATTTCTCCTACATTTCACTGACATCTATTTTCCTTAAATTCACTCTGTTATTTTCAACTAATTTTTCCGAGTTTTTTTTTTCTTTCGATCTCTTCAATTACACTTTCTCATTTTTTTGGTTCTAGTTCATCTTATTTTTACACTAAATTTAATATTCTCATCTTCATATCAATATTTCCTTCATTTTCTCTTATTTTACCTCATTCTCACGATTATGTCTCTTGATTATGTAGATCTTTATTCCATTACTTTGCTAAATTTGTACTCCGTATATAACTTTTTCTTTAAATTTTCTGAAAGCTAAGTTAATAGTAAAAGATTTTTTGATTAGAGGTGTTATATAAGAGGTAATGGGGAAAAAAAGTACTCGCACAGTACAAAAGTTTGGCAGTTCTTTGCAATTAAAAGTATGCTTAATTTTTTTTCGGCAGGAATGGTGTCATTGGTAGTATCCAACAAAAAACTATAAATGCCACCTAGTAAAAAAGACATTAGGCGGTGCTTTCGAAAATGAGGCAAATGTGTAGTTTTCGAGGGGAAAAACACTGAGACTTAAGTTTTACATAAATTTATATTCTCTCCAAATATCAGAGTTCGGCTTGATTCCAAAATAAGAAATCAATTCTACACTTCAAAACTTCAATTAAAATTTCTAACAATCAGGTTGCAGGATCACCGGATAAAATAGCTGACACACGTTCCAATCTCTACGAGTAAAGAAAAACACAATTTTCTGCCACTCTATTTGCAAATATGCATAACAATGAAGCAAATAAATCTTTAAAAGGATGCTTCAAAGATAATATTGTAACTACCTTGCATCAGTATAATAAGGTTTCAACTGGCAGAAATCCCTCTCAAATGATTCTTGGTCCTCCATCTTCACGCTCAAAACAACAGCATGCTCATATATATCTCCTGGAAATTACGAAGTGAAGATGGTAAGTTCACTGAAATGAGGAAGAATGCTTCACATAGTAATACGAATGAGGAATTGGATACTATCAAAGCCAAGAAAAGTACTTGCTAATGTTAATTCCTGGACAGCATTAGGTGTTGCTTCAAATAATGGTGGAAGACTTCTGAATCCCGTGAGCAACACCTGATAAACAAAAACAAAAAACAAAAAAATTCAGAAACATTGAATCCTGGGGAAAGGAAAGGAACACGGATGCCACCAGCTAACATAAGATGCTTCGGAAAGTATTGCTGAGTGTTATCGTATTCAGCCATAATGGCCAATACCTAATTCAATGATTCATCAATTCAACTATACATGATCCATTGATAGAAGCTCCGGACACATAAACTCCCTCCCTCCCTTCAAATCCAAAAAAACAGATATCACAGTTCACAGCCAAGCATCACTGTGTGCTCGTTCATAGCATATTAGTCTTAGAAGCATACTATCAGCAAAAACTGATATTCCATAAAGAATGATTCTTTAACCCCCAACAAAGTCAAGTCTCGCAACTAAATTTCTCGGTTTCAGTACCACTCCTGAATCCCTAATTAATTACACCTACATCGAAAACTCGAAAATAAAACTAGAAGAAGTATCCCTAATTTCTCCCAACTAGAAGAATTACCTCTGCTATTATCAAATTCCAAAACCCACATTCACTTACATCCCAAGTAACAAAATCAGAGCTTTCAACTAAACCTCCAACAAAAATCATGTTTGATGCTAAATTTCAATCTCCATCAGGAAATTAGGGTAAATCAACACCAATATCAACGAAAACTTGCTCAAAGATTCGATCTTTGCGCGGAATAATGGAATCGACGAAACCCCAGATACCTAAGTAGTTGAAGAAAATAAAATCTAAAGGAAGGATTAAGATCTGAAAAATCGATGGAGATGGAAAAGAAATGACCTTGAGTTGAGAAAGTAGGCGGATACAAGTATCAAAATCATTACGAATCAAGGAAGCTTTGAAACGCTCGAATGTCTGAGAAACCTCGGTTGATTTTGGATCCACCATTACGTTTTCTCTAACCCCTCTTGAATGTGTTCTTGATTTTCGCTTCTGCAAAGTGCCCCTTTCCTTTGGCAACAAGCCAGACCGGGGTTTTTTTTTATAGATTCCACCCTAACACCGTCTCAAAGTAGGGTTGGCAGTTTGAGAAGAAGAGGTAAACTAGGAACTTCCTTATTCTGATCGACACGTTTGGTGCGAGGTTCTATAGACCAAAAAAATAAAAAGGAGGGTTGGCAATTTTATAGCGTCTATCTATATTATGTCTTTTTTTTAAGATTGAAAGTGACTGTACTGAACATAATAATAATAAGGGTGGAGATAAAGTAAGAGAGATGAATAGAAAGTGGGATATGAAGTATAAAAGGTGGGTATAAAGTGAAAAAAATATTGGGTTTAGGTGTGGAGGAAAAGAATAAAGAATAATTAAAATTATTTCCAAAAAAGGAAAGTGGGAAGAAAACCAAACTAAGCTCAAAAAGAAAAGTGGGAGGAATAAATAAATAAATATATATATATATATATATATAGAAATTGCATCCGGTGAGTTGGTCTTCTTTAAATGAGTCAGTCCCGCAAATCACAGCCACATGATCAAATCACATGAATGGCTGAGATTCAATCTCAACGTCATCTTCATCGTATATAATCTTACTGTTACAGTAACAGAACACTATTTTTTTTAAAAAAAAAAACTATTACAGTAACACAAATATCTTACTGTGACACTGTCACAGTAATAAGGAATTACAGTAATAATGTCAGAGTAATACTGTTACAGTAACAGAACACTATTACAGTAACACAAAAATCTTACTGCAACAGTGTCACAGTTATAAGGAATTACAATAATAATGTCACAGTAATAATGTCACAGTAATATGAAATTAAAGAGTTATAAATATCTTACTGTGACACTGTCACAGTAATAAGGAATCACTGTTACAGTAACAGAGCACTATTACAGTAACACAAATATCTTACTGTGACACTGTCACAGTAATAAGGAATTACAGTAATAATGTCACAGTAATAGTATCACAGTAATATGGAATTAAAGAGTTATGATGTTTGTGTATGCAAAGGCAGCCTTGTTACTCTTCCTTAATGACGTGGTCCAATCTCAGCCATTCAATCTTGTTTGATTGTGTGGTCCAGATTGAAAGGACGGACTCATCTAAAGAGGGAGACTCACCGGATATATATATATATATATCCTAACAATCTGAACCGTTGATCTAATCTTGATCAACGGTTGAGATTAATCGTCAGAAGATAACAAAACCCCAAAAAAATACCACACAACCTGCCTCTCTTTCTCTCTCTTCTGTTTAGGGTTACAACAAATTTTTCTCCCAAAAACCCCCAAATTTCCTCTCAAAAATTCATCATCCTAATTTACCAAAAATTCGTTCATCCTATCATCCTAATTTGTTCTATCTCGAAAATTTGCTCAATTGTATACGGAATTCGTTCAAGTCGTATACAATTATAATAAAATATTCTTCCCCAAATTATCTCTACAAATTCACACCGCCTTCCATTTCTCCATTCATCATCAAACCCTAATTTTACTCCAATTCAAATTCAATTTCAATTTCGTTCAATTCAATTCGTTCAATTTTCAGAAATTCCTTTTTGATGAGCATGGATTCCACCGAGCATGAACCTATTGTTGATGAACATGAAGATAATGTTGTTATAATTCAATACCTATTCGTTTTTGAATAGGTAATCGTTTTTTAAGTTAATTTATCCGGTTTTTGAGCATGGATTCGTTCTTAACTATAGGTTTTTGATTTCCTTCAGAATTCTTTATGATGAATATCGATTTCAAGATAGAAAACATGAATCAACTTGAAGGTAATCTCAGAATTTTATAGAATACTTGAATATATGTGTTGGAATAGTTGAATATATAAGTTGGAATAGTTGAATATATGTGTTTGAGTAATTGGAGTACTTGAGTATATATGTTGGAGTAATTGAATATATGTGTTGGAGTAACTCAATATATATGTTGGAGTAATTGGAGTAATTGAATATATGTGTTGGAGTAATTGAATATATGTGTTGGAGTAATTGGAGTACTTGAGTATATGTGTTGGAATAATTGAATATATGTGTTGGAGTAACTCAATATATATGTTGGAGTAATTGGAGTAATTGAGTATATGTGTTGGAGTAATTGAATATATGTGTTGGAGTAATTGGAGTACTTTTTGGAGTAATTGGAGTACTTGAGTATATGTGTTGGAGTAATTGAATATATGTGTTGGAGTAACTCAATATATGTGTTGGAGTAATTGGAGTAATTGAGTATATGTGTTGGAATAGTTGAATATATGTGTTGGAATAGTTGAATATATATGTTGGAGTAACTGAGTATATGTGTTGGAGTAATTGGAGTACTTGAGTATGTGTTGGAGTAATTGAATATGTGTTGGAGTAACTGAGTATATATGTTGGAGTAATTGAGTATATGTGTTGGAATAGTTGAATATATGTGTTGGAGTAACTGAGTACATATGTTGGAGTAATTGGAGTACTTGAGTATTTGTGTTGGAATAGTTGAATATATGTGTTGGAGTAACTGAGTATTGAAGTAACTGAGTATATGTGTTGGAGTAACTGAGTATATGTGTTAGAATAGTTGAATATATGTGTTGGAGTAACTGAGTATATGTGTTGGAATAGTTGAGTATATGTGTTGGAGTAATTGAGTATATCTGTTGGAGTAACTGAGTATATATGTTGGAGTAACTGAATATATATGTGTTGGAGTAACTGAGTATATGCGTTGGAGTAATTGGAGTACTTGAGTATGTGTTGGAATAACTGAACATGAACATAGAATAACTGATGTCTAATGTTGGAATAGCTGAACATGAACATTAGAGTAACTGTGATTCTGAACTGGAATAGCTGAACATGTATAACTAAATATTTTTTTAGAATACTTGAATATATGTTGGAGTCACTAAATATTAGAGTAGTTGATTAATAAATATGATATATATGCAGGACCCACTCGGAAATCTTTACGACTAAGTCAAAAGGATGGGACAATATGACGTTGAAGACATTCATACAAGCATACAACTCAGACGATGAAAGCATACGATGTTTATAATATGATAGCTAATAATAGTTGGATTACTTTGTGTTATATCTTGGTATTATAGCTTGAAATACTTGATACCTTGTATCTTGGTGTAAACTGTTAGAGTAACTCAGATCAAATGTTAGAGAAACTGTTATCCAATATAAGAATAACCAATTATACGCATTGAAGTAACAACAACATTAGAGTAAAGAGTATAATTGAAGAACAAGAATTGATTGATTCAATTAATAATGAGTAAATATTGGAGTAATTATTGTCCAATATAAGTATAACTGATTATATGCATTGGAATATAACAACAATATTAGAGTAATTGAAAAGAAATAATTGATTGATTCAATAAATAATTAGTAAATGTTGGAATAACTGTTGTCCAAAATAAGAATAACTGATTATAAACATTGGAATAACAACATTAAAGTAATTGAAGATGAAAATGACCCAGTTCAAAATGTTTTGGCCCGGCCCGACCTAGTTGACCCGTTTGCCAGGTCTAGACCCGAACCAGACACAACTCGATGTCTTAGCCAAACTTACGACATTGTTCAAAGCAGTGATGGCAGCCTCGACCTCGTCATCAGAAGAGAAACAAACGAAACCAAATCCACTAGACTTAGACGTCCCGGGTGTCCGTTGCACCTTAGCACTAAGAACTGTCCCCTTGTCAGAGAAAAACTCCTTTAACATCTCCGTTGTCACCGTCTTTGCAAGATTTCCAACGTAAACTTTATGTGGACTGTCGACAAATTGCGTTTCCTCTCCTGGTGGAAGCGATACACTGAATCCTGCTCCTCCTAACGGTTTCTCCGTAATGTTCACCTTGATCTTCCTTCCGCCAATTTCCTGCACGTTTTTTTGGATACAAAACTCGGTTTCATGTGACTGTTTCATACCAGATTAGTTTTTTTGTTAGAAAGACGGGATGAAATGCTTACTGTGTCGTTCAATTTCTCGACGACTACATTTGCGTCCTCAACCGTTTTCATTGTAGCAAAGGCAAACCTTCTACTTCGACCAGAGTATTTATCATACATCACCTGGAAGAAAACACGGAAGAAAACTCAGGATAAGTTCACAGAAATGCAATATGAAAAGACAAGTCATGGACCACCCGCTGCAGAATAAACAGTCGCGCAGGAAATATGCATTCTGAAATAACAGTATAACACCGTCTCATTTGCAGTTAACGTGCTCGTAATTCTATTCATCAGCGTTTCAAACATCCTATCCTATGCATTCTGAATCAACAGCAATACATTTGCATACCTAAATTCCTCGAAATTCTATTGAAATCAGCGTTTCAAACATCCTATGCATTCCGAATTATAGCAACTACATTTGCATACCTAAATTGCTCGAAATTCTATTGAAATCAGCGTTTCAAACATCCTATCCTATGCATTCCGAATTAACAGTAATTACATTTACATGGGCACGTAGCTAAACTGCTCGAAATTCTATTGTTCAGCATTCAAAACATCCTATGCATTCCATATTTCCGAATTAACAGCAATCACATTTACATAGATCACCTGCTCGAAATTCTATTCATCAGTACATTAACAGCAATCGCATTTTCGTATCTAACCAACCTACTCGAAATTCTGAAGCAGATTCAAATCTTTTACTACTTTACATCTCATGTTCATAGGAGTGCAAAACTCGTAAATTTTCAGTTGAATGATAACACTATGGACGTTGCACAATACAATATCAAAAATCAAACATAAAACCATTAGAATCAGTACTACATTCAATCAACTCATGCAAAACCAGCGGTAGTCAAAATCGATGCA
Source organism: Agrostemma githago (assembly GCA_958450325.1). Lineage (NCBI taxonomy): Eukaryota > Viridiplantae > Streptophyta > Magnoliopsida > Caryophyllales > Caryophyllaceae > Agrostemma > Agrostemma githago. The sequence continues at coordinate 21,557,613 of OY288239.1, read as the reverse complement.
TTAAAAAAGGCAACAATTGTCACTGAAGCATTTCGACAAACACCTTATGTGCAAGTAAAACAATTCACAATTCAGCTCTCAATCAAGAAAAAAGACAAAAAAGAAGAAGAAGATTGAGGAGGATGTCGAATACTTAAACGAAGATGCTGATTTCCTATCGTTGATAGCTGGTTAAGGACATGATTTGACTCAGCAAAATCACCTGAAAAATCAATAAATCAGCAAAAAAAACGTAAAATTCCGAGAAATTAAAGTGAAAATCAGCAAAATTACCATAAGTTCTTGAGCTAATCAACCGCACAAAAAGCTTTAAACAACTAAAGTGATGAAATTAGGGCAAAACTGTAGAAGGAATTGAAGAAATTGAACGATGATGATGAAGACGAAAGGCAGAATGAATTGGTTGATGAAGAAAGAAAAGGGAGACGGTAGAGAGACAATAAAATGAAAATGAAGAGAGAGAAAGACAAAAATCAAAATGACGCACGTACGTGAGGAATGAGGAGGGTTTTGTTGGGTTTGTGAGATCTAATCTGAGCCGTTGATCAAGATTAAGATCAACGGTCCAGATTGTTAGGGTGTTTACACCAAATTGGTGTATTTACACCAGATCCTATTTATATATATATATATATTAGGCTTTTTTCGAGCGATCTCATTGGTCCGTTTAATCCAACCTCAAATTAGGAAAGTATCATAAAATCGATTAGAGAATCTTTTGATTATTACAATATATATTTATCTATTTTATTAATGTGATATTTTACAATTCTGACGTGAAAACCTTTAGAGTTCATTTTTTTAAAACATTATCGTAAAATAAATTATAAAAATGAAATAATTAGATTCGTGTTAAAAAATGCTTTCATTAGAGTATAAATTTCATATCATTGTTTCACATTATGTGATGAATTTATAACATATAACAGTTTTAAAATTATCCCATATTGACAAATTATAATATGATGATGAATTCTATATTATAAATAAAGAGTAATAATTCGTCTTCGATATCTACCCAAAAGTCTTTTGAATCTCAAAAAGAGTTTCTAAGACTATAAACTTGAGTAATTATCCTACATTGAGATGATAAAATTTTACTCCGTATACTATAAATAAGAGTGATCATTCGGTTTTAAATATCTTTTAAATTATCCAACATCGAAAAATTATAAGGGTGATGGAATTCTATATTATAAATATTAGTAATCAGTCGGTTTTAAATATCGACCAAAAAACTTTTGATATATAAGACTGCAAATTTAAAATCATCCCACATTTACAAAATTATAGTGAGTTGATGAAATTAAAAAGAGCGGATGAAAGACTATAAACTTAAGTAAATTTATCTCACAAACTTAAGTAAAAATAATCTCGATCACATCGAAAAATTATAATAAGGTGATGAAACTTTATATTATAAATAATACTCCGTAGTAACCATGTGCTCTTAGATATTAACCAAAAATATTTTGAGTCTTAAAAAAGTTGTTAAGATTATACACTTAAATAAAAAAATTATAATAAGGTGATGAAATTCTATATTATAAATAAAACTAAAAAAATTCTTTAGACTTCATGAAGTTAAGTAATTCTATCAACATCGAAAAATTATGATGAGGTTATGAATTTGTAATAAAGAAGAGTAATAATTGTTTTTAAATATCAACCAACAAAAAAACTTTTGTTTTTAAAAAAAAAACTGTGATGAAATTCTATATCATTGTTTTTTTAAATTAAGATGAGGTCATGAATTTGTAGTCTTGAGTTTAAAAAGGGTACGGTAATGATTCTATATTATAAATAAGACTACAAATTTTAGTTAAATTTATTCCACATCGACAAATTATAATAAGGTGATGGATTTTTATATTATAAATAAGACTAATGATTTGTTCTTAGATTCTTAGATATCAATCAAAATCTTTTGAGTCTTAAATAAACTCTTAAGACTATAAACTTAAGTAAATTATCCCACATCGAAAAATTATAACCCTTTTTTGAGTCTTAAAATACTCTTAAGGCTATAAAAACTTAAGTAAATTATGTAATCTTTCGTTCTTAGATATTAACCAACAATCTTTAAGACTATATAGTTAAAGTATAATTATCCCGCATCGAAAAATGAAGATGGATTGACGGAATTCTATATATTATAAATAAGCGTAATCATTCGTCTATGAATACAAATTAATCATTCATCCAAAATATATAATAAGATAATCCATATGTTTATATTAAAAGTGGAATATTTTAAATGCTTAAATACAATCCAATGGGTTAAATACCGACAAAAAAACTTTTGAGTCTTAAAAAAACCTTTAATATACAAGACTACAAACTTAAAATCATCCCACATTGAAAATTGTGATTAAATTCTATACTTCGTATTATAATCAAGAGTTAAAAAGAGCTCTTAAGACTATGAACTTAGATAAATTATCTCACATCGAAAAAAAATTGACGAGCTGATGGAAGACTATAAATTTAAATAAATCATCCCATATCGAAAAGTTAGGATAAGTTAATGAATTCTATATTATAAATAAGGCAAATCATTTGTTCTTATTAAATATCAATAAAAAAACATTTAAGTCTCTTAATAAGACTACAAAGTAAAAATAATCTCACATAAGGTGATGAAACTTTATAGTATAAATAAGACTAATAATTCGTCCTTAAATATCAATAAAAAAATTAAGTCTTAAAAAGTCTTTTAATAGGACTACAAACTTAACTATTGAAAAATTATAATAAGGTGGAACTTAAGTAAAACTATCCCACACCCGAAAAATTATAAAGTTTTATCAAACAAAAATCTTTTAAGTCTTAAAAAGGTTCTTAAGACTATACACAAAAGACTAATTATAATTTTTTTCTTAGACATCAACCAACTTAAGTAATTCTCCCACATCGAAAAATTATGATTAAAAATTATAAAGAGTAATCATTCATCAAAAGTATATACTACAATAAGATGATCAAATTCGATTATATGAATAAAGAGTAATCGTCTATCGTTTAACTTAGATATAAAAACAAACTCTTTTAAGTCTTCAAAATAGCTCTTAAAACTATAAACATAATTAGGTAATTAAATTATACCACATCAAAAAATTATGATGAGGTGATGAAATTTTATATAATAAATGAGTAATCTTTTGGTTTTAAACATCAACCAACAATATTTTGAGTCTTAAAAAACTTTTTAAAAAGACTACAAACCTAAAATTATCCTATATTGAAAAAATTAAAATAAGGTGATGATTCTATATTATAAATAAGAGTAATCGTGCGTTTTTCTGGGTCTTAAAAACATATCTTAAGACTATAAACCTTGAGTAAATAATCCTATATCGAAAAATTATGATGAGGCGATAAAATCTTAGATTATATATCAATCAAAAAGTTGAAATTAAGTTTGATTACTAATATCATGTGATCATCTTATTTATTATAATGATATAGATTGATCAAGTTTCTTATTTAACGAATATACATCATCAATGTAATTAAGCCAATTAACCCGAAACCAACTAACCCGTGCAACGCACGAGCTTTAATCTAGTACTCTGAATAGGAGGGAGTATTAATGATAAATAATAATATAATAAATAATAATAATAATAATAATAATAATAATAACAAAAATTATTATTAATGATAAATAATAATAATAATAATAATGATAAATAATAATTATAAATAAAAATAAAAATAAATAACAGAAATAATTAATAAAAATAATTAACAATGATAATAATTATTATCATTATTTTATTAATAATTAATAATAATAATAATAATAATAACAACAAAAAAAAACAACAACAACAACAACAACAATAAAGGGCGTGATGTTTGTGTTAGATCTTACTGGAATCTCTCCCTTGACCCAGTCTGGCTTGACTTATTTTGAACCTAGACGGGTAGTTGCTGATGTTGCTCGTCGTAAGGGTGCCAAGTATCAGTCACATTGCACGGCGATTGAGTATGGTTTCTTACCTTTTCTTCTCTCTCGCTGAGCTCGACACGGATGTTGTTACTTTGCTCCAGCGAATTCAGAAATTTGCTATATCACAGGTTACTGGAGCGCGTGTCGCAGTTCATATTTTCACTAGGATTAGCTTTGCGATCGCTAAGGGAGTAGGGGTCCAGATAGTATCGCAACTTCCCGCTAATTTCTTGTAATTTGTCCCGATGATAATAGAAGTTCTGCTTTATTAAAAAAAAAATAATAATAATGAGTCTGAACTGAACTGAATGATTCTAAACTGAACTGGATGTGTCTGAATTGAACCTAACTTAACTAAACTGACTGTATCCGAAATGAACTGAAAGTGTTAATACAAATCCAAAATAACAGGGCCTACATATTCCTATGTTCCAATCAATAATTTATACATCCTTTTTTTTTGTCGGACAATAGTATATACTTTCCTTTGTTTTGGTTAGTATTGCACTAAACTTTTTGGTTTTTTTAATAAAATAATAATAAATCTCCCCTAGACTCTTTCAACATAAGCGTTCAAAACTGGACCCGAACAGACCCATTGTTCTCTCTTAAAAAATAAAACCCAAAACAAAACCCTAACTGACCACCATCACAGCCGCTACCACCCTCTCCCCTTCCTTTTCCTTCAATCTGTGCCGGAGATGGGGCTTTTATTAGCTCCATCTCCGGCCACTCGATCGATTCACACCCTGACTGACCGTTTCATGCACCGTTTTTCCCACTGATTCCGTGTGTTGGGACCGTTTCCTGCCTCTCGTGATTTTGTGTTCCCTGTGTCTCGGTCTGAGTTTCGTCTGCCCGATCCCCTCGATCGTCGTCAGTTGCGTCCCGTCATACGCCGCCCCTTTCTCTCGGTCGGTGTCCTTAGTATTTTCATTCCTTGGTCTTCCGCGGCGGCTTCCACTCGATCGCCGATGGTCTTTGTTTTGTGGTCTGGTGATGGTATGATGTTTGATTGTTTGTTCACGCATCTGTTTGTTTTTCCATCTTCCTCTTTTTTAATCAAAGAAAAAAGAAAAAGAAAAAAGAAAAAAGAAAAAAAGGAAAAAAGAAGATAAACGTTTATTCAAAAAAGAAGATAAACGTTTATTCAATCAATATGAAATCAATTTCTGGTCCATTCAATTTTTTTTTGTTTCTCCTGCATGTGAAATTTTTCTTCAATTTTTAGAGATGTTCTCCCATCCCCTCACCCCCTTCTCCCATCTCGAGTAAGTTGTTGAATTTTTCCGTTGGTCTTCTCTTTTTTGGTCCTGTATTGTCTTGCACGGCTGGCTAGGTGTTCCCCCCTTCCCTCGCCCCCCCCACCGTAGCCCTATGTAAGACTCTATGGACTCTTTCTTCCTTTTATGGGTCGTTTTAGGTTTAGGGTGAAGAGGGTTTCGGATTTCGGCTGGGTGCTTTGTTGGTTGGTTGAGTCTGACGGTCGTTCTTGTCGTTCTTTTCGGGCTGTTTTGGATCGAGCTTTTCTGTCTCTCGACCTTTTCTCTCTTTCTTGTCGTGGGCGGTGACCGGCTCATAATACATGTGATAAGTGGGATTGTTTCTTGGTGTGGTCTTTTCATTGTTGTAAATCGATCGATGTTTGGTTGACTTGGATTTAGGTTGGATTTGGTGTTGTGTGGTTTGGGTGTGGTGGTGGATTTCCATCTAATTCTATGAGTTCTGTTAGTTTTATGATGTTACTTTCGTTCTTAATAATAATGAAGACTCTAGGTCAGGTTTACGTTGGTTTCACTTCGGAGTTCTACTCTTTGGTGTCTAAGGTTACGAATATATATGGGTGAGGGATGGTTCTCATTTCCGCTCGTTGGTTGGCTTCTCCCTATGGATCAATGGTCTTTTGTCTGGTTTGTTCAATCTTCAAGAAGCAGGAGTTCTATCTCCATCTGGGACTGGTCCTTTGACCTGTTTTTCCCCGTTTTCTTTCTACGTCCTACTGGCGTAAGTGCAACTTGTTATTGTTACTTATCCGTTCAGAGGAGTATGCAGTCTATTGGATTGATCAACCAAGACGGTGTGAAGTGTGCTGATTCCCGTGTCCATTCTACTGCTCATTGCCAACATGTTGATCTTGGGTGTTATGATCTTTTTTCTATTAGTCCGCTATTAGTATATTTTACATTAATGTTTTATTATGTTGTATTTCGACTCCTAAACAATAGAGTGGAGACCTTAATGGTTAATGCTCTAAAATTGTTGTAGGATGGGTTTGTATCGTTGGCAAAAAAAAAACAATAAATCTCCCCTACTAACTTTACCATTGTTTTAATAATACTCCTATATATTTGAGTTTTTTTGGAGCGATATGTTTTGTTTGTTTTTATCAAAACTTGATTTAGAAAAGTATAATAAATAATACAGAGTGATAAATATTCAAGTAGAAAATTTTGAAATAAAGAGAAGAAAGAACTAATAGAGGAGGCAATCGGGTCACTCGGGTCGGGCTAGAGTCGGGCCAAGGCAGGTCGGGTCATATTGGGTTCGAGTCGTAACGGGTCAGTATCTCCTTCGAGTCGGGTTCGGGTCGGGTCAGTATTGGGTTGGGTCATTTCGGGTCAGTTGATCTTGCGGGTCAGGATTAGGTCTAGTTATTTTTTGAGATTTTCCTAATAAGTTTTGTTTTTTACTATTATTTTGTTTAATTACTTTGTCATTAAAATAATTATTTTGTCACTAGTTATCTGGGTATATCGGATCTCGGGTCACAAGCGAGTCGGGTGGGGTCGGTTTCGGGTGACTACATTTTCGGGTTCTAATGGGTCGGGTTCCTCGGGTCGAGTCAACTATATACGAATAGAATGTATAGAGATTAGACCTGCAAACGGGTCAACCAGGTCGGGTTAGCTTTGGGTCGACCACTTTCGAGTTATTACAATCGGGTTGACCTCGGGTCGAGTCGAATCATTTCGGGTTCGGGTCATTTCCGGGTTTGCTATTTTCAACATTTTTGGGGATATCAACTCGTTTTCATTCAATTCAATGACATTATCCGGGTCAGTTTCGGGTCAGCCGGGTCAATTCGGGTTACGAGTCAAACTCGAATCTTCAATTTGGGTGTCAGGTCGGATTCGGGTTGGCTTATTTAAGTCGAGTCATTCTAGGTGATACAGTTTTGGCAGGTCTAAGAGAGATGATAGAAACATAATATAGGAAGAACCATTCATCAATCAGTTTACTCATCCCAATGAGGTTATATATAATACGGAGTACAGTCTAGGGTTACATCATATAGGGTTACAAGGTTCAATGCATCCACATAATATACTTTCATAACACTCCCAATAGATATACATTAGTGAAGAACATGTCTCGTTAAAGCCTTGACTAGAAAAATCCGGTGGGAAAAATAAAATATACTAGTGAATGAAAAAGAGTACATAAATCTTCTAACACGCATCTACCGTGTGTTTACTCACCATGATAATTATACATCTTGATATTCTATTACGCCCCCTGACTCGAATGACTTTGGGCTTTGAAGAGTGGTAAGTGCGCACAAGCTCCCCCTGTACCATGTGCTGAGATTCCAGCTGAGAGTTCAAGATATTGGGAGTTGTCAGGGTTCGAACTCATGACCTCTGGTTCTGATACCATGTTACGGAACCAATTCAACCAAAACCTTAAGGCGAAGAATGAGGTCCATTTATATTCTATTAGTAAATGGTAAACTTGACATCTTCAATCAATCAAAATCCTTAATAATTTTGCTACTTCCTCTTCCTTCTATCTTCTTCTCATATTTCATTTTGGTCCGTCTTTCTATCTTCTTTCCATTCCAAAATTTTCCTATTTGGCCATCCTTTTTACTATAACACCCCTACCTTTTACTTATAACTATAATAATTACCAACACATGTATACAAAAACTCTACTTTCCTTTAATAGTACGTGTATACTTTCCTTTTTTTGGTTAATATTGCACTTTATTTTCTGTTTTTTTTAATAAAATAACAATAAATTTCCTCTTACTAAGTCTACCACTGTTTTTATAATCAATATATATATATATATATATATATATATATATATATATATATATAAAGAGGGGATCAAGGGAGTTACTAACTCCCTAAGAGCCCCTTAGTCTTAATCCCAACTTTCCATTCATCTTAAGATGGATGGTGGATGTGTGGGGTTCAATTATTAAAAAAAAGAAAGGACTGACATGTTGCTGCAAACGTCGCGCCTATCGGCCATCATCAATCAGTCGCTTCCCTCCTCACACTCCTCTAATCAGTCATTAATTCTCTCTCTATACTCCCGCCTATTACCCATTAAACTTCCCCATCACCCCCTTTTGAATTCATTTCACCAGCCACACAACCATTTCACCAGCCACAAACTCCTCTTCTCTCTCTAAAAAAACCCAGCGTTCTCCATCTCCATCTCCGTAGCTTCGATCAGTCATTCAACATCTCCGATTATGCATAAACTTCCGATGATCATACGAAGGTATGTTCAAGGTTCCATTTTGGACCTCCGATAACCCTTGTTTTTTTTTGGTTGAAATGTAAGTTGTATTCCACTACCAAAACATTACATACTAGGCTAATCAGCCATTGTTCACTCCAACTAAATACATTGCTTAAGACATTACAACGTATTTAATAAATCAGCATTTAAGCATAAAATCTTCGCTGGGAGACAGCTATATAAATCGCATTTTAATCCTTTTGCAACTCACTGCATATCCTCGCAGGCATTAAGAGGTATCCTTCATGCTGGCATTGGTTCCTTGCCTTCCAAATGCTATACACTAAAGCATTAATTATCATTCCAGCAATTTTCTTTCTCAATCACGGCATTATCCGAGCTTTTAACCACCAATTATAATAGTCCGTCTCAGGAATCTGCACATTGCCCCACCTGTTCATAATCTGTAGACATCTCCTACTATAATCACATTCAAACAACAAATGTCGATGCGTTTCATCCTTGTCCTGGCATACAACACATCCTGCTGCAACAGTCCAGTTCCAATTCAGCATTCTGTCTTTCGTTAACAACCTTTCTTTAGCAGCCAACCAGCTGATAAATCTATGTTTAGGTAGGCTGATGTTGTTCCAGATGACCTTCGCCTTAGGATCAATACAACAGTTAGGCATAAGCCACGTATACCCATCTTGCACACTGTATCTCCGACCTTGAGCACACCACCACGGTCCAACATACCCTCCCTTCATAGTGTCCTTAATTTGGCAGATTTTTCGCCATGTCCAGATTTTCCGATAACCCTTTTGTTCAACCCTTTTGTTCGATTTTTGACTTCCATTTTGGTCAATGTATTCCTTTGTTCAACTCCGGTCATCCATAAACCCTAAAAAGTGATAGAAATGCATTTTTCCAACCCGATAACCCTAAATTTAAGTTGAAGTTGTTGTAGTTGTACAGTGGTTGTAGTTGTACAGTCAAAGATTAAGTTTTTATTTCTGTGTTGACCTGATATTTCCTTCTTGAAGTCCATGTTGAGGTTCTGTACAGTCATCTTATTTTTTCATGTTGAAGTTCCCATAATCGTCTTTCTAATTATGCATGTGACATCGATGATGCAGTTTTTGTTGTTGTTCTGTACAGTTGCACAATTTTTGGCTGTAGTTGTATAGTCATACATACTATGTTCTATAACCATACTGTTGTAGTTGTATAGTCATACAATTTATATGCTTCCTTGTTGAAGTTTATGTTGAAGTTCTGTTGTAGACACCCAAATTTGGACTTAGTGGCTGCAGAAGTGCCCAACAATCACCCAATGACGATAGGAATGCAACGCGACGCGAGTTTGCGATGTTTTAGATAGTTTTTCTATAGAACGGATCAAATAATTACTTGGAAATATTAAATTAACATCAAGGCAGGCTTAGTCGTGTCATTACGGTCGCGTCGACACTAATTAGAGTCAATTCCGACACCGGGTCCCCGAATTGGTCTCGAAATATGAAAAGTCAAACCCGAGTCAACGCGTCGGGCCGAGCGAACCTCGGGACGCGCACCCAAAGCCCACCCGGCACTCGACATGCCAGGGTTATAGAGAAGCCTTAACCTTCAAGATAACCTAGGATATGCATCTTTTCCGTTTTGGAAAGTTTTGATATCGGATCTTCAAAACTTCGACAGCCCCAGCTCACGCTCCTGAAGACTGAACTGCCCCACACCGGGCGCCTGAAGACCAAGCCGCATGACCCCGGGCGTCCATATGGGTGACGAGGACCGAAAACACCTATAAATACCCCCCTCACCTCATTCATTCGACACACAATCACGAGTTTGTGCCTACTTCTACACAGTACAACTCGTTCTTCCCTCTCTTTTCTCTTGCTAAGGGCTCGCACTCTGACATCCGAGGCAAACGATCCACTTGATCGTAGTTCCCATAAATCGAAATCGACGCTACTCCTCACCTTCGAGCACTCCACTCGATCCCGAGGTGCCTGTGATTGACTAGCTCAAAACTAGTAACGAAGTTCTGCCGGATTAGCTGCAGAACTAGTCCCTAGCAACGAAGCTCTGCCGGAGTAGCCACGGGAAGGTCAAACGGTAACGGAGTTCTGCCGGAGTCACTGGTCAAGCTAGGAGGATCTGCCTGTTGATCGAGTCGTCACTAGGTTGCCATCTAAACAAAACTTTCCATATTTGTACTTTCTATTATTATGCACTACGACAACACTAGATGTGGGCGCTAGACCCACAAGCATCTACTAAAATACGTAACGTCCCAACTTCAACTACAAATACTAAAACAAACTAAATAGACCCGAGTAATTCCGAGATCCGTTCTCAAAACTATCTATTCATCGAGTCCCGTTTAGTGTATACTCCGAGGGTGCAACTCCTCACAATGTGATTTACTTACATTCGCATTTTCAGGTTTCGTATGATTTATTGCTTTTATGACCTTATAATCGCATGCTAAATCACCTAACACAGGATTCAAAACGTAAAATAACTAAAACTGAACAAAGTGATGGTCGGGTTCCGTATTAGTCCAGGTACTCACCTTATTCGGTTCGACGCATCTCTATTAATACCAAACCGACGTATCTTAAGCAGTATACCGGGTAAGGTATACCACGAGAATGACTAATATCCGTATTACCGCGTTAAAACTGATTTGCTAATACGTATAATACATAGTAATCTCTACTCTGCAACGTGCATCTTTTCATGGCCTGCTTGTCACGTGAAATCGCATGCAATGAATGTAAACACCACTACTTCGACTATAAAACTTGCTTGTCTTTAAATAACCGACGTAGCTAAATATAGGGTTAAAACAACGGATGTTACAGTACTTCCACCACAACAAAAGAACTAGGATATGCCCACCGATTGATTAGTAGAGGCCGCTATATTGCGGACGGGATTGGGTGTTGAGATCTATCGGATGTTGGCTTCCCAATACGTACCCTCACCCCTTACTCAGAATCGACGGTTTCCGGATGTCCGAAACCATTGGCAATGAGAGTCATTCCAGGCATGGAGTGCTTAAGGGTACAAGTCTTTATCTCTAGGTCCCGTGCCACTCAACTTTAAGCCGGCAAGGGAACAAAGTTGACTTGAACGGTTTCCGAGTCCCCATAATTGACTCGGTGGCGACTCAACAAATCGTCAACGAATTCAGTTCACTAAAAAGGTCGCCTTACCAAATAAATCAGCCTTTAAACATTTACAACCACGTCTCGATCGATTCCCAAACGGAAACACGGGTGCCTGCACCCGTCAAGTACAAGTCCGGATCGTCATCCAAATCGAGGTCCGACACTTCGTCCTTTATGCGAGATCGGACCGGCCCCCGACAAGAAGAGGCCGCGTGGGTGGCCGCCACCACACGTTGAAAACCGGGTCGGTCCCGCGCGGGCGCGCGCGGGGCGCCGAGCGGTGCGGACGGACGTCCACAATTTGGCGACTCCGATGGGGATTTGGGAACAAGTTTTCAGTGGTGGTGTAACTTGAACGAGGTCGGTGAAGCTCATTTCTTAGTTCCTAGTTGTGGTCACTACAGGTTTTGGCCCTAAAAAGCCCACCCTAACCGATATCAAGACCAATCGACCTCTTCGCGGTAAGATCTTTAGGGACACGCGGAGAGATCCTCGGTTGACGCTCCGGCCACCTAACGCGTACCCCGCGGGAATAATAAGCGGATAGTTCCGAACGAACGGTATGACACTCGTCTCCCCAGATCATTGTCAATGCCTAAGGAAAGACTATTCGTGGGCGGTAGCCTAACCTAACCTACCCGAGTCTGCATCCTGCATGAGTGTATGCATTCCTAGTTATGTGTAGCGTGTTTGAACAATCCAACCCATATAAGACACTAAAAACTGGATTCAACCACGCCAACATTATTCAACCGCACCCAATTCCGTTTTCGAAAAAAATATATATACCTCATCTTTTCGAAACAACCTTTTAAACATCGATACTCCGAGCAAATCACAATTTCTAAAAAGAGAACATTTTTAGATGCCGTCGTCATGGCAAATTTCACGCTCAACATTTTCAAACAAAATATATTTTCGAACGCCTTCACGTGGCCAAAGTAAAACCCGTCAAACAACAAATACCGTTAGTGTCACCGAAACTCCCAATTAATGGGATTAAACTACACCAAACGGTTACATTCTTGTTTTCAAAAAGTAAAAAATAATTTTTTTTTCTTTTTTTACCCACATACCGTTAACACAACCGAAGCTTCAATTAATGAAGCCAAGAAATCCAAAAAGGTTACATTCTCGAAACGCCTTTCGCAACACGTCACTCTCCATCGTCAAATGCTAGTTAATGCAATTGACGAACGTGGGTCACTAGTTTTAAAAGCTTTTTCCAAAAACACTATTTGTCACCTAAGTTCTTCGATAAGAATTTAATCACACCTTTAAAACACCACACGCATCCGCTATATATATATCGAACTAGCTAATTAATAGTAGTCTCGATAAAAGCGTCACTTCGTTATTTTCAAAACCGGTTCTCCTAAGGACCGTGTTCCTTTCAAAAAAAAGAAAACATTTACACTTTTGCTATCGTCGGATTCCCGACGCACACATAGCAACGCACTTCCACGTCACAAACGATGTCCCCACACCATCGTCTCCCTAATTTTACAAAATCATCTTTGTCAAAACTCTCCTCGCGAGTATCGGTTGTTTTCAGAAAAAAAAATCTCTGGTCCTGAGCCGGGATCATGATCAACTTCTTACGTCGTACAACCGTGTGATTAACTGTCTGTGTTAGTTACTAAGGTCGCCTCTACTTGGGGTTTTACGTTTTGGGTCGTCTCATTTCTTGAAGTCTTCTTTAAGCCTCACCCCCGAGGCTTGTGTCAAATCGTCTCGTTACAGAGATTTAAAATTCGTTAGGCGTTTCACCGAATACATCGAGAGTCTAAAAACGCCCGAGTCCCTAAGCCAAATGACCGTATGCACGAGCGAGTCAAGGGTCCCATTCCCGTGTCGCTCTATTAGGAGCATTCCTCGAGTCTCTAAGTCATCCGGTGGATCCGATCTGACCTTTTAATCCTTTCCCACTAGAATCACTCCCCAACATGTCGGTAGATTCGAGCGCCATCGAAAGCATCCGCAACGATGTCAATACCCTAACCAAATTGGTTCGCAACATCCATACTTCGGTAATCCGTTTGACTTTATCCGTCCGTTACGTCGATAGCCGCCTCAATTTCCTTGAGAGTAGAGACATTGAAAGTGATACAAACGCTAACCTGAGCGATTACCATGCCCAAAAGCCTACCCAGGATAGATTATCCCAATGCTCCGCCCGATCGAAGCTTCCTAAAGTCGATACGGAAGGGTCACCAAGACCTTACAAGACCACACCCAACAAAGTAGGAAGGCCACCAAGAAAGTTTACCCCAATCAACTCATCTTACACTGAAGCTCTTAAGAGCCTAGTCGGTCAAGGGTTACTCTCATCTTTGGCTTCCACTCCGGACCCACCAGTCAGCAAACAAAGCAAAAGTGAGACCACTTTTTCAATATGGGTCTTGTCGCTCTGTATGTTACAATCGATAAATCACCTCCGTGACACCTAATAGTATATAAAACGGTGTAGACACCCTGATTTGGACCTGGTGGCTGCAGAAGTGCCCAAGAAACACCCGATGACGATAGGACTGCAACGCGACACGGGTTTGCGATGTTATAGGTAGTTTTCCTATAGAACGGATCAAATAATTACTCGGAAAAATTAAAAACTAACATGATGGCAACCTTAATCGTGTCGTTACGGTTACATAGACACTAATTAGAGTTAATTCCGACACCGGGACCCCGAGTCGGCCCCGAAACTCGAACCGAGTCAACAACGTGTTAAGCGAACCTCAGGATGAACACCCGAGGCCCACTAAACCCACGGCGCTAGGTCAAGCCGTGGGAAGCCTTAACACCCAAGAAACGTATTATACACCCGCCTCACGGTTTTGGAAAGTATCAAAACCGTATCCTCAAAATCCCAACCGCCCCACACTACGCGCCTGGGTCTCACCACGCCTTAGCCCAGGCGCCTGAGTCCTGGTGTGCCCCAGCTCAGGCGTCCATATGGGCGACGAGGGCCGAAAACACCTATAAATACCCCCTCCACACTACTACAAAATGAATCTATTGCAACATTTTGTTTGCAACACTTGGTAAAAGTGTTGCATTTGAGAGAATGTAAAAATAATTGCAACACTTTATAGATAAGTGTTGCATTGTTAGTCAAATGCAACAATTGATAAGAAATGTTGCAGTTTTTTTGTTAATAATGCAACACTTTCTTTGAAATGTTGTCTTTTAAATATAAAAGGTACTCCAAATAATCTATAAACTTTATACATTAGATGTGGAAAAAACTTGAGGTTTGATAACAATATACATCAAGTTTAAACTAAATTGTTTTCTCGCTTGTATTAAAATACTCATTGTAGATTAATACATGTTAAAATGGGACAACAACATTTTTTTTTTGAAGAAATTAAACTCTTTTTTTGTTGTTTTTTCTTCTAACCGCCTCAACCTAAGGTTTTGTTTTTTTTGGAAATGAATTGAAGAAAGCTTAAATAGTTGAGAATCTTGAGATAAAGGTCCGGTTCTTTCCAGCTTATATTGAGACACTTTCACTTCAGTTCAGACACTTTTAGTCCAGTTCAGACACTTTTTGTCCAGTTCAGTTCATTTTAGTTTAGTTCACATTCAGTTCAGTTCAGACACATTCAGTTTATGTCAGTTCAGATATTATTATTATTATTATTATTATTATTATTGTTGTTGTTGTTGTTGTTGTTATTACTACTATTAGTATTACTATTACTTTTAATTTTTTTTAATTATAAACTGAAACTTGTATTAAAATCGAAACAAACTATAAGAACTTATTATTATTATTATTACCAATTATTATTATTATTATTACTCTTATTATTAATATTTTTTTTAATTTTAGTTTGGTTCAGGTCAATCCGTCGAAATGAACATTGAAAAGAAAATACGTAAGGAGCCTAAAGGATGGAAAACAACCGGCCAAACTATCTTCCCCCAACTCCCTATGTTTAAGAGTGTATCAAAATTAATATAGACTCCCCAAAATGGATCCTCGGCAAAACCCTATTAACCTAAATAACAATACTCTTCTAAAACACAGCCACTGCACACACCAAATCATTCCATTTCAGTTAAGCACTAGCATGACAATATGAGGGTATGACACCAACCATTGCGCAGACCTATTGTCAAGTATCAATGCCATCAACAAGCCTAACAGAGTCACAGTCCAACAATTCTCACAACTGCACTAGCACAAAACCTAGGCGAGTTGAGGGTTCGTTTGAGATAATTGGTACAATTCATCACTGATTTCATTTTAATTAATTAGGGTTTATGGATAATTTTGTATTATTACCTAACCGAGAACATTTGGGTGCTTAATTAGGGTTCCATTTAGTTTGACATTGCAGTTCCTAAGTTATTACGGGATCATTTCATTTTATCTGATTTAGATAGTTCATATAGGTTGCATTGTTCATTTATTCAGGCTAGTAGGTTGTTGGACTTGTTGATTCAAGTTGGGTTTTATGATGCAAGTTATGCAGTTGGTTTATTCATTCTATATCTGGTGTTCTTAATAGTTCAAGCCACATTTATATAGAAGAATGTAGAAACAAGCAGCAACAAGAGTATATATTAGCTTAGATGCAAATTGAATTTAATTTAATGTAACCCCTTATTTTTCTAAATACAAGTTGCCCTTAATACTTGAATCAAGCATTTTTCAACTGCCCAAACATGCTACAATTGATTAGTGAAGCACTGTGTTAATGTTTACAAACTAAAGGCCGATATGCATGTGCCTAAGATCGGACTGTATCTCTTGTAAATTAATAGCAGCGTTTCAGTGACCAGAAGTTTCACTTTACCTCGAATATGCTCTATGGTCAATGCAAACTAGCTTTCTAAATCTTCCTTTTGTATTAAAAGTCATGAGGCTTTTGAGGGGAGTAGGGGACCCAACTTAGCCTTACTTCTGAAGCGTTGAAAATTTCAGAATTTTTCACTAACTTGGCCTCTTTTTCATGCTCGAGAAAAGATAGAATTATACTTAGTTGCTTAGTCTGATCTCTTCAGCTCAAGCATTTTGTCGTGTGTATCCTAGCTGTAAGCTTGGCACCATGAGATGTGTTCATTAGTTTCTTTAGTTTTGCCTATATTGCTGATGTTATATTCTTCAGGGCAAAAATGACCTTGCAACTGTTGATGAACCTGGTGATGTTGATGTCAGCGAATTGCATGACAGTGATGACGATGCCAACGATAAAGCAGTTGAGTATAACCAATCTAGTGACTTGGATACGGATGAAGAGCGTGAAAGGTCTTTTTTTTTTCTTTTTCTATCTATGTGGCAAAAAACTGCTAATGTTCATCAAACAACATGTTTATGTTTCTTTGTAGTATTCTGAGTTTGTGTACTTGGATATTGTGTTTTCTTCAGGTACGATAAAAAGCTAGAGACGGTTCTTGATGAAGCTTATGAACAATATGTAACCAGGAAAGATGGAAGCACAAAGCAGAGGAAACGTCCTAAGAAAGCCTATGCTGACAATCTTCTGGAGGTAGTAGTTAGCATTTTTTAACTATATAGAGTAATTTTAATTGATATCTCTTGTTTGGATTGGGAGAGTTTGGAGAAAATGAACTCCCTTGTTTAGTATTTCATCCCTTCCACTTAATGGTATATGCTTGTTATTTCTACAGAAATGTATCAGGGGAAAAATTAAGTAGGGTCATGATGTTAACCGTCAAATACCCTTATGGTTCCCAATCCATCTTTTTATTTTGCCTTTCCCGTTTATTTATCTAACTCTTTGTTTCTTATTTCCTCATTTTTATTGCCCTTCTACTTGTATATTAATTGTTGTGACGCTACTGCGTCTTATTAAATAAAGATTTGACACTTGATGAAAGTACTAACTTCATTGTATTTGATCTTGGGTAAATACGAACTAACCAAGTTAACAAATTTGAGTCTTTGATTTTTTTTAAGGAGTTCGAGTTGTATGGAAGGCAAAAATATCTTTACACTCTTCACATGTCGATTGCCCAATTTTCATGCAAGTAGCACACTGAAACACCTCTATGTTAGTTGATGCATTTTTATTAATTATTTGAATAACTACACTTGTGGCTATAAAGTACTTAACACTTACCTTTCTCTTTTTTCAATTGCAGTAATTGGAGCTATGTGGTTTCTTATGATGGATTCTTTCGGCTCAAGGGAGACCTACATTTGTGATGCACTCGATGCTGGGATAAATCACATAGATTTTGGTCTTTAGTTTTTTTTTCTCAAACAATATTTTTTGATATGTACTTTTCAGTATGTAGCATAGTGATCGAGATGAATGTTATGAACCTATATGTTTTTCGACATAATTATTAGTCAATATCAAACAAAAGTTGATACATATATCTATGAGTTTTGTGTTAATTGAGTTTCGTCGACAATAAAAACCAATTTGGTGTTAGCTTAATGTTATTTATTCAAATTTGGAAGATTGTTGCATTTGGTAAAAAAAATGTTGCAAATAATGATCATAAGTGTTACATTTTCCTGTTAAAAATGTTGCTCTAGTCAATTACAAGTGTTGCATAACCAAGTATAAGTGTTGCCAAAAAAAATGTTGCATATACTAACTAGATGCAACACTTGCAAAAATTGTTGCATTTAATAAAGAAGTGTTGCTTAATATGTTGCATTAGGCTATTGCAACGAAGTTTTAAGCAGCACACTTTGAAATGTTGCATAAAGCATATAGCAACACTTTTAAGACATTATGCAACAATTTTGAGATGTTGCAATTGCCATCTTTTGTAGTAGTGTCTTTTACTCTCTAACCATTTGATTTTCTGCATTGAATATATTGTATGTATGATATCACCTCGCTCTAAATTCGACCCGACCGCAAACCCGCCCCACCCCATTTGTTATTTTTAGAGTCATGAACCTGTTTTTCTTACCCGAATCTTAAGGGTGTGGTTCAATAATAAAATAAGAGAGAAAGCTAAGGGAGTGGAAAGGTAAAGGGAGAAGGGAAAGGGCTGGGAAGGGGATGGAGAATGGAGATGATACATTTTTCCTCAAAATTTTCTATTTTGGATAAAGTTGATCATGAGTCGTACTGTCCGATTGATCCGTCCCGTTTGGCCCGCGAACACGTCCCAAAACCCGCTTGTCCATGGGTTAAAATTTTACATTTAGCCCGACCCATGTCCGGCTCGAACCCACATATGATTACCTCTAATTTTGGAGGGAAAATATTTTGCTTTGAAGGAGAGAAATGGAGGAATCCATTTTACTTTCACCTACAAATCCCCACTTCTCATTTTGCTAACCAAACAAACAAACTTGCTTCGCTCACTTTTCTTCCCCTCCCTTTCCTTCCAAATCAATCTTTCCAAACACACCCTAAATGACCTCTTAATTTTGGACCAAGACCTGGACCGACCTATTCAACCCGTGGAAAAAAAGAGACTACAAAACCTTAGTCTAAAAGTCCAGCTCAAACCAACATATTCATATGCCTATATTTTGCTAAAACTCTAGTTATTATTCGATATAATTAATTATTGTATATATTATCCTTTTATTTTAATATAAATTTGTGTCTAATTTTAACTTAAATTATCTAGAAATTTTAGTACATTATTATCTTGTACAGTTATACATAAGTAGACTAACATAAATTCTTACTTTATATAGGGAGAAATAGTAGTACTTCTTTCTTCTATACATGTTCTACCCATTATATATTCATTTAGATTGTATAAAATAATCAAATGGGTAGAACATTGCTGGAAAGAGGAAGTACATTACTCTCTTAGCTTGCGACGAGTCAAATATTACCTACGTGGGTAGAAAAAACAAAAGCAAAATGGTTAGGAAATGACTACATGTTTTGTCTTATCTACCCACATGGATAGTGATTGCCGCGTCGCAAATTTGTGACGGATATGCCCCCACAAGAAAGATTTGCTGGGAGACTAAAGTTATACAGTATTATCGTGTTAAATAGTAACATTATTATTAGACTTGACAAAACTTGACCTGACTTATAAACCCAACTCGCCCAACCCGTTTATTGGTAGGTCAAGATTCAAGACCTCTAAATCTTGATCTATGACTCGATATTTTAAATTACAAATATAAACAACTAATATTCAATTTAATACACTTGTTCGGAGACTAAAGTTGTATTATCGTGTTAAATAGTAATATTATTATTAGACTTGACAAAACTTAACCTAACTTCTTGTAAATCTGACATGATCAACCCATTTATTGGTAGGTCAAGATTCAAGACCTCTAAATCTTGATCCGTGACTTGATATTTTAAATTACAAATATAGACTAATATTCAATTTGATATAACATTTTTTTATCTTTTGATAATAAATAATTATTAAAATAGTTTTAAATATTCATTGAAATATAAACATTATAATCAAGGTCTATAAAATAATATTATTAAAATAAATAAATATTTAATATCAAAAATATTATTTCTTTACTTAAAAAGGGTAAAAAAAATTGGCGTTTGTGATAAGTGTGTTTTGTAGTGCTTATTCATTGTGTTTGGTCCCGATTTCTCTTGTGTAATCGCTCATTGGAGCGGTTTTCGAGGCTACTTACGCTTCTTCTAGTTTGTTTTAGGTTCCTAGGACCATTATTGGAGAGATGAAACGATTCCAACTCGTTTCCGACACATTTGGAGCCAACGAAGAGAAGCGACAATCACCCGGTGGCTTAGACTCGATCCCGAGCCCTTGGGACCCATTCCCGAGAACCGAGAATCGATGAGAATCCTAACAAGAGCAAGGAGGGACCTATGGGACCATATTTGAAGCCTACAAGACCTATCCCGGTCGGGAAGACACCCATCACGACCGGGATGAAGAGACAAGCAAACAGCGGCTACTGGAGCTTGATCCCGGCCAGGATCACCACCTTCCCGGTCGGGACCACCCCTTCCCGGTCGGTATGACCCTCTTCCCGGCCGGGATGGGCCCAGAATGAGCTGTTTTCGCTTTCCTCGCTTCCCTTACCCGTGAACCCTATATATAGTCCCCCTCTTGTATTGTTTAAGAGGATATGCTTTACTTTTCATTACCCACTAAACCCTAGAATACTTTAGGTTTGATTAGCTTAGATTAGTGTAGATTAGTCCCTAATTAGTCCTTAATCTAGTTGATTACTCTTGTAATATTGGATTTCTTGAAGATTCTACCAATCTTGACAACATTGGTGGATGTTTGGGTTTTCTTTTATGCAACTGTTCCTCTTTTCATCTCTTGTAGTTGGTATAATCTTTCTTCTCCCTTTACTTTTAATCTTTCATAGTTAATCAAGTTTTCATCTTTGTTTTATGTTTGTTGTTCATCCTTGTTCTTCATAATGGATGTTTCTTTTGTTCTTGTGATTGTTTCTCTTGTTAGTGCTAGTTTTAGTATAGATATGTGTGAGTAGTTGTCCCCTAGGGTTAGTAGGGGGATTGAGTGTAATTAGGGATGATTAGGGTGAGATGGGTGGTACTAGTTGTTGTTTTTGTTGATTACTATTTGCCTTGCACTCCACATGTATGATGAAATGCTTGTGAGACTTGAGACGATCAATTTTTGTTTTTCTTGCCTCTTCTCTTGTATGTGTTTGTTTGGTTGTAGGTTTGGTTCCCTCATTAGTAGCGAGAGCGTGTGGTGAGGATGACCCCTAGGCCGTTTAAGTAGCGAGAGCCCGATCGTAACCTAGGCTACGAGAACATGCCAGTAACCCCCGTTTTCCTCCTTTTGATCTCCTTGGCATCCATGAACCCGACCTAGCCCTAGTTTCTTCTTATTGATTTATTAGCTTCTTTTTGTCATTAGTTGTTTGTTTAGCTTAGTCCTTATTCAACCTAAGCCATTCCCTAGCTTAGTTAGTCTTGGACCTAGTCTTGGACCATAGCACCCTCTTGTTTTGAACTCTCGTCCCTGTGGATCGACTCGACTTACCCTAGCTATCTAGCTTAGGTTCGTTGCTTATTATTTGATCGGTAGGATAGACGACAAACACCTCCCTTCAAATTGGCGCCGTTGCCGGGGACGGCGTAGTTTAGACTCTTGTGTGCTTAGTTTTAGATTTGGTTCTTGATTTTTGTGTTTTCTTCTCCTTGTGTATCTCCGTTCTACTTCTTGTGTGCTATTCTCTCATCCTAGTGCCTCAAAAGCACTAGGCTACTAACGTTTGCTCAAGTGCTTCTAGTTCATCCAATGTATGAAAGCAACGTTATGTCAATGGCGCATCCAAGCTACCATCAATCATCATGGGACAATTATGGGGCAAATTGCCAAGACCCACAACTTTACCAACCATACCAATCTCATCAACAATCTTATGAATCCTCTTCATATGACTACCATGAAAGTTGTCAAGGATCATTCCAACATCCTAACAACTACGAAATACCCTCACATAACCCACAACCAAAAATCCCCAACTTTGAGCTTTGTCAAATGATGATTCAAATGCAAAAGACTCAACAAGAGATGATGGTCAATTGCAAAAGAGTCAACATGAGATGATGGTTCAAATGCAAAGAGATAAAGAGGAGATCAAGGCCCAAATAGAGGTGCAAGATGCTCGTATCAATGCACTCATGGCTCGTTTCATGATGTTGGCCACTCGAGCTCCACAATTTGTTGAGGAAGGTTCATTTGGGCAAGAAGATCGGTTGTCTCCTCAAGGAAATCAACCCGATCATGAAGCCACGAATGAAGAAGAGAGGGTCAATAAAGAGATCATTGTTGAGTGTTGCTTGGATGGTGAAGATATGGGAAGAATGAAGGAAGTTGAAGCTTCAAGGGTCGACAATGAGGAGGGAATTGAACATGATTCTCAAGGTAACTCTTGGGGAGCCAATGTATTGGCTATCAAATTGGATTTGTATGATTTTCTTCGTGATGAACCGGATCTTGACAATCCAAAACCAAGTGAAGACAAGACTCCTCTAGGGCAAATTGACAAGGTGAGTGAAAAGAAAGGTAACACTTGGGAGAAAGAGATAGATGCCTTAGAACTTGCCTTGAATGGGAAATTAGAGGAGCCGATTAGGGGGTTTGGAAATGCTATGCTAGACCAAACCGTCGAAGAAATTGAGACCGCCATCAAAGGTCTTGAGTTTCTTCATGGTGAGAATTCTAGTAAGAATGGCGATGAGGTCTCCCCTAAAGCCTCCAATGAAGAAAACTTGATGCCTTCACCTCCTTTATCGCACTCGATTTCAAGTCCCTTGTCTTGTGAGACGGTTGATGAAGAGGATTCTTGTCAGACTGTGGAAAAGAGTGCTACTCTTGACCCCGTAGAAGAAGCAAGACCCTTAGGGTGTGATCTCCCAAATCATAACGCCAAGCATGACTTTAGACCACTATACCAACTGGATGGTCATAAGAGTCGTTGCTATGTTGGTTCGGAAGACCTGGAAGATCACAAGAAACCCGAGCGTAATGGATTAGATGATTGCTTCTCGACTCCGACTTGGAAACTCTTGTTGATGGCTAGGATCAGCCACAGGAGCGTTAATGAAGATGTTGCTAGAGCATTTGACTTACTCCTCCGTGCTCTTGATGGCTATGGAGGCGTAGATGCTGGTGAGAGTATCTTATTGTAAATATTTTTTTCCTTTTCTTTTGAGCTTTTGTATTTGTATATGATTGATTGGATAGTTTGGTTTCTAGGATTTGTTAGTTTTTGTGGAATTCTTGTAATTTGGAATTTTCTTGAGTCATGTGAGGGAGGGATCTTTGATGTGTTTATTGAGCTTACTTGATAGGTTTGAAGTGAAGATGAAGAATTAAAGAAGGGTATTGATGATAGAAGCTTCAAGGCTTGGTGGAGGAAGTCGGTTTTTGAGCTTGGTACAAGCTTTTGGGGCCGGGATTTTGGATCCCGAGGTATTACTTGTCTTTTGGGTGGAACTAGTATTGAATGAAGACTTCATGGCTCGGGAAAGGTGCTATCCCGATCGGGATCATAACCGTCACGACCGGGATGAGTTGGGCATGAAAACAGGAGCTTCTGTTGTGCCATCCCGACCGGGATCAAGGTCTTCCCGGTCGGGAAGGACTCCTCGCGACCGTGATGAATTCTGTTACGACTGGGAAGGGTGCCAGCTTCCTCTTTCGCCTTCTTTTCTTCATTTAAGCCCCACCCAACCACTTTATACCCCCACCCAACCTCCCTACTCGCCTTAGCTTCTTTCATTTGACCCTTACACTTCAATTATACACCTTCATCTCATCTTCTCATCACTATACACCGAGTTTTCCCTCAAATCCCAACCTCATTTGCACCATTTCAAGCCCGATACTTGAGTCTACATGGAGGAAGAGGAATAATGATGATAAAGACAAGCAAGGTGCCGATAACAATCATTGAGACGATGGAATTGATTGAGTTGCTAACCGTTTGGTAAGGAGACTCTCCTTACCAAACGTCTTTTGTTGCTTAGTCTTTCATCGTTTGTTCCCCTTCCCTTTATCATTTTGGTGTCATGGTGGCCCTCGGGGCCTTGGTGGTCATTGCTTCCGATTCTCGATGACGTGATTACATCGAGAATCATTTGAAAAATCCAAATTAACAAGTTATTTTCACTTTTTCTTCACTTTTTGGTAGGATTTAGCCGGATTCGGGCGGAATCCGGGCTAGGTGACTTAATTACACCTAGCCCTCCCCTCCCATTTCCATTTATTTTCATCTTTTTATTTCTTCCCCCATCCGAATCTTTTCTTGTCTCGGCCCTTGGTGACTTGATTACACCCCGGCCGGACACATTCTACCCTTTCTTCACTTTCATTTTTTTTTCTTTTTTCGCTTTTTTTTTTTTCCCTTTTTCTTTTCTTCTTAGTGTCTCCGTACACACTACCGATCGAGCATGAGGACATTGCTCGGTTTAAGTGTGGGGGAGCGATATCTTAGGCTAGTTTAGTTTTATTTTCGTAGTTTTTTCGAAAAATCTTAAAAATCCCTAAAAATTTGAAAAATTTCATAAAAAGCCAAAACGACTTTCTTTTGTGTCTTTTTCTTTTGTGTCTTTGTGCCGTATATTTGTTGTGTTGTGTGTTTTGCTCCCCCGAATTCCTTGTAGGTTGCGCGATCGTCGACAAGTTTCGAAAAGCTCAAAACATCCGGTAATATCCCTTCATTTCTTTCTCCTTTTTCCTTTTTGTGGAGTTTGGAGGTTGTGTTGTGATGGTGTGTGCTCGGGTGGAGCTTTTTGGAATTAGTGGTTGATTGGTGGCTTGTGTAACACCCGTTAATTTTCTATGCGTTGTTATCTATTCCGTTATGACTCCGTCATGACTCTGTTATTTTTTTCATGTCTTCAGTTTCCTTCATTTTCAAGCTTCATAACATTTTCAAGTCAAATATTATTTATTTTTATTAAAAGATTTTAAATATTTTATTTTCCTGATCTATTTATAAAATTTTCATCGCAAACTATTTATTTATTCGCGAGGAGTCCTATTTTTTCTACGAACTAACGTTTTAAACTTGGATTTATGTTATTTCTTTTCCTAAAAATGTCTAAACACATTTATATAATATTTCCAACTAAGAAATATTTTTATTTACGAAAAGTTTAGCCTTTAATCATTTTATTACAAAGTTTCGTAAATAATTATTTTCTATCGCGAGGTTTACTCGAATTGCTTTGAAATGCTTTTAGTAATTATACGATTCTTATTTTTATCAACCTACATTTAAAAGAAGCACTTTTTGGCCCCTTTTTAGACCATGACACCCATGGTCACACATCTTCACATTTTTTTTTCATTTGGTTTTATAAAGTGATTAAAGCCTTAGATATTTTTATTACCTTATGGCTTGTTTGGGAACTAGGAATTGGAATTCAATTCCGGAATTGAGATGATTCAAGTGTTTGGTAAAATCGAGAATTTGGAATTGGATTTGAGATGAATTCCATACCAATTACAACCTTGTTTAAATTTGACTTTCTCAAATGACTACCCCATGGTAGTCATTTCAATTCCGTCACTATTTATTGTTTTTTTTTCGCGTAAATCTAGTCGGAATATATATTTCTTTTATTAATTTTTGTCCCTAATTGAAAATATACATTTTTGTCATGGAAAAAAATTCAAAAATTAATTTTTTGTGACCTCGACCCGGCTCCGCCCCGCCCAATTCCAATTCCAATTCCATGGATACCCAAACAACATTTTGGAATTGGAAATGGAATTGAATGTCAATAATTGAATATCTAGAATTAGATTCATGGAAATGAAAATAATTCTATGTTTCCAAACGCTCCCTTAATGAATTTGGTGACTAATTGCAAAACTCTTCAC
This sequence comes from Agrostemma githago, assembly GCA_958450325.1. Taxonomy (NCBI): domain Eukaryota; kingdom Viridiplantae; phylum Streptophyta; class Magnoliopsida; order Caryophyllales; family Caryophyllaceae; genus Agrostemma; species Agrostemma githago. Next base: position 21,531,711 of record OY288239.1, on the reverse strand, counting down.
TCTCCCTTGTTAATCCATTTTGGCTGGTTTTTTTTAAGTGTATCTAACATTATTTTCATCAATTTTTAAGATCATATTCATTCACACAATTCACATAATTCATTTCTATTCATTCATTCTCATTCAACCACATTAAACAAAGAAAATACTCTTCAATTCCTTCATATTGGCCATGAGTTTCAGCCATATTTTCCAGCCCAAATTTGTCCCTAATCGAGTCTTGATCGTCTCATTTTTATCGTAAAATTAATCCTCTTTCCGATCCTATCGTTAAGGTAATAATCGATGGGTTTTCGATCATTATTTACCATTGATTTTCTTAGTTTTTCTCATGGTATTTTTCTACCATGATTTTCGTGTGACGTAGGTTTTGTGGATGATCCCGAGTCCGACGAGTATATTATCGATTCAGATTTGGATTAGAGGTAACGTCGGTGTTACTCGGTATTACTTGATTTTATTTGTGTAATTGCATGTATATATTTTTATGTTTTATTTTGACAATATATGTATGTCATAAAATCTGGAAAAATTTTAAAAGTTGAAAATTTGTATGTTTCGGTATTTTTATCGCTTTTACGAGATTAACGATTAAATCGTCATATTAATTTGTAAAATCGTAATATTCGGCCGAAACATGTAATATATGTTTATATTCTGGAAAAATGTTGTTTTTGATGATTTTTAATAATTTAGTATTTTTCTGATATTTTTGATATCGATTATTGAATTATTACCGTTTACGGACAAAAACGATTAAAAGCCGATTTTTAGTTCTAGTACCTAAACATTTTATTTTGATCTGATTTTTGACGTGGTGAAACTTTCTGATGAAATAGAATTTTCTGAATTTATTCATAATTTTTCGGAATTGTTAAGTGGATGAATTAATTAATCACTTTAAATCATCGTTTATGGTTAAAACCGCGTTTGTCGTTTAAATTCTCGATTTCTGGTCCTATGATTAAATCTGGAAAAAAATGTGATTCTGATGATTTCATAATAAAATTTAATTCTATGATTTTTAGTGCCTTAATAAAATGTTAGGAACGATAAGTTTTATTAATGGAAACGTTAATTGTGAAAACGGGTTTTAAAGACGGTTTTAACGGGATTTATTAAATCTGGAATTTTTGGAATTCTGGAAAAATAGTATTTTCTGGAAAATCATGATTTTTAAGTTTAATAATAATTTTTGGATATTAATACTTAAATCTTTTTGTAATTACTATTTTTATTAATCGTTATTGTCGAGATTGGACGATTAACGAGAAAACGCTTTAAAAACCGAGTTTTAGGATTCTGTAAAATTTTCTTTTCTGGACAGAATGTCCATAAATATATTTGAACTATTTTACGTAATTTTTTTTACTATTTATTAAAGTCTTTAATTAATAAGTATTGATTTTCGGACAAATTGTGATTTATCGTTAAAATGCTTCGTCTTACCTAAAAGAATCATTTTTCCAGCAATTTTGGAAGTATTTAAATCTGAAACTTTAAGAGTTAAATCATCCCTTAACATACTCTAAATATATTTGTTGGTTTAATTAAATTAAGACGTTCAAATATTTAATTTGATATTTGTCGTAAAATCCTATTTATAATTTTATTGTCGAAACTAATAATAATTAGGGAATTTTAACTTTATAACTTTTGAAAACACCCTAATTAGTAATATTAAAATGTTTAAGACATTTTTAATCATTTTATAACGCTTATACGATATTTTAATAATTTCATAAAATTAAATGTTCTCTTTGGTAATTAATATCGTTAAGACCGAAAGTATTAGTTTTATAAATCTATATCGTTTACTAAAAATGTGATGTTAGTATAAACTAATATTTTCGCTATTTTGATATGATGCTATTTTTGGTAAAGTTTCTAAAAATCGAAGTTTCCTAAAATAGAAAGTTTCCTTTTTTGGAAAGTGATTCCTTTTTCTTTTGTTCTCCTATTGTTTATATTGAATACATCTTTTACATATCGATAATTGCTTGTTTTGGAGTTATGGAATAAGGACAAGTGTGGGTTTAGAGTAATATAGTCTGGGATGTACGTTTGGCCATCAACTATAAAGCTGGTGTGTCTATGTTGAGACATATTGGTCGTTGAACTGAGCATGGTTTGTGTTCAGGAGTGTGTATATTTTGACCTTAAACTTAGATATCGCATCGTGTAAGTCGCCGTCGGGTTGAACTGGATTACGGTTGGTGTCCAGGAGGGGTGTACATTACTTAAGCCAGGACCTTGCTGCACGCCGCAGTCCTGTTATAGTTGAGTTGCCTAGTTAGAGACCGAAGTCTGATTTGTTTTGACTAAGTTCTCGAAGCTAGTTTAGTATTGTCCTAGTGAAAGTCTAGATTCTACATTAATCCTATCCATAACACCATTTTGACTATTTTTATTACTATCGATATAATTTGGTTGCAGGTTGGCAAATGTTTTATGTTTTCTCCGGAAAACTCATTTTTATTATATTGTTTCGATACGTGAAGTTTTTCACTGAAAACTTATTTTCATTATAATGTTTTATTGTTTTCCGTCTTTACTATTTTTCCTATATTAGTAATTACTGTTTTAAAACCCTGTTATACGGCTGGGAGAACGTTGACGTTGCTCCTCACTGATTGTGGCTGTTATGTTTTTAACATGACAGGTATGCATGTTTCCGGGTGTGGGCTAGCGGGCAGACAAGATCCCTGCTCGATTAATTTTAATAATTTTGTTTTGTGGATTGTTAAACCCCTTTGTGGATTGTTTAATTTTGGCCATTTTATTTTAGGCCTAATGTTTGACTTTACCATTTAAATTTTATCAAGACATAGTTACAGTGTGTTATAATCCCACTTGTACAGTGTTTCCGCCACTGTATTGCATTAGAAAATCTAGGGGATTACAGTTGGTATCAGAGCATCACTGCTCCCGACGCTTACACCTGAAATTAGGGAAAATACCAGTAAATTATTTAAACAGTAAATAAAAAAAAAATTGTTAGAAATGGGTAGAAACATATAAGGACTTAACTGTTAAGATTATCTGTTCCTGAACTCAATGATTAGCATTGAATATTTGTTGCTTTTGTTGGAAGAAGACGAATGAACAAGATGCTGATATGCTGCTCTAGATCGGGACAAGACCTGCTTAGCACTCTCAACGTCTCCTGACTCGAGTGGACAACTTTGTGCTCCAAGAAAGAGGTCGATGGTGACTTTTCAGCTCCGGTTTAGTTTGCTCAAGCTACAAGTTAGATGATTAAGAGTAGATCCCTGTTCCGTGACGTTGCAGTAGTAGATCCAGATGGAGCGACTCAAGACTTGTGTGCTCGTTCCTCTACAAGAAGATGAAGTAATCCATTTGGATCCCTCGTGAACTCTGGAGGCCCGAAGATTATCCTTTGGTTCCAGAACTTAGTAATATAGAGTCATCGACTCTTTTCTTCCTTCCTCTACTTCTTCTCATTCTTCTCTTTTATATTCTCTTCTTCATCCGTTTGATGAATCCTTGTTATATTCTTCTACTCTACCATCTTTCTCTTGAGATTCTTTGGTTAGACCAAATTTTGTCTTAGTGAACCCGTGAAAAGTTATAGATGTTTGAGGTTTGGTCAACCCTTGTTACGTGGTTTGAGAATTGTGAGTTATACCTTGTTATCTATCTTAGTAAGCTTTTGAGGATCGATTTGAATGATAAATTGTCGATTAATGAAATTAGGTTGGTACTTAAGATTTTGAACCTTGGGTTATAGGTTACTTGATTATTTGGAGGACTTAAAGTTGAATAATCTATTGAAGTAGCAAGAGTATATCATATTTGATGGATACCTAGTACCTAACCTAGAACCGAACTAAGTGTAACTGATAATATTACTTGGGATTCTTACCTAATGCTTATTTGATGGATGAATCATGAATATTTGGGATCATACAGTACTGTTTAAAGTGTTAACCTGAGTGTTGTGGTACCATCGAAGGTTTTCATTAATATCGTTAGAAATTTTGTTTGACATAGATTACCCGTGTTTCTTAAGGATTAGATCGTTGATCGTTGTTTAAGGTAGTAACCTATGAACTTTGGAGTTGATTGATCTAACTTGGATAAATTGTTGTTAACCTTGAAAAGGAGAAACATGTTACAATTAGAGGTTGTATTTATCGCGTTGTTTTGAGGAATACTTAATGCGAATCATATTGATGGATTTATAGTTCAAAACCCTTAGACCAACGAGATTGTGGCTTCGTTGAGTTAATATTTTGGTGGTTTCGCTGTTACGATATGAAATTTGGTGGAATTCTCAGAAACCTTAGTCGAATGACGTGTTCGAAGATGTGAGTGTCTACGCCATTACCTATAGGTTTGAGCGTGTTTGAGGACTTATTGTACTTTCCCAACTTCTGTACTTGTGGTATTATAAATATATATGTTGGTGATCATTTTGAGGATTTGGTACCCGAGCATTGTTAAATTGGTGGACCTTGTTTAGTGTCCCTTACTCGAGAAATTTGGAGTATACCTTGAGTTCAAACCTTATGAGCTTTGGATTTAGGAGCCTTATCGATTGCGAGTTTGGGTTTGTCTAATGACCGTTGGAATTTTAATTGATGAGATTAGATTCTAAATCATTGTGGATTAGTATCGTGTCGTTTGAAATCACATAAGACGTTTTTGGAGATCGTGACTGAGTAGTACCACCTAGTGCCTAATATTGGACTTAACGTTATTTGATGAAAATTAGGAACCCGTGTTTGTAGGTGTCGTACCGGGAATCTCGAGATGGTTAATTTATTCTCTAATCCTTAAGAGCTCTATTTAACTCTCAATTTTGTCCTCCCATCTGCTTCTTTTAATCCTGCTACTTCTTTTTCGGCTTTCCCCTTCGACTTCTTTATTGGGTTTAAAAAATTTTGTTTCGATTTGTCGATGACATTGACTCTATTTATCAGTTTATCATTTCCCTGAACTTATGTTATGGAAAGTTTGATGACTTACTTAAACTTTTCGGATATCGTGAAATTTAACATATTTGAATTATAATTTGAGAACTTTATACTTCACTTCTGTTTTATCTTTGGTTGATATTTATATTTAGTTTTGTTTCAAAATGCTTTAATAATTTATTTTGAAGTATTTCAAAATTATTTCAACTTTTGATTTTCAAGCAATCGAAATTTTATGAAGAATTTCATATTTCCAAATACTTCAATTTCTACAGGATTAGTATGTAAAGCGTTTTAGCATTGTCAAAATTATTTTGTATGTTCAAGTTTGATAACGTTTTTGAAAACTTTCATAATTACTTTGATAACATTTTCGAAATTTTAACGTTTTGAAATTAGTTTTCGTTTTATTGTTGGTGGACTTTCGAATCTGTTATTGAAAATGATTGACGACTGGTTCGATTTTTACTAACTACAAAATTTGATTTTTCCGAACTAAATTTTGTTTCTTCAAAAAAAATATAAATATTTTCGAATTTCCTAATCAAATTGTTTTACTTTTGTTTTGAAAATGTTTTGGTTACCTTATTTCTTTCAAGCTCGTTTACAAATGTTATTTGACATCGTTATTTTATCTAACAACTTTACTTTATGATTTCATTAATTAAAAGATTTTAAATTTCGGGTAGCTTAGCCCAATTCCTCTTGGAATAAATATTTGCATTTGATTTCATATCACTTTGGAAGTTGTAAAATTTCTTTTGAAATAAAATTCTTATACAAATTTGTATCCCCATCTTTTCGAGTGGGGTAATCTTGATTCCTTTCTGCTTATTCTTAGTTTCGAGTACAAAACTTTCTTTTAGTGGGGAGGATTGTAACACCCGTTAATTTTCTATGCGTTGTTATCTATTCCGTTATGACTCCGTCATGACTCTGTTATTTTTTTTCTTTCTTCAGTTTCCTTCATTTTCAAGCTTCATAACATTTTCAAGTCAAATATTATTTATTTTTATTAAAAGATTTTAAATATTTTATTTTCCTGATCTATTTATAAAATTTTCATCGCAAACTATTTATTTATTCGCGAGGAGTCCTATTTTTTCTACGAACTAACGTTTTAAGCTTGGATTTATGTTATTTTTTTTCCTAAAAATGTCTAAACACATTTATATAATATTTCCAACTAAGAAATATTTTTATTTACGAAAAATTTAGCCTTTAATCATTTCATTACAAAGTTTCGTAAATAATTATTTTCTATCGCGAGGTTTACTCGAATTGCTTTGAAATGCTTTTAGTAATTATACGATTCTTATTTTTATCAACCTACATTTAAAAGAAGCACTTTTTGGCCCCTTTTTAGACCATGACACCCATGGTCACACATCTTCACATTTTTTTTTTCATTTGGTTTTATAAAGTGATTAAAGCCTTAGATATTTTTATTACCTTAATGAATTTGGTGACTAATTGCAAAACTCTTCACTCTCCCTTGTTAATCCATTTTGGCTGGTTTTTTTAAGTGTATCTAACATTGTTTTCATCAATTTTTAAGATCATATTCATTCACACAACTCACATAATTCATTTCTTTTCATTCATTCTCATTCAACCACATTAAACAAAGAAAATACTCTTCAATTCCTTCATATTGGCCACGAGTTTCAGCCTTATTTTCCAGCCCAATTTTGTCCCTAATCGAGTCTTGATCCTCTCATTTTTACCGTAAAATTAATCCTCTTTCCGATCCTATCGTTAAGGTAATAATCGATGGGTTTTCGATCATTATTTACCATTGATTTTCTTAGTTTTTCTCATGGTATTTTTCTACCATGATTTTCGTGTGATGTAGGTTTTGTGAATGATCCCGAGTCCGACGAGTATATTATCGATTCAGATTTGGATTAGAGGTAACGTCGGTGTTACTCGGTATTACTTGATTTTATTTGTGTAATTGCATGTATATATTTTTATGTTTTATTTTGACAATATATGTATGTCATAAAATCTGGAAAATTTTTAAAAGTTGAAAATTTGTATGTTTCGGTATTTTTATCGCTTTTACGAGATTAACGATTAAATCGTCATATTAATTTGTAAAATCGTAATATTCGGCCTAAACATGTAATATATGTTTATATTCTGGAAAAATGTTGTTTTTGATGATTTTTAATAATTTAGTATTTTTCTGATATTTTTGATATCGATTATTGAATTATTACCGTTTACGGACAAAAACGATTAAAAGCCGATTTTTAGTTCTAGTACCTAAACATTTTATTTTGATACGATTTTTGACGTGGTGAATCTTTCTGAGGAAATAGAAGTTTCTGAATTTATTCATAATTTTTCGGAATTGTTAAGTGGATGAATTAATTAATCACTTTAAATCATCGTTTATCGTTAAAACCGCGTTTGTCGTTTAAATTCTCGATTTCTGGTCCTATGATTAAATCTGGAAAAAAATGTGATTCTGATGATTTCATAATAAAATTTAATTTTATGATTTTTAGTGCCTTAATAAAATGTTAGGAACGATATGTTTTATTAATGGAATCGTTAATTGTGAAAACGGGTTTTAAAGACGGTTTTAACGGGATTTATTAAATCTGGAATTTTTGGAATTCTGGAAAAATAGTATTTTCTGGAAAATCGTGATTTTTAAGTTTAATAATAATTTTTGGATATTAATACTTAAATCTTTTTGTAATTACTATTTTTATTAATCGTTATTGTCGAGATTGGACGATTAACGAGAAAACGCTTTAAAAACCGAGTTTTAGGATTCTGTAAACCTTTCTTTTCTGGACAGAATGTCCATAAATATATATCAACTATTTTACGTAATTTTTTTAATATTTATTAAAGTCTTTAATTAATAAGTATTGATTTTCGGACAAATTGTGATTTATCGTTAAAATGCTTCGTCTTACCTAAAAGAATTATTTTTCCAGCAATTTTGGAAGTATTTAAATCTGAAACTTTAAGAGTTAAATCATCCCTTAACATACTCTAAATATATTTGTTGGTTTAATTAAATTAAGACGTTCAAATATTTAATTTGATATTTGTCGTAAAATCCTATTTATAATTTTATTGTCGAAACTAATAATAGTTAGGGAATTTTAACTTTATAACTTTTGAAAACACCCTAATTAGTAATATTAAAATGTTTAAGACATTTTTAATCATTTTATAATGCTTATACGATAATTTAATAATTTCATAAAATTAAATGTTCACTTTGGTAATTAATATCGTTAAGGCCGAAAGTATTAGTTTTATAAATCTATATCGTTTACTAAAAATGTGATGTTAGTATAAACTAATATTTTCGCTATTTTGATATGATGCTATTTTTGGTAAAGTTTCTAAAAATAGAAGTTTTCTAAAATAGAAAGTTTCCTCTTTTGGAAAGTGATTCCTTTTTCTTTTGTTCTCCTATTGTTTATATTGAATACATCTTTTTACATATCGATAATGGCTTGTTTTGGAGTTATGGAATAAGGACAAGTGTGGGTTTAGAGTAATATAGTCTGGGATGTACGTTTTGCCATCAACTATAAAGCTGGTGTGTCTATGTTGAGACACATTGGTCGTTGAACTGAGCATGGTTTGTGTTCAGGAGTGTGTATATTTTGACCTTAAACTTAGATATCGCATCGTGTAAGTCACCGTCGGGTTGAACTGGATTACGGTTGGTGTCCAGGAGGGGTGTACATTACTTAAGCCAGGACCTCGCTGCACGCAGTCCTGTTATAGTTGAGTTGCCTAGTTAGAGACCAAAGTCTGATTTGTTTTGACTAAGTTCTCGAAGCTAGTTTAGTATTGTCCTAGTGAAAGTCTAGATTCTACATTAATCCTATCCATAACGCCATTTTGACTATTTTTATTATTATCGATATAATTTGGTTGCAGGTTGGCAAATGTTTTATGTTTTCTCCGGAAAACTCATTTTTATTATATTGTTTCGATACGTGAAGTTTTTCACTGAAAACTTATTTTCATTATAATGTTTTACTGTTTTCCGTCTTTACTATTTTTCCTATATTAGTAATTACTATTTTAAAACCCTGTTATACGGCTGGGCGAACGTTGACGTTGCTCCTCACTGATTGTGGCTGTTATGTTTTTAACATGACAGGTATGCATGTTTCCGGGTGTGGGCTAGCGGGCAGACAAGATCCCTGCTCGATTAATTTTAATAATTTTGTTTTGTGGATTGTTAAACCCCTTTGTGGATTGTTTAATTTTGGCCATTTTATTTTAGGCCTAATGTTTGACTTTACCATTTAAATTTTATCAAGACATAGTTACAGTGTGTTATAATCCCACTTCTACAGTGTTTCCGCCACTGTATTGCATTAGAAAATCTAGGGGATTACAGCTTGTTTGGATGTTTCGGGGTGGTGTTTGTTTATTTTGTTTTGTGTTTGTCTCTTTACCTTTCGTTTTTGTTGTGTCTTTGTTTTGTCTTGTTTAGTCGTGTCGAGTGTTTAATAAAAGGTTTTCGAAAACCCGATCTTGAGGCTAGTGCGCAAGTGTTTACTTTCCCTTTCTAGTGATGTGAATCGAGTCTTGGACTTTAGTCTAGTAGAATGACTTTAAATCAATGATTTCGTTGGTTTCTTACCTTGAGTCCACCTAGTCTACTAGGAATTTACTACGGGATTTGCATTTTGACCACTTTGAGCACCCATGGAGTGAAAAGGCCTTGGTTCCCGAGTCCCGTCTCTTAGGTGACCGTGTTCGAAATTGTTTGATTAGTCCAAGTTTTCCCCTTTTTGTGGGTTTGAAGGGAAATCGCGACCCCCGACTTACCCATTTCCCTACCTCCTACGCATTTCCACAAATAAGTTGCAAATTGTCTAGTTTCATACTTGGTTGCAAGAAATGCCTACAATACAAGATTTATCCAAAAGGCAAGCCAAGAAAAGAAATAAAACGAAAAGAAAGAAAGAAAAAGAAAAGAAAAGAAAAGAAAGAAAAGAAAGAAGAAAAAGAAAAGGCACAACAAATGAAAAACAAAATACAAAAGAAGAAAAAGAAGTGGCATAGCAACTCAAAAGCCAAATGCAAAAGAAAAATGCCAAAGAAAATCATCTCACAAAAAAAAAGAATTCTCACCCCTCAAAAATAAGCCTTTTACCGACTATTACCGTGAAGAGCCTACCAAAGGACCGAGTCCCTAGGAAGGATGATAGCGGTAATGGTCGGTCTTCCCTAATTTTTCAAACCATATACACCTTTTTACTTGGAATAGTTAGGCTATTTTGAACATGGGACGACCCTCTTGGCTCATCGCTAAAGGGGGCGGGGCTTCACTTACCTACAGTGTCGACTAACTCCGTGATTCATCCTTTTTCCATCCCGCCTATCGTCCCGTGGTACGTTCTTAGAAGGTTAGGAGGAACCTAGGTAAGTTACCAACGTTTTTATTGCTTTGTTGTCATACTATTAGGGTTTTGTCCATATCGATTTGTGTTATTAGTTTGGGAACGTTGTCACTTGCCTTGAGTCCATAACCGGTGTTTCTTTCACCGCTTTGTTGAGGGAAGCGGTATTTGTTTCTTCTTGGATGCAACCGATTGTTTGTTTGTTTGTGTGTTTTCGTGTTCGGTTGTATCCACAGTTTTGTCGCAAGACCCCACTTGCCTTGCGGAGAGCACTTGTCCTCTAGGTGTTCTCGCGTGAGTTGAAAGGGCGTAGGGTGCGCTAATACCCGCTCGGTTGGTAGTCTAGTATTTTATTAGTTTAGTAGTTAGTTCGTGCTTACTCGAGGGCGAGTAAGGGTTAAGTGTGGGGGGGTTGATAAGTGTGTTTTGTAGTGCTTATTCATTGTGTTTGGTCCCAGTTTCTCTTGTGGAATCGCTCTTTGGAGCGGTTTTCGAGGCTACTTACGCTTCTTCTAGTTTGTTTTAGGTTCCTAGGACCATTATTGGAGAGATGAAACGATTCCAACTCGTTTCCGACACATATGGAGCCAACGAAGAGAAACGACGATCACCCGGTGGCTTAGACTCGATCCCGAGCCCTTGGGACCCATTCCCGAGCATCGAGAATCGATGAGAAGCCTAACAAGAGCAAGAAGGGACCTATGGGACCATATTTGAAGCCTACAAGACCCATCCCGGTCGGGAAGACACCCATCATGACTAGGATGAAGAGACGAGCAAACAGTGGCTATTGGAGCTTGATCCCGGCCGGGATCACCACCTTTCCGGTCGGGACCACCCCTTCCCGGTCGGGATGACCAGAATGGGCTGTTTTCGCTTTCCACGCTTTCCTTACCCGTGAAACCCTATATACCCCCCCCCCCGCGCTCTTGTATTGTTTAAGAGGATATGCTTTACTTTTCATTACCCACTAAACCCTAGACTACTTTAGGTTAGATTAGTGTAGATTAGTCCCTAATTAGTCCTTAATCTAGTTGATTACTCTTGTAATATTGGATTTCTTGAAGATTCTACCAATCTTGACAACATTGGTGGATGTTTCGGTTTTCTTCTATGCAAGTGTTCCTCTTTTCATCTCTTGTAGTTGGTATAATCTTTCTTCTCCCTTTACTTTTAATCTTTCATAGTTAATCAAGTTTTCATCTTTGTTTTATGTTTGTTGTTCATCCTTGTTCTTCATAATGGATGTTTCTTTTGTTCTTGTGATTGTTTCTCTTGTTAGTGCTAGTTTTAGTATAGATATGTGTGAGTAGTTGTCCCCTAGGGTTAGTAGGGGGATTGAGTGTAATTAGAGATGATTAGGGTGAGATGGGTGGTACTAGTTGTTGTTTTTGTTGATTCCTATTTCCCTTGCACTCCACATATATGATGAAATGCTTGTGAGACTTGAGACGATCAATCCTTGTTTTTCTTGCCTCTTCTCTTGTAGGTGTTTGTTTGGTTGTAGGTTTGGTTCCCTCATTAGTAGCGAGAGCGTGGTGAGGATGACCGCTAGGCCGTTTAAGTAGCGAGAGCCCGATCGTAACCTAGGCTACGAGAACATGCTAGTAACCCCCGTTTTCCTCCTTTTGATCTCCTTGGCATCCATGAACCCGACCTAGCCCTTGTTTCTTCTTATTGATTTATTAGCTTCTTTTTGTCATTAGTTGTTTGTTTAGCTTAGTCCTTAGTCAACCTTAGCCGTTCCCTAGCTTAGTTAGTCTTGGACCTAGTCTTGGACCATAACACCCTCTTGTTTTGAACTCCCGTCCCTATGGATCGACTCGACTTACCCTAACTACCTAGCTTAGGTTCGTTGGTTATTATTTGATCGGTAGGATAGACGACAAACACCTCCCGTCAGTTTTAAACTATTTTTCACCCGTATTCTAACCATAACCTGTCTCGTGACCCGTATAACCAGACTGATATTTGAACCGACCTTTATTCTGACCCGACATGTATAAAGTTATTTAAATAAATTATGTAGTTTAAAAATGTTTGAGACTACGTGTCACTCGAAAAGACTTCAATTATATTCATTTTTCAACTTTATTAATCAATTATTCTATTATTTAATCAATTATTCTATTTAAGTGTTTAACTTCTATAAATTTTTGAATTAGTTAAAATAGTTTAATCAAATTTGTAGTATTCAAACTTTTTAAACACTTGAATATGATAAATAATTTAAGTTTGTATTTAAGAATCCTAAAACTGTTGAAGACTATCAACGTCGCTCGAAAAATGTTTCGTTTAACTATATTGATTGATTCAATATAGTTAATTTTTAATTTTCATTGTGTATATTAATCATTTTATTTAAAAAATGGTTTTGTAGCTAATTTTAACTTAAATTATCTAACGCTCTTAGCAAATATCGTGAGACTAAAGTTGTACTCTTGAGTTGAATGACTTGACTTGACTCGTAAACCCGACCCATCCAACCCGTTTTTTTCGTAGGTCAACACCTATAAATCTTGACCCACGATTCAAGTCTCATCAAACCTAGGAACGATATTATTAAAGGTGAAAAATTCGAAAAAATTATTTACTTTGTAATTTTATCTAATATTATTCCGTATTAAAAATCATAGGAACGATAATTTTTTTGTTAAACGAAATGTAATGCTTTTTACATAAAATTGTAATTTCTCAAACTTATTTTATCAAAAATCTAAATCTAATTCTATTACGATAATTTTATCTTAAAAAATATACTCCTATCTACTTATATATAAGATAATTTTATCTTAATAAAATATACTATGAGCTGAATATGCGTATCTACTTATATTAATAGGTAATAAATATTAATATTAAAAAGTTATTAAACCGAACTGAATATGCATTATATGTGGTGTAAATTCAAACTTTGTTGTTTTTTGTGGTGATAATTGATAATTTATATAATGATAATTGTTTGAGTCTTAGGGTTGTTAGAATTATTTTTTCTAATATTTAAATGCAAAAAAAAATTATTTATTATCTAATACTAAAACAAATAGAAGTATTATTTATCATATCTACTTTTAATATGGATAATGTTTAAATTCTTAGTGTTTCATAAAAGTTGGATCCCCTTGAAAAAAACTTCCTTTAATTATATAATATTGATTAGAAGACCGGAGATTGTTATGCAACTACTACGAGATGTTCTGAAGATGAAATTTAGAGCTAAATTAAATAACGTTAAGTTCAATATTGATCAAAACTGGAGAGGTAAGATAGGAATATAAAGATCTTGTAAGTCTGTCTAGATGAAGAGAATAAGAATATGATGAAAGATTTTAATTGAATTTCATTGATTTATACTACTTTCATTTTTTTTTTGTTTTCTTTCAACTTCTCTATTATATGGTTGGGATATTTTAATTCAATGAAGTGGTAAGAAAATACAAAAAATGGATGGAGTATTACTCCTTTCATTTTACAAAAAAAAAGAAATTTTCTACAACGTTCGCTTCTACAACGCCCATTTTTTCATCTACAATGGTTATTAGTCATTGTAGTTTACTAAAAGCATTATAGACTTACCGTGGTTGTGAGTATCATTATGTGTTGTATTGGTGGCAAGACTCTTGAACAAAAGGATGAAAGGTTTATCTATAACGCAACAAATCTAGACAATGTTGTTAGGCTTCTCATTTAATCCAACAATATTACCTCAAAATGTTGTCCATGTTATACGTTTGATTTACTGAGAATGAATTGAGGCTACGGAAGGGTTCTCAGAGAAAGAACTGTTATCATATACTCTCTCCAATTAATAAGAATTGTCCCATTTATTTTTGCACAAATATTAAGGAATGAAAATGGGTGTGAGTGAGTGGTGGGTCTCACCATCATAACAATGGATTCTAGCCATTTAATGTAGGACCAAATTTCTATGGGGAAAAGTTAGGCGAGGAATGATCTGGAAAAGTTAGAGCTCTTGTAGCCTACCCAGAACCGAGGGAGAATTTGATATAAGGGAGACCCTTAGCTGGAACAAATGCTTCCTATATATTGAAATGGATATGAAAGACTGAATTTTAAAAAGGATGATGTTTGGTGCCAATAGGCCACTAAATACCGCCTTAACAAGAGTTTTTTATGGGATGTGACAGAGAAAACTGATGATAGCACCAGTCAGAAGTACATCCTTCGAACTCTAGACGAATTGGTCGCTGCAACAGGAAATACTCATGCACCTTGGTAAATCAGTGATTAAACAGTATACTTCTTGTAGAAAGCTAGAACTTGGTCCCTTCTATGAACTGTTTCGGTAAAACGAGTGTTGTTTCAGGTCGTCGGCATTTCAGCCAGGCCGTCGACGCTTTTTAATGTGAAAATACAACAACGCCCTTCTCTAATTACATTCACTAACTTTGTTAATGAAATTAAAAAGTTTAATCGAATCGTGTTAACGAAACTCGATAATGAAACGATTTTTTTTTGAAAACCGTAAATTGTATGCAAAGAGATTGTATATTCGTCAACACGTAATACCACTACAAAAGTAAAGCTCAAGGGCGTCCGAAAATGGCTTGCGTTAGCGGATGCTATTTTCGGACGGGTGTCCATAGTCAGACGCCAGAAATTGGTAGCCACGACCGGTCGCCTATTTAGGAAGCGGGCGTCCACGCTGGCGATTGACAACGAACGCCAGTATGATCCTTCAGGGCAGTCCCCCGCTGATTGCGTTTGTACATGACGTCTGCGAAATGTCATGTATAGGTCTCGTTATACCTGTCCCAGACCCTTCCTTCCAACTCCCGCTTCCACGCGAACTTCAACTAAAAAACCAAGGCGGATTATTAATTAGTAGCGAAAATATTTACAAAGTATATTATAAAATAACAACTCGGTAAGTAAAACAATCAACGTATCCTGAAGTTGTTGAACCACCACTGTCGTACGTCTGGTAGCACCATAGTCCAACAAGCATATCCCTGACCTTTATCAACCATGTGGCTGTTAGTACACCCTGTAGTCACTCTTTCATGCAAAAACCTGCACCGTGTCGAGAATCACATATATGTACGAAATCTTAAAAAATATAGTCGATCAATTCATATGTTACTAAAGTTTTGATATGTTAGATTATATTACCAGATGTGACTAGGGTCAATCAACACCAGGCCCTTGTCGTCATACTCCAGCCCGTCCTGCTGCCTCTGCTGTTGTCCCTACTGCTGGTTCTTCGGTCCCGTTTCGGGGAACACTTCCTCCTCCACATGCTGCGCGCGTCCAGCCCTACTACCCCCACCACGTCTCCTGGTGCCTCTGCCTACCATCTTAACCTTGCAACAAACAATGTCAACAACAATTAGCAATTACAATCAAACTTGATTAAAATAATGCACCAAATAATTAAGACAACGATAAATAAAACCTACTCCAACAGCTTTAATAGTCATCTTCGTTGTCATTATCGTCATCACCCTCATCGTCCTCATTCTGATCTTCCTCCTCCGTCTCCTCGCCCTCCACCTGATCATCCTCCAAATTCTCTTCGTCGTGTCCGTCATCCTCCTCAAGGAGCTTCTGAACATCCGTAACAATGTAATCGTTATCATCATCCTCTAAATCTTCCTCTACCCCTTCGTTTTCATTTTCATTGGAGAATATGATTTCGTCACTTGGAGATAAGCGTGCACCATTAGATGCAGCATCTTCCTTGAAAAGAGAACTGTCTATTTGCCCCTGTTGTTTAGCCTTAAAGACTACCCACCATTGACTTTGATTTATGTCATTTCTCGTGTAAGGATAACGAGCAAAGTACACTTGCTTCGCCTGATGTGCGAGTATGAATGGATTGTACTTAGGATATTTCCTGGTGTGATTAACTTCGGCTATCTTGTAACGTTCATGCACTCGGGTTCTGTTCACTGAGTTGTCTTTCCACTCACATTTGAATATCACAGCTCTCTCTATAGCCCCGTTCCTTACCAGCGTAACACAACTCGAAAATATCCTCCAAAATACCATAGTACTTATCACCATCAAAAGATGATACATTCACACCAAAATTACATCTAGGCTTTTTCTTCCCGTAGTTGAATGTGTGAAAATTGAACTCATTTACCGAGTACCGGTTCCAGGTTTTAACCACTTGCAAAGGACCGTATGCCAAGCTTCTAACCAAATCATCTTGTATGTCTAAGGCAACTACGTGATCCTTAAGCCACTTAGGAAACTGTTCCTTATGCTTACTCCAAACATCATCAACATTCACATCAGGGTTTGCAGCCACATATTCGGTTACAAATTGCTTCTCATAAGGCTCTAAAATCTCACAATTGGAAAGTAGGTAAAGATGAGCTCGGTTGTACTCTTTTTCATCTAGCATCCTAGAACCCTCAACGGATGACGTTCCTTCCTCGTCCTTCTTTTGAAAAAACTCGGGTATAGTAGGATCAATTGACACATACTATTCTAGGTTCATATTCTTGGTTTTTGTTTGGACATCTTTCTCGAAGTAGAGGGAGCAAAATTTTGCAATCTCTTCTGTCAAATATGCATTACAAATAGAACCCTTTACCCTAGCCTTATTACCAATTTTCTTCTTCAAATGATTAAGGAACCTATATACATAAGTTATGCACTTGGACTAATAAAAAAAACTATGTTTAAATTAAAATTATAAATTAAGTTACTAAAATTTATGTACCTTTCAAATGGGTACATCCATCTATACTGGACAGGTCCTCCAACCTTAGCTTCGTAGGGCAAGTGGACCAGTAGATGCTCCATGGAGTTAAAGAACGATGGTGGGAAGATCATCTCAATTTTGCATAGTATCTGTGGAATTTGATCCTCCAGCTGAGTCATGACCTCAATTGATACTGTAGAAGAACACAAATCTCGGAAAAACTGAGATATCTCAGTTATAGAATTCCACACCGTCGGTGGCAGAAGCTGCTTTAGTGATACTGGTAGTAACCTCTCCATGAACACGTGGCAATCATGGCTCTTTAATCCTTACAGCTTTAGATTCTTAAGATCAACACAACATTTGAAATCGGAGGTGTACCCATCAGGGAACTTCAACTTCTCCACCCACTCCAACAACGCCTTTCTCTGAGCCTTATCAAGGCTATACACGGCTCTCGGTTTGGATCCATCCCGTTTTATGTGCAATTGAGGACGGTCACAAAAATTTTTTAGATCTCGCCGAGAGCCTGTAGTGTCACAACTCTTCCCCTCCACGTCCATCACAGTGTGGATCAACTGCTCAATTTTTTTTTCTCTATGTGCATCACATCTAAATTGTGACGAAGTAACAAAGTACTCCAATATGGTAGGTCAAAGAATATGCTACGTTTAAACCAACCATTTTTCAACTTCTTCGGATCTTTGAACTCCTGCTTGGTTCCATCAACAGTGGAGGGGTACTCGGAAATCAACTCCAATATTTCATCTCCTTGGAGTCGATCATGTGTGTCATCAAGCACAATCTCACCCTTCTTGAATGCCTTCTTGTTCTTCCTATATCGGTGACCTTCTGGTAGAAACTGTCTATGACAGTCAAACCAACTAATTTTACTAGAATTTGGAAGATAAAAAGCTTTGCTCTCATCCATACAACACGGACATGCTTTCTGACCCGCAGTAGACCACCCCGAGAGGATACCATATGCGGGGAAGTTGTTTATAGTCCACAACAGAGCTGCTTTCAACTGAAAGTTTTGTCTCAAAGAGACATCATAAATTTTCACCCCTACTTCCCACATTTGTTTCAATTCCTCAATATCAGGTTCTAAGTTAACATCCAAATGATTTTTCGGGTTTTTGGGTCTAGGGACAATAAGAGATAAGAAGATGAAAGGCTGCTTCAAACACAACTAAGGAGGTAGGTTGTAAGGTATGATCATCACAGGCCAGCAAGAGTACGACTTACCAAATTGGCCGAAAGGTGCAAATCCATCAGTACATAACCCAAGCCTTACATTTCGGGGTTCTAATGCAAAGTGAGGATGTATTCTATCGAAACGCTTCCACTTCTCACCGTCACTCAGATGACACATCTTCCCTGGTACCCTAATGTCCTCCTAGTGCCACCTCATTTGCTCGACTATGGTTCTCGTGGCATACAATTTCTGAAGTCTAGGTGCAATGGGGAAGTACGTAAGCTGACTGATTGGGATCAGTTTCTTACCCCTATCACCACTTTTTCCTTTTCTACCCCTCAAAACAATATCCCCCTCAACCGTCGTATACCTACCCTTACCACATCTCCTACATTCATCAAGCATCGCATCGTCCTTCCAAAATAACATGCATCCATATTGACAAGCATCAATATTTTGATGCGGGAGTTGAAGACCTTTCCCAACTTTTTTGGTTGTGTAGAATGTTCGGGTCATGATATTGTCTTTTGGGATGACTCTCTCAAGCAAGGCAGTAACACCATCGACACAAGCGAAAGGTAGGTTGAATTCACATTTAAGGCTAACTACCATAGATGCGACCTATAACAAAGTCCCGCACCCTCCATATAACGGTTTCTCCGAAGTGTTCAACATGTCGAAAAACGCTTTCGCTCGTGGGTTAGCTAGGCTCTTGTGGGTTAGGTGAGTCGTGTGGGTTAGGTGAGTCATCATTCTTATATGTGTTATCGTTGCTACACAAGTTACACTCCACAACGTCAACTATCATACCTCTCAAATCCCCCTCATTTTGTCGGATCTCGGGTTCCTCGGATTGAGAGGGCTCACCATGACAAATCCAACGATAATAATTGGGTGAAAAACCACTACAGATGACATGTTCCTTAACCGCAATGACCTCAAAAAATTTTGGGTTCTTGCATTTAGTACATGGACACCTAACTTCCCCCTTCGATGCATAGTCAAGTGATTTTTTTAATAACCTCAACAAATGATTCAACACCGCTCAAAAATTCTACGGTGGGACATCTTTTCTTATCAAGTCTTCCCTCATACATCCATTTTCGTTCAATTCTCTTCATTTTCTATGTAAAAAATATATATAAAAAAAATTTAAGTTGAATTTCCCTAACTTAATTTAGCACTATGTAACACCCCGATTTTATAAATTAAATTAATTTAAAATTATGTTCGTATTTTTATTTTTACAATTTAACTCGTAATTCTCAAAATTATTATAAAACGAATTTATCATTTAATCTTTCAAACTCCTAAAATTCTATTTGTCTTGAAAACACTTCTTATATTTAAAACATATTTTTATTTATGTTTCGATTCATTCTATACATTTAATTTAATTTTTATCGAAAGTCTATTTCGACGATTTAAATTCTAAATTCTTTTGTTTATTTATATTTAAGCTCGAATTTTTATTTTCGGCTCGGAGCTCATTTATTTTAAATTTCGTCAAAATATTTATTTTCTTTCCCCGAGAAATCAATTTAATTCACTTTATCGAAGATTTATTATTTTTCGGGAAATACTATTTCAACGTCTAAATATTTATTTCTATAAACCCCGTTTTCGTCTCGAATAATTTGATTTTCTCATTTTATTTGTCAGCCCGATTATTTATTGATTTTATTAACTCGTTTTAATCCGATTCATGGGTCAGTCAACTCTTCGTTACGGAGTTCGTTTAATTCGTATTTTGGAATCGATTCTTTTAGTGTGATGATTCATCCCACTTTTACTAATGTTCTTTTCCCATTCCCTCTTATTACGTTCACCTCTTTGCTTCTTCATTCTCTCCACCGCTCCACTATTTTGTCTTCATATTCAACGTATTCCCTTGCTCTTATTCTTACCACCGTTTCACTTACCTGCTCTTCCCCTTCTTCTTCATTTTCGTTCCTCCTCTTCAACCCCTTGTATCATCCGCCTCTCATCTATCATCCATTGATCACCCATCACCTTCTTTCTGCCTTCATCTTTTCGCGCTCCAATCAGCTTTCCGTCGCTAGTTGTTCCCCTGCCCTTTTTCCGTCCTCTATTTTGTGGCTTTCCTTGCGCTGTTGCTGTCTGTTTTTAAGCCCGATTCGGGTAGGTAATTTCGGCCCCTTTTCCCTCTTAATTACTCGTGTTATTCTTTTCTTTTTCGTCTGCTGTTTTGCTGCTGCGTTCTGCTGCTATTAAGTCTTGTTGCTGCTGCGTTTGTGCGTTACTGCTGCTGCTGATCTTTTGTATGTTACGTTTTCTTTTCCGTTCTTCTTCTTCTCCTTCTTTTGTTGTACTGCTATTGCGTTGATCTGCTGCTATCCTCGTTGTGGTTTTTGTCATTTTCGTCTTGCTATCGGCTGCTGTGCGCGGTTATTTCTGCTGCTGTTGTTTCTGTGCTGCATCGCTGCTGGTGTCGCATTTTTGATGTCGTCATTACTGCTACTGTTATTGGTGTGCTGATGTCTCTTTCTTCTCCTCCAGTCTGCTACGTTTTTTCTTGTTGTTGTTGTCCTTGTTGTTGTCCTCAATTTCTGCCGATGTGCTTCGTTCTTGTTGCTATTTCTGTTAATCACGACTTGCCGCTATTTTGTTCATTTTGTTTTCCCGTCTCAGTTCATTCCGCGTTGCTGTTCTCTTCTTTGTTCTGCCCTTCTTATTCCTTCTCATTTTCTTGCCGTGATTTCACTTCCTTTGCTGATGTCACGTTAATTATTTTTGTGGTCGTTCTCACTCTCGGTCTATTCCTGTCCGTTTCTTTTTCTCGGTTCTTTTCGTCGCTTCTGCTACCCTAGTTCTTCATCCCTCTACTTTTTTCGAATATTGCGTTCCTTTCGTTGTTACTGTTATACTTCTACCTCGCTGATTTTCTCGTGTCTCATTTGTACATCGGGTAGTGAAGAACAAGTTTCCGAGACGATTTTTGGACTATTGAAGTATTTGAGCTTGGACTAATCAAGGCAAGTACGTGATCGCTTGGATATCGGTTAAAGGTAACTTTAGGACGTTACTCGGTATTATATCGTATGTTTGGGTAGTAGTATGTAGTAAATATTTTAATTTCAGTTTTCTAAATTTAGCTATAAATTATTGCTAATTATTTAAATTTTAAATCGTATGCGTTATCAATATTTTTACAACTTTCGATATCGTTTTATAAATCGTTAGTAATTTAATTATTTACGATCGTTATAATATTTTGTCGGTTATCGTGATACTAATAACTAAATAATATCGATTTCATATTTCGTCATATTTTGTTAATTTATAATTTTTAACTCAAAACCGTATTTTTATATTATAATCGAGATTTATATACTTGTTCAATAAATTAATTTCGTTTTACGACTTATATTAATAAATGGGAAAGTAGTCGATTTTGTTTAAAATACATTTTTAGTCGAGACTATTTTCCTGATAATTTCTCATTTGTTAACGATTGATTATTTTTAGTAAAATCGGAATTATTTATTGATAAAATCTATTTGCTAAATCTAATTCGAAAGCTTTATAAAATCTCGTTTAATTTATAAAACTCGTTGACTCAGTTAATTTTGATATCGTTTTTTTTAAAACAACTCTTTACTAAAATTTATTGTTTTAACTCGATTTTGTAATTATTTAAAAATACTATATATATATTGCCTTATTATATTTTATTTATATTTTATGTAACGAATTTAGACATATAATAAAGTTACGATAACGACGATAATAATAAAATGTTAATTTCATTAGAAATGTTATTTTTAATACATTTCACATATTTTAATAACTTACGTATCTTCTTGTGGACATGACATAGGTCCACCCCGACGCGGCCACGTGCGGGTTTGGGGAGGCGAATGAATCTCCATATGAAAACGGATCGAATGTAAATTTAAATCGAAGTGGAGTCGCCACCGAACTTTGTGGGAGTTCGGGCCCGTTCGAACCCACTCTATGTCGTAGTGGGCCGTGTACAAAATACGGCCCATTTCCGATGTCAGAGCTTATTGGGTTCGTCCCTTAGCATTTGATACCGATACCGTCACTACCAGTTATCGTGTATTGAATGACTCTCGTGCGCCAACGGTTTTGGGCATCCGGAAACCGAGGTTCTGAGTAAGGGGTGAGGGTACGTGTTGGTAAGCCCACGAAGGACACCCAACTCCGCCCGCACTAGCGGCCTCTACTAGGATATCGATTGACTCTCTAATACGCGCGTTAGTAATTCGGTGAGAATGCTTATGCAAGGATTGTCTTTCCTAAGCATGTGAATGAAATTGAAAGGGTTTCTATGTCGATTTAATGCAACTAAAATGTTAACGTCGAAGTTGTATTTTAGCATGCGGGTTCATTTTAGTACAATAAAATAAACAACCGAAAATTGACAAGAGAAACAATAAACGCGTTAGTAACGATATAACGGTTTACAAAATATTGAATAATATGGAATGATGCAAGTGAATTAATGCGTGGTTTTGAAAAAGGCATTCCACGTGATAGATTAGGCACGTGTTGACTTAAGTCACGAAAAACGATTAATGAGACTCGAATGCTATTGTAGGACTCACGGTTTAACATGATAATGGGCCACTCGACCGAGTCATTATGTGACTCGACCGAGTGGACCTCTAAAAAAGGTTCTGTCCGGGTTTTACGACCCTACTCGACCGAGTTATTGACCAACTCGACCGAGTACATCGCCACTAGACCGAGTGGAGGTCGTAGAAGCATTCTGTTTCATGTTACGGACCCTACTCGACCGAGTTATTGACCAACTCGACCGAGTACGTTGCCACTCGACCGAGTCACCGTGAGACTCGACCGAGTGGAGGTCGAAAGAGCATTCTGCTCGATTTTTGTGATGTCACTCGATCGAGTGGCGTAGGCACTCGGTCGAGTGGCACCTGTACGAATCAGGTTCGTTTGCAATTTTAATTTTCGATTTTGAAATTGCTTTTGATTTTTGATGATTTGACGAATTGGGCATAAATATTGTGGAATTTATACTCAACTCTGAAATTATGTACTCGTTGTATTCCATATTCGATTACTGAATCGGTATGGAATACTTAGAGTGAAAAAAAAAAAAAATTTGCTTTGAGTCGTTTGAATCAACTATCGCGATATGAGTAGAATTCCTCCGCGTTTGATAATGTCGTAATTCTAATGAATCGAATGACAATTATCTTAGCATCAATAGAAATCGCGTTAGCTAATTCGTATGACTAGATCGTTAGATTCGACGTCTGATTATGGAATTAGTATCGAATCTACGAGATTGACGCTATGCTAGAATTGAAAGACTTGATTCCCTCGGCTTTTCCGACATCGAAATAAATCCCTAGGGATTGTGATGTCGGATCCGCGTCAACGGGTTTCGACCCTTAAAAATATATGTGTTTTGAAGAAGGTTTTTAGAAAATCGATGCGATATGCGATGCAAACGAAAAATAAACGAGTTGTTGAAATTGACCCGTTTCAATAATCAAATGCTAGGGTGTCAGGATAAGCGACCGGCAACGCTGTGTGCAATACACTTGTATATTCGGGTTTCCTTATCCTGACATCCTTCGCACTCGACACAAATCGACGGGTATTTTAATGTTTTATACTAATAATACTATCGATATTAGAATGCGATGAACAAAATAAATAAAAAACAAAAACGAAGAGAAAGAGGAAGAAGATGACGAGAGGAAAAAAAGAAGAAAGGGTTTTGCATCCTCAACCTACATGTTCTTGTGCTCGGTATAGACTCGTAGTCGCGGCTTTAACACGGGAGTTTCGAGGCTTATGGAGGTTGAGTTGTGGTGGTTAGGGTGTTTGATTCCTAAAGTTAGGTTTAGGGTTACGGTTCCTAGGCTAGGGCTAGGGTTTGCTTAGTGTAGTATTAGGGTTGTAAAGTGTGTAGAAAGTTGTGAAAACTAGGGTTTCAAAAGTGTTGTAAGATGTGTTGCATGGGGTTGCTTATATAGTCAAAACGTAAGACCCCGGTTAGGGTTACTCGACCAAGTAAACAGCTGACTCAGTCGAGTGGCCCGTTGTGCCAGCAATCAGGCTCGAAACAGGCCCACTCGATCGAGTGGGTGGGGCACTCGATCGAGTGGCCCAGCTGGGTCGCGCGGATCCATTATTTTGGACTGTGACTTGGATTTTTTGATGGGTTTGTGTTTGACTTGGACTTTTGATGTTGCGAATGGCTGTTTTGTATGTCTCGAAAACGACTTTGACCAGGGTTGACCTAATCGCTAAAAAGTTGGTTTTATTTCCGGTGTCGGTTTTGGCCCAAATTAGTCTTGTTTGACTCGGAACGGTCCGCTGGGCCTGGATTTGAGGTTGATTTTGTGAGGTTTGTACTCCGTAAGTGCTTTAGCCAACGACTAATGGATTTGAGCCCATATCCGAGCGCGTAGAAACACGTTAGCGTCCGATCATCATCGGGTGTTTTTTTGGGAAACTACCATAGACACCTAGCAATCAAAATGCGGGTGTCTACAGAGCCCCCACTCTGACTGAGGCTTGGACAAGGCGAAAGTGAGAGTAGCCACCAGGCCAATCGAGGATTGAAACCTGGCGGACTTCCGGTCGGGTCGTTTACAGTCCATTAGACTTGCATGAAGGGCTCGCCAGCCACAAGCTAGGAGTCATACCTGAGCTGATGATGATAACTCCGTGGGGAATTGGACTTGTTGCATAAGTCCTGGGTGCGCCTGCATGTAGGCCCCATCCCGTGAAATGCCAATGTTGGCTTCCGCTGGGGAGATATAATGGGTTGCACGTCCCTGTTTGAGTCGTACCTGTATAAGTCACATAAAATGCATGCAACACATAGGTAGTAAAATGACTCGCGCTGGGGAAAAATGATTTTTGAAATTTTTTGAAAGTTTTGAAAATTTTGAAATTTTGAAATTTGTTTGAAATTTTGATTCCTAAAGAAATTAGGAAAGTTCGGGATGAATATTTTGTGCTAGTATCGGGACTAGGCTTGTGGGTTGATTCCGATTGGGATTAGGAAACCCTTGTGCATGAAAAGATATGGAAAGAGGTCTACTATAAATACCCCCTCAATGCCCTTGATTTTCTCACAATTCCATCACAATTCACTTCCCTTCTTAAAAAGAAAACCTTTTCATCCTTTTCAAGAAACTAGTCATGGGAATCGATAGATTAACCGTGATGCTGCAAGAATGGTCTCGGCGCTTCAGGGACGCAGATAGGGTAGCGCTTAACCAGACGGGTATAACTCAGCTGTACCCGTTCCGTCAGATGGTGGTGGATCGTTATTTCTTGGATGCATGCTTGGCTTACTGGGACGACATATATCATGTCTTTGCCTTTCCTTGGGGCGAAGTTTGCCCTTTACCTGAGGAGATTGCAACTATAGGAGGATGGAACCCGATACTCCGTCCCGCTATCCCGTACTCGATCTATGACCCGAGGAGGAAGCTTCGAGAATTTCTAGGGCTTTCTCACAACGAGGTATCCCGCATGATGGAAGGTGATAATATTTCTCTGATCGACTTGGCTGAGAAATTTATGAATCCTCTTGATGTTCGGGTCAGACCGACCTACAGCCGTAGGGCTTTTTCTTTCTGCATGCTCCACGTTTATGCTTTCGAGTGTCACATGGATTTGCTATCCTGCATGGGAAACACCCGTCTTTTGACCGTAGTGGACTTGATGGAGACTGAACACAGCCTGGCTTGGTTGATCACGTGCGAGATTATTCAAGGATTGGACAACCGCAAGAGGGACTCATCAATTCGTCTTACCGGGAGCACCTGGTTGCTGCAAGTATTTTACTTTGCATTTTATTTTTCCCAATTTCTCGATTTTCGATTTTTGATTTTTTTTGCGATTTTTTTTTTATTGCAGGGGGGTACTCGATCGAGTCACTTTGGCACTCGATCGAGTACCCTCGATAAAACCCTCCTGATCTGTCTTCGGAGGTGCCACTCGATCGAGTCACCCTGGCACTCGATTGAGTGCCCTCGTAAAAGCCCCGTGTTTGTGTTCAGGGGTACCACTCGATCGAGTGTCTTAGGCACTCGACCGAGTGGCCTTAGGCGGGCACCTATTTTGCCTCGGGAACTCATGCTTTGTTTCCTTTTGCAGATTTGGCTATATGAGAGGCTATCAGTGATAGATCCTCCTCTTGATGCGAGCAATTATCGTCATAACCAGGTGATGACGAGGAGGCGGGCCATTGACTTTTCTCGTCAGATTACGCAAAAGTATTGGGACGAGGTTTTGTCTTTCCATGGTGGTCCGCTAATTCGATGGGTAGTCCCGTGGTGGCCCATCTATCTTTGGACCGACTTGGACCCGAGGGACAGAGCCCGTTATCAGGTGATATTATCTTTCAGGCAAACGGTTCATCTTTATCCAGATCGCATACTAAGGCAGTATGGATGGACCCAACGAATCCCTGAAGTCGAAGCAGTTGTGAGTGACCCTACCCAACTAACTGACGTAATGTGTGATACCTGGATGCAAAGATGGTACACACGGCATACTTGGCCCGTTGTCAAATCTCGCCACTCGATCTGGGTTTCAGACTCTTACACGAAGTGGACTAAAGCCGGTGATGCTAAAGCCCGAGCTGCTCTGAAGGTTGATGAAGCTTTCGACCTGCTGCGAAGGGAGCAAGCTAAAGACAACAGGGGCTTTTTTTACGAAGGAGACACTCCTGCTACCCTTGTCCGTCTTATGTCAGAACAAAAGAAGAAGACCAAGACTCAAGCTGGAGGGTCTAGTGCTAAAGGTGCTTGGGGGAAGGTGAGCCCTCAGACTGACTTGGAAAGGAGACTAGGCCCAAGACTACCCATGCAGGACCGACTTGGCCCACGGGATAGATTACCCGAGCACGTGCGGGCTCGCATTGGACCGAAGACTGTGGTAGAAGACCCGTCGTCGAAGAAACGGGCTCGTGTTAAGGAGGTTCCACTTGTGATTCGGGAACGCTCGCCACCACCTCGAAGACCTCAGGCTCCACGTGACCCGAAGGACAAGGGGAAGGGGAATATGCCCGGATATTAGTCTCCGTTATTATTATTTGAATATTATTATTATATATATATTTTTTTTTGGGTGTGATTTTTTGTGTGTGTGCGCCATTTTTGGCGTTTTTTTTTTAATTCCCGAGTTTATCGGTTTAATAAAAACGTATTAAAGAATACCGTTCCCGTCTTTTCGTTTATTGCAATGGTTGTACCCTTTTGAGGAGTTGCCTACGTATCCACGATTAGCGGAATCAAACCAAACGTAGTTCAAAATTTGATTTGATTGATTTTTGCAATTTTCGAAATACATCAAGATTATTAGTTCGAGATGTGCGGCAGTAGAATAATTAATTCTAACTTATTGACTTGTCTATAATTTTGAAAATTTATAAAAGGACAATTTTTTATAAATTTTGCAAATGACATTGAGATGGGGTTTATGGGTAGTAGCGCTTCAGCTGGTCCAAGTTGGTTGGGTTGACAAATTCATTCCGTCCAAGTCTGTCAGCATCACCGCTCCTTCTGATAGGACCTTCTTGACTAAGTATGGCCCAGCCCAATTGGGTTTGAATTTACCCCTTGGGTCAACCAGTAGTAAGGCACGAACCGATTTTAGTACCATATCCCCTTCTTTGATGTTTCTGGGCCTAACCCTTTTGTTGAAAGCCCGTTGGATCCTCTTTTGATATATTTGGATATTGTTGAGGGCTCGTGATCGCCGTTCGTCTAGAAGGACTAGCGAATCTTATCGGGCTAGGACCCAATCTGCTTCAGGTACTTGGCTTTCAAGTAAAATCCTGAGGGATGGTACTTCTAGCTCGACCGGCTGGACCGCTTCCATTCCGTATGTCAAGTAATACGGGGTTGCTCCGGTTGCGGTGCGGATCGAGGTTCGATATCCCCATAGGGCAAAGGGTATTTTGTCGGGCCAGTCCCGGTAATTTTCAGCCATCTTTTTAAGTATGGTGACAATTGTTTTATTGGCCGCTTCTACCGCTCCATTTGTTTGAGGTCGGTAAGGCGAAGATGTATGCATTTGAATTTTATATTTTGCCAGCAATGCGGCAGTTTCAGCTTGGAAATGGGTCCCGTGATCACTGATGAACTCATGTGGGATCCCGTATCGGCATATGATCTTATTCTGGATAAACTTGGCCACGTGCTTGGCGTTCAAGACACGGTATGACTCGGCTTCGACCCATTTGGTGAAGTAGTCGATGGCGACCAAAATGAAGCAATGATCTCCCGTCTCGGAAGGATGCACCTTTCCAATTATGTCTATACCCCATGTCGAAAATGGCCACGGTGATGTCATGGTATATAAGAGGGAAGATGGCATATGCTGTACATTGGCAAAGATCTGACAGTTATGGCAGTGTTTGACATACAACTGACAGTCTATTTCCATGGTGTTCCAATAATACCCGAGCCTCATGATTTTTCGGGCTAGCATATGGGCGTTCATATGCGGACCGTTTTCACCATCGTGTACTTCGCCCATAACCTTTTCGGCCTATATCTTGTCGATGCATAGGAGAAGAGCCCCCTGTGCCGTCTTCTTGTACAATTGCCCGTCGTCCGTGCGAACGAATTGGGTTGCCAATCTCCGCAAGGCTTTCTTGGCCCTGTTTTCAGTTCCCGGGGGATATTCTCCCGTTGCCAAGTAAGTTAGGACTGACTGATACCAAGGTTCTGGGTCGGCTAACTCGATGTCTTGGATGGCGTGTACATATGTCGGCTCGGACCGTCTCTCGACACAGATTGGCATGCTGGTCAGGTGATCCGGGATGTTCAGTAGAGATGCTAATTTGGAAAGTGCATCTGCAAATTGATTTTCTTCCCGGGGCAGATAAATGTATTCTAC
The DNA here is from genome assembly GCA_958450325.1 of Agrostemma githago. Lineage (NCBI taxonomy): Eukaryota > Viridiplantae > Streptophyta > Magnoliopsida > Caryophyllales > Caryophyllaceae > Agrostemma > Agrostemma githago. The sequence goes on along the minus strand of OY288239.1, from coordinate 21,502,608 downwards.
CTTTTGGAATTGTTTCTCTAGAACCCTTATCTGTGCTTGGTAAGCCACGAGATTGGCGTTCCGAGTTTTCCATTTTTGGAGAGCCTGATTGATGACCAATGATGAATCACCGTGGACCCGGAGGTTTGTTACCCCTAAATCAGCGGCGGCTTGCAACCCGTGAATGCATGCTTCGTATTCGGCTGCGTTATTGGTCACCTCAAAGTCCAATTTGATGGATAAGGGAGTGTGTTCCTCTCGTGGTGAGATTAGCAGAATCCCGACCCCAAATCCTCGGAAGTTGGATGCCCCATCAAAATACAAATCCCATGTCTCGGTATCGGTATGGAATATGTCTTCATCAGGAAAGGCCCAAGTGTCGGTATGGTCCTCTTCAGATATTGGGCTATCGGCGAGGAACTCGGCTACTACCCGACCCTTGATGGCTTTTAATGGTACAAACTTGAGGTCAAACTCAGCTAACATTAAAGTCCATCTGGACATCCTGCCATTGAGGATGGGCTTCTCGAACAAGTACTCATAGGGTCCATTTTGGACAGAACATGTACCTCGTGGCTCAGCATGTAATGTCGGAGCTTTTTAGTGGCCCAAACCAGAGCTAGGCACGTCTTTTCGAGCATTGTGTACTTGCATTCGTATTCGAGGAACTTTTTACTGATGTAGTAAATAGCCCGTTCTTCTGAATCCACTGTCTGGGCCAGCATAGCCCCCATGGCTGTTTCGGTCGTTGTTAGGTATAACGACAGAAGCAAACCGGGTTGAGGTGGCATTAATACCGGCGGTGCAGACAGAATCTCCTTGATTTTGTCGAAGGCCGTTTGACATTTGTCGTCCCACAGTACTCGTTCCCCTATCTTCAGTTTCTTGAAAATGGGCTCACATACCATGATTACTTTTGAAATGAAACGGCTGATGTATTGGACTTTCCCGAGAAACCCCCGTATTTCTTTTTCGGTGTTGGGTGGCTGCATCTCGGTGATGGCTTTGATTTTAGCTGGGTCGACCTCGATGCCGCGTTGGCTAACGATTTGGCCCAGTAATTTGCCTGATGTTACCCCGAAACTGCATTTTTGAGGGTTTAGCCTCATGTTGTATTGGCGTAGTCGGGTAAAGAACTTTCTTAGGGCTGTGATGTGCCCGCTTGGATCTTTGGACTTGACGATCATGTCGTCCACATAAACCTCCACTTCTTTATGCATCATGTCATGTAATAGGGTGGTGGCGGTTCGTTGGTAAGTGGCCCCGGCATTGATAAGCGCAAATGGCATAACTGTGTAACAGTAAGTACCCCAAGGTATAATGAAGGTGGTCTTACTCATGTCCTCTTGTGGACATGACATAGGTCCACCCCGACGCGGCGAAGCGCGGATTTTGAGGAGGCGATAGAATTTCCATATGAGATGGATCGAATAGAATTTTAAATCGAAGTAGGAGTCGCCACCGAATTTTATGGTTATTCGGAACCATTCGAACCCACTCTATGTCGTAGTGGGCCATATTTAAAACATGGCCCATTTCCGATGTCAGAGTTTATCGGGTTTGTCCCTTAGCATTACGATACCGATGCCGACTTGAGCGGTTAATTGTATATTGAATGACTCTCGTTGCCAATGGTTTCGGACATCCGAAAACCACGGTTCTGAGTAAGGGGTGAGGGTACGTGTTGGGAAGTTCATTGAAAACACCCAACCCCGCCCGCACTTAGCGGCCTTTACTAAGATATCGTTCGTTTTTTACGTACACGCGTTAGTTCGACGATTGAATGATATGCAGAGATTATTTTCCTAAGACATGTGAGGAAAATAAATAAATGGGTTGCTAAGTCGTTTAATGCATATTAAACTAATAACGTCAGTTATTTTAGCATGTGAATTTGTTTTAGTCTAATAAAACGATAAAAAGAATATTAGAAAAATAAATTGCTACAAACACGAGAAAACGAGTTAGTAACGATTGAATAATAATATAGCAAATAAATATACGAGATCGAGAAAATAAATATTAATCGAAATCTGAAAAACATTACTAAAACGTTGTTTTGTATAATAAATGAAGTTCGAGAAAAAAAATAAAAAAACGAGAAAGGCGCACGTGGGCAGTCGGCCGCGCGACTCGCCTGGGACTCAGGCGGGTCGCGTGGCGGCCTGATTTCGACGACGGTTTTCGGAAATTTTTTGATTAAATCGCGTACAAATATCGCATAATTCGTACTCGACTTAATATTCTCGATATTCGTTATATTCGATAGTTGACTATGAAATCAATATCGAATATTTGGAATAGTTGTAGAAAAGATATAAATTTAGAAATCGTTTCGTAGAATAATAAAAATAAAACGATCGAAAAACTAAAAAAAAGGCCGGTCTACAGACTCGTGCGCGAGTCGCCTGTACCGGGCGCGACTCGTGTGCGGGTCTGTCCGCTTTTTATTTTTTTGTCGAAAATCTTATAAATCGCGTACAAATATGGATTAATTTATACTTGGTTTATATTTTCGACATTCGTCGTATTCGATATTCGATTATGAAATCGATATCGAATAGTCGGAATAATTTTAGAAAAGGCTTTGAAAAAAAAGTTTGTTTTGAACGAAAAGTTAAAGAAAAAAAGAATTTTGAACGAAAAGTTTGAAAAAAAGGATTTTGAACGAAAAAATGTAACGAAATCGTCGAGATCTTAATATAATTCTTTTCGATACAATATTCGATTATATAGAATCGATATCATATTTTTAAGAATATTCGATATATAAAAGTAGTTTTTAGTAGTATCGATATTAGAAAATAAAAAAGACCGACGAGAGACCCATAATAATAAAAAACGAGGAGAAGGGAAGATAAGAAGGAGAGACGGGTTTGATTTACACCCTCAACCTACATGCTTTGTTTTCTCGGGATAAGGCTCGTCGGGAAGTGGCGTAGACTTGAGAGCATCGAGATGATGAGGATGAGTTAAGGTGTATCGGTTTGGACGGGTGGCTTGGGACGTCGGATTTGGCCGACTTCGTCGGGTTTTCGAGGTTTCGGAAAAAGTGTCGGGATCTGCTAACTATCGGGTTTGTGTATGAATCGTGTATGGAGGGGGTTTTGGACGTGTTTTTGCTGCTGTTGTGTTGTTGTGTCTTGGTATTTTTCTGATGTATGATCGTTGTAAATTGTGTTGGACGGGAGGTCCTATTTATTGGGAGTTTCCGACCTTGGTTTAGGAGAGTTTGAATACCGCTTAGGATAGGAAACGTAGGAGTTTAAGGAGCATAAGAATCCTGCTTTCTTGGCCAAGAAGAAAGGAATTCTCGGCTGATTGAGGAGTGTTTGGCCGGGTATTTGGTACTCGGTCAATGTCTGAATCGGTTTCTGGATAGAATTCCTACTTGAGGTCGAATTCTACCTTTAACGGAATTGTTTAATGTTTTAATGAATCTGCATTTTTGTCGGAATTTGGGTTGGAATCAACCGTGTGAGTGTCATGGCTGACTCACATGCCTCGGGAAAATCTTTGACCGGGTTTTGACTCGGTCGCTAAAAGACGGTTTTACCCCTGGTGACGGTTTCGACCCAAATTAGTGTTATTTGACTCGAAACGACCCACTGGGCCTGAATTTGAGGTTAGTTTTATGAAATTTGTACTCCTTAAAAAGTCTAAACCAAATGTCCATGATTACAAGCCCATATCCGAGTCCATCAAAGCACGTTTACGTCCAATCATCATCGGGTGTTTGGCGGGAACTACTATAGACACCTGACGGTCAAAATGTGGGTGTCTACAGAGGCCCCACTCTGACTGAGGCTTGGACAAGGCAAAAGTCAGAGTAGCTACCAGGTCAATCAAGGATTAAAACCTGGCAGACTTCCGATCGGGTCGTTTAGGGTCCATTAGACCTGCGTGAAGGGCTCGCCAGCCATAGAATAGAAATCATACCTGGGTTGATGCTGATAATGTCGCGGGAGCTTGCCTAGGAAGCTATGGGTATACCTGTTTGCAGATATATCCTAAAAGAAGTTGCTTGAGCTTTTCCACTGGGGAACTTAGAATTTCTGGGAGTCTTGGGTGTACCTGTATGCTGACATAATTTGTATGTAACATTTAGGCGAAACACTGACTCATGCTGGGGAAGAAATGATGATTTTTCGAAAATTTTTGAAAAGAAAAAAAAAATGCTGAAATGGTTTGGAAATAAGGATTGCTTGGGATGACTTTGATTCCTAATCGGATTCTGACACGGATTCCTGGAACTTCCTGATTAAGCCTGTATGCCTAGATGAAGGAGGGGAAGTGGTGCGAAAGTCCTTTTCCTGTGATGACTAGGAGAAAGGATATTTCCTATTATAAATAGAGGGCTTTGGCTTCTTATTTTTCATATTCCCATCCAAATCTTTTCTTCTACCCTAAAATCTCTCAGACTTTTTAGGATAAATAAAAGAAACTATTCTTGTAATGTGTATCGACCATTTGACCGCGATGCTTCATGCGTGGGCCCAGGATTTTCGAGATGAAGATAAAGTTCAGCTAACTCAAATGGGAATTGTGGCTTTATTCCCACTTCAGCGACTTAAGGTAGATTCGCATTTCCTTGATGCTTGCTTATCCTTTTGGGATACTACCTTTCATGTTTTTGCATTTTCTCGAGGAGAAATGTGTCCTCTTCCTGAAGAAATAGCAGCTATCGGCGGGTGGTGCCCTAATTCTCGTCCTGCTATTCCCCCATTTTATCCTGACCCAAGGAGGAGGTTGAGGGATTTTCTAGGCCTGTCGCATGCTGAGACAGCCCGTATGGTGAAGGGAGATTCAGTTTCCCTATTTGACTTAGCTGACAAATTCATGGACCCGGTCGGTGAAAGAATTACTTCTACCCATAGGCGTAGGGCCTTCGCTTTTTGTATGCTGCATAGATATGCCTTCGAAGGTCGGATGGATGCTGACTCATGCTTAGGTGAGATCAGGCTAATCAGCATAGTTGACCAAATGGAGACAGGTCACAGCCCGGCTTGGCTGATAACTGGGGAGATTATTATGGGCCTTGACGCTAGAAGACTCGACCCGGATCGACAATTGACATGGAGCATCCGTCTTCTGCAGGTATTTAACCGTTTCTTTCGAATAATTGCCCGATTTCCCGATTTTTGTGGTAGTCTTGAATTTTTCGGAATTTTCTGGAATTTTCAATTTTTCCGAATTTTTCGAAATTTTCAATTTTTTCCGAAATCGAATATTTCCAATTTTTACGAAAATTTTGATTTTTCGAGTTTTTCGATTTTTGATTTTTGAAAGTTTTTGACTTTTCAAAATTTTTTGCAGATCTGGTTATCCGAGCGTCTGTCGATCATAGAGCCTCCGGTGAACATATCCAGATATCGTAGTTGTCAAATTGGCTGAAGGTCTCGTCGAATAAGATCAAGTCATCACATAACTCAAAAATATTGGGATGAAGAGCTAACATTCCATGGTGGGCCTTTGATTAGGTGGAACGTCATCTGGTGGTTCCTTTCGAGGCTGACGGGGTTAGCTAGGAGGGACAAGGCCCGTTATCTGGTGATCTTGTCTTTGGACTGGACCGTCCATATCTATCCGGACCGTATTCTAAGACAGTTCGGTTCGTTTCAGGAGATCCCCGAGACTGAGGCAATTATTAGCGTTTCGATCCAATTGACGGACGCTATGTGTGACACGTGGCTTCAGCGCTGGTTTACCCGTGTCATGTGGACTATACCTCGCCCTTGTCAAACCACTTGGGTTTCTGAATCCTATCGAAAATGGACTTCTGAAGAATCCCAGGAGGCCCTTAAAGCTTTGAAGACCGAAGAAGCTCTTGATTTGGCCCGCCGAGAATCGGCCAAAGACAACAGGCGGTTCTTTGAAGAGACTCCAACTTCCCTTGCTGAGCCGGGGTCGGGTTCTAAGTCGAAGACTAAGACTCAGGCTAATGAGACCGGTGCTAGTGATTTGGAGAGAAGACTTGGACCGAGGTTAGTGGTCCAAGACCAGCTAGGCCGGCGTGATAACGAGGTGCCCGGGGAGTCGAGTTTGAAGAAACGAGCCCGGGTTAAGGAGGTTCCCTTGGTGATTAGGGAGCGTTCACCTCCACCTCCACGCCGATGGATCGAAAAGGAGGCTAAGGGCAAAGGAAAGGGAAAAATGCCCTAGTTTATATTATTTAAGTATTAGTATTATTTATTTTGGGCTGTTTTTTTTTTGTAATTTTATTATTTTTAAATTAATAAAAGAAATTTATTAAAAACCGTTCCTGTTTTCCTTTCTCGATTGCAGTGGTTGTGCCCTTTTGAGGGGCTGCCTACGTATCCATAATAAATGGAATCAAACCAAACGTAGTTCAGACTGAATTAATTTGCAATTTCGAAACCCATCAAGACTATTGGTTCAAGATGTTTGTAACAGTAGAATAAATAATTCTAGCTTTTGACTTGTCTTTAAAAGTTTGAAAAAAAGATGTTTTTAATAAACTTTTGTAAATGACATTGAGAGAGGTGGGTTAAGGGTAGTAGCGCTTCAGCTGGTCCAGGTTAGTTGGGTTGACAAACTCGTTCCCGTCCAGATCCGTTAGCATTACCGCTCCACCTGATAGAATCTTCTTTACCAGATATGGCCCAGCCCAGTTAGGTTTGAATTTTCCCCTTTGGTCTACTGGTAATAAAGCTTGAACTGATTTGAGGACTAAATCTCCTTCTTTGATGTTTCTGGGCCTCACCCTTTTGTTGAAAGCCCGCTGGATTCTCTTCTGATAGATTTGAATATTATTGAGGGCACGAGATCGTCGTTCGTCTAGAAGGACTAGCGAGTCATATCGCGCTCGAACCCAATCCGCTTCAGGTACTTGACTTTCGAGTAGGATTCTGAGTGATGGTACGTCTAACTCAACAGGTTGGACTGCTTCCATGCTGTATGTAAGGTAATACGGTGTTGCCCCGGTCGCAGTACGAATCGAGGTCCGATATCCCCAAAGTGCAAATGGTATTTTGTCGGGCCAGTCTCGGTAATTATCAGCCATCTTTTTGAGTATGGTGACAATTGTTTTATTAGCCGCTTCTACCGCTCCATTGGTTTGGGGTCGGTAAGGTGAAGACGTATGCCTTTGAATCTTGTACTTGGTCAGCAAGGCTGCTGTTTCGGCTTGAAAATGGGTCCCGTGGTCACTAATGAATTCATGAGGGATCCCATACCGGCATATTATTTTGTTTTGAATGAATTTGGCAACATGGTTGGCGCTGAGAATACGATAGGATTCAGCTTCGACCCATTTGGTGAAATAGTCGATCGCTACCAAAATGAAGCAGTGTCCTCCGGTTCCCGAGGGGTTTATCTTTCCAATTATGTCGATTACCCATGTTGAAAATGGCCATGGTGATGTCATGGTGTATAGCAAGGATGGTGGCATATGTTGTACATTGGCAAAAATTTGACAATTATGGCAATGTCTAACATATTGCTGGCAGTCGGTTTCCATGCTATTCCAGTAGTAACCGAGCCTCATGATTTTCCGGACCAGCATCTGGGCGTTCATGTGTGGACCGCATTCGCCATCATGTACCTCAGCCATAACTTTTTCAGCATTGGTTTTATCAACACATCGAAGGAGAGCCCCCTGTGCTGTCTTTTTGTAAAGTTGCCCATCGTCGGTGCGGATGAACTGGGTTGCCAGTCTTCGCAGGGCCTTTTTGGCTCGGTTGTCAGTTCCGGGTGGATATTCCCCGGTTGCTAGGTATGTCAACACAGCTTGATACCACGGCTCGGGATCAGGTATCTCGATTTCTTCGATGTCGTGGATATACGCTGGCTCGGATCGTCTTTCGACACAGATTGGCATACTGGTCATATGATCGGGAATGTTTAGCAAAGATGCCAGTTTTGAGAGTGCATCTGCGAATTGATTTTCTTCCCGAGGTAGGTATATGTATTCTACCTTGTGGAATTGTTTCTCAAGATCCCTTACTCGTGCCTGGTAGGCCACGAGATTAGCATTTCGAGTCTTCCATTTTGGAGCGCTTGATTAATGACCAGAGATGAATCACCGTGTACTCGGAGCTTCGTGACCCCTAAGTCGGCGGCGGCTTGTAGCCCGTGGATACATGCTTCATACTCAGCGGCATTGTTGGTGACGTCGAAATCCAATTTGATGGATACGGGTGTATGCTCTCCTCTTGGTGAAATCAGGAGGATCCCGACTCCAAATCCTCGGAAATTGGATGCCCCGTCAAAATATAAGTCCCATGCTTCGGTGTCAGTGTGGAAAATGTCTTCATCTGGGAAGGACCAAGTGTCGGTGTGTCCTTCTTCGGTTATGGGACTGTCAGCGAGAAATTCGGCTACTACTCGTCCTTTGATGGCTTTCAATGGTACGAATTTTAGGTCGAATTCTGCTAACATCAGGGTCCATCTTGATATTCTGCCGTTGAGGGTGGGCTTTTCGAGAAGGTACTTGATTGGATCCATTCTGGACAATACTTGTACCTCGTAACTGAGCATGTAATGTCGGAGCTTTTTAGTGGCCCAGACCAAAGCTAAACATGTCTTTTCGAGCATGGTGTACTTACACTCGTACTCTAAAAACTTCTTGCTGATGTAGTATATGGCTCGTTCTTCGGAATTGACCGTTTGAGCTAGCATAGCCCCCATGGCTGTCTCTGTCGTGGTTAGGTATAGTGACAGAGGCAAACCTTGCTGAGGTGGCATTAGGACCGGTGGTGAGGCCAAATTTCCTTGATTCTATCAAAGGCTGCTTGACATTTATCGTCCCATAGTAACCGTTCTCCTATTTTCAGCTTCTTGAAGATCGGCTCACACACCATGGTTAACTTTGAAATGAACCTGCTGATGTATTGGACTTTTCCGAGAAACCCTCTTATCTCCTTTTCGGTTTTAGGGGGCTGCATCTCGGTGATGGCCTTGATTTTGGCTGGATCGACCTCGATACCTCGTCGGCTAACGATATGACCCATTAATTTGCCGGATGTTACCCCGAAACTGCATTTCTGAGGGTTTAGCCTCATGTTGTATTTGCGTAATCGGGTGAAGAACTTTCTCAGGGCGGTGATGTGACCATCCCTGTCTTTGGATTTGACGATCATGTCGTCCACGTAGACTTCCACTTCCTTATGCATCATGTCATGCAATAAAGTTGTGGCTGTTCGTTGGTAGGTGGCCCCGGCATTGATGAGACCAAATGGCATAACAGTATAGCAATAAGTACCCCAAGGTGTAATAAAGGTGGTCTTATCCATATCTTCTTCTGCCATTTTTATCTGATTATACCCCGCATACCCGTCTATAAATGATAGAAGGGCATGATCTGCTGTGTTATCCACCAATATATCGATGTGTGGTAACGGGAAATCGTCTTTCGGGCTCGCTTTGTTAAGATCCCGAAAGTCTACACAGACACGAACCTTACCATCCTTTTTAGGGACTGGTACTATGTTTGCAACCCAATCTGGATACTCGGAGACTCGTATGAACCCAGCCTTGAATTGTTTATCGACTTCCTCCTTGACCTTGAGGGACCATTCGGGCCTCATGCGTCGGAGTTTTTGTTTAACCGGCATGAACCCTTCCTTGATCGGTATATGATGTTCGGCTATTTCGCGATCGATTCCCGGCATGTCCTTATAGGACCATGCGAAGACGTCTTTGAATTCTTGAAGGAGAACTATGAATTGTTGTTTCTCCTCGGGACCTAAGGATAGCCATATCTTAAGCATCTGAGGTTCTAAGGTTGTTCCCACGTTGACGGATTCGGTTTCTTCGATTACCGGATTGCGGGATTTCCTTTGCTCTAGTTGCTCGATCAGATGTGGAGGCAAGGATACCTGTTCGTCGGGCTTCTCAATGTCATTGCACATAAAATTTTTGAAATTGAGAAAGTTTTTGAAAATGAGACAAGTCGTAAGCAGAACGGTTGTTATTATTGATCATAAATTGGGAAAAGAGCTCGAAAAGAGCTGCCATCTGATCACTAGTCAGTGGCGGGATAGGTAGGGTGCCCGGGTCAGACCCCGAGGCACCAGGAATGGCTAAAGGGAGAGGGGGAGTTACAGGATTGACCCTAGCACCAGACTCACTAGACTCAATCTTAGACTCTGACTCGGCCTCAGACTCAGATTCTGGCATCTCTCCTTCCCCTGTGATCAGCTTGTAAGTTTTTCCTTCACTGTCAGTCCATTTGACAGTTTTCCTCCAAGCTCTGGTCCCGGACCCGACTTCTGAGATTAGCTTAGACGGGTCAAAGGTGCGACTGCGGAGAATGAGACTGACTAGCTCTTCCTTCGGTGTTGGGACCGCGAGTTCCTCTCCAAAAAGTAGCCCTAGCGCGGGCTCGGCATTCTTAGCATCTTCGGACTGGATGAGAGCAAAGATGACGTCCGGCATGTAGTTGCAGTCCTGGGACAAGTGGGTCCCAGGGCGTCTGGTGGCAGGCCGATATAGGCCAGTTTGGACAGTCTCGAACACTGGAGTGACAAAGATAACCTTACCGGTTTCAGTTTGGCCCATGTTTTCCGGAGTTAGGGTGTAGCCCAAGCCGGTTTGAGTCCTCCCATTGTCCAGAACTTCGAGAATTTTTCCTGCAGGGAGATCGGGCCTTGATGTAACCCCTGGCAGAAAGCCCAAATTCTGCAACATCCGGTCAAGGTGGACCGTGAAGTAAGGACGGAAGAGCTGGTCTTCTTCGATGCCCCCTACGAAGTCGAACCCCTAGAGATCGGTGCGGCCCGAGGTGTTGCAGTTAGCCACAGTCATAGGTGTGGCTTTTATAGTGACGACGGTGTCATGTAAAGGTAGCTTGATTTTCCGATGCAAAGTGGAGGATACAGCCCTGGTTGCATGGATCCAAGGTCTTCCTAAAAGAAGGTTGAAGGAAGAAGTTACGTCGATCACTTGAAACTCCAACTCTTTCTCTATCGGGCCCGTTATGATAGTGAGTTTTGTGGCTCCGGCTACTGACTTTGGGCTTCCGTCAAAAGCCTGAATAATTTGAGCTGTAGGAATGTAGTCGGCCTCGGTAATGCCGAGGGCTTTGGCGGTCCTCAAGGGGAGGACATTGACTGCTGACCCGTCGTCAATTAGGGTCATGGGTAGGTACTTTCCACGGCAGATGACCGTGATGTAGAGGGCCATGTTGTGGGCTGGCCCAAATGGTGGTAGATCAGCATTGGAGAAGGTGATTAGTGGGCCTTCCTCTATGGATCTCCCCTTTAGGTGGGGCAGGACCGTGGCTACCATTTCAGCTGGTGTAGCCATGGAGTCGATTTTGACTTGATCGAGGGCCTTAGTGAGTGTCTCTCGATGTTCCTGAGAGCTAACTAGGAGTTGCCATATAGAGAGGTCAACTCGAGTCTTGCTCAGCTGTTTTACAAGAGCCTTTTAGCAGTTGGCTCTTCTAGGGCGGGCTCCACCTTAAGTGGCTCGGCAATGATGAGGGCTTGACTAGTGGCTAAGGCCTTGGACTTAACCTTCTGAATCTCCTCAGGCGTGATGGGGACAGCTTCCCCTTTGATGAGATGGACATCGTCTTCGTCATCGCACCAGATCCCGTTTATTTGCGGGATAAATGGAGAAATGAGGTGTGAGCAATCCATTATTTCCCCGGAAAAAACGGCGTGAGTGGCTAACGGGTTATCCTTGTTGTTGGGTTTACCCCCGGGCAAAGGAATTTTCCCGCTCTCAATGAGATCTTGGATAAGGTGTTTTAGCTTCCAACATTTCTCGGTATCGTGTCCCTTACCACGATGATAGTGACAGTAGGCCTGGAGGTTGTAGGCCTTGGAGCGACGTTCGACCGGGATATCAGGTGTTGGGCCTATCAGGGTGATCAGGCCTTTCGATGATAGCCTCTGAAGGGCGTTTTCATAGGTAGTGTCTATGTCGATGAATACCCGGGGAGTGCTAGTCTTCTGGGATGAGGTATCGAGTGCATTTACCTCGTCAAAAATGCTACGAGTGGCAGCAGTAGTAGTGGGCTTGCTTGTTGATGAGCTAGCCCCTTGGTATCCCTTAGTGGAGGCCTTAGTGAGGCTTTCCAATCTTAAATCATCCTCGATTCTCGTTCCCATTTCAGTTAGGATCGCGAAGCTAGGTACAATAGCGTACCGGAGATGGACCCGGTAAGCTGGAAGGAGGTTCTTGACGAAGGCTTCAACCAACACTTTTTCACTGGGCTTATCGACCAGTTTGACGCTTTCAGCCCTCTAGCGTTGAAGGTATTTTGTAAATCCTTCCTTAGGTTCCTGGGCCATTACCTCCAGGGTGCGCATAGTGGTCTGGATTTCCGTGTTGTCGGCGTAGTTCCGAGCGAATTCCGCTGCCACGTCATCCCAAGTTTTGTATTTCTTGGAATCGAGCCGGTAGTACCAGGCCCTTGGGTGCTTCTCGAGGGATGAAGCGAACAGGTGCTTGAACATGCTGGACTTAACCCCTTTAAGGGCCATAAACTCCTTGAAGGCCCGGATATGGTGGACCGGGTCTTCAGTACCCTCGAACATTGGTAGACCCGTCAGGTTGAGGTTGTCGGGTAGTTCATCGGTCAGTGGGGTGTAGGTCCTAGCATTCTCCGTATGGATGGAGCTTTGGGTTGTCAGATGGACCTGTTCTTGCAGTTTGTGGACCGCGCTAGCCAATTGAGCTAAAGGCTCAGTAGTATCGACACTGCCGCTAGGAGTTCCTTGTTCCACGGCACTTACCCGGGTGAGGATGGCGATCTGTTCTCCCCTCATTGATGTGATCATGTTTTCAAGCTTGGTCAGTGAGGCCTTCATGTCATCGATGGCTTGTTGCGTCATGGCTCGAGTGTGGGGTGGCCTGTCTGTAAGGGCACCGCGTAATCAGTAACTGACCCAGATCTTAGAATCAAAAATACATCCCGAGCAAGGAAAAGACTAGACTAGAAAAAGACCGAAAACCGACTTCTAGATGGATGACGCGTGGATGGTGGGCCTTCCTTAGGATTCGGCAAGGTGGGCCTAGTCCTGTTCGAAGGAAGGTCTATGTGAGAATTCCCCAGACTTCGGACTCGAGTGTATAAACGGGCTTCCCTTTGTAGGAGTCTGTCCTACGAAGGTGGGCCGTGCCTTGACAAGTAAGGCGGACTTAGGATGGGGTAGAAACCTGTGATATAAGATCGACGGAGTTTCGACGCTATAGATTCTAACTTATGTCAAGACCCGACACTGCTAAATACGGGAAGTCCTAAGAAGAAAAGGGTTTTGAAAAGTGAATTTGAATTTGAAAACCGAGCAAAGTCGGATTGGAAGACCCGATTTTTTTTTGAAAACCGAGAGAGGGGTTATCGGGCCGAGATTTCGGGCCTTTTTTTTTGAAAAGGTTTGGACAGCATACCGGCTAAAAAAAAATAGGCTATTTTGAGTCAAAATCATAAGTCCTAAATTCGTCAGCTTTCCGGGTTTTGAAAAAGTAGATGAGTTTGAAAAGATGTAAGTTTTTTTTTGAAAAAAAAAACGGTTTTTGAAAAGACCAAAGAAGATCAAGTAGCATGTAGTCACGGAAACAGTATAACGACGCCATGTATGCTCTTAGTCTAAGTCTTGGTCGGTCAAATAGGGTCTATACCAACAACGATCGCATTCTCGCAAATCAGGACGGACCTCCTAAGCCGAATTGGTCTTAGAATCTGTCGTAAAACCCATGCGAGTTCCGCCATCGAAGTCTTTAGTGCATCCAAGTAGAAATGCACCATGGTATAGTGGGACGTCGGTCACAAGTAACCGGCCCGGGAAAGAACGGGGTTATGCATGAACCATTGAACTAAAACGTGTACATTACTAATCGAACGATTTCTTTTCGAGTCTCACCCTGAGGATGCCGATGGTAAGTGACACATCAGTTAATCCCCAGCGGAGTCGCCAAATTGTGGACATGACATAGGTCCACCCCGACGCGGCGAAGCGCAGGTTTTGGGGAGGCGATAGAATTTCCATATGAGATGGATCGAATAGAATTTTAAATCGAAGTAGGAGTCACCACCGAATTTTATGGTTATTCGGAACCATTCGAACCCACTCTATGTCGTAGTGGGCCATATTTAAAACATGGCCCATTTCCGATGTCAGAGTTTATCGGGTTCGTCCCTTAGCATTACGATACCGATGCCGACTTGAGCGGTTAATCGTATATTGAATGACTCTCGTTGCCAATGGTTTCAGACATCCGGAAACCACGGTTCTGAGTAAGGGGTGAGGGTACGTGTTGGGAAGTTCATTGAAAACACCCAACCCCGCCCGCACTTAGCGGCCTTTACTAAGATATCGTTCGTTTTTTACGTACGCGCGTTAGTTCGACGATTGAATGATATGCAGAGATTATTTTCCTAAGACATGTGAGGAAAATAAATAAATGGGTTGCTAAGTCGTTTAATGCATATTAAACTAATAACGTCAAAGTTATTTTAGCATGTGAATTTGTTTTAGTCTAATAAAACGATAAAAAGAATATGAGAAAAATAAATTGCTACAAACACGAGAAAACGAGTTAGTAACGATTGAATAATAATATAGCAAATAAATATACGAGATCGAGAAAATAAATATTAATCGAAATCTGAAAAATATTATTAAACGTTGTTTTGTATAATAAACGAAGTTCGAGAAAAAAATAAAAAAAACGAGAAAGGCGCACGTGGGCAGTCGGCCGCGCGACTCGCCCGGGACTCAGGCGGGTCGCGTGGCGGCCTGATTTCGACGACGGTTTTCGGAAAATTTTTGATTAAATCGCGTACGAATATCGCATAATTCGTACTCGACTTAATATTCTCGATATTCGTTATATTCGATAGTTGACTATGAAATCAATATCGAATATTTGGAATAGTTGTAGAAAAGATATAAATTTAGAAATCGTTTCGTAGAATAATAAAAATAAAACGATCGAAAAACTAAAAAAAAGGCCGGTCCACAGACTCGTGCGCGAGTCGCCTGTACCGAGCGCGACTCGCGTGCGGGTCTGTCCGCTTTTTATTTTTTTGTCGAAAATCTTATAAATCGCGTACAAATATGGATTAATTTATACTTGGTTTATATTTTCGACATTCGTCGTATTCGATATTCGATTATGAAATCGATATCGAATAGTCGGAATAATTTTAGAAAAGGCTTTGAAAAAAAAAAGTTTGTTTTGAACGAAAAGTTAAAGAAAAACAGAATTTTGAACGAAAAGTTTGAAAAAAAGGATTTTGAACGAAAAAATGTAACGAAATCGTCGAGATCTTAATATAATTCTTTTCGATACAATATTCGATTATATAGAATCGATATCATATTTTTAAGAATATTCGATATATAAAAGTAGTTTTTAGTAGTATCGATATTAGAAAATAAAAAAGACCGACGAGAGACCCATAATAATAAAAAACGAGGAGAAGGGAAGAGAAGAAGGAGAGACGGGTTTGATTTACACCCTCAACCTACATGCTTTGTTTTCTCGGGATAAGGCTCGTCGGGAAGCGGCTTAGACTTGAGAGCGTCGAGATGATGAGGATGAGTTAAGGTGTATCGGTTTGGACGGGTGGCTTGGGACGTCGGATTTGGCCGGCTTCGTCGGGTTTTCGAGGTTTCGGAAAAAGTGTCGGGATCTGCTAACTATCGGGTTTGTGTATAAACCGTGTATGGAGGGGGTTTTGGACGTGTTTTTGCTGCTTTTGTGTTGTTGTGTCTTGGTATTTTTCTGATGTATGATCGTTGTAAATTGTGTTGGACGGGAGGTCCTATTTATAGGGAGTTTCCGACCTTGGTTTAGGAGAGTTTGAATACCGCTTAGGATAGGAAACGTAGGAGTTTAAGGAGCATAAGAATCCTGCTTTCTTGGCCAAGAAGAAAGGAATTCTCGGCTGATTGAGGAGTGTTTGGCCGGGTATTTGGTACTCTGTCAATGTCTGAATCGGTTTCTGGATAGAATTCCTACTTGAGGTCAAATTCTACCTTTAACGGAATTGTTTAATGTTTTAATGAATCTGCATTTTTGTAGGAATTTGGGTTGGAATCAACCGTGTGAGTGTCACGGCTGACTCACATGCCTCGGGAAAATCTTTGACCGGGTTTTGACTCGGTCGCTAAAAGACGGTTTTACCCCTGGTGACGGTTTTGACCCAAATTAGTGTTATTTGACTCGAAACGACCCACTGGGCCTGAATTTGAGGTTGGTTTTATGAAATTTGTACTCCTTAAAAAGTCTAAACCAAATGTCTATGATTACAAGCCCATATCCGAGTCCATCAAAGCACGTTTACGTCCAATCATCGGGTGTTTGGCGGGAACTACTATAGACACCTGACGGTCAAAATGTGGGTGTCTACACCTCTTCTGCCATTTTAATCTGATTGTATCCGGCATACCCATCCATGAATGATAAAAAGGCATGATCGGCCGTGTTATCCACTAGTATGTCGATGTGTGGTAACGGGAAATCGTCTTTTTGGGCTGGCCATGTTAAGGTCCCGGAAGTCCACGCATACCCGCACCTTGCCGTCCTTCTTGGGTACCGGCACGATGTTTGCAACCCAGTCTGGATATTCAGACACTTGTATAAAGCCCGCTTTTAATTGCTTGTCGACTTCTTCTTTGACTTTGAGAGACCATTCGGGCTTCATCCTTCGGAGTTTTTGCTTTAGCGGTTTGCATCCATCCTTGATGGGTATTTGGTGTTCGGCTATTTCCCGATCTATACCCGGCATGTCCTTGTAGGACCATGCGAAAACATCTTTGAACTCTTGGAGGAGGTCTGTGAATTGTCTTCTCTCCTCTGGATCTAAGGAGAGGCCCAACTTAAGCATCTGGGGCTCTAAAGTGGTTCCCACATTGATGGATTCGGTTTCTTCGATTACCGGATCTCGGGACTCCCTTTGTTCGAGCTGCTCGATTAGATGTGGAGGTAGAGGTACCTGTTCGTCGGGTTTCTCAATGTCATTGCATATAAAATTTTTGAAATTGAGAAAATTTTGGAAATAAGACAAGTCGTAAGCAGAACGGTTTTCGTTATTATTATTAATAGTGAATTTTGTGAAAAGCTCGAAAAGAGCGGCCATCTGATCGTTGGTCAGTGGCGGGATAGGGAGCGGTCTTGGGACAGGCCCCGAGACTTCAGTGGATAAGGGAAGAGGGGTTACAGACTCGACTCTAGCACCAGACCCTCTAGACTCGGACTCAGACTCCGACTCAGACTCAGACTCAGACTCGGTATCCGGCATGTCTCCCTCGCCAGTGGTCAGCTTGTAGGTCCGTCCTTGACTGTCGGTCCATTTGATGGTCTTCCTCCAGGCCATTTTTCCTGTATCTGCACCAACTTCGGTGATCAGCTTTGTTGGGTCAAACCGATTGCTGCGGAGGATCAGATTGACCAGATCATCTTTTGGAGCAGGGGCAGCCTTGTCTTCCCCAAATAGAAACCCCAGCACGGGCTCGGCGTTGTTTTCCCCTTTCTTAGACTCAGCTTGAACAAGGGTGAATATATCATCAGGGATGAAATTGCATTCCCGAGCCGTTTTGGCCTCGGGATATGTGATGGTGGGTTGATAGAGGCCCACTTGAATAGCTCCGAAAACTGGAGTGACGAAGTAATCAGTTAACTTCGGACTATAAGGGCCTATGTAAGTACCCTTGAGAATGTCGATGGCCTTGTGAATACCGGCCCGAACCACGTTTTCCGGGGTTATAGCATACCCCAATCCGAAATGTGATTCGCCATCATTTAGGACCTCAATAATCTTCCCAGATGGAAGATAAGGCCTTGAGGTTGCTCCCGGTAGATAGCCTAGATTCTGTAGCATCGTGTCGATGCTAGTTGTGAAGTAGGGCCTAAAGAGATACTCTTCTTCGATCATGCACACGAAGTCAAATCCTCGTCGGTCAGCCCGGTCCGTAGCGTTGCAGCTTGCCACGGTAATTGGAGTAGCCTCTAGTGTGATGATGCCGTCCCGAAGTGGCATCTTGACTTTTCGGTAAAGAGTAGAGGATACGGCCTTGACTGCGTGGATCCAAGGCCTTCCTAATAGTATGTTAAAGGACGAGGTGACATCAATCACCTGGAACTCCAACTCTTTCTCGATTGGGCCCGTTATTATTGTTAATTTAACGGCCCCGGCCACCGGTTTTGGGCTTCCGTCGAAAGCTTGGATGGTCTGTGCTGTAGGGAGGTAGTCGGCATCGGTGATGCCGAGAGCTTTGGCGGTCCTTAGAGGTAGGACATTCACAGCGGACCCAGTACTTCCCTCGGCAAATGACCGTAATGTATAGGGCCAGATTATGATTGGGCCCAAACGCTGGCAGATCAGACTCAGAGAAGGTGATGAGTGGGCCTTCTTCCTTGGATTTGCCTTTGAGATAAGGCATAATAGTGGCTACCGTTTCAGTAGAGGTAACCTGTGAGTCGACCTTGATTTCATCGAGAGCCTTAGTCAGTGCTTCTCGATGTGCTTGTGAGCTAACTAGTAATTGCCATATGGTTAAGTCAGCTCGAACCCTCTTCATTTATTGGACCAAGGCGGTGTCGTTGCTTGGTTCTTCAAGGGTAGGTTCCGTCCTGGCTGGTTCAGTGACGGATGCGGGAATAGGACGCCCAGCTGTGGCGAGGTGGTTGGTGGCTAAGGCTTTGGACTTAGCCTTTCGGACCTCTTCGAGGGTGATGGGGACAGCTTCCCCTTTGGTTAAGTATACATCATCCTCGTCATCGAACCATATCCTGTTAATTTGTGGGATATAGGGGGAAATGAGGTGAGAACAGTCGATTACCTCACCGGTGAATATTGCGTGGGCACTGAACGGGTTTTCTTTGTTGCTCGGCTTGTCTCCGGGCAACGGGATTTTCCCGCTCTCGATCAGATCTTGGATCAGATGCTTCAGTTTCCAGCACTTTTCAGTATCATGCCCATTACCACGATGATATTGGCAGTATGCTTGGGCATTATAGCTTTTGGGCCTCTTTTCTACTGGAAGCTCGGGCATCGGGCCTATTGGTTGGATCAAACCTTTTGAAGATAACCTTTGTAAGGCATAAGTATAGGTAGTCCCTATGTCAGTGAATACCCAATCTGGTGTATTCTTTTTGGATGAGGTGTCAAGCAGGTTTACCTCATCAAAGATGCTGCGAGTTGCAGCCACGGGTGTGGGCTTGCTCGTGGATGAACCTGCCCCTTGATAGCCTTTGGTAGAGGCCTTAGTCAGGCTCTCTAACCTTAAGTCGTCATCGATCCTGGTACCCATTTCAGTTAGGGTAGCAAAATTAGGGATAACAGCATACCGGAGATGGACCCGGTAGGATGGGAGATGGTTCTTGACAAAAGCTTCTACTAAGACCTTCTCACTGGGCTTGTCGACCAGTTTTACGCTCTCGGCCCGCCATCTTTGTAGATATTTAGTGAACCCTTTTTTGGGCTCTTGGGCCATTACCTCCAGAGTACGCATTGTAGTCTGGATTTCAGTATTGTCAGCGTAATTCCGAGCGAATTCGGTTGCCACATCGTCCCAAGTTTTGTATTTCTTGGAATCGAGCCTGTAATACCAGACCTTAGGATGCTTCTCCAGGGAGGAAGGGAAAAGATGGGTAAACATGGTGGACTTTACCCCCTTGACCGCCATAAAGTCTTTGAAAGCCCGGATGTGGTGGACCGGGTCTTCGGTACCCTCAAACATAGGAATTCCTGTAAGGTTGAGGTTAGCAGGTAGCTCGTCATTCAAGGGCGAATAGGAACGAGCAATTTCGGAGTGGATCGAGTTGCTCGTTGACAGATGAACTTGTTCCTCGAGTCTGCGAACAACGCTGATGAGCTCAGCTATGGGTCCAGTGGTCCCGGACCCGTCAACAGGGGCCGTCTTTTCTACGGCGCTCAAACGGGTGTCTAACGTTGCTTGGCTAGCCTAGATGGAGGTCAGTTGAGTCTCGATCTTCTCTAGCGCCTCCTTCAATGCGTCCATTTTGCGTTGATGTCGGGTTGCGGGTGGCCTGTCTGTAAGAACACCGCGTAATCAAAAACTAGCCCGAATCCCGGAATAACAAGTACATCCCGAACAAGACTAAAAAGGGAAATGACTCGAGAAAAGACACCTAGACGGGTGACTTGTGAAATGTGGGCCTTCCTTAGGATTTGGCAAGTGGGCCTAATCCTGTTTGAAGGAAGGTTCATGTGAGACATCCCAAGAGTTTTGACTCAATCGTGTTGACGGGCCCTCCTTTGTAGGGGTTTGTTCTACGTAGGTGGGCCTTGCCTTAGTCGAATAAGGCGGACATGGGATAGGGAAGAAACCCGTGATGTAAGATCGACAGAGTTTCGACGCTAAAGACCTTGACAACTTACGACATGACCCGACACTGCTGAATACAGGAAGTCCTAAGAAGAGGAAGGTTTTGAAAATTGATGGTTTTTGAAGATCCGAGAAAACTCGGTGGGGGGGCCCGATTTTTCGAGAAAATCGGAAAGTGTATCGGGCCTCGGTTTTTGAAAGTTCGAAAACGTTTTCGAGTTTTGAATTGGGCAGCATACCGTCTAGAAAATAGGCTATTTTGAGTAAAATCATAAGTCCTAAATTCGGCATGCGACCCGGATTTTGAAAATGAATATCTTGAAAAAGATGTATTTTGAAAAGTTGACGGTTTTTGAAAACGACACGGAAACCAAACAGCACGTAGTCACACAAGCATTATAACGACGCCATGTATGCTCTACACTAAGTCTCGGTCGGTCTAAGAGGGTCTATACCAGTGTACATAGTCTAGACGTTGATCGGGACGGACTCTCCAAGTCGAATTGAGCTTAGAACATGCCGCAAAACCCACTCGAATCGACTATGGACACCTTTTGACATATCCATATTGGAGTACATCAATGGTATAGTGGGACGTCAGTCACCAGTACCGGCCCGGGAAAATATGGGTTATGCATGAACCGTAAAACTAAAACGCGTATTGTACTAGTCAAACGATTTCTATTCGAGTCTCACCCTGAGGATGCCGATGGTAAGTCACGCATCAGTTAATCCCCAGCGGAGTCGCCGAATTGTGGACATGACATAGGTCCACCCCGACGCGGCCACGCGCGGGTTTGGGGAGGCAAATGAATCTCCATATGAAAACGGATCGAATGGAAATTTAAATCGAAGTGGAGTCGCCACCGAACTTTGTGGGAGTTCGGGCCCGTTCGAACCCACTCTATGTCGTAGTGGGCCGTGTACAAAATACGGCCCATTTCCGATGTCAGAGCTTATTGGGTTCGTCCCTTAGCATTTGGTACCTATACCGTCACTACCGGTTATCGTGTATTGGATGACTCTCGTGCGCCAATGGTTTCGGGCATCCGGAAACCGAGGTTCTGAGTAAGGGGTGAGGGTACGTGTTGGGAAGCCCACGAAGGACACCCAACCCCGCCCGCACTAGCGGCCTCTACTAGGATATCGATTGACTCTCTAATACGCGCGTTAGTAATTCGGTGAGAATTCTTATGCAAGGATTGTCTTCCCTAAGCATGTGAATGAAATTGAAAGGGTTTCTATGTCGATTTAATGCAACTAAAATGTTAACGTCGAAGTTGTATTTTAGCATGCGGGTTCATTTTAGTACAATAAAATAAACAACCGAAAATTGACAAGAGAAACAATAAACGCGTTAGTAACGATATAACGGTTTACAAAATATTGAATAATATAGAATGATGCAAG
This sequence comes from Agrostemma githago, assembly GCA_958450325.1. Lineage (NCBI taxonomy): Eukaryota > Viridiplantae > Streptophyta > Magnoliopsida > Caryophyllales > Caryophyllaceae > Agrostemma > Agrostemma githago. The sequence continues at coordinate 21,480,949 of OY288239.1, read as the reverse complement.
TGAATTAATGCATGGTTTTGAAAAAGGCGTTCCACGTGATAGATTAGGCACGTGTTGACTTAAGTCACGAAAAACGATTAACGAGACTCGAATGCTATTGTAGGACTCATGGTTTAACATGATAATGGGCCACTCGACCGAGTCATTGTGTGACTCGACCGAGTGGACCTCTGAAAAAGGTTCTGTCCGGGTTTTACGACCCTACTCGACCGAGTTATTGACCAACTCGACCGAGTACATCGCCACTCGACCGAGTGGAGGTCGTAGAAGCATTCTGTTTCGTGTTACAGACCCTACTCGACCGAGTTATTGACCAACTCGACCGAGTACGTTGCCACTCGACCGAGTCACCGTGAGACTCGACCGAGTGGAGGTCGAAAGAGCATTCTGCTCGATTTTTGTGATGTCACTCGATCGAGTGGCGTAGGCACTCGGTCGAGTGGCACCTGTACGAATCAGGTTCGTTTGCAATTTTAATTATCGATTTCGAAATTGCTTTTGATTTTTGATGATTTGACGAATTGGGCATAAATATCGTGGAATTTATACTGAACTCTGAAGTTACGTACTCGTTGTATTCCATATTCTATTACTGAATCGGTATGGAATACTTAGAGTGAAAAAAAAAATTGCTTTGAGTCGTTTAAATCAACTATCGCGATATGAGTAGAATTCCTCCGCGTTTGATAATGTCGTAATTCTAATGAATCGAATGACAATTATCTTAGCATCAATAGAAATCGCGTTAGCTAATTCGTATGACTAGATCGTTAGATTCGACGTCTGATTATGGAATTAGTATCGAATCTACGAGATTGACGCTATGCTAGAATTGAAAGACTTGATTCCCTCGGCTTTTCCGACATCGAAATAAATCCATAGGGATTGTGATGCCGGATCCGCGTCAACGGGTTTCGACCCTTAAAAAAATATGTGTTTTGAAGAGGGTTTTTAGAAAATCGATGCGATATGCGATGCAAACGAAAAATAAACGAGTTGTTGAAATTGACACGTTTCAATAATCAAATGCTAGGGTGTCAGGATAAGCGACCGGCAACGCTGTGTGCAGTACACTTGTATATTCGGGTTTCCTTATCCTGACATCTTTCGCACTCGACACAAATCGACGGGTATTTTAATGTTTTATACTAATAATACTATCGATATTAGAATGCGATGAACAAAATAAATAAAAAACAAAAACGAAGAGAAAGAGGAAGAAGATGACGAGAGGAAAAAAAGAAGAAAGGGTTTTGCACCCTCAACCTACATGTTCTTGTGCTCGGTATAGACTCGTTGTCGCGGCTTTAACACGAGAGTTTCGAGGCTTATGGAGGTTGAGTTGTGGTGGTTAGGGTGTTTGATTCCTAAAGCTAGGTTTAGGGTTACGGTTCCTAGGCTAGGGCTAGGGTTTGCTTAGTGTAGTATTAGGGTTGTAAAGTGTGTAGAAAGTTGTGAAAACTAGGGTTTCAAAAGTGTTGTAAGATGTGTTGCATGGGGTTGCTTATATAGGCAAAACGTAAGACCCCGGTTAGGGTTACTCGACCGAGTAAACAGCTGACTCGGTCGAGTGGCCCGTTGTGCCAGCAGTCGGGCTCGAAACAGGCCCACTCGATCGAGTGGGTGGGGCACTCGATCGAGTGGCCCAGCTGGATCGCGCGGATCCATTATTTTGGACCGTGACTTGGGTTTTTTGATGGGTTTGTGTTTGACTCGGACTTTTGATGTTGTGAATGGCTGCTTTGTATGTCTCGGAAATGACTTTGACCAGGGTTGACCCAATCGCTAAAAAGTCGGTTTTATTTCTGGTGTCGGTTTTGGCCCAAATTAGTCATGTTTGACTCGGAACGGTCCGCTGGGCCTGGATTTGAGGTTGATTTTGTGAGGTTTGTACTCCGTAAGTGCTTTAGCCAACGACTAATGGATTTGAGCCCATATTCGAGCGCGTAGAAACACGTTAGCGTCCGATCATCATCGGATGTTTTTTTGGGAAACTACCATAGACACCTAGCAGTCAAAATGCGGGTGTCTACACTTCTATAATAATATTTCTATTTTTAAGTAAGTTTCTAAAATTCGTAAGTTTCTATTTATAGAAAGTTTCCATTTTTATATAAAATGTTTATTCCTTTTATCCTCATATTATCTATATTGATTATATTTATCTTTTGAATATTAATAATGGCTGTTTTGGAGTTATGGAATAAAGTCAAATGTGGGGTTAGAGTAATAATCTGGGGTGTACGTTTTTGCCCTCAGCTATAAAGTCGGTGTGCCCATTTGGGGCACATTTGGTCGTTGAACTGAGCATGGTTTGTGTTCAGGAGAGTGTGCATTGTGCCCTTAAACTTAGATATCGCTCGTGTAAGTTGCGTCGGGTTGAACTGGACATGGTTTGTGTCCAGGAGGGGTGTATACTACTTAAACCAGGACCTCGCTGCACGCAGTCCTGTTATAGTTGAGTTGCCTAGTTAGAGACTGGATTCTGTTATGAGTTAAGTCTACAGTTCTCGAAGCTAGTTTACAGTATTATCCTAGTGAAAGTCTAGCCTTGTGCACACTAATCGAATTTCCATAACGCCAGCTTTGAATATTATTATTATCGATTGATTTTTGATTTGCAGGTTGGTAAATGTTTTAAGTTTTCTCCGAAAACTTATTTTTATTATATCGTTTTAATGCTTTTTCCATTTTAACTATTTTAATATAGTAATACTATTATTTTTCCATATGACATAATATGGCTGGGAGAACGTCCGAGTTACTCCCCACTGACGTGGCCGTTATGTTTACAACATGACAGGTATTTGCTTATGGGTTTTGGGTGTGAGCTAACGAGTAGCGTGGATCCTACTCTTTCTTTATTCTTGTAATTTATGGATTTGAATAACCCATTTGGAGAATTTCCTTTTTAGCCCTTTTGTAAAAAGAGGCCTTTGTATTGACTTACCATTTCTTTAATCAATATATATATATATATATATATATTAGGCTTTTTTCGAGCGATCTCATTGGTCCGTTCCATCAAATCTCAAATTAGAAAAGTATCATAAATAATAAAGAAATCAATTAGAGAATCTTTTAATTATTATAATATATATTTAATTTATTATATTAATATGATGTTTTACCATTCTGAGGTAAAAACCTTTAGAATTCGATTTTTAAAAACATCATCGTAAAATAAATTATAAAAATGAAATAATTAGATTCGTGGTAAAAAATGCTTTCATTAGAGCATAAACTTCATATTATTTGTTTCACATTATGTGATGAATTTATTACATATAACAGTTGTAAGAATATTCCACATCGACAAATTATAATGTGATGATGAAATTCTATATTATAAATAAGAGTAATTATTCATTCTTCGATATCTACCAAAAAGTCTTTTGAATCTCAAAAATAGTTCTTAAGATTATAAACCTCAATTAATTATCCTATATTAAAAAATTATGATGAGGTGATGAAATTTTATATGGTGAAGAAATTTTATATTATATCAAAAAATTATGATGAGGTGATGAAATTTTTTTTTATAAATAAGAGTAATCATTCAGTTTCAAATATCGACCAAGAAAAACTTTTAAAGTATCCCACATCGAAATTTTTTTTAAAAGTATCCCACATCAAAAAATTATGATGAGATGATGGAATTCTACATTATAACTATTAGTAATCATTCGGTTTTAAATATCGACCAAAAAACTTTTTAGTCTTTAAAAAACTTTTAATATATAACACTTTTTGATGGGTGATAGAATTCTATATTATAAATATTAGCAATCATTCGGTTAAATATCGACCAAAAAACTTTTGAGTCTTAAAAAAACTTTTAATATATAAGACTACAAATTTAAAATCATCCCACCTTGAAAATTATAGTGAGATGATGAAATTCTATATTATAAACAAGAGTAATGATGTATTTTTCAATCTTAGAAAGAACAGATGGAAGATTATAAACATAAATAAATTATCCCACATCGAAAAAATATGATAAGTTGATGAATTTTATATTATAAATAAGACTATTCATTCGTTCTTAAATATCAATCAAGTAAAAATAATCTCAGTAATAAGGTGCATGCTGAAACTTTATATTATAAATAATATTCCGTAGTAATGATCATGTGCTCTTAGATATTAACCAAAAATATTTTGAGTCTTAAAATATATTAAGACTATAAACTTAAGTAAAACTATCTCATATTCGAAAACTTATAAAGGTCAACAAACATAAATCTTTTGAGTCTTAAAAAAGTTGCTAAGACTATACACTTAAATGAAAAATTTTAATAAGGTGATGGAATTCTATATTATAAATAAAACTAATAAGAAAAAATTTTTAGACATCAACCAACTTAAGTAATTCTCCCACATCGAAAATTATGATGAGGCTATAAATTTCTACTAAATAAGAGCAATCATTGTTTTTAAATATCAACCAACAAAAAAACTTTTGTTTTTTTTAAAAAACTATGACGGAATTCTATATCATTGTTTTCTTAAATTATGATGAGGTCATGAATTTGTAGTCTTATTTTTTTATTTGTTTTTAAAAAACTTTTGAGTTTAAAAAAGATCTTAATAAGACTACAAACTTAAAATTATTCCACATCGAAACAATTAAAATAAGTTACGGCAGTGATGATTTTATATTATAAATAATATCGATAAGGTGATGGATTTCTATATTGTAAATAAGATTAATTATTTGTCAAAAAAAACTTTTCAGTCTTAAAAATTCTTTTAATAAGACTACAAACATAAAATTATCCCACATCGTAAAAATAAAAATAAGAATAAAAGTAATCATGTGTTCTTTTGAGTCTTTAAAAGAGCTCTTACGACAGTAAATTATCTCACATCGAAAAATTATAAAAAAAAATTCTATATTATAAATAAGAATAATCATTCATCATTTGATATCCACCAAAACTCTTTTGAGTCTTAAAAAAAGTTTTTTAGACTATAAACTTTGATAAAATTATCCCCTTCTATATTATAATTAAGTCTTTTAAAGAGAGCTCTTAAGATAGTAAATTATCCTACATCTTCAATATTATAAATAAGAGTAATCATTCAAACAAAATATTCTATATTATAAATAAGAGTAATCATTCATCATTAGATATCCACCAATGGATGCTTTTAAATATCGACAAAAAAACTTTTCAGTCTTAAAATTTTTCTTAACAAGACAACAAACTCAAAATTATCCACATCAAACAAAAAACTTTTAAGTCTTAAAATTTCTCTGAATAAGACTACAAACATAAAATTGATCATGTGTTCTTTTGAGTCTTTATAAGAGTTCTTAAGACATTAAACTATTCCACATCGAAAAATTATATAAAAAAAATTCTATATTAGAAGTAAAAGTACTCATTCATCATTAGATATCAACCAAAATTCTTTTGAGTCTTAAAAAAAGTTTTTAAGACTATAAACTTGATTAAAATTATCCCACATCAAAACATTATGATGACTTGATTAAGTTCTATATTATAAATAAGAGTAATCATTCGTCCATAAATATCAACCAAACATCTTTTGAGTCTGAGAAAAACTCTTTAAGACTATAATAAACTTAAGTTAAATTATCCATATAGAAAAATTATATAATAGGGCGATGAAATTTCATTATATAATTAAAAAAATTAATCATTCGCCCTTAGATCTCAACAAAAAAAATAAAGAAAGAATAATGTCACTGTGTAAAATTTACTATGAGTCTATCAATTTACCTTTATTTTCATAATCTTTATATGAGATATTTTATTTCTTGTGGACATGACATAGGTCCACCCCGACGCGGACACGCGCGGGTTTGGGGAGGCGAATGAATTTCCATATGAGATGGTCAAATTGAAATTTAAATCGAAGTTGGAGTCGCCACCGAATTTTATGGTTATTCGGAACCGTTCGAGCCCACTCTATGTCGTAGTGGGCCGTTGATAAGTGTAGTTTGTAGTGCCTATTTCGTAGTGTTTTGGTCCCATTTTCCTTGTGGAATCGCTCCTTGGGAGCGATTTATGGGCTTCTTATGCTTCCTTTAGTTCGTTTCAGGTTCCCGAGACCCATTTGGAAGAGTTGGAGCGTTTCCGACTCGATTCATACACATTTTGGAGCCAACGAGATAAAGGAATGATGACTCGATGCTTTGGAATCGACCCCGAGACCTTGGGACCCAATCCTGAGCCTCGGAGACCCGATCCCGAGTCCCGAGAATCGACGAGAAGTCCATGTGAAGCAAGGAGGAACCAAAAGGATCATATTGGAGGCCTACAAGACTCATCCCCGACGGGTATGCACCTCATCCCGTCGGGGATGAAGTGCGCTTTTGAGGGTGTCACTGCCAAGCGGTCCCGGTCGGGATGACAGGACCGTCCCGGTCGGGATGATCCCGTCCCGGTCGGGACCAACCACCTGGCAGCCGCACTCCTTTCTTTCTTCTCCTTTCTACTTGTAACCCTATATATACTCTTCCCTTGTTTTGTAAAGCTTATGTGAGACATTAGACCTTAAACCCTAGACTACTTTAGGTTAGATTAGATTAGATTAGAGTAGATTAGTCGGTAATTAGTAGTTAATCTTACTTTAATGCTTGTAATTTGGGAATTCTTCAAGATCTTCACCAAGCTTGACAAACTTGGATGTTTGTTTTGGGTTTTTCTCATTTATGCAAGTTTCCTTCTTCCATTCATCTTGTTAGTAGGTATAATATTCTTTTCCTTTCTCTTAATCTTGTTCTTTCATTAAAGTTTGAATCTTTGTTGTGTGGATTGCTCATAGTTCATAGTTCTTGTTAGTTTCATTATGCTAGTTTGGTTGTTTGAATGTATTTCTCTTCTTAGTGTTAGTTTTAGTATAGATATGTTAGAGTAGTGTTCTTGCTAGGGTTAGTAGGGTGATTAGGGTGTTAATTGGGTGATTAAGGGTTTGTTGGAGATGTTGGTGGAAGATTTGAGTTTCCTCTTGGTTGATGCATATCACATGTTTGTTGGAATGCTTGAATGACTAAGTAGGTTAGAATGCTTGTTTTTCTTGCCTTCCTTTGTCATGTGTGTCGCCGAAATGGGTTCCATGTGGAACCTCTAGGTGAGTCTAAGTTAGATTACCTAGATTACCCTACTACCTCCTTCACTCTAACTCCTCCTTGACCATTCCGTTACCCCTTTGACCCCGACCTAATCCTAGCCCGTTTTCCTTGTTTGTTTTCTCCGTCTCCTTAGTCATAGTCTTAGCCTTCTCCCCTTAGAATAGCTTGTCTCGAACATAGTCCTAGACCGTAGCATACCTTAGTCCATCCTCCCGTCCCTGTGGATTCGACCCGACTTGCCCTAGCTACCCTAGTTAGGTTAGTCGGTTTTTATTTGGTGGCGGGATCCACGACAAATCCCTTCCCATCAAATTGGCCGTATACAAAATACGGCCCATTTCCGATGTCAGAGTTTATTGGGCTCGTCCCTTTGCAGTTCGATACCAATGCTGACTTGATCGGTTTATCGTATATTGAATGACTCTCGTTGCCAATGGTTTCGGACATCCGAAAACCACGGTTCTGAGTAAGGGGTGAGGGTACGTGTTGGGAAGTTCACTAAGAACACCCAACCCCGCCCGCACATTAGCGGTCTCTACTAGGATATCGTTTGATTTTTGAATACGCGCGTTAGTTGAACGATGAATGATATGCAAACATTGTTTTCCTAAGCATGTGAAGAATTGAACGGGTTGCTAAGTCGTTTAATGCATGAAAAATTAACTTCAAAGTTGAATTTAGCATGTGAGATTCGTTTTAGTATAATAAAACAAACGATAAAAAGAATGAATTTGCTACAAGATGAACAAACGAGTTAGTATCGATTTGTGAAGAAATAATATAGCAAATATGATGAATATGCAAGATCGAGAAAATATTAGTCGAAATCTGAAAAATATTTGTTAAAAGACGCTGTTTTGTATAAAAAACGATGTTTGAAAAATAATAAAAAAGGAAAAAACGGGTCGCGTTTCCAGCATTGCCCGCGACTCGCCCAGGGTGCGCGCGACTCGCGCCCCGGCCTGTTTCGGGGTCGATTTTCTGAAAATCGATGCTTTTATTAAACCGCGTACGAATATTGCATAATTCGTGCTCGACTTAATATTTTCGATATTCGTTATATTCGATAATCGATTATGAAATCGATATCAAATACTCGAAATAGTTTTAGAAAAGATGCAAATTTTGAGAAATCGTTTTGTAGAATAAATGAAAAACGAACGAAAGGTTAAAAAAAGGACTCGGGTTTCAGGCCCGTGCGCGAGTCGCCTGGGATGTCCCGGTCGCGCTTGTTGTTCGAAAATTTGATAAATCGCGTACAAATACAAATTAATTTATACTCGATTTATTCTTTCGATATTCGTCGTATCCGATATTCGATTATGAAATCGATATCGAATATTCGGAATGAATTTTAGAAAAAGTTTTGTAAAAAAAGTTTCTTTTGAACGAAAGGTAAAAAAACGAATTTTGAACGAAAAAAAAGATGTTAATTCTCTCCGCGTATAAAATCGTCGAATTTTGTTTAAAAAGATGTGACGATTTATTTAGCATCAACGAGATTAATGTAATTCTTTTAATATGATATTCGACTAGAGAATCGGTATCGTATTTTTAAGAATATTCGTTATATGAAAATAGTTTTAGTAATATCGATATTAGAAAAATAAAAAAGATGCGACGAACGACCCATAATAAAAATCGACCGACGACGAAAAAAGGAAAAAAAAAAAGAACAAGATGCGGAAAAGATGAGAGAAAGGAAGAAAGAAAAGAGAAAATCGGGTTTGATTTTACTCCCTCAACCTACATGCTTTGTTTACTCGGATCGGGGCTCGTCGGAATGTGGCTAGGGCACGGGAGCGTCGAGTTAATGTCGGTGAGTTGTGGTGGTTTTTGGTTTGGGCGTGTAAAGGGTAAGAGATGGCCGGTTTCGTCGGGTCTCGGATATACTATCGGTTTCTCGATGCTAAGTGTATTTTTTGTGAGTTGTGTGAGTCGGGGATTGTATGAATTAATCGTGTGTGAATAATGTGTATGAAAATTGTGTTGTATGATTGATGAATATTGTGTGTGCAAGGGGTCCTATTTATAGGAAAAGAGGTTGAGAGAGGTATCTTGTTTGTACGACAAGAAATACCAATCGGATAGGGAATGTAAGAAGTTGTGAGGAACGAGAACTCCGTTACTTGGCAAAGAAGAACAGGGAACCGGCTGAAAACAGCCTGCTCGGCCGGGTATCCCATGCTCGGTCGAATGCTCGATTCGGTATTCGGATAGGATTCCTACTTGAGATCGAATTCTACCATTTACAGAATTGTTTAATATTAGTGTAGCTGATTTTTTGTGGAGTTCGAGCTCAAGTCGGTCACGTGAGGTGACACGGCTGTCTCACAATTCTCGAGAAAATATCTTTGACCGGGTTTGACTTGGTCGCTAAAAGACGGTTTTACCCCCGGTGTCGGATTCGACCCAAATTAGTCTTATTTGACTCGAAACGACCCATTGGGCCTGAATTTGAGGTTGGTTTTGTGAAATTTGTACTCCGTAAAAAGCCCAAGCTAAATATCCATGATTTCGAGCCCATTTCCGAGTACGTTAAAGCACGTTTGCGTCCGATCATCATCGGGTGTTTGTCGGAAACTGCTATAGACACCTGGCGGTCAAATGTGGGTGTCTACATTTCTATATAACTTTTTTTCCAATGTAATTAAGCCAACTAACCCGTGCAGCGCACGGGCTTTAATCTAGTAAGATATAGTTTGTCAGTGTGTTTTAATCCCAACTCTACAGTGTTTCCGCCACTGTATTGCGTTATAATTTCTAGGATATTACACACTAACTAAATCCAAATTTAATCACCATTTAGTCACAAATTACAAATTAGTCAAACTTAATTTCCTCGATTTAATCACAACTCAAAGTAAACTCAAATGTATTATTAATTTAGAATTCACCTTAACATATTTATACTAACAATTTACTCAAACTAAACCCAATTTAATCAAATTATCACAAATTCGACATAACATCAGTACCGCTTATCCTAAGCTTACACCAACAATCTACCTAATTAAAATTGGGCTGAACTAATGGGCAGACAAACAATGCAACTCAATTGAAACATAAACAACATTAACTATCAAACTAGCAATAATAACTGAAATAAATTAGACACATTAAACTGAAATAAATAAATAAATAAATATATATATATAGAGAGAGAGAGAGAGAGAGATGGGATCAGGTGAGTCCACTTATATATATTGAGTCCGTGAGTCCCCATCTTAGCCCTTGATTCAATGTTAGATTAATGGACAAGATTTGATCTCATAATTAAGGAAATAACTATAATATCTATCAAAATATATTTTCTTTCTCTCTTTTCCTTAATTATCTCGGTACAAATTCTCTCTTTCCTATCAAATTTTTAATTGCCTCTTTCTCTCACACAACAAGTTTATTTAAAATTAAGTTTTTTTTCATCTTCAGCAAAAAATCATCCGTTCCCTACTGCCATTGTACGTATGTTACCCTGTTACTGCCATAATCCATAAACTATGTTACTGTAACTCATACGTTGTGTTACTCTAATTCATGAACTGTGTTACTTTAACTCATAAAATCTGTTACATTGCATAGTCTCTTGCAAAAACTGTTACTCTAACTCATACAATGTGTTACTTTAATTCATGAATTGTGTTACTTTAACTCATAAAATCTGTTACGTTGCATAGTAGTCTCTTGCAAAAATAGGAGTTCCAATTAACAAAAAGAACAATGTTTGTTTTTATTAAGATACTCCAAAACAAAAAGTGGTACAATATTCCAACTAAATCAACTCCATTACAATTCCAATGTTTCACACTTGTTACTCATAATGTCCTACTTATAATTCTGCTTCTTCTTCATCCTTCTCGTTTTCTCCGTCTTCTTCTTTTTCATCTTCTTCATCATCATCTCAGAAACTTTGATTTAATCTCAATGGAGGAAACTCTCACCCACATCCCTACATCATTCATATGGATTAAAGTAACAGATAACAAGAGTTAAAGTAACAGATGAAGTGCATTGAAGTAACAATGAATTAAATTAGCAGAGTATGCTTATACACCATGTATAAAGTAACAGAGGTCAAATATTAAAGTAACAGATAGTATGAATTAAAGTAACAGATAATGTTCATTAAAATAACACCAGATATAAGTTAGTGTAAAAAATTCATATAATGATAAAAAATGATAGTATGACGCAGTATCTTACTCTTTGATATTGTTTCCTATTTTGAAGTCATCACGTCCCATAATTATAGGAAGTAGTATTTTTTTTTCTTTTTTTATATGGCATTACTCTTTGATATTGTTTCCTATTTTGGTGACAATCACGTTCCATTATTATAGGAAACAATATCTTTTTTTTATTATTTTTTTAATATGGCAGTTTCCTAAATTCTTAGGACACTACAATGCACTACAATAACAGATGAAAAACACTAAAGTAACAACTGGAGTGTATTAAAGTAACACGACATATAAAGTAACAGATGTTAGACATTAAAGTAACAGATGCTCTACACTAAAGTAACACTAAAGTAACAACTGGAGTGTATTAAAGTAACACGACATATAAAGTAACAGATGGTAGACATTAAAGTAACAGATTCTCTACACTAAAGTAACGCAGTATATGAACTACAATAACTCAATATATTGTAAACGTAAAAACTAATAATTGAGTAGCATCTTAATGACTTCCATGGCGATTCCAGTATAAATTACAAAACATATATACTCAACGTTTGTGTGTTCTACGATTTGCATATGAATCTATGATGAATAACACGACCATGAAAACAATATCAACATGAAAATTGACGCAAAACATGAATGACACGACCATGAAAACAATATCAACATGAAAATTGACGCAAAACATGAACACAAATTGACGCAAATTAATCAAGATAATGAATAAAAGTTGACGCAAAACATGAAAGCAATATCGAAACTCACCATTGTTATACTCGATGAATTGCTTATCAACCGTTAATGAAGATGTCACGATCATTGAATCATAGTAACGGAATTTCGAGCACAGATTCGATTGAATGAATGAACGTGATGATCGATGGGAGCATTTTTTTTTAAGGTTTTGATGAACCTGTGAATGAACGTGAATGAATGAATGAATGAATGAGGAATGATTGTGATTATGGGAGTTATTGTTTCCTAAAACCATGGGAGTTATTTTAGGATACTAAATCTTCCTTTTTTTTTAAAAATACAAAATATTAGGATGCATCTTGTCCATCCATCCTCATCTCATCCAACGAATAAGATGAGGACTTAGGGACTCAACATATATAAGGGAACTCATTAGAACCCATCTATATATATATATATATATATATATATATATATATAAAGTTTACTAAGCGTTCTTCATCTTCTGACTACAAATTAAGTTTGTAAGTTATTTTAATTTTAATTTTTAACTTTATTCTTATTTATTTATTGTTAGGATGAGCCTTATAGGCTAAATCCTTTGTTGAATTATGTCTTGACTTGATTAAACTAACTATTGGACCATGGTTAGGTCTTCAACTAACTGGTTTTTATTACTTATCAACATAAATGAAGAGGGTTTAGTGAGGGTACATATTGTATTAAGTTTAAACTGGCGTTAGGGACCTTTGAGGGAGGCACCGTTGCCATTTGCCTAGTAGGCGTCGGCTTTTGCTGTCCCCGGTTGGTTTAATTTGCCTATTCACAGTTTAAACTTAATATATTTTGTGGTAAAATCCCAATCACTTGTAATATGACCTTTCTTAGTTTATTTTATGTTCATAAGTCAGTAAAGATCCGTCAGATATATATATATATATATATATATATATATATATATATATATATATATATATATATATATATATATAGGTAGGTAGATTCAAATAAGGTGCTTTAACATTGGGACTTAGGAACTTAAAAAAGTTGTTGACCTTATTTGAACATATATATATATATATATATATATATATATGATAAATTAATGTTGAATTTCCCTAAACTTTATTTTGAACTAACTAAACCCAAATGTAATCACTATTTAATCACAAATTACAAATTACTCAAACTTAATTTCCCCAATTTAATCACAAATTACTCAAACTAAACCCAAATGTATTATTAATTTAGAATTGACCTTAACATATTTATACTAACAAATTTATCAAACCAAACCCAATTTAATCAAATTCTCACCGAATTCATCACAACATCAACACCGTAAACCCTAAGCTTATATCAAACTAATGGGCAAAACTAATCTACCTAATCAAAATTGGGCTAAACTAATGGGCAAACAAACACTGCAACTCAATTGAGACCTAAACAATATTAACTATCAAACTACCAATAATAACTGAAAAAAACTGAAATGAATCAAAAATAACAAACATTATAATGAATAAGAAGTAATTAAAATAAGAAAAACATACCGTAAATTAGGGAGAAGAAGGAAAAATGGAGAAGGAGCCGCGGGTTTATGGTAGAGAGAAGGTAGAGAGTGAAAAAAATTTGAAGAATGAATTAGGCGAGGGGGGTCGGCTAACATTCAAAGTGAGTTGAGCAAATGGACGCCAGATTTTTTTTTTTGAGACCAGACCTGGCGTCCGCTAGTGGACGCCCGTTTAACCCTTTTGGCGTCCGCTAGTGGACGCCATTAAGGCCCAAATGGTGTCCGCTAATGGACGCCCATCAGGCTAAATATTTTCCTCCAAATTTTTGTCGGACGCCATATTTGGAGTCCGGCAGTGGACGCCCGCTTTTTGATGCTGACGCCATTTAGGCGTCTCTATGCCTAGGACGCCCATCAGGTGGACGCCCGGGGCTGCTTTTCTTGTAGTGTACATGACTCGATATATATATATATATATATATATATATATATATATATATATATATATATATATATATATATATATATATAGATTCGATACAAAGGGATATGTTGCTTGGTGAAAGGTTGTATTGTTTGGGGATGATAACAGCCATATCGTAACACTCCACCTTGGATGTTAATCATCCAAAAATATAACATCTTCTATGTTGCCTCATTAAAACCTTACCTGGAAAACACAGAGGGAAAAAACCATGGTGAAGGAAAAAAAGTACAACTTGTATTACTCCCCCTCATCATTACATAACTTAATCTTTGGATAACTCTTGATCTTCAATGTAGATTCCATTGTAGCTAATAAACATGATATCTTCGATTAGTAAAACTTCGTGATACTTGTAAGCTTCATGTTCTTCAGAACTCATCATATATGAATAATTCACTAACGATCCATTTCATTCATTTAAAACCATTTCAATCATTCTCAATATGAACAACATGCGCACAGCTACCTCATTAAAAATCTTGCTAGGTAAAACCTAGTGGGACAAAACCCTAGTCGAATGGAAAAAGAGTGTAGCAATAATTATCCATCCATTTGATCTCTTCTGGAGAATCAATCCGATTAGTAAATAATATAAGTCGTCATTTCACTCACACTTTCTTAGGATAACTTCATATCATAGTGTAGAAGTGATACATAATCTTAGGATCTCTATATAATCAGTCCATTTATGAATCTTAATTTCATGATCATTTAAAATAAGCTCCTTCAAAGAGTCATAGATTATGACAATGTTTATAATTCTATATATTTATCCTGCAATAGAACATTTAATAATAATATGCATGCATGTAATATAATATAAACAATGTTTTATGATACATGTCTTAAACTAATGATGATAATGTATGAAACAAAAAAAATGAAATTCTATTTACATGCACATGAAGACCAAATGTAAATTACACGGAATTTTTAACCAATATTCATAATTTGATTGACTTCGGGTCAATAGGTGGACTTCATGTCCATGATCTCATTTTAACCATAAATTATATGTCGACTTTCTAGATGGACTTTTATATAAGATACCCACTAGTGTCCATTATACATTGCGTGCAAATATTATTCGGTTCCAAAAAGTAAATATATTGATATTATTTCTTATATTATCAATATTGCTTAATGATATCTGAATCCAAATATTTCGTGGTACCAATATTTTAATATAGGTCATCTATTTTTTTCAGATATCTATGTCACTTCTGGGACATTCATTTTTCTCCAAACCTGTGTACCAAACTGCACATGCTTGTCATTTTCTTACTTATAATATATAATATATGAACCAAATATTATTTTCATACTACACATAAAGTGTGATTCATTTATGATTTTTGCAAGCTTCTCAGTATTATATCTTTGTATGATAAGGTGTTGATATATCATCATCATCATCATATACAAGTGATGTGAATCATCATTCATAAGGAGCATTTCTTGACTCTTAGATTGATATATTCATATTTTAACAAGTCACTGAACTTCGAGTTCAGTTGGGGATCAATTGTTACTTGTTTGTTCTTTTTACCAGCTTATCCTTATCAATCTCCGCCTAAGGTGGTAAAAAATATCATTACCTGATAGATTTAAAGGGCAATAATATCCACCTTAGCTATCAATTGTTTCTTTTCAATCGAATAATCTATTGAGGAGATAGATATAACACAGTTGGTTTTTCACGTGCTGACTTAAAATTGCCCATTCAGGAGATTACATTGTTCACATAATACTCAAATTGTGAACTTTGATTACACGAACTACTCATAAAATTCTATGTGACTACAAGTCAGATAATTAACCCATGCATAAACGTTCATTATTTTCATTATCCAATTACGAGTAGTATTTAGATCTCCAACATAATTTTCCATCTCAGTGTATTGTCTTGCCTCAAATAATATTTCATTGATACACGAGAGGAGTTCGGCACTTTATTACATTTCTTTCAAGATAAACTACGGATTTATCAAAATCAGGTGTAACAAGAACCCGGATGGCCTCAATTTTATTGTATTTGCACAATAATTTTATTTTCTCATCTGGCCAAAACAAAATGGTAGATGAGACATGACACAACTGGTGTCTCATATAATAGGCAAGACCCGTCAATTTTCCTTCCGAAAATATGACTTTATAATACTTTCTTTGAGTATTTTTAAACAGCGTAATTTCCATTTTACGCCGCGTATATTGAGTATGTTATGTCATACTTGGCGGTTGATTTATATAATATTCTCGCGAACTTCAGGTTACAAAATAAATTAGTAAAATTGCCAAAAGATTAATATATGATACTTCATAACGATGAGCTAACTAGTAAATTAAAACTATAATAAAATCCATTAAGATACATATCATGTCCATAAAATACTTAAACACCATAAAAACATATACAAAGACACAAAGTATAATCATAAAATCCAAGCTTTTACGAAGTAAATAGTAAAAATAAAATTAATACAAATATGGTACTAATAAGTTTGATATGTCATAAAATCATAGTAGTACTTTCATCATTTAATTATTCCCTTCATTGATCGGAAAGAAATCGGCCGCATTTAAGTGAGTTGTATCATTACAATCAAAGTCACTTTCACCATCGTTTGTATCATCATAATCAAAGTCACCTACACCATCGTCTATATTACACCCTTGATTTTTATAAATTTACATTAAATTAAAATTATTTGGTATTTTTATTTTTTACGATTTAACTCGTAATTCTTAAAATTATTATAAAACGAATTTATCGTTCAATCGTTTCAAACTCCTAAAATTCTATTGGTCTCGGAAACTATTCTTTTATTTAAAACATATTTTTATTTCTATTTCGATTTGTTTTATATATTTAATTTAATTCTTATCGAAAGTCTATTTCGACGATTTAAATTCTAAATTCTCCTATTTATTTATATTTAAGCTCGAATTTCTATTTGCGGCTCGAAGTTCATTTATTTTAAATTTCGTCAAAACATTTATTCATTTCCTCGAGAAATCAATTCAATTCACTTTATCGAAGATTTATTATTTATCGGGAAATACTATTTGATCGTCTAATTATTTATTTCTATCAACTACGATTTCGTCCCGAATAATTTATTTACTCATTTTATAAGACGGCCCGATTATTTTATTAATTTTATTAACTCTTTTTAATTCGGTTCGTGGGTCAGTCCACTTGTCGTTACGGAATTTTTTTGTCTTCTACCCGATTCATTTAATCCATACGTATTTTCTAACCCGCTTTTATTTGAGCCGGTTAAGCCCCTTTTCCCATTTCTTCTTTTAAACGTACACCTTTCACATACTTGGATTCCTTCCCCTACCTCACTTCTTATTCCACCGCTTCATCAATCCTTCACATACATTTCACCTTTTTTTTTTATCCAACCGTTTCACCCTCTCATTCATCCCCTTATTTTCGATCTTCTTCCCCTGCCACTTCTCTCTTCTCTCCTGTGCCCAGTTATGTTTCGATGTTAATTTTTTGGGATGCTTTTTTGTCTCGGTTTTGTTCTGTTGTTGCTGTCTTTTTGGTGGACGTTTATGCTGAGTTGCCACCCCTTTTCGCGCCTCCGTTTTCCTCTGTTTTTCTTGGTCATATTGCGCGCGATCTTTGCTGCTGCTGTACGCCTCTGCTGCTGCGTACACTGCTGCTACTTCGCCCCATATGTTCTACTGTAGTCCTGAACTCATGTAAGCCTTCAAGTTTGCTCTCTGCTTTCCTTTTTTCTTTCATCCCTCACTCTTTGGTGAAATCTGATTCGCCTACTACTTTTGTTGATTGGGAACTCGGTCGTTTGTGTGCTGTTCGTCGTTGTTGTTGCCTCGTAATTTCTGTTCGCTGCTGCTATATGTTGTTGCTCTTCTTCTCTTCTTCTCTTCGTCTGCTTCTTCTCTTTTTCGTTCATTTTTTTCAATTGTTGCTGCGTGCTGCTTCTTTTCTGCTTCTTCTCCTTTTCTGTCCTTTTTTTTCCCTCTCCTTTTCTCCTTCTTCTGCTGCGTTTTTATGGTTTCGATTGATGATTTCTGAAGGGCCTTTAACTTTGCTGCTGTCACGTTGTTTTGTTGCCCTCTCGTTTTTTTCGGTTTTCGTGGTTGTTTTTGCTATTGTTGTTTTTTTTGCACTGCACCTGTTGTCCGTTCTGTCTCGAGTTTCTTCTTATTCCTCCCATTCTTCTTGTTATCATTGTTGGTACCGCTGCCCGATGTTGTTGCTGATGATGTACGGTGTTGTCCAGCTGTTGTTTGATAGTTGATGTTTGTGCTACTTCAGTTTCTGCTGCTGTCGTCCTATACTCCTATCCTCTCCTCGTTATTTATTTTTTTGTCTCGTAGCTGTTGGTTATCATGACCCTATTCTTTGATCATCTTTATTTTCTTTCTTCAAATCGTGTTAACCTTTCGTCTTGCATCGATCACCATCCCTCGTCTTTTCATTTCCCCTATTCCGAGTTGAGTATCGTTGGTTCCAATCAGTCAAATCTGTTTTACCTTCCTCCCTTTTTAGGTTATTAGTCCACCCGAATCCAACTCTTATCTTTCCTTTTGGTGCGTGTCAAGCTGTCCTTCCTAGTGAATCATGCTCGGAAGACTGACGGACCTACAACTTGGAGCTTAAAGACGACATTTCTGCTGATTTGAAGATTGAGTTGATCAAGAAAGACGAGTTCGTTCGGATGTCGACTTAAGGTAACTTTAGGACGTTACTCGATTTTATATCGTATGTTTGAGTAGTAGTATGCAGTAAATATTTTAACTTCGGTTTCTATTTTTAGCTATTTATTATTTTGCTAATATTTTATTTTTAAATTGTGTACCTTATAAATATTTTACAAGTTTTCGATATCATTTTATAAATCGTTATTAATTTAATTATTTACGATCGTTATAATACTTTGTTGGTTATCGTGACACTAGTAACTAAATAATATTGATTTCATATTTTCGTCATATTTCGTTAATTTCTAATTTTTAACTCAAAATTCGTATTTTTATATTATAATCGAGAATTGTATACTTGTTCATTAAATTAATTTTGTATTACGACTTATATTAATAAATGAGAAAGTAGTCGATTTTAGTCAAGACTATTTTCCCTAATAATTTCTCATTTATCTACGATGAATTATTTTTAGTAAAATCAGTATTATTTATTGATAAAATCTATTTGCTAAAACTAATTGAAAGCTTTATAAAATCTCGTTTAATTTATAAAATTTCGTTGACTCAATTAATTTTGATATCATTTCTCTTAAAACATCTCTTTTCTAAAAATTTATAGTTTAAACTCGATTTGCTAATTATTTATAAAATACTATATATTGACTTATTATATTTTATTTATATTTTGAGTAACGAATTTAGAAATATAATAAAGTTACGATAACGACGATAATAATAAAATGTTAATTTCGTTAGAAATGCTATTTTTATACATTTCACTTATTTTAATGACTTGCGTATTTTCTATAAGACTTTCTATTTTAAGTAAGTTTCTAAAATTAGTAAGTTTCTATTTATAGAAATTTTTCTTTTTATATATGATGTTTATTCTTTTTATCCTCATAATGATTATGTCTTTTGAATATCGATAATGACTGTTTTTGAGTTATGGAATAAAGTCAAGTGTGGGGTTAGAGTAATATAGTCTAGGATGTACGTTTTTGCCATTAACTGTAAGGCTGGTGTGTCTTTATGGGGCACATTGGTTGTTGAACTGAGCATGGTTTG
Source organism: Agrostemma githago (assembly GCA_958450325.1). Classification (NCBI taxonomy): domain Eukaryota; kingdom Viridiplantae; phylum Streptophyta; class Magnoliopsida; order Caryophyllales; family Caryophyllaceae; genus Agrostemma; species Agrostemma githago. Next base: position 21,461,204 of record OY288239.1, on the reverse strand, counting down.
TGTTCAGGAGAGTGTATGTTTTGACCTTAAGCTAGATACCGCATCGTGTTAGTCGCCGTCAGCTGAACTAGACATATTTCTTGTCTAGGAGGGGTATGCACTACTTAAACCAGGACCTCGCTGCACGCAGTCCTGTTATAGTTGAGTTGCCTAGTTAGAGACTGGATTCTGTTATGAGTTAAGTCTACAGTTCTCGAAGCTAGTTTCCAGTATTGTCCTAGTGAAAGTCTAGCCTTGTGCACACTGATCGGATTTCCATAATGTCATTTTTGGATATTATTATTATCGATTGATTTTGACTTGCAGATTGGCAAGTGTTTTAAGTTTCTCCGAAAACTTATTTTTATATTGTTTTAATGTTTTCTCATTTTAAGTATTTTAATATAATAAAACTATTATCTTTCCTATGATATAATATGGCTGGGAGAACGTCCGAGTTGCTCCCCACTGACGTGGTTGTTATGTTTATAACATGACAGGTATTTGCTGCTGGGTTTTGGGTGTGAGCTAGCGAGCAGCGTGGATCCTACTCTTCTTTCATTTATGTTTATTTACGGATTTGTTTTAAACCCGTTTTGGAGATTTTACTTTTAGCCCTTTTGTAAAAAGAGGCCTCTGTATTGACTTACCATTTCTTTTAATAAGATATAGTTTGTCAGTGTGTTTTAATCCCACTCTACAGTGTTTCCGCCACTGTATTGCGTTAGATTTTCTAGGGGATTACAGTCTATCACCATGTTTGTCTCAACATTCTTTCTCTTTTGCTTCATTGATTATTGATAGAGATCTATAAGGTTCTTTGGTGTACGACAAACGCGAGACCAATGACCTTTCCCACCACATCGGAAACATATATTGGTCACATTCTCATTTTTATCGTCCACATTTTGTTCTTCATTTTGGTTTCACTGCGGGTGGGATTGTGTTCTTTTGAAGTAACCTCCATGACCTCTAAGATATATATCCACCATAACCACGTCCACGACCACAACCTCGCCCGCGACCACTACTACTAGCATCATCTCTATTATAATATGTCGCATTCGCTTCAGGAAATGTAGTAGACCCAGTAGGACGTGATTCATGATTTTTCATCAACAACTCATTATTTTGTTCCGCCACCAATAAACAAGATATTAATTCAGAATACTTTTTAAATCTCTTTTCACGATATTGTGTCTGCAGAACGATATTATTAGTATGAAAAGTAGAGTACGTTTTTTCTAGCATATCTCCATCGGTAATTTTCTCTCCATATAATTTCAATTGAGAAGTAATTCTGAACATGGCGAAGTTATACTCGCTTACAGATTTAAAATCTTGCAAACATAAATGCAACCAATCATAACGAGCCTTTGGTAATATAACGGTTTTTTGGTGGTCATACCTTTCCTTCAGATCACTCCAAAGGATTTGTGGGTCTTTAACCGTGAAATACTCATTTTTAAGATCGTCATGGAGGTGATGTCGGAGGAATATCATGCCTTTGGCCTTTTCTTGGCATGTTGTCTTATTTCCTTCCTTTATCGTTTCACCTAATGCTTCATATAATAATGAAAAGAAATTATGAAAAGAAAATAAAAAAATATAATAATAGGTAACTTCATATAAATAAAAAAAGATGAAAAAGGAGAGATGCAAACTAATAAAAATAACAATCTGAGTGAAAAAAAAAAGATATGCAAATAAGAAAGATATGCATTGACTATTTCAAGATGGAGATGAGTCATGGTAGTTAGAAAAAGACACTTGCAGAGTATTTATCATATTACATATGAGATTATGCTTCGGATTATGCATATATTAATCAGAGAGCATAATTACATATTCCGTATAAGAAGTACACATATCTCTGCACATGTTTAATATAATGAGTACGAATTATCATAGTTATAATATTACTCCTTAATAGCTTGGATTTATTTATAGAACTCTACGTAATTCGACAGGTTGCGAAGAAATTTTACCATACCCCAATCATGCATATACAACTTGGACTTACTTCGATGACAATACATATTTTATGGGATTATGTATTATACTGTATTATCCACTCACTACCTTTTGTCGATATGCAATATATATGTATTATATATGTATATAATCATCAAACAATTTGATGGAACTTTGCAGAACTTGCAGAAGTTCAACCGATATGATATCGAAAGAGAATCATAATGTCACATATATATATATAGTAATTAAGAGCTAATACTAAAATTAAAATGATAAGCACAATTATCATGAAAAATAAAATATTCAAAAAGGTAATACTATTATAATATAAGAATAAATTAAATTACAGTAGCATGTTGGAAAACAATTTGACGGTAATATCTCATTAGTAAGCATATGACAATTTCGACAGCTATAAAATCATGAGTTAGAAAGACAATTTCTTAACAAATACGAAGCCTGTTAGCAATCAGTGAAAAAAAATTGAAATTACTGACAATTAGCATGATGAAACAAATCGAAATTACTGACAATTAGCATGATGAAATAAACCATTACTGAAATTAACCACACAATTATCATGACAATCAATGGCATGCAGATTTTTACGGAACAATGGATTCAAAAGTAATAACTGCCAAAAAAATTGATTCGGTTAAAAGAAATCATGGCATATAATCGTTTTAATTGCAGCCAATATAAAAAATATCTCAAAGAATACGCACAGTTGCATATCCAGAAGAAAAAAAATCAGGAAAAAAAATTTGTAAAGTGACTTACAGTAAATCGACAAGAAATCAAAGATAAGAATTAAAATATGAGAAAATAATAACAAGTCCAATTGTCCTTTGCAATCAACCCGATCTGATGGATGAATATATTTCCGCGATAGTTGATTATAAAAGACAATCTTGCTGATAACATGATATAATTATATTGTATAAGTATAGAATAAGAGTACAAGAGAAAGTGTAATTGTATGCAAAGAGATTGTATATTCGTCAACACGTAATACATGACTCGATACATATATATATATAGATATCGATACAAAGGGATATTTTGCTTGATGAAGGGTTGTATTGTTTGGGATGATAACAGTCATATCATAACAATACAATGTTTAATTGATTATTTTAACAAAACCTAGATTAAAAAACTTAACATCCCCTTTCCACTAACCAAATAACTCAACTCATATATTTTCCCGCCTAAAGCTATCCACAACAAAAATTAAAAAAACAGACCAAATGAGCTAAACACGAATCAAACCCTTGACCTCATGTGTGTCACCCTTCTCCTCTCCAACTACACTCTAACATCTTACTGATTTAAATATCACTACATCACACATAAAGCTATACACCACATATTACATCACACATAAGACTATACACAGAAAGTATGTAATTGAGGTAATTTGATTGATTACATTGATTACGAAAATCATATGTTTTACATGGAAGATATCATTAATATTAATATGGAATGTATGATCAAATTTTTTTTTAAAAAGTATAAACATCCCCTTTCCACTAACCAAATAACTCAACTCATATATTTTCCCGCCTAAAGCTATCCACAACAAAAATTAAAAAAACAGACCAAATGAGCTAAACGCAAATCAAACCCTTGACCTCATGTGTGTCACCCTTCTCCTCTCCAACTACACTCTAACATCTTACTGATTTAAATATCACTACATCACACATAAAGCTATACACCACATACTACATCACACATAAGACTATACACAGAAACTATGTAATTAAGGAAATTTGATTGATTACATTGATTACGAAAATCATATGTTTTACATGGAAGATATCATCACTAGTAGAAAAAGATGGAATTGCTGCTCATCATTTGAGGCGTTTTTGGTAATTAGCTGCAACTAAATTATCTTTTTTTAAAGAAAAATGCTTGGGTGAGTCGTTTTTAGGGATAAATTGCAAAAAAAAAAAAAGATTAGAGGTGCGGCGTTTTGGTAGACGCCTCTCCTATCTATCTATTTTAATTTTTTTTAAAATTGAAATGAAGCCCCATACTCCTTACCCAGTTATCTGTTTGTCAAACCCTAAAACAAAACCCCAAACTCTCTCCCTCATCCCCGACAACAACAAACCCAGAACTCCCAAACCCAGAACTTCATGGCTGTCACACAAGAAGTCCGTCGCTGGTAGCTGCTCTCCGTTGGTCGATGCTCACCGGTCACTGGTCGCTGCTAACGCCGTCGTATTTCTGCTCACTGTTCGGTAATCTGCGCGAGGTATCGATTTCTGTTGCTTCTCTTCTTCAATTACTTCGTTTTTCTTGTGTTGATTGAATGAGGTTTCTGTTCTCTCCGCACCTTCTCATCGATTTTGCTTAAAATCTTCATCGTACTACTTTGATTGCTTCATTACATTCATAAATCGCGCGATTGAATCATTCGATCACCTGGACATTTTTCTGGAATTGCGTTTTTTTTTCTCTGGACATTGCTGCGATTTATTCCTCTTTTTCGCACTTTTGCATTTCTGGAATCGCAATTTCTTCTAGATATTGTTGCGAATTTTTCTGGATATTGTTGCAAACTTTTGGTTTTGCTTCACAATGACTGGTATTGGAAGTTCTGCTGCTAGCACTTACGAGTTCTTCAATGATCTGTTGTACTTGTATACCATTGATAATAATGGGAGTCTGATTAAAGTGAAAGCTATTGTCGAAATAGGCTTTAGTATCGAACCATTGATAATAATGGGAGTCTGTTGGCCAAAGCCGGATCTTATACTTGTATACCAAATATAAAGACATATAAATATAGGCATCTTGGAACTAGGCTTCAGTCATTTCATAGGTGAGCTCCCAAGTTTGGGTGTCGGTCTGATAGAAGAGATCGAGCCAGCCATGGGTTGTGTAATTAAACCTCCAAAAATAGTTTACATTGGTTAGCTCCACCTCAATATCGATGGTCGAGTAGTTCATGTTAATGTTGCGAAGAAAGACCTTTTGTAAACTATCAAATGGAGGGAGGCCTGGGTTGTACTCGAACCACTGTTTTCATTTCCACAATTGAAGGTTGCATTAAGGCTTAAACAAAGGGCCTGATTGCCTTTAATCATCAGAGTGGATTCACTGCAGCATCACCAAACCGTAGCTCGCATCGACACAATATTTTGAGGAGTTTATGCAATGGTAGCTTACAAATCCTAACTTAACCTGGTTATCTGAACTTTTAGTCTTCTTTATATTCACTTTCTCAAATATAGAGGCCAAATATTTGGTAGCTGTTTCGATTCATCAACGAGTTCTATTTTGTACCCTTACGATTATACGGAGTATTTACTATGAAGTGCTTGCTTTGATAGCTGTAGGTTGTATCTTGTGGTAGCTTGTAGTTCTTGTTTTTTTTTTGTAGTGGAAGCAAGTTTGGCTAATGACGGTTGATGGCTCCATCCAGCAAGTTGAATTGGAGGTTGAAATATTTTGCCCATTTATATACAATGAAATGCTTGAAGGTATAGAGACATCCATAACAAATGCTATTCTACCCCCCAAGCTGGTTAATCAAGAAACGCTGAGTTTCTAGGGCTTCCGACCTGAACCTGATCATTGATTATTTTCGTGTGATTTCATACTCATACTTCGTTCACATTATTAAGGTTTCTTGCATTAGATTTCATACATGTTCGAGGATGAGACTTGAAGTAGTAACAATATTTGGGTATCATTGTCAAATGCTTGATTGGATAGCTGAAGGAATTTGATTAGGTGTCGAGGAGATAAAAAAAATGGATCGCTCCGAATCCCTTCTCCTCCAATCGTCTTGTTCAAATTCGTCAATTTAAACAAAGCCTAAATAAGCCTCCTTTTTAATGTTGCCATGTTTATTCGTGATATTAAATAGATTGTGTACCAAGGTGTGTATACTGAACCGTGAAGTGTGTCCTTATTTTTGTCCAATGTTGTATTGATGCATACATTTTTTTTGTAGGGTAAAAGAATTAATTTCGCCCTTACCTTCGTGTCCTAAATTCCTAGGTTTACAAAACCCTTGACCTGAAAATAACTTTTAACATCATATTGGACACTTGGACTACTGGAGGTATTCTTTTGTCAGGATTCTTTACCTATTTCGGTTTATGGCCTTCCATACTTCTTATATTGTGGTTTGAGCTATGTTACTAGACTCTGGTGTGGGTGCGTGACACAACATAACATTTCATAATTAAGCGTCGACTCTCCACGTCTTAAACTTTGGCACACAGGGATCTTTCCTACAATGACAATTAACTTGAGGGTTTTTGTACATAACCATCTACTCTATTTTTGTCATGCAAAACTTTCCATCTGTTTCCACAAGGGGAATGGTAGGAATAAATATGGGATTGCTAAGTTTAAAGTAACGATATCTTACCCCTACCATGAGTGTCATTTCAGACTTGGGTATAAGCCCCAAACTGAAAAGTCAAAGTAGCATAGTGCATGAGTTCATGACTGGTTACCCTTTTGGATGTGGCTCTTGTTTCTCTCCTTCGTGCACTGCGTCAAAGGTTTTTTGAAAAGTTATGATATCTTCCTCAGCTTTTATCAACGGCAACACCAGTGGATATAGAGCATCAGTCAATTATCAGTGACAGTTCTGCATTGTTTGGACTCCGCTTCCTTTTCTTTCATGGTTAATTCCTTTCATTGGCCATATTGGTATTTTTAGAGAAGATGGCGTCATTCTAGACTTTGTGGGACCAAACTTTGTTTGTGTAGACAACTTTGCCTTCGGATCAGCATCTCGATACCTGCAAATTGATGAAAAGGTATGTACTTGTTAGTCATATGTTTTTGCCCACCAATTTTCCCTTCATTTATTCTCCCTCCAATGCTACTACAGTACTACCTAGCTTGTTCTCTGTTTCTCTCAAACATTTTGCAACATTTGCTTAGATTTGCATTTAGATTAATTTTTTGTGCATGTGCGTGCAAGTGGTAAGGGAATTTCTAATGGGTAATAGAATGTGATAATGGTGGGGCTCACCAGTCACACAGGCCAAAATAGTCTTTTACGGCAAAAAAAAACTTTCGCGAGTAGAAGACCTAGACAAATGGCTATGACGGATAAAAAGGCAATATGCAAAGTTGTTTATAATTGAGCGAGTTATATGGAATACTGATTTGAACTGATCTTCAGTTGTGCTGAGCAAGTACATTCATGGCTTCCCGTAGAAATGGGGAACAACAGAATTCATGTGCATCTGAAGAGGAGATTCTGAGTTGGGATCATGGGCTTCATAAAAACTTGCTGGAATACCAACACCGTTCTTACAGTATGTTGACCTGCAATTGCCATTCTTTTGTGGCAAACAGTCTAAACCGCATGGGTTATGGCGGCGGCAGGTAGAATGTGGTTAACCTTGCAGCGCTGATTCTTCTAAAGGGCTGATCGGTAGATAGAGCTTTCATGGTCAAATCTTATCTGCCCTTTGTTATTGCATTTCCTCTAGGTTTTTTGATGGGTAGATAGAGCTTCCATGTTCATATTTATGTGTTCATTTGATAATGAGTCATTCTTGTGTGTTTTTAAGGTTTGGATCTTACTAAATGAGCAACCCTACACCTACGGTGAAGATGAGATGAATGAATTACGGGACAAGTGGGCTACGTTCTTTACGAATCATTGTTGTACTTGAAGTAGACTAGTTAATTGGAGCATTTTGGCATGACTTTCTTGGTTTAATTGAAGTTGGAATTGTATCCATGCTACTTTTTGGACATGTGAATGTATGTATGTAGATTTTGATGGATAATGTAAGAATTTTATTTGGTTTATTGAAATGCAAATGGTTGTCGTCGAAATTATCAAAAAAATTATATATTTTTTAAATAAAATAAAATTGCTTGCAACATTTATCTGGAGTAGACGCTTATAATGATCCAATTAAATATGTAAAATATGGCGATATTTGTGGCGTCGAATTGTAAATGATGCATCAAATTCTGGTTCTATTTGAGGCGTCATATACCAGAAGACGCCGCAAAAAAGGTTTCATTAGAGGCGTTTTATGCTCAAACACCGCAAAATGTTCAGAGTATTTGAGGCGTCAGTCTTAGAAAACGCCGCAAATAGTCAACTATTTGAGGCTTCTAATAAACGCCGCACCATAATTTCCAATGTGCGGCCCCCCCGTATGAGGCATCATAAAAGATGCCTCTAATGGAGGGTTTTATGGAGCCTCAAATCCAAGTTTTTCTACTAGTGCATTAATATTAATATGGAATGTATGATCAAATTTTTTTAAAAAAGTATAAACATCCCCTTTCCACTAACCAAATAACTCAACTCATATATTTTCCCGCCTAAAGCTATCCACAACAAAAATTAAAAAAACAGACCAAATGAGCTAAACACGAATCGAACCCTTGACCTCATGTGTGTCACCCTTCTCCTCTCCAACTACACTCTAACATCTTACCGATTTAAATATCACTACATCACACATAAAGCTATACACCACATACTACATCACACATAAAACTATACACCACAGAAAGTATGTAATTAAGAAAATTTGATTGATTACATTGATTACGAAAATCACATGTTTTACATGGAAGATATCATTAATATTAATATGGAATGTATGATCAATTTTTTTAAAAAAAAGTATAAACATATTGTATTCCGTTTTAACCAATAGTTGCATTATTTTTGTTAATAGGAGATTGCACTATCCCGTACAATATTTTACATAGAATATAAAATAGTTATGATTATTATTGTATATGTAACACCCGCAATTTTCCTGACTTTGCTATCTGTTCCGTTACATTATATCGTAACTCGATAATATTTCGTCAATTACATTTTTCCCATTTTCAAGGTCTCTTTCATTATCGAGCCTAAAATTATTTATTTTCGTAAAAGGATTTTAATTATTCTATTTTTATTCGAAAATCCATTTAATTCTTTTCATCGCAAGTATGTTTAATTATTTTTGAGGAGTCATATTTTCTATGAACAATATTTTTAAAATCGAGTTTGAACTATTTATTTTTCTAAAAATGATCGGTTACATTTATAATTAATTTCTAACTCAAAAATATTTTATTTTCGAAAAATGGCTATTTAATTATTTTACTACGCGATTTCATAAATAATTATTTTCTAACTCGTTTTAATCCGATTTCTTCGTAAATGCTTATATTATTTTACGAACCTTCCCTTATCGACTTGAGAAATATTTTCTGACACCTTTTATTAACACTACATATTATTGTTATCCTATTTATTTTAATTCTTATCCTAGTATTTATTTTAATCGGAAACTTATCATATCGATTTGTTGCTTGTTCTTTCCATCTCAACCATCTCGTCTCCTAGTTGAGTTAAGAGTCCTTGTAACTCGATTATTCTTATTCTTTAGCTTTCTAATTTCTCTTTATATTCTCATTCATTTTAGTCTATTTTATTCACAACACAAGTCTTCTTTTCTCTTTCACGTTAAATTTTCATTCTTTTCGTTCATCATCAATCTGATCCTAATTCGTCTCTAATTCTTTCCGATCTCGAGGGTAATTTAATTACTCTTATTCGTTCTTCATCTCGTTTTCTCCTTCCTATTCACTTATAATGTGGTTTTAATACCATATGTTTAATTATTTCGTAGGCTATCGTGCTAGATCCGACGAAGATGATTATTTAATTGATTCGGTTAAGGTAACATTGACACGTTACTCGGTATTATGTGATATTATTGTTGTAGTTGCATGTATAGAAATTAGATTTTTGTTAGACAATATATTTATGTCTCGTTTTTAATAACAAAAACTTTAAAACCGTAAATCTTCACATGTTTTGTTGTTTTTAATCGTTTTTACGAGATTTGCGATAAATCATTCTTTTGATTATTAAAAAGTATTAAAAGGCCGAGACTAAAACATACAAATAATAAATTATTTCATAATTTTCGTGATTTTTGGTATAAAGTGTCAAATTGAAAGTTTTATTGTTTTTAATGAAGTTACAGCATGTTTCAGAATCTGTTTGTGTTTTGTACGAATTAACATTCTATTTTAAAGACCTTATTTCCGAAAACTTTGAAAAGAGACAACTATTTATTTTAAGTCTAGTTTATGTATTTTTAATTTCGTAAATTAATTTCAAGTAGTTTAAACACAATAAATTGTTTATGAACAGGTGTCAAATTAATCCGCGATTCTGTCAGTTGTGATAAGATCTAAATTGAAACATAAGTTAAACTTTTTATTTAATCTTGGTAATTTACTTACAAAAACTATGAAGAGTCTAGTTAATGTGTCCAATTGAATTTTATTTAAAATCAATTTTTAAACGTGTTTTATTAAATAAATACAAACGGGAGTCTAATTCATACAGTTTTTAAATATACGAATAAAAACCCATGTTTTATTTGGAATTTGGATTTTCTCCCGAAATAAATGTTGTAACTAAGTTTCTAAAGTTTTCAAAACCACTGATCTTACGTTGTTTTGATTTTTAATGATTTAATTACGAATTTTATAGTAAGACTGTGCAATTCTGGAAAATCTGTCAATTTGTTGTTTAAATATTTTAATTACTTAAACTTCAATTTTTTTATAAATAATTATGATTTTGACTTTTTCTTGACTTTTAATCCTGAATTATACATTTATATAATAAATATAATGTTTACGTCTCGAGGCCTAATATTAACTATTTTATATGATTCCTATTTTAATCGATTTCGATTTATAATAATACCTACTTTTGGAAAGTTATCTTAACAAAAGTTCTATATCTATAAAGTTTTCTCTTTTGAAAAACGAACTATGTTTCTATTGAGTTACGATAATGACTTTGTTTTGGAGTTATGGAATAAGAGAAGTGTACGGGTAGAGTAATACAGTCTAGAGTATACGTTTTGCCATCAGCTATAAGGCTAGTGTATCCGAGCGGGATGCATTGGTTGTTGAACTGGGCATGTTCTTGTCCAGAAGTGTATGTTCATTTTGACCTTAAGCTCGTACCTCGCATGTAAGACGCCGTTGGGTTGAACTGGGCACACTTGGTGTTCCAGGAGGGGTGTGCATATTTACTTAAGCTAGGACCTCGCATTGATAAGTCGCCGTCCTATTATGGTTGAGTTGCCTAGATTAGAGATCGAAGTTTGATTTGTTTGAACTAAGTTCTCGAAGCTAGTTTAGTATTCTTCTAGTGAAAGTCTATTCTGTTGTACTGATCTATATCCATAACGCTGTTATTACTATTGGTTGATTTGATTTGCAGGTTGGCAATCATTTTGAATTATTTTACTATATCGTTTTTAAACGTTTTCCATTTTAAACTATTTTGATATAATAGTAATTATGCTTTAATGTCATGTAATATGGCTAGGAGAACGTCGTCGTTACTCCCCACTGAATTGTGGCTGTTATGTTTATAACATGACAGGTAATTTGCTGCTGGGTTTGGGTGTGAGCTAGCGAGTAACATGGATCCTACTCTACTTCATTTATATTTTTTTTGGATTGTTAAACCCATTTGGAGAATTTTTATTTTTAGCTCTTTTATAAAAAGTGGTCGTTGTATTGACTTACCTTTATTTAATAAATTTAGTTATCAGTGTGATATAATCCCAACTCGACAGTGATTCCGCCACTGTTTTGCATTAGAAATTATAGGGGATTACAGTATATCTTTCTGATCATATTCGAAAATCATATTATTAACATCGATATAAAATTTAGTAACTATATAAAAATGGAATACATATTCCGATTGCTCTAACCAAGCCTGATACATAGTAAAAACTCACCGAAAATTCTCTATATACTACTCTAAGACAATAACAGTTACTAGTATTTTCCTAAAAAATACACTAATTTAAATTGAGAAGTAAAATAACATTTCACTAATAAATTCGCAAACTATTCATTTTCATTAATGTTAAAGAAATGACAAAAAAAAAGCTTCTTTTTATGAAAATAATTAGATAAATTTTAAGATATGATGTCATTAATCTTGAGAAAAAAATCAGTTATCTAAAAATTTATTTTTGAAATGAGCTATTTACTCTAACTTTTACAAAGATATACTCTACCCGTCCCAATGAATTCTTTGTCTATTCCATATTGGGGCGTCTCAATGATTTCTTTGCCTTTCTATTAGAGTAACACAAACACGTAACATTGAAAAGAGTTTTTGGCGCTGACGTTGAAGTAACTTCCTTTAAGAGTTAAAGTAACAGAACTTATGAGTTGAAGTAACACGTATGTCCATGGGCGTATGGTTTTTTAATTTCTTGCATGAAGCATTGACAAAGAACCGAATGCACAAGAATGATGCAGAGATGTGTGTGAGGCTTTCACTCCGTACATGAAGCAAGTATTCGGAACAATTGATGAGGCAGTGGAATTTTACAAAATCTACGCTTTGGCTTGCGGATTTGTCATGATAAAAATATTTGCCTTTTTTTGTTTACAAGAATAACTGATTTTTGTACACATTTTTTTACGAGTAGCGTTGTGCTACGTAGCAATTAACTCTATATTTTATTTAATACATGTGCATTTAGTTAGAGTAACATCTCAGTTCTTTTGGAGTAACACCTTTCGTCAGTTAGAGTAATAGACCTAATGCGTTAAAGTAACTGAGGACAACAGTGTTGTTTAAACAAATGATTACCAAAGTAAGTGAGGATAGCTTGAATTGGAACCATTCATTAACAAATTAACGATTGTCGCTCTTTAAAGAACGATAAATAATGCGTCAGAGTAATTGATGATAATAGCATTGTTTAACCATGAGACAAAGAATAACACTATTAATTACTTAGAGTGACGTCATTTGTTCATTAAAGTAACACTTATAATACGTCAATGTAACACGCTGATTATGAGACCACATGTATTTTGGGTAAACTTCATTCATTGCCATAGTAACACCATTCGTTACTTAGAATAACAAGCACAGTCAGAGTAACACAGTAATGCAGGTTAACAACCATTCCTTATAGTAACATAATTTGTTCGTTAAAGTAACAGCTACATTGCGTTAGAGTAACACATTGATGCTGGTTAACAACCTTCTTTCTTAGGTTAGAACTATTCATTACCAAAGTAACAACATTCGTTCCTTGAAGTAACATATATAATGCGTCAGAGTAACTGATGAAAACAGCGTTGTTTAACCACCATTATGAAAATAGCATCATTAATCACTTAGAGTAACATCATTTAATCATTAAAGTAACAGCTACAATGTGTCGCTGTAACACACTGATTATGAGACCAGATTTGTATTGTAGGTTAACATCATTCACTCTCATAGTAACACCAGTCGTTCCTTAGAGTAACAGGAACACTTAGTCAGTGTAACAGAATTTAACAGCGTTATTCCATTAGTGATAATCAAATTCAATGTAAGTCGAATACCCAGATGACAATATGCAATCACTAATTAGCACACAAAAAGGTTAAAACTCTGAAAATTTTGTAAACTCTAATCATAGAAAGATGATCGAAGCGTTCCTGGGTATAGTTGAAGGGATTGAACTGAATATGACTGCAACAATTTTTGAATTTTGAAGTTTGTGAGGAAGAAATTTCGAAGCTTATGAAGATGACGATTGTTGAATATGACAATTGAAAATTATGAAGAGGAAATAATCATGAAGATGAAGGGTGAAAGGTTGTACAGTAGTTGGGCGGGTGAGTTTTGAATGAAATTTTTTTAATTATGAGGTAATGTGTATGAGAAGAGAGAGGAAGATTCTGTAGAGAGAATTAAGGGAAGAGAGAGATTTCATATATTTTTACCATATATGTCAGTTACTTCTTTTATTACTCAAATCAATCACCACCATCCATCTCCCTCTAAATCAATGGTTGTAATTAGGACTTACGGACTCAAAGATGAAAAGAGGACTCACTTGATCCTTGCTCTATATATATATATATATATATATATATATATATATATATATATATATATATATATATATATATATATATATAAATTGCATCCGGTGAGTTGGTCTTCTTTAAATGAGTCCGTCCCGCAAATCACAGCCACATGATCATATCACATGAATGGCTGAGATTCAATCTCAGCGTCATCTTCATCGTATATAATCTTACTGTTACAGTAACAGAACACTATTTTTTTTTTAATAAAAAAAAACTATTACAGTAACACAAATATCTTACTGTGACACTGTCACAGTAATAAGGAATTACAATAATAATGTCAGAGTAATACTGTTACAGTAACAGAACACTATTACAGTAACAAAAATCTTACTGTGACAGTGTCACAGTTATAAGGAATTACAATAATAATGTCACAGTAATAATGTCACAGTAATATGAAATTAAAGAGTTATAAATATCAGTGTCACAGTAATAAGGAATCACAGTATAATGTCACAGTAATAATGTCAAATTCATTTATCAATTGACACTACAAAGTAACATCAACATGAGATTAACAGTAGCACTGTTACAGTAACAAGCACTATTACAGTAACACAAATATCTTACTGTGACACTGTCACAGTAATAAGGAATTACAGTAATATTGTCACAGTAATAAGGAATTACAGTAATAATGTCACAGTAATAATATCACAGTAATATGAAATTAAAGAGTTATGATGTTTGTGTATGCAAAGGCAACCTTGTTACTCTTCCTTAATGACGTGGTCCAATCTCAACCATTCAATATTGTTTAATTGTGTGGTCCAGATTGAAAGGACAGACTCGTTTAAAGAGGGAGACTCACCGGATCCTCACTCGACCTCCTCATGAATTTGGTTTCACATGTCACTTCATCATTGGACATTTTCTTCTTTGTGCCAAAAGCAAAGACAAATAATACATCGGGACGGAAGGAGTATATACTCACTCGATACGTACCACTAAGATCTTCTCATTTATTCAAATGTGAGGATTATAATATAGAATGATTATTTTGACAGGGGAGACTACATAATACGGAATATACTATTAAAATCCATATAAAGTTTCACAAATTACATAATATAAGTCTTACACATGAGACAGTCCATTTTTAATTTATTTTTTAATTTTCTAATGAAAAAATGTATAGCTTTTTTACACAAAGAGAACGTATCACGTCGTGCTAACCATTAAAAAAAGTACATGATTATATAATTTTTGATAAATATTTATGTATTTAATGGTATGTTAAAGAGAGAAGTGGGTATCTCGAGATGTGAGATGATATAAACCGAGTATATAAAACATACAGTATAAACATTATTTTCATTAATTACACGTTATTTAATACTCCGTACATTTCAAGACATTACTCAAATATTTTGATTAGTTTTGCGATATAAAAAATATTTTCCTATTTCTAAATTATACAGTCGATAAATAGTAAAAATAAAATAATAATTTTTTTTATTTTAAATCTTAAATGAAATATTCTATAAGATAAATACATTATAAATACCGTGCATTGCACGGGGTCTATACTAGTAATGGAGTAATCATATAAAAATATTGTCAAATTAAGATGCTACTTGAGTAGTTATAAAATTGGAATAAAAGTGGGAACATCATAGTGGGACGGAGGGAGTAGTTCACAAAGCCATGACCCATTACTATAAAATGGCAACTGAAGAAGTAAAAAGTTACAAGGAGATTCGAACACATGAAAACACACTTGAGATAAAATTCTAACCACTGGACGAAAGCCTATATTATGCATCTTACTGAATTGAATTATACACTAGAATTATAAATTTGGACGCTCTTTGTGTTGGGCCCTGGTGCCACGAACCGAAATGCACATCATGTTGACCGGCCGTGAGGCAAATTTAATTTGGGACATGAGATGAATGTTATCTCTACTTCAGAAATTGAAAATTCTCTTGCCACTATAGACAATCTACAACGATGCGGACTGCAATATGCCAATAGATACATTCCATGTGGATCCACCGCTGAAACACAAAATTTCTTTTTTTTGAATGTCCTCTAACGTATGGAGTTCGGAAGGCAATCCAGCAACGGCACATGCGGGCCCCTACCTTTTTGCCTCCCCTGCTATGGTGGTTTACACATTGTAACAAAGGAAGGGGTATTCATAAACGAAGTCGGCGATGTGCCTTTGCTGCTACAATTTATGAGCTCTGGCAAGAGCGAAATGGAAGGATATTTCAAAGTAAATGTAGAAATAATGTTACCACAATTGTTAAAGCTATAAAGTATGCTATATGTGTACGAGTCTTACATTAAAGTAATAGGGAGGAACAACAGCTTTCTATGGAGTTGGTAGCTTAATGGGTCTTAACTTGATAGATATGATTATATGTATCCTTTTGTAATTTTATTGAATGAGAATCAATGAACTTTCGGAAAAAAAAGGTAGGATCGAATTAGAAACTGAGCAATTCCATGGATAGATCGAAAATGGAAATTGAGCAATTTCAATGACTTGGAGGGAGTAAAATACTCTTACAGTTTTACTTGCTTATTACTCCCTCCGCTTTTAAATGATTGTCCCGTTTCATTATAATATTTCTCTCATATATTGCACAAATGAGGCAATCATTTAAACCGGAGAGAGTATAACTTTAAAAATAAATAAATTAATAACGATCAGGACCACCGTAGAAGACATAATGTCGATTACCCTTATCGTATACAAAAACGTCATATTTATCACCCTTGTTTGAAAAAGGTTCCAAGTCGGTCTGGTGCACCACAGTTCCAGATTCGTCTAATATTTGAACATCATGGCAATATGACCATTCTGGGTCACTTGATCTGGGTTTATATCCCGAACCCATTGCCGGATAACCTAGATTTGGTGGGCCATATACTTCTCCTCCACAAGCAACATAGGTTCCTGACTTATACAAACCACGAAAGAACTTTTGAGGCCAAAAACCAAGTATTGTATGGTCGAATCCCACCTCAAGAAACCAATTTCCGTTCAATAGATCCTGATAATTTAAAACACTATGTAAAATATATTTAGGGAAGTAAACTTAGCAATCAACTATACAGAGACAAGAATCAAACTCAACTCGAATTGAATATACTGAATCCTTAATCAAACTCTGATTGTATTAGACTTAATAGACCCAGGTGATCAATTCATTAAGTTTACGCTACTATAAAAAATAGTTAAATACGGAGTAGTATTACCAAAAAAATAGTTAAATTGATTGCATGCATTACCTGGTAAACATAGAAGGGGAACACATACTTGGTTCCTTCAACGGTAGATGTTGGCTTCATAACAAAATCAAGTGGAATGTCTGATCTAACTGGGATGAACCCGCACATAGTATTCATACAATGCGAATCTCCTGACTATTAACAAATTTTATTGAATAATCAGGCAAACAATTCAGAATTTACAATATGAATTAACTTTTGTGTTGTAATTTTGTTAAAAAATACTTACAATAGTGTATATGAAGAACCGAGTTTGATTATCTTTGTATACCATTGGATTTACCTAAAGACATAACAAGATAAGTTACATACAAATATTCAATTTAATTAACTTCAAGTCGATCATGTTAATAGTTTACGTATACGTTGTTTAGTTTGATGAGGAGGCGGGAAAAAAATGACCATATTGTTGGGGTGTAAGATTAGGTAGATTATAATCTAAACTATTTCTAGGATAACTTGTTAATTTCTCTGTCTTTTTTGTTTCAAAGTCCTCTATATATACATATTAAGAGAACTATTTATCTTACAATTTTTCTTTAAAATTATTCAAATCTATTTGAAGAAACTATTGAATATAAATATATACTCCCTCAGGTCTTAAATGAATTTATTATTTCAATATAATACTTCTCAATTGTCATATATATTACCTAAATGAGGAAATCGTTTAAAACCGGAGAGAGTATTTTATATCAATCACTAATTCCTAAAAATAAAAGACGGGTGCTTGGGCAATGTAATTGCAAGCCACTTGAGTTACTGTCCTTAGCCTTTATTGGAAGATATGCTTATTTTGTTCCTGCCAAATCATATATATACTGGTAATAAGAGAGCAAACATGTCATTTTGCCTTCCAATTTCGGGAGTTCTTTATATGGACTATCCTCTTTAGTTCGTAGCGGAGACATCTTGATTTTTGCATCTTACCCAGCCAATTAAAGATATCTGTCACGACTTGAAGCGAGAAAGGGACCACGAGGGAATGCTGCCCTGGTTGGTGGAGAGGATAGAGTCTCTGATAGTTAGGATGTTATGTTGGACTTGATGCTTCAAAAGAAGAAAATAATAGGATTAGTCTTGGAACGTAGTTCCAAACTAATTGTGCGCTTTTCATTCTTGACTCATGTGGTCTCCCGTAATTGATTGTGTAGTCTCCCACATACATCATTTCTATGTTGAAATCGTGATTTACTATGCTTAATTCACCACTATATAAACCAATACCCCAAAACTCTAAGACACACAACAACCCACATCTCTATCTTCTTCTATCTACATTTTCACTCTATATCTCTATTGCGTTCGAGAGTTACTTGGCAACGTTCTTGGCGGGGTTCAATTTGTAGTTTCGTCTACACCGAAGCTACAAAGGTTGTGTACTCCTGGGGGTCGATTGTCATTGAAAACCGTGTGTAGAGTACGGGGCAAATTCGACTTTAGGACAGTGACTTGTCACGCCACAACCATCCATTTATCAGATAAGCTCGTTCCTTGTTAGCTCATATTTTTATCATAATTATTTATTTTATTTACCGTTTATATAATATTATAACTCAATGATATACATGATTTCATTCTCATTAATATGTTTGTAATTATATTCGATACTATCCTTTCACTATCGTACCAACAATCTAAAGTCGAAATTTTCTTTATATAATAAGTTTAAAGGCTAGTATCGAAGTATCTTTCTTTAACTATTTATGCAAGTTTGAATTTTTCGTCATTATTAATTTTATTCCGCCGTCGTCAATATATGAAAAAAAAAACGTGAATGGATCATGTTATATTTCACAAAACCTTCACACTCGTTGTCTTACATGTGATGACTCTTATGAGTTTCAAATTAGTAATTGTTGTACATATCATTCATTTGCATGGGTAGTTGAGTAACTTTGTTTAATTGTCTTCATCCTAATATCTTGTATAATACTTCGTATGTAACTATGAGTACTTAGTATGTTGCCCACTTATGGTTTATCTAAAAATAGTATCTACCGTAATAAAGAGACCTTTTAGATTATGATTAACATGCATATGACCAATTTATTACTCGGCATGCAATATTTTTAGTATTAATTTGATGTCTTTATTTATTGTATGATTTGTTTTCATGATCTATTAAAATGTTTGTTATTGTCTCAATTCTATGAAATATGAGTAAAAGATATTGAGAAGCTAAAGTCTACATATTTGGTGTGAAATTATTTTTGTTCATGGATTCAATGTCTTATAAATATCACTGAATAAAAGTTGTTTGAAAAGAGATTTAAAACTTTGAAAGGATGGAATGAATTTTGTATTATACATGGTGTGAGAAATACCGTTAAGAAGTAGCAGCAATAAAAAGAGTCATTGCATGATTGATCAATAGCGTGATTAAGAGCCGTATCAAAGAGTCTAAACCCAAAGATACGTCCAAGTTATTATTTTTATTTTTATTATATATATATATATTCAATCCTCTCGTTACCTAATTTTTTTTATTGATGTTAAATGTGTGGAGTATGTTATTATTAATGACATTGTATATTTGTGAGATTAATACGAAGTAGTATATACGTAGTATATATGAATTACTGTAAGTCAAATATTTTTTGAGAAGTGATTTGCTTGAGTTCTATTACTAAGCCATTATACTTTATATAATGATCACTTGCTTCTGGTTCACTTAGCAATCATTAAGTTCTCACATTAGACAAAGAGTAGTACTATTGAGATAGAAATATTTGTCTGATTTACACGACTTGAGTCTCCTACCTATATTTCATCATCATATGACAATGAATTTAGGAGTACTTTGCACTATTATGATTATTTATAACTTTGAGTTTTAATTTTTTCTTGATTGATTATGATAATTTTGTGTTAACGAGTAACCAATAGTTGTGGGGGGTTGGATATGACGTTCTTTTTGTAATAAAGATGTGTGTACGTAAGTGATGAGTTTATCATTTATGCTTTTAGTTGTTATGTTGTCACTTTTGTATGACGTGCCAACATGTGGGGGAAGTGATAAAGTCGTTGAATGAGTACATAAGTTTCTGACCAAAGAATTATATGATGGTTTATAAAACACAATTTGCAATTAATTGTGTGAGTTCATATTTGAGAAAGTCAAAGTATGTGTATGAGTTATTTGTTGATTATCTTTTCTTTTATGGACATGAGTCTAATAAGAATTATGAGAATGATATTCGTTAGATGAGTTAGTTTTGAGCATGGAAAATTTGATAGCACTTGTTTCATGCGTAGTTTATGTCATTGTTTTTGGTATTCATGATCATGTGATATTTGGTATATATATATGTCTAATAAGTTTGCATTGATATTTATCATTAGCAATTTAAAGTATGACATTAGTATATGACTTTTACTCAAAATAGAAGTGGTATGACTACTAAAATTGGGTAAAGCTTGATTTTTGGCATTCATGAATGTGTCTTTTAAAGAGTTTCACAAGTGTCTCATGAAATCACTAATTACAATTGTGCTAATATATCATATGCATGCTGATAATATTTGTTGGTTACTGATCAATGTTTATGGATAATGGTCAACTGTAAAGAAGTGAAGGTTGATTGTGACAAATTTATGTCTATCATTAAATTGAGAGACGTGATGTGATCAAGATGATGAAGTTTCTTCAATTACTTAAGCAAGTTAATTGAATACGATTTTTGCTTGTGTGCAACTATCTTGAATCATGATATGAATTCAGATATAGTTATGTTCTTATGATTGAGATTCCATGATTCGTTTAAAATTTGCATGGAAATTGGGTATTGAGTTAATATAAAAGTGTAGTATTAATATAGTGCCAAGATTGGGTTGCTATTGATTGCTACATCATATTTGTATATTAAAGTATAATGATATCTAAGCTTGAAATTGCTTAAATTGTCAGGTGAATGAGCTGAGTGGCGAGGATGTCGTTCAGTAAATTTTCCATTATTGTGGGGGGAGATATAAACTCCATCATAATTATCAAAGGCTACATTGAGGTAGCAAATTGCCAAATGTTGAGGCACTGTGAAATGGTGATCATCGATGTGTGCGATATCACAAAAGTATATGGTTTCTCGAGAATATGTTAAATCGAGAGGATATTGAGATCATCTCGTCAATGGCCATTGTTTGAGTTGTGCTGGTGACAGCATCAGGAATGGGTTTAAAAAGCCAGTTAAAGAGTGAAGTGTGATGGATACCCAACTTAGTACCGCTAAGTTCAATGCGGTCAAACGAAGTCACATGGATCTCGAAGTATAGTGCTACGAACCATTCCTGTTAGTAAAATGTTGTTTGTCGTAGCATCGATTGATTGTGTACTGTCACACGTGTAAGGTTGAGCCTATGGCTCTTAACAAGTTCATAGTCCATTCGTGGGTGGTTTGAGTGACAGTCAAACTCGATGAACTTGCCTATGTGAGTGTGGGGGGCTTTGCCCACCCCCCTATGAGGGGCCTTTGGCTTAGGACCTCTAGAGCACTCATGAAGTACCAGGAAATTGTGGGGGCACTTGGACAAGTCCAAGTAAAAGATAATGACCAATTTGCGTTCATAGAGAAATGAGCGTAGTCGCGAACACTTGCCCTGATTTGGGGTTAAGTAAGTGAGCAACGACCTCTCACCAACTTCATCTATGGTTCAAGGTGAAAGATTCCACCTAAGATGACGGTTTGAGGGAAATTGTATTCACTGGGTGTTAATTCAAGTCCGAAAGACATTAACATCTTAACGCTAAACCCCCGTTGCCAACTATCTTCTCTTCCAAATTCTTCTTTTGAATCATGTGGGGGATTGTTGGACTTGATGCTTCAAAAGAAGAAAATAATAGGATTAGTCTTGGAACGTAGTTCCAAACTAATTGTGCGCTTTTCATTCTTGACTCATGTGGTCTCCCGTAATTGATTGTGTAGTCTCCCACATACATCATTTCTATGTTGAAATCGTGATTTACTATGCTTAATTCACCACTATATAAACCAATACCCCAAAACTCTAAGACACACAACAACCCACATCTCTATCTTCTTCTATCTACATTTTCACTCTATATCTCTATTGCGTTCGAGAGTTACTTGGCAACGTTCTTGGCGGGGTTCAATTTGTAGTTTCGTCTACACCGAAGCTACAAAGGTTGTGTACTCCTGGGGGTCGATTGTCATGGAAAACCGTGGGTAGAGTACGGGGCAAATTCGACTTTAGGACAGTGACTTGTCACGCCACAACCATCCATTTATCAGATAAGCTCGTTCCTTGTTAGCTCATATTTTTATCATAATTATTTATTTTATTTACCGTTTATATAATATTATAACTCAATGATATACATGATTTCATTCTCATTAATATGTTTGTAATTATATTCGATACTATCTTTTCACTATCGTACCAACATGTTATGCCAGCACTGTGCGTCATGGACTGCATGATTTACAATCCATATATCTTTCTTATCCACCTGGTAAGCATGGAGCCATTTACAAAAGATTGAGTTGTGGTTATTCTGAATTCTTCAGATGAGCTTAACAATAAGACACTTATTCCAAGCTAGAATCTCTTTAATGTTAAACCCTCCTTCAATTTTAGGAGCCCACGAACTCTTCCAACTTTTCAATGTAATTTTCCAATGACCCTCCTCAATATTCCAAAGGAAATCTTTACAAATTTTATTAATCATTTTTGTGACTCATTTCGGGAGGAGAAAAACTGAACACCAATAGTTATCAATGTCAAAGATAACAGAGTTCATAAGTTGGATGCGACCTACGTAAGACAAAAACTTACTAGTTCATAAGTGGTGGTAATAGTGGTAGTGGTAGTGGTAGTGGTGGTAGTAGTGGTAGTATGGATATTCTAAACGTCACCTTTGTGTTTTTTTCATTTTTTATGACATACCCCACCTTTTAGTCACGAAAAGCGTTCATCTCTCTATCTTCTAGAACACTGCCCCTCTTTTCCATGTGAGCTCAACACCTCATGAAAGGCTCCAAAAAGATTTTTGTGGTTGTATTATCCTCACAAAGATGACGGACAAGATCCCAAGTCTTGTGCTTTTCACTCGCCCGTGGCAACTCGTACACGCTCACAACCTCCCAACTACCACCCTTAGTACCGTCCTCTACCCTTATACCAACATGATGATTGTCGTATGTTACCAACTACACTCATCCCTCCACCACAACCTTAACCCCCAGACCTTCTTTGGCCATTTACACAAATGCCTTTATTGAAACCTCATTTATTCCTACCTTTCTCTAACTCACCCGCCTTAATCATCATTTCCATGATGAAAACGATGTTTGGGCCCCCCCCCCTCCAACACCAATCATGAAGGGTATTAACTGCAGAGGGTGACCCAGTTCCTGATAGTTCGAGCTTAATATTTGCATTGTTCTTCGAGGAGTTGCTCAACAACAGTATCCGCTACGTACGTCATTATCGATATCCATCATTCTGTCATCGCCAGTTCGTCCAATTTGTCGCTTCTTCCTTATATCAACAAATATATCTTCGTCACGCACCTCTTTCCTACTACGTTTTCTACCCGAGCTACTATTCCCTTCCTCAGAATTTCCACCCCTTCTTGCCTCACAAATGCCTCCATCTTTTCCCATAGATTTATAGAAGGGTGTTGGCGTTAGTCCTTTCCCTTCCAGTGAGACACTCTAGTTTTGCTTACCTTCTCAACCACATCAGCCCTTCCCACTAAGGGCCCAATATCTGACGTCCTACTTTGCTCACCGTTGTTGGGCAACGTCCCACTCTTATCATTCCCCGACATCAGTTTTGTGTCTCTTTCATGCAAAGATACACCCCTCAACACCTCTACCATTTTGCTAAGCTCTTTCTCTTCCTCCTCAAGTGTCTCCTGTTCATCGTAAACCAGTTTCTTTGATCAACGAGCAATCTTTCAAATAATATCGCCTTGGTTGTACAAGCAACTCTCCAAGGGAAAGCCTTCAACCATTCCATGAAATTCCCCTCCTTCCCAATCGGTCATTTTCTATCCCTGCAATCCTTCTCACCATTGCCTAAATGGTCACACAGGTAGCAGAAGAGTGGACGACTCTCATAAGCAACGCGCCCTTTCCAGAATTTCCCCTATTTGTTTCATCACAATAGAGTTCGTCTCCTTTCTCACAGAAATCACCACTCGAATTCTCATCGAATGATTAATGGCCAGGCTCACAAAGTCATCTAAAGTAACGAAAGACCCTAGGGCATTACCTTATTCACCACATTCTCCAAGTTACATCTCCCTATTGTAGAGATGTCATAAATCCATGCCCAAATAGGAGAGAAAATTAAATAGAGGTACCTCGATTTGAATGGTGTCCCCGTCGAGGTCAACAAGCACCATCAAGTATCATTTGAAGTGCCAGGGTTGCCCTTTCAAAACCCTTTCCTTCTCCGATGCATCATCAAATTTAAATATGAAGATCTTTTTCTGTTTATCTACCACTTCTCCCACTCCATTCGCATTAGCCCTCCAAGCCATGCACATTGTATCGACCACGACTTTTAGATTGATATGTCATTTCGTTCATAATCGACCCACAATGCACAGTGGCATTGCAATTTCCTCCCCACAGCAATCTACTCCAACTCCACCTCCCTTCCCTTGTTGTTATCATCTTCATCTTCCCTTGGGATAGGTTTAATTGGTTCATATTGTAAAGACAAACTCAGCCTTCGGGACGTGGTACGAGAAACTTGATGTTCGTACCTTAAACGTAGAAGTTAGGAGCCAATTCATTGATTTCTAAACCTTCCAGTCATAGGTGACAATCTTAGGTAAACCTCAAAGACAAAAATCCTCCCAAGGAAAGTAACCCTAAAAGAAACTCCACTTCTATTATTTTGATTTGCTTCCATCACAAAGAACCCTAACAAAGTGTTTATTGACTGGTTAGATTTGGATGTAAATTCGAATGTTTTAACCTTATTCTCACAAATTACTTATGTTAAATGTGTACTGCAAAGAATGAAGATAATGTTTTCTGAATTCTTATTCTTAGTTAAAAAATTTCTCTTAGATATAGTCTTTTCTTTACCTCAATAAAAGCATTATTGTCTTAGACCATCTCAAAGCAAGAGTCAAATTAATTGGCTCACGGCCCACTTTTGCTGTTAATCTTACCTTATTTACCTTGACCCACTTACATCCTCCCATCCATAAGACCATGTTTATCCATGGGTCTTCTTCACCAAGGTCTAATATTATAAATACAATTCTTTATTTATAACTCACTTTATCAAACTTATACTAACTTTTCTATCTTTATCCACCCCTTCCTTTCACCATGGTCCCACACATATATATTACTCTTTATTGATTTTCTACATTAATTAAAAAAATCATTTATCATCCATTTAACCAATAAAAACATGCCATGGGGAGGTGAAGAAAGGGTGGAAGAGGTTCTATTTGGACCAAAAGTTGAACAAAATGAGTTTGGGTCCAAATATTTTATTATTAATATACCTTTCACCATCGACCTCCACCTTCTTTTCCACCTCCATTAACCATAGCCTAAGGTCACGAGCTTATGTCATCAACCCCATTATTTACCATTTTCTAATTAATTACTTTGTAATTCATATTTTATGTTATTTATTCCAATCAAATTCTCTTTCCTACAATTATTTTTGTGTCAAACCCTACGTTACGAGATTCGGAGTTCGGTGGTGTGAACTCCGAACTAGTTCGTCCTTACTCGAACTCCGTTCGTTCGCGCTCTGAGTCGCCGGAATTCGCGGACTAGTTCGATTCAACCAACGAACTGAGATCTGATATAGAAATTGATGAATCAAGCATAAACTTTTTTATTTTTAAGGTTTTTTTTCTTGCAGGAAGAGAAGGATGAGTAGGAGGAGGATGATAAGTGAAAGGGAATGAAGATATGCAGAATAAACTAATAAATATGAAGGGTTTTTTATCATTTTCTCGAAGGATTAGGATGATCACAGGAGGAAGATGAAGATATGTGAAGGAGTATAAGGTACAGGCTGTCACCAACTAAACATATGGAGTCATAAATGGGCCTTAATAGAGTTTTGATAGTTACGAAGTATTAAGATTTTTAAAAAAATTTAATGGACATTATTAAGTATTGACAGTTACGAAGACTCGTATTAAGTATTTATAAATGTTTTGTATTTCTTTCTCGATTGTTATTATGAACCTACTTCACTTTAGGATCGAACCTAGTTCACTGAGGGCCGCGAATTTCGAACTCGAACTTCGAATCCGAACCGCATCAGACTACGAACCATGTAACATAGGTCAAACCAATGACAATGGGACACCTATGAGGTCATGGAAGAGGTCAATAAACTTCACCTTGGGTCATTCCATGACCTCTTTCCCACTTGTATCATGTTAACTATACCTTTAATTAGTCATTATCTTAACCTGGGGACCGGGGATCATGACCATGTAAAAATGTTGCTTGGGAGTGGTCTTGAAGATGTAAAGCAAATATAGGATAGACCATAACTTGATTAAGAGGTTACGTTGTAATCTATGAATAAATAAATAAAATACGTACATAAAAACAATAAAAAAAAATTGTATAATACAGGAGTATTTGATCGATTTATTATACATCAATTGGTACTCTATTGCTTCATCCGCCTCTGTCATTCGCTTAACTTCGATTGATTTATTATGAATATTTTGTATTCATAAATAATATAAAATGTACAATTAACTTATAAGAGTGAAAATATATGTTTTAAGGGTTCGCTTAGGATGGAACAGAAATGAACTTGAAAATGAACTTGAAAAATAAAACCAGACTTCTCTACCACTCTTCTACTCATCATCATTCTACTCCCAAAACCCTAATTAATTTCATAATTCCTTAAAGCGCTCATATGCTCTCTCAGTCTCTGAATTTCAAGGTAAAGTTTGTCTTTAGTTACAGTAATTTTCCAAAAATCCTGATGTTTGTCTTTAATTTTGAGTTAATTACTAAATACGAAAATGCTTGATTATCATGATTATTGTAGGGTTTTGGTTAGAGATTGTTGATTGACCCAGAAATCTTGATGACAACATTTTTCCCACAACGATTGCAAGCTTGATTTTTCAATTGAAGATATTGACATATATCAGTTAGTTGTGTAATATAAGTTGGTTACATGAGAGTTAGTTAACTATAACTAACTAACTACTCTAGGTTGTTAGATAACTAACATAATGAGGCTATATATATACACCTCTATGTATCAAGCATAATATAACTTTTGTAACTCAATCTACTCAATACACAAATTACATCTTCTCTTACATATTTTGATATGGTATCAGAGCGCATGTTTCGTTTCTGAGATAGTAAATTCCGCATTTAAACTCTTATTTCGATTTTCAATTTTCTTCAAAGATTCTTCAAGTATTGCATCAATGGCAGGTCAAGAAAACTCATATGATTACTTTGATGATCCCTTGTTTCTGTCATCATCAGATCAACCGTTCGCTCAAATCGTAGCATATCCTTTTGATGGACGCGATTTCCTTGGATGGAGACAAGACGTCATGATGGCATTAGCATCCAAGAATAAGGAAGGGTTCATCAATGGAGAGTGTGAAAAGCCAGCAAGTAACGATAAAAAATTTCATCAATGGGTGAGGTGTGATTTGATGGTGCTAAGATGGATCTTGAATTCCTTAGACAAGCCTATTCGTGAGAACATGAAGTATGTAAAGTCTGCGAAAGGTCTCTGGGATGAACTGACTGAAAGGTACGGATTGGCGAATGCGATTGAGATCTACCAGCTAAAGAAGGAGCTGGGTGAAGTTTCTCAGAATAACTTGCCCTTAGTCGAGTACTATGGAAGACTGAAAGGGTTGTGGGAAACTTTGGATGCTCTTGATCCGATTCCTCAATGCACATGTGGAAAGAACACATCGTGTACCTGTAGCATTGTCAAGAAAATGCTAGAAAGGGAAGAAAACTCAAAACTGATTCAGTTCTTGATGGGGCTAAACTCAGGGTATGAGAATGTGAGATCTCAGATTCTGTCCATGGAACCTTTACCAAGGATAAACAAAGCACTGGGTCTTCTGCAGAAAATCGAAAGACAGAAGCAAGTTACAGATCAAATGGATAGCTTGGCAGAAAATGTTGCATATGCAGCATACCAGGGAGGCTCAAAGAAGCAGAATGGGACTGAATCTGAGGTTAAACATTGTACCCACTGCAATATGGACAACCATAACACCGAGGATTGTTTCAAATTAAGGGTGTGTAAGCATTGTGGAAAGAAAGGGCACAAGATTGATAAGTGCTATGATCTGGTTGGTTATCCTCCTGGGAAAGGAAAGAATAGAGGCAAAACATTCAAGAAGTCTGCAAATAATGTTGATACGGTGGATGAATGCTTACTGGAGGATCCGTTATCTGTTGTACCAAAGTCTCAGAATATGTCATTTGATGCTTCATTGATTGATGGATTAGTCACCTCTGTTGTTGATCAGGTAATGCAAAGGATTTCTGACACGAGGCCTACTGTTAATCATGTTGATCTTGCGAGCAGCTCAGGTTTTGCTGGTATGATTTCAGACCCTAATCTTTCTGGTTCTGCAGTATGTAAATTGCATGACTGGATTGTAGATACTGGTGCTTCGGATCATATGTCGCATGATTTAAATTTGATGCATAACATTAGGGTGTTAGAAAGACTGATAGTAATTGGATTGCCAGATGGAAATACAAAAAGAGTGACACAAGTAGGAGACGTTACAATCATGAATGATGTGGTGTTACGCAATGTGTTTTACATTCCTGAATTTACACAGAATCTCCTATCTGTTTCGAAGCTAATTGATCATAACTTGCTTCATGCTGTATTCTCTTCCTCTAATTGTGTTTTTGAGGACCGTTTCAATAAAATTGTGGCTAAAGGGAAGAGGGTAGGAGGACTGTACAGATTGCAGATGAATAAACACCAAGATTTGATAGATAGCATTGTTTCTACTGTTACTGCAAATTCTATAAATTCTATAACTAGCGAGCTTTTCCATGCTAGACTAGGACATGTGTCTTTTGATAGGATTAAACATGTTGATAATACTGTTATATCAACAAAGAACAAATTTTGTGAGATATGTATAAAGGCTAAACATCACAGACTTCCATTTGCTGATAGTACTTCTCATGCTGATTCATGTTTTGAGTTGATTCACTTGGATGTTTGGGGTCCATACAGAGTTCCGTGTATGAATGGTGCTCGTTATTTCTTAACTTTGCTTGATGATCATTCCAGAAATACATGGACTATTTTGTTTCAGACTAAAGATCAGGTTCCACAACTCATTAAAGAGTTCTTTTCTTATGTTGAAACTCAGTATAATGCTCATCTTAAAGTCATCAGATCTGATAATGGGACTGAGTTCTTTAATAGAGTATGTGGTAGGTTGTTCAAAGATAAAGGACTCAAACATGAGAGTAGTATTGTAGGAACACCGCAGCAGAATGGAAGAGTCGAAAGAAAACATCGACATTTGCTTGAAGTAGCTAGAGCATTAAGAATACACTCAGGTTTACCTATTAAATTTTGGGGGGATTGCTTATTGACTGCTACACATTTAATAAACATGATGCCGACTCCCGTTTTGAACTGGCAAACACCTTATTTTAGAATATTTAAGAAGCAACCTGACTTTTCAAGATTAAGGGTATTTGGTTGTGTGTGTTATGCAACTATGCCGCCAACCTATAAGGACAAATTTGGGAGTAGGGCTAGAAAATGTGTGTTCATTGGATATCCCCACAATCAAAAAGGCTATAGGTTGTTTGACTTAGATGCTCATACAGTTTTTGTAAATAGAGATGTGGTGTTTCAGGAAAGTGTATTTCCTTATCTGCATAACAGACCTGCGACTGTTTGTCCATCTTTAATTTCTAAATCGCTTGTAAACCCAGCGGCTTCCACATTGATTGTACCCCGTGTTGAAACTAGTTTCAATAGTTTAAATAGAATGAATACTAGTGCGAGTGGTTCTATAAACAATCAAGTGAGTGAGAGTGATACAGCTATGGGGTCTTCGAATAGTCAAGGGGACGATATCACTGAGAACCAGGCTGAGTCAGATTCCGTTGAAGAGGTGCTTGATGTAAGGAGATCAACCAGACAAAGACAAGTCTCAGTCCGCCTGCAGCCCTATCATTGCCCTGTTCGTGTTCCGGCTCAGAACATTCCATCTGATTCCAGGTCTGAGTCCTTCTGTTCTGTTGTACTTAAGGACTTGACCATGTTTGAAGAAGGTTATGTCGCAAGTCTGGCAAATGCAATGATCGAGCATGAGCCTTATACATATAAACAGGCTCTGGGTGACAGCAGGTGGGTTGAAGCTATGCACAAAGAGGTTCAAGCTCTTGAGAATAATCACACATGGGAGGTTGTAGATCTTCCTGCAAACCATAAACCTATTGGTTGTAAGTGGATCTTCAAGGTCAAGTATCTTGCAGATGGTCGTGTCGAAAGGTTTAAGGTGCGACTTGTTGCGAAAGGGTATAATCAAATTAAAGATAAAGATTATACGGATACATTCTCACCAGTAGCGAAATTCACTATAGTCAGGACCTTGTTAGCGCTTGTCGCGGCTCAGAACTGGAAGTTGCATCAGTTGGATATTAATAATGCATTTCTGCACGGTTTCTTAGATGAGACCGTTTATATGTTACCTCTTGAGGGCTATAAGGTACCAGCAGGAAAGGTATGCAAGCTAAAACGTTCTTTGTACGGCCTCAAACAGGCTTCGAGACAATGGAACAAAGAGTTGACAAAGCATCTTCTTAGCATTGGATTTCAACAATCCAAGCACGATTATTCGCTGTATACCAGATATGAAGCTCAGACTAATATCTTTATTGTCGCCTTAGTTTATGTGGATGATGTAGTACTCACAGGTACCTGCGATGTCACAATTCAAGGCATCAAAGAGGGGTTAGATAGAGCTTTTTTCATCAAGGATTTGGGTCAGCTAAGGTATTTTTTAGGCCTCGAAGTATCCAGGAATGAATCAGGGATTATACTCAACCAACGCAAATACATTCTTGACATTCTTACGGATCTTCATATGGAAAATTGCACGGCAGCTGCTTTTCCTATGCAGAAAAACCTCAATTTATCTACTGATAATGGGGATTTCTTAATGAACCTGAGCAGTACAGGCGTCTGGTTGGAAGACTGCTTTATCTCAACTCATCTAGACCGGATCTTTCATATTCAGTCCAACACTTAAGTCAATTTTTAAGTGCTCCAAGAGTACCTCATATGCAAGCTGCAATACATGTTCTTAAGTACCTAAAAGGCACCATTAATACAGGTTTATTCTACCCCAGCAAATCTAATCTCACAATGTCTGCATACTCTGATGCTAATTGGGGACAGTGTGTCTTCTCATGTCGATCTTTAAGTGGATTTTGTGTATTCCTTGGTTCTTCCTTGATATCTTGGAAGACTAAAAAGCAAAAAAACGGTCAGTAAGAGTTCCGCAGAGTCTGAATATCGAAGCTTATCATACACTAGTTCAGAAATGGTGTGGGTTGCTAATCTGCTCAAAGATCTACGGGTAATTACTCCTCAGCCTATTCCTCTGTTCTGTGACAACAAAGCCGCGATTCATATTACTCAGAACCCCGTATTCCACGAGAGGACGAAACACCTCAATATCGACTGTCATTATGTTAGGGAGAAGCAAGAAGAAGGCTTTCTTCTTACACACTTTGTCAGGTCTGGTCAACAGCTTGCGAATATCATGACGAAGCCATTAGGAGCGGAGCTGCACAAGACTCTCTCATCCAAGCTTGGCTTAATTTTTCATCCAAGTCAAGCTTGAAGGGGGATATTGACATATATCAGTTAGTTGTGTAATATAAGTTGGTTACATGAGAGTTAGTTAACTATAACTAACTAACTACTCTAGGTTGTTAGATAACTAACATAATGAGGCTATATATATATACACCTCTATGTATCAAGCATAATATAACTTTTGTAACTCAATCTACTCAATACACAAATTACATCTTCTCTTACATATTTTGATAGAAGACCGTCAATCCTTGACAATGAAGATGACGGCATCAGAACATATAAAAATAAAAGGGAAGATGTAAGAAAGATGAACAAAGTGGAGTGAAATGAGTAAAAACTTCATGTAAAAAATGGGGTACTTAATGGAATGGATGAAAATTTTGGGGAAAGTGGAGGGAAAATTTGGAGAAAGTGAAGGGAAAATGAGTCAGTTATGTGAAAGTTCATTCCCTGCCAGGCCACGCCCCAGTCAGCAGCCAACTAAGCCACTTAACGGAGCATTAGACGGCTGAATGGGCATTAGGTCACGGTTACTGGGATTAGTGAAATACAAGGGTATTAGTAGGGATTTTGCAAACATGAGGGGTATACGGTAGAAAACAAGAAAATACTGGGGTATATCGTAGAAAATTCCAATATTTTATTTAGTAAAATATTACTACATGTATAGGTAAAGACAAATCGGAATACCTCGAGAAATTTAATAATTTCTTTGTCAATCCAAATGGGTATATATTGACTTATTACAAATTTGTGACGAATATATAAACCAAAATTCATATTTTGAAATAATATACTCCATATATATAGAGAGAGAGCGCTTACAGTCCAGCCATTAATGATGGCATCACCTCCACCTTTGATGATGATTTGACTAGAAGAATATTGGTATTGTTCCACGTGTGGATTGAAAATGGAGAGTGTTGCAGCAATTCCACTGTATACTTTTGAGATATCACTTTTTGATTGTCCAATCGCAAACTATATGAACAACAATAGTAATTGGTTATTAACCTTCAAAACATATTCTTAATCTGATTATCACAGGATAGTGAATCGACTCAATCGTACCATATACATACCAAAGATTAATATTTTTGATATTTTCCTTCCAATATACATTTATGTCTAAATATGGAATCAATTACAGTTTCTCTTAAACACTTTATTGAACGGGTCTAATGTTTTGAAGATATTTGTATACATTTGTTGACAAAATTTAACTATATATTTCAATGAGAATATTTGTGAAATTAAGGGTAATAATATTTTTTTTTCACTCTTATAGAATATTTATATTTCAATGAGAATATTTGCGATTGAATCTATGAAACTTTGTATTTTTTAAGTTCATAATAGTATTTGTTTCACTCAACAATGTAATCAAAAAAACAGTGCAAGTACAAATAATTTATGGGTTATGTTAAATACAACCATTAGAGTAGTATTTAAGCCTTTAGTACACTCTCAATTTGGTGTGAAGTTAGAAATTAAATAATAAATTACACATACATCAATGCAATTAATACAAGTATTAGGAATTTGTTTCTCTTTTACTCTCTTAGTTTGCATATATTTCATAAAAAAAAATAAACAAAATTATTTTTGAACTGTAATAAAAGAAAAAAAAATCTTTAATTGGTAATTTACGTAAGCGGCGCATTTGCATGGGTATAATACTAGTACTCATATTAAAACATAGGAAGTCTAACACCCCTAATTTTATAAATTAAAATTATGTTTGTATTTTAATTATGTTCAGGACTTTTCCTAGAAACTCATGTTATCAAACATTGTCAAATAATTGTTATTTTCCCGAGAAATCATTTTATTAAACTTTTGTTGAATAATCATCATTTTATTTTTGAGAAATCAATTTAATTCGTTTACATTGATAATGATTTATTTATTCTTCGTGGGATTTCATTTCGTTACAAACGTTTGTTTTAAACTCGAGATTGAACCATTTGACTTCTCGAGTCAACTAATTATTTTAATTAACATCAAACTTGACCTAAAATTTAAGTTTATGACAAAATAATATTTTTTTTAGCTCATTTTGCAGTTTGGCCTAATTCTTTTCTAGTGCGATTTTGACCCAATTTCTTCTCGAACCCGCATTCTATTTATTTAATCCATATTTTAGCTCGACTTTTAAGATTTATTTAATCCATATTTATAAATTTCATGAGCTGATATTTTTCCGTCTCATAAAGGAATACAAACTCTCTTTATTTGTTTATTCGCTTATGATTCCTTCTCGGACTCTATTTCCTCTCAGCTTATTCGACCCGCAATTCTTTCTTCCTCTCTTATTTCAGCCGTGTGTTGTTGTCAAAGCAAAAATAAACACCTCACTTCTCACGTAATCTACTCCTCCTTATTTAATATAAATATAAACAAGCTGACAGACTGCTTGCATTGCATTCCATTATTACGTTAGTTGCAGTAGAAGCCCCTTTTGTTTCCTCCAAAGACTCTGTTTCGAGTCCCAATCTTTCGGTCTTCGTTTCGTTCTAAACTCAGGGTAATTTAATTACTTTCTTCTCTAGTTTGGATACTCCGAATTTCCTACTCGTTTCTTCCATTTTTCTGCTCGATCTATATGGGTTCGATACCATGTTTATATTGTTTTGTAGGATTTCGCGGCAACCCCGACGAAGACGACTATTTAATTGATTCGGATCTCAATTAAGATAACATTGACACGTTACTTGGTATTATGTGATATTATTGTTGTAGTTGTATTGTTGGGTTTGTTGATGATGAATTAGCCTATTTAATTTGTGTTTTCCTAGTTCAAACTTTTCAGGTTGTGCTTAACGGAGAATTAGTTGATGAATGTTGAGAATGATTGATTGAAGATATGATAA
Source organism: Agrostemma githago (assembly GCA_958450325.1). Taxonomy (NCBI): domain Eukaryota; kingdom Viridiplantae; phylum Streptophyta; class Magnoliopsida; order Caryophyllales; family Caryophyllaceae; genus Agrostemma; species Agrostemma githago. The sequence goes on along the minus strand of OY288239.1, from coordinate 21,426,351 downwards.
GCTACCCAAAGAATCAAAGAATGTCAATGAGTGTCACTTTGTAAAGATAAGAGTTCTTGGCACATTGTAGTAAGTTCAAGTAACTAGCCAACCTAACTGTATGTCACAGTTTGGTTGACTGTTACTTCAGTTCGACCCATCGCAAAATTAAAAGATTTCAAGTTTCAAACTCTCTATCATCTTAAATCTTTTATTAAATCTGACTTCAAAATGTGAAGTGTTGATCAAGCAATAGTTTTTATTTTAATAAAACCATTTTCCAAAACTATCCTCAATTTGGTTAAACACCTTTTTACAAACTACCAAAAGATGACTTGTTTCTTTCCCAAAGAGGTCATTGCCTCAAAAATTGGTATTTGTCCTTTCGTTCTTGTTTCAACCTCAAATCTGATCTTACACTTTTTAGGAAAATGTTAGAGTTGCTTTCCTCTGCTTCTTTTTTCATAAGTTTGCTCTTTCATGCAATTCTTGTAGAGACAAACCTTTCACCACTTTCAAAAAGGTTTGACTTTCTTAAGAGTTAACTTGACCATTATAAATAGATGAGTCCTCCTTCTTCACTTAAGACTTTCAGCACAAATCTCACATTGCAAATTGTTCATCAAAAGTTTTAATCTTAAAACTCTTTGCAAAATATTTTTAAAGTCTTCAAAGTTATAGTCGAACGAACTGCAACATTGAGTCATGAATACTCTTGTCTAACTTGGTTAGATTGTAATTTTGTAACTTTTCTAAGTTATTAAGAGTCGTGACCGGTGTAGGTCATTGGAGAGTTAAAGACGGAGTAGTCTCGTAAACTCAAAGTCATAGCCGGAGTAGTTTATTAGTCGTGACCGGAGTAAGTCATTGGAGAGTTTAGAGACGGTGAAGTCTCGTAAACTCGAGAGTCGTAACCGGATAGGTTATTGGTAGCTTTTTATTGTAAGAGTTTAAGTTTTCGGAGTAGATTACTTAACTTTAATAATAAAAAGAGCATTGGACGTAGGCCTCTAGAGTGTTGGCCGAACCAATTCAAAAACGTAATGTGTTCAATCTTCTCGCTTTATTTCCGCTGCATACAACGTAGAACACATGTCGTTTAGCTTCGCTTTAATTTGTTCGTGGATTAATATTAACTTTAGTAGTGTTTTTCAAAGTAATTGTAACAGTCGATATACTATAATATTTCTCTGTAACATTACCTTTGGTTAAGAGAAATAGAGACAGTCAGACAACAGTCTACCATATTGTAACTTTGCTTTGTGGCTTAATCCCTTGCCAAGGCAAAACTGTTACAGTCAGACTGACTGTTACATTTACTTGTCTTCACTTCTTTGTCTACTTAATCGTCCACTTGGTCTAACTCTCTTTAATTAATAAAGTTGAAGTTAAAATTTCAAAAGGTACTTAATTCACCCTCTCTTAGAGCTGATCAAATGGCCCATGCCCGATGGCCCAACCCGACCCGATTTTTCCAAGGGCTTGGGCCGTCGTGTTGGCCCAAAAAAACCCGAAACCCGACCCGATCTTAGCCTGATATAAATTTTGGGCCGGGTATGGGCTGACCTTAAAGCCCAAATTTTGGCCCGGCCTGGCCCGAATTTTTATAAAAAAATATAACATACTTATTTATGTGTTCATAGTTATTATACACGGACACTAATACAGTGTATATGTGTGTGTATTTGTAATGTGATATGTTAGTGTGACACATAATAATACGAAAAATTGTCCAACACCAAAACTATGTGTGAAATGTCTAATCAAGGACTCGAGGTAAACTTTGTTCATATTTCTTAATACGGAGTATTAATATATCATTATGTACTCTAGTCGTCTGATTAATTTCGGGTAAGTTTTAGTAAAAAAAGGGTTTGTTCATTAGTTGGGTCGACTGCAGTGAAAAACTCAATCAAATGTTGGTTAATTTGTGCGAATAAATATTCTTTTTAAGGTGACATTAAAATTTTTTTAACTTAATCCCGAACAATCGTTGTGACCCGATTGGGCCCGAAAGCCCGCAAGCCCGAAAAAGCCCGAACGGGTCGAGCTCGGGCCTTACAAATCGGTCCGTTTGGGGGCCCGACCCGGCCAGACCCGCTAGGTGGGCTGTAATTTTATGGCAAAGCCCTGCCCAAACCCAACTCGACCTGGCCCATGATCACCTCTACCCTCTCCCCCTCTTAGGTACTTGGGATCCATAAACTCTTCATGTATTTATAGAAATTAGATTTCTATTAGACAATATATGTATGTCTCGTTTTAATAATATAAACATTAAAATCGTAAGTTCTCACATGTTTTGTTGTTTTTAATCATTTTTACGAAATTTGCGAATAAGTCGTCCTTTTAATTATGGAAAAAGTAGAACTATCCCACATCAAAAAATTATGATGAGGTGATGAAATTGTACATCATCAATAAGAGAAATTTTTCGTTTTTAGATGTCAAATTTTATTTAGTCTTATAATAAATTTTAAGACTATAAATTAAAGTAAAATTATCTCACACCAAAAAATTATAATAAGGTGGGAAATTCTATTTACATAAATAAAAATAATCATCGTCTTTAGATATCAATCATAAATCTTTTTTGTCCTAAAAGAAGTTCTTAAAACTATAAATCTTAGTTGAATTATCACACATCGAAAAATTATGATGAGCTTATGAAATTTTATACTATATCATAAATAAGAAAAATCATTTGTTTTAGATATTAACAAAAAAATATTTAAGTCTTATAAACTCTTAAGTCTTAAGCTATAAATTGAAGTAAAATCATCTCACATCGAGTAATTATAATAAGATGATAAAATTTTATTATATAAATAAAAGGAATCATCCGTCAACTAGAAATCTTTGGAGTCATAAAAGAATTCAAGTAAAATTATCACACGAGAAATTATGATGAGGACATGAGGTGATGAAATTCTAATAACATTATATCAACCTTAGATATATCATAAATAAAAGAAATAATTCATCCTTAGATATCATTATATCAACCAAAAAAAATTCAAGGAATAACAAAACATACATCATCATTGTACTTATTATTATACTTCGTAGAAGATACTTGAAAAGGTTTCTTAAAAAAAGATTTTATATGTAATTAATTATGATAACCGTTTTATCAACATCGCTAACGCGGCCCGTGTATCGCTATATTTGACTATACTTTATTACTAATAGCATGATTCAAGAGTTTCTATTTTTTTAAGAAAGTGAGATAACGTAAGAGATTTATATTTGACAATTTATAGAAATTTTTTCAAAGTATTGCACAATCTTACATGTACTTAGTTAATCATATGAGCAATATTTTAATCTCCTATTAGACCAATTATTTATACATTTATTGTGTAAGAAATAAACACGTCTATTTATACTATCATCAATTTTAATTACTCATATCACTATATACACACTACGTACAATATGTTTTCTAATTATCTATGTCAAATTGGTCCTCTTAATTTACATTGATACGTAAATATTATTTATGATGATGATGATGATGATGATAATAATAATAATAATAATAATAATAACCATAATAATAATAATAACAATAACAATGCGGTGATCACGCGGTTTTGTGCGCTGGTACTGTGGGGATTAAACATCGCCATAACCTTGTCCACGACACACTATTGGATATTTGCTTTCGGACGGGGATCTCTGCAGGCAAGGAAGTGGAGATTGGCCTCTGCGACGATAACGACAAGCCCTTACGACCTGCCGACCTTCTGCTCTATTCGTGGGACAAGGGACGTGATGTTTGTGTCGATCTGACTGGGTCCTCTCCTTTGACCCAGTCCGACTTGACTTCTTTTAAGCCTGGACGGGCCGTTGCTGATGTTGCTCGCCGTAAGTGTGCCAAGTATCAGGCACGCTGCACGACCATTGGGTATGGTTTCCTTTCTTTCCCCTACTCCTCTCTCGGTGAGCTCGACACGGATGATGTTTCTCTGCTCCAGCGGATTCGTAAATTCGCTATATCTCAGGATGCTGGAGCGCGTGCCGCAGTTCATATTTTCACTAGAATTAGTTTTGCGATCGCTAAGGGAGTGGGGGCCCAGATAGTATCTCGGCTTCCCTCTAACTTCTTGTAATTTGTTCTGGTGTTAATGAAAGTCTGGTTTTTATTAAAAATAAATAAATAAATAAATAAATAAATAATAATAATAATAATAATAATAATAATCTTAATCATCATCATAATCATCATAATAATAATCATCATGTGTTACTTAACAGGAATAATCTCAACTTTGGCTAGTATTCCATAAATAAAACCAACTTTAATTAATCTAAGAATAAATCCATGTATGGCATACATCAAACACAAATGGATTCGGGTTACCTGCTACTCCTGTACACTATTCTATTATGGTTAATTAGATGTTACTAAACTAACTGATAATAATCATAATCTTAATTATTGAGCTAAAATTGGGGACACAAACAAGATTATGATGTGTTGACATGGTGGAAACTGAACGCTCCTAGGTACCCTATTTTATCACGTTTAGCACGTGACGTTTTAGCAGTGCCTATTTCTACTGTAGCTTCAGAGTCCTCATTTAGTGCCGGTCGTCGACATCTATCACCATTTAGAAGCTCATTGACCCCAAAGGTAATATATATTTAGACATTTTAGTTCTTATTTATTTTTTCTACTCTCTTTTAATTTTCTTTGAATGTCACTTTAACCACAAAAATTTATTATTTTATGTCATCTAAGATTGTTGAAGCACTCTTATGTGCACAAGATTGGATTCGGCCAAGAAATGATAAAGGGCTTAATATGGAAGAGAAGTTAGAAGAACTTGAAAAACTTGAAAAAGGTATTTCCAAACTTATACGCTTATTTAGTTACTTACTTCTATTAAATTTATACATTATTATTCTTATTGCCGACTTACTTAATATTTTCCTACATAATTTGTCAATTTAATTTTATATAGATTTGACGAATATGACAATAGTTGATGAAGAAGATGTCGTTGTCCAAATTTGAAGAGTTGAAGACCGACGACCTCAAAGATTCGAAGATTTTATTAGTCTCGTCAATATTAAATTTTAAACATACATTATTAGTTTCGTATTTTATTTTTACCTTGGACTTTGCTATTTAGTTCTCAATTCTTTATGATTACGTATTCATTTATAAACATTGTACGTTGAGACGTGACATCTTAACCAAATTCTTACAAGTTACAACTAGTCGTACGTAATCACGCGCCATCCGGGTCGACCGGTCCGGTCCGGATTAAAACCGGTCTGACAGGTCCGGTCCTGGTCCGGTCTAACACCTGGCCGGTCTGGACTTCGGGTCTGGCGTATGCACCTGGCCAGTCTTCGGTCCAACCGGGTCCAGTCCGGTTCCGGACCGGTGAACACCCCTAATTATAATCGTGACTAGATAGATTAATCGACTAGCTTATAATTTTCAACCTGTCTCCCTGTGGAATCGACCCTAATTATCGCTAGCTACCCGTTAATAGTAATATAGGTTTATTTTGATATCGGTGACGCGACTTAGCCATATCAGTTTCAAGTCTGTTTACCAGCTGCAGTATCTGCTATCTGGAAGGAGAGAAACAAGAGGCTCTTTACTGAGAAGAGTACAACAGTTGAGGGGTTCATTGGACATATTAAGTTCACTATTAGAGCCGGATTCTATTCTAATGATGTTAGTCCTAGATACGGTAGGATTAACATAGTGTGTTAGCTTTTTGCACAAATTGTAATTTCATCATCAATGATATGAAATGATAAATTTTCGGCAAGAATAATAATAATAATAATAATAACCAATAGATAATACTTATGAATGCAAAACTTATACGGTAACAATTATATATTCCATATAAATATAAATGAATATTGGTACGAATATATAGTTGAAGATGTACTTGTGTGCGAGGAACTTTAATTAGTCTTTCTAACTATAATATACGCCTATAATTTAATTTGACGTTTACTGCAAATATTACTTACCTAGAAACACATTCACGTATGTGGTAGTATTTGTTTACAATTATGCATACTAACTTGACGTCATTATCAACGTCAATAAAAATTGGTGCACGGGCTTTCCAACTAGTGTAATAATATTCATAGATTACTCATTCTAATATTCTGATCCGAAATAAAATTAGAAACTGATCAAATAATTTTAATGATTTATTTGTCAAATGTTAATAATAGTTTTTTTTTTGGCATATTTATAAAATATCATTCTCTTTGTCCAAACAGAAAGTTAACGTATGTTTTATACATAAAAATTAATATAGTGAGGTGTGATTACTTTAAATATTACTCCCCTCTGTAATGTAACATAATAACAAAAAAACTCATAATTTTTAATAGGCATGTGAAATAGGTTGGACGGGTCATGTTATTTGGGTTGGACATAATACGGGTTGGGTTAAATACATGTCACGGATCAATTAGGTTAGAATACTTGACTTATATAATTTCTGATGCCTTACAATTTATCAATTAAAATTTAATTTTCTAATATAGTAATCACGTTAAATATCACTAATGTCATTAAATTCAATATTTAACATATTTGTCAATAGAATGAGGCATAACTTTATTAAAAATAAAATATTTAACTTACTATTAAAAAATATTTTATTATTAAATGCTTTTAACAATTATTATTTTTAATTTTTTTTGGTAGTTTACAATATTAAAGTCAATAATTTTTAAATTTATATTTTGAATATAACATACTCATATAAATACCAAGAGCAAGTAATATTGTAATAATTTTAATTAACAGATCATTTCAGGTTTAAGCCAAATGGGTCGCGAGTCAATATTTTAGGGTCTTGACTTTTTAGCCTAAAAAAATAGGTCGAATTTATGAGTCGAATCGAAATTTGACAGATTTATTTACTAATTTAAAGATCCCATATCTTATCATAATCTTCGAAAATTTAGAAACAAATCAATTATCTAAGAATACTATCTTAAGCATAATAAGATACTAATGTTGAATGTGATCTAAAAGTTAAATTTTTTTTCCAACTTAAAATAAGTAAAAAAAAAAAGGCATCTAATACTATTATTTCTGCCTTATATTATGACCCTATTATGTGACATAAACTAGACACGCCCTAGATTCATTTGTCAAAAATATACTGTACTTTTTATTATAAAATATCATTTTATGAATGTCATATAAAAAGAAAAGAAAATCGTAAATAATATATTGTACTTATTATATGACTGATCATATTAGTAATTTTATATTCATGTTGTCCTAATAGAATGTTAATCTATACATAAAAACAAGGTAGTGAGATAAAAATTATTTTTATTATGCATAAAACAAAAAGTAGGGGGTAAAGTTTACCCAAAACATAAACGGTTTACTGAAACACTAAAAACATAATAATGTAAATGAATGACTTAGATCGAGAGAATAAATTTTTGTAAGTAATAAACTATTTGTATACACAAAATTTAATTAAAAAACCGTGCATAGGCACGAGTTTTGCACTAGTTAAGGATAAAGTGGAGACTGTAAATAAATAAAACGCGGAAATATAAACAACTTCCTCCTTCTTCTTCACACTTTCCATTTTCGTCCATTTTTCTACCTTTTTCCCATTTCAATTATTTCCTTTTCCGTCCATCTTTTTTTACTATAGTACCCTCGCTACTTATTTATAATTACAACACTAACTAACCCATTTATACCATACTTCAATTTTTTTTCTTCAATTTTTTTACTACACTACCCTCACAACCAAAAAACAATGTGCCTAAAGATGTGCCTAAAGATACGGGAAGAACATTAACGGAAAGAGGAAGTATTAATTTATACTCCGTAATTTATAGAAGAAAAGTGTAATCTATTAAAAAAAATAGTAGTATGATTGAACTGCGTTGGGCGAACTTACGTAAATATCAGATGCTGACCATTCGTTGAAGTTCATTCCTCCCAATTGAGTGTAACTTCGTAGTCGCAACTCATTTTGTAGAGCTAAAGCCTCATCGTCATTAAACCTTCGTGTTGGAACAGTGCCACGTGGACAAGTTGCTCCCTTCAGTGAAATATCGAGTGACACCCCGTTGGACCATTCAGTATCCTTTAGCCACTTTGGCCTAAAAGAAGGCTTCATCTATTGTAGTAGGAAAGAATGGCATAACAAATTATTAGTTTAAAGTGTACTATAAACAAAAACATCGCAACTATTTTTACCGTCGACGTTAATTACGTGAAATGACGACTTTGTCCTTACTATTTATTCTCAAAATAATATTACTTTTACATTTTATAGATTATCGATTATTAAAACTCGATAACAAAACCGTCTTTTTCGATTATCGTAATAAACCAAAACTGACTTCCTATATAGTTAATTACGCAAAATGACGAGTTCTCCTTTTTAATTAATTCTGGAAATATTATCACATTTACATTTTATAGAGTATCAGTTTATTAGAACTCGATAATAAAACCGTTTTTTCGATTATTATTACACCTCCGATTTTAAACAGTTAATTAGATTAATTAACGACTTACTACAATTTAATAAACGTAATTAACAAATACGAGTAATATGCAAATTAAATCCTAATTAATCTACGACAAGTCGACAATCAAGATTTTTTATACAAATCGATGCAAATTAAAATAAAAAAATCCGGAAATGGGTCAGGTCAAGTGAGTTTTTCGACCCACCTAAGGGTCGTATTATTTTCTCTATAATACTTGAAAGTTTTGAGAAATAATTTAAGTATAATGTAAATCTTCCAATGGTATAAGACATGAAGTATAAGGTGGTGAAATTGGTTACATTGATAATATTTCATACAAAGGGCTCGGGTTTGAATTCTCTTGTTCGCACATTTGCTTTTTGAAAAAATAATAAAAATTTACAAAATTATGCAATTAACAAGGATTGAACCCCAAACCTATTGATTAGAAGACAAATAACCAAACCACTACACCACCATCAACAAACTGATATTTCAAATGTCTGAAAATGTCTTAAAAGAGAAAAAAACATTGAAAATGGGGGGAGTCGAAAATGCCTGAAAACTGTCTTAAAAGAGAAAAAAACATGGAAAATGGGGGGGAGTCGAAGAAATTCTTCGATTCGAGTATTTTCTGGGTTTTTTTTTTCTCTTTTAAGACAGTTTTCAGCCATTTGAAATATCAGTTTGTTGATGGTGGTGTAGTAGTTTGGTCATTTGCCTTCTAATCAAAAAGGCTAATGTGCGGACAAGAGGATTCGAACCTGAGCCCTTTGTATGAAATATTATCAATGTAACCAATTTCACCACCTTATACTTCATGTCTCATACCATTGGAAGATTTATATTATACTTAAATTATTTCTCAAAACTTTCAAGTATTATAGAAAAAATAATATGACCTTTAGGTGGGTCGAAAAACCCACTTGTCCTGACCCACTTCCGGATTTTTTTATTTTAATTTGCATCCATCTGTATAATAAATCTTGATTGTCGACTTGTCGTAGATTAATTAGGATTTAATTTGCATATTACTCGTATGTGTTAATTACGTTTATTAAATTGTATTAAGTCGTTAATTAATCTAATTAACTGTTTAAAATCGGAGGCGTAACAATAATCGAAAAAACGGTTTTATTATCGAGTTCTAATAAACCGATACTCTATAAAATGTAAATGTGATAATATTTCGAGGATTAATTGTAAAGGAGAACTCGTCATTTTGCGTAATTAACTATATAGGGAGTCGGTTTTGGTTTATTACGATAATCGAAAAAGACGGTTTTGTTATCGAGTTTTAATAAATCGATAATCTATAAAATGTAAAAGTAATATTATTTTGAGAATAAATAGCAAGGACAAAGTCGTCATTTCACGTAATTAACGCCGACGGTAAGAAGTAAAGCGCCGACGGTAAAAAGTAGTCCCCAAAAACATTCACAAATTTATACTCCCTCCTTTCCAACCATTTGCATACACGTTTGCTTTATGCACGTATGTCGATACTTCTTTTCTTTTGTTTATATATCTTTAGTTACGTGTCACTAAAAATTATAAAAATTTAATATTCGTAATGTATTTTATTAGACGATTTAAACCAGATCCCACATTACTATCTTTTATCCTATATATATTAAGTTACATTGAAGATTCTCATCACTTATAAATAGTGTTAAAAAATCAAATGTATACAAATGGTTGGAATGGAGGGAGTATAAAATAAGGTTATTTAATAGAAATAATTCCAACTTTGGCTGGTCTCTATAAATAAACTGAACTCACGTATTGGACATATCTTATATTAATGGAACTGGGTAACCGAATACTTGCTAACCCCTTCCACTTTTTAATCACATTAACTATTTCCATTTTCAATTTTTTTTTGTATCATACCGTATCAATAATTGAGAATAAACCATGGCTCTAGACCTAGCAAAACAGGTCAACGGGTCGGGTTTGGGTTCAGATTAGCTTTTGGTTGGACTACTTTCGGGTTATTAAAATTGGGTTGACTTTGGATCGCGTTGGTCATTTCAGGTTTGGATCATTTTCGGGTTTGCTACTTTCAACTCTTTTTTAGAGACATTGACTCGTTTTCTATAATAATAGTCGGGTCAATTTTGGGTTAGACCGGATCAAATCGGGTTACGGGTCAACTTCGGGTCTTCGGTTCGGATGTCGGGGCAGCTCAGTTTTGTCAGGTATACACGCTCTTTGAAAAGTCAAAACCTTACAAAATAATTCTCATCACGTTCCCTCTCCTTCAACTAATTGATTTTTCATTTTTTACTAAATTGATTTTTCCATGATTTTCTTGCTCCGGGATTTGTTTGTTTAAAATACACTCGCATATTTTGTTTGCAAAAAACATCGTTCGACATTTTAGATCCCAAAAGATTTCCAGAAAAAAATTGTTGGTTTTAACTTAGAAAACCTTTATCGAGTCCAACGAAACGGTTTTTGTAAAAAGATAGGACCCACGGTAACTTGGTATATCAGGTCATTTTAGACCTAATTACATTAACATAAAAATATGTCCAATGCTTGAGTTTATTCTCAAATTAAATACGTAGTTGCTAAATCATACCCTTTTACTAGTTCATACCCAAGTTTTCATTATTTTTCCCTTGACTACTCTTCTTTCATCTCTAACAACCTAACACTTTGCCTCTTTTCTCAACCCTTTAAAAAAAACTAACTCAATTCTTTGACAACTTACGATTATGGATCATAATTTATTCGGGGGATACGTTTTTTTGTTGTTTTTATTAATAATTTTACTTTTATATTCGATTAAGCCTAATTTTGTTTTTATTGATTAATTTTGTATTCGATTTCTCTTTAAAACAGTAATTTCTAATCAAGCCTTAATTTCTTATTCAATTTCTAATTAAGCCCTAATTAGATTAAGTCCTAACAAATCATAATTTGTATTTGAAATAATCAAGTGTGTTGTTTTTATTAATAATTTACTTTTTAATATAGTCATTGAATTGATGTTATATTATTAATTTTTTTCTAGTTAAACCCTAATTGATTGGAGAAGAGAGAAAGAGGGAAAAGAGAAAGAGGTGATGAATTGATTGAAAAAAAGAGAAGGATAGTTTGGTAAACGTGGGTATGAAATAGTAAAAAGTTGGGTATAAAGTTCGATTAAATAAAGTTGAGATTATGCTTGTTAAAGTTCGATTTCTTATTCAATTTCTAATTTAGCATGTCCCATTAAATAAAGTTCGATTATTATAAGAATATCACCAAAGTTGGGATTATGTTATTAAAGTACAATGTAAAGACCCATCATCTACCTTATTGTGTCATCAAGAAGAATATAAGGTGGGTCATAAGAACATTTTTTTGTAAATAGACCATAAAATAAGGGTAAAAGTGTCATAATAATTGACCAAAAAAAAATGTGACAAGTGAATTTGAATGAACTAAAAAGGAATATGTGTAGTTTGGATATAAATGGAGGAAGTATTAGATTATATTCAGATATATAATGGTATCAACTATGGAGTATTGACTATGACAATCACTGTTTTAGTGGAATATTATGTTAGATATTTGATTTCATTATATACGGAGTAATAAAAATGTATCCGTTCAATTTGTACTAGGCAAACCTAGTTTAGTTATAAATTGATGATGCGAAAAGTGAGGAGGATTAAAAGAGAGGAGGGAGGAAATACTTGTGGATGGAAGGTGTGATTGAGTAATAAAGGATGTTTGAACACGGGTTGCTTGTAGAAATCAACACAATCATAAACTCCGTCTTCCGTCTACATACACATACACGTAATGCAAATTCTTGTCTCAGATCACAAATTAAAGCACGCAGTTAAAATAATGATTCAATTCCGTAGGAGATAAAAACCTGAATTGTCTTCACGACACCTTTCCTCCCCTCGGCCTCGGTCTCGGTCTCAGCCAATAAATTTGATAGACATAATAAGAAGCATATTGTAAAGCCAAGAATAGTCGTCATTTCCCTTTCACACTACAGATGTGAAAAATTTACATTTAGAATGCATTATTATAATTACGGAGTATAATTTATAACAAATTAAAGCGAAAACAACATTTCAAAGCAAAGACATGATAGTCGACTATCTATTTTCATGATAAGAAAAAAGATTACCATAATCATATCATTAATCAATATCTGATCTACTAATCAGCACGCACAACATAGGTAAAGTAGTAGAGAGTTGAATGTTTGTAAGGCAAAGAGTAAACTTTGTGAGTAGAAGGAAGAATATATAAGACTAATTTGTAGATAATAAAATCACATGGAGAATTTCTTCCGTTTTCCTTCTTCGTATTGAATACAGTGCATGATTATCCGTTCAAACTTCATATGCATTTGAATTCACAATAATGGCAAAGTACAATGAGCGTTAATAACATAGAAATAATCTTGGGTGATGGAGTATATAAATTACGTACGACATACAGTAAATTTTACTCCCTAAATATTGTTTCGGTTTTAATGACACTTGATGATAAAAGTTGACGGAGCCTACCGATAAGTAATACTCCTCCGTAGTATTTTAGTAGTGATTTAATCAAATTTTGTGTGTTAATTGTCAAAATAGTTCATTTTATAGTTTACTACTCCCTTCTAGTTTTTTTTATCTTCCCAATTTCTTTTTTGACACTAGTTCGATTATTTTCTTTCTTTCCACTTTTGTTATGTACTTTAATCATTTATTTATTCTTTCTTCAATTCTTTATTATTTTCTTTACTCACAAATCCCACCATATTTCTACTTTATACCCTACATTTTCTCACTTTAATCAATTTTTTATTCTCTTCTTAATATTTGTGCCAAAAAAAGAGGAAGATAAAAAAAACTAGGAGGGAGTAGTTTTTTCACCCGTGCAAATGCACGAGGCGTGTTTGTTTTACGTTGAGAAGAATTTATATCCGCTTTGTTCTAGCCTCAAACTGTTCTAGTCTCGAAGAGGTCTGGGACAATTTTCGGGATTTTAAAAAAAAAACATAAATGAGATATTTAAATCGTTAATTACTTGTTTGATTATCATTTGTCTAAATATTTTTTAAACTTATGCAAATGATTAAACTTAGTGTTAATTAATTGTTTAATTATCGTTTACGTCATGATCGTTTAATTGTAAAATATTAATTATGTGTCTTATTATTGTTATCGCCTCAAGTTTGCCTTCTTTATGTCTTCTTAACATCTCAAACCCTTTTGTTTATCTCAAAAGGGTTGGCTTCTAAAGAAGACTCCAACCCCCCCCCCAACCCCCCAACCAATTAAGTGTCTTATTATTGTTATCACCTCAAGTTTGTCTTCTTCATGTCTTCTTAACATCTCAAACCCTTTTGTTTATCTCAAAAGGGTTGACTTAGCTTCTAAAGAAGACTCCAAACTTGTTTTTTTGTTCTCATGGTACCCCTAAATTTTCATAGTTGTTCTCAGTGGCGGACCTAGAAATTTAAGAGTGAGGGTTCACTTTAAAAAAAATACACGTCGTTACATTTCGTTGTCTTCAATTTTTTCGACGCACTATTTACTTTTTACACATTTTTATCATAATACGCTCTTCACTCAAAAAGGGAAATAATTGTATTACTACTCCCCAAATCTCTCTATTATACGAGTAGTTTGTAACCATAGAAATTATTTTTTCAATTATTATCGATTCTTTCTTATTGTAACTATAAAAATCATTTAATTTACCAAATTTTTACGAGTTTTATCGAAAAACAAATAATATTTCTTTTATAAGATCTTCTCACTTCATTATTTTATTCTTACTCAAATGATATATGGTGGGAAGATCATTAAAAGTTGGAGGAAATATAAATTTTTTAATTATTACTTGTAACTATGAACTGGTAGCTAAAAAACATTAGGAATAAATAGCGTAAAATTAAGTACTTCGTATTATTTTCATATTCAAAATTAGGGTTCCATAATTGAGAATTAAAATTTACTCCCTCCATCGTTTATGTTTCTTTCAATTTCAATTAAATAGGGATTTTTTTTAAAAATGAGTGGAGAAGAAGAATAATAGACGGAATAAATGAACAAAAAAAAGGATTAAATCATTAATGTGCACAAGAACCCAAAGATAGTGAAGAAGAAAGAAGGGGCAAAATAAATTGGAAAAAAAGTTCACAAGGAAAATTGAACCCCCACCAACTGCACCAAGTTAAATACTCTCTACCAGTGCGTCACAACAGCCTCATTGAAACTTTACTCACACAAATTGTAGAAGTAACATGCTTCAATAATTTTTCATCAAAAAAAATTAAAAACCGAAGGGTGCGCACGTGGGGTGTTGTGCGCACCCCTAGGTCCGCCCCTGGTTGTTCTCATGGTACCCTTGAAAGGAAAGAAACAACTAATTATTTAAGAAATGCAACGACTAGTTTACTGAACTAGCCGTCACACAAGTGCTTATAAATTCACTCTCTTTTCTATTTTGGCAGAAGAAGAACAAACAATCCACACTTACTCATTCAATCTTTCCATGTCCTTCTTCACTTGTACAAAAAAAATGGAAAAAATTGATGTTTCAGGATGATCGAGCTTCAAGGTTATGGTGATGAAGTTTTTCCATTTTTTTTGTAAGTGAAGAAAGAGGTGAAAATGTTGCATAAGTGTGGATTATTTGTTCTTCTTATGCCAAAATAGAAAGGGGAGTGAACTTATAAGCACTTGTGTAACGACTAGTTCTGTAAACTAGTCGTTTGTTTCCTTCAATGAATTGTTGTTTTTCTTTTTTCAGGGCTACCATGAGAACAACTATGAAAACTTACGGGTACCGTGGGAACCCCTCTCCTTTTGAAGAGAAGTAGAATTAGTTTTCCCTCCAAAATTAATTAACAACTAATCATCCAACTTTCGGCCATAATGTAATGGCGTCATGACAGAAAATTGGGTAAGGGCAAATCGGGAACTAAACTATAAAACTCAAAGTTACCATGGGAACAAACATAAAAGCAGGGATACCTTGTGTAATGTGACATAGTTCGAGAGTACCATGAGAAATTTCCGTAATAATAATAATAATAATAATAATAATAATAAATACAGTAGAATGTATTATTGTTCAACTTAGATGCAGGAAGTTCTTGCACCGTGTGATGTAAAGAGAAATCAACTTGTAATCAAACAGAATAGACTACATATTTCACGGTGTCTTAATTCAATTTTTGTTGTGTGTTTAAGGTGATAATTGACTTTGTATATTGCGTTATTTTTTGAGTCAGAGATGTATCGGTTGATTCTTAGGTGTAGATTGATTGTTTTTTCCTATACAAAGTTTTGTATTATTTATTTAAATTAAAAATATATATTTAAATTGTTAATACCGCTTGATTTATTATACTTTTTATATTCATGTTAAGATTGAAGAGCGATTTACTTTTTTCTAGGAGTGTTTAAAAAAAATTGAATTCTCTCACATCGCTCGTAAAAACCTTCAAATATATATATTTATATATGATTTCCTAATAAGTATACGTTTAAGAATAATATTTTTCTTGAGAATTTTAGTACTTTTGTCTTACTAATACTGAAAAGGTGAGAATCAAAATCTATCTATCTATATATATATATATATATATATATATATAGAGAGAGAGAGAGAGAGAGGAAGGATCAAGTGAGTTCTCCTATATATATTGAGTCCATGAGTCCAATCTTGGACCATTGATCAAGTGGAAGATGGATGGTTGTGATTGCTTGAGGTGAAATAAGGAAATAACTAACAAATCTTGGTAAATATATCATTTATCTCCCTTCCTTAATTATTCCAACGCAAATCTTCTCTCTCTCATATCAATCTTTTAATTGCCTCTCTCTCTCACACAACAATTTCTTCAAAATTAAGTTTTTTTTTCATCTTCACCAAAAAATCATCATTTTTCTACTGTCATTGTACGTATGTTACTATGTTACTGCCATAATCCATAAACTATGTTACTTTAACTCATACAATGTGTTACTTTAATTCATGAACTGTGTTACTTTAACTCATAAAATCATGTTACTTTAACTCATAAAATCAGTTACGTTTTATAATAGTCTCTTGCAAAAACTGTTACTTTAACTCATATAATGTGTTACTCTAATTCATGAACTGTGTTACTTTAACTCATAAAATCTGTTACGTTGTATAATAGTCTCTTGCAAAAACTGTTATTTTAACTCATATAATGTGTTACTCTAATTCATGAACTGTGTTACTTTAACTCATAAAATCTGTTACGTTGCATAATAGTCTTTTGCAAAAACATGACTTCCAATCAACCAAAAGAATAATGTATGTTTCTATTAAGCATACTCCAAAACAAAAATTATAAAACTCCATTATAATTCCAATGTTTCACACATGTTACTCTAAGAACTGGATATTGGAAATCAAATTACACTCATAAACTATGTTACTGTAACTCATTAAGTATGTTACTATAACGCATAATGTGTGTTATTCTAACTCATTTTACTCCAATAAAGGATGTTACTCTAAGGACTAGATATTGGAAAATCAATCAAACTCATAAACTGTATTACTGTAACTTATTTAGTATGTTACTCTAATGAATAATGTATGTTACTCTAACAATATATTGTCCTACTCAGAATTGTTCTTCTTCTTTCTCTTCTTCTTCTTCTTCTTCTTCTTCTTCATCGTCAAACGATGACTTACATGACGTTTCCTAATGATTCTTTCTTCTTCTTCTTCTTCTTCTTCTTCTTCTTCTTATCATCTACATCTTTGAAGATCTGCTCTATGTATGGAGTGAAACTCTCACCCACATCCTTGCACCATTCCTCTGCTTTTACGTCTACTACAAAAACAAGAACAATGTCAATAAACGTGGCGACAAACAAACAATCAGAACTTGAAATATGGCGGTATTCTAACCAAAACATTAATAACTAAATCCGATGACATGTTACTCTAATGATTCAAACATGTTACTGTAATACATTAGGTATGAATGAGAGTATGAATGACAGTATAAACATGTATACTGCTATGAATAAGAGTATGAATGAGAACGTTATACTTTGATATTGTTTCCTATTTTGATGACAATCACGTTCCATCATTATAGGAAGCAATATTTTTTTAATACGGCAGTGTTTTAAATCCTTTGTTACTCCAATGCATTACAGTATCAGATGACAAGAATTAAAGTAACAGATGAAGTGCATTAAAGTAACACGAGATTCAATTAACAGAAGATGTCTATACAAAGGGTTAGACATTAAAATAATAGATGGTCTATATTAAAGTAACACATTATGTGCATTACAATAACTCCATATATATGTTTGTGCGAAAAAATCATATAATGATCAGATCTTTAAAAAATCGTACTATGAACGTAAAATCTAATAATATGGAGCATCTTAATGACTTCCATGGCAATGAAAGCATAACAATTGATGAAGATTATGAAAAACCTAAATAATAATCAGTGAAGATTATGAAAAAAAACCTAAATAATAAACCTAACAATCTGCAATCTATACTAACACAAGAGCAATGAATCGTTTATATGAATATATGATGAATGAAATGAATAAAATTGACGCAAAACATGAAAGTAATATCGAAACTCACCATTGTTGTACTCCACGAATTGCTTATCAACAGTTGATGATGATCTCGCGATCATTGAATCCATAGTAACGTGATGTCGAGCACAGATTTTGAATGAATGGATGGATGAACGTGATGATGTTGGAAGCGTTTTTTTAGGTTTGATGAATGTGGTAACGTGAATGAATGAATGAGTGAATGAATAGGTGAATGAATGGGTGAATGAATGAGATATTATTGTTTCCTAAAATTATGGGAGTTATTTTAGGAAGCAGTATCTCCCTTTTTTTTTTCTTTTTTTTTAATGCAAATTGTAGAATGAATCCTGTCCATCCATCCTCATCTCATCCAATGGATGAGATGAGGACTTATGGACTCATATATAGAGAAAGACTCATAAGAGCCTTACTCTATATATATATATATATATATATATATATATATATAGAGTGAGGATCCGGTGAGTCTCCCTCCTTAGATGAGTCCGTCCTTTCAATCTGGACCACACAATCAAACAAGATTGAATGGCTGAGATTGGACCATGTCATTAAGGAAGAGTAACAAGGCTGCCTTTGCATACACAAACATCATAACTCTTTAATTCCATATTACTGTGATATTATTACTGTAACATTATTACTGTAATTTCTTATTACTGTGACAGTGTCACAGTAAGATATTTGTGTTATTGTAATAGTTTTTTTTTTAATTATAAAAAAAAATGTTCTGTTACTGTAACAGTAAGATTATATACGATGAAGATGACGCTGAGATTGAATCTCAGCCATTCATGTGATTTGATCATGTGGCTGTGATTTGCGGGACAGACTCATTTAAAGAAGACCAACTCACCGGATGCAATTTCTATATATATATATATATATATATATATATATAGATCTAGGATCTTTTGAGACAACTCAACTCGCCGCACCCATTGAGACCAAATCTCAACCATTAGATTAAAATCAAATTAAAGACTAACATCAAAACAAAAAATCATACAAAATTTTTTTTTTCCTCTAAAAAAAATCGGTTTTTTTCTCGAAAAAAATAAAAATTCCGAAAAACATTTTTTTTTCCAGAAAAAAACACATTTTTTCCCAAAAAAAAAACATTTTTTGTTTCCGTACATTTTTATGCCAAAAGAAAAAAAAGCCAAAAAAACAAAAAAAATAAATCCCGAAAAAAAATCAAATTTTTTATATTAAAACCAAATTGGTGTATATAAAAACAATTTCAGTGTACCTAGTAACTGTTTTAGCGTATATAACAATTCTACTATATCAAATAATTAAGTACATATGACAATTATTTCAGTGTATATATGTTGATTAATTGGTGTACATAGTAACCATTTGAGTGTATATAAAAATTATTTTACTGTATATATTGAGCTCTTAAGTGTGTTTGTATATATATATATATATATATATATATATATATATATATATATATATATAGTGAATTTAATAGCGTATATAATGAGTTTTTTTAGTGTATATAACAGTTATTTTAGTGTTTCAGGTAAGATGAAATAATCAATTTAATTAAAAGGCCGAAGGGTTGGTTGTGATCTAATATTGTCCGTAGATTATATTTAATCTAATGGTTCAGATTGTGTCTTAGCAGTCTCATCGAGTTAGAGAGAGAGAGAGAGAGAGAGAGCAAGGCTCTTATGAGTCTTTCTTTATATATGAGTCCATAAGTCCTCATCCCATCCATTGGATGAGATGAGGATGGACGGACAAGATGCATTCTAATATTTGCATTAAAAAAAAAAGATTTAGCATCCTAAAATAACTTCCATGATTTTAGGAAACAATAACTCCCATAATCACGTTCATTCATCATTCATCCATTCACGTTTCCACATTCATCAAAACCTGAAAAAAAAATAATGCTTCCATCATCACGTTCATACATTCATTCAATCAAATCTGTGCTCGGAATTTCGTTACTATGGATTCAATAAGCGCCACATCTTCATCAACTGTTGATAAGCAATTGATCTAGTATAACAATGGTGAATTTCGATATTTCTTTCACGTTTTGCTTCAAATTTTATTCATGGATACGCCGTGCGTCAATTTGGGTTATTTTTTTACGTCAATTTTCATGTTGATACTGCTTTCATGGTCATTTCAATCATCATAGATTAAAATCAATGGTTAATTGGTCTCTCGTTGGTATAGATTCCAGAGTTTTATGTTTATTATTTAGGTTTTCCATGATCTCCACTGACACTATTGTTTTGTTTTCTATTGACGCAGACACGACGTTGAAGTAACAAATGTTCTACGTTACAGTAGCACCTAATTTTAATTAGAGTAACACAAATTGAACGTTGTGAAAAGGTTTTTGATGATGATGTTAGAGTAACGTACTGTATTAGTTAGAGTAACACAACTAATGAGTTGAAGTAACACATTGGTTGCATGGCGTAACGTTGTTTAATTTTGTGCAGGTGATATTGGCAAAGATGCGAATGCATAGGACAACAGTGGAAAAGGTGGAATTTTATTCATTTGATTAATCATAGATTAATAACAACTGTTCATTGCTCTCGTGTTAGTATAGATTCCGGGTTTATCTTAGGCTTCACTGATATTATTGTTTTGTTTTCTATTGAAGCAGACACGACATTAAAGTAACATACGTTCTACGTTACAGTAACACCTAATTTTAATTAGAGTAACACAAACACGTAACGCTGATAAAGGTTTTTTGCGCTGATGTTGACGTAACTTGCTTTAAGAGTTAAAGTAACTAAACTCACGAGTTGAAGTAACACATATGTCCCATGGGCGTAACGTTGTTTAATTTTTTGCAGGTAGCATCGGCAGTGAACCGAATGCACAGGAACGGTGCAGAGATGTGGGTGAGCCATTCACTCCGTACATGAAGCAAGTATTCGGAACAATTGATGAGGCGGTGGAATTTTATAAAATCTACGCGCTGGCTTGCAGATTTGATGTGAGAAAGTATACCACAAAGCGATGGTACGGTGGTGAGATAAAGTCTAAGCTCCTATTCTGCAACAGACAAGGTTTTACAAAGTCTGCTAAAGTTGTTAACGATACAGCTGCGGCTGTGAAAGTTGTTAATGATGTAGCTGGGGAAGGAGTTGTTGTGGACGCGCTTAAAAAGAAGACGAAAGTTCGTCGTTGCGGGTGCAAGGCAAGGATTAGGCTGTTCAATAAAGGTGGTATTCTCAGGATTGATAGATTTCACATCGGCCCAACCACAAATTGATCTCACCAAAGACAGAGAATTCCAAAAGCTGTCGAGAAACCTGACAAAATACAACAAGCAAATGATCTTGAATAATTCACGGGTATGGAGTAACACAATTTTTTTTATAGAGTAACATTTGTGTAAGGTAGATGTAACACCATTTTTTAGGGGCGGTAACAGCTGGATTAGACCAATGTGTGCATAATCTAATTACTTTTGTTAAAGTAACACCATTGGTGCTATATAGTAACAGTACTTGAGGATAAGTGTAACGCAACTGGGTGTTAGATTGTCCATAGATTAATCGCCTGTTGAATACGTTGGAGTAACACACTTTATAAAAAAGAGTAACATATCTGCGATGTTTAAGTAGATATATTATGCTAATCATTTAATTCTTGTATCAAAATAGAATGCTGAATAGAAGATTTAAATTTGCTACAGTAACACCTTCATATCTTTATAGTAACACTATTTCAACATAAGGTTAACACGAATAGTCTACAATAACATACATAAATGTTCTACAGATGGTAACACTGGGTGATAAATTTTGTTTGATGGGCATGTAATTCAGTAGTTCTTGATTATTATTCTCAGCTGAAGATTGGCGCAACGCGGACATACAACATGTGCAAGGAGCAGGTAGAAGGATTCGCAAACGTGGGTGCGAGCTTGGTTGACTTCAAAAACTGGGGAAGAGATTTAAAGTGCTTCTTAAATGAGAGGGACGGTCAGCTATTCATCGATCGTTTCAAAGACATGGCTAAAAATAGAAAGGGTTTCTATTTTGACTACGAGCTGGTTGAAGATGGGAGTGTGAGCAAGGTTTTCTGGGCTGACGGTGAGGCCCGACGAAACTACCAATTATTTGGAGATGTAGTTTCGTTTGACCCAACATACAGGACGAACAAATACAAAATGATATTCACGCCGTTCACCGGCATTGATCATCACAAACGATCTGTAAATTTTGCTGGTGCTCTGATAGCGGACGAGGATTATGAATCGTTCGTCTGGGTGTTTGAGAGATTTCTGACTGCAATGGGCTGCAAGGAGCCGGGGTATATTATTACCGATCAGGATCCGGGTATTATACCAGCCGTAAGGAAAATGTTTAAAACGGCGCTATACCGTTTCTGTATGTGGCATATCTTGAACAAGGTCCCTACCAAATACGGTGCAACGCGGAGTGACTTCCAGGATTTTTTGAAGAGATTGAATTGTATAGTACGGGATATGGAGATTGATGGAGATGAGTTCGACGCGGAATGGCGTGACATAATGGAGGAGTACCATGGGGGTGATGTCGATTGGTTTCCATCTACATTCTCCATTAGGAGGCAGTGGGTGATGGCACATTGCAGGGATTTAAAGATGGATGGCTTAATGCGAACAACGCAAAGGTCGGAGAGTGAGAACAGTTTCTTCAAGAGATTCGAATAAAAATCGGGGACGTTGGTCGAATTCTGGATGCGATTCGAGAGCGCCATGGACCAGCAACGGTATACACAAAAAAAACTCAACAACGACAATGTACAAGCTTCTCCAAAAACAGCAACCCACCTTCCAATTGAACATCACGCTGCGAGAATTTACACCCACGCCGCATTTGAAGAATTCCAGGAGGAGGTGAAATTTTCTATGGGTACTTGTAGCGTGAGGGCCATCCTTTAGAAGGACGGGATTGAGGAGACATTGGTGAGGGATGCTACACGAAATAAAGAGTTTACGGTCCAATATATATCAGGTACTGCTTAAACTCACTCATGCTTTCTTATGTTAGCTACTTTTTTTACTACCCTTTCTTATGTTAGCTACTTTATTTACTAAAGTAACACCAGTCGTTCCTTACAATAACATATATAATGCGTTAGAGTAACTGAGGATAGCATTTATAATGTGTTGTAACATATATAATGCTTTATTCTGAAAAGTAACACCGATCATCCCTTAAAGTAACATCACTTATTCTTAAAAGTAACTCATTTTGAACTCTATTACATTTTGCACACCATTACTTCCATTGTAATTGATGTCTCTGCTGATTGAATCAATGGATATTATATTATTTTTGACATATCATTTTGCCGTAGCAGTGTAACATTAATATGCCGTCATCTGTCCAGGTACGTTTGAATCCAGCTGCACACGGCAGTTGTTTAATTTACGAGGAATACTGTGTAGACACGTAATTTGGATATATTCATCAAAAGGGCTCTCCACTATACCCGAAAACATGGTAACCAAAAGGTGGACAAAAGAGGCTGTTCGCATTGCTCGTATCGGTGATGAAGGATTAGACAACGAAAACATTAACATCATTGACGGAAAAAAAATAGAGATGTCGAAGTTGTGGTCGGAAATCCATTAGACAATGGGACTTCTAAGGGCAGGAGACAAGGCAGATGTGGAAAGCTTGTGCGGATTAATTCGGGAGTTCAAGTTGCAGAGACAGCCGGTTTCTGGGGGGGGGGGATATTGGCAAAACACAAGAACTGGAAGATATGCTTGGGTGTACGACCTCTGGCATTATCACGATACTCCCTCCAAATATTTCTAAGACAAAGGGCAGAGGAAAGTGGATCTTATCGAGCAAGGAAAAGACGGTCGCACTTTCTAGAACGCCGAAACGCATGTGCAATAACTGCAAACAGATGGCACACCATGACAAAAGAAACTGTCCAAATCCGTACGCAGCACGACTCCCTAAACAGCCTACTAAACCACCCATTGATGAGGATGAGGAGGATGAAGTAGATGAAGACGACGAAGAAGAGTAGACTGAAGAAGACACTGAGGAAGATGAGAAGGAGGAACAAGTGTTTTGCGAATACTTGTGTTTTTTGTCATTCTAAGATTTTTTTTTGGTTTACAAGAATAACTGATTTTGTACACATTTTTTTACACATAGCGCTGTGCAAAGCTGCAATTAACTCTATATTTATTTAATACATGTGTATTTGGTTAGAGTAACATCTAAGGTCTATTGGAGTAACACCATTCGTGAGTTACAGTAACAGACATAATGCATGGAAGTAACTGAGGAAAGCAGCGTTGTTTAAACCATTCATTACCAAAGTAACTGAGGATAACTTGGATTAGAACCATTCATTACCAAAGTAACAACATTCGTTCTTTAAAGAACAATATACAATTTGTCAAGAGTAATTGATTATAATAGCATTGTTTAACCATCATTATCAGAATAACACCATTAATTACTTAGAGTAACATCATTTGTTCATTAAAGTAACAGTTACAATGCGTCAAGGTAACACACTAATTATGAGACCACATTTGTATCTTGGGTAAACTTCATTCATTCCCATAGTAACACCAGTCGTTACTTAGAGTAACAGGAAGAATTAGTCAGGGTAACAGAGTTTAACACCGTTGTTCCATTGGTGATAATCAAAATACCAATGTACATAACAAGTTTCAAAAACGATGCAAAGCATTATTCGTAACTGGGAAAAGATGACATAATTCATTAGACACATTATGTTTTTTGACCCTTTGATGGCTTGCTCTTGGGACCGTCGATGATCTTTTGTCTCGCGTCCACATACTTATCTACGTTATCCAACAACCGCGATCGCACCTTGTTGCTATCTACCAATAATAGTGTGGCTGCAAGTTGGACCACCAAAAATCGTCTGTTGACCTTCCTCTCAAGGTCTATGTGGTGGAATGTACGACCCTCGTACATTAACATGTGCATCATAAGGAAAATTCCCGACTCGTTCCTGGTTGCGCCAAATTTTTGCCACTTCAGACTAACCTCGTTAAAGTTGTAAGTAACAATATCAGCTGCACCAGGGACTTCATGCTTGTCCAGGTAATCGCTCAATGTTGACACCTGCGTGTATCACAACGACGTTAGTAGGTGAAAAACAGATAGCTGTATGCAATAATAACTACTGACACGTATATACTGATCGAAAGGAGAGCGCTCACGATTAGATTTGCAGCTTTGTACACACATGTATCTTCCACATTCGTGTAGCGTTGGTGATCAAGGAGATCTACTGTCTTCTCGTTACGGTTGATGCATATGCATGAGTAGTACTCATCGAGGTTGATGGGAACAAAGATGAGATCAGCATTCAAGTCAAGAGACCGACCACACTTTATTTTTAAAAAGTCGAAATCCGCCATCAAGATGTCCACTGACGGCGTGGATGGACCATCCTCATACTGTTCAACCATCCCATAGAGGCAGTACTGCAACATATTCAATGTGTCTCATCTCAAGTTGGGATCAACTGTAAAGTATTTTTCCAAACAAAATATGTTAAAGTAACACATTCACTGCGTTGGAGTAACAGCAAAAATAGCCGATTTGATTACTGTACATACTTTCAGTACTAATTTCTCTCTTGGATTACATTATGAATTTGGCTCACACAAGAATTTATAGGAGGGACATGTACTCTCCTGGATCCATGGTGGTAATTATATATATATATATACACAAATGCAATAGTAATGCGTACCGACTGCCGGAGACCAAAGAAAGCCATCGTAGGTGTCTCGTCCGAACCAGTGACGCCAGAGGCAAGCCTGTTCATCAACATCGACCAGCACTCGATTAGGCACGACGCCATTTTTTGACCCGGTAACATTAAACGTATATCATTCCGCTCAATTCTAGCCATGGTTGAATAAACTGCCACTTCCTCACTAAAAAAGAAAAAAAAGAGGTCAAAAAATCTGTAAAAATATTCACTCATCACTATTACAGTAAATGCTTCCCAATTTTCTATAGTGTCGAGCTCCACAAGACATAGTCCACGACGTTTTTACGACGGATGGCAATCTTGCTTAACAACGTCTTGTTGTTCGCTAGAAACGGTGACAACATAGGACAATTCACATCTTCGTTGCCACAGTCAATTGAGCAACCTAGGCCGTCACCCTCACCTCGATTTCGGCTCCTCAGGACGGATCTTGTCCGAGTTGTCAGCTCTAAATCAAGCGCCGTTTCTGTGACCGGGGTTGTAGGGTCAGCTGTCGGCAATCGCCTCTTCTTCGACGATCGTTCCTCGTATTCTGCCTCGTCTGCCCTCTTGAGGGTCTCCTCCGTCAACTCTGCTACACCGGAAATTATTTTCTCGATGGCGATATTTGCTTTATCGTTCAGGAACTCTCTCACCTACGCTTTAACCTCATCTCTGTCCTTGTTGATGTCGCACAAGATCAGAGTCGCCGCAATCTCTGCTCTATAGAGGTTGTTAGCCTCCATTGTGCCTAGACAACAGTCGAACATTTCCCTCGCGTATAGCATCATATGTATCATGAGGTAGACACCGCAGTCGTTTGCCAAAAAACCGCCACCCTGCCATGAAAATGGGACATTGAAAACAGGGAACTCCGAGACAGCCGATCCCTTTGTGATACATTTTTTGACCATATATTTTCCCGTTTCCACAGCCTTGATTATACAAAAAAAAAATATAAGACTGACAGTTAACAACACATGTCTTTGTGTATAAAATGATGTCCGATTATATATAACATGAGTAAACTTATAGCGATTTTTGCCATCTCGATGTATGGTAGGCTTTCGAATTCCTGCTCTTCATAACTCCTATTGTCGAGGTATTCGATATGCTTTGAGAGAAAGTTGATACATGCACAGCTGTAGTGATCGTTGTCGTCAGAAAGCACCGGGACGAACACCTGTTATTTGGTAAGTAAGTTGTTGGTGATTATTGTTAAAGAGCTGTAATAAATGGTCAACCGTATGAGTATTTCATATAGACGTACCAAGTCAGAGTCTAGCTGGAAGGTGTCTTTATTTACTTCAGTCCAAATGTCCCAGAAGTTGAACAAGTCATCGCCAATGTCGACTTTTGTACCACTCTTCAGGCCCTTCCACAATTTCATTACTGTCTTCTGCATGACATATGTTTAAGCAACAATTCATAATCGTTACAATAACACACAGAGTAACACTCGTTGTTGAATTGAAGTAATAGTATCAACGCCTTACAGTAACACTCGTTGTTGAATGGAAGTAACAATATCAACGCCTTACAGTAACACTCATTGTTTGTTAAAGTAACAGTATTAACGCCTTAGAGTAACACTAGTTGTGGATATCATCATTACAGTGACACACTTATTAAAGTAACAGTATCCACGCCTTAGAGTAACACTCGTTGTTGTTTTAAAGTAACATTATCAACGCCTTAAATTAACACTCGTTGTTGATTGTACTAGTATGATAAAAAAAAGAGAGAGCTTACGCTGTGGCTAACGCCAAAGAAGCAGCGTGATATCGGAAGCGGTGCAGTCTGACTAGCGTCCAGGTTGTTAAGTAGTATGCACCAGCTATCGATGACAGCGTTTGAGAGATGCTGCCCCGGTTGAAGTGTCGATAGCTTGTCACGAGGTACGTTGAAGAAGTCGTTAACCCTTACCAACATCTCACTGATAAAATTTGAATGAATTATGTGACAATAGATAAAAATACCATAGAGAAAAAACAGCAGGTAAAGGACATTGATTACTGTAAAAAACTTACTCTGCGCTGTATTTTTCATTGTTGTAAAAGACGTAATCCATTACGTCTTTCCGAACAGTCAATACGGACCTGAACAACTTGCTGTTTCTAACCAGAAAGTCCGATACGATTAGTTGGTCTGGTTCAGGGGTCCCGCAATCATAGGAGCATCCAAGCTTTTCCTTGAGAACTTGCATGCATTCCAAAAAATTTTCGGAGTGGAGGAAATAAGGGTGGAAGACCTTCCGTCCTCAACTTCCACCCACAAATTCTCACTGATATTTGCTTCATCATGTCAGTGATCGCGGTCCTTCGAACCACCATTAAGAGCCTCGTCCATCTCCGCTTTCGTGTACAGTTCGAAGTCCGGACCGCCTTCATTCCCAAAATCGAGAGATGGCACGATCACACCAACATTCTCATCCCTAGTCACATTTGTACGAATACCCGCACCTAATGGTTGTGTGAGCTGGCCCGTGAATGCGGGGCCCTTTGTCGTTGTGTTCTTCGCACGTGCATACGCCTCGCTAACTTCATCGACCGTCCGGTGGAGCTCCTCCCCACTCCAGAAGGCTTGCGATGCCTGTGACGGGACTGGGTCATCGTGCAGTAGTTTGCCAGATGTTACTCTTCTCAATTTGGAAGCGGCTGAGAACCACCAATCATGGAAGGTAACTGCATTCCTTGCCATCATGAGGTACAGCTCATGTACCTCCTGCATTAAAAGTAAAAAGAGTGTGTTAATCTGGAGGCTTTAACTTATGATTCATATTAAAGTAACACATCCTTGTTATTAGAGTAACACATGGTAAGCATTAAAGTAACACATCTTCACGCTTAAATTAACACATCTTCATGCTTAAAAAGTAACTGAATTCCTTAAAGTAATACATGATGCGCATTAGAGTAACAGGAGTTCAAAGTAAAAGTAACATAATTACTCAATTACAGCAACAACAAATTTGTTTATTGACACCATGACACCTGCGCGTATTCAATGAGCACAAAGACATAAAACAAGCAATTTATTGACAATTTTTTTATTACTTACGTCTACTGCCTTAGCTTTTAAGTCATCGTCATCCTCGACGCCGTCTTCTAGCTCAATGTTTATAGACTTCGAAGCTTTGTGCGCGGATGATGTTGGGGCCACGGTGTGCCGGACATTCGTTATCCTCAGCGGCAACACGTCATCCACCACCTCCTCATCCACCACCTCATCAAGTAGACAATGGGGGTATTTCACCTTTGACTTGGTAAGACGACCAAGCCCACCCGCAACAAATTCACCCATTAACCTTTCAAGCATCCGCTCTCGATCCCAATGCTTGATCAGCGGTAGATCGTACGGGCAACGACGGTCACAGTATTGAAAGCTCTGAAAGTATGTGATCATCAGCAATGGCAAACATCCGAGCAGGTCTGTTGGTTTCCGAAGCTCGGAGTCTTGACAGGCTACCGCAAGCCCATCCAATACAAACGTGCACCAATCGTAGTTTCTAATCTTCTCTATGTTACCCATGAACCTCAACAGCCTCAAACAACAACATAATTCGACATTGGGTTAAGAAAAATCGACATGTTGTACAGAACGAACAACCTGCAAAAGTCATACCCACCATCAACGTTCTTCTGTAATAACTCAAGCAAAGGTGTGAGAGGGATGACGCCGCTTCCTGTAGGAATTTGGAACCGGTCCCTCCATGCTTGTTTCAGACTAATGACATCCTTCGCCAGTGCTTTCTTCGACCGACCCATAGGGAGAAGATCAACTGGGTACGGACCGTAGGGTAGAAGGAAGCAGTCGTGGACATCGTGCTTCGTTACCAAGAATTGATCACTTTTCCTTGGTAGTCTGAAAATCAAAGTGTCATCGGCAAATAGCTTCATGAAGTCGGGTGCAAACTTCCCGGGGAAACTTTTAAGGCGCATTTGTAGTAGGCCGCCAAAACCAATGCTGTTGACAGCCTCCCGCTGCCTATCATTGAAGTTGGACATTAATTCAACAAGGTTCAATGGTCTACACCTAAATTGAACCTTCTTATCAACAGCTTCTTGTTCCTCTTCTTTTGCCTTCTGAAAAGGGACAGGTATGAGAATAATTAGTATGTTCAACTATTATTAGAGTTTAGTATGCACCAGGTAAGAGAAAAACATCGACACTGCTAAGGCTCACCGGCCTGCAACTGACCTGCCCCTTGCGCTGCGATTTCGCGCCACCAGTGTTTCTTGATTTGTCTCCTATTTTTGCCATCTGAAAAGTACAATAATTATGTACAAATATTGTTGCAGTTTAATATGGTATATAAAATTAAAGTACAGCTGATACAAGTGAAAGTAACATACACAAATAACGTGTTAGAGTAACATATGAAACGAATTAGAATAACACGTCTCCATAATTAAATGTAGCACAAAGATGAAAATTAAAGTAACACGTCTTCTGGATTACAGTAACACATGAAATGCTTTAAAGTAACACCATATGAACAGCTGATACGCGTTAAAGTAACACAAAGAAAGTGTTATAGTAACATAGAGTGCGAATTAGAGTAACACGTCTACATAATTAAATGTACCAGATTACTAGCATTCAAAGTAACGCAAAGATGAGAATAAAAGTAACACGTCTTGTACATTACAGTAACACATGGTCGTCTTTAAAATAACATCATACATGTGTAACACTATAACTGAACGAACCCTTACAGTAACACCTCATGTTTATTACAGTAACTGAGTATGCGCATTAGAGTAACATTCAATATATGTGTAGATACCCACATTTGGCTATTAGGTGTCTATAGTAGTTTCCGACAAACACCCGATGATGATCGGACGCAAACATGCTTTAACGTACTCGAATATGGGCTCAAAATCATGGGCATTTGGATTGGGCTTTTTACGGAGTACAAAACTCACAAAATCAACCTCAAAATCAGGCCCAGTGGGTCATTTCGAGTCGAATAAGACTAATTTGGTTCGAATCCGACACCAGGGGTAAAACCGTCTTTTAGCGACCGAGTCAAAACCCGATCAAAGATATTTTTGAGACATGCAAACCGACCGTGTCATACCATGATTTCGTTTTGAGCTCAAACACTACAAAAAATCAGCTACAAAAAAATATTAAACAATTCCGTTAAGGGTAGAATTCGATCTCAAATAGGAATCCTATCCGAACACCCGATCAAACACTCGATCGAGCATGAAATACTCGGCCGAGCAGCCTAATACCGGCCAAATTCCGTGACTTCCTCATCAAGGAACGGAGTTCTCGTTCCTCTCGACTTCTTACATTTCCTATCCAAACCGGTATTTCTTGTCGTTCAAGCAAAGAATACCTCTTCTAACTTCTCTCCTATAAATAGGACCCTCACATACACAATTCATGACATCCATTCAACATCATTCATCATCATCAACAATTACAGACATCCATCATATATCGATTCAACACCAATCACATCTACGATCCATAACACACATACAACTCAAACACGTAGCATCGAAAATACAAACCCCAGACCCGAAGAAAACGGCCACCTTACCCGACACCTTACACGTCCAAAAAACTGCCATAACTCACCAACATTAACTCGACACTCCCGTGCCTAAGCCACATTCCGACGAGCCCTATTCCGAGTAAACAAAGCATGTAGGTTGAGGGTGTAAAATCAAACCCGATTTCTCCTTTCTCTCTTCCCTTCTTTTCGTCTTTTTTCTCTTTTCTTCGTCGGTCGTCCGTCTTATTAAGGGTCATCATCGCATCTTTTTTTTTTATAACAACGATATTACAAACTATTTTTTTTATACAAAACAACGTTCTTAAAATACGATATCGATTCTCTAGTCGAATATCGTATAAAAAAAAGAACTAAATCGATCTCGTTGATGCTAAAAATCGTCCTTTGGTTTTAAATACAACATGACGATTTTGACGCGGAGAGAATCAACATCTTTTCATTTGATTTTTTTTAAAACGATTTACAAAAAACCTATTTTATCTTTTCTAAAAAACTATTCCAAATATTTGATATCGATTTCATAATCGAATATAACGAATGTCGGTAAATTAAATCAAGTATAAATCATGCAATATTTGTACGCGATTTAATAAAGCTATAAATTTTCCAAAAAACCGATTTCGAAAACAGCCCAGGACGCGAGCCGCCTTCTCGCGTGAGTCGCGCTCTTCCCGAGCGATTCGCGTGATCTCCTGAAAACGCGACATAAATCAATTTCGTTCTAATTTTGCGAATATCGTTTCTTTAACGAAACAACGTTTTTTTCGACATATCTTTTTCCTGACCTCGGTCAACACGTGTTAATCCATCACGTGTCATAAACTTTTTCGAAATCGTGCATATTATTGTATTTACATCTCTTATTCGATTTATAACCCGTTACTAACTTGTTTGTTCATGTTTGTAGCAATTTCTTTTCATTATTTATTTCATTAGACTAAAATGAACCCCGCATGCTAAAATACAACTTTGACGTTAATTTTTAGATGCATTAAACCGACTTAGCAACCAATTCAATTCTCGCATGTTTAGGGAAAATAATGTTTGCATATCATTTTCATCGTACTACTAACACGCGTATTTCAAAATCAAACGATATCTTAGTAGAGGCCGCTAATGTGCGGGCGGGGTTGAGTGTTCTTTGTGAACTTCCCAACACGTACCCTCACCCCTTACTCAGAACCATGGTTTCCGGATGTCCGAATCCATTGGCAAACGAGAGTCATTCAATACACGGTATCCGATAATGTCGGTATCGGTATCAAATGCAAAGGGACGAACCCAATAAACTCTGACATCGTAAATGAGCCATACTTTGTGCATGGCCCACTACGACATAGAGTGGGTTTGAACGGGCCCGAACTCCCAAAAAGTTCGGTGGCGACTCCAACTTCGATTTAAATTTCAATTCGACCCATCTCATATGGAGATTCATTCGCCTCCCCAAACCCGCGCATGGCCGCGTCGGGGTGGACCTATGTCATGTCCACAATATGTTAGACTGAATATGCAGGGTAGAAGTATAGGTAAGAAGTGAGTGAATTCAATTAAACTCTACAAATGCGTACCAGATACAATAGGTTCACAATTAGCGAATCCAATTAATTATAGGGAAACATACGCAGAAAACAGAATCAATCTATATTTAGCAAGAAATTAACTAAATCAGTTACGAATATAAACTAAACCCTAGTTCTTCAGTACAACAATCGCATATTATCATAGAGCACCGAGTTACCTTATATTTTGTCGCCTGAAGATTATCTTTGCTGAAGTTAGAGAGCTGCTTCAATTGAAGACGAAAGCATGCGCGAATGAATAGTTGAAGATGAAAGTTGGGCGGTGATTGTGTTTGAGGATGATGAAGTTGAGTTTGAAGACGAAAGATTGTAGTTGGGCGGGTGAGTTTGAATGAAAAACGTAATTGAGGGGTAACGTAGTTGAAAAGAGAGAGGGAGATAAATTAATTTTTTTGTAGTTCGAGAGAATTAAGGGAAGAGAGACGGTTTAAATATATTTTCACCTAATATGTTGGTTATTTCCTATAATGCTCAAATCAATCATCACCATCCATCCCCCTCTAGATCAATGGTTGTAAATAGCACTTATGGACTCAAAAATTAAAAGAGGACTCACTTGATCCTCTCTCTCTCTCTCTCTCTCTCTTTATATATATATATATATATATATATATATATATATAATAAGGATCATGTAAGTCCACCATAGATAACTAAGTCCATAAGTTCTCATCTAAACCCTTAGATCAAGCAAATCAATGGGTAAGATTAAAACAAATGGATGACCAAGATGCACCTAAAACAAACTCAATTCTCTCTCCTACCTTATCACCTAACACAATCAACCACCACTACTAAACACTGCCGCAGTCACCACCATCCATGCGTCGGCCACCACTACCGCTGCCACCTCCACCCATACGCCGACCACCACTCTGGTGCCACCACGTCTCCGATGACCACCACCACGTCGCCGACGATAACTTTTAAATTTCTGGGTTTTAGTATAAAGTTATAAAGTTAATGGTTGAAGTTACCAAATTATGGGTTAAAGTTACATAAATTTAATTTTCAGATGGTTGGTGGTGAAGTGAAAAAAGTGTAACTTTAGACCTATTCCGTATAACTTTAAGCACTTTTTGTGTAACTTTAAGCTTGATCCTAATCCAAGCCACACAAGTTTAAAGTTACACAAAAAGTGCTTAAAGTTACACGGAATGGGTCTAAAGTTATATTTTTTCACTTCACCACCAACCATCCGAAAATTAAATTTATGTAACTTTAACCCATAAATTGGTAACTTCAACTCTTAACTTTATAACTTTATACTAAAACCCAAAAATTTAAAAGTTATCGCCGGCGACGTGGTGGTGGTCATGGTGGTCACCGGAGACGTGGTGCTCGTCGGTGACGTGGTGGTGGTCGTCGGTGATGTGATGGTGGTCGTCGTGATGGTAGCTGGTGACGTGGTGGTACCGAAGTGGTGGCCGACGCATGGGTGGTGGTGGCAACGGTAGTGTTGAGTGGTCGTGGTTGATGGTGTTGGGTGATAAGGTAGGAGAGAGAATTGAGTTTTTCTTTTTTGAAAAATAAATAAAAATAGTAGCATCTCAACCATCAATCTCAAGTTGATCCAAGGGCTAACAACAATACTTATGGACTTATAGGATGGTTTGGACTTATGTGAACCTCTCTCTCTCTCTCTCTCTATATATATATATATATAGAAGTGGGATCTTTTACCCACATGATTTTTTTTGTACATTTTACCTTGCTTTTGTAGCCATTCAGATGTATTTACATCAATGATCAGGATTAAATAATAATCTTAAGATTTGAAGCCTCAAATACAACCCATCATATACACAACCCATACGTTGAACCCTATACCTAACTGAAACAAAAATTCTGAGACAAAACGCTCAAATCCCTCGCATCTCACGGAAAAGTTTCCCGAAATCGTGTACAATCATGCATCCAAATTGCATCTAATTAGGTATTTTGATCAATTTTGTTTGTATTTCAATTTTGTATTAATGTTCAATTTTGTTTGTATTAAATCTCTCGATCGCTTCAAACGCTCAATTTAAATTAATAATAGTCTTGATTGATCGATTTTTATTCGATTTCGTGATTTCGTATCTTCATCAATCTGCTTCAATTTTCGTGATCAAATTCTTGATTCATTAATAGGTTTAATTTCGTGTTATTAATTCTAGGGTTCTGATTTCGTTCTGGGTATTAAATTGAATACTGTTTCTTTCGTGTTATCAAATTCTAGTAATTCTTATTGAATTTAATTTTGCTTATTTCGTGTTATGTTTTTTATTCTGCTTTTGATTTTGTGTTTTGCTGTTTGCTGGGTAACGTGATCTTGCATATTTCAATTTTTTTCAATTTTAGTAAACCATATTTGATTATCAAACGTAAGTTTGTACAGGAGACATGATTTCTGGGTATTGGAGTTTAGTTATTTTATAGTTTCACCCCAATTATTCTAATATCCAAACATGGTCTCTACTAATAGTAGGAGACTGTATGCTTTTATTCCTTTGACATACTTAGTTATTGTATAGTGTTGTTACAATTATTGTAATTCTTACAATTAGTTATTGTATAGTATTGTTACAGTTATTTCAATTATTCGTACATTATTTGAGTAATTTCTGCATTTTTATTTTTGTTTAGAAGATTAAAAATTATAATTGTGAGTATTGCGATACTTGAATATGAATAATGAAATACTTGAATATAAACATTGAAATAATTACATTTTATTTCAGAGTACGAAAATTTCAATTTTTTATACATAATTATTTCTATAAAATATCTAGTTATTTTATTATGTTATTTCAACTATTCTATACTATTGTTACGGTTACTCTGTATTGTTTTTCAAGTTATTTCATTATATTAGTTAATGTGTTTTATAAACAATTATTTTATAGTGTTTTTACAGTAATTCTATTGCACATATGTAATTTCATTTTTTGTAATTTCAACTAACCCCTTTTTTTGTCTTTCAGTTTGCTTTTTACTGGGGCGCCTTCAATGATATGCGCGCAGATGTTTCAATCTATATAATATTCATTTATTTATTTTAATGCTTAAAATAAGGTTATTGTTTTTCAATTTGCATAGTTGTCAATTGAACATACAGTACTTGTTATTTATATCCAATTATTGTAAGGTGTTTATCCAATTATTCGAATCCACAAATATAGTTATTGTAAGGTGTTTATCCAGTTATTGTAATTCTTAAATAGTTATTGTAATTTGTGTTTAGCCAGTTATTGTAAGGTGTTTATCCAGTTATTTCATAATGTTAATTTAATTATTTTATAATCCGTATTATTCATTTAATTATTGTTTCAAATGCAATGTCTAGTTATTGTATTATGATATGATCCGGTTATTATAGAAGATATGACGAATAAATATATTGTAAAATATTGATTATAAAGAAATTGAATATAAAAATATTGAATTATAGAAATTGAAGAACGAAGCTGAACAATGAACTAAGATAATTAAATTGAATGAAGAACGAACAATTTGAACAAAGAATTTTGTCATTTTTAATTTGATATTAGTTGAACATAATTTTTTTTATTTGAATCTATGAAGAAGTTAGCAATTTTTGGTCAAAAGAATCTTGGGATGGGTAACTGTTAAGGATTTTTTTAAAATAATCATATCTTAGCCATTGATCGCATGAAATCTAATGGCTAGTATTAAGAGGTAAATTGTACCAAATTTGATAAATGTACCTGATCCTGCCTCTCTCTCTCTCTATATATATATATAGACACCCACATTTGGCCGCTAGGTGTCTATAGCAGTTTCCAAAGAACACCCGATGATGATCGGACGCAAACGTGCTTTAACATACTTGAATATGGGCTCAAAATCGTTAGCAATTGGCTTGGTCTTTTTACGGAGTAAAAATCTCACAAAACTGACCTCAAATTCTGACCCAGTGAGTCGTTTCCAGTCAAATGAGACTAATTTGGGTCAAAACCGGCACCAAGGGCAAAACCGCCTTTTAGCGACCGGGTCAAACCCCGGTCAAAGGCATTTCCGAGCCATAAATATCTGGCACACCACCTCGAAAATCCAAGTCGAAGTCAAACACCTACAAAATATCAGCAATGAAGAAGAGTTAAGCAACTAAAACTCTCCTAAAAGGACAAAACTCGATCTCTAAGGAGGTCTCCCACCCGGCTAGACCCACTCGATCGAGTGGACCAGCTCACTCGGTCGAGTGGACCAGCTCACTCGGTCGAGTGGACTCATAAAATCAGCCAAAATCGGGTATTTTCTTCCCTTACAAGCAACCTTTTCCTATCCGAAGACGAAATCCTGTTTCCTCTCAGATTGTTGCTTTTCTTATCCAAAGCGGTGTTTCTTCTCACCCAAGCAAAGCTACCTTTCCTAGCCAAGGTCGGGAAGCTCTCCTATAAATAGACCCCCTTTGCACACACACACAAATCATCAACAACACACATCGACAATTACAACACACAATTCCCGACAATTCACAACATCAATTCACAACCCGAAATTCTAGGCAATTTTAGCCAAACTATACACAAATACCGTCCCGATTTTCCTCTAGAAATCCCGGGTAGCAAACCCGAGATCAAAACTCGTCAAAGACCCTAGAGAAAAACTTGTCAAATCCCTTCCCTAACCATACACACCATATGTAGACACCTGCATTTTGACTGCCACGTGTCTATGGTAGTCTCCGAAAAACACCCGATGATGATTGGACGTCAACGTGACTTAGTATACTCGGATTTGGGCTCGGAATTCATAATATCCGACATGGACTTTTTAGCGGAGTAAAATCTCACAAAACAGACCTCAAATTCAGGCCCAGTGGGTCGTTCCAAGTCAAACAAGACTAATTTGGGTCAGAACCGGCACCAAAAATAATTCCCGTCTTTTAGCGACCGGGTCAAAACCCGGTCAAAGACGAAACCGTCTCAGAAATCAGCCAAGTGCATTCTCGAGATTTGCGCCAAGTTCAAAATCAGCCAAATCCATTCACAAATCAATCCAAATCAAACATAATCAATTAAACATAAATCAAGGGCAATCATGCCCAAAATAGCCCGGTCTAATTGATCCACTCGGTCGAGTGGATTGGCCACTCGATCAAGTGGAGCCTCTTCGAACCCGTCCAGATACATTCACGAGGGCACTCGACCGAGTGCACCCGCGCCACTCGGTCGAGTGACCCGGGGTCGGGGCTGCCTATAAATACCGACTCTTTCCCATGCATTTGGGAGACTTTTTTTTGGGAAGACTTTTGACACTCACTTTTACCCCACAATTTCAGCCACATTTCACCTCACTTCAACCCTACCTCATCACACATCAAAGCCTTAGAAATCCTAAGTAATACACACAAAGACCGAGTCCCTCGTCCCTCGAAAAACCGACGTAATACACATACACATCCATACACACCATAACTCGCATACATCCTCGATACTCCCAAGCCTTGCCGCTATTTTACGAGTCCATTTCCGAGGTCTATACTAGCATGTATGTTGAGGGTGTCCTAAACCCTTTTTCTATCTCTTTTCTATATCGTTTTCATGCACATTTTCATATTATTGTATCGTAGTAACACTAACTTTTACACTAACTTTTTCATATTTTTGCATTTCTATTTTTTGCATCTTTTTTTATATATATCGTTACTAACATTATTACTAATACCGTGTATATATATTAATACTAAAACCGGTTTTAAAACGTTGGACTACGATGATCACTTTTGGTCCGTCTAATCCCTTTACGAGCAACGACAGAGGTGGAGCCCTTTCGAGGAGCCCCGCCCCAATGTACTCAGGGGCGTGACGTGATCGTGATTCGTCGTAGTTGAACACATTTAACTCCATTTTCATAATTGGTACGAGACCCGTTGACACGAATACCGACATCACATAACCCGAAAGGGTTAGTTACAATGTCGTGACGTAGAGGGATGCATCTCGTTACTAATTCGAAGTTTCCTAATCTAACACAAACGTTTTCATAAAACCTCCGGTGACGGTATTATAATCATTCATATACGATTATAGTACCGGAGGCCGAGTCGAATACAAATCAAGCGATATTTGTATTTGACTCGGCCGATCATCGATTTCAAGTCATAAAACCGAGCAAAAGCATGCTCGTACAGGGGGCACTCGACCGAGTGCCATAGGCCACTCGATCGAGTTGCACCCCAAAAACTGGGCAGTAGCCCCATTAATGCTGCACTCGACCGAGTGCCATAGGGCACTCGATCGAGTAACCCCCCAAAATATGGGCAGTAGCCACGTTAATGGTGCACTCGGTCGAGTCAATCAATGACTCGGTCGAGTGGGTCTGGCAACTCAGAAACCCGAAGGCTTGGACACATATTCCGAGCCCCTTCCTTATCGACTTTAGACCATTGACCGACCCTTCATCATTTTCCAAAACGTCTTACACATCACGACACGTAGAACGACTTTGACCACTTTTACGTGATAAGTCGGGACAAGACTACGGAATGTAAGACTAGGCTAGCAATACGCCACAATCTCACATTTCCGTCCTTCGCTTAATACGTGACATAATACGTATTTAAGCGGGGTAGTCCATCTACATATCTCGCGGTCTAGCTTTCATACGGGTCCGTTTTTATCTTTACGTTATTTCGTTTATGTCGTATTGTGAAATCCGGGTTGTATTTCCGCCCGTGTAGCTTGTACGCTTTCCATTTCTTTCTTTCGAGCTTTGTTTATTATTTGCTTTTACGCTTATATAAATGAACCTCGCATGCTAAACTATTTCGACCACATTCAAGATGCATTAAATGACGTAGTTAACGCAAAACTCGCATGTTTAGTTAAAAACGCTGTTTGCATATCATTTCATTATTTTACTAGCGCGCGTATCACGAACACGAACGATGTCTTAGTAGAGGCCGCCATGTGCGGGCGGGGTTGGGTGTCCTTAGTGGGCTTCCCAACACGTACCCTCACCCCTTACTCAGAACCTTTGGTTTCCGGATGTCCGAAACCCTTGGCGAACGAGAGTCATTCTTTACACGATACCGGTGTAGATGGTATCGGTATCGAAATGCAAAGGGACGAGCCCAATGAACTCTGAAATCGGAGTGGGCTTACTTTGTGTATAGCCCATAACGACATAGAGTGGGCTCGTATGGTTCCGAATAACCACAAAATTCGGTGGCGACTCCATTTTGACTTAAATTTCGAACCCGAGAACAATCTCACCACGAGATTCATTCGCCTACCCAAACCCGCGCGTCGCCGCGTCGGGGTGGACCTACGTCATGTCCACAATTTGGCGACTCCGCTGGGGATACCTGATGTACCACATGTCATCGGGGTTCCTAGGGTGAGACTCGAAGAGAAATCGTTCGTCGATTAGTGTGCGCGCGTTAGTTTAATGATTCATGCATAACCCAAATTTGCCCGGGCCGGTTACTTGTGACCGACGTCCCACTATACCACGGTGCATTCCTACATGGGTGCGCTAAAGACATCGATGGTGGAACTCGTCTCGGTTTTGCGGCATGTCCTAAGACCAACTCGGCTTAGGAAGTCCGTCCATCACATGAGAAAGCCATCGTTGTTGGTATAGACCCTATTTTGACCGACCGAGACCTAGTGTAAAGCATACATAAGCGTCGTTATAATGCTTGTTTGACTACGTGCTACTTGGTTTCCGTGTCACTTTTCAAAAAAAACCGTCATTTCAAATTTGCATCTTTCCAAAAATACCCACCTTTCGAAAAAACCCGAAATGCTGCCCATTTTGGGACTCATCCTTTTCAAAATACCCAATTTTCAAAACTCGGAATGCCGCCGAAATTTAGGATCAACGATTTGACTCAAAATATTCTTTTCTGTAGTCGGCATGCTGTCCGTTTCAATTCTCGAATTTCCACCCCCATCACCTTGATTTTCGGAATTTTCCTTTTCAAAATTCTAATCTCGGTTTTCGAAATTCCGTTTTCAGTTTTCAAAACTTTCGGAAATTCGTTCATTTTGCATTCAAACTTCAACTTTCAACTTTCCTAAAATAAACCTTCCTTATTATAGGACCTGCCGTCTATCCGTGTGTCGGGTCTTTGCATAGTACGTAGAAGGTTTATAGCGTCGAAACTCCGTCGATCTTATATCACGAGTTTCCCCCCTTTTCCCGAGTCCGCCTTATCTGTCAAGGCACGACCAACCCGCGTAGGGCATACCCCTACAAAGGAGGGTCCGTCCATACACTCGAGTCAAAAGTCTGGGGAGTAATCTCACGTGGACCTTCCTTCGAACGGGACTAGGCCCACAAAACCGAAATCCTAGGGAAGTTATACCACCCACGAGTCATCCGTCTAGATGTCTTTCTCGAGTCTTGTCCACTCAGTCCTTTCTTTTTTTGGGTCACTCGGGATGTGCTGTTTCCTTTGATCCCAAGACTGGGTTCGGTTTCTGATTACGCGGTGTTCTTACAGACAAGCCACCGGCAACCAGACACGCTCGAAGAATGGCTACTTTGAACAGTCTGCAAACCGCTTTGGACGCCATGGTCGCAAAGCAAACCGACATCGAGGCCCAACTGACCGAAATGAGGGCTGGCCAAGTGGCCATCGTTGCTCGCCTAGCTACGGTGGAGCAAGGGACCCCTAATGTCGGGACTACTGGGCCCATAACTGAACTGGTCAGCGCAGTGCGCCGGCTAGAAGAACAAGTCCATTTGACTGGGAGTAACAATATCCACCGGGAGAATAGCCGAGAGTACTCCACGGTGAGTGACAAGCTGCCCGCAAACCTGAACCTCACAGGTTTGCCCATGTTCGAAGGAACTGAGGACCCGTTACTACATGTGCGGGCCTTCAAGGAATTCATGGCCATCAAGGGAGTGGACTCATCCATGTTCAAAAACCTTTTTGCCGCATCTCTCGAGAAACACCCACGGGCCTGGTACTACAGACTAGACCCGAAGAAGTTCCCTACCTGGGATGATGTGGCCACCGAGTTCGCTCGGAACTATGCTGACAATACCGAGATCCAAACCACAATGCGATCTCTGGAGGTTATGGCCCAAGAGCCGAAAGAGGGTTTTACTAAATACCTTCAACGCTGGAGGGCCGAGAGCGTAAAACTGGTCGACAAGCCCAGTGAGAAGACTTTAGTGGAGGCCTTTGTTAAGAACCTCCTCCCATCCTACCGGGTTCACCTCCGATATGCTGTCATACCCAACTTCACCACCCTCACGGAAATGGGTATGAGGATCGAAGATGACTTGAGACTAGAAGGCCTCACCAAGGCCGCTGCTAAGGGTTACCAAGGGGCTTCTTCCTCCACAACCAAGCCTCAAGCTGCAACCCGCAGCATTTTCGACGCGGTTAATCTACTAGATGCCCCGTCCAAGAAGAACACCCCACCTCGGGTCTTCACTGATATAGGTACTACCTATACTTATGCCTTACAAAGGCTATCCTCAAAAGGCCTAATCCAACCGATAGGCCCAACTCCTGAAGTTCCGGTCGAGCGACGCTCCAAGAACTACAATGCTCAGGCCTATTGCCAATACCACCGAGGCAATGGGCACGATACCGAGAAGTGTTGGAAGCTGAAACACTTGATCCAGGACTTAATTGAAAGCGGAAAAATCCCGCTACCCGGAGATAAGCCCAGCAACAAGGAGAACCCTTTCAGCTCCCATGCCATCTTTGCCGGGGAGGTGATCGACTGCTCTCACCTTATCTCCCCCTTTATCCCGCAAGTGAACGGGATCTGGTTCGATGACGAGGATGATATCTACCTCGCCAAAGGGGAAGCCGTTCCCATCACCCCTGAACAGATTCGAGAGGTCAAAACTCGAGTCCTAGACAGCAACAACCTTGGTCGTCCCTACTTAGCCACAAGCACTAGGGACACCCCTACCCCGACAACCATCACCGATCCACTCGGGATGGAAGTCGCCCCTGAAGAGCCGACCGCTGAAACGGCCGTCGTGAAGCAATTGAAGAGAACCCGAGTTGACCTCACTATATGGCAACTCCTTGTTAGCTCTCAAGAACACCGAGAAGCACTTACAAAGGCTCTCGATCAAGTCAAGATCGACTCTCTGGCTACCCCCGCTGAAATGGTAGCCACGGTCCTACCCCACCTAAAGGGTAAGGCCAAAGTAGGAGGCCCAATGATCACATTTTCCGAAGCCGATCTACCGCCATTCGGGACCTCCCACAACCTAGCCCTTTACGTCACGGTGATTTGCCGGGGAAAATACCTTCCTATGACCTTGGTTGATGACGGGTCCGCTGTGAATGTCCTTCCTCTAAGGACCGCCGAGGCCCTCGGCATTACCGAG
Source organism: Agrostemma githago (assembly GCA_958450325.1). Classification (NCBI taxonomy): domain Eukaryota; kingdom Viridiplantae; phylum Streptophyta; class Magnoliopsida; order Caryophyllales; family Caryophyllaceae; genus Agrostemma; species Agrostemma githago. Next base: position 21,383,101 of record OY288239.1, on the reverse strand, counting down.
GCTGACTATATCCCGACTGCTCAAACCATCCAAGCCTTTGATGGGAGCCCAAAGTCGGTAGCTGGGGCCATAAAACTGACCATCGTCACGGGCCCGATAGAAAAAGAGCTTGAATTCCAGGTGATTGATGTCACCTCCTCATTCAACCTGCTCCTAGGAAGGCCGTGGATTCACGCGGTGAAAGCTGTATCCTCCACCCTCCACCGCAAGATCAAGATGCCTCTACTCGACAATGTTATTACCTTAGAGGCAACCCCAATGACCGTGGCTAGCTGTAACGCCACGGGCCGCACGGACCTCTGGGGGTTCGACTTTGTGGGGATGATCGAGGAAGAGTACCTTTTCCGACCTTACTTCACCACGAGCATTGACACAATGCTCCAGAACCTAGGGTACCTTCCGGGGGCAACCTCTCGACCCGACCTTCCAGCTGGGAAGATCATCGAGGTTCTCAAGGACGAAGACTCTCACTTCGGCCTTGGCTATGCCATCACTCCGGACAACGTTGTCCGAGCAGGAATCGAGAAGGCCTGCAACATTATGAAGGGTACCTACTTGAGCCCTTATAGCCCACGGTTGTCTGACTACTTTGTCACACCCGTGTTCGAGGCTGTCCAGTTTGGGTTATACCAACCCAATGCTACGCACCTCGGGACCCACTTGGCCCGGGATTGCAACTACATCCCGGATGATGTGTTCGCCCTCATCCAGTCTGATGAAGCCAATAACGCTGAGCCCGCGCTGGGGCTGCTCTTCGGGGAAGACACCATAGCCCCGACCCCAAAGGAAGACCTGGTCAACCTGATTCTCCGCAGCAACAGGTTTGACCCGACCAAGCTGATCTCGGATGTTGGTTCCGAGATGGGAAAAAGGGCCTGGAGGAAGACTGTCAAGTGGACTGACAGTCAAGGAAAGATCTACAAGCTGGTCACCGGAGAGGGAGACATGCCTGAGTCTGAGTCCGAGTCTGAGTCGGAGTCTGAGTCAGAGTCTGAGGTCGAGTCTAGGGAAGTCGGTGCTAGAGTCACTCCTGTAACCCCTCTCCCTTCTATCATTCCTGCTGCTGGCACTTCGGGGTCTGTCCCGAGTGCCTTGCCAATTCCGCCCCTGACCAATGATCATATGGCTGCTCTCTTTGAGCTGTTTTCCAAATTTTCAATCAATAATAACAACCGTTCTGCTTACGACTTGTCTCTTTTAAATCCTATTTTCAAAAATAATTTATGCTATGACATTGAGAAATCCGACGAACAGATACCCTTACCTCCACATCTGATCGAGCAACTCGAGCAAAGGGAATCCCGGAATCCGGTAATTGAAGAGACCGAATCCGTAAACGTGGGAACAACCTTAGAGCCTCAGATACTTAAGATAGGGTTATCCTTAGATCCCGAGGAGAAAGAACAGTTCATAAACCTCCTCCAGGAGTTCAAAGATGTCTTCGCATGGTCCTACAAGGACATGCCGGGGATAGACCGGGAAATAGCCGAGCACCACATACCAATCAAAGACGGGTGCAAACCGGTCAAACAAAAGCTCCGTCGGATGAGGCCCGAGTGGTCCCTCAAAGTAAAGGAAGAAGTCGACAAACAATTCAAAGCCGGCTTCATACAAGTGTCCGAATATCCGGACTGGGTTGCAAACATCGTGCCGGTTCCTAAAAAGGACGGTAAGGTGCAGGTATGCGTAGACTTTCGGGATCTTAACAAAGCAAGCCCGAAGGATGATTTTCCGTTACCACACATCGACATACTGGTGGATAACACGGCCGATCATGCCCTTCTGTCATTCATGGACGGGTATGCCGGGTATAATCAAATCAAGATGGCGGAAGAAGACATGAGTAAGACTACCTTCACTAAACCTTGGGGTACTTACTGCTACACCGTCATGCCATTTGGTCTCATTAATGCCGGGGCCACATACCAAAGGACCGCTACCACTTTACTACACGACATGATGCATAAAGAGGTAGAGGTCTACGTAGACGACATGATCGTCAAATCCAAAGAACGGGACGGTCACATCACCGCTCTAAGAAAATTCTTCACCCGACTGCGCAAATACAACATGAGGCTAAACCCTCAGAAATGCAGTTTTGGAGTAACGTCAGGCAAATTACTGGGTCATATCGTTAGCCAACGAGGTATCGAAGTCGACCCAGCTAAAATCAAAGCCATTACCGAGATGCAAGCTCCTAAAACCGAAAAAGAAATAAGGGGATTTCTCGGGAAAGTCCAGTACATTAGTCGATTCATTTCCAAGCTAACCATGGTGTGTGAACCAATTTTCAAGAAACTGAAAATAGGAGAACGAGTACTATGGGATGACAAATGCCAAGCTGCTTTCGACAAAATCAAGGAAATTCTGTCTGCTCCGCCAGTTTTGATGCCACCTCAACCCGGTTTGCCTCTGTCGTTATACCTAACAACGACCGAGACAGCCATGGGGGCTATGCTGGCTCAGACAGTTGACTCCGAAGAAAGAGCCATTTACTACATCAGCAAAAAGTTTTTAGAGTATGAGTGCAAATATACCATGCTCGAAAAGACGTGTTTGGCTCTAGTCTGGGCCACCAAGAAACTCCGACATTATATGCTCAGTTACGAGGTCCATGTGCTATCCAAGATGGACCCGATCAAATACCTCTTCGAAAAACCAATCCTCAATGGCCGAATTTCTAGATGGACCTTAATGTTGGCAGAATTCGACCTAAAATTTGTGCCGTTAAAGACTATTAAGGGTCGAGTAGTAGCTGAATTTCTCGCCAATAGCCCGATAACCGAGGAAGGACACACCGACACTTGGTCCTTCCCAGACGAAGATATTTTCCATACTGATACTGAAACTTGGGATTTATACTTCGATGGTGCATCTAATTTTCGAGGGTTCGGAGTCGGGATCCTCCTAATTTCACCAAAAGGGGAACATACTCCCGTCTCCATCAAACTGGACTTTGATGTTACTAATAATGCAGCAGAGTACGAAGCATGCATTTACGGGCTACAAGCCGCCGCCAATCTGGGGATCACAAATCTCCGGGTACATGGTGATTCATCCTTGGTCATTAACCAGGCACTTCAAAAATGGAAAACTCGAAATGCTAATCTCATGGCCTACCAGGCACGAGTACGGGATCTCGAGAAACAATTCCAAAAGGTAGAATACATATATCTGCCCCGGGAAGAAAATCAGTTCGCAGATGCACTCTCAAAATTGGCATCTTTACTAAATATTCCCGACCACGTGACTAGTATGCCGATTTGCGTCGAAAGACGGTCCGAGCCAGCATACATCTGCGACATCGAAGACATTGAGTTAACCGATCCCAACCCGTGGTACCAAGCCGTGTTGAAATACCTGACAAACGGAGAGTATCCTCCCGGGACGGAAGGTCGAGCCAAGAAAGCCTTACGAAGGCTAGCCACCCAGTTCATCCGCACCGACGACGGCCAACTGTATAAAAAGACGGCACAGGGGGCTCTTCTCCTTTGTGTTGACAAATACAAGGCTGAAAAGGTTATGGCCGAAGTACATAACGGTGAAAACGGCCCACATATGAATGCCCACATGTTGGTCCGAAAGATCATGAGGCTCGGTTATTACTGGAATACAATGGAGGCCGACTGTCAACTATATGTCAAACATTGTCATAACTGTCAAATCTTTGGCAATGTGCAACATATGCCGTCATCGCTACTCTATACCATGACGTCACCCTGGCCATTCTCAACATGGGGTATCGACATAATCGGGAAAATAAATCCCTTGGGTATCGGTGGGCATTGCTTCATTTTGGTAGCTATCGACTACTTCACCAAATGGGTCGAAGCTGAATCATATCGCATTCTCAATGCTAAGCATGTCGCCAAATTTATCCAAAACAAGATAATATGTCGGTATGGAATCCCGCATGAATTCATCAGTGATCACGGGACTCATTTTCAAGCCGAGACTGCGGCCCTGCTGACCAAATATAAAATTCAAAGGCACACGTCCTCGCCTTACCGTCCCCAAACGAATGGAGCAGTGGAAGCGGCTAATAAAACAATTGTCACCATACTAAAAAAGATGGCCGATAATTACCGGGACTGGCCCGACAAAATACCTTTTGCCCTATGGGGGTACCGGACGTCAATTCGCACCGCAACCGGGGCAACGCCATATTACCTAACCTATGGGATGGAAGCTGTCCAGCCCGTCGAGTTAGAAGTACCGTCCCTCAGAATTCTGCTAGAAAGCCAAGTACCCGAAGCTGACTGGGTACGAGCACGATATGACTCATTGGTTCTACTAGATGAACGACGGTCTCGTGCCCTCAATAATATCCAAATCTACCAGAAGAGGATCCAACGGGCCTTCAACAAGAGGGTAAGGCCCAGACACATCAAGGAGGGCGATCTAGTCCTTAAGTCTATTCGAGCTCTACTACCGGTTGACCCAAGGGGAAAATTCAAACCCAATTGGGCTGGGCCATACCTGGTAAAGAAAATCCTATCAGGGGGAGCAGTGATGCTGACGGACCTGGACGGGAACGAGTTTGTCAACCCAACCAACCTGGACCAGCTGAAGCGTTACTACCCTTAGCCATTTCTCAATGTCATTAGCAAATTTTATCAAAATCATTTTTTTTTACAAAAAGCAAGTCAATGAGCTAGAATTACTTATTCTACTGTCGTAAACATCTTGAACCAATAGTCTTGGTGTAATTCGAGATTGCAAATTTCCCTAGCCTGAACTACGTTTGGTTTGATTCTGCTAATCGCGGATACGTAGGCAACCCCTCAAAAGGGTACAACCAATGCAATCAAGAAAAGACAGGAGCGGTTTAATAATAAATCTCTTTTATTAATTCAAGAAAATGTATCCCGATAAACTCGGGAAATTACAAAGTGCAGGAATAAAAAAAAACAAAAACAAAAAAAAGGGCACACAATAAAAGTAATAATAATACTTAAATAATAATAAATCTAAGGACTCGGCATTTAGGGCATCTTGCCCTTCCCCTTGTCCTTAGCATCTTTAGTCGTCCACTGGCGACGACGTGGAGGGGAGCGTTCCCGAATTACTAAGGGAACCTCTCTAGCTCGGGCCCGAGTGTTTGAGCCCGACTCCCCTGTCATATCAATGGGCCCAAGTCGAGCCCTGACCGGTTCAGGGAGCCGTTCACGCGGACCAAGTCGGTCCCGGACCGCCAACCTCGGCCCAAGTCGTCGTTCCAAGTCGGTCTGCCCCTGAGTACTGCTAGAACCGACTTCTCTAGATCGAGTCCTGGTATGTGACTTATGACCCGATTCTTCCCGGACTTTAGCTCCAGGAGTGTCTTCCCCGGCGAAGAGCCCTCTGTTATCCTTCGCCGACTCACGCTGCACCAATTCGATGGCCTCGTCAACTTTTAAGGCCTTTCGAGCTTCCTCAGACTCTTCAGTGGTCCACTTCTGGTAAGCCCGCGATACCCAAGCGGATTGGCAAGGGCTAGGTATCGTCCATGTGGGACGAGTGAACCATCGTTGCAACCAAGTGTCGCACATAGCGTCCGTCAACTGGAGCGGGACGCTAATAATGGCTTCCCTCTCAGGGATGCGCTGAGATGAACCGAACTGCCTTAGAAGGTGGTCCGGGTAAATATGAACCGTCCAGTCTAGGGACAAGATCGTCAGATATCGGGCTTGGTCCCTCTTGGCCAATCCAGTTAGCTTCGAAAGAAACCACCAAGCAACGGTCCACCTGATCAAAGGACCCCCATGGAATGCCAGTTCTTCATCCCAGTAAGCTCAGTTTATCTGGTGACTCGAGCTTATCTTCCGCCTCCTAGAGCTGATTTGACTGCTCCTATAACTGGAAATGCTCGGAGGAGTCTCTATGATTGACAGCCGTTCCGACAACTATATCTGAAAGGCATATACAAAACTTCATAAGCAACGGAGCAATTCGCTACAGCCCACTCGATCGAGTACAAAATCTGACTCGATCGAGTAAGCTTGTCAAAAACAAGCAGTAGTCAGGTTCGAGTGCCACTCGATCGAGTGCAACATCTGACTCGATCGAGTAAGCCTGTCAAAAACAGGCAGTAGCACGACGAAAGTGTCACTCGATCGAGTGACAGGTCAACTCGATCGAGTGACTTACGAAGACCAGAAAATACGCGTGAAACGTAAAAAAAAAAAAAAAAAAAAAAAAATTTACATACTTGAAGAATACGGGTGCTTCCCATCAGCCGCCGAGTTGGGTCAAGCCGTCGAGCATCCAGCCCCATAATGATCTCCCCCGTGGCTAGCCAAGCAGGGCTATGACCAGTCTCCATCTGGTCAACCACTCCGATCAGCCTGATTTGACCCATGCATGAGTCAAGATCCATCAACCCTTCGAATACGTAACAATGCAGCATGCAAAAGGCAAATGCCCTACGCCTATGAGCAGGGGTAGCCCTTACATCTCGAGGGTTCATAAACTTATCGGCTAGGTCGAACAGGGAGACATTATCCCCCTGCACCATTCGATTTGTCTCAGCATGAGACAGACCCAAAAATTCCCTCAACCGCCTCCTTGGATCCGGGTAGAACGGAGGGATAGCTGGCTGGGCAGAAAAGCTCCAACCACCAATAGCAGTAATCTCCTCGGGCAAGGGGCACATCTCGCCCCTCGGGAATGCAAACACGTGATGGGTGGTGTCCCAAAACGACAGACAGGCATCCAGAAAATGCGAATCCACTATTAGCCGTTGGAAGGGGAACAGATTGACTATTCCCATTTGGGTTAGCCTAACCTTCTCCTCGTCTCGAAAGTATTGGGACCAGGCGAGAAGCATGGCAGTCAAGTGATCGATGCCCATGATAGGAATTTTTTTAGCTTTCTTAAAAGTCTACAAGATTTTGAGAAAGGAGAAGGAGAATTTGAGTTGTGATGCAGAAACTGAAGTAGGAATCTCCTATATTTATAATGGAGAAACCTAACAGGAACCTAACTGCTGCTGCCTCCTCATCCAGCTGGGCCCTATGCGCGCGCAGGCCTGATTTCAAACCTGAACCCAGAATAGGAATCGAGCTGTCCCGAACTTTCCTAATATTTTCTAAAAATTTCTTCGCGTCAAAATTTTTGTCTTTCCAAAAATTTTCAATCTTTTTCTCCCCAGCGAGAGTCAGCATTTTACCTACATGTTACATACAAATTGTTATGTGTCAGCATACAGGTACACCCCAGACTTCAAAAGGCAAGTCTCCGCGAAACTATTTAATTCCCCCAACGGAGTCAGTTTTCCCCGGTATGCTACATCCAAGACGTGATGTGTCGGCACACGGGTACACCTACTCCCCAAAAGAGGCAGGCTTTACTCCCCACGGAGCATCATCATCAGCTCAAGTGCGACCCGGGGCTTCAGAAACAAGCCCGTGCAGCTCCTATATTTCCCCAGCGGAACGCCCAAGGCGGCATTGTCCCAAAATAATACGGGATGGGCCCACACAGGCGCGCCCAGAACTCATGCTACGAGTCCGACTCCCCGCACAGCCATCATCATCAGGACAGGTATGACCCTTTACTTATGGCTGGCGAGCCCTTCACGCGAGTCTACCGGACTATAAACGACCCGACCGGAAGTCTACCAGGTCTTAACGGGCTTGGTAGCTACTCTGACTTTCGCCTTGTCCAAGCCTCAGTCAGAGTGGGGGCTCTGTAGACACCCGCATTTTGACTGCCACGTGTCTATGGTAGTCTCCGAAAAACACCCGATGATGATTGGACGTCAACGTGACTTAGTATACTCGGATTTGGGCTCGGAATTCATAATATCCGACATGGACTTTTTAGCGGAGTAAAATCTCACAAAACAGACCTCAAATTCAGGCCCAGTGGGTCGTTCCAAGTCAAACAAGACTAATTTGGGTCAGAACCGGCACCAAAAATAATTCCCGTCTTTTAGCGACCGGGTCAAAACCCGGTCAAAGACGAAACCGTCTCAGAAATCAGCCAAGTGCATTCTCGAGATTTGCGCCAAGTTCAAAATCAGCCAAATCCATTCACAAATCAATCCAAATCAAACATAATCAATTAAACATAAATCAAGGGCAATCATGCCCAAAATAGCCCGGTCTAATTGATCCACTCGGTCGAGTGGATTGGCCACTCGATCGAGTGGAGCCTCTTCGAACCCGTCCAGATACATTCACGAGGGCACTCGACCGAGTGCACCCGCGCCACTCGGTCGAGTGACCCGGGGTCGGGGCTGCCTATAAATACCGACTCTTTCCCATGCATTTGGGAGACTTTTTTTTGGGAAGACTTTTGACACTCACTTTTACCCCACAATTTCAGCCACATTTCACCCCACTTCAACCCTACCTCATCACACATCAAAGCCTTAGAAATCCTAAGCAATACACACAAAGACCGAGTCCCTCGTCCCTCGAAAAACCGACGTAATACACATACACATCCATACACACCATAACTCGCATACATCCTCGATACTCCCAAGCCTTGCCGCTATTTTACGAGTCCATTTCCGAGGTCTATACTAGCATGTATGTTGAGGGTGTCCTAAACCCTTTTTCTATCTCTTTTCTATATCGTTTTCATGCACATTTTCATATTATTGTATCGTAGTAACACTAACTTTTACACTAACTTTTACACTAACTTTTTCATATTTTTGCATTTCTATTTTTTGCATCTTTTTTTATATATATCGTTACTAACATTATTACTAATACCGTGTATATATATTAATACTAAAACCGGTTTTAAAACGTTGGACTACGATGATCACTTTTGGTCCGTCTAATCCCTTTACGAGCAACGACGGAGGTAGAGCCCTCTCGAGGAGCCCCGCCCCAATGTACTCAGGGGCGTGACGTGATCGTGATTCGTCGTAGTTGAACACATTTAACTCCATTTTCATAATTGGTACGAGACCCGTTGACACGAATACCGACATCACATAACCCGAAAGGGTTAGTTACAATGTCGTGACGTAGAGGGATGCATCTCGTTACTAATTCGAAGTTTCCTAATCTAACACAAACGTTTTCATAAAACCTCCGGTGACGGTATTATAATCATTCATATACGATTATAGTACCGGAGGCCGAGTCGAATACAAATCAAGCGATATTTGTATTTGACTCGGCCGATCATCGATTTCAAGTCATAAAACCGAGCAAAAGCATGCTCGTACAGGGGGCACTCGACCGAGTGCCATAGGCCACTCGATCGAGTTGCACCCCAAAAACTGGGCAGTAGCCCCATTAATGCTGCACTCGACCGAGTGCCATAGGGCACTCGATCGAGTAACCCCCCAAAATATGGGCAGTAGCCACGTTAATGGTGCACTCGGTCGAGTCAATCAATGACTCGGTCGAGTGGGTCTGGCAACTCAGAAACCCGAAGGCTTGGACACATATTCCGAGCCCCTTCCTTATCGACTTTAGACCATTGACCGACCCTTCATCATTTTCCAAAACGTCTTACACATCACGACACGTAGAACGACTTTGACCACTTTTACGTGATAAGTCGGGACAAGACTACGGAATGTAAGACTAGGCTAGCAATACGCCACAATCTCACATTTCCGTCCTTCGCTTAATACGTGACATAATACGTATTTAAGCGGGGTAGTCCATCTACATATCTCGCGGTCTAGCTTTCATACGGGTCCGTTTTTATCTTTACGTTATTTCGTTTATGTCGTATTGTGAAATCCGGGTTGTATTTCCGCCCGTGTAGCTTGTACGCTTTCCATTTCTTTCTTTCGAGCTTTGTTTATTATTTGCTTTTACGCTTATATAAATGAACCTCGCATGCTAAACTATTTCGACCACATTCAAGATGCATTAAATGACGTAGTTAACGCAAAACTCGCATGTTTAGTTAAAAACGCTGTTTGCATATCATTTCATTATTTTACTAGCGCGCGTATCACGAACACGAACGATGTCTTAGTAGAGGCCGCCATGTGCGGGCGGGGTTGGGTGTCCTTAGTGGGCTTCCCAACACGTACCCTCACCCCTTACTCAGAACCTTTGGTTTCCGGATGTCCGAAACCCTTGGCGAACGAGAGTCATTCTTTACACGATACCGGTGTAGATGGTATCGGTATCGCAATGCAAAGGGACGAGCCCAATGAACTCTGAAATCGGAGTGGGCTTACTTTGTGTATAGCCCATAACGACATAGAGTGGGCTCGTATGGTTCCGAATAACCACAAAATTCGGTGGCGACTCCATTTTGACTTAAATTTCGAACCCGAGAACAATCTCACCACGAGATTCATTCGCCTACCCAAACCCGCGCGTCGCCGCGTCGGGGTGGACCTACGTCATGTCCACACCATAACTCACCTATATACATCTTAACGCTCCCGCGCCTAGGCCGCTACGACGAGTCCGTTTTCGAGATAATTAAGCATGTAGGTTGAGGGTGTTACAAATCCCTACTTCTCCCTTTTCTTCTCTTTCTCTCATCCGTCCGCCTTTTTATACGGGTCGTCGTCGCGTCTTTTTATTTCTTTTCTCATTCCTAATATCGATATTATCGTACTATTTTCAATAAAGCGTCGTCCCTAGGACTCGATATCGACTCTATAGTCGAATATCGAATCTAAAGGAATCAATTATCAACTCATGTTAAGCGCAATCCCGTTGAAGCCAAGTAATGTTCACATGGTCCGAAAAGACTAATTACGACATTACAACTTGGAGGAATTATTTCGTCTTAATAACATTCAAAACGATTTCTAAACAACTTTTTTATCAAAAAGTCGCTCCGAATATTCGATATTGATTCCATAATCAAGTGTCGAATATGACGAGTATCGCAAATTTAAGTCGAGTAAAAATCGTATTATATTTTTACGCGGTTTAACAAAATTGTCGAGTTTTCAAAAACAATTACGAAATCAAAACAAAACGAACCATAGTTCGTATAGGGGGCACTCGATCGAGTGCCTAGCCCACTCGATCGAGTGGCACCCAGAAAACCGAGGCAGAAACCTTTTTTTGAGACCACTCAATCGAGTCCCTCAATGACTCGATCGAGTGGCTCCTGATATTGCAAAACAACGAGTTTTTTTAGCATCTTTCGAGTCTCGATGATATTTTTTCTTCGGTCAAGACGTGTCAAGTCTATCACGTGATTCATCTTTTCAAAAGCATGCATCATATCATATTTACATCGTTTATTCAATTTACAAACCGTTACTAACTTGTTTGTTCATGTTTTTAGCGATTTATTTTTGTTGTTTGTTTTATTGTACTAAAACGAACCTCGCATGCTAAAACAACTTTGACGTTAATTTTAGATGCATTAAATCGACATAGCAACTTATCCTAATATTCACATGCTTAGGCAAAACATTGTTTGCATATCATTCATCGTATTACTAACGCGCGTATTTCAAAATCAAACGATATCTTAGTAGAGGCCGCTAAGTGCGGGCGGGGTTGGTTTTCTTTGTGAACTTCCCAACACGTACCCTCACCTCTTACTCAGAACCGTGGTTTCCGGATGTACGAACCCATTGGCGCACGAGAGTCATTCAATACACGATATTCAATAACGTCGGTATCGGTATCGCAATGCAAAGGGACGAACCCAATAAACTCTGACATCCGAATGGGCCGTACTTTGTGCGCAGCACACTAAGATATAGAGTGGGTTCGAACGGGCCCGAACTCCCACAAAGTTCGGTGGCGACTCCACTTCGATGTAAATTTCAATTCGATCCATCTCATATGGAGATTCATTCGCCGCCCCAAACCCGCGCGTGGCCGCGTCGGGGTGGACTTATGTCATGCCCACAATTTGGCGACTCCGCTGGGGATTAACTGATGCGTGACTTACCATCGGCATCCTCAGGGTGAGACTCGAATAGAAATCGTTTGACTAGTACAATACGCGTTTTAGTTTTACGGTTCATGCATAACCCCATCTTTTTTCGGGCCGGTACTGGCGACCGACGTCTCACTATACCGTTGATGTACTCCAACATGGATATGTCAAAGGTGTCCATGGCTAATTCGTATGGGTTTCGCGGCATGTTCTAAGCTCAACTCGACTTAGGAAGTCCGTCCCGATTCTCGGAAAGGCCATGTACACTGGTATAGACCCCACTTAGACCGACCGAGACTTAGTGTAAAGCATACATAGTGTCGTAATAATGCTTGCGTTACTATATGCTACTTGGTTTCTTTGTCGTATTCAAAGTAACCCGTTATTTTCAAAAATCGCATCTTTTTTCAAAATATCCGACTTCAAAACTCGGAAAGCTGCCGAAATTTAGACTTAAGATTTGACTCAAAACAAGCCTATTTTCTAGCCGGCACGCCGCCCATTTCAAAATTCGAATTTCCGATCCACCATTCGATTTTCGAATTTTCAAAATTCAATTTCGATTTTCAAATCTTCGAGATGCCATTCTCGACTTTCAAATCTTCGAGATGCCGTTTTTGATTTTCAAATCTTCGGGATCTCATCTTCAATTTTCAAATTGTCGGAAATTCTTTTTTTCGATATTCAAATTTTCAAAACTTCAAATATTCAACTTTTCAAAAACCCGGTCCTATTGGCCCACTGCCAATTTCAGGACCATCTTCTCAATTTTCAAAGTTCAATCATTTTTCAAAACCCGGGATGCTACCGAAATTAGGAATTACGATTTGACTCAAAATAGCTTATTTCTAGCCGGTATGCTACCCGTTTCAAAACTCAAAAATCTTTTGAAAGTTCAAAATTGCGGCCCAACGGCATTTTGCCAGTTTCAAAAGTCGGGCCGTCCACTGATTTTCTCGGAATTCCTACTTCCTTTTCAAAATCTTTTCTCTTCTTACGACTTCCCGTATTTAGCAGTGTCGGGTCTTGTCATAAGTCGTCGAAGGTCTTTAGCGTCGAAACTCCGTCGATCCTACATCACGGGTTTCCTCCCTATCCCAGTCCACCTTATTTGACTAAGGCAGGGCTAACCAACGTAGGGCATACCCCTACCAAGGAAAGCCTTTTACACACTCGAGTCCAAACTAGAAAGTCTCACGCGATCTTTCCCTCTAGCAGGACTGGCCCCACGACCTCTCCTAAGATAATTTTGTCCATCTTTCAATCCGTTAGTCGAGTCATCCCAATTCGAGAATCCTTTAATTTAAGGGTCTACCCTAATCATAGGGTCACCCTTATTTGAGTCTTTTAACCTAGCGTCGAAACTCTGTCGTTCTTACATCGCGAGTTCCTTCCCTTAACCCATCTGCCTTTCCTCGAGGCCGAGTCAACCTTTTACGAGGCATAGCCCTATAACAAAAGGTTCTTGATCCTTACGTTCAAGGGTCACTTGTCCAACACTCGAGTTTTAACACAACCTTCGATCCCATTTGGGGGCTACCCTTCAGCAGAGCGATCAATCACGGTTGCTCTGAGGGTCATGTCTTACACGTGTCTCACGTACCCCGCTTTCAAGTCACTTAGATGTCACACCATCTGAGTCTTACCAGAGTATTTAGTCTTACTCGGGAGCTGTCCCCCAACCGAGCAATCGACCGCGGTCACCTTAAGGGGTACCTTACGTCCATCCTGCACCGGCGTCCTTATGATGCCTTCTTCGAGTCGTACCTATGCTATGAATACTCGAGTCACCTAGGGTTAGGTCGCCATGGTTGGTCCGAGCACGTGGCACAGTCAAACACGGTCGCCACATTTTCGGATTCACCCTTCTGCAGCTTGAGTCTAATTCGCGGTCGTTACTTTGTCTAGGTCAACATCCGGGTTTCCCGATCCGAGAATCTTAGTCATTTCCGTCATCCCGGGCCATGTCTAGTTTGACTCTTTCTCTTGCATTTACGCAAAACCGAGCTTAGGCGAGTTCTAACACCTGTTGTTTCTTCCGATCAGGGACCCTATGAACGAGACACTACCAAACCACAACGAATCCCGCACCATCGAGAAAGGGGATATCCAGGGGAGTATGCTTATGCTATCTTGCTCCATTAACAATATCTTCTCAAAAATCAATATCGCCCTAGATAACCTAAGTTCCAGGGTAGCCATCATCGAAGAGGTAAGAACCCGATCCCGTCTAACACAACTAGAGCGGGTAAGGCAGCCAATCACCCAACCGAGCCATTTGAAGGGTGAACACTCTTGCGAAACTGTCCGTTACCCTCGAGATGGCAAGACCGAAAGAGGTAACCCTCGAGTCACCTCTCCAAAAATCAAGAACCAGTCAGAAGTAAGGACATTTTCCCACTTGGATATGTCCTACACCGTCGCTTTCCAGAGGTTGGTTTCGAAGGGCCTAATACTACCTGTAGGCCCAACAACCGACCCACCTTCAGAAAAACGTGCCAAGACATGGAGCGCTGGATGTTACTGTCAGTTCCATATGGGGAGGGGGCACGATACAGAACAATGCTGGAAACTGAAACACCTCATCCAAGATTTCCTCGATGCCAGGAGGACTCCTGTTTTGAAAACATTATCGCTTGCAAAGCCCCTCATGGACTATACAGAGCCCGATGACCAAAGCATCCAGTCTACCTCCCATGCATCCAAGAGTCCGGATTTGATTTAAGACCGAGTCTGAGTCCGAGTCTAAGATGTTCTATTTATTTCAATTTTAAAGTCAGAGTCAGAGTCATTTGTATTCTGCCCTCTTTTCAAAATTTAATAAAGTTAGCTTTTCCATTTCTCATACATACTTTCCTTATGTGTTTCCGAGAACATGATGAACACCGTCATACACAGTGAGCACATGCACGTGACTATTATAGACACATCTATAATGACTGTAGGAAATTGAGTCCCGTGTTTTCCTTTACCTGTTCCATGTCTGACATAGAAAGCCACATAACTATCCTTAGCAGGAGCGTATCGAATCCTATGACTAATCTAGGTAGTCTCCTAGTTTGGGTTCAAGACGGGAGGCAAGCCCATTTCTCACAATAAACACCCCTCCAATAAGACTGACCAATCCTTACCTTAGGTGTTAGTCTGACAAAAAAAAAACAAACGGCCAAAACAAAATAGCTGGCCATGATAAAAAAAAGCTGAACAAAAAAGCAAAAGTCCAAGAAAAAGCAAAAGGCCGAAATAAAAAAAGCAGGCCATCATAAAAAAGGCACCCATGACCGGGGCTAAGAGGACAACTAACCAAAAAAAAAAATCAAATACCCATGACCGTGGTTATCGGTCAACTCAAGTGAAAGCCTCTTGACCGGGGTACGGTCAATTCAAAAATTATCAATATCCATACCATCCAATAGGAGAGATAATCAAGTTGGTCAGCTAACACCACATCTAGCCTTCCCTTATTGCAACCCTCAAGACCTTCTCGAGATCCAGGCTAAGAGACAGCCCGAAATTTTGAGGATTCAAGCTCCATAGGATACACCCTAACCATTAGGGCCAGACATGGAAACCAGATCCCGCATTATCAAACCTGCCCGATCGAAGTCCGAGTCATTTTTACTCGACTTCCTCTTTCCTACCACATTGCAATACCTTACCCTCGAAGCCTTAGCTCCACAAAATCGAGCTCCAGATGTCAAAACATTAAAGCCACTTGCGACCTAGCTCCACATTTCCAAAAACATCCAAACCAGTTACCAGCCCCGAACACGGGAACTCAACTCGCAGTCGGCATAGAACATGCCCAAATAGTTCACACCACCTCTGGGGGGCTACACCGGAAAACGCTCACAGTCACAGGATCGACATCCTAACTATTCAAGACCTTTGATCAAGACATCATTGGGAATGCACCTAGCCTACACCATTGCTATGGCTAGTTACACACAAAGCCCTAATAAACTAGGCACCATAACATATCTTTCAATCCACTGAACTACGGCTTGGTTTGATTTCACCGCACGTGAATACGTAGGCAGCCTTTCAACAGAGGCACAACCACCCGCATTGGCACACATTCAAAAAGTACCATCATTCTGGTCACTACACTATCATGTTCTCAACAGTTCGCTTTGTAGTCCTGGGGGCTTTTTAATGAATCGATCCGATCGCAGCTTCGAATATGGAATTAAAAGGGATCAAAGAGGAAACGAGACTCTGAATCATAGAACTATAAGGAAATATACGATCAACCAACATTTATCGAATTTGAAAAAGAGCCAGAAGAAAAGGTTCGATCCTCTTATTTTTCTTTCTCGAACCGAGAGATTCATGAATCAGGATCCTGATGCATATAGATACAAATGGTTCAATGGGAGCAAGAATTTCCAGGAACATTTAGTTTTTGAGCAGAGGAGCCGTTTTCAAGTAGTGTTCGGCCGATTACGTATTAATCAATATTCGATTGATTGGTCCGAGGTTATCGAAAAAAAAAATTTGTCTAAGTCACTTCATTTCTTTTTGTCCAAGTCACTTGTTTTTTTGTCCAAGTTGCTTCTCTTTGTGTCTAACTCACTTCCCTTTTTCTTTGTGAGTTTCGGGAATATCCCCGTTCATAGGTCCGAGATCCACATTTCTGAATTGAAAGGTCCGAATGATCAACTCTACAATCCGTTGTTAGAATCAATAGGTCTTCAAATCGTTCATTTGAAAAAATTAAAAGCCTTCTTATTGAATGATCATGATACTTTCCAAAAATCGAAATTATTGATCAATGGAGGAACAATATTACCATTTTTGTTCAATAAGATACCAAAGTGGATGATTGACTCATTCGATACTCGAAATAATTGCAGGAATGGTAACACGTATTCCTATTTCTCAATGATATCCCACGATCAAAACAATTGGCTGAATCCCGTAAAACCATTTCATAGAAGTTCATTGATATCTTCTTTTTATAAAGCAAATCGACTTCGATTCTTGAATAATCCACATCACTTCTGCTTCTATTGTAACAAAAGATTCCCTTTTTATATGGAAAAGGCCCGTATCAATAACTATGATTTTACGTATAGACAATTCCTCGATATCTTGTTCATTCGCAACAAAATATTTGCTTTGTGTGTCGGTAAAAAAAAACATGCTTTTTTGGAGAGAGATACTATTTCACCAATCGAGTCACAGGTATCTAACATATTCATACCTAACAATTTTACAATTCGATCCGATCTATTCGTTCGTAGAACTATTGACTCGCACAGACATTTCTGGATCTGGAACACCTCTAACAGAGGGACAAATAGTCCGTTTTGAAAGAACGTTTTATCAACCTCTTTCAGATATGAATCTATCTGATTCAGAAAGGAAAAACTTACATCAGTATCTTAATTTCAATTCAAACATGGGTTTGATTTACACTCCATGTTCTGAGAAATATTTACCATCGGAAAAGAGGAAAAAACGGAGTCTTTGTCTAAAGAAATGCATTGAGAAAGGGCAGATGTATAGAACCTTTCAACGAGATAGCGCTTTTTCAACTCTCTCAAAATGGAATCTATTCCAAACATATATGCCATGGTTCCTTACTTCGACAGGGTACAAATATCTCAAATTTCTATTTTTCGATACTTTTTCAGACCTATTGCCGATACTAAGTAGCAGCCAAAAATTTGTATCTATTTTTCATGATATTATGCACGGATCAGATATATCATGGCGAATTCTTCAAAAAAAAGTGTGTCTTCCACAATGGAATTTGATAAGTGAGATTTCGAACAAGTGTTTACATAATCTTCTTCTGTCCGAAGAAATGATTCATCGAAATAATGAGTCACCATTGATATGGACACATTTGGGATCGCCAAATGTTCGGGAGTTCTTCTATTCAAGCCTTTTTCTTCTTCTTGTTACTGGATATCTCGTTCGTACACATCTTCTCTTTGTTTTCCGAGTGTCTAGTGAGTTACAGACAGAGTTCGAAAAGGTCAAATCTTTGATGACTCAATCATGTATGATGCAGTTGCGAAAACTTCTGGATAGGTATCCTACATCGGAATCAAATTTCTTATGGTTAAAGAATCTCTTTCTGGTTGCTCTGGAACAATTAGGAGATTCCCTAGAAGAAATACGGGGTTCTGCTTCTGGTGGCAACATGCCATTGGGTGGTGGTCCCGCTTATGGGGTCAAATCAATACGTTCTAATAAAAAAGATTTGAATATTAATCTCATCGATATCATCGATCTCATAAGTATCATACCAAATCCCATCAATCGAATCACTTTTTCGAGAAATACGAGACATCTAAGTCATACAAGTAAAGAGATCTATTCATTGATAAGAAAAAGAAAAAGGGTGAACGGTGATTGGATTGAGGATAAAATAGAATCCTGGGTCGCGAGCAGTGATTCGATTGAAGAAGAAAGAGAATTTTTGGTTCAGTTCTCCACTTTAACGACAGAAAAAAGGATTGATCAAATTCTATTGAATCTGACTCATAGTGATCGTTTATTAAAGAATGACTCTGGTTATCAAATGATTGAACAACCGGGAGCAATTTACTTACAATACTTAGTTGACATTCATAAAAAGTATCTAATGAATTATGAGTTCAATACATCTTGTTTAGCAGAAAGACGGTTATTCCTTGCTCATTATCAGACAATCACTTATTCACAAACCTCGTGTGGGGCTAATAGGTTTCATTTCCCATCTCATGGAAAACCCTTTTCGCTCCGCTTAGCCTTATCCCTCTCTAGGGGTATTTAGTGATAGGTTCTATAGGAACTGGACGATCCTATTTGGTCAAATACCTAGCGACAAACTCCTATGTTCCTTTTATTACGGTATTTTTGAACAAGTTTTTGGATAACAAGCTTAAAGGTTTTCTTATTGATGCTAGTGACGATATTGATATTGATGCTAGTGACGATATTGATATTGATGCTAGTGACGATATTGATCGTGACCTTGATACGGAGCTGGAGCTGCTAACTATGATGAATGCGCTAACTATGGATATGATGCCGGAAATCGACCCATTTTATAGCACCCTTCAATTCGAATTAGCAAAAGCAATGTCTCCTTGCATAATATGGATTCCAAACATTCATGATCTGGATGTGAATGAGTCGAATTACTTATCCCTCGGCCTATTAGTGAACTATCTCTCCAGGGATTGTGAAAGAGGGTCCACTATAAATATTCTTGTTATTGCTTCGACTCATATTCCTCAAAAAGTGGATCCCGCTCTAATAGCTCCGAATAAATTAAATACATGTATTAAGATACGAAGGCTTCTTACTCCACAACAACGAAAGCACTTTTTCACTCTTTCATATACTAGGGGATTTCACTTGGAAAAGAAAATGTTCCATACTAATGGATTCGGGTCCATAACCATGGGTTCCAATGTACGAGATCTTGTAGCACTTAATAATGAGGCCCTATCGATTAGTATTACACAGAAGAAATCAATTATAGACACTAATACAATTAGATCCGCTCTTAATAGACAAACTTGGGATTTGCGATCCCAGGTAAGATCGGTTCAGGATGATGGGATCTTTTTCTATCAGATAGGAAGGGCTGTTGCACAAAATGTACTTCTAAGTAATTGCCCTATAGATCCTATATCTATCTATATGAAGAAGAAATCATGTGAATAAGTGATTCGAATGACTGAGTATAAACATGTGATGCTAGAGATAGAAAGAGAAAATCCTCTAAAAACCTAGAGTTTTCATAGCAGCTTATTGGAAAAATGTCTAAATCTAAACACAATTATTCAAAAAATTCCAACAAAAAAACTAATAACTCAGCGATTATAGTTGGATTAAAAGAAAAGATGATGCAGGCACATAAACAGCGAGAGGAAGAAGAAGGATCGAGCTCAAAAAGTCAGATGCAAGCGTTTGATCTGGAGTCAGAACTGGATCAGTTTGAGGAACTTATTGAGGGCGATGGTTATGAAGGTGAACAATGCGAAAATGGGGATGAGCAGAAGGGTTTGGAGGGGAAGACAGGGCGCGGTCCTTCGATGGTTCAACTGTCATCTGAAGATGTTGCGGAGGAAGTCCTGTACTGGTCAACAGCTCTTTATGGGTATGTTTTAGGATCCAACCCCCAATGGTCGGTTATTAATGGATTTATACGACGAACATGGAAACTATTGAAAATTGATAAAGTGTCTGTGCTGTCAAATGGAGTTTTTTTAGTCCGATTTCATAATAATGAGGATAAATTAAAAGCTTTGGAAAATGGATTCCTAATGTTTGACAGTAAACCGGTTATAATCAAGGAATGGACAGAGGATAGTGTTTTGGTAAAGGAGGAATGCAAAAAAGTCCCGATTTGGGTTAAGCTACATGGGTTGGATGTTAAATTTTGGGGTGTTTCGAGCCTAACTAAGATTGTTAGTCTGATTGGAAAATTCTTGAAGTGTGATGAGGTTACGAGAAACAAGACTTTCTTGAGTTTTGCTAAAATTCTGATTGAGGTTGAGTTTAATCAATTCTTTCCAAAGGAGATTGTTTTCTTAGATGAAAAAGGGATTGAGCAGAAAGTGCAGGTGTTGTATGATTGGGTTCCGATTGAGTGTAAGAAATGTAAGGGGATTGGTCATTTGTCGGCAGTATGCAGGAAAACTAAGCCTAAACCGAATCCACAGACAACTCAGGAGAATAGGCTTGTTTGGAGGCAGAAAGAGACTGTTCCAGAACACAAATCCCCATCCGTGATGGTGGTGGATCAGGAGGGTCTAATTACTCCTGTGATATCTCAACAGGAAGTTGTTTCACCTCGATTAATTCGTGGAAGGACAGAAGGGGAGAATCCCAGGAAATTCAATCCGGAGGGGTTGTCGTTTCTTCAGGCTTTGCTAAGTTCTAGTAAGGGGAGTAGGGGAGGAAGGGAGAACTTACATCCAGAAAATGGATAAAGTCGGATTTTGGAATATTAGAGGATTAAATAGTCTAACTAAACATAAGGATTTAAAATGGTTCCTTCATACGAATAATGTTGGATTATTTAGTCTCTTAGAAACTAGAGTGGATAGTAGTAAGTGGTTGAAGGTAATGAATAATATTTGTAGTGGATGGGCTATTACTACTAATAATTCCTTTCATAAAGGAGGGAGAATTTGGTTCTTGTGGCAACCTACTAGGTATGATGTTTTTGTCTTGGATGTGACGGCTCAAACTGTCTTTGTGAAGGTTTGGGATAAAGTGAGAAATGTGTACTTTTATGTTACCTCTGTTTATGGCTTTAATAAACCTGCTCAGAGGAATTGTTTATGGAACATTATTAAGAAATATAAGGGGGAAGTTGAAGGTGCTTGGGTAGTGTGGGGAGACTTCAATAATATTCTTCATCAAGGGGAAAGAATTGGGGCTCCTACTACTTGGGCGGAAATAAGAAGATTCCAAAATTGTGTTCATGAATGTGAACTAAGTGAGTTACAAACTTCGGGTTCTTTCTTTACTTGGAATAATAAGCATGAGGATGGTCCGAGAGTTTTTAGTAGAATTGATAGAGTGCTTTATAATGATGAGTGGTTAGAGGCATTTCCTGATATGGGGGGGGAGATTTCTTCCTGAGGGACTTTATGATCATTGTCCTTGTATCATTCATCTTGAAACTGAGAGGAGGATTGTTAAGCCGAGATTCAAATACTACAACATGTGGTCTCTTGATGAAAATTTTAAAGATATTGTTGATAAGGTGTGGAGTAGGAGAATTGAGGGGAATCCTATGTTTCGACTAGTGAGGAAACTCAAATTAGCTAAGAAGGAACTTAAAAATTTGAACAGGACTCAGTTTTCTGAAATTGAGAAATCATGGCACATAGCTAAGATTCTTCTTGAAGATATTCAGAAAAAATTGCAGAGTGATCCTCAGAATGGTGAGATATGTCGTGCTGAAAGGGTGGCAGCAAAGGAAACACTGAAACTTGAAATGGCGGTAAACTCGTTTCTTCGACAGAAAGCAAAGGCACATTGGGTGGAGGAGGGTGATGATAATACCTCTTATTTTCATAATTGTATTAAAAAGAGAAGGGCTATCAATAAAGTGGTGAGTATAAAGAATATAGAGGGTAATTTGAAGTCTGAACCGGCTGATATTAATGAGGCATTTGAAGAGTATTTTAAGAGTATCCTTGGTTCCAGTAAAGGTATTAGGGGAGTGGTTAAGTCCGTTGTTCGAAAAGGTAAAACTGTCAATCAAGAGCAAGCTAAGATGCTTATGAGACCGATTACAGCTGAGGAGATCAAGAAGAGTACGTTTGATATTCCGGGTGATAAGAGTGCGGGTCCTGACGGCTATTCGAGTCAGTTTTTTAAGGATGCTTGGGGTATAGTTGGAACAAGTGTGGTGGAAGCGATTCAAAATTTTTGGAGAAGTGGGAAGCTACTTAGGCAAGTTAATCATACTCTTATTACGTTGATTCCTATGCCTGAGAATGTCACTCAATTTCGTCCTATAGCTTGTTGTAATACTTTATACAAGTGTATCACAAAAATTTTATGTCAACGGTTGGGTGGAGTTCTTCCTGATATTATAAGTCAGAACCAAAGTGGTTTTATCCAAGGTCGAGAAATTGTGGAGAATATTTTAATTTGTCAAGATCTAGTCCGACTTTACGGGAGGAAGAATTGTTCTCCTAGTTGCTTGATGAAGATTGATATGAGGAAGGCCTATGATTCGATTGAGTGGGGGTTCCTACAAGAGATGATGGAGGCGTTGAAATTTCCCAAGAAATTTGTCGAATTGGTGATGGAGTGTGTTAGGACTAATAGCTACACTCTTATCCTTAATGGGTGTAGCTTTGGTTATTTTAAAGGGAAGAGGGGGCTTAGGCAAGGGGATCCTATGTCCCCATTGTTATTTGCTATTTGTATGGAATACTTGACTAGAATTTTGCAAGAGGTTCAAGGTTATCATGGGTTTAAGTTTCATTCGTTGTGTAAACAAATGAAGTTATCGCATCTTTGCTTTGCCGATGATCTACTTCTATTCTCTTATGGGAATAAAGAGTCGGTGACTATTCTTATGAGAGCGTTTCTGACGTTCTCCGAAGCCTCGGGGTTGTATATGAACAAGGAGAAATCTGAAATTTATATGAATGGAGTGTGGAATGAGAGTGATTTGCTGCACATTACAGGGATGAGGCGAGGGAATCTACCCTTTAAATATTTGGGTATCTCCATCTCTTATAAGAAAATGAGTGTCCTTGATTGTGCTATCATTACGGAGAAGATTGTTGGCCGTATTAGGGGTTGGGGGTCAAGACATTTATCTTATGGAGGTCGACTAACTTTAGTTAAGTCGGTTCTTCAGAATTTGCATAATTATTGGGCTAGGATTTTTATTCTCCCTAAAACTGTGATCAAGAAAGTTGAGAGTATTTGTCGAAACTTTATGTGGAAAGGTCATTTTAACTACATTTCAGCTCCTCTTATTGGTTGGAATCAAGTTTGTAGGCCTAAAAAGGAAGGAGGATTGGGGATCAAGGGAGCTTTGGAGTGGAATTTAGCTAGTTTAGCTAAGTATATTTGGTGGTTATTAGCAATGAAAAAAGATCGATTGTGGGTGCGGTGGATTCACACTGTGTTCTTAAAAGGTCGAAACTGGCAACTTATGTTAAGTAATGAAACTTCAAGTTGGTCGTGGAGAAGAATTTGCAAGGTGTACATGAAATTCAAAGAAGGCTTTGTTGAGGATGGGTGGAAACAGGCAGGAGGACATTATACAGTCCAAATGGGTTATGAATGGTTACGTGGGGTGGAGCAGGAAGTGGATTGGAGTGGGTTAGTTTGGCATAAGCTAGTTATCTCTAAACATTCATTTATAGCGTGGATCATGATGCACAACAGGCTACAAACAAATGATAGAGTTGCAAGATGGGGGCTGAATATTAGGCTGGAATGCTGGTTGTGCGGGCTTGAGAATGAGGAACATCAGCATCTTTTTGGTTGCTGTATGTTTAGCCAACAAGTAAGGGGATTAGTTTCAAAGTGGCTGAATACTCCTATACCTGATGCAAACATGATGCAATGGTGGAATAGCAATCAGTTTGAAAGCAAGGGGCATAAACAATTAGTTGGGTGTGCTATAGTGGCACTGATATACTACATTTGGTGGGCTCGAAATGTTAGCAAACATGAGAAGTGGGTACCAAGACCTGAACAGATTTTAAGGAGGATACAGGAGGATGTTAAAACTAGACATCGTTTTTTGATTGAGCAAGGAAAACTCTGTGAGATAGCTAAATATTTGTAATGAGTTGTTAAAAATGGGTAAGTGCTGCGTCCTAATTATGGGTGTCGTAATTTGTTTGTAGGGAAATGATTGTAATGGTTTCTATCTTTAATTAATATAAAGCTTACATTTTCCCAAAAAAAAAAAAAAAAAAAAAGAAGAAGAAATCATGTAACGAAGGGGATTCTTCTTTGTACAAATGGTACTTCGAACTTGGAACGAGCATGAAGAAATTAACGATACTTCTTTATCTTTTGAGTTGTTCTGCCGGATCGGTCGCTCAAGATCTTTGGTCTCTACCCGGACCCGGTGGAAAAAATAGGATCACTTCTTATGGACTCGTTGAGAATGATTCTATTCTAGTTCATGGTCTATTAAAAGTAGAAGGCGCTCTGGTGGGATCCTCACGGACAGAAAAAGATTGCAGTCAGTTTGATAATGATCGAGTGACATTGTTTCTTCGGCCCGAACTAAGGAATCCCTTAGATATGATGCAAAATGGATCTTGTTCTATCCTTGATCATAGATTTCTCTATGAAAAATACAAATCGGAATTGGAAAAAGGGGAGGGAGCCCTCGATCCGCAACAGATAGAGGAGGATTTATTCAATCCCATAGTTTGGGCTCCTAGAATATGGACCCCCCGGAGCTTTCTATTTTATTGTATCGAAAGGCCCAATTCATTGGGATTTCCTTATTGGGCCGGGTCATTGCGGGGCAAGCGTAGCATTTATGATGAAGAGGATGAGCTTCAAGAGAATGATTCGGAGTTCTTGCAGAGTGGAACCATGCAGTACCAGACACGAGATAGATCTTCCGAAGAGCAGAGTTTTTTTTCGAATAAGCCAATTCATTTGGGACCCTGCAGATCCATTCTTTTTCCTATCCAAAGATCAGCCCTTTGTATCTGTGTTTTCACATCGAGAATTCTTTGCAGATGAAGAGATGCCAAAGGGGCTTCTTACTTCCCAAAAGTATACTCCTACATCTATATATACACGTTGGTTTATCAAGAATACGCAAGAAAAGCACTTTGAATTGTTGATTAATCGCCAGAGATGGCTTAGAACCAATAGTTCATTATCGAATGGATCTTTCCGTTCTAATACTCTATCCGAGAGTTATCAGTATTTATCAAATCTGTTCCTATATAATGGAACACTATTGGATCAAATGACAAAGACATTGTTGAGAAAAAGATGGCTTTTCCCGGATGAAATGAAAATTGGATTCATGTAAGAGGAGAAATCTTTCTCATTCCTTAGCCGGAAAGATATGTGGCCATGAAAGGGGGATTAAGTGGAACAGAATTGACTGGGTGGTAGAGGCGTGGAAACACTTGTTTTTCCATATTTCGGACCTTAGCTCCATGGAACAATATGCTACTGGTGAAACATGGAAGAATTGAAATCTTAGATCAAAACACTATGTATGGGTGGTATGAACTGCCTAAACAAGAATTCGTGAACAGCGAACAACCAGTTACCCACTACATCAATAAATTTCCATTAATGAAAGATGTAAATCCATTGGAAAATAAAAAAGACGCATGTCTGTTGAAATGGTTGTTGCTATCTGCTCCAATAACGAATCGTTGGTTTGACTGAATAACTAAATAAAATCGAAATAAAATACCCTATATGGATAATACACATTCCCCGTGACCGAGCCTAATTTAAATTGTTTTGTGCCGAAGCAAAGATATCCACGGGGAGGTTCGTCCTATTCATTCAGATATTCACGACCAAGAAGTATTTTAATTCCTCCTTACTTCTTAGAGTAAAAGTAATTAGGTAGGGATGACAGGATTTGAACCTGTGACATTTTGTACCCAAAACAAACGCGCTACCAAGCTGCGCTACATCCCTTTCAATTCAATTGGTTCCAATAGTCTAATTGTAAAGAATCCTTGTCTTGTTTTCCACATCCTTATTTTTTTTATCAAAAAAATATACATGATATATCTTGCCAGGCTATGTCTTGTTTGTGGTCTCATATCGTATAAAGTATTTATATATTTATGTATCTGAAAACAAAACCTGTCGTAAACTCAAAAAAGGAAAATACTTTTCGTGAATGCTCAGTTCCGTAGGAAGGATACGCTATTCTTTTTTTTAAAGAAATCTCTTATCTACTAGATATTTTTCCATTTTTATTTGATTTAACTTATGGATTTCGTTTACAAACCCAAGTGATCCTTGACTATCTATATATACATCTGCTCATAGATTAGATATGTATTATCTTTAATAAATTTAAGAAGGAGGGTTTTCAATGCGAGATCTAAAAACATATCTTTCCGTAGCACCGGTACTAAGTACTTTATGGTTTGGGTCTTTAGCCGGTCTATTAATAGAAATCAATCGCTTTTTCTCCGATGCGTTGACATTCCCTTTTTTTCATTCTAGTTATTAACATGGGAAAGGAGTAATGAGGATTAGATAAAGAGGCCATTTTCTGTGACTAATATACACCTTATTTTTTTTCCTTTGAGTCGAGTCTGAACTCAGGTTTTGATGAAGTTGAATCTACTTATCTTCTTTAATTGCCCTTTTCTTTTTAATTTTAAATAAAGGGGCAATTAAAGAAGGGGGATAGAAATAACAAGGTGGGTTTAGCATAAGAGGATTATACACGATACTTAAATAAAATATTGTAAGTAGAAATAGAGTTAGAAACTTTTTGAATTTGATTACATATTCTTAATTTATATACTCTTTATTATTACTCTATTGATTGCAATGAATTCTTTTTAATTGTATTTCGAGTTAGCAACATCTATATTTATTCATTTCCTTTCTTTTTCACTTCGGGTAGAAAAAAAATTGTTTGAATTAAACAAAAAATCCCAAAAATAAAAAAGGAGGTTCATGGCTAAGGGAAAAGATGTCCGAGTAAAAGTTATTTTGGAATGTAAAAGTTGTGTTCGAAAGAGTGTTAATAAGGAATCAAGAGGCGTTTCCAGATATATTACTCAAAAGAATCGACACAATACACCTAGTCGGTTAGAATTTAGAAAATTATGTCCCTATTGTTACAAACATACAATTCATGGAGAGATAAAGAAATAAAAAAAAAGGTCGAACCGAACGTCTGGCTATCCTTCTTTTAATTCAATGAAGGGTACAAAACGATTTTCATTATAATTTTATATTATTTACTATTTTTTTAAATTTAAATTATTATATATATATAAATATATATAAAGAGAAATAAACAAACGTAATCCTATTTCGACCGGACCTAAAAAATGTTTTAAATACGAAGTAGGATTTTTGGTATAAGGCAGAAATTAAACAAACTATGGATAAATCCAATAGACCCTTTATTAAATCCAAGCGATCTTTTCGTAGGCGTTTGCCCCCGTTCCAGCCAGGGGATCGAATTGATTATAGAAACATGAGTTTAATTAGTCGATTTATTAGTGAACAAGGAAAAATATTATCTAGGCGAGTAAATAGATTAACCTTGAAACAACAACGATTAATTACTATTGCTATAAAACAAGCTCGTATTTTATCGTTGTTACCTTTTCTTAATAATGAGAAACAATTTGAAAGAAACGAGTCGACTACTAGAACTTATAGTTTTAGAACCAAAAATAAATAAAAAATGAAAATAATAATATGCTTTTTCTTTATTTAATCGATAATAATAGTAGTAGTGTAATTGAATCAAAAAAGAAATCTTAACTCAAATATGGATTGCGGTTTTGTTATACAAAAACGCGAGACTCCCGATTTTTTGTCTTATCATAAGGTAAACAAAAATCATAAAGTTGTTTTTTTAATGGATTTATTTATTGTATTTTATCATACTAATTTCTACTTGATACTCCCGGAGAATAAACTCCGGGGAATTTCATTTAAATTTTTTGGGGGCATTCTTTCCAATCTTCTTTTTATATGATTTCATTTGAAATCATATAAAGACAATTCCTATTTAATATAGCTATTTGTGCAAGTACTTTACGATTAAGAAGCAACTGCCTCTTGGACAGATTGTGTATAAATTTACTATAATTATAGCATACCTCATTTTCGCGAATTACTGCGTTTATTCGAGTGATCCATAAACGACGAAAATCTCTCTTTTGCTTACCTCTATCCCTATGAGACGAAACTAAAGCTCTTATTTTCTGTTGAGCAATGGTTCGAGTAAGTCTTGAATGAGCCCC
Source organism: Agrostemma githago (assembly GCA_958450325.1). NCBI lineage: Eukaryota > Viridiplantae > Streptophyta > Magnoliopsida > Caryophyllales > Caryophyllaceae > Agrostemma > Agrostemma githago. The sequence goes on along the minus strand of OY288239.1, from coordinate 21,354,839 downwards.
TCGAAAGGTTGATGAAAACAAACGCATTTTTGTTCTACGTCTCCGAGCTATATATCCTCGTCTAACTCTAGTCATTGAATATATGAAACTTTGATGAATAACTTTTTTATTGAGTTATTCTTTTCTACCCTCCTGGACTATTAATAGCAAAACGGATTGTTCCAATGTATAAAATAAAATCCCAATGGCTTTTGCTGCTATAACCTTCCCGACCACTATTTTTTTTGACATTTCTTCTTGAAAGAAGACAAAAAACTAACAAATTTTATTACTGTACCAAAGAAAAGTCAATAACTAGAAATTTAAATAAAATTATATATATATATATATATATATTATATTTTAATCTAGATAAATAAAAAAGAATCATAGGGGGTTCCTTCGTTTCTATGGTTCCTTCTTAAACGGTCAGGTCCTCTCTATACACCGGAGCCCCTTTACTTTGACTTAATTTATTTATATTGATAACTTGTACAGTTCAAACTTTTCTGGCTCTACCCATGAATTATTCAGTAATAGGTCTTTCACAATTAGATTCACCTATACAGTAACGGTATTTAATTTTGAAGGTTAGCTGGATAACTGACCCTAATAGTCCGTTCTTACAAATAAAGGGAACATTCTTTCTTTATCTTAACAAAGGGATTCCCCGCTAAATGAATAACGTTAACGCTACCAATGAGATTTTTTTTTCATAGGCAGAAATTCTCCATCTACTCACATAATCCAAATACTTTCAAAATCTAGCCTCCTTTCTATAGTATGTCCTAGTACTCGGCTCAGTCGAAGACGAGAATCCGTCAGGGACTCGAAGCAACACCCACTTTGGAAATATACCCCAAAACCAAAAAAGATCCAAAAGAACACCAGTCTACAACATTGCTACTATTGAGTTCTGTCATTATAGACTGTAACATATCTTTGTCATTTTGATGTTCGATCGTGTTGTCACTCGCCTAGGCTACGGAATAGCGCAACCTAAGAGTCTTGTCATCTTAGGTGGCCCACCCCCCTACGAGTCACGGTCCAACCCCTCGAGAGTCCAGTCGTGTCTGTCAACTCGTCCGGTCGCGTCCAGAGTCGAGTCTGTCGGTAGGCCTCTCTTTTCAAATTCTTGCTTTAAAATTTGCAAAACATAGCCATTTGAGAAAATCCTTTTCGACAAGGTCAAATTTCAGTCTATTTATAATGCAGATTTCGTTTCTAACCCTTTCAATTTTGAAAACTTATCTCCTAGCACGTGAGTTGCTTTCAGGACTTCGATTTCAAAATGAAGCAAAAATCATTTTCCCTAGCGCAAGTCAGTCTATAGATGCTAACTGCATTTCCTGTATGCTATCTTGCTATCTGCTATATTTGCTATTTCTGCCTGTATATCTAACATTTCAGGTACCAGCTTGGCTTCCCAAAGGAACATCAAGTTTTTTATTCCCCAGCACCTGCGCAACTCACATATCTCCCCAGCGGAAAGCCTTAGGCGGCATATCTCCCGAATAAGCATGGGATGAGCCTACATATAGGCGCACCCGGGACTTACACAACAAGTCCGAATCCCCACGGAGTTATCAGCATCAACTCAGGTATGATTTCTATCTTATGGCTGGTGAGCCCTTCACGCAAGTCTAATGGACTATAAAGGACCCGACCGGAAGTCTACCAGGTCTTAATCCTCGATTGGCCTGGTAGCTACTCTGACTTTCGCCTTGTCCAAGCCTCAGTCAGAGTGGGGGCTCTATAGACACCCACATTTGGCCGCTAGGTGTCTATAGCAGTTTCCAAAGAACATCCGATGATGATCGGACGCAAAAGTGCTTTAACATACTCGAATATGGGCTCAACATCGTTAGCATTTGGTTTGGGCTTTTTACGGAGTACAAATCTCACAAAAATGACCTCAAATTCAGGCCCAGTGCGTCGTTTCCAGTCAAATGAGACTAATTTGGGTCAAAACCGGCACCAAGGGCAAAACCATCTTTTAGCAACCGGGTCAAACCCCGTTCAAAGGCATTTTCGAGCCATAAATATCTGGCACACCACCTCAAAAATACAAGTCGAAGTCAAACACCTACAAAAAATCAGCAATGAAGAAGAGTTAAGCAACTAAAACTCTCTTAAAAGGACAAAACTCGATCTCTAAGGAGGTCTCCCACCCGGCTAGACCCACTCGATCGAGTAGACCAGCTCACTCAATCGAGTGGACTCATAAAATCAGCCAAAACCGGGTGTTTTATTCCCTTACAAGCAACCTTTTCCTATCCAAAGACGGAATCCTGTTTCCTCTCAGATTGTTGCTTTTCTTATCCAAAGCGGTGTTTCTTCTCACCCAAGCAAAGTTACCTTTCCTAGCCAAGGTCGGGAAGCTCTCCCATAAATAGATCCCCTTTGCACACACATAAATCATCAACAAGACAACAACACACATAGACAATTACAACACACATTTCCCGACAATTCACAACATCAATTCACAACCCGAAATTCTAGGCAATTTTAGGCAAACTATACACAAATACCGTCCCGATTTTCCTCTAGAAATTCCGTAGCAAACCCGTGATCAAAACTCGTAAAAGATCCGAGAGCAAAACTCGTCAAATCCGCTCCCTAACCATACACACCACAACTCACCTATATACATCTTAACGCTCCCGCGCCTAGGCCGCTACTACGAGTCCGTTTTCGAGATAATTATGCATGTAGGTTGAGGGTGTTACAAATCCCTACTTCTCCCTTTTCTTCTCTTTCTCTCATCCGTTCGCCTTTTTATACGGGTCGTCGTCGCGTCTTTTTATTTCTTTTCTTGTTCCTAATATCGATATTATCGTACTAGTTTCAATAAAGCGTCGTCCCTAGAACTCGATATTGACTCTATAGTCGAATATCGGATCTAAAGGAATCAATTATCAAATCATGTTAAGCGCAGTCCCGTTGAAGCCGAGTAATGATCACATGGTCCGAAAAGACTAATTACGACATTACAACGTGGAGGAATTATTTCGTCTTAATAACATTCAAGACAATTTCTAAACAACTTTTTTTTCAAAAAGTCGCTCTGAATATTCGATATTGATTCCATAGTCAAGTGTCAAATATGACGAGTATCCCAAATTTAAGTCGAGTAAAAATCGTATTATATTTTTACGCGGTTTAACAAAATTTTTGAGTTTTCAAAAGCAATTACGAAATGAAAACAAAACGAACCATAGTTCATACAGGGGGCAATCAATCGAGTGCCTAGCCCACTCGATCGAGTGGCACCCCGAAAACCGAGGCAGAAACTTTTTTTCGAGACCACTCGATCGAGTCCCTCAATGACTCGATCGAGTGGCTCCTGATATTGCAAAACAACGAGTTTTTTACCATCTTTTGAGTCTCGATAATAATTTTTCTTCGGTCAACACGTGTCAAGTCTATCACGTGATTCATCTTTTCAAAAACAAGCATCAATTCATATTACATCGTTTATTCAATTTACAAACCGTTACTAACTTGTTTGTTCATGTTTTTAGCGATTTATTTTTGTTGTTTGTTTTATTGTACTAAAACGAACCTCGCATGCTAAAACAACTTTGACGTTAATTTTAGATGCATTAAATTGACATAGCAACTTATCCTAATATTCGCATGCTTAGTCAAAACATTGTTTGCATATCATTCATCTTATTATTAACGCGCGTATTTCAAAATTAAACGATATCTTAGTAGAGGCCGCTAAGTGCGGGCGGGGTTGGGTGTTCTTTGCGAACTTCCCAACACATACCCTCACCCCTTACTCAGAACCGTGGTTTCCGGATGTCCGAACCCATTGGCGCACGAGAGTCATTTAATACATGATATCCGATAACATCGGTATCGGTATCACAATTCAAAAGGACGAACCAAATAAACTCTGACATCCGAATGGGCCGTACTTTGTGCGCGGCCCACTAAGATATAGAGTGGGTTCGAACGGGTCTGAACTCCCACAATGTTCGGTGGCGACTCCACTTCGATTTAAATTTCAATTCGATCCATCTCATATGAAGATTCATTCGCCGCCCCAAACTCGCGCGTGGCCGCGTCGGGGTGGACTTATGTCATGTCCACAATATATATATATATATATATATATATATATATATATATATATATATATATATATATATATATATATATATATATATATATATATATATATATATATATATATATATATAAGAAACTTTTCAAAGAGATGAAATTCTATATCACAAATAAAAGACATCTTTCGTTTTTAGATATTAACCAAAAAAATTTAATCTTATAAAAGCTATTAATTTAAGTAAAATTATCCCACATCGAGAAATTAGGTGATGACATTCTACTATATATAAATAAAAGTAATCGTTTGTCTATAAATATCAACAAGAAATCTTTTGAATCCTAAGAACTATAATTAAATTCAAGTCGATTTATCCTATATCGAAAAATTATAAGTTGATTGAATTCTATTATATAATTAAGAGCAGTCATTGGTCTTTATATGTCAATACTTAAGTAGACTTATCTCACATCGAAAAAAGTAGAATTATCTCACATCAAAAAAATTATGATGGAGGTGATGAAATTCTACATCATCAATAAGAGAAATTATTCGTTTTTAGATATTAATAAAAAATGTTTTGAGTCTTATAAGTAGTTCTTAAGGCTATAGATTGAATTAAAATTATCTCACATCGAAAAATTGCTTTAAGGTGATGAAATTCTATTTTATAAATAAAAGTAATCATCGTCTTTAGATATCAATCAGAAATCTTTTGAGTCCTATAAAGAGTTCTTAAAACTATAAATATAAATAGAATTATCACACATCGAAAAATTATGATGAGCAGATGAAATTTTATACTATATCATAAATAAGAGAAATCATTCGTTTTAGATATTAATCAGAAAAATCTTTTGAGTCTTATAACAACTCTTAAGGCTATAAATTGAAGTAAAATTATCACACATCGAGAAATTATAATAAGACGATGAAATTCTATTATATAAATAAAATTCCGTTAACAAATAGTTTCACCAATTTATGCAATTCTCTAACTTGGTGTCATTATTATAGTCACTAAAAATCGACTCGTGCATCCCAAGGGTTTTCCAACTAATTTTTTTAATAAAACTATTCTAACACTAATCGAATTTAGGAGTGATAACTTATCATCCTAATCCCTTATTTGATCAATTACTTATACTAGGAAATAAACACGCCTATTTATACTATCATGAAATTTAATTACTCATATCGCTATATATATACACGCTACGTACAATATGTTTATGATTTTTATCTTCAAATTGAGTCTCTTACTTTACATTGATACGTAAATATTATTATCATTGAATCATTGATACATTTGTGGATTGTGGATAGCATTTCTTTACTATTAGACATATTCTTACCTTCGACGACTTGGTGCCATTATCATTGTCAGTAAAAATCGACACGTGCATCGCACGGACTTTTCAACTAGTATCAATGTAAGGAAAGGTGTGAATTATTTTTAATATTATTAAAGATAAAGTATAGAGTAAAACAAGTCAAAGTGGAAACGTAAATCATTGACTCACACTCCAAAAACACAATATAAACTATCGACTGGGACGAATGAAGTAATTATTAATTATACTACAAAATATTTAATTAGAGGCTTAGGGCATGTACAATGAAGAGTTTTTGCTCTCCTTTTAATTTCTCTCTCTTCTAAAAGGGTGACATCTCCATTGTGGAAGCCTTTTAACTTTGCTAAGAGGAAGAGGGAAACTCCTACTTGGAGTCATTTGGAGGCCGTTTGATTCGCACAATAAAGGTATTGGTACGGAATGAGGAATCATACCAGAGTTGTATAGGTTTGGAACTTCATTCTCGATACCCTGTGTTTGGTTCATTTCTGGTATGAGTAATATCCGAAAAAAAAATGTTTGTAATCTAAAGAAAAAAATGCTTTTAATTGAAAAAAATCAATTATTATTGTGAGAGAATAATATTTTTTAGACATTTTTAGTTGACTGAACAATAATGTTTTTTTAATGTTTGTCATCTTAGGAAAAAAAATTGTTTTAACCAAAATCCAATACTCCGTATTATTTTTGAGTAAAAATTATTTTATGCACATTTTCATCATTCGGAGAACAAATGTATAACTATAAAAGCGTACAAAAAATTCCCAATAAATATGTTTTGGAAAAAAAGATGAACTTTTATTGATTTGAAACCAAGGTATCAACTCTCATACTCACCTCCACCCTTGGGTATGAAAAACTCATATCTCATGGGTTTGAGGTATGAGTATGCAAAAAAAAAAAGACAAACAAACTCAAGGTATGGGAAATAATTGTTTTGGTTGATTTATTAGTTTTAAATAATGTACTTCAGTTACTTTATCAGTAATTATTCAATTGTGCCAATTTTTTTTAAAAAAAAAAATCACAAAAAATCTTCATTTTCTCACCTATATAAATAGTGTCCAATATCAACCTATTTTTTCAAACTTACTCTTCTTACAATTTTCTATACCTAATTAGTTAATACAAAGTAGTAATTAAGGATGATAATGATCGAAATTATGGAAATAACCCATATTCTACAGAAAATTCAAACAATCAATTCAACCCAAATAATTTTCAGTTTGATCCGAATTTTCTCAACTCCCTTCAAGGTCAAATCTATCTATCTATATATATTATTAAAAGACAATCCAAAACATTTTTTTTTGTGATTTCTAAACAATGCCACGTGACAGCCATGAACAAAGCATGTGATTACCGAGCTAATTTTTCATAATTCTATATTACCTGACCTTTCCACTCCCCATGGAGTTATGGGAGTTAAACGGATCATATGCCCTCGAACATTCCATAACTCCATTCGATGACTCTCTAAATTACCATCTCAAGAGTAGTATTATAGAGTATATAAAATACTATTACTTTGTATATAATCTTCATTGTTACGAATATAAAAGTTTAAAAGTATGGCTTCCAACTCCTTTTATCGTAATGCATTTGCGTGTATTTAGTATTTAGTGTGTGATTATTTTGGTCGATCGTTGCTATTTCAGTATTCATTGTGTATGATTCTTTTGTCTTCGATGTTGATCATATTCATTTCTTACTTAATTCGAGTATTATTTACACTCTGAAAAAAAAAAAAAAATTGTCTATGCTTTCTCGATTACGTTCCTCTGTCTCTTAGTAACTCCGAATTAATTATATGAGCTATTGGATGCATTATTTCTTCTAAATCGGTTCAAATTGTACAAAAATTCCTAAAGCAACCAGACATAGTTTCTTGCTTGCTTTATATATATCTTACCGAATTCGTAGTACTCACATGATCTTAATTCTAATATATACTCCATATATATTGGTTTTTTATTCGTGCTTTATTTTTGACTAATAAATTACCAACTCATTCAAATTATTATTTTGTACTTCCCCTGTTTTATTAAACCCATTGTACTGTATAATTACTTCAAAATAATTTTCATTAAAGTACTCCTAGAGGACCCCGTGCATTGCACGGGAACAAAAACTAGTTTATCTACAAATGTTAAGCAATCCAATGAGGCCAACTTACCCAAACTACATTCCATATACAAATTTTAATAATTCACTTACGTTCACAAACCAATATCAACAACAAAGTTTTCCACCTAACTCAACTTTTCTTATACCCCAACACATAATTCCACCGCTTGACCTATCTCCCGGGGGGAATGGATTTAGTAATCGAACCCCGAGTGAAGATCAAAGAAAAAGGCGACAAGTAAAAAATACTGACGATATTGTTGTCCTGTTATTTCCGGAAGAGGCTAGGGATAGATCAACTAGGATGAGATGGAGTGTGAAAGAAGATGAAGCTCTTGTATCAGCTTATTTACATGCTGGGGGAAATGAAAAAAAGGAACTAATCAAAGTAAGGGTGATTTATGGAAGAATATAATGAGGTTGTTTGAAGACGCTCGTGAAGAGCTCCATCTACTATCCAATGAAGGACCATGAAATCTCTTACAAATCGTTAGGAAACGATTAATAGAGATGTTTCTTGTTGGATTGGGGTGTATGCTCAAGCTAAAAGATATACAGCAAGTGGTGTATCTGATGAAGATGTTGAAAATCATGCTCACTATTTGTTTCAAATGAAGTATAATGGCGTTAAGTTCACACTTATGCACAATTGGATAGAGATGAAACATTTGATGAGGAAATGACAAGCGGGAAACACTTTTGCTTCATCTGAGAGTGGTGGTAGTTCAAAAAGATCACAACCAGATACACCTACTGATGAAGGAGAAAATTCTCGTCCTGATGGAATAAAAAAGGCGAAGATGAAAGGAAAGCAAGCAACATCTTCAAACGAGATGCTACTAGGATTAAGCAAAAAAGAAGTTGATAAACAATGACAGTTATTCATGTTTTTGCTAAACAAAGAAGATCACGATGAAGATGATAATGTCATGCTGGCTTATCTGAAAGTAAAGTTTAACTTTGGTATTAATTAGCTATGAAAAATGTTTCTCTTCTAGTATGTTTCTTTATTTCAGTTCATTTTAATTATTAATTGTAATGTTGTGTCATTTCAAAAGTAAGTGTATTGTCGTGTCAATTCATTTGAAGATAATGGATTATAAACTAGTTGTCTTATAATCTCATTAATGTTGTTGCGCTTTGTCACAAAGTTGTAGATCAGATCTCAATTAACAAGACAGTTGAGTTATAGTAAAAGTTATCGAGCTTATATATAGTAATTATTCATAGGGAAATTCCCATTTGTACCCTCTAAGTTTTCACTTTTCCCAGTTGTACCCCTGCGTATAAGTAATTCCCAACTGTACCCCTGAACTTTATTAATTACTCTCAACCGTGACTAAACTAGAATTAGCCGTTAAGTTTGGCGGTTAAGTGTCAACTTGCAGTCCTAATCTAATGACATGTGATAAGCTAGTCGTATACCTATCAAAGATAATCAACTTAGGTCTAACTAAAAATATAGCTAGGGAAGTCAGGATCGTATCCACAAGGAGACAAATAAATTCTACTTGCAACTTAAGTCTATCTAAGTAACCAAATCAGGGGTTTGTAATTGGGTTAACTAAACTAAAGTAGTGAAAGAAAGAGAATTAAAGGAGAAGAAATAATTAAAATAAATAAGATGAATAAATATAGAGAGAAAACTAGGATCGTCGGTTCACCATGAATTTCCTACGGTCACGGTCTAGGTCACAGGTCTGTCGCAGATATTGGTCTAAGGGGTAGTGAAAAGGTCCTTCCGGTTCGCTATTCACCCTAGAATGCTTCTAACGGCTTCCGATCTTATTAGGGCAAACTAATGTGTTGTAGCAGGTCTAACTCTTACCAGGCTTCCGATCTTAGGTTCAAGTTCACCAATTCAATTAATCAATTACGTCGACTTAATCAATTAATCTCAATTAAATGCTACAATTAACAACATAGACACAATATCGTAGACAGATCTATAAACTAATTAGCAATCATATTCAATTCATGGATCCCCTAAATCCTAGCAAGGGAAATTAGCTACTCATAATTAAATCAAGAACAACAATATTAATAAAAGATTTTACTAGATTAAACATGACGAATAATAATAAAATTACGACAAACATAAAACAAAAATTAAGAATAATTAAATATGAAGAAGAACAATCAAGAACGAGGAAGAAGGAAGAAAGATTAGATAAAATTACCAAAAGGAATGAAGGCGATTAGAATGTTGCAATCTTACAATAACCGAGTTTTAAAGGAAGAAATTAAACTAGAAGTAATTCTAAGAGAATAAAGAGAAGAAATCTAAATAAGAGTCTAAGGAGAAGTAAAAGAGAATTAGAAGCATACAAGAAGAGGTTTTAGAATTCTAGTCTAATAGTTTCTTAAATACTAAGCTAAAACAAAAGCTCAAAAGTCTTATTAACCCTAAACATCAAATTAGGAAAGTCTCGGTCTTCGTCCAGTCTCGAGAATAGTCGGTCGACTATAGTGGATAGTCGTTCAACTATTATTGATCCGTTTTCAGCACTGTGCGCTCAACTTCAAACGCTTGCCATTTCTTCGTTACTTCTTTAAATCGGGCTTGTAATATACCGTTGGAAAGCTAAGAGAAAGAGCTTTCCAACTCAACTGGAATCAGCTCAATTGGAGTTGTAGAACTCAAGATATTGACGTTTTAAATAGACCCATTTGGAAACGATCATTCTCTTTTCTTATTTCGCATCAGATTTCATCTTTAAGCACGAGTTTTGCCTTGTTTATGCATCAACGGGTCCATACTTGCATAAGATGCAACATGACCACAATGTATCAAATTCGGGGAAAAATAGTAGACAATGCTACTCGATACGCATGGAAATGCGTGCGTAAAAGACGTAATAATCGTATATAAATAGCACGCATCAAACCTCCCCAAACCGAACCCTTGCTTGTCCCAAGCAAGCACAAAACAAAGAAAACATCCTAATGAACGGTATACAACTCAAAGCTAATCATGCTTCTGACTCGCCTAAACCATTTTAATGCATGTCGAGTAAGGCCAATGCACACAACCACATACAACAAGCCTAATCAATGACAACAATACCGAACCTTTAACCTTGCCAAACTCGTCTATGTCGGGCTCTCACAGGTCGCTCATCACTCAATTATGGGCGATATTGTGAATATATGTAGAATCGGAAAGACAAAACACTCACCTAACTGCGACCTACAAGAACATGCATGCAATCTAACTTGAAATCAATCTCTAATAACCGTACATACGCATTCTAACGGGAAAAGACACATACCAAGGACTTACATATGGTATAAAGTGAGGCTAAGCGGGTAAGAAGGGGCAAAACGATATGGATATGAAGAGGTAAAAGCCAAGCTAGTATTCCTTACACCCATTAATAATAAATATTCCGTTCTCACCAAACTCCAGTCGAAGAAATTAGGCATGGCAACAAGCGCCTTATCAAAACAACTTCCCACTAATAACTATGAAATTAGAGAGATCAATTCTTTTCTCATAGCAAAAACACATTCTTCTTCTAGTTTCACTTCTTTTTTTTTTTCTTTCCTTTCGTTTTTTTCTTTTCCATTCAATTTTTTTTTTCATTGATTTGTTTTCTTTTCATTTTTTTTCTCAATTCCCCTTTTTTCTTTCCCAATATCATGGTACCAAAATTAACCCAAAAAAAACAATTCTGTCCAACTAATCTACTAGCTTGACTAAGGTAGGCAATATATGGCATGTAGTTGATAAGCGGGTCAAACAGGTCAATTTGGCTATGTGAGGCTTATGGGAATTAGATAAAAGAAAGGATTTGCCTTTTCCGCACATGTCAAAACCACGAGTCAAAAACGTACAGGTACCTAAGAGACGAATGTCATGCTTATGCAATTTGATGTTACATGTCTTATAAGAAGTACTACTCTCATCCTAAATGAAAGTGATCATGAATGTCATCAGTTTAAAGGCTCTAATTCCTTACAAATCTGAGTAGTTTGCCAACAATGAGTCAAGTTTATTCGTTCAGTAAAGTCAATCAATGAGAAGAGAATGATGTATGTAATTATATACAAAAACGATAACGATGCAAGGCATAAGCAAGCTAATGAAGACATAAAAGCAATATCATCATCATTATATAACCATTCCGACTTGACTGTATGAAAAAAAACATATTTTTGTGATTTTTTTTTTGATTTTTTTATGCTAACAGAAATGCAATAAATATGCAGATGAATGAAAACAACAGATGCATACCCTCCCCAAACCAAATCACACAATGCCCTCATTGTGTACAACAAACAATAAGAGGCATAAAAAAGATATGGGGAAAGATATGAAAGACGATGAAAGTGTAAAAGGAAAAAAAAAAGACTACTTACAAGATACATATAAAGGAGACATCCCCAAACCACATCGAAGCATCCTCTTTATAATCGGAATTGTCGATGTCTCCGTCGCAAAAACGGTACCTACAAAAAAAAAAAACAAGAGAAGCAAAGAAAATATATAGAACACATCTTAGTAACTTATGTGAATCGCCTAAAAAATAGGTCAATGATCGCATTAGCTTGTCAAACAAGCTAGACCAAGCAGCAGCAAAGTGGTCATAAGGAATCAACATTAACAAGCATGACCAATAATAAGTATGATAAGTAAGAAGAGTAGTGAGTAGTTTATGAGAAAAGACCTAAATACCAAATATCTCAAAATTATCCCAAGTCTTATCATTTGACTCAAATTGCACAATAGGAGAGTCAAATAACTCAAAACTAATCAAAGCATCAAACTTATATTTTTCACCTTCTTCGAAAAAGTTGTTATGATCGCCATCTTCAATGTTCTTAAGCAAACAACCATCAAACGAGAAACCAAGAGCCAAAACAATCTCTTCTAAAAGAGTCTCACAATCCCCATCCATAATCATAGGCTCAAGTAAAGGTGTAAAGGAATCGAGATCAAGATAATCAATGGGTGAAGGAGATTCCTCTTCAAAACAATAGGAAAAGTCAAATTTCTCCAAAATAGGTTTTTCAAAGAAATCAGATTCGCAATCCCAAGTGTCCTCAATGCTAAAACTCTCTTCACTCAAAGTATCATTCAAAGTGCATTCTCTTCCCGACTCTCGTCCGTTTGATCTTTTCTCTCACGCTCACGGGTTTTTCTATTGTTCAACCCTCTTTCCAAAATCTCAAAATTGACATCAAATGACACACTCTCAAATTCACATGAACCAAAATCCTCAATGTTATCCTCAGAAGAAACATCAGTCAAAGCATCCAAACACGCGTTTTCCTCAAATATAAAACTTTCCATCTCACAATCATTGTTTGACACAACAACATTCACAAAATGAGAAGAATATTTGACTAAAGGGTGTGAAAGTTGCTCCGAAGAAGAATAAGATGGTTCACAAGTATCCAAGGAATGCAAGTCATCATCCTGCATCAAGTTAGAAATCATAGGAGTTTGGGGAACAAGGTGAGATTGAACACTATACACATCATCAACATCTTCCTCAAATGGGCATATGTCCTGTCTAATAGATTCAACAGATTCAGTCATAACATAGTCAGTGGAATGTGTGAAATTAACTCTAGTATCTAACTTACATGGAGTATCATGCTCGTTTTCCTTTAAAGTTACCATATCTATAAGTTGTTGCATCATCGCCTTAAGTTCCGATATCTCAGCTTTCCTCTTTATCTCTGACTCCAAACTGTTTCGGATTAAATATTGGAGTAGCGCCCATCTTTTCACATAAGACATGTATTTAAACATGCCTTCACAGTTTCCCTCAATATAAGCCCGTGTCGCGTCATCGACACCATCATAAACCATATGACTCACCTCCCACACACTCACATAATAGCCATTTTGAGTAATAAAAGAGTCAAGTCTATCAAAATAAGTATGCAATGGTTCATGTTCAAATTGAGGGAAGTAGAAAATAGTCATAATAATGGAAAAAAAATTAAAATAAATAAATAAATAAAAATGACTAAAAAAAACTAAGAGAAATAATAATAATAATAATAATAATAATAATAATAATAATAATAATAATAATAATAATAATAATAATAATAATAATAATAATCGACCCAAGAAAATGAAAGTTCCCTGAGACAAAAGATAAACTAAAACGACAAGTAAAATTAACCGTCTCCCCGGCAACGGCGCCAAAATTTGATAAGCTAGTCGTATACCTATCAAAGATAACCAACTTAGGTCTAACTAAAAATATAGCTAGGGAAGTCAGGATCGTATCCACAAGGAGACAAATAAATTCTACTTGCAACTTAAGTCTATCTAAGTAACCAAATCAGGGGTTTGTAATTGGGTTAACTAAACTAAAGTAGTGAAAGAAAGAGAATTAAAGGAGAAGAAATAACTAAAATAAATAAGATGAATAAATATAGAGAGAAAACTAGGATCGTCGGTTCACCATGAATTTCCTACGGTCATGGTCTAGGTCACAGGTCTGTCGCAGATATTGGTCTAAGGGGTAGTGAAAAGGTCCTTCCGGTTCGCTATTCACCCTAGAATGCTTCTAACGGCTTCCGATCTTATTAGGGCAAACTAATGTGTTGTAGCAGGTCTAACTCTTACCAGGCTTCCGATCTTAGGTTCAAGTTCACCAATTCAATTAATCAATTACGTCGACTTAATCAATTAATCTCAATTAAATGCTACAATTAACAACATAGACACAATATCGTAGATAGATCTATAAACTAATTAGCAATCATATTCAATTCATGGATCCCCTAAATCCTAGCAAGGGAAATTAGCTACTCATAATTAAATCAAGAACAACAATATTAATAAAAGATTTTACTAGATTAAACATGACGAATAATAATAAAATTACGACAAACATAAAACAAAAATTAAGAATATGTAAATATGAAGAAGAACAATCAAGAACGAGGAAGAAGGAAGAAAGATTAGATAAAATTACCAAAAGGAATGAAGGCGATTAGAATGTTGCAATCTTACAATAACCGAGTTTTAAAGGAAGAAATTAAACTAGAAGTAATTCTAAGAAAATAAAGAGAAGAAATCTAAATAAGAGTCTAAGGAGAAGTAAAAGAGAATTAGAAGCATACAAGAAGAGGTTTTAGAATTCTAGTCTAATAGTTTCTTAAATACTAAGCTAAAACAAAAGCTCAAAAGTCTTATTAACCCTAAACATCAAATTAGGAAAGTCTCGGTCTTCGTCCAGTCTCGAGAATAGTCGGTCGACTATAGTGGATAGTCGTTCGACTATTATTGATCCGTTTTCAGCACTGTGCGCTCAACTTCAAACGCTTGCCATTTCTTCGTTACTTCTTCAAATCGGGCTTATAATATACCGTTGGAAAGCTAAGAGAAAGAGCTTTCCAACTCAACTGGAATCAGCTCAATTGGAGTTGTAGACCTCAAGATATTCACGTTTTAAATAGACCCGTTTGGAAACGATCATTCTCTTTTCTTATTTCGCATCAGATTTCATCTTTAAGCACGAGTTTTGCCTTGTTTATGCATCAACGGGTCCATACCTGCTTAAGATGCAACATGACCACAAAGTATCAAATTCGGGGAAAAATAGTAGACAATGCTACTCGATATGCATGGAAATGCGTGCGTAAAAGACGTAATAATCGTATATATATGGCACGCATCAACATGTTTAGTGACATGTTGGTCTAGTTGGCTTTTGTCCTTCATTAATCCCTAATTAACCCTTCATTCTAATTTCAAACTACAAACCCATCCTCTTCCTTCCTTTCTTCCCCCGTTCGACTTCACTGATCATATATCACCCGCCATTCTTCTGTGTGACTATCATCATCATCATATTCTTCATTGCTTTCCTCACTTATTATTGCATGTCGTTGTTGATTTCGAGTCTTTAGCTTCAATATTTGCTTTCTTGTGTTTCATGGCTCTACTCTAATAGTTTAAAGTTAGTATACACTAGTAGAAAAATATGGAATTGCTGCTCCTCATTTGAGGCATTTTTGGTAATTAGCTGCAAATAATTTATTTTAATTTTTTTTAAGAAAAATGATGGGTGAGTCGTTTTTGGTGATAAATTGCAAAAAAAAAAAAATTAATATAGTGAGGCGTCATCCACAATTGACGCCTCTCCACTCTAATTTAAAAAAAGAAAAAGAAATAAACCCCAAACCCCACTCTTCTTACCCAGTTATCCCGTTCCCTTGTCAAACCCTAGGAAAAAAAACCCAAATCCTCCCTCATCCCCGACAACTCCCAAACCCAACTCCCAAACCAAGAACTTCATGGCTGTCAACGAAAGACCATAACTCCATCTGCTCTCCGCTGGTAGGTTCGCTGCTCTCCGCTCGTAGGTTCCGTCGCTGGTAGAGTTGCCGTCGTATTTCTGCTGCTGTTTGGTAGGTTCGCCTGAATTTGTTATCTTTCTGAATTCTTTCTTCATATGATCTTTCGTCTTCATCTTATAATCTTATTGCTGGAGTACGTTTTATGCACTTGGTTTTACATTTTATGCATTTGGTATCAAAATCTTTATCTGAATAAAGATGTAATCCTTGTGTCTGATTATGCTTCGTTATATGTAATCGTTGTGTTTTGCTGGAGTAATATTTGAATAAAGATTCAACATTTGGTTTGATTTGATGACGAGTTTTGCTTTGGAATGTCTGATTTTATTATAAAGATTCTATATTTGTGTCTGATTATGCTGATATTGTCGTTTCTTTAGCAATTGATTATGCTGAAATCACCGTTAATCGATAATGTACGGACGAAAAATTGATCAGAGTATTTTCTCATCGAACTAGGTGGAATATAGCGGACATTACGCTAACCACCAAACTTAGTAACCTGCACAAGACTGTATAAACTCGCCCTACATTCCACTCTTTAAACCCCAAACAATGCAACTATATTGAGTACAATGCAGCTATATTCAGTAAATATGGCTTGCAACAGTAACACAATACTATACCAGCCTAGCTTAGGATAAAAACAACCCCAATATGCAGTGTGTTTGGGTCGACTCCAGCCAGAACAGATGCGTATCTAAGGGAAGAGCAACCCGCACTTAATCAAGTAATAAGTGGTCTGCTCTTGCATTTCTTTGATAAATGCATTAATAGAAGCCTATAAAAAACCACCAAACAACCTGAAATGAGGATAGGAGCATCAAGTTGTGGAGTGAGTAAGTGAAGGAAATAATTCAAAGCCTCGTAACTGTTTTAGAAATCGGAAACTCATTCCAAAAATATCATTAATGAAATCCCAGGTCCAAATACTCATAATTACGAGTTCAAAGCAAATTTGACATAGAGCATTAAACTCCAATTAAAACCGGATAGTAATAGTGTGAAAATGAGTTTATGTTATACGACTATCCCACGACTATCAGTACCCCTCCATACAGTAACTTTGATGTTCAGCCACTATCAAAGTTAATACCATATGTTATTTATTTCCTAGTTGTTTTTAAGTTTGTCAAGGAGATTCCTTTACTTGTCTATGATACAAACATTATACAGTATAATGCAATTGGATATTTCACTCTAAGTCATAGTGCAGCACATAATCAGAAGATGTATGGATGCAAATGAAGGCAACTGGCTTAATCCATTTCGAATTCAGATTTTACAGTAACGATTAGCTTGTCTATTACTATGATATGTGTCCTATAATGTTATGTTTCTTAGCAATCCCTTAGGCTTAGCCTTAAGGGTATATGGATATTTCACAATTTTTACCAATACATACTCACATCCAACCAAAAGAAATGAACCGAAATGCAATTACTAAGGCAATGGGCGAAATTAATAAGGAAATCGTATATGGTAGAGAGTGAAAAGAAATAAACGGAATGAGAGTAACAAAATTACTAAGGCAAAGAAATAAATGAAATAAAAAAATTACAAAATTAATGATCCAAAAACGTGAAATGATAGCAGGAGCAGGGATTTCTTTTCTTCACCGTACTGTTCTATAGTAGTGTGTATATCACCACTTTAATAAGTGAATAGCTGATATTTTATAATTTAAGTTGAAAAGTTGGTTTATAATTTAAATCATTAGAAACAGTTTGACAAAATGGCTGATGTTTGTTGTACTTAGTGCTCCCTCATATTTTATTTATTTCCCCAATTCCTCAATAAATAGGTGAAGTATTTTGATGAAATAAGGTAATAAATAAAAATCAGAGGTAATAATAAGTAATAACTGCATATTATTGAAAGTTTTAAGACAAGACTCTAATGAATCTTAATTTATCTCAAAATTATCAATAATCTTATGCTAAACTTTGTAGTATTATTATACTCCATATAAATAAATGCATATAATAATTATATGCCTCCATGTGTTATTCTATCTAAAGGCTTGTGTGATTTATTAGAAAGAATTCTATATGCACAGTTATGGAATAAAGTGGATTGTTTTTTGGAATAAAACACCCATACATATATCTAGGATTAATAATATTTAGATTTATTATGTATGAGTATTAAATAATGTTGTGAGAAGATGAGTAAAGTGGAGGCGTAATTATCAGCCGTCACTTGCGTCAAATCGTCTCCTTAGGGGCCAAGTATATGTCTACTCCATACGAGTCACTCCTATTGTCCAAATGTCCATACTCAAAAGTGAAAATGTCACATGTTTTAAATACCAGGGAGAAGTTTTAGATCGAATTGGGGGACAACAGACACACTGACACAACCAAGCATTCCTAGTCTGCCACTAATAAAGTATTTCTGCTACTATCTCCATCTCATATATTTATACTCGCATTTGGTTACATTTGATTAAAATATTTCTTAATTTATATTATTATCTCATGAACACAGAATCATGTCTATTGTTTAGTGATACTTCAACTTAAACCATGGTTATTTTACTCAATATTAGTTACACATCAGTATAACTTTACTTCGATAACACGAACATGTTTTATGTTAGTCCTTAGGCAAATGACTTTTGTCTTATCATATATATTCGACCGATTTAAGACTAAGATGAATATATATACCAATATTACAAATAAAAACTCTTATTTTATTTAATCAAAAATATATTTAAAGAAGAATGTGATAGGCGGGGGGCTAAGGTAGGAAAATGATTGATATGCGTGTTTTTAGTTTTGAGTAACTTAATCCGCAAAGACTGAATTGTACATTTGTACTCTACATTAAGTTGGCAGGAAAATACAATCATGCAAAAATCAATCTGCGTGCCTACTTCATACAATCATACTTTAAGTTGGTAGTAATAGTAAAACACAATTAATGTTAAATCAATCAAACTTGCTTTGTCTCTAGCTAGTATTCCAGTAATGTACTCCAGATTCTATCTTTTCTGTAATTTAACTTTTGTGTGCACTACTTTAGGGACTTGGTGTTGGTTATTGGCATGGTGAGATTCAGCTCAATCTCAAGGCTCTAGCTTAGTTGTAGATACCCATTTTAAGAGAGCTCTTATGTTGTGTGTGCGTGTGTTTGTGTGCACGTCTGCATGTGTGTAGTGGATTTTTGAGGAGGGGCTCTTCAATTGCATGTGTTTGAATTTGATATTTGGTGTTAAGGTAGAACACTCTCATTATATATAAACATTTTCGATCCACTTTGATGCGGACTCCCCACTGTTCTATTACAAAGAGGAACGAAAAAATGAAGTGAACCAAGACAACCTAAATCAATTTCTTCTAGGGAGTGAGCTTACTATTCCAGTATGCAGTTTTTTATGAGTTTATGTGCTAACCTATCTACACCAACCACTTGGTTACTTTTGATTTATTGAAGTGTAACAATGAAAGCAATTTATTTGTTTCCAAGGGAATAATTTAAATGTATAATGTTTGTATAGGGCTCTTCAAGAGGACCTAGTAAAAGAAAAAAGTGGAGTACACATTAGATGGTCATGCCCTGCCATTACGGCCGATGGTAGATTGATGAAAAAGATGGTTGATGCCAGGGTTACCGAATTCGCAATACGTCCGATACGAATTCGCAATACGAATACGTAATTCGATCGAAGTAGAGTATCCAATACGTACACTATTGCAAAATAATCTAATTCGCGAATTCGTAAATATCGATACGCTTAATTTGCTTAAGAGATTAATAAAAAAACATTAATAAAAACAAGTTCTTCTCATAGAAAATCAGCATTTAGAATGCTACTACATCTCATCAAAATAAAATACCAAAATAAAACAATGAAAACAAAACTTCATTAAGTTCCAATAATAGCTACACCTTTTCTTTTCCCTTCATTAAGCTTTATACTTCTCCATTTTCTTTGATAATAGAGTAAATTAAGCAAGGTCAATTGATATTTATAAATAGGAAATGATGCAATATCGTATATTAGTCATGTGCGTTCTGAAAGTCTACTGCTACTCTTAATGGCGACGAATTCATATTGGCACCAATAAGTGATAGGTAGTACTAATAAACTTATCGTATCATTGGTTTTTCTTGTGATTTGTCATTTATT
This sequence comes from Agrostemma githago, assembly GCA_958450325.1. NCBI lineage: Eukaryota > Viridiplantae > Streptophyta > Magnoliopsida > Caryophyllales > Caryophyllaceae > Agrostemma > Agrostemma githago. The sequence continues at coordinate 21,334,831 of OY288239.1, read as the reverse complement.
TGACATTTGAAACACCGTAATATCTTTGTGTTTTCTCTAATGTAGTAAGCATTAGGTCTTACTTGTGATTTGTCCTCAAACTTTCACCATTTATTTGTTTGACCCAATGACTCTCAAAGATGGTAGAAATTTACGTGTGAAGATGGTCATTGGTTGGTAAGTAAAGTTAAAACTTTTATTTTGTTTCAACAAAGTTTTAAAAGTAATTAAAATAATCAACATTCAACATGATATCTTGTTTAGGGCCTTAAAGAAGTTCAAGATGAGTGGTGGTCATATGAAGATGAAAAGATATGAGCGGAAACCTATGAAGGTAATTAACTAAAAGACTACATTATTTTTCTCAATTTTTGTTTACACTTTAATTCTTACAATCTGCAAATTTTTGAAATTATGAATATTTTCTGTTCTGTGGTAGTGTCCTCAACAAAGTGGAAGTGTGGATGATGGTTTGTTCGTGTTGCGGTTCATGTATGATATAGTTAATCGTTGCTCAACTGCAAGTGACTTTGAAAAGGTAAGCAATTGGCCAGTTAATCATTCTAAGTTTTCTTTTAATCGTTCTTGCTTGACTCCATGATCCTTTCCCCAATCATCTCATCATTGCCAAGTTATTTATTTATCCGAGTTGAGTCATTGTTACAAGGTAATTTTATAACATTGAAGGCACTTCAAAAGTAACCCTCCAACCTCCACAAATTAATCATTTTTATACGGTAGGTTGATGCGGAGGAGATGTCATTGAGTATATGTTGGGATATATAGTACAAAAGATGGTTTCTTTGTAGTGGTCTAATTAGGTTTAATTTTTAGGCATTCTTTGTAGTAAAATTGGAGTTTGTAGTGGTAAAATTAGGTTAAATTTATAGGCATTCTTTGCATTAACATTGAAGGCATTGTTTGTAGTAGTAAATAAAATTTGTGAGGTGGGTGTTTGTTTAATTAGTTCATTGCAACCTTGTTGATATTATAAGCTACCTATAATAAGCTACATACGATATTTTTACATGAATATATGACTTTATTATCATATTTTTGTGTTCAATCGATAATAATTCATCGTTCTTGTGTGTTTTTAAGGTTTGAATCTTACAAAATGAGCAACCCTACACCTACGGTGAAGATGAGATGAATGAATTACGGGGCAAGTGGGCTAATTACTTTACGAATTGTTGTTGTACTTGAAGTAGACTAGTTAATTGGAACATTTTGGCATGACTTGTGTGGTTTAATTGAGGTTGGAATTGTATCCATGCCACTTTTTGGACATGTGAATGTATGTATTTAGGTTTTGACGGATGATGTAAGAATTTTATTTGGTTTATTGAAATGCAAATGGTTGCTGTTGAAATTATTAAAAAATTATATATTTTTTAAAGAAAATAAATATTGCTTGCGACATTTATTTGGAGTATATGCTTCTAACGATCTAATTAAATATGTAAAAAACAAGGTGATATTTATGGTGTTGAATTGTAAATAATGCATCAAATTTTGGCTCTATTTGAGGCGTCATATACCAAAAGACGCCGCGAAAATGGTGCCATTAGAGGCGTTTTATCCTTAGAAGCTGCAGAACTTTCAGAGTATTTGCGGCGTCATTTTGATAAAACGCCGCAAATAGTCTACTATTTGAGGCGTCACTTTTTTAAAACGCCGCAAATAGTCCACTATTTGAGGCTTCTAAAAAACGCCGCACCATAATTTCCAATGTGCGGCCCCCCCGTATGAGGCATCATAAAAGATGCCTCTAATGGGGGGTTTTATGGAGCCTCAAATCCAAGTTTTTCTACTAGTGATACTTACGTTTATGTTGCTACCCCAATTGTGTTTTTGATTTCTGTAACAATGGAAATGTTGCTTCTTTAATAAGCTTCGTACTCTGGTTTTGTATTCATCTCGTGACGTATGATTATTAAAATTTTACAAATTGTGGTTTACTTTTACATGTACCAAGTTTAGATTTTAGTTAGTGAAAGTGTAGACGATGTTGATTGATCGATAGGGAAAAGATTGGGAAATGGAGAAAAAAATTGGAAGAAAAAGGAAACAAATACTTTGGAGGGAGGAAAATGATTATTAATTAGGGATTAATGAAGAACAAAAGTCAACTAGACCGACATGTCATTAGATTAGGATTACAAGTTGGCACTTGACAGCCATACTTAACGGCTAATTCTAGTTTAGTCACGGTTGAGAGTAATTAATAGAGTTCAGGGGTACAGTTGGGAATTGCTTATACGCAGGGGTACAACTGGGAAAAGTGAAAACTTAGAGGGTACAAATGGGAATTTCCCTTATTCATATGTTCAATACTTTTCTACGATAGCTCAACACAAATTTCTACAAGAGCTCGACAACTTTTTACTAGAGGTCACGTAGTTTATCACAAAGTTGTTGAGCTCTATCACAAAGTTGCCGAGCTTTGTCACAAAGTTGTTGACCTCTTAGAAATGATTCATATGCTCCATAACATTCTACGATAGTTCAACAAATTTGCACCAGAGCTCGACAAATTTGTGCTAGAGCTCGTGTAGCTTAGTTAGTCTAAAAGTTGATGAACTTTGTCCTAAGGTTGTCGAGTTTTTTCACAAAGTTGTTGAGCTTTAATTTGTCACAAATTTGTCGAGCTCTTTTAACAGAATTGTTGTGTCATTTTAGTTGTCATTGTACTGTCTTTTCTTTCAATTGTCATTGTACTGTCTTATCTTTCAGTTGTCATTGTACCGTCTAATCTTTCAATTGTATTGTATTGGCGTGTATATCATTTCAATTGTCATTGTATTGTCACGTCATCTTTCAATTGTGTATTCTTATCTTCCAATTTTACTATGGTTTCTTATCATGTTTGTCTTTTACATTTTTGTATTTTTATGAATTATTTATGATGAGATAAGTTTGAATTGACATCAACTCACTCTCTTAAAAAATGTGTCAACAATTAGTAAAACAATGAATTACATTTTAGTAGTTTATAAAAGGCTACTTCAGTTCCCTTCAACAACAACATCATTTATGTTATTACAATCATCTCATATTTTCTTATTAAATAATGAATTATGATTCTAATTCATCAACTTTAAGTGACAAGTTTTACGATAATATGGTAAGGGATTTTATTAATGTAATGAAATAGATAACAATATTGAGAATACAATTAATTCCATAGTTGTTCCACTTAATTCCTTTTATTGAAAGAGCTAGTTTCAGTATGAAGTTCAGGATATTTGTGCCAAAGATCGTGAGGAGGCTCATGAATGGCTAATGCGAGATTGTTGGGTTTGTTGATGATGACTAGCTCATTTTAACGTGTTTCCCATTAAGTTCAAAATTTTCAGGTTAATGATCGTAATTAAGTGGTAATCTCCGAAGTGTTGATTCCAAGATCTTCAAAGGCGAAAAGACTACCGAAGAATAGAGTCATAACAATAAGCCATCACTCAGTTAAGGATAAGTAACTAAATTACTTAGTAACAATAAAGGTAACCGGTGAACCAGACTGTTGGAAACAGTCGGATTGACTGTTACCGGGTTCGACAGTAAAAAAATTTCATTTTATGAAAATCGGAAAACCCTTTGAATATATTTTTACAAAAATGTAACTTTGAAAATTTATGAAAAGTGGAAGTTTGGTTACTTGATCAATACACTACAAAAATCGAACAGAGTTTGCAGCGGATTTGTCCGAAGCAAACAACCCAAATCCGACGCAAATTTCTACTTGTGGCGGACTAGCCAACGCAAAACTCCGCAGTGTTTTTGACGCAAATTGGATTTTGTGTGTCGACAAATCCGACGCAAATGTCTTTGCATCGCCATAGCGTCGGATAATCCGAAGCGGCTTTTGAGGGTCAAACCACCCAGTCAACGCCCTTTGCGTCGGATTGTCCGACGCAATATTCAACTTTCTTCGACATTGCGTCGGATAATCCGACGCAAACGGCGTTGACTGGTTGGCCGCTGCGTCGGATTATCCGGCGCAACGTCGCCGCTTGTCTAAGTGCGCGTCGGATAATCCAACGCAGTTGGCGACATGGAATGTGCGTCGGTTTATCTGACGCGATTCCGACCCTTTCGTTTGGTTTGCGTCGGCTAAACCCATGCAAACTTCGTGTATATGCTCCTCAATTGTGTCGGATATTCCGATGCAATATTCATTTTAAAAAAAATGTTTCGTTTGTTTTTAGTTCCCCAAATGCGCAACAAACAATCAACCTGGAATACATATATATAACTCCTACAAATAACCACAACAGCAGCACATCCGCAACAAAACTTACCCAAAACTCCAATCAAAGCTCACATACATATCTTCTTCACAGAACTCCACAAAACTCAACAAAGCTAAACCAGGATACTGATATAGAAAATGAAAATTTATTAACAAGAACGTGTGCTAAGTTCACAATTTTATCTAGGAGTTAGTGACTTAGAAATATATACATAATCATAACCTAAAAAAGTTCCAAGGAGGAGACAAACAACCTAAGCAATGGGCTGAAGCTGCAAAGACCCAAAGCGATGACCATCGTCATTGTTGTCATCGCGCCTTCTAGTACGTGGTCCACCGCTGCAGCTTTCATTCTCCATAGCCCACATTTTCCTCATCATCTCTATGAACTTGTCTTGCTCCTCCAATCTCTTCTGTTGTGATCCTATTGTCTCTTCTAATGTATGTCTGCGCTCTTCTTGTTTCTTCAAGTTTTCCTAAATGCGCTCGTTAGCTGTTCGTTCTTGGGAGGCGTCAGTGGAAAAGTAAGTATTCGCAGATGGGCCTTTACCGCGAGTGAAGCACGGGCGAAAGAGATCTTTCGCCGCGCTGCCTATCCCCCAAAAGCGTCGCTTCTGGTTGTAGCCACCTGCGATATTGTGGAAGAAGCTTAATGTGTTTGGTGCCTGATCAGACGCTCGTGCCTCCTCCACCGCTTTGTCAAAGTTCTCCTGAAACAGCAATAGGAAACAGTGTTGGAAGTTTAAGCACAATATACTTTCACATCATAATTTTGGCAGGATGAAAAAGTGTAGTACTACTCACAATGATCTCCGACGCTCGGGGGTCTATCTACTTCTCGTCCTTCCCCATCTTTGTCTTCTCCAGAAGTTGTACCACGGGTGCGGTTGGGCCCTTCAAAAAACAGTGTTAGAAGTTTCAACAATTATTTAGCCATAATATATTGAACTATAATTAAATTGAGTACTTATCTTCTAAAAACTTACCATTTGCTTGAAAGTAGTTGTTGTGCTCCTACTACCAAGGCAGCTGGTGGGTTTGGCCACTCCATTCGCATGCCCACATCTGCGGTTCGCCTTCTTCACTACCACCTTCTTCTTGAACTCTTGGTCTTCTGCCTTCCGTTTCAGCTCCGTCCACTTCTCTTCCGGAATCCATTCCGGCTTCTGAACCCTAGGAATCGATCTCTTGAATATATCCGTTATTCTCTTCTTTATCCGACTCTCGTAGTCGGATCTGAGGTCGTACCCCAGGACTATACGCACTCTCCTATGTTTGTCCAAAATATAATTTTTTATAATTTAATATACAAGTCGTAGGATGTACAATTTTAAATGTCAAATGTGGCAATCACCGCGATGTGCGTGTACATGTCATCCCTCGCTCTCTGGGACGCCTCCGTCCAGCTTCGGTATGCGTCGGGGGTAGACATGTAGGACATGATTATAGAATCACGCAACATCTGAGAGTACAATTTTTCCTCCCACCTCTATTCGTAATTTTGGATGTTAAGCAGACAAATGAATGAAATAAAATAAAACACTTGATTATAACAATAGAAACTCACCAAGTAGCGCCCAGAATACGTCGCTGTGAAAGGTACGGCTTTGAAGGTGTTGACACGTACTCCGTCGCTCCAATTTTTTGTACAACATTGTAGACACCCGCATTTTGCCTACTAGTGTCTATAGCAATTCCCGACAAAATACCCGATGATGATCTGACGTAAACATGCTTTAATGTGCTCGAACACGGACTCAAAATCAATATTATCCGATGTGGGCACTTAGTGGAGTAAAAATCTCTCAAAACTGACCTCAAATTCAAACTCAGTGGGTCGTTTCCAATGAAATAAAGCTATTTTCAGCTAAAATCGTCGCCGGAAATAAACCGTCTTTTGCGACCGAGTCAAAACCCGATCAAAGTCGAAACCCAAGACGAAACCAGCCTCGCATGTGTTCAAATAGAAAGTCAAAACAAGTCAAACAAAAAAATCAAAGTCCAAAATCAAATCTTGACATTTCCTTAATTCTCTCACCCGGTTGAACCCACTCGATTGAGTGCCATAAGGCCACTCGATCGAGTGCATCCACGAAAAACAAACAGGCATTTTTTTAAGCCACTCGATCGAGTGAGCTCTAGCCGGGAGGTAAAATCTATAAATACCCCCTCTGGCTCTTCATTTCCCCCATCACAACATATCACATTTTCAACCCTTTTCAACCCACACTTGCATCATCTCCTTCACTATTTCGAGAGCCATATACAAACATAAAGCATCACGAGACCGAACCTCCCAACAACCGAGAAAACCGTCTCCATAACCATACACACCCTAACTCACCCTCCATTCTCGACGCTCCCGTGCCTACGCCGCCACTAGACAAGCCCGTATTTACGAGACCATAAGCATGTAGGTTGAGGGTGTAATCAAACCCCATTTTCTCTGATCTCTATTCTCTTTCAATTTTTGTATACTAACTTTTATTTATCGTAACGCTAACTACTAACATTCGATCATAAAATACTCATCCTTTTACGTATCGAATACAAAGGATGACGAGATAAGGAAACACGAATACAAGAGTATCGTACTCGAGTTGTCGGTCGCTTATCTCTTCACCCCACGTATTTGGTTGTTTAAGGCGAGTCAACGTTTTTGTTCATTTTAATATCGCATCTAACTCGTTTACTAACAATCTAACATTTAATTTCCGTTTTTTTTATATTCTGTCTTATATAATACCGTGTATGTATATATATATATGTGTGTGTGTGTGTGTGTGTGTGTGTGTGTGTATAGGATCAAGAAAGTTGGTGGTGGATTGGGAAGTTGGAAAGTTATGTTTGTGTCTATTGATCATTGTTAAATGGATGGCTTAGATGGATGATCTGTTGTATTAAAAAAAAGGCAAAAGGTTCAATCAGTGCGGCTGACAGCAGCAGCAGCAGCAACAACACTCACTCACACTTCAATCACACCAACATCTCTCAACACAATTCAAACTAATTTATTTCTATCACCCAAATTTTTTCTACTCATCAAACCACTCCCTCTCTACATGCTTCATAATTTCAGTAGTTTGTCTTCATAATTTTTTTTTTAAAATTTAACCCAAAATTCTTCAACCTTCATTCGTCTTCATCTTCAACATCTCCATCTTCAAACTTCATTCATCCCACAAAAAAAGAACAACTTCGTCTTCAAACTTCATTCATCCAACAAAAAAAAGAATTTCTTCATCTTCAAGCTTCGTTCATCAAAAAAAAAACAACTTCATCTTCCAACTTCATTCATCCAACAAAAAAACATTCTAATTAATATGTTCTAGTTAGAAATATTATTTTGATTTACTATAAAAACATTCTAATTAAATAAAAGAACAACTCATTTAGTGCGTAATGTTCTTGCAGAATTGCAAGGTCACACACTTTTAGTTGTATAGTCACACTTATTATGCTGTATAGTCACACTCGTTATGTTGTAGAATCACCCAGCTGCAGAATACCTTGGGATTAAGGTATCATGGGTTTAATCATTTTCATCTTCATGCTTGTTTTATTTTTCATACCTTCTTTTTTTGAATATGGATGAAAGGACGACTGTGACTTCCCTCAGTAACGACATTCTAAAAATGAAAGTATTAATCACATACAAAAGTATTTAAACTAACTTCATGTTCAAGCTTCATTCATCCAACAAAAAAAAAATCTTCGTCTTCAAGCTTCGTACATAATAAAAAAGAATAGCTTCATCTTTCAACTTCATTCATCCAACAAAAAAACATTCTAATTAATATGTTCTACTTGGAAATATTATTTTGATTGACTGTAAAAACATTCTAATTAAAAAAAAGAAAAAATCATTTAATCCGTAATGTTCTTGCAGAATTGCAAGGTCACACACTTTCAGTTGTATAGTCACACTCATTGTGCTGTATAGTCACACTCGCTATGTTTTAGAATAACGTAGCTGTAGAATACCTTGGGACAAAGGAATCATGTGTTTAATCATCTTCATCTTCATGTTTGTTTTATTTTTCATACCTTCTTTTTTTGGCATTTTTATAAAATTATTCATCTTCATTATCCAAAAAAAAATGAAGGTTGAATATAGATCAATGGACGATTGTGACTTTCCTCAGTAACGATATTCTAAAAAAACGAAAGTATTAATCACATACAAAAGTATTTAAACATTCATTATATATTAAAATTTCATTCATGTTGGTTTCTTTTATAGTTGATTTCATGTTTGTAAGGAGTGTGACTATACAACATTAGGAGTGTGACTATACAACATAACGAGCGTGACTATACAACCTTGCGAATGTGATTATACAAATAGGACCACTTTTGGCAACAAATCAATTGGTGCACAGCTGCGTGTAGACACCCAGATTTGGACCTGGTGGTTGCAGAAGTGCCCAACAAGCACCCGATGACGATAGGACTGCAACGCAACGCGGGTTCGCGCTGTTGTAGGTAGTTTTTTTTATAGAACGGATCAAATAATTACTCCGAAAAATTAAAACGAACATGATAGCAGCCTTAGTCGTGTCGTTACGTCACATAGACACTAATTAGAGTTAATTCTGACACCGGGACCCCGAGTCGGTCCCGAAACTCGAACCGAGTCAGCACCGTGCCAAGCGAACCTCGGGACGCACACCCGAGGCCCACTAAACCCACGGCGCTAGGTCAAGCCGCGGGAATCCTTAGGCTCCAAGCTAAGTATCACACTCCTCTCTCTTGGTTTTGGAAAGTATCAAAATCGTATCTTCAAAATCCCGACCGCCCCACCTCACGCGTCTTAGTCTCCCCGCGCCTTAGCCCAGGCGCCTGGGTCTTGGTGCACCCCAGCTCAGGCGTCCATATGGGCAACGAGGGCCGAAAACACCTATAAATACTCCCCTTCGCCTCATTCACTCGACACATTCTCATCTTCTCTTCTCTCTCTACTCTCTCGCTAAGGGCTCGCACTCCGACACCCGAGGCAAACGATCCACTCAATCGTAGTTCCGACAAAAGCGACATCGACGCTACTCCTCACCTTCGAGCACCACACTCGATACCGAGGTGCCTGTGTTCGACTAACTCAAATCTAGTAGCGAAGCTCTGCCGGATTAGCCGCAGAATCAGTCCATAGTAACGAAGCTCTGCCGGCGGAGTAACCGCAGGAAGGGTTGACGGTAACAGAGCTCTACCGGAATCACTAGGACGATCCGTCTTTGAAGTCGAATCGTCACTAGGTTGTCATCTAAACAAAACTTTCCATATTTGCACTTCCTTTTATTATGCACTACGACAACACTAGACGTGGACACTAGGTCCACGAATATCTACTAAAACACGTAACGTCCCAACTTCAATCACAAATACTAAAATACACTAAATAGACCCGAGTAATTCTGAGATCCGTTCTCAACTATCTATGCATCGAGTCCCGTTTAGTGTATATTCCGAAGGTGCAACTCCTCACAATGTGATTTACATACATTCGCATTTACAGTTTTTCGTATGATTTATTGCTTTTATGACCTTATAATCGCACGCTAAATAACCTAACACGGAATTCAAAACGTAAAATAACTAAAACTGAACAAAGTGATGGTCGGGTTTCGTATTAGTCCAAGTGCTCGCCTTATTAGGTTTGACGCATCTTTATTAATACCGAGCCGACGCATCTTAAGCAGAATACCAGGTAAGGTATACCACGAGAACGATTGATATCCGTATTATCGGGTTAAAACTAATTTGCAAATACGTATAATATTAGTACTCTCTACTCTCCTACGTGCATCTTTTCATGGCCTGCTTGTCACGTGAAATCGCATGGAGAGAATGTAAATACAACTAGTTTGACGACAATACTTACTTGTCCTTAAACAACCGACGTAGTAAAAGGCATAGGGTTAAAATAACGGATGTTACAGTATTTCCACCACAACAAAAGAACTAGGTTATCAGCCCACCGATTGATTAGTAGAGGCCGCTATATTGTGGGCGGGATTGGGTGTTGACATCTATCGGATGTTGGCTTCCCAATACGTACCCTCACCCCTTACTCAGAATCGACGGTTTCCGGATGACCGAAACCATTGGCAATGAGAGTCATTCCAGGCATGGAGTGCTTAAGGGTACAAGTCTTTATCTTTAGGTGCCGTGCCACTCAACTTTGAGCCGGCAAGGGATCAAAGTTCAATTGAACGGTTTCCGAGTCCCCATAATTGACTCGGTGGCGACTCCACAAATCGGCAACGAATTCAGTTCATTAAAAAGGTCGCCTTACCAAATGAATCGGCCTTTAAACATTTACAACCACGACTCAATCGATTCCAAACGGAAACACGGGTGTCCGCACCCGTCTAGTACAAGTTCGGGTCGTCATCCGAATCGAGGTCCGACACATCGCCCCGTATGCGAGATCGGACCGGCCCCCGACCGGGAAGGGGCCGCATGGGTGGCCGCTGTCACACTTTGAAAAACCGGGTCAGTCCCGCGCGGGCGGCGGGCGGCGGGCGGTGCGGACAGACGTCCACAATTTGGCGACTCCGCTGGGGATTTGGAAACAAATTTCCAGTGGTGGTGTAACTTGAACGAGGTCGGTGAAGCTCATTTCCTAGTTCCTAATTGTGGTCACTACAGGTTTTCGCCCTAAAAAGCTCACCCTAACCGATATCAGGACCAATCGACCTCTTCGCGGTAAGATCTTTAGGGACACGCGGAGAGATCCTTGATTGACGCTCCGGCCGCCTAAAGCGTACCCCGCGGGAATAATAATCGGATAGCTCCGAACGGATGGTACGACACTCATCTCCCTAGACGATTTGTCAGTGCCTAAGTAAAGACTATTCGTGGGCGGTAGCCTACCCTAACCTACCCGTGTCTGCATCCTGCATGAGTGTATGCATTCCTAGTTATGTGTACCGTGTTTGCAAACAACCCAAATAAATTACTAACAATCTGGATTTAACCACGCCAACATATTCAACTGCACCCAATTCTGTTTTCGAAAAATACCTCAACTTTTCAAAACGATATTTTAAACACTAATACTCCGGTCAAATCGTGATTTCTAAAAAGGGAAAAACATTTTCAGATGCCGTTATCATGGCAAATTTTACACTCACCACTTTCAAAAAAAAAATTTTTTTTGGAGCCATCACCTTGGCCAAAGCAAAACACGTCAACAACGATTACCTTTAATACCACCGAGACTCCCGATCAATGGGATCAAGGTACACCAAACGGTTACATTTTATTTCAAAAAAAAAACAATTTTTTTACACATACCGTTAACACAACCAAAGCTTCAATTAATGAAGTCAAGGAACTCAAAAAACGGTCACACTTTCAAAACATTTTTTTACAACGCATCCTTCTACCGTTAAATGCTAGTTAATGCAACCAACCTACGTGGGTCACCAGTTTTAAGAGTTCTTCTAAAAAAAAAGGGACGAAAGTTTTCTAAAACACCATTCGCCACCTAAATCCCTCACTAAGGATTTGGTCACACTTTTAAGAACATTGTCATTAGACTTTACGCTCTACCACGAGCATCACGTACACCACAAGTATCGAACTAGCTAATCAATAGTAGTTTCGATAAAAGCATCACGTAATCATTTTCAAAACCGCTTCCCCCAAAGAACCGTGCCCCTTTCAAAAAAGAACATTAACATTTTGTCATCACCGGATTCCCGTTGCTCACATATAGCAACACAATTCCACGTCACAAGCGAGGTTATCCCGCCATCGTTACACTATTATTTTACAAACCATCCTTTTCAAAATTTTGCAAAGAATTGGCAGTTTTCGAAAGAAACATGTATCAAAATTCTTTGATCCTGAGCCGGGATCGCGATCAACTTCTTACGTCATACAACCATGTGATTAACTGTCTGTGTTAGTTACTAGGGTCGCCTCTACTCGAGCTCCTACATTTCGAGTCATCTCATTTTGAGAAAGTCCTCTTTTAAATCTCACGCCGAGATTAGTGTCAAATCGTCTCGCTTTAGAGACATGACTCCATAAGGCGTTCTGCCGAATACACCGAGAGACTAAAGCACCTGATTCCCTAAACGACGACCGCAAACACGCACAAGTCAAGGGTCTCATTTCCATATCGCTCGGCCAAGAGCACTCTTCGAGTCTCTAGGACGTCTGGTAAACCCACCCTCATCAAAACCACATTTTCCGCAGTAATGTCAGGAGATTCAAGCGTAGACACAAGTAACCATACCAGGAACGACGCCGGACAATCCGCGGATAACACCATGGAAACCCTAACCAACCTGATCCGAGACTTACAGGCAACCATCATTACCGAACGCGTCCGTAAACAGCATTTACTCTCGTCTAGGCCACTTGGAGGATACAGCCTCTAATGAACACCATAACCGGATCCTCAACGAGGTCCTTTTAACCTCCACGCCGCTAGGCGGTGCTCCTGCCGGAGTCACCCCTAATGACCCCATTACACCACCTCAAGACCACATCCTACAGTCTGCCATGAGTCGCATAGAATTCCTTGAAAACCAAATGCGCCTAAACCAAGGCAACAATGCCCATCTCGAAAATCGCCGAAAGTTTGAATTGGTGAACGACCAGCTACTAGAAAATTTTTCCTTAGCCGACATACCGAAGTTCAAAGGAACTGAGGACCCCCTCAACCATATCCGGGCCTTTAAGGATTACATGGCCACTAAGGGGTCAAACCCAATCTTTTCGCTAGGATATTCCTATCCTCTTTAGACGACAACCCGCGAGCACCCGCTAAGACGAGTAAATCTGTGTCAGAGTCAGAGTCTAGTTCGTCTTAGGGCCTAGACCTAATACTATAACAAATATCTTTTGTTTTTACATCGAGTCAGGAAGTGCGAGGGGATCTGCCCTCCACCTCCCCGAAAACAATATCTCGGGCGCATAGCCCGCTTATTACTATCAATAAAAGGAAAATCACTTTTCTTCTTTACAATGCGCCTCGACAATCGCTTGATTTTAAAATAACGCACCTACTTGCTTACGACTTGATGCTATGCCATTTATCGATAACAACCAAACATACCTTGAAACAACGAGGAGTTACAAGAACTGAGATCCCGTGTTCTTTTTACCTATTCTATGTCTGGTATAGAAAGCCACAAACTATCCCTTAAGAATGAGCATTCCCGAATCCTATGACAAATCTAGATAGTCTTTTAGCTTGTGATCAAAGACGGAAGGCAAACCCATTTCCCCGATATAAATACCCCTCAAGTAAAGACCGACCAATTCCTACCATAGGTGCTAGTCTGACAAAAAGAAAAAGGAAGTCTGAAATGGCCAAAATAAAGGAGCCAAAGAAAAAATGAAACCAAGGCCAAACTAAATCGGCCCAATTCAATGATCAAGACCAAACTCAACGGTCAAAATGAAACCCCCAATCATTCAACTCGACTTCAAATGCAAAGTTCTAACAAAAAGCAAAAAAAAGAAAAAAAGAAAAAAGACAAATGAACAGACCAGTCAACTAGCACCCAAATACTAGCCTCCCTACATTACAACCCTTAAGACCTTCTCGAGACACTTGTTAGGAGACAGTCCGGAATTTTGAGGATTCAAGTTCAATAGGATAATCCCAACCGTTAGGGCCAGACATGGAAATCAGATCCCACGTAATTTACATCCCACCCAATTGAAGTCTGAGTCATTTTTACTTAGCTTCCCCTTTCCCACCACATTACGAAACCTTAGCCCATAGCCCTAACTCCACAAAAATCAAGCTCCGAATTTTGATCTATCGAAACCACTTACTACCTAGCTTCACATTTCGAAACCATCCAAGCCAGTCACCCCGACCCAAACACGGTATCTCGGTAATTGTCACTTTCAAGAGGTCACACCCAATCACTCCACCTTAGTTCTATAACTAGGGTGAATACACTCTAAACATCTCACATCGATAATTGGCATGACGAGTCTAAAGCAAAATTACTCACATCTATAAAGAACTGCGATCATGGTTTGATTCCGTATAAACACGGATACGTAGGCAACCCTTCTTCGGGTACAACCAACCAAATAACAGAATTGATTACTCGATTCACATGCAAACCGGAACCTTTTTCCACGCTCCGGTTAACGAGTGATTCCAATGACGAATCACAAACGACGAGCCGACGACGGGGTGAAAACCCGAAAGGGCGCCCCGGGCAAAAAGAAGAAACGAGTAGCGAGCCGTCGTAAAAAAAATTATATATACATAAAAAAAGAAAAAAAAAGGAAAAAAAAGAGAGCAAAAAAGGTGAGCCGAGGACGGAGTGAAAACTCGAAAGGGCGCTTCGGGCAAAATGAAGAATCGAGTTGCGAGCCACCACAAAAAAGGAAAACAAAATTAAAAAATGTGCTTCTCATTAATAAAAAAAATCAGTTAAATCAAGCCTTTGTCGAGGCCCTTTACATCGAGCATCCGAAATTTGGCAACCCTGGAAAATGACGACGTGTCAAGCAAAACCCTACAAAAACTAGTACTAATACGCCACATAATATCAATTAATACAAGATAGTACTAAACGGCTGGGCTCTACCGGTCCAACTTTTCCATTCCCTTGTCATTCGCGTGTGCTTGCTTGAGTCTCTCACCATTGACCCTCCTAACGCAAGCTTCCACCTCCCTATCCAAAAGCGAGCCCAGCCAATCTCACTTCCCCTCCTCACTCACATTTTCAATATGGGTCTTGTCGGTCTCGGCCCGTGTAGATGAACTGACGAACACTAGGATCGGTAACGCCGTCTTCGGTCGAGCACTTATCGATATTTGCCCGCATAGCTTCCTCATTCTGTAGTACGATCATCTCCAAAATCCTTAACCTTTCTCTCACACCCGACAACCCTAGATGTCAGGAACGACCTACTGAAGTCGTTAAACCCCTTTCCAACAGCCGAAATGTCCGCGCAAGAATGTCAGGTACACACGGACGGTACATTTCGTCCATCGGATCCACCAGACTTAGATGTCTTTTCATTTTTCTTTCTTTCTTTTAGGGGGATAAGCTACCCCACTTAGGCGTGTTGTAGCCTTTAACGGTTGTTGTCAATTCGCGACTGTAAGCCCAGTACGGCATTGCCTTGGATATACAAAAAAGTGGTCTAACCTTTTTTCAAAGTTAGCCTAGATTTTGGCTTCGGCCTCATTATGAATGTCGAAAGAACTACATTTGCATTCTAGTGCACTCGGTCATAGCACGTTGTCCTCTTACATTTCGTCCGCCTCAAGTCAAAATGTTTTAATCGACGTACTATCTGATCCAACTTCCGGCTCAAACTAACGCATTTCAAAAATCCTAAAAACCGCTTTCGTGATCTTATGCAGCCCCAACGCATTTTAAAACGTCCTAAACTACGATGAAATCACGAATAAAACAACCATGAAGTGATTACTTGTCAATTTAAGTCAGCATTTCACAAAACAAAAACGCAAAGACTAAACTAAAACAACTCAAATACTAAAAAGTTAAATCGAGTTCATAAAACAGGGAGGACCCCTAGAAGCAGCGCCTATGGCTATCACAAGCCCACCAATGGTGACGTCCAAACCTAGATACTCTAAATCCAGGAGAGGAGACCCACTACCGCCCATTCTCGACAACATATCTAGGGTAACTATCCCCGGAAGTTCTCCAACCTCCTTAGTAGCACCCGTCGCACGACCCGTAGCCTCAGCCTCAGCATCAGCCTCCCTCTCAATCTGATGCCTAGCCTCACCCTGCGCGGAGGTCTCGCCTTGAGACCGAGCCAGTTACACCTTAAGGTGAGCGATCTCGTCAGCCCGAGATAGCAGGAGCTGTCGCGCCTCAACCACCCCATGCCGAGGTCTCGTCCTGAGTCCAAGCCAGCTGCTACTTATCCAAGCGGTAACTTGGCAATCTCATTATCCTGAGATCACAAGAGTTGCAGCAACTTGGCCTCTTCCTCCTCAAGTTCGGTCACCCGAGTCTCTAGCTGCCTCACCATATCCGGAATATCCTGCAAATACACCTATATTTTAGGAAAAGATGCAACCAGCCAAAGATGCCAACCCTAGGTATACACTAATCAAGGCCTCGAAGTATCACAGCCGCCCCCGTTGCATAGGCCCGGAAGCAGTTGGCAGTCTACCATAACCGCTGATGACAAGCTGACGAAACCTGAAAGGCGAAACCATACAAGTTAGCCAAACAAAACCTAACCTTTAGAACCCAAATCCGAAACAGAAACCGAAATTTACCTGGTATACCCGATCACGCCACTCCATCCCAGCCTACATCTCCCCAGCGGAACACGAGGAAAGAGGCTCTGTAAAGGATACCCCAGCCACATCGACCCTGAGCAGTGTCAAGGGGAAGTCTGGGGGCTGAACAGCATCAGCCGAATCTGCCAGCTAAAAGAAAAGCGAACCATTCAAAATGAAACCAAACACTAAACCATAGGACAAAACAAACAATAAAACCAGAACCAACACTTCAATAATCCTAAGCCTTGGGGGCTACTAAATAAAACAAACTGTGAGAAGGAAACATACATCCTCGAGGCGCAGCTGGTTCACCAGAACATTCTCTGACAAGTAGTGACTCATCGTGCTCTTAGCCTGAGCCAACCACCATTCAATCTCCGCCGGAAGCCTTACCGGACGAGCATGCACCATCCTAGGTGCCAATCGAGGGAAATAGGAATAAAACCAATCCTGCAAAAACCCAAAAACATCATTACCAAACCCAAACCAAACTAGGTGAAACCTCAAAACCTCCCCTAATCAAAATCAACCCCCCAGCGGAAAAAATGTGAAAACCCCTGGCTAATAATTAAGACCACTCATACCGAAGCACATGACAATCTATGCGCGATATCTGAAGAAAACAAACTCAATCGAGCCGCAAAGCATTCAAACCTCAATTTCAGTTCAATTTTAAACGAGCCCCTTGTAGCGCTCAAAACAATTTTAAACGAGCCCCTGTAGTGCTCAAAACAATTTTAAACGAGCCCTTGGTAGCGCTCAAAATCCAATTTTAAACGAGTCCCTAGTAGCACTCAGTTTAATTCAACGAGTCCATGGTAGCACTCAGAATCGAAACAATTTTAAACGAGCCCCTTATAGCGCTCAAAACTATTTTAAACGAGCCCCTTATAGCGCTCAAAACTATTTTAAACGAGCCCCTTGTAGCACTCAAAACAATTTTAAACGATCCCCTTGTAGCGCTCAAACCCATTTTAAACAAGTCCCTAGTAGCATTCAATTTAACTTAAAACCCGATATTGGATAAATCCCTGGTAGCACTCAATCCAATTCAAGTTAAGTCAAGTCAATTCATTGAGCCCCTGGTAGCGCTTAAAATTCCGATTTTGGATGAGTCTCTGGTAGCACTCAATCCAATTTCAATTCATGTCAATTTAATTTAATTTAATTCAATTCAGTTTTAAGTGAGTCCTTGGTAGCACTTAAAATAATCAAATCAACCTGAAACAAGTCCATAAGAATTCAATTCACGTCCCCCTAAGGAATACATAAAGAAAAATCGAAATCAATACAACCATCCGCCAAGGATATCTAACCAGAATTAAGACACCAATAAATACTTAAGCAAAAGGTCTAAAACAACTAAAACAGCAAACCCGAGACGAGACGGCAAACACGGGCCCGGGCCCCGACAGGCAACCACAGGTGAAGACGTCAGGTACGATTTCTAAACCTTGGCTGGCGAGCCTCAACACGTAGTCCAATGGACTTAAAACGACTCGACCGGACAGCCACCAGGTCGTAATCTTCGATTGACCTGGGCGGCTATACTTTGACTTTTGCCTTGGCTAAGCCTCAGTCAATGTGGGGGCTTCTGTAGACACCCAGATTTGGACCTGATGGCTGTAGAAGTGCCCAACAAACACTCGATGACGATAGGACTGCAACGCGACACGGGTTCGCGATGTTGTAGGTAGTTTTTCTATAGAACGGATCAGATAATTACTCGAAAAAATTAAAACTAACATGATGGTAGCCTTAGTCGTGTCGTTACGGTCACATAGACACTAATTAGAGTCAATTCCGACACCAGGACCCCGAGTCGGTCCCGAAACTCGAACCGAGTCAGCACCGTGCCAAGCGAACCTCGGGACGCACACCCGAGGCCCACTAAACCCACGGCACTTGGTAAAGCCGCGGGAATCCTTAGGCTCCAAGCTAAGTATCACACTCCTCCCTCTCGATTTTGGAAAGTATCAAAATTGTATCTTCAAAATCCCGACCGCCCCACTTCACGGGTCTTAGTCTCCCCGCGCCTTAGCCCAGGAGCCTGGGTCTTGGTGCGCCCCAGCTCAGGCGTCCATATGGGCGACGAGGGCCGAAAATACCTATAAATACCCCCCTTCGCCTCATTCACTCGACACATTCTCATCTTTTCTTCTCCCTCTACTCTCTTGCTAAGGGCTCGCACTCCGACACCCGAGGCAAACGATCCACTCGATCGTAGTTCTGACAAAAGCGACATCGACGCTACTCCTCACCTTCGAGCACCCCACTCAATACCGAGGTGCCTGTGTTCGACTTGCTCAAATCCAGTAGCGAAGCTCTGCCGGATTAGCCGCAGAATCAGTCCATAGTAACGAAGCTCTGCCGGAGTAGCCGCAGGAAGGGTCAACGGTAACGGAGCTCTGCCGGAATCACAAGGAGGATCCGCCTTTGAAGTCGAATCGTCACTAGGTTGTCATCTAAACAAAACTTTCCATATTTTCACTTCCTTTTATTATGCACTACGACAACACTAGACGTGGACACTAGGTCCACAAACATCTACTAAAACACGTAACGTCCCAACTTCAATCACAAATACTAAAATACACTAAATAGACCCGAGTAATTCTGAGATCCGTTTTCAACTATCTATGCATCGAATCCCGTTTAGTGTATATTTCGAGGGTGCAACTCCACACAATGTGATTTACTTACATTCGCATTTACAGTTTTTCGTATGATTTATTGCTTTTATGACCTTATAATCGCACGCTAAATCACCTAACACGGAATTCAAAACGTAAAATAACTAAAACTGAACAAAGTGATGGTCGGGTTTCGTATTAGTCCAAGTGCTCACCTTATTAAGTTCGACGCATCTCTATTAATACCGAGCCAACGCATCTTAAGCGGAATACCAGGTAAGGTATACCACAAGAACGACTAATATCCGTATTATCGCGTTAAAACTAATTTGCTAATACGTATAATATTAGTACTCTCTACTCTCCTACGTGCATCTTTTCATGACATGCTTGTCACGTGAAATCGCATGCAAAGAATGTAAATACAACTACTTTGACGACAATACTTACTTGTCCTTAAATAACCGGCGTAGTAAAAGGCATAGGGTTAAAACAACGAATGTTACAGTATTTCCACTACAACAAAAGAACTAGGTTATCAGCCCACCGATTGATTAGTAGAAGCCGCTATAGTGCGGGCGGGATTGGGTGTTGACATCTATCGGATGTTGGCTTCCCAATACGTACCCTCACCCCTTACTCAGAATCGACGGTTTCCGGATGACCGAAACCATTGGCAATGAGAGTCATTCCAGGCATGGAGTGCTTAAGGGTACAAGTTTTTATCTTTAGGTCCCGTCCTACTCAACTTTGAGCCGGCAAGGGATCAAATTTGACTCGAACGTATTCGAGTCTCCATAATTGACTCGGTGGTGACTCCACAAATCGGCAACGAATTCAGTTCACTAAAAAGGTCGTCTTACCAAATGAATCGGCCTTTAATCATTTACAACCACGACTCGATCGATTCCAAACGGAAACACGGGTGTCCGCACCCGTCTAGTACAAGTCCGGATCGTCATCCGAATCGAGGTCCGACACATCACCCTGTACGCGAGATCAGATCGGCCTTCGACCGGGAGGGGGCCGCGTGGGTGGCCGCCGCCACACGTTGAAAAACTGGATCGGTCCCGCGCGGGCACGCGCGGGGTGCTGGGCGGTGCGGACGGACGTCCACACTGTGTGGTTTTAAAGGTGAAAAGATGAGTGATTTTGCTATAAACCTCCCATGATTACGAAATCAGGAAATAGCGATGAAAATATATTTACATTGGAAAAAGTCCATCCTTTACATATAGTACGTCAAACATAAAAACATTCTAACCTAGCAAACATCTTTTACATATAGTATGTCCATCCTAAAGCAAACATTTTATCCCATACAAACACTCAAGAGATTAATGGTGGTCTCCGGTACGTGCGCAACAATACATTGCCAATTACGTGGTCGGTCGCTGTATCTTCCACCACCTCCTTCTTCCCACCGTCCCTTTTACAAACATTCTTCTTTCCACCAGCCATTTCGCTGCGAAAAAACACACAATCAATCTAAATCACACAATGAATATGACTATACAACTAAATATGTGACTACAATGACTGTACAGCTGTGTGATTGTACAACATAATGAGTGTGACTGTACAACTTTAACTGTGTGACTATACAACATAATCAGTGTGATTCAACAACATAATGACTGTGATCCTATAATATAACGAGTGTGACTATACAACTTTAACTGTGTGACTATACAACATAATCAATGTGATCCTACAACATAATGACTGTGATCCTACAATATAACGAGTGTGACTATACAACTTCAACTGTGTGACTATACAACATAATCAGTGTGATCCTACAACATAATGAGTGTAAATATATAATATACTGACTGTGATCATCCTACAACATAACGAGTGTGACTATACAACTTAAACTGTGTGACTATACAACCTAATCTCTATGACTATACAACTAAATTATACTTATTTATACTTCAATCATTATTAGCAAAGATGATTGCACACACTAATCACTGCAAGAATTTGTGAGATTCTACAATATAATGAGTGTGACTATACAACATCAACTGTTTGACTATACAACCTAAAGTGTGTGACTACAAAACTGAAACCGTAAAATGGAAAATAAAAGCCATACAGTCCATTATATTTCAATAATCATTAGCAAAGTCACCTTCATAATTAGAAAGAAAGTTATACCTACGAATCAGAGCAAATTATTTAAACATTCATTAAATATTCAACCTCCATTCATCCATAAGCTCTAGTACTAAAGCGGGCCGTGCTTTGTGCATGATACGCCTAAGTATAGAGTGAGTTTGAATGGGTCCGAACTCCCACAAAGTTCGGTGGCGACTCCTATTTTGATTTAAATTTTGACCCGAGAACAATCTTGCCACGAAATTCATCCGCCTAAAAAACCCGCGCGTGGCCGCGTCGGGATCGACCTATGTCATGTCCACAATTTGGCGATTCCGCTGGGGAGACTTGTCATCGGGATTCTCAAGGTGAGACTCAAAGAGAAATCATTCAATTATTAACGTGCACGCATTAGTTCGATCGTTCATGCATAACTCCATGTTGCCGAAAGTTAGACTTACGATTTGACCCAAAATAGCCTATTTTTAACCGGCATGTTACCCATTTCGAAACTCGAAAACTTTCAGCCTTTTCAGAAACTCGGTCCTGTCGGCCTACTGTCAATTTCAAAAAATAGGACCGTCCTCCAAATTTTTCGGAATTCAACTCCTTTTCAAAAACCTTCCTTATTATAGAACGTACCGTTATCCGTATGTCGGGTCTTTTCATAATATGTCGAAGGTTTGTAGAGTCGAAACTCCGTCGATCTTACATCACTGATTTCTTCCCCATCCCATGTCCGCCTTGTCTTAAAGGCATGACGAACCCGCGTAGGGCATACCCCTACAAAGGAAAGTCCGTTTAGACACTCGAGTCCAAACTATGGGGAAAAGCTCACGTTGCCCTTCCTTCGAACGGGAGTCGGCCCACATAGCCGAATCCTAAGAAAGTCACACTACCCACGAGTCACCCGTCTAGGTGTCTTTCCCGAGTCATTTTCTCGTTCATTTTTTTTCTTGCTCGGAATGTACTGTTTTAATTCCAAGATATGGGTTCAAAGTTTCTGATTACGTGGTATTCTTACAGACAAGCCACCGTCAACCAGACTCAGAATGGAGCAAGCTTTGAACAACTTGAAAGCCTCGATGGACACCATGGTCTCCAAGGAAACTGAGATTGAGGCTCAACTGGTAGCAATAAGGGCCGACCAAACAGCCATCAATGCTCGCATGACTATTGTAGAGCATGTGACTCCTAACACCGGGACCGGAAATACTGGACCCATGGCCGAACTAGTAACCGCGGTGCACTGGCTAGAGGAACAAGTCCTCTTATCTGGGAGTAACAACATCCATTGGGAAAATTGCCGTGAGTACTCCCCGGTGAACGACAAGTTGCCCGCAAACCTGAATCTCACTGGTTTGCCGATGTTTGAAGGAACTGAAGACCCAGTACTACATGTACGGGCCTTCAAGGAATTTATGGCTATCAAGGGGGTAGATTCTTCCATGTTCAAGAACCTTTTTGCTGCATCCCTTGAGAAGCACCCACGGGCCTGGTACTACAGGCTAGACCCGAAGAAATACCCAACTTGGGATGATTTGGCTACGGAATTTGCTCATAACTATGCTGATAACACCGAGATCCAAACCACTGTGCACTCCCTGAAGGTTATGGCCCAGGAGCCAAAAGAAGGTTTTACTAAATACCTTTACGTTGGAGGACCGAAAGTGTGAAGCTGGTCGATAAGCCCAACGAGAAAACTCTAGTGGAAGCCTTTGTTAAAGAACCTCCTGCCCTCCTACCGGGTTCATCTTCGGTACGCTGTCATACCCAAATTCACCACCCTTAATGAAATGGGTATGAGAATCAAAGACGATCTGAGGCTAGAGGGCCTAACTAAGGCCTCTGGTGGCAAAGGTTACCAAGGGGCCTCCTCCTCCTCTGCTAAGGCCCCAGCTGCAGCCTGCAGCATTTTCGATGAGGTCAATCTACTTGATGCCTCGTCCAAGAAGAATACCCCACCTTGGGTATTCACTGATATAGGTACTACCTATACTTATGCCTTACAAAGGCTATCTTCCAAGGGCGTGATCCAACCGATAGGCCCAACTACTGAAGTTCCAGTCAACCGACGCTCCAAAAGCTACAAAGGCGTATTTCCAATACCACCGGGGCAATGGGCACGATACTGAAAAATGTTGGAAGCTGAAGCATCTTATTCAAAACCTGATTGAGAGTGGTAAGATCCCGTTGCCCGGGGACAAACCGAGTAACAAAGACAATCCCTTCAGCCCCCATGTTATCTTTACCGGGGAGGTGATCGACTGTTCCCATCTTATCTCTCCTTTTATCCCACAAGTAAACGAGATTTGGTTTGATGATGAGGACGATGTGTACCTCGTCAAAGGGGAAGTTGTCCCCATCACCAGCGAAGAGGTCCGAAAGGTTAAGTCCAAGGTCTTGGCCAGTAACCACCTCGCCAAATTTGGTCATCCCTATCAAGCTACTAGCTCTAGGGACACCCCTATCCGGCAACCGTTACTGAGCCAGTCAAGACGGAAGTCGCCCCTGAAGAGCCGACCACTGACACGACTCTTGTAAAACAGTTGAAGAAGACCCGAGTTTACCTCACTATATGGAAACTCCTGGTTAGTTCACATGAACATCGAGAGGCACTTACTAAGGCTCTCGATCAGATTAAGATCGACTCTCTGGTTACCCGTACAGAAATGGTAACCACGGTCCTGCCCCACGTAAAGGGCAAAGTTAAGGAAGGAGGCCCATTAATTACCTTCTCCGAAGATGATCTGCCGCCGTTCGGAGCTTCCCACAGCTTAGCCCTTTATATTTCGGTGATTTACCATGGGAAGTACCTCTCGATAACCCTAATTTATGACGGGTCGGCGGTCAACGTCCTTCCTGTAAGGATCGCCAAAGCCCTCGGCATTACCGAGGCCGAATACATTCCGACTGCTTAAACCATCCAGGGTTTTTATGGGAACCCAAAGTCGGTAGCCGGGGCCATAAAACTAACCATCATAACGGGCCCAGTGGAAAAGGAGTTGGAGTTCCAAGTGATCGACGTCACCTCCTCCTTCAACCTACTCTTGGTAAGGCCATGGATCCAAACTGTCAAAGCAGTGTCCTCCACTCTCCACCAAAAAATCAAGTTGCCCCTGCACGATAGTGTTATTACCTTGGAGGCAACCCCTATGACCGTGGCTAGTTGCAACGCCACGGGCCGCACGAACCTTTGGGGGTTCGATTTCGTAAGGATCATCGAGGAGGAATACTTCTTCAGGCCCTACTTCACCACTAGCATCGACACGATGCTACAGAATTTGGGGTACTTTCCGGGGGCTACTTCCCGACCTTATCTTCCAGCTGGGAAGATTATCGAGGTCCTTAAGGACAAAGACTCTCACTTATGCCTCGGTTATGCCACAACACCGGGCAACGTTGTCCGAGCAGGTATCGAAAAGGCCTGCAACATCACTAAGGGTATCTACTTGAGCCCTTATAGCCCACAACTGACTGACTACTTTGTCACGCCGGTATTTGGGGCCATCCCGGTTGGTCTATTCGAACCCAATGCTGTGCATCCCGGGACCCAATTGGCCCGAGATTGAAATTACATCTCGGATGATGTGTTCACATTCATCCAATCGGAGCCGAGGGAAGGCGCCGATGATACTCATCCCGCACTGGGGCTACTGCTCGGAGAAGATACAATAGCCCCGACTCCAAAGGAAGATCTGGCCAACCTCATCCTTCGTAGCAACAGGTTCGACCCAACAAAGCTGATCTCGGATGTTGGCTCCGAGACAAGAAACAGGGCTTGGAGGAAGACTGTCAAGTGGACCGACAGTCGAGGAAGGATCTACAAGATGGTCACCGGGGAAGAAGACATGTCTGCCTATGACTCTGAGTCAGAGTCTGAGGTCGAGTCTAGGCAGTCCGGTGCTAGAGTCACTCCTGTTACTTCTTCTAGTGCTTCGGGGTCTGTCTCGAGTCTCTTACATATCCCGCCACTGACAAATGATTATATGGCTGCTCTTTTCGAGCTGTTTTCTAAATTTTCAATCAATAATAACAACCGTTTTGCTTACGACTTTTCTCTTTTTATTCTGGTTTCAAAAATATTTTATGCAATGACATTGAGAAACCCGACGAACAGATACCCCTACCTCCTCATCTGATCGAGCGTTTAGAGCAAAGGGAGTCCCGGAATCCGATAATCGAGGAAACCAAATCCATCAATGTGGGAACAACCTTAGAGCCCCAGATGTTTAAGATAGGGTTATTCTTAGATCCCAAGAAAAGACAACAGTTCACAAGCCTCCTACAAGAATTCAAAGACGTCTTCGTATGGTCCTACAAGGACAATCCGGGGATAGACTAAAAAATAGCCGAGCATCACATACCAATTAAAGACGGGTGCAAACCGGTTAAGCAAAAACTCCGCCGAATGAGACCCGAATGGTCTCTCAAGGTCAAAGTAGAAGTCGATAAGCAGTTCAAAGCCGGCTTCATACAGGTGTCCGAATATCTGAACTATGTTGTGAACATCGTGCTGGTTCCTAAAAAGGATGATAAGGTGCGCGTATGCGTGGAATTTTGGGATCTTAACAAGGCAAGCCCTAAAGATGACTTTCTGTTGCCACACATCGACATATTGGTGGATAACACGGCCGATTGTCCTTTACGGACGGATATGTCGGATACAATCAAATCAAAATGGCTGAAGAAGATATGAGTAAGACCACCTTCACTACACCTGGGGTACTTACCGCTACACCGTCATGTCGTTTGGCCTCATTAATGTCGGGGCCACGTATCAAAGGACCGCTACAACCTTATTACACGACATGATGCATAAGGAAGTAGAGGTTTACGTGGACAACATGATCGTAAAATCCAAAGACCGAGACGGACACATCACTGCCTTAAGGAAATTCTTTACCCAAATGCGCAAATAAAACATGAGGCTAAACCCTCAAAAATGCAGTTTCGGGGTAACATCTAGCAAATTACTGGGTCACATCATTAGCCAACGTGGTATCGAGGTCGATCCAGCAAAAATCAAAGCAATCACCGAGATGAAGCCTCCTAAAACAGAAAATGAAATAAGGGGATTACTCGGGAAAGTCCAGTATTACCGTTTTATCTCCAAACTGACCATGGTATGTTAACCAATTTTGACTCGGGAAAGTCCAGTATTAGTTAACTAATGTTAATGTCCAAAAAAACCGTTAACAACACTCTAATGAAAGTTTTCGTTGGCTAAAAGTTTTGGAATGAGATACTTTTTTTTATTGTAATTGATATATGAGATTATTTTTTTTACGGCAAATTTTTTAACACCCTTGATTTTTATAAACTAAAAACTTATTCATATTTTATCCTGTTTGCAGTTTATCTCGTAATTCTAGAAGTTATTATAAGAAAGATTTATTTTTCAATCGTTTTGAACTCCTAAAATTCTAATTGTCTCGGAAAATATTCTTATATTTAAAATATATTTTTATTTTTGTTTCGAATTATTTATTCATTTAATTCTTATTGAACTTCTATTTTGACGATTTGAATTCTAAACTCTTTCGATTTACGCTAGAATTTCTATTACCAACTCGAATCTCATTTAAGTTAAGCTTCGTCAAAACATTTATTATTTTCCTCGAAAATCAATTTAATTCATTTTCGTCGTACATTCATTAATTTTCTCAAGAAAAGTTATTTTAATCGTAAACGTTTGTTTCACTCTTGAGATCCAGTTTATGTATCCTGTCGAACTAATTAATGATATAACTAATTTCATTTTTATCTCAAATAATTATTTTGGCCTCAATAAATAATTTTATTTACACATTATTGTATTCGACTCAATTACATATTTTTCTAGCTCGATCTTAATTGGATTTCCTACTCAGACCAACTTTTGACTCGATGTCGTTTTGTACCGTAACACGATTTATTCAACCTGTCTTTTAGTCAAATCAACTTGGTACCCGTTTTGTTTCTAACCTTTTCATTCAAACCCTATTTCCATTTCTCATTCATCTGTCTTCTCCTATCACACGCTCACCCTCACTACTAGAAAATTAGTCAGTCATAGACATAACCTAATAGATATAGGTTAAAAAAAACCTACATCTATTTTTTTATAAAAATAGATTATTTAAAAAACTGATGTATATACAAGAGAATATACCTAAGTTAAAATTAAAACTCATGTCTATAAAATTATAGACATGGGTTAGAGTAAAACCTATGTCTACAATTTATGAAAAGAAGTAGGTATATGAATAAAAATTTAATCTGCACCTCAGCCACCACAAAACCCTAATAAGAAACCCAAAATTGACGCTCAACCAAAACGCAAAACCCTAATAAAATAAAAAACACTCGCACAATTATTTCATCCCCGCAATCATCCCTTTCTAGTCCTTCCTCTTTCACCAGCACTAAATCACTAATAAACAACCGGCAACGGCGACGGCGAGGCTTCGGCTTGGACGACGAGTGAACTTGGGGTTTTTTTATAATGCGCAGTGAGATTCCGAGTTTATCCTACGATTCGAGGTTGCGATAAGAGGTTCATCGGTGAGTCGCCGAGTGGCTCAACCATTCCGGCAACTCGCGTTCTCCTCCGTTGGATCTGTGAAAATCAAGCTTTTTCTCGGATTTTGCATCGTCTTCGCTTTGATCTTGCTCGCTTCTCGTGCTTCCTCTTTCTTGCAATGGAAACATCCTCATAGCTTCTTCCTTCGCGAGGATAATCACAGGTATATCATTTGTTCCCCCCTACTCCTTGACTTATGCTCCTCTTCCCTAAACAATCTCTTTAGATTAAAAAGGTAAAACAATGATTAATGTAGTGATTGTTGACCTTTTATCGAACTCAGTCGAAAGAGGCGGAGAGCCGGGTTTCGAGTGAGGGCGATGAGAGGGTGTTGATTAAGGAAGTGTTGGTGAGGGATAAATATGGAAATGAGCTGGAATTGAAGGTTTTAATGGCATTGAAGGCAGCTCAACCGAATTCGGCTTTGAGTATTAGGGATGTTTAGGAGGATGTTAACCGGGTTATTGATAGCGGATCTTTTTCATCTTGTAGGCATGTTGTTGTGGATTCCAAGGATGGTACTAAGTTGGTGTTTGAGGTATTATCTTATGCTTTGGTACTTTTTGTAATTTGGTTGATTAAAATGGTTAATTCTTGCTGTGAATTCCGGAATACGTGCTAGAACAGTTGAATATTGCGTTAATGTGTCATGCTTGTTAGGATAAGATCATTTTATTGACTATGTTTTGTGAGAGAACCATCTTAACTAGAAGCCTAGGTTGACGATTGAAGCTCAATGAATTGTTTTATAACTTGATACGTTTAAGATCATGCTAGAATTTGCATGGTTTTAGATTTTGAACAATAATTTAGGTTCTATAAAGGAGAATTCAGTCTAGTTTTGGTTAATCATTAAAGTGTGTAAGTTGTCTCTTTCCCTTGGCTATATATTATAAAAGTACGGTGCTTTATTTTTGACGTGTGCGATGGTTGTTATAAGTGATGATGTTGTCTTCACTAGAGTTTTTCTAGGATGTCTTAGAGTATATGTTATGGTGAGTGATAGGTATTATGAGCATCATGTTGTCATGGGCTAAATTGTGGCACAAGGTAGAACCAAACCACAGTACTAGAATCACTATGGACAAAGCAAAATCACAATTCATAGGTCCTTTTCTTTATTTATCGTCAATTATTTTCGGCTACTACTGCATTCTTTGACATTATTACTAATTTCAAACATATTTTACACATGTATGTCCTTACCAACTCCTATTTTATGTTCTAATATTTCCGACTTTAATTTTCATTATTAGTCGAGTCAAAAGAACTCCATAATATAAACTAATTATTAGCCAACGTGGTATCGAGGTCGATCCAGCAAAAATCAAAGCAATCACCGAGATGAAGACTCCTAAAACAGAAAAGGAAATAAGGGGATTACTCGGGAAAGTCCAATATTACCGTTTTATCTCCAAACTGACCATGGTATGTGAACCAATTTTGACTCGGGAAAGTCCAGTATTAGTTAACTAATGTTAATGTCCAAAAAAACCGTTAACAACACTCTAATGAAAGTTTTCGTTGGCTAAAAGTTTTGGAATGAGATACTTTTTTTTATTGTAATTGATATATGAGATTTTTTTTTTACGGCAAATTTTTTAACACCCTTGATTTTTATAAACTAAAAACTTATTCATATTTTATCCTGTTTGCAGTTTATCTCGTAATTCTAGAAGTTATTATAAGAAAGATTTATTTTTCAATCGTTTTGAACTCCTAAAATTCTAATTGTCTCGGAAAATATTCTTATATTTAAAATATATTTTTATTTTTGTTTAGAATTATTTATTCATTTAATTCTTATTGAACTTCTATTTTGACGATTTGAATTCTAAACTCTTTCGATTTACGCTAGAATTTCTATTACCAACTCGAATCTCATTTAAGTTAAGCTTCGTCAAAACATTTATTATTTTCCTCGAGAAATCAATTTAATTCATTTTCGTCGTACATTCGTTAATTTTCTCAAGAAAAGTTATTTTAATCGTAAACGTTTGTTTCACTCTTGAGATACAGTTTATGTATCCTGTCGAACTAATTAATGATATTCCTAATTTCATTTTTATCTCAAATAATTATTTTGGCCTCAATAAATAATTTTATTTACACATTATTGTATTCGACTCAATTACATATTTTTCTAGCTCGATCTTAATTGGATTTCCTACTCAGACCAACTTTTGACTCGATGTCGTTTTGTACCGTAACACGATTTATTCAACCTGTCTTTTAGTCAAATCAACTTGGTACCCGTTTTGTTTCTAACCTTTTCATTCAAACCCTATTTCCATTTCTCCTTCATCTGTCTTCTCCTATCACACGCTCACCCTCACTACTAGAAAATTAGTCATAGACATAACCTAATAGACATAGGTTAAAAAAAAACCTACATCTATTTTTTTTTTATAGAAATAGATTATTTAAAAAACTGATGTATATACAAGAGAATATACCTAAGTTAAAATTAAAACTCATGTCTATAAAATTATAGACATGGGTTAGAATAAAACCTATGTCTATAATATATGAAAAGAAGTAGGTATATGAATAAAAATTTAATCTGCACCTCAGCCACCACAAAACCCTAATAAGAAACCCAAAATTGACGCACAACCAAAACGCAAAACCCTAATAAAATAAAAAACACTAGCACAATTATTTCATCCCCGCAATCATCCCTTTCTAGTCCTTCCTCTTTCACCAGCACTAAATCACTAATAAACAAACGGCAACGGCGACGGCGAGGCTTCAGCTTGGACGACGAGTGAACTTGGGGTTTTTTTATAATGCGCAGTGAGATTCCGAGTTTATCCTACGATTCGAGGTTGCGATAAGAGGTTCATCGGTGAGTCGCCGAGTGGTTCAACCATTCCGGCAACTCGCGTTCTCCTCCGTTGGATCTGTGAAAATCAAGCTTTTTCTCGGATTTTGCATCGTCTTCGTTTTGATCTTGCTCGCTTCTCGTGCTTCCTCTTTCTTGCAATGGAAACATCCTCATAGCTTCTTCCTTCGCGAGGATAATCACAGGTATATCATTTGTTCCCCCCTACTCCTTGACTTATGCTCCTCTTCCCTAAACAATCTCTTTAGATTAAAAAGGTAAAACAATGATTAATGTAGTGATTGTTGACCTTTTATCGAACTCAGTCGAAAGAGGCGGAGAGCCGGGTTTCGAGTGAGGGCGATGAGAGGGTGTTGATTAAGGAAGTGTTGGTGAGGGATAAATATGGAAATGAGCTGGAATTGAAGGTTTTAATGGCATTGAAGGCAGCTCAACCGAATTCGGCTTTGAGTATTAGGGATGTTTAGGAGGATGTTAACCGGGTTATTGATAGCGGATCTTTTTCATCTTGTAGGCATGTTGTTGTGGATTCCAAGGATGGTACTAAGTTGGTGTTTGAGGTATTATCTTATGCTTTGGTACTTTTTGTAATTTGGTTGATTAAAATGGTTAATTCTTGCTGTGAATTCCGGAATACGTGCTAGAACAGTTGAATATTGCGTTAATGTGTCATGCTTGTTAGGATAAGATCATTTTATTGACTATGTTTTGTGAGAGAACCATCTTAACTAGAAGCCTAGGTTGACGATTGAAGCTCAATGAATTGTTTTATAACTTGATACGTTTAAGATCATGCTAGAATTTGCATGGTTTTAGATTTTGAACAATAATTTAGGTTCTATAAAGGAGAATTCAGTCTAGTTTTGGTTAATCATTAAAGTGTGTAAGTTGTCTCTTTCCCTTGGCTATATATTATAAAAGTACGGTGCTTTATTTTTGACGTGTGCGATGGTTGTTATAAGTGATGATGTTGTCTTCACTAGAGTTTTTCTAGGATGTCTTAGAGTATATGTTATGGTGAGTGATAGGTATTATGAGCATCATGTTGTCATGGGCTAAATTGTGGCACAAGGTAGAACCAAACCACAGTACTAGAATCACTATGGACAAAGCAAAATCACAATTCATAGGTCCTTTTCTTTATTTATCGTCAATTATTTTCGGCTACTACTGCATTCTTTGACATTATTACTAATTTCAAACATATTTTACACATGTATGTCCTTACCAACTCCTATTTTATGTTCTAATATTTCCGACTTTAATTTTCATTATTAGTCGAGTCAAAAGAACTCCATAATATAAACTAATTATTCTCTTAACTCAACTCCTTTACCATCTATCTATAAGATGATTACTTATGGTGTGATTGAAGAAAGATTAATTAAATTTATCAAAAATTTGCATGTATTGAGTGAGTGTCAAAGGTAGCGTGTGTTAAAATTTTTAGCTAAAAAGACGGAGATGACAAATATTTTGACTCCGTAGATGATAAGATTCTCCTTTGTTCTTAATCGACTTTTCTATTGTACTTGCATATTCGGTTTTTTTTTGGCTCAAAACTATTGAAAACATTTCTGCAGGTATGTAATAGATAGCCTTTATTTTAGACCAATGAGGATTATAATTCTTGTATAGTATTTTCGGAACTATTTAAATTGATCCATGTAACGTCCGTGAAGTATTTCATGACTCGCAAGGGTTTATTTGTCAAGGTTAGTAGTTTGGATGTAGCTCTTAACACTCTCATGATCAACTTTTTATATTTATATATAACTTTATGATTGTGATACCTTTATTTATATTTTATTCTGATACTCCCTCAGTCCTTTACGTTTCTTCCCGCTTTTTAAAATTTGTGAGCAGTATTTAATTGAAATGGGAAGAAACATAAAGGACGGAGGGAGTATTTTACAGTAATATTCTATTTTTGTTTTTTACAGGGCTTTGTTCAAATGGGCATCAAAGTAGAGTATGACATGTGGATGTGATTTGCCAATGCACTATTGTCTAAAAACTTAAGTGAGTAATGTTTTTTCTTTTGCTCGCGATTGGTCATTGAAAGTCTCTCCAATGTTATTTATGACAATTAAGCTAGGATGAGTGATATTGTTAGTTGGAGAATATGATGTTGATACAAATAGAGATTGCGGTCAACAACAAGAAGGAATTTGAGTGTGCTTATTTCCTGTACTTCTCTCCACTCTTTCTCTTCTACTTGCTAGTTTCAATTATCATCATTTCATGTACATATGTTTCAAACTCCTTACTCATTATTTCTCATGATTTAGAAATTACCAACCAACCTACCTAGCTATAATGTATTCCTCTTTTTCCACTTCCCCACCGGCCCCTCCAGTTTTAATTAGGATTTTAGTAATGGGATAATGCATACAATTTTTTACTATGAAAAACAACCATGACTTTTCATCTTCTTATATCCATAACCGAATTTTTTATTTGTGCATTTGATGTGATTTTATTTTTGGTGTTGGAAAATTGAAAAATTCATGTTTTATGTATAATTGTATTCTAAATATATTCAGTTCATTCCCTGCCTCAACATATTTTGTATATGCAAATTTCACTAGAGCTCTACTTTAGTTTAGCCAAGAATTAGTCGTCACTTTATTGTTTACTGCTGTATTCAAACTGCTGTGCAGTGTCCTGGGGAAGATTTTTCTGATGCAAATGTAGTTAAATTCATAAAGATATAATGTACGGAGTATTCAAACTGTCGTATAGAAGATCTTTTTAGTGTGTATTATTCATAATCATTATTAAGGTTATAATTATTGTATTGAGGCTGTAATTTCCAAGATATAATGTATTGGTGCTGTTTTTGTTATTAATAAAATTTAATTAAGTTAATTATTAAAGTGACACCTAGTTAATAATATTTTTTAATATTTTTATCCTACAGAAGTTTTACAGTTTCCTACGGTAATCCGTAGCTCAAAATATTTAATATTTTTTTTTTCTCAATGCCTCTTACGGAAAAATATTGTCCTACGGAATTTCCGTAGGAAATTTAAATCCTTCCGACGATGTTCCGTAGCAATGTATCTTTTGTCAACAAATACTCGTCAGCAACCATTCCGACGGAATATTCTATAGGAAAATTATTTCCTACGAAAAATGTCGTAGGAAGTTATTTATTTCCGACGAATATACCGACGGAATGGTTCCTACTAATTTTCTGTAGGAACATGTTTATTCCAACGGAAATAAGCATGTTGCCTACGAATTGTGTCCGTAGGAATAAATGTTTTTTCTTGTAGTGTGTACCTGTGTACGTGGCGGCGGAATTGAGGCCCCGGAGCTACAGGAGGATGCTCCTTCCTGTGCTGTTTCGCCCAGTGTGGTATCTGAGCGAACGGTTGGTGCGTCAGTGCTTGTATGACAATTTCAAGGTGCCAGTTGATCCTCCCCCGACCATGTTTTGACCACTGACCGCCGCAGAGGTCCTCGAGGATAGGGATGGAGAAGAAGGTGATGCGTTGCTGGTTCCTGGCGCCTCCTACCTATCTCACGTCAGCCAGCGGCTGGCTTGCCACCGCCTCGTGGTGAGTACTCGGCTTTTGTTTTAAGGCTTGTTTTGCTCTATGACTTGATTGTTTATTCTCACCTTGACCGGTTTGCTTTTTCTTTAGCTGGCCGATCGGCTGATGCTGTTCAGCCCCCAAATTTCCCTTTTACGATGTTTAGGGTGGATCCAGTTGGGGTAGCCTTCACATAGCCTCTTTCCTTGTGTTCGGTCGAGGAGATGGATGCTGGGATAGAGGGGCATGACCGGGTATATCGGGTAAGTTTCGGTTTTTTTGTTTTGGATTTCGGTTTTAAGGATTAGGTTTTGTTTGGCTAACTCGTACGGTTTTTTGCCTCTTAGGCCTCGTCGGCTTGCCATCAGCGGTTGTGGCAGGCTGCCAACTACTTTCGGGCCTATGCGTCGAGGGTCTCCCGTGATACTTCATGTTCTCGATCGGTGAGTTTACGTGCCTAGGGTTGGCTTTTTAGGCTATTTGTATGTCTTCCTAAAGTGCGGGTATATTTTTAGGATACTTCGGACATGGTGGGGCAGCTGAAGACTCGGGTGACCAAGCTCGAGGCGGAAGATACTAGGCTGCGACAGCTCCTGCGATTCCTGGGACGATAAGATCGCCCAACTTAAGGAGCGGCTAGCCCGGTCTCAGGGAGAGTCCTCAGCACAGAGCGAGGCTGGGCTAGGGGTTGAGATGGACAGGGAGGTTGAGGCTGAGGCTGAGGGTCATGCTACGGGTGCCACCGAGGATGCTGGAGGGATTTCCGAGACAGCTACTCTAGATATGCTGTCGGGGATGGATGGTAGTGAGTCTCCTACCTTCATCTTGG
This sequence comes from Agrostemma githago, assembly GCA_958450325.1. Lineage (NCBI taxonomy): Eukaryota > Viridiplantae > Streptophyta > Magnoliopsida > Caryophyllales > Caryophyllaceae > Agrostemma > Agrostemma githago. The sequence continues at coordinate 21,299,824 of OY288239.1, read as the reverse complement.
AGGATCTAGGTTTGGATGACAATGTCAGTGAGCTTGTAATAGCTATAGGCGCAGCTTGTAGGGGTCCTCCCTAGTTTGGGAACTCGGTTTATGTATGGATTTGCATAACTTGTATATTTTTGTAACTTTTAGCAATTTATTGACTGATTTGGTCTTGCGCTCCTGTTTTGTGAAATGTTGACAAGTAATCACTTCAAGTTTGTTCGTTTGCGATTTTGTTATAGTCTTAGTATGTTTTAAAATGCGTTAGGGTTGCATGAGAGTATGGAAACGGTTTTTTGGACTTTTGAAATTCATTAGTTTGAGCCAGGAGTTGGATCAAGTAGTACGTCGATTAAAATGTTTGACTCGAGATGTGCAAAATGTAAGAAATTAACGTGTTTTGACTGAGTGTGCGTTGGGAGACATGTGCAGTTGTCTCGACATTCATGTTTAGAATGAGGCAAAAACAAAAGGGGTAGACTATTTTTTTTAAAGTTAGACCACTTTTTGTATATTCATGATGATGTCGTACTAGGGTACATACGCGAATTGACGATGTCGTTAAAGGCTACAACACGCCTAGGTGGGGTAACTTATCCCCCTAAAAGAAAAAAATGAAAAGACGTCTAAGTCTGGTGGATCCGACGGGTGAAATTTGTTGTCCGTGTGACCTTGTTGCTCTCGCTTGGGTATCTTGGCTTTCGGAAAGGGTTTTGGTGACTTCGAGAGGTCGTTCCCGACGTCCGAGGTTGTTAGGTGGTTATCGTTGTGGTAAAGCGAGGTCGATATTATGACTTTTGGGTGTTAGGGAGACTAGTAACTTATGGTTCAAGCGCTCGGGCTGGCGCAGTTTGGTTTCGGGTTGTCTGGGTTCGGGCGGCCTGGTGTTTGGGTGCCTGGGCTCGGGCGGTCCAACTCTTATTTATGGAAATTTTTGTAGTTTCCTAATTGTCGTGGGATTAGGGCTATATATGCGGGTCGTGGGTGCTTGTTTTAGACCTACTAAAATACCCATAGTGTTAATAACTTCCTTATATTATTTCGAGTCATGTCGGGTTTCGGGGATCTCTTAACCGAGTGGATGAGTCGTTTTAAGAAATGCGATCTCGAGGTTTGTCCAAGTGAAGGTTTGTCCATGGTTATTGGATTGAGACAGGTTAAGGTGCAAGATGACTTCTTGTTAGCATGTTCTAATTTTTTGGATGCGAAAAGTCATGTTTTTGTTTTCCCCGGAGGTAAGGTTTGTCCTCTTCCCGAGGAGCTAGACGTTATAGGCGGGTGGTGTTCGGTTTGACCTTGTGTGCCTTTGGGAGATGATGCTTTCGTGGAATGGTTTCGTAATTTTTTGGACCTTTCTTCGCTAGAGGAGGCTAAGGTTTTCTTTTGGAGATACGATATTGACCTAGAGTTGCTTTTTAGGACATTCTCACGGACGGGTTCTCGTGATACTTCATCCCTAGCTTGTAGGCGCACTTTTAATATCGCGGTGGCTTGCTACTATCTCTTTGAGGATGCGTTAGTGCATGAGGGTTGGGGTAATCTTCTTGTTTTGGATGTTGTAATGGGGATGGAACATGGGCGATCACCCTATTTACTCATTTTTGGTGAGCTTATCCAAGGTCTTGATGCTCGCGTCCGGCTGCATTAGGCTCCTTTTCGTGGCTCTAGGATTATTTTGCAGGTATGTGGGGTGTTTTTATTTTTTGTTGCTTTGTTTTTTTCGAGGTTGCCTTAGTTTGAAAACGCGACATTTGGTTGTGGTTCGTGTAGGTTTGGTTACAAGAGAGGCTTGGTTTGGTCGACCCTCCTCGGTCCGTCAAGAGTTATAGCTACAAGGGCTTTACGGGTCACAAGATGGTGCAGGCATGGAGTAGAGGGTCATGCCGAAGAAGGATGGCAATCCTACTTGGCTAGAGGGCGAGTAGTTATCAAGTCGACAGTCCCGTGGTGGCATATCAGTAGACAGACCGGGTTTCCCTTCTCATCTTCGACTCAGGCTATGCAGATATTATCCTTGAGGGATCCAGTTTATATTTATCCGAGCGAGTTGTCGAACCAAATGGGGGTGAGGCCAACCTCGGAGGTTGCTAAGGGTGTTCCTAAGTTTGACCTGTGGACGAAATGTTCTTTCCAGGAATTCAAGATATTTTGGGGACAGAAGTTTTCACGTCCCATCGTTATAGAGAGTGCTCGACCGACCAACATTACTTCCTTCCGGAGGATAAGGAGGCGACTCGAGGTAACGTCACTAAATGCCTGACCAAAGACAACATTACCGATCCTAGTGCCGTCAGTTCATCTATACGGGCCAAGACTAACGACATCCATATTGAAAATGCGACTGATGAGAGGAAGTATGATTGGCTGAGCTTGCCTTTGGCTAGGGTGGTGGAAGCTTGTGTTAGGGGGGATCGATGGTGAAAAACCCGAACAAGCACACCCAGATGGCGATGGGAGAAAGAAGTTGGACTGGTAGAGCCCAGCCGTTTTGTATTATGTTCTATTAGTTGATATTATGTGGCGTATTAGTACTAGTTTTTGTAGTGTTTTGACACATTGTCATTTTCTGGGATAGCCGGATTTCCAATGCTCGATGTAAAGGGCCTAGACAAAGGCTCGATTTAACTGTTTTTTGTTAATGAGAAGCACATTTTTTTTGTCATATTTTTTGTGGTGGCTCGCAACTCGATTCTTCATTTTACCCGGAGCGCCCTTTTGGGTTTTTACTCCGTCCCCGGCTCACCTTTTATTTAATTTGTTTCTTTTTTTGCCTTTTTTTATCTTCTTTTTTTACGGCTCGTAACTCGATTCTTCATTTTGTCCGGAGCGCCCTTTCGGGGTTTCACTCCGTCTTCAGCTCGTCATTTTTTTTACGATGGCTCGCAACTCGTTTCTTCATTTTACCCGGGGCGCCCTTTCGGGTTTTCACATCGTCCTCGGCTCGTCGTTTGTGCTTCGTCATTGAAATCACTCGTTAACTGGAACGCGGGGAAAAGGTTCCGGTTTTTATGTGAATCGAGTAATCGATTTTGTTATTTTGTTGGTTGTACCCGCGGATGGGTTGCCTACGTATCCGTGTTTAGACGGAATCAAACCATAGTCTTAGTTCTTTTAGATGTGAGTGATTTTGCTTTAGACTCGTTATGCCAATTATCGATGTGAATTATTTTTAGACGTATTGTGTGGGTTTTCACCCTAGGTTGGAGATCAGGATGGGGTTGTTGGGATGTTTAGGGGTTGTATCATTTGAGTTGGTCCATGTTTGTTGGGGTTGAGAAATCCTGACCGTCTAGGTCAGTGAGGATCACGGTGCCCCCCGTGAATTTTCTCTTGACGAGGTAGGGGCCTGTCCAGTTTGGTTTGAACTTCCCTCTAGGATCGACGGGAATGGGTGCTCTGATGGTTTTGACTACTAGATCTCCCTCATATATGTTTCGGGATTTTACTCGTTTGTTAAAGTCGCGATGTATGCGTTGTTGGTAGGATTGTACATTGGACAGTGCGTGTATTCCACGCTCGTCTAGGAGTACTAGCTCATCGTAACTTTTTTGGTTCCATTCTTATTCGGAAATGCCGCTTTCGGCTAGTATCCTTAGTGAGGGTATTTCTAGTTCTATGGGTTGCACGGCTTCGGAGCCGTAGGTTAGGTAATAGGGTGTGGCTCCGGTGGGTGTTCGGTAGGAGGTTCGGTATCCCTATAATGTGAAGGGTATTCTCTTTGGCCAATCCCGGTAGTTGTCTATCATTTTCTTTAGGATTGTGCTAATAGTTTTGTTTGCTGCCTCCACGACCCTATTTGTCTTAGGTCTATAGGGTAAGATTGTGTCTTTGGATTTTGTATTTGTCTAGGAGTTTTTGGGTGTCGGCCCTGAAATGAGCCCCCCGATCACTGATAATTTCATGAGGTATGCCGTAGCGGCAGATGATATTATTTTGTAGAAATTTGACTTCTTGTTTGGAGGTTAATGTGGCGTAAGAGGCTGCTTCTACCCATTTGATAAAGTAATCGACGGCCACCAGTATAAAATAGTGTCCGCCGGTCCCGGCTGGGTGTACCTTCCCTATGATGTCAATTCCCCAGGTAGAGAAGGGTCAAGGTGTTTTTATTGTGTGGAGTGGGTATGGCGGTACGTGTTGGATGTTGGCGAATATTTGGCAATTGTGACAGTGGCGGACATGACGCCGACAGTCTGCCTCTAGGGTAACCCAGTAGTAGCTTAGTCTCATTATTTTTTGGGCTAATAAGTGTGCACTCATATGCAGTCTGCATTCCCCATCGTGTACTTCTTCCATGACTCTCTCGGATTGGGTTTTGTTTATGCATCTAAAATGTATTCCTTGTGGGGTTCGTTTGTATAATAGTCCTTGGTTTAGGACGTAATGGGCGACTTGTATTCGTAAGGCTCTTTTGTTTTTGGTGTTTGTGTTGGGTGGGTATGATTCATCAGTTTTAAAGTCTTGGATTGCTTTGTACCAGGGTTCCTCGGGGATGTCGTTGGTTTCGAGGTTGTAGATATAGGCGGGTTGTTCACTTCTTTCTACACAGATAGGCATAGAAAAGAGGTTGTCGGGCATGTTTATTATTGAGGCTAGCTTGGATAGGGTGTCAGTGAATTGGTTTTCTTCGCGGAGTATGCGTATGAAATCGATTATAGTGAACTCCTTGGATATTGTTTCTATTTCGGTTTGGTACGGTTTTAGGCTTTCGCTATAGACCTTCCAGGTGTCCGTGGGTTGGTTGACTACTAGGGATGAATCTCCGTGCACTCTAAAGATTTTAACTCCTAGAGTTACGGTGGCTTTTAGTCCTATTAGGCAAGCTTCGTATTCGACTGTGTTGTTGGTAACTGGAAAGTCTACTGTGGTCACCTATTGGTTGTTGGTTGCGTCGGTTCCTTACGTTGTGTTTTGTAGGTTAGGGAGTCTGTCGTGGGTTGAGCTTAGAGTAATTATTCCTGATCTCTTTTAGGGTGAAATTAAGTGGGATGTTTGTTGTAGCCCTTACGCTTTGATTAATTGTTATCGATAAGTGGCATAGTATCGAATTTCAAGCGATAAAGTGCGTTATTATTAAAAAAAAGGTTGAGCAATTGTCGAGGCGTGTTTGTAAAGGAAGAATTGTTTTACTGATATTATAGTAAACGGGCTAGGTGCCCGTGATTTTGTTTGATGGGGGAGGTGGAGGACAAGTCCCCTCGCACCTCCCCGACTCGATGCGTAAAAAAAAGAAATATTTATTATTATCTAAGCCTAGGCCCTATAGACGCGCTAGACTTTGACTAAGACCGGCCACGCCTCTAAGCATCGAGACTTCCTCCTGGGAAGAGCACCTTGATGGTGCTGCTTGTTTTTACCACTACAGACGTGGTTGCCTTGTCACTGGCTTCCCCAACGGCGAGTTGTGCCATTTGTACCTTCACGGGAGGGAAGGTTCCGGCATCCACCAGGTCCTAGATGTCATGTTGGAGGCGGTTACAGTCCTCCATGTCGTGCCCGCTGCCCTGATGATATAGGCAGTAGGCACTGGGATCCCAGTCCGCGTCCCGGGCCTTGAGAGGTGGATTCGGAGTAGGGGCGAGCTGGGATAACTGCCAGTCATCGTTGGCGATTCTAAGAGCCTCAGCATTGGTCATTCCTAGGTCCGTCAGGCTTCTGAAGGGACGCCCCCAAGGGCTGGGACGAACCTAGCCGGCTTGAGCCTCATTTTGTCCCTAGAGATGAAGGGATTTTCATCTATATCCTCCTGGGGGAGGTTTCGTGTTTTGTTGGCAGCTTCTTCAAGCTTGCCGGGTTGGAGGAGGATGTTTTCATGGGCGGCGGTTATTTGGGCCATGGTCTTTTGGAGTTCTTTGACAAGCCCTAGCATGGTGTTGAGTTGTTCGAGGTTGTTGCCGGAAGACGTCTTTAGATCTGGGAGACAGAACTGAAGATGAGATTAGATCCACCAGACGTCCTAGAGACTCGAGAAATGCTCATAATCAAGCAATACGGAAATGAGACCCTTGACTTGCACGTGTTTGCGGTTGTCGGTTTGGGGACTCAGGTGCTTTAAACTCTCGGTGTTTTGAAGTAATCGGGGTGTTGAGTTTTAGACTATCGATACGGAAATGGTGTTTTGGAGTTCTTTGACAAGCCCTAGCATGGTGTTGAGTTGTTCGAGGTTGTTACCAGAAGACATCTTTAGATCTGGGAGACAGAACTGAAGATGAGATTGGATCCACCAGACGGCCTAGAGACTCGAGGAATGCTTATAATCGAGCGATACGGAAATAAGACCCTTGATTTGCGCGTGTTTGTGGTCATCGGTTTGGGGACTTAGGTGCTTTAGACGCTCGGTGGTTTTGGAAATAGTAATCGTGGCGTCTGTGACGGTGCTTGAAGGTGTGACTAAATCCTTATTATAGAAGTTAGGTAGTGAAAGTTTTTTTTTAGAAAAAACTTTTAAAAATGGGCGACCCGTGCTCGTCGATTCCATTAATTGGTATTTCGACGGTGGGGGTGATGTATTGTGAATAGTGTTTTGAGGGTATAACCGTTTTGGTTTCCTTGACTTCATTAATTGAAGTTTCGATTGTGTTAACAGTATGTGCGAAAAAAATGTTTTGAAAAAAATAAGATGTAACCGTATAGGGTACCTTGATCCTATTTATTGGGAGTTTGGTGACATTAACGGTCCTCGTTGTTGCTGGAAAACGACGAGTTTTTATATTGGCCAAGACGATGACGCTCATAAGGGTCGTTTGAAAGTAGTGAGTGTAAGATTTGTCATGATGACGATGTTTAAAGTGTTTTTGGAAATAACTTTAATTTGGCCAGAGCATCGGCGCTCAAAAAGGTAGTTTTGAAAAGAAGATGTTTCTTTTTCGAAAACGGAGTTGGATGCGGTTGAATATGTTGTCGTGGTTGAATCCAGATTTTAGTGTTTTATTTGGGTTGTTCAAACACGCTACACATAACTAGGAATGCGTACACTCATGCAGAAGGCAGACACGGGTAGGTTAGGGCAGGCTACCGCCCACGAATAGTCTTTGCTTAGGTGATGACAAGTCACATGGGGAGATGAGCGTCGTACCGTCTGCTTAGAACCACTCGTTTGGTATATCCGCGGGATGCGCGTTAGGCGGCTGGCGCGTCAACCGAGAATCTCTCCGTGTGTCCGTAAGGATCTTACTGCGAAGAGGTCGATTGGTCCTAATATCGGTTAGGGTGGGCATTTTAGGGCCAAAAGCAGTAGTGACAAAAGCAGGGAACTAGGAAATGAGCTTCACCGACCTCGTTCGAGTTACACCACCGCTGGAAACTTGTTTCCAAATCCACAGCGGAGTCGCCAAACTGTGGACGTCCGTCCGCACCGCCACGCGCCCGCGCGAGACCGACCCGCTTTCATTGCGGCGGCCACCCACGCGGTCCCCTCCCGGTCGGGGGGCCGGTCCGATCTTGCGTTCGAGGTGATGTTTCGGACCTCGATTCAGATGACGATTCGGACTTGTACTAGATGGTTGCAGGCACCCGCGTTAACGTTGGAATCGATCAAGTCGTGTTGTAAATGTTTAAAGGCCGATATGTTTGGTAAGGCGACCTTTCTAGTGAACCGAATTCGTTGCCAATTTTTGAAGTCGCTACCGAGTCAATTATGGGGACTCGGAAACCGTACAAGTCAACTTTGATCCTTAGCCGGCTCAAAGCTGAGTGGCACGGGACCTAAAGATAAAGACTTGTACCCTTATGCACTCCATGCCTGGAATGACTCTCATTGCCAGTGATTTCGGACATCCGGAAACCGTCGATTCTGAGTAAGGGGTGAGGGTACGTATTGGGAAGCCAACGTCCTCTAGACATCGACACCCAATCCTGTCCGCACATATCAGCCTCTACTAATCAATCGGTGGGCTGATAACTTTGTTCCCTTGTTGTGGCGGAAATACTGTAAAATCCGTTGTTTTAATCCTATGTCTTTTCTATGTCGGTTGTTTAAGGACCAGTAAGCTTTGTTAGTCGAAGTAGTTGTGTTTACATTCTTTGCATGCGATTTCACATGACAAGCAGGCCATGAAAAGATGCAGATAGGAGAGTAGAGGGTACTAATATTATACGTATTAGCAAATCAGTTTTAACGTGATAATACGGATATTAGTCATGCTCTTGATATACCTTACTTGGTATTCTACTTAAAATGCGTCGGCTCGGTATTAACAGGGATGCGTCGAACCGTGTAAGCTGAGCACCAGGACTAATACGGAACCCGACCATCGCTTTGTTCAGTTTTAGCTTGTTTACATTTTGAATCTTCTGTTAGGTGATTTAGCATGCGATTATAAGGTCATAAAAGCAATAAATCTTACGAAAGCTGTAAATGCGAATGTAAGTAAATCACATAATGAGGAGTTGCACCCTCGGAGTATATGCTAGACGGGACACGATGCATAGATAGTTGAGAACGGATCTCGGAATTACTCGGGTCTATTTAGGGTGTATCAGTGTTTATGGTTGAAGTTGGGACGTTACGTATGTTTATAACGTGCCATAGACCTAGCGTCCACGTTTGATATTATCGTAGTGCATAATAAAAGTACAAAAATGTAAAGTTTTGTTTAGACGACAACCTAGTGACGATTCGACTTCAAAGGCGGATCCACCTTGTATTGATTTCAGCAGAGTTCCGTTACCATGGTTGGTTCTGCGGTTAATCCAGCAGAGCTTCCGCTACTAGACTCGGGGTAGCTAGTCGAACAAAGGCACCTCAGGATCGAGTGGAGTGCTCGAAGGTAAGGAGTAGCGTCGATTTGCTTATCGGGACTACGATCGAGTGGGTCGTTGAATTGGGTGTCGGAGTGCGAGCCCAAGTTAGGGGAAACTCGTAAAGAGTAAGAGGGAGAAGAGAAGAAGTTGTAGTGTGTCGAATGAATGAGCTGAGGGGGGTATATATAGGTGTTCGCGCGGTTCACGTCGCCCAGATGGACGCCTGAGTCCAGGCGCACCAGAACTCAGGCGCTTGGGGTCGTGCGCACAAGGTGTAAGACGCTAGAGTTAAGGCGCCGAAGATTTTGAAGATACGATTTCGAAACTTTCCAAAACCGAGAAGATGCGTATAATATCATATCTTGGAGGTTAAGTCTCCCCCTTTCACTACAACAAATCCCTCGGTTTTGTGACACTTTTAAGCCAATTTATGACGCCAAAAAGCGTCAGGATTTATGTTTTTGACGCTCACAAAAAGCGTCAAAATTTGGGGTGCCTTAATTTTTTGACGCTTTTTAATGTCAATAATGTCGACACATTTATGCGTCTTAATTTAATGATGCTCATTAGCGTCATTATATTTTGATGCAAAATTACGTCATAAGAATATTTATTGACGCCTTATTCTATCACAAATAATAACAAGGTGCTATGCATAAAATGGTAGCAAAAATTTATTAAATCTTCAGAAAGAATAATAAAATAAAATTAAAGAATGGTAATTCTCGAAATCAATTTACATAATCACATTTGAGGTGAAAAATAGTACTCTGTAACATTTTCTTCATAGAAAAAAAAATATCCATCATTCACTTAATTAATACTACATGGTAGCTTACATTATTGATCTAAAAAGTTAACCTTATAATTTCGACAAAAAAAATGCTACATCAAATGTCGTTGCTCATGGCACATCAAAAAGAAATAAGATGGTGTTAGCACTGTGTAGACGGTTCCTTTTACTTCAATAGACTTTAGCGGCACTGGTTTAGTATTCAGGGTCAGTAGCTAGACACACTATCTTCCAATTCCTTGTTGTGATTGCTCTAACATTTTCTCCTTGGATACATGGATGGAAACTCCATCATGAAGGAATATGTCCTAAGACATTTCCGGCAATTACTAAATATAATATAGGATATTATTATGGAGATTATCATTATATATTATAGTAATTCATAATTGCTTGCTAGAGAATAATTATGATAATTAGTCCAATTCGATTGGGCTGATGACTATGGATATATAATCCTATAAGATCACATAATCAGACTTACTCAGGAAACTAAACAGGCCCAATATGGACTTGTGAGTTATTAGACTGTGACTACTTATGAGACCCGGTTAGTATCTTGGTTTAACCTAAACTCTACTACTATATAAGGATATGGTATATGAGTCGTAAGGAGATTAAGAATCAACCTGACAAAAACCCTAATCTAAGTCGGTTCAGTTCATTGCCTCAAGCACCCTAAAAATAAGAGAGAGAATTGTTCTATCTCTTCCGTCCTAGCAGACGTGTGATTCCGACTGGGTTGGTGGACCGAGTAGAGGAGCAACACGTGGAGCTCTAGCATCTCTCCGTCTTATATATCGAGGAATTTACGCTACGAGGGTATGTATTTCTGGACCTACTTTCGTCCTGATTCATATATATATTGTGCTTGTATTCTTGGATTGGTGTTAGGAAAATGTTTCCTGAAATTCCGCTTTCGCACCGGTAAAATCCTTCAGTGGTATCAGAGCCTCTTGCATAATATTTATATGATCAATTATTTGCGCGTCTTTATTGTGATTCAATTGTAATTTTGATTTTATCATGGGAAAAATAAGCATAACTGATATGGAGACATTAGTTGACTGAATTTATTTTAAAGAGGACCGATAAAATTTGATTTTTAAATGGTCAAAGATTAAATTGTTATTTATCAACTCTATGATTATATGATAATTAATAGAAATTTTGTGATTTCATTAAAACGGATTATACTAAAAAAGGAGTTTTTTGTTGAATTCGGGTAACAAAGTCGGAAAATTGTTTTACTTTGTTGCTGGAGGATGGAATCTTATTAGTTTTTCCCAAATTGAATTCCAATTGTTTTAAGATAAATTTGTTATCTTTACATTAATTTCATTTTCATGCTTAAATTGATTTTCTTTTGAGAAAAGTAAAATTCAATTAAGATAAAAAAACGGGGAGAGAAGTCAGAAACCACCATTGGAGGCTTGGAGTACCTTGTTAGCCGAATGACTCGAATACCTGTTTGACCTGTATTTTACCGTCAATTGACTGGTGCTTCAAGCAGGGGATGGCATAAACCGTCAGAATTCAACGAGATCTGACATTGGTTAGACTGATGTCTGAGATGTCGGGGATTTCATGGTTGTAGTCAGCGAGTCTTGGCCAAATGTTGGCTGTTATAGCTGTATCTCCGGTGGCGTCTGGTCATTGCCGACTTTTGTCGATAGTCTGCGAGTCCTGCTAAGACTGGGGTGTCGGCAACGTGTTGGTCGGAATTACCCGCGTGCGTGCTGGCAAGGGATGCCATCGTTAGAAATTGACAATGGTTGTCAACTGTAGGTTGCTGCCAATTTTGTTTTGGGCCCAATAAACATGATGATGTTTTGGGTCCAAGGTTATGTGTATGGTGTATTTAGATACACATACTACATGTCGGTAGTTTTTTGATTTGGGCCACTCCATGTGCTCGATTGGATCAGCCCATCGAGAAAGGCAGTTTCTTGAGAAAATGAAAACAATTTAATTTCTTTTAATTGTTCAATATTGCTAAATTTTCGTAATTAGATTACACCCATGATAAAATATTATAGATTGAGTCATAATAAATTCGTTCGTTAGTTTACGACTTAATCGTTAAGTTGTGTTACTAAAGTTGGTTCTGCGATTGGTTTACGACTTAAGAGTTAAGTCGTGTTACTAATTTCAAGTTTTATCCTAATTAATGGTTAATTAGAATGTGAATGAGATTCATTATTTTATTCAATTTTCCGTATTGTGAATGCGGCGACTAAATGTCATTATAATTGTTATGAGATTAACTTGTGACTAGTATGGCCCAAAGTAGGTTGGTTACGATCTGCGTATCGTTATTCGTTGTAATATTTTTAATTATTTATTCGTCTTGTTACGAGTGCAATGTATAATTATTCTAGTTCATACGATTGCGGGCGCATCGTATTGTAATGTAATAATTTATTGTTTTATTTTACTAGTTAATTTGTAATTAGTGAAAATAAATGTAATTTGAAGACGAAGTCCCGAGAAGATGGAGGATGGAGATCCAAACGATTCGAGGGAGGTTTCATATAGGATGGAGATCCGGATGAAGCTTTTGGACCTAGTTAGTTTAGGGGCCATACTAGATCACTTATTTTTATGCTTGCATTTAAATTTGTTTTATGCTTGCTTTGTTTTGTGAATGTGGTTATTTTGTTATGAGTTCACCGTAAATAACCAATATTCGATCCCCAAATAAGTAATATTGAGTTTTATGTTTTTCCAAACAACACCTATGAAGCCCTGGAACACGATTGATAGGTTCTGCCAAAGCAGGGTGTTGATCGTTATTCCGGGGATAATAGGGTGAATTTATGAAATTCACACGTTAATGTTTGGTTCAACTCAACGGAACTATCAAACGATAAAGTTTTGGGTTTCGAAACAAAGAGATGTATTTGACAAGAAGTTGTTAAACACGTCGACCAAGAATTATAAGGCAGTTATAATTAGTAAGGTTGTTACTTACCTTAAACATTATTTAATCAAAGGCAGGGCCAAAGTCCGTTTGATGAATAGTGGAAGAGGGTCTTGGTTAAATGCATTTTAGGGGATAATTTTTTAAAGAGCATTTGGTAGTTTAAAAGGTTGTTTTAAACTACTTTGATGAACATTTCGCTTATACTCGTTTGTTCTTTTATTTATGTAGATATAATGACTAAAACAACAACTCGTTTTTTTTATCTGTGCTCTGTTCTTGAGAAAAACAAATTGAATGCTAATTTTTCCTGATATGGAAACGAAACTGAGAATGGTTCTCAGGTGTGAAGGAAAGGGTATGTTTTGAATAATTCTCTTTCTCCCGAACTTCTTAAAATAGCATTGGATGCTAAAAGCCGGAGAGCGTATCATAGTGATAGCTCAAATGGCCATTGATAATGTATCAATTAATTTGTTGTATAACTGGTTTCAAAATTTGTTTGAACTTTTGTATGCAATTGGGGAAATCAAAACTGGCAAGAGTTTGTGTTAATTCGGATTGAGAGGGACATCTCTAATGAGTCGGAAAAGGGAACATGGAGATGTTCTTATGCCTCGTAAGGGAAAATCGTTCAAATGGATGGGGTAAGACCGATTTCTAAGAATGACTATGACAAACAAGTTGTCAAGTCGGGATTCTTATAAAATTTAAAGGTCGGTTCAAAAGCAAATGTTGCGAATGAACATCAATGCTTCTCTCGTCTAAAAAGTTAGTCGTGGAAGAAGATTTTCCCAAATACCACTAGGTCAAGAAACATGGTGTTTCTACCTTCGGTTTATTTGTTATAGATGTGAATTTAGCAAATTCTATTTCCCAGGTATTCGGTACCGCGAGTGGTAGTCACATTATTGGTAATGTGCAGAGACCAAAAGGAGTAGAAAAATAAATTATCAAATAGTTTGTATGTTTCGGAAACACGCATCTATAACATCGACAACAAGATACATAAGGTTAATGATTCAAACACCCCTTGCAAGGCAATTGATGTTCTAGCCGTTACACATACAGATGTGTGTGGGCCGGTGAGCACATTAGCAAGAAGTGGGTGTGGTTTACTTCATAGATCAAAATTATTTGAACAGTTCGAACATTTCCAAAATGAAGTGCAAAACCAACTTGAGAAGAAAATAAAAACACTACGATCCGACCGTGGTTCGTGAATATTTATTTTCAAGAGTTTGATGATCATTTATAAGGGTTGTGGAATCGTTTCACATTTAGGACCGCTAAGAAATTAGAGTTTTCCGATCGGAGGAATTGAACCTTATTAGATATGGTTTGATTCAGGAGAAGTCTTGCTGACCTTCTAATTTCCATATCCGGATATGCATTTAGATTGCAGCATTCACACTTAACATGATTCTAACCAAAGCAGTAGATGAGACACCATATACGTGATATGGATGGAATCGTTCCTAAGTCGTCTTTTATGGTTTATTCCGAATAGACTATGAGATATTACTTCTACACCTAAAGAGTAAACAAAGTAGTTGTTGCTTGTGGTGGTGTCTTTTTGGAAAAAGGTGGTTGTTCCAAAAAGACAAGTGGGAGTAGTATACATCTCGAAGGAGTTCGTGATGACGAGCAACAACTGAGTGAGATGGCACAACATAAGGATGTGGTAAAAGGTGGTGATGTAGGTTTGACCCACAACCCATCCGCTAATTATCTAAAGGTTGTAGTTCCATATTGTAGAACTAGTAGATCTTATATTCCAACGAAATGGTTTTCAAAAACTTATTTGACGGAATGTTCCAAAATAATGATTTTGGAAAATAAGAAACTTATTACCTACAAGGATGCTTTGGTAAGTTAGGACTCTATAAGGTGACTAAGAGTAGTCGTACTAAAATGGATGTCAAACCTTTTTCTTGAAAGAGTTCTTGAAAGAGGATGTGAAGTTAATTGGGAGTATTATTACTTTCATAGTATTGTATGTGGATGACATACTAATTATAGGAAATGATGTATCCATACTTGAGGCAGTCAAGGGATGGTCTTATTATTGTTTAACTATGAAGAATCCAGGAGAGACAGATTAAATATTGGTCATCAAGACCTATGGAGATAGATCAAGGATGATGATTGAACTTAGTCAAGAAACTTATAATGATAAGATCTTGTTATGTTCATGATGACCGAAATACTAGACAAACTCGAGTGTTTGACAGTGTGTTGTCGTGAGTTGGTATACGGTGGAGAATATGAGTTGGTTGTTACGAGTTACACTGGTGCGAGTTTCTGTAGTGACTAAAGATTACTTCCGCGGTAGTTTGGCTTCATTCTTTGTCTCAATGGACTCTCGTAGCTAGATTTTACATAAGAAACCGAGTACATAGCAACGACAAATGCAGCAAAGGTAGTTTGCAAGGTTTGGAACAATGCAAATGTCAAAAATCTATTTGACTAAACCGTTCCCACAACCTAGGTATGAGAGTCATACTAGGTCTATGGGATTCAAGCTAATAGAAAATTAGCGTTGAAAATGTATTTGGAGAAATACAGTTATTAAAACATGGTTGATGTTTGGAATGTTCATCTATATCATTTATACTTATTTAATCATTGGTTTAGTATTAAATAAAATGTCCAGAAAGCATGTGAGTTTTCTATAGGATTATCAAAAGTGTTTTGATAAGTGGAAAATTATCGGTGAACAGAGATCACAACTTATTTGTGTCCCTAGTCAGCATCACTAAATTGGACATAAGTGATGTATTGAATGAGTAACACAAGATTTTTGGATAGCGCAATTCCATGGGCTATGGGAACATGGAGATGTTCGTTCAATCGAGTGGATATATTGGATATATTGTGACTTGACCAAAGTGGATTTTAAAGTAGAATCAAATCTATGTTTAGTGGATTCCTTTGACATGAGTATATCATTGCAATCATGATACGATTAGTTGTGCATTGACACTGTCAAACGCCGCACCGTAAAAGGAGGTTATAAAGACATTCGTCATGCATACTAAGAATTGAGTGAGAGTATTGGATGATACAAGACTGGATAAGTCCTTCTATATGATAGGATTGGTGTGTGGGCTCCTTGATGAGGGAGAACTGAAAAATGCATGGCCATGCGAGGAGTGGATTAAAGAGTTAATTCATTCAAGGACAGTTCGAACTCGGAGATCGAGGAAATGAATTTGATAAGTCACACATTAATCCTAAGACATTTCCGGCATTTACTAAATATAATATAGGAGATTATTATGGAGATTATCATTATATATTATAGTAATTCATAATTGGTTGCTAGAGAATAATTATGATAATTAGTCCAATTCGATTGGGTTGATGACTATGGATATATAATCCTATAAGGTCACACAATCAGACTTACTTAGGAAACTAAACAGGCCCAATATGGACTTGTGAGGTATTAGACTGTGACTACTTATGAGACCCGGTTAGTATCTTGGTTTAACCTAAACTCTACTACTATATAAAGATATGGTATATGAGTCATAAGGAGATTAAGAATCAACCTGAGAAGACCCTAATCTAAGTCAGTTCAGTTCATTGCCTCAAGCACCCTAAAAGTAAGAGAGAGAATTATTCTATCTCTTCCGTCCTAGCAGACATAGGATTCCGACTGGGTTGGTGGACCGAGTAGAGGAGCAACACGTGGGGGCTCTAGCATCTCTCTGTCTTATATATCGAGGAATTTACGCTACGAGGGTATGTAACACCCCGTGCTTTTGACCACTTTAGTTATTTATAATAACGATTAATATTAATAAATCGAGTCTCGACAAACTATTTTATATAGTAATATTCAATTCTTGTGCCTTTGGAACCTTTCTATTTCACTTCATTGTTTGCAAAACTGAAATTTCTATCGTTATCGCAATTCTGCGCGATTTCGTAAAACGGTTCCTATTTTCTCATACGGACTCCGATTGAGGCGTTTCAAAAGTCTAACTTTAGTAATTTTCTGAGATCTACACAATGGTGATATTCGAAATTACAATTTATAAGTTTATCATAAAATTGTTGTACTGGACAGCCCTTTGCAACGAAAATCGTCACCCGATGAATCGTTTCTCGACATTCGATTTCCGTACTTCTTTCCTAACCTTTGTGGAACCAAATTAACTCAAAAATATCATTCTTACACCCCCCATACCGTCACCTTGAGGTTCAAGAGTCAAAAAATGCTTTTCTATTCAAAAACACCAAAAAGGGTAATGTACTTCCAAAAGCATGATTAGTCATTTTGAGCAATTGTCAATTGTTTGTCTATCCTTTGTTCCCTTCATCAAATAGACGACTATTATTCCATATAAACAGCCTTAAGACTCCATTTAGCTTACTTATTCATCCATCTCTTACGCTCCTTCAACTTCCTTCAAAAAACCAAAGAAAACAACACAAGTTTTCACAAGTTCTTAAGGTGTTTCAACCATCATTTTTGAAGAGCTCTAATCCCTTTTTCTCTTATCTTATACTACTTATTTTCAATTTTATTTAATAGTATAACTACTAACTTAGTTTGTTTTTGTGTCATTCTAACTAATTTATGAAGAGGAACAAGAGAAAAAGAGCATCGATCTTCGTTTTCTTATATGTTCTAGAATCGATTATTTTTGCTTGAGGTAACCTAACTTTTCTTCGCCCTCAAATCTTGTAGTATAGTTTTTAGACTCTAACTAACTTATAACATCATGTTTAGGACTAAATCATTAGATCACCAAGTTTAAAGTTAACTATTATTTGATTTATCACTTAACAATACATGTTGTAAAATGGATTCTGTGATGTATGATGTATGTTCACAATTTTTCTGTGTAAAATATGTTTCGCATTAGCCTTAGGTTATTTCATGAACGTTGTAGATCTGAATGTTTAGAGTATGATAAAAATACGAAAAATAAGTTTTTATGAAAATTTATATTTACTAATGATTTATTTCTTTAAATGGTACTGTATGATTTTATGTGCTGTCTGAGAAAATAATATGTTTTCTGATGTTAAACGTTTTGGTTGGACTTGGAAAATTTATATTATGTTTTTGATGATGTTTATTATGTGTACGTCAAATTTCATATAATTCTATCATATATATTTTCATTTATAAAACTTTTACTAAAACGGGTCAGATCTGGAAAAAAGATTTTAGTTAAGAACATTTATAAAGTATTTTAATCTAAATTTCTGGTGATAAGTTATGTACAAGTATAGGTATCAAAAATAAAACTTTGGTTCACTTTTCTAATGTTTAAGTATTTTAAACGATTTAAAAGAAAGTATTGAAAACCGTACTGTTTTCGTTTTTAATTTGTTAAAAATAATAAAACTTATTATTTTTGAAAAATTAATTTATATCTGAAAACCTTATTCATAAAAGTATGTTGTGTATGAAAATCGAAAGTTAAAATAACATTCGAAAAATGACTCATTTAGTATCCTTAATAATATTATCGATTTTGTTATTACTTAAAGTTACTTTTGTAAAACTCTATGTTTTGAGAAATATGATACCTAATAAGGTTAAAAATGATTTTTATAATTATTATTGATTTATTTCGTGTTTGAAATATTTTACTAAGTATAAATAGGCTTTAAAAGATAAGTATACTTGTACAAATACGAAACCGTATAAAAATACTAAATACGTACACTTGAACAATAAATGTACTAAATACTTGTTCCCAAAAATGTATAGAGTACTAAAAGACAAATAACCCATAAGTACTAAGTTAAACAATGCTTAAATGTGCAAAACAATGCTTAAACTTTATAATAAGCACTTAAGGACTAATTAGTGACTAAGTTAAAACTAAGGGTTGACTAGTCCATCTTGGTCAAACTTTGCCTTTTAAAGTCAACATAGACCAAGTCAAGATAAAGGAACCCATCTTAAATAATATACTTAGAAATAATTGAATCTTTAATCAAATCTCAACTAATGAACGCTTCAAATAATATATCTCAAATAAAATGTTCCAAATCTCTTACATCAGTATACTAAAACTATCAGTTAAGACAAATTTTACGACGATTGGTAATGTTCGTTAATCTTAAAATCGACATACTTAAATTCCATAGGAACAACCGTACTTCTTGTCGGTGTGTTACCGAAGCCGATGATCAGACACGTTTTCACGAACGATGTTATCGACCCAATCATGGTGAAAATGAACATGTGCCCTGGCAGTACCCTCTGAGTCGTCTTCATCATTCCATGTTGTAATGACTTGTTCCGAGTCAATACACAGCCCACAGACCGGTCATCCTTATGGAACCCGGTATTGTTTCATCCCTCTGGTCATCAGACATGTGCCCAACGATGACCGCTGAGCTCGATATTTCAAAGACTCTGTCTTTATAAGATACCCAAATTCAGCCTACGTTTCGTGTTGGGCGCTATCTTGGTAAAGTATAGAAGGCGATGCGATAGAAGACAGCTTTGAAAGTAGACTACGACACTCGGAGTCACTGCTCATGGGAGGCCATGATGCATCCTGCCGGTGCGAGAAAATGCTAAGAAGTAAATGGGTAGCCAACTCTTTACAAGTTTTTCGGTAGAGTAGTAGTCGTCCAGTTGCCATTAAGGTGCTCGGTTGTGTAAAGGTTCTCTTTCCCAAGACCAAGAGTTTGGATTGGGTGTGTGCGCATACATAGACAAGGGCACTGATCAGCTCTCACTCTCTATATCGGATATCTTTGGGAGCGGAATACCTTCCGACCTTTGCCTTAGCAGTGTACGGGACATGTTCGGTTTAGCGGGGCCTCTGAGTCCATGCACTTGCAGTCCTTCTTCTCCGTATGTTAGTCGACTAAACCGAGTCAATTTAGGTGTTCGATCCTATTGAGCACTGGGGGTGAGATGTAAACCTCCTAGTATCGATATGATTGGTGGGATTGATGTTTCCATCCGCACTTATGGTGAGATGCAAGCCTTAAGTGTGCATGAGACATTAGTAGTCACGTCCCGTGCATTATGTGAAAGGAAACCATTGTTTTTAAAAGTAAATGACTATAGTTTTCTAAATCACATGTGCTAGTATGCTTTGTTACTGTTCTGTACTCTTATGACTAATGATGTGATTGAAATGCTTGATAATGAGAAGTAATGTTTTGTTATATGTCTTGCTTGAATATTGATTATGATTGATATTATGTTTCATATGATTTGTATTATGTATGTCTTACTCTATTTTCACATGACACTTTTATGAATCCATGATCTATGCTTTACTATATTATTCACATGATTCATATGATGTATGTATTACTTTATTCTATATAACCTACATGTCTTATGTATGTACATTGATTCGCATGTTAACTGAAATCACTTCATGTGTATCTCACATTGTATACATGTCGATTTGTAATGTGACATGCCTCCTTATTTGTTAATTAGATAACCTAAACGTTGTACTACATTGATTATTCGGGGTCTGTTAGAAGGATGGTTAGGTTACTCCCACTAAGTGGGACATGTATATTCAAATATGCATTCAGGTTGACGAACTCTCAAGACTGGACATGGGGTCATGCACGAGTGCAAGAGATACAGTGTAGCAGATGAGAGTGTCAAACTATAAATCTTGTAACACAAATTTTGTCAGGCTATTGTTTTAGAAATTTGTAATTCGGTTTTCAATTGTTGTATTTTAACAAACGGTTCATTTATCGGTAAAAGACTCACTTGAGTCGACGGTTTTTAATTTTTACCCCTTTTTATGACTTAATTATTTTCCGCCTTGTTAATTAATGTCATTAGAAGAACCGGGTTGTTACAGGGTATGTATTTCTCGACCTACTTTCGTCCTGATTCATATATATATTGTGCCTTTATTCTTGGATTGGTGTTAGGAAATTGTTTCCTGAAATTCCGCTTTCGCACCGGTAAAATCCTTCACATCAGTCGAGACTCCTTTTTGCTGATGGAATCTGTGACAAAAAAAACACAGCTTGCATGTATTTGACAACCTTCGGGTTTAGCAAATCTCGCGACCTTTTCAATATCACAGAAAAGATATGTCAAGTGAGCACCGTCAAATCCACGACTTTCCACACTTGACTAATTCTATATCAACATTCCATGTCACTTTTGCTCCGTTAACAATTTGACTCTAATTTTAGTATACATTAGAATGATGAGGGAAAACTAGTGCACAACTTGAAGAGCAGAAATGTCGAAAGCAAAAGTCGTGTGTGTGTGTGCGTGCGGGGGGGGGGGGGGGGGACACAACCAACAATTAGTTAGGAACCTTCAAACGTAATACGAATGTAGACAACGTCATTCTCAGGCTGCTAATGTGGGTAAACTGAAAGAAAATACTCCCTGGAAGAAAATACTGAAAAGGGTTAGAACACAAAAGAAATACTCCACTTGAAAAACCATGTAACCGAAGATTCTTAAAGTCGATCACTATATAAATAGGGAATTTTACATGCCTTATTTAGGACTTCCCACATACTAGCATTACTATCATGCAGTGTAATAGCATCAGGCTTCATTGCCGCCTTTGTAACTAGTATAATATATCAGTCAACACTTCCTAACCCATCAGGCCATTACTATAGTTTCTATGGGAAGTTGGTCCCCAACCAATTAATCTTTAGTTACAAAACCTCGTTGATATTGCAAAAAATACTCCACACGTACATCTAACATCTCAATCTGAATGCAAGCACAGCTGCACAGTGCTTTAGCGGCACTGGTTCAGCAAGAAAATTACGACCTAAACTTTTGAAATCCATTAATCTCACTAAATCCCTTTTCTCGTGTTTTAAAATTCCTTTTGCATGATGAGTTATTTCGCATCTGTTCACTTATACTGCTCACAAATATGAAAGCCTTCTTGATTGCAGCATATCAAACTCTAATAAATTAATGCATCAAAAAAAAAGTAACCTTCCAATTTGTTTAATTACCAAGACACATACTCTTACTTCATATTTATAATAGCACGTTAGCACACATGATTTTTGATAATAACAACTCTGATTATTGTAAATAAGATGCTCACAATTATTTAATGATATCGTATTTATATACTATGTGATATTACCAACAATTATTTGTCTCATCTTCTCTTCATCCCATATCCCACATTCCACCATGATAACCCCACCGTATATGTACAACATCCATAATCCATAATCTTTTTCTTTTTTAATCATAAACTAGGTTCAATCATTTGTGAATACACTGACAAGAAAAAACACTTGCTCTAAACTCTATAACTCTCTCTTAACAACTAACTCCATCGACTTCAACATCTAGACTCAGAATGGAACAAAAGTACGGAACAGACAAATACCCTCTAATGACTCCGATGTCAACTTGGAAGGTAATGAATCGGTAGCAAAGTCACTGGCGGACCCAGGGGTGCGCACAGACCCCCAAGTGCGCACCCTTGGTTTTTAATTTTAAAAAAAATTATGTAAACTATAGATCAAATAGAAAACAGCATAGGTCTTACGCAAGGAATTTGTGGTAGTGCAGTGTTATGTCCCTCACATTCCGCCCATTATGTCAGGAGTTCAATCCCCCATACGGCCATTATAAGTTGTTCTTAATTTCTTTCTTTTTTATGAGTTGGTTGACAATTTTAATGTTCCAAAATTTGTTGCTAAATATATTTCTCAAACTCTTTTTCTTTTGTATTTTATTTTGAAGTTTCTTCTCATTTTCTTTTTTTTTACTCGTATGAGTTTAAGTCTTAAACTATTTGTCAAAGTTTAATATCCCAAATTTGCATATAGCTGTCTATGTTTATACTTTTTAGTATTAAGAGTACTTGTTAATTAATTCAATTTTTATCTCAAAATTCTAGCTTCAAAATTTACCAAAATTTACCAAATATTGCAAGTTGGAAACCTAATTTCAAAATTATTAGTAGCATATTGTATTAATACCTCAATATTTTATTTGTTTTCCGCTTCTATAATGGAAGTGAGAAATATTGTATTGTGGTAAAGAAAAAATAGGAAAATCGAGGCAGTATATTAAAAAATAAGTCTGATATATATCTGTCACAAATCGGTGATGTGTCAAATAATACCACTTAGTTAGAAACGACTAGCCCGGGAAGTAGCATGAGTTTGTCTTTATCTGTCCAATTGGATATTATTTGACCCGTCATATCCGTCGCAAACAATAATTTGTCTAAAAAATTTGTGCACCCCCGGATCGAAAAGCTTGAGTCCGCCACTAAGCAAAGTCACAGGATGATAAAAACATCATAGTAGCAGAATATAGAAGAGCAAAATAGAAGGCAAACACAATCAAACAATTGTGTACAACGAATAAATCATGGTTTTCAGGTTGATAAAAAATCACACGGTACCTGATTTTTTTCGCTGAAGATAATCTTTAACTTTCTTATAAACTCAAACAAAAGTCTCGCTCAACTGCGTATAGATAAAACGATTTTTTTCATCAATAAACTTTAGTTCCCACATATATCATAAATTAATAAAATTCGCACAACTACATGTAAATAAATTAACATCAATCTACCTTAATTCGCACATATAGTAGAAATTCGTATATGTATACTTGATTTAACAAAATTAACATAGAAATTCGCAACTTTAAAAAATTAACCCTTATTTGCAATTGAAATCAACCCTAAAAATCTAAAAAATGATGAAATGAGACAAACCGTGAATGAATGGTAGGTCTAATTGGCAAAAAGCATAATCCGTGAATGGTATAATGATTCTTGGAGAAGTATTTAGGGTTTTGGAGGATTATTTTGGGCATTCCAGAAGAAGAATAAACCACATATGAATGCTACGGAATAATTGCTACTGTAGGATTTATTTTGGAATTTTTATTTATTAATAATTCACTTAGGCACTGATTCGGTTTTAATTCACTTAGGCATTGATTTTGAATTAATTCACTTGGGCGCAATTTCTATTTGGACTATTTTTTAGTATATGATACAAAAAGGCATCAAAAGTAAGAGGAGGGAATATTATGAGATTGATGCTTTATAAAAGCGTCTGAAAACTAAGGGATTTGTAGTAGTATTTACCCTAGCGCGCCGTTGCGCCGAGTGGGCTATGGGTGTAAATCCCGAGGTTCGCTCGGCGCGACGCGTTGACTCGGGGTTGACTTTGTGCATTTCAGGACCGATTCGGAGTCCCGGTGTCAAAATTGACTTTAATTAGTGTCGACGCGACCGTAATGACACGACTAGGGCTACCTTGATGTCAAATTAATCTTTCCGAGTAATTATTTGATCCGTTCTATAGAAAAACTATCTAAAACATTGTAATCTCGCGTCGCGTTGCAGTCCGATCGTCATTGGGTGTCTACAAGTTGAACCTACTGCTGCCTGAGCAAATGTTACTTGTCTAACTTGGTTAGAATTGTAACAAACTTGTAACTTTCTTTTAAATTATTAAGTCTTGTTTAGAGACGGAGTAGTCTTGTAGACTCAAGTCGCAACCGAAGTAGGTTGTTGGTCGCAATCGGAGTAGATTGTTGGTCCTTTTATTGTAAGGGTTAAGTTTTTGGAATAGATTACTTAATATTATTAATAAAAGAAGATTGGACGTAGGCCCTTAGAGTGTTGGCCGAACTAATTCAAAAATCGTGTGTTCATGTTTTTATCGGTTTATTTTCACTGCTTTAGCATATGTCGTTTAATTTAATTTTTATTTATTCTTCATTTCGTCTTTGTTTTACTTGTGTTTTACTTCGTTCAAGCAACAATCGATATACCGTGACGTTTATCTTTAGCCTTACACTCGACTAAGACGAACTAGGAACGGTCTGACAACGGTCCTCATACTGTAGCATTTGTCTATAGTTCTACTCTTTGCTAAGACAAACTAGAAACAATCTGATTGTCCGTTGCATGCAACTTAGTGCATCTTTTGTTTATTTTAGCTTACCCTTGAATCGACTTACTTTAAATAATAGAGTTAAGTCAAAATTTTAAAAAAGGTGCATAATTCCCCCTCCCCCTTGTAGGTACTTAGGATTCCGTAAACTCTTCGGAGATTACTTTTGTAATCACCAATTATACAATGAAACCATGTTTCGTGGAAGGTTTCGCATGCATAAATATGTTTTTCTTCGCATAGTTAATACATTAAGTGCGCACGATCTTTTCTTTCAACAAGGACCTGACGGTTGTGAAGTACCTGGAGCCTTCGCTCTTCCAAAATGCATGGCAGCTTTGCGCATGTTAGGTTATGGCACATCAGTTGATCAAGTTGATTAGTATCTCAATCATGCAGCAAGTACAACAAAAGAATGTCTAGGACATTTGTTGTTGGGATTGCAAATCCATTCTCTAATCAATATCTGAGAAAAGCAAACACAACCGATGTTCAACGTCTCCTTCAGGAAGGTGAACGTCGTGGAATTTTTGGTATGATGGGCAGCATTGAATGCATTCATTGGGAGTGGAAAAGTGTCCTACTGCCTAGAAAGGAATGTATCAACGAAGATCGAGAACGACAACAGTAATATTAGAAGTTGTTGCCTCTAGTGATCTATGGATTTGGCATGCTTTTTTTAGAACTTCTGGTTCATGTAACGATATTAACGTGTTACAACGTTCCTCTGTTTTTGACGACATTTTGCATGGATGAGCTCCACAAGTAAGTTACCAAGTTAATGAAAAAACTTATAATACGAGTTACTATCTTACGGACGGCATATATTCAAAATGGGCCAAATTTATTAATGCATTAAGTTTACCTCAAATCGCTAAACAACGACTATTCACAAGCCACCAAGAAAGTGTACGAAAAGATGTTGAACAAGCATTTGGAGTGTTATAAGCTCGATTAGCAATGATACAACAACATGCATTATTAGCATGGAGTGAAGTTATGCTATGGAAAACGATCATGGCGTGTATTATCATTCATAATATGATTGTCGAAGATGAGAGAGATACTTATCAAAATTATCAAGACCCAGCCAAATTTATTCAGGGTCAAACTGAAATATTTGGAGGAACTTCTAACAGGTCGTTTATTGTTCACCCGGGAAGACTTGGATATTTGAATTTAGACAATTATATGCAAGTTGAGAATGAGAATCGAGATAGGGCGACACATACTTAATTAAAAAATGATTTGGTTGAGCATGTATAGAATAATTTTCGTACAAGTACACCAGGTTAAAAATGACCGTTCAATTGTTTTTAAATTTATATCTACATTTAGTTTTAAGTTTATATGTAGATAAGCACTTTATTAATAATAATGTACGTTTAATTAGTTTTAAATTTATATATATGAAATTATTTTGTTTTATTATGTTTATTTAAAATAATGGTGGAAGTTTTAGTATGGTGGGGCAAATTAAAGGAAGGGGTTTAGGGCAATAAAAATGGGGGTAATAAACACAAATTCTTGTATGAGATTTCGTACACAATAAAAAGTTCTTTACCTATTGTTTCACACAATAAGGAGCGCCTTATTAAAAGGTTGGTTTCTAACACTAAGAATCGGTTTCATAAGTAAAGGAGAGGATGGGATTGGGAGGTGTATTGCACTCCTAATAAAATACCAAAAAGATG
This sequence comes from Agrostemma githago, assembly GCA_958450325.1. Taxonomy (NCBI): domain Eukaryota; kingdom Viridiplantae; phylum Streptophyta; class Magnoliopsida; order Caryophyllales; family Caryophyllaceae; genus Agrostemma; species Agrostemma githago. The sequence goes on along the minus strand of OY288239.1, from coordinate 21,273,804 downwards.
GAGATTTTTCCTGCAGGTTGAAGATATGCTTGAGAATTGTTCATATTTGTTTTCTCTATCCATATATTCTTTCTTTTCCCTTTTCAAATATCTCTTTTTGTTTTTTTTCTTCGTTTTTTTTTCATTCAATTGTTTCTTCTTGAATGCCCAATTTTCAAGCAGTGTTTTATACGATTAATAAAAAAAGTTATAATAAAATTAATATCAGTATAAATTAGTTACTAAATAAATTTTTTGAAAAAAGGCATTCAAACTATTGTCTATAAATAGCTTATTTCATTTCATTCAAATACAATTTTAGTTGTTTGTTTATATCCAATTTAAATATTATTCCACAAAAATAAGTAAAATTATTTCTTAATATCAGTAAAAAACTATCTTAACACTTCTTTAATAATTATGGAAGGAAATAATAAAAATAATTTTATGGATCTACTTAATTATGTTGGTGAGGGCTCAAATTCATCAATCTCTGCAAACCGTGAGTCAGTTCATCAGTTCAGAGCATCGATTGAAAGAGGGGTAAATCTTCGCGGTCGTGAAATGCACCATCGGCTTCAAGGTGACTTGGTCGATCATTTTTGGCAACGTTGTGGACAAAATTATGAAGATCCTGACTAATTAACTTGTTTTCTTTGATCAATAGATCATGGGTCGATCCAATATTGACTTCCGTTTTCTTATTTATTAACGTCTTTAATTTTTAATTTTTTTATAATACGCACTATTTATTATTCCCTCCATCCAACTCTAAATTTCATGAGGGGAGTGGAACAAAAATTAAGGATGGGGTATAGGATGTGGTGGAAAATGAAAGTTTAGAGAAAATATGAGGTCAGAAATGATATGAACCACAAACGTTAACCAAAAAAGAAAATATTGTAAATAAGAAGTTTAAAGACGAACAATCCTTTAAGAAAAGTAGGAAGATTAAAATTAGATGGAGAGAGTACTTAATTATGTAATCCGTATTTTATTCAATTAACCAAAATCTATAAAAAAATGTTATTGAGTTAATTTTACACAACTGTTAATATTTAATTAATGTTTAGATATTTAAAGTTATATTTGTTGGTAATTTAATAAAATAATGATCAAAAGACAATTGATCCCACTAAAAAGATAGTATGAAACTCCAATCATTGAAGTAAAAATATAGAAGTTCCATATGTAATAGAATATGTTGATGTGGCAATAAAAATAGAGTTATTTCATGGGAATAGTCTCAACTATGCGTGTGCTTCTTAAAATAATCCAAACTATATGTAATCTCATTTTAATATGAACAACGCATTCATTAATCCTGCTTTGCTATGTATGAAATTATGACTTGCTATTACCGGTCATAATGACTTATTGTAACTTTCTAGAGTTTTATTAGGTCCGTTTCAGTCATCATGAAAGCCAAAATTACAATTAAAACATTTTTTCATAGCTTCTATAAGACTAATTAAAAAAAAAAGGAAGGTGAATTTTTGGATAATTTTGTTTATCAATGACCGAAAATGAACATGAAATGTGAATCAGAAGAAGAGTTTGAGGAAAAGTTGAATAAGAGTTCAACAGGTAGTCGGTCACCCATAGCAAAACGAGGTTAATGAAGACGTAGTTCATATTAAAATGAGATTACGTATAGCTTGGATTAATTTAAGAAGTTCACGAATACTTGAGATTATTCCCATGAAATAACCCCAAAAAAATATGATAAGAAACTCCTACCCTTGCTATTAGGGGTGTGCAAAATCCAGTGCGGACCGGAAAATGGACCGGACCGAAATCTACCGGACCAGACCCGGAATAAAAAATTCCGGTCCGGTCTCTGGTCCATCATTTTTGGTGATTCCGGGTTCCGGTCCTGACCCAGTTTTTTTGGTCCAGACCGGAATTATATTTATTTGATAAAAATTCCGGTCTAACTGGGTCTAACTGGTCCAAACCGATCCAACCGGTCAAGAATTTTGGAACGGAATTTAAAAAAATTGAAAATTCCGGAATTTTTCCAGTCCGGTCTCGGTCCGAAATTTTTAGATTCCGGTCCAGTCTAAACTGGGTCCGGTCCGGTCTTGGACTGGTGCACAGCCCTACTTGCTATTTTCCTTACCCATTGTAGAAAAATTTGGGTAAAAATTAAGAGGTAATATAAAAGTGAGTTCGATGAAAGAGAATATAAAGGTGTAAAGAAATAAGGTTATTTCATGACAATAATACCAACTCTGGGGGTGCTTCTTATTTTAATACCAACAATACGTAATCTCATTTTAATAAGAATTGTTCCCTCATTAATCTCTCATTATAGCGAGCGCTCTTTCTACTGGTATTAGCCGGTCATGGTGACTGGTTAGGGTTTTGCTATGCCTATTCTTCTTCTTCCCTAATATCTTCATCATCAAATTAAAAGCTTTTTTCCATTACCAAACTCAAAAATCTTCAGAAACAAACCTTCAAAAATTCAGAAACCTTCAAACATTCTTCAAAACCTCATGGGCACAATGAGGTGTGATTATTCATCTGGGTCCTCCTCTAATTCGTATTCTGCAAATGTTAGAAATAATTTTTTTTACAAACATCAGCAACCCGGAGTGTTGAGGACTGCGTAGAAGGGACTACATGTTGGTAAACTCTTTTATGGATGTCCTCTTTGGCCGGTAAGCTTGATTAATTAGTTGTTAATTGGTTTTGCATTATATTTAGGGTTAATTCAATTTCGAAATGTTGAATTATGTAGAACAATGGTTGCAGTTACTTTGAGTTGCTAGAAGAAAATATGAAAACGGAAATTAAGAATGACATTGACCAACATGCTGAGGCGTTAGAAATGCAGATTATGGAAGAGAAGACGGTGAAATTAAAGAAGAAGAACGAGAAGTTGAAGAAGGAGTTGATTGAATTAAGAAGTAAAGTTAAAAAACATTGTAAAGGGGAGAAATTAGTGATGATTTGGTTAATTTGTTCTTGGGTTTTTTTTGCATTTTGTTGAATGAAGAATGGTGCTTGAATGATGTTTTGAATGTAATCGACTTTGAACATGTTGTCGACTGTAAGATTTGGTAAGTTTATTTGTCGGCTGTAACACGTTTTGAATGTAATCGACTGGAAGGTTATTGTAATGGAATGAATCGACTTTGAACATGTTGTCCACTTTTGTCTGACTTTGGAAAGCAAAGCGGTGGTCATTAATTTTGCTAAAATCACTGAAACTTGTAAGTTAATTGAACAGAAATGCATCCAAAAGTGACTGAAAATCACTGCAACTGCCAAAATAAGTGAAACTGGAAAATCACGGTCCTAAATTATCATGAATTGCAGGATGTGACAGAGAGGTGTTGGTTTAAAATAGATGCAGTAGATGGCTGCTGTAAAAAGAGATGCAGAAATTGTAGGAGCCAACAAATGAAAAGTAACATCATTCAAAGTAGATCACTTGTTTGTTACATAGTCGACTAATTAAACTTGCAAATCAGTAGCATAGATTATTTGCTTAACTGAAATACAACCAAAATAGCATTCAAAAAATTAATCGTACATCTTATGATGCATCTAGTGACTACAACAAAACTTGCATCAAAAGGTTACTTAAACTACATCCATCAGTAAGCGCAATGACAGTTTCTTGCTTGTTCAAGGAGCTTGGTTGATGGAAACTTGAGTATTTGGCTGGCTACCCGACCCTTCACCAGGTGAGATGATCATCCTTGGACCATTGAGAGTGTCTGGTTCATTGGTGAAAGTATGACCTTGATCATCAAATAGTACTCCAAATCCTTGAGGTGCATGCAAACAAGTAATGTGTAAGTGAATCAGGCACTCTACAAACAGATTAGGAAACATAAAGATCATATCACAGGAAGCATACCCTATTCCCCCTTGCTCGACCTCTTCCTCTTCTCCCTCCTCTTAATCCTCCTCTTGCACCTGATCTACCAGCTAACACCACCCTTCCACCCCTTTCGATTCTTGTTGGGTGAGCAGTTGCATCGTGATGTGCTTGAGAGCTTGTAGCACCATCTTGCCTAGTAGAAGGGACACTTCTAGGTCTCCCCCTGCCTCTTTCAGGAGGTGGTGGTACCACTCTATCCTTGTAAGGGAAGGTTCTCTTATTATGTTCTTTTAACCTACATACAGACCAAGACATTTTCACCCCATGTTTACTCAACTCCCCACTCCTCTTTGGATCCTCTTGTGGATATCTTCTCCTTTTTTTCCTGGGTCTACCTGGACCTACTTTTATGGGTAAGGGGATCATGGGGAGGTCAACCTTTGGCCAGTGTCTTTCACCTGGACAAGGAGGTATGCCTAGGTTGTACCTCCTAAAGTTAGTGTCCATTTTGTACATTTCATGGACATAGTCCTCTACATGAGCATATATGTCAAAGATTGCCGCAACAACATGTAAACATGGCACGCCCATTAAATCCCATTTCCTACAGCTACAAGTTCTTGCTAGTGAATCAACTTTTACCTCATCTATACCATGCTTAACTTTGTACAAAGTTGCAGTAGATGGTAAAGCAGTACAATAGGCGGCATGTTCCTTCTCTTTTCCAGCCTTTGTTGAATGATAGGACAAATTTGGTCTGTTTACTCCTCTATTCCTCTTTTTTTCTTTACCACCCTTTGCATCAACATTGTCCTAACGTCTTCAAGCATGTATATCAAATGCTTTGACCTAGCATTTATAATGTATGCATTGAATGTTTCCGCCATGTTGTTTACAATCACGTCATTTGTAGTCCTTGTGCTGATAAAGGCCCTGCAAAACAGTTTCGGGTTACAAGCCATGAATGCATCAACAGCTCTAGGGTTAACCTCCCTCATAGCAGAAATGGCGTCATTAAAATCTGGCTCATTATAGGCTTTAGCACAACTCCACAAATACATCTTCATTTCATCACCCATATAGGATTTGCGCCAGTTTGCAAATATATGCCTTGCGCACCTCCTATGCTCAGCCTTTGGAAATTCTTTACCAACCATGGTAATTGTGCTCTAAAAAACAAATGAAAAGTAAACACTAGTACAGTGACAGTCAAAGGTATTGATTATACAAACCTAACAAAATAAAATTCATACCTGATGCTCATCCGACAAGAAGGTCCAACCGTCTCCATTTTCCTCTCCTAGGGCTTTCTTCAGCTTTTTGAAGAACCACTCACAACTCTCATTATTTTCACCCTCCACTAAAGCCCAAGCTACAGGGAACATCAGCTCATTAGCATCCCTACCAATAACACTGATCAGTTGGCCCCCTAAAAAGGTCTTCAAAAAACATGCATCCACACAAAGGATTTTCCTACATTCTAGCAGCCACCCCTATTTTAGAGCATCAAAACATATAAAGAACCATTGGAAAACAGGTATTCCAGATGATGTAGTCGGACTAGTGCACAAAATGAAGACACTACTTGGGTACTCTTGTTCCAATGCCTTAAGATAATACCCAAACTTCATGTAATGGTCCTTCATAGAACCATGTAACAATTTATGTGCATAATACTTGACCTTATAGGCAAAAAACCTCTTGATCATAACCTTGTATGACCTTCTTACTGTCTCAATTAATTCAGCAACTGGCCAATGTGGTCTTGCCTTAAAACTTCAAGAAACTGCTTGTCCAACCATGTAGACTTCAACTTCCTATTACTCTCCATTGTCCTTTGACAGGTATGCTTGGGATTAACTGCCTTTACTGCAAAGCAGACCTTCTTATTATCCCAACTCCCATATACCCAGAATGGACACTCCTTCATACACTTTGCTCTTAATTTTTTTTAGCTTTGACTTATCACTAACAACAAAGGTTAAATTTCTACCCTGGGCTACAACATACCTATTCACACAATCCCTTAGCAATTCCCTTGTGGGGAATCTGATCCCCACCCTCCACTTCAGTTTTGAGAAATTTGTATTCTCATTCACCACAAATATTGAACTCTTTCTCATCTTACCTGGGATGGGGTCTTCTTCACTTTCAGCAGGGGTATATTCTTCATCCTCACTCTTGTCGTAGTCACTCAGATCTCCATCCTTTTTGCCACTGCTTTCACCTACCTCTCTAGTGTTAGTGACTTCCTCAGAAAAGGGTTTAGATGCAGCCTCAACTTGGAGTTCTTTAGCAATGTTCAAATCCTTCTTATTCCACTCCTTCACCTTCTCCCCTGCTTTAATAAGCTCATCATCATCTAAGTTGTCTTCTAAGGATACTTCAAGCTCAATGAAGTTCTCACCCAACTGTATGTCAGTCAAGCTTCCAATATATCCCTCATCTATTAAACTTACCTCACTATCATCATCTTCTGACCCTGTCTCAAAGCCTGGTTCATACCCTGGGTCAGACACATCTTCATCATCACTCAGATCTGCCTCACATTCAACATTAAACTCTCCCTCATCAATTAGACTGACCTCACTGTAATCAGTAACTGGCCCTTCTTCAAGGCTTGCTTCATAATCATCATCATCTGACCCCTCTTCATCACCTAAATTTCCCCTAAACAGATCTGCTAATGTTATGTCATCGCAGTCAAATCCCTGCTCAAAATTTGAGTCTAAGACAGTTGGGTTTAGGCTGGGTGTAGGCCAGGTGTGGTGTCGGTGTTTGAATTAGTGTACTAGATTGGCTTAGGTTGTGGACCATATTTGAGTGTGGGGGCTGGTTTAGGGTTTCAGTTTGACAAGTTGTCATTTTGTCAATTTGGTCATTTGTCTTCTTTTGGGAGGGGTTTGTATGGCTTTTTCCACAGTCACTTTCAGAAGAATCTTCACCCAACTTTATTGCAGCTGGTCCCCCCTTTTGAGAATCATTAATTTGGGAATTGCTTGAGTTTGCCTTCCCCTTCCTCCTTGGTGTCAATTTTCGAGAAGTCTGTGTCGCACACCACTCCTTGCCTTCTCTCTTATATTCCTCAATCAACTCCAGTAAAGATTCAACTTCCCTACCATTTACGAGTAAACCATCCACAATCCTCTCATTAGCAGCCATTTTTGCCATAATTGAAGCAACTTCATCATCAACAACTCTTTGCAATCCTAATTTTGGGTTAATGAAGAATATGGCATCTTCCTTCCTACTAAACCCAACACATTTTTTAGCCTCTTCAAGAATTGTGAAGTAACAAAATTCGTCGGGGTCTACATATGTAGTCCTAAATTTTCTACGCAAGTACGACAGCCTATTCTCATCCCTAAAAAATGACCCTCCAAACCACAATTTCAATGTAAGATGATCCAACCTGTTTACCTATTTAAGAAAATATAAAAAAAATTAAGAAACCCAAACCAGACTATTTGAAAAATTAACCACTTTCAATTAAGGTATAGAAAATCATCAGCAAATTAATGGGAAAAACGCACCAAAATTAATGTTTGGGTGAGAATCATTTTTTCTACAAAATTAAACTTAATAAAAAACATTCTTCTTTGGAAATATGTACCTTCTTCTTTGGCATTCTTCAAAATCGTGATTCTGGTATTGGGCCAACTTTTCAAAGCTTGTTTCAGTGAAAATGGCGTAAGGAAGTGCAGCGAAGAAGGGGGAAGGTGGAAATAAATGTACGGATAAAGGAGGAAGGCAAAGGTTTTAATTCAAATAGGAAATTCAAAGGGGAAGGGGAACCGGGTAATTAGGTTGGCAGTGGCTCGTCATAACGAGGGATTAATGAGGGAACAGTTCGTATTAAAATGAGATTACGTATAGTCGGTATAAAAATAAGAAGCACCCACATAGTTGGTATTATTGTCATGAAATAACCCAAAGAAATATAGGAGAGAGGAAAATTAAAGGGAAAGAGGTTAACCCTCCATTGTATATGCTCTTAGAGCCAATCTTGCGATGCCCCGTATCAGTTAGTCTTCTTTGCAACTGTAAAAGAGAGGCCCAAAAGCAAATGATACATGTTAAAGATCAAGACAATACAAAGTTAGCTCAAGGAAATGGAAAAGAAAAGTTGACTTATGCATTTTCCAGAAGTAAAAACAGTGAAAGGCAGAAAAGATAGAGCAACAGGAATGCAGAGGAGAAATTAGCTTTGGCTTTTAGTATGGATTGTGTAGTGTCATTATCTAGAGTGTTGTCTAGCTAATTAGAAAAACAAAGTCTTATGTAATCTCATATATATATATATATATATATATGGGATGAAAGATGAAAAGGAAGAACAAGAAATATAACAATTTCATCATGGTATCAGAGCATTGTTTATGCTCTTACCCTCTTCCTCACTAAAAAAAACCCAAAAACAAAAATCATTGACATAAACTCTCTGATTTCAGAACTCATCAAATCAAGTTATGATAAAATTTAGTTCGTATATAGTGTTCCTCTGAAGTCAGTTCATAGCTGCCTTTAGACCTGGTAACACTACTAAAAACAGTGGAAATTACGGCGGACAGATTGCGTCGGATTATAAATCCGACGCAAGTATTAAAGTTGTTAGGATTGTGTATTATTGGTTAATTATGTTTAATTAAGTTAGTTGTGGAGTATTAATTGGAGTTTGGTTTATTAGTGAAGTATTTGGAGTAGTAGTGGATTATTTGGTGGAGTATTAGGAGTATTAATGGAGTATTAATGGATATTTAGAGTAGTAGTGGAGTATTTGGTGAAATATTTGGAGTATTAGTGGATATTTGGTTAAATATTTGGAGTATTAGTGGATATTTGGAGTATTAGTGGAGTAATAAGGATAATATTTGGAGTATTATAGTAGCTGATATTTGGTTTACTATAATGGAGTATGAGTAGTGGTAGTAGAAGTAGAAGCTTAGTAGTTCTAGTAGAAGTAGAAAATTAGTAGTAGTAGTAGTAATAGTAGTAGAAATTAGTAGATTGTTGGTTAATTATGTTTAATTAAGTTAGTTGTGGAGTATTAATGAGAGTTTGGTTTATTAGTGAAGTATTTGGAGTAGTAGTGGACTATTTGGTGGAGTATTAGGAGTATTAATGGATATTTAGAGTAGTAGTGGAGTATTTGGTGAAATATTTGGAGTATTAGTGGATATTTGGAGTACTAGTGGATATTTGGAATATTAGTGGAAAAATGAAGATAATATTTGGAGTATTATAGTAGTTGATATTTGGTTTACTGTAATGGAGTATTAGTAGTAGTGGGAGAAGTAGAAGATTAGTAGCTCTAGTAAAAGTAGAAAATTAGTAGTAGTAGTAGTAGTAGTAGATTAGTGTTAGTATTGTTAGTAGTATTAGTAGTACTATTAGTATTAGTAGTATTAGTAGTAGATTACTAGTATTAGTATTAGTACTAGATTAGTAGTATTAGTAGTATAGTACTAATATTACTAATGTTACTTCACTACTACTAATACTACTAAATTCCTACTAATACTACTAATCTACCCTAAACTAATCTACTACCACTACTAAATTCCTACTAATACTACTAACTAATACTACTAAATTCCTAGATTACCCTAAACTAATTGACTCTAAATTTTAACTTTGCGTAAACATGTTTCTCATAGTTTTAACACTGTTTTATGAAGGGCCCAACCGCAACCCCGGTGCAGCTTTTGGAGAAGACGAAGAAGCGGAAGGATGAGAAGTGGATTGACCCCCGAGGATCGGAGATCGTTGTGAGTAGTAGTAAAGTTCTTCAAGAAAATACTACTCCCAAAAATTATGATGTGAAAGTATATATATATTGTTTTGAAAGTTCTAACACTGTTTCTCGTTGCTGTTTTAGGAGAACTTTGAGAAAGCGGTGGAGGAGCCACGAGCTTCTGATCAGTCAACGAACACCTTGAAGATCTTCCACGATGTCACTGGGGGCTACAACCAGAAGAGTATATATTTATGTATACATTTCTAACTCCTAGATAGATTTGTTGGAATTGTCATCGGAATTGTCACTAACTCGTAGATAGAAATGTGAACCCAACACACGTTCTTTGTATTATATTTTCATTTTCTATATCAGTATCTTGGTTTAGATTTGTTGAGTTTTGTGGAGTTCTGTGAAGAAGATATGTATGGACGCTTTGATTGGAGTTTTGGGTGTTTTTTGGCGGATATGCTTCTGTTGGCTTTGTTGTAGGAGTCGCATGTAATTGTAGGTGGGTTTATTTTGGCGCATATGAGGAGCTAAAAACAACAAATCCTATTATTTTATACACGAACTTGCGTCGGATTAGCCGACGCAACGCTTAATTTTTTGTCGACTTTGCGTCGGCTAATCCGACGCAGATGTCCCAGTCAACACTCATTGCGTTGGATTAGCCGACGCAATGTCGACGGAAACTTAAGCGTTGCGTCGGCTAATCCGACGCAATGAGTGTTACGTCGGCAGATCAAGCTCATGCGTCGGATTAGCCGACGCAAAAAAAAAAATAATTGCGGCGAATTATAATGGCGGACTGTTGCGTCGGCTAGTCCGATGCAATCTACAATTTGCGTCGGATTTGGACCATTTGCGTCGGATTTGTCTGACGCAATTCCGGCTTGATTTTTGTAGTGTAATATGGGTGAAAAGGATGAAGGGAAAGGTAGCAACATTGACATTTCTGATCCGTTGTACTGCAACCCAAACGATTTGAGCAGTACGCTGAGAATCACACCCATTCTCACTGGAGTTGAGAACTATATCCCATGGAAGATAGGGATGGAGCTAGCCCTCTCCTCCAAAAGAAAATTGGGATTTGTAACTGGAGCCTTGGAGAAACCGAAGAAGGATCCAACAAAGATAGAAGCATGGACAGCTACAAACAGTCTCATAATCTCGTGATTAATGCAAAATGTGAGCGAGCCAATCAAAATGGCTATTCTCTATACACAGTCCGCAAAAGAGATATGGAAGATACTCAAAACAAGGTACTTGGTGAGCAATGGAGCTAAGAAGTATAGACTCAACAAGGAGACCTATGAGTCCAAATAAAACAAGAAAACTGTCACCGATTACTACCTCCAACTTAGAACTGTTTGGGATGAATTGGAGAATCTAAATGATTACCCTGTTATCACCAATCCGATTGAAGAGATTACTGCATTCCTGGATACTTTGGAGAAACATAAAGAAGAAGCAAGACTCTTCCAATTCCTGAATGGGCTGTATGGCTCGTATGGACAACAAAGGAGCGTCATCCTACTCATGTCACCACTTCTAAGTGTGGATGATGCAATGTCTATAATGGTTCAAGAAGAAGCTCAACAGCAAAATACTCAAATAAACTCAAAAATTGAGTCATAAAAGTCAGCTCTCTTAGGAAAGGGGGAGTTGTCTGAAACGGAGTGCAAATATTGTGGCCTCAGCAACCACGCATTAAAGAAGTGCTGGTATAGTGGTATGGTCCTGGAGGGTCTAAGGGAAAAAGAGGAGGAGGTGCAACTGGTAGAGGATTCGGAAACAGAGGAAGAGGAAGGAAAGGAATGCACCACAACCACTCCACAACAGGTTACAACAACAATTATACAGGGGGGGTATAATCAAGGAGGGTCCAATACACAATACCGCACAGAGAACTACAAGAAAACGGCAGGAAATGTTCAGATGCAGGCTGGACAAAGCCATCCTGATCTTGTGGCTAAACTAGCAGCGACGACTCAACATCTCGAAAGCCTATTGAGGCGTGTCCCCCGAACTGGGATTGGGCCCAAAACAGGCCACGACACTAACGAGGAGCTGGACTCCAATTTTGCAGGTATAATCTCTTATCACAATGTCAAATCGATACCAAATGAGTGGATAATAGACTCTGGGGCAAGTGATCATATGATCACTAATTTAGACAAACTGAGTAACATAAGAACTCTTGGTAAAAGACTTAAAATAAATCTACCTAATGGTGAAGTGTCGAGGGTGACACACATGGGTGACATGAACCTTGAAGGAGGTCTTAAGTTGAAAGATGTGATGTTCGTTCCCTCTTTTAAACACAATCTCATGTCTGTGCACAAACTGGTGAGAGACAACCATTGTTATGTAAAATTCAATAATACCCACTGTGATATGCAGGATTGCACCACACATGAGATTAAGGGAAGAGGAAGAGCAATAGCTGGATTGTATTATTTAGAAAGGGCCAAGAATAGACATGATTCTAGCTCGCCTAATATATCTTTTGGTTGTAACTCTAAGGCTGACAATATATGTTAAGAGCCATTGTCTTGAAATGAAAACTGTTGTAATGACCTTAATATGTCTTTGAATGCAAGAGCAGATGATTTTAACTTGAGGCATAACTGATTAGGGCATGCTTCTTTGTCTAAATTTAAATATATTCCTTCTCTTGATCTAAAAAATGGTGACCCACATAAGAGGTCGTGTTTATGTTGCCCCTTGGCGAAATTAACAAAAACTCCATTTCCTCTCAGTCAATCTACCTCATCTCGACCATTTGAACTGATTCATATTGATACTTGGGGGCCGTACAAGGTAGCATATAGAGGGAAATTTAGATATTTTCTAACCATTGTCGATGACTACTCAAGAGGTATTTGGGTGTACCTCCTCGAGTTTAAGTCTCAAGCATTTGATTATTTAAAAGAATTCTATGCATTTGCGCTGACACAATTCAGGTATAAAACAAAAACACACGGTCAGACAATTCATTGGAATTCCAAGATGGCTGGTGTAATGAGTTTTTCTCTCAAATGGTTATTGTTCATCAAACCACTATCCCAGATAGACCTCAACAGAATGACATTGTTGAGAGAAAGCACAACATCTTTTGGAGATCAGTCGTGCCTTACGATTTCAATCTGGTTTACCTCTCGGGTATTGGGGCGACTATGTAATGTCTGCAGCCTATATAATTAATAGGTTGCCTCCCCCCTCATCAAAAACAGCACCCCATATGAGCGTCTTAATGGTAAGCCCCCTGATTATCATCACTTGAGGGTATTTGGTAGTCTTGTCATGGCTTACAACCCATCGAGGGATAGGGATAAATTTCAAGCGAGAGTCATCCCGTGTATATTTATTGGGTACCCGTCCTCTCAAAAGGGGTATAAGGTGGAAGAATTACATACTAAACGGAGGTTTGTTACTAGAGATGCAAGATTCTACAAAACAACCTTCCTGTATCTAGGGCGGAATACAAGGCAATTTCTTCAGCCATGTCCAGTCTCCTTTCCTCATGAAGATCAGACGTCTTTCCCTCCAAATGATCTACATAATGAAGAGGTTAGTACGGCTGTGGATCATGTGCAAGAAGAGGCCCAAAATACTAATACAGAGCCTCAGGAACCCGAACATATCAGTATAGAAGTAGGACATAGAAGGTCCATTAGGTCAAGGAAGCAGCCTGAATGGTTGCAGGATTTCGTCACAAGTTATAAAGGTACAAACACGAGGGAGGACACTCCTCAAGTGTCCAGTATCTCAAATGCTCATGTGAGTCAATGCTTTGCAAATATGGTGACTAACATATGCAAAGAGGAAGAACCAACTAATTTCTATGAAGCCGTAAAGAAATCGAAATGGAGAAGAGTCATGAATGACGAATTGGAAGCTTTGGAAGCAAAAAAATGTGGGAAATAACTTATATACCCACTGGAAGAAGAGCGATAGGATGTAAATGGATACACAAGAGTAAGTACAAACCCGACGGTACCCTTGAAAATACAAAGCTAGGCTTGTCATTCAAGGTTGTCGACAAAAGTTTGGGTTGGATTATTCTGAAACCTTTGCGCCTGTTGCTAAGATGACCACAGTAAGAGCACTTCTTGTCGTGACATCTGTAAAAAGTTGGAATGTATGTCAAATGGATGTGAGCAACGCTTTCCTTCATGGAGATTTGAAGGAGAAAGTGTACATGTATATGCCTCAAGGGTATGACGGACATGGGAGTAGAATCTGTGAAGGTAACCGAGGCATGAGACATCGAATGTCCAAAGTTTGCGAATTGAGGAAGTCCTTGTATGGGCTAAAACAAGCGCCGAGACAATGGTTCGCGAAACTCTCATCTTCCCTAAATCAATTTGGGTTCATAACCTCTCAAGCAGATAATTCTTTGTTTATCAAAAAGAATTAAAAATGCATAACGGTTGTGCTGGTAATCTGGTATACATCGACGATATGGTGCTAGCAGGTAATGATGATGGTGAAATACACCAGCTAAAAGCCATGTTAAATTCCAAGTTCCACATGAAAGATCTTGGACACTTATCATACTTCCTTGGATTGGAAGTAACAAAAACAAATCAGGGGATCTTTCTCTCACAAAAGAAGTATAATCTTGATATGATCAAGAAATTCGGCATTCATAAATAGAGGCCTCTCAAAGTTCCAATTGATGTTCATCAGAAGTTAGAACCCGATGAAGGTATACCACTGCCCAATCCAGAAGTATACAAGAGACTTATCGGCAAACTTATCTATCTCACTATCACGAGGCCAGATATATCCTTCTCCGTGCAACTGTTGTGTCAAGTTATGCAACAACCAATGTCCGCACACCTTCAAGCAGCAAAACGGGTTCTTAGGTACCTCAAATCTGAACCAAGTCAAGGAATCTTGTTCGCTAATTCTTCCTTCGCTAAACTCACGGCGTACTGTGACTTCGATTGGGCTTCATGTCCTTACTCGAGACGATCCACCACATGTTATTGCATCCTCTTGGGTAACTCACTAATTTCATGGAAGTCAAAGAAACAGAGTGTTGTGGCTCGTTCTTTAGCCGAGGCAGAATACCGAGCCATGGCACTAACAACTTGTGAGGTTATTACATGGCTAATGAGTCTACTCAAGGATTTGGGATTAAATAAGATAGACTCAGCAGCCTTAAGGTGTGATAACCAGGTGGCTATAGCAATAGCGGCTAATCCCGTCCTTCATGAGAGGCCAAACATATCGAAATCGATTGTCATTTTATACGGGAAAAGGTGGCGAAAGGCATTTCAACCAGAGTACGTTCCTTCACAAGACCAATTTGCTGATATACTAACCAAACAACTTACACTGCACCAACATTCTCGCTTACTCAATAAGATGAGAGTGATGACAGGATCACACTCTCATCTTGAGGGAGAGTGTAAAAGAGAGGCCCAAAAGCAAATGACACATGTTAAAAATCAAGACAATACAAAGTTAGCTCAAGGAAATGGAAAAGGAAAGTTGACTTATAGCTCCTGCATTTTCCAGAAGTAAAAAGAGTGCAAGGGTGCGTGAAAGGCAGAAAAATTAGTATGGATTGTGTAGTGTCATTATCTAGAGTGTTGTCTAGCTCATTACAAAAATAAAGTCTTATGTAAATCTCGTGTATATATATATATATATATATATATATATATATATATATATATATATGGGATGAAAGATGAAAAGGAAGAACAAGTGTGGACGTCCGTCCGCACCGCCCGGGGCCCTGCGCGGGACCGACCCAGTTTTTCAATGTATGGCGGCGGCCACCCATGCGGCCCCCTCCCGGTCGGGGGCCGGTCCGATCTCGCGTACGGAGTGATGTTTTGGATCTCGATTTGGATGACGATTTGGACTTGTACTAGACGGGTGCAGGCACCCATATTTCCGTTTGGAATCGATCGAGTCGTCGTTGTAAATGTTTAAAGGCCGATGTGTTTGGTAAGGCGACCTTTTTAGTGAACTGAATTCGTTGCCGATTTGTGGAGTCGCCACTGAGTCAATTATAGGGACTCGAAAACCATTCAAGTCAACTTTGATCCTTAGCCGGCTCAAAGCTGAGGGGCACGGGACCTAAAGATAAAGACTTGTACACTTAAGCACTCCATGCCTGGAATGACTCTCATTGCCAATGGTTTCGGACATCCGAAAACCGTTGATTCTTAGTAAGGGGTGAGGGTATGTACGTATTGGGAAGCCAACATCTGATAGACATCAACACCCAATCTCGCCGGCACTATAGCGGCCTCTACTAATCAATCAGTGGGCTGATAACTTTGTTCTTTTGTTTTGGCGGAAGTACTGTAACATCTATTGTTTCCACCCTATACCTTTTGCTATGTCGGTTGTTTAAGGACAAGTAGGTTTTGTCGTCAAAGTAGTTGCGTTTACATTCTTTGCATGCGATTTCAAGTGACAAGCAGGCCATGAAAAGATGCACATAGGAGAGTAGAGAGTACTAATATTATACGCATTATCAAATCAGTTTTAACGCGATAATACGGATATTATTCGTTCTCGTGATATACCTTACCCAGTATTCTGCTTAAGATGTGTCGGTTCAGTATTAATAGGGATGCATCGAACCTAGTAAGGCGAGCACCCATACTAATACGAAACCCGACCATCGCTTTTTTCAGTTTTAGTTGTTCTACGTTTTGAATTCCGTGTTAGGTGATTTAGCATGTGATTGTAAGGTCATAAAAGCAATCAATCATACGAAAGTTGTTAATGCGAAAATAAGTAAATCACATTGTGAGGAGTTGAACCCTCGGAGTATACACTAAAAGAGACACGATGCATAGATAGTTAAGAACGGATCTTGGAAATACTCGGGTCTATTTAGTGTATTTTTATGTTTGTGGTTTAAGTTGGGACGTTACGTGTTTTAGTATGTGTTTATGGACCTAAGGTCCATGTCTAGTATTGTCGTAGTGCATAATAAAGGAAAGTGCGAGAATGTAAAGTTTTGTTTAGATGGCAACCTAGTGACGATTCGACTTCAAATGCGGATCCTCCTAGCTCGCCTGGTGATTTCGGCAGAGTTCTGTTACCGTTGGCCTCTCCTGCAGCTAATCCGGCATAACTCCGTTACTATTTGCTAGTCCTGCGCCTAATCCGGTAGAACTTCGTTGCTAACCACGGTAGCTAGTCGAACACAGGCACCTCGGGATCGAGTGGAGTGCTCGAAGGTGTGGAGTAGCATCGATTTTGCTTTATCTGAACTACAATCAAGTGGATCGTTTGCCTCGGGTGTCGGAGTGCGAGCCCTTAGCGAGAAAAGAGAGGGAAGAACGAGTTGTGTAGAAGTAGGCAGGAACTCGTGATTGTGTGTCGAATGAATGAGGTGGGGGTATTTATAGGTGTTTTCAGTCCTCGTTGCCCATATGGACGCCCGGTGTCCAGCGACTCGGACTTTAGACGCCTGGTGTGAGGCAGTTGAGTCTTCAGGCGCCAGAGATCAAGCTGTCGAAGTTTTGAAGATCTGATATCCAAACTTTCCAAAACGGAGAAGATGCATATCTTAGTCTTTCTTGGAGGTTAAGGCTTCCCTTTAACCCTAGCACGTTGAGCGCCGAGTGGGCTTCGGGTGCGCGTCCCGAGGTTCGCTCGACCCGACGCATTGACTCGGGTTTGACTTTGCAAATTTCGGGACCGATTCAGGGCCCCGGTGTCGGAATTGACACTATTAGTGTCGACGCGACCGTAATGACACGACTAATCCTGCCTTGATGTTAATTTAATCTTTTCGAGTAATTATTTGATCCGTTCTATAGAAAAACTATCTAAAACATCGCAAATTGGCGTCGCGTTGCAGTCCGATCGTCATCGGGTGTTTGTCGGGCACTCCTGCAGCCACCAAGTCCAAATATGGTGTTTAAGGAGCCCCCACTTTGATTGAGGCTTAGACAAGGCAAAAGTCAAAGTATAGCCCCCCAGGTCAATCGAGGATTAAGACCTGGTGGCTGTCTGGTCGGGTCGTTTTAAGTTCGTTGGACTACGTATTTGAGGCTCGTCGGTCAAGGCTTAGAAATCATACCTGACGTCCTCGCCTGCGGTTGCTTATCGGAGCTCGGGTCCGTGCTTGCTATCTCGTCTTGGGTTTGTTGCTTTAGTAGTTTCGGTATTTTAACACGGGCCTTTTGCTTAATTCTTTATTGGTGTCTTAGTTCTGGTTTGATATCCTCAGTGGATGGTTGTGTTGATTTCAGTTTTGCTTTAGGTATTCCTCAGGGGGCATGAATTGAATGCTTAGGGACTCGTTTCTGGTTGATTTGATTGTTCTGAGTGCTACCAGGGACTCATTTAAAATTGAATTGAATTGTATTGAATTGATTAGAATTAAATTGACTTGAATTGAAATTGGATTGAGTGCTACCAGGGACTCATCTAAAATTGGAATTTTAAGCGCTACAAGGGGCTCATTTAATTGACTTGACTTGAATTGAATTGGATTGAGTGCTACCAAGGACTCATCCAAAATCGGATTTTGAGCGCTAACAGGGGCTCGTTGAACTAAACTGAGTGCTACTAGGGACTCGTTTAAAATTAAATTGATTGCTACCAGGGACTCGTCCAAAATTGGATTTTGAGCGCTACCAGGGGCTCATTTAAAATTGAATTAAATCGAGTGCTACCAGGGACTCGTTGGATTAAACTGAGTGCTACTAGGGACTCGTTAAAAATTTGTTTTGAATTAAATTGAGTGCTACCAGGGACTCATTTAAAATTGAGTTGAATTGAGTGCTACTAGGGACTCGTTTAAAATTGTTTTGAGCGCTACAAGGGGCTCGTTTAAATTGGTTTTGAGCGCTACAAGGGGCTCGTTTAAAATTGTTTTGAGCGCTACAAGGGGCTCGTTGAATCAAACTGAGTGCGTGTTCGGTGTTAGGAGACAAGTGTGACTGTCTCGACATTCATGTTTAAAATGAGGCAAAGAAAAAAAGTTAGACTACTTTTTATAACTTAGTGACAATGTCATGCCGGGCTACAGACGTGAATTGACGATGTCATTCGGTGCTACAACACGCCAAGGTGGGGTAGCTTATCCCCCTAAAAAGAAAATAAAAAAATGTCTAAGTCTGGTGGACCCAATGGACGAAATATATTGTCCGCGTGTACCTGTCACCGTTGCACGGTCATTTCGGCTTTTGGGAAGGGGTTTCGCGACTTCAGAAGGTCGTTTCAGACGTCCGGTGTTGTCGAATGTAAGAGAAAGGTTAAGGATTGTGTAGAAGACTGTACTACAGAATAAGGAAGCTACGTGGACTAATGTCGCTAAGTGCCTGACCGAAGACGGCGTTACCGATCCTAGTATTTGTCAGTTCATCTAAACGGGCCGAGACCAACAAGACTCATATTGAAGATGTGAGTGAGGAGGGGAAGTGGGATTGGTTGGGCTAGCTTTTGGCTAGGGCGGTGGAAGCTCGCGTTAAGAGGGGTCGATGGGGAAAGACCCGAGCAAGCACACCCGAATGGCAAGGGAGGGGAAAAGTTGGACCGGTAGAGCCCAACCGTTTGGTACTATGTTGTATTAATTGATATTATGTGGTGTATAGTACTTGTTTTTGTGGAGTTTTACTTGACGCGTTGTCATCTCCTGGGGTAGCCGGATTTTGGATGTTTGATGTAAAGGGCCTCGACAAAGGCTTGATTTAATTGATTTTGCGTTAATGCGAAGCACTTTTTTTTTTTGTGGTGCCTCGCAACTCGATTCTTCAGTTTGCCCGGAGTGTCCTTTCGGGTTTTCACTCCGCCCTCGGCTCACCTTTTGTTCCTTTTTTCTTTCTTTTTTTGTTTTTTTTTGTTTTTTTTGTATACTTTTTTTTACAACGGCTCGCAACTCGTTTCTTCTTTTTGCCCAGGGCACCCTTTCAGGTTTTCGCCCCATCCTCGGCTCGTCGTTTGTGTTTCGTCATTGAAATCACTCGTTAACCGGAACGCGAAAAAAGGTTTCGGTTCGCATGTGAATCGAGCAATCGATTTTGTCATTTTGTTGGTTGTACCCGAAGGAGGGTTGCCTACGTATCCACGTTTAGACGGAATCAAACCATGTTCGTAGTTCTTTAGGTGTGAGTGATTTTGCTTTAGACTCGTTATGCCAATTATCAATGTGAGTTGTTTAGGGTGTATTCACCCTAGTTAAAGAACTAAGGTGGAGTGATTGGGTGTGACCTCTTGAAAGTGACAATTAACGAGATACGTGTTTGGGTCAAGGTGACTGGCTTGGATGGTTTTGGAATGTAGAGCTAGGTAGTAAGTGGTTTCGATAGATCAAAATCTAGAGTTTGATTTTTGTGGAGTTAGGGCTATGGGCTAAGGTTTCGTAATGTGGTAGGAAAGGGGAAGCCGAGTAACAATGACTCAGACTTCAATCAGGTGGGATGCAAATTACGTGGGATCTGATTTCCATGTCTGGCCCTAACAGTTGGGATTGTCCTATTGAGCTTGAATTCTCAAAATTCTGGACAGTCTCCTAACAAGCATCTCGAGAAGGTCTTAAGGGTTGTAATGTAGGGAGACTAATATTTGGTGCTAGTTGACTGGTCTGTTCATTTTTTTCTTTACTTTTTTTTCTTTTTTCTTTTTCCCTTTTTTTTTGCTTTTTGTTCGGACTTTTATTGGGTGATTGAATCTTGATTCCAACCACTGAACTTGGCCTCGGTCGTTTCTGCACTGGTGGATATAACCGTTTTGGTTGGCTTTGGTTTAGTTTTCCCTTGGCTCCTTTTGGCCATTTCAGACTGTCTTTTTTGTCAGGCTAGCACCTATGGTAGGAATTGGTCGGTCTTTGTTCGAGGGATGTTTATTGTGGAAAATGGGTTTGCCTTCCATCCTTGATCACAAGCTAAGAGACTATCTACATTTGTCATAGGATTCGGGAATGCTCATTCTAAAGGATGGTTATGTGGCTTTCTACACCAGACAGGGAATAGGTAAAAAAAAAGAACACGGGATCTCAGTTCTTATAATTCCTTGTTATTTCGAGGTATGTTTGATTGTCATCGATAAATGGCATAGTACCGAGTTGTAAGCATGAAAGTACATTATTAAATCAAGCGATTGTCGAGGCGCATTATAAAGGAAGAAAAGTTTACTTCTTTTTATTGATAGTAATAAGCGGGCTACGTGCCTGAGACATTGTATTCGGGGAGGTCGAGGACAGGTTCCCTCGTACCTCTTGACTTGATGAGAAAAACAAAAAGACATTTATTACATTATTAGTTGTAGGCCCTAAGACGAACTAGACTCTGACTCGGACGCAGATTTTACTCGTCTTGGCAGGTGCTCGCGGGTTGTCGGGATCTTCCTCAATATTCAGAACATTCTCCTCTATAGGGTCGAGGTGGGAACAATCGATGGTGTTGTCGAGGACAGCGTGAACGCTAAAGGGGTTTTTGGTATTGTTTGGTTTCTCGGGTGGAGGGAGAGGAATCGTCCCGCTTTCGATCATGTCTTGTATGACATGTTTGAGCCGAAAGCAAGATTTGGTATCATGGCCACACGATGGTAATGGCAATATTGATTGGCATCCCATGACTTCCCTTTTCTGGCCGCGGACGGTTCTGGGGTAAGGCTTATGGGTTCGAGCTTCCCTTGCTCGGTTAACCTTTTTAGAGCTTCGGCGTATGTGATACCTAGTTTGGAGAATGTTTTAGGGGTAAAGTTTGTTCTTCCCCGGGTGGTTGGTTCGACTAGGTGTACTTCTTCGGTTTTGTTATTCCCGGATGACCCGTAAGAGCGGGTTCCCGTGGATGTAGTTGGACCATGATAACCTTTCCCCATTATTTTGGAGAATACTTCCTTCCTCATATCGTCCTCCAGACGTATTCCTAAGGTAGACAATTCTTTAAAGGTATGGATATTTTGATACCTAAGGTGAGAGGCGTAAGGGGGCCTAAGGTTATTGATAAATTTTTCTACTAAGGTGGCTTCGTCGGGGCGGTTTACTACTTGGGTGCTGACCTTTCTCCACCTGGTCAGAAATTCGGAGAAGCCTTCCTTCTCGTTTTGGGAAAGGACCTCGAGGCTTCGGATGGTAACTTGTGTTTCGGAATTATCCGCGTATTGTTTTGCGAATTCTATGGAGATGTTATCCCAGGTTGATATCTTTTTAGGGTCGAGGGAATAAAACCAGCATCGTGCGGTGTCGTCTAAAGAGGATGGGAATATCCTAGCGAAAAGGTTGGGTTTGACCCCCTTAATGGCCATGTAATCCTTAAAGGCCCGGATATGGTTGAGGTGGTCCTCAGTTCCTTTGAACTTCGGTATGTCGGCTAAGGAAAAGTTTTCTAGTAGCTGGTCGTTCACCATTTCAAACTTTCGGTGATTTTCGAGATGGACATTGTTGACTTGGTTTAGGCGCATTTGGTTTTCAAGGAATTCTATGCGACTCATGGCAGACTGTAGGATGTGGTCTTGATATGGCGTAACGGGGTCATTAGGGGTGACTCCGGCAGGAGCACCGCCTAGCGGCGTGGAGGTTAAAAGGACCTCGTTCAGGATTTGGTTATGGTGTTCATCAGAGGCCTTATCCTCCAAGTGGCCTAGGCGGGAATCGATGCTGTTTACGGATGCATTCATGGTAATGATGGTGGCCTGTAGGTCTCGAATCATGTTGGCTAGGGTTCCTACGGTGTTATCCCCGGATTGTTCGGCGTTGTTCCCACTACGGTTACTTGTGTCTACGCTTGAATCTCCTGATTGACTGCGGAATGGGTGGTATTAATGAGAATGGATCTACCAGACGGCTTAAAGACTCAAGGGAGGATCGTAGTTGAGAGACACAGAAACAAGACCCTTGATTTGCGCGTGTTTACGGTCATCGAATTAGGGACTCGGGTGCTTCAGACTCTCAATGTATTCGGCGGAACGCCTAATGGAACCATGTCTCCAGAGTGAGACGATTTGACACAAATCTCGGGGGTGAGATTTAAAGAGGACTTTCTCTTAACGAGACGACACAAAATGTAAGACCTCGGATAGAGGTACCCCTAGTAACTAACATAGACAGTTAATCACACAGTTGTACGACGTACGATGTTGATCGCGATCCCGACTAAAGATCAAAGAGTTTCGATGTTTTTTTAAAAAAAAAACAATCGAGCTTTTGCAAAGGAAGTCTTTTCGAAAGGGAGGATTTGTAAAACTGGGGTGACGATGGCGTGATGACATCGTTCGTGGCGTGAAAGTCTGTTGCTACATGTGCGTTGAAGATTTGACGATAGCAAAAGTGTAAATGGTGTTTTTTTTCAAAAGAAGCACGGTTCTTAGGGGAACCAGTTTTGAAAATGATGACGTGGTGTCTTTATCGAAACTACTATTAATTAGTCAGTTCGACAATTATGGTGTAGGCGGTGTTTGTGACATAACGTGATGTTTGGTGACAGTGTTTTGAAAATGACGTTTTGTGACCGTTTTGGATTCTTTGACTTCATTAATTTAAGCTTCGGTCGAGTTAACGGTATGTGCATAAAAACATTTTTTTTAAAAGATACAAAAATGTAACCGTTCGATGTACCTTGATTCCATTGATCCGAATTTTCGGTGGTATTAACAGTATTCGTTGTTAACGAATTTTACTTTGGCCAAGGTGATGGCATTTTTTTTAAAAAAAAAAAGATCTTTTGAAAAATCCGTCATGATGACGGTGCTTTTAACAGGTTTTCGAGAATCATTTTGAATTGGCCGGAGTATCGACGCTAAAAGGACAGTTTCGGAGACAACCTCTTTTTTTTGAAAACGGAGTTGGCTGCGGTTGAATATGTTGTCGTGGTTGAATCCAGATATTTAGTGCTTTATTTGGGTTGTTCAAACACGATACACATAACTAGGAATGCGTACACTCATGCAGGATGCAGACATGGGTAGGTTAGGGTATGCTACCGCCCACGAATAGCCTTTGCTTAGGTATTGACAAATCATCGGGGAGACGAGTGTCATACCGTTCGTTCAGAACTGCTCGTTTAGTATATCCGTGAAGTACGCGTTAGGCGGCCGGAGCGTCAACCGAGGATCTCTCCGCGTGTCCATAAGGATCTTACCGCGAAGAGGTCGATTGGTCCTGATATTGGTTAGGGTGGGCTTTTTAGGGCCAAAAATTGTAGTGACCACAACTAGGAACTAGAAAATGAGCTTCACCGACCTCGTTCAAGTTACACCACCGCTGGAAACTTGTTTCCAAATCCCCAGCGGAGTCGCCAAACTGTGGACGTCCGTTCGCACCGCCTGGCGCCCTGCGCGGTCCGAGCGGGACCGGCCCGATTTTTCAAGGTTTGGCGGAGGTCACCCACGCGGCCCCTTCCCGGTCGGGGGCCGGTCCGATCTCGCGTACGGAGCGATGTTTTGGACCTCGATTCGGATGACGATCCGGACTTGTACTAGACGGGTGCGGGCACCCGTGTTTCTGTTTGGAATCGATCGAGTCGTGGTTGTAAATGTTTAAAGGCCGATATGTTTGGTAAGGCGACCCTTTTAGTGAACTGAATTCGTTGCCGATTTGTGGAGTTGCCACCGAGTCAATTATGGGGACTCGGAAACCGTTCAAGTCAACTTTGATCTTTAGCCGGCTCAAAGCTGAGGGGCACGGGACCTAAAGATAAAGACTTGTACCCTTAAGCAGTCCATGCGTGGAATGACTCTCATTGCCAATGGTTTCGGACATCCGGAAACCGTCGATTCTGAGTAAGGGGTGAGGGTACGTATTGGGAAGCCAACATCCGATAGACATCAACACCCAATCCCGTCGGCACTATAGCGGCTTCTACTAATCAATCGGTGGGCTGATAACTTTGTACTTTTGTTTTGGCGGAAGTACTGTAACATCTATTATTTTCACCCTATACCTTTTGCTATGTCGGTTGTTTAAGGAAAAGTAGGTTTTGTCGTCAAAGTAGTTGCGTTTACATTCTTTGCATGCGATTTCACGTGACAAGCAGGCCATGAAAAGATGCACATACGAAAGTAGAGAGTACTAATATTATACGTATTAGCAAATCAGTTTTAACGCGATAATACGGATATTAGTCGTTCTCGTGATATACCTTACCTGGTATTCTGCTTAAGATGCGTCGGTTCGGTATTAATAGGGATGCGTCGAACCTAGTAAGGCGAGCACCCGTACTAATACGGAACCCGACCATCGCTTTGTTCAGTTTTAGTTGTTTTACGTTTTGAATTCCGTGTTAGGTGATTTAGCATGCGATTATAAGGTCAAAAAAGCAATAAATCATACAAAAGCTGTAAATGCGAATATAAGTAAATCACAATGTGAGGAGTTGCACCTCGGAGTATACACTAAACGAGACACGATGCATAGATAGTTGAGAACGAATCTCGGAATTACTCGGATCTATTTAGTGTATTTTAGTGTTTGCGATTGATGTTGGGACGTTACGTGTTATAGTATGTGTTTATGGACCTAAGGTCCATGTTTAGTATTGTCGTAGTGCATAATAAAGGTGTGGACATGACATAGGTCCACCCCGACGCGACCATGCGCGGGTTTGGGGAGGCGAATGAATCTCCATATGAGATGGGTCGAGTTGAAATTTAAATCGAAGTGGAGTCGCCACCGAACTTTGTGGGAGTTCGGGCCCGTTCGAACCCACTCTATATCTTAGTGGGTCATGCACAAAGTATGGGCCATTCGGATGTCAGAGTTTATTAGGCTCGTCCCTTTGCAATTGATACCGATACCGACATTATCGGATACCGTGTATTGAATGACTCTCGTGCGCCAACGGTTTCGGACATTCGGAAACCGAGGTTCTGAGTAAGGGGTGAGGGTACGTGTTGGAAAGTTCACAAAGAACACCCAACCCCACCCGCACATTAGCGGGCTCTACTAAGATATCGTTTGACATTTTAATACGCGTGTTAGTAATACGATGAGATGATATACAAACAACGTTTTGACTAAACATGCGAGAATTTGAATGGGTTGCTAAGTCGATTTAATGCATCTAAAATTAACGTCAAAGTTATGTTTAGCATGCAAGATTCTTTTAGTACAATAAAAGAAATAACGAGAATAAATCGACGAAAATAGAAACAAACATGTTAGTAACGATAATAACGATAATAACGGTTTGTAACTAATATGGAATGACGTAAATGACACGATGCAAGGTTTTGAAAGTGGTTTTACACATGATTGACTTGACACGCATTGACCGAAGTCATAGAAAAGTATTGTCGAGACATGGAAAGCGTTGGGGACTCACGGCTTTGACGTGATAAGGCCACTCGATCGAGTCATCGAAGGTTTCGATCGAGTGGTCCTCGAAAAAAAGGTTATGTCCCATTTTTTAGACGTCACTCGATCGAGTTATTAAAGAACTCGACCGAGTGAGGAGCCACTCAATCGAGTCATTGCGAGACTTGACCGAGCGGTGGTTAAAAAACCCTTCTGACTCGGTTTTTGGGGTGCCACTGGATCGAGTGGGCTAGGCACTCGATCGAGTGCCCCCTATACGAACCGGGGTTCGCTTCGCAATTGCTTTTTTATTTTGGAAAATTGATGAATCGAGCAAAAATATTGTACGATTTATGCTCGATTCGTACTTTGATACTCATAGTATCCGATATTCGATTACCGAATCGATATCGAATACTTAGAGCGAAACCTAAAAAAATATGTTTGTAAATCATTTTAAATCAACTGACACGAAATAGGTTATCTCCGCGTTTATAGTGTCAAGACTAATTCTTTCGAATTATGTGATCACTATTTTTAGCATCAATGAATTCGTATCGGTTAGATTTAATTGATTAATTCATTTAGATACAACATCCAATCACTGAATTGGTATCGAATCTAAAGAATGACTCTTTATGAATATTTGAACTATAAAAAAAAGACTTAATTTGATTTCCTCTGCATCCCGACATCATAATAAATCCTTGCGGATTGTGTGATGTCGGATCCGCATCAACGGGTTTCGACTCAACTAAAAAAAGTGCTTGATTTGAAAATAGTTTTGTTGTATGCTTTAAATGACGAGGATGACGCGACAAGAAGAAAAAACAACGACTTTGTTGATGTTGACTCGCTTCAACAATCAAGCGTTCGGGGTGTCGGGATAAGCGACCGGCAACGTCGGGTGGAGCACCCTTGTATATTCGGATTTCCTTATCCCGTCATCATTCACGCTCGACACGAATTAGCGAGTATTTTAATGCTTTTATACTAGTAATTATTATCGATATTATAGACGCGACGATTAACAAAAAAAAGAAAAAAACGACGACGACGGACGAAAAGGACGGACAACGTGAGGAAGAGAAAGAGAGAAGAAATCGGGATTGTTGCACCCTCAACCTACATGTTTCGTATTCTCGGATATGAGTCGTCTAATTGTGGCTTAGGCACGGGAGTTCGAGTTTTACGTAGGTTAAGTTATGGTGGTTTAGGGTTTTGCTAGATGCTAGGGTTGTAAATAGTGATTAGGATGTTTTAGGGTTGATTAGGGTTGTCAAGGGTTGTAGGTAAAAGTTGTAAAGGTGAAAGTAGGGTTTCGAAAAGTTGTGAATTGTGTGTGTAAAGAGGGGTATTTATAAGAAAACCCCCATCACCCGACCTAGGGTTACTCGATCGAGTGCCCTGATGGACTCGATCGAGTAGCCCAGCCGAAAGGAGATAGTGGGCCTGTTGGAGGCCCACTCGATCGAGTGGGATGAGGCGGGGGCCAGATATTTTGAGGCTTTTGTGTTTGAGCTGGACTTTTTGATATTTGCAAGGCAGTTTTGTGTCTCGGAAACGACTTTGACCGGGGTTTGACCCGGTCACTAAAAGACGATTTTATTTCCGTTGTCGGTTTTGACCCAAATTAGTCTTATTTATTGGAAACGACCTGCTGGGCCTGAATTTGAGGTCGGTTTTGTGAGATTTGTACTCCGTAAAAAGCCCAAGTCAGAAACTAATGGTTCTGAGCCCATATCCGAGCGCGTAGAAGCATGTTTGCGTCCGATCATCATTGGGTGTTTTTTGGAAACTGCTATAGACACCTAGCAACCAAATGTGAGTGTCTACAGAGCCCCCACTCTAACTGAGTCTTGGACAAGGCGAAAGTCAGAGTAGCTACCAGGCCAATCGAGGATTAAGACCGGCAGACTTCCGATCGGGTCGTTTATATTCCGTTAGACTTGCGTAAAGGGCTCACCAGCCATAAGATAGAAATCATACCTGAGTTCTGTTGTCGGGGAGTATCTCCGTGGGACTTGTTTCTTTTAAGCCCTGGGTGTATCTGTATGTGGGTACATCCCATCTTGGAGATGTGCGGGAGGTTGCCTAAGATGCCCTGGGTGTGTCCGTTTGCAGACACATCCCATCTCAGAACTATGCGGAAGCTTGCCTAAAAATCCCTGGGTGTGTCCGTTTGCAGACACATCTCATCTCAAAACTATGCGGGAGCTTGCCTAGAAAGCCCTAGGTGTGCCCGTTCGCAGACACATCCCGATCCAAAACTGCACGGGAGCTTGCCTAAGAAGCCATGGGTGTGCCCGTTTGCGGACACATCCCGATTCAGAATTACGCGGGGAATTAGACTTGTCATATAAGTCCTGGGTATGCCTTCATATGGGCTCATCCCGTGCTATTTTGGGAAAATGTCGCCTTGGGCTTTCCGCTGGGGAGATATGTGAGTTGCGTAGGCGCTGGAGAATGAAAAACTTGATGTTCCTTTGGGAAACCAAGCCGGTACCTGAAATGTTAGATATACAGGCAGAAATAGAAAATATAGCAGATAGCATACAGGAAATATAGTTAGCATCTATAGACTGACTTGCGCTGGGGAAAGTGATTTTTGCTTAGTTTTTTGAAATCGAAATCCTGAAAGCAACTCACGTGCTAGGAGATAGGTTTTCAAAACAGAAAGGGATAGAAAAGAAATTTGCAGTTTAAACAGACTAAAATTTGACCTTGTCGAAAAGGATTTTTTTCAAATGGCTAAGTTTTGCAAATCTCAAAGCAAGAATTTGAAGAGAGAGGCCTACCGACAAACTCAACTCTGGACGCAACAGGACGAGTTGACAGACACGAACTGGACTCTCTAAGGGTTGGACCGTGACTCGGTAGGAGGGTGGGCCACCTAAGATGACAAGACTCTTAAGTTGCGATATTCCGTAGCCTAGGCGAGTGGCAACATGGTCAAATCCTCGGAATGAGACTGTTTTCGTATGACAGAACTTAGTAGTAGCAATGTCGTAGACTGGTGCTCTTTTGGATCTTTTTGGTTTTGGGGTATATTCCCAAAGTGGGTGTCATTTCAACTCCCTGACGGATTCTTCTCTTCGACTGAGCCGAGTACTAGGACACACTATAGAAAGGTGGCTAGATTTTGAAAGTCTTTTGGATTTTTGTGAGTAGGTGAAGAACTTCTGCCTAAGAGAAGCCCCCGGGATGACAAAGTGAACTGTTGAGAACATGACAGTGTCGTGACCGGAATGATGGTGGTTTTTGAATGTGTGTCAATGTGGGGGGTTGTGCCTCTGTTGAAAGGCTGCCTATGTATTCACGTGTAGTGAAATCAAACCATGCCGTAGTTTAGTGAATTGAAAGATATATTATGGTGCCTAGTCTAATAGGACTTTGTGTGTAACTAGCCATATTGACGGTGTAGGCTAGGTGCATTCCCAATGATGTCTTGATCAAAGGGCTAGAATGGTTAGGATGTTGATCCTGTGACTGTGAACGTTCTTCAGGGTAGCCTCCAGAGGTGGTGTGAACTATTTGGGCATGTTCTATGCCGACCGCAGGTTGAGTTCCCGTGTTTGGGGCTGGTAACTAGTTTGGATGTTTTTGGAAATGTGGTGCTAGGTCGTAAGTGGCTTTGATGTTTTGACATCTGGAGCTTGATTTTGTGGAGCTAAGCCTTCGAGGGTAAGGTATTGCAATGTGGTAGGAAAGAGGGAAATCGAGTAATAATGACTCGAACTTCGACTGGGCAGGTTTGATAATGCGGGATCTGATTTCCATGTCTGGCCCTAATGGTTAGGGATATCCTATGGAGCTTGAATCCTCAAAATTCCGGGCTGTCTCTTAGCCTAGGTCTCGAGGAGGTCTTGCGGGTTGTAATGTGGGAAGGCTATATGTGGTGTTAGCTGACCAGCTTGATTGATTATCCCCTATTTGATGGTATGGGTTTTGATGATCCTTGAAGTGACCGTACCCCGGTCAAGGGACTTTCATGTGGGTTGACCGTTGACCACGGTCATGGGTTTTTGAATTCTTTTGGTTGACCTCTAAGCCCCGGTCTAGTTGACCGTTTAACCTTGGTCATGGATGTCTTTTTTTGATGATGGCCTGCTTTTTTGTTTTGGCCTTTTGCTTTTTTTTTTCTCTTGGACTTTTGATTTTTTTTTTGTCCAGCTTTTATTTTCTCTGTTGGTCAGACTAACACCTAAGGTAGGGATTGGTTGATCTTATTGGATGGGTGTTTATTGTGGGAAATGGGCTTGCCTCCCGTCTTGAACCCAAACTAGTAGACTACCTAGATTTGTCATAAAATTCGATACCGCTCCCTAAGGGTAGTTATGTGGCTTTCTATGTCAGACATGGAACAGGTAAAGGAAAACACGGGTCTCGATTTCCTACAGTCATTATAGATGTGCCTATAATAGTCACGTGCGTGTGCTCACAGTGTGTGACGGTGTTCATCATGTTCTCCGAAACACATAAGGAAAGTATATATGAGAAATAGAATATTGAAAGCTGACTTTATTGAATTTTGAAAAGAGGACATAATACAGCTGACTCTGACTCTGACTTTGAAATTGAAAGAAATAGCACATCCTAGACTCGGACTCAGACTCGAACTTAAATCAAATCCGGACTCTCGGATGATGTTGTCATTAGTCGTCGGCTTCTAAGGACTCGAGTTGATGTCCATTATAGCCTTCAGTAGAAACTTCACCCAGATCTTCATTATGTCGAAGATCGTCTTCAATCCTAATGCCCATTTCGGTAAGCACCGCAAAGTTTGAAATGCCGGCATACCTAAGATGGACGCGGTAGGAAGGTAGGAGGTTGTTGATGAACGCCTCCACTAGTATCTTCTCGCTGGGCTTGTCTACCAACTTCACACTTTCGACCCTCCACCTTTGAAGGTACTTGGTGAAACCCTCTTTGGGCTCTTGGGCCATAACCTCCAGAGTACGCATCGTAGTCTGGATCTCGGTATTATCAGCGTAATTCCGAGCGAACTCTGTTGCCACATCATCCCCAGTCTCGTACTTCTTGGAATCGAGCCTGTAGTACCAGGCTTTCAGGTGCTTTTCGTGGGAGGAAGCAAACAAGTTCTTGAACATGGTGGATTTCACCCCCTTGACAACCATAAATTCTTTGAAAGCCCGAATGTGATGGACCGGGTCTTCAGTACCCTCAAACATCGGTATTCCCTTAAGGTTGAGGTTGGCGGGTAGCTCGTCATTCAGAGGCGAATAGGAACGAGCGTTTTCCGTATGGATCGAGTTATTCGTTGACAAATGGACCTGTTCTTCAACTTTGCGAACGGCGCTGGCCAGTTCAACTATGGGCCCAGTGGGTTCAGATCCAGCATTAGGAGTCCCTTTCTCCACGGCACTCAAACGGGTGGCAAGGGTTGTTTGGTCAGTCCTGATAATTGTCTATTGGGTCTCGATCTTGGCCACCGCGGCAGTTAGTTGGTTCAAGGTTTCTTGCATTTTCTGGCGTCTGGTTACCGGTGGCCTGTCTGTAAGAATATCGCGTAATCAGAAAAGTTGCTTCGGAACTCAAATTCACCAAGGCATAGGAAATAGCGCGGGAGGAGAGACGACACCAGTTTGACTCGGGTTAGACTCTCCTAAGACAAATGTGTAGGGTGCGATTCTCGGAGTGACTGTGTGATTAATCGCTCCGTCGGAGAATAGCCCCCATGTGAGACTAAGGACTCTGATAGGACTCAGATGGTGTGACATCTAAGTGACTCGAAAGTGAGGTACGTGATACGACACGTGTAGGACATGACCCTTAGAGCAACCGTGATTGATCACTCTGCTGAAAGGTAGCCCCCAAGTGGGATCGAAGGTTGTTAAGAGTCAAGTGTCGGACGAGTGACCCTTAGACGTAAGGACCACGAACCTTTTGTTATTACGACTATGCCTTTTAAAAGGTTGACTTGTAAAAGACACCTAGACGGGTGACTTGTGAAAGGTGGGCCTCCCTTAGGATTCGGCGGGTGGGCCGAGTCCTGTTCGAAGGAAGGTCCATGTGAGACATTCATCTGACTTTAGACTCGAGTGTGTAAACGGGCCTTCCTTTGTAGGAGTATGTCCTACGTAGGTGGGCCTTGCCTTAGTCAAATAAGGCGGACTGGGATAGGGAGGAAACTCGTGATGTAAGATCGATAGAGTTTCGACGCTAAAGACTTCGACGACTTATGACACGACTCGACACTGCTAAATACGGGAAGTCCTAAGAAGAGGAAGGTTTTGAAAAGGGATTTTTTTTTTGGAAAACCCGAAAAAACTCGGTGGAAGGCCCAATTTTTTTTTCGAAAATCGGAAAAGTGTATCGGGCCACAATTTTGAAAGTTCGAAAAAAAATCGAGTTTTGAAATGGGCAGAATACCGGCTAGAAATAGGCTATTTTGAGTAAAATCATAAGTCCTAAATTCGGTATGTTTCCCGGGTTTTGAAAAGTTGAATAATTGGAATTTTGAAATTTGAATAACGAAAAAAAGAATTTCCGATAATTTAAAAAAATGGAAACAGGATCCCGAAGATATGAAAATCGAAAACGGCATCTCGAAGATTTGAAAATTGAAAATGGCATCTCGGAAATTTTGAAAATCGAAAATGGCATCTCAGAAATTTGAAAATCACGAATGGCATCTCCAAAATTTAGAAATCGAAATTGAATTTTGAAAATTCAAAAATCGAATGGTAGATCGGAAATTCGAATTTTGAAATGGGCAGCATGCCGGCTAGAAAAATAGGCTTGTTTTGAGTCAAATCTTAAGTCTAATTTTCGGCAGCTTTCCGAGTTTTTGAAAATTGAATATTTTTTAAAAGATGCATTTTTTGGAATGACGGTTTTTGAAAATGACATGGAAACCAAGTAGTACATAGTCACGCAAGCATTATGACGACTGCACGTATGCTCTACACTAAGTCTCAGTCGGTCTACACAGGGACTATACCAGTGCACATAGCCTATCCGAGAATCGGGACGGACTTCCTAAGTCGAGTTGAGCTTAGAACATGCCGCGAAACCCATACGAATCGACTATGAACACCTTTGACATATCCATGTTGGAGTATATCACGGTATAGTGGGACGTCGATCACCAGTACCGGCCCGAGAAAAGATAGGGTTATGCATGAACCGTAAAACTAAAACGCGTATTGTACTAGTCAAACGATTTCTATTCGAGTCTCACCCTGAGGATGCCGATGGTAAGTCACGCATCAGTTAATCCCCACCGGAGTCGCCAAATTGTGGACATGACATAGGTTCATCCCGACGCGGCCACGCGCGGGTTTGGGGAGGCGAATGAATCTCCATATGAGATGGGTCGAGTTGAAATTTAAATCGAAGTGGAGTCGCCACCGAACTTTATGGGAGTTCGGGCCCGTTCGAACCCACTCTATATCTTAGTGGGCCATGCACAAAGTATGGGTCATTCGGATGTCAGAGTTTATTGGGCTCGTCCCTTTGCAATTGATACCGATACCGACATTATCGGATACCGTGTATTGAATGACTCTCGTGCGCCAACGGTTTCGGACATTCGGAAACCGAGGTTCTGAGTAAGGGGTGAGGGTACGTGTTGGGAAGTTCACAAAGAACACCCAACCCCGCCCGCACATTAGCGGCCTCTACTAAGATATCGTTTGACATTTTAATACGCGTGTTAGTAATACGATGAGATGATATACAAACAACGTTTTGACTAAACATGCGAGAATTTGAATGGGTTGCTAAGTCGATTTAATGCATCTAAAATTAACGTCAAAGTTATGTTTAGCATGCAAGATTCTTTTAGTACAATAAAAGAAATAACGAGAATAAATCGACAAAAATAGAAACAAACATGTTAGTAACGATAATAACGGTTTGTAAGTAATATGGAATTACGTAAATGACACAATGCAAGGTTTTGGAAAGTGCTTTTACACATGATTGACTTGACACGCGTTGACTGAAATCATAGAAAATTATTGTCGAGACATGGAAAGCGTTGGGGACTCACGGCTTTGACGTGATAAGGCCACTCGATCGAGTCATCGAAGGTTTCGATCGAGTGGTCCTCGAAAAAAAAGGTTATGTCCCATTTTTTAGACGTCACTCGATCGAGTTATTAAAGAACTCGACCGAGTGAGGAGCCACTCGATCGAGTCATTGCGAGACTCGACCGAGTGGTGGTCAAAAAACCCTTCTGACTCGGTTTTTGGGGTGCCACTCGATCGATTGGGCTAGGCACTCGATCGAGTGCCCCTGTACGAACCAGGGTTCGCTTCGTAATTTATCGTTAATTTCGTAATTGCTTTTTGATTTTGGAAAATTGATGAATCGGGCAAAAATATTGTGCGATTTATGCTCGAATAATCGTACTTTGATACTCATAGTATCTGATATTCGATTACTGAATCGATATCGAATACTTAGAGCGAAACCAAAAAAATATGTTTGTAAATCGTTTTAAATCAACTGACACGAAATAGGTTATCTCCGCGTTTATAGTGTCAAGACTAATTCTTTCGAATTATGTGATCACTATTTTTAGCATCAATGAATTCGTATCGGTTAGATTTAATTGATTAATTCATTTAGATACGACATCCAATCACTGAATTCGTATCGAATCTAAAGAATGACTCTTTATGATTACTTGAACTATAAAAAAAAGACTTAATTTGATTTCCTCAGCATCCCGACATCATAATAAATCCTTGCGGATTGTGTGATGTCGGATCCGCGTCAACGGGTTTCGACTCAACTAAAAAAATGTGCTTGATTTGAAAATAGTTTTGTTGTATGCTATGAATGACGAGGATGACGCGACAAGAAGAAAAAAAACGACTTTGTTGATGTTGACTCGCTTCAACAATAATCAAGCGTTCGGGGTGTCGGGATAAGCGACCTGCAACGTTGGGTGGAGCACCCTTGTATATTCGGATTTCCTTATCCTGTCATCATTCACGCTCGACACGAATTAGCGAGTATTTTAATGCTTTTATACTAGTAATTATTATCGATATTATAGACGCGACGATAGAATAACAAAAAAAACAAAAAACGACGACGACGGACGAAAAGGACGGACGACGCGAGGAAGAGAAACAGAGAAGAAATCGGGATTGTTGCACCCTCAACCTACATGTTTCGTATTCTCGGATATGACTCGTCTAGTTGTGGCTTAGGCACGGGAGTTCGAGTTTTACGTAGGTTAAGTTATGGTGGTTTAGGGTTTTGCTAGATGCTAGGGTTGTAAGTAGTGATTAGGATGTTTTAGGGTTGTCAAGGGTTGTAGGTAAAAGTTGTAAAGGTGAAAGTAGGGTTTCGGAAAGTTGTGAATTGTGTGTGTAGAGAGGGGTATTTATAAGAAATCCCCCATCACCCAACCTATGGTTACTCGACCGAGTGTCCTAATGGACTCGATCGAGTGGCCCAGCTGAAAGGAGACAGCGGGCCTGTTGGAGGCCCACTCGATCGAGTGGGATGAGGCGGGCCAGGCTTTTGTGTTTGAGCTGGACTTTTTGATATTTGCAAGGCAGTTTTGTGTCTCGGAAACGACTTTGACCGGGGTTTGACACGGTCGCTAAAAGAGGATTTTATTTTCGGTGTCGATTTTGACCCAGATTA
Source organism: Agrostemma githago (assembly GCA_958450325.1). Taxonomy (NCBI): domain Eukaryota; kingdom Viridiplantae; phylum Streptophyta; class Magnoliopsida; order Caryophyllales; family Caryophyllaceae; genus Agrostemma; species Agrostemma githago. The sequence continues at coordinate 21,238,392 of OY288239.1, read as the reverse complement.
GTCTTATTTGATTGGAAACGACCTGCTGGGCCTGAATTTGAGGTCGGATTTGTGAGATTTGTACTCCGTAAAAAGCCCAAGCCAGAAACTAATGGTTATGAGCCCATATCCGAGCGCGTAGAAGCATGTTTGCGTCCGATCATCATCGGGTGTTTTTTGGAAACTTCTATAGACACTTAGCAGCCAAATGTGGGTGTCTACAAAAGGAAAGTGCGAGAGTGTAAATTTTTGTTTAGATGACAACCTATTGACGATTCGACTTCAAAGGCGGATCCTCTTAGCTCGCCTGGTGATTTCGGCAGAGTTCCGTTACCGTTGGCCCCTCCCGCGGCTAATCCGGCTGAACTCCGTTACTATTTGCTAATCCTGCAGCTAATCCGGCATAACTTCGTTGCTAACCTCGGTAGCTAGTCGAACACAGGCACCTCGGGATCGTGTGGAGTGCTCGAAGGTGAGGAGTAGCGTCGATTTCGCTTTATCGAAACTACGATCGAGTGGATCATTTGCCTCGAGTGTCGGAGTGCGAGCTCTTAGCAAGAAAAGAGAGGGAAGAACGAGTTGTGTAGAAGTAGGCACGAACTCGTGATTGTGTGTCGAATAAATGAGGTGATGAGGGGTATTTATAGGTGTTTTCGGTCCTTGTTGCCCATATGGACGCCCGGTGTCCAGGGACTCGGACTTCAGACGCCTGGTGTGAGGCAGTTGAGTCTTCAGGTGCCAGAGCTAAAGCTGTTGAAGTTTTGAAGATCCGATATCAAAACTTTCCAAAACGGAGAAGATGCATATCTTAGTCTTTCTTGGAGGTTAAGGATTCCCTTTAACCCTAGCGCGTTGAGCGCCGAGTGGGCTTCGGGTTCGCGTCACGAGGTTCGCTCGGCCAGACGCGTTGACTCGGGTTTGACTTTGCATATTTCGGGGCCCCGGTGTCGAAATTCACTCTAATTAGTGTCGACGCGACCGTAATGACACGACTAAGCTTGCCTTGATATTAATTTAATCTTTTCGAGCAATTATTTGATCCGTTCTATAGAAAAACTATCTAAAACATCGCAAACTCGCGTCGCGTTGCAGTCCGATCGTCATCGGGTGTTTGTCGGGCACTCCTGCAGCCACCAGGTCCAAATCTGGGTTTCTACAACAAGAAATATAACAATTTCATTAGCAACATACATATCAGTCATGACGTTAAAATGGGTCAAATATACCTAAATAGAAAGTAAATGTCAAAAATCTTTTGGTACAATCTAGGCACATGAATTTATCTATCCTAAATATTTGACCCATCATAAGTTTTAGACGGATATAACCGTCTTAAACAAGAATTTGCCCCCTACCCTGCATACTTGCATAGAGTGTAGACACGACACTACGACACACCCTGCAACGAAGTCGAAGCCTGGTAATATTTAGGATTCTGGGGAACGTGCGTGCATGTCAAATGTTGGGATAAAATGCTAAGAATGGGGGGCATGCAGGTGTATTGCTGAAATGACAAAGGAATGAGTGCAGCGATGACTTTGTAGTACATAGACATGCACACAACACACCTGACATTGACATCCATTATTAAGTATCTCATTATTCTTGTATCATGCCGTTAGTACCCTTGTATAGGGACGACCCGAATAAATGTACAAGTAAAGCTAAGTGACTGGACTGTGGTTAAGAAGAATGTATTGATTGCAACTTGATAGGACATAATTACCATTTACAAGACTCCCCCAATAATGGCCGGCCGCAAATGAGACAGTACGTACTAGTGTTTTTACTTTTTAGCTAAACGATGTCAACGACTCGATCTCGTCTCTGTTGGGTGTCGAATGTTGGGTGTCAAATAGTACCAACGAATCTCGGATTGTCTTGATGCTAATGAGTTGCTTCATCAATCTTAAAAGAGGGTCGCATTTTGTGAGGAAAAAATTCGATGATCGAGAAACACATACTTAGTCTCATTAAATTATTAACCGCAACTATACTTTTTTCTTAACTCTTAATCTAAGTTTCCATTATTCCCGGTCCAATGTGAAAATGGTGTGGCTGATGATTGTGGAGAATTGTATATATATCTTTCTTTCTTGCATTCATAGCTTGCAAAAGATCTAGAGATAGTTACTTTATAATCTGTCTCATCAGAGAGCACTAAAACACCAAACCACGCACAATGGTACGGTGTAGTCTAGTAGTCTAATTAAGGAGCCATATACTCCTATATCATATCATATTAGGATTAGGACGTGCGTTCATTTGGTTCTTGAAAAGCCGCATTCAATTCATATATATATATATGGAGGATTATTACGGAGTAATTAAGAATGATTTAGTAGTAGCTATAGTAACTCAACAACGCATTTGAATGTTTGATTAATTATGAGTATTATTCATTCTTGTATGTCATTCCACACATGCATAATCATGTTTCTTTGAGTACTACTAGCATCTAATTGGAGTAAGCGAACCCCCAACTTTTAATACTCCCTCCGAGTCTAACTTATGTTCCCTTTGGATTTTGGGAAAAAAAAAATAAGGGTACGAGAATGTGTGGTTAAAAAATGAGGGAGGAAGAGAAAGAAATGGATGGCTGAATATCAGCTACATATTCATGGCTTGAAAAGAAAATAGGGAAGAAATAAAGAATGACTCAGGTCAAAAGGGAAAGAGAGAACATAAGTCGAACTCGGAGGGTGTACTATTCATTGATATTTTTCACATTTTTTACCAACTATTTTTCCGATTTCTTTCACCTTCTTTTTTTCTATCAAAGTTCTCTCTTACGATCCACTTATTCTCAATACTTTTATACTCTTAGTATTTTTTTTTTACAAAATGTATCAATTTAAAGGTTGAAGAAATTAATGAAACTGAGCAAATAATTAATACTCCTACTAGCCAGTTGTGATAAACTAGTGTATCTTAATTAAAGTGGGAGAATCTATTCTGATGATGTACTTGAAAGATTTCACACCATCTAATGGGATTCTCGACCGCCCCTTCTAATCCACTACCTCCAGTTGAGGCATCTACCTATCCAGTAACATTACGAGTAAATCTCCCTCGTAACGAATATATCCTTCACAAATTGATGACGAGTCAAATAATAATATCAGTGGATTAGAAAAGACAAAGTTGGAAGTAACACATAAAATTATCTTTATTTATCCAAGTGAGTATTATTTAAACCATCATACACTTTTTACGAATATTCCCATTATAAACAAGAATTTACCTAATACTATTATCAACTATATTTAATTTACACTATTAACTAAGATATTGATATTGATATTGATTTGAGTCTACCTCAAAGAACATATCAATTGAGTCTCGTCCCAAAATTTTGAACAAAGTAATTCTTTTTACATAGTATCAAAGTTCACCAATCCTAATGTGACAAACTTGTCATGGTGACATTCCACTACAAATACGTACGAGAATGATTATCACATTTTTTTTTTTTTTTAAAAAAATTGTTTGATTAAAATGATATTCTCACATTTATCTTTTTATAATTACGTGTAACAAACTATCCCGTCCTTCTCTGATGATATTAAGGAGTTTAGTTATCGAAATATTTGTTACTAAGGTTATCATCTTATAATTATATATATATCTATATATATATATTATCGAGTCCCTTAATTCACTATTAGAAAGGTGTAAAAATAATGTTTTTGTAGAATACTTAATTTCATTGTGTATTTGATTAAGCAAGCTTGGTTTATATATTGAGTGATCATCACGAGATACATCAAACCTAAAGCTATACACTAATGACGGGAAGATATAAAGCTACGAACTAATGACGGAATGTCATGAGACGTTCATTTAATAACACGCCCTATCAGTCAAAACGATAGATAACAGACATTTTGACTAGACCAAAAGATAGTTGTAGATACCGCTGAAGATGAACCATGTTGAATTTTCGACACCGTAATTGTAGTTATGTGCCTTGCTTATGTCAAGAGTTAATATTATATAATCAATTGTTTGATTAAAATGATTTTTCTCACATTTATCATTTTAGAATTACGTATAATTATCCCGTCCTTCTCTGATCGATAATGTAAAAGAGTTTAGTTATCGAAATATTTGTTACTAAGGTTATCATCTTATAATTATATACGGAGTATAATTTATCAACTCCCTTAATTCCCTACTAGTGTAGGCCCCGTGCATAACTGCACGGTATACATAAAGTTTACTAATTAAAGATTTTAAATTGGAGGTATATTAATATTTACATTCTTCAATTTTGAGAAAATAATTTCAAATTGATAAGCAATCAAGGTAATGAGTAAAATTAATAAATGTATGTTTAGATGAAAATATTATACTCTACAAAGTATATTTTTATTTATGTTATTCTCATATTTTGAAACACTTAATTCCCTCATATATATTTTTTTATGAAATAGAAATTGGACTATTTCCACATTTTTATAAAAATTAATGTTTCGAGATTCAACTCGAAAAACAAAAACGTTATTTAGAAAAAAAAAAGAATATATTTTTCTAGTGTGAAGCTAAGAATGACTATACTATAAATTTACCATTTTGATGATTTTATCATCATCCATGAAATGTAATGGGCTACCAATTTATTTTAAAGTACTCTTTGTTTAACTTCCATCTTTAGAAATAATGCATTTTGGAGGGAAAATTTTGGAAAGTTGTTATTCTTTTAGTATATAGGGGATTAAAAAGGTGTAAAAATAATGTTTTTGTAGAATACTTAATTCCATGGTGTATTTGATTAAACAAGCTTGGTTTATATAGTGAATGATTATCACGAGATACATCGAATCTAAAGTTATACTAATGATGGAAATATATAAAGCTACGCCCTTATGACGGAATTTCATCCCCTATATATCCAAAATTTCATCCCCTATATACTAAAAGAATAATAACTTTCCAAAATTTTCCCTCCAGAATGCATTATTTTTAAAGATGGAAGTTAAACAAAGAATACTTTAAAATAAATTGGTAACCAACCCATTACATTTCATGAATGATGATAAAATCATCAAAATGGTAAACTTATACTATATCCATTCTTAACTTCACACTAGAAAAATATATTCGGTTCTTTTTCTAAATAACGATTTTGTTTTTCGAGTTGAATCTCTAAACATTAAATTTTATATATAAAAATGTGGAAATAGTCCAATTTCTATTTCATAAAAAAAAAGTAATATTATATATATATATATATGAAGGAATTAAGTGTTTCAAAATACGAGAATAATATAAATAAAAATATACTTTGTAGATATAATATTTTCATCTAACTTACATTTATTAATTTTACTCATTATCTTGATTGCTTATCAATTTGAAATTTTTTTCTCAAAATTGAGGAAGGTAAACATTAACATACCTCCATTTTAAAATCTTTAAATAGTATGCTACAAAGTAAATTTTATGTATACGTATACCGTGCATTTATGCACGGGGCCTATACTAGTGAGACATTATTCATTTACTAACACACTCTAGTCAAAACGATAGGTAACAGACGTTTTGACTGGACCAAAAAAAAAGTTGGAGATGCCGCTGAAGATGAACTAAGTTGAATTTTTGACGCCGGAACCATAATTATGTGCCTTGCATATGTCTAGACATTCCCCGAATGTCAAAAACAAAACTAACGCTAACCAAGCTAATGTTCCACGAGGTCGAAGCAAGTCGTGCGTGATATTCTAAAATAAAAGGGTGAGAGTGGCATACCACAAGTGACCACAAAAAAAAAGACAGTGTACCGGGCGGTAGCAACCCGTGAAGCACCACAATCTGTGAGGGTTGAAGCAAACTCAACGGTATATCTGATTAATATAATTAAAATAAAGACTAAACCCAAAAAAAAACATTCGTACGGGCTCTTCGATCATGTGGTGACAATGGTTGCCATGCGGGTCGTAACCGACATAGTCAGATCAGACCACCCGACCCGCGGGGCAGCTAGGGGTGGTTACTAGGGCGAACTTGTGGCAGACAAGGAGAAGGCGGTGGTGGGACAAGGAGGAGGTTTAGTGCGGTTGCGGTTGTCGAAACAACATGCCAAAGATGTGGTTGTCCTAGCAACAAGCTAAGGGAGAACGACAAGTATAAAAGCAATGTTGACGCGGACAAAATCAACCGAGAACATTTCCGAGGGACTTCAAGGCTAACAAGGCCGTTGAAGAATATTACTACTACCATGGACTTCAAGTTTCACCCGCTTTGTAAGCCCGTGCAACTTGCTAGCCTGATATTTGCTGACGATCTCCTCTTATTCAGCAAGGGGAGATGTCAATTCCATCATGTACTTAGAACTTTGCCACATTCTTAGTTGTCTCACGGCTTCAACTAAGCAAAGACAAATCCAATGTGTATTTTAGTGGAGTTAAAATAGGTGTCTCTATTCTAGGCTGACTATTTAGGACTGTTTGCCTCTGGTGAACAAAGTTACAGAAAGAATAAGAAACTTGGGGGCTAGGAAACTCTCCTATGCTGGAAGATTGATATTGACTAAGTCAGTGTTGAGCACTTTACATAACTATTGGGCATCTATTTTCCTGCTACCTTCTGGCATTATTAAAAAGATTGAGATCTTGTGCAGAGAACTTATCTCTGGGAAAGAGGAGTGGAGTACATTAGAGTCCCACTGGCCTCATGGTAGAAATTTTGCAGACCCTATAATTGGAGGGAGGGCTGAATATAATGCAGAGTTCTATATGGAATAAGGCTGCCATTAGTAAACTACCTTAGTGGGTGACATCTCAACCTTCTAAGTTGTGGGTCCAATGAGTGCATCATATCTATTTAAAGACCACCAATTGGCAAGAGTATGTGCCTAATTAGAATTCTAGCTGGAGTTGGAGAAAAATTTGTCAAGTGAAAGAATTGATTAATCCTGGATTCCAAGCAAACACCTGGACAAATCAGGGGCCAAATGAATACACTATAGTCAAAGCCTATCACTGGCTTAGGGATAAAGGAGAAGAAGTTAGATGGCATCAACTAGTGTGAACTACATGGACATTGCTCAAGCGTAGAATGGTGGCATGACTTTATCATCAGCAAGCCATGAACACCAAACAAAAGTTGTACCAGCTGAACCTAGTACCAGACAGTGATTGTTTCATTTATGCCAGTCACCCTGAGGATCTTTCCCACCTGTTCTGCAGGTGTGCATACAACGTGAAATTACTGCAATATATGGAGATTTGGACATGCCACAGGTTACAGCCTAAGCTCAATCAACAGTGGAGATTAACCTTGAGAGGGACTAACTGAAAAGAGCATTGCTGAATGAAGTCATTAATGCAGTCATATATTATGTTTGGAGAGAGAGGAAGCAAAGTGGAATGGAAGAACAGCTAATAAGACCAGAGATTGTAGGGAAATTAGCTAGACAAGATATACGGAGGACTACGCAAGCCTTAATAAGGGCAAGATGTCTAGCAAAGATACAAATTTTGTAACTACGATCATGGACTAATGTACCTATATCCTTTTTGAGTAAGAATTAATATATTTACCTTTAAAAGGGGGACTACTTCTTGTCGTCCATAAATTTACTTAGCGTCGTCCATAATTTATGAGTAAATCATTGATTTGTCCCTTTCAAATTTAGTAACCAAATTTGACCTAACTACAATAACCTTATTTACCTTATTTAATTATTAAGCTAATTGAAATTAAAATCTGACCACAAAAACATTAATTCTCGAATTAAGAAAACGGTTATCCACGCCACTCCCCAAGAACAGGCGTGAAGAACCACACCCGTTCCTGGACAGAGGTGTAGATCTCCCACACCTCTGCCCAGGAAGAGAAGTGAGAGTTCTATGCCCCTTCTTGGGTAGAGGCGTAGAGCTCCCACGCCTCTGCCCAGGAAGAGAAGTGGGAGTTCTATGCCCCTTCATGGGTAGATGCGTAGATCTCCCACGCCTCTGCCCAGGAAGAGAAGTGGGAGTTCTATGCCCCCTTCCTGGGTAGAGACGTAGAGCTTCCACGCCTCTACCCAGGAAGAGAAGTGGGAGTTCTATGCCCCTTCCTGGGTTGAGGTGTAGATCTCCCACGCCTCTGCCCAGAAAGAGAAAAAATTTAACGCTCCGGCGTGAGTTGTAACTCATATGTTCCATACTTTATCAAAGTAATTAGTGTGGAGTTGGCCATGAAACCTAGCCCATTTTATTTGACTTATTCGTATTTAGTAAATTAATTTTATATTTCTCCAATGAACGAAAAATTAATTTTGTTCGTATTTCGATTCGCAGAAGAAAAATCGATGATTAGCTACGAAGCAAGTATGCAATTAAAAAAAAGTACAACAAACCGAAATCGATTTGCCCTAAAGTACAGAAATTAAGAAATTATTTACCTTGGACCCGGAATTGAGATGACACGACAGAATTAATTGGAGTGAGTTTGCTTGAAACCGTTTTTCAATTTATTTATTTTTACTGAAGTAGAGGAAGGTAAAGGAAGAAGGTGGATGAGATAAGGAGGAAGGTGAAGAGTTAATAAAGTGAGGGGTAAAAGTGGTAATACGGTTAAAATAAGGACGACGTTAAGCAAACTTATGGACGACAAGAAGTAAAAGTGTTAAAAAAAACATTGTGATCAGAAAAAATATCTTACCCAAGTAATGATTAGCCAAAGATAACACAGAACAAATCAAAAGTGCTAATTTTACATGAGAGAATATCATCGAAAGAGCTAATCTAATCTAAGCTAGTTTTTTTTTTTTTTGAAGTGAAGATCAATTTCATTAATAATAAGTTTACAAACGATGTCAAATAACACCATTGAGACAAAGATCACTATTAGAATAAAGCGCTTCTGCATAACCATCTATATATCATTGTTTATTGACACAGCCTTTCGCGAAGGAATCTATAGATCTGATGAAATAGTCTCCAAAATGATGAACTCTCTCTATTTTGACAAATAGTAGACCGAGATCTGACCTCAATTGTATCACCGTACGTAGAAATTTCATTGCTCTCATGATCTTGCACATAGTTCTTGAAATCTAAGCCCTATACTAATGTAAAGGACTGAAACCTCGAATTAAAGGACAAAACCTCGAAATAAAGGACGAAAAAACAACTCTCATAAAAGAGAGACTTTTATTGAATAAAATTTGATTACAAGTATTGAGAATTTAACAAATTTTTTGGGGCTTACCATCGATTAATTATCGATGGAGGCCCCGAATGAAGGGGAAGTTAGAGTTTTTTTCAAGGGAGAAGGAGGAGGAAAGTTAATCTTTTTTTTTTTTTTTATTGTGATCAATAATATTCAGTCCAACTACCAGGAAAACGAGTTGTCACATCCCTGATATTTGCTAACATATGTGAAAAATAGGAAAAATTACAAAATACCAATAAGTATTAACGATATCTTACAAATTAATACTATGTATTTGTTTCTTTACAAATTACCACTTACATTTCTCCGTATATTTACAAACTCCCACCGTATATCATTTCCAAGTCTCATTTACTTAATTTCCGACTCATTAAGTGAACACATTTTATAATGACATAAATACCCTTACATTTATCCCTCTAAACACTCATTTTACCACTAATTAAAACAAAAACTCATTCACCATCATCATTAATCACATCACACCATCATCATCATCATCATCATCATCATCAACAATATCCCTTCTTCAACTCTTCAATCTTTACCACCATCAATAATGGCGGCAACTACATCCTCCCTAATTTCTGCCACCTCCCTCCATCTCTCCTCAAAACCCCACATTCCCCAACCTCACCTCAACCTTCACACCATTATCCCTCAATTCACCTCAAAACTCCACCCACTCCACCTCTCTCGCCTCCAAACCCTAACCCCTCTTTGCGCCCTCGAAATCGAGAAAGAGACGCCAGAGAATGAAGCCCCGCCGACCATCCTCTGCGACTTCAACGACGGCTTCAGCGCGTCGGTTAAGGGAAGGTTCGAGAAGATGATACGGAAGGTGCAGGATTCAGTCTGCGTTGCAATCGAAGCCACAGATGGCAGCGGGAAGTTTAAGGAGGACGCATGGACGAGGCCGGGTGGCGGTGGTGGGATTAGTAGGGTTTTGCAGGACGGTGTTGTCTTTAAGAAGGCCGATGCTAATGTCAGTGTTATTTACGGGGTTATGTCGCCCAAAGTGTATCGGGCCGCCAAGGGTGATGTAGATTAGAATTAGACTTAAATTTGAAGTTATTAGGTATTGTTGATGATGATGATGATGATGTGGTTAATGATGATGATGAATGGTTTTTTTGTTTTAATTAGTGGTAAAATGAGTGTTTAGATGGATAAATATAAGGGTCTTTTTGTCATTATAAAATGTGTTCACTTAATAAGTTAGAAATTAAGTTAAATGAAACTCGGAAATGATATACGGTGGGAGTTTGTAAATATACGGAGGAATGTGGGTGGTAATTTGTAAAAAAAAGAAATACATGGTGGTAATTTGTAAAATGTCGTTAATACGTGGTGGTATTTTGTAATTTATCTTGAAAAATATTATGCACTTATATCAGTTATATGTATACTAAGACCATGCTCATTCAAGAATGATTTTTTCATTCTTGGATGGGACCTACCTTATCCACCGCATTACTTTTATCCTACGTTTTTCATTCTAAAAGAATTGCTCTATCAAATAATGAAATTTCTATTCTCCGATAAGTCCCAACACATTTCATTACTCCACTCATTCATTTACACATCTCTTTAATTTATTTTAATATTAATATTTTTATTACGGGGACCCACAATTTTCATTCTCCACTTCATTCTTGCAAAAGAATGAATATCTTATATTCTCCATGAAGAATGGTTTCTCCATTGATGGATGAACCATTTTTCTCTATTCTCCTCCAAAAATGGAGGATGGATGGAGATACTTTAATTTATTATACTTTAAGGAGTTAATGCTGGAGTAATTTAATCATTGGAATAAAGATGCTAGGCATAATACATTTATTGCCGCAAGACCCAAAATACATAATGAAAAAAAATTAAAAAAATTAGGGAGAATACTCAAACTGTTTTTATAAAATGTACTCCGTGACATTTTTTTGAAACCCACCTACGGGTCCACCTGGCAAAATGGGTCAGCGGATCAGGGTCGGGTCGAGTCAGTTTCGGGTCGGACCACTTTCAGGTTATTAAAATTAGGTTGCCTTCGGACCGAGTCTGGTCACTTCGGGGTTTGGTCATTTTCGGGTTTGCAGTTTTCAATATTTTTTTGGGATATTTGTAAGAATTGTGGGTCTAATACAATATATGTGTACAACATTATTTGAACCTATTGTATTTACTAGCTATCATTAAAGTTGAGCCCAAATACGTGATCCGTTATAATACAGATAATACGGGCTTATTTACTTCTTATAAAGTATGGGTCGGATACAATAATAGTGTAGAGACCCATTAGGGCTTTATGGGATATATGATGGACTTATCCACTAAAGATGACTAATATAGGTCATCAGGGCTTAACCACCCGTCTCTATATATAGTCAGGGTTATGCTCCCTGACAGCACACTTTTGACCTAATCTCACATATATCCCATCGGTATGGAGAAACTCAAAGGCGAGTGTGTCTGTTAGAAAACTATAATCGGGTGATTCCTATTCCACCTCCCTTTTCCAATTGAGTAAGGTACGCTTCCGCTATTCGGTATATATCAATTAATTTAGTATGAAATTTCAGTCTTGGGTCAGATTAAATCTAACAAGTGGTATCAGAGCCATCTTCATATTAATTTTTTTTGGGTAAGATTTATTAAGTTTGTTTTACTGTGTTTCAATTTGCGTAAGTTTGTTTTACGGATTTAGCCATGATGATTTAGCCGTGAATACGTGATGATTATCTTTCAGTCGCAACTACTTTTTACCGTCGTCGCTTTACTTCTTACCGTCAGCGTTAATTACGTAAAATGACGACTTTGCCTTGATATTTATTCTCGAAATAATATTACTTTAACATTTTATAGATTATCAATTTATTAAAACTAGATAATAAAATCGTCTTTTTCGATTATCGTAATAAACCATAACCGACTTCCTATATAATTAATGTATGGAATTACGCAAAATGACAAGTTCTCCTTTGCAATTAATTCTCGAAATATTATCACATTTACATTTGATAAAGTATCGTTTTATTAGAACTCGATAATAAAACCGTTTTTTCGATTATTGTTACGCCTCTGATTTTAAACAGTTAATTAGATTAATTAACGACTTAATACAATTTAATAAACGTAATTAACAAATACGAGTAATACGCAAATTAAATCCTAATTAATCTACGACAATCAAGATTTATTATACAAATCGATGCAAATTAAAAGAAAAAAAATCCGGAAATGGGTCGGGTCGAATGAGTTTTTTCGACCCACTCAAAGGTCGTATTATTTTCTCTATAATACTTGAAAGTTTGATATGGAATATAATGTATAAGGCGGTGAAATTGGTTACAGGAACAACCTTTCATACAAGCCACCCGGGTTCGAATCCTCTTGTTTACACTTTGAATTTGTCTTCTGGACCAACATCAACATATTGAATTTGTCCAGTCATTTGGTTCGAATTATTTTTTATATTTTCAAAAGACAAATTCAAAGTGTAAACAAGAGGATTCGAACCCGGGTGGCTTGTATGAAAGGTTGTTCCTGTAACCAATTTCACCACCTCATACTTTATATTCCATATCAAACCCTTGAGTGGGTCGAAAAAACCCACTCGACCCGACCCATTTCCGGAATTTTTTTTTCTTTTAATTTGGATCGATTTGTATAATAAATCTTGATTGTCGTAGATTAATTATGATTTAATTTGCGTATTACTCGTATTTGTTAATTACGTTTATTAAATTGTATTAAGTCGTTAATTAATCTAATTAACTGTTTAAAATCAGAGGCGTAACAATAATCGAAAAAACGGTTTTATTATCGAGTTCTAATAAACCGATACTTTATAAAATGTAAATGTGATAATATTTCGAGAATTAATTGCAAAGGAGAACTTGTCATTTTGCGTAATTCCATATATTAATTATATAGGAAGTCGGTTTTGGTTTATTACGATAATCGAAAAAGACGGTTTTATTATCGAGTTTTAATAAATCGATAATCTATAAAATGTTAAAGTAATATTATTTCGAGAATAAATATCAAGGGCAAAGTCGTCATTTTACGTAATTAACGCCTACGGTAAGAAGTAAAGCGCCGACGGTAAAAAGTAGTCCCCTTTCAATGTGCAAACTTTTTTGGACTCATTATTATTGTAGTTACCAAGTCTTCTGTGTACGGGGAATAATATGATGCATGTTAGTACTATTGCTCCATTTGTTATCATGAACTTTATACAGAATAATTATCACTTTGTATTGTTGTTTTTTGTTCGGCCCTTATGGATAGTCAGTGTGATTTGGTTATTAGGTTAGCCTTTCATTACTCCGTAAGATTGGTTATTAAAGTTGAATAGGGGCTTATTTAGTTCAATGAATAATGTTGTACGGAAATACGGTTATATGTTGGGATGATTTTCTATATGCAATCGATAAAGTTATAAGAAGGATTAAAGATTTACGTTTCAGATATTAATTTTCAGCTTCTCATGGTCGTTGACTATTCAGTTTATAAGGTCTCAAGTCTTAATTCGATTGCGGTTGGTTAATAATTTCGGAAATTTCCCATGGTACCCCCGAACTATGTCACATTACACATGGCACACTCGATTTTAAGTTTGTTCCCATAGAACCCTTAAGTATTATAGTTTGCTTCCCAATCTGTCCTTACACCAACTTCCGTCATAACGCCGTCTCATTAACAAGTAATGACTGACACACTCAAGCACTAATCACTGACACACACTTACTCATTCATTCACTCAACCTCTTCACCTTCATCTTTCATCTTCTTCAGTTTACGAAAAAAATGGCGAAATCAAACTTCATCCCCGTAACCTAGCTCGATCATCCTTCAACATCAACCTAATCCAATATGCAAGTTCTATCCCAAGTGATTAAAATTGTTTCTTCCAATAAGCAAGGTAATAAATACTACTAACTCTCTATATTTTTTCGCATTTACGTGATTAAAGCTTCGTGCATCTTCTTCTATGCTATTAGGTGATTGTACTATGATTTATATCCGTACATCTTATAGGTTTAATCTATAAATTTTGATTTCGAATTCTGATTAAATTAGGGTTTCAGATTATATGTTTCAATTAGGGTTTTGTATGAGTAAAAAATTTCAATTCTCAATCTAATCTGCTATGTTCTGGTGAAACTAGATTGAATGTTAATCTAATATTGTTCATTAAAATGGGTTTATGTTCAATTAGGGTTTATACAAAATTAGGGTTTATACAAAATTAGGGTTTATACTCTGCTCTATATGATACTGGATATGATACTCTGCTCTATACAAAATTAGGGTTTATGTTCAATTACGAATTTTTCTGAAATTTTCTTCGTTTGCATTTAAATACTCCGTACTTTAGTTATCAATTTTCCTATATGCATCATGATTATTGAATTTTCTGTTGTGTTTTTGTAGACACCCGCATTTTGACTGCCAGGTGTCTATGGAAGTTTCCAAAAAAACACCCGATGATGATCGGACGCAAACATGCTCTAACGCGCTCGGATATGGGCTCCGAATCAGTAATGTCCGGCATGGGCTTTTAACGGGATACGAATCTCACAAAACCAATCTCAAATTCAGGCCCAGTGGGTCGTTCCGAGCAAAATAAGACTAATTTGGGCCAAAACCGACACCAAAAATAAAACCCGTCTTTTAGCGACCGGGTCAAAACCCGGTCAAAGACGAATCCGTCACACAAAGTCAACCAGGTGCGTTTCTAGAACTTTGCGCCCAAATACAAAATTCAAAAATTATCCAAAGTCAACCATTTCCTAAAATGGCTCATCCTAATTGATCCATTCGGTCGAGTGGATTGACCCACTCAATCGAGTGGAGCCTCAAAATCCGGAACAGACCCGTCTTTAAAGACACTCAACCGAGTGCACTAGGGCCACTCGATCGAGTGACCCTAGGTCGTGGGGTTTTCCTATAAATACCCCATCAACCCATCACATTTGATCTCTTGGAACAACTTTTTCCTTCACAAATTTCAGCCAACTTTGCACTCTTTTACACTACATTTCAGCCACAATTCAACCCTCAATCACCATCTCGATCATACACACTTCGAGAGCAAAACCTCGAGACATCCGTCTCTACAAAACGCATACTCACATACACACCATCAACTCTCCCTATATATCTCGACGTTCCCGCGCCATTGCCGCCATTTGACAAACCGTATCCCGAGAAGTAAGAGCATGTAGGTTGAGGGTGTAACATTCAACACCGGCATCTCCTTTCTCTTTTGTTTTCGTTCTTTTATTTATGTTTATGTATATGTATTATAATTAGTCGATAGTAACGACATGCTAACATCTAACATTTTTATTCATCGCATCTAACCACTAACTCTTTAATTATCGTCTTTAACGTATTAATACCGTGTACATATATACGCATATATTAATACTAAATTTCGGATCCTAACATGTTTAACTATGGCGATCATCCAAAGTCCGTTTAATCCCTTTATGAACAACGACGGAGGTGGCATCCTTTCGAGGAGCGCCGCCCCAATGTGTTCAAGGGCATGACGTGATCGTGATTGATCATAGTTGAACGTGCTCGACTCCATTTTCAAGATTAGCGTGAAATCTGTTGATGCGAAAATCGACATCACATAATCCGTTAGGATTAATATCGATGCCATGACGCGGAGGGCTACAATTTCGTCGCTAATCAAATCTTTTAATCCCATAGTGACATTTTCTATAAAATTTCGATAACGGTATTATAATCACATAATACATGATTATAGTACCGGAAAACCAAGTTAAATCTAAATCGTCAATATTTTTATTTAATTTGGTCAACTATCGATTTTTAAACATAAGAACGAAGCGAGCCAGACCTCGTACAAGGGGCACTCGACCGAGTGCCATGAGCCACTCGATCGAGTTGCACCCCAAAAACCGGGCAGTAGCCACCTTAAAGGTGCACCCGATCGAGTCCTGACCATGACTCGATCGAGTGGGTCCTGTAGCGCAACAGACCGAGTGCTCTAATGCATCATCCGAGCCTCGTTATTTTCCTACGACTTTAGTCGTCGCGTGTAAAGTCGATCACGTGATCTCTTCTTCCAAAATCCATGCATGTCACTTCACCTTAACGACTTTGATCGACGGTCTCGCATTATTAATCGTGTGTCGACGACTCTTTAGTCGTATCCGACACATGATTATTTTAGACTCCAATTCTCGATATGATAAGTCGGGACAAGGCATCGGGATTCGGGATCGGGCTAGCACCACGCCTAGGTTCTTTATCCCCGTCCTTTGGTTAATATATAAAATAATGTGTATTTAACCAAAGTTCATCCGTTTGCACGACTCACGGTCTAGTTTATATTTATTATATACGGGTCCGTTTCTAGTTAACGTTTACTATTTCCTATTCAATTATTCTATTTTATTGCTCGTTGTATTGTGAATTCCGGGTTGTATTTCCGCCCGTATAACTTGTAATCGATTTATATTGCTTTGCTTTGTTTATTTGCGTTTTACCGTTTATAAATGAACCTTCGCATGCTAAATCACTTTGACGTGAATCAAGATGCATTAAAATGACGTAGCAACCCATTCAATTTTTATATCTCGTAAAATGTTGTTTGCATATCATTTTACCGGATTGCTAGCGCGCGTATTAGAAAGTCAAACGATGTCTTAGTAGAGGCCGCTAAGTGCGGGCGGGGTTGGGTGTCCTTAGTGGGCTTCCCAACACGTACCCTCACCCCTTACTCAGAACCTCGGTTTCCGGATGCCCGAAACCGTTGGCGCACGAGAGTCATTCTATACACGATAACCGGTAGTGATGGTATCGGTATCGCAATGCAAAGGGACGAGCCCAATAAACTCTAAAACCGAAATGGGCCGTATTTTGTGTACGGTCCATAGTGATATAGAGTGGGCTCGAATGGGCCCGAACTCCCACAAAGTTCGGTGGCGACTCCATTTCGACTTAAATTTCAATTCGATCCATTCTCATATGGAGATGCATTCGCCTACCCAGACCCGCGCTTGGCCGCGTCGGGGTGGACCTACGTCATGTCCACAATTTGGCGACTCCGCTGAGGATTAACTGATGAGTGACTAACCATCGGCATCCTCAGGGTGGGACTCGAATAGAAATCGTTTGACTAGTACAATACGCGTTTTAGTTTTGCGGTTCATGCATAACCCCATATTTTCCCGGGCCGGTACTGGTGACCGACGTCCCACTATATCACGATGTATTCTGCCTTGGATACGTTAAAGTTGTTCATAGTCGATTCGTATGGACTTTGCGGCATGTTCTAAGCTCAACTCGACTTAGGAAGTCCGTCCCGATTCTCGTCTAGACTATGAGCACTGGTATAGACCCCATTTAGACCGACCGAGACTTAGTGTAAAGCATACATGGTGTCGTTATAATGCTTGCGTGACTATGTGCTACTTGGTTTCCGTGTCGTTTTCAAATATCGTCATTTCAAAAAAATGCATCCTTTCAAAAAGTATATTCAAATTTCAAAACCCGGGACACATACCGAATTTAGGACTTATGATTTTACTCAAAATAGCTTATTTTCTAGCCAGTATGCTGCCTAATTTAAAACTCGAAAATACTTTCGAACTTTCAAAACTTGTGGCCCGGTACATTTTCCGATCTTCTCGAAAAAATCGGGCCCTTCCCCGAGCTTGCTCGGATTTTTCAAAAACAATCCATTTTCAAAACCTTCCTCTTCTTAGGACTTCCCGTATTTAGCAGTGTCAGGTCGTGTCAAAAGTCATCGGAGTCTTTAGCGTCGAAACTCTGTCGATTTTACATCACAGGTTTCTTCCCCATCCCAGTCCGCCTTATTAGACTAAGGCAAGGCCCACTTACGTAAGACATACTCATACAAAGGAGGGTCCGTCCACGCACTCGAGTCTAAAGTCTGGGGAAACCTCACATGGACCTTCTTTCGAGCAGGACTCGGCCCACATAGCCGAATCCTAAAGAAGGCCCACTATTCGCGAGTCACCCGTCTAGGAGTCTTTCTCAAGTCGTTTTTTGGGTCCTTTCCCTGCTCGGGATGTACTTTTCTTTCTTTGGTTCCGAGGTCCGGGTTCTGTTTCTGATTGCACGGTGTTCTTACAGACAGGCCACCGTCCACCTGACACAGCCCCAAAATGGAAGCAACTCTAATCTGAAGGCCTCCGTGGATCCCATGGCCGCCAAGCAAACTGACATTGATGCCCAACTGACAGAAATGAGGGCTGGTCAAGTTGCTATCGTTGCTCGCATGGCTGCTGTGGAGCAAAGGACTCCTAATACCGAGGCTGCTGGGCCTCTAGCTGAACTAGTTATCGCCGTACATACGCCGACTAGAAGAACAAGTCCATTTGACTGGGAGTAACAATATCTATCGGGAAAATAGCCGGGAGTATTCCTCGGTGAGTGACAAGCTGCCCGCGAACCTGAATCTCACGGGCTTACCCATGTTTGAGGGTACCGAAGACCCGTTACTACATAAACGAGCCTTCAAAGAATTCATGGCTATCAAAGGGGTAGACTCCTCAATGTTCAAGAGTCTTTTTGCTGCATCCGTTGAGAAGCACCCACGGGCCTGGTACTATAGGCTAGACCCGAAGAAATACCCAACTTGGGATGATGTGGCTACAGAATTTGCTCGGAACTATGCTGATAACACCGAGATCCAGACCACAATGCGGTCTCTAGAGGTTATGGCCCAAGAACCTAAGGAAGGTTTTACCAAGTACCTTCAACGCTGGAGGGCCGAAAGTGTAAAACTGGTTGATAAGCCCAGTGAGAAAACTTTAGTGGAGGCCTTTGTCAAGAATCTCCTCCCCTCCTACCGGGTCCACCTCCAGTATGCTGTCATACCCAATTTCACCACTCTTACTGAAATGGGTATGAGAATTGAAGATGATCTTAGACTAGAGAACCTTACTAAGGCCTCTAGCAAGGGATACCAAGGGGCTTCCTCGTCTACTGCCAAGCCCCCGGCTGCAGCCCGCAACATCTTCGACGCGGTTAATCTACTAGATGCCCCGTCCAAAAAGAATACCCCTCCTAGGGTGTTCACTGATATAGGGACTAGCTATACATATGCCTTACAAAGGCTATCTTCCAAGGGCCTGGTCCAACCGATAGGCCAAACTCCCGAAGTCCCAGTTGAAAAACGCTCCAAAAGCTACAATGCTCAAGCCTATTGCCAATATCATCGGGGCAATGGGCATGATACCGAGAAATGTTGGAAGTTGAAGCATCTGATTCAAGATTTGATTGAGAGCGGGAAAATACCATTACCCGGGGATAAGCCAAGCAACAAGGACAACCCCTTTAGCTCTCATGCTATCTTCACCGGGGAGGTGATCGATTGTTCTCACCTTATCTCCCCTTTCATCCCACAAATCAATGGGATCTGGTTCGATGATGAGGAGGATGTGTACCTCACCAAAGGGGAAGCTTTCCCTATCACTCCCGAAGAAATCCGGAAGGCTAAGTCCAAGGTCTTGGCCAGTAACCACCTCGCCAATGCCGGTCGTTTTTTCCAAGCTACTAGCTCCAAGGACATCCCTGTCCCGGTAACCGTCACTGAACCTGCCAGGGCGGAAGTGGCCATTGAAGAGCCAAACACTGACACGGCTCTTGTCAAACAACTAAAGAGGGCTCGGGCTGACCTCACTATATGGCAACTCTTGGTTAGCTCGCAAGAACATCGAGGGGCACTTACTAAGGCTCTCGATCAAATCAAGGTTGACTCCCAGGTTACCCCTACTGAAATGGTAGCCACCATCATGCCTTACCTCAAGGGCAAGTCCAAGGAAAAAGGCCCATTAGTCACCTTCTCGGAGTCCGACCTACCACCATTCGGGGCCTCCCATAATCTGGCCCTATACATCACGGTAATCTGCCGGGTTAAGTATCTCCCGATAACCCTAGTTGATGACGGGTCCGCTGTGAATGTCCTCCCTCTAAGGACTACCAAAGCCCTCGGCATCATCGAGGCCGACTACATACCGACTGCTCAAACTATCCAGGCTTTCGATGGAAGTCCAAAGTCAGTTTCTGGGGCCGTTAAGCTAACAATTATAACGGGTCCGATTGAAAAGGAGCTAGAGTTCCAGGTGATCGATGTCACCTTCTCTTTCAACTTGCTCCTAGGAAGGCCTTGGATTCACGCTGTAAAGGCAGTATCCTCCACTCTTCACCGAAAGATCAAAAAGCCCCTGCAAGACAGTATTATTACTCTGGAGGCAACCCCTATGACCGTGGCTAGCTGCAACGCCACGGGCCGCACTGACCTTTGGGGGTTCGATTTTGTGGGGATGATTGAGGAAGAATATCTTTTCAGGCCCTACTTCACCACGAGCATCGACACGATGCTACAAAATTTGGGGTATCTACCGGGGGCTACTTCAAGGCCATACCTTCCAGCTGAGAAGATTATTGAAGTCCTGAATGACGGGGAATCCCACTTCGGCCTAGGGTATGCTTTAACCCCGGGAAATGTGGTCCGACCAGGAATTGAGAAGGCCTGCAACATCATTAAGGGTACCTACTTGGGCCCTTATAGCCCAAGGTTTGCTGACTACTTCGTCACACCGGTGTTTGGGGTTGTTCAAGTTGGTTTATACCAACCAACTATCACATATCCCGAGACTAAATTAGATCGGGAATGTAACTATATTCCGGAAGACATATTCGCCCTCATCCAATCTGAATCCAAGGAGGGTGCTTACAATGTCGAGCCCGTGCTGGGGCTCCTGTTTGGGGAAGACAAGACTGTCCCGACCCCTAAAGAAGACCTGGTGAACTTGATCCTTCGAAGCAACAGGTTCGATCCATCCAAGTTGATCTCAGAGGTCAGTGGTGACACCGGGAAGAGAGCATGGAGGAAGACCGTCAAGTGGACCGACGGTCAGGGCCGAGTCTACAAGCTGACCACCGGTGAAGGAGACATGCCGGACATCGATTCCGAGTCTGAGTCTGAGTATGAGTCTGAGTCTGAGTCTGTATTCGAGTCTAAGGGGTCTGGTGCTAGAGTCCAAACTGTAAACCCCCTCCCAGTAGTCACTACCACTGGAGCCTCGGGGTCTGTCACGAAAGCACTCCCAATCCCGCCTCTGACCAATGATCAGATGGCCGCTCTCTTTGAGCTATTTTCCAAGTTTACCATCAATAATAACGATAACCGTTCTGCTTACGACTTGCCTTATTTTCAAAATACTTCCAATTTCAAAAATATTTTGTGCAATGACATTGAGAAACCCGACGAACGGGTATCCTTACCTCCACATCTGATCGAGCAGCTGGAATAGAGGGAATCCCGAGACCCGATAATCGAAGAAACCGAGTCTATCAATGTGGGAACAACCTTAGAGCCCCAGATGCTTAAGATAAGGTTATCCTTAGATCCCGAGGAGAGACAACAATTCATAAACCTCCTCCAAGAGTTCAAAGACGTCTTCGCATGGTCCTACAAGGACATGCCGGGGATAGACCGGGAAATAGCCGAACACCGTATACCCATTAAGTATGGGTGTAAGCCGGTAAAGCAGAAGCTCCGCAGGATGAGACCCGAGTGGTCTCTCAAAGTCAAAGAAGAGATCAACAAACAGTTCAAAGCCGGCTTCATACAAGTGTCTGAATATCCAGACTGGGTTGCAAACATCGTGCCGGTACCCAAGAAGGACGGCAAGGTGCGGGTATGTGTAGATTTTCGAGACCTTAATAAAGCCATCCCAAAAGATGACTTTCCATTGCCACACATCGACATACTGGTGGACAACACGGCCGATCATGCCCTTCTATCATTTATGGACGGGTATGCCGTGTACAATCAAATCAAGATGGCAGAAGAAGATATGGGTAAGACCACCTTCACTACACCTTGGGGTACTTACTGCTATACCGTCATGCCATTCGGTCTCATTAACGCCGGGGCTACGTACCAACGAACCGCTATGACCTTATTGCATGACATGATGCATAAAGAAGTATAAGTCTACGTGGACGATATGATCGTCAAATCCAAAGAACCGGACGGTCACGTTACCGCCCTAAGAAAATTCTTCACCCGATTACGTAAGTACAACATGAGGTTGAACCCTCAAAAATGCAGTTTCGGGGTGACATCAGGCAAATTACTGGGCCATATCGTTAGCCAATGCGGCCTCGAGGTCGACCAGCTAAAATCAAAGCCATTACCGAGATGCAACCTCCTAAAACCGAAAAAGAAATAAGGAGATTTCTCGGGAAAGTACAATATATCAGTCGATTCATTTCCAAACTGACCATGGTGTGCGAACCAATTTTCGAGAAGCTGAAAGTAGGGGAACGGGTGCTATGGGATGACAAGTGCCAAGCTGCTTTCGACAAGATTAAAGATATCCTGTCTGCTCCGCCAGCCTTAATGCCACCTCAACCCGGCTTGCCTCTGTCGTTATATCTGACGACGACCGAGACAGCCATGGGGGATATGCTGGCCCAGAAAGTCGATTCTGAAGAACGAGCTATTTACTATATCAGCAAAAAATTCCTGGAGTATGAGTGCAAATATACCATGCTCGAAAAGACATGCTTAGCTCTTGTTTGGGCCACTAAGAAGCTCCGGCATTATATGCTCAGCTACGAGGTTCAGGTACTATCCAAAATGGATCCAATCAAATACCTCTTCGAAAAGCCCATACTCAACGGAAGAATTTCTAGATGGACTTTAATGTTAGCAGAATTCGACCTTAAGTTCGTTCCACTAAAAGCTATCAGAGGCCGAGTAGTGGCTGAATTTCTTGCCGATAGTCCCGTAACCGAAGAAGGGCACACCGACACTTGGTCCTTCCCAGACGAAGATATATTCCATACTGACACCGAAACATGGAATTTATATTTTGACGGGGCATCCAATTTTCGAGGATTCGGGGTTGGTATTCTCCTAATATCACCCAAAGGGGAACATACGCCGTTATCCAACAAACTAGATTTTGACGTGACCAATAACGCGGCCGAGTATGAAGCATGCATCCACGGGCTTCAAGCCGCCGCTGATTTAGGAGTCACAAATCTCCGGGTTCACGGGGACTCATCTCTGGTTATCAATCAAGCTCTTCAAAAGTGGAAAACTCGGAATGCCAATCTCGTGGCTTACCAAGCGCAAGTAAGGGTTCTAGAGAAGCAATTCCAGAAGGTAGAATATATCTATCTACCACGGGAAGAAAATCAGTTCGCAGATGCACTCTCCAAATTGGCATCCTTATTAAATATCCCGGATCACATGACCAGCATGCCGATTTGTGTTGAAAGACGGTCTGAGCCAGCATATATCAACGCCATTCAAGATATCAAAATCACTAACCCGAAACCTTGGTAGCAGGCTGTTCTGACCTATTTGACTACGGGAGAATATCCCCCGGGAACTGAAAACCGGGCCAAGAAAGCCCTGCGAAGATTGGCCACCCA
This sequence comes from Agrostemma githago, assembly GCA_958450325.1. Lineage (NCBI taxonomy): Eukaryota > Viridiplantae > Streptophyta > Magnoliopsida > Caryophyllales > Caryophyllaceae > Agrostemma > Agrostemma githago. The sequence continues at coordinate 21,214,788 of OY288239.1, read as the reverse complement.
ATTCATTCGTACGAACGACGGTCGGTTATATAAAAAGATAGCACAGGGGGCTTTACTTCTATGTATCGACAAAACCCAGGCCGGAAAGGTAATGGCCGAGGTGCACGACGGTGAAAACGGCCCGCATATGAACGCCCATATGCTATCCCGAAAAATCATGAGGCTCAGATACTACTGGAGCAGTATGGAAACCGATTGTCAGTCATATGTCAAACACTGCCATAACTGTCAAATTTTCGCCAACGTTCAACATATGCCATCATCCCTACTATACACCATGACATCGCCATGGCCATTTTTGACGTGGGGTATCGATATAATTGGAAAGGTAAACCCTTCCGAGACGGGAGGTCATTGTTTCATTTTGGTGGCTATCGACTATTTCACCAAATGGGTCGAAGCCGAGTCATACCAGATCTTGAATGCCAAGCATGTTGCCAAATTTGTCCAAAATAAAATTATATGTCGGTACGGGATTCCGCACGAGTTCATTAGTGACCACGGGACCCATTTCCAAGCCGAAACCGCTACTTTGCTGGCCAGATATAAAATCCAAAGGCATACCTCTTCGCCTTACCGTCCCCAAACAAATGGAGCGGTGGAGGCTGCTAATAAAACAATTGTCACCATACTTAAAAAGATGGCTGATAATTATCGAGACTGGCCCGATAAAATACCCTTTGCCCTATATATGGGGGTATCGGACATCGATTCGTACTGCAACCGGGGCAACTCCATATTATTTGACATATGGAATGGAAGCAGTCCAACCAGTCGAATTAGAAATACCATCTCTCCGAATTCTGATAGAAAGCCAAGTACCCGAAGCAGATTGGGTTCAAGCCCGATATGACTCATGAGTTCTTTTGGACGAACGGCGGTCTCGGGCCCTCAATAACATCCAAATATATCAAAAAAGGATACAACGGGCCTTTAACAAAAGAGTTCGGCCCAGGAATATCAAGGAGGGAGATCTGGTTCTCAAATCGGTCCGGGCATTATTACCGATTGACCCAAGGGGAAAATTCAAACCCAATTAGGCTGGGCCATACCTGGTAAAGAAGGTTCTATCAGGAGGAGCAGTGATACTGACGGACCTGGACGGGAATGAATTTGTCAACCCGACCAACTTAGACCAGCTGAAACACTACTACCCTTAAACCTTTTCTCAATGTCATTTGCAAAATTTACTAAAAAAAAAGTCATTTTTCAAAATTTATAAGCAAGTCAATAAGTTAGGATTATTTATCCTACTGTCGCGCATCTCGAACTCATAGTCTTGATGTATTTCGTATTTGCAAAAAAAATCTACGCCCGAACTACGTTTGGTTTGATTCCACTAACGGTGGATACGTAGGCAGCCCCTCAAAAGGGTATAACCACTACAATAACGAAAAGACAGGAGCAGTTTCACTAATATAGTACTTTTATTATTCAAAAAAAAACCCGATAAACTCGGTAATTCCAAATTACAAAAGAAAAGCCACAAAAAAAAAACACACAACAAAAATAGTAATAATATCCAAATAATAATAAGGGAGACTAATATCCGGGCATCTTGCCCTTGCCCTTGTCCTTTGGGTCTCGTGGAGCCCGAGGTCGCCGGGGTGGGGGGAGCGTTCCCGGATGATCACGGGAACCTCCTTGGTCTGAGTCCTCTTCTTCGACAGAGGATCTTCAGCTATTGTTACGGGCCCAAGTCGAGCCCGTATGTGCTCCGGCAATCTATCCTTAGGACCAAGTCGATCCTGGACTGATAGTCTGGGCCCCGGTCTCCTCTCCAAGTCTGTCTGGGGGCTCACTTCCCCCCAAGCACCTCTAGCACTGGACCCCCCAGTTCGAGTCCTGACTCCTCTTCTCTGACCCGACATTAGACGGGCTGTCAGGGCTAGAGTCTCCCTTTCAGCAAAGAAGTCCCTGTTATCCTTGACTTTCTCTCGCTGAAGCAGGTCGAAGGCCTCATCGACCTTTAGGGCAGCGCGGGCTTCGGCAGTCTCCGCTTTGGTCCACCTTTCGTAAGAATGGGACACCCAGATGGAATGAAGCGACTTGGGAACGGACCAAGTAACTCGAGTATACCACCTCTGAATCCAAGTATCACACATAATGTCGGTCAGCTGGGTAGGTTCACTCACAACCGCCTCGTTCTCCGGGATACGCTGAGTCCACCCATACTGCCTGAGTATGCGGTCGGGATAAAGGTGAACTGTCTGGCTAAGGGACAAAATCACCTGATAGCGTGCCTTATCTCTGGGCGCCAAACCCGTCCAGGAGTAAATGGGCCACCATGGAACCACCCATCAAATCAATGGACCACGATGGAATGACAATTCTTCCTCCCAATATTTTTGGGTAATAAGTCAGGATGAGTCAGTAGGCCGTCTCCTTGTCATCACTTGGTTAAACCAATATTGACTCGGGTTGGGAGGAGGCTCGATGATCGATAACCTCTCAAATAGCCAAAGTTGAAAAGAACACAAAGCTCATGAGATCTCGGGGCGATTTAGACATCCGCCTAACGGCACTCGACCGAGTGCCAGGGTCACTCGATCGAGTGACACCTCTAAAACAGAACAGAAGCCTCGTCACAAGGGCACTCGATCGAGTGCCGAGGTAACTCGGTCGAGTGCCCCCTGTAGCAGAATATCGCACGAAAAAAAAAAGAAAAAAAATCGAAAAAAATCGAAAAATCGAAAAAATATATAAAAAAGAAGAAGAAAAAAGCGATATACCTGCAGCAGGCGGGTGCTCCCAATCAAACGAGCTGACTCATCCCTTTTGCGGTTATCCAAGCCCTGAATGATCTCCCCCGTGATCAGCCACGCAGGACTATATTCGGTCTCCATCAGGTCAGCAATGACAAGAAGACGAACGCTGCTCATACAAGACAGCAAGTCCATATGGCCTTCAAAGGCGTACACATGAAGCATGCAGAAATCGAACGCCCTGTGGCTATGAATGGGCAAAACCCGGATGTCATACGGGTTCATAAACTTCTCAGCCAGGGCGAGCAAAGAAACAGTATCCCCTTCAAGCATACGGGATACTTCAACATGGGAGAGCCCCAAAAACTCCCGTAACTTCCTCCTGGGGTCTCCAACTGAGAAGGGGACAGCGGGACGGAGCAATGGGTTCCACCCTCCTATGGCAGCAATTTCCTCTGGGAGAGGACAGATTTCGCCCCGAGGAAAGGCGAAAACATGGTAGGTGTCATCCCAGAAGGACAGACAGGCGTCAAGAAAATGACGGTCCACGAGCATCTGGCGGAAAGTGAACAATTGAAATATGCCCGACTGCTTTAGGGCTACCTTGCTCGTATCCCTAAAACGGTGGGACCAATCTTGGAATATGCCAGTTAGGCGCTCAATACCCATAGCTAAGTTTCTTGAGAAAGGCAATGTTTTCTCGAGGAGGAGAGGTTTTGAGAATTGTGAAGATAAAGAAACCAGGGTGACATATTTATAACATCAAAACCCTGGTAGCTCCCCTGCTGTTGTGCCTCCTTGGCCCAAGCGGGCCTAAGCATACATGCCCGACCCTTGTCTTCTCCTACGGACGTAGGATTTAAGTCATCCCGAGCAGCCTTGTCAAAATTCAAGATATATATTTTCTAAAAAATTTCCAAAAATTTTCAACCATCCAAATATTTTTATTCCCCAGCGCGAGTCAAATTTTTTACCTACATGTTGCATGCAAAGCTTTATGTAACTGATACAGGTACAACTCAAGGCTTTAGACACAAGCCCGTACAGCTCACATATCTCCCCAGCGGAAAGTCCGAGGCGACATCTCCCCCGGAGCGGCACAGGATGAGCCCACATATAAGCGCACCCAGGACTTATGCGACAAGTCCGATTCCCCACGAAGTTATCATCATCAGCTCAGGTATGACCTCTATCTTATGGCTGGCGAGCCCTGGCACGCGAGTCTAATGGACTATAAACGACCCGACCGGAAGGCTGCCGGGTCTTAATCCTCGATTGGCCTGGCAGCTACTCTGACTTTCGCCCTGTCCAAGCCTCAGTCAGAGTGGGGGCTCTGTAGACACCCGCATTTTGACTGCCAGGTGTCTATGGTAGTTTCCAAAAAAACACCCGATGATGATCGGACGCAAACATGCTCTAACGTGCTCGGATATGGGCTCGAAATCAGTAATGTCCGGCATGGGCTTTTAACGGGATACAAATCTCACAAAACCAATCTCAAATTCAGGCCCAGTGGGTCGTTCCGAGCAAAATAAGACTAATTTGGGCCAAAACCGACACCGAAAATAAAACCCGTCTTTTAGCGACTGGGTCAAAACCCGGTCAAAGACGAATCCGTCACACAAAGTCAACCTGGTGCGTTTCTAGCGCCCAAATACAAAATTCAAAAATTATCCAAAGTCAACCATTTCCTAAAATGGCTCATCCTAATTGATCCACTCGGTCGAGTGGATTGACCCACTCGATCGAATGGATTGACCCACTCGATCGAGTGGAGCCTCAGAATCTGGAACAGACCCGTCTTTAAAAACACTCGACCGAGTGCACTAGGGCCACTCGATCGAGTAACCCTAAGTCGTGGGGTTTTCCTATAAATACCGCATCAACCCATCACATTTGATCTCTTGGAACAACTTTTTCCTTCACAAATTCAGCCAACTTTGCACTCTTTTAAACTACATTTCGGCCACAATTCAACCCTCAATCACCATCTCGATCATACACACTTCGAGAGCAAAACCTCGAGACATCCGTATCTACAAAACGCATACACACATACACACCATCAACTCTCCCTATCTATCTCGACTTTCCCGCGCCATTGCCGCCATTTGACAAACCGTATCCCGAGAAGCAAGAACATGTAGGTTGAGGGTGTGACATTCAACACCGACATCTCCTTTCTCTTTTGTTTTCGTTCTTTTATTTATGTTTATGTATATGTATTATAATTAGTCGATAGTAACGACATGCTAACATCTAACATTTTTATTCATCGCATCTAACCACTAACTCTTTAATTATCGTCTTTAACGTATTAATACCGTGTACATATATACGCATATAATAATACTAAATTTTGGATCCTAATACGTTTAACTATGACGATCATCCAAAGTCCGTTTAATCCCTTTATGAACAACGACGAAGGTGGCACCCTTTCGAGGAGCGCCGCCCCAATGTGTTCAAGGGCATGACGTGATCGTGATTGATCATAGTTGAACGTGCTCGACTCCATTTTCAAGATTAGCGTGAAATCCGTTGATGCGAAAATCGACATCACATAATCCGTTAGGATTAATATCGATGCCGTGACGCGGAGGGCTACAATTTCGTCGCTAATCAAATCTTTTAATCCCACAGTGACATTTTCTATAAAATTCCGATAACGGTATTATAATCACATAAAACATGATTATAGTACCGAAAAACCAAGTTAAATCTAGATCGTCAATATTTTTATTTAATTTGGTCAACTATCGATTTTTAAACATAAGAACGAAGCGAGCCAGACCTCGTACAGGGGGCACTCGACCGAGTGCCATGAGCCACTCGATCGAGTTGCACCCCAAAAACCGGGCAGTAGCCACCTTAAAGGTGCACTCGATCGAGTCCTGTCCATGACTCGATCGAGTGGGTCCTGTAGCCCAACAGACCGAGAGCTCTAATGCATCATCCGAGCCTCGTTATTTTCCTACGACTTTAGTCGTCGCGTGTAAAGTCGATCACGTGATCTCTTCTTCCAAAATCCATGCATGTCACTTCACCTTAACGACTTTGATCGACGGTCTCGCATTATTAATCGTGTGTCGACGACTCTTTAGTCGTATCCGACACATGATTATTTTAGACTCCATTTCTCGATATGATAAGTCGGGACAAGGCATCGGGATTCGGGATCGGGCTAGCACCACGCCTAGGTTCTTTATCGCCGTCCTTCGTTTAATATATAAAATAATGTGTATTTAACCAAAGTTCATCCGTTTGCACGACTCACGGTCTAGTTTATATTTATTATATACGGGTCCGTTTCTAGTAATTGTTTACCATTTCCTATTCGATTATTCTATTTTATTGCTCGTTGTATTGTGAATTCCGGGTTGTATTTCCGCCCGTGTAACTTGTAATCGATTTATATTGCTTTGCTTTGTTTATTTGCGTTTTACCGTTTATAAATGAACCTTCGCATGCTAAATCACTTTGACGTGAATCAAGATGCATTAAAATGACGTAGCAACCCATTCAATTTTTATATCTCGTAAAATGTTGTTTGCATATCATTTTACCGGATTACTAGCGCGCGTATTAGAAAGTCAAACGATGTCTTAGTAGAGGCCGCTAAGTGCGGGCGGGGTTGGGTGTCCTTAGTGGGCTTCCGAACATGTACCCTCACCCCTTACTTAGAACCTCGGTTTCCGGATGCCCGAAACCGTTGGCGCACGAGAGTCATTCTATACACGATAACCGGTAGTGACGGTATCGGTATCGCAATGCAAAGGGACGAGCCCAATAAACTCTAAAACCGAAATGGGTCGTACTTTGTGTACGGCATAGCGATATAGAGTGGGCTCGAATGGGCCCGAACTCCCACAAAGTTCGGTGGCGACTCCATTTCGACTTAAATTTCAATTCGATCCATTCTCATATGGAGATGCATTCGCCTACCCAAACCCGCGCGTGGCCGCGTCGGGGTGGACCTACGTCATGTCCACAGTTATACATTTCAATTGTATTATATTTCAATGTGTTATGTTCTTATTATCGTTGTGTTCACTTAATTCTCATTTATCGTTGATGTTTGTGTACATCCAGCATGTCAGCTAAATTATGGATTGAATTTCAATATGACGGAAAGTGTTTCGATTATCCTGTGTACGACGTTGACTTAATGCAATTACTGGACATAATTGGCGACCTTGATGGGGAGGCTTCAAAGCAAAATGTTCTTATACCTGAGGTTTATAATCTGTTCTATAAATGAGCAAGGGGTAAGAAGATGTACATAAAGAGTGACGCAGATCTGATGGGTATGTTTGCATATTTTGATGGCCTAGAAACCATTAAGGTTTGGCTGGAGAGGACAAACAAACCCATGAAAGTGTTCCAAATGGCTGCTCAACTAAAAAAATCATGGCTAGAGGAAGAAGAGAACAGAAAAAGGCAAGAAGAGGAAAGGAGAAGGCAAGAAGAAAAACAAGCCAAAATGGACAGGGAGGCTGAACATATTGAACCATTGAGTATTGAAGTGCTTGTGTTTGACATAGACACTAATGAGACACAATGGGTGAGAACCTACAACTCACAAGAGTGTCCAGAGGATACAGGGGTGGTGGAGGATCAGCAGGCTTATGAGCCTCCAAATAACCAATGTGAGCAACCTGAAGAGCAGCCAACTAGGCAAAGTGAAGTGCCTACTGAACAGCAGAATGAACAGGCTACTGAGATCCCTGAAGAAGAGCTCGAACAACCCACTGATCCACTTTGTGGACAACCCGATAAGCAGCCTACTGAAGAGCCTGATCAGCAGGCTAATGAAGAACCTGAACCACCCTCCCAACCCAATGAGGAGACAGTACAATAACCCTCTCAAAAAACCTCACAAATGCGCTCACAATGTCCCACTTCTAATAGATTTTCAACACAGTCTTCTGAAACTATTGCACACCGAACAAGAGCTACTCAAAATCAATCAACTGACCCACTATCCCAGAAAAAGCTTCCAAAATCCAATGCTAGGAGAAAGGGAGTCTATGTTCCCAAGAAAGACAAGAACATGGGGGTTGAAGGGGATGTTGTTGTGGAGAGGCCTAAAAGAAACATAAAAAGGCCTGTTGTTGAGACTCATGAGAGTGAGGAGGTGGATGAAGAGAGCATGGATGAGGATTTTCTTTGCAGTGGGGAGGAGGACAGTAATGATGATGAAGATGAGTCCATGGCTAGTTCTGACAGTGAGAAGGACGAGGATGACAGTGATGGAACTCATCCATTTGATGTTGAAGCAAATCTGGATGAGGAGGGATGCGATGACAGTGCACAACAAATGAAGAAGATGTACAAGAATGGGAAAATGTATGCACCTAAGCGTTGGGGTGAGATTGTACTCAAACCATGGTTGTTGTTCATGTCCAAGGCAGAGTTCTTACTTCTCTTAGCTGACTACTGTGTGCAAGAGGGGTTTAGTGTGCTTGTTCTGAAATCTGAGAAGACGAGGTACAAAGCAAAGTGTAGTGGTAAGGACTGCACTTGGACAATTCATGCATCATGTTTTCCCGATCAAGTTACGTGGGCTATTAAGACAATTTCAGGGGTTCATAAGAAATGTTTGAATGTGAGAAAAAATCCCATGGCCACCGTACCTTGGATGGCTAAGAAATTGGAGATAGAGTTGATGGCACAACCTAATATGCCTGTGAAGTCCATGGTGCAACTTTTAATGGACAAATACGGTATTGAGGTGTGTAAGAGGACGATGTACAAGGTGAGAATAGCTGTGAAATATCTAGTAACTGGAGGTGACGAGGAGAGCTACAATCGTTTGGCAGCATATGGTGAAATGATTAAGTCCACGAATCCAGATTCTTGAACTTTAATAACTTGGAATAATCCTTCTACTAGTTCAGGAGTCCACTTTAAAGCGATGTTTGTGAGTTTTAAAGCATGGGTAATTGGGTTTCTCAAAGGTTGCAGACCAATCATCGGGGTTGATGGCTGTCACCTCAAGGGAAGACACAAGGGGATATTGCTATCGGCTTTGTCATTGGATGCAAACAATAACCTTTTCATGATAGGTTATGCTATAATGGCGAAGGAGAGCACCGAAACATGGAGCTATTTTTTTAGGAACCTTAAAATTGCTTTCCAGAAATATGGCTGCACGAAATGGGATTGGACTTTCATTAGCGATCGAATGAAGGGGGTAGAGGCAGCACTAGATAAAGAGTTCCCACAATCAGTTAAGAGGATATGTGCGCAGCATCTGTACACGAACTTCAAGCAGAAGTGGGGCGGACCAGCTTTTCATGACCTATTTTGGAAGGCAGCAAACTCTACTGCTGTCCACATGCACAATAAAGCTCTTGATGAGATAGGTAAGCTATCAACAGCAGCCGTCGGGTACCTTTTACAGGTTCCTCAACAATGGGCTAAATACCAATTTGACACTGAAATAGCATGTGATCGTAACACCTCTAATTTTGTGGAGTCTTTTAATGCTTTGATTAATGAATTGAGGGAGAAAGACGTGATGACTTTAATGGAAGGTATTAGGACATATTTCATGGACAAGTTTGCTGAGAGGATTGATTTGGCTGAAAGATTGCAGGATGATGATGTTACAACGTATGTTAAGGAGCTCTTAGAGGCTAACTGTGTACGGAGTAGAACGTGTTTGGTGATCAATGCAGAAGGTGGGGAATTTGAGGTCCATGACGGTTATAGCAGTTTTCCTGTGGATATTCTTAAGGGAACTTGTTTGTGTGGTGGTTGGCAGATAACCGGTATTCCGTGTAAGCATGCTTGTAGAGCTATATACAAGAACAATGAAGAACCAGTGCATTATGTGAATGGATTCTTTAGTGGGCAATGTTACAAGCTGACATATGGAGACCGTATGCACCCTATGCCTGATAAGGAAGCTTGGCCAACATTTGAATTTCCTAAAGTCTTACCACCTATACCAGAGAGAAGCATAGGGAGACCGGCTCGACAAAGAAAAAGGAAGGCGGATGAGCCTAAGAAGGGAAAGCGAACAACTTTCGTGACATGCTCGATATGCAAGACGGTTGGGCATAATTCAAGGAGCTGCAAAGGTGGGCCAACTACAAGGGAAAGACAAGCTTCTCAAGGTGGTGGTCGGAATAAGAAGGCAAGAACCGATGGAGCATCAACGAGCAACACAAGGGCAGATGGAGCCTCAACAACCAACACTTAGGTAAGTCCCTTCTAATTTTGAATGTTAAATTTGTCATGTTATTTACGGCTGAATGTTATATGGGCAGAGTATCATTAGTTTCGTATCTTCTTTCAATTTCAGAGTCAAGCTAAGGAAAGGAAGGAGAAGACCTATTATCTTTTGTGTATGGTTTAAGGGGTATATATTTTGCACAGGTCTCTTATTATACCACCAATCCACCATACTTGGCCTTAGAATATGAATGATCTCGTATGTGGTACGTATATGTTGCACAGGTGTTTCTCCTATATTTTGGATAAGTTGGTACGTAAACTATCTTTTGGTGATTTGCATATCACACAAACAATTATTCCGCCGATGTTGTTCCCTTTTTAGTTCGTTTGTTTAACGAACATATCAATGTGATGGTGGGAATATATTAGTAGTAATCTTATTTCGTTGCATTAGACTTGTTTTCCATACATATCACATTTTGTTCATAACAACATAAAGTAGACTAAAGTACCTGACCGGACCAATTATGATGCTTAGATTTAGCAACTTCGACATAGAATCAATCTTTCTATTGATGTCACAAACTATTTCCATTTGTTTCTTCATCTTTTTCTTCAAATCTTGTTGAATGGACACTTGATCAACTACATCCATTGTGTTGGTATTTGTAACTTCTTTCGTTCTTCCTTTGCACCATTGAAACCACCCACATTCATCACATATATAGTATAACTTAAATGGATTTGCAGCGGTTGATCCGGATGCTCGAATATTTGCTCTTCTATAGCATCTTACGCATGTTTTGTTTCCACTTGAACTCCTCTTAGAGTTGAACTTGAATGTGAAACCGACATTGTGGGAAGTTTGATTTGTGTGGATTTTTTTGTTCGTATTCTGTAAAAATAGAAAGGGGGTAAGCATTTATAAGCATTTGTGTAAGGCTAGTTCAATAATCTAGCCGTTACTTTGCTTCAAAGAGTCGCCCCAATCCTGTCAGGGGTACCATGTGAACAAAAATATAATCTTAGGGGTACCATGGGAACAACCAACAAACTTTAGGGGTACCATGGGAACGTCATTCTTTATGCTAAGGATTCTGAAAAGTAGCCGTTGAGGGATGTAATTAATTTTCCCTCCAAAAATTAATTAGCACTTAATGATGCAGCTCTTAAGCATAATTGAACGGCGTGATGACAGAAAATGGGATGTGGGCAAATCAGGAACTAAACTATAAAACTCAAGGTTACCATGGGAACAAACTTAAAAGCGGGTGTACCATGTGTAATGTGACATAGTTCGGGGGTACCATGAGACTTTTCCCTAATAATTTTGTTTAAGCATTGAGTCATATGATATATAATGGTCTCGTACTGTATGTTTGATTATTATCACATATTATGTCTTTATGTATGAATTGGGACCTGTTTGGAATTTCGGTTGCAGTTATTGTCACGTATTTATAATTACAAGTTGACTGGTATGATGAAAGAACTAATTTGGGTTATAATTTCTTTTATCATTTAAGGTTTCAGTCACTTGTTAATTACGGTTTGATTAAGGAGCTTGATTTCAGTTTTAATAATATTGGCTATTTGGTTTTTAATAAGACGTCTAATATTTTGGATTGTTTGATCGAAACAATACGTTGCCAAAGTAACCTCTATTGCGTAGATTAGATAGTTTAAATAATTAGACGATTGTGTGTGATTGAATTTCATGCGGGTAATGGTCGGCCCAAAGGAAGTCCATTATTTGGCCGAAATTCAATCATATTTGTGGTGATAAATATGTAACAGTTATTCGGTTCTCGTGTAAATGTTAAGTCAACCCAAAAGGAAAACTTGACATTTGACATGATCTTACTGTTAATATTTGATTACTACACCAAGAGTACCACTTACAAGTCTAATTATTGTCTAAAGATGAGATTAAATGTTGTGCTAGGTATCTTGTTATGATGGAAATGCTAACATTCGAATCTGAAATACAAGTTAAGGGAGTGTAGGTAAGTTTATGACACTCATAAGGATTATGTCCATACAGTTTTTTTTAATGGAGAGTAAATTCAAACATTCGGTTTTTAAGTTTGGTAGTATGTATAATCATGCGGATAATGGTTGGCCCAAAGGAAGGCCATTATTTGGCCGAATACATATACAATTTCGGGTGATAAATATGTGACGATTATTCGGTATTTTCATGTGTATACTGAGTCGGCCCAAAGGAAGGCTTAGTGTTCGACATGAGTTTATCGTCAATATTTAATCACGATTATTTAATTGTAGTGTCAATGCTTAGTTAATAATTTATGTCCAACGGCTAAATGTTAAATTTGCAAAAACACTATACTGTTTGAATTTATTCAAAATATGAGAATATTGTTTTGTTCATCAAATTTGACATTAAGATGTTCATTATATCTGTCATATTCAGGTTACATTCTCAATTCGGATAACGCTATTTATTTAAATAAATGGTAAGAGAATGTAAATATTTATTTTGGTCGTCGCAATCTTAATACAGCATTAGGAATTTATGATTGTACTACTCATAAAGATGGAAATATCGTGTGGACTGACGTGTTTTTGTGCAGTAGAAAATTTAATGCATGTGTTTAATGATTGTTTAATGCGACATTAAGGACATATTAAAAGGGCATTGTTTCTATTAAATAAGCTGCAAGTATCCAACTCAAAGAACAACAAGATAAGGTTAAAGTTGTTGGTTGTTGACTTGTTACGAGTATGGACACATAAGAAATATAGTACCAGTTTGTACGCCTCATCGCGTGTCGGTAAGTGCACACTTCTCATTTAAGATTTGTCTAAAGTTAATTATTATATCCAATCATATTTTGTGGGTGGATTTGGTTTTTCATTCACATAAGTACATTAATGCAAGTAGAAGTAAGAATCTAAGATGATGTATGTCAATTGGTGATGAAAGATTCATCTATTTGGGGCATGTCATCATCTGAATTTGAGATAATCAGCTAATTTAGTTATAATTAATGACTTGTTATTTTATTTGAATCTGGAAAATATTTTTTGATACTGCCTTTTGGTGGAGTTTAATTATTTTTGTTTGGTCAAATTTGGTTCATTGTCCATTGAGAAATAATTAATTTTGTATTTTCCTAATTCAAATAATGATAAATTTGTTATTTTGATAATTTTACATAGCTTGGATTGAAATGTTCTTTAAAGATTTGCATTAAAACTGCAGTGGATATAAAGAATTGAGGATAATAATTTCTTTTCAGTATGACACTTTAAAAGGTTTATTAAATTTGTGTCAAAATGAAATTATTAACCCTTCTACTTCGGATCCTCATATTGAAGGTGATCTAGCATGTTTTGTATGTGTTTATGATGGAGAATTATGCTAGATTCGATGATGAAAGGTGCGGATTTAGAGTGGAAATCGTCTAATTGGTTTTATCCAAGAAATTGTGCTTTATTGAAGAAAAGACGGTTTTTAGAGCTCTAATTGTAATTTGGGCTCGAGACGGAGAGTGTGAAGAACAAGCCCAACTAAAACGAGTGAAAAGTCAAAGCGCAGCTCGGGAATTGAAGACGGAATTGCGTTGGAGTCCGTCCGTGTCAGCTTAATTATTATTTATTATTATATTATTATTAGAGTTAGGAAATAACTAGACTTTCCTATTTTTATTATTATTACTAATAGACTACATATTATTAGATGGATATTATTATTCATAAATCATAATACATGTTCACCATTCATATCAACATTACGTTACTTTGAAGAGAATAGAAGAACCCTAATTTTCATGTGTAACTAATCTTTCTTCTCGGATCAAAGATTTGAAGCTTTCTGGTTAATTGATTGTGAGACTTTCTTAATCTTGATTTAATTACTTAAGTATTGTTTATTCTTTGTGCTAATTTTATGATTGTTGCTTGTTTAATCTTTTTGGCCAATTGATTAGTCTTCAATCTATTGCAATTCTTTGTGTTTGAATCCGTAATTGTTCAATTCACTAGATAAAGTTGCAACCTTTAGACCTAATTATTTGTATGCGTTTCATCGTAATTGGGTAAATGGAGGAATAAACATATAATTCGAACCAATAACCGCGTGTGTTAAAGGTCGTTATTTCTATTGATTTGTTCGTATCGTTCATGCTGTTATTGAATTAAATCTAGACGCGTAGATTAGGTTGTTCAATAATTAGGTTGCTTAGTATAGCGTTTCGACCTAAGTAATATTATCTACGGAACAATTGAAACTTTCAGTTTCACAATAGAATACTCAAGAATTAAATAAAGGTTAGCAGTCGATGATCAATCGTTTAACTAGTTAGTGGATTTTCTTTGAGTCGAGACTCTTAATCATTTGAATTCTCATTATTAGTTACTTTACTTTCCTTATTTTAGTTATTAGACAATTCAGTTACAAAACCCCCATTATTCTTGTTACGTTTATTTATTTTATTACACATTATTTACATCGCCTTCCCTGTGGATTCGACACCCGACTTACCTCTACTATATTGTTAAAAGTAATGGGACTTAATTATTTATCTTTGGGAGCATACGAACTAGGCTCACCAAATTTTGGCACCATTGCCGGGGAAGGCAATAGTTAATTTTTGTGTTTTAATTTTTTTTTAAATTTTAGGTACGCTAGCATATGCATAATACTCATTCCACTAACAATCCACTCGAGCCCTACGACTCAGAGATCGAACGTTCAATTTTCAGGTGGAGACAGGGTGATAATAGCGAATTGGTCATTTTTCAGCAACCCGAGCCCGAAAGTGATCTAGAATCTACACAAGAGGCTTTACCCGAATCTGAGGACGAAGTAATTATGGCGAGAGAAACACGTACTCTGAAGGAGCTCACACCTCCTGATCTTGCGGTTCAACCGTTGTGCATTACTTTCCCAGTTCTAGCCGAGGGAGCCACTTTTGAACTGAAATTGGGTCTGATTCATCATCTACCCACTTTCAATGGAACGAGCATCGAAGATCCGAACAAACATCTTTCGGATTTCCATATTGTATGCTCTAGTATGAAGCCGGCTGGTGTGACTGACGAGCAATTGCAGCTACGAGCTTTTCCATTTTCATTGAAGGGAAACGCAAGAGATTTGTTGTATTATTTACCACCTAACAGTGTCACAACTTGGGTGGATATGAAGAAGGCATTCATGGAGAATTACTTCCCACCGTCCCGTTCTGCACACTTGAAGAAAGCCATTAGTAATGTGGAGCAACATACGGGAGAGACTATGTACGAGTTCCTTGAACGATTCAAGCAACTATGCGCCGGTTGTCCTTATCATGAGTATTCCAACCAAGATCTCATCTTACACTTTTGTGGTGGACTTACCCCGGAGGATGGTCGTATGGTTCATTCTGCTAGCGGTGGAGGCATAGTGAATAAGAATCCCACGGATGCTTGGAATATTATCACAGAGCTAGCCGAGAGTTCTAGGTATTTTGCTAGAAAAGATGGACGCCGTGGTGTGAACTCATTGAGTTCAAATACGAGCTTAGAGAAGAAAGTTGATAGTTTAACCTCGATGGTGCATGCTATGATGGTAGGTAAGCAATCAACTATTGTTTGTGGTATTTGCTCTATTTTAGGTCACCCGAGCGATCTTTGTCCCCAAATCCAAGAGCAGGATTCTGAGATGGTGAATGGGATTTGGGAAAGTCAGTCCAACAATAGAAAGTGGGATCCGTACTCTCATACATACAACTCCGGTTGGAAGGGGCAATCTCACCAAGTTGGTCCTCCTAGAGGTCAATTTATTCCCCGACCACAAGAACAACAATTCACTCCACAGGTGCCACAACAAGCTATTCCACAAGAATCATCGAGCTCATCGATGTCCACGGAGGATATGATTCGGGCTCTCACCGTCAGTGTCACTCAAGATCGAGCAGAGAATAAGCAGAATTTTTAAAATCTTGAGAATCAAATGAGTCAACTAGCTACCGCGGTCAATCGTTTGAAGGCTAAACAGTCGGGTGGTCTACCTTCTCAAACGATAGAAACCCCGAAGCATAATGTGAGCGGGTTTCCTTGCGGAATGGTAGGCAATTGGTTGAGGTTGAAAAGCCTAAAACCAATCCTAAGACGGTGATTATTCGTGAAGAGGAGGAGCTTGTGATCGATAAAGGGAAGCTCCCTATTGAAGAGTGAAGTGGAATTACCAAGGAGGCGACCCCGATTTTTCCGACTTATGAGCCACTCCCACCATTTCCCGAGGCTTTGAAAGATACTAGAAAGAAGGAGCACGACACCGATATTTACGAAACTTTTCGTAGATGCGAGGTAAATATTCCTTTACTTGACTTACTTAAAAACCTTCCTAGATATGCGAAGTTCTTAAAAGAAATTTGTACAATCAAGAGAAATCAAAAGGAACGTAATGCGAAAAAGTCTAAGGGTCAAGCTAGTGAATTTGTGTCGGCTTTGTTTAGGACTAAGACCCCTCCCAAGTGTAGTGATCTGGGTATGTTCACAATACCTTGCACTATAGGTCATGTGCGGTTCGAAAGAGCCATGTTAGATTTAGGGGCGTCGATAAATGTCCTCTCGTTCCATGTTTATGAGTCGTTAGCACTTGGTCCTCTAAAGAGTACAAAGGTCGTTGTTCAGCTTGCTAATCGGTCTAGTGTTATACCTAGAGGGGTCGTAGAGAATGTGATGGTCAAGGTCGATAAATTAGTCTTTCTGGCTGATTTTTATGTTTTAGATATGGCACATGATGCCAATGCTATCCCAATTTTATTGGGGCGACCTTTCTTAAAAACTGCAGGAACCCGGATTGATGTTCCTAACGGTTCCTTGACCATGGAATTTAATGGGAAGGTGGTTAAATTTGAAATTAGTCCACCTAATTCAACTAATACCGAGGTCCGTTCTCTTTGTGTTATTTTTACTAACACTCCTTCTAGGAGAAGTCGGGAATCACCGATTCCGAGCATTAATTGTGAATTGCAGGATCTCACTCCTACACCACCGAAGTGCAAAATTTTATGGGCTAACCGCGAGGATGCGAGAATCCATCAAGGTAAGACCAAAGCTTGGTACGACGGGTGGATTAAGAAGAAGACGAGGAAAGATGATGACCCTCCAGTATTTCGCGTCTATCATCATGATAAAGGGTCGTCTTTCGTTCGTAAGATGAAACTCTAGATCAAGTCGGATAATGATTTAATGAGATACCGTGCAACATGTCGAGCCAACGATGTAAAACAAGAGCGCTTCCGGGAGGCAACCTGCTTCTTATATATTTTTATTTTATTTTATTTTATTTTATTAAGGGTCGTGTTTTATAATATTAAATAAGTAATCGTTTTTCGTATTTTTGTCGAATAAGTCGATGTTATTTTTATTTTTGATTTTGAGTGTGATGATAATTTGTAGTATTTTGTAGGAACAAGAAAAACTATTTTCCCTCAAAATCGAAGCGAAATTGAAGAAAATCGAAAAGGGGCCGAAGTTTCAGGCTTTGGCGCGAGTCGCGCGGATCCTATACGACTCACGCGAGCGCCTTTCACCCACAGGTCTGTTTTTCTAATTTTTAAGACTTGAAAAAAAAAACTCAAAAAAAAATCAAACGTACAGACCCCTTCTTCCATCTTCTTCACCTCTAATTCAATTCACCATCTTCAATCTTTAGATTCTTTACATCACAACCTCAATCAATCCTTCACTCAATTTTTTTTTTTAAAAAAAATGCGACCTTTCCTTTTCCCTCTCAAAAATCCCCACTTCCATCTTCAAAAAAATCCCAAATATCCCAAATTAAAATTCATCACCATCTTTATTCAATCCCCATCTTCCAACTCCAATTCGTTTTGCCGGTCTTATCACACATGTTCTTCACTGAAGTCGGAACCTAGGGTTTTGACGCACAAATCGAGGATTTTGACGGTCCAATTGTAGAACTGAAAGTACGACTGCTAGTTCTCGCTCACTCTCGACTAATTCAGCAACTGGGTCCGCCATATATTAGAGTTTCTAGTCGAATAGCAAGGCGACATGAGGGATATTGGTATATTTAAAAATCGACCAAGGGTGCTGCTCGTTTTGGGCTGTAAGTCTCCTTATGTTCTCAATTTGTTGAGTCATATCACATAGAGTGTTAGCTGTGGTTCCAGTCTTATCAAGTGGCATCGGTTCTGGTCCTGGTTTAAGTTGAATTTGTTGCAGTTTGGGCATTTGTGTGCTTTGTTTTGTCTAAGTTGGTTGAGCCTGAAGCATTTGGTATCCTGAAAAATCGATGTTGGGATCAATGAAATGTTTGGATTGGCGTTTTGTCATTTACTTGTGCTGTTGGAGGTGGAGCTGTGTTCTGCATTTAGTTGAAGATGTGTTTTCCCTAGTGCACGTAGTAAGTTGTTCGATGGATTGACTATGTGAGTTTTCGGGTTTTATTTGTTCGTCGATCACTATTTTTGGCCTGTCTCACCCTTGTTGTCCTTCGTGTTGTTCCAACCACATTTGTGGTGAGACTTCATGCTCTTTAGTGAGCTATTATTGATCAGGTGTGGGGGAATATGTGGTGCGAGGTTGCTTCTCCCCTTATGTTTTGTGTTCTTCGTAACATTGAGGACAATGTTTCATTCAAGTGTGGGGAGAGAGAATCGTTCCGATTTGTAATAGCTTTGTACTTAGTGTGATATGCAATCAAAAAAAATGAAAAAAATGGAAAAAGAACAAAAAGAACTACCCGGCTAGGTGAAAACCTGGAAGGGCGCCTAGGCAAGAATGGAAAATGTGGCCGAGGACGGAGTGAAAACCCGAAAGGGCGCTCCGGGTAAAAAGAAAAATTGAGTTGCGTGCCACGAGAGTAGTGTGAGGAAAAAAAATTGAATAGCTAGAGTGATAATCCACAAGGGCGGACGCTCTGGGCAAAGTGAGGGATTTAGGGAAAAAAACTCACAATTACTTTATCCGTTCTTGGTGTGGCGTCATAAGAAGGGTGACATAGAAGGTCGGTCGGGTAGGATAGTTGGTTAAGGTGAGAAGAATCGCGATGCGGTGTAGTCGTAGGACTAAATCTTATGCGATTGGAGTGTTGTACTGTTTTGTGTTGTATTGAGGGGTGTTAGAGGCGTTAGGTTGATCACATGTGTGGGTTGTGGAGAATAGTGGTATACATCGTTTACCATTGGTGTCATTTGTAACACATGTGATCATGTTTAGGACTAGGAGAAATAAGGGGCGTAGTGTCATTTTTCGATGATTTTAGGTGTTGTTTTGTGGTCATAATCTTGGGTTATTGTAGGAATTTTCATGTTATTGTGACCTTGTGCTTAACCTTAGGATGATATAAGGAGGGTGGTTGAAGGGATGAGTTTATTGTTTGATGACGAGCTTCCCATGTTTCTTTTGTAAGATCTTGTGTTTTATTGTTGATGTTTCTGGTTAATTGATTGTGAGACTTTCTTAATCTTGATTTAATTACTTAAGTATTGTTTATTCTTTGTGCTAATTTTATGATTGTTGCTTGTTTAATCTTTTTGGCCAATTGATTAATCTTCAATCTATTGCAATTCTTTGTGTTTGAATCCGTAATTGTTCAATTCACTAGATAAAGTTGCAACCTTTAGACCTAATTATTTGTATGTGTTTCATCGTAATTGGGTAAAGGGAGGAATAAACATATAATTCGAACCAATAACCGCGTGTGTTAAAGGTCGTTATTTCTATTGATTTGTTCGTATCGTTCATGCTGTTATTGAATTAAATCTAGACGCGTGGATTAGGTTGTTCAATAATTAGGTTGCTTAGTATAGCGTTTCGACCTAAGTAATATTATCTACGGAACAATTGGAACTTTCAGTTTCACAATAGAATACTCAAGGATTAAATAAAGGTTAGCAGTCGATGATCAATTGTTTAACTAGTTAGTGGATTTTCTTTGAGTCGAGACTCTTAATCATTTGAATTCTCATTATTAGTTATTTTACTTTCCTTATTTTAGTTATTAGACAATTCAGTTACAAAACCCCCATTATTCTTGTTATGTTTATTTATTTTATTACACATTATTTACATCGTCTTCCTTGTGGATTCGACACCCGACTTACCTCTACTATATTGTTAAAGGTAATAGGACTTAATTATTTATCTTGCGTTTAACTAGTTAGTGGATTTTCTTTGAGTCGAGACTCTTAATCATTTGAATTCTCATTATTAGTTATTTTACTTTCCTTATTTTAGTTATTAGACAATTCAATTACAAAACCCTCATTATTCTTGTTACGTTTATTTATTTTATTACACATTATTTACATCGTCTTCCCTGTGGATTCGACACCCGACTTACCTCTACTATATTGTTAAAGGTAATAGGAATTAATTATTTATCTTTGGGAGCATACGAACTAGGCTCACCAGAAGGGTAATAAAGACAAAAGAGAAAATAGATATCAAAATGACTTTGGATGTCTTATAATTGATATAAGGGTATGTGAACTATTTTATGTTTTAAGTTGTATTAGTTCACATCACAATATTAATTTGTAGACAAAATTATGGCTTGATATTTATATCTCGATATTGAGAAGTTTTAAGTTACTAGACGTTTTTATCACATATTTGAATGAGATATGTTGCTCGGTAAAGGATTAAAGATGTCAGTTGATCATAAGTGGAAACACTTTGACAATTTGACTATTTAGGATAAGAACGTTAAGGTTATTTCAGATAATTTCTAGAGAAGTTCGATCTTACATTAAATATCGCACCATATGGATTAAGGTCTGAATATATATGGTGGGTCATGTATGCAAAGTAAGATTTTTGCGACTTGGTAGGAGTATGATTATTCACACTCTTTCCTAGATAACTGTTCTAGAAGTAATTTTAGTATTGCAGCTTGTTTGTTTTTGGATAAAGGTACAACAATACTATTGATTTATTATAGTGTAAATTATTTACACCCTAAGGTATGTCCGACTAATTAAGATTGTTTTTCGTTTTAAGGTAATAGTTTGATTTAAGGACAATCAATAATTATTTTTTTGTATAAATTTATAAGGATTAAGGGTAATATATAAAGAAATGATCTCACACGCAAGTTACTTTAAGACGGATAATATGGGTTCATTGAGGTTATTGAGATTGGGGGAAAGAAACGAGACTTATGGAAATGATCTTGTGTCTCATTATAAAGGATCGTAAGATCATTCTAGTAAAACAAGGTCAAATACCTCAAGAACAATTGTTATTAAAGAAATTCAGTTTTCATGTCAGGACTGACATATTACAGTATAATAACAGATTTATATATTGCACACATTCAAGAATAAGAGTTAGATGATGAAACGGTAGAAAAGTATTCATTCGGCATTTACCGAATCATTAAAAGTTCTAACTAATACATGTGAATTTATATATGTCATCAATAAAGTATTAAGTCATTCAACAATAAAGGCACTTTGGAATTGTTTCATTACCTAAAAGTATAAAACATATTGGTTTCAAATGGTTATTTGTTACCAAGACAGAATTATTCGGTAATGAAACAGTAAGATTTGTCTTGTCAATAATGGATATAAAGACAGTTGGCATATCCAGTTATATGTATCTAGAGTTACATTGGATTAAAGGTAAATACATGTTTGTCGATCAATGGTGACATTGATAAACTCAAGGTTGCAAATACTGGAAATCTTGACTCGATATATTCAAGGTAAAGTTTCTGCAAATTAAGGTTAATAATTATCCAATGAAAACTCAAATAAGGTTTTCCGTCAAAGAGTACAACAATCTACCATGATATCATCTCATTTGGTCTTGTATGAATGTGATACATGATTGTAGATACTCAAGATTCAGTGGGAGTATGAAAATATATCAAGTTTTATGCCCTTTTAGTAAATGGGACTAATGCAGTCTCATTGATGTCCCTAAGGAAAAATTCATCTAGAATACACAGTATTACTTAAATCCATGTACTTCGGGATATTTTTCATGTGTTTAAGTAATAAGGTATAATTAAACTTAGATTGTACATGTTTGGATATTGTGTACATTCTATAGTTTAATTGACAGATATTAAGGGAATACAGTAGGATATTGAGATCCACTAAGGGCATCCAAATATTGTTTGTCATTTATATCTGAAGCAAAACAATGCTATCATATAAAGGAGATCGATTCAGGTTGAGATCATTCGGCATTTCTATTCCTAATTGGTCATGCTTATTTGTCACAAGGCTGCAAATTAAGTTCGGTGTTGAAAGACCATTTAAGTTATTTGTGACAAAATGACGGTTATTATAGTTTCAAATAACAATTCAAGTGATGTGTTGTTATAGAAACAATTCAGAGTGAAAGACGTCTAAGATATGTTTGAACAAACTCCATTTTCACGGATCCGCTTATTAAGGAGTTACCACCCACGGTCTTTCTTGAGCATATTGCTCAAATGAGTGTTTCGATTCTAAAGATATTCAGGATAAGTGAGAGTTTCTCACATTAGACACATTATGGTATACGATTATTCAGTTCTGCAGAAATAAGGTTTACAGTTTTCAGTTTCACTCTGTCTTATTTGGTAGATCTCACTAAGTCTTAAGGTGGACCAGTTGGAAATATGCATATTTGGATCACATTTGGTTGTTGTTTCCATGCTACACTCCTATACTAGATTCATGTCGTTAGTCATGTTTGCATATCATTGATGGGTCATGTTACGACAAATTGTGGCAAAGGCCGCTTTGGTTCTATGCTTATATGATTGATGGACCAAATTGCATAAGACGGTTAGAATGTTTGATAGCACTATTGAGCTCATACGGTTATAATGAATACAATTTTCAGTGTCCTACATATACTAGTATATGATCCAAGTGGGAGATTGTAAGAATTGTGGGGCTAATACAATATATGTGGACAACATTAGTTGGACTTATTGTATTTATTAGCTATCATTAAAGTTGAGCCCAAATACGTGATCCGTTATAATACAGATAATACGGGCTTATTTACGTCTTATAACGTATGGGTCGGATACTATAATAGTGTAGAGACCCACTAGGGCTTTATGGGATATATGATGGGCTTATCCACTAAAGGCGACTGATATAGGTCATCAGGGTTTAACTACCCGTCCCTATATATAGTCAGGGTTATGATCTCTGACAGCACACTTTTGACCTAATCTCACATATATCACATCGGTATGGAGAAACCCAAAGGCGAGTGTGCCTGTTAGAAGACTATAATCGGGTGATTCCTATTATTCCACCTCCCCTCTCCAATTGAGTAAGGTACGCTTCCGCTATTCGGTATATACCAATTAATTTAGTATGAAGTTTCAGTCTTGGGTCAGATTAAATCTAACAATATTGACTCGTTTTCTATAATAAAATTCGGGTCCTTCGGGCTGGGTCAGGTTTGCTAGGTCTATCTAGCTACGGGTAATAATACATAGATAATAAGTCAGCCGCAATAGCGTTACCCACTGACCGTGGGAAAGAATCCGACCACCGTGAACGACCTACACCACAAGAATAAATATGCGCTAAATTATGAGCTACTGTATTATAGGCACACGACACATAAAACCATATCATAGACTCAAATCCGACACTAATGTTCCTTATCTTGATAAGAATCGCTTAGAAATTGACACTAATGTTCATTCCTTCGCTAGATGTATTATTTGGACATATGTTAAGGGGATTATTAAGGAATGATTTATAAGAGTAATAAATTTATTAAATCCTAGACTTAAGTGTAACTTTTTTGGTTGAAAATTTTAGTTCATTTAAAGAGTTTTATTGATTTGACTTATACTACGTATCCTTACAATCCATTAATCCTACATGCATTACAACATTACTACTGTTTTGGTAAAAATTTACCGGATTATCGTTTTTTGGTAGCGAGTTAAAGTGATCGGTCTATAACTACGAGTTAACAATATTGCGATGATACCGATAAACGAATAACGAAGAACAATGAAAAGGAAAAGAAAATGACACAAGACATTTTGGTGACGCGGAAACCCGATGTGGGAAAAACCGCGGGGGGAGTCGGAATCCCGCCAATATTCCACTATGACCAAAAGAATGACCAAAAGAATTTCGAGAGTACAAGTATTTATGCTTGATAACAATAAACTATGGAGTATTATACTGTTTTTAGTGATGTAGCTTGATGGTAGTGTACTGAGAATGTGTTCCTGGATGCCCTTTTCCCTTGGTCTTGCTTTGCTTTATATAGTAGTTTTCCTCTTAGGGTTTCTGGGTGCAACTTCCTCCTGAAGCTGCTCCTCTTTCTTAGGGAGGGTTTCCTAAGATCTAGGAACCACCTTGACCCTTTCCTCCTGTGGATGGGGCTAGTGTTATTGGATGGGCTGCAACTTCTAATGGGCTGACTAATGCTGCCATAGTCCTATTCGGCCCATTGTTTTATATTGCCTCGAGTCTCGATTATCTTAATGACCTTCAATCGTGCTGACTTACGACTTTCAACCTTTGACTTTTGACTCCCGACTTTCAACTATCGATTCTCGTCTTTTGACCTCTTGACCTTTGACCTTTTGACCCCTGACTTTTTGACCGTCCACTCGTAGTATGCCACGATGTATGCCGAAGGTGCAAATTTTTGGCCCAAACAAATGCCCCTAAATTTCCGACTAAGCTCACCTTAGGTGGGAATTTTCGTTTGCTTCAGTTGTAGGCAGTTGGTTCTGCTTCTGCTGGCTTTGCTGGTCTTGGGAGAAGGCGTAACTCGTCCCCTTTCTCAGAAATTACTTCTGCAGAAAGTGAACCCCCTGTGGTAGATCTTTCTGAGCCTCACTCTTATTCTGCCCCCAGATTCGTTGAGGGTGTTCCCGCTGAAGTGGTGCTCAAATTTTCTGAAGGCTTCGGTACGTCCAAGTCTGCAGAGGACATGACTCTTCTGGACCAGGTACTACGTCCTGGTCCCAGGTCTGTGCTAGAGAACAGTTCTCTGGAGGAGTTGGATTTGGTTCGCGGATTGCTGGCAGAGGAATCTGGCAAAAAGCTTAATGCAGATCTGGTGGAGGCAAGGAGTGAGCTTGCCCAGGCCCTGGATGCCAATTCTTCCCTCGACAGAGAAGCACAAAGATTGGGACCTGATTGTAGAGAAGAAGCGACTGTATGAGGAATTTCTTGTGGCGCCTATCTCGGATGCTCTCTCTGACGTGGAGGCGGAAGATCTGGAGAAGTCTGTTGGTTCTCCTATAGCTGATCAGGAGGCTGATGGGCAAGAGAGTGTGGACCAGAAGGATGTCGCTGTTGATCCTGGGAGAAGTTCTGCTACTGTTCATCAGAGACCCAGGTTCCTGCAGGAGGATCTGCTACCGTTCCGCCTTTACCAGAGGAGAATGTCCAGGCTGTGGACCAAGTTCTGCTGGAGTGATGCTACTCCTCTTTTGTTGTACTCTGTTTTCGGCTTGTAACCCCTGCGTGGTGTGAACTTCTGTTAGTGTTTGCAAAATATTTTCTGTAGTGACTTTGCCTTTGCTCAGGGGAGCGAAGTGTGTTAGTATTTTGTGGCACTTCGTGCCTTAACTTTCGTTGTGTGAAATCGAAGTAGCTTTCGTAATGTCATTTTTTTTTTGATGTGCGGTTGTATGTTATGCCTGAATTTCGTAATTGTTTCCTTTTGATTGTGATCGTTTGTTGTAGTTTTGTCTTACTACCTTCTGTTGTATGCATGCCTTATGTTTGTATGGTCGACCTTTGATATAGTGGTGGCCTGGGATTTAGTTCTCCCATTCAGTCGGAGGTGCCACGCTTTGCGTGGGTGCTAAGTGGCGCGGGAGACTGTAATGTCCCGGTTGTAGACACTTAGTCACAGACGCACGCCTTCTGTAGAAATTATACACTCCACCAGATTGGTCACCAGTTTTGGTTGAAAAAGCTGACAAAAGACGGTAAAGATGCAATGTTTGAAGGTATATGGGGGAGGAAATCAAACTTTTGAAAATATGTGAAAGAAGAAAATCCCATTTTGAAGACATGTGAAAAGAAAATCGAATTTCGAAAACATATGAAAAGAAAATTAGATTTTGAAGACATGTGACAAGAAAATTAAATTTTGAAGACGTGTGAAAAGAAAATTAAATTTTGAAAACATATGAAAAGAAAATTAAATTTTGAAGACGTATGAAAAGAAAATTAAATTTTGAAAACGTATGAAAAGAAAATTAAATTTTGAAGACATACGAAAATAAAATAAAATCTTGAAGACATATGAAAATAAAGTTAAATCTCGATGTTCTATATTTTGAAGACTAGAAAAATAGATAGAAGGATAAAGTAGAGTTAAAACAACAAAAAATAAGATTAAACCTGGGTTCTGGTGGAGGTGTATCTGGCAGACTAGATGCCCTGTTTCTGGCGGCATTGGCCTGTGTTTCTACCGACTTTGGCCCATTTAGAAGAAATACTTCTTCAAGTGTACTATATTCCATGGTTTCTGGATGGTTTCTCCTTCCATGGTCATAAGTCGGTAGGCTCCATTCCCAACTACTTTCTCCACCTGATAGGGTCCTTCCCAATTGTAGGCGAATTTCCCTGCCTGCTGATTTCTGGTGTTCTGGAAGACTTTCCTGAGAACTAGGTCTCCTTCCTGCAGGGCTCTGATTCTGACATTCTTGTTGTAGCTCCTGGCGACTGTCTGCCTATAGGAGGTCATCCTGATTTGGGCATCAGTTCTGAGTTCGTCTATGGTATCCAAGTTGTTCGCCATCTCCACCTGGTTCTTTTCTTCTGACATGGGTAGGCACTCTTACTTCTGAAGGAATGACCGCCTCAGCACCAAAGACCAAGCTGAATGGTGTCTGTCCTGTAGCCACCTTGGTTATGCTTCTGTCAGACCATAGCTCCAAGGGGAGTTCTTCTGCCCATCTGCCCTCTGCCTCCTCCAGCCTTCTTTTCAGGTTGTCTATCACAATTTTGTTGCTAGACTCCGCCTGACCATTAGACTGAAAGTTTCTGGGGGTAGACTTGCTTAGTGTGATGTTTCACCTGGCGCAGTAGGCCTCTATCTTGTTGCCAATAAACTGGGATCCGTTGTCGCAAACGATTTCTGAAGGAATGCCAAACCTGCGGATAATGTTACGTTTTACGAAGGATATAACCTATTTTTCAGTCACCTGAGGGAATGCTTCTGCTTCTATCCACTTGGAGAAGTAGTCCGTCATGGCCAACATGAAGACTTTGTTTCTTGGGGCTCTGGGTAGCTTGCCGACAATGTCCATCTCCCACGCACTTCATAAAAGGCGAAGGAGAAATTACTGGATGTAGAGGCTCTACAAGCTGGTGGTTGACTGGCAGGCATCACATTTCTTGACGTACTCCATAGTATCCTTGCGCATTGTTGGCCAATAGTAGCCCTGGCGGAGTGCCTTGTTGGATAGGCCTCCTCTGCCCCCTGCATGATTTCCACATTCACTATTGTGGAAGTCATGCAAAACAGTTTCTGTCTCCTCCTGACCTAGACACCTTAAGTATGGTCCAGCAGTCGATCTACTGAACAGGACGCCATCAATGAGGGTGTACTTTGATGCCTTCATTTTAAAGCTTCTGATTTCCTTCTTGTCTGCTGTCAGGATGTCGTCCTGTAGCCATTCCTGGTAGGGCTTCCCCCAGTTTGAGATTTCCCCTTGCTCTGTTGTGGTGCTGCAGATTCCTGCTTCCTGTAACCACTACAACCCCTGGTCTGGTGAATTCTCCCCTTCTCCAGGCATCTTGTGTTCCTGTGTACCTTTCCAAACTGCTGGCTCCAGGACATGGACAATGGGTATGGTGGAGACTACTCTAGGCTTGAATGTCGCCCCCAGGGTGGCTAGGGTGTCTGCTTCTGCATTCTGGTTCCTTGGGATCTGGCCGACTGAAAAGGCTATTCGCCCTTGTCCTCCTCCAGGATGTGGATGTCTTTCTCCGCCTGGGACTGCAGTGCTGGACTGAAGTCGGATACGAAGTCTGCTAGCACCTGGGACTTGATTGCTGCTCTGGGGACGAAATTCAGGTCGAAGCCACTCACGTGCATGGACCACTTAGCCATTCTCCCTGACAACTCAGGTTTTCTCATAATAGTCTTTAGAGGATAGTTTGTTATTACCGAAATAGCACGTAATTCAAAATAAAGTCGTAGTCTACAGGATGCTGTAACAAGTGCAAGTATGAGGTTTTTAAGGGATGTGTACCTGGTCTCTGCAGGAAGCAGAGGCTTACTAACATAATATACTGGGTGTTGCGCTCTTTCATGCTCACGTACTAATACCGCGCTGACTGCTACCTCGGTTACTGATAGATACAGGAAGAGTGGTTCTCCAGGTTCATAAGTAGCTCTGCTGGATCATGATTGGCTCTTCTGGGACCTGAATCCTCCTCCAGCCTGATGGCTGCCAATGCTTTTGTCTGCACATCCTCAAATGTGGTGCATGGATACTTGGTGAGGTCCTTGTACAGATCTGAATCCTGGTGGAGTCTTTGGCGGAAGGCTTCTATGGCGGTTTCTATGTCACATCTGGGGATGGTCACTTTCTCCTTGTTGAATCTGTTGAGGAAGTCACGCGTGGACTCTTCAAACTTTTGTACCACCCGGTACAGATCGCTGGTCTGCTTCTCCAGTTTTCTACTGCTGGTGAACTGCTGGTTGAAGGCATTGACCAGGTCAGCAAAGGAGGTGATACTCCGGTTGGGCAGACTAACGAACCACTGCAGAGCTGCTCCTGACAAGGTGGAGCCGAATCCCTTGCACATGCATGCCTCCTTCAGGGGTCTTGCTGTAGTCACCACCATCATCTTCTGTTTATACTGATTGATGTGATCCAACGGGCCTGCTGTACCGTCATAGAGTGGCATGGCTAGCGGCACGAATTCTTTGGGCACGGTGACGCAGGCTAGGTCGTCGGTGAAGGGCGAATCTGCGTAACTGTCTCTTGCTGCTTTCTCCAGAGGACGTGGCATTCCTGGAATTCTGTTGATCAGGTCCCTCAATTCCTGATACTGCTGATCCATAGCACTACCTGTTCCTGCAAGAGGGTTAAAAACAGGAGGAAAAAAGCTGAAGGGTGTACCTCCCGACCATGCTCCTCCAGGGTACTGGCGTTTATGAGGGTTAGGCGACGGTGTCGCGTTGATTGTGGACCCAGATTGCCACCCTGCTGCTTGCTGGAATGGGACTCCTGTCGGCAAGACTTCTTCAGAGTACAGACTGCTGACTTGGGTCGCCATGCTGGTTAGAGCTCCTGGCTGCCATCCTGACATCTGCTGGGTGGGAGTGGCTGCTAACCATCCTCCTCCAAGGATTCCTGCTGGGAAGACTCCTCCAGAGTACAGACTGCTGACTTGGGTCGCCATGCTGGTTAGAGCTCCTGGCTACCATCCTGACATCTGCTGGGTGGGAGTGGCTGCTGACCATCCTCCTCCAAGGATTCCTGCTGGGAAGACTCCTCCAGAGTACAGACTGCTGACTTGGGTCGCCATGCTGGTTAGAGCTCCTGGCTGCCATCCTGATATCTGCTGGATAGGGGTGGCTGCTGACCATGCTCCTCCAAGGATTCTTGCTGGCAAGGCTCCTCCAGATGGCTGATTGGTGGACAAGGCGAGTACTCCTGGTTGAGTTGCAAATTGCCATCCTGGTGTCTGGAGGATAAGGATACCCCTGGGGTTTGATGATTTCGCCAGGTGGAGCCAACCCTAGTTCCAGCCTGGTGACTAGTCCTGAGGGAATTGCTCCGGTGGATCTCCTGCTGGTGTCTGGTTCTCTACGGACGCTGGCTTCTCCTTCAGGTATCAGGGGCAGCATTCCTGGTGATAGCTGGACTGGTGTGGCTGGAGGTTTGATCACTGTTGAGATCTGGGCCTTGAGGTCCTGGGGGTGGTCCTTGTCCAGTGGGCTGAGTTGACGCTTTCAGGCTGCTGGAGGGACTTTGGCTGGATCCGGACATGATGATACGCGGATTGTTTCACTATAGGATTTGGCTTATAGGAAATGATCACTTTTCCCCACAGACGGCGCCAATTTGTTTTGGTAAAAATTTACCGGATTATCGTTTATTGGTAGCGGGTTAAAGTGATCGGCCTATAACTACGAGTTAACAATATTGCGATGATACCGATAAACGAATAACGAAGAACGATGAAAAGGAAAAGAAAATGACACAAGACATTTTGGTGACGCGGAAACCCGATGTGGGAAAAACCGCGGGGGGAGTCGGAATCCCGCCAATATTCCACTATGACCAAAAGAATGACGAAAAGAATTTCGAGAGTACAAGTATTTATGCTTGATAACAATAAACTATGGAGTATTATACTATTTTTAGTGATGTAGCTTGATGGTAGTGTACTAAGAATGTGTTCCTGGATGCCCTTTTCCCTTGGTCTTGCTTTGCTTTATATAGTAGTTTTCCTCTTAGGGTTTCTGGGTGCAACTTCCTCCTGAAGCTGCTCCTCTTTCTTAGGGAGGGTTTCCTAAGATCTAGGAACCACCTTGACCCTTTTCTCCTGTGAATGGGGCTAGTGTTATTGGATGAGCTGCAACTTCTAATGGGCTGACTAATGCTGTCATAGTCCTATTCGGCCCATTGTTTTATATTGCCTCGAGTCTCGATTATCTTAATGACCTTCAATCGTGCTGACTTACGACTTTCAACCTTTGACTTTTGACTCCCGACTTTCAACTATCGATTCTCGTCTTTTGACCTTTTGACCTTTGACCTTTTGACCCCTGACCTTTTGACTGTCCACTCGTAGTATGCCACGATGTATGCCGAAGGTGCAAATTTTTGGGCCAAACAACTACGTATCCTTACAATCCATTAATCCTACATGCATTACAACATTAGTATGTATGATGTATCGTGATATCTTTAACACTAGTTCTTTTAAACGAGGCACAATCAGATATAGAGTATGTAAAACACAACCATGTTCTCTTGACTACAATAGAATCAATGTCAACATCCCGTAACACCGACTTTCATTATGGACCTCTAGCATATATACATACGTAAAATCAAATCAAGGATGCATAATAATAGAATAGAATGAAGGAATTTGAAAAGCATTATATTGGGTGAAATCTATGAAAACACAAAACGTAGTTAATTTGTAGTTGGTCTCTCTTGCGACGGATAAGACGGGTCAAGTTGAGGGGATAAAGACAATTATTTATTTAGGTCCCATCATCCTTATTACTTTTATCTTATTCTTTTATTTGGTATATATTTGGCCCGTCATTTATTTGTGACGAATATCTCCGTCATAAATAAGAATTTGTGTTTCCTTTGTGACTTGTGATGCTAGCTTTATTATTGGTATAAATAATGTAAGATTTACGTACGTTAGTATGGCTCGCTGTGACTAGACTCCAGAGGCTGATCAGGAACGCAACAGTAGTTGACCTCTGCTTTTTGTATCCTCTTATTATTTATTAAAGTGGAATAATCATTAACTAACGCACTATCCGTGACAACTAACAACGACTTTATCATCAATCTAAAACCAATGATTTTATCCTTCTAATAGTATTAGTAAGACTTACACACTTTAATTTACGGAGTATGTCAACACAGGCAACATGAACTTAATTACCAAGATTCTCGAGGCTCGAGCTATCACTCAACTACTATAGACTTGTACACTACTACTCCCACCGTCTTGATCAATTCTTATTTGATTAAAATACTACTTAATCGGTTAACCACAAATTATATAAGAAAAATGATATATGCAATCCTTAAGGGTTATACTTAAGAGATCAAATAACGAAATAACTTTTTAATATATATTAATTGTCTTGATATATGTGTAATTTGTGCTCAAATCTATATGTGTATACTAAAACTGGAAGATTTTAAATGCTTATATACAACCCTAAGGATTGTATTTAACATTATTCATGATATAAAAGTAAATAAATGACCGAGAAACAAAAGAGTAGTATAATGAGTATTTACTTATTAAGTCATAAGTAATACAGAGTACGAAACCAGTTATAAATATATTAATTGGATTTCAACAATCATTTTAAAACTTTGATCGAGTTAGTTTGTTAGGATTCTAAAAGCAAGTCCAGTAGTAAACTACAACCCTTTGACTTTAAGTTGACATGTCAAATTTTCAAGCTACAAGGCTTTGTAGCTACATAATAATCTAACAGTTGGTCTCTCTTGCGACGGATATGACGGATATATCCGTCGCAAGCTTAAGACGGGTCAAGTTGAAGGGATAAAGACAATTATTTATCTAGGTCCCACCATCCTCACTTTTGTCTTATCCCCCTATTTGGTATCTATTTGGCCCGTCATTTGTTTGTGACGGATATCTCCGTCACAAATAAGAATTTGTGATAATCTAATACTCCCTCCAAGTTCCTATTATTGTATCACTTTCCTTTTTGGGCTGAGTTTGATTTTTGTCTCACTTTCCTTTTTAGGCTATCAATGTTTGGTTCATAATTACTCTCTCATTTCTCTCTCTTCCTCCCTATTTTTTTAACCACTCATTTCCCCTTCCTTATTTTTCACCCCAAAACCTTTTGGGACAATAATAGGAACTCGGAGGAAGTAGTAAGCAACAAGTTTTTGTAATTTTTTGGGTCTCACAATGCTTCTATCCTCCAATAAAAATTAAGCCACCTAATTTCAAGCTTACAGCTCAACCAATCTACAATTGCTTTCAAGCATGGTGTATTTTTAGTGCTCCAATAGTAAGAGAAGTCCAATAGTGCTTTTTAGAGACTTGCTTGCAATATTTGCAAAATAGTAAGCATGTAGCTTACTATTGGAGATAGATTTTTGGTTGTAGCTTGGTAGAGCTACATTAGCTTGGATTTAAAAAATAAAAGAAAAATTTATCATTGGATGAAATTATTGATGTGGGACCAAGCAAGCTACAAGATGTTACGGTCCACCATTGGAGCGGTATGTAGCCGAAAAACAAAATAGCTACAAAAGTCGATGTGGCAAGACAAACTACAAGCATTTGTAGCTTACCATTGGACTTGCTCTAAATGGAATTTTATATTATAAATAGACTAATCATTCGTTCTTAAATATCAATAAAAAAAACTTTTGAGTCTTAGAAAATATCTTAATAAGACTAAAAACTTAAGTAACATAATCTCATATCGAAAAATTATAACATGGTGATGAAACTCCATATTATAAATAAGAAATAAAAGTAATCAATTCTACACTAAGAAAATAAAATTTGATTATAAATAAAAGTAATCATTCCTCCAAATTATGATGAGGTGATGAATTTTATATTGTAAATAAGTGTATTCTTTCGTCGAAACTTGCTTGACAATTTATAATAATTGCAAGAAAGTCCTTTTGGTAAACTATTGGAGTTGCTCTAAGTCGATACATTGTATGTTGCGGTTGTATAATAGTTTAGTGGGTAGTTAATGTTTGCTTTAATGAACATGCTAATTTATTGGGAAGTTAATTAAGTATTGGGTAATCTTATTCATGGAATGTCTATTTAAACACCTTCACTTTGTTATTGTTATTTGAGCAAGTTTAACATAATAAAACTTGTCTCTTTTCTTCCAAATTATTATTCCGCTTACAAAAATCTAGATTGTTATTCGTCATATGCATTATATCTATTATTTCATATTTATTGTATTGACTCATTATGAACCATCTCTAGCTAGAACATTCGTGTATCACGTATCACGTATCACTATGTATGTAGTGACTATTATTGAATAAATGTTCGGAACCCTTTTTATTCGTATATACATTTATATCAAGCGTATCTATTTTTGTTATTTTTTGTACCATCATTAAATCAATTTGTATTTGATTTTTCCAATATCGTTTTTAGTAAACTACTCAATGTTTATATCACATAAGTGTCGTAGAAGCATCAAGCGTAAAAATCATTAACGTACGTGTATAATTTTGTAGGTAGCTGATACTGTGATACATAGATCACTTTAAATTGAGCCTACCTCTTTGCCTAGTTTTTTCACGACATGAATCCAATAGTTGGTAATATCTTGACCTGCCAACATAGGTATACAAGTATTGGACAACACCAAAATCAAAAGAAATGCTGTAATACCACTTTGTAAGTTGATCATTATGACTCGTCACTGCGAAAGAAGTTTGGTTTAACACGTACGGAGTACAAACTTACGAGGATTAATCTTAGTTCTAGTATATTGTACTCACACTTTTCAACCCTTTTAATTTGGAGTCTATCTACGAGTTGGTATGGCCCGGTACACTCGAGTTTCACCATATCCTCATATCATATCATTGAATTGGATCATATCACAAGTAATTTGCAACATTCTTTTACTAATTTGTTCGTCATTAATTTGTGAACTCTTTCACCAACGAAGCTTTACATCATCACTCTTTTCTGTTACCCATTAATTTAGAATTGAAATCTGACTCAATCCGTTTAACTTGTTGAATCAACGAGAAATTATCAAATATTAATATTCATTTTGATAATTAAATATTTATTGGTTCGAGTAGGTCAAAAACGGCGGTCTCGAATTTGCTTCCCAAGCGTAGATGGATCCCTCGGGACGGCTACGGTGAGCCTAACCCCCGGCGAAGGTTGCAGCGGAACTAGACGACCTTAATTTCTCACTATCGAGGTTGTTGTTTCTTCAGTGTAAACGATCACCACCTAATCAAGTGTGTCTTCTTCTGCCTCGGTCGGTTGTGTTCCGCGTAACGCACGTGCACCTTCTGTGATTCTGTCCTATCTTATCGAACACTTTGGTAGAGATTTGAGCCTTCCTTTGCTTACGCCTTAACATTGTTCTTTTGGAGTCCACTGGATAGGAAAAACTTGCGAGGGGTTACTGTTTGGGATAAATCCGCACCCTTCGGGATGACGTGGAGCTCTCCAAATCAAAAGGTCAAAGTCAAAAAGTCAGAAGGTCAAAAGAGTCACTCAGTCCGAAGTCGTATGAGTCACGAAGATCGACACAAGGAAAATCAACGAGACAACGAAATAAAACCCGACAGCAGAATTGGGCCGAGGAAATCAGCAGAAACGAAGAGGGCCGAAGACAGCCCAACTGCTCACAATCCTCCAACCCTAAAGTAAGACCCGGTCAACCCAACTACCCCCTGAAATCCAGGGATCGCCTCCAGAGTAGGAGAGAAATCAGGGAAGTAGCAACGGAAGAAGGGAAAGGGAGATATAAAGCACAGCAACGCCAGAAACAAGGGGCATGGACAACATATTGCAACCCTACTACTAAAAAGCATATTAAGAGAAATATAACCTCCGATAACCCAAAACCGATACTTGTATTCTTGATTCATTTTCTCATTCATAGTAGACATTTGGCGGGATTCCGACTCCCCCCGCGGTTTTTCCCACATTGGGTTTCCGCGTCACCAATCTTTGTGTCTTCTCATTTTCTTTTACCATTTTTTCATTCGTCCGTTCGATTCATTTCGTTGTTTCGTGGAACGTTAGCCCGATCACTTTAACCCGCAAGTTAATCCGTAACCCGGTAAAATTTTACCAAAACAATTTGGCGCCCACCGTGGGGCAAAGTGATCGTTTGCTAGCCAAAATTCTGCAGAGATTCAACCTACCGTCATGTCTGGATCCGATCAAAACCTTGTTGGTAGCCAAGCTGCCTCCACCCAGTCTGCTGGAGGAACACCATCCTCAGGGGCAACAAGTCAGCCCATCACGCTATTCACTCAGGCTACTCCTGTCAGTCTGACCTCAGGGCCTGTACCGACAACCTCCAGACCACCTCAGGGGCTCCCGACATCAAAAACGCTCGATCCCTTCAGAACTAGTAAGGAGGGAGCGCCATCTAAGACGCCGACTCATGGAGGGTTGTTTGGAGATGCGCTCAGGATTCCATCGGCCCCAGATCCTGTGATGGAAATACTCCAGGGAATCAATACTCTGCAGCAAGCGGTGAAGACCTTGCAGAAGGATAACCGTGACATCAGGGCTCAGATAAAAGCGGTGTCAAGGCCACCACCTGCTCCAATTCAGTCGCCACCAGAGATCCTGCCTATGATATCCGGAGGAGAGCCAAGCCTCCACAGGGAACCCGCCGTCAGTGGGCAAGCATCAAGGGCGATTCCTCAGGAGGTGGTTACTAGGCTGGATCTGGAGCTATCACCACCCGTCCAAACCATAGCGCCACAGGGGCTAGGCTACCTGACCCACGGGCCCACACCCGACAGATCGCGTGTCTCGGGTAATCTCTTCTCCGGCATTGAAAACCGAGAGACTAATGCACTATCTCTTGCAGGTACCCCGGTCCATCAGACGCTGAGGTGGCAACCAACGCAATCGCCAGGAGTGTATCCCCTGTCCAGCAACCAACCCTCTGGAGGAGCATGGGCAGCATCTACTCCCACCCAGCAGGCACCAGATTGGCAATCCAGGCCGGAAACAGTTGCATTCCCTTCACTACCTCCTCCAAACAGTCTGCACCTCGGGGGACCCCAAACAGGAAGTACACCTTTCAGTTTTCTTCCTCCTGCTTCTAACCCTCTTACAGGGACCAGCAGCGCAGCAGACCAGCAGTCTCAAGAGCTAAAGGAGCTGAGGGAACTGATCAACAAAATTCCTGGAATGCCACGCCCCCTGGAGAGAGCAGCCAGGGACAGCTATGCAGACTCACCCTTCACAGACGACCTAGCCTGTGTTGCTGTGCCCAAGGGCTTTGTGCCACCCGCCATGACGCTCTATGATGGCACTGCAGATCCCATGGACCATGTCAACCAGTACAAGCAGAAAATGATGGTGATAACCGCCACAGGGCCTCTGAAGGAAGCTTGCATGTGTAAAGGGTTCGGTTCCACCCTCTCGGGAGCAGCCCTTCATTGGTTCGTTGGTCTGCCAAACAGAAGCATCACCTCCTTTGCTGATCTGGTTAATGCTTTCAACCAACAGTTCGCCAGTAGCAGAAAGCCGGAAAAGCAGACTAGCGATTTGTATCGGGTGGTGCAGAGGTTCGAGGAGTCAACGCGAGATTTCCTCAACAGGTTCAACAAGGAGAAGGTGACTATCCCCAGGTGTGACGTGGCCACCGCCATCGAAGCCTTCCGCCAAGGGCTCCTCCAGGATTCAGATCTTTACAAAGATCTCACCAAATATCCTTGTGCTACATTCGAGGATGTGCAAACCAAAGCATTGGCAGCCATCAGACTAGAGGAAGATTCGGGCCCCAGAAGGGCTACCTATGGTTCTGAGCATGTTTCCAGGAAGGCACCAGCAGAGAGGAGGGGCGAAAGATCCAAGCCCTACGACAGAAGTGTTCACAAGATCTCTGAGGAGAAAGATTGGAAAGAGAGCCCAGGACTCCCACCTAAGATAAGCGAGTACGGGTTCTCCACCAATCTAGCTGGTCTGCTCAGAACCCTAAAGGAGTTGGGACGTAAAGTCAGATGGCCCAGGAGACAAGAGTACACAAACGACCGTAGGGACTCAAGCAAGAGGTGTGAGTTCCACGATGATATAGGCCACAACACTGAAGAATGTGTCCTCCTCAGGAAAGAAGTGAAATACCAGTATGATCAGGGAAACTTAGATCATTTGGTACCCAGAAGCTCCAGCAGAGTAAATGCGGCAGAGCAAGCGCTACCTTCGCCTCCACCCCTGTGCACCAGAATTGTCAATGTAATTACAGGAGGATCAGAGTTAAGCGGTCTAACCTATTCAGCAGCTAAAAGACATGCTTCCCACTCCAGAGGAGACAAGCCAGAACATTCCTACAGAATCAGCTGTCCAGATCTCCCAGCCGTCACCTTTGACGAATCTGATGCAGGGTCATCTCCAGAATCCCACCATGATGCCCTAATCATCACGCTCTCCATAGGGAACTGCACTGTAAGGAAAATACTGGTGGACACCGGATGCTCCGTCAATCTTATCATGCTCGAAACCCTGCAGAACATGGGATTCAGTGAGGAGGATCTGAGCAAGAAAGCAGTCCCTCTCGTAGGCTTCAGTGGGGAAACCAAATACTCCCTGGGGGAGATCACGATTCCTACCTACGCAGGAGGCGTAAACAAGCAAGTGCGGTACCTGGTCATTGATGGTCCTTCTACCTACAACGTGATCCTGGGAAGACCGTGGATACATGAAATGAAAGCCATCACCTCCACATACCACCAGTGTTTGAAATTCCCCACACCTTGGGGAGTGCAGAAGATCAGTGGTGACCAAAGAGAAGCCAAAGACTGCTACAGAGTGGCGCTGAAGAAGACGGCCAGCCCTCCAGCATAGCAACTACAGAGCCTTTGTCTACCTCTGCAAGAGTATCTAGAGCCCCCTCAGGCGGAGATAGATGAAGTCAACTTAGACAAGCAACACCCAGAGCGAAAAGTGCTAATCGGTTCAGAGTGCACAGGTAATATCTGACAAAACCTTGTTGAATTATTAAAAACTAACATGGATTGTTTTGCGTGGTCTCATGATGATATGGTAGGAATAGATCCGAGTATCATAACTTATAGGTTAAGCGTGGACCCGAGCTACAAACCAATCCAGCAGAAGAGGAGGAAGTTTGCTCCCGAGAGGAACCAAGTCATAAACCAGAAGGTAGATAACCTGCTGGCCGCCGGAAAAATCAGAGAAGTCAAGTACCCAGAATGGCTATCCAACGTGGTAGTAGTCCCAAAGAAAAACGGCAAATGGAGAGTGTGCGTCGACTTCACCGATCTGAACAAGGCGTGTCCAAAAGACCCATTCCCCCTACCACACATAGATGCCATGGTAGATGCCACAGCAGGCCATGAGATGCTGACCTTCCTGGATGCATGGAGTGGATACAACCAAATCAGGATGCATCCGTCAGATCAGAAGAAAACCGCATTCAGGTCTGAGAGAGGTATCTATTGCTACAATGTTATGCCTTTTGGTTTGAAAAATGCAGGATCTACCTACCAGAGGTTGGTTAACATGATGTTCAAGAAGCAAATCGGCAAGACCATGGAGGTGTATATCGATGATATGGTTGTCAAATCCAAGCAAGCCACGCAGCACACGGCACATCTGGAGGACGCTTTCAATACCCTGAGGGAGTACAAGATGAAGTTGAATCCTTCAAAATGCACATTCGGAGTATCCTGTGGAAAATTTCTAGGGTACATGGTCACCCAGAGGGGAATCGAAGCCAGCACAGAGCAGATCAAAGCCATTCTACAACTGGAGTCTCCACAGAAACCAAAAGACGTACAGCGGCTAACCGGAAGAATTGCCGCCCTGAGCCGGTTCATCTCCAGGTCATCAGACAGATGCCGTTTATTCTATGATGTCCTGAAGAAAGCCCAAAGATTTGACTGGACGGAAGAGCACGAAAAGGCATTCAAAGAATTAAAACACTACCTGAGCACCCCACCACTCCTGTCAAAACCGGAACCAGGGGAGCCGCTCTTTTTGTACTTATCAGTGACTGAGGTGGCGGTCAGTGCGGTGCTGATAAGGGAGCATGAGGGGGCGCAACATCCCGTCTATTACGTCAGTAAGTCTCTGCTCCCTGCAGAGACCAGGTACACGTCCCTTGAAAAACTCGTACTTGCACTTGTTATCGCATCATATAAACTGCGTCCCTATTTTGAGTCACATGTTATATCTGTAATAACAAATTACCCGTTAAAAGCTATTATGAGAAAACCTGAGTTGTCAGGAAGGATGGCGAAGTGGTCTATGCACTTGAGTGACTTTGATTTGAGGTTTGTTTCTAGAACAGCAATCAAATCCCAAGCGCTAGCAGATTTCATTTCCGACTTCAGTCCAGCACTGCAGACGCAAGCTGAGAAAGATGTCATCCTCCTGGAAGAAAACAGGGACGAGCAAGTGTGGAAACTCAACGTAGATGGCGCTTCAAACATGAGAGGATCCGGAGCAGGCTTGGTGCTTAGGTCACCTCAGGGAGATCTCATAGTTCAAGCAGTTCGATGCGAGTTCCGAACAACGAACAATGAAGCAGAATACGAAGCTTTGATCCTGGGTCTCCAGTTGTCCCTAGACCTTAAAATCAAGCAGCTGGAGGTGTATGGTGACTCCCAACTGGTAGTCAACCACATGAACGGTTCATACACAGCCAAAGACGCAAAGATGATGGCTTACCTTGAAGTGGCGAAAGACCTTTCCTTGAGGTACGCAAAGTTCTCAATAAACCAAATTCCGAGAGAGCAAAATGTGGAAGCAGACGCCTTGGCAACTCTGGGGGCAACCTTCAAAACAGGAGAAGTATCCACTATACCCATAGTCCATGT
The DNA here is from genome assembly GCA_958450325.1 of Agrostemma githago. Classification (NCBI taxonomy): domain Eukaryota; kingdom Viridiplantae; phylum Streptophyta; class Magnoliopsida; order Caryophyllales; family Caryophyllaceae; genus Agrostemma; species Agrostemma githago. Next base: position 21,174,669 of record OY288239.1, on the reverse strand, counting down.
GTTGGAGCCAGCAATCCGGAGGGGTGCACAGGAGCAGGAAATACCAGAAGGAAGTCCACCAGGTCAAGGTCTGCAGTGGTTTCAAGAAGCAAGGGTCTACAACGCCACAGCAGAGCAAGAGGAAATCTCTGACTGGAGAAAACCCTACAAGGACTGGCTACAAGATGATATCCTGCCAGCAAACAAAAGAGAAGCCCGGAGTTTCAGAATGAAAACATCCCGATATACCCTTATCGACGGTATATTATTTAAAAGATCAACAGCGGGGCCATACCTGAGGTGTCTAAACCAAGAAGAGGCAGAAATGGTAATGCATGATCTCCACAGCGGGGAATGTGGAAATCATGCAGGGGGCAAGAGTCTATCCAACAAAGCACTTCGCCAAGGTTACTATTGGTCAACAATGCGCAAGGACGCCAGAGAGCATGTTAAAAAATGTGACGCCTGCCAAAGACACGCACCGGTCAATCACCAGCCAGCAGAACCACTACATCCAATTATATCTCCTTGGCCCTTCATGAAGTGGGGAATGGATATTGTGGGCAAATTACCAAGAGCACCAGGAAACAAAGTCTTCATGCTCGCAATGACCGACTACTTCTCCAAGTGGATAGAAGCAGAAGCGTTCCCTCAGGTGACTGAGAAGCAGGTAATATCGTTTATTAAACGTAACATTATCTGCAGGTTCGGGGTTCCCTCAGAGATCATCTGCGACAATGGGTCCCAATTTATTGGCAAAAAGATGGAAGCCTATTGCGCCAGGTGGAACATCGCCCTCAACACATCCACCCCCAGAAATCCGCAATCTAATGGTCAAGCAGAATCCAGCAACAAAATCGTGATGGATAACCTGAAGAGAAGGCTGGAGGAGGCAGGGGGCAGATGGGCAGAAGAACTCCCTTTGGTACTGTGGTCCGACAGAACCACACCTAAGGTAGCTACTGGGCAGACACCTTTTAGCTTGGTTTTTGGTGCTGAGGCGGTCATTCCTGCAGAGGTGAGGGTACCCACTTACAGATATGGTTGCACAACAGAAGAAGGGAACCTGGTCGAGATGGAAAGCAGTTTAGACACCATAGATGAACTCAGAACCGATGCTCAGATCAGAATGGCCTCCTACAGGCAGGTAATCGCCAAAAGCTACAACAAGAATGTTAAAATCAGAGTCCTGCAAGAAGGAGATCTGGTCCTCAGGAAGGTATTCCAGAACACCAGAAATCAACAGGCGGGGAAGTTCGCTTATAACTGGGAAGGGCCCTACCAAGTGGAGAAGATAATCGGAAATGGAGCATATCGACTTATGACCATGGAGGGAGAGATCATCCAAAAACCTTGGAACATAATACACTTGAAAAAATACTTTTTCTAAGGAAAAATCATCAGAAACAAAGGCCATTGTCGCCAGAGCAAGGGCATCCAAATCTGCCAGATACGCCTCCACCAGAACCCAGGTTCAAACTCACCTCTCATTCTTTTAATCTACTCTATCTTTCAAAATTACTCCCTGTTTATAAAGATTGCAAGATTTCCTCCACCCTTTGAAGCTTAGATAATTTTTCTTATATGTACCTTGGAATTTAACACAACTTTTATGAAACTAAAGAAAGCTAATTAGGTTCTCGCCATTCTCAAAACCAGAAATTTGAAACCTCTTTTATGAACCCTTAGGATCCAATTTTCTTAAACTTCCTCTTCACATATTTTCATTCTATTCTTCTTTTTGTGTCACTAAAATTGAATCTCTTTCATCTCCCACACTCTTTCTGAAATGTGATTTTCTCTTTTACGGCATTTTTTGCAAATGTGACGAGTCTTTACCAAAATTCTTTCAAATTAATGTCTGATCTGGTGGAGCGTATAACTTCCGCAGAAGGCGTGCGTCTTGTGCTGATTGCCTACAACCAGGGCATTACAAGTCCCCTGCGTCACTCAGCACCCACGCAAAGTGTGGCACCTCTGACTGAGTGGGCAAAACAAGACCCCAGGCCACCAATCATCATGGGTCGACCATACGGACAAAGGCATGCACACAAACAGAACAAACAAAACAAACGAAACAAACGCCACAGAAGTAAGGTAAACAAATACCATAAATAAGTTCAAAATGATTCTGCTCCCTTGAGCAGAAGAAATTCGGGTACTCTGCTCCCTTGAGCAGAGGGAAAGGTTCGTAACATAGCAATTTTTTTTTTTAACAAAATTTTTTTGACCACACAGGGCCACAGACAACAAAAGGTAATGGGCTGAACAGCCTAAGCTTTATCCTCAGGAGGAAGCGAGGCAAGAGGCTCCACCACAGCTGCATCATCAATGGCCACCGCCGGTCCAGGCATCTCTTGAGCAGCAGGAGGAGAAGAAACTGACTCCTCCACCACTTCCTCTCCTTCCACAGCCAGCATCTCCAGGTCGAAGCCATTGGGAAACTCCGCTTGCATCCTCCTCTTCAGAGCAGCTAGGTCCCAGCCCGTGTGCTTCCCCTCGGTATAGGTGGTGACCATTTGGATCTCACTGCTCAAAGCAGACCAGCTGAGAGCCCCCACCATATTCTTCTGAAGTGCCGCCACCCTCTCCTGAAGGTCAGAATTGGCATCCAGAGCCTTAGCAAGCTCAGCCCTCATTCCCTCAGCAGATGCCTTCTGCTTTTCCTCTTCAGCGAGTTGTCCCTTAACCTGCTCCAGTTCCCCCCTCAGCTTGTTGGCCTCCTCCTCCAGCCTCATAATCTTCTCCTTGGACTGATCAGCCTCCTCCATCAGTCGAGCCTTATCCAACTGAAGCTGACTCCCCAGATCCTTAAGATGAGATATGCCGGTTTTCACATAAATAGCCATCTGGAGAACCTGAACAACATCACAACAATCAGCCGCACAGTTTGGACGAAAAATAACTCGAAGCCAGAAAAGCAGAAACTACCTCGAAACCATGAGCAGCAATATGGGCCGCCGATTTAATCAAGGGTTCTCTGGCCATTATGGCCTCAAAGCCAGGAAAAAGGAACTGGTCCAGGATAGACAGGTCCTCCAAGTGCCTGATAGTCCCAAAATCCCTAGGGAAGGTCATGGTGACTTCATCAGGACCATCTCCAGCAGAGTGAGGAGCTGAAGGCTGAGGAGAATCAAGGACGTGAGTCACATGAGGATTCCCCTCAGAGTCAACTGGTGCAGAAGGAGAGGAGCTACGCTTCCTCTTCGAACTGGTCGACGGAGCAGGGGAGGAAGCAGAGCCCTTTCTAGAGGAAGAGCGGGTGGACATGCTTCTCCTTCTAATCCGATCCAAGGTCAAGGGAGCTTTTGCACTACCTAAGAGGAATAAATGCACAGTTTAAAGTTTCACGGAAATCGACAAAAGGAAAGTTAAACATGAATTTACTTAGCAAGAACGATCCTCACCAGAAGACATTGTGGCAGCAAAGGGAGGACAGGTACCGTTGGCAGAAGGGGTAAATAAATTGGTGAAGGAGAGTTGTTCGGAGGTCAAATCGGAAAGTTTAGCCGCAAAGTCGAGGAGAGGCGTTACTTTATCCGGTTGCTGGAGACCTGCGACACGAGGTCAATAAGAACCATAAGTAGGCAAGAAAACTACAAAGCTGAGAACGCGACAAGTACCTGTGACAGTCCCCCACTCAGAGAACAAGTAATCACAGGAAGGAGGAGAAAGGGAGTCGGCCTTCACAAATACAAAGTCCCTAAACCACTCCGCATCAGGAGGGTTAGGAGGGAAGAATATACCGGGGAAATTCTTGTCTTTCACCCGCATGGTCACCTGTCCGCATCCCAGGGGTCGTACCTGGAACACGGAGCAGACGTCAAGCAACGAGAAGCTCTTCTGATGACGGAGATTTAGAACACAGAAAGACAGAAGCACTCTCCAGGTGTGGGGAACTAGTTGACAAGGGGCCAATCTATAGAGGGTTAGAAACTCCTGAACTAGAGGAGGAAAGGGTAAGCGAAGACCTAGGAGGAATGGGTATGCATACATGCAGATCCATCCGGGGCAAACATAGTCGGCTTGTTGTCCCGGAGAAGGGAGATGGACCACAACTCCTTCCTCGAAGCCAAAAATCTCTCTAACAAGGGGGAGATCCCCGTCAGAGAAGCTAGAGTCGCAAGAATGCTTCTTGCCCAGGATAGAAGAGGGGGAGAAGTTCATCAGCGATGTCGATGAAGAGAGGGCGGGTGACTTACCTCGAGCTGATTTGGGAGCCATGATTAGGGCTGTGCATCCGGTCCGACCCGGACCGACCCGGAACCGGAATGTAAAAAAAATTAGGACCGGACCCGGACCGGAATCTCAAAATTTCGGACCGGGACCGGACCGGAAAAATTCCGGTCCAAGACCGGACCGGACCGGTTGGACCGGTTGACCCGGAATTTTCAATTCTTTGAAATTCCGGTCCAAAATTCCGGACCGATTGGACCGGTTTAGACCGGAATTTTTGAGAAATAAGCATAATTCCGGTCTTTCCGGTCCAAACCGGTCCGGACCGAAAAATACCGGGTCAGGACCGGACCGGACCGGAACCCGGAATCGCCCAAAATGATGGACCGGAACCCGGACCGGAATTTTTTATTCCGGGTCCGGTCCGGTAGATTCCGGTCCGGTCCGGTCCATTTTTCCGGTCCGACCCGGATTTTGCACACCCCTAGCCATGATCGAAATTAAAACAACAAACGAAAACGAAGAAAATCACTTGGAGAAGCAGAGAGTACGGCGAATGACGACGGCGAACGATGAAGGACAAAGGAAAAAAAGGTGATTTGAATTTCAAAAAGAGAGAGGTTTTGAGTTATGAGAGGGGTAGAGGAAATAGGAGTAAATGGGAAGGAGGTAGAGTAAATGGAATAAGGAGAGAGAGGGAGCACGGGGAAGTGTGAGCAATTATGAGGGTAGAAGTAAGAGTCATCATGAGGGAGGAGAAGAGTCAGTTAGAAAAACGAGAAGTAGCAGACTCCAAAACAAACTCTGTGGGAGAAAATCGTCACCAGAACCGTAAACAAACGGAAATTCCCGCCTAATATGAACTTAGTCGGAAATTTGGGGGCAATTGTTTGGGATAAATCCGCACCCTTCGGGATGACGTGGAGCTCTCCAAATCAAAAGGTCAAAGTCAAAAAGTCAGAAGGTCAAAAGAGTCACTCAGTCCGAAGTCGTATGAGTCACGAAGATCGACACAAGGAAAATCAACGAGACAACGAAATAAAACCCGACAACAGAATTGGGCCGAGGAAATCAGCAGAAACGAAGTGGGCCGAAGACAGCCCAACTGCTCACAATCCTCCAACCCTAAAGTAAGACCCGGTCAACCCAACTACCCCCTGAAATCCAGGGATCGCCTCCAGAGCAGGAGAGAAATCAGGGAAGTAGCAACGGAAGAAGGGAAAGGGAGATATAAAGCACAGCAACGCCAGAAACAAGGGGCATGGACAACATATTGCAACCCTATTACTAAAAAGCATATTAAGAGAAATATAACCTCCGATAACCCAAAACCGATACTTGTATTCTTGATTCATTTTCTCATTCATAGTAGACATTTGGCGGGATTCCGATTCCCCCCGCGGTTTTTCCCACATTGGGTTTCCGCGTCACCAATCTTTGTGTCTTCTCATTTTCTTTTACCGTTTGTTCATTCGTCCGTTCGATTCATTTCGTTGTTTCGTGGAACGTTAGCCCGATCACTTTAACCCGCAAGTTAATCCCTAACCCAGTAAAATTTTACCAAAACAGTTACAACTTACACCAATTCTGGCCCCCAGGTCTCCTTTGGCCAAAATAACGGACCATTTGAGCAGTGTCGAGAGAAAGCTTGCCATGGGGCCAGGGCGAATTGCTCTGGCGTTAGCACATTTCTTCGGAGCTCTGCCGTGGCAGCCCTGCCCGATCTCCGCGAAAGGATTATTCTCTCCTCGTCAGTGCTACCTGAGGGCCGGAAGGCCCGCCACTCTGGTGAGAGGCGGCCGAGACGGACAAAAATAATTCGTGCTCACCCATGTCTTAGATCATAGTCGTGACTTTTGTTCTTTTGAGGAATTAATCCCCACAGACGGTGCACGCTAAATTGTTCAGGTTGAGTCTTGAATTTGAAAGACTCAATTTAAAACTCCCTCAAGACTTTGGTAGATTATTGGTTGTTTGATACAAGACTTACATGAATCTCGAGAAAAAAACTAACTTCAAGAGTATCAATAATAATTTAAGTATTTTGTTAAATACAACCCTAAAAGCTTTCTAAATTAGTATAAACCTATAAATTAAAAACCAAATTACACAAACATTGATGTAATTAATGCATATAACAAAACTTATTTTCCTCTTTTGATGTCTTATATACAACCCTAAGGCTGTATTTATCAATTCCCATTATTTAAATACTCTATCCGTATTCAAATAATTGTCATTATCATTTTTTGAGATATTTACTTCTCTCTTCAATAACTTCCAAAATATATAAGTAAATATATTGAAATGTATGGTCATATTAAAACTCTCTTCGTGAAGATTTTTTTGGTGTAATTTTTATCATTTTTAAACCAATATATTTTTGTTCAAATTGAATTTAAAGGCTCATCTCATAAAATGAAAACGAAAAATAATTCAATAGGAAGGGAATATTAAAGATTCAACTTTAAAACTTGCTTAAAATTTTGTACATTATTAATAATCTTGAAAACTCACCTCAAGACTACGAATAATATTAACTGAGAATAACTGGCTTTTTGAAGTGCTTTGCACTCTTCATGATCTTTAATTTGCAATAGCATCATAGAAATCAGAATAGAAAAAAGCCTACTAGTACTACTCCCTCCGTCCCTAAAAGATTGTCCCATTTCCCTATTATATGTGAGGAGTATTTTAATGAAACGGGACAATCTTAGTGGGACGGAGGTAGTATAAAAGAAGAGCATAATATGGGACCCTATGAAGGAAGTGTGATAAGCATTTATAGGGCCCCCATTCATATGTTTTTCCATTGATCTTTTCTCCTCTCGTAGTGGAGTTTCATGGACTTGTTAATAAGTTGAAAAAAAAACATGCAGAATATATCTTCATAATCATCATCATCATCTTCATTATCCCCTTAGCTTCCTTCCAGCCTCCTATTTTGTGTCCAAAGCCAACTTTTGCTTTCCTTTTTCTTTATTTTGTCCTTTTCCTAACTACTGTTCCTCCAATATAAAAAACTACACAATTATTTGAGTCCCATATCATCATGCATGTACTCCCTATGTTTCCCTTTGTGGAAGAGTCATCATTTTATTTTCGGGTATCTCTTTAAAAGAGTCATCTTTTGTTTTATTCTTTTTTTATCTGATTTTTGTGAATAAGGTTAGTTCCGGTCCCACCTATTTTCTTATCTTTTATTTTTCACCGCTTATTTCTATTCACCTTAAGGGCTCGCTTGGGATGGGGTTAATTATTAAGGGGGTAATAGAGCAAAAATGAACTAGAAAATGATGGAAAGTAGTGATGATATTAAGCGGGAATGGAGAAAATTAAGGAAGTATAGCTTATTTAGGGGGGAATTATTACTCCCCTCTCCCCCCAAGTAATGCATTACCCCCCAATGGGGGTAATTATTCCCCCCTCATATCTCTTTTACACTATAAAATGTTACAATCAAACAACAAGTTCATCCATTTCTAGTTCATTTTTGCTCTATTACCCCCTTAATAATTAACCCCATCCCAAGCGAGCCCTAATTCTTACTAAAAGATGGAACGAGTCACCCTTTTAGTGAAATGGAGGGAGATCCTTTTAGTGAAATGGAGGGAGGGAGTATGTCTATATATACAATTTGATTAGAAAGGCATGCAAAAGCCCCCTCCTCACATTCTCACTCATCATATATATCCCATAATAATCAGTGCAGTAAAAAGAGTAGTAATGATGGGAAGCCATGAGGAAAACAGTAGTAGTAGTAGTAATCCTCTAAATAATCCAAATGTATACCCTGAAGAAGTACAACTGAAGCTTTACCAGGCATTTATTTTCTCAATACCAATCCTATTTTCCATCATATTGTTTCTTCTTTTCTACCTCTTTTATCTCAAGAGAAGAGCTACTAATATAATATCCTCACAAAATCATCCTACCAGGATGATATCATCACATTCTACTGCTGCTGCTAACCAATCTCTTTCTTTCATTTCCCCTGTAAGTAGTACAGTAGTCTAGATCTTTCTTCCTTCAACCAAATTAATCTTCATGCAATTACTTGTTAGTCTATCATTAACCTGTTGTCTCAATCAAAACTTTAAGCTGATAATGATCGGCGTTCAGCTAATCATTTGATTCGATCAGTTTCTGACAACATAGCATTAGCATCGCTGTTTGCTGTACTGTATGCGTCTAAGTCTAACATAGGATGGAGTAGTTTATTAATGAATTAATTTAGCATGTTGGAATTTAGCATGTTGGAACTAAAGAGATTTTGCGTTTAATCTTACGAGTAATATATTTCTTTATTGGGTTCTATATATATAGCCATGGACTGTGGGTATAAAGGGAGAGCTAAAGGACAAGCTACAAGTAGTCCAATTTGATGAAGAACTAAAGGCAAGGGAGTCCCTGTAAGTCATTATTGCAATCATCTTTAAGGAATATTAATTAATACAGTACTCCGTATATATTACTCGTAGTGTTTAGCCTCAATCAACACCTTAGTTTTCTTTTTTCTTTTTTTAACTTGATATCAGAGTCGTCACAAATTTGAAAAAGTCATATGTGTTCCTGTTGAGCCTCCGCATGAGGATCGGAGGCGTACATGCAATGTGTTAAGGAATATTAATACAAATCTAAGGTTTTTGTTGAGATGATCTTCTAACTGGAGTACATATTTTGATCATTGTACGTTAACTATGCTTATAATTATCTCCTAGTTTTGAATCTCCCCCCTTTCATAAAAATGCTCTTGAAAAAAGAATAAAAAACGTAAACAACTAGTAATTTAATACGTACAAGCAGCCAAGCAGGTAATAATACTCATTTTCAATAATGTTTTGATGCCTATTCCGAGTGAGGAGATCATCTCCTGCATTTTGATATCTCATTCTGTTTGTCGGTTCATACATTATCTGATATATCAACTTATTATACATAGTAATATTTATTGCATATTTGGTGAGTGTGCTTGGTATTCTTAAGTTAGAGCATCTATAAAGAAGAAGAATTTGACACAGAGTTATCCATTTTAGTGAATACCTACCATGAATTAACAATAATGTAAGTGTGTAAGTGTGTTTGGTTTTGTCACTATTTTTGGTTAGGAACAAATTTCAAAGGGTAAGTAACGTAGCCGTAGTCACTAGTCAGTAGGTAGTGAGTCATAGGGCGTAACCGGAGCAATTAAATGCGACATCTCAATTTCATCCACTTTTTTCCGTTAAATTTCTGGTTATCAACTTTCATTATTACGGAATAGTATTTGGGTGGCTTATAAATTCCATTCCAAATTTCCCCAATCGATCGTATGTAGTGGTATTGATTACAAGTTCCATTTTGTAGATGTTGCGTTTGTTTGGGAGAATTTGAGATGAAAGAAGAGCTGCGACAACTGGCCTTGTGCAAACACGTGTTTCACGGTGATTGCATCCGCCACTGGCTACGAGCAAACGCCACTTGTCCACTTTGTCGATGCCCGTTAATATCTCCTGACTCTGTGATCAAGATGAGCCATAATATTGGACGTGTTCAACTAAATGACAACTCGGCCCAACAAGAAGCCAATTCTTCAAGGTCGTCGCTGCATGAACATGTTGTTCAAATTTCCGAGGATCCACCCCCTAATAATAATAACTCATGATCATCGCTTCCGCCTGAAATGTGCTGTGGCAGCTACAAATAATCTAAGCTGTAGTAATGGGCGCTAATGCTTTATAGTCTATTGTACGTTGGTCCACGATTCAAAGAAACAAAAAAAGGTGGGCAGATATTTTTGGTAGCTTAGGTTGAAAAGGGAGAAACAAGAGTTTGCTTATAGATAAAGCTAATTACAGTGTGAATAAAGAGTATGTACTTTGCCCCTTTTTTTTGGAAATATAGGAGTATTTGCACATATACAGAATACTTCGTTGCTCCGTATAAATTAAAAGAGTTGATGCTCTAGTACTAATGCATTATAGGAGTATGAATATACTCCACAAAATGCAACGATGTACATTTATGATTTGCCCATCCACCATTATGTACGAATATAAATATTATGTCCTCCTTAGATGAGAGATGAATATCATCCATTCATTATCATATGGTTAATAGGGAGTAAATACTTAAGCTATAAATACGACTACTTAGTAGCGTTACAATAAAGGAGAGAGATTGAGGTGATCAAACCTAGACCTGGCCTATTATCCGTGATACATTCTTCTTAATAATAACTAGAATAAAATATCCACTGTTGTAAATACTTACATTGATTACACAAACAAGTCTGTTTTCTAGTGCTGAAATTGTGAAAAGGTCAAATACTGAGTACAAGGTATCCATTGAAACGGAAAGAGTAGAATAGACCGTGTAGTACTTTGGTCCATAGCTCAAGTGCTCAACCTCAACCTCAACCCCACAAATTTGAATATATACTGAATACAAGCTTCTCCTACGTACGTCGTCCCCTACTAGTGAGTACTGAGTAGTGACATGTAAAACACATGTAATAGGCGTAACATATTACGTGGACAATTTTGGGGCAATGTTAAAGGCTTAAAGCAGAGATAGCATTCAACAATTAGCAAGCCTCCCACTTGAGATCAACCCAAATGTCCGCCGCCCGAAGTTCCTTTGGGGTGATTTGTGGGTGGCGTGGGCGACGGACCTCATCATTTGAATCAAGTCCTCGGCATTGTGAGACAGCATCTCCTCTAACTCTTTACTATCAATCGCCATTTTCACCCTCCAAACCCCGTCTCCACCCGATGACCTCTCGTCCTTCCTCAAGCTCAGGGGCCCACTCCCACTGTACGGCACCACTGGCAGTGCAATGTTGCTCTTACTAACCCCAAACGGTAGGAGATAGTACACCTGACCGACACACAACGCCTCATCCTCAAACAAGGGCAGCGAAAGCTGCCCCCGCTGGTAGAGTCCATAGCCCGGGAAGTCATCTAGGACTTCCCGGGCTATCTTAGGACCTTTAACCTGGATCACCCGCCCCGTGTCCGTCATTATTCGGACTGTGTTTTGAGCCTTGCTGGTATTTGAAGTTGAAGAGGTTTTTGGAGAACAGTTGCCCATTTTGCTTGCTTAGACAATAGTATTAGACTGTTACTGGTAGTAAGATTGATGAGTTGAAAGTTTTGTGAAAAGAAATGAAGAATATATAGCTGTGGAAGAGTTGCAACTGGGGAATCACGGGCAAGCGTGGGGAGGAATCATAACTTAAATTATGGGATGATGTTGGAAGAGGAGGGATTGAGATAACATAACATTTTGAAAGTTGAAACGGCGCATAATATAAAATTAATGGACCGTTGGGGAACAGAGTCTAATCTTGGTTTGGTCGGTAGTGTTATAATATGATGAGGTACTGCGGACATTTGAATTTTGATCCCGAGGGATGATGGGTCGTTCACTTCCTCACATACATGAACTTAGCATCTATGGTTACAAAGGTGGAGTCACAAACATTGTAAAACATAGACATCTTGTGTAAATAAACGATAAAAATTAACCGAAATCTAGTTATGTCGTATGTATAGTAATTTTACATTATTCTTCTGCTCATTTGCCTTTCCCCTGGTAACGACGAGTAGTAAGAGCCCTATCAGTGGCAAATAACAAAAGACAACGCAAAATTAAGGTTCCACCATGATTTCGAACACGAGTTTCTCTCAGGGTGGGTTCGGTTAAGAAAAAAGAGGGAAAGGGAGGGGGAAGGGAACTAAGGGGAGCAAGGATGGAGATGTGATTTTAAATATATTTATGTCCCATCCAAATCATTCCACCTTATTTCGCTAACCAAACAAAGCAACCCACCCCCTCCCTTTCCCTCCGAATCTCTCTATCCAAACTAGACCTGTCGAACGGGTCGGGCGGTCGGGTTTCAGGTTCAATCATTTCGTGTTCGGGTAAGATACGGGTCAGGTGCATTTCAGGTTTGAAAAATACGGGTTTTATATGGATCGGATTTCGAGTCAAATATGGATTATTAACGCACTTTGAAAACATTATTTTTCTTAACTTTTTCTTATCATAAATACAATTTTATTCTTAATTTTCTTAATCATCTCATTTAATAAAAATAGATCAAATGAGCTATGTGCAAATCGAACCATTGACCTCATGTGTATCACCCTTCTCCTCTCCAATTACATTCTAATATCTTACTGATTAAAATATCACTACATCACACATAAATCTATATATACACGAGAGAAAGTATGTAATTAAGGAAATTTGATTATGAAAATCACAGGTTTTACATAGAACATATCACATAGTACAATATTTAATATGGAATGTATGATCAATTTTTTTAAAAAAAGTATAAACATGTTGTATTCCGTTTTAACCAAATAGTTGCATTATTTTTGTTAATAGAAGATTGCACTATACCGTATAATATTTTACATAGAATATAAAAGGGTTATGATTATTATTGTATATCCTTCTGATCATATTCGAAAATCATATTCTTAACATCGATATAAAATTTAGTGACTATATAAAAATGGAATATATATTCCGATTGCTCTTACAAAGGCTAATACATATTAAAAACTCACCGAAAATTCTCTATATGCTACTCTAAGACAATAACAGTTATTAACGTTTTCCTCAAAAATACACTAATTTAAATTGAGAAGTTAAAGAACATTTCACTAATAAATTCACAAACTATTCATTTTCATTAATGTTAAAGAAATTGACAAAAAAAAATTTCTTCTTATGAAAATAATTATATAAATTTTAAGATATGATGTCATTAATCTTGAGAAAAAAAATCAGTTATCCAAAAAAATTATTTTTGAAATGAGCTATTTACTTTAACTTTTACAAAGATATACTCTCCCCGTCCCAATGAATTCTTTGTCTATTCCATATTGGGGCGTCTCAATGAATTCTTTGTCTTTCTATTTTAGAAATGTTTTTTTATGTATGTAATTTTATCTCCTCATGAATTTGGCTTCACATGTCACTTCATTATTGAACATTTTTCCCTTTGTGCCAAAAGTAAAGGCAAACAATTCATCGGGACGGAAGGAATATATATACTCACTCGATACAACTAAGATCTTCTCATTTATTCAAATGTGATGATTATAATTATCATATTGAAAGATTATTTTGGTACGGAAGAGTACGAAATACGGAATATACTATTAAAATTCATATAAAAAAAAGTTTCACAAATTACATAATATAAGTCTTACACCTGAGACAGTCAATTTTTTTTTTTAAAAAAAATTCTAATGAAAAACTGAATGGTTTCTTTACACAAAAGAACGTATCCCGACGTGCTAACCATTAAAAAAATTTCATTATTATACAATTTTTGATAAATATTTATGTATTTTACGGTACGTTAAAGAGACAAGTGAGTATCTCGAAATGTGAGATGACATAAATCGAGTATATAAAAAATATAAACACTATTTTCATTAATTACACGTTATTTAATACTCCGTACATTTCAAGACATTACTCAAATATTTTGATTAGTTTTGCGATTTAAAAAATATTTTCATGTTTTTAAAGTACACAGTCGATAAATAGTTAAAATAAAATATTTTTTTTATTTTATTCTTAAATGAAATATTCTATAAAATAAATATATTATAAATATCGTGTATTGCACGAGGTCTATACTAGTATATGATATTAATGAGAATAAATATGTTTGTAGACACCCGCATTTTGCCTGCTAGTGTCTATAGCAGCTTCCAACAAAACTCCCGATGATGATCGGACGTAAATGTGCTTTAATACGCTCGATTTTGGACTCGGAATCAACAGTATTTGGCGAGAGCTTTTAGCGGAGTACAAATCTCACAAAACCGACTTCAAATGCAGGCTCAGTGGGTCGTTTCTTGCTAGTTAAGTAAGACTAGTTTGGGTCAAAACCGACACCGGAAATAAAACCGTCTTTTAGTGACCGAGTCAAACCCCGGTCAAAGCCGTTTCCGAGACAAAAACAGCCATGCAAACTTCAAAAGTTCAACTCGAAATCAAAAACCTCAAAATATCTCGACCATCCGACCCACGCGATCGAGTATCAACCCATTCGATCGAGTGGGCCTTCAAAAAGCCCACTGATTGCCGTGTATTGGGCCACTCGATCGACTCCATAAGGGCACTCGATCGAGTGACCCTAGGTCTGGGAGGCTGAATTTTCTTATAAATACACCTCCTTTTGCACCTCATTCAACACAAATTTTCCATATACAATTTCACACTATAATTTCAGCAATCCTAAGCAACACATACACCTTTCAATCCCGATCTCCCCTCCAGGAAATCCTCTAGAAAACCAGAGAAAACCGGCCATACAAACACAAACACCATAACTTTTCCTACATCCTCGATACTCTAGCGCCAACGCCGTTACTACGAGGCCATTACCGAGGCCAAATTAAGCATGTAGGTTGAGGGTGTCTTCAAATCCCGCTTTCTCTCTTTTCTCTCCTCTCTTCTTCTTCTCGTTTTTCTCATTTTTTAGTCTCGTTTTCTTCGTTTTTCGTCGCTAATATTATTATTATCGTATCGCCATAAAATATTCGCCTATTCGTGTCGAATACAAGGGATGATGGGATAAGGAAACACGAATACGAGGATAACGCACCCAATGTTGCCGGTCGCTTATCCTATTACCCCGAGTATTTGATTGTTGACGCGAATCAACATTAAAAAGAACGTTTCTCTATATTTCGCTTAGCACGTTTATTCATCGTCGCAATTCAATAATATCACATATAACTACATATTTAAAACAGTCTCGCATCGAGTATACTTAAAGGCGAATCCCGTTTAAAGATCCTTTTAATCTCTTTACGAGTCGTAACAGAGGTGGCACCCTTTCAAGAGCGCCGCCCTAAACACTCAAGGGCGTAATGCGATCGCAGATATTTGTCATTAAATGTACTCAATCCCGTTTTTAAAAGGTTTAGTACGAAACTTGTTGATGCCGAATCGAACATCACATAATCCGAAAGGATTAGTGCGATGTCGTGACGCAGAGGGAATCAATTTCGTCCTAACCAAATTCAAATTGATTTTATAACGTTTTTTCAAAATAATCGACAACCGATCTCGTAATCGTACAATTTACGTGCGTTTTAAACCGAATCAAGTTTAAATTATAGGATATTTTTACACTACTCGGCTAGTTATCAATTCAAACATTAAAAATCGTATTCTCTACGTTAACCGAATTCCGAGCAGCTGCTCGAACAGGGGGCACTCGATCAAGTGTCTTAGATCACTCGATCGAGTGGCACCCCAAATCAGAGGCAAGAGGTTTTTTCGAGGGCCACTCGATCGAGTCCCTCCCATGACCCGATCGAGTGGCCTCCGTCACGCCAAAAGCGTGGGCCTTCTACATGTTTCAAGCCTGGATAAACCTTTTTTAATGACTTCGGTCATCACGTGTCAAGTTCATCACGTCTTTTACTTCTTTTTAAACTATGCATCGTACAAATCGTTAATCATATAGTTTACTTACTGTTACTATATCGTTTATTGTAATTTTGTTTGTCGTATTGTATTTCCGGGTTGTATTCCGCCCGCGTATTTGTAATCTATTGTTTTAAGTTTATTTCCGTTGCTTGCATTTATCGCTTTCATAAATGAACTTCGCATGCTAAATAACTTCGACGTTAGTTTAGATGCATTAAATGATGTAGTTTACACATAATTCGCATGTTTAGTTAAAAAGCCTTGTTTGCATAACATTCAATCGTCAAACTAACGCGCGTACACGAAACACTACAAAAAACGAGCCCGAATTGCGTCGGAAAAATCCGACGCAAATGAACAAAATCCGACGCAAATCGACGATTGCGTGGGATTAACCGACGCAATCGGCCGCCGTTATAATTTGACGCAAATTTTTTATTTTGCATCGGCTAATCCGACGCATGTGTTTTGCGTCGGCTTTGCGTCGGCTATTACGACACGAAGAAATGGAGGTCAACACCCTGTCAATGGGCTTTGCGTGGGATTAGCCGACGCAAAGTCAAACAATCTGCTGACTTTGCGTCGGCTAATCCCACGCAAACCCATTGACTGAGAGCTGACTGAGAGGCTTTGCGTGGGATTAGCCGACGCAAAGTCAGCAGATTGTTTGACTTTGCGTCGGCTAATCCCACGCAAACCCATTGACTGAGAGCTAACTGAGAGGCTTTGCGTGGGATTAGCCGACGCAAAGCCAGCAGATTGTTTGACTTTGCGTCGGCTAATCCCACGCAAACCCATTGACTGAGAGGCGTTGCGTGGGATTAGCCGACGCAAAGTCAAACATTCTGTACAAACGTTCCTTTGTTTTCAGCTCCCCGTATGCGCGAAATATAACAAGCTGCAATTAACCAACCCACTCCTACAACATACAACAACAGCACCACATCCCAAACAAAAGTCCATCAATAACTCCAATCAAAGCTTTCGTACATGTCTTCTTCACAAAACTCCACAAAACGAAACAAACATAAACTAGTATACTGTTATAGAAAATGAAAATATTACAAAAACAACCAGCGCTAGGTTCAGAATTCTATCTAGGAGTTGGTAAAATATATACACACAATGCAACCAGAATCTAAACAAGTAACATAAGAGAGCGGAACTACCTACGAAAGGGACTCAATCTGCTCAGACCCAAAGGGATGACCATCGTTGTTGTCGTCATCGTCGCGCCTGGTCATGCGTGGTCCTCCACTGCATCCGTCGTTCCCCATGGCGAACCGTTCCCTCATGAACTGAATAAACTGGTCCTGCTCTTCGCACCTCTTCTCCAATGTCTTCAGGCGCTCTTCTTGCCTTTCGAATTTATCTTCCATCCGGTCGTTGAGTGTGCGTTCCTGCGAGGTGGCGGTGGGGAGGTATGTGTCCGCAGATACCTCCTTACCACGGTTCAAGCATGGGCGAAAGAGCTCTTTCGCCACGTTACCTATTCCCCAAAACCTTTTCTTCGAGTTGTAGCCACCTGACACATCGTGGAAGATCTTGAGGGTGTTGGGTGCTTGATCAGAGGCGCGTGCCTCCTCCACCGCTTTCTCGTAACTCTCCTGAAATAGCAACATGAAACAGTGTTATAACTTTAGGAACACATACTATCACATCGTAATTTTCATGACTAGTATATTTTTAAAAAACATTACTACTACTCACCACGATCTCCGGTCCTCTAGGGTCAATCCACTTGCCGTCTTTCCCCTTCTTCGTCTTCTCCAAGAGCTGGACCGGGGTTGCAGATGGGCCCTTCAAATAACAGTGTTAAAATTTTCAGCATTTATTTACCAATAGTATATATTGAATTATACTCAATTTTTTTACTTGTGTTGTAAGCACTTACCAACTGCGCGAAGGCTGTTGCTGCACTCCTACTTCCAAGGCAGCTCGTGGGTTTGGCCACCCCGTCCACCTGCCCACCTCTCCTGTTCGACGACTTAATCGCCGATTTCTTCTTGAAGCTTGGGTCGGCAGCGTTCTTCTTCAATATCTCCCACTTCTCTTGCGGAATCCATTCCGCCTTCTCGACCCTCGGGACAGCTCGCTGGAATAAGTCGGTTATCCTCTTCTTAATCCGACTCTCATAATCCGACCTGAGGTCGTACCCCAGGTCTATACGCACTCTTTTATGTTTGTCAAAAAAAAGATTCGTTAGTTACAATTGAATGTATAAATCGTGCAACGAAAACCTTAGAAACAAAGACGAGGTAATTACCGCGAAGTGCATATACATCGCTTCCCGAGCTTCCGGGGGCGCCTCCGTCCAGCTACGGTAGGCGCCAGGGGTGGACGCATACGTCATGACTACGGAATCCCGCATATACTCAGAGTACTTCTTGTCCTCCCACCTACACAAGTCAATTATGATAATGTGAAGCAAATAAATGAGTGAAAATTTAGAAAAGAACTGGTTACAACAACTAAAACTCACCAAGTAGCAGAATCCACTTTCTGCCGTGATAGGTACGCTTTCCCAGGCGTGGCAACGTAGACCGTCGCCCCGACTTCCTGGACAGCGTCCACACCTAGGATGACAGGAGTCCTAGGTGTGTCCTCCTCCATATGGTCACCATGGCTGGTGGCCCCCGTCAGCATCTCACTACTACCTGCCATAATCACGTCTACAAAATATGTTTGCGCAAAGTTAAACTGTAGAGTCAGTTCGTTTAGGGTAAAGCAGGAAATTCATTAAGTACCAAAATAGTATTCAATTACAAATAAATAAATTACAACTTATGCGAATAAGATACAAACAACTATATAATTGCTAATTATCGTCACTGTCACCGTCACTGTCCGCGTCAGTGTGCGGTTCAATGAACCCCTCGTCCCCGTCTTCATCATCATCGTCCCAGTCAGTATTCACCTCATCACCGTCATCTTCATCGTCGATGACCAAGTCGTCATCCTCATCACCCTCTCCCTCAGGAACAATCCAGTCGGCAAACTCGTCGTCCTCCCCTACAGCACCAGCAACTTCAACTACATATTCTTCTTCATTGACGTCAGTGTCTTCGAGCAGAGTTGATGACATCGGCTGATTATTACCAACCACACTCTCTTGGTAGACATCATCGTCGATGATAGGATTATCAACTTGTGATCTTGCCTTGATTTTGAAAACCGCAGACCAATTCGTACTCTTTTTTCCCTTTGGGTAAGGTGCATAGCAGACTTGATCGACTTGATACGCCAACACAAAAGGATTGTGCCCTCGCAGTTTTCTCGTCAGGTCGACATCCACAAGATTGTAGTTCTCATGAACAGTGACTCCGTGCGGGGAGTTGTCGATCCAATCACATTTGAACAGTATGGCCTTGCAGTTTTTGTGGCTGTCGTAGTAGTCTAGCTCGATCACCTCGATTAGTGTTCCATAGTAATCTGACCCTTCGGTGGACAACACACATACGCCGTTACTTTTGGTCAGTTTTGGAACATCAACACCCTCGAGAAACGCACGGAACTTGTACCCGTTAATTGTATATCGCCTCCAAGTTCTGACTCGTGAAGACGGCCCAGTGACTAGAGGTCTTACAATGGGATCCTCCAGCGCTTCAGGCTATTGTCAACATAAAATTCGTCGAAAAACAATGCAATTAAATTTTGTACCAAACACATACACAATTTATAATGATCAAGCAAATAGCATTTCAACATACTTGAGTACGTAGCCATGAGGGAAACAGTGACTCATATGCCACCCAAACATCTTCAGATGTTGTCACTCCCGCATGTTCTGCCATAATGAAAGCCTCGAATTTCCTGAAATGGTCAGCAGTTGTACTTAATCACACATACTACCAATTATGAGGAGGGTATGTTGTACGTGAGTTACTTACTCCTCGTACGGTCTGATTACAGGGCCACAGTTTTTCAGAACGTAGGAGTGTGCCTGCTTGTACTCAACATCGGTCAACCACCTCTCCTTACATTTTCCAGTGGTACTTCCAACATCAGACTGAAAGGGTTCCACCTCTATTTGGTGGTCTTCAGTCTGATGCGTACCCACGTCTAGGTCTTTGGCTTTTGTGTCAACGTGCTCTTCGAAGTAGAAGGAGCAGAAGTTTGATGTCTCCTCTAACAAATACGCGTTGCATATTGAACCCTCAACACGTGCTTTGTTACCAATTTTTTTTTCAGATGGTTTA
This sequence comes from Agrostemma githago, assembly GCA_958450325.1. Lineage (NCBI taxonomy): Eukaryota > Viridiplantae > Streptophyta > Magnoliopsida > Caryophyllales > Caryophyllaceae > Agrostemma > Agrostemma githago. The sequence goes on along the minus strand of OY288239.1, from coordinate 21,154,864 downwards.
AGAACCTGCAAATTAAAATATTAGCTTTCATGTAAGACTTAATTGGTAATCAATGCACGGGAAGTCACACCCAGGAGAGTTGAGGACGTTACCTTTCGAATGGGTACATCCACCTGTACTGAACAGGACCGCCAACCCTTGCCTCATACGGCAAATGAAGTGGGAGATGCTCCATCGAGTTGAAGAATGACGGAGGGAATATTTTCTCCAACTTGCAAAGGATCTCGGGAATACTGTTCTCAAGTCGATTCATGGAGTCGACTGACACCATAGTGGAACACAAATCTCGGAAGAACTGACTGATCTCTGTCAATGCATTCCACGTGTTCATTGGCAGCAGCTGCTTCAAAGCTACTGGCATCAAGCGCGACATAAACACGTGACAGTCGTGGCTTTTCATGCCATGCAAAATTAACTTGGACTGGTCCACACACCGGGATAAGTCGGATGCGTAACCATCCGGAAACTTCAAACCACTCACCCAATCGCACAAAGCCTTCCTATCATTTTTGTCCATAACAAAGGACGACGATTTGGGTCGCCCAAGACACAGTTCCTTGAAATCTGCTTTGCCTTTTGGTCCGAAGGCTGTCTTGTTCGGTACATCCATCACGGTGTTGATAATCTGCTCAAAGAAATTCTTCTCGATATGCATAACATCAAGGTTGTGTCTGATAAGCAGAGTGTGCCAGTACGGAAGTTCCCAGAATATGCTCTGCTTCCACCAACCTTCCTTCTTGTCCTTCAATTTTTTCAACTGTTGGTGGGTAGCGTGTACTATTGTAGGGTACTTCTGCACATCTGTCCATATCTCATCGCCTGTTAACCGTTTACATGCGATCCTAGTTTCATTGGGTTGTTTCTTCAGGAAACTCTTACAGTTATGCCTAAATGGATGGTCGGAAGGTAGAAATTGTCTGTGACAGTCAAACCAAGATACCTTTCCGCTATTTTTAAGCCAAAATGATTTTTGATCCTTCGCTTGACAGTAAGGACAAGCACGGTAACCCGTTGTACTCCAACCAGACAACATCCCGTAAGCTGGGAAGTCGTTGATGGTCCACATTAGTGCAGCTCGTAAATTGAAACTAGTTTTCCTTGACACATCGTACGTGTAAATCCCATTATCCCACAAACTTTTTAACTCTTCAACAAGTGGTTGGAGATACACGTCCATATTGGCTTTCGGGTTCTTAGGGCCAGGAACAATAAGTGACAGGAGCATAAATTGTCTCTTATTGCATAACCACGGCGGTAGGTTGTACGGTGTCAAAATAACCGGCCAACATGAGTACGACTTGCCGAACTGCCCGTAGGGTGAGAAACCATCTGTGCACAAACCCAAACGTACGTTGCGCGGCTCTTTCGCGAACTCGGGATGTTTGATATCAAATGTCTTCCAAGCTTCACCGTCGCTAGGGTGTGTCATCATACCACTAACTCTGATTTTGGAGTTACTGTGGTGCCAACTCATCTCACCCGCAATTTTCTTTGTCGCATATAGTCTTTGCAGCCTCGGACCAACTGGGAAGTACGTCAAGACCTTAGTTGGTACTCTCTTCCCCCTAGTATTTTTTGTTCGACTCTTGTACCTCCCGGATCCACATTTCCTACACGCGTCGAGGTCCGCATCTCCCTTCCAGAACAGCATGCATCCATTCGGACACGAGTCTATCTTTTCATGGGGGAGTTGGAGGCCCTTCAACAAATTTTTAACCTCGTAGAAATTATTTGCCATGACATTCTCCTTAGTGCCTCGTAGAAGGTCAATTAGCAGTTGGATCCAACCGTCTAAATGTCTTAAGGCCATGTTGCTCTCGCACTTCAAAGTCAGCATCCTTGAAGCGACTTGCAACAGACTCATATCGCACCCGCTGAAAACTGGGAGTTCAGCATTTTTTAGCATTTCGAAAAAGGAAAGGACTTGTGGGTTAGGTTCATGTTGTACTTCTTCGTCGCTTAAGTTGTCTGGGTTACGTTCCTCCTCCATGATGTCCTCAACCGTTGTACGCAGTGCGTCCTCTACGAAGTCCCGGTACGGATTTTCGCGAACAGGTTCTTGCAGGCGACTACTTTCATTTTCACCATGATACGTCCACACGTAGTAGTTCTCAACAAAACCGTGCTTGTATAGATGCTGTTTGACATCTACTTCATGTTTTAAGGCACGGTTTTGACATTTTCTACATGGGCACCTAAGCTGCTCGCTGGTGTAGTGGGGGTTATTATCTAAGGAAAACTTGATGAAGTCCTCCACACCGTCTCTAAATTCTATTTTCGGTCGCTTATTGTCGGCCAGTCTCTCGTACATCCAACTCCGTTCTACTCTATTCATTCTATATGGATTGAACTATGAATGATTAGGGTATGTACACATGAACAAAATGGCGTGGGGAAAGAAGTCAACAACATGGAATTTGAAGAAAAGTTCGCAAATTACACCATAAGTTGGAACTCTCACAACCATCAATTTAAAAACGATTCATCACCGGGGACCTTATCACTCCAACCTAAACCCATTCTTGTGCGTTTCATGTCACTGATAAACACAAAATTGTGTAATGTCGATAAGAGAAAAATTCGGCAGCAATTCGCCTCAGTTCTCCAAAAGCACAATGTGGAATATATGAAGACTCCACATATGCAATCGAAGAACATTGAGAGAATTGTCACCAAATTTTGCTCTTACCAACACAACACAATTTCATGTTTACCACCTAAGTGACATGAAAGGCACAAGAACAGTCCCAAAACGGGGACTGTCCAAGAATTACTCCTAATGAGTAACTCTTGAACGGGCACTAGGTAGGCCTGATTAGATTTCCAACAATGCTCATGCACAGTACACAACGAAAACAAATAACAACAGCAATCATATCTCAACACAGTAATCCAAAACATTAATACTTATTATAATTACAACCACTAACTAGTAGTAGTAATAGTAGTAAAAGTAGAAGTATTAAATTATTAGTAGTAGTAGAAAATTAGTAGTAGTGATAGTAGTAGAAGTAGAAGTAGGAAATTACTAGTAGTAGTAGTAGAAAATTAGTAGTAGTGGTAGTAGTAGAAAATTAGTAGTAGTAGTAGTAGAAAATTAGTAGTAGTTTAGTAGTAGTAGTAGTTTAGTAGTTTTAAAAGTAGAAGTAGTAAATTAGTAGTAGTAGTAGTAGTTTAGTAGTAGTAGTAGTAGAAGTAGAAAATTAGTAGTAGTAGTATAGTAGTAATAGTAGTAAAAGTAGAAGTAGGAAATTAGTAGTAGTAATAGTTTAGTAGTAGTAGTAGTTTAGTGGTAGTAGTGGTAGTAGTAGAAGTAGTATCTTAGTAGTAGTATCTTAGTAGTAGTAGAAGTAGGAAATTAGTAGTAGTATTATAAAATTAGTAGTAGTGGTAGTAGTAAAAGTAGAAGTATGAAATTAGTAGTATTATTAGTAGAAAATTAGTATTAGTGGTAATAGTAGAAAATTAGTAGTAGTAGTAGAAAATTAGTAGTAGTGATAGTAGTAGAAGTAGAAGTAGGAAATTACTAGTAGTAGTAGTAGAAAATTAGTAGTAGTGGTAGTAGTAGAAAATTAGTAGTAGTAGTAGTAGAAAATTAGTAGTAGTTTAGTAGTAGTAGTAGTTTAGTAGTTTTAAAAGTAGAAGTAGTAAATTAGTAGTAGTAGTAGTAGTTTAGTAGTAGTAGTAGTAGAAGTAGAAAATTAGTAGTAGTAGTATAGTAGTAATAGTAGTAAAAGTAGAAGTAGGAAATTAGTAGTAGTATCTTAGTAGTAGTAGAAGTAGTATCTTAGTAGTAGTATTATAAAATTAGTAGTAGTGGTAGTAGTAAAAGTAGAAGTATGAAATTAGTAGTATTATTAGTAGAAAATTAGTATTAGTGGTAATAGTAGAAAATTAGTAGTAGTAGTAGTAGAAAATTAGTAGTAGTAGTAGTAAATGAGTAGTGGTAGTAGTAGTGTTAGGTTATTAGTATTAGTAATATTAGTAGTAGATTAGTAATATTATTAGTAGCATTAGTAGTAGTAATGAAGTATTTTAGTGTAATATTAGTAGTAAATTAGTAATACTACTACTAGCACTACTAATGTAGTACTACTAACACTACTAGTTAATCTAGTACTAATACTACTACTCGTAATAATAGTACATACTACTACTACTAATCTAATAACACAATTTCTAACCTAATACAATAATCACTAATACCTAATTAACATACTAACTAACCTAATTAACATACTACAATTATCGTCTAACAATAAAAGAAAATCTAACCTAATTCACATACTAATTAACCTAATTAATATACTAACTAACCTAATTAACCTAATTACTAAACTAACTAACCTAATTAACATAATCACCCTACAATCTAATTAACTAATTAAACAAACATAATCATCATACAATCTAATCACCATAGTTATTAAACTAATTATAATTACTAATATAACTTAATCTAAACAGTTTAGTAAACTAATTGAGCTAGAATTAAGTAAAAATTAATCTAATTAAATAAACTAATTGAGTAAAAATTAAATTGTAAACCGTAAACTAACAATTAACCGTAAACAGCAACACACCTGAGATTTGGGGAATCGGGTTAGGGTTTTTCGGGGCTGGGTCGGGGTTAGGGTTTTTCGGGGCTGGGTCGGGTTAGGGAATCTACGCCGGGTTTCGGGACAGCCGTCGCCGGATTCTGGTACGCCGGCAGGGTCGCGCGTGGGGGGGTGGTTCGCCGGCAAAATCGTCGTCCGTGGGGGTGGAGGTGCGCCGGCGAGGTCTGTCGCGCGTGGAGATGGGGGTGCGCCGGGGAAGTCTGGCGCGCGTCGGGGGTTCAGGGGTGGCCGGATTGGGGTTCGCCGCCGGCAGGTTCGCCGGATCTGGGTTAACTTAGGGTTTCGATTTTGTTTTGGGGATTGAATTAGGGTGATGGTGCCGGATTGGGTCGCCGGGGGTTTAGGGTTGCCGGTGATGATGCGGTCGTTGTTTACCGTCGTCGTTCGCCGTCGTTCGCCGTCTTCGCCTTTTTCGTCGTCGTCTTTCGAAGGAAGATGGGGGCTTAGGTTCTGAACAAATTGCGTTATTTTTTTTTTTATATTAACAGGTATTGCATCGGAATAGCCGACGCAGGCCGACGCAGATTTCAAGTTTGCGTCGGCTATTCCGATGCAGACCTCGATATTTTTTTTTATTTTAAAAACGTTGCGTGGGATTAACCGACGCAGACCAACGCAATATTCAAGTCTGCGTCGGCTAATCCGATGCAAAACATTTAATTCTGGGTTTTTATTTAAACACATTTTGCATCGGATTAGCCGACGCAATCAGACGCAATATTAAAAGTTGCGTCGGCTAATCCGATGCAACGCTATTAATTCTGTTGACTAAATCTTTTAAATTTTGACACACTTTGCATCGGATTAGCCGACGCAATCAGACGCAATATTAAAAGTTGCGTCGGCTAATCCGATGCAACGCTATTAATTCTGTTGACTAAATCTTTTAAATTTTGACACATTTTGCATCGGATTAGCCGACGCAATCAGACGCAATATTAAAAGTTGCGTCGGCTAATCCGATGCAACGCTATTAATTCTGTTGACTAAATCTTTTAAATTTTGACACACTTTGCATCGGATTAGCCGACGCAATCAGACGCAATATTAAAAGTTGCGTCGGCTAATCCGATGCAACGCTATTAATTCTGTTGACTAAATCTTTTAAATTTTGACACACTTTGCATCGGATTAGCCGACGCAAGCAGACGCAATATTAAAAGTTGCGTCGGCTAATCCGATGCAACGCTATTAATTCTGTTGACTAAATCTTTTAAATTTTGACACATTTTGCATCGGATTAGCCGACGCAATCAGACGCAATATTAAAAGTTGCGTCGGCTAATCCGATGCAACGCTATTAATTCTGTTGACTAAATCTTTTAAATTTTGACACACTTTGCATCGGATTAGCCGACGCAATCAGACGCAATATTAAAAGTTGCGTCGGCTAATCCGATGCAACGCTATTAATTCTGTTGACTAATTTTTTTAATTTTGACGCAGGGCTGCATCGGATTAGCCGACGCAGAATTTTTAACATTGCGTCTGCTTGCGTCGGCTAATCCCACGCAAATCCTTTGACATAGTGGCGCCAACCCAAATTTATTGGCGCCTGTATCATGGAGTCGGATAGCGTCGGCTAGTCCCACGCAATGTTGTTGCATCGGATTAGCCGACGCAATACGACACAGTAATGCCAGTTGCGTCGGATTGAAAATCCGACGCAATCTATCCGACGCTATTTCCGCTGTTTTTAGTAGTGAAAAACGAACGATATCTAAGTAGAGGCTGCTAAGAGCGGGCGGGGTTGGGTGTCCTTTGTGGGCTTCCAAACACGTACCCTCACCCCTTACTTGGTTTCCGGATGTCCGAAACCGTTGGCGCATGAGAGTCATTTGATGCACGATTCCCGATAACTCAGCATCGGTATCGTAATGCAAAGGGAAGAACCCCACAAACTCTAGTATTGAAGTGGGCCGTACTTTGTGCACGGTCTACCGAAATATAGAGTGGGTTCGAATGGGCACGAATTCCCATAAAATTCGGTGGCGACTCCTATTTTGATTTAAATTTCGACCCGAGATCAATCTTACCACGAGATTCATTCGCCTACCCAAACCCGCGCGTGGTTGCATCGGGGTGGATCTATGTCATGTCCACAATTTGGCGACTGCGCTGGGGATACCTGGTGTACCACTTGTCATCGGGGTTCCTAGGGTAAGACTCGAAAAGAAATCGTTCAAATACTAATGTACACGTTTTAGTTGGATGGTTCATTCATAACCAAAGTTTTTCCCGAGCCGGTTACTTGTGACCGACGTCCCACTATACCACGGTGCATTCCTAAATGGGTGCACTAAAAACTTCTATGGCCGAACTCGTATGGGTTTCACGGCATGTTCTAAGACCAATTCGGCTTAGGAAGTCCGTCCTGATTTACAAGAAAGGCATCATTGTTGGTATAGACCCAGTTTCGACCGACCGAGACTTAGTTTAAAGCATACATAGCGTCATTATAACGCTTACATGACTACGTGTTACTTGGTTCTCATGTATTTTTTTTTCAAAAAACCGTCATTTCAAAAAAATACATCTTTTCAAAATATCCAATTTTCAAAGTTCGTAATGTTGCCGAAATTTCGACTTATGATTTGACTCAAAATACTCTATTTTCTCACCGGCATGCTACCAATTTCAACTTTTCGAATTTCGGATCTCACCTTTTGGTTTTCAAAAATTCCCGTCTCAATTTCAAGACGTCATCTTCAAAATTTTTGGAAATTCACGTTTTCGATATTCAAATTCCAAAATTTCAAACAATCAGCTTTCCAAAAAAATCTTCCTTATCTTAGACTTACTGCATTTAGTAGTGTCGGGTCATTTCATAAGTCGTCGAAAGTCTTTAGTGTCGAAACTCTGTCGATCTTACATCACGAGTTTTCTCCCCACCCCGGTCCGCCTTATTTGTCTAAGGCATGGCTAACCTACGTAGGGCATACCCCTACAAAGAAAGGCCCATTTACACACTCGAGTCCAAGTCTAGGGAAAATCTCACGTGGACCTTCCTTCGAACAGGACCCGGCCCACATAGCCGAATCCTAAGGAAGCTACACCACCCACCAGTCACCCATCTAGGTGTCTTTTTCGAGTCTCTTTTCTCGATCTGTCTCTTCCGTGTTCAAGATGTACTGTTTTGATTTCGAGATCTGAATTCGGTTTCTGATTACGCGGTGTTTTTACAGACAGGCCACCGTTGACCAGACACAAGCGCAAAATGGATGACTCTTTGAACAAGTTGGCAGCCTCAATGGAAACTATGATCTTCAAGCGGACTGAAATCGAGGCCCAACTGACAACCATAAGGACCGAGCAAGCGGCTATTGTTACCCGTTTGACTGTTGTGGAGCAACGGACTCCTATCATTAACACTGAAACCCCTGGGCCCATGGCTGAACTAGTTAGCACGGTGCGCCGATTAGAAGAACAGGTCCACCTAGCAGGGGAAAATAACATCCATCGGGAGAATGCCCGAGACTACTCCCTGGTGAATGACAAGCTTCCCTCAAACCTGAACCTCACAGGTTTTCCCATGTTCGAGGGAACCGAGGACCCGTTACTACATGTACAAGCCTTCAAAGAATTCATGGCTATCAAGGGAGTGGATTCTTTGATGTTCAAGAATCTTCTTGTTGCATCCCTAGAGAAGCACCCAAAGGCCTGGTACTACAGGCTGGACCCCAAGAAATACCCAACTTGGGATGACGTGGCAGCGGAGTTTGCTCGGAATTACGCTGATAATACCGAGATCCAAACTACAATGCGCTCCTTGGAGGTTATGGCCCAGAAGCCCAAAGAAGGTTTTACCAAATACCTTCAACGCTGGAGGGCCGAAGTGTGAAACTGGTTGACAAGCCCAGTGAGAAGACTTTAGTGGAGGCCTTTGTCAAGAACCTCCTCCCCTCCTACCGGGTCCACCTCCGGTATGCAGTCATACCCAATTTCACCACTCTTACTGAAATGGGTATAAGGATCAAGGATGACCTAAGGTAAGAGAGCCTAACCAAGGCCTCTAGCAAAGGATACCAAGGGGCTACTTCTTCCACTGCTGCCAAGACCCCAGCTGCGACCCGTAGCATTTTCGACGCGGTTAATCTACTAGATACCCCGTCCAAGAAGAATACCACCCCTCGGGTATTAACTGATATAGGTACTACATATACATATGCCTTGCAAAGGCTATCATCAAAGGGCCTAATCCAACCGATAGGCCCAACTTCTGAAGTCCCGGTCGAGCGACGCTCCAAGAGCTATAACGCCCAGGCCTATTGCCAGTACCACCGAGGCAACGGGCATGATACTGAAAAGTGTTGGAAGCTGAAGCATCTGATCCAGGACTTGATCGAGAGTGGTACGTAAGATCCCATTACCCGGAGACAAGCCGAGTAATAAGGACAATCCCTTTAGCGCCCATGCCATTTTTGCCGGAGGGGTGATTGACTGCTCACACCTTATCTCTCCATTTATCCCGCAAGTGAACGGGATCTGGTTCGATGACGACGACGACGTGTTTCTCGCCAAAGGGGAAGCTGTCCCTATTACTCTCAAGGAGATCCGGAAGGCTAAGTCCAAGGTCTTAGCCAGTAACCACCTTGGTCGTCCTCATCAAGCTACTAGCTCTATGGACACCCTTATCCCGATAACTGTCACTGAGCCAGTCAGGACGAAAGTCGCCCTTGAAGAGCCGACCACTGAAAAGGCTCTCGTGAAGCAACTAAAGAAGATCCGAATTGACCTATCTATATGGCAACTCCTAGTCAGCTCACAAGAATATCGAGAGGCACTCACTAAGGCCCTCGATCAAGTCAAGATCGACTCCCTGGCTACTCCTGCTAAAATGGTAGCCACAGTCCTGCCCCACTTAAAGGGCAAAGCTGCGAAAGAAGGCCCACTGATCACCTTCTCGGAAGCCGATCTGCCACCATTCGGGGCTACCCACAACCTAGCCCTCTACATTACGGTGATTTGCCACGGGAAGTACCTCCCGATGACCCTGATCAATGACGGGTCAGCGGTCAACGTCCTCCCCTTGAGGATTGCCAAAGCCCTTGGCATCACCGAGGCCGATTATATTCCGACTGCTCAAACCATCCAGGCTTTTGATGATGAGAGCCCAAAGTCGATAGCTGGGGCCATAAAACTGATCATCATAACGGGCCCAATAGAAAAGGAGCTGGAATTCCAGGTGATCGATGTCACCTCTTCCTTCAACCTGCTCATGGGGAGGACATGGATCCACGCCGTCATGGCAGTATCCTCCACCCTTCACCGGAAAATTAAGTTGCCCCTGCACGATAGTGTCATCACCTTGGAGGCAATCCCTATGATTGTGGCTAGCTGCAATGCCACGGACCGCTCGGACCTTTGGGGGTTCGATTTCGTAGGGATGATCGAAGAGGAGTACCTTTTCAGGCCCTAATTCACATCTGGCATCGATACGATGCTACAAAAACTAGGGTATTTTCCGAGGGCTACCTCCCGACCCAATCTTCCAGTTGGGAAGATTATCGAGGTCCTTAAAGATGAAGACTCTCACCTTGACCTCGGTTATGCTACAACTCCGGGCAACATTGTCCGAGCTGGAATTGAAAAGACCTGCAACATCATTAAGGGTATCTACTTGAGCTCTTATAGCCCACGGCTGACTGACTACTTTGTCACGCCAGTATTCGGGGCTATTCAGGTTGGTCTGTACCAACCCAATGTTGTGCACCCTGGGACCCAATTGGCCCAGGACTGCAACTACATCCCGGATGATGTGTTCGCCCTCATCCAGTCGGAAGATTTCAACAATGTTGAGCCCGCGCTAGGGCTACTTTTTGGGGAAGAAACCATAGCCCCGACTCCAAAGGGAGATCTGGTCAACCTTATTCTCCGCAGCAATAGGTTTGACCCAACTAAGCTGATCTCGGATGTTGGCTTCGAGACAGAGAACAGGTCCTGGAAGAAGACTGTCAAGTGGATTGAAAGTCAAGGAAGGACTTAGAAGCTGATCACCGGAGAAGGAGACATGCCTGAGTCTGAGTCTGAGTCCGAGTCGGAGTCTGAGTCTGAGTCTAGGGGGTCCGGTGCTAGAGTCACTCCTGTAACCCCCCTCCCTTTGGTTACTCCTACTACTAGTGCTTCGGGGTCTGTCCCGAGCGCCTTACCTATCCCGCCACTGACCAATGATCAAATGGCTGCTCTTTTCGAGCTATTTTCAAAATTTTCAATCAATAATAATAACCGTTCTGCTTACGACTTGTCACTTTTTAATTCTGGTTTCAAAAATATTTTATGCAATGACATTGAGAAACCCGAAGAACAGGTACCCCTACCTCCACATATGATCGAGCAACTAAAGCAAAGGGAATCCCGAAATCCGGAAATCGAAGAAACCGAGTCCGTAAATGTGGGAACAATCTTAGAGCCTCAGACCCTTAAGATAGGGTTATCCTTAGATCTAGAGGAGAGACAATAATTCACGAGACTCCTCCAAGAATTCAAAGACGTCTTCGAATGGTCCTATAAGGACATGCCGTGGATAGACCGGGAAATAGCCGAGCACCACATACCGATCAAAGACGGGTGCAAACCGGTTAAACAGAAGCTCCGCCGAATGAGGCCTGAATGGTCTCTCAAGGTCAAAGAAGAAGTCGACAAACAGTTCAAAGCCGGCTTCATACAAGTGTCCGAATATCCGGACTGGGTTGCGAACATCATGTCGGTTCCTAAAAAGGATGGTAAGGTGCGTGTCTGCGTAGATTTTCGGGATCTTAACAAGATAAGTCCGAAAGATGATTTTCCGTTACCACACATCGACATACTGGTGGATAACACGGCCGATCATGCCCTTCTATCATTTATGGACGGGTATGCAGGGTATAATTAGATCAAGATGGCGGAAGAAGATATGATTAAGACCACCTTCATTACACCTTGGGGTACTTACTGCTATACCGTCATGTCATTCGGTCTGATTAATGTCGGGGCCACATATCAACGAACTGCTACGACTTTATTGCACGACATGATGCATAAAGAAGTAGAAGTTTACGTGGACGGACATGATCGTCAAATCTAAAAACCGGGACGGTCACATCACCTCCCTGAGAAAATTCTTCACCCGATTACGCAAATACAACATGAGGCTAAACCCTCAAAAGTGTAGTTTTGAGGTAGCGTCTGGCAAATTACTAGGTCATATCATTAGCCAACGTGGCATCGAAGTCGACCCAGCTAAAATCAAAGCCATAATCGAGATGCAACCTCCTAAAATTGAAAAAGAGATAAGAGGATTCCTCGGGAAAGTTCAGTACATCAGCCGATTTATTTCAAAACTGACCATGGTATGTGAACTGATTTTAAAAAAACTGAAAGTAGGGGAACGAATATTGTGGGATGAAAAATGTCAAGCGGCCTTCGATAAAATCAAGAAAATCGTGTCTGCTCCACCAGTCTTAATGCCACCTCAACCCGGTTTGCCTTTGTCGTTATACCTAACAACGACCGAGAGAGCCATGGGGGCTATGCTGGCTCAGACAGTTGACTCCGAGGAACGAGCTATTTACTACATCAACAAAGAGTTTTTAGAGTATGAATGCAAATACACCATGCTCGAGAAGACGTGTTTAGCTCTGGTCTGGGCCACTAAGAAGCTCCAACATTACATGCTTAGCTACGAAGTGCAAGTATTATCCAAGATGGATCCCATCAAATACCTCTTCGAAAAGTTCATCCTCAATGGCAGAATGTCTAGATGGACTCTAATGTTGGCAGAGTTTGATCTAAAGTTCGTATCATTAAAAGCAATTAAGGGCCGGGTAGTAGCCGAGTTCCTCGCCGACAGTCCCGTAATTGAAGAAGGACACACCGACACTTGGTTCTTCCTAGATGAAGATATTTTCCATACCAACACAGAATCATGAGATTTATACTTCGACGGGGCATCCAATTTTTGAAGGTTCGGAGTCGGGATTCTTTTAATCTCACCAAAAGGAGAGCATACTCCCGTGTCCATCAAACTGGACTTCGACGTTACTAATAATGCCGCCGAGTATGTAGCATGTATCCATGGGCTACAAGCCGCCGCCGATTTGGGGGTCACAAACCTCCGAGTACACGGTGACTCATCCTTGGTAATTAACCAAGCACTTCAAAATTGGAAAACTCGGAACGCCAATCTCGTGGCCTATCAGGCGCGAGTGAGGGATCTTGAGAAGCAATTCTAAAAGGTAGAATATATATATATATAGCCGCGTCGGGAAGAAAATCAGTTTGCAGATGCACTCTCAAAATTGGCATCTTTACTGAATATTCCTGATCACTTGACCAGTATGCCGGTTTGTGTCGAAAGACGGTTCGAGCCGGCATATATCCACGATATTGAAGACATTGAGATAACTGATCCCGAGCCATGGTATCAAGCTGTTTTGACATACCTGACGACCGGGGAATATCCTCCCGGGACCGACGGCCGGGCCAAGAAAGCCTTACGAAGGCTAGCTACCCAGTTCATCCGTACCGACGACGGGCAACTGCATAAGAAGACAGCACATGGGGCTCTTCTTCTACGTGTCGATAAGATCAAGGCCGAGAAGGTCATGGATGAAATACACGATGGCGAGTGCGGTCCGCATATGAATGCCCAGATGCTAGTTCGAAAAATTATGAGGCTCGGGTACTACTAGAATAATATGGAAACCGACTGCCAGTTATATGTCAAACATTGCCATAACTGTCAAATCTTCGCTAATGTGCAACATATGCCATCATCCTTGTTGTATGCCATGACATCACCTTGGCCATTTTCGACGTGGGGTATCGACATAATCGGGAAAATAAATCCCTCCGGTACCGGCGGACATTGCTTCATTTTGGTAGCTATCGACTATTTCACCAAATGGGTCAAAGCCGAATCTTACCGTATTCTCAATGCCAAGCATGTTGCCAAGTTCATCCAAAACAAGATAATATGCCAGTATGGGATCTCGCATGAATTTATCAGTGACCATGGGACCCATTTTCAAGTCGAAACAACGGCCCTGCTGACCAAGTATAAAATTCAAAGGCATACCTCCTCACCGTACCGTCCCCAAACAAATGGAACGGTAGAAGCAGCTAATAAAACGATTATCACCATACTCAAAAAGATGGCTGATAATTACCAGGACTGGCCCGATAAAATACCTTTTGCGCTATGGGGATACCGGACATCAATCCGCACCGCAACCGGTGCAACACCGTATTACCTCACATACGGGATGGAGGCAGTCCAGCTAATCGAGTTGGAAGTGCCATCTCTCCGGATCTTATTGGAAAGTCAAGTGCGTGAAGCTGATTGGGTCCGAGCACGGTATGACTCGCTAGTCCTGTTAGATGAACGACGATCTCATGCCCTCAATAATATTCAGATATATCAGAAGAGGATCCAACTGGCCTTTAATAAAAGGGTAATAAGGCCCAGAAACATTAAGGAAGGGAATTTGGTCCTCAAATTCGTTCGAGCTTTATTACCAGTAGACCCGAGGGGAAAATTCAAACCTAATTGGGCCGGGCCATATTTGGTTAAAAAGATTCTATCAGGCAGAGCGGTAATGCTGACGGATCTGGACGGGAACGAGTTTGTCAACCCGACCAACCTGGACCAGCTAAAGCGTTACTACCCCTAAGCTTTTTCTCAATGTCATTGGCAAAGTTTATCAAAACCGTTTTTTTTACATAAACTTTCAAAAAGCAAGCCAAAAACTAGAATTACTTATTATACTGTTGTAAACATCTTGAATTAATAGTCTTGGTGTATTTCGAGATTCCAAATTTATAAAAAAATCTGAACTACGTTTGGTTTGATTCCGCTAATTATGGATATGTAGGCAGCCCCTCAAAAGGGCACAACCACTGCAATCGAGAAAAGGCAGAAACAGTTTAAATAATAAACTTCCTTTATTTAGTAAAAAGAAACCGATAAACTCGGGAAATTACAGATTGCAAAAAATTCAAAAATTCAAAAAGAAAAGCACACGACACTATAAATAAATAGTACTCCCTCCGGTTTTAAATTTTTGCCCCATTGCCTTTTTCCACACAAATCAATGAAAGTATAAAAATAATGATAAAGGGAGCAATGATGATGCAAATAAGGTGACTAGACATGTGTGTATCATAAAGTTAGGATTTAAATGGTATATTTAATTATTTTTTGATGGCAAATGGTGTAAAAAGGTGAATACGTAAGGACATTTTGGTAAAATATACAACACAAATATGGAAAGTGGAGAAGTGGGGCAAAAAATAAAAACCTGCCATATAAGGAATACGGGGCAATAATTAAAAACCGGAGGGAGTAATAATATTTAAATAATAAAAAAATAAGAACTTGGTATTTAGGGCATCTTGTCCTTTCCCTTGTCCATGGCCTCTTTGACCGTGAGGCGAGCGCTCCCGAATCACCACAGGAACCTCCTTGGCCCGGACTCGTTTCTTCGAACTCGAGTCCTCGATCACTTCAATCGGCCCAAGTCGGACCCTCACTGGTTCAGGCAACCGGTCGCGCGGGCCCAATCAATCTCTGGCCGCCAATCTTGGTCCGAGCCTCTTTTCTAAGTCAATCTGGGGGCTTAGCCGCCCCCGCGCACCGCTAGCACTGGCCTATTTAGCTCGAGTCTTAGTTTGTGTCTTAAGACCCGACTCCAATCGAACTAGAATAGCAGGAGTCTCTCCTTCGTCAAAGAAACCCCGGTTGTCTTTCACCGTCTCCCGGCGAACTAAGTCAAAGGCTTCGTCAATCTTCAAAGCCTTACGGGTTTCTTTTGATTTCTTGGAAGTTCACTTCCGATATGACTCAGAAACCCAAGTGGATTGGCAAGGCTTGGGTATTGTCCACATGGCACGGGTGAACCACCATTGTAACCATGTGTCACACATAGCGTCCGTCAATTGGAGCGAAACGCTAATGCTTGCTTCAGTCTCGGGGATTTGCTGAGACGAACCGAAATGCCTCAGAATGCGGTCCGGGTAGATGTGGACGGTCCGGTCCAGTGACAGAACCACCAAATAACGAGCCTGGTCCCTCTTGGCCAATCTTGTCAATTTCGAGAGGAACCACCAAGCAATGGTCCACCTAATCAAGGGCCCACCATGGAATTTTAGCTCCTCATCCCAATAAGCTCGGTTTATGTAATGACTCGAGCTTATCCGTCGCCTCCCCGAGCTAATTTGGCTGCTACGATAGTTGGATATACTCACGGGAGGCTCTATGATCGACAAACGCTCGGATAACCAAATCTGATAAGAAAGAATACAAATTTTCGTAAGCGAATATCGGGTTCGCTGACAGTCACTCGATCGAGTGTCATATCTGACTCGATCGAGTAGCCCATCTGAAAGTAGGCAGATGCCTTTTCACGAGGTCACTCGATCGAGTGATGGGTCTACTCGATTGAGTGACCCACGTACATCAGGATTTTCGCGCCAAAAATGCGAGGTATACCTGCAAAAGACGGGTACTTCCCCTCAACTGTTGGTCCGGGTCGAGTCTTTTGGCGTCGAGACCCATAATGATCTCTCTTGTTGCCAGCCAAGCCGGGCTGTGACCCGTCTCCATCTGGTCAACTATACCATTCAGCCTAATCTGACCCAGGCATGAGTCAGCTTTCATCTTCCCCTCAAAGACATATCGATGCAGCATGCAAAAGGCAAAAGCCCTACGCCTATGAGTAGGGGTGGCTCTCTTATCCCTAGTGTTCATAAATTTATCAGCCAGGTCAAACAAAGAAACTAAATCTCCCCGCACCATACGGTCCGTCTCAACATGAGACGGACCAAGGAAGTCTCTCATTCTCCGCCTTAGATCAGGGTAAAACTGAGGAATAGCAGGACGAGCACTAGGGCACCAACCGCCCACAGCTGCAATTTCTTCAGGAAGAGGGCATACTTCTCCTCGAGGAAACGCGAAAACATGATGGGTAGTATCCCAAAATGTTAGGCAAACATCTAGGAAGTGTGAGTCAACCCTAAGACGTTGGAGCGGGAAAAGAGCGGCAATTTCCATCTGGGTCAGCTGAAATTTTTCTTCGCCCCGAAAATACTGGAACGATGCTTGGAGCATTGCAGTCAATTGCTCGATACCCATAGCAGATACTTTTCTTGAAAATCTAAAGGATTTTGAGAAGAGGAAAAGGAATTTGAGTTAAGATGCAGAAAATTGAAGCAGAGAGCCTTTTATTTATAGCGGGAAACCATAATAGCATCCTCAACTGTTTTAGGAATAGGATTTCTGTCCTACCATCCTAACCCACGCGGACCCTGTTTGCACAGGCCCAACCCAAGGCTTCAGAGCCATTTTCTGAATCTGATACAGGAATCGAGTCATCCCGACTATTCCTATTTTCAAAGATCCAAAATTTTCAAAAGTTTTGAAAAATCAAAATTTTTATTTTCCCAGCGTGAGTCGGTGTTTCACCTAAATGTTACATGCAAATTGTTATGTGTCAGCATACAGGTACACCCAAGACTTAGAAGCAAGTCTCCGCGCAGCTCATTTACTCCCCACGAGGCTATTATCATCAGGACAGGTATGACCCTCAACTTATGGCTGGCGAGCTCTTCACGCAAGTCTAACGGACTATAAACGACCCGACCGGAAGGCTGCCAGGTCGTAATCTTTGATTGGCCTGGTAGCTACTCTGACTTTCGCCTTGTCCAAGCCTCAGTCAGAGTGGGGGCTCTGTAGACACTCGTATTTTGCCTCCTAGTGTCTATAGCAGCTTCCAACAAAACACCCGATGATGATTGGACATAAACGTGCTTTAATATGCTCGATTTTGGACTCGGAATCAATAGTATTTGGCGTGAGCTTTTAGCGGAGTACAAATCTCACAAAATTGACCTCAAATTCAGGCCCAGTGGGTCGTTTCTAGTCAAATAAGACTAATTTGGGTCAAAACCGACACCGAAAATAATACCGTCTTTTAGCGACCGAGTCACACCCCGGTCAAAGCCGTTTCCGAGACAAAAACAGCCATGCAAACTTCAAAAGTTCAACTCAAAATCAAAAACCTCAAAATATCTCGACCATCCGACCCACGCGATCGAGTATCAGCCCACTCAATCGAGTGGGCCTTCAAAAAGCCCGCTGATTGTCGTGTATTGGGCCACTCGATCGAGTCCATGGGACTCGATCGAGTGACCCTAGGTCGGGGAGGCAGAATTTTCTTATAAATACACCCTCTTTTGCACCTCATTCAACACAATTTTTCCATATACAATTTTACACACTATAGTTTCAGCAATCCTAAGCAACACATACACCTTTCAATCCCGATCTCCCTGATAAGTGTAGTTTGTAGTGCCTATTTCGTAGTATTTTGGTCCCATTTCCTTGCGGAATCGCTCCTTGGGAGCGGTTCATGGGCTACTTATACTTCCTCTAGTTCGTTTCAGGTTCCCGAGACCATTCGTGAAGAGTTGGAGTGATTCCGACTCAATACATACACTTTTCGGAGCCAACGAAGCGGAGGAACGATCACTCGATGCCTTGGATTCGACCCCGAGACCTTGGGACCCAATCCCGAGCCTCCGAGACCCGATCCCGAGTCCCGAGAATCGATGAGAAGTTCATGTGAAGCAAGGAGGAACCAAAAGGATCATATCGGAGGCCTACAAGACTCATCCCCGACGGGTTCCTAGGGGTCATCTCGAAGAAACGGAACGATTCAACTCGTTTCCGACACGTATGGAACCCAAGAGGAGAAGCAACGATGATTCGGCGACTCCCGAGCACCGAGCATCGACAAGGAGTCGAGGAAGAGCTAAACAAGACTCATCCCGATCGGGAATTCGTGAACCCCATCGGGAATGAAGTGCAAGAATAGCTGCTCACTGTCAAGCATTCCCGACCGGGATCGCATATTCCCGATCGGGAAAGAGGAAGTATCCCGATCGGGATAAGGCCCTCCCGATCGGGAAAGGTGGAGCAAGGGAGGCGCTCACTGTGAAGCCGTCCCGATCGGGATCGCATATTCTCGATCGGGACCATCATTTCTTCCCGATCGGGATTTCCCATTCCCGATCGGGAATGACCCAGTCTCTGTTCCGCCTCCTTCTTTTATTCCTCTCACTTACGGAACCCTATAAATACTTCCCTCTTGTATTGTTTATGGATCTTACCAAAACCTAAACTATCTTAAGCCTCTCTACATCATATAAACCCTAGATTTAGTTCCTCTCATTAGTTTTAATCTTCCTTTAATCTTTAGTTAATCTTAGTTAATTAGAGTTGTAATTAGTTCTTGTATTAAGGAGACACTTGAAGATCTTTCCAAGCTTGACAACCTTGGGATTATTTTGGGTTTCTTATTTATACAAGATTGCATCTTTTTCTTCCTCTTGTGTTGGTATAATCTTCCTTTCTCTTGTTTATTGTTATTAATTCAAGTTTGAACCTTTACTTAGTATTTATTGTTATTGTTCATATTGTTCTTGATAATGAATGTTTTGATGTTGGTGATATTGTTTTCTCTTTTCATTGTTGTAGTTAGTATGATTATGAGTGAGTAGATTCCTTGTGGGTTAGTAGGGGGATTGAGGGTAGAATATGGGTGATTAGGGTTTGATTAAGGGTAAAGGGTGAATCTTTATTGTTAGTCACATACTTGGCACACCATGTGTTTGTTGAATTGCTTGTTTGAGTTGTAGTGGTCATGCTTCTCATGCTAGTCTTCTTCTATTCATTGTTTGTCTTGTATGTGGTTTTGTTGAGGATAGTGTTGAGTATAGTCTAAGTTGCGAGAGCCCGGACTTGCCTCGACTAGAGTCTAAGTAGCGAGAGCCCGGACTCACCTTGACATCGGTTTAAGTTGCGAGAGCCCGGACCGATTCTAGCAATAAGGAGACACCTACACCCTTGACCACCCAAGTCACCCTACTACCCTTATGAACCCGACCTAACCCACTTCTTCTTCATATTTGATTCATCTTATTAGTTAGCATCATTTCTTTAGTTTGCTAGTTAGTTTGATTATTAGCATTGTTAGCATTGTTATAGTCTAGTTCATCATTAGTCTAGTTCTTACCTCTCCTCTACCATAGTTTTCCATTTATCGCTTCTTTGTGTTTGTTTGGTGATTTAGTCTCGTTTTAGGCCGACTTAGTCTAAACCTTGCGACACCGTCTCCGTGGACACGACCCGACTTACCCTAACTACCGTTAGGTCTTAGTTGGTTTTTATTTGGTGGCGGGATCCACGGCAAAATCCCACCATCAATTTGGCGCCGTTGCCGGGGACGGTGCATTGTTTAGACTTTGTTTGCTTACTTCTAGACTTAGTTACCCTTCTTTGTGCCCTTCTACTCTCTCTTGTGCATACTTTCTAGTTTTTCTTGTTTTCTTAGCTTTCTTTTCTTTTTGTCTCTAGTTGTGCTTGTTTATTGTCGTTACCTAGTGCCCATAAAGCACTAGGTGTTCTCACGTTTGTTCTAGTGTGTAGTGTATGTCTAGGCGGGGAGGCGAATTCTTTCTCTTTAATCCAGAGCTGGAGAGGCTTTTTCGAGCTTTTCGCCAACGGACGATTAACCGGGTTAGGATCTCTCAACCAAGTGCAAGCAATACTCATCAAGAGCAAACTCAAGGAAGCGATTTTGAGCAAGCATTTCAAGAGACGGCCGAAGGGAATTTCACCAATCCCTTTGGATATTCTAGTCCTAGTTCCCCCTCTACATCTACTTCAACTCCGTCTTCACCACCATCTCCCTTACATCCAATAATGCCGAAGTTTTCATCCCACTCTACATTCACGGAAGACGTCTTGCCGGGATCCAATGCTCTACCGGCCGCTTATGCCGGGAATTTTACGGCTAAGACTCACTTCATACAACTTGTGGAAAGGAATCAATTTAGTGGTTTGCCCACCGAAGACCCGCACCAACACATGGAGACTTTCTCCTATTATTGCGACGCTATCTCTCAACCCGGGGTTACACAAGATCAAATCCGATGGGTATTATTTCCATTCTCATTAATTGGAAAAGCGAAGCAATGGATCAAGAGTCTCGATAGGGCAACCATGGGAATCGACACTTGGAAAAAGCTTGCATTGGCGTTCTACCAAACATTCTACCCTCCGGAGAAGACAAATTTGCTTAGGGCCTCCATCACCGGTTTCCAACAAAGGGATGAAGAGAGCCTATATGAAGCTTGGAAGCGGTTTAAGTCTTTGGTTAGATCATGCCCTCATCATGGACTCTCACAATGGTTCTTAGTCCATAATTTTTGGAATGGTCTTTATGAGAACTCAAGAACTATACTCAACATGGGCTCCAATGGTAGGTTCACCGAGGTCGATGATGACCAAACTTGGGCGAGAATTGAAGAAATGGCGGTGCATAATTCGCAATACTCTAGGCCTAGGAAGGCAAATCGAGGAGGTAGGCACGAGGTTGATGCTATTACTCAACTAAGCATTGACCTTGGAGCTCAATTGAAGACCCATATGGAGACCATTGACAAGAAGCTCCAAGGTCACCTCACTCAAGTTCAAAGCATTGGTTCCTCCAATCATCACTCAATTCAAGAAGTAAATGCTTTGGGATTTGCACCTCCTTTGCCTTATTATGGGATGTGTGATACTTGTGGAATCGTTGGTTATGATCCTATGAATTGTAGAGGAAGTATTGAGCAAGTGAATGCCTTTCAAGCATTCAAGCAAGGTGCCTCCTACTCTAATCAATACCAAGCTTCCAATCAAGTCCCTCAACAACAAGCCTTCCAACACCAACAACAACATCGTCCCTATGTTCCACCTCCCTTAAAGGACAACAACCAAGGTTACCAAGGCAACTCAAGGCCTTTCAACAACTTCAAGCAAAGTAACCAAGGTACATTCAACAACAATCAAGGGTTCCAACAAAGGAACTTCAACCAAGGCTATCAAAACCACAACCATAGCAACAATCAAGGCCTTAATCAAGGCAATTCTCATGGGTTCCAAGGGAACCGTCAACAACAAGCAACTCAAGGCAATCAACAACAAAGCAAGCCTAGGAGCCGGTCTCCTATTCATGACTATGGTACTCCATTAGCCCTCACCGATACTCCTCATAATCCATCATCCCCACCACGGGATTTCGACATTCAAAAATCTATGATGGATATGCAAAAGAGTCAAATGGACATATCAAGAAACCATCAAGAGCTCTTTGCTTATATTCAAGGGGAAAACGCGTCAAGAGATGCCCGTATGAAGATGCTTGAAACTCAAGTATCTCAACTTGCTTCGGGAAGCTCCTCAAGACAAAAGGGGCAACTACCTTCTCAAGGTGAAACACCGACATTTGAGCATGTAAATGCTATTACCACTAGGAGAGGGACATCTTATGACCCTCCCCCACCCCCGAATGAGCAAGAAGAAATGAATGATGCTGTGTCCCCAAATCAAGAAGAATCAAGCTTTGATAATCCAATGGAGGAGCAAGTCTTATGGGAGATCGAGAGACTCCAAGAAGACAAGCTCCCCCACTTCAAGCAAAAGACAAGGGTAAAAGGAAGGTGTCATTTGAGGAGTCTACCCCGATTGAACCAAACAAGATCCAAATCAAGTTGCCTTTCCCAACAAGGCAAATGAAGACCAAGGTGGATAGCCAATATGACAAGTTCCTTAGTAATGTGAAGAAGTTGGATGTGAGTGTCCCATTTACCGAGCTACTTACCCAAATCCCGGCATATGGAAAATTTATGAGAGAAATCTTGGCTAGGAAGAGGTCCATCGACAAGGAAGAGACCATTGCGTTCACAAGAGTGGTGAGCGAGCTCATTCAAGGTTCTACGCTTCCAAAGTTGAAGGATCCGGGTAGATTTTCGATCCCTTGCACCATAGGCCACTACAAGATCGAAAGAGCATTATGTGATTTTGGTGCGAGTGTGAGCATCATTCCTTATTCTATTTGTTGCCGACTTGGGATGAAGGAGCTTAAAAGTACTTCTATCACACTCCAAATGGCCGATAGTTCATTCAACCGACCATTGGGGATGCTAGAGGATGTGCCGGTGAGAATCGGTAAATTCTTCATTCCGGTTGACTTCATCGTGCTCGATATGCGGGAAGATGCAATCACTCCCATTATTCTTGGGCGCCCATTTCTACATACCGCCGGTGCTATGATCGATGTGAAGAATGGTAGGATCACCTTCGAATTAGGCGAAGAGAAGCTAGTGTTTGACCTCCAAGGTAACACTTCGCCTACTAATGATGAGTCATGCAATATGATCCAAGCCAAGAAAAACATTGATCTAGGGGTTGAGTCGGGACAAAGCTTGAACATGAACTCTTGTGAACTTGAGGATGATGACTCCGAGATTGGAGAGGATGAGTGCCCATGTCATGGGCTTGATGACAAGTTGAAGAGCAAGGAGAAGAATGAGCCTCCCTTGGGGCCACATGAGGATCGGTGGACGTTTGGGTACATCCCGAAGGAGCAAAAGTATAAGTTCAAGCCTTTGAACTTACAAGATCGGGACGCCCCGGGAACGTCAAGACAAGGTCATGAAGAGCCTTGGTATTTGGATGCTTATGTCTCAAGCTTGATTGAAGACTTTGCTAGGGCCTTCGACTTGTTCCTTCGTGCCCTTGATGGAGATGGAACTAGTTCTTGTTGTTGAAAAAGATTGAAGAATGCACCACCTTGGTTTGACGGAGTTCCACAAGAACCGTCTCTTTGTATATATCTCTTTTCCTTGTAGTTTATTTTGTGAATTTCTTGATTACTTGGATTGATTGATGAGCGATGTGAGGGAGGGAATTTGATGTGTTATTTGAGTTTATTGTGATAGGTGTGAAGTGTAAGTGATTCCTAGGAAGGAGTGGTCATTATTTGAGCTTGGATCGTGTGAAGGGAAGTCGGTTTTTGAAGCTTGGAATGAGCTTTTGGGAGCTATAGAGGGTTAGGAGACTCTTCCCGGCCTAGAAGAGGTCATCCCGTCCGGGATGGAAGGCCCATCCCGACCGGGAAGGATGTCATCCCGTCCGGGATGAAGTGCACAACAGTTGGGTCTACTGACAGCTCATCCCGACCGGGACGAGGTCTTCCCGACCGGGACAAGACGGTCATCCCGACCGGGACCACCCATCCCGACCGGGATGGACCCCCTGTCCTCCTTTGGCCTTTTCTTCGTTGTTTGAGCCCACCCAACCACTTTATACCCCCTCCCAACCTCCCTACATGTCCCTACTCTCCTTATATGACCCTTACACCTCACATACACGTTTTCACCTCACTTTCTCTTCACTTTAAACCGACTTTCACATCTAAACCCACCTCACTATACCTTTATACCCCAACCATGAATCCTTATCGCGATTAGAGAGGAAGAAAAATGACGACAACAAGCAAAGTTCTTACATTGACCGATGAGACGATGGAGCGAGTGAGTTGCTAACCGATGAGTACGGCAACTATCCTTTCTTTTCCGTCTATTATTGCTTGTTCTCTCTTGTTTGCCCCCCCCCCCCCCCTTCCCCTTGAGTCATGGTATCTTCGTGGCCTTCGAGGCCTTGGTATTGCTTGCTCCCGACTCTCAATGACGTGACTACATTGAGAGTCATTTCAAAATCCAAATTTTACAAGATTTTCACCCTTTTGTAGGAATTAGTCGAATTTGGGCGGAATCCGGGCTAGGTGACTTGATTACACCTAGTCCTCCCCTCCCATTTCCTTTTATTTCTTTCTTTTTATTTCTTTCTTTTTATTTCTTCCCCCATCCATATCTTTTCTTGTTTCGGCCCATGGTGACTTGACTACACCCCGGGCGGACGCTTTCTACCCTTTTCTCCACTTTTCTTTTTGATTTTTAGCTTTATTTTTGTAGTTTCTTTTCTTTTGTGCTCCCATGCACTACGGTCGACCATGAGGACATGGCTCGGCTTAAGTGTGGGGGAGCGATATTCTATCGTAGTTAGTTTTATTTTCGTAGTTTTTCTAAAAATCTTTAAAAACCCTAAAAATTTGAAAATTTTTCATAAAAATCAAAAAGATTTTCCTTTTGTGTGTTTTCCTTTTATGTCGTTGTATCGTGTATTTGTTGTGTTGTGCGTGTTTTGCCTCCCTTTTTCCTTATAGGTTGCTTAAACCACCGATGGCTTTGGAAAGCTTTCAAGATGTCCGGTAACATCTTCTATCCCTTTTTTCTTCTTTGTCTCTTGCGGAATTTGGAGGAGAATGTGATGTGGTGTGCTCGGAAGGAGCTTTGTAAAGTTTGATGTTGGTTGGTTGCTCATTTGGAAGCTAGGGGTGGTGTTTGTGTTATGTATGTGTTCGTTTTGTGTTGTTCTTGTTTTGTTGCTTTTGTTTCTTTTTCTTTCGTTTTCGTTGAGTCTTTGTTTTGTGTTTTGTTGTGTGTCTTGTGTGTAAATGGTTTTCGAAAACCCGGTTTAGAGGCTAGTGTGCAAGCGTTTACTTTCCCTTTCTAAGTAGTATAAATCGAGTCTTGGACTTTAGCCTAGTAGAATGACCTTAAATCAATGATTTCGTTGGTTTCTTACCTTGAGTCCACCTAGCTTACTAGGGATTTACTACGGGATTTGCATTTTGACCATTATGACCACCCACGGTGTGAAAAGGCCTTGGTTGCCGAGTCCCGTCCCTTAGGTGACCGTGTCTGAGGTTGTTTGATTAGTCCAAGTTCTCCACCTTTTGTGGGTTTGTAGGGGGAAAGCGCGCTCCCAACTCACCCATTACCCTACCTCCTACACATTTCCACACAATAAAATTGCAAATTGTTGAAGTCATCTTTCTTGTTGCAATAAGAAATGCCTATCATTGAAATCTAGCCAAAAAGGGCAAAGAAAAGAAAAAGAAAGAAAATGAAAGAAAGAAAAGAAAGAAGAAAAAGAAAAGGCACAAAAGCCAAAAAGAAAATAGAAAAGAAGAAAAAGAAATGGCATGGCAAAACAAAGCAAAAATGCAAAAGAAGAGGAAAATGCCAAAAGAAAACCGTCTCACAAAAATAATCCCCACATATCAAAATAAGCCTTTTCCCGATCACTACCGTGAAGAGCCTACCAAAGGACCGAGTCCCTAGGAAGGATGATAGCGGTAGTGGTCGGTCTTCCCTCACTTTGCAATCATTTCCATTTTTTTTACTTGGACTAGTTAGGCGGTTTTAGACATGGGACGACCCTCTTGGCTCTTTGCTAAAGGGGGCGGGGTCTCACTTACCTACAGTGTCGACTAACACCGTGGTTCATCACTTTCCATCCCGCCGATCGTCCCGTGGTACGTTCCTAGAAGGTTAGGAGGAACCAAGGTAAGTTACCAACGTTTTTTGTTGCTTTGTCGTCATACTATTAGGGTTTAGTCCATTTTGGTTTGTATTGCTAGATTGGGAACGTTGTCACTTGCCTTGAGTCCTAAACCGGTGCTTCTTTCACCGCTTGTTTGAGGGAAGCGGTATTTGTTTTCTTTTGGGTGCAACCGATTTTTGTTTTCTTGTTTGTGTGTTTGTTGTTTATGTGTTTTGTGTCCGGTTGCATCCACAGTTTTGTCGCAAGACCCCACTTGCCTTGCGGAGAGCACTTATCCTCTAGGTGCTCTCGCGTGAGTTGAAAGGGCGTAGGGTGCGCTAATACCCACTCGGATAGTTTAGTAGTTAGTATGTGCTTACTCGAGGGCGAGTAAGGGTTAAGTGTGGGGGAGTTGATAAGTGTAGTTTGTAGTGCCTATTTCGTAGTATTTTGGTCCCATTTCCTTGCGGAATCGCTCCTTGGGAGCGGTTCATGGGCTACTTATGCTTCCTCTAGCTCGTTTCAGGTTCCCGAGACCATTCGTGAAGAGTTGGAGTGATTCTGACTCAATACATACACTTTTCGGAGCCAACAAAGCGGAGGAACGATCACTCGATGCCTTGGATTCGACCCCGAGACCTTGGGACCCAATCCCGAGCCTCCGAGACCCGATCCCGAGTCCCGAGAATCGATGAGAAGTTCATGTGAAGCAAGGAGGAACCAAAAGGATCATATCGGAGGCCTACAAGACTCATCCCCGACGGGTTCCTAGGGGTCATCTCGAAGAAACGGAACGATTCAACTCGTTTCCGACACGTATGGAACCCAAGAGGAGAAGCAACGATGATTCGGCGACTCCCGAGCACCGAGCATCGACAAGGAGTCGAGGAAGAGCTAAACAAGACTCATCCCGATCGGGAATTCGTGAACCCCATCGGGAATGAAGTGCAAGAATAGCTGCTCACTGTCAAGCATTCCCGACCGGGATCGCATATTCCCGATCGGGAAAGAGGAAGTATCCCGATCAGGATAAGGCCCTCCCGATCGGGAAAGGTGGAGCAAGGGAGGCGCTCACTGTGAAGCCGTCCCGATCGGGATCGCATATTCTCGATCGGGACCATCATTTCTTCCCGATCGGGATTTCCCATTCCCGATCGGGAATGACCCAGTCTCTGTTCCGCCTCCTTCTTTTATTCCTCTCACTTACGGAACCCTATAAATACTTCCCTCTTGTATTGTTTATGGATCTTACCAAAACCTAAACTATCTTAAGCCTCTCTACATCATATAAACCCTAGATTTAGTTCCTCTCATTAGTTTTAATCTTCCTTTAATCTTTAGTTAATCTTAGTTAATTAGAGTTGTAATTAGTTCTTGTATTAAGGAGACACTTGAAGATCTTTCCAAGCTTGACAACCTTGGGATTATTTTGGGTTTCTTATTTATACAAGATTGCATCTTTTTCTTCCTCTTGTGTTGGTATAATCTTCCTTTCTCTTGTTTATTGTTATTAATTCAAGTTTGAACCTTTACTTAGTATTTATTGTTATTGTTCATATTGTTCTTGATAATGAATGTTTTGATGTTGGTGATATTGTTTTCTCTTTTCATTGTTGTAGTTAGTATGATTATGAGTGAGTAGATTCCTTGTGGGTTAGTAGGGGGATTGAGGGTAGAATATGGGTGATTAGGGTTTGATTAAGGGTAAAGGGTGAATCTTTATTGTTAGTCACATACTTGGCACACCATGTGTTTGTTGAATTGCTTGTTTGAGTTGTAGTGGTCATGCTTCTCATGCTAGTCTTCTTCTATTCATTGTTTGTCTTGTATGTGGTTTTGTTGAGGATAGTGTTGAGTATAGTCTAAGTTGCGAGAGCCCGGACTTGCCTCGACTAGAGTCTAAGTAGCGAGAGCCCGGACTCACCTTGACATCGGTTTAAGTTGCGAGAGCCTGGACCGATTCTAGCAATAAGGAGACACCTACACCCTTGACCACCCAAGTCACCCTACTACCCTTATGAACCCGACCTAACCCACTTCTTCTTCATATTTGATTCATCTTATTAGTTAGCATCATTTCTTTTGTTTGCTAGTTAGTTTGATTATTAGCATTGTTAGCATTGTTATAGTCTAGTTCATCATTAGTCTAGTTCTTACCTCTCCTCTACCATAGTTTTCCATTTATCGCTTCTTTGTGTTTGTTTGGTGATTTAGTCTCGTTTTAGGCCGACTTAGTCTAAACCTTGCGACACCGTCTCCGTGGACACGACCCGACTTACCCTAACTACCGTTAGGTCTTAGTTGGTTTTTATTTGGTGGCGGGATCCACGGCAAAATCCCACCATCACTCCCCTCTAGGAAATCCTCTAGAAAACCCGAGAAAACCGGTCCTTCAAACACAAACACCATAACGTTTCCTACATCCTTGATACTATAGCGCAAACGTCGTTGCTACGAGTCCATTACCGAGGCCAAATTAAGCATGTAGGTTGAGGGTGTCATCAAATCCTGCTTTCTCTCTTTTCTCTCCTCTCCTCTTCTTCTCGTTTTTCTCGTTTTTTTAGTCTCGTTTTCTTCGTTTTTCATCGCTAATATTATTATTATTGTATCGCCATAAAATATTCGCCTATTCGTGTCGAATACAAGGGATGATGGGATAAGGAAACACGAATACGAGGGTAACGCTCCCGATGTTGCCGGTCGCTTATCCTATTACCCCGAGTATTTGATTGGTGAAGCGAATCAACATTAAAAAGAACGTTTCTTTATATTTCATTTAGCACATTTATTCATCATCGCAATTCAATAATATCACATATAACTACATATTTAAAACAGTCTCGCATCGAGTATACTTAAAGGCGAATCCCGTTTAAAGATCCTTTTAATCTCTTTACGAGTCGTAACAGAGGTGGCACCCTTTCGAGGAGCGCCGCCCTAAACACTCATGGGCGTAATGCGATCGCGGATATTTATCGTTAAATGTGCTCGATCCCGTTTTTAAAAGGTTTAGTACGAAACTTATTGATGTCGAATCGAACATCACATAATTCGAAAGGATTAGTACGATGTAGTGACGCAGAGGGAATCAATTTCGTCCTAATTACCAAATTCAAATTGATTTTATAACGCTTGTTCAAAATAATCGATCACCGATCTCGTAATCGTACAATTTACGAGCGTCGTAAACCGAGTCAAGTTTAAATTATATGATATTTTTACGCTACTCGGCTAGTTATCAATTCAAACATTAAAAATCAAAATCACTACGTTAACCGAATTCCGAGCAGCTGCTCGAACAGGGGGCACTCGATCGAGTGTAGTAGCCCACTCGATCGAGTGGCACCCCAAATCAGAGGCAGGAGGTTTTTTCGAGGACCACTCGATCGAGTCCCTCCCATGACCTGATCTAGTGGCCTCTGTCACGCCAAAACCGTGGGCCTTTTACATGTTTCAAGCCTCGATAAACCTTTTTAACGACTTCGATCATCACGTGTCAAGTCCATCACGTGTTTTACTTCTTTTTAAACTATGCATCGTACAAATCGCTAATCATATAGTTTACTTACTGTTACTAGATCGTTTATTGTAATTTTGTTTGTCGTACTGTATTTTCGGGTTGTATTCCGTCCGCGTATTTGTAATCTATTGTTTTAAGTTTATTACCACTGCTTGCATTTATCGCTTTCATAAATGAACTTCGCATGCTAAATAACTTCGACGTTAATTTAGATGCATTAAATGACGTAGCTTACACATAATTCGCATGTTTAGTTAAAAAGCCTTGTTTGCATAACATTCAATCGTCAAACTAACGCGCATACACGAAAAACGAATGATATCTAAGTAGAGGCCGCTAAGAGCGGACGGGGTTGGGTGTCCTTTGTGGGCTTCCCAACACGTACCCTCACCCCTTACTCAGAACCACTGTTTCCGGATGTCCGAAACCGTTGGCGTACGGGAGTCATTTGATGCACGATTCCCGATAACTCGGCGTCGATATCGTAATGCAAAGGGACAAACCCCACAAACTCTAGTATCGAAGTGGGCCGTACTTTGTGCACGGTCCACCGAAATATAGAGTAGGTTCGAATGGGCCCAAACTCCCATAAAATTCGGTGGCGACTCCTATTTCGATTTAAATTTCGACCCGAGATCAATCTTACCACGAGACTCATTCGCCTACCCAAACCCGCGCGTGGCCGCGTCGGGGTGGACCTGTGTCATGTCCACAATGTTTTATTTAATATAGTTTTTTTTTAACGAGAAGAATAATTCATTAATAGAACGCCAAACGACACTTACAACGAATACCTATAATTGCAATCAAATCTAATAAAAATCAAAGAAAGCAATTTCTCTTATAAACTAAGGATCTCAAGACATGATCTGACAATTCGGCATGACCTCGTATCGCTATCTTCTTGCACCTTTTGTTGAGGGGATCCTTCGTTTGATTCAGAACTAGAGAAAACTTACCTTTTATTGGTCTCAAAGATCGTTGACAAATTACTTATAGACATTGAATAGACATGCGACGAACCATCAACAAACTACCCTTGTCAATAAGAATAAAACTAAGCCCCATGACAACATAAGGGACCGAAGCCTTGAACAAAAGGACCAAAACCTTGAAATAAAGGATGAAACTCTCATAAAAAGAGAGACTTTTATTGAATAACATATTGACTACCAAACTAAGAAGTGAAAATTAATCAGTTTTTTGGGCTTACCATCGATTAATTATCGATGGAAGCGCCGACTGAAAGATGGAGGCTAGGGTTTTTCTGGGAGGGGGGTTTTTTTTTAACGAGTAAATGAGTGTACTGTGTACTATTATTTAATATATTTTATAATATACATTGATATTTTATTTCTATAGGAAGTACGAATATATATGACGAACTTTGACTCGATTTATTAATTTTTCGGATATTTCCCAGGGTACCCTTGAACTTTGACACATTACGCATGGTATCCCTCATTTTAAGTTTGTTCCTATGGTAACCTTGTGTTTAGTGTTTAGTGCCCATGATACCCCTGATCAATTTTCTGTCATAACGGCGTTAAAAGTTAGTTTAGTTAAAGTGATTAATTTGTTTCAGAGGAAAAATTAGTTAGAACAATTAATGAATTTCTAATAAAAATAATTGAAAATTGAGGGAATGTCCATGGTACCCCTGTGTTTTCAATGTTTTAGCCATGGTACCTTTATATTTTAAATTCTTTGCCCATGGTACCCCTGAATGAATTATAACCACAAGGGTACCATGGAGAAATAATTGAAATCACAAGGCTACCATGGACAAAAAATTGAAAGTACTATGCTACCATGGTTAAAATATTGAAAACACAGGGGTACCATAGACATTTTCTCAATTAATTTGAATTTCATTAATTTTGTAACTAATTTCACCAAAAAAAATTAAAATTAATCACTTTAACTAAACTAACTTTTAACGCCGTTATGACGGAAAATTGATCAGGGGTACCAAGGGCACTAAACGCAAAATATAAGGTTACCATAGGAACAAACTTAAAATGAGATGAGTACCATGTGTAATGTGTCAAAGTTCGAGGGTAACATGGGAAATATCCCTTAATTTTTTATTCTCATTATAATAATCATGTGATAAAAATATGTATATATATATATATTTAGGTTCATGTGAGAACCACTCCTCCAATGAGAACATGAGAACTATAATATGAGCCATTAGATCATAGTGTTCAATCTCATTCTTTGGATCCTTCAAAATTCTTCAATCCCATCAATTAATCAGAATTGCTTGAGCCTTCAACCCGTAAGGTTGTAACTCCTTCTCCTTCTACAAAATTATTCGACCCGTAATTCTTTAATCCATAATTCTTCAATCGACCATTGAATCCGATTTTCAATCCATCAATTTTTCAATCGACTTTTTTTCAATCCATCAATTTATCACAATTGCGTATTAAACCTCAGTAACCTAAGTAACTTTTAATTTTTTTTAAAAATTAATTATTTTATGAGTTAACTTATTCGATTAAATTCATTATTTCATTACAATTGTAATAGTATTATCGTCGGCAACTATAATTGCAATAATCCCAGCTATCGTTTTTTTTTTCCAAATTTCCTCATTAACTTAGAAGTTCATCTAAAATATTGTCCTTTAATTTCCTTTTGTACGGATTTTATATGAAATACAACACTTCTTCTTCAAGCCCTACTCGATTTAATTCCCTTTTTCAATTTTAGCGTACCGTACCCTTTCTTAAATTTATCGTACCCTTTTTTCAATTTTGGCGTACTATTTTCAATTTCAATTTTAGTGTACCCTTCTTCAATTTTAGCATACCTTTTTCAAATTTTAGCATACTCTTTTTCACTTTTAGCGTATTTTTTTTTCAATTTCAATTTTAGTGTACCCTTCTTTTTAGCGTACCATTTTTCTATTTTAGCGTACCTTTTTTCTTCTTCAATTTTAGTCTACTCTTCTTCAATTTTAGCGTATCTTTTTCAAATTTTAGCATACCCTTTTTCACTTTTAGCGTACTTTTTTTCAATTTCAATTTTAGTGTACCTTTCTTCACTTTTAGCGTACCATTTTTCTATTTTAGCGTACCCTTTTTCAATTCAATTTTACCGTACCCTCACTTTTGAATTTTAGCGTACATTTTTTAATTTTAGTGTACCCCTTCTCAATTTTAGCTTAAGTTCCTAAGTTGACCAATGAGCAGACGAGATACAGTTCTTGAACCCAAATTTTCTAAACCAAAAGTAACCCAATCCGAAGCTGATCCGACCCAAATTCGATTTAATTAACCGATTTGTTGGGTCTAGTCGCAGGTGAGAATAAAACCCGGTAATCTTTTGAATTTGGTAGAAAACTGGACAATTCCTGAACAGCTCCCGATTTTCAGATAAGAGCAGAGCAAAGCAGACTTACAGTCCCGTACACTACGGAACCTCTATCATATGAACCTATACCACAACAATGGCGGCCATACTCAAACTCTACAATCAAATCAATTAAAATCACCTCTTTCATTCTTAATCCAATTCAACTATTACAACTTACAATTCAATTGATTTGTGCATTTGGGTACATTAGGAGTTCAAGAATTGATGATATAAAATTCAATTTTATTGATACAAAAATCTCAAATCAAGTGGACGTATTTAATGGTTTTAACGAAAATATGAACCCTAATTTAAAGAAATCTCCAATTGTATATAAATTCCCAATTTTATGAACACCGGAACTCTAATTTATTAAGATTAGACAACAAAACCTTTGGAATTTGCATTGATGAACAAAACTTCGTCTGCTTTTTCTTGATTTTTGGTGAATTTTGTTGAATTTTTTTTCTTCAATTTCAGTCATTGTTGATGAGGGAAGGGAGAAGGAAGCAAGAGAGAGAGAAAGAAACAGATTTGGTTGGAGGATATTGTTAAAGGAAGAGGAGGATGTTTTTAAGAATAATGTGAATAAGATCTAATGGTTTAAAAAAGTTCTCACAGTTCTCATTGAGAGATAGGTTCTCACCCGATCTCAACTCTCTCTCTCTCTCTCTCTCTCTCTATATATATATATATATAGAGAGTTGAGATCGGGTGAGAACCTATCTCTCAATGAGAACTGTGAGAACTATTTAGAACCATTAGATCTTATTCACATCTAATGCTTGACATTATTCTTAAAAACATCCACTCTTCCTTTAACAAAAATAAGCCAAATCCGTTTCTTTCTCTCTCTTCCATCTCTTTCTTTCTCTCTTCCTTCTCATTCCCTTCATCAAAATTAGGGTGTCGGTGTTCATAAAATTGGGGAATTATATACAATTGAGGATTTCTTTAAATTAGGGTTTATATTTTCGTTAAAACCATTAAATATGTCCACTTGATTAGAGATTTTTGTGTAAGTAGGGTTCTTGTTTTCTCTGAACACCTATCGTGGAATTATTCAATGCTTCATTTCCCTCTAATTATACTTCTATTAATCATCTTATTTGTTACACTACTTTTACGGTAGTAGTTGTAGCCACATTACAATTTAAAAAGGGTACGCTAAAATTTAAAAAGGTACGCTAAAATTGAAATTAAAAAAAGGGTACGCTAAAATTGAAATTGAAAATTGGTAAGCTAAAATTGAAAAAAGGGTATGCTAAAAGTGAAAAATAGTACGCTAAAATTTAAAAAGTATACGCTAAAATTTAAAAATGATACACTAAAATTGAAATTGAAAAAGGGTACGCTAAAAGTGAAAAAGGGTACGGTAAAATTGAAATTGAAAAATGGTACGTTAAAATAGAAAAAAGGGTACACTAAAAGTAAAAAAAGGTACGCTAAAATTTTAAAAGGTACACTAAAATTAAAATTGAAAAAGAGTACGCTAAAATAGAAAAAAGGGTACGCTAATAGTGAGAAAGGGTACACTGAAATTGAAATAGGGTACACCACAATTTAAAAAGAAAATTAAATCGAGTAGGGCTAGAAAAAGAAGGGTTTGTATTTCATATAAAATCCGTACAAAAGAAAATTAAAGGACAATATTTTAGATGAACTCTTAAATCAATCAGAAAATTTGAAAAAAAAAACGATAACACACCGTTGGTGAGATTATTGCAATTATATTAGCCGACGATAATATTGTTACTATTGTAATGAATTAATGAATTTAATTGAATAAGTTAATCATAAAATGATTAATTAAAAAAAACTACTTAGGTTATTGGGATTCAATACCCAATTGTGATGAATTAATGGATTGAAGAAAAGTCGATTGAAAAATTGATGGATTGAAGAATCGGATTCAATGGTCGATTGAAGAATTTATCGAAAAAGATTATGGGTCGAAGAATTTTGTAGAAAGAGAAGGAGTTACGGGTTGAAGATTGAAGCAATTGTGATGAATTAATTTGATTGAAGAATTTTGAAGAATCCAACGAATGAGATTGAACACTATGATCCAATGGCTCATATTATAGTTCTCACAGTTCTCATTGAAGGGGTGGTTCTCATATGAACCTAAATAAATATATATATATATATATATATATATATATATATATATATATATATATATATATATATATATCATTTCTTAAAATTTTGAAAATAAAAAAAATACTCCCACCGGTCACAATGAAATGGGACAATAAATTATGACCAAAGGAAGTATTTTTTAGTATTTTTTAGTGTATAATAGCAATATTTTTTTAAATTTATTTATTTTCGGTTGGGTAACGGGTTCGAATGAATTTTGACCCAATATATTCGAATTATTATCGGGTCGGATCACTTTCAGATTTCAGTCATTTTCGGGCAACTTTTTTCAGGGTTTTTTTTCGGTCGATTTTGGGTCGGGTTTTCGGATCAGGTCAGTTTTTGACAAGTCTAATCCAAACACATCCTAAGTATCTTGCCGGAGATTCTTGCAAGTCCTTGAGGAAAGGTTCACAAAATTTCATTTTAGATCTTTCGATAGATCAGTTTACTAAGAAACTATGTTAACATGTAGCATATCCACTGAAACTCACACTAGAGCACTATTTTAACAAGGACGAAAAGATTCACTAGCAGAATGGAAATATTTTGAAGGCCAATCTACAATGGCATTTTAAAGGTAACAGCCTTTCATTCATGTGACAAAGAAGCCAACCCTCGTTGGATCTCACTTGAATCACTGAATAAGATAACAATGCCGTACTATTTTCAGTCAATACTATATCCATGATTGGTTTAACTGTCCTATGCCTAGCTCAAGTCACGCCTGCGCGCCATGTTGACCAACCAGTATCACCGAGCAGTGATGATGGACCATGTACCACCTTCCTTCATGGTATTCAAACACATTGGTCACATTGTACGGCACGACATCCATGTCAACATAGGTTTTCAAGCTAACCCAAGCCATATCGGACAGAACCCTTGCTCGTACATCACGAACCTGAAACCTGCCATCTTGCTGCTCCCAGTTAAATGACATTTGCCAACTACCGAGTACAGTATTATACCTAGCAGGTGTGAAATCAAGAATCAACATTTCGTATAAATTCAATCCAAAAGCTTCAGTAACATAAGTTTGTAGCAGGAGTCAGGACATGACAAGTGACAACATCACCACCATTTTCCCATGTCCTCCGAGGATCTATTGAACAAGGCTAGCCGGCTAGGTAAGGGGTCACTACACATACTCACATATACGCAGTCTCGCTCAATGTAGTAAGCAGGGGAGACTGTTTCTGAATCATTTATGACGAAACTTTCATGTTTTGTAATTGCTGCTTCATTAAAATAGATAAAAGTGGCCACATGTTTTCTCCAAGCCACACAGATAAACTGGTTCCACTAAAAAAAAGAACAATAATAAACTGATACAGCATTACGCGGAAACTAATATATTCCAAATTACAAGATACAATTAAATATTATGTCCAAAATTTTAATAAAAGAAGCCCTCTAAAGGGTCTTGAAAATGAGTTCAGCTCTTCGACAATCCTTACCCTAGGCCACTTTCAAATTTCAATACCAAAGAAACCACTTACAAAGCTAGATCTAATGTAGGAGTTGGAACACCTAAGAGTGTGTTTGGATAACAAAATGAGAGGGGAAGGGAGGGAAGGGGAAGGGAGGGAAGGGAAGGAAGAATGGAGATGGACCATTTTCCCTCCAAGGGCTCGCTTAGGATGGAGGTAATGATTCCGGGGTAATAGAGCAAAAATGAACTAGAAAATGACGAAGAGTAGTGATGATGCTAAGCGGAAATGGAGAAAATGAAGGTAATCTAGTCTTTTGGGGGGGGGGACATTACACCCCTCTCCCCCCAAGTAATGCATTACCCCATTGGGGGTAATTATTCCTCCCTTCTATCTCTTTTACATCATAAAATGCCACAACCAAGCAACAAACTCCTCCATTTCTAGTTCATTTTTGCTCTACTACCCCCGGAATCATTACCCCATCCCAAGCGAGCCCCAAATCTTGCCTATTTCGGAGGGGAAATATTTTGTCTTGGAGGGAAATGGAGAGATCCATTTTCCTTACCCCTCCAAATCCCTCCACCCATTTTTTTAACCAAACAATGGAACTTGCTCTCCTCTCTTTCCCTCCTTCCTTTCCCTCCAAATCCCCCTATCCAAACACACCCTAAAAGTCATCAGAATACTGGACTAACTCCTTAAAAAAAATCAAAACAAGGGAACCATCTCTCTTCTCTCTCCTTCTCGCCCTACTTATTCCCTTTTTTGTCCCTTCCTCACCGGCCACCACAAGATCTTTCCAAATAAAATGTCCAGTATAAACTAAGATGGTATCAAAATACTGCACTTAACTCCCTCTCACCAAGTAACTTCAGCTTTTCAGAAGCACTAACAACAAAAGAACTCAAAAATCTTGAAAGTGCGGGTGGGCTTTTGCAATAACGAGAGGATGATAGTAAAAAAAACAATTGAACTATTTGCGCCAACAAAAAAGCAAAAGTATCCTACCCTGAGAAAATCTCCCCTGAGGCATGAATACACTTGACATAGTCCGCTTTAAGCCAGAAGTGACTCATAGCTGGAAGTGATCTTTCTCTGATGATGTGAAAAAACTCTGCATTGATATTCACAATGGCCCTTGTAGCTGCATAGTAAGCTTTCCACCCATTGGGTGGTGTCAGAGTATCTTGTTCCACAGTAAAATCCTACAAGAACCAATAAAAGTGACTTACAAGAATGTACATCCAGGAAACCAAGTTAGTTGGTTTTGACAAAGGACCCATATGAATTGACGAGAAACTTATGAAGCAGAGTACAGTAACTCCTGCAATAACAGGATTCCTCTCACTTTTCAAAGAAATACTCCCTCCATCCCAATTTTATTGTCCTCTTTCTCACTTTCTCTATCCCAAATTAATCATCCTCTTTCTATTTTGGTTAAAAAAAACTCCGTATAGTGTATTTTCCATATCATCTCATTTACCGTAACAATATCTTAAATCCTCCCAAAATAGAAAGAGGACAATAAAAGTGGGATGGAGGGAGTAGCAAATAGACATTCTTCATGGCAGAGGAAGTGAGGATTGAAACACAACTAAACATGCCATAATGCATCACAAGCATGTCATGGAACCCATTAGGTTCGCAAAGGTGCATCCAAGGCATGCTTCACATTTTTGCCCCATGCATGAAATGTATGTCAAGGCTAAGGAACTAATCACCACCGTTACCTAGTAATGCAGGAATCAGATCTCATTACAGCAATCTGCCACTCCCAAAGGTGAAACCCAGACATGGTTAAGCCTATGATGTTCAATATGAAATGTAGGTCATTATCATATATAGGACTATGTAATTATAACTTTATAAGCTAGACTGCAAGCTCAAAGCAAAAAAAAACCGTCATAAATGAATAAATACACCAACATTATACAAATGCGGCCAGTTGCACAAATATTTCTAAGTGAATCGTCAAACTATCTCAGCTAAAATCTTATACTGTACTATATAGTATAATAGAGCTTAATTTGGTAAGAATACCATGACATAGAGCTTAAAACATATCTTGATTACAACTTCATACATTCATTAGTCGTTACAATATGACACTGAACCACATCCAAAAACATTTAATAACATACGGAGAAATCTATTACACCATTGAGCCAAAAATTATGTCCGTAGTTATTAACCTCTTCTTACACTGGCTATGCCATAACATCGCAGAATTTCAAACAGAATCGCAACTAAAAGAGCTTGATACAGCGTTTCAAAATAAATATCTTCATTCTAGAGAATAAAGCAGCTAGTAAAACAGAATGGATACAAAAAAGCGCCAGACAAACACGATGGTTAGTTAATTACTTATCAGGCTAGATAAACGCTACGAACAAGCTTGATGTCCAAATGTCAAGTATCTAACACTAAATTCTCCATAACAATGACAAATAGTAGCAAAATATCAACATCCCTACCACATTCAACCGCACAATGTCGTTCTAAAATTCTCCAAAACTCACAAATACAAGACGATACGTCCAACAGAAGAGGTATTCATCCACGACAATCGCATACTATAATCAAAAGTAAAGAAATGATGGGAATTGAATTGAAACGTGGCAGGCATATAATCAGACCTTATGATAGAGAATTTTCCAGGCATTATCATCATTGGCCGCCTTTCGCATAAGTGAATTTGTCATTGAAAGACGGCAAAGGCTTGGATAATCCAAATAACTGAGGGCGTGAGTTGTAATCTCCGGAACTAACTGCTCCATCATCGAGGCGCCAGTTTGCTTCTCCATCATCGAAACGACGCCGTTAGTGACCGCTGCCATAGAATCCGAGATACAACACTCGAAAAGGACGCACTTAGCACTACAACTGCTCAAATTAGTGGAAATGGAAGTTGAAGGAATTATTTTACGAGAGGCGTTGGATGAAATTCGAAGGGCGATTACGGTGAGAGCACAGCAGATGCAGGTTATGACGAAAGGTGGAGAGTGTAGCAATGAGAGTAAGGTAATCTACATTCATAAGACATTAAACTTCAATGGAGAGCTAGAACCCTAAGAATTTCTGGAAAATAATTTGGTTGCTTGGGGAATTAATTAAGAAGTGAAAGGTGATGAACCTATGCCGTTTCTGCTTAGATTTGGCGAGGAAACTTGAAAATGGTGTTCGTGCGATTTGATTTCCTTGAAAGATAAGAAGAGGGAAGGAGGGAGGGAGGACTGAGAAGCGCAAAGAGGTTTCAGGTGCGTGTTTGTGAAACTGAGTGCGTAGGTTTAAGAGTAGTGAAGTCGACCGGTATCGGCTTGGAAGTTACCAAAATTAATACTCTAAACGATATTGTGCACTTCATTTTAAGACTATGTTTATCCACAAACTCATCATTTTTCCTCAGACTCGGCCACCTCAGCTTTTCACTCACTTTTCATTCTTCAGACTCAGACTCAGACTCCGACTCCGACTCAGACTAACTACAAAAGTACACTTTATCCAGAGACTCATCTCAGACTTTCTTCCCTCACATACCTTATCCTCATCTCACCTCAACTTTTTATCTACCTTATTTTATTTTTTTATTTTTTTTATTTACATCTTCTCGCCTCAACTTTCTACATAACTCATTTTATGTTTTTATTTACCTCAATATCTACATTTATTTTATAACTCGATTAATTACTCGAATAATTACAATTAAATAATTAATTGTTAAATAAATTTTGTGACATACGAATAAATTTATTTTCAAGTGGTCATTATTAAAAGTGGCAATCGGGCGGGTGGGTCGAGTTCGGGTTGGGTTGTCGATAAACCTGACAAACAAGTCAACCGGGTCGGGTTTGGGTTAAGTGAGTTTCGCTTTGACTTTGGGTCGGGCCAGATCATTTCGGGTTTGCTATTTTCATCTTTTTAGGGATATCGACTCGTTTTTTATGATAATATTCGAGTCAATTTTGGGTTTACTCGAGTCAATTCAGGTTACGAGTCCACTTAGAATCTTTAGTTTGGATATCAGATCGGGATCGAGTTGGCTTATTAAGGTTGGGTCATTTCAGGTCGAGTTAGTTTTGTCATGTCTAGTTGTCGGGTCTGGGTCGGATCGTTGGTTCGGGTCGGTTTGGTCATGTTCAGGTCGAACTAAGTTTTGTTTGGTTTGGTCTGGAATAACTATCAATTCATTATCCGTTTTTATTACTACGTGCAGTATTATTTATCATTTATTATACGAATTTGCTTTTTATCATATATACAACTATATCATCTAGTACAGATTATTTTGATCATGTCCGTTTATAATGAAGTGAAATGAGCTAAAGTAAAATAAGTTGAACTGAACTAAACTGAGCTGAGACAAATTGAACTAAAGTAGCCTGAAATACAAAAATAATAATAACAAGTTTACTAGTTACAAAAAAAATATTAATTATTATTGTAACAACAAATAATAATGTTAATTATTGTATCAAAAATATTAATTATTATAATTATTATATTAATTTTAATTTTAATAAAAATATTATTAATAAAAATATTTTATAATAATAAAAATATTTATAACAATAACAATAACAATAGTAATAATAGTAATAATAAATAATAATATTAATTATTAATAATATTATAATAATACTAATATTAATATTAATAATCAATATTAATATTTAATAGTAATACTATTAATAACAATAAAAACAATATTAATTTTTATTATTATATTAATATTAATTTTTATAAAAATGTCATTAGTTTTAATATTTAACAAATAATAATAATAATTAATAATAATAATAATAATAATAATAACAACAACATCAACTTATTTGAACTGAACTGAACTAAACTGAACGGAACTGAACTGAACTAAACTGAACGGAACTGAACTGAACTAAACTGAACGGAACTGAACTGAACTGAACGAACGAGTCTGAGGATGAGTCTTTGAAATCCAAGACTCAACTTCAGACTTATCTGAGTCTCAGACCGTCTCAACCACTCTAACCAGGTATGAGTCTCAGACTCAAAGAATCTGAGACTCAGACTTTTGTTCAGACTCAACTTCAGACCTCCTTTAATCTTCCATCCGTCTGAGCCTCAGACTCGCACCAACCACATTATCCAGGTATGAGTCTCAGACTCAATAAATCTGAGTCTCAGACTCTTACTCAGACTCATACTCAGACTCCCTTTAAACTTAGCCTAAGAGTACATTTTAAAATTAATGTCAACCAAAAACGAAAATTAAATACGGAGTAATTATGTGAACATTAATTCTTGTTTGTATTCTTTTCATTCTTAAAATATAGACAAATCCTTCCTTCATATAGAGTACGTACTTTTTTGTTTTTGTCTAGACTAGAGCGCACTACGTTCCAAATATTGAACCCCAACTTATTAGTCGGAGTAAAGCAACTCTTACCACTTGAATCTTAATTCTCTAAACCCTAGTAATGGTAATATTTGTGACAGTAATTTACACGGAGTAATAAACCTAGTAAATTGAAATAGGTGGATGTTGTCGATAGCTACAAATGAGTCGTTTGTTAAAAAAAATCGAGTTTTTACATTAAAATTTCCCTTGAAGGAGACGAAAACTTAAGAAAACTTGCTACCCGTATTCTAAACCCTGGATTCGCCTCTGGTTATTGTCGATCAAAGAATTTATGGTAATCTATGTTTTCATGATCGGGATTCTACTTTGGATCGATGGGGAGGGTAGAATCGAATCGGTAGAATTGGATCGTAGAACCATAAGATTCTACAAACTCACTAAATATAGTTTTTTTGTTTAGCGATAACATATGATTGAAGATCAAATTACTCATTTATTAATATTTATTCCCAATTAATAATTTTAATATCATTTTATTCACTTGTACTACTACGTAGAAGAAATTTGACTTTTACGGTGTCATTATATGAAAATATATGTTAGTTATTTTTACTACAAAATTGAATCATAGGATTGTATGATTGTAGAATCGTATTAAGATCCTACCTTAAGAAAATTTCGAATTAATAGGATCGTAAGATTCTACAACCATGATAGAATCATAAGATCCAGGATCGGTCAAACAAATTTAGATCGTAAAATCGTAGGATCAAATCGCGATTCTGACAACAATGATGGTAATTAATCTAGGGGAAAAAACTTGCTCCTAATTTAGTTTCACTTTCACTTCCCATCGTCGGCAAAAAAACTAACATCGACAACGTCGTCATCTTCCGAATTGTTTTCGGTATACGACAAATTTAAATCAAAAGAAAAATTATTTTTTCGCGTTCGACATTCCGATCAATCGTCAACGAATAATTGAAAACTCAAAATATAATCGTTTCGTTGTTGTTTCAAGGATGATTAGGTTAAATTCGAGAGTTAATAGTGTTTTTGTCGGACTTTGTAATTTAATTAGGCTAAATAGTAGGGAAATGTTAAATAATAGGTTAGTAATTAAACAAGGGCAATTCCATAATTTAATCTTAAAATGTCGACGATGATGGGTGGTGTAGACACCCACATTTTGACCGCCAGGTGTCTATAGTAGTTCCCGCCAAACACCCGATGATGATTGGACGTAAACGTGCTTTGATAGACTCGGATATGGGCTCGTAATTACGGAAATTTGGTTTAGACTTTTCAAGGAGTACAAATCTTACAAAACCAACCTCAAATCCAGGCCCAGTGGGTCGTTTCGAGTCAAATAAGACTAATTTGGGTCGAAACCGTCACCAGGGGTAAAACCGTCTTTTAGCGACCGAGTCAAAACTCGGTCAAAGATTTTCCCGAGACACGTGAGTCAGCCGTGACACTTCACACGGCTGATTCATACTCAAACACTACAAAATTTCAGCTTCATTAAACATTAAACAATTCCGTTAAAGGTAGAATTCGATCTCAAGTAGGAGTTCTATCCAGAAACCGGAACAGACACAAATCGAGCTCAAACACTCGGTTTAGGCGTCCCAACTCAGCCGAAACACCCTCCCACCAGCCGAGATACTTGGCTTCTTCACCAAGAAACGAGACTTTGATTTCCTCTCGAACTCTCGTATTTCCTATCCAAACCGGTATTTCTTGTCACACAAGCAAGACTACCTCGATTCCTATAAATAGGACCTCTTGTCCAACACAAGAGACACACAATTAACACCGAAAAAATAGTCTCATAACACGGTTTTCATACATCCTCGATATCTAGCAAATCCCGACACCTTTCCGAAGCCTCGAAGCCCCGAGAAACCGTCTGACCCGACGTCCAACCACCCATCCAAACCGACACCCTAAACTCATCCTCATCATCTCGACGCTCCTAAGTTTAAGCCACTTTCCAACGAGTCTTATCCCGAGAAAACAAAGCATGTAGGTTGAGGGTGTAAATCAAACCCGCTTCTTCTTCTTCTCTTTTCTCCTTCTCGTTTTTTTTACGGGTCTTTCGTCGGTCTTTTTTTATTTTCTAATATCAATACTATTAAAAAACTATTTTCATATATCGAACATTCTTAAAAATATGATATCGATTTTCTATAATCGAATATTGTATCGAAAAGAATTATATTAAGATTTCGACGATGTTAAAAATCGTTAC
Source organism: Agrostemma githago (assembly GCA_958450325.1). NCBI lineage: Eukaryota > Viridiplantae > Streptophyta > Magnoliopsida > Caryophyllales > Caryophyllaceae > Agrostemma > Agrostemma githago. The sequence continues at coordinate 21,110,936 of OY288239.1, read as the reverse complement.
ACCCTTTTTTTCGTTCAAAATCTTTTTTTATAAACTTTTCGTTCGAAACAAACTTTTTTTTCAAAACCTTTTTCTAAAATCCTTCCAACTATTCGATATCGATTTCATAATCGAATATCGAATACGACGAATATCGAAAATATGAATCGGGTATGAATTAATCCATACTTGTACGCGATTTATAAAATTAAACGATTTTCGACAAAAAATAATAAAAACGGGCAGATGATGGGAGGGATTTGTCGTGGATCCCGCCACCAAATAAAAACCAACTAACCTAACTAGGGTAGCTAGGGCAAGTCGGGTCCAATCCATAGGGACGGGAGGTCGGACTAAGGTATGCTACGGTCTAGGACTATGTTCGAGACGAGCTAATCTAAGGAGGGGGAGACTAGGACTAAGCTAGGTCTAAAGCAAGAAAACAATCAAAGGAAACGGGTTAGGATTAGGTCGGGGTCAAGGGGGTAACGGAATGGTCGAGGAAGAGCTAGAGTGAAGGAGGTAGTAAGGTAATCTAGGTATAGTCCGGGCTCTCGCAACTTAGACTCACCTAGAGGTTCCACCTAAAACCCACCTTGGCGACACAAACGACAAACGGGGTTACTAGCGTGATATCGGGGCCTAGGTCGCATCCGGGCTCTCGCAACTTAGACCGACCTAGGGGTCGTCCTCACCGGGCTCTCGCAACTTAGTGAGGGAACCAAACCCACGAGCAAACTATTACCCACAAGAGAAAGGCAAGAAAAACAAGCATATGCATACAAGTCATTCAAGCATTTCAACAAACATGTACCATGCATCAAACCAAGAGGAAACCCAAATCTTCCACCAACATCTCCAACAATCCCTTAATCATCCAATTAACACCCTAATCACCTTACTAACCCTAGCAAGATACTACTCTAACATATCTATACTAAAACTAACACTAAGAAGAGAAACCCATTCAAACAACCAAACTAGCATAATGAAACTAACAAGAACTATGAACTATGAGCAATCCACAGAACAAAGATTCAAACTTTAATGAAAGAACAAGATTAAGAGAAAGGAAAAGAAGATTATACCTACTAACAAGATGAAAGGAAGAAGCAAACTTGCATAAATGAGAAAAACCCAAAACAAACATCCAAGGTTGTCAAGTTTGGTGGAGATCTTGAAGAATTCCCAAATTACAAGCATTAATCTAAGATTAACGACTAATTACCGACTAATCTACTATAATCTAATCTAATCTATACTAAAACTAGGCTAGGGTTTGTGGGTAATGAAGAACATAAGCTTAGATTACAAGAGGAAGGGTATATATAGGGTTACAATGGGTGAAGGAATGGAAACAAGTGAAAAACAGGAGTTGGTCCCGGTCGGGATGACGTGGTCCCGGTCGGGATGAGCTCATCCCGGTCGGGATGGACCCAAAATAGGAGCCCTCTCTTTTGTGCACTTCATCCCGGACGGGTTGAGGCCATACCCGTCGGGGATGAGTCTTGTAGGCCTCCAATATGATCTTTAAGGTTCCTCCTTGCTTCACATGGACTTTTCATCGATTCTCGGGACTCGGGATCGGGTCTCGGAGGCTCGGGATTGGGTCCCAAGGTCTCGGGGTCGAATCCAAGGCATCGAGTGATCGTTCCTTCACTTCGTTGGCTTCGAAAAGTGTATGTATTGAGTCGGAATCGCTCCAACTCTTCATGAATGGTCTCGGGAACCTGAAACGAGCTAGAGGAAGCATAGAGGAAGCACAAGGAAATGGGACCAAAACACTACGAAATAGGCACTACAAACTACACTTATCAACTCCCCCACACTTAACCCTTACTCGCCCTCGAGTAAGCACATACTAACTACTAAACTAGCCGAGTGGGTATTAGTGCACCCTACGCCCTTTCAACTCACGCGAGTACACTTAGAGGACAAGTGCACTCCGCAAGGCAAGTGGGGTATTGCGACAAAACTGTGGATGCAACCGGACACAAAACACATAAACAAACAAACAGATAAACAAACAAACAAAAGGTTGCACCCAAAAGAAAAGAAATACCGCTTCCCTCAAACAAGCGGTGAAAGAAGCACCGGTTTAGGACTCGAGGCAAGTGATAACGTTCCCAACTTAGCAATACAAACCAAAATGGACAAAACCCTAATAGTATGACGACATAGCAATAAAAACGTTGGTAACTTACCTCGGTTCCTCCTAACCTTCTAAGAACGTACCACGGGATGATCGGTGGGATGGAAAAAGGATGAACCACGGTGTTAGTCGACACTGTAGGTAAGTGAGACCCCGCCCCCTTTAGCAAAGAACCAAGAGGGTCGTCCCATGTCCGAAACCGCCTAACTAGTCCAAGTAAAAAAGTGGAAATAATTGCAAAATGAGGGAAGACCGACCATTACCGCTATCATCCTTCCTAGGGACTCGGTCCTTTGGTAGGCTCTTCACGGTAATAGTCGGTAAAAGGCTTATTTTGTGAGGTGTGAGGTTTCTATTTTTGTGAGACGATTTTCTTTTGGCATTTTCTTCTTCTTTTGCATTTTTGCTTTGTTTTGCCATGCCATTTCTTTTTCTTCTTTTCTATTTTCTTTTTGGCTTTTGTGCCTTTTCTTTTTCTTCATTCTTTTCTTTTTTTCTGTTTCTTTCTTTTTCCTTTCTTTGCCCTTTTGGCTTGATTTGGCTTTTTGGCATTTCTTGACAATTTAGAAAGAGAGAAATCAACAAGTTGCAAATTATTGTGTGGATATGTGTAGGAGGTAGGGTAATGGGTATGTCGGGGTTGCGCATCCCCTTTCAAACCCACAAAAAGGTGGAGAACTTGGACTAATCATACGATTCTAGACACGGTCACCTAAGGGACGAGACTCGGTAACCAAGGCCTTTTCACACCGTGGGTGGTCATAATGGTCAAAATGCAAATCCCGTAGTAAATCCCTAGTAAGCTAGGTGGACTCAAGGTAAGAAACCAACGAACTCATTGATTTAGGTCATTCTACTAGACTAAAGTCCAAGACTCGATCTATACTACTAGAAAGGGAAAGTAAACACTCGCACACTAGCCTCTAAACCGGGTTTTCGAAAACGTATTTACACACAAGACACACTAACACAACACAAAACGAAGACACGACGAAAACGAAAGAAAAAGAGATAAAAGGCCACAAAACAAAATAAAACAAAACAAACACATAAACAACACAAACACCACCCCGAGCTTCCAAACAAGCCACCAAATCAACCACAAGCATTACAAAGCTCCACCCGAGCACACCACATCACAAACCTTCTCCAAACTTCACAAGAAATAAAGAGGGAAAGGGATAGAAGATGTTACCGGATGTCTTGAAAGCTTTCCAAAACTAATGGTGATTCAAGCAACCTATAAGGAAAAAGGGAGGCAAAACACGCACAACACAACAAATACACAATACAACGACATAAAAGGAAAACACACAAAAGAAAATCTTTTTGATTTTTATGAAAATTTTCAAATTTTTAGGTTTTTTTTTGAAGAATTTTTCGAAAAACTAAGAAAATAAAACTAACGACGATAGAATATCGCTCCCCCACACTTAAACCGAGCCATGTCCTCATGCTCGATCGTAGTGTGCGGAGAGACAAAAGAAAAAGAAAAGAAACTACGAAAATAAAGCTAAAAATCAAAAAGTGAAGAAAAGGGTAGAAAGCGTCCGGCCGGGGTGTAGTCAAGTCACCATGGGCCGAGACAAGAAAAGATATGGATGGGGGAAGAAAATAAAAAGAAAGAAATAAAAAGAAATGGGAGGGGAGGACTAGGTGTAATCAAGTCACCTAGCCCGGATTCCGCCCAAATCCGACTAATTCCAACAAAAGGGGTGAAAAACATGTAAATTTTGGATTTTGAAATGACTCTCGATGTAGTCACGTCATCGAGAGTCGGGAGCAACCATATACCAAGGCCTCGAAGGCTACCATGACCCAAATATAAGGGGAAGGGGAGTAAACAAAGGAAAACAAGCAATAAAAGACGGAAAAGAAAGGATAGTTGCCGTACCAATAGGATAGCAACTCACTCGCTCCATCGTCTCCAATGATCAATAAAGGCACTTTGGTTGTCTTCATCATTGCTATCCCGCTTCGAACTTGATAAAACACATGGTAGAGGTAGTAATGGTGTGAGGGGAGTGGGATTCGATGTGAAACTCGGTGTAAAGGGAAGAGAAATGAGGTGAGGGTATGTAAATGAAGTGTAATGGTCATATGACATAAGCAAGGATGGGTAGGGAGGTTGGGTGGGGGTATACAATGGTTGGGTGGGCCCAAATGTCGAAGAAGAGGCCAAAAGAGGAGAAAGGGGACCATCCCGGTCGGGATGGATGGTCCCGGTCGGGAAGACACACTCGTCCCGGTCGGGAAGCCACCTTCCCGGTCGGGACGGCACTCCAGCAAGCTCCAATTTTGCACCTCCATCCCGATCGGGACGGCTCCTTCCCGGTCGGGATGGCATATTCTTCCCGGTCGGGAAGCTCCCTTCCCGCCCGGGATGGGTCTTCTTGACCTCCAAAAGCCCAAAAGCTTCACCGAAGCTTCAAAAACCGACTTCCATACTCACGACCCAAGCTCTATCATTAACCATTCCTCTCTAGGAATCATCTTCACTTCACATCTATGACAATAAGCTCAAATACAACATCAAATTCCCTCCCTCACATCGCTCATCAACAATCCAAATAACAAGAGTTTCACAAAACCAACAATCCTACAAACCAAAATATCCAAACAACCATAAACACAAATACAAGCACAAAAAGAAAAGGGAAAAGATATTTACACTAAAATACTCTCTCCAACTACCCCTTCATAGCCATCAAGAGCTCGAAGGAGTAAGTCAAATGCCCTAGCAACATCTTCATTGAAGCTCACATGGCCAAGCCTAGCCACTTTCAAAAGTTTCCAAGTCGGAGGTGAGAAGCGATCATCTTCATTAAGCTCGGGGTTCTCGTGATCTTCCGGGTCTTCGGAACCAACATATCTATGACTCTTATGACCATCCGGTAGGTATAGTGGTCTAGAGTCAAGCTCGGTATCATGATGTGGGAGATCACACCCTAGAGGTGTCGCTTCTTCTACGGGGTCGAGAGTGGAACTCTTTTCCACCGCCCGACAAGGATCCTCTTCACCAACCGTCTCACAAGACAAGGGACTAGGCATTGAGTGCGGTAGAGGAGGAGAAGGCATCAAGTTTTCTTCATTGGAGGCTTTAGGATCCTCCAATTTCCCATACCAGGCAAGTTCCAAGGCATCTACTTCTTTTTCCCAAGTATTGCGCTCCTTTTCACTCACCTTGTCTATATGGCCTAGAGGAGGTATGTCTTCACTTGGATTTGGATTGTCTAGTGGTTCATCACGAAGAAAATCGAACAAATCCAATTTCATCGCCAATACATCGGCTCCCCAAGAGTTATCTCGAGAATCATGTTCACTCCCCTCCTCATTGTCGGCCCTTGAAGCTTCAACTTCCTCTATTCTTCCCATATCTTCACCACCCAAGCAACACTCAACAATGGTCTCTTGATCGACCCTCTCTTCTTCATTTGTAGCTTCAAGGTTGGGTTGACTTTCTTGTGAAGGCACCCGACCTTCTTGCCCAAATGAACCTTCCTCAACATGTAGTGGAGCTCGAGTGGCCAACATCGTGATATGAGCCATGAGTGCATTGATGCGAGCATCTTGCACCCCTATTTGGGCCTTGAACTCCTCCCTAACCCCTTGTATTTGAGTCAACATCAATTGTTGACCCTTTTGCAATAACATCATCATCTCATGTTGGCTCTCTTGTGTTTGGACCAACATTTGACAAGTCTCAAAGTTAGGGATATTTGGTTGTGGGTTATGTGAGGGTGTTTGGTAGTTGTTAGGATGTGGGAACGATCCATGACAACTTTCTTGGTAACCATAAGAAGATGGTTCATAAGATTGTTGATGAGGTTGATATGGTTGGTAAAGTTGTGGGTTTTGGTAATTCGCCCCATAGTTGTCCCGTGATGATCGATGGTAGCTTGGACGCGCCATGTCCATAACGTTGCTTTGGTACCTAGGATGAGCTAGAAGCACTTGAGCAAACGTTAGTATCCTAGTGCTTTTGAGGCACTAGGATGGGAGGGTAACACACAAGAAGAAAAACGGAGATACACAAGGAGAAGAGAACACAAAAATCAAGAACAAAGTCCAAAACTAAGCAAACAAAAGTCTAAACTACGCCGTCCCCGGCAACGGCGCAAATTTGATGGGAGGGATTTGTCGTGGATCCCGCCACCTAATAAAAACCAACTAACCTAACTAGGGTAGCTAGGGCAAGTTGGGTCGAATCCACAGGGACGGGAGGTCGGACTAAGGTATGCTACGGTCTAGGACTATGTTCGAGACGAGCTAATCTAAGGAGGGGGAGACTAGGACTAAGCTAGGTCTAAAGCAAGAAAACAATCAAAGGAAACGGGCTAGGATTAGGTCGGGGTCAAAGGGGTAACGGAATGGTCGAGGAAGAGCTAGAGTGAAGGAGGTAGTAAGGTAATCTAGGTATAGTCCGGGCTCTCGCAACTTAGACTCACCTAGAGGTTCCACCTAAAACCCACCTTGGCGACACAAACGACAAACGGGGTTACTAGCGTGATATCGGGGCCTAGGTCGCATCCGGGCTCTCGCAACTTAGACCGACCTAAGGGTCGCCCTCACCGGGCTCTCGCAAATTAGTGAGGGAACCAAACCCACGAGCAAACTATTACCCACAAGAGAAAGGCAAGAAAAACAAGCATATGCATACAAGTCATTCAAGCATTTCAACAAACATGTACCATGCATCAAACCAAGAGGAAACCCAAATCTTCCACCAACATCTCCAACAATCCCTTAATCATCCAATTAACACCCTAATCACCTTACTAACCCTAGCAAGATACTACTCTAACATATCTATACTAATACTAACACTAAGAAGAGAAACCCATTCAAACAACCAAACTAGCATAATGAAACTAACAAGAACTATGAACTATGAGCAATCCACAGAACAAAGATTCAAACTTTAATGAAAGAACAAGATTAAGATAAAGGAAAAGAAGATTATACCTACTAACAAGATGAAAGGAAGAAGCAAACTTGCATAAATGAGAAAAACCCAAAACAAACATCCAAGGTTGTCAAGCTTGGTGGAGATCTTGAAGAATTCCCAAATTACAAGCATTAATCTAAGATTAACGACTAATTACCGACTAATCTACTATAATCTAATCTAATCTATACTAAAACTAGGCTAGGGTTTGTGGGTAATGAAGAACATAAGCTTAGATTACAAGAGGAAGGGTATATATAGGGTTACAATGGGTGAAGGAATGGAAACAGGTGACGCGTGCCTGTAATGGGCTCATCCCGGTCGGGACGAGTTGGTCCCGGTCGGGATGACGTGGTCCCGGTCGGGATGAGCTCATCCTGGTTGGGATGGACCCAAAACAGGAGCCCTCTCTTTTGTGCACTTCATCCCGGACGGGTTGAGGCCATACCCGTCGGGGATGAGTCTTGTAGGCCTCCAATATGATCTTTAAGGTTCCTCCTTGCTTCACATGGACTTCTCTACGATTCTCGGGACTCAGGATCGGGTCTTGGAGGCTCGGGATTGGGTCCCAAGGTCTCGGGGTCGAATCCAAGGCATCGAGTGATCGTTCCTTCACTTCGTTGGCTCCGAAAAGTGTATGTATTGAGTCAGAATCGCTCCAACTCTGCATGAATGGTCTCGGGAACCTGAAACGAGCTAGAGGAAGCATAATTAGCCCATAAATCGCTCCCAAGGAGCGATTCCACAAGGAAATGAGACCAAAACACTACGAAATAGGCACTACAAACTACACTTATCAGCAGACCCGCACGCGAGTCGCGCCATGCCCAGGCGACTCGCGCACGGGCCTGTGACCCGAATCGTTTTTTAGCTTTTCGTTCGTTTTTTTATTATTTATTCTACGAAACAATTTCTAAAATTTATATCTTTTCTAAAACTATTCCGAATATTTGATATTGATTTCGTAGTCAACTATCGAATATAACGAATATCGAGAATATTAGGTCGAGTACGAATTATGCAATATTCGTACGCGATTTAATCGAAAATTTCCAAAAAAACCGCTTCCGAAAACAGGCCGTCACGCGACCCGCCGGCGTCCCGGGCGAGCCGCGCGGCCGGCTGCCTTGGCGCGCCTTTCTCGTTCTTTTTTATTATTTTTCGAACTTCGTTTTTTATACAAAACAGCGTTTTAGCAATATTTTTCAGATTTCGATTAATATTTATTTTCTCGATGTCGTATATTTATTTGCTATATTATTATTCAATCGTTACTAACTCGCTTTCTCGTGTTTGTAGCAATTTATTTTCATACTTTGTTTTTATCGTTTTATTAGACTAAAACGAATTTCACATGCTAAAATAACTTTGACGTTATTAATTTAATATGCATTAAACGACTTAGCAACCCATTTATTTATTTTCCTTACATGTCTTAGGAAAATAATCTCTGCATATCATTCAATCGTCGAACTAACGCGTGTACACAAAACCGAACGATATCTTAGTAAAGGTCGCTAAGTGCGGGCGGGGTTGGGTGTTTTCAATGAGCTTCCCAACACGTACCCTCACCCCTTACTCAGAACCGTGGTTTCTGGATGTCCGAAACCATTGGCAACGAGAGTCATTCAATATACGATAAACCGCTCAAGTCGGCATCGGTATCGAACTGCAAAGGGACGAACCCGATAAGCTCTGACATCGGAAATGGGCCATGTTTTAAATATGGCCCACTACGACATAGAGTGGGTTCGAATGGTTCCGAATAACCACAAAATTCGGTGGCGACTCCTACTTCGATTTAAAATTCTATTCGATCCATCTCATATGGAAATTCATTCGCCTCTTCAAACCCGCGCGTGGCCGCGTCGGGGTGGACCTATATCATGTCCACAATTTGGCGACTCCGCTGGGGATTAACTGATGTGTCACTTACCATCGGCATCCTCAGGGTGAGACTCGAAAAGAAATCGTTCGATTAATAATGTACACGTTTTAGTTCAATGGTTCATGCATAACCCCGTTCTATCCCGGGCCGGTTACTTGTGACCGACGTCCCACTATACCACGGTGCATTCCCACTTGGGTGCACTAAAGACTTCGATGGCGAAACTCGCATGGGTTTTACGGCAGATTCTAAGACCAACTCGGCTTAGGAGGTCCGTTCTGATTTGCGAGAATGCAATCGTTCTTGGTATAGACCCTATTCGACCGACCGAGACTTAGACAAAGAGCATACATGGTGTCGATATACTGTTTCCGTGACTACATGCTACTTGATCTTCTTTGGTCTTTTTCAAAAACCGTCATTTTCAAAAACCCGCATCTTTTCAAACCCATCTACTTTTTCAATACCCGGAAAGCTACCGAATTTAGGACTTATGATTTTGACTCAAAATAGCCTATTTTTAGCCGGTATGCTATCCAAACCTTTTCAAAAAAAAAAGCCCGAAATCTCGGCCCGATAACCTTTTTCCCGGTTTTCAAAGAAATCGGACCATCCTATCCGACTTTGTTCGGTTTTCAAATCCAAACCGCTTTTCAAAACCCTCTTCTCCTTAGGACTTCCCGTATTTAGCAGTGTTGGGTCTTGTCATAGGTTGTAAGAGTCTATAGCGTCGAAACTCCGTCGATCTTACATCACGGATTTCCACCCTATCCCAGTCCGCCTTATTTGTCAAGGCACGGCCCACCTTCGTAGGACAAACTCCTGCAAAGGGAAGCCCGTTTACACACTCGAGTCCAAAGTCTGGGGAATTCTCACGTAGACCTTCCTTCGAACGGGACTAGGCCCACTTTGCCGAATCCTAAGGAAGGCCCACCGTCCACGAGTCACCCGTCTAGGTGTCCTTTCCGACTCATTTCCTTTTCGGGCTTTTCCTCACTCGGGGGGCTACCCTTCAGCGGAGTGATCAATCACGGTTGCTCTAAGGGTCTTGTCTTACACGTGTCTCACGTACCCCACTTTCGAGTCACTTAGATGTCACACCATCTGAGTCTATCTGAGTCCTTAGTCTCACTTGGGGGCTATTCTCCGATGGAGCGATTAATCACAGTCACTCCGAGAATTGTACCCTACACATTTGTCTTAGGAGAGTCTAACCCGAGTCAAACTGGAGTCGTCTCTTCTCCCACGCTATTTCCTATGCCTTGGTGTATTCGAGTTCCGAAGCAACTTTCCTGATTACGCGGTATTCTTACGGACAGGCCGCCCTTCACCCGAACCATGACGCAACAAGCCATAGACGAGCTGACCGCCTCACTAGCTAAGATGGAGGCCCAACTGACAGCCATCAGTACCGACCAAACCGCCATTGCTACCCGTTTGAGTGCCGTGGAGCAAAGGACTCTTAAGGTCAGGAATGAAACCGCTAGGCCCATAGCTGAACTGGTCAGCGCCGTTGGCAAGCTGCAAGAACAGGTCCATTTGTCAACGAATAACTCGATCCATACGGAGAATGCTCGGGCTTATTCGCCTCTAACCGATGAGTTGCCCGCTAATCTCAACTTGACAGGCCTACCAATGTTTGATGGGACTGAAGACCCGGTGCTCCACATCCGGGCTTTCAAAGAATTCATGGCTGTTAAGGGAGTTAAGTCATCCATGTTCAAGCATCTCTTTGCTTCTTCCCTTGAGAAGCATCCAAAAGCATGGTATTACAGGCTCGATTCCAAGAAGTACAAGACTTGGGACGATGTCGCAACAGAGTTTGCTCGGAATTATGCAGATAATACCGAGATCCAAACCACAATGCGCACCCTGGAGGTCATGGCCCAAGAGCCCAAGGAAGGTTTCACCAAGTACCTTCAAAGGTGGAGGGCCGAAAGTGTGAAGTTGGTAGACAAGCCCAACGAGAAGACACTAGTGGAGGCGTTCATCAACAACCTCCTACCTCCCTGCCGCGTCCATCTTAGGTATGCCGACATTTCAAACTTTGCGGTGCTTACCGAAATGGGCATTAGGATTGAAGACGATCTTCGACATAATGAAGATCTGGGTGAAGCTTCTACCGAAGGCCATACTGGACATCCACTTGAGTCCTTAGAAGCCGAAGACTGCTGACAACCTCATCCAAGAGTCTAGGTTTGGTTTAAGTCCGAGTCTGAGTCCGAGTCTAGGATATTCTACTCCTTTCAATTTCAAAATCAGAGTCAAAGTCATTTGTATTCTGTCCTCTTTTCAAAAATTCAATAAAATCAACTTTCAATATTCTATCTCCATGCTTTCCTTATATGTTTCCGAGAACATGATGAGCACCATCGTACACTGTGAGCACATGCACGTGACTATTATAGGCATATCTATAATGACTGCAGGAAACCGAGCCCGTGTTTTCCTCTTACCTGTTCCATGTCTGGTATAGAAAAGCCATATAACTACCCTTAGTAGGAGCGGTATCGAATCCTATGACAAATCTGGGTAGTCTTTTAGTTTGGGTTCAAGACGGGAGGCAAGCCCACTTCCCACAATAAACACCCTTCCAATAAGACTAGTTAGTCCCTACCTTAGGTGTTAGTCTGACCGAAAAAAAAAGCTGGACAAAAAAATCAAAAGTCCACGAGAAAAAAGCAAAAGGCCAAAACAAAAAAGCGGGCCATGATCAAAAAAGAATTATCAACATCTCTCGACCAGACACGGTCAAATCAAATGAAGAATCCCATGACCGGGGCTAAGAGGTCAACCCAAAGAATTCAAAAACCCATGACCGTGAAACGGTCAATTCAAAAATTATCAATACCTATACCATCCAATAGGGGAGAGACAGTCAAGCTGGTCAGCTAGCACCATATTTAGCCTTCCCACATTACAACCCTCAAGACCTTCTCGAGACCTAGGCTAGAGACAACCCAGAATTTTGAGGATTCAAGCTCCATAGGATACACCCTAACCTTTAGGGCCAGACATGGAAACCAGATCCCGCATTATCAACCTGCCCGATCGAAGTCCGAGTCATTTTTACTCGACTTCCCCCTTTCCTACCACATTACAATACTTTACCCTCGAAGCCTTAGCTCCACAAAATCGAGCTCCAGATTTCGAAACATCAAAGCCACTTGCGACCTAGCTTCACATTTCCAAAAACATCTAAACCAGTTACCAGCCCCAAACACGGGAACTCAACTTGCAGTTGGCATAAAACATGCCCAAATAAGTTCACACCACTTCTGGGGGCTACCCGGAGAACGCTCACAGTCACAGGATCAACATCCTAACTATTCTAGCCCTTTGATCAAGACATCACTGGGAATGCACCTAGCCTACACCATCGCTGTGGCTAGTTACACACAAAGCCCTAGTAAACTAGGCACCATTATATATCTTTCAATCCACTGAACTACGGCTTGGTTTGATTTCACTACACGTGAATACGTAGGCAGCCTTTCGACAAAGGCACAACCATTCACATTCACACAAATTCGAAAAAGCATCATCATTCCGGTCACGACACTGTCATGTTCTCAGCAGCTAGCTTTGTCATCCTGGGGGCTTCTCCTAGGCAGAAGTTCTCCATCCACTCACAAAATCCAGATAAATTCAAAGAATAAAGATCTAGCCTCCTTTCTATAGTGTGTCCTAGTACTCGGCTCAGTCAAAGACGAGAATCTGTCAGGACTCGGAGTAATACCCACTTTGGAGATATACCCGGAAACCAAAAAAATTCAAAAGAACACCAGTCTACGGCATTACTACCACAAAGCCCTGTCGTACGGAAAAAGTCCCATTTCGAGGATTTGACCATGTTGTCACTCGCCTAGGCTACGGAATAACGCAACTTAAGAGTCTTGTCATCTTAGGTGGCCCACCCCCTACCGAGTCACGATCCAACCTTTAGAGAGTCATAGTCGTGTCTGTCAACTCGTTCTCTCGAGTCCAGAGTCGAGTCTGTCGGTATATCTCTCTCTTCAAATTCTCATTTTAAAATTTGCAAAACTCAGCCATTTGAGAAAATCCCTTTCCTAGTCACCACGGGAATAGGAATTTTTATCACACTTCATCTAGGCATACAGGCCTAACCAAAGACTTTAGGAGTCCGTGTCAGAATCGGATTAGGTATCAAGTCATCCCAAACATTCTAATTTCCAAAAAAAAAATCATTTTCTTTCCAAAAAATCAATCAAAAATCATTTCTTCCCCAGCATGAGTTAGTGTTTTGCCTAAATGTTACATGCAATTTGTTATGTATCAACAGACAGGTACACCCAAGACTCCCGAGAAATTCTAAGAAAAGTTCCCCAGTGGAAAGCTCAGGTGACATTTTCTACTGAAGAATCAGGATGTATCTGTAAACAGATATACTCATAACTTCCAAGGCAAGCTCCCGCGCAATTCTAAGACAGGATGTACCTGTAAACAGGTATACCCATAGCTTCCAAGGCAAGCTCCCGCGACATTATCAACATCAACCCAGGTATGATTTCTATTCTATGGCTGGCGAGCCCTTCACGCATGTCTAATGGACTATAAACGACCCGATCGAAAGTCTGCCAGGTTTTAATCCTTGATTGACCAGGTAGCTACTCTGACTTTTGCCTTGTCCAAGCCTCAGTCAGAGTGGGGGCTCTGTAGACACCCACATTTTGACCGCCAGGTGTCTATAGTAGTTCCCGCCAAACACCCGATGATGATTGGACGTAAACGTACTTTGATAGACTCGGATATGGGCTCGTAATTATGGAAATTTGGTTTAGACTTTTCAAGGAGTACAAATCTTACAAAACCAACCTCAAATCCAGGCCCAGTGGGTCGTTTCGAGTCAAATAAGACTAATTTGGGTCGAAACCGTCACCAGGGGTAAAACCGTCTTTTAGCGACCGAGTCAAAACTCGGTCAAAGATTTTCCCGAGACACGTGAGTCAGCCGTGACACTTCACACGGCTGATTCGTACTCAAACACTACAAAATTTCAGCTTCATTAAATATTAAACAATTCCGTTAAAGGTAGAATTCGATCTCAAGTAGGAGTTCTATCCAGAAACCGGAACAGACACAAACCGAGCTCAAACACTCGGTTTAGGCGTCCCAACTCAGCCGAAACACCCTCCCACCAGCCGAGATACTTGGCTTCTTCACCAAGAAACGAGAGTTTGATTTCCTCTCGAACTCTCGTATTTCCTATCCAAACCGGTATTTCTTGTCACACAAGCAAGACTACCTCGATTCCTATAAATAGGACCTCTTGTCCAACACAAGAGACACACAATTAACACCGAAAAAACAGCCTCATAACATGGTTTTCATACATCCTCGATATCTAGCAAATCCCGACACCTTTCCGAAGCCTCGAAGCCCCGAGAAACCGTCTGACCCGACGTCCAACCACCCATCCAAACCGACACCCTAAATTCATCCTCATCATCTCGACGCTTCTAAGTTTAAGCCACTTTCCAACGAGCCTTATCCCGAGAAAACAAAGCATGTAGGTTGAGGGTGTAAATCAAACCCGCTTCTTCTTCTTCTCTTTTCTCTTTTCTCGTTTTTTTTACGGGTCTTTCGTCGGTCTTTTTTTATTTTCTAATATCAATACTATTAAAAAACTATTTTCATATATCGAACATTCTTAAAAATATGATATCGATTTTCTATAATCGAATATTGTATCGAAAAGAATTATATTAAGATTTCGACGATGTTAAAAATCGTTACACTCTTTTTTTCGTTCAAAATCTTTTTTTTTTAAACTTTTCGTTCGAAACAAACTTTTTTTTCAAAACCTTTTTCTAAAATCCTTCCGACTATTCGATATCGATTTCATAATCGAATATCGAATACGACGAATATCGAAAGTATGAATCGGGTATGAATTAATCCATACTTGTACGCGATTTATAAAATTAAACGATTTTCGACAAAAAATAATAAAAACGGGCAGACCCGCACGCGAGTCGCGCCATGCCCAGGCGACTCGCGCACGGGCCTGTGACCCGGATCGTTTTTTAGCTTTTCGTTCGTTTTTTTATTATTTATTCTACGAAACAATTTCTAAAATTTATATCTTTTCTAAAACTATTCCGAATATTTGATATTGATTTCGTAGTCAACTATCGAATATAACGAATATCGAGAATATTAAGTCGAGTACGAATTATGCAATATTCGTACGCGATTTAATCGAAAATTTCCAAAAAAACCGCTTCCGAAAACAGGCCGTCACGCGACCCGCCGGCGTCCCAGGCGAGCCGCGCGGCCGGCTGTCTTGGCGCGCCTTTCTCGTTCTTTTTTATTATTTTTCGAACTTCGTTTTTTTATACAAAACAGCGTTTTAGCAATATTTTTCAGATTTCGATTAATATTTATTTTCTCGATGTCGTATATTTATTTGCTATATTATTATTCAATCGTTACTAACTCGCTTTCTCGTGTTTGTAGCAATTTATTTTCATACTTTGTTTTTATCGTTTTATTAGACTAAAACGAATTTCACATGCTAAAATAACTTTGACGTTATTAGTTTAATATGCATTAAACGACTTAGCAACCCATTTATTTATTTTCCTCACATGTCTTAGGAAAATAATCTCTGCATATCATTCAATCGTCGAACTAACGCGTGTACACAAAACCGAACGATATCTTAGTAAAGGTCGCTAAGTGCGGGCGGGATTGGGTGTTATCAATGAGCTTCCCAACACGTACCCTCACCCCTTACTCAGAACCGTGGTTTCCGGATGTCCGAAACCATTGGCAACGAGAGTCATTCAATATACGATAAACTGCTCAAGTCGGCATCGGTATCGAACTGCAAAGGGACGAACCCGATAAGCTCTGACATCGGAAATGGGCCATGTTTTAAATATGGCCCACTACGACATAGAGTGGATTCGAATGGTTCCGAATAACCACAACATTCGGTGGCGACTCCTACTTCGATTTAAAATTCTATTCGATCCATCTCATATGGAAATTCATTCGCCTCCCCAAACCCGCGCGTGGCCGCGTCGGGGTGGACCTATATCATGTCCACAGGTGGCTGTTTCGCTTCTCCTCGTTAGCGAATTTATTTAACGTCATCAACATTTTATATGATTTACCTGTTTTACCCTTAATCTCATTTAAGGACCTTCCCGATTTCCCCTTCACTCAATAACAATTAACCCCGTAAATATCGTATTTTACGTTAATAACGTAAACCCTCCATTTTTTTTGATGAACGAGGGAAAAAACTCTCTTAATAACAAAAAGTAACGTGAGAAGAAGGGGTAAGCTCAAGTGGTAAGAACTCTCTTACTCCGAGCGAGAGGTCAGGGGTTCGATTCTCATCACTTGTGACGTAGTGCGTTCTTTCTTGACGAAAAAAATTTAACGAAAAGTAACGTATTTTAGTTTATGGCATAACCGTTACTCATCAAGCAGTGTTTTACCTCCGAAGTTGACAAAAAACTCGATCCTAATGTGATTTACGGTAAAGTTACTATCCTAGTGTGATACCCGTGAAAAAATTTCACGGCTTGTGATTCTTTAATGATATTCCCAAATGAAGTAAGGATGTTTGGGGTTCAATTATGTGCAGGATGTGTGATCATCCATACGCGTGTTATTACGTGTATGAAAGAACGAACAATGTAGAATAAATTGAAGTGTTTGTATAATAAGTCCATGGACAACATTATATATGACAAAAAGAATCACGGAAGAATACATTGTTCGAATATGGTTTGTAAATCCCCATTTTCATTGTCGATCAAACTACTCCACTCTGACATTTAAAAATATTATGCATTGAGGATTATTATATATTTTATGTGCACAAACCCAATATCATCACCAAACACTCTTTTTCCCAAGAATAAACTACTTGGGCTAACCCAATACTTCTACATTTTTTCGTAATGCACCATGTTTATAGAAATAGGTGTTAATGAACTGTTGGGTAAGAGTTTATATACACAAAAAAAAGCCGACAATATACAAAAAAAATAATACACCCAGTTCGAGAACAATTATTATGGTTAGAAACACAATGTCTAACTAAATCCAAGAAAGCGGACATCTTTTCACGAAACTCTGAATTGTAAAAGACTTCCGAAAATTGGCAGACTGATTGTCGATCGCAAACTGATGGCCGATCGTAAATATACAATACAATCGCATGCTAATTTTTTGCTATAAGTACTTATTAACTGGTAGAGAAGTAGTGTCGACAACGTTAAGTTTAGAGACCTCATTCGATCTTACTGGTCGAACATGTTCTCGACTACTCCCTCCATTTCATTGAAAGGTTCCACCTAAAAAATGACACATTTTTTAAGAAAAATAATAAAATATTCAAAAGTAGAGAGGGAGTAAAGTAGGTGGGCCACTTAGGTAAGAGAGAAAAGTGATACCAAATAAGAAAGTGGAAGCTATCAAAGAAATTTACGAAAAAGGAAAAGTGGAAACTTTCAATGAAACAGAGGGAGTATATTACTTAATTGAAGTGTAGATAATTAAATGTTGAAGCAGTTTTTGATGGTAATAATGCTAATTGAATGAAATTGGGAGACGTGTTGTAGAAGTTGGAAGAATGACATTTACAAACGGTAGTAAACGGAAGCCTAGACGGTGATATTATGAACTACTCTATGACATTAACAATTGATATCAAATTATAGTAGTCACATTAATTTCTTAAGGGTATTAGAAATCGGTTTGCCTAAACGATGATGCATTCACCAAACTACGGAGTATTGTAAAATAAAATATTCTCGGAACAATATAACGGAGTAATTTATAGTATTACGGATTAAACAACAAAAGGCTGTTCGAATTGAAAAATTAGTGCAATAAACGTATATGTGTTGACTACCTCAACGTAATCATGATTTCTTCTTCTAGTTGCCAATTTATTGATGCTTGGCTGGTTGCCACACTCTTTCTCGTAAAGATAAGATGAGTTATGTATATGTGATTTTAGTTTTTCTAATTGGTCAATTGGAAATCTACTCTTCACCAAGCAAATCCATGTGCATGCAAAATATCACTACTATCCATCTATAAATAGAGGATTTTCATTGTTTGTTCATCATTACATTCAATTTTCTCAGAAAACTAAAAAGATAATACTATACTCTTATTTTCTAATCTCTAAAATGGCTGTTAAATATGCTTATCCGGCAACCTGCGTCATGCATAACCTTCCGTACGAAACAAAAAACGTTAACCAAGTTATCAGGAAAAGTTTAACTGTGTAAGGGACGAACTTATTAGTCTTGGTTATCCGGTCAGAAAGGTTTTTCCAGTCTGGCATCAGGATAATGGGAACTTCATGAGGGCTATAGCAATCGAGTTCGAGACGGGTGTTGATAAATATAGGAAGGCGTTTAAGTTACAAAAAGCATTCGAGAGAGTTGGAAAGGGCAGGTCTGATTATGAACAAAGTGGTCACACCACTTCTAGGCCTCATTTGTGGGTTGCAACGACTGCAGATTGAGATTTCATGATGAAGTCCAAGGACTAAAAACTGGTGCTGGATGATGTGAAGAACCAAGGGTACGGTGATACGGATGTAGATAACATCTTCGCCTACGTTTGCGTGATGAACCTGTTGAGGCGTCACTGCCCAGGGTTTTACACATGAATGTTTTACATGGTCGGAAATGTATATTTTAGTCTAATATGGTTTTATCTATGATCTGTTAGTTAGTTTTATTCGGCATGTAAGAATGCAACTATTTTTCCGGACATTTAGTAACACTATGTAGTATATTTTTCCGGACGTTATTATTAATAACTATTATTATTTTTCCGGACGTTTAATCAAAAATGTTTAATTAGAAATGAGCTTGCATTTTTCAAAACTCTTTGAGTCATGAATTGAATTATTTTAATGCATAATTTGTGAATCCAACAACCACAATTAATGTGCTATAGACTAGTAGGCCACTAATTTAGGCGAGATGGTGTGATAATATAGACACGTCTTAATTAGTGCAACGGGATTACTCAGTGCTCGTTCAGTAACTGGAGCGGTGAAAGTATACTCCCAATACCATAAATCAACTAATATACACAGGTTCAAAACCATTAGTATAGTTTGAAACACACCACTTTCCTAAACTGAAGAGAAAGAGGCATCTTATCGGAAAAAAATGATTTGAAAAACACTGATGAAGGATTGTCAGTCTGATGATCAATGCAAGTAAGTATTTGTACGTAAATCACAAAAAATGTGTTTGTTTTAGCATTGATAGTATCAATTAAAATGAGAACAAGTGTTACTTTGAGTGTGGTTTGATATTGAATTGATTTGATTATTAGCTACCATTAATGAATAAGAATGATTATGTTACCACTATTCCCATGCAAAATTGGCAACTGAAGAGACAGCACAGAGAAACAGAGTGACTGAGGTTATTAACTACGAAGGAAGTAAAATTAATTGCCCACCATTGGATTGCTTCGTAATATATAACTTCTCAACTTCAATTTCTTTGATCACAATAGAATTGGAAGAAGTTCTACAGATATCTTCAACAAATTTCCGCTCAAATCTGTCTCAAAATCATGGGAGTACTTTCTTAAAACCAAAAAATGTATACTCAATTGATGTATCCACCGAAATACATTATTGATAATATTCCATTCGAGATGGATGAAAACTTTAGTATTTGCAAAAACTTACACACTCTGCGTTTGAGATTAAATTGTTTGGGATACCCATGTATAGGACCTAATGACGACTTTAGAAGGGTGGTTGTGTTAGAGTTTGGTGAATCACTTGTGAAGTACCTCAATGCCTTCCAACTTCAAAGAGTATTTGAGGATTTTGAAATGACTAAAGAGGTAATGGCGACGCATTGAGATCGTGAAGCTGATCCACATTGTTGGGTTGCATCGTGGCAAGATGAGCGTTACCTATCTTGCGAAACCGACTACTATATGGTTCCAAACTGGGCTCGCGCAATTGGAACAATTTTTGGTGCGAGGAAGGAATATTGTCACTACGAAATTATTAAGGAAGCTTTGGATGAAATCTATCTGGATTTTTATAATGATTAGGTCTTTAAGGTATATAGGGGGTTTTTCAAATTAACATTTTGTGTGGATTCATCATTGTCATTAACAATATATACCTTTCATGCAAGGAAGATGTAGTTTGTTCTGTTAGGCATACGGAATCAGATTTGCTATGTTTTGGAAGAAGATATGGTGGTGATGTACCTAGGTTTAGCTTCTGCTAATACGATGAACGGTTTTATAATGTTTTGTATATATGAGTGTGGACGTCCATCCGCACTGCCCAGCGCCCCGCGCGGGATCGACCCGGTTATTCGTGGTGGCCACCCACGTGGCCCCCTCCCGGTCGGGGGCCGGTCCGATCTCACGTTCGGGGCGATGTGTTGGACCTCGATTTGGATGGCGATTCAGACTAGTAATAGACGGGTGCGGGCACCCGTGTTTCCGTTAGAATCGATCGAGTCGTGGTTGTAAATGTTTAAAGGCTGATATGTTTGGTAAGACGACCTTTTTAGTGAACCGAATTCGTTGCCGATTTGTGGAGTCGCCACCGAGTCAATTATGGGGACTCGGAAACCGTTCAAGTCAACTTTGATCCTTAGCCGGCTCAAAGTTGAGTGACACGGGACCTAAAGACAAAGACTTGTACCCTTAAGCACTCCATGCCTGGAATGACTCTCATTGCCAATGGTTTCGGACATTCGGAAACCGTCGATTTTGTGTAAGGGGTGAGGGTACGTATTGGGAAGCCAACATCTGCTAGACGTCGACACCCAATCCCGCCCGCACATAGCGGCCTCTACTAATCAATCGGTGGGCTGATAACTTTGTTCTTTTGTTGTGGCGAAAGTACGGTAACATCCATTGTTTTAACCCTATGTCTTTTCTATGTCGGTTGTTTAGGGATCAGTAAGCTTTGTTAGTCAAAGTAGTTGTGTTTACATTCTTTGCATTCGATTTCACGTGACAAGCAGGCCATGAAAAGATGTACATAAGAGTGTAGAGGGTACTAAGTATTATACGTATTAGCAAATCAGTTTTAACGCGATAATACAAATATTAGTCATTCTCGTGGTATACCACACCTGATATTCTGCTTAAGATGCGTCAGCTCGGTATTAATAGGGATTCATCGAACCACGGGTGGTGAGCATCGAGACTAATACGGAACCCGATCATCATTTTGTTCAATTTTAGCTTGTCTACGTTTTGATTTCGTGTTAGGTGATTTACCATGCGATTATAAGGTCATGAAAGCGATAAATCATACGAAAACGGTAAATGCGAAATATAAGTAAATCATATAGTGAGGAGTTGCACCCTCAGAGCGTACACTAAACGAGACACGATGCGTAGATAGTTGAAAACGGATCTCGGAACTACTCGGGTTTAGTTAGGGTGTTTTAGTGCTTATGGTTGAAGTTTAGGAAGTTACGTGTTTTAGGACGTGCCATGGACCTAGTGTCCACGTTTGACATTACTGAAGTGCATAATAAAAGTACAGAAATGTAAAGTTTTGTTTAGATGACAACCTAATGACGGTTCGACTTCGAGGCAGATCCTCCTATCTTATCCTGTGGTGATTTTGGAAGAGTTTCGTTACTAAGGCTAGTTTCGCGGTTAATCCGGTAGGGCTCCGCTGCTAGACCCGGGGTTGGCTAGTCGAACACAGGCTCCTCGGGATCGAGTTGAGTGCTCGAGGGTGAGGAGTAACGTCGATTCTCTAAACGATCGAGTGGATCGTTACTTAGTGTCGGAGTGGGACCTAAGTTAGAGAGGGAAACTCGTAAAGAGTAAGAGAGAGAAAAGAATGAATTATTGTTGTGTCGAATGAACGAAATGAGGGGGGTATCTATAGTTGCTTGCGCAGTTCAAATCGACCTTTAGGACGCCTAAGTTCCGACACACAAGAAATCAGACGCCTGGGGTCGTGTGCATGAATATCAGATTAGGACGCCTGGTGTGAGGCGCCTAGGATTTTGAAGATCCGATTTCGAAACATTCCAAAACGGACAAGACGCGTATATTGTGTTGACTTGAGGATTAAGCATTCCCGTAACCCTAGCGCATCGAGCGCCGGGTGGGCTTCGGGCGCGCGTCCCGAGGTTTGCTCGGCCCGACGCGTTGACTCGGGTTTGACTTTGCATATTTCGGGGCCGATTCGGGGTCCCGGGGTCAGAATTGACTCTAATTAGTGTCGACACGACCGTAATGACACAACTAAGGCTGTCTTGATGTTAAATTTATTTATTGAGTAATTATTCGATCCGTTCTATAGAAAAACTATCTAAAACATCGTAATCTCCCATCGCGTTGCAGTCTGATCGTCATCAGGTGTTTTTTGGGTAGTCCTGTAGCCACCAGGTCCAAATCTGAGTGTCTACAGAATCTCCCACTTTGACTGAGGCTTAGACAAGGCAAAAGTCAAAGCATAGCTGCCCATGTCAATCGAAGATTACGACCTGGTGGTTGTCCGATCGAGTTGTTTTAAGTCCGTTGGACTACGTATTTGAGGCTCGTCAGCCAAGGCTCACAGTTCATATCTGACATTCTTGCCTGCAGTTGCTTATCGGAGCTCGGGTCCATGCTTGCTAGCTCGTCTTGGGTTTATCATTTTAGTAGTTTCGGTCTTAGACATGGACCTTCTGCTTAAGTCTTTATTGGTGTCTTAGTTTTGATTTAATCCCTTTAAATTAGATTTATCCCTCTCGGGTGGCTGCGTTAGATTTATCCCTCTCGGGTGGCTGCGTTAGATTTATCCCTTTCGGGTGCCTGCGTTGATTTAGGTTTGTTTTCTTTGGAATAGGATCCTATCCATTCCAGGACTTTTTTTTAAGATAGTTTCTGACTACCTTTGGCCTACTTTTTGGAACGGATCTCTGTTCCTGGTCTTTTGCTCTCTTTGGGATAGTTTCTGACTATCCTTGGACTATTGCTTTCTTTGGAACGAACTCCGTTCTTGGTCTTTTGCTTTCTTCAGGATAGTTTCTGACTATCCCTGGACTATTGCTTTCTTTAGAACGGACTCCATTCCTGATCTATTGCTTTCTTTGGGATAGTTTCTGACTATCCCTGGTCTATTGCTTTCTTTGGAATAGTTTCTGACTATCCGTGGACTATTGCTCTCTTTGGGATAGTTTCTGACTATCCCTGGTCCATTGATGAGTGGTTGTTTGGATTTAGTGATAGTTTTGCCTTTAAATTACTAGTGTTGATGTGTAAGCTCTTAACGAGTGCATAATGGTGTTTGCATTAGTTCTTGGGTTTGCGTTTGCTTTGTGAATTCTTCCGGGGATGTGTTAAAATAATAATCCTCTGGGGATGTGAATTGAGTGCTTAGGGACTTGCTAGGATACCAGATTGCTTTGAGTGCTTTGAGACTCGTTTAAGATTGAGTACGTTGTGACTCGTTTTAAGATTACAAATTTGTTTTGTTTAGATAGCATATTTGGAGCGTCATGTGCTTTGGTATGAGTGGTCTCGTTAGCTGGAGATTTTCGTGTTCGTTGTTTATTATTATTTTTTGTTCGGGGCCGGTTTTGATTGGAGGAGGTTTTGAGGCTTACTTTAGAGGTTGGGGTAGTAAACTGTCTTGTTCTTGCTTATTTTATTTAAAATGGGAGGGTGCGTCCTACGACTATCGGGTACCATGTCTCATTGGTTCCCGACTTTGCTTAGGGCTGAGTAATTAGACGCTGGTCCTTGTGCGCCTTAATCTTCGGACGCATATCCCCCAGCGGTCCAAAGTAAGGATGCTTGAAATGGGGCGCCCGGGATTTTGTGGGTCGGACCTGTTTAAAGTCAGCGAAGGAAAGGAGAATGAGCCATTCGTCTTAAAACCAAAACGTGCGGCATCCTCCGACTAGATCTCGCTTTCTCAACTTATTAAATCGATTTCCATCTCGATTTTCGCCATACACGATTATGTCGACCTCGGGTAAGTGTTCTTTAGTCGCCTATTGTCGATTTTTGCTTAATTCGGTTGATTATGGGTCGATTTTGCTAAAACCTTAAAATCGATTTGGGCATTTTGAATTTGCTAGGTTTTGATGTTTATTCTCGAACCCATTGTTAAATTAGGGTTGAATAGAGCTTGTTAGGGTAGTTATAAGCTTGACAAGAGTTTTTGAGGTGCATTAATGGCTTCCCATGGGGTAAATTCAAAATATTAGGATTTAGGGATGGTTTTCCCGGCTATTCTGGTACTTGACCTTCGTAATTTTGCTCGACTAGTGTTTGTGACGTTATGGGTGACTTTCTTGTCGACCTTTGTGAGTTAGAATGTCCTTTAGGGCACTCAATGAGGGTTTGTGTGACTTACGACAGACCAAATAGTACCGTAATGATGTCGGATCTTCCCGAAACCACTTCTATTGTGACTGGGGTCGAAAATGGGTGCTGGTGGACTTTTCAGAATTTTGATATCTCTATCCGAAAATTTGACCTTATTTAACCCGTTTGTGCTACTTTGGCATGACCTGAGGTGCGTATTTTCGCGTTTTAGTTTGGTTTTGCATCTAGAGATGATACTGAGCATCTCGAGGGAGCTCCTTTGACTGGTACTAGTGGTGAGGCTACCAAGACGAGCTCGCCGACTCCCCGCGGGATTCGTAAGAGACGACGAAGCGCTCCTTCGCAGCGTCGCGAATCAGGGGCCATAAATGAGGCCGACTTTGATAGAGTTATGAGGCACAGGCCACCTGTGACGTTTGTTAGGAGGGCTCACGTCCCGGATCCCGCGCACGATGACGAGAAGGTCGGTTATGAGGACCCTCTTAGGGCTCAGGACTGGGACGGTCATCAGTCGTTGTTTCGTCCTGATTTGCACGTCTCTAATCGTATTGTGAATGGCCTGGTGAGTATCTTGACTCGTGCTTATTAGTTTAGCCTTTAAATTTTGGTTTAGATTGGTCTGGTTTGTTTATGCCTGTATTATCTCGGTTTGCAGCCCCCAGGTTTGATGAGGACCTTCTCGGGTTTTACGACATCCTTAAAGATCTATTCTCAGAAGCTCAGTCCCGCGGCAAAGGGGATTATCTTGAGGAAGGCCTTGGGTCCCGTGGTCGGACACTGGGTCCGTTTGGTAGGTTGCAAGACCAAGTGCAACCTTATGGTGATTAGAGCGATGATAGATCGCTTTCACGACACTACTTCGACCTTCCATATGTCTTTTGGGCAGGTCGGGATGACTTTGGAGGACTTCGAGGTTATCATGGGTTTACCCTGGGGTCCGGAGGTGATTAGGTTGGCCGCCGAGGGCCCTAAGTTAGATAGTGACGAGGTCTGTGGATGGATCGGGGATTGTTTTGAGTGTGAGGCTTATAGTACGTCTCATGCTCTGGTGAGTTCGCACATTATCGACCACTTTGAGAAGGTGGCGGTGTTAGAGGGTTGACTACGTAACACACAAAGGTGTAGGATGCCTGTGTGGTTATGGTACTTCCTAGGATCGACCCACTTCTCGGATAAGGGCGAGAGGTTTAGTACTAGGATTTTGCCTTTCCTAGCTGATTTAGATCAGCTGGGACGTTTTGATTGGGTGACCGCAGCTTTCACGGAGATGAGCCGCTGCTTGCAAGTCATGGTGAGGCCACTGAAGGTGGAATCGGGCTCAGCTTTGCTTATCATGGGTCCAGGTCTCGTGCTGGAGGTTAGTTACTGTCTTTTCATTTGTTTCTCGGGTATTGCTTAGTCCGGTTTGGTTTTGCTAATGATATCTTTGGGGTTTTGCTTAGATTTATTCCTACTTTCTTCGATTGGCACCTAAGACGGTGCGTGTTCGTCCGGTTAAGTTTCCGGCGGGGATTGGGTGGAGATTGGCTCAGCCCAAGAGCACGACGAGTCACTACCCGTTGAAGAATGTGCTGGTGAACCAGCTGCGCCTCGAGGATGTAGGTTTCCTTCTTACGGTTTGTTTTATTTAGTAGCCCCCTAGGTTTAGGATTATTGAAGTGTCGATTTTGCTTATGTAGTTTATGACCCGTCCTTCGGCCGACTATGAGGGTCTGCCCAAGTATGTGGCGGCGGAGTTGAGGCCCATGAGCTACAGGAGGACGCTCCTTCCCGCGTTGTTTCACCCGGTGTGTGGTATCTAGGCGAACGGTTGGTGCGTCAGTGCCTTTATGACAACTTCAGGGTGCCGGTTGATCCTCCCTAGACCATGTTTAAACCACCGACCGCCGCAGAGGTCCTTGAGGTTAGGGATGGAGAAGACGGTGATGCACTAGTGGTGCCTGGCGCCTCATATCTGTCCCACGTCAGCCAGCGGCTAGGTTGCCACCGCCTTGTGGTGAGTACTCAATTTCTGTTTTATGGCTTGTTTTGTTCTACGGTTTAGTGTTTGTTTGCATATTGACCGGTTCGCTTTTCCTTTAGCTGGCCGATCCGGATGATGTCATTCAGCCCCCAGACTTCCCCTTGACGCTGCTCAGGGTCGATGCGGCCGGGGTAGCCTTCACGGAGCCTCTGCCCCGGTGTTCTGCTGAGGAGATGGATGCCAGGATGGAGTGACGCGACCGAGTATACCAGGTAAGTTTTGGTCTCTGCCTTGAACTTGGTTCTCAAGGGTTAGGTCGGTTTAGTTTGGCTAATCCGTTTGGTTTCGTTTCTCAAGTTTCGTCAATCTCCCATCAGCGGTTGTGGCAGGCTACCAACTACTTCCGGGCCTATGCGTTGAGGGTCTCTAGTGATACTTTGGGGTCTTGATCGGTGAGTATGTGTACCTAGGGTTGGCTTTCTCGGCTGTTTGTATCTTTTTCTAAAGTAAGGGTACATTTGTAGGATACTCCGGATATGGTGAGGCAGTTGGCGACTCGGGTGTCTGAGCTCGAGACAGAAGAGGCCAAGTTGCTGCAACTCTTGCAATCTCGAGAGAATGAGATTGCTCGACTCAAGAAGCGGTTGGCTCGGACTCAGGGAGAGATCTCCGCTGATGGTAGAGATTTGTCGCGGGTCCTACCGATCAATATACAACCAACTAATCCTAACGGTAGCTAGGGTAAGTCGGGTCGTGTCCACGGAGACGGTATTGTAGGAGTCTAGACTAGGTCTACTCACAAACAAGGCTAAGTCACAAACAAACACAAAGAGAATGATGATTGACAATCTATGATGGGAGAAGAGGTAAGGACTAGACTAATAACAAACTAGCTATAACAAGGCTAAATAAAATAACTAAATACCAACTAAACAATGAACTAGAGAAAATGATCGACTAAAGAGATGGAGAAATCATATATGGGAAGGAGTAGGGTTAGGTCGGGTTCATAAGCATGGTAGGATGATTGGGTAATCAAGGGTGTAGGTGCCACTTAGTCACTAAGGTCAGTTTGCGCTCTCGCGCCAAAGCCAAAGTCCGCACTCTCGTGTCTAAGACTAGACCCGAACATTCATGCAAGATGCTACTCAAAACACAAACATTCAACCACAAAATGAATACACAATGAGAAGGAGAGAACAAGCATGAGAAGCATTGGCCACTACTACCCATACAAGCAATACAACAAACACATAGTGTGCCCAATAAGTGACTAGCAACAAATGAATCACCTTTACCCACAATCAAGCCCTAATCATCCATAATCCACACTTAATCCCCCTACTAACCCCACAAGGAGTCTACTCACTCATTATCAAACCAACAATAACAATGCTAAGAGTAATCAACATAAACAACCAAACATTCATTATGAACAAACAAGAACAATAAAGAATAAATAAAGATTAAAACTTGAGAGATTAACAAAGATTAAGAGAAAAGAAATTATACCCACTACAATAGGATGAAAAAGATGAGAACTTGAATTAATAAGAAACCCAAATAAAATTCCAAGGTTGTTAAGCTTGGAATAATCTTCAAGAATCTCCTTAATACAAGATTAATTACAAAGATTAACTAAAGATTAAAGGAAGATTAAACTAATGAGAGGAGAACTAAATCTAGGGTTTTAAATGTTAAAGAGAGGCTTAAGATAGTCTAGGGTAATGTAAGATGCTTAAACAATACAAGGGAGGAGTATTTATAGGGTTACAAGTATGAAGGAGGAAGATAAAAGTCACGCGGCTACAGCTGAGCCATCCCGTCCGGGGCGATATGGCCCCTTCCGGGACGGTCTGATCCCGACCGAAACGGGTCCAAAACAGAACCATCGCAATTTGCGCACCTCATCTCGGACGGGATGAGGTCCTTCCCGTCGGGGATGGGTCTTGTAGGCCTCTAATATGATCTTTAAGGTCCCTCCTTGCTTCTCATGGGCTTCTCATTGACTCTCGGGTCTCGGGATCGAGTCTAAGGGGCTCGGGATCGGGTCCCAAGGTCTCGGGATCGAATCCAAGGCATCGAATGATCGTTCCTTCACTTCGTTGGCTCCAAAAAGTGTATGAAACGAGTCGGAATCGTTCCAATTCTTCATGAATGGTCTCGGGAACCTGAAACGAACTAGAGGAAGCATAAGTAGCCCATGAACCGCTCCCAAGGAGCGATTCCGCAAGGAAAATGGGACAAAAACACAACAAACTAGGCACTACAAACCACACTTATCAACTCCCCCACACTTAACCCTTACTCGCCCTCGAGTAAGCACAAACTAACTACTAAACTAGCCGAGCGGGTATTAGCGCACCCTACGTCCTTTCAACTCACGCGAGAACACCTAGAGGACAAGTGCTCTCCGCAAGGCAAGTGAGGTCTTGCGACAAAACCGTGGATGCAACCGGACACAAAAACACATAAACAAACAAACATACAAACAAACACACAAAAGGTTGCACCCAAAAAGAAACAAATACCGCTTCTCTCTAAAAAGCGGTGAAAGAAGCACCGGTTTAGGACTCAAGGCAAGTGACAACGTTCCCAAGCTAGCAATACAAACCAAAATGGACAAAACCCTAATAGTATGACGACAAAGCAACAAAAACGTTGGTAACTTACCTAGGTTCGTCCTAACCTTCTAAGAACGTACTACGGGACGATCGGCGGGATGAAAAAGGGATGAACCACGGTGTTAGTCGACACTGTAGGTAAGTGAGACCCCGCCCCCTTTAGAAATGAGCCAAGAGGGTCGTCCCATGCCCAAAACCGCCCAACTAGTCCAAGTAAAAAGGTGGATATGATTGCAAAATGAGGGAAGACCGACCTCTACCGCTATCATCCTTCCTTGGGACTCGGTCCTTTGGTAGGCTCTTCACGGTAATGATCGGAAAAAGGCTTATTTTTGAGATGTGGGGATTATTTTTGTGAGATGGTCTTCTTTTGGCATTTTTCTTTCTTTTGCATTTTTTGCTTTGTGTGTTGCTATGCCATTTCTTTTTCATCTTTTGTATTTTCTTTTTGGCTTTTTGTGCCTTTTCTTTTTCTTCAATCTTTTCTTTCTTTTTCTTCGTTTGCCTTTTTGACTAGATTTGAGTTGAAGACATTTCTTTTTGCAACTAAGAAAGAGATTTCAACAATTTGCAACTTTATTTTGTGGGAAATGTGTAGATGGTAGGGGAATGGGAGAGTCGGGAGCGCGCTTTCCCTTCAATCCCACAAAAAGGGGAGAAACTTGGACTAATCAAACAATTCCGAACACGGTCACCTGGGGGACGGGACACGGCAACCAAGGTCTTTTCACACCATGGGTGGTCATAATGGTCAAAATGCAAATCCTGTAGTAAATCCCTAGTAAGCTAGGTGGACTCAAGGTAAGAAACGAACGAAATCATTGATTTAGGGTCATTCTACTAGACTAAAGTCCAAGACTCGATTTATACTACTAGAAAGGGAAATTAAACACTTGCACACTAGCCTCTAAACCGGGTTTTCAAAAACCGTTTACACACTAGATACGAGTACACATCACAAAACAAAGACACGACAAAAACAAAAGAAAAGGAGACAAAAGGAAACAAAACAAAACAAATCAAAACAAACATACAGAGAGAACAAACACCACCCCGAATTTCTAAATAAGCAACCAATAAACCACAAATCTTTACAAGGCTCCACCCGAGCACACATCATCACAAATATCCTCCACACTCCACAAGAGAAAAGAGGAAAAGGGATGAAAGATGTTACCGGATGTCTTGAAAGCTCTCCAAAGCTATCGGTGATTAAGCAACCTATAAGGAAAAAGGGAGGCAAAACACGCACAACACAACAAATATACGACATAACGACACAAAAGGAAAACACACAAAAGAAAATATTTTTGATTTTTGTGAAAAAATTTCAAATTTTTAGGGTTTTTAAAGATTTTTCGGAAAAACTACGAAAACAAAACTAACTATGATAGAATATCGCTCCCCCACACTTAAGCCGAGCAATGTACTCATGCTCGACCGTAGTGTATGGATACACTAAAAAGGAAAGAAAAGAAACTACGCAAATAAAGCTAAAAATCAAAAATAAAGTGGAGAAAATGGTAGAATGTGTCCGGCCGGGGTGTAGTCAAGTCACCATGGGCCGAGACAAGAAAAGATATGGATAGCGGAAGAAATAAAAAGAAATAAATAAAAGGAAATGGAAGGGGAGGACTAGGTGTAATCAAGTCACCTAGCCCGGATTCCGCCCAAATCCGACTAAATCCTACCAAAAAGGGTGAAAATCTAGTAAAATTTGGATTTTGAAATGACTCTCGGTGTAATCACATCATCGAGAGTCGGGAGCAACAATTACCAAGGCCCCGAGGGCCACCATGACACAAAAGTGTAAAAGGGGGAGGGGAACTAACAAAAGAAGACGAGCAACAAAAGACGGAAAAGAAAAGGATAGTTGCCGTACCATGCGGGTAGCAACTCACTCGCTCCATCGTCTCATAGGTTGATATCGGCACGTAGCTAGTCGTCGTCATTGCTATTCCTCTCCAATCGCGATATGGTTCCATGGTTGGAGCACAAAGGTATAAAGAGGTGGGTTTTGATGTGAAAGTCGGTGTAAAGTGAAGAGAAAGTGAGGTGAATGTGTGTATATGAAGTGTAAGGGTTATATGATAAGGGCAAGGATAGGTAGGGAGGTTGGGAGGGGGTATAAAGTGGTAGGGTGGGCTCGAATGACAAAGAAGAGGCCAAAGGAGGAACAAGGCATCATCCCGGTCGGGATGACATGCCCGTCCCGGTCGGGAAGCCCTCGTCCCGGTCGGGATGACACTCCAGAGAACCCCATTTTTGGCACACTCATCCCGATCGGGATGACATCCTTCCCGGTCGGGATGGTTCATCCTTCCCGGCCGGGATGCACTCTTCTCGGCCGGGAAGAGTCTTCTAACCCTTTATAGCTCCAAAAGCTCGTTCCAAGCTTCAAAAACCGACTCCCCTTTGCACGATCCAAGCTCTAACAATAAACCCTCCTCTCTAGGATTCATCTTCACTTCACACCTATCAAATGGGCTCAAAACATTCATCAAAATCCCTCCCTCACCTCACTCATCAAAATAACAAATCACAAGAATTATTTCACAAAACCAAAAAAAAAATATTACAAGGAAGAGATATATACAATAAGACGGTTCTTTTGGAACTCCGTCAAACCAAAGGTGGTGCATTCTTCAATTCTTTTTCATCAACACTAGGCCAATTCCATCGCCATCAAGGGCACGAAGAAACAAATCGAAGGCTCTTGCAAAGTCTTCAACCAAGCTAGTGGAATACCAACCTCCACTCCAAGGATCATCACATCCTAGCCTCGACGTTTCCGGGGCATCCCGATCTACTAAGTTCAATCGCTTGAACTTGTACTTTTGATCCTTCGGTATATACCCAAACGTCCATCAATCCTCATGTGGCCCCAAGGGAGGCTCATCCTCCTTCTTGTCTTGGCACTTGTCTTCAAACTCATGATATGGGCACTCATCCGCCCCCATCTCGGAATCATCGTCCTCAATCCCATAGAAGTCGTTCTTCAAGCTTTTACTCGTCCCATCCCCTAGACCGATGTCTTTCACGGCGTGGATCATTTTACAAGACTCATGATTAGTAGGCGAAGTGTTGCCTTGGAGGTCAAACACGAGCTTCTCGTCGCCTAGCTCAAATGTTATCCTACCGTTCTTTACATCGATCATAGCACCGGCGGTGTGTAGAAATTGGCGCCCAAGGATAATGGGAGTGATAGCATCGTCCAGCATGTCAAGTACAAGGAAGTTGACCGGAATGAAGAACTTCCCGATTCTAATTGGCACATATTCCAACATCCCCAAAGGTCGGTTGAGGGAACTATCGGCCATTGGGAGTGTAATGGAAGTACTCTTGAGCTCCTTCATCCCGAGTTGCTCACAAATGGAATAGGGAATGATGCTTACACTCGCACCCAAATCACATAGTTCTCTCTCAATCTTGATGTTGCCTATGGTGCAAGGGATAGAGAAACTACCCGGATCCTTCAACTTGGGAAGCGTAGAACCTTGAATAAGCTCGCTCACCACTCTTGTGAACGCTATAGTCTCTTCCTTGTCGACGAATCTCTTCCTAGCCAATATTTCTTTCATGAATCTTCCATATGCCGGGATTTGGGTAAGTAGCTCGATAAATGGGACACTCACATCCAATTTCTTCACAATATTAAGGAACTTATCATGTTGGACATCCACCTTGGTCTTGATTTGCCTTGTTGGGAAAGGCAACTTAATATGAACCTTGTTTTGCTCAATAGGGGTGGACTTCTCAAATGACACTTTCCCTTTACCCTTGTCTTTTACTTGAAGTGGGGGAAGCTTGTCTTCATGGGGTTTCTCAATCTCCCATAAGACTTGCTCCACTATTGGATTTCCCAAGCTTGAATCTTCTTGAATTGGAGACATAACTTCTTTCATTGGTACATGCTCATTAGGGGGTGGGGGAGAGTTATAAGATGAACCACTCCTCGTGGTAATAGCATTCACATACTCGAATTTCGCCATTTCACCTTGAGGAGGTAATTGCCCCTTTTGCCTTGAAGAGCTACCCGAAGCAAGTTGAGCTATTTGGGTCTCGAGCATCTTCATATGAGCATTTCTTGCCAAGTTATCCCTTTGAAGTTGGGTAATGATTTCTTGTTGGGTTCTTTGTGTCTCCAATTGACTCCTTTGCATGTCCAACATTGAATTTTGCATGTCGAAATCCCGAGAAGGAGATTGTTGGTTATGAGGAGTATTTGTGATGGCTAGAGGAATGCCATAATCATGAGTAGGAGACCGACTCCTTGGCTTACTTTCTTGTCGATTACCTTGGGTTGCTTGTTGTTGTTGATGGTTCCCTTGGAACCCATGAGAGTTGCCTTGATTAAGGCCTTGATTGTTGCCATGGTTGTAGTTTTGATGTCCTTGGTTGTGTTGGTTTCCTTGGAAACCACCTTGATTGAAATTCCCTTGTTGGAAACCTTGATTGTTGTCGAAGGTACCTTGGTTATTTTGCTTGAAGTTGTTGAATGGCCTTGGGTTGCCTTGATAACCTTGGTATCCTTGATTGTTGTCCCTTAAGGGAGGTGGGACATAGGGACGGTGTTGTAGAGCTTGTTGTTGAGAAGCTTGATGGGAAGCTTGGTACATATTAGGATAAGGGGCACTTTGCTTGAACGCTTGAAAGGCGTTCACTTGCTCAATACTTCCCCGACAATGTATAGGCTCATGTCCAACTATCCCACAAGTATCGCACATTCCATAATAAGGTGTATGAGGCACAACTCCCAAAGCATTAACTTCATAAATCGAGTGTTGGTTGGAGGAACTAGCGCTTTGAACTTGATTGAGGTGGCTTTGGAGCTTCTTGTCAATGGTCTCCATGTGAGTTTTTAATTGAGCCCCAAGGTCAATGCTTAGTTGTGTGATAGCATCGACCTCGTGCCCACCTCCTCGATTCGCCTTTCTAGGCCTTGAGTATTGGGAATTATGGACCGCCATCTCCTCGATTCTTGACCAAGTTTGGTCATCATCCACCTCGGTAAACCTTCCATTTGATCCCATATTAAGTATGGCCCTTGAGTCTTCATATAACCCGTTCCAAAATTGTTGAACAAGGAACCATTGTGATAGACCATGGTGAGGGCAAGAGCGGATCAAGGCTTTGAATCTTTCCCAAGCTTCATAGAGGCTTTCTTCATCACGTTGTTGGAATCCCGTGATAGAGGCTCTCAATAGATTTGTCTTCTCCGGGGGATAGAATTGTTGGTAAAAAGCCAATGCTAGCTTCTTCCAAGTATCAATACCAAGAGTCGCCTTGTCTAACCCTTTGAACCATTGCTTTGCTTTACCGATCAAAGAGAAAGGAAATAGTACCCACCGGATTTGGTCTTGGGTTATTCCCGTTTGTGAAATAGCATCGCAATAATCCGAAAAGGTTTCCATGTGTTGATGAGGATCTTCGGTTGGTAACCCACTAAATTGGCTTCGCTCGACCAATTGGATGAATTGAGTCTTTGCCACAAAATTGCCGGTATATGCCTCCGGTAAAGAGGTTGGACCGGGCAAGACATCCTCCGTAAACGTCGAGTGTGAAGAGAACTTAGGCAGTATTGGATATGCGGGAGAGGACGGTGTAGACGGTGTTGATGTAGAAGTAGAGGGGGAACTAGGTTGAGAAGTACCAAAAGGATTTATGAAGATCCCTTCGGTATTGCCTTGAGGTTGCTCGATAAAGTCGGATCCTTGAGCTTGTTCTTCGGTGGTATTGCTAGCACTTGGTTGAGAGATTCTAACCCGGCCAATCGTTCATTGGCGAAAGGCTCTAAAGAATCTTTCCGACCCTGGATTGAAGAGAAAGAATTCGCCTCCCCCCTAGGCATACACTACACACTAGAGCAAACGTGAGAACACCTAGTGCTTTATGGGCACTAGGCAAAGACAATAAACAAGCACTTCCCAAGACAAAGAGAAAAAGAAGCTAAAGAAACTAAGAGAAACTACACAATATGCACAAGAGATAGAAGAAGAGCACAAGAAGGGTATATAAGTCAAGCTAATAAGTAAACTAAGTCTAAACATTCACCGTCCCCGGCAACGGCGCCAAATTGATGGTAGAGATTTGTCGCGGGTCCTACCGATCAATATACAACCAACTAATCCTAACGGTAGCTAGGGTAAGTCGGGTCGTGTCCACGGAGACGGTATTGTAGGAGTCTAGACTAGGTCTACTCACAAACAAGGCTAAGTCACAAACAAACACAAAGAGAATGATGATTGACAATCTATGATGGGAGAAGAGGTAAGGACTAGACTAATAACAAACTAGCTATAACAAGGCTAAATGAAATAACTAAATACCAACTAAACAATGAACTAGAGAAAATGATCGACTAAAGAGATGGAGAAATCAAATATGGGAAGGAGTAGGGTTAGGTCGGGTTCATAAGCATGGTAGGATGATTGGGTAATCAAGGGTGTAGGTGCCACTTAGTCACTAAGGTCGGTTTGCGCTCTCGCGCCAAAGCCAAAGTCCGCACTCTCGTGTCTAAGACTAGACCTGAACATTCATGCAAGATGCTACTCAAAACACAAACATTCAACCACAAAATGAATACACAATGAGAAGGAGAGAACAAGCATGAGAAGCATTGGCCACTACTACCCATACAAGCAATACAACAAACACATAGTGTGCCCAATAAGTGACTAGCAACAAATGAATCACCTTTACCCACAATTAAGCCCTAATCACCCATAATCCACACTTAATCCCCCTACTAACCCCACAAGGAGTCTACTCACTCATTATCAATCCAACAATAACAATGCTAAGAGAAATCAACATAAACAACCAAACATTCATTATGAACAAACAAGAACAATAAAGAATAAATAAACATTAAAACTTGAGAGATTAACAAAGATTAAGAGAAAAGAAATTATACCCACTACAATAGGATGAAAAAGATGAGAACTTGAATTAATAAGAAACCCAAATAAAACTCCAAGGTTGTCAAGCTTGGAATAATCTTCAAGAATCTCCTCATTACAAGATTAATTACAAAGATTAACTAAAGATTAAAGGAGATTAAACTAATGAGAGGAGAACTAAATCTAGGGTTTTAAATGTTAAAGAGAGGCTTAAGATAGTCTAGGGTAATGTAAGATGCTTAAACAATACAAGGGAGGAGTATTTATAGGGTTACAAGAATGAAGGAGGAAGATAAAAGTCACGCGGCTACAGCTGAGCCATCCCGTCCGGGACGAGATGGTCCCGTCCGGGACGGTCTGATCCCGACCGGGACGGGTTGGTCCCGACCAGGACGGGTCCAAAACAGAACCATCGCAATTTGCGCACCTCATCCCGGACGGGATGAGGTCCTTCCCGTCGGGGATGGGTCTTGTAGGCCTCCAATATGATCTTTAAGGTCCCTTCTTGCTTCTCATGGGCTTCTCATCGACTCTCGGGTCTCGGGATTGAGTCTAAGGGGCTCGGGATTGGGTCCCAAGGTCTCGGGATCGAATCCAAGGCATCGAGTGATCGTTCCTTCACTTCGTTGGCTCCAAAAAGTGTATGAAACGAGTCGGAATCGTTCCAATTCTTCATGAATGGTCTCGGGAACATGAAACGAAATAGAGGAAGCATAAGTAGCCCATGAACCGCTCCCAAGGAGCGATTCCGCAAGGAAAATGGGACCAAAACACAACAAACTAGGCACTACAAACCACACTTATCATCCGCGCAGGGTGAGGCCAGACGAGGAGCTGAGATGGAAAGGGAGGTTGAGGGTTATGCCACGAGCACCATCGAGGATGTTGGAGGGATTCCCGAGACAACTACTCTAGATATGCTGTCGGGGATGGATGGTAGTGAGTCTCCTCTACTGGATCTGAAGGATCTAGGTTTGGATGACAACATCGGTGAGTTCGTGATAGCTATAGGTGCAGCCTCCAGGGGTCCTCCCTAGTTTATGAACTCAGTTTGTGTATGAATTTTGTATAATTTGTATATTCTTAAGACTTTTAGTATTTTGATTAACCGGTTTAGTCTTGCATTTTGTTTTGATTTTGAAATGTTAACTTAGATGACAGGTAATCACTTCAAGCTTGGTTTGTTTGCGGTTTTGTCGTAGTTTAGGATGTTTTAAATGCGTTAGGATTGCACGAGAGTACAAAAATGTGTTTTCAGATTTTTTGAAATGCGTTAATTTGAGCCGGGAGTTGGATCGAGCAGTACGTCGGTTAAAATGTTTGACTCGAGACGTGTGAAACGTGAGAAACGCTCTTATAATTAACATGTTTCGACTGAGTACAGTGGGAGAGAAGTGTAGTTGTCTCGACATTCATATTTAAAATGAGGCAAAAACAAAAAAGTTAGATTACTTTTTGAAAAAAAAAGTTAGACCACTTTTGTATACTCGTGGTAATGCCGTATTAGGCTACAGACGTGGATTGACAATGCCCCTAAAGGCTACAATACGCCTAGGTGGGGTAGCTTATCCCCCTAAAAAGAAAATAAAAAAACGCCTAAGTCTGGTGGATCCGACGGGTGAAATGTGTTGTCCGTGTAGCCTTGTTGCTCTCGCGTGGGTATTTTGGCTTTCGGAAAGGGTTTTAGTGACTTCGGGAGGTCGTTCCCAACGTCCGGGGTTGTCAGGTGGTGTTTGTTGGGGTAAAGCGGGGCTGATATCATAATTTTCAGGCGCTAGGGAGGCTAATGTCTTAGGGTTCAAACGCTCGATTCTTGTTTATGGAAATTTTCCGTAGTTTCCTAATTGTTGTGGGATTAGGGCTATATATTCGTGTTATTGGTACTCATTTTAGACATACTAAACTACCCATAGTGTGTCTATAACTCCCTTGTATAGTTTTGAGTCATGTCGAGTTTTGGGAATCTCTTAACCGAGTGGATGGGTTGCTTTAAGAAATGTGACCTCGAGGTTTGTCCAAGTGATTGTTTGTCCACGGTTATCGCGTTAAGGCAGGCTAAGGTGCAAGATGACTTCTTGTTAGCATGCTCTAGATTCTGAGACGTCAAGAATCATGTTTTTGCTTTCTCTGGAGGTAAGGTTTGTCCCCTTCCCAAGGAGCTAGATGTTGTAGGTGGGTGGTGTTCGGTTCGACCTTGTGTGCCCCTGGGAGATGATGCTTTTGTGGAACGGTTTCGTCATATTTTGGTCCTTTCTTCGTTAAAGGAGGCTAGAGTTTTCTTCGGGGAATGTGGTATTGACCTAGAGTTGCTATTTGTGGATGTCCGTCCGCACCGCTCGGCGCCCCGCGCGGGCACGCGCGGGACCGACCCGGTTTTCATTGTGTGGCGGCAGCCACCCGCGCGACCCCCTCCCTACCGGGGGCCGGTCCGATCTCGCATACGGGGCGATGTGTCGGACCTTGATTTGGATGACAATCCGGACTTGTACTAGATGGGTGCGGGCACCCGTGTTTCTGTTTGGGAATCGATCGAGTCGTTGTTGTAAATGTTTAAAGGCCGATTCATTTGGTAAGACGACCTTTTTAGTGAACTGAATTTGTTGCCGATTTGTGGAGTCGCCACCGAGTCAATTATGGGGACTCGGAAACCGTTCAAGTCAACTTTGATCCCTTGCCGGCTCAAAGTTGAGTGGCACGGGACCTAAAGATAAAGACTTGTACCCTTAAGCACTCCATACCTGGAATGACTCTCATTGCCAATGGTTTCGGACATCCGAAAACCGTCGATTCTGAGTAAGGGGTGAGGGTACGTATTGGGAAGCCAACATGTGGTAGATATCAACACCCAATCCCGCCCGCACTATAGCGGCCTCTACTAATCAATTGGTGGGCTGATTTCCTAGTTCTTTTGTTGTGGTGGAAGTACTGTAACATCCGTTGTTTTAAACCCTATGCCTTTGCTATGTCGGTTGCCTTAAGGACAGATGAGTTTTATCGTCAAAATAGTAGTGTTTACATTCTTTGCATGCGATTTCACGTGATAAGCAGGCCATGAAAAGATGCACGTAGGAGAGTAGAGAGTACTAATATAGGTATTAGCAAATCAGTTTTAACGTGATAATACGGATATTAGTCATTCTCGTGGTATACCTTA
Organism: Agrostemma githago; assembly: GCA_958450325.1. Lineage (NCBI taxonomy): Eukaryota > Viridiplantae > Streptophyta > Magnoliopsida > Caryophyllales > Caryophyllaceae > Agrostemma > Agrostemma githago. Next base: position 21,071,987 of record OY288239.1, on the reverse strand, counting down.
CGTGGTATTCTGCTTAAGATGCGTCGGTTCGATATTAATGGAGATGCATCGAACCCAATAAGGTGAGCATCCGGACTAATACGGAACCCGACCATCACTTTGTTCAGTTTTAGTTATTTTACGTTTTGAATTCCGTGTTAGGTGATTTAGCATGCGATTATAAGGTCATAAAAGCAATAAATCATACGAAAAACTGTAAATGCGAATGTAAGTAAATCACATTGTGAGGAGTTGCACCCTCGGAGTATACACTAAACGGGACTCGATGCATAGATAGTTTTGAAAACGGATCTCGGAATTACTCGGGTCTATTTAGGGTATTTTAGTATTTGTTGTTGAAGTTGAGACGTTATGTATTTTAGTGGACGTTCGTGGGCCTAACGCCCACGTCTAGTGTTGTCGTAGTGCATAATAATAGAAGGTGCAAATATGGAAAGTTTTGTTTAGATGACAACCTAGTGACGACTTGTTCAACAGGCGGATCCTTCTAGCTTCCGTTACCGTTTGACCTTCCCGCAGCTACTCCGGCAGAGCTTCGTTACTAAGGACTAGTTCTGCGGCTATTCCGACAGAACCTGGGTACTAGTTTTGAGCTAGTCGATCACAGGCACCTCGGTATCGAGTGGAGTGCTCGAAGGTGAGGAGTAACGTCGATGTCGCTTTTTTATCGGAACTACGATCGAGTGGATCGTTTGCCTCGGGTGTCGGAGTGCGAGCCCTTAGCGAGAGTTTTTGAGGGAGAAGAGAGAATTGAATTGTGTCGAATGAATGAGGCGGAGGGGGGTATTTATAGTTGTTTTCGGCCCTCGTTGCCCATATGGACGCGTGACTTGAGGTGCATCAGGACTCAGGCGACTGGGTCCGAGCGTGGGGAGACCCAAGCGCGTCAGGTGGGGCGATTGGAGTTTTGAGGGTACGATTTTGATACTTTCCAAAACTGAGAGGCGGGTGTGTGATATCTTGCTTGGTCGCGAAGGCTTCCCCACGGCTTGACCTAGCGCCGTGTGTTTTGTGGGCCTCGGGTGTTCATCCTGAGGCTCGCTTGACTCGGGGTTGACTCGGTTCGAGTTTCGGGGCCGACTCGGGGTCCCGGTGTCGGAATTGACTCTAATTAGTGTCTATGCGACCGTAACGACACGAATAAGGCTGCCGTCATGTTAGTTTTAACTTTTCCGAGTAATTATTTGGTTCGTTCTATAAGAAAACTATCTAAAACATCGCGAACCCGTTTCGCGTTGCAGTCCTATCGTCATCGGGTGTTTGCTGGGCATCTCTGCATCCACCAAGTTCAAATTTGGGTGTCTACAGAAGCCCCCACATTGACTGAGGCTTGGACAAGGCAAAAGTCAAAGTATAGCCACCCAGGTCAATCAAGGATTACGAGCTGGTGGCTGTCCGGTCAGGTCGTTTTAAGTCCGTTGGACTGCATGGTGAGGCTCGCCAACCAAGGCTGAGAAGTCATACCTGACGTCTTCGCTTGTGGTTGATTGCTTGGGGCCCGGGCCGTTGCTTGTCATCTTGTTCTTGATTCTTTGTGCGCGCGCGCTTTGTCTTCTTCAATTTATTTAGAGGTTTCGTTTAATTTTAAGTGTTTTTTTTCTTTTGCGCGCTAGCAACGCATTAAGTTGGCCTTTATTTGTACGAGTATATTTTGGGCTGCTTGTGAACCCTTGATGACATAAAACGTTCGAGGGCGTTAGTCTCCGCTCGAGTAATCGTCTTTGGGATGCTTATAACCCCTAGGACAAGATAAAATGATATAAAACTATTCGAGGGCGTTAGTCTCCTCTCGAATTAAAGTTGTTATGGAGGTATAAGACTCCTTCAAGGGCGTTAGTCTCCTCTCGAATAAAAATTGCTGTGGAGGTATAAGACTCCTTCGAGGGCGTTAGTCTCCTCTCGAATAAAAATTGCTGTGGAGGTATAAGACTCCTTCGAGGGCGTTAGTCTCCTCTCGAATAAAAAATTGCTGTGCCTCCGGGATAACTCTGACCCTTGGGCAAAAATGTTGTTGCTGTGCCTCCGGGATAACTCTGACCCTCGGAAGAAAATGTTGTTTGTCTATTCGTTTTAGTTAAAATGCTGGCTTCGTGAGTTTGTCTTAATTTGTTTTGCAGGCTTGTCTTATTTCATTCGGGTTTGTTTTTGCTTTTATTTTGGTTTGTTTATGCACTCGAGATTCGTTTAGAGTCTATTTAGATTAGTTTGGTTTAGATTTGCTTTGTTACGTGTCCGGGTGTGGCGTTTAAGTTAAGTGTGTCTCCTATGTTTGTTTTATTGTCGAGAGTGTATTATCGATGTTGATTAGTAGTTGTCTCCTTATTGCCATTTCGTTTTGTCTCAGTAGGTGCAAGCTTTATATTTATTGACTCTGAGTTGCGTTGCTTTGCTTAAGTATTTATTGGTGTTTTTGATTCAATCCCTTGCGGGTGGTTACGTTAAGTTAAGTTTATCTCTCTTGAGTGGCTGCGTTAGACTAACCCTGGTCTACGGCTTTCTTCGGGAACGTTTCTGACTATCCCTGGCCCATTGATGAGTGATCGTTTGGGTTTGGTGACTTTCTGCCCTTAAATTAGCAGACTTGGCATGTAAGCTCTTACTGAATGCACAATGAAGGTTGCATTAGTCGTTGGGCTTGCATTTGCTTAGTGGGTTCTTACGGGAATGTGCTCAAATAATAATCCTCTGGGATGTAAGTTGAGTGCTTAGGGACTTGCCAGGATAACCGGTTGTTTCGGGTGCTTTAGGGGTGTGGATTTGCCCCCCCTTTTTTCGTTTTATCATGTGGTCAAGCGCAAGCATCCTTATTAATTAAGGCTCTCGTGTTCGTTCATTGCTGGTGGTGGATTTCGACTAGAGGAGGTTGTAAGGCCTGCCTTATGGGGCTTGAATTTTCTCCTAACTCCCTTGATTGGCTCTTAGGACGGTGTGGGCTCGTCCGGTTAGGTTTCCGGCAGTGATTGAATGGAGATTGGTTCGGGCTAGGGGCACTATTTGTCAGAGGATGCACTGGCGAGTCACCTGCGCCCTGCAGATGCGAGTTTCTTTCTTATGGTTTGCTTTACTCAGTAGCCCCCTAGGTTTAGGATTATTGGAGTATCGGTTTTGGTTTTTATCGCTCGTTTTGTCCTATGGTTTAGTATTCGCTCTTCTTTGGAACGGTTCGCTTTTCTTCTAGCCGGTTGACTTGGCTGATGCTGTTCAGCCCCCAGTCTTCCCCTTGACACCACTCAGGGTCGATGTGGTCGGAGTAGCCCCTACTGAGTCCCTCCCCCCTTGTTCTGCTGAGGAGATGGATGCCGGGATAGAGTGGCGTGACCGGGTGTACCGGGTGGGTCTTGTTTTCATTGTCTTTTGCTTGGGTTCTAGGGACTAGGGTCGGTTTGCCTAAATTTTATGGTTGCATTTCAGGTTTCTTCGACTTGCCATCAGCGGTTGTGGCAGGTTGCCAACTGCTTCCGGGCTTATGCCTCGAGGGTCTCTCGTGACACTTCAGGGCCTCGATCGGTGAGTTTACGGGACTAAGGTGGTTTTCTAGGCTGTTTGTGTACTTTCCTAATGCTTTAAGTGTATTTGCAGGACGTTCCAGATATGGCGGGACAGTTGGAGGCTCGGGTGACCGGGCTCGAGGCGAGAGAGGTTGAGTCACAGCGACTCCTATAATTTCGGGTTGACGAGATCGCCTTCCTAAAGGAGCAGCTGGCCCGGTCTCGGGGTGAGACCTCTACACAGGGTGAGACCAGACATGGGGTCGATAGGGAGGCTGAGGTCGATGCTGAAGCTAAGGGCGCTATGGAGGAGGCTGGAGGGATTCCCGAGACGGCTACTCTAGATATGTTGTCTGGGATGGACAGTAGTGAGTCTCTCCTTATAGACCTGGAAGACCTAGGGTTAGATGATCAGCTCTGTGAGATTGTGATTGCCATCGGCGCGGCTTCTAGGGGTCCTTCTTAGCCTCGATTTGTATAAGGATTTGTATACTTTGTATATCTGTTTTAGATTCTTAGTGTTCGAATTGGTCGGATTAGTCTCGCGTTTTCGTTTGGCGAATTGTTTACTTAGATTGACAAGTAATCACTTTTGTGTTTGTTGATTTTGCGATTTCGTTGTAGTTCTAGACATTTTATGATGCGTTTAATATTGCATGAGAGGACGGAAACATCTTCTTTCGGATGTTTTTGAAATGCGTTAGTTTGAGCCGGGAATCGGATCAGGTAGTACGTCGATTAAAACGTTTTTGACTCGAGATGTGAAATATCAATGTGCTTTGATTACATATGTCGAAAGATGACCGCGGTTGTTTTGGCATTCAAAATGGGACCGAGGTCGAAATTCGGACGACTCTTGAAAAAAAGTTGGACCACTTTTATATATTCATGATATCGCCCTATTAGGCTACAGACGTGACTCGACGGTAATTGCTAAAAGGCTACGACACGCCTAGGTTAGGCCCTACGGTTGGACCACTTTTATATATTCATGATATTGCCCTATTAGGCTACAGATGTGAGTCGACGGTAATTGCTAAAAGGCTACGACACGCCTAGGTGGGGTAGCTTATCCCCCCTTAAAAAAAATTAGAAAAACGTCTAAATCTTGTTCGTCCGACGGGTAGCTCCACGTTCTCGCAGCTCATGCGCGGGTATTTCGGTTTTCCGGACGGGTTTTAGCGACTTCGGGAGGTCGTTCCCGATGACCGGGGTTGAGGATGATAGTTATGGTGATAGTGGACATTTGATTTTCTATCCTTGGGTTGCTCGGGATGTCGCTTGCACCACTACCGGCGCTTGGGCTGAGGCAACCGGCCTCCAGACGGGCGCGTGGGCCGATGCGGTCGGGTCTCCGGGTTATGAAAATTTTCGTTATTTCCTAATTCTTGTGGTTTTAGGGCTATATATAAGGGTTGTGGGCGATTGTTTTAGACATACCAGGGTCTAGCACGTTTATATTTAGCATTATGTCGGGTTTTGGGAAAATCCTTGCTGAGTGAGTTAGTTCTTTTAAGAAATGTGACCCCGAGGTTAGTTCAAATGATGGTTTATCAGTGGTTGCATACTGCTTGTGACGGATATCATCCGGGGCGGAAGATGGTGTCGGCGTGGAGCAAGAGTTTCGGAGAGGAGTATTGGTTTTTCTATTTGGCTAGGGGAGATGTTGTTATCAGGTGGTCCATCCCGTGGTGGAATATCAATGGGTGTGTTGGGTTTCCAATTTCGTCTTCGACTCGGGCTTTGTTACTACTATCCATGAGGGATCAGATTTACATTTACCTGAACATGTTGTCAAATCAGATGGGTGTCCGACCTCCTATTCCAGATGACGCTAAAGTCGTTTCTAGTTCTGATCGATGGACCGGAGATTTTCTCAGGGGGTTCAGGGTGTCTTGGGAGCAAAAGTTTATGCACCCCGTTGTTCGAACGACTGTCAATACTTCTGTCAGGAAGAGAATTTGCGGATATCCATCAGGACAGACCGACCCGAAAGTTAGGAAGACAGCACCGCTGAGAGGCGAAAAAGAGACTCGAGAGACTAAGTGCCTAACCAAGAACAGTGGAACCGATCCTAGCCTAGTCAGTTTATCCGAACGGGCCAAGAGTGAGGAGACCCGTATTAAAGCAGCGAAAGAGCAAAGAAAGTGGGATTTGCTGGACTCACGTTTGGATAGGGCGTTAGAGGCTTGCTTCCGGAGAATCGCGGAGGAAGAGCGCAAGCAGTTGTACCCGGGCGATAAGGGTGAGGAAGAGTTGGACCGGTAGAGCCCAGCCATTTATATTATGTATTACTAGTTGATAATATGTGGCGTATTAGTACTAGTTTTTGTGGATTTTAGACACGTTGTCGATTTCCGGGATGTCCGGACTTCAGATTTTTTGATGTAGATGCCTCGACAAAGGCTCTATTTAACCGAATTTTGTTATTAATGTGAAGCACGTTTTTATTTTTGTTCTCTTTTTTCGTGGTGGCTCGCAACTCGATTTTTCATTTTACCCGGAGCGCCCTTTCGGATTTTCACTCCGTCCTCGGCTCACCCTTTTTGTTTGTTTTTTTTTGTTTTTTTTGCTTTTGCTTTTTATCTTTTGCTCTTTTTTCTTTTTTTTTTGACGGCTCGCAACTCGATTCTTCATTTTACCCGAGCCGCCCTTTCGGGGTTTCACTCCGTCCTTGGCTCATCTTTTTTTTTTTTTTTTTTTTTTTTACGACGGCTCGCCACTCGTTTCTTCATTTTGCCCGAGGCGCCCTTTCGGGTTTTCACCCCGTCCTCGGCTCGTCATTTGTGCTTCGTCATTTAACTCACTCATTGACCGGGTCGTGGGATGAATCCCGGTTTGCTCACGAATCGATTAATCGACTGCTTTCTTTAGTTGTTTCATTGTACTCGGGAAAGGGTTGCCTACGTATCCGCTTTCGGGCGGAATCAAACCATGATCGTAGTTCTTTAAGAAAAGTGTGAGTGATTTTGCTTTAGACTCGTTTATGCCAACTATCGATGGGAACTTGACTTCTTTTTTTCGTGTTGTTATTGTTGTTGTTTTTTTTGTTTCTCCCTAAGTCGGAGGTCGGGACGTGATTTTTGGGGTGTTTATGGGTAGTATCGTTTGAGTTGATCCATATTGGTCGGGGTTGAGAACTCTTGACCATCCAGGTCGGTAAGGATCACGGCGCCCCCCAAGAGTATTTTCTTAACGAGGTAGGGGCCCGCCCAGTTTGGTTTGAATTTCCCTCTAGGGTCGACGGGAAGGGGTGCTCTAATAGATTTGATCACTAAATTTCCCTCGTGTATGTTTTGGGATTTCACTCGTTTGTTAAATGCTCGTTGGATGCGCTGTTGGTAGGCTTGCACATTGGACATGGCATGTATCCTACGTTCATCTAGGAGTACTAGCTCGTCGTATCGTTTTTGGTTCCATTCTTCCTCAGGGATACCACTTTCGGCTAATATTCTTAGTGATAGTATTTCTAGCTCTATTGGTTGAACGACTTCGGAACCGTAGGTTAGGTAATTTGGCGTGGCTCCGGTGGGTGTTCTATAGGATGTTCGGTATCCCCATAAAGCGAAGGGGATTTTGTTCGGCCAATCTCGGTAGTTGTCTATCATTTTCTTAAGGATGGAGGTGATGGTTTTGTTGGCTGCTTCTACGGCCCCATTGGTTTGCGGTCTGTAGGGTGAAGATTTGTGTCTTTGGATTTTGTATTTGTTTAGGATTTTTTGGGTATCGGCCTTGAAGTGAGCCCCCTGGTCGCTAATGATTTCATGAGGTATACCGTAACGGCAGATGATGTTGTTTTGCAAGAATTTAACTACTTTTTTTGAGGTTAGTACGGTGTAAGAGGCGACTTCTACCCATTTGGTGAAGTTATCTACGGCTACTAAAATAAAGCAATGCCCGCCAGTCCCGGAAGGGTGTACTTTCCCTATGATGTCTATCCCCCAAGTAGAGAAGGGCCAGGGTGTGGCTATAGTGTGTAGAGGATAAGGAGGTTGGTGTTGGATGTTAACGAATATTCGGCAATTATGGCAGTGTCGAACGTGACGTCGACAGTCTGTCTCTAAGTTAATCCAGTAATAACCCAGTCTCATTATTTTTCGGGCTAGTAGGTGTGCACTCATGTGGGGTCCGCACTCTCCGTCGTGTACCTCTTCCATGACTCTCTCTGACTGGTCTTTGTTTATGCATCTAAGGAGGAATCCTTGTGGGGTTCATTTGTACAGTAGGCCTTGATTCAGGACGTAATGGGTGGCTTGTATTCGTAGGGCTCTTTTGTTTTTGGCATTAGTGTCAGGTGGATATGACCCATGGGTTTTAAAGTCTAGGATTGCTTTGTACCAAGGTTCTTCGATGGCGTTGTCGGTTTCGAGGTTGTGGATATAGTCTGGTTGTTCGCTTCTTTGTACACAGATGGGCATGGAGAAGAGGTGGTCGGGCATGTTTATTAGTGAGGCTAGTTTGGATAATGCATCAGCGAATTGGTTCTCTTCGCGGGGTATGTGTACGAAGTCGATCTCGGTGAATTCCTTAGACATTGCTTCTATTTTAGCTTGGTACGGGGTTAGGCTTTCTCTATACACCTTCCAATTACCCGTGGCTTGGTTGACTACTAAGGATGAATCTCCGTGGACTCTAAGGTTTTTGACTCCTAGAGATATGGCTGCCTTGAAACCGGTTAGACAGGCCTCGTATTCGGCTGCGTTGTTGGTAACGGGGAAGTCTAGCTTGACTGATACGGGTATATGGTCACCTATTGGGGATATTAGTAGGATTCCTATGTCGCGCCCTCTCATGTTTGAGGCGCCATCGAAGTATAAGTCCCATGATTCACTCTCAGCGAACAGAATGTCCTCATCGGGAAATGACCAGGTGTCGGTTGTTAACTTTTCTTCTATCGGGTTTTTGGCTAAGAAGTCGGCCACGACTTTTCCTTTAATGATCTTGAGGGGTACGTATGTTAAGTCAAATTCTGCCAACATAAGCGTCCACCGGGCTAGTCGTCCGTTGAGGATAGGTTTCTCGAAAATGTATTTGATGGGGTCCATTTTTGAGTACACGTGTACGGTATGGCTAAGCATGTAGTGCCGAAGTTTTTTAGTTGACCATACTAGGGCGAGGCAGGTTCTCTCTAGGGGTGTGTATTTTGTTTTGTACTCGAGGTATTTTTTGCTAATGTAGTAAATAGCTCTCTCTTCCTGGTTAACGGTTTGTGCTAACATGACCCCCATTGAGGTTTCGGTTACGGTGAAGTATAGGGAAAGTGGTAGTTCTTTCTTAGGAGGCATTAACACCGGAGGTTTTGCTAGTATCTCTTTTACGTTGTCAAAGGCTCTTTGACATTTATCATCCCAGACGATGGGTTCGGTTATTTTGAGTTTTTTGAAAATGGGCTCACAGATTATGGTTAGTTTGGCAATGAAGCGGCTGATGTATTGAAACTTTCCCAGAAACCCTCTAATCTCCTTTTCATTGGAGGGTGCGGGCATGTCTAACAAGGCTTTTATTTTGGAGGGGTCTATCTCAATTCCTCGCTGGCTCACCACATGACCCAAAAGTTTTCCCGATGTTACCCCAAAGGCGCATTTTTGTGGGTTAAGCCTCATAATATATTGGCGTAGGCGCTTGAAGAATTTTTCAAGGGCCGGGACATGCCCTTCTCGGTCCCGGGATTTGACAATCATGTCATCTACGTACACCTCGACTTCTTTGTGCATCGTATCGTGTAAAAGTGTGGTTGCGGTTCTTTGATAGGTTGCCCCAGCATTTTTAAGTCCGAAGGGCATCACCGAGTAACAATAGGTTCCCCAAGGCGTGGTGAAGGCTGTTTTAGACATGTCCTCTCTTGCCATTTTTATTTGATTATACCTAGCATACCCGTCCATGAAGGAAAGTAGGGCACGATTAGCGGTATTATCTACTAGGATATCTATATGAGGTAAGGGGAAGTCATCCTTTGGGATGGCTTTATTGAGGTCTCGGAAATCTACATAGACCAGAATTCTCCCGTCTTTTTTAGGGACGGGAACTATGTTGGCTACCCAGTCGGAGTATTCGGAAACGTGTATGAACCCGGCCCTAAATTGTTTATCTACCTCCTCCTTGACCTTAAGGGCCCACTCGGGTCGCATGCGGCGTAGCTTTTGTTTTACTGGCTTAAACCCGGGTTTGATTGGGATTCGATGCTCGGCTATATCTCTGTCGATGCCTGGCATATCTTTGTAAGACCAAGCAAAGACATCTTTGTATTGTAAGAGTAGGTTCATGAGGTGCTCCCTCTCGTTGGGATCTAAAGAGGTTCCTATTTTTAGGATTTGGACTTCCGAAGGGGTTCCTATGTTTAGAGATTCGGTGTCTTCGATTATCGGGGCGCCTAACTCTTGTCTGGCTAATTCTCTCAAGGTCTCTGGTGGGAGATAAGTTTCGTAAGAGTCACCTTGGTTATTCTTGTCATGTTCGCTATCGATAATGGCATTGCATGTTGAGTGCGATGAGTCGTAAACGGAAATGTTTTTATTATTAGTTAAATCGAGCATGTCGAGGGCTTTGGACAAGGAGGCCCTTTGTTCAATTGACAGAGGTAACATTATTGGGACTTCCGGGAAAGGCCCCGGTTCATCCTGAACAGACACAGATATAGGTCGATGACAAACGATACTAGATTCCTGGCCTGTTTCAGACTCAGACTCAGACTCTGTTTCGGACTCGAACTCGGACTCCTCGAACATCCTCCGTTCTCCTGTGGTTAACTTGAACTTCCTACCATTCTTGTTGGTCCACGTGACGGATTTCCTCCACCCCCTACTTTCTTGGTCTTCGTTGGTACTAACTACGAGGGAGATGGGGTGGAACTGCTTGTTGGTCATGATCATATTGACTAGCTCACTGGGACACACGAGAACGAAACGCTCTTCTCCGAATAAGAGACTGTTGGCTAAGCCATTCATACAAGGCGCGTGTTTGGGTTTTAGGGTGCTTGGTGTGGTTTCGAGGATGAAGTAACAGTCTTGGAATATCTCTATTCCAGGATGTCGGATGCCTTTGATGTAGGCTGGTTCGGAAAATCCCATATAGGGTTTGTTGTCACCCTCTCTTGTGAAGTATCCATTCAGTGTGAGGTCGTAGGACGGGATTTGGATACCTCCAGTTTTACGTGTGCGCATGACCACTACACGCTCGCGGATCTCATTCTCTGCTGCGGGGTATCCGAGGCCTATTGTGTGGGTTTGTCCGATGGGATCATGGAACTTAGTTGCGATGTCGGGATTTTTGCCTAGTGATAACCCCGGGAAGCGACTTGTTGTTTCATCATGAAGTTTATGGCTAGGTTCGAGTAGTGATCAAAGTCGAACGGGGCTAGGTCTTGTTCCAAAAGCCTTACTATGTGGAATCCCCTTAAGTCGGTGTCGGTATCTTCTGTAACTTGCAAGGTAGTGGCGTTTTCTACAAAGGCTCTCATAGGGGAAGCATGGATGGTAATTATTTCACCGTTGATGAGAATTTTCACCTTTTGGTGTAAGGTAGATGGTACGGCTTTAAGGGCATGGATCCAAGGGCGCTCTAGGATCATATTGTACGATCCAATTTTGACATCTAAGACTTGGAAGTCCATTTTTCTCTCTACGGGCTCTACGATTGTGTTAAGGGTGGCGACCCCCGCAACCGGGCGCCTCGTACCATCATAGGCGCGAACTCCTGACTCGGTGGGTATGAAGTCGGTATCTGACATTCCTAAGGCGTGGGCGGTTTTGAGGGGGATTACGTTTACGGCAGAACCGTCATCCACAAGGGTCATGGGCACTTTTTTGCCTAAACAGGTCGCCGTGACGTAAAGGGCTAGATTGTGTTTTGGTCCGAAGGGTGGGAGGTCTTCGTTAGAGAAGGTTATAGGGTCCTTTAACCCATTGGCCTCTTGAAGGACGTGTCCTACCATGTCTTCGGGTGTAACGGTGGAGGATATGTTCATTCTTCCTAAGGCTTGGACTAGAGCCATGCGGTGATTATAGGAGCTGGCTATGAGTCACCATATGGAAAGGTCGGTTTTGGCTTTTTGTAGTTGTTTGACTATTTGCACTTCAGGGGCACTAATTGGGATTTCGTCGGCGGTTGAGGTGTTTTCAGGAGTGTGATTGGTGTTTGGTATGTCGACTGTGATGTTTTGGTAGGGTCACCCAGATCTAGTAACGTGGCTCACATCCTTGGTTTGGGTGATTGCTGGGGGGATTGAGAATATTGGTTCATGGATATAGACATCATCGTCATCCACCCATACCCCGTGTACGGCGTGATCGCGTTGGTATTGCTCATAATCGATCGTGCCAAACTGAATGTGTGACGGCTTTTTGGGAGGGGAAAAGGTTCCCTCTTCGATTAGATTTTGGATGGCATGTCTTAGTTTGGTGCAGGATCGGGTTTCATGTCCCGGTCCTTGGTGAAAGGAGCAGAAGGCTTTAGGATCCCATGATTTGCTTCTTTGTCCTAGGGGGGTTTCGGGTGCAGGTTCTAGAGGGGAAAGTAGACCATGTTGAATGGCGGTTGCCAAGGCTTCATCGTAGGGGATGTCCAAGTTGGCAAACTTTCTAGGGGTTTTCTTCTTTTGGGGAGGATCGCCCTTGTTTACCCGGATTGACGGGTTGTTTTGGGTTTTGATTGCGAGGGAGTCCATCCGCTCGTGAAGGTTATGAATAGAGGTTTCTATGGAAGTTATGGAGGTGGCGAGGTTGTAAACCATATGAGTTAGATCTTTGATACTGAAATTTGGGACTGTAGTCATGGCGGAGGATGATATCTGCAAGATGACGTCGGAAGTCAGGGGAATTTCGTCGGACGTCTTAGGGACTCGAAGGATGCTCACGATTGAGTGACACGGAACCGAGGCCCTTGACCCATGTGTGTGTGGTCATTAATTTAGGGATTCAGGTGCTTTAGACTCTTGGTGTATCTGGCGAACCGCCTACAGAGTTATCTGTCTCTGTAACGAGACGATCTGACACGAACCTCGGTGATGAGGTTTAAAGAGGACTTCTCGAGGTGAGACAACCCAAAAAAATGTAAGACCTTGAGTGGAGATGATCCTAATAGCTAACATAGACAGTTAAACACACTGTTGTACGACGTAAGAGTTTGATCACGATCCCGGCTCAGGATCAAAGAACTTGGATGTATGTTTCTTTCGAAAACGACCAGTTTTGCAAAATTTTGAAAAGGATGGTTTGTAGAAATAGTGTAACGATGGTTCGACGACATCCTTTGTGGAGTGTAAGACAGTTGCTATGTGTGCACCGGAAATGATGACGAAATGTAAGTATGTTTTTTTTAAAGGAGTGCATTTCCTTTAGGGGAAAACGTTTTCTTTTTTTTGAAAATAACTACGTGATTCTTCTATCGAAACTACTATTAATTAGTTAGTTCGATACTTGCGGGGTGCGTGATGCTCGTGATAGAGCGTGAAGCCTGACGACAGACTCCCTAAAGGTGTGACCAAATCCTTAGTGAGGGACTTAGGTGGTGAGGAGTGTTTCTTATAAATTTTTGATTTTTGAAAAAGAACTTTTAAAATTGATGACCCACGTTTGTCGGTTGTATTAACTAGCATTAGACGGTGGGGATGTGCATTGTAAAAAGTATTTTGAGGGTGTAACCGTTTTGGGTTCCTTGACTTCATTAATTGAAGCTTTGGTTGTGCCAACGGTATGTGTGTAAAGAGTTTTTTTTTAAAAAATAGAATGTGACCGCGTGGTGGCCTTAACCCCATTAATTGGGAGTTTCGGTTGCATTAACGGTAATTATTGTTGCTAATAGGTTTTAGTTTGGCCAACGTGATGGTGCTAAGAACTCTTTTTTTTGAAGATAGTAAGTGTGAATTTTGCCATGGTAACAACGTTAAAAAACGTCTTCCTTTTTTAGAAACCATGCTTTGGTCGGAGTATTGATGTTTAAATGGTCGTTTTGAAAAGATAAGGTATTTTCGAAAAAACGGAATTGGGTGCGGTTGAATATGTTGGCGTGGTTGAATCCAGATTTTAGTGTTTTATTTGCGTTGTATTGTTCAAACACGCTACACATAACTAGGAATGCATACACTCATGCAGGAAGCAGACTCGGGTAGGTTAGGGTAGGCTACCGCCCACGAATAGTATTTACTTAGGCATTGACAATGATCTGGGGAGATGAGTGTCATACCGTCTGTTTGGACTATCCGCTTTTTAATCCCGCGGGTTACGCGTTAGGCGGCCGGAGCGTCAATCGAGGGTCTCTCCGCGTGTCCCTAGAGATCTTACCGCGAAGAGGTCGATTGGTCCTGATATTGGTTAGGGTGGGCTTTTTAGGGCCAAAAACCTGTAGTGACCACAACTAGGAGCTAAGAAATGAGCTTCACCGACCTCGTTCAAGTTACAACACAGCTGGAAACTTGTTTCCAAGTCCCCATCGGAGTCGCCAAACTGTGGATGTCTGTCCGCACCGCCCGGCGCCCCGCGCGTGCCCGCGCGGGACCGACCCGGTTTTCATCGTGTGGCGGCAGCCACCCACGCGGCCCCCTCCCTACCGATGGCCGGTCCAATCTCGCATACGGGGCGATGTGTCGGACCTCGATTTGGATAACAATCCGGACTTGTACTAGACGGGTGCGGGCACCCGTGTTTCTGTATAGGAATTGATCGAGTCGTGGTTGTAAATGTTTAAAGGCCGATTCATTTGGTAAGGCGACCTTTTTAGTGAACTGAATTCGTTGCCGATCTGTGGAGTCGCCACCGAGTCAATTATGGGGACTCGGAAACTGTTCAAGTCAACTTTGATCCCTTGTCGGCTCAAAGTTGAGTAGCATGGGACCTAAAGATAAAGACTTGTACCCTTAAGCACTCCATGCTTGGAATGACTCTCATTGCCAATGGTTTCGGACATCCGGAAACCGTCGATTCTGAGTAAGGGGTGAGGGTACATATTGGGAAGCCAACATCTGGTAGATATCAACACCTAATCCCGCCCGCACTATAGCGGCCTCTACTAATCAATCGGTGGGCTGATTTCCTAGTTCTTTTGTTGTGGTGTAAGTACTGTAACATCCGTTGTTTTAAACCCTATGCCTTTGCTATGTCGGTTGCCTTAAGGACAGATGAGTTTTACCGTCAAAATAGTAGTGTTTACAATCTTTGCATGCGATTTCACGTGATAAGCAGGCCATGAAAAGATGCACGTAGGAGAGTAGAGATTACTAATATTATAGGTATTATCAAATCAGTTTTAACGTGATAATACAAATATTAGTCATTCTCGAGGTATACCTTACCTGGTATTCTGCTTAAGATGCGTTGGTTCGATATTAATGGAGATGCATCGAACCCAATAAGGTGAGCATCCGGACTAATACGGAACCCGACCATCACTTTGTTCAGTTTTAGTTATTTTACGTTTTGAATTCCATGTTAGGTGATTTAGCATGCGATTATAAGGTCATAAAAGCAATAAATCATACGAAAAACTGTAAATGCGAATGTAAGTAAATCACATTGTGAGGAGTTGCACCCTCGGAGTATACACTAAACGGGACTCGATGCATAGATAGTTTTGAAAACGGATCTCGGAATTACTCGGGTCTATTTAGGGTATTTTAGTATTTGTTGGTGAAGTTGGGACGTTATGTATTTTAGTGGACGTTCGTGGGCCTAGCGCCCACGTCTAGTGTTGTCGTAGTGCATAATAATAGAAGGTGCAAATATGGAAAGTTTTGTTTAGATGACAACCTAGTGACGACTTGTTCAACAGGCGGATCCTTCTAGCTTGACTAGTGACTCCGGCAGAACCCCGTTACTGTTTGACCTTCCCGCTGCTACTCCGGCAGAGCTTCGTTACTAAGGACTAGTTCTGCGGCTAATCCGACAGAACCTGGGTACTAGTTTTGAGCTAGTCGATCACAGGCACCTCGGTATCGAGTGGAGTGCTCGAAGGTGAGGAGTAGCGTCGATGTCGCTTTTTTATCGGAACTACAATCCAGTGGATCGTTTGCCTCGGGTATCGGAGTGCGAGCCCTTATCGAGAGTTTTTGAGGGAGAAGAGAGAATTGAATTGTGTCGAATGAATGAGGCGGAGGGGGGTATTTATAGGTGTTTTCGGCCCTCGTCGCCCATATGGACGCGTGACTTGGGGCGCACCAGGACTCAGGCGCCTGGGTCCAAGCGTGGGGAGACCCAGGCGCGTCAGGTGGGGCGGTTGGAGTTTTGAGGATACGATTTTGATACTTTCCAAAACCGAGAGGCGGGTGTGTGATATCTTGCTTGGTCGCGAAGGCTACCCCACGGCTTGACCTAGCGCCGTAGGTTTCGTGGGCCTCGGGTGTTCATCCCGAGGCTCGCTTGACTCGGGGTTGACTCGGGGTTGACTCGGTTCGAGTTTCGGGGCCGACTCGGGGTCCCGGTGTCGGGGCCGACCGTAACGACACGACTAAGGCTGCCGTCATGTTAGTTTTAACTTTTTCGAGTAATTATTTGGTTCGTTCTATAAGAAAACTATCTAAAACATCGCGAACCCGTGTCGCGTAGCAGTCCTATCGTCATTGGGTGTTTGCTGGGCACCTCTGCTGCCACCAGGTCCAAATTTGGGTGTCTACACTATTTAGGACATTCTCAAAGAAGGATTCTCGCGATATTTCACCTCTGGCTTGTAGACGGCCTTTTAATATTGCGGTGACATGTTATTATCTCTTTGAGGATGCGTCTGTGCATGAGGGTTGGGGTAATCCTTGGGTTTTGGATGTTGTAATGGGGATGGAGCATGGGCGGTCACCCTCTCTACTTATTCTGGGTGAGCTTATCCTAGGTCTTGACGCTCGTGCCCGGATGCATCGTGCTCCCTTTCGGGGTTCTAAGATCATTTTGCAGGTATATAAAGGTGCTACTTTTCCTTTTTTGAAACTTGCCTTATTTCGAAAGTGTGACATTGTGTTGTGGTTTGTGCAGGTTTGGCTACAGGAGAGGCTTGGTTTAGTCGACCCTCCGGTTCGTCAAGGGCTATAGCTATAAAGGTTTTACGGGTCGTAAGGTGGTGCAAGCATGGAACGATGGTTATACCGAGGAAGGGTGGCATTCCTACTTGCAGGCTAATGAGCTAGTTGGTATCAGGTGGTCAATCCCCGTGGTGGCATATCAGTGGATAGGCTGGGTTTCCCTTCGCATCCTCGGCTTATGTTATGCAGGTATTATCCTTAAGGGATCCGATTTATATTTACCCGAGCGAGTTGTCGTGCCAAATGGGGGTGAAGCCAGATATATCAGAGGTTACTAGGGGTGCTTCTAAGTCTGATCCGTGGACGGAAAGTTCTCTTGGAGACAGAGGTTCTCACGTCCCCTTATTATAGAAAGTGCTCGACCGACCGACCTTACTTCTTTCCAGCGGGGAGTTTATGAATGCCCGTCAGGACAGAGCAAGTCGACGTTAGGAAGACCGCGGTGCTAGAGGATAAGGAGACGACTCAAGGCAACGTCACTAAGCGCCTGACCAAAGACAGCGCCACCGATCCCAGTGCCGTTAGTTCATCTATACGGGCCGAGACCAACGAGAGCCATATTGAAAATGTGAGTGATGAGGGGAAATATGCTTGGCTGGGCTCACCTTTGGCTAGGGTGGTGGAAGCTTGTGTTAGGAGGGTTCGATGGTGAAAGACCCGAACAAGCACACCTAAACGACAAGAAAAGGGGAAAGTTGGACCGGCAGAGCCCAGCTGTTTCGTACTATGTCCTATTAATTAATATTATGTGGCGTATTAGTACTAGTTTTTGTAGGGTTTTGACACGTTGTCAATTTTAGGGATAGCCGGATTTAGGATACTCGATGTAAAGGGCCTCGACAAAGGCTTGATTTAACTGATTTTTATTAATGAGAAGCATATTCTTCTTTTATTTACTTTTTATTTTGTGGTGGCTCGCAACTCGATTCTTCATTTTGCTCGGAGCGCCCTTTCGGGTTTTCACTCCGTCATCGGCTCGTCATTTCTTTTTACGACAGTCTGCAACTCGTTTCTTCATTTTGCCCGGGGAGCCTTTTCGGATTTTCACCCCGTCCTTGGCTCGTCGTTTGTGCTTCGTCATTGAAATCACTCGTTAACCGGAACGCGGGGGAGAGGTTCCGATTTGTTTGGGATTCGAGTAATCGATTTTGCTATTTTTGTTGGTTATACCCTTGGAAGGGTTGCCTACGTACTCGAGTTTAGACGGAGTCAAACCATGTTCGTAGTTTATAATAGATGTGAGTGATTTTGCTTTAGACTCGTTATGTCAATTATCGATGCGAATTATTCTTAAGCGTTTTGTGTGGGTTTTCACTCTAGTTCGGAGATCAGAATGGGGTTGCTGGGAAGTCTAGGGATAGTATCGTTTGAGTTGGTCCATGTTGGTTTGGGTTCAGAATTCTTGACCGTTTAGGTCATTAAGGATCACGGTGCTCCCCGTGAGTATCTTCTTGACGAGGTAGGGGCCCGCCCAGTTGGGTTTGAATTTCCCTCTAGGGTCAACGGGAAGGGGTGCTCTAATGGATTTGACCTCTAGGTTTCCCTCATGTATGTTTCGGGATTTGACTCGCTTGTTAAAGGCTCGCTGTATTCGTTGTTGGTAGGCTTGCACGTTGGACAGTGCGTGTATTCTACGCTCATCTAGAAGTACTAGCTCATCGTAACGTTTTTGGTTCCATTCTTCTTCGGAAATGCCGCTTTCGGCTAGTATCCTTAATGTGGGTATCTCTAACTCTATGGGCTGCACGGCTTCGGAGCCGTAGATTAGGTAATAGGGTGTGGCTCCAGTGGGCGTTCGGTATGAGGTTCGGCATCCCCATAACGTGAAAGGTATTTTGTATGGCTAGTCACGGTAGTTGTCTATCATTTTCTTAAGGATTGTGATGATGGTTTTGTTTGCTCCTCTACAGCCCCGTTTGTCTGAGGTCTGTAGGTTGAGGATTTGTGTTGTATTTGTCTAGGATTTTTTGGGTGTCGGCTCTGAGATGAGCCCCTAAATCACTGATGATCTCGTGAGTTATGTCGTAGCGGCAGATAATGTTATTTTGTAGGAATTTAACTACTTGTTTAGAGGTCAGTATGGTGTAAGAGGCTGCTTCTACCCATTTGGTAAAGTAATCAACGACTACTAGTATAAAACAGTGTTCGCCGGTTCCGGATGGGTGTACCTTTCCTATGATGTTAATTCCCCAGGTAGAGAAGGGCCAGGGTGTTGTTATGGTGTGGAGTGGATATGGTGGTGGGTGTTGGATGTTGGTGAATACTTGGCAGTTGTGACAGTGGCGGACATGACGCCGGAAGTCGGCGTCTAGGGTGACCCAATAATAGCCTGATCTCATTATTTTTCGGGCTAGTAGGTGTGCGTTCATGTGGGGTCCGCATTCGTCGTCATGTACTTCTTCCATGACTTTCTCAGATTGGGTTTTGTTTATGCATCTAAGGAGTACTCCTTGTGGGGTTCGTTTGTATAGTAATCCATGGTTTAGGACGTAGTGGGCGACCTGTATTCTTAAGGCTCTTTTGTTTTTGGTGCTTGTGTTAGGTGGGTATGATCCGTCGGTTTTGAAGTCTAGGATCGCTTTGTACCAGGGTTCTTCGAGGGTATCATTGGTTTTGATGTTGTAGATGTAGGCGGGTTGCTCGCTTCTCTCTATGCAAATAGGCATGGAGAAAAGGTTGTCGGGCATGTTTATTAGTGAGGCTAACTTGAATAGGGCGTCGGTGAATCGGTTGAATTCCTGGGATATTGTTTCTATTTCGGTTTGGTACGGGGCTAGGCTCTCGTTGTAGACCTTTCAGGTACCCGTGGCTTGGTTGACTACTAGGGATGAGCCTCCGTGGACCCTAAGGTTTTTGAATCCTAGAGTTACGGCGGCTTTTAGCCCTATTAGGCAGACTTTGTACTCGGCTGCGTTGTTGGTAACCGGGAAGTCTAATTTGACTGATATGGGTGTGTGGTCGGCTATTGGTTGTTGGTTTTGTGGGTTTCTTGTGTTTTTTGGTTGGGGAAGTCAGTTATGGATTGAACTTATGGTCTGTTTGGCAAGTTGTATTTCATTCTAAAATCTAGATTTGGCCCAAATGTTTTGTTTGGGAACCAAATTAATTTGTAAATTAGAATTTTGCCAACCGAGGAGAACAGAACCGGAATTCAAGAAGAAGTCAGAAGTGAAGAAAGCCAACCGTCGATGCGGAAATAAGGACAGTATCGCAAAACCGACAAGCTGCCTCGGTAGTCAGAGCGCAGCGGCAGCTTACAGAGCGATGATATGTCTTTTAAAGTTCAATTATTAAATGGTCATTTGTTTTGAATAAATTAATAAACTCAACTAAAGACATTTTATTTTTCTAAGGGGCCGGACGCTACCTCAATCTTTGTGTTGAAAAAAAATAAGAAAACCAAGAAGGGAACCTGGATTGAACTGAGGGCGGAGGTGGTGCATGTGAGTCCTCTTACCATATAATCGTATTAGTATGTTACGGTTGTTATCTAGGTACATTTATGAACTTTGTTGTTTCCCTAATAATATATTTTCTTATTGTAGGGGAAGTATGACAAAGCGAAGGAGGCGGCGTTGGCAGCAATTCCAAAGGAAGTTGACGAGGCTCAACTGTACCACGAGTCCACAGGCGGGTACGATGCCAAGAAGCGGGTTTACGGAATACGCAACCTAGCTAGGGAGTTGTTCCGCCCCTGCACCGGAAAGAGCAGTGCTGCCGTCGAGGAGGACCCGTACATGCCTACTCTCGCCACATAGCAGCGTGTGAAGACCGACCATCTAACCAAGAAGCTGGAGACATTAGCAGAGCGTCAGCAGCTGGCCGAGAAGAAAATTGAGGATCAGCAGAAGACGATAGAGCTGCTGCAGGAGAGGTTGGCCAGGTCGGATGAAGGCTATAACATGGGGCAGCATTCACAGCGTCGGGACGACAATGCTGATGACGGTCATGGGTTCGGCTCTAGAACTGTTGAGCCATTGTCTTAGGTAGATTTCTGTTGTCTTGACAATCTTAAATCCCTACTCATCCAACTACTAAACCGAACAAATTACTCTCTTATTGTAATATAATCCTAACTCCCTACTGATCCAACTTCTAAAACAAATTACTCTTTTCTTGTAATATAATTTTATTTTCTTTGAAAATCACGTTATTTGTCTTCTACGGGATGCGGAAATGGAATGCGGAGTATGTTATATGTTGCCTTGCACGGAATGTGCTTTTGTAATGTTGTTGGTTTGTTTGTTTGTGTGATGATATGCGACATTGTGTTTGTTTAAGCGTATTTGGGGAAGTAATGAAACAGGCAGTCGCTGGGAAAATCCAGCTTGAACTGCGTCAGACTGTCCGTTGCTGAGGGCATAAATCTGTCGCAGTTTTCCGCTCCATGCGACGTACTATCCGTCGCAATGTCCGTCGCATGGCTGCCAGATGCGTCAAGCCCCACGACGCTTTACCCGACATAAATATCCGTCAATGCGATGGATAGTCCGACGCATACGGACTTTGACTCAAGTCTTGACCACCAGCATGGACGCATAGTCCGACGTAAAAAGTACTTGTGTCAGAATATCCGCCATACCCTAAACCATTTGCGACGAATAATAGCGGAGGACGCTCTACGTCGGTGTGTCCGACGCAAATAGCTATTTGCGTTGAATTTTAAGGTATTTGCGACGGATTTGTCGGCCGCAATTTGACCTGCTTTTTTGTAGTGTTTGTTCAACAATGATTTTTTAATCGAGGCCTGAACCAAGTCATTCTGATTTTACATAGGCAAGAGTTAGATGTAGAACAAAAACAGCAATACAGAATGAAATGCACTTCTCAAAAGCGACCGGAGGGAGTACGTATACTCCCTCCTTATTTTCTTCCCCAAAAGCAAAGGGGAAGATCATTCAAAATCGAAGGGAGTACTATTTTAACAATTGAGACATCTTATTAAAAAAAATCCTTACAGGTTAATTGAATTATTTGCCAATTTTTTGTTTACGTTTTTATTTTGTTTTATTGGTATTTTTTTGGGCCGGTATGGTTTATTATTTATTCCCTCTATTTTTTTCGTTTCTTCCCACTTTATAAGATTTGTGAGGAGTATTTTTAATTAAAACGGGAAGAAACATAAAAATGGAGGGAGTAAGAAATAGACAAACGGAGGAGTATCATTTTATGGATGAGAAAAAATATGAGTGGAATCATAAATTTCTTACAAGGAGTTGCAGAGTAAATTTTGGGTATTATTTTTAGATTTAGATTTAAGAGTTGTAATACTAAGATTTGCATAATTAATATTTTTCCCATAACCATAGGTTTTGCAAATTAAAAGTATTATGGATATGTACACTAAAATTATGTTAATCAACGCGAATATTCATCTAATATTCGCAAATTTATAAAGGTAATGTAGTCTTAGGTTATGATATTAGAATTATAAATACACAATTTTCATATAGATTTGGGTGGTGCAAGTTGTCATGATATGTTACTACATAATTTATATCTACCTTACTTTTACACCGTCTTAATCTTTGTCAAACAAAACAATAAAATGTTGTTAGATTATTGTTCTTAACTAGAAAATTAAAATAGATGAATCATAATTTATTACTCTATTATAATGTTATATGAAAATGAAGATAACATGACGTCACAAGACAACAATGTTATCAATACTCTCTTCCATTCGATTTCATACGTTTATAACAATATACGTTGAGATAATATTGTATATGAATTTGGAAGTATTGCGATTAATATTCACAAAAATTATATTACGAGTATTTGTTTATTCAGAACAAAAACACGCGAATTACAGTTCGTCATGCACATAAGTTTTTGCATACGAAGCGAGTGCATACAACACAACGACAATTTTATTTAAGGTTAGAATTATATTTTTATAAGGATGTTTAATCATCGATAATTATATGCATGTCTTTTTTTCTTAAATATAAAAAACATTGTATTATTTAAACAGGTCCGCGAATATCGTGGGCAACAAAACTAGTTTG
This sequence comes from Agrostemma githago, assembly GCA_958450325.1. NCBI lineage: Eukaryota > Viridiplantae > Streptophyta > Magnoliopsida > Caryophyllales > Caryophyllaceae > Agrostemma > Agrostemma githago. Next base: position 21,049,491 of record OY288239.1, on the reverse strand, counting down.
TTATAAATAAAGTAGTCAGAATGGAACCTAAAAAACAATCTAGAGCATTTAAAAATTGGAAAACGCTACTCCTTCCGATTCTTATGATTCGCAACATATTCCATATTTGGCAAATTCATTAGGTTTGCTACATTTCTATAATAGGTAAGTTTTGTTTGTGTTAGTTTTTACTTTATTGGTGAGACCAACCATCCCCACCTACAATCTTATTATTTGTGCAAATAGTAAACGTTGCAAACCGTAAGAATTGGAGGGAGTATTAAGGGAGGCTATAAATGGTTGTAGAGGGGAGGGAGGTAAGGTTGCTTGGAAACCTATTGTTTGGTGTAGGATGGCGATTCCTAAACATTCCTTCATTGAGTGGCGACATATTCATTACGGCCTTTGTGGAACCTATGGTTTTATATTTATGCCATGATTATATTTATATTGGTTTTGATTATGTCAAGATAAGTGCCATGAGTATTACTTGGTAGTTTGTAGTTATGTTTTTCAGTATTACAAGACAAAGACATGATTCAAGAAGGCTTCATATAAGACGAAAGAAGAAACACGAGGAAGTGAAGTCTAGGATTTAAATGTAAAGGGATAAGGAAATTATATGACAAGGTTATATTAACCTCTCGTCTTTAAGCGACTACACACGAGCCAATACTTACAAAGGGATTTTATAAATGAGTTTTCAAATATCTTTTCAGATTTCGGCAAAATCAATTACCAAAATAACAAAGTCTCCAAAATGATCCTCAAAGATATTTTACTTTGTAAAATATAAAATGAATCATTTAAATCAAGGAAACTTTATTTAATTGATCTAATTGATATCTCTTTGATCTCTTGAAATCTTTACCTACCAATTAACTATATCTCAAAAGGAAATTTTCTATCAAATTGTAATATTAATTAGAGAAATATCGTAAACTAGAAGTAAAGTAATGTATACGGGTCGAGTAGTGGTTTGCTCAAATTGAACGATTAATCTCGTTCACACCTTGAACGCTTCATATCGTTCAACCACCAAGGGCTTCACCTCCCTCACCCTGAAGGCTTAACATCCTTCACAGTCGTGGGCTTAACATCCCACAACCCGAGAGCTTAATATCTCTCAAATCATCGAGTGCTTCACATCACTCTCACTATCACGATTAGAGTTAATCGTGAGAGCTTTTATTTGTAAGGTAATCCGGAGAAGGTACTCTTATAAATAAAGACACTGGTGGAAGTAGGCTTTTCAATTGGGCCGAACCACGTTAAAAAAGCTCGTGCTATTTACTTTATGCTTTTAATTATCTTTATTATTTCTTATACTTATACTTGTACTTTTTAGTTGTGAGTATCATAGCAAATAAATCGTGATTTCATTTAATTATCCGTACTAAATACATAATATTACACAACACCTTTCATAATAAGGTTCCGGTGTAATACATCGTTAAAAATTTAAAAAGGACATAAATACTCTATTCAACCCCCCCTAGAGTATTTCATAGGGTCGCTAGACTCTACAATTGGTATCAGAGCAAGGTTCTCTTGATTGATTCACATCAAAAGAGTAGATCCAAAAACAAGCGATCCTCAATTTATCCATTTCGATCAAATGGATTCCAAAAACTCAAAGTTTCCCACATTTGATGGTGTAGACTACGGTTCGTTGAAAAACAAAATGATGCACTGCATAAAAGTAACGGATTTCGAATGTTGGAAAATCATAGTCAAAGGACAAATTGTTATACAATCCGTTGATGTTCTTGGGAACATCAACATAAAAGATGAAGATGACTATGATGAGTGATGGGGGTCGGTAGCCTGCCACGGGTCGTCCATTATTTAGGCCTCGGGGAAGCCCGACACGAAGATGAGTAACGGCCTGCTGGGCAGGCCATCAAGATGAAACCCAGCTGAAGCCTCCAAAAGACCTCAGCTGCTCCCAGCTCCAAAGCAAACTCCATCCTTGCCCGCCAGGGTCATGTCGCATGCCAGTTGAGGCTATCAGATCCCCCGTGCCTGCCAGACCTCAGGGCACTCTGGCCCCTGGTAGGGCCACGGGGGGGAGTCAGAACCCTTCCGTCCAGGCCTAAGGTAAATGGGAATGAGTGGACGAGGTGAACCCACGTGTCATCTCCCCATCCACTCATTCCTCCTCTTTCCCTCTCTCCTTTTTTCCCTCTCTTTGGGAAAGGTATAAATACTTTTCCATTTCCCACATGAAAGGGGTTCGAATTTCTCTCTCTAGACTCTCACTCTAAAAACCGCCACCTTACTCCTCACGAGTAAGGTTCATCAAGGCATTCCACGGACAGACTTAGGCATCGGAGAGGGTTCCCTCGGACACCTCCGAGGCCCTGTGCGTTCTTTGTGCAGGGAGCAGACCAACTCCGCCGGGAAGGTCCGATCGCCGGAGTGAGAGGAAAGATAGATTCGAGAGGTTAGACGATCATCATCAAAGTAACGACATCAAATACTAGGACCCGAATCCGATTTGGGTCAATTGTTTCCTTACCGGAACAATTTGGCGCCGTCTGTGGGAAAGAATTCGGTTGTGCTCACGAGTTACCCACAAAAATCAACCACAATCAAAAAACATGCCTGAAATTGTTGAAGCCAGTTCTGGGGCGGGTCCGACGGTACCACCGGTGATTCCCTTATATGGCATGCCTCTACCGGAGATGACGCCCGCTGCTACAATCCCAGGAGTAGGGCGGGCAAGTCTCCAAGGGGCACCCAATAGAGAAACTATGGTTGCAGCTGGGCAGGTTGGTCATCAGAGGCCTAACTTGAACCTCACCCCTGCCCAGGTTGCACGGACTGTCGTCTTCTTCTCGGCCATGCTCAACCAGGAGTTCACTCCGGAGGACCTGGTCGGCAGGATCGCAACGACTCCCAGGCAACTTCACTTTGAAGGAGTGAAAGGAGCTGGGGGCACGAAGCGAACCGCCGCCAGGAATGTCCAGAGGAAGGCAAGGAAGACAGCTCAGGGGTATGTACAGGCCCAGAAACGCATCACTGGAAATCAGAAGCAGCCTGCTTAGCAGCAAGCCTTTTCCATACACACCACTGAGTCTACCTCAGCCATGGAGAAAAGGGGCTTATCCCAGGATCTCCAGGATCGGATGAGGCACAGGGAGCCGGCGTCGAAACGCCTGGAGGAGAAGCAGGGAGATGTCTTTTCCAGGCTAACGTCGGCTGAATCATATCGAGCTCCAGGGTTGTCCCAAAGCCTACAATCGAGACTCAACCATCACTGGAGTCAAGACACCGTCAGGGTGATAATCTGGAGCCACCCCAGAAAAAATGACCCAGGCATCACTCACCTGCAAGAGAGGATGAAGTCATGAGTAGGCAGGCGCCCAGGTACCGCTCCCCCAGCATTAGAAAACCGACCTCTGGCAAGAGGGACGACTACGGTTACCAATCTGCTGGGAGCAGGTCAAAAATGACGGGCAGGCCCACAAAGACTCTGCTTCACCCAGAGGTGCAGGGATACCCCATCCCGAAAATTAAAATTCCTTCTGTCAAGTTTGACGGAACCACTGACCCAGAGGACCATCTGGCGGCCTATGAGAGCCATATGGGGATGTACGATGTTGATGATGCTGTTTGGTACAAGATTTTCCCCACCACCCTCGTGGGTCTGGCACAAGGATGGTTTAGGGACCTGCCGCAAGGGTCGATTAGCTATTTCATAGAACTGGCTGAAGCCTTCTTTGACCAATACGCAGGGAACAAGAGGCGCAGGCTAACCCGATTCGATCTAATGACCCTGAGGCAGAAGAAGGGTGAAATTGTCAGGGAGTATTTGAAGAGGTTTGACATGTCCTTCCAGCAGGTCAAAGAAATCGACGACCCAACTACAGCATACGCTCTAACCAACTCGTTGCTCCCAGGGGAGATGAAAAACCAAATGATTAGAGCCCAACCAGAAACTCTGGTCAAATCTCGAAAAATTGTCGAAGGCTTCATACTGCAGGAAGAGTTCCACAGCCTGCCGGACACCCCCACAGGGCTTTCCAGGCCACAGGGTGGACGCAGCAGGGGCAAGGCAAACAAACAAAGAACTGAGGAAGGGTATACCCCAAGGAAAGAGCGTACAGCTTATCAGCCCAGGTTTGATAGCTACACGGCCCTCAACAGATTAAGAGCAGAAAATTTTTAGCTGGAAAAAGAAACGGCCAAGTGGAACAGCCCAAGTAAGTCGCGCAGTCCAAGAGGTGATCCCAAGAAGTTTTGCACATTTCACGATTGCGTCGGGCATACCACTGAAGAGTGTCGCCACCTGAAAGATGAGATCGAGAAACTCATTAGGAATGGTTGGTTGAGCGCCTACGTTGCGAGGAACAAGAGCCGGAAAGAGCCGGCGGACAAGCCCGAAGGCTCAGTACAAAACCGTCTGATAATTCACGTGGTGTCAGGAGACGCGGAAGGCCAGATGAGTAAGAGAGGCCAGAAAAGACAAATCTGTGAACTGCGAAACTAGATATGCTACGCTGAGAGGGCAGGCAGCCCAAAGGGCCTGACCCTGACCATCACCCCCCAGGATGCAGAGCGGGTGATATACCCTCACAACGACCCCCTGGTCCTATCTCTTGACATCAACAACCACATTGTGAGAAGGTGTATGGTGGATACAGGAGCCTACACCAACCTGCTATACAAAGATGCATTCGACAAAATAAATTTAGAAAAAAGGCACCTCAAGCCTTCCCCCAGATCGTTGTACGGGTTCAGCGGAGCAGGCGTGCTCCCAATGGGGATCATTGATCTACCAGTGACATTTGGAGAGGGAGTCTCAGCCAGAAATATCAGGGCATCGTTTGTTGTGGTGGATGCAAAATCGGCGTATAATGCCCTGATAGGCAGGGCTACCCCGGATGAGATTGAGGCTGCCATATCAATTAGAGCCCTGACCAAAGCCTACATCACAGATTTTGGCATGGAGGGGAACGTGTACGGCGATCAAGAATCAGCCAGGCAGTGCTACTCCGTAGCCCTACGGACCCATGAAACTGAGCGAAAAGGTAAACGTAAAGCCGACAGTTCCCCCACCAGGGAAGGTGAGATCCCAGCTGGCCAGCAGACAGCGGGCCACCTTGAACCTGGGGGAGAAAGCATGTTGGTGGAACTGGAGCCAGACAGGCAGGTCCTGATAGGGGCAGACCTAGAAAGTTCCTACCGAGAAGAACTAATCAAAATCCTGAGAGACAACAGGGACGTGATTGCCTACTCGACAAACGAGATGCCAGGGGTAGATCCGGCTCACATTGTTCACAAGCTGAACGTAAGTTCGAAGGCATGCCCTGTAAAGCAGAAGAAAAGAAATATGTCCGTGGAAAAAGATCAAGCCATCAAGGAGGAAATTGAAAAACTCCTGAAAGCGGATTTTATAGAAACCTGCGATTACCCGGAATGGTTGGCCAACGTAGTAATGGTGAAAAAGTCCTCGCGTGCCTGGAGGATGTGTGTGGACTTCACCAACCTCAACAAGGCCTGCCCCAAGGATTGTTACCCCCTGCCAAGGATAGACCAGTTGGTAGATGCTACCAGTGGCTACTCCACGCTAAGTTTCTTGGACGCCTTTTCAGACTGTCATCAAGTGTACCTCTGGTAGCCGGACAGGGTAAAATGTGCCTTCATCACCAGCTCTGGTACATTCTTGTACAAGATGATGCTGTTCGGGCTCAAAAACGCAGGCGCCACCTACCAACGGCTGGTCGACAAAGTCTTTGAAAATCAGAAGGTTAGAAACATCGAAGCTTAGGTAGATGACGCCATTGTGAAAAGTAAAACGGATGGGAAGCATCTAAGGGATCTACAGGAGACTTTCTCCTCCCTGCGCACTTACCAGATGAAGCTGAATCCGAAGAAATGTACTTTCGGAGTGCGCTCAGGAAAATTTCTGGGTTTTCTGGTCAGCGCCAGGGGAATCGATGCGAACCCTGAAAAAATACAGGCTGACCTAGACCTGCCTGAGCCAAAAACAATCAGGGACATACAACGCCTGACCGGCAGGATGGCCGCCCTGGCACGATTCATTGCCAGATCAGCAGACAAGTCAACACCTTTCTTTAAGGTGTTAAAAGGAAACAAAACGTTCAAATGGGAAACTGAATAGAATGAGGCTTTCGAACAACTAAAAGAGCACTTGATGAAGAGGCTGCCCACCCTGGCAAGGCCGGTGGCGGGGGAGAAGCTTTTCCTTTATATTGCCGTTACAAATTCAACAGTGAGCACGGTAATTTTAAGGGAAGAAGCAGGCTCCCAGCAGCCGATCTATTTTGTAAGCCATGCCCTAGGGGCGGCAGAGAAGAATTACCCGGTTGTTGAAAAAGTGGCTTATGCAGTCATCATTGCAGCCAGAAAGCTCAGACCTTACTTCGATGACCACCCTGTCGTTGTACTGACTGACCAGCCCCTGGAAAAGGTCGTAGAAAAATTCGAAAAATCTGGAAGATTGCTAAAGTGAGCCATAGAGCTAAGCGGGTTAGGAATATTTTATCAGCCCAGGACCGCCATCAAAGCGCAGGCCTTGGCAGATTTCCTGGCGGAATGTTCTCATTCAGAGGAGGATGACCCACCCGCAGGAGAGTGGATAGTATACACTGACGGATCCTCTACAGCCAACGGTGCGGGGGCAGGGATCGTGTTGACCGGCCCTGAAGGAACAGATTTCCATCATGCGCTCAGGTTCACCTTCCCTTCATCAAATAACGAGGCAGAGTACGAGGCCGTATTGGCAGGTATTAGTCTAGCTAAGGCCGCAGGAGCAGAAAGGCTCGTCCTAGCAACATACTCCCAACTCATAGCCAACCTAATGAACGGGGAATATGAAGCCAGAGATCAGGCTATGGCCACATACCTAGAAAAGGTGAAACGGGAATTATCTGGATTAAAATCTTATGAAGTCAAACAAATTCCCCGGTCCAAGAACAACCGGGCAGACGCCCTGTCAAAGCTGGTCAGCTCTAGCCTGCAGGACATACGGAGATCAGTTTGGGTGGACGTAATCCAGGAAAAATCCACCACACCCTGCCAACCGGTCAGTGTCATGGAAGAGGCAGAATCTTAAGACTGGATGACCCCAATCATCCAATTCAAGAAGTATGGGATCCTTCCGCAAGACCCAGTACAGAAGAAAAAGATGTCAGCCAAAGCCGCATGGTTCATACTAGTCGGCGAAGAACTGTATAAAAAATCATTCTCCTCCCATCTGCTCAGATGCCTGGGGGCAGGACAGGCCGCAGAGGTACTAGATGATATACACTCGGAAATCTACGGCCATCACATAGGAGGAAGGTCACTGGCACACAAGGCCTTGAGGGTAGGCTACTACTGGCCGACCCTGCTCGCTGATGCCAGGGAACTAACTCGGAGGTGCAGGAAGTGTCAGCTCTTCGCCCCATTAATACATGCCCCTGCTCCGGACCTCAGACCAATCTTGTCCCCCATCCCTTTCGCTCAATGGGGGATGGATATTCTAGGGCCATTCACCGCAGCGACTTGGGGCAGGAAATTTCTGATAGTGGGAATCAATTATTTTACTAAATGGATCGAGGCTGAGGCTGTCCCAAACATAACAGAGCCGGCGGTCAGAAAGGTGATATGGAGAAATATCATAACAAGGTATGGCCTGCCAAAGGTGTTAGTCTTCGATCACGGAAGGCAGTTTGACAACGACCCCTTAAGGGCTTGGCTGGAGAGCCATGGGATAACCGTCGCCTACTCAGCCGTCTGCCACCCCCAGACCAATGGGCAGGCTGAAGCGGCGAACAAGCAGATACTAAACGGGCTGAAGAGGATGGTGGATGAGCTCAAAGGAAGATGGGCAGACGAACTGCCAAGTGTGTTGTGGTCGATCAGGACCACCAAAAAAGAGTCCACAGGACAGACTCCATTCGGCCTGGTCTACGAGGCCGAAGCCTTGTTACCTATAGAGGCACGAATTCCCACCCTCCGATCCCAGCAATACAATCAGGCGAGTAATGAAGTTGCAATGACAGAAGCCCTGGACCTAGTTGGAGAAGTTAGGCAAGAGGCCAGTGTCAACATTGTCGCCTACTAGCAGCGGATGAGAAAAGATTACAACAAGAAAGTAAGTGTAAGAAGCTTCCAGATCGGGGACCTAGTTCTAAGAAAGACACAAGCCGTCGGAAGATCTAGGGAACACGGCAAACTAAGTGCCAATTGGGAGGGCCCATATGAAGTCACCCGGATTATGGGACCAGGAACTTACAGAATTGCCAACCCCGAGGGCCAAGAGATGGCCGCACACTGGAATGCAGACACTCTGAAGAGATACTATGTGTAGAAGTTAAAGTTTTCCTTTCTAGCTTTTTATCTTTCCCAGAAAGAACGGTGGAGGACGGTCAGGATACAATGTCGACGACTCCGACCACGATGTTTACAGCTTTTTCCAAGAAATGAGATCCATGAAATTATACTCGTTGTCTGTTCAGATTAGCACTTCACACACAACTGAGCAGGGGGCAATAGGACGAGGGCCCTCCTGTTGCAAAACCAAGGGAAAATAGACCCTCCAACAAAAAATACAAAGTCCCCCAACCTGCCTCTGGGCACGCAGGGGGCAGGCCCCCCGGACTTCAGCAAGAAGCCAGGATCGGGCTAGGCCTCATGCGCCGAACTAACAAGGACTGGGTAACCCCCAACCTTGTATAAAAAACGCGATCCCCCCAGCCTGCCTCTGGGCAGGCAGGGGGCAGGCCCCCTGGACTTTGGCAAAAAGCCAGGGTCAGGCCAAACGAACAAGGACTGAGTCATACTCAACCTTGTATAAAAAACACCAGAATCCCCCAGCCTGCCTCCGGGCAGGCAGGGGGCAGGCCCCCCTGGACTTTGGCAAAAAGCCAGGATCAGGCCAAACGAACAAGGACTGAGTCATACTCAACCTTGTATAAAAAACACCAGAACTTCTAAGTCTGACTCTGGAAGGAAGCCAGGGTCAGGCCAAAAACCTCAAAAGAAGACAATGGCATGAATAAACAGAAGAAATGCATTCATAACAAAATAAAAAGAGTTTAACAAAGATCCAAAAATAAAAGAGTTAAAGATTACATCAGCCGGCAGCCGGCCACACCAGGGCTCGGCGCGCAAAAAGATTAATAAGTTAACGAGGAAGCAGAGGCGCAGAAGGGTAGGGACAGGACCCCTCAGAAGACGACTGCCCTGCATGTTACGCCGTAGGAGCGTCCGGTCAGCATCAGGAGCCTCCTTAGGTGATCCATTAGCTCGGGCCTCATTCTTGGCAGTGTAGAGGGCCTAGAAGGCTTCCTTGTTGAAATTTGGAAGCATCTCCCTAATAACCTCCATGACAAACTTTAGGGAGGAAGTGGCCCCAGCGTTAAAATTCTCTGCCACCGCAGAGTTGGCCTCCTGGATCAGGTCATTCTTCTCCTTTCGCCATTCCTCACCCTGCGCCTTCAAGTCGTCCTGTGCCCTCTGAAGGTCTGAATCGGCTTTGGTCAAACGATCCTCCAACTCAGTCGCTTTTCTCTTAAAATGCTCTAGCTCGGCAACCGCCTTCCTAGCCTGCTCCAGCTCTGCTTCCAAGTTAGCTGCTTCCCTCACAACTCTTTCACCCTGAGCTTTCCAGCGGACTGCTTCATCCTTGGCTTCTCCCAGCTCGCTCTCGTACTTAGCCAGCTGATCCTTCAAAATGGCAATAAGAATGACATCCCTCTCAACCACCGCCAAGCGTTCAGGGAGAGGAAACCCAGGAGTAACATTTAACTCCTCATCGCTTAAGCGGCTGAGAGTCGCAAACTCCGAAGAGGCCTGGAACACCCTGGAGCAGCGCTGAATGAACTGGATTGCCTGTCTGGTAGAGTAGGTCAAGGACTTGGTGAGATGATCCGCCAACGAAGCAGTGGAATCAGAGAGCAGGGCAGAGGCGTCAATACTCTCGCCAGCAGTGAAATGGAACTCGGCATTTTCTTCGGAGAACAGGGTGCCTGGAATATCACGGGCAGGACGCTTGGCCTCAGGCGTGCTAGCATATGCCTCCAGGTCCACCACCGGGACGTCGTCCATCGGTTCCTTGTCTTTCCGCTTCCTGCCAACCAGGGGTCGGCTTTCCCCAATGTCCTCAGAATTCGAAGGCTTTGACCCCACTGGAGGCTGAGTCCCTGCAGGGGAGCCTCCATGCTTGCTAGCAGGGGAAGGAGTGGCCTCCGAGGCAGCCTCCCTCTCTACATCTCTAGGGGCAGAAGTTGGAGCTGCAGGCTTTTTGGGAATCGGCTTGGGAGGAAGGAGAGGAAACTTTACCTTGTTGACTGATATGCTCTTTACAAACTTCATCAGGGCTTTCCCACCTTTCTTGTAACTAGAAGGAAGGGAAGGACGCTTGACGGCAATTGTAAAGTCCCTGTTCAGTCCTAGGTCTCTCAACTCCCTCTTTGACCAAATGCAAGTGGCGAGATCTGCAAGAAAATGAAAAAGGTTAGCCAGAGAAGAATATGGCAAAGTAAAGCTAAGGGAAGACGACTATTATCAGAAACCCTGAACTACCTCCTCCAAGGCCAGGAGCTAGACCCACTCGGGTCAGATAATCATCAGTAGCTATGAGCTCTGCATGGGGGAGCCAGTAGTCAGGTCCAAACGCGTCTGATTTGTCCTTAGAGGAGGCAAACCGCTTGACCAAATTCAGTTCCTTGTCGGTCAATTTCACCTCAAGGGCCCTCCTCCCAACGCCAGGGTGGTACTCCCGGTGGGTCTCCAATCGAGTATGAACATGATTCCTGAAATGCCGAGGAATCCTCCACCCTGTAGCACTATGAACATATAGGAGGTTATCCTTCCAGTCCTTCAGACTATGCAAGATCGGCCAAAACAAGGAATAGGTCTTATGCCTGAGAAGAAAGAAATACCCAGGAGAACTCCCACCCTCAGTAGAGGCCACCACCAGCAGGCCAGCCATAAACCTCAAAGAATCTATAGTGGGCCCCTCGCCCAAGAATAGACAGATCCAAGTGTAAGCTATCAATGACCTGACCGCCAGGGCGGTTAATTGGGCGATGGCCACATTCATGCGCCGAAAAACCTACTCCGGGAAGGGGTGTAGGGGAAAACGCACCCAAACTCCAAACACTTGTGATAGACGGCAATGCAGCCGTTGGGAGGATTGCACACAGTATCCCTCTCCCCAGGGATTATGAGTGTGTAGCCTTTCCCAAAGTTGTAAAATCTGGCGATGGCCTCAGCAGCGTTTTTCTCCAAGATAAGGTCCCGATTCTTGGAGGCTGGGTATGTTTGCAGGGGGATCCTATACTTAGTCTTGTCTAAATAATAGGTCCTCTCCGGCTCCCTAGGGATAAGCGGGCCGGCGATTGTGGAGGTGTCGATCGTCGTCGCCTCGTCATCAGAATCAATGACATCAAAAGGAGCAGGTTCAGGGGAGTTGGCGCCCCCACTCTCCTCTGAGTGGTCCTCCTCGGCCATCCTAACGCCAGGCCCCCCAGAGGAGGAGGCAAGGTCAGTTCTAACCCTATCCCTACCCTCGGCCCTTTCAGTCGAAGGGTCAGTAAAAGAAAGAATCCGAGCACGGTGATTGGTCATGGTGATTAAAGAGAAGGAAAAATGAAGAAACGGAAAGACAAGGACAGAGGTTAGGATTCTGACCTAATTGATGGCCGCCGGATGAAGGTGCAAGAAAAGGCTCCTCAGTCTAAGGCGTTTAACGAAGAGAGAGTATGAAGAAGGGTTTTTGGGTTTTCAAAAGTGTAAAAGAGGGAATGGGAGGAGTAGGAATGCTTTTATAAGTAGGAAAAGACGAAGGGTCGCCTAGCCAGAAGACTTCCCCAAGAAAAGCCCCCACGTGTCACACATTTTGAAACCCAACCACCCATCACTTCCCAAGAGGCCTCGAAAAGGCAACAGAGGTCAGAGAGTAATCATTAGACGTCATTCAAAAAAAAACGAACACATGAAAGTCAAAAGCCCACCTTTTTTCTCATTAATCAAAAGGCCCAGAAGGGTCCAAATTACAAAGCAAAGTGGGATAAAAAATATATTACAAAAAGAGCCTGAAAATCCGGCTCATCATGCCTGCAAGCGCAGGGCAGGCTAATCATCATCAAAACCCGGGGAGTAATCCCCGGGACTATCGCAACCACCAGCGTCGGATCCCCAGTCCCAGCTGCTGGAATCCTTGAACGGGTCATCAAGGCCCTCTTCTTCATCCCTGCCGGATGAATAGCCCTGGCCTTCACTATCCCCCGAGTCATGACTGCTCGAGTCCCAATCCTTGCCATGCAGGGCCACCCTGGTGCCCTCAAGGGAGCCATAATCCTCCTTCTTTCTCACCAGGGGTGAAGAAGAGCCTGATTCAGGAGAAGAGCCCGAATTAGGACAATCGGGGTCGAAGTGTTTAGGATGAAGCCAGGGGAAGCATTTGTAACATCCCCTGAAAGAGCAACCCCCCGCTTGGGTACAGCGATCGGGCCTACGCCCTGCGGAGGATGAAGGCTTTGTAAGGCGTTTGCTGGCCCTAGATAAGGACTTCCCCCTGACATTCTTTGAAAGGCGAGAGCGTGTTCGTCCGCTACGACGAAGGGCCATATATGTCTTCCTGGGGTACCTCAATCTCCAACGCCCCCTGAAGCGGGGAACGTTAACATAAACTCCACAATGAAGGACCACTTTTCTCACCCAAGACATTTTTTTTTCTTTTAAACAAGAGTAGAGGGAAGTGAAGATGAGTGGTGGAAATGAAGTGCAATTAGAATTTATACAAAGGCAAAGACGAGGCATTAAATGGCGCGTCAACCATTTTTGCAAAAAGAACCAATCATCAAGCTAACACGCTGCCCAAAGAGACCGCTTTACAAGAAGGAATAATCATAAGGAAAGACATCTAAACTCTTTGCATGCCTAGAGCAGTTAAGGCTCTCTCCCTCGGGAACATGCGACGCATTAAATGCGAAGATAGAATTCAAGAAGTCAACCTCCCGCCTTCCCAATCAAGATGTCGCTTGCTGAAAAGGAGCCCCGCTCCCCCGCAGCCGGCGAGGGCCAATTGATGGGGCTCGGTAGCCTGCCACGGGTCGCCCATTATTCAGGCCCCGGGGAAGCCCGACCCAAAGATGAGTAACGACTTGCTGGGCAGGCCATCGGGATTAAACCCAGCTGAAGCCTCCAAAAGACCTTAGTTGCTCCCAGCTCCAAAGCAAACTCCATCCTTGCCCGCCAGGGTCATGTCGCATGCCAGTTGAGGCTATCAGATCCCCCCCTGCCTGCCAGTCCTCAGGGCACTCTGGCCCCTGGTAGGGCCATGGGGGAGGGGAGTCAGAATCCTTCCGTCCAGGCCTAAGGTAAAGGGGAATGAATGGACGAGGTGAGCCCACGTGTCATCTCCCCATCCACTCATTCCTCCTCCTTCCCTCTCTCCTTTTTTCCCTCTCTTTGGGAAAGGTATAAATACTTTTCCATTTCCCACATGAAAGGGGTTTGACTTTCTCTCTCTAGACTCTCTCTCTAAAAACCGCCACCTTACTCCTCACGAGTAAGGTTCATCAAGGCATTCCACGGACAGACTTAGGCATCGGAGAGGGTTCCCTCGGACACCTCCGAGGCCCCGTGCGTTCTTTATGCAGGGAGTAGGCCAACTCCGCCGGGAAGGTCCGATCGCCGGAGTGAGAGGAAGGAGATATTCGAGAGGTTAGACGATCATCATCAAAGTAACGACATCAAATACTAGGACCCGAATCCGATTTGGGTCAATTGTTTCCTTACTGGAACAATGAGGATGATTATAAAAATGCCGAAAAGAATTCTCGAGCAATGTCCTTTTTGCAACGAGGAATTTCGTCTAAAGAATATAATCGACTCACTTCATGCGTATCCGCGAAAGAAATTTGGGATAGTCTGAAACTTGCATATGAAGGAACTACCCAAGTTAAAAAAAATAAGAATTGATTTATTAACTCAACAATATGAGTTGTTTAAAATGCACAAAGATGAAAGTATCACTGAAATGTCTGCAAGATTCACCAATATCACAAATGAATTGAGGAATCTTGCTAAATCATTTGATACAAAAGATCTTGTTCGAAAAGTCTTGAGAAGTCTCACTAATAAATGGCAACCGAAAATGACCGCTATTGAGGAATCAAAAGATCTAACTTTACTCAGCTATCAAGAATTACTCGGTAATCTTATGGCACATGAGCTCGCTCTGAATCACGTCAGAGTGAATCCTCTAAGAGTAAAGGAATAGCTCTAAAAAGTTCTCTTAGTGACGATGAGGAAACCATGAGTCACAACCGAGCTCTTTTTGTTAAATGCTTTCAAAAAAAATCAAATTTGGACAGAAAAATTCTTTTAGGGATAAAACAAACACTTCAACCACAAAACAAAGTAGACGATGATGTTTTAAGTGTGGTGAAGTCGGACACCTCATCAAAGATTGTCCAATGTGGAAAAATATAAAATCGAAAGAGGAAAGAGAAAGGTCCAAGTCCCTTCACAAACAAGATATGTTAGCTTCGTGTGGATGGGGAGATTTAGACTCGGACGAAGAAGATGTATCGGATGATGAAGACGAGGCAAACATTTGCCTAAGTGCTCAACATGCAGGATCTTCAAAGTCGAAAGCAAAAAGATACAAGGACATGTGTCTAATGACTAGAACACATTACTCAAGTTCAGACACGGATGAAGAAAATGGTGAGGTAAGTCTTTTAAAAATTAAGAAAAAGTTTCGTATACTTACCAAGGATAAACTCTTTGCCCATTTTGAGGAATTACTGGAAACATGTCAACAACAAAAAGAAGAGATAAACGAGTTATTAAATCAAATAAATGACATAGCTTTGGAAAATGTTACCTTAGAAAGATTCAACGAAACTCGGACAAACAAAAATAAGGAATCCTCTGAAACTTCAAGAAAAAATCTTGAAGTATCGGATGATCCAATGAGTTGTTTGAATCGAAGCAATAAAATAGAAAATCCCAACGTGTCTTTAGAAAACGAAGATAGAAGAAAGGCTATGGATACTTTGCATGAAACCAATTCTACTTTAAAATCTGAAAACGAGGAGTTAAAACGATTTATATCGATATCAACAAATGAGATAAATCGTGAAAAGGCAAGTCATGATAAAATAAAAGATTCGCTTACTTCAAAGATTATGGAGTTAATAAAAGAAAAGGGAATAATGCAAAGTAAATTGGAAGAGTATGAGCAAAACATAAACACGTATGAAAGCATTAATGAAGAATAACTCAGTAAAATTGCTAGGATGATTGGAATGAAAGAGAAACTAAGGCAAAAATCGAAAAAAATGGGATAAAAAAAATCAAGTAATAGTGCTGGTAAAGATCAACCCGAAAAACTTGAAAAGGTCAAGAAGAGGTGGATACGAAAGGATATGTTGCCTGATATTAATAAAAGAGGACCCAACTTCGCTTGGGTACCTAAGACCCAAACATAAAATCTTACAAGTATACGTACAAAAGTTCATAGGAGGATAAGTGGTACCTGGATAGCGGATGCTCAAGGCATACGACAGGTGACAAAATGAAGTTTGTGTTACTTGAAGCTTACGACGGGGGGAAGTATTACTTTTGGAGACAACAAGAAAGAAAAAATAATTGGCATTGGAAAAATTGGCATTTCCGGGTCACACTGTATTGACAATGTGTTACTCGTTAAAGGACTAAAACATAGTCTACTCAGCATTTCTCAACTTTGTGACCGAGGAAACAAGGTCGTATTCCATAACAACACATGTCGTATCATTTGAGAAGGCTCTTCCAAAGTGCTTCTGGAAGGAAAGAGGGCCAATAATGTCTACATAGCAGACATCAATACTCTACCAGAAAATGCCATCACCTGTATGAGTGTCGTAATCACAGATCCACTCCTTTGGCATAAAAGATTTGGTCACATTAATCCATATAGCCTTAACAAGCTAAGGTCACTTGACCTTGTTGAAGGACTTCCCCACATTACTTTCGATACTAGTAAAGTTTGTGGTACATGTGTTCGATGTAAACATGTACGATCGTCTTTCAAGCCAAAGAAATTCATCAGTACGACAAGACCTCTAGAACTTATTCACATGGACCTTTGTGGTCCAATGAGGGTAAGTAGTAGAGGAGGTAGTCGGTACGTATTTGTTCTTGTGGATGATTTCTCTACGTTTGTTTCGCCCGTCTTCCTTAGCTCGAAGGATCAAACTTTTCATGAATTCGAATATCTAATGAAACTAGTCCAAAAAAAATATAGCTATAATCTCGTATCCATAAGAACAGATCACGTAACTAAGTTCGACAATCAAGCCTTTATTAAGTTTTGTCGAGAACATAGGGTCGAGCATAATTTCTCGGCTCCACGAACTCCACAACAAAACGGAATAGTCGAACGCATGAATAGAACACTTGAAGAAATGGCACGTACAATGTTACTGTGCACCGGACTGCCCAGAAATTTTTGGGCAGAAGCAGTGAATACGGCTTGTTATATCCACAACCGGGCTAAGATCAGACCTATGCTAAAGAAAACACCCTATGAACTTTTAAGAGGAAGGAAGCCTAAGATATCCGATCTTAGGTACTTTGGTGGCAAATGTTTTGTTCATAATAATGGAAAGAACAATTTGAGCAAATTTCATCCTCGAAGCGACAAAGCTGTATTCTTGGGTTACTCTGAGCACAACAAGGCTTACAAGGTTTACAACAAAAGGACACTACGATTGGAAGAAAGTATTCATGTAGTGTTTGACGAAATCAATACTCTGGATACCTCTAATCAAGAGGAAGATGAGGATGACGATGATGACCCGGATTTTTGGCTGGCAAGAAAAGATCTACCAGATCTAGAAGAAGAGTTTAGAGAAATTGAAGGGTCTGATGCTGAAAGAATTTTGAACAAAGGAAGAACTTATCCAAATTTATCTTTTGAAAAAAAAAGAACAATCTGAGAGTTCTTCAAAAACTAAAGATAAACTAGAATCAATTCCAACCAATGATTCAAAAGAACCGAATGACTCATCCTCGACGGTTAATATAATCTCTAGTACAGATTCAGGGGGAACTAAAGAATCTACTAGCGAGGTTAAGTTAACCTCTGGCACAGATTCAGGGGGAACAGAAGAAGATGATCCAATGGTTAATATAAACTCGAAAATAGGACAAGGGAAAAATATTCCTACAAATATCAAGAAATGGAAACATCAAAAATCGCATACTACTAATGACATTCTAAGTGATTATCACAAGGGAGTTCAAACGCAAAGGTCTCTAAGGAATCACTGTGTACTCAATTCCTTTTTGTCTGCCATAGAACCAACAAACATCAAAATGGCACTTACCGACTCTGATTGGATAGTAGCAATGCAAGAGGAACTAGCACAGTTCGAAAGAAACAAAGTGTGGCACTTAGTGCCAAGACCATCAGAAAAAAAGGTGATAGGAACACGATAGGTGTTTCGAAACAAGTTAGATGACTCTAGTTCTATAGTAAGAAATAAGTCGCGATTGGTGGTGCAAGGCTACATTCAGCAAGAAGGGATAGATTTTGATGAAACATTTGCCCCAGTTGCAAGACTCAAAGCAATTCGACTGCTCATTGCATTCGCTACTTACAAAGGATTCAAGTTATTCCAAATGGACGTAAAAACAACATTTCTAAATGGATACCTGAAAGAAGAATTTTTCATCGAGCAGCCACCGGGATTCGAAAGTTCAGACCACCCAAGTTATGTCTTCAAACTGTACAAGGCACTAAATGGGCTTAAACAAGCTCCAATAGCATGGTATGATCGCTTATCTCAGTTCCTGTTGTTGAATGATTTCAAAAGAGGATCAGTGGACAAGACGCTCTTTCTCAAACATGTCAACGAAGACATCCTCATCATTCAAGTCTATGTGGATGACATAATCTTCGGGTCAACAAATGAGAAGCTTTGTGATTACTTTTCTAACCTTATGCAATCCGAATTCGAAATGAGTATGATGGGAGAAATGGGATTCTTCTTGGGATTGCAGATCAAGCAAACAAAGGAAGGAATTAAAATACATCAACAGAAATATGTAGGCGAACTCTTAAAGAAATTTGGAATGGATAAGGCAAAATCAGCTATCACTCCAATGGCAATTACTACAAAGCTGGATAAAGATGAAGATGGTAAGTCAGTAGATAATACTGCTTACCGAGGTATGATCGGATCCTTTTTATACTTAACTGTCAGTCGTCCTGACATTATACATAGCGTATTTGTCTGTGCACGATTTCAATCTGACCCAAAGGAGTCGCACCTTGTAGCGGTAAAACGTATTTTGAGATATCTTATTGGTACTCATAATCTTCACTTAATATATCCCATGCATGATAAATTTGATCTTAAAGGATATACAAATGCTAATCATAGAGGATGCTATGTTGACCGAAAAAGTACGTCAGGAACAGTGACATTCCTTGGGTCAAGCATAATTTCGTGGGGATCCAAGAAACAAGCAACGGTGGCACTTTCCACCACAGAAAGTGAATATATCGCTGCTTCTTTGGTATGTACTCAATTACTGTGGTTTCGTCAGCAACTCAAAAATTATGGGGTATCCTTTGATTCCGTACCTATCTTGTGTGATAATATAAGCACAATTACCATCTCAAAAAATCCAACCCAACATTCCCGTACCAAACACATTGATATACGTCATTATTTCTTAAGAGACCATGTTGAGAAAGGGAATATACAACTTATATATATATATTGTCCTACTAACCTACAAAAAGCCAACATCTTCACTAAGCCTTTGCCCAGGGAACGGTTTGAGGAGTTGCGGTTAGAACTCGGGCTGACAAATGGAAACTAATGTTAACTATGTTCGCTTATCTACTCTCACATGATTGACGAGACTGGTATGTTTTCAGCTTGTGTTGGCATCATTTTAGTCGTAGTGCATAATTGTATGTTTTGGTGAGTTTTGTCTCGGGTATATTTTTACTGCATATGTTTGTGATTCTTACCATATTCTAAGACATCTTCTAATATATCATATAAACTATAATTTCATTCAAATATATTCAAGAAAGATCTTTAATGTTCTTTGTTAACTCACACAAAAAGAGTAATCATTCTATGAAATTATACTCTTTCCAAAATATGTGATATATTCTACAACTTGCAAGAGTTGTCTTATCAAAATCTTTCAAAAAGGGGCATCATACTATTTGACAGGGGTAATCGTATCTCTAATCAAAGATACCCTAAGGTCCACTAACTAATGCAGATAGTGAAGTAGAGGTCGAACCACCAGGAGACGGGACTCAAATACTTGTTCTAAGGTCTAGACATAAGACTACAGGTCACTGTTTTTCTGTTTTTTAATTGAACTGACAACTAACTACTATAAGGTAAATCAATAATAAAAGAGTCTAGGGTCTCAGGTTCACAATGAATATCAATCGGGTCAGGGAGTCAACTAACAAGTCAATAATCGAACTGTCTAAGGTGTAGGTCCGGTCGGTACTACTACAGACTTGAGAACTAAACTTAACCCGCGGTCGCTAGAATTAAGCTAGTCTACCCAAAATATCGTGGCCTAATTAGTCCTTAACCCGGACGGCGAAAAGTTCTAATTGTGATACTAACTAATTCATCCTGGCCAGTAATTAATCAATCAGAATTAAAACAATATTCAGGCGACAGTTCATATGATCAGAGACATGTCAATTTTCCATAACCCAATTAATACCCATCGATCCCCTTAAACCCTAGATAAAATTTAGCTACGCATAATGATCGTAATTGAACCAACAAAATATGAATTGCAATTAAACATGATGAATGCAAATTAAATTAAACTACGGGAAACGATAATAATTCTATACTAGCAGATAATAAGCAAGACTGAAATTAAAATTACTATGAAAACTAAGAACGAATTAAGACAAGAATTAAAACTAGAAAACTGAAATTGAATTTGAAATTAAAACTAAATGTATTGATACCGAATAATTCAAGATCGGAAAAGGGTAGAACGGGATTCGATGTATCTTGCGAAGAAAAGTGGGAAGAACGTAGTACTTCGAGACTAAGAAAAGTAAGGTAATGTGTGATGAAAAGTAAAATCAAAAGTGTGTCTGACAATCCTAAGAAAACTGATTTAGGACAAATCAGTTGGACTTCCAAAAAAGGCCCAAAATTCTAAATGAATTAAAATCCACTTCGCGGCCTGGGTGTGACGCACTCAATCGAGTGCATGCAATGCCACTCGATCGAGTGGATACGTGATTGCTCCAATCTTCGTTCGTTTTTGGGCTAGAAAGAGGAATCGGCCCAAATTTCCAATGCAGTCCAGTTGAGCTTGAATACGAGGCACTCGATCGATTGCTATAGCACTACTCGATTGAGTGGGTGCTGCTGAGCTCATGAATTGAGCTTCTATTTGCTTCTCGGCTTCTCGTTTTCTTCCTCGTCTTCCGTTCTCGTCTCGGCTATCCGGGTTACTACTCCTAAATATGCTCAAAATTGCACATAACTTGCAAAATAGCACGAGAATCGGCAGTATCAACTTTCTAATAGAAATCGACATTAAATGTATAAATATGGAAGAAGAAAAGATCAAAAACAAGTATCGGGGGACTACAAAATACGATATAAAATACGTTGATCAAACTCCCCCAAACCAAACCTTTGCTTGTCCTCAAGCAAACGACTAAAATATATACAAATGAGGACAAGTGATGTGAAACACGACTCAGAGCTGAATTACAATTATTCTCCTAAAATTGACTAAAACCGACGAGAAAACATGTAATACTCAAGAATGTAACGAGATCAATAATCATGCCATAATCAAACAATTGCCTGCCGAATTTTCAATCTTGCAAGCCCAATAATGTCGGACTTCCTTACGGTTGTCGCTCGACACTCATAAGTACGGGTAAGTATATGTGTGAAGATAGGAAGGAATAAAGACACTCACTCGACTTATGAAATATGCATGCAATCGAATATGAAATCAATCTCCCCAATTAAATACGTGTTCCACCAATCAGGACCATAGTACATGCCAAGGACTTATAAAGGGTGGCTTAAATGCGAGGGAATAAAACGGATTGTGCTTAAAGAACGTATGGAAATGTGGGGCTAAGACCAGTAGTCGCAGCTACACAATAAAAACTATCCATCCAAAAACCTCATCTACGAATTCTGGCCATTAACTAGAAATAAAACTCAAAAGAGCTTAAGAGGGAATTTTGTCATCCTCCTAATTACAATACAATTCTAGTTAGCAACTCGACCAATCCCCAAAATTTACAAGAAGCATATATATTTTTTTCTTTTCTTTTTCTTGGAATTTTTCTTCTTTTTCTAATTCCATTTTCTTTCTTTTCTTTCTCTTTTATGCTTCTATATTTTTTCCAATTCAGACAGGGGGAAGGCGAATATAAAGTCGCACAAAAATGACATCCTACACTAGGATCCAAAAGATGTAAAAATCCAAATTATGATCTATTAGTGAAGTAATTCCAATTATGTTCACTGCAACTGTCCTGGTAAGGTAGGCTATTCTGGGTTGTAGGTGATTGATATAAATAATAAAAACAGGCTTACAACAGCTGAAATGGGCTAAACAAAGAGAAATGACCTAAATCTACAGGGTAATAAAAATGGGTCGTTTTGGCTATGTGGAGCTCATCAAAAACAGAAATGTCTTTTCTCATGTACCTCCTCCTCAAACCAAACACGCATTCAATATCAAGAGACGGATGTCGTATTTATGCAAATTTATATTACACATTCCATAAGGAGAAACCACTCAATTCCTAATTATAAATGAGACCAGTTATGGATGTTACTGGCCTAGGAAGCTCTAAATCCTCAGAATTTTTGTAGTTTGCCGACAAAATGGTCAAATTTACTCATTTGGCAATCAATAGTTTAATAGGCATCCATATCAAAATCATCTCATCTCAAGTATTACATGCATTATGGAGTCAGCTGTCAATTAGGAGAAATTATGTGAAACGCAATGTCATCATCGCCGTTTTGCATGTTTCACATCAGACAAAAGGCACACAAAAATAAAATCTTTTTGATTTTTTCTGATTTTTCAATTTTTTTTGGACTTTTAGAATTTTTGAAAGCAATAAAATCACACAACAGAAAATGAAAACACACAAAAACACACAAATTCTCCCCCAAACCTAAATGTCACAGTGTCCTCAATGTGACTCTACAGCATATAAGACAGATAATTCCACAGCCAATCCTAAGGACAACTCAACCTAAGGGGAAGAAAAATCTAAGAAAGCAAAAAAAACAGAAATAAAAGGAAAGAAAGTACCGTATATACAATGGTAGCTCCCCCAAACCGGCTAATCAGCCATATCATCCTCTCCATCGGTCCCAGAAGAACCGGCTCCAGTATCGCCCCGACCTGAGTCGCTAGTACCACCCCGCTGACCTGGTTGTCTCAAATCTCTCAACCATTGTGCTCCTAGGCCGCCGTAGATGTTCCCGAAGTCTGGACCCCAAGAAGATGGATCGACCCCATAATGGTGGAAAATACCACTAGTATCACCCGGACCTCTCCAGTAGGACGGGTGCTGAAGTGCCAAGATGCCTTGAGTAAGCATGAACTCGTGGATCTCGTGGTTGACAATGCTCTGATTAATCCTCTCGTGTACCCGTCGCTGATGCTCATAAACTGGATCATACATAAACGGATACGGGTGCGGAAACTCGGCACCCGGAGTGTGGAACGGGAAGGTCGGGGTGGGTGTAGGTGTGGCCTTAGGTGGCTCGGTCTCGTCGGGTTCGGTCTCTACGCGAACCCTACGTCGAGGGGGTTGAACGCCCTCGTCAAAAATGAAGAGCTCCTGGTAGCTCGGTGGGTCGGGTGTGTTCTCACCCTCGGGGGTGGGTTGTAATACAAGTAATGGGGGTAGGATTGTCCCTTCGGCGACCGGGAGGTTCATCCAATCCTTGTCCTTGACACGCCACTGAAAGTTCGGGGGATTGCCCTGAATCCACTTCAAAGTGGAAGTGAGGTAGCCACGTCCTAGCAAAGGGACGTGCTCAGTGAGACTCTCAAATAGGGTCGTTTCCCCCAAAACCCTCAATATAGTGCTTCGCTAGCGCAATGACAATGGCTCCACAACCGAGCGGTCCAGATCTACTGATCTGTCGCTCGATTCCGACACAGATCATACCTGGTGCACTAAATGCCTTCAGGGATCGCCTAAAGGGGTTTAGGTAGTGTCCTAGGATCAACACCTCCAATGAGTGAAGTTTACTCATGTCGGAGCGTCGGAAAACAAGATGACTCAGAATCCGCAAGAAAAGGCGAATAGTAGGGTGTGGGATGGCGCTGAGTGCCATCGCAGTGACACTGACACTTCGACCCAAAAATAACTTAAAGTAAGGAGGGGCTTTCGAACTATCGGGTATGTCAAGGATGTCTTCATCCTGGTCAAAGGTAAGCCTTAAACATTCAGATAAGGAACTAAGGGGAATTTGTCGCTCAACATTATTTAAACGGAAGGATATCGTGCTATCTTGTCTATCGTACTCAAATGAACTAAGGAATTCTAAGGTGAGTACTCGCTAAGATAACTCACGTAGTGTCCATAGTCCACCGAATCTGCTCATGGACAAGAGGCGCAGTAATTGCTCGTTCAAACAAAGTTCGATCGCGAACTGCAACGAGCAACACCGGGTAGCTTCCATCGTCCTTGGTATCAAGGCAACTAAGCGGGTTCGCTGAGCCTCGTCCCTGCAAACAATCTCCTCATAGCCTGGTACAGGCTGAACAGCTGGGACAACTGGAACAGTCGGCTGTCCTGCGTTCTTGTTCCTATTGTTATTCTGGGGTGGATTCCTTCTTCCTGCCATGACTATAGCATAATAACAAAACAAAATTACACCAAAATCCCACAAAAAATACACAAATTTCGGCCAACTTCAGTCTCCACACACAAAAATTGATTTTTGAGCATAAAATGGTGAAATTAACACAAAATCAAGCATGCAATGGGATTAATATATAACTAAGGATGAAATTAAACTATAGAAACAAGAAAAGAAGCAAGAAATTCAAAAACCCAAAGTATACCTCAAAAGTGGCGGTTTGGACGAAATCAGGGGAGAGGGGACGAAGATTTCTGGAAATCAACACCAAGAAACACAAATAAACACTCCCAATTGCAATTTGGAAGCAAAAATTGTGAAATTTGGTGAAGAATTGGTGAAATAGGAGTGATTTGGGTGAATTGGGGGTTAGGGTTCTTAGGACTTATGAGGGGAGAGGGGTTTCTTGATTCATAAACTGAATTAACAAGGAGTCAAAAGTAAGCAATAAAATGAAGAAAACCGACTCGGAACCCGGTTCAGGGGCACTTGAACGAGTGCCTATAGGGTACTCGATCGAGTAACCCCATGAAAAATAGGCAGGCTGCTGTCCGTCAGGGCACTCGATCGAGTGCTTGGGTCACTCGATCGAGTGACCGCTGTAGCTGCTACTCTATTTTTTCTCTCTTTAATTGCTTCTAAATTCCTGAAATTAATTCAAATAAATCGTAAAATTACCTCGTCCTCACTCGATAAATAATACTAACTCCCAATTAGAGCTACCTAGCTAAAAAAATAAAAATGCGGAAAGGGAAATTACAAATATATACAAATGGTACCGGGTTGCCTCCCGGTTAGCGCTGGTTTTTACGGTCCCGCTCGACCGGTTTACCTCAATAAAATTAGGCGGACTCGAGAGTGTCGTTGAGGTCCATGGCCTCTATGACACCGACGTGTGCACCCTCGTGATAAAGCTTGAGGCGTTGATCGTTCACCTTGAATATTTCGCCTTCGTCGGTAATGAGTGTAACCGACCCGAATTTGTTCACTTCAGTCACCGTGAACGGTCCAGACCATCGGGATTTAAGTTTCCCGGGAAAGAGTCTAAGTCGGGAATTAAATAAAAGTACCTTATCGCCGACATGGAACTCTCGGGGGATAATGCGCTTGTCATGCCATTTTTTGGTCCGCTCCTTATAAATTCTTGCGTTACCATAAGCATGAAGACGGAATTCATCTTCAATTGCTTGAGGAGCTTCTCTCCGGCTAGATTTGGATCAAGATTGAGCTCTTTTAAGGCCCACATTGCCTTAAATTCGAGCTCTACGGGTAAATGGCAAGCTTTGCCATAAACGAGCCTATACGGGGATGTCCCGATAGGAGTCTTGAATGCGGTCCGGTAAGCCCAAAGAGAATCATCGAGCTTCGAACTCCAATCTTTTCTCGAGGTATGGACAACCTTCTCGAGAATAGATTTGATCTCACGGTTCAAGATCTCGACTTGTCCACTAGTTTGTGGATGGTAAGCTAGCCCGGTACGGTGGTGAACACCATATTTCTTCAAAAGCTTAGTGAGTTGGCGTTCGTGAAAGTGTGAACCGCCATCACTAATAATAGCCCGTGGGACCCCAAAACGAGGAATTATGGTCTTCGTAAAGAGTCGGATCACCACGTTAGCATCATTAGTAGGTGAATCGATGGCTTCCACCCACTTCGAAACATAGTCGACGGCAACTAAAATATACAGATTCCCATAAGAAGAAGGGAACGGTCCTTGATAATCGATACCCTAAACGTCAAATAATTCTACTTCAAGAATCCCTGTTTGAGGCATTTCATGGCGTCGAGAAATATTTCCCGTTCGTTGGCATGCATCGCAAGAACGGATAAAAATGGTGGCATCCTTGAGAATAGTGGGCCAATAAAAGCTCGATTGCATTACCTTCGCGAAAGTCTTCGAAGGACCGTGATGTCCACCATAAAGGGAGGGGTGACATCTAGTGAGGATATAATGTACCTCACTCTCGGGAATGCACCTCCTAAATAAGCCATTTGCGCCTTCTCGGAAAAGGTATGGGTCGTCCCAGAAATAACGCTTCACGTCATGCAGGAATCGCTTCTTCTGCTGATACTGAAGGTCGGGAGGTAGAGTACCTCCAACTAAGAAGTTAGCATAATCAGCGAACCATGGAGTATCCATGGTATTAGCGAGAAAATGATCATCCGGGAACGAATCGTCAATTGGAGCGAGATCCCCACCATCATATCTTAGCCGGGATAGGTGATCGGCTACGACATTTTCGGCCCCAGACTTATCACGGATCTCCAAATCGAACTCCTGCAATAATAGGATCCATCTAATAAGTCTCGGTTTGGCCTCCTTCTTCGCTAGAAGGTACTTCAAGGCCGCGTGATCTGTGTACACTATCACTTTCGAGCCTACGAGATAAGCTCGAAACTTGTTTAGAGCATAGATAATGTCCAATAACTCCTTCTCCGTGGTAGCATAATTAACCTGCGTCATATCTAACGTCTGACTAGCATAATAAATCACATGTAAAGCCTTGTCTATCCTTTGACCCAATACAGCTCCTATAGCGTACTCACTAGCGTCACACATAACCTCGAAAGGCAAATCCCAATTGGACGCTTGAATAATCGGTCTGGAAATAAGAGCCTTCTTAATCCTGTCAAAGGCTTGAACACACTCGTCAGTAAACACGAACGGGGCATCTTTGAGGAACAGCTGAGTCAGAGGCTTGGCAATCTTGGAGAAATCTTGGATGAAACGGCGGTAAAAACCCGCGTGACCAAGAAAACTCCTCACACCCTTAACATTAACGGGGTATGGTAATTGCTCAATCACCTTGACTTTTGCTTTATCCACTTGGATGCCACGTTCGGACACTAAATGACCCAAAACGACTCCCTCGGTCACCATGAAGTGACACTTCTCCCAGTTTAAGACCAAATTGGTCTCCTCACAATGTTGCAAGACCGGTGAAAGATTAAGGAAACATGCATTATAATCAGTGCCATATACACTGAAGTCATCCATGAAGACTTCCATGACAGACTCGATAAGGTCCAAGAATATGGACATCATACAACATTGAAAAGTGGCCGGGGCATTACAAAGGCCAAATGGCATCCTTCGGTATGCAAAGGTGTCGTAGGGACAGGTGAATGTTGTTTTCTTTGGGTCGTCTGGGTGAATTGGGATTTGGAAAAATCCCGAGTAGCCATCTAAGTAGCAGAAGTACTTATGGCAGGCAAGACGCTCTAGCATCTGGTCAATGAAGGGGAGTGGGAAATGGTCTTTCCTAGTAGCTACATTCATCTTACGGTAGTCAATACACATTCTCCATCCAGTCACTAATCGAGTAGAAATAAGCTCATTCTTCTCGTTCGTGATAACCATGGTCCCTCCCTTCTTAGGGACCACTTGGACAGGACTAACCCATTTAGAGTCAGAAATAGGATAGACAATGCCAGCATCTAGGAGTTTCATAACCTCCTTTTTAACCACATCTTGCATGTTCGGGTTCAACCTACGTTGTCCCTGAATAGATGGTCTATGGTCTCCCTCTAAGTGAATGCGGTGCATGCAAAATTCGGGTTACTACTCCTAAATATGCTCAAAATTGCACATAACTTGCAAAATAGCACGAGAATCGGCAGTATCAACTTTCTAATAGAAATCGACATTAAATGTATAAATATGGAAGAAGAAAAGATCAAAAACAAGTATCGGGGGACTACAAAATACGATATAAAATACGTTGATCAAACTCCCCCAAACCAAACCTTTGCTTGTCCTCAAGCAAACGACTAAAATATATACAAATGAGGACAAGTGATGTGAAACACGACTCAGAGCTGAATTACAATTATTCTCCTAAAATTGACTAAAACCGACGAGAAAACATGTAATACTCAAGAATGTAACGAGATCAATAATCATGCCATAATCAAACAATTGCCTGCCGAATTTTCAATCTTGCAAGCCCAATAATGTCGGACTTCCTTACGGTTGTCGCTCGACACTCATAAGTACGGGTAAGTATATGTGTGAAGATAGGAAGGAATAAAGACACTCACTCGACTTATGAAATATGCATGCAATCGAATATGAAATCAATCTCCCCAATTAAATACGTGTTCCACCAATCAGGACCATAGTACATGCCAAGGACTTATAAAGGGTGGCTTAAATGCGAGGGAATAAAACGGATTGTGCTTAAAGCACGTATGGAAATGTGGGGCTAAGACCAGTAGTCGCAGCTACACAATAAAAACTATCCATCCAAAAACCTCATCTACGAATTCTGGCCATTAACTAGAAATAAAACTCAAAAGAGCTTAAGAGGGAATTTTGTCATCCTCCTAATTACAATACAATTCTAGTTAGCAACTCGACCAATCCCCAAAATTTACAAGAAGCATATATATTTTTTTCTTTTCTTTTTCTTGGAATTTTTCTTCTTTTTCTAATTCCATTTTCTTTCTTTTCTTTCTTTTTTATGCTTCTATATTTTTTCCAATTCAGACAGGGGGAAGGCGAATATAAAGTCGCACAAAAATGACATCCTACACTAGGATCCAAAAGATGTAAAAATCCAAATTATGATCTATTAGTGAAGTAATTCCAATTATGTTCACTGCAACTGTCCTGGTAAGGTAGGCTATTCTGGGTTGTAGGTGATTGATATAAATAATAAAAACAGGCTTACAACAGCTGAAATGGGCTAAACAAAGAGAAATGACCTAAATCTACAGGGTAATAAAAATGGGTCGTTTTGGCTATGTGGAGCTCATCAAAAACAGAAATGTCTTTTCTCATGTACCTCCTCCTCAAACCAAACACGCATTCAATATCAAGAGACGGATGTCATATTTATGCAAATTTATATTACACATTCCATAAGGAGAAACCACTCAATTCCTAATTATAAATGAGACCAGTTATTGATGTTACTGGCCTAGGAAGCTCTAAATCCTCAGAATTTTTGTAGTTTGCCGACAAAATGGTCAAATTTACTCATTTGGCAATCAATAGTTTAATAGGCATCCATATCAAAATCATCTCATCTCAAGTATTACATGCATTATGGAGTCAGCTGTCAATTAGGAGAAATTATGTGAAACGCAATGTCATCATCGCCGTTTTGCATGTTTCACATCAGACAAAAGGCACACAAAAATAAAATCTTTTTGATTTTTTCTGATTTTTCAATTTTTTTTGGACTTTTAGAATTTTTGAAAGCAATAAAATCACACAACAGAAAATGAAAACACACAAAAACACACAAATTCTCCCCCAAACCTAAATGTCACAGTGTCCTCAATGTGACTCTACAGCATATAAGACAGATAATTCCACAGCCAATCCTAAGGACAACTCAACCTAAGGGGAAGAAAAATCTAAGAAAGCAAAAAAAACAGAAATAAAAGGAAAGAAAGTACCGTATATACAATGGTAGCTCCCCCAAACCGGCTAATCAGCCATATCATCCTCTCCATCGGTCCCAGAAGAACCGGCTCCAGTATCGCCCCGACCTGAGTCGCTAGTACCACCCCGCTGACCTGGTTGTCTCAAATCTCTCAACCATTGTGCTCCTAGGCCGCCGTAGATGTTCCCGAAGTCTGGACCCCAAGAAGATGGATCGACCCCATAATGGTGGAAAATACCACTAGTATCACCCGGACCTCTCCAGTAGGACGGGTGCTGAAGTGCCAAGATGCCTTGAGTAAGCATGAACTCGTGGATCTCGTGGTTGACAATGCTCTGATTAATCCTCTCGTGTACCCGTCGCTGATGCTCATAAACTGGATCATACATAAACGGATACGGGTGCGGAAACTCGGCACCCGGAGTGTGGAACGGGAAGGTCGGGGTGGGTGTAGGTGTGGCCTTAGGTGGCTCGGTCTCGTCGGGTTCGGTCTCTACGCGAACCCTACGTCGAGGGGGTTGAACGCCCTCGTCAAAAATGAAGAGCTCCTGGTAGCTCGGTGGGTCGGGTGTGTTCTCACCCTCGGGGGTGGGTTGTAATACAAGTAATGGGGGTAGGATTGTCCCTTCGGCGACCGGGAGGTTCATCCAATCCTTGTCCTTGACACGCCACTGAAAGTTCGGGGGATTGCCCTGAATCCACTTCAAAGTGGAAGTGAGGTAGCCACGTCCTAGCAAAGGGACGTGCTCAGTGAGACTCTCAAATAGGGTCGTTTCCCCCAAAACCCTCAATATAGTGCTTCGCTAGCGCAATGACAATGGCTCCACAACCGAGCGGTCCAGATCTACTGATCTGTCGCTCGATTCCGACACAGATCATACCTGGTGCACTAAATGCCTTCAGGGATCGCCTAAAGGGGTTTAGGTAGTGTCCTAGGATCAACACCTCCAATGAGTGAAGTTTACTCATGTCGGAGCGTCGGAAAACAAGATGACTCAGAATCCGCAAGAAAAGGCGAATAGTAGGGTGTGGGATGGCGCTGAGTGCCATCGCAGTGACACTGACACTTCGACCCAAAAATAACTTAAAGTAAGGAGGGGCTTTCGAACTATCGGGTATGTCAAGGATGTCTTCATCCTGGTCAAAGGTAAGCCTTAAACATTCAGATAAGGAACTAAGGGGAATTTGTCGCTCAACATTATTTAAACGGAAGGATATCGTGCTATCTTGTCTATCGTACTCAAATGAACTAAGGAATTCTAAGGTGAGTACTCGCTAAGATAACTCACGTAGTGTCCATAGTCCACCGAATCTGCTCATAGACAAGAGGCGCAGTAATTGCTCGTTCAAACAAAGTTCGATCGCGAACTGCAACGAGCAACACCGGGTAGCTTCCATCGTCCTTGGTATCAAGGCAACTAAGCGGGTTCGCTGAGCCTCGTCCCTGCAAACAATCTCCTCATAGCCTGGTACAGGCTGAACAGCTGGGACAACTGGAACAGTCGGCTGTCCTGCGTTCTTGTTCCTATTGTTATTCTGGGGTGGATTCCTTCTTCCTGCCATGACTATAGCATAATAACAAAACAAAATTACACCAAAATCCCACAAAAAATACACAAATTTCGGCCAACTTCAGTCTCCACACACAAAAATTGATTTTTGAGCATAAAATGGTGAAATTAACACAAAATCAAGCATGCAATGGGATTAATATATAACTAAGGATGAAATTAAACTATAGAAACAAGAAAAGAAGCAAGAAATTCAAAAACCCAAAGTATACCTCAAAAGTGGCGGTTTGGACGAAATCAGGGGAGAGGGGACGAAGATTTCTGGAAATCAACACCAAGAAACACAAATAAACACTCCCAATTGCAATTTGGAAGCAAAAATTGTGAAATTTGGTGAAGAATTGGTGAAATAGGAGTGATTTGGGTGAATTGGGGGTTAGGGTTCTTAGGACTTATGAGGGGAGAGGGGTTTCTTGATTCATAAACTGAATTAACAAGGAGTCAAAAGTAAGCAATAAAATGAAGAAAACCGACTCGGAACCCGGTTCAGGGGCACTTGAACGAGTGCCTATAGGGTACTCGATCGAGTAACCCCATGAAAAATAGGCAGGCTGCTGTCCGTCAGGGCACTCGATCGAGTGCTTGGGTCACTCGATCGAGTGACCGCTGTAGCTGCTACTCTATTTTTTCTCTCTTTAATTGCTTCTAAATTCCTGAAATTAATTCAAATAAATCGTAAAATTACCTCGTCCTCACTCGATAAATAATACTAACTCCCAATTAGAGCTACCTAGCTAAAAAAATAAAAATGCGGAAAGGGAAATTACAAATATATACAAATGGTACCGGGTTGCCTCCCGGTTAGCGCTGGTTTTTACGGTCCCGCTCGACCGGTTTACCTCAATAAAATTAGGCGGACTCGAGAGTGTCGTTGAGGTCCATGGCCTCTATGACACCGACGTGTGCACCCTCGTGATAAAGCTTGAGGCGTTGATCGTTCACCTTGAATATTTCGCCTTCGTCGGTAATGAGTGTAACCGACCCGAATTTGTTCACTTCAGTCACCGTGAACGGTCCAGACCATCGGGATTTAAGTTTCCCGGGAAAGAGTCTAAGTCGGGAATTAAATAAAAGTACCTTATCGCCGACATGGAACTCTCGGGGGATAATGCGCTTGTCATGCCATTTTTTGGTCCGCTCCTTATAAATTCTTGCGTTACCATAAGCATGAAGACGGAATTCATCTTCAATTGCTTGAGGAGCTTCTCTCCGGCTAGATTTGGATCAAGATTGAGCTCTTTTAAGGCCCACATTGCCTTAAATTCGAGCTCTACGGGTAAATGGCAAGCTTTGCCATAAACGAGCCTATACGGGGATGTCCCGATAGGAGTCTTGAATGCGGTCCGGTAAGCCCAAAGAGAATCATCGAGCTTCGAACTCCAATCTTTTCTCGAGGTATGGACAACCTTCTCGAGAATAGATTTGATCTCACGGTTCAAGATCTCGACTTGTCCACTAGTTTGTGGATTGTAAGCTAGCCCGGTACGGTGGTGAACACCATATTTCTTCAAAAGCTTAGTGAGTTGGCGTTCGTGAAAGTGTGAACCGCCATCACTAATAATAGCCCGTGGGACCCCAAAACGAGGAATTATGGTCTTCGTAAAGAGTCGGATCACCACGTTAGCATCATTAGTAGGTGAATCGATGGCTTCCACCCACTTCGAAACATAGTCGACGGCAACTAAAATATACAGATTCCCATAAGAAGAAGGGAACGGTCCTTGATAATCGATACCCTAAACGTCAAATAATTCTACTTCAAGAATCCCTGTTTGAGGCATTTCATGGCGTCGAGAAATATTTCCCGTTCGTTGGCATGCATCGCAAGAACGGATAAAAATGGTGGCATCCTTGAGAATAGTGGGCCAATAAAAGCTCGATTGCATTACCTTCGCGAAAGTCTTCGAAGGACCGTGATGTCCACCATAAAGGGAGGGGTGACATCTAGTGAGGATATAATGTACCTCACTCTCGGGAATGCACCTCCTAAATAAGCCATTTGCGCCTTCTCGGAAAAGGTATGGGTCGTCCCAGAAATAACGCTTCACGTCATGCAGGAATCGCTTCTTCTGCTGATACTGAAGGTCGGGAGGTAGAGTACCTCCAACTAAGAAGTTAGCATAATCAGCGAACCATGGAGTATCCATGGTATTAGCGAGAAAATGATCATCCGGGAACGAATCGTCAATTGGAGCGAGATCCCCACCATCATATCTTAGCCGGGATAGGTGATCGGCTACGACATTTTCGGCCCCAGACTTATCACGGATCTCCAAATCGAACTCCTGCAATAATAGGATCCATCTAATAAGTCTCGGTTTGGCCTCCTTCTTCGCTAGAAGGTACTTCAAGGCCGCGTGATCTGTGTACACTATCACTTTCGAGCCTACGAGATAAGCTCGAAACTTGTTTAGAGCATAGATAATGTCCAATAACTCCTTCTCCGTGGTAGCATAATTAACCTGCGTCATATCTAACGTCTGACTAGCATAATAAATCACATGTAAAGCCTTGTCTATCCTTTGACCCAATACAGCTCCTATAGCGTACTCACTAGCGTCACACATAACCTCGAAAGGCAAATCCCAATTGGACGCTTGAATAATCGGTGCGGAAATAAGAGCCTTCTTAATCCTGTCAAAGGCTTGAACACACTCGTCAGTAAACACGAACGGGGCATCTTTGAGGAGCAGCTGAGTCAGAGGCTTGGCAATCTTGGAGAAATCTTGGATGAAACGGCGGTAAAAACCCGCGTGACCAAGAAAACTCCTCACACCCTTAACATTAACGGGGTATGGTAATTGCTCAATCACCTTGACTTTTGCTTTATCCACTTGGATGCCACGTTCGGACACTAAATGACCCAAAACGACTCCCTCGGTCACCATGAAGTGACACTTCTCCCAGTTTAAGACCAAATTGGTCTCCTCACAATGTTGCAAGACCGGTGAAAGATTAAGGAAACATGCATTATAATCAGTGCCATATACACTGAAGTCATCCATGAAGACTTCCATGACAGACTCGATAAGGTCCAAGAATATGGACATCATACAACATTGAAAAGTGGCCGGGGCATTACAAAGGCCAAATGGCATCCTTCGGTATGCAAAGGTGCCGTAGGGACAGGTGAATGTTGTTTTCTCTGGGTCGTCTGGGTGAATTGGGATTTGGAAAAATCCCGAGTAGCCATCTAAGTAGCAGAAGTACTTATGGCAGGCAAGACGCTCTAGCATCTGGTCAATGAAGGGGAGTGGGAAATGGTCTTTCCTAGTAGCTACATTCATCTTACGGTAGTCAATACACATTCTCCATCCAGTCACTAATCGAGTAGAAATAAGCTCATTTTTCTCGTTCGTGATAACCATGGTCCCTCCCTTCTTAGGGACCACTTGGACAGGACTAACCCATTTAGAGTCAGAAATAGGATAGACAATGCCAGCATCTAGGAGTTTCATAACCTCCTTTTTAACCACATCTTGCATGTTCGGGTTCAACCTACGTTGTCCCTGAATAGATGGTCTATGGTCTCCCTCTAAGTGAATGCGGTGCATGCAAAATTCGGGACTAATGCCACGTAAGTCATCAATGATGTACCCAATAGCCTTCTTATGTCGTCGTAAGATAACTAACAACTCCGAAAGTTGGCTATCTGTGAGTGCAGCATTGACAATTACGGGGTTTAAACCCTTATCATCTAGGAATGCATATTTCAGATTAGAGGGAAGGGGTTTTAGTTCAAGTTTACTTACCTCGACCTCCTTTTTAGGGGTGCCGAGACTGTATACCTTCTCAATAGAGCTTTCCTTCCCGTTCAGCATACGTTCTAGCTCATCCACTTCCGCGCTCCATGACCTCTTCTCGGCATCAGCATCGCCAGATATCAGCAATTTCTCCAAAGGGTCCCTGCCAAGATAATCGTCAATATAGTTTTCAATTTCCAAATAAATGACATTTATACTATAGCAAGACTCTTCTATCATGGGTTTCTTAAGAGCCTGATCGAGACTAAAAGTCACGGTGTCATCTCCTACGGAGAGTGTGAGCTTCCCATTTTTGACAACGATGATCGCCCCTACAGTGTGTAAGAAAGAGCGACCAAGGATAATGGGGATTATGGCATCCTCAGCCATGTCTAAGACTACAAAGTCCACGGGAATAAAGAATTTCCCTACTTGGACCGGAACATCCTCTAAGACACCAAGAGGATGTTTGACCGATCTGTCGGCCATCTGCAGAGTCATATTAGTACATTTCAAAACACCCATATTCAATTTTTGACAAACAGAATACGGCATAACACTAATGCTAGCTCCTAAATCACACAGGGCCTTATCAATAGCTAATGTCCCTATAGTACAAGGGATAGAAAAACTCCCTGGATCTTTGAGCTTGGGTGGAGTACGACTCTGTTGTAGCGCGCTGCATTCCTCTGTGAAAGCAACCGTCTCAGTTTCACTAAAAGATCGCTAGCAGGAACTTGAGTGATTAAATCAGTAAAAGGAACACTTACCTGCAGATTCTTGACGACTTCCATAAAGTTACCGAACTATTGATCAAGCTTTGTCTTACGTTGTCGGTGGGGAAATGGAAGCATGATCGGAATTGCAGGCTCCTTGACTTGAGACGAGGATGCTTTAGAAGAACTAGCATCCTCGGACGAAGACGGAGGAGGAATGACCGTTGTATCATGTGTTACAGGCTTCACTCGATTAAATCCAGGTTGACTCGGTCGAGTAACATCATACTCGGTTGAGTCACCTGGAGGCACTCGATCGAGTGGTATCGTGGAGGGGCTTCTGGTCGATTTTGGAGGGTCTACTCGATCGAGTGGGCTGACACCACTCGGTCGAGTAACCTCCAACTCGGTCGAGTAACCTCCAACTCGATCGAGTCAGGTGTGACTCGGTCGAGTGGACTACGTAAAAGCTCTCTGCCAGTTTTTAGGGGGTCTACTCGATCGAGTGGGGTGATGTTACTCGATCAAGTAGCCTCAACTCGTGGCCTACTCAATGCTTCTTCGACGAGCTCTTGCTTCTCCAACTCGGTCTCATCAACCACAACATACTCCTCGGGCATTTTCGGACCGTCGTAATGAGTTCCGCTACTCAATGTAATCGCGTTGGCTTGCTCGTGCGATTATTCACCTTGAGGAGGTAGAGTACCCGTTGGCCTAGCTTGCTTTTGGGAGGCAAGTTGTGCTATTTGGGTATCTAGGATCTTGTTATGGGCAAGTATCTGGTTAATTTGGGTCTCTTGCTTATTGTGATCTTGGATACCTTGCATCAATAAAGCCTTGATCTCCGCATACTCGGTGTTGGTTGGAGATTGAGCTTGGGTTTGGTTTTGTGGGATTGGTTGGAATTGTTTTGGTTCCCCCACCCTTGTTGGTTACCCCAAGGTTGGTTATTACCCCACTGTTGGTTTCCCCATTGTTGTTGGTTACCCCAATTTTGTTGTTGCCCTCCTTGAAATTGTTGTCGGTTATTGCTATGGTTTTGGGAGGGTCGGTTATGAGTTGCTACATATGGGACGGTTTTGTTACCACCGGGTGGTGGTGGGTTAAGCACGTTCTTGCTCCTATAAGACAACAAGGACTTGTCATAGCCCGGTTGGTTCATGTATGGGAGGTTTGGTCTCAGGGATTGGAATGCATTCGCCGTTTCTAAACTTACACACTCTTGTGCATAATGACCCACATTCCCACAATTCTCACAAACTACCTTGGACATTGCATTAACTTGGTACATACCGCCTTGTTGTTGTTGGTTTTGGGTTCATGGTATCAATCCGCTTGGTTAAAGCGGCTAGGTGGATAACTATGGTATTTGATGACTTGGAGTCACCACTATTTCCTCGGGTGTTACCTCGTGGATTTCCCCAACGTGAGTGATGAGTTCCCATATCTTCAATTAGCTTCCATGCTTTATCATCAACGTTGTTTTGAAACCTACCATTAGCTGCAGAATCGAGCGTAGCTCGGTAATCGTCATATAAACCATTATAAAATTGATTGCACAAAAACCATACCTCGAATCCGTGATGTGGGCACTCCTTGACTAGCTTTTTAAACCCTACCCACGCCTCGTAGATATTCTCGTGAGATGTCTGTCAGAAGTTAGTAATCTGACTCCTCAACATG
The DNA here is from genome assembly GCA_958450325.1 of Agrostemma githago. Classification (NCBI taxonomy): domain Eukaryota; kingdom Viridiplantae; phylum Streptophyta; class Magnoliopsida; order Caryophyllales; family Caryophyllaceae; genus Agrostemma; species Agrostemma githago. The sequence goes on along the minus strand of OY288239.1, from coordinate 21,012,515 downwards.
TTGGTCTTCTGCGGCGTGTAGTAATGCTTGTAAAAAGCTAAGGCCAGGGAGTTCCAGTCTGTGATTCCCTCGATTGTTTTGTCTAGATCCGTGATCCAGTCTCTTGCGTTATCGCGTAAGGAGAACACGAATAGCATCTTCATCACCTCTTCTTGTGTTACTCTCGCGGGGAGTGGAATAGTAGAGCAATAGTCGGTGAAGAGCTTCATGTGCTTCGCCGGGTCTTCATCGGAACCTCCACCGAATTGATTTCGCTCCACCAATGTGATAAAGGCGGGGCGAATCTCAAATGTACCTGTAGTGGTTGTGGGCCTCTTCAACGGTTTCGATAGGGAACTTTGTTTCGGATCGGAATGGCTAGCAAGTTTGGGAGGCATCTTGACTAGCGGTGTCTCGGGGTCAGTAGTGGAATTATCCTCTTCAAAGGATAGTGATTCGGATATGTGCTCGTCGTCCGAATGTTCCACTGATTCTGATCTTTCTGTCTCAGCAATCTCCTTGTAAAATTTCCTAGACCTGCGGAGAGTTCTCTCTGGTTCAGGATCGTATGGTGGTACGTAGCCTGAAATTCGAGAGGACCTGGGCATACGAGGAAACTACAGGAAAAATGTGAGAAACGGTCTCAAGGAACTGAAGTTCCTCGAGACAAGCAATCAAAAGGCTAAAACACAAAACAAGTAAATAAATAACACCGTGTCCCCGGCAACGGCACCAAAATTTGACAGGGGTAGTCGTATCCCTAATCAAACATACTCTAAGGTCCACTAACTAATGCAGATAGTGAAGTAGGGGTCGAACCACCAGGAGACGGGATTCAAATACTTGTTCTAAGGTCTAGACTTAAGACTACAGGTCATTGTTTTTCTGTTGTTTAAGTGGACTGACAACTAACTGCTATAATGTAAATCAATAATAAAAGAGTTTAGGGTCTCAGGTTCACAATGAATATCAATCGGGTCAGGGAGTCAACTAACAGGTCAATAATCGAACTGTCTAAGGTGTAGGTACGGTCGGTACTACTACAGACTTGAGAACTAAACTTAACCCGCGGTCGCTAGAATTAAGCTAGTCTACCCAAAATATCGTGGCCTAATTAGTCCTTAACCCGGTCGGCGAAAAGTTCTAATTGTGATACTAACTAATTAATCCTGGCCAGTAATTAATCAATCAGAATTAAAACAATATTCAGGCGACAGTTCATATGATCAGAGACATGTCAATTTTCTATAACCCAATTAATAGCCATCGATCCCCTTAAACCCTAGATAAAATTTAGCTACGCATAATGATCGTAATTGAACCAACAAAATATGAATTGCAATTAAACTTGATGAATGCAAATTAAATTAAACTACGGGAAACGATAATAATTCTACACTAGGAGATAATAAGCAAGACTGAAATTAAAATTACTATGAAAACTAAGAACGAATTAAGACAATAATTAAAACTAGAAAACTGAAATTGAATTTGAAATTAAAACTAAATGTATTGATACCGAAGAATTCCAGATCGGAAAAGGGTAGAACGGGATTCGATGTATCTTGCGAAGAAAAGTGGGAAGAACGTAGTACTTCGAGACTAAGAAAAGTAATGTAATGTGTGATGAAAAGTAAAATCAAAAGTGTGCCTGACAATCCTAAGAAAACTGATTTAAGGACAAATCAGTTGGACTTCCACAACAGGCCCAAAATTCTTAATGAATTAAAATCCACTTCGCGGCCTGGGTGTGACGCACTCGATCGAGTGCATGCAATGCCACTCGATCGAGTGGATACGTGATTGCTCCAATCTTCATTCGTTTTTGGGCTAGAAAGAGGAATCGGCCCAAATTTCCAATGCAGTCCAGTTGAACTTGAATACGAGGCACTCGATCGAGTGCTATAGCACTACTCGATCGAGTGGGTGATGCTGAGCTCGTGATTTGAGCTTCTATTTGCTTCTTGGCTTCTCGTTTTCTTCCTCGTCTTCCGTTCTCGTCTCTGCTATCCGGGTTACTACTCCTAAATACGCTCAAAATTGCACATAACTTGCAAAATAGCACGAGAATCGGCAGTATCGACTTTCTAATAGAAATTGACATTAAATATATAAATATGGAAGAAGAAAAGCTCAAAAACAGGTATCGAGGGACAACAAAATACGATATAAAATACGTTGATCACTATTTACTTCAAATCTTCTTTCCTAAATCTAACAAAATCTCTTCTATTAATGCTACTCCATCTCTCTCTCTCTCTCTCTCTCTCCATTCATTAACCTCTTTAACTTCTCTCTCACCTTACCTTTTTACCTAACCGTGTTCTTCCTTCTTCCTCATGAAACCTAAGCGAACCCCTCCCATGGCACCACACAAGAAAAACCTCAGATCTCACACCAGAGACTTAAACCTTGAACTTCAATCTGTCGTCTCTCATCTGAGGACACTGTGGAGATTATTGAAGATGTTTCTGTCATTGGGAAGCGAAAATGTTCTGCTAAGGGAGGAGACCAAGATGGTTCAGAAGCGCGGGTTCTACCTGAGAATGAACACGTTCTCATCGCCTTCGATAATGTCCGTCTTACTAAAGGGGAACACAATCAAATAAAAAAGGTCAACCTGCATTCCATATACTATCTGGCTGTCCAAAATTCATAAGGACACAAAAGGTGTGATAAGCATAACTGTTATCCAAATTGCTCCAACGGATGTAATGACAACGGCCTTTCTCAAGCAAATGTCAATACTAGATGAAAATGGGGAGTTTCGTGTGAAGGGGGAATGCTCCTCTACCAAAGATAAGGGAAAAGAAGTGTTGGGTCAGCAATCAGGGGGGAATACTGATAAGCTATTGCAGGAATTGCTTACCCAGGTGAATAGCATTGAAAGTCATCTATTAAAACAGCCTAGCATGAGTACTACTCCGGCTGGTGTTGATGAAAAACTGGATAGTTTTAACTCTGTAGTGTTGAAGGCTCGTACTGATTTTGGGGCCAGTCTGGTTCGCTTGCAAATTCAGTTGGACAAACTTCAAGCTCGTGTTCAGTGTATTGCGAATGATGTCTTTGAATTCAGGAAGGCGAGCAATCAGTTGGGAGCTAAGTTGAACACTGCAGTCAACCTGATCAGTGAGGCAAATGCCAATAGAGGACCCCTGGGGAGGCATGATGACATCATGGCTAAGCTGCGACAGTTAATCGACAATACAGCTCGTGCTTTGTTTCTCATGGGAGATCAGAACTAGAGTTGAAGGTTTAAATCTCTGAATAATGATGCCCAAAATGAACCCTGTCTTAAAGCTCCTAGTATAGCTTAGGGTCATTTTGTTGGATTTTGATCAGAACTAGCTTTGTGATGTCTGGATATTTGGTTAACTTTGTTGCATGTGTGTGTTTAAACTTTCTATGATGAATTATGCTTAAACTAACATTTGTGTGTTATAACTACTTTTGATTGCTTACTAGTTGTTCGTCCCTTTTCAATGATGTCAAGAGGAGGAAGATGAGTCGATAGTACATAACAACTACAATCTATAAGTTAGTTCTGTTTTTGACCAAAAGCTTCCAAAAGCTTATCTCTGACTCAGGTACTTCTACCCTATCGACAACAACTTGACATAATCAAAAAGGGAGAAATTGTGGAACCTATGGTTTTATATTTATGCCTTGATTATATTTATATTGGTTTTGATTATGTCAAGATAAGTGTCATGAGTATTACTTGGTAGTTTGCAATTATGTTTTTCAGTATTACAAGACAAAGACAGGATTCAAGAAGACTTCATATAAGACGGAAGAAGAAACACGAGGAAGTGAAGTCTAGGATCTAAATGTAAAGGGAACAAGGAAACTATATGACAAGGTTATATTAACCTCGCGTATTTAAGCGACTAAACACGAGCCAAGACTTACAAAGGGATTTTATAAACGAGTTTTCAAATATCTTTTTAGATTTCGGCAGATTCAATTATCAAATAACAAAGTCTCCAAAATGATCCTCAAAGATATTTTACTTTGTAAAATATAAATGAATCATTTAAATCAAGGAAACTTTATTAAATTGATCTAATTGATATCTCTTTGATCTCTTGAAATCTCCACCTACCAATTAACTACTATATCTCAAAAGGAAATTTTCTATCAAATGATTTTATTTTAATTGATAAAATTATTCATTTTTGTGGATATATATATCCACCTCTACCTCTTGGTTAATTACGACTTTCGCCATTAAAAACTCTTCATTTTTGCAAAGTTCACTACATTTCTATTTAAAAGGTTTTTGCAAAAAGTTTCGAAAAAGGCTTGGCTATTTAAATCGTGTTTTATTGTTTATGCATCAAAGTCATATAGTTTTTCTATTCTCTCTAGACAATTGAATTGTAATATTAATTAGAGAAGTATTGTAAACTAGATGTAAAGTAAAGTATACGGGTCGAGTAGTGGTTCGCTCAAATCGAACGATTAATCTCATTCACACCTTGAACGCTTCACATTGTTCAACCACCGAGGGCTTCACCTCCCTCACCCTGAAGGCTTAACATCCTTCACAGTCGTGGGCTTAACATCCCACAACCTGAGAGCTTAATGAAGGAGTTATGTCCACTGTCCTATACGGATTAACCCGCTTAAGTCTATGTATCCGATATGCCTTGCTAGAGGTCGATGTCGGGTTGACATGTAAATGAGTTACGTGTCTGGTAGCCTTAAGTGGGCCCATTGGGTCACACACAACATGTTCGGGATATTATTAATATATATATATATATATCGATATATTAAATATATCGGGTCAGTAGTATTACGGACCCAGTTGCGTTGTCGGGTTATGGTAATTAGAGTTATACTAATAATCTAATTATGGTAATTAGAGTTATAGAAATAACCTAATTCTAGTTTCTCATCTCCTATATAAGGAGGTTCATATGATGAACCAAGATACGGAATAAAGAGTATTGACTCATAATATATTCGTCTTATAAAGAGTTATAAGAGAGATATAGAGAGAAGTTGTAAGACGGTCTCATGTACCTTTATACTAGCATATACGTCGCAGTTCTGTACCCGTGTGCATACCAAAGGAGGCATCACGTTTGGGGTGCTTTATTCTGTCCGTAGAGATTATTTATTTCGTCCGTGGAGATTATATATATATATATTTCTGGGTTTATTATACCTCTTATTAATACGTTATTCCGCTGCAAATAAGGTATATAATTGTTATCCCTATACTTTTGTCTTTTCAGTTAATACTCGTAACAGGTCCTTGGGTTTAAGGGTTGTAACCCTACAGTGGTATCAGAGCCTCTGTTATGTAGTATTAATCAAATCGACCTGAATCTTTGTCTCATAATTGGTTATGAGGGATTCTATTGCGTATTAATTTGATTATATTTATTTTGTGCTGAGAACTGTTCTTGTTGTGCGGAAGCTAACAAACACGGCAATAATAAAAGAAAGAGACCAAGATTTAACGTGGTTCACTAACAACTTGTTAGCTACGTCCACAGGCGAAGGGAAAAACTTTTACTATGTCGAGAATGCAAATTACAGACTCGTATGAGCTCTCTCTAAGTAATGACTTAAGAGACTCAAATATTTTTGGATGGATTCTAAGGTGGAGGGGAGACTCCTATATATATGAAAAGAATCCCCTCACCTTTCTTAATCTTTCGATGTGGGACAAGAATACAATATATATGTTGTACGTGAACCACACTTTCCTATTTCCTTAGATGTGGGACAACACCAAATTAGGAAATATCAACTTCAAGTCACATATTCTAACAATTCTCCACCTTGACTTGAACGATCGCATCTTTCAACGGTCTTCAGTCAATAGTCGTTTTTCTCCCTTCCCTTGGTTGTCTTTTTCACCCAAGACACGGGTCTTGCCTTTTTCACCCAAGGCACGGGTCTTGCCTTTTTCACCCAAGACACGGGCTTTGCCTTTTTCACCCAAGGCACGGGCCTGCTCCACCTAGGACTTAATACCCTTCGTGGAGATGTACAGCCCCGAAGGGCTTACATATAACTGTCAACATTTAGCAAATCCAAACAATGTTTGAATTTGCTAGGCGGAACCGGCTTAGTGAACATGTCAGCTGGATTATCAGCTGTCCCAACCTTTTTCACCACGATGCGCTTCTCACTACGTAGGAAATGATACCTTACATCAATGTGTTTGGTTCTTTCATGATCCACCTGATCCTTAGCAAGACATATAGCACTTAAGCTATCACAGTACACAATTGCTTGATCATGATGTAACCCAAGATCGCTAACTAACCCTTTCAACCAAATACCCTCCTTGGCCGCTTCAGTTAAAGCCATGTACTCAACCTCTGTTGTTGACAAAGTAACAGACGACTGTAGAGTAGCCTTCCAGCTAACAACAGATCCACCAAGAGTGTATACGTAGCCAGTCATTGATCTTCTACCATCTACATCTGCTGCATAATCAGAATCAGAATAACCCGTTACCAAACACGTTGTATCACACCCATATATGAGACCGACATCTGACGTTCCCCTCAAATAGCGGAATATCCGCTTAACTTGTTGCCAGTGTTCGCGGCCAGGTTGAGCCATAAACCTGCTTACAACACTAACAGCATGCGCAATATCAGGCCTCGTGCAGACCATAGCGTACATCAAGCTACCAACTGCACTAGCATACGAAACACTTGACATGTATGTCTTCTCAGCTTCAGTTTGAGGTGCAAAAGAATTAGATAACCGAACATTCGCAGCCGATGGAGTGTTTATAGGTTTCGCGGCACTCATCCCAAACCTGAATAAAACCTTCAAAATATAACTTTTCTGTGACAAGAAAAGCTTCTTCTGAACCCGATCTCTATAAATCTCCATGCCGAGAATTTTCCTAGCTGCTCCCAAATCTTTCATATCAAACTCGGAACTGAGAAGTACCTTGAGCTTCTGAACATAAGACATCTTCTTCGCAGCTATGAGCATATCATCTACGTATAGGACCAAGTATAAATACGAGCCATCCTCCATTTTGTTATGATAAACACAACAATCATAAGGACTCCTATTGTAGCCATGCCCTACCATAAAGTTGTCAAACTTCTTGTACCACTGTCTCGGTGATTGTTTGAGCCCGTATAAAGACTTTTTTAACTTACAAGCATAGGCCTCTTTTCCCGGAATTTCGAACCCCTCTGGCTGACTCATCAAGATATCTTCCTCTGACTCCCCATGAAGGAAAGCTGTCTTCACATCCAGTTGTTCTAGTTCTAGATCATAATGAGCGACCATCGCTAAAAGAACTCGAATAGAAGTGTGTCGCACTACAGGAGAAAAGATCTCATTGTAGTCAACTCCTTCTTTCTGACTAAAACTTTTCGCGACTAGACGTGCCTTGTATCTGATGCTTTCACCCTCTGTTGTTCCTTCTTTCCGTTTGAATACCCACTTGCAACCAACCACCTTCCTGCCTTGTGGCACCTTAACTAGCTCCCATGTCTTGTTCTTGTGAAGAGACTCTATCTCCTCACTCATAGCAGTGATCCATTGCGCAGAATCACCACTAGAAACTGCTTCTCTATAAGATAGTGGCTCAGATGACTCAATTTCGTCGGCTACTTGTAGTGCATATCCCACCATCTCTTCAGCATAGCAGTTCTGGGAACGAATTCTTCGCCCCTTTATCTCTTTGATCAACCTACTAGGCTCTCTTATTGTCCGTTTAGGACGCCCATCAGAAGCCTCTGGTTCATCAACACTGGACCCTTCTGGTTGACTTTCCTCCCCAGCCGGAGTAGTCTCTGGAGCTTCTTCTGTAACTTGAATCGATGTTCCTGGTAACAACACGGCTGGCGTTACATCTGGCTCCACCTGTTTCTCGAGACTATCATTCTTGTCTTGACTTGTTGAATTATCGGAAGACACAAACATAGAGCTTTCATCAAAAGTGACATCCCTGCTAAGAATGAAACGGTTCTCTGACGGAGACCAAATGCGGTATCCCTTAACTCCATCTCCATATCCCATAAAGCAACCCTTTTTGGCTCGCGGTTCTAGCTTTCCCTCATTTACATGGTAATAGGCCAAACAACCGAAAACCTTCAGACATGAATAATCAGCATCTTTACCAGACCATACCTCATAAGGCGTCTTGCAGTCAATCCCCGTATGAGGTGCACGATTTATCAAGTAACAGGCTGTCTTCACAGCTTCACCCCAAAACTTACTAGTCAACCCTGCATTGGAGAGCATGCACCGAACTTTCTCAAGCAACGTCAGATTCATGCGCTCTGCAACACCGTTTTGCTGCGGTGCTCCCCTAATGGTGTGATGCCTAGCAATCCCATTATCCTTGCAAAGCTCATTGAACTCAGACAAACAAAATTTCAGACCATTATCCGTTCGTAGCCTTTTGATCTTCTTTCCCGTTTGATTTTCCACCAACGCCTTCCACTGAATGAAGGTTTTAAGGACCTCACTCTTGTGCTTCAACAAATAAAGCCACGTGTACCTGGAGAAATCATCTATAAAGGTGACAAAATAGTGAAAACCTCTAATACCTTCTACGCGAGCAGGACCCCAACAATCTGAATGGATATAATCAAGCGTTCCCTTGGTAGTATGCACCCCTTTGCCGAACTTAGCACGATGCTTCTTCCCGAACACACAATGCTCGCAGAAACTAAGATTCTTCATCTTATACCTACCCAGAAGATCCCTCTTGGACAATATCTGCATCCCTCGTTTACCCATGAGACCAAGTCGCATATGCCATAACTTAGTCTCATCTGTATGACGATCCTCTGACGCTACAGCTGCAGAACCTGTCAACGTCATACCTTGCAATAAATACAAGGTATTTCTCTTGATACCCGTCAGTATCACCTTGGAACCCTGCATAACGTTCAATGTCCCTTCTGAACCCGAAAAAGTGAAACCCTTTTCATCTAGGACACCAAGAGATATCAAATTTTTCTTCAACAAAGGAACATGTCTTACGTCAGTTAAAGTACGAATCATACCATCACATGTTTTAATCTTGATTGACCCTTTCCCAGAAACTTTGCAGACGGCATCATTTCCCATAACAACATTACCACCATTAAAGCTCTCATAAGTGGAAAACCAATCACGATGTGGACACATATGATATGAACAACCTGAGTCTAATACCCATTTGTCGGAAGGATGTTGAACCTTATTGACAGTTAAGGCTATATCATCCTCCGAATCATACTTTTGACCCTGGACAACGGCTGTAGTTGAAGGCTTTTTCTTTGGACAATCAGCCTTCCAATGTCCCGGTTCCTTACAAATGTGGCAAAGGTCATTTGGGCTTGGTCCTTTAGGTTTAGATTTAGACTTATTCTTTTTCTTACCTCCTTGACCCTTCCCCTTGGATGTATTAACTACTAACCCGACATTATGACTTTCACCCACATCAATTGTCGCCTTTTGACGCAACTCCCTAGTGTGAAGGGCCGACTTCACCTCTTCTAGGGTCAAGGTTTCTTTCCCAACAACAAACGACTCAACAAAATTTTCATACGAGTTAGGCAAAGAAACAAGCAGTATTAAGGCAGCATCCTCATCCTCGACCTTAACATCTATATTACGTAAATCAAGCAATATAGTATTTAATCTATCGAGATGATCTCTAAGGGACATACCATCTTGCATTCGGAGGCTAAACAAGCGTTGCTTCAAAAGCAACTTGTTGGTGAGCGACTTCGTCATAAACAAAGACTCCAACTTTGACCAAAGCCCCAAGGCAGTATCTTCGTCAGCAACTTCGGTGATGACGTCATCCGCCAAGCATAACAAAATGGTGGAGTGAGCTTTCTCCTCCATCACCTCCAATTCGGCAGCTGTGATGCCCCCCTTTGTAGGTTCCGCTCCCTCAGCTGACACCGTAGCCTTAATACCCTTCGTCAAGGGTTTCCAAATACCTTGCTGCTTAAGCAAGGCCTTCATCTTAATTTGCCATAGCCCGAAGCTATTCCTCCCCGTGAACTTCTCAATCTTCATACTCATCGCCGCCATTTCCCGAGATCACAGATACCCGAGATACCTTGAGCTCTGATACCAGTTTGTTGTGCGGAAGCTAACAAACACGGCAATAATAAAAGAAAGAGACCAAGATTTAACGTGGTTCACTAACAACTTGTTAGCTACGTCCACAGGCGAAGGGAAAAACTTTTACTATGTCGAGAATGCAAATTACAGACTCGTATGAGCTCTCTCTAAGTAATGACTTAAGAGACTCAAATATTTTTGGATGGATTCTAAGGTGGAGGGGAGACTCCTATATATATGAAAAGAATCCCCTCACCTTTCTTAATCTTTCGATGTGGGACAAGAATACAATATATATGTTGTACATGAACCACACTTTCCTATTTCCTTAGATGTGGGACAACCACCAAATTAGGAAATATCAACTTCAAGTCACATATTCTAACAGTTCTCACAATCTATTAGTAATTCCGTACGTGAGACACTTATAATGCTTGATGATGATGTCAGCGTGACATAATTTGCATAGTTACATAAACCCATGTTCCTGCTTGACATAATTTGCATGGTTGATTATATCTTGCTTGACATTCTGTATTGATGTACGTTGGGTATATGTTTTGGTGTAGTATTTGATACTAGTATTACTGAACGTTACGTATGAGGTTTTGCTTCACTCGTTTAGGGTTTATCTTTTAATAATTTAAATTGTTAAATTATGTAATTGGATCTTAAAATTAATTTAAAATATAGTAATATTGATTATGATTTAATTTAATTTACCCTAAATTGAACCACTATAATCCCAAATTTGTTTGTTGACGATGAGACTAATTAGATTAGTCAAGATTTGATTGAAATTGGGAACGTAAATTACTTGAATTTATTGTTAATAATGAGTCCTAATAAGATTAGGACAAGACTCGTTTTTATTATGGTGTAGACGGAACGAAACAAAGTCAACTCTGTTGGAACGGGTGTGACTCGGTTGGCACGAGTATGACTCGATAGGCACGGGTATGTCCTGGTCAGAACGGGATGACCCGAGCGGCAAAGGTTTGACCAAGACGACACAATATTTACTCGGACGACATGGTGTCGGGTCGAGCGACGCTTTTAAGAAAAGTCGTTTTCTTGCGTTTGTGTGTTGATTATGAATCAAACATGAATTATACTTTTATTTTTCGAATTAATGAAAAATTAGTTTTCTAACTCGGCTAAATAATTTTATGCATTTTAATTATCATGTTATCATAGATAGATCGGAAAAAGAGTTTCTTGAGTCTTATTTGATTTTTATGAATTGTTCATCTATATGACAATTATAAGTTGCAGGTCGATTGTAAATCTAGTTTTGTATATCCGTTCAATTTTTTCGGGTGAGAAAATTGTTCCCCGTAGTTGGAAAAATGAAAGATATTGGTGAAATTGTTCAAACCAAATAGGAATTATGAATTGTAATATGATTATGAATCAAAATATGGGATCTTTTAACTTGTTTTATGCACATATCACTAGTAACAATTGAATTATTATGTCATACAATGCATGAATTTTATAGTTTGAGACTTGTGACTTGTGTGCTTAGAACTAATAGGTCGCCTTGTAAGTTGACCTAGTGGCATGGTTAGGACCCATATGCATTTAAAAACCTCGTACAAATATTAAGTATTGTCTTTCCAAAATTGACCACTACAACAATTTCATACCATTGGTTGAATTGACTGTCTAAGCGGTGCTTTGTTGATGTGTGTGGACTGAGTAGGTGGGTAACGGTTACCCACAGGTTCAGTTTGGTCTGCTTAACATTGCTATCAAGTCGGACTTGGGCTTTGAGACAAATAGTTGGTGTCATATGATGACTAATTCCGACGAACCAAGAATTACATATTGATGTAATTGATAATGTTGTTGTCTACCTTTACTTTTGGAGCTTGAGCAGTGAGCCCAAGTTCACTTGAGCGACAAAAGGTTTAGGATCTTGGAATATTATGCAAACTTGAAGGTAGTTTTTATGATTTTATCTTAAAATTGTTTAAGATTATTAATATTAATTATCGTTTTGTTTTGCATATAATTGTAGTTGTTATTTAGTCACCATTATCACATTTATTAAAGATGAGTTTGAATTGTTCAACTTTGTCGATTGGTATCTTGAGAATCGTTCTCAAAATTATAGATACAGATTTTGTCCTTGGGAAGGATAATTCCGATAGATTATTACCAATGCTAATGTGCAGTATGGACTGTATAATTATTGTCATGGAGATGACGATAAGTACCAAAATCAAATGTTTCAATAAAAGGGAACAGTTCCCATTAAGTGAGAAAATGTTAAAGATGACCCAATTAATCCACACGTCATATGATGAGTGATTATATTGATAATTAGAAAGTCTTTGATGCTTCTTTCTAAAGAATTAGGAATTGAAATCGTTTCAATTAGTCCTAAGTTTAGGTCACTTTATTATGAATAAAACAGGTGACTTAATAAGGTTTCTCACCTTTTAGCATGAGATGTTAAAAGAGGATTGAACATTGTATCAAGAAGGCAAATAATAATAATGTTCTATGAGTTCATTAAGAAAATTGCTTGAGATAATGATTAATAATGAATCTAAGACGTTGATTCAAGCAAGGGAGGGATAATTGTTATCATACTCAAACTTGTTCCCAAGTTTGGATTAGGTACGAAATTATTTATCATTAATGTAGTGATTCAATCATTAATGTAATGATAAATATATAGCATTGGTAGATAGTTTTCTAGAAGTGTCTAGAAATTCTGCAAATCAATTGAAGTATGACTTCAGGTGTGTATGTTACTAAAGTAATACTCCCTCCGAGTTTTAGTGTTCTTCCCTCTTTCCTTATTGGGCTGAGTTTGATCTTCTTCCCTATTTCCATTTATGGAAAAAACTTTTTCACCCACTTTATCATCTTTAATTAATATAATATTCATCTCTCATACTTTTCCAATCAACTTTATCTCATTTAATTAATATAATATTTCTCTCTTACTTTTTTATTTCACTTCTCCCTTTTTAATAATATAATACTCCCTCCTTAATTTTCACCCCAAAAAGAAAGGGGAAGAACATAGAAACTCGGAGGGAGTAGTTACTTTCATTCCACTATTTTGGAATAAAGATACCAAATGCGATTATTACAGTGTATATGTGATGGTTCAAAGAGAGGGGAATAATGAATTAAGTGAGCGTTTTATGACTTAAATGGACAAACGTTGTTTCAGTTCATAAAAGAAAATCACTTAATTTTACCATAAAGCTGAATATTGGAATTGAATAATTGTTATTTTTGTACTAGTCATATGCAAGAATATTGATTCTGTTTCATGTATGGGCATGAAAAGTTTTAATAAAAGTAGAACAATCGTTGCTCTATACTTTGCAAGAATATGAGGTACAATAAGGCTAACATGATTGTTGAGCTCTACATTATAACATAACGACCAAAAAGATTCAAGTCCCACGACTCAAGTTTTACCTATTATGGCACTGTCCTTAATCCATGAGACAAGAAACATAAGAACAACTTTCATAATGATGAAATTATAAACCTTATTGATAAGGATCAACTGAGGTAAATGGATCTTGTTTAGATGGATAAATGACATTACAAGTGACTCCGATTAATTGTAGTGGGAGGGTACTTAAGACTTGTTAGACCACACATATACAGATATGTGTGAGTTTAACTAGTGATGTTGCAAAAATGGGTAACACGTATTGTTTGTTCATTTGATGAAATTTGAAACTGAATGCTTTGAATTGTTCAAGGAAATTCAGATAAAAGTACAAGATCAACTTGATAAGTTGATACGAGTCATTCGATATGATTGAAACAGGGAGGAATTGAACTAAAAGATTGTGATCATTTTAGAAGTAGGGAAAAGTGTTTCAAACTACATCGAACCATATTTGATATGATTTGGTCTATGATGAGTTATGCAGATTTTATTGACTATTTAGAAACTTATGCACTATAGAAGTCTTTGTACAAATGTTGATGAGATTGTCCATGTAAGTCGGAGAATAGACACCATAAGAGATATGGATTGAAAATGTTCTAAAAAGTCTTTTCTTAATTATCAAGTCTTAAAGTTTAAAGAAAATTGTTTTCTAGAACTTAGACTCAATTATGACGTGTGTTTTATTAAGGGTATTATGTTAATTCTACAAACCATCCAAAGAACAAAATTGTTTTGTTACATAGAGTGGTATGTTTCTTTTAAAAATATTTGATTTCTAATAGAAACAGTGGGAGTAGAATCGACCTTGAAATGTTCAAGATTAACAGGAATTCTCTACAATTGTTGAAGAGGATATTGATGCATCTATGAAAAGTCATGATCATCTTTGCTGTAAAATATTACCCTACATAGGTTTGACCTATATATGATGAAACAATAATGGACAAAGACTCCAAAAGTCACATAAAATCTAATAGATTCTATATACCATAACTACCAAGTATAGACTTTGGTTAAATGGGTCTTATAGTGAAGAATAGTCTTCAATATAAAGACGATGTAGATTGATGAAGCATAGTTAGTAGTTAAGGATTAATCTCATAGTAATGACTATGGAAAAACCTTTTTACAACATTATGCTTAAGCCTATTAAGATTGATTTAGCATTTTGAATGTCATCACTTATTATGATGAGTTTTGGACATATATATGTGAAATACATTTCTTGAAAGGGATGCAATATGATGTGTGTGCGACACGTCGTATGAATTTCATATTATCAAAATTGCTAGACAAATGTGAATGATCCAATTTGATTGGAGCAAGTATTATGGAGTAAGATCTTCGTTCTCAATGTGGTAATTCAAAGATGTTTGTTTTCCTTTAAGACGAAGAGAGACAAAGTGTGTACAAGAGGCTAGTGGAGTGCATTTATCATTATGATTTGGTATGTAAGTGACATACTTCTCTAACTAAATGACATTTGATTGTTTTAGTCTATGAGACTTTGCAAGAAATGTGTTCATTATGTGCTCATGTGACGAGTAGATACTAATCTGGTGAGTGTCACTAGAATGCTATCTAAGAATTGTTCATTTGCGCTTAAGAAGCAAAAAGGGGAATTATTTAAGAAATGTGCATGATGTGATAAGCGAATTGTTGTAAACAAGTTACAACGATTCATATTTCCGAATGGACAAAGATGACATGAGATTGTAATCTCAGTCTATTTCGTTTTGATGAGAAGCTGTGTGTTGGAACGATTCCAAAGGACAACTTTGTGACTAGTATTATAACTAAAGATAGTGTTTTATTGCTTTTGAAGCAAATAGACGTTTGATTACGAATCAGGCACACACTCAACTTTAAAGTTTATGAAGCAATTTATTGCTCATGAAACTAACAGTTTGCCTTAATTGAGAGAAGGTAGATTGGTCATATGCTTGTAAATAACCGATACAAATGTTGTATGTCCCGAAGCCTCCTCTACATAAAGATCATATTGTTATGATTGGTATAAGACGTATGGGCGAGTGCTCTTAGTACTTTTAGAGGTGTTTGGTTTAGTGGGAGTTATTTCGATAATTGATATATGTATGATATATTGTCATTTGGAATGTAACCGAGTTTTGTCTCTAATTAATTTACATTGATGAAATAGATCACTAAGTACGTGACTTAGTCTTGGAACTCTATTTGGATGATGTAATTATTTTGTCTCTAATCAGGGTATTGTGTTGAGACATTTGAATACCCTTAAATGACTGGTGTGTGAGTTGGTTGATGACTAAGTTCCTTGAGTCATAGGTATTGAGATACTAAACCAGGCACACAGGTGTATGTTGGGAACATGCATTAGACAGACCCGCCGAAAAGGATTTTACTAAGATTTCGCTTAGTGTCAGTAAAGTTCTTTACAAGTTATGAACTTGTACGGTCTTTAGATCTGAGTCTTTGACTATTCTGTACATGTGATGTGTATGCTTTGATACTATTCCTCGTCAGCTGTGAAAGGGGGCTATGGATGGTTAGTGGGCATGCATGGATCATGTGATAGGATGTGGTTAGACAAGAGGGGATTTGCTCTTCCTTTATTGAAGGGAATTTATTGTTTCATGGCCACTCGAAGAGTGTGACTTGTGCAAATGCATGGCCGCGCTCAGATAGGATGATTGTCATCTATCTGCTCTTTTAACAAGTCAACTCAAAGATTCGAGCAAAAGATTGAGATATGTGAGGATGACACTTCTTCTTACCTCATTCTCAATTGGAGACAATAGTAGCAAAGAGACTTAACGCCGTTCTTGGGAGGACATGTACAAGTGGGAGACTGAAGGAGTTATGTCCACTGTCCTATACGGATTAACCCGGTTAAGTCTATGTATCCGATATGCCTTGCTAGAGGTCGATGTCGAGTTGACATGTAAATGAGTTACGTGTCTGGTAGCCTTAAGTGGGCCCATTGGGTCACACACAACATGTACGGGATATTATTAATATATATCGATATATTAAATATATTGGGTCAGTAGTATTACGGACCCAGTTGCGTTGCCGGGTTATGGTAATTAGAGTTATACTAATAATCTAATTATGGTAATTAGAGTTATAGAAATAATCTAATTATGGTAATTAGAGTTATAGAAATCTCCTGATTCTAGTTATAGGGAATAAAGAGTATTGACTCATAATATATTCGTCTTATAAAGAGTTATAAGAGAGATATGGAGAGAAGTTGTGAGACGGTCTCATGTACCTTTATACTAGCATATACGTCGCAGTTCTGTACCCGTGTGGATACCAAAGGAGGCATCACGTTTGGGGTGCTTTATTCTGTCCGTGGAGATTATATATATATATTTCTGGGACTTCTTATTAATACGTTGTTCCGCTACAAATAAGGTATAATTGTTATCCCTATACTTTTGTCTTTTCAGTTAATACTCGTAACAGGTCCTTGGGTTTAAGGGTTGTAAACCTACACTTAATATCTCTCAAATTGAGTGCTTCACATCACTCTCACTATCACGATTAGAGTTAATCGTGAGACCTTTTATTTGTAAGGTAATCCGGAGAAGGTGCTCTTATAAATAAAGACACTGGTGGACGTAGGATTTTCAATTGGGCCGAACCACGTTAAAATTGGTCGTGTTATTTACTTTATGCTTTTAATTATTTTTGCTATTTCTTATACTTATACTTGGTACTTTTTAGTAGTGAGTATCATAGCAAATAAATCGTGACTTCATTTAATTAGCCGTACTAAATACGTAATATTACACAACACCTTTCAAAATAAGGTTCCGGTATAATACATTGTTAAAAATTTAAAAAGGACGTAAATACTCTATTCACCCCCCTAGAGTATTTCATAGGGTCGCTAGAATCTACGGTCTTCTTACTAAAAACAGGTTGAATTCCTTTGGCATGTCTGTGGATCCGCTCTATGATATGTGTGCTAGGGAGGAGGAGTCGAATGTTCATGTAATGTTTGAATGTGATTACAGCCGGCAGTGTCTTCGTTTGTTGCAGCTGTGGTTGCAGGTCAGCATGCTATGCTCCAATGTACTGGACTGGTGCAGGGGATGGAGGTGTCGTTCTCAGGCAAAGAAGCAGATTGTTATCGCTGCTGTATTGGCATTAATTCATCACATCTTGTATGATTGTATGAACGCAATGTGTGCAGATTGGAGGCAAGGCTCATGCAACCGGAAGTTCTGATGCTGATGTTAAAAGGCAAGTCTGCAACAGAATTCCGTCCAGCATAGCTGCATAGATAGATGGATAGATAGATATTGGCAATGCTGTTTGGGTGTCAGCCTATAGAGATTGATTAGTATTGTTTGTATTACGTTAATGACGATGGTTGTATACAAAACACTCTTAATGATGTAATATATCAATTACGGAGTACATTTTACCAAAAAAAAAGCACGAACTACACCTCGGAAATAGGAACAGTGGAAAACTCCTAATCCACAGGCATGTATTCGTAATTTATACGTACTCTACATGATAAAAATTCATATCCATTAGCCTATGCAATATATAATACGAGTGATTAATTTAATACTAGTAAGTCCTATGCTACCAACAAAAAAGGCTAGGCTATCTAGGAGCCTAGGATTAAGCTAGAAGCAGTATCATCTAAACTCTACAAGTATGATGGAACCCTACTCTAAGCCTTTATTTTACCCCTGAATCGAATTAAGGGCGACAGCACTTGCTAAAGTTAATGAGAATTGACAAGTTACATTTAGAGTGTCATTAGTAGTGTATGTGTATCACATGGTTTTCTTGCATCATCACAGTCACAGGCAGCTAGGGAAGATGAAGCCCCACCAATCTCATAGCCTTCTATTCTGCTGACGCGTTTTTGATCGGAAATTCATATTGCTTTCCACTTTTCTTCACCCGAGCTCAAAATCCTAGGTCCGACTTCACCAAGACCCCAAGCGAGCATAAGGGAAACCTCTAACTCCACTTTAAACTCTGCTGTTTAACTTCCTCATAAAAACTCGATCTCCTGCAGTCGGGTTGTCAAATCTCTACTGTATGATTTTAACAACTCCCAAATTATACATGATATGATGTAATGCTGAACATACAGCTGGGTGAAAGTTGACTAACATAACGTTATTAGCATCGTAATACTACTGCTCAGAAGTATTAATAACCAGCCTCGGCTAGACCTGTAGACATCATTCCCTCTAGAACCTCCTAAACTCAGCAAAACCCTCTTAGACACCAGCTTTAGGAACGCTATGCACATGAAAAAGAAGCTCACTACCAACACCGCCAGTTCTTTATTCTGCAGGCTCGCCTGGTCATTCTCTACATTCTCCACATGGGATCTGCACCCAAGCAACATAATTTAGACTAATCATGTCACTAGCAACAGTCACAAACTCACAATTATAGTTTCATTCCCGTCAATATAATTGCAGGAAAATCAAAGTTTCATATTCTTACCAAATTGTCCTAAGAAACTAACGCTGTGCTGATCTACAAAAACACTTCAGAACTAAATGATCGATCAGGCAATAATGTAGAAAGAAAACAAACCTAAGGATCTTATTTTCGCTGATCAACTCGTCGATTTGAGAGGAGATGGCAGCTTTCCATAAGTCCATGTCTTCTAGTTGTTTGTCCTGTGTGTGGAATCCCCAAATATTAACCAAAGCAGTCAAAGCAAGGCATAAAACTGAGAAACTAAAGAGCAGCATGCAGCAGAAAGATGAGTTGATGAATACCGTGTTTTCCTTCCATTCAACCAGTTCCTTGATTTCCTTTCGTCCAGTTTCCAGAATAGAAGTTACTCTTGATATTTCTTTATTGATATGAGGGATGGCATCGTCTTGTTTCTGACTCATTTCTTTGAGATACTCCTCCAACACCGACAAATTCAACTCCAATGATCTCACTTTTTGCATTAAGATCTTCAGAACTGTGTCTCCTGGAATTCGACTGTTTGGCTTCACCACAACTGGATCAGGAACCTTGGCAGTGGGACCAAGAGTCTTGCTTGAGTCAACACTCGCCTTTTGATCCTCGGTGATTCTTTCTGCCACTCTGCCAGCAGAGTCTTTGCCATTGTGGACTTCACTCCCATTTTTCCTACCAGCAGTAACATTCTGAACTCCCGCTGATGATGGAACTTCAGTGGCATTAGGCTTTGTGGGTAGTTGATGAACTACGGACATCCCAGGAGCCACCATGAGATCTTCAAGCAACCGCTCAATAGCATCGATACCGTAGACTTCAAGGACACTCAATATACAGTAATGTTCTGATCCATAATGGCTTACTAGAGTGAGGTTCAAATAAGTAGCCGATTTGGGTTCAGGCAGAACAAATGTCTGAGCATGCTTGACATTAGCAGCGAGAAATCTACCCATCAAAGACCATGAGTCCGTTGGGTAGGTCAAGCTTCCCCGCAACTCAATCTCCTTGAAATTTGAAGAATAATGCTCAAAATTAGCAATTTTGACGGAATCAACCAGAATTTCTTCTGCGAGTTCAACCACAACAAATTTCCCTGATACAGAACAAGGGTTAATAAGATACTTGTCATGATCCTTCCCGAGAATGTTGTTGGCTCCCTTGGCATCCTTATTATGAGCTACAACCTTAGCACCTTTATCTGCAGAGGCATAGTTGTAAGGGGTTCCATCAGGCTCAAGTCGATGGGTAAAATTGAGTTTCTTGCGGAAGGAAACCTCTGTGTCTTGCCGAGGTGTTGTATCATAGGTTGGAGGTATAACCTTTCCATGCTGGTAGACTTCAAGTTTGTTCATCCCGGGATCCATTCGACTCACTAAACCACTGTATCCTAATCCAAATATGTAAAAGGCGAGGTCTTCCATACAGTTAGGGACGGAACAAGTAGAATTCCGAGAATCAAACCCCTGAATGTTGCTCACATTAATGTTCATGGTTATGTTGACATTTAAATAGACGTTCTCTTTGTAGTAGTTGCCTAGACTAATGTTACTGCCACTTAAATTTCCATGGTCACCTAGCTCACTATGGGACCGACTGCCTCTATATTTCGTATACTGTTGAGCCTCTACAATTGAAGAACAAATAAAAGCCATCAGTACTTAATCAAAGAATGTACGACGACTCTGACATTTACAACAGAGCCAAAGAGTCATTATTCTTGGATTGCAGGCGATGTGTCCCATTTTTGCGTCCCATCCCAATACCCGACACATATATTTGTGCCATCTAGGGTATGGGAAGGATACATGGGACACAAAAGTGAGGCAGAGGATGGGTTGGGAGGGGGCTATAGCTTAGGTTGTTATACATGGGAAACCCTACCTTCTCCTTTGGAAATCAAATTACAAATGTTCGATGACAAAAATTACTGTATGTATAATTTAGGCAATGAAATGAAATGAATGAAAATTACCTCCATGATGAGTATGACCGTCAGTGAGACAAACTTCGCAGTAAAATAAGAAAACAAAGAACCAAAGGAAGGAAAGACAGAGGTCGTAAAAGCTACTACTACTGCTATTGTTATTATTGTTCTTGTTGTTATTGATTCTTTTGTCCCCTCCTCCTCCTCCTCCTCCTCCATGAATCCTGTCCTTGTTAATCGTCGTTGAGCACTTACTTACATTGTTGTGGTTGTTGTTGTTGATATTATTATTCACCTTTAACCCAACACTAGTTTGAATCTTCTTCATATTTCCATCACTTGTACATCCACTTTCACTCCCTCAACATTTCTACAGTGGGGTTAAAGGGTAAATTCAGACTTGTGAGAAATGAAGAAGAAGAAGATGATGAAGATGAAGATGATGATGAAGAATTGGGAAAAAATTCGTTGGGAGTTGGTTTCTGTTTTTTCCCATTTAGTATCTCCGCAATCATAGGGAGCTTTAATGGTTTGTGTTTAATGCCCCCCCACTAATTTGGGGTTAACTTAAGTGGCTTACAAATCTCGCTTTCCTATAATTATCTTTTCTTTAAGGAACCAATGCTCTTTAGGACTCGCTAGAATATGGGATAATAGAGCGAAAATGAACTGGAAATGAATGAGTTTGATGTTTGGTGGTAATATTTTATGGTGTAAAAGAAGAGATTTTAGGGAGAATAATTACCCCCATTGGGGGTCTTGGGGGGAGAGGGGAGTAATAATTTCTCCTCAAATAAGCTAAATTTTCTTACTTTTTCTTCATTTTATAATTACCTTCATCTCAAGCGAGTCCTTAATTCAGTTTCAAACCCCCTCAAAGTTTTCATACTTTTGGATTTAAATCAACTTCTTAACTTTCCATGTAGATAAATATGTACATGATCGAATAAAAAAATTATCACTCTTAATAATCACTTCTTAACGTTTTGCATGTTATTATTGAAAAGATTTTATTAATAGGATCGTCATTTAAATAATACTAGTACTCCACTCCATAGGTAGAGTATATAATATTCACTTTTACTCAGTATAATATGAAATTTAATAAGGGAAAATTGATATTTTATACTAATAAATTTTCTCAGAATTCCATAGTTCTTATCATTCCATAGTGAGCTGAATCACGGTCGTGCGGGACCGTAAAAATCAGCGCTGGTTGGGAGGTAACCCGGGTATTTTCATTTTTTGCATTTTTTTTCTAGTTTTTGTAAATAAATAATGTCGTTTGCATTTATTGAGTGAGGACGAGGATACTTATATTTCAAGTTGTGTGCAGGGATAACTGAGTCTAGTGAAGTATGACAGACTTATTCACCCAAGTCTACATACTCACCCAAGTCTTTACACTTACTCATCCCAGTCTATAGACTAACCCCACCCCAGTCTATAGACTCACCCCACCTGACTCAGACCCCTGTCTAACCCCACCCTTACCCAGTAGACTCGACCCATTATTTCCCCTTCCCAATCTACTCCCTACCTGACTCACCATACCTCACCCTACCCAACTTATCATCGCCAACCCTAACCTCGCCACCCTTCGCAACCTCACCCACCACCGGCCGCCAGTCATTGTCGCTCCTCACCTCCATTCTACCTTCTCCACCGCCCCTCTCTGCCGCCAAACCTACCACAAAACTCTACCCCCGCGTCTCACCCCTCACTTCGCCTTCAATCTATTTCGCCGTCTCCACAGTCGCCTCCACCCTCCGCCACCCTTCGTCCCTTCCCATCTGCCACCAATCCACCATCCATCCTCCTTCCTCTTCTTCACCTGCTTACTCCCCTCCTCCGTTTTCTACCTTCATTGCCATCGCTCTACCTCCGCCATCCACTGTCGTGTCCACCCCTTGCTGGTCATCCCCTTTTCGCCGGATGTTCGTCGTATTTCAGCATCGATTGCCTGTTCACCGTGATCTTTGGGTTTTACTAGTTTGCCTGATTCATTTAACCTTGGTTTTGAATTTTCGAGTTTGCCTGAATTTCACGTATTTTCGGAGTGTTTTTCTGAAATTTTCAGGCTCATATGGACTACGAAGATAAGCGATTTAGAACGGAGGTCGAGCACATTAAGTCGGAACAAGTGGGCACGGGAATCGAGGTCGCCAGGAGTCAGCACCTGAGTTGGAATGGGACTATGTCTAGAGTTCGGTTTGGGGAACCTCCTTGTACATGTTCGGTATCTCCCTATCACTCACTCTTTAGATATGCTTATTTAGTTACTTTATCCGTCTCTTCTGTTGTCTGATTTGTGTATACAATGAGGACATTGTATTGTTTGGTTTGGGGAGGGTAACTAATTCGCATTAGTTTGCATATTTCCTGCATTTCAGCATAATTTTCTTTTCTTCTTTTTTTTAGGCATTTTTAGGAGTCGGGACGGGTTAAGCAACAATGATGAAAATGCTTTGGCCTCTTCTTTTCTCGTTTCATTTACTATCTTATTTTAGTAATATCTCAGTTTACTTGATCGAGTCTTAAGTTTTGGCATATTTCAATTGTTGTTTTAGTGAACGAATAAACTTGGCTTAAATTGTTGGCAAACTACTTAAATTCTGAGTTTTAGAGCCTTATGAGACCGATGACATCCATGATCGGTCTATTTAGGAATGAGAGTAGTTCTCCCTATTTCGCATGTAACATCAAATTGCACAAGTGTGAAGTCAGTCTCTTAAGTCTTTATGCATTCGGGTCGTGACTATAGCATGTATTGAGGCTTTCTTATTCCCTTTTATTTTCCATTTTCTGTTTTTAATTTATTTTCACTCAAAAATCGAATTATCCATTCACTACAAAATTAACCACAATCCTAAATTGTCTACCCTAGTCGAGCTAGTCATGGTGATATTGATGTTTTGTTGAGATAAGTCAGTTTGGTGTATATATATGTTTCGGTTCTTGTATATATGTTAAAAAAAAAGGCACTCAAAAAAAAAGAGAAAAAAAAATGAAGAATAAAAGAAAAGTGGAAAAAGAATTGAGTTGTGGACTCCGATACTTTATCGTGATAATACTTCTGGAGTCGATTTGGGTGAAATAAGTATGATATGGTGGATGCCGTCATTAATCGGCTTGATTTTATTGTTCGTATGATTTGGTAATTTGGTGAAGAAGTTTTGGAAGTTTGGATTGTCTAGCTCGACTATTAACTCCACATTCCCAAAATTATAACCCCTTCTTACCCGTCACTTAATCCATACCTCATTTCACCATTTTCCGCCTCGATATGTGTTTGGTTTCGATTATTTAGGATGCACAAATGATTGGTAGAGAATGTCATCACATTAGACTGCATGCATGTGTTTATAGGTCGCAGAATAGGCGAGCGTCTTTCTTTCTCTCTATCTCACATTTATATTCCATATCCCCTTCATGAGAGTAGAGTGTAACCGCGAGAGTCCGACAATAATAAGCCTAGCAAGGTTGACGGTTCACTGTTATTCTCTCGATTATGCCATAGCTTGAGTCAGTTCATGTTTTCTAAGTATCGCTAGCTTGAGTTAGTTTTTGTAGCGTGTCTAGTTGGGGTAAATAGCTTTGAGTTGTATATCATTCCTGCAGATTTTGTGTTTGATTGCTTGAGGACAAACAATGGTTCGGTTTGGGGAGATTTGATGCGTGTCGTTCCTATTCGATTTTTCACCTATTTTGGCACGCATTTCCGTGTCGTTTTATTATTTTAGGAGTCGGATTACGCTATTTTCTCCCATATGTGCTACTCGGGTATTCTTTTTGTTGTTTTGCAGATAATCGAGACCGAGTAGTTAGAAGAGCTAAAAATTGCATCATAAATCTTAAAGCTGTGAAACCGATTCGTTGTAGACCAAGAAGAAGGAAGGAAGTCTATAGACTAGACTGTGATCTATAGACTGAGAAGAAGGAAGTAATAAAGATGTAGACTAAAGCACAAGTCTATAGACTGGGAAACAAGTCTATAGACTGAGAAAGTGCAGCAGACAGTCTATAGACTGAGGAGAAGTCCGTTGGAAGCCTAGATTGAACTCAGTCTGCAGACTTGGATCTCAAGTCTACCAGCCTAAAATCCAAGTCTGCAGGATAGGATACCACTCCAAGACTAATTCAGTTGACGTTACCCACTACTCCCCCTATTACGCTCTTCAGTTCTTCCTACTACCTAGTTAATGGGATTGAAGATAGCAGGAAAGAGAGGACAGGTTTGGAGGGCATAAGCAGTTTAAATACAGCTTTAATTTTATGATCTGTATCTTCTGATCTTTCATCTTCATCTTATCTTTTATCTCAGTAATCATTCACACCTGTAAATAGTTAGTTTTAGTTTATTCCTAATGAATTTTCTCAGAATTCCATAGTTCTTATCATTCGTTTTTTTTTTATTATTATTTTCATCTTTATTATTCCGATCACTCTAGTAATTCCTAATCTCGGTAATCTTCTTCTTCTTCCCTAATCTCGGTAGTCTCAATTACTGTAACTTTTATTTTTCTTTATTAGTCTTCTGTAATTATTATTCTTACGGTTTCTTAATCTGCTTCTTTTCTTCCTGATTTTAGTTTTATTTCCTTACTTCTTCATCATGATTCTTACTGTTACTTTCGTTATTATTACTGTAAATATGCTTAGCTAATTTTTCGTCACTAGAGTTTAGGTGAACTGCGAATTGAATTGAGTTTATATGTGATAACTGAATAATTGACATTTACGAGTTAAATCGCTCTTGCAACATTATAACGACGAATAATTAATTATAGGCCGTAATTGATTGTTTGTATCTTGTAAATCCCGACCTAAGATCGAAAGCTTGGAACGGATTAGACTCGTTGTAATCGATAGAATTCCCTAATAAGTAGTGAGAGCCCGTTAGGTGACTTCTAGGATGACTAGTGATCCGAGAGGACCGTGTCGATATCCTTTAACTCGTCTTAACTGATTATTTGGAAATCGTATGTATGCTTGTTTTAATTCGTGGTGATCCGAAGACTCTGGTGCTTTTCTTATTTTGATTAATTCATTATTTTTATTATTTAGATTTTATTAGACCGTCAGCTCACCAAACCATAAAATCGTGACTCCGATAATTTAATTGACTAACTTATAATTTTCAACTTGCCTCCCTGTGGAATCGACCCTGCTTACCGCTAGCTACCCGTTAGTAGTAATCTAGGATTATTTTGATTACGGTGACGCGACTAACCCGTATCATATACCTTCAATAACTCTCATTTTCAAACTTTATACCTTATATAATTTTCTTTCAAAACTTATACCTACTTCCTTTAATAATTACATAATCGATATCTTCATCTTATTTCCGTCTAAAATTTAACAAAACCGTCACCTTAAATATTTAAGTTGCAATTCTCATTTTTCTTTTCCAAATATACCCCTCACCATAATAAGTTATTGATCAAATCATTAGCTTTCATCTTCATCATTTTCTTCTTCACTACTCTGTGTTCTTCTCGATTTTAATTGTAAATCACAAATTAGTGTATCAATCAATATTCATCTACTTTTTTTTTGAGAGAATCAATATTCATCTACTTAGTGGTTCTGTAGTTACTGATTTTCAAGAATTGAATTGCAACTTCGTTTTTTTCAAATTTATTTCAAAAAAATAGGGTTTTCCAATTTTCAATTAAAAAATATACAGTTTTCCATTTTGGTTCTTTTTGTTCTCTATGCAATTTCCCCATTACCATATACATGGATTTTTGATGCACCAATTAAAATTTAAATCAAGTAATTATTTCCCCATTAAGTTCAGTTTGCAATTAAAATTGGTTCCAATTAGAGTTTTTACTTGATAAATAATATTGACCAAGTAATATATCATTTTCATATTCTTTTTTTTTAAAGGAGGTATTTCTTGTGACGGTCACAAACTCAAGTCGTCTCACTCCCAACCTGTGGACATGACATAGGTGCGGCGAAGCGCGGGTTTTGGGGAGGCGATAGAATTTCCATATGAGATGGATCGAATAGAATTTTAAATCGAAGTAGGAGTCGCCACCGAATTTTGTGGTTATTCGGAACCATTCAAACCCACTCTATGTCGTAGTGGGCCATATTTAAAACATGGCCCATTTCCGATGTCAGAGCTTATCGGGTTCGTCCCTTTGCAGTTCGATACCGATGCCGACTTGAGCGGTTTATCTATATTGAATGACTCTCGTTGCCAATAGATTCGGACATCCGAAAACCATGGTTCTGAGTAAGGGGTGAGGGTACGTGTTGGGAAGTTCATTGAGAACACCCAACCCCGCCCGCACTTAGCGGCCTTTACTAAGATATCGTTCGTTTTTTACGTACACGCGTTAGTTTGACGATTGAATGATATGCAAACATTATTTTCCTAAGACATGTGAGAAAAATAAATAAATGGGTTGTTAAGTCGTTTAATGCATATTAAACTAATAACGTCAAAGTTATTTTAGCATGTGAAGTTCGTTTTAGTCTAATAAAACAAACGATAAAAATAAATCGCTACAAAGAAGGAGCAAACGAGTTAGTAACGGTTGAATAAATCGAATAAAGATGTAAATAAATAATATGCATGATTTTTGAAAAGATTTATGTCACGTGATGGATTAGCACGCGTTGACCGAGGTAAAAAAAAAGATATTTATCGAAATATGTCGCGAAAGTCGCTTTTTATGTAAGACTCGAAGAGAATAAAAAAAATAGAAAAGCGAGGAAACGAAAAAAAGAGGACCCGGCCAACCAGGCCACCGCGCGAGTCGCCTGACAGGCACGCGACTCGCGTGGCGGTCTGTTCGGTTTTTTTGCTTTGTCGAAAATCGTTAATTTTTATAAATCGCGTACAAATATGGATTAATTTATACCCGATTCATATTTTCGATATTCGTCGTATTCGATATTTGATTATGAAATCGTTATCAAATAGTTAGAATGATTTTGGAAAAAAGTAAAAAAAACGTTTTGAAAATTGTTTTGGAAAAAGAACAGAAATTGTGACAGAAAAAAAAATCGTAAAAAAAATTGTGACAGAAAAATTGTGACAAAAAAAATCGTGACAAAAAATCGTGACAAAAAATTGTGACAAAAAATCGTGACAAAAATTGTGACAAAAAATTGTGACAAAAAATCGTGACAAAAAAATTGTGACAAAAAATTGTGAAAGGGAGAAAAACGGGATTTGAAACTCCCTCAACCTAAATGCTTTATTTTCTCAGGATAAGGCTCGTTGGAAAGTGGCTTAAACTTAAGAGCGTCGAGATGATGAGGATGAGTTTAGGGTGTCGGTTTAGGTGGGTGGTTTGGACGTCGGGTTTGGCCGGACGGTGGGACAGTTTCTCGGGGCTTCGAGGCTTCGGAAAGGTGTCGAGATTTGCTAGATATCGAGGTTGTATGAAAACCGTGTTATGAGGCTGTTTTTTTGGTGTTAATTCTGATGTTGTGATTTGTGTTGGACGGGAGGTCCTATTTATAGGGAGTTTCCGACCTTGGTTTAGGAGAGTTTGAATACCGCTTAGGATAGGAAACGTAGGAGTTCGAGGGAAATAAGAATTCCGCTTTCTTGGCCAAGAAGAAAGGGAAATCTCGGCTGTTTTGGGCTGTTTTGGCCGAGTGTTTTACACTCGGTCAAGTGTTCGAATTGGTTTTTGAATAGGATTCCTGTTCGAGCTAGAATTACTGCTTGAGTAAGAAGCTGAGAAGAACGAGGATTCCGTTTTCTTGTGAGGGAAGAAAAAGAGGAAAAAACGGCTGGTTGTGCATACTTGGCCGAGTGTTTGCACTCGGTCGGGTGTCTGAGTCGGTTCTCGGATAGGATTCCTACTCGGGATCGAACTCTACCTTAAACGGAATTGTTTATTATTTTTGTATGGCTGATTTTTGTAGAACTGGAGTCCGAATAGGACGTGTGAGATGTCACGGTCAGCCTACAAGTCTCGAGAAATATTTTTGACCGGGTTTTGACTCGGTCGCTAAAAGACGGTTTTACCCCTGGTGACGGTTTCGACCCAAATTAGTGTTATTTGACTCGAAACGACCCACTGGGCCTGGATTTGAGGTTGGTTTTATGAAATTTGTACTCCTTAAAAAGTCTAAACCAAATGTCCATATTACAAGCCCATATCCGAGTCTATCAAAGCACATTTACGTCCTATCATCGGGTGTTTGGCGGGAACTACTATAGACACCTAGCGGTCAAAATGTGGGTGTCTACAGAGCCCCCACTCTGACTGAGGCTTGGACAAGGCAAAAGTCAGAGTAGTTACCAGGTCAATCAAGGATTAAAACCTGGCAGACTTCCGATCGTGTCGTTTAGGGTCCATTAGACCTGCGTGAAGGGCTCGCCCCCCATAGAATAGAAATCATACCTGGGCTGATGCTGATAATGTCGCGGGAGCTTGCCTAGGAAGCTATGGGTATACCTGTTTGCAGATATATCCTGTCTTGGAATTGCGCGGGAGCTTGCCTTGGAAGCTATGGGCATATCTGTTTGCAGATATATCCTGAAAGAAGTTGCTTGAGCTTTTCCACTGGGGAACTTAGAATTTCTGGGAGTCTTGGGTGTACCTGTATGCTGACATAATTTGTATGTAACATTTAGGCGAAACACTGACTCATGCTGGGGAAGAAGTGATGATTTTTTCCGAAAATATTTTTTTGAAGAGAAAAATGCTGAATTTTTTTTTTTGAAAAGCTTGGAAATAAGGATGCTTGGGATGACTCTGATTCCTAATCGGATTCTGACAAGGATTCCTGGAACTTCATGGTTAGACCTGTATGCCTAGGTGAAGTAGGGGAAGTGATATAAAGCCTATTTCTGCGATGACTAGGAAAAGGATTTTCTCAAATGGCTAAATTTTGCGAATGAGAATTTGAAGAGAGAGATATACCGACAGACTCGACTCTGACGCGAGAGGACGAGTTGACAGACACGACTGGACTCTCTAAGGGTTGGACCGTGACTCGGTAGGGGATGGGCCACCTAAGATGACAAGACACTTAAGTTGCGCTATTCCGTAGCCTAGGCGAGTGGCAACACGGTCGAATCCTCGGAATGGGACTGTTTCCGTACAACAGGGCTTTGTGGTAGCAATGCCGTAGACTGGTGTTCTTTTGGATATTCTTTGATTTAGGGGTACATTCCCAAAGTGGGTATTGCCTCGAGTCCCGACAGATTCTTGTCTTTGACTAAGCCGAGTACTAGGACACACTATAGAAAGGAGGCTAGATTTTTTGAATTTATCTGGATTTTGTGAGTGGATGGAGGTTTCCTGCCTAAGAGAAGCCCCCAGGATGACAAAGCTAGCTGCTGAGAACATGATGGTGTCGTGACCGGAATGATGGCGCTTTTTGAATGTGTGTCAATGTGGGTGGTTGTGCTCTTGTTGAAAGGCTGCCTACGTATTCACGTGTAGTGAAATCAAACCAAGCCGTAGTTCAGTGGATTGAAAGATATATAATGGTGCCTAGTTTACTAGGGCTTTGTGTGTAACTAGCCACAGCGATGGTGTAGGCTAGGTGCATTCCCAGTGATGTCTAGATCAAAGGGCTAGAATAGTTAGGATGTTGATCCCGTGGCTATGAGCGTTCTCCGGGGTAGCCCCCAGAGGTGGTGTGAACTTATTTAGGCATGTTCTATGCCGACTACAAGTTGAGCTCCCGTGTCTGAGGATGGTAACTGGTTTGAATGAGAAGAATTGGGATGAGATTTTAACGAATACTGCTCTCGGGGATTTTAACGAATTCTGCTCTCAGGGATTTGATGAGTTTTGCTCTCGGGGATTTTAGCGAGTTTTGCTCTCGGGGATTTGATGAGTTTTGCTCTCGGGGATTTGATGAGTTTTGCTCTCGGGGATTTTAACGAGTTTTGCTCTTGGGGATTTGATGAGTTTTGCTCTCGGGGATTTGATGAGTTTTGCTCTCGGGGATTTTAACGAGTTTTGCTCTCGGATTTGCATATGGTGATTGTGAATTCTGTTGTGTAAAGGGGAAGTCGAGTAGAATGGCTCGAGCTTCGATTGGGCAGGTTTGATAATGCGGGATCTGATTTCCATGTCTGGCCCTAAAGGTTAGGGTGTATCCTATGGAGCTTGAATCCTCAAAATTCTGGGTTGTCTCTAGAATAGGTCTCGAGAAGGTCTTGAGGGTTGTAATGTGGGAAGGCTAGATGTGGTGTTAGCTGACCAGCTTGACTGTCTCTCCTATTGGATGATATGGGTATTGATAATTTTTGAATTGACCGTTTCACGGTCATGGGTTTTTGAATTCTTTGGGTTGACCTCTTAGCCCCGGTCATGGGTTTCTTCATTTGAGTTGACCGTGTCTGGTCGAGAGATGTTGACAATTCTTTTTTGATCATGGCCAACTTTTTTGTTTTGGCCTTTTGCTTCTTTTTTTCTCTTGGACTTTTTGTCCAGTTTTTTGTTTTGTCGGTCAGACTAACACCTAAGGTAGGGTTTGGTTAGTCTTATTGGAAGGGTGTTTATTGTGGGAAGTGGGCTTGCCTCCCGTCTTGAACCCAAACTAGAAGGCTACCCAGATTTGTCATAGGATTCGATATGCTCCTGCTACGGGTAGTTATGTGGCTTTCTATACCAGACATGGAATAGGTAAAAGGAAAACACGGGCTCGGTTTCCTGCAGTCATTATAGATGTGCCTATAATAGTCACGTGCGTGTGCTCACAGTGTATGATGGTGTTCATCATATTCTCAGAAACACATAAGGAAAGTATATATGAGAAATAGAAAAGCTGATTTTATTGAAATGTGAAAAGAGGACAGAATACCGCTGACTCTGACTTTGATTTGAAAATGAGGATGTAGGGTATCGTAGATTCGAACTCAGACTTAGACTCGAATCAAATCCGGACTCGGACGCTCGGTTGGTTGTTTTTTTTGGTAAGGTCTTTGATTGGAGAGAAAGAGGGGTGCCACGACTCGCCTAAACTCGGCTTTGCGCAAATGCAAGAGAGGGAGTCAAACTAGACACGGCCCGGGGTGACGGGTCGACAAAGACTCTTGGATCGGGATACTCGAACGTTGATCTAGACGAGGTAACGACTGCGAATTGGACTCGAGCTGCATAAGGGTGAATCCGAAAATGGGGGCGACCCTGTTTGACCGTATCACGTGCTCGGACCAACCGTGGTGACCTAACCCTAGGTGACTCGAGTATTCGTAGCATAGGTACGACATGGAGAAGGCATCATAAGGACGCCGGTGTATGATGAACGTGGGGTGCCCTTAGGATGACCGTGGTTGACTGCTCGGTTGGGGGATAGCCCCCGAGTGAGGCTAAAGAATCTGATAGGACTCAGATGGTGTGACACCTAAGTGACTCGAAAGTGGGATACGTGAGACAACACGTGTAAGCCATGACCCTTAGAGCAACCGTGGTTGATCGCTCTGCTAAAGGGTGGCCCCCGAGTGAGGAAAAGCCTGAAAAGGAAATGACTCGAAAAAGACACCTAGACGGGTGACTCGTGAAAGGTGGACCTCCCTTAGGATTCGGCTATGTGGACCGAGTCCCGCTCGAAGGAAGGTCCACGTGAGATACTCCCTAGACTTTGAATGTGTGAACGGGCTTCCCTTTGTAGGAGTTCGTCCTACGCAGGTGGGCCGTGTGTAACAGCCCTAAATTTTCGCGACCAAAATAACAGAATAAAATAGGAAAATTTAAAGCTGTTACTCCGCATTTAGCTCACAAGGCCAAATGCAAGGCAAAAGAATAATATATGAATTATTAAGAAATGTAAATCCGATAAATAATTAAATGAAAACGTTGCAGCGGAAGACTTAAGTCCCACAAAATTCAAAACGGTTTAAAACAACTTCAACCCAAAATTCAACATAAATATAAATAGTTTGAAGTTAAATGTTAGATAACAAAATCCTTCCTCGCTCAGCATCCCGAACCAAATGCACCCATGCAGCATATTAATTGTACCTATCAACTGTACCCAAAACACAAATAGGTACAGGTTCCAGCGGGGGAACGACCCAAAACAAAAGGACGTCAGCAAAGCTGAGTAAAATATATTATATTGAAAACGTAAAACAATAATTATAATCTGTAGTAAACTGAAATCAGAGTCAAATATTATTGTCTCAATAACAAACCAAAATACTGTGAAAATAGTAGTCAAAATCAAAACCAATCAAAATATATTGTCTCCACCTGTGTGCCAAGGTCCTACCCTTTTGCACGATCTAGAGGTACCACCTATGCTTAGCTAGACTTACTATAGTGCGCACTACTCACAATTGGGCAGTCAGTAGGATGAGGCTGCCAAAGGAGGAAGTCTAACTACCTAGCAAGTGGGGAGCCGGAAAAACCCCACTTAACACAACTCGGGCCAGGAGTTCAGTTTCGGGACGAAATCCCAGGGACGTCTCAGACGCACCTTAACCTCATAGACCAACAGAGCTCCTAGAGTCTGTTATAACCACCAAAATTGTACCAAAATAATTCCAATATATGACTTGTCACAAAGTTCCAATATCCAAAATATTACAAGAGTATCATAAAATTCATCGTTGACAAAATAATTATAAAACCGTTTCAAAAATATAATTTAAACCAAACATGCCCCTTACTTAAAGGGGAAAAGGTCAAAACGTCCTTACCTCTCAAGACGGTCAATCTGAGCTAAGATTAATCCAAAAATTCCTTCTCCTCGAATCCACAAGCTACAATTAATGTAAATTGATTTAATAATGACCTAATTAATATACACCTAGTCTGACCTAATATTACCTAGCTCCATCTCAAAGCTAAAATTACAACCATAACGAGCCTACACGGACGGACAACAAAAGACTTGGGTATAATAATAACACCAATAGTACAAATCAAATCCTAAATTGCGAAGAGCCAATTTCAACCAAAATTTCCAACTCCCCACCTATTTTCTACAGTATAATGTACATAGCATTGACCTCCCACTTTCATCAATTCTTTCCTAAACAAAACGTAAGCCAACAAACTGCCAACACCATATTAGCCTAAATCATTGAGTTATTCGCCATTAACGTGGAGTATATCAAGTCTAAAATCGAGTCAACAACAACCACAAAATTGAGTACAAATCTTACTACTACTTTTCGATATTAATCATCTTGTATTCGTATTTATCGATCAATATATACACTATATCTTAACAATTGTTCAAAACGCACTCATCCCGACACTAACACTAACTCCGTATTTGACCCACTAATTATAAATAAATAAAGAGAGTACTTGAATTGGAAAAAGGAAACTTACAACTTAGATGATTTAAAACAGAGGAGTAAAAGGGCTGACGGCGGAAACTTGATGACGAAAAATCTTGAAAACAGAGGAAGGAGTAGTTGTGACTTGTGCGGCAGGTAAGGGGAAGGAATAGAGGATGTTAGGTTGGGAAGGGTATAAAGGGACGGTGTGGGGTTTTAAATAGAATAAGTTTTTTTTTTTTTCCTTATCTGTGTTTGACCCAAATTCTAACCCGACACAAAGTCGGTTTATAAAATAACGTTCCACTTTAAGAAAATCAAAATCGATTTAGTATAAGATGGCCCAAAATACTTAAATTTTTTTATAATGACATTAAAAATATTTTTTTCCAACTTAAAAATCCGATTTAAATAAAAGTAGAAAAGTCAAACTTTATAATTAACTCGGAAAATAATGGGGTGTTACACCGTGCCTCGACAAATAAGGCGGACTGGGATGGGGAAGAAACTCGTGATGTAAGATCGACGGAGTTTCGACGCTATAGACTCTTACGACCTATGACAAGACCCGACACTGCTAAATACGGGAAGTCCTAAGAAGAAGAGGGTTTTGAAAAGGGAATTTGGATTTGAAAACCGAGCAAAGCCGGGTAGGATGGCCCGATTTTTTTTGAAAACCGAGAAAAAAGGTTATCGGGCCGAAATTCCGGGCTTTTTTTTTTTAAAAGGTTTGGACAGCATACCGGCTAAAAATAGGCTATTTTGAGTCAAAATCATAAGTCCTAAATTTGGTAGCTTTCCGGGTTTTGAAAAAGTGGATAGGTTTGAAAAGGATGCAAGTTTTTTTGACAAATGACGGTTTTTTGAAAAAGACCAAAGAAGATCAAGTAGCATGTAGTCATGGAAACAATATAACGACGCCATGTATGCTCTTAGTCTAAGTCTCGGTCGGTCGAATAGGGTCTATACCAACAACGATCGCATTCTCGCAAATCAGGACGGACCTCCTAAGCCGAGTTGGTCTTAGAATCTGCCGTAAAACCCATGCGAGTTCCGCCATCGAAGTCTTTAGTGCACCCAAGTGGGAATGCACCGTGGTATAGTGGGACGTCGGTCACAAGTAACCGGCCCGGGATAGAACGGGGTTATGCATGAACGATTGAACTAAAACGTGTACATTACTAATCGAACGATTTCTTTTCGAGTCTCACCCTGAGGATGCCGATGGTAAGTGACGCATCAGTTAATCCCCAGCGGAGTCGCCAAATTGTGGACATGACATAGGTCCACCCCGACGCGGCGAAGCGCGGGTTTTGGGGAGGCGATAGAATTTCCATATGAGATGGATCGAATAGAATTTTAAATCGAAGTAGGAGTCGCCACCGAATTTTGTGGTTATTCGGAACCATTCGAACCCACTCTATGTCGTAGTGGGCCATATTTAAAACATGGCCCATTTCCGATGTCAGAGCTTATCGGGTTCGTCCCTTTGCAGTTCGATACCGATGCCGACTTGAGCGGTTTATCTATATTGAATGACTCTCGTTGCCAATAGATTCGGACATCCGAAAACCATGGTTCTGAGTAAGGGGTGAGGGTACGTGTTGGGAAGTTCATTGAGAACACCCAACCCCGCCCGCACTTAGCGGCCTTTACTAAGATATCGTTCGTTTTTTACGTACACGCGTTAGTTTGACGATTGAATGATATGCAAACATTATTTTCCTAAGACATGTGAGAAAAATAAATAAATGGGTTGCTAAGTCGTTTAATGCATATTAAACTAATAACGTCAAAGTTATTTTAGCATGTGAAGTTCGTTTTAGTCTAATAAAACAAACGATAAAAATAAATCGCTACAAAGAAGGAGCAAACGAGTTAGTAACGGTTGAATAAATCGAATAAAGATGTAAATAAATAATATGCATGATTTTTGAAAAGATTTATGTCACGTGATGGATTAGCATGCGTTGACCGAGGTAAAAAAAAAAGGTATTTATCGAAATATGTCGCGAAAGTCGCTTTTTATGTAAGACTCGAAGAGAATAAAAAAAATAGAAAAGCGAGGAAACGAAAAAAAGAGGACCCGGCCAACCAGGCCACCGCGCGAGTCGCCTGACAGGCACGCGACTCGCGTGGCGGTCTGTTCGGTTTTTTTTGCTTTGTCGAAAATCGTTAATTTTTATAAATCGCGTACAAATACGGATTAATTTATACCCGATTCATATTTTCGATATTCGTCGTATTCGATATTCGATTATGAAATCGTTATCAAATAGTTAGAATGATTTTGGAAAAAAGTAAAAAAAAACGTTTTGAAAATTGTTTTGGAAAAAGAACAGAAATTGTGACAGAAAAAAAAAAAATCGTAAAAAAAATTGTGACAGAAAAATTGTGACAAAAAAAATCGTGACAAAAAATCGTGACAAAAAATTGTGACAAAAAATCGTGACAAAAATTGTGACAAAAAATCGTGACAAAAAAATTGTGACAAAAAATTGTGAAAGGGAGAAAAACGGGATTTGAAACTCCCTCAACCTACATGCTTTATTTTCTCGGGATAAGACTCGTCGGAAAGTGGCTTAAACTTAAGAGCGTTGAGATGATGAGGATGAGTTTAGGGTGTCGGTTTAGGTGGGTGGTTTGGACGTCGGGTTTGGCCGGACGGTGGGACAGTTTCTCGGGGCTTCGAGGCTTCGGAAAGGTGTCGAGATTTGCTAGATATCGAGGTTGTATGAAAACCGTGTTATGAGGCTGTTTTTTTGGTGTTAATTCTGATGTTGTGATTTGTGTTGGACGGGAGGTCCTATTTATAGGGAGTTTCCGACCTTGGTTTAGGAGAGTTTGAATACCGCTTAGGATAGGAAACGTAGGAGTTCGAGGGAAATAAGAATTCCGCTTTCTTGGCCAAGAAGAAAGGGAAATCTCGGCTGTTTTGGGCTGTTTTGGCCGAGTGTTTTACACTCGGTCAAGTGTTCGAATTGGTTTTTGAATAGGATTCCTGTTCGAGCTAGAATTACTGCTTGAGTAAGAAGCTGAGAAGAACGAGGATTCCGTTTTCTTGTGAGGGAAGAAAAAGAGGAAAAAACGGCTGGTTGTGCATACTTGGCCGAGTGTTTGCACTCGGTCGGGTGTCTGAGTCGGTTCTCGGATAGGATTCCTACTCGGGATCGAACTCTACCTTAAACGGAATTGTTTATTATTTTTGTATGGCTGATTTTTGTAGAACTGGAGTCCGAATAGGACGTGTGAGATGTCACGGTCAGCCTACAAGTCTCGAGAAATATTTTTGACCGGGTTTTGACTCGGTCGCTAAAAGACGGTTTTACCCCTGGTGACGGTTTCGACCCAAATTAGTGTTATTTGACTCGAAACGACCCACTGGGCCT
Source organism: Agrostemma githago (assembly GCA_958450325.1). Classification (NCBI taxonomy): domain Eukaryota; kingdom Viridiplantae; phylum Streptophyta; class Magnoliopsida; order Caryophyllales; family Caryophyllaceae; genus Agrostemma; species Agrostemma githago. The sequence goes on along the minus strand of OY288239.1, from coordinate 20,975,049 downwards.
GGATTTGAGGTTGGTTTTATGAAATTTGTACTCCTTAAAAAGTCTAAACCAAATGTCCATATTACAAGTCCATATCCGAGTCTATCAAAGCACGTTTACGTCCTATCATCATCGGGTGTTTGGCGGGAACTACTATAGACACCTAGCGGTCAAAATGTGGGTGTCTACACAACCCATTTCTGTTTTAATACTCCCTCCGTTTCAATGATTTCCATGCATTTGCTTTTAGCACAAGAATTTAGGTGGTATTGGAAAAGGGGTATTTATTTGGTGAAGTTATTAATTTATCCTTGGGTGGGGGATTGGTGAGTGTAACCCCTTGAAAGTAAATAAGGGTAAGATTGTCATTTACTAACCAAATTAGTGATCAAATAAGGAAATGTATGGAAATGATTGGAACGGATGTAAATGGAAAATGTATGGAATTGATTGGAACAGATGTAAATGGAAAATGTATGGAATTGATTGGAACGGAGGGAGTATTATTTAATTCGAGTGTGGTCACTTGGATCCACCATGAAGGGTAAATATACAAAATGAACAAGTCAAGTTTATTGACCTCTAAAATGCATCTCAAGTAGTCAGGAATGGCTCTACTATTCTATAACAAACCCAGGAAACATACACCATTTGGATAAACAAACTTCTGCAGCTTCATGCTTACGCTCCCAGACGCAGCCTACCCTACCCTAGTGAAGCAAATCCAGCAGTGCAACTTTGTACCTTACATTCTACAACATTACAAAACTTTCCAATCTACTCCCCTATTTAAACTTTTAGGGCAGACTTGTTTTTTCTTCTTCTCAATCCCAAGTCAGAGCTCCGTCTCTCAAATTAAATTCACCTATCATGGTCCCACTGGTAACAAAAGGCTATCTACGATCATCCTTCCAGTATTTGCAACTTTAAGGTAGCAGAACAGAAGTATGTGTTTCTTTACGCTTGACATCATAGCATCTCACCACTTGTTGAAGTAGCCAAGGCATGCTCAAGCTCACAACCTCCTCGGCCCTCGCTGAAGAGTGGAAGCCTACTTGGATGTTCTTCTTCCAAAAGAAGGTCAACGGGTGTTTCTGCAGGGTACTTGTCTAGGATATAGTCTATTTCTGCTCCACTGATCTCCTTTTGGGCTAATAAAACCTGAAATGAAGCCATATCAATGATCAAACTAATGGTGTACTTCACAAAACCTGAAACTAATGGTGTCATATAAATCTGCTGGATTCAGAACCACAAACATAACAGTCTTACTTCACCATCTTCAAATACTTTAGCATATGTCGTTGTTGCATCACAGTACAGATGGTGGAAAAAATGGCACATAAATACGGACAAAAAGGTAAATTTTGCAGAGATTTTCCTCGCCAACTATTAATTTATTCAACCTCCATCTAGTAGATTATATTTGGTCCTCAACAAGGATACATCACCACCTCATCTATTCATTTTAGTCCATATTTTTTAATATGAGGAATACCTTTGGTGGAATGAGGAAGTTTCCATGCAGCCGTATGACTATGAGATAAGAGGATAAACTCCATTTCCAATAGTCTCACTTCTTATTTTTTGGTTCTTGATTATGATGAAATATAACAAGATAATTCACTAAAGAGGTTGTCATTAGTCATTTGAAGCGGTTCTCGGCAAAAATTTTCATTCAGGATCATTCAAAACAATCTCTTTTTATGTTGCTAAAGCAGGGGTAATGCTACCGTAATTTGTAGGAGCCCTTTGGGCACTAGGGTATGTTGCTGTGAGATAAAAAGAAAATATGAGGAAAGCCCTTGCGTGAAAGAGCCACGTCAAAGTATAAACTATAAAGCATTGATTACACCTCAACTAAAGTCTAGACTTTTGCATAAGAGGAGAGGGCTCTTTCCTCGTGGTATGAGCGTGGGGAATGAACAAGAGGTTATGAGTTTGGATTCACAAGCCCCTAATCCAGAGGCGTTACAAAGGTCATACTAGAACAGAGGATAATTTCAGAAGCAAATATGAGTATCTCTTATGATGCATAGGCAAATGTCACATACTATGACAGTCATAAGGCGGGTCTATCTACCCCCACACCTTTTACCAGAAATAAAAAAAAATTAAGCAGCTAGCTGTTTCTATTCAATTTCCAGAATGTGGGGTTAGCCATTTAGGCCGTGATAGACGAAGTGAGAAAAGGGGGAATAAAATTGGGGTGCGTGGAGTGAGTATGAACGTAGGCAAAAAAAAGAACAATACGAAGTAATTGTGTACAATAACTGCAGTAGCAAGTCATGTCTGATAAAACTGCAAAGGAAAAAGGCTGACGCCGACCACAACATACCTTCACAGTTTTAAGCAAGGCTGCATGGTGCAGTTTAAGAAGTCTGAGAGTCTTCCCATACATCTCCCGCAACAATTGTTCAGTCCTCGTAGCAACTTGATCATCCAAATTAAAATTAATTGGTGGTTCAATAAGATCATGGTCATCATACAACGATCCTTCAAAGTCCAGCCGTGGACCCACAAATTTAGGGTCTTTCCTCCATGGAGGGGGTTCTCCATGTATAACCATAGGGTTTTCCAGATTCCATCTGATAGATTATCCACAGAGATCAACTCAAAAGCTGGAGAACACGTAGGAAACGGATAACCGTAGATACAGAGAGGAGCTTACATTGTAGTAATTTTTCTGGCAAGCCAGGTTGCATCAGCTAGATAGTTAACCGACGCCGTTGATGTATCACGTCCGTAAATAACTTCCTCGGCAGCCCTCCCACCAAGAAAAACCTTTTCAGAACAGAAAAGTCAACCAAAAAAACAGTGATGTGTCAAATAGATGAAATTCAGAAGGAATCTTGAAGTTGGAACCTGTAGACGATGCAGCAACTGAGGCCGCCTCTCAAACATGTAGGACTCATCATCAAGACGATGAAATACAACTTGGGACAACATCTGCATATATCATTCAAAGTGTGTCACTAAGAAGAATGAAATAGCATTGCAAACATCAAGTGAAACAGCCAAGTCTCTTCTTCATGACTATGATAAAAACGGAATTGCAATCACAGAGTAGGTCATCAACTAACTAAAATTGTCGTATTTATGATGTATTATCAACCTAACAAGTGGTTAGTATCAAATTTTAAGGGTGGGACAGGAATGTAACAGATTAACAGATTTCATCTGCCAACTTTTTCCAAACAATGTCGCTCATAAAAAAAATCCCTATCATAGTATCCACCTATCAGGTTTACAGATTACAGATTTTTAAGGAGTCATGATAGATTATAAGAATTGAATGGCTAACCCCTCAATGTGAATGGAGTCATCAATGTGAATGGAGTCATCATAGTATCCAACATTGTTTTGGATACAGACTTCATGTGAATGGAGTCATCAACCAAACAATGTTTCTATTCAATTTCCTGAATGTGTATTATAAGTTATTGTTTGGTTGATGTAAGAATTACACATTCACATGAAATTTTAGTTCATAGGAAGTAAACTCCCTCATTTAGGCCTTGTTCTTTTGGACTGAAATTGACTAAACTGAACTGAAGCGAAAGTGTCTAAAGTGAACTTAACTTACCTTAACTTAACTTAACTGAAAAAATAAATAATTAATAATAATAATTAATAATAAAAATAAAAATAATTAATACGGAGTAATAATAATAAAAATAATTAATGATAATAAATAATATTAATATTATCATTAATTAATAATATTAATTATTACTAATATTGATATTAGTATTATTAATAATAATAATAATAATAATAATAATAATAATAATAATAATACTTCGTATTATTATTACTCCGTATTAATTTTTATTTTTATTTTTATTTGTTTTATGGAAAGGAACTTGCATTAACATCGAAATAAATTACAAGAGATTAGTAGGTAGCCGAGATATATTATTAATGTCTCTGAACCGAAAAGGCTACAGTTACACAACGTGTATGAAAAATACATACACAGCTAATCAGAATTTGTAGCATGTCATTTGTGATTTAATTAGTCTAAGGTTAGGTTAGTAATTTCACACATTTAGTTAATTTGTTAGCTTAGTCTAGTTAGGTTAATTTAAGAATGTTTTTATTTTGGATATTTTTCTTATCACCTTTCAATTATCTTTATGGAATTTTATTTTAGTTAGTTTTCATTTTAATTTTGATTTATTTTGGGTAAATATTATTTCTTATTATATTTTCTAAATCTTGTTATTTTGCTTATGATGAATAATCTTGATTATTTTTTTTATTACTCTATTAATTATTTTTTTGGTTTTATTCTTTTTTATTTAAACATAAATCAATAGTTAGTCATTACTTTATTTTATTTTTATCATTTCTTCTACTCCCTCCTAGTTTTTTTTATCTTCCTTCTTTCCTTTTTGGCACTAGTTGGATTATCTTCCCTCTTTCCATTTTTGGGTTGTACTTTAATCAATTTTTTATTCTTCTTTCAATTTTTTATTCTTTCCTTTACTCACAAACCCCACCATATTTTTACTTTATACCCCACATTTTCTTATTTAATCAATTCTTTATTCCCTTCTTAATATTTGTGCCAAAAAAAAAGAGAGAAGATATAAACTAGGAGGGAGTATTTTTTTATTAAAGAGAAACAGTAAATCATCAAAAAAAACATTTGTCCGTTTTTTTAAATAAAGAAAACGCTTGACTAAAAAATATGAGTAATCATTTTAAACACAAAAATCAACATCTTTTAAAATATTTTGGAAATGCTTTTTATTTGTTATTCAAAAAACGGAAACGATCGATAAATGAATGAAATTTTTTGAATAAATGAACAAATAAAATAAAAGGAATTTTTTTGAAATGTGAGGTAATCAAACGAAAAAAATAAAATATAGTGTACTACTAGAATCATTTATTGTTTTCCTAAGGCTTCACCTTACTACTAGAATCATTTCGTTTCCAAAATTTTAGTGTACATATTTTATACTATAAAAGATTTTAATCATGTTTTTTATTATCATTTAAAACGTAATAGGAGATAATCTTGATTACTTTATTTTATTAATGAAAAGAAGAAAAACCAATAAAAGAATTAGAATATCTAATTTTAATTTACAAAATAATCTTGTTCTTTTTGTTCTTTTCTTCTTTTCATTTTAATATAAAATGAAAAAAAAGTCCGAAAAATGGACTATGAACTAATAATTAAATAAAATAATCAAGATGATTTTCTATTTCTTTTTTAAAATCTAACTAATATTGAATGATAATTAAGTAAACATATAAAAATATAAAATAAAGAAGTCTAACAATTTCTCTAACTAAAATAAGTCATTAAAATAAATGAGAAGTAATTAAGAGGATTAAGAAAAATTCAAACTTTCTAAAATTAACTAAAGATGAAAAATTACTAATCTAACTTTAAACTAATCAATCTTTGGTTAAATCAGATATGACACGTGGCAAGTTCTTATTAGTTGTGTATGAAAAATGTTACGCGTGTAAATGTATCATCTTCCTCTCTGAACTGAATTGAATGTGTTGGAAGTAAACTAAACTTAAAGTGTCTGAACAAAACTGAACTTAAAGTGTCTGAACTAAACTTAATGTGTCTAAACTGAACTGAATTGAAAGTGTCTAAACCAAACTGAATTGAAAGTGTTTGAATATAAGTCCAAAAGAACATGGTCTTAATTCATGGAAATGTGGGCAAGTTGTTTAGTAGACAATGCAGGAATTTATTTCCATGAGAATTAAAAGTTACTAAGGAGTAGATAGGCAACTTCCTAGCATTCATGTAGGAAATGCACTTCTTGGGAATTATCGCTTCCCCCATCTGGACAGAATTGTGACCACCACACTGCTCCATTAAAAGCACATTCAGAATATCAATCTTTCAGGGTCTATAGAATACAAACTCAAGGGATCATAATTAGATGATCGATATTATAAGAAACATGAAACAGTCAGAAGAAACCTATTTCATGTATGATGCGCCCTCTATGAGAAGAACGTTCCAAGTAGAGAGAAAATTCTCAAGAAGTCAAGAATGACCAATTGAGCAACAGGAATATCTACAGAAAATTAAACAAAAATCGAAAGGTCACCTGGCCCCGTGGGTTTATGGACACTCGGTCACAACATTCCACTTTTGCGTTCTCAAGTCTTCTTAACAAATGAGATGTTATAGCAGCACCAACTTCAGTTGTAGCCCTGCGACATTGTCCCGGGTTTCCTAGCTCAATGCCCACACGTTTTGGTCCAACGGTCAACCGATCAACTGCATCATCAATGTCAGATTGCACAACCTCTTCATGTCCTTTCCTGGCAGCTACCAAAGCAGCCTCTTGCAACAGCTGAGCTAATTTAGCACCTGTCCATCCTGAACAAACACAAAGCACTTTCAGCATATAAGAACCAATAGTGCTCAATTTTATCATATTCCCTGCACAATACACAGATGCATGAAACCTAAGAGACTAAATGAGAGTCACTTCCACAACTAGGGGTGATAACGAGCCGAGCCGAGCATGAGTTTGGCCTTGCTTGACTCGTGCTTGTTAAGAAAAATTCGAACTCGAGTCGATCTCGAGCTTACCCGAGCTTGAAAAAATTGAGTTCACAAACAAACTCGTGAGCTAAAATGCGAGTTTCAGCCTTACTCGAGCCTATATATGAGTATATGACTATTAAATTTACATCTTTTTTTCATCGATTGGGATTCGAAAATATATACAAAAAGTATTAGGCAAATAAAAACGAACATTTCATAGGGTGAAAATACATTTTTTAAAATAAGAGCAAAATATTACGAATCACATTATTTCGAGCTGTTCACGAGCTTTCGAGTCGAGCCAATGGTTACACAGCTTGACTCGTTAAGTTGTCGAGCTCAGCTCGCACGAGCCGAGCATGAGTTGCTCGCGAGTGTCTCGTCTCACTATCACCCCTATCCACAACCTATGTTGCTCGGACCGACACAAGTGTGTATTAAAGTGTCGGACTCGGCTATTTTTTATGAAAATTCGGTAAATTTTGGTATAAAATGAAGAGCCCACGTGTCATACCCATGTCCGATTGTCAAATATCGGACATGGGTACGCAAGGTAATTAGAACAGTCGGAATAACATAATCCACAACAATACAATTAGGCAACAACTTTGCAGATAGATATTGCTTGAAATATGCCTATACATTATTGTAAGATCGCACAATAAGCTCATGAAACACAATTCCTTACCTGGTAAATCATTTGCATAGGACGACAAATCCACAGATGGTGATAGCTTCACTTTCTTTGCATGGACTTTAAGTACAGCCAATCTTCCTTTGGCATTGGGGGGTCGGACCCTGATCTATACATGAAACTCAAGAAACTGAGAATAAGCATCTCAATAGGCCAATACCAATTCTAAATCAGCAACTTAATCGGAAAAATAATTACTCCCTCCATCTCAATCATTTGTCCACCTTCGATTAAAATATCCTCCACAAAGAGTAAAAAATGTAAACAAATGAGCGAGATGAAGGAAGTACTTTGTCTTTCCTTCCTCAAACCCTCGCATAGTCTTCAGAGTTCAACTCTAGTGATCCTTATGGTATGAGGTGAAGCCAAGTGCATGCCATAGGTAAACACAATTTGGTTCAAAACTTGAAGGAAAAAAGAAGAATGGTACTCCCTCCGTATCTATATGTTCGTCCCCTTCCATATTGGCACAAGTCTTAAGAAATGATTATTATAATGCAAAAGTAATGCAAGTGGGGTTCAATTAGGAAAAAAGTTAGAAAAAGTGGATACATGTAAACATTTGATTGGATGAGAATGGTAGAGTAACTTTACAATGGCATATATGGTAAATAAGTGAAAATATTAAGGATAGTATAGGAATAATATTTGCCAAATAAGGAAATAAAAGAAAAGGGACAAATATAAAGATGTTACCCAAAGAGGAATAAGGGATGAACATATAGATACGGAGGGAGTATGAGTTATGTACTTGCATGCATAGAATACTTGATTTGCTTCATTTGAATTCCGGTGGTGAAACCTCCACTAATATCTCGTGAGTATTCTTCTTTCATTGTCATTTCCATATAATAACACATATATTGATGGTAACGACACTAATGAGTGGTTATGAACAATGATTGACAAAATCACATGTCTGGTGGTAAAGTGTCACTACCATGAATATCATTTAGGGATACTTCAACCAGAAATACGCGTAAATATTGTTATAGTTCCTTCATTTGATTAACATCTACCAAACACACCGCAGGAGGATTTAAATATGAACATTCTTAACTGAAAGCAGAACTATGAAAGCAAATGTGATGATGCATTAAGCTAATTAGATTGCGAGTGCCAACCTTTCTATCGAAACGGCCAGGCCTAAGAAGCGCAGGATCCAACAGATCCATTCGATTAGTGGCACCTAGAAAGATGACACCCTTTCCGGTATCAAAGCCATCAAGTTCGATCAAAAGCTGATTCAAAGTAGTTTCTCTTTCTTGGGTTGCTGCATTGTACAAGTTGTCAGTTGAATCACTGAATATTCCTTGACGCCTGAATATCAACCAGATACAAGAGATAACACATTACCTCTGATAAATATCTAATCATAAATTATTCAAAGAAAAGAGTGATGAAAAGTTATGTACCGTGTAGCTAATGCATCAATTTCATCGATGAATATGACCGATGGCTTATTCACCTGCTCAGTAAACAAATGCATAAGTTACTGAATAGCAAATTAACTTTTAATGGTACACGGTTATCTATGAGCACTATTTTATTGCTGACCAAGGACAGCAGTGAGAGAAGTGCACAACCCAACATAGACATGGAACAGAATTCTAAGAAATAATGATATAGAGGAACGAAAGTCAAAACTGAGCATCTACAAAATGATGTGAATTGTTATGTTAATGAAAAGAGCAAACACGTGATATAGATATAAGACAATCTGGGTAACATGAAGATCAAAGAACATGCCTAAAAAAAGGTTAACAACTTTCCGCTGAAAGATCATACAGAGATATTGGGAATGATTATGATTTTCACCTTAGCTCTCTTAAATAAATCTCTTATACGCGCGGAGCCAACGCCAACAAGCACTTCAACAAATTCTGAACCAGCCATCTGGTAAAATGGAACACCAGCTTCTCCAGCTATGGCTTTAGCAACTAAGGTCTGCAAGAAATTAGGTTTGAGGCAATGCATTCTTGATCTGAGGAACACATGACGCAAATCGAGCAAGCATTTAATTTTACCTTTCCACAGCCAGGTGGTCCTTCCAGAAGGACTCCATGGGGAGGTTTTATCCCTATTTTATCAAAAAGATCTGGATTCTTCAAATAGTTCACCAACTGCAAAGAAAAAAACACAGCATAGATGAGAATAACTAAAACTGGCAACCAATAGAAAGAATCAAAGCTTCATCTCAAGAGATTCTAACCACAGAAGTGGCTCGAGTCTTGATAGTATAGCAGCTAGATTTTTACACAGCAACAGTGAACAGAAGTGGGTGATATTACACCCATACACCCTACAACAAAAAGGCATATACTCCACTAGAAGTCACGCTCTATTGATAGTTTCATGGGAACTCATGAGGCTAACCATCAAAACAGAATGAATCAATGAATCACATCACATCCTCAACAAACAGTTAACAATATGTCAAGCACATTCATTTCAGATCTACACATTGTTCCTGGAAATATGCTACTGACACCAAGATAGAATAGTTTGTCCGTCAGAAAATTCCAAGAATCCATGAAAATTATTTTAGTTACATTCAAATCTGAGAAATATGCAAAACATATGTCCTAAACCATTCTCCACAACTGTAGAGCCAAAGCTGCATATGTACCTCTTGAAGTTCTTCAACTGCTTCTTCAATACCAGCCACATCACCAAAAGTGACTCCAGTTGAACCCTGTAAGCATGCTGTAAGGTGTCTAATATAAAGTTTTAAGAACAAATCACAAAAGGTATAATCTTCCTAAGTAACTTACATCAACACGTGCTTGTGGCTTGGATTGCGAAAAGTCAATACCTTGCCATATATCCTGCATGAAACACACCAAAAATTAGTAGACATACTTTCCATGCCAATAAAAAGGATTTCCATGTGAAAAGAGTCAGAAGAAGTGGTGGCATACCCACTTCCTGAAATTTTTTGGTCTTCTTGAGAGAGTAAAACGGACAAGAAGAACCATAACCACAAGCACTATCAAGATTGGTTTGAGGGCCTGCATACTAGACGAGACACCACCAAAAGTATAGATCTGGGATATCTTGGAAAATATCCCACCATAACTAAAGCCATCAGCAAGATTGTCCCATATCCTCTCCAAGAAACCAAATATGATGCCCAGAAAGATTTTCAGAAATGGCTTGAGCACAGGCCAGACAACGTATACAGCAGCAACAAATACACAACCAGTGGCCGCAAGAACAGCTGAAGCTAGGAAACCTCCAACAATTAAGGCAGCAGCTGTCATAACTAATGTAACCATTCCGAATTCCACCATAATTCTACTTGATATTGAGGATGCGACAGGATTAGGATACGCAGGATATTTCCTGACTGATGACTGCAAATATACATTAAAATCTGCTGAAACTCCAAGGATTCATGAATGATTTTCAAAAAAACAAACAACTATATCACCAAATAAGTCATGTGGCCTAGAATTATTCATGCATTTAAACAGATAGGCAGAACTGTGACTTTAGAAGGAAAAAAATTACAGTATAATTTGAACAGAAAACCAGGCTTGCATACTAGAACCAGTTTCCAAATGGATCAAGAAAAGGTAATTAGAGCATGTACAATATGAGCTCTCAAAGTGTTCTTCAAGGTGCTCAGCATGGCGCAGAGCAAAAAATATTCCTACAATTGCTAGCTCACCTCGTCCTCTTCCCCATATGACTCAAGAAAGATCTCCATTAAAAGTGCATCATAGCAAGTGGAAAAGTGAAAGGTAGATATGAAAAAGGTAGATCCCAAATAATGTGATGGAGAGCAAGTAGAAGAACTTTGTTATTATGTGCGTAAAATTATCTTCTGCTCTCCAAAAAAAGTGGAGATTGTGTGAATAGAGATCAAAACAAGTGTTGTCCATTTTCCGTAATTGTACAAGCTCTTGGTTATAGAGCACGATGGCTAGTCATTGTATCATAATTCATTTGACTCTCTTATTATGAGACTAGTAGCTCTGAGATATATCCTAGGAGTATGAACTCTGGTGCTTCTACGGTGTACCAAGTTTCAATATGAAAAAGAAAACACATCCGACAATCAAGTCACGATGAACAATGTAATGGATGATTCACACAAGAAATTAAACCCAAACCCAACATCAACATACTCAACTCTCACTGTCCTGGCATCACAAGCAGGAAGGACAAAATTACCGTCATTCGAGTTTCAATTTCATACAGAGGACCAGTGTAATCTGCCAAGATCTGCTGTGCTTGATTAGCTTCCAACCTCATTGCCCTGCCAAAAATCACATCACATCACATCATCAAAATCTTAATTAAACACAACCTCAATCTCTATATAATCAGCAGTAACAATAACAACAACAACAAAACACCACACCACACCATTTTGAAAGATGCAAGCTTTTCTCCCCAAGAGCTTCTTTAAGCTCAACAATAAATTCTCCAGTTCCATTTTCAGAAATCATCCCACTCTGCTCCTTAAGCGTCAATAACTTAACCTTGCCACTCCTCATGAACTTAACAAACTCCTCATAGCTCATTTTCGGTAAAGCCTCGAAATTTCGATCAAATTCCTCTTCCTCAGACAAATTTGTTCCAAACATTTGCTCAGGCACATACAACTTCCCTTTATACTCCCTCAAAATATCCTTCAAATACACATCTCCCCCTATTTTCTTATCCTCAGAAACCTCATTTCTCCTAACAATACCCTTCAATCTCGAACTCAATATCTTTAAAACCTCAAAAAACCCAGAATCAAATCTTTTGTTCTTCAAATTCTCTTTTTCTGTCAATGTATACACATTTTCCCCAATCCTGAATCTGGGTTCTACTTGGCTAGGGTTTTCCTTCAAAATCCTTGTCATGAAATCATCCGAAGTACTGGAATTTCTCGTAAAACTACTTGATTTGCATGAAAATGTAGGTCTACGACGGCTGGAATTGACCCCAACCCTAATTTTTGTCGAACAACCGAACTCACCCAAGTGCTTTCTGATTGTAATTGGGGAAATTCGTGAATTGCTGAGATGGGTAAGATTAATTGGAAAGGGTTGATAAACCCTAGCTGGGGAAAGGGCATCCTTTGTGTACATTGTATGACAATTAACTTTTAACAGAGTTCATCAGTATGACTATGAGGTGGAAAACAAAGGGAAATTGAGGTAAAGTTGAAGGGGTTTAAGCATTTGTGGAAGCCATAGTAGTTCGATTGGAAGATTGTTATCGTCTAAAAGTAGTCATTTGGTTGACAGGTGAGAGCAATAAAAGACGATAAGCAAATACTCAGCACTCGGCAGTAAGTTTCTTCAGAGGTAAAATTTCTCAACTTAAACTTGAAAATGGAGAAAGATTTGATGATGTTAAACGGAAACAAAAAAAATACTTTACTTTATTTCTTCACCTTTTTTTCTTTTTTGTTGCATTTTTTTTTTTTTTTTTTTTTGAATTCCCGACTTGGGATTTAATTAGAATAACGTAAATCGTCCAGAGCTAAGCTTACAAACTCCGTAGGGAAGTCATCAGCCCACTCACACCTAGCTGGCAAAGTGACAAACTCAAAATGAGCTACAACATGTGCTAATAAATTGAAGCTACGTTTAACATAACACCATCGAACCTCTTCAAACCTCGCCACCAAAGCCTGCAACTCTGCACACAACACAAACAACTCACTTCTCCCTTCCTTCTTCCTCCTCAGCAGCTCAACCACACTCTGGCAATCACTTTCCACCATCAACTTTTTGTGACCTCTTCGGTAAGCCTCCAACATTCCTTCCTTAATTGCGCTAGCCTCCGCCTCATCCACTTCCCCAACAGCTCTCCGTCTCTGTGCTATAGCCCACACCAGTTGACCATCCTCATCTCTGCATACAGCACCCACACCCGTCCCCCACTCCTCCTTAACACCCGCGTCGCAGTTGACTTTGACCCACCCACGATCCGGACGCTGCCAGCCAACCTGAAAACTATCGTTGTTCCTGTTTGGTTTATTAACAGCCTCCATGATCCCGAGCTCACAGTCCTCCAGCTCCTTACACAAAGAGTCGACTCTACGTATCACCTCCTCCACGTTAACCGGCTTTTGATCAAACACCCAACTATTACGTCTCTCCCAAACAGCCCAACAAACCACCATAAACCGAGCCTGCTCTTCATCCCCCATCCCCTCCCACAGCTCCTCCACCCAGTCACGAACAGTTACGTGTTCATGTTCCCGCAAACTATCCACACCCTGACTGTCCCATATCCCACCAAGCCATCCACAATCCTTAACTAGGTGTATACACGATTCCACCTCACTTTCGCATATCGGGCACCGAGTATCGACACCCTTAATACGAGAGCCAATCTTGCCCTTAGTCGGAATGGCTTCATTACAAAGCTGCCAGAAAAAAACCTTCACACGGGGCAGAGTCTTCGTCTTCCAGATACGGTTCCAAAGCCACTTGTCTCTCCCGCTCGATGAAGTACCCTCCTCCTCAATCCAACCACCCATAAGGTTATTATAGGCAGATCGAACTGTATAGTTTCCGGTTTTTTCGAGATCCCAGCACCACTCATCACGGTGATTCTGCCTGCTTGTTTTCATATTAAGAATTAAATCTCGTTCAAACGGTAGGAAAAGCGTAGAGACAAGCTCCTCATTCCATCTATCCCCCTGCACCATCAGATCCCTCACCCTTAAATCCTCCCGAGCCTCGTTCCTTGGAGAAATAATATGTCTGCTCGACCCTCCTCTTAGCCACGGGTCACGCCAAACCCAGGTGTCTTGGCCATCTCCGATCACCCTCCTAGCCCCGGACATAGCAACACCCTTAGCTCCCCAGATACTCCGCCACGTGAAGCTAGGATTCCGCCCCAACTCAGCTCGCTCAAACGAGGTGGAATTATAATATTTCGCCTTTAGTATTCTCGCCACGAGCGATTCACCATCAGTCATCAACCGCCAAGCCTGTTTTCCGAGAAGAGCCATATTAAAATTATGATAGTCCTTGAAACCTAGTCCACCCAGCGCTTTGGGTTTACATAGGTTCCTCCAAGCAATCCACGGAATCTTTCTCTTCCCGTTTTCTGAACCCCACCAAAATTTTGAAACGAGAGACCGTAGGTCATCACAAAAATTACACGGAAGTTTAAAGACACTCATGGAGTAAGTCGAGATTGATTGGGCCACAGCCTTTATCAATATTTCTCGACCTGCCTTCGAGAGTAACATACCTCTCCATCCCTGCAATTTTTTAATCAACCTGCCCCGAATTTGGTTCGTAATCGCCTTTCTCGAATGGCCAATTACGGTAGGCAAACCGAGATAAACACCAGGATTATCCACCATCTGGACACCAAGGATACGGGCCACCTCCTCTCTTCTCGCTGGGCTCGTCACGGAACTGAACGAAACAGTCGTTTTATGATAATTCACCAATTGACCCGAAGCTCGTTCATAAACACCAAGCAGCTCACGAATATGAGTTGCCTCCGCAACGTTCGCTCGTGTGAAGAAGATGCTGTCATCAGCAAACAGCAAATGGGTGATGATCGGTGCCTCTCGTGCCACCCGAATACCCCGGATTGCATCCCTCTCCATTGCCCGACGAAGCAAACCCGACAAAACTTCAGCGCATAGAATAAATAGATAAGGCGACAGAGGGTCACCTTGTCTAATCCCTCTAGTTGGAACGATCTCCCTCGAGGGTTTCCCATTCACCAGAACCGCAAAAGTTACTGTCGAGACACATAACATAACACGATCAACCCATAAGCCATCAAACCCCATACTAATTAACAGCCGCTCCAAAAAAGACCACTCAACCCGGTCATAGGCTTTGGCCATGTCAAGTTTCAACGCCATATGCCCCTTTCCCGACCTCGTATTTTTCATGTGATGGAACATTTCGAACGCAACAAGAATATTATCAGTAATTTGCCTTCCTGGGGTAAATGCGCTCTGATTCTCCGACACGATATCCCCCAAGAAAAACTTCAACCTATTAGCTAGCACCTTCGACACCAATTTATATATCACGTTACACAAACTAATAGGTCTAAACTCGCTCATTCTAGTCGCCTTCTTCTTCTTCGGGATAAGCACAATATACGTTCTGTTACACCCCTCCGGGAGCGCCCCACCTCGTAGAACACCGAGGACCATCTCGACAACACGTTTGCCAACGATGTGCCAATACGTCTGGTAGAAAAGATCGTTCATCCCATCCGGACCGGGAGCCTTAAGCGGGTGCATTTGTTCAAGAGCTTGTAGAACTTCTTCTTCTCTGTATTCAGCTCTAAGCCACGAGTTCATTCTCGAAGTAACCCTCCCCCCAACCCCTAAAAGCGCCTCCTCGAAATCCGCAGGCCGACCCGAAGTGAATAACTCCTCAAAATACACGCAGGCCTGCTGCTCGATTTCCGCTGGCCCCGTCCAAACCCGACCCTGGTCATCTTCCAATTGAGCTATGAAGTTCCGTAGTTTTCGCTGGCCCGCCTTCCGATGAAAGAACTTTGTATTCTTATCCCCTTCTTTGAGCCATAGAGCCCGCGACCGTTGTTTCCAATACACTTCTTCTTGTCTAGTGAGCTTTGCAATGTCTCGGAGGAGTTGTTTCCGTTCAGCTACTTTTCTCCGGCTCCTGTCCTCCCTCTCCAGCTGGTCAATACGTCGCCTTTTCCTTTTTATATCCCGCATCATCTTCCCAATACTAATACCCTTCCATGCTAGTAACTCCTCACTACACCGAGTTATCCCAGCACAAATATCCTCATCTCCGACGTCCCAAGCACGTTTAATGGCCTCCTCACACCCACTCTCCCCCACCCACACTTGTTCGAATCGGAAGAGCTTCTTCCCTTGATCCCCAGCGCGTCTATTACGATCAAGGTCAAGTCGGATGGGCACATGGTCAGACCAATCTCTGGATAAGTGCAACACCATCGCTCTCGGGAACATCATTAACCAGGCCTCATTAGCCAATGCACGATCAAGTCTGCATTGTCTATTATTCTCGTCCGCCTGTCCGTTATCAAACGTAAAGTCGTGACCCTCAAACCGGATGTCCCTAAGTTGACACACATCAACGGCCTCGCGGAAATTAGTCATCTGCCATTGTGGTCTCGTCCCACCCAGCATCTCCGTAGGCCATAAAATTTCATTAAAGTCACCTATACAAACCCACGGACTATCCCCCTCCTGTCCCAGCATAGTAAGAAGCTCCCAAGACAGATGTCTGTCACTCACCGAAGGCCACCCATAAAACCCAGTTAGCCTCCACGACCCCTCGCTCATATGTACCTCGAAATCCATATGGTGAAGGGACTCCGATCTAAAAAGCATATTAACATCCTTCCTCCATAACATGGCTAACCCACCAGATCTCCCAGCACTATCAACTGCCCTCCACTCATACTCATCAAAACAAGACACCAATGTGCGAAACTCCATACTGCTAAGCTTCGTTTCGCACAAAAAAGCTATAGCAGGGGCCTCTCTCCGCATAACTCTGCGGAGACCGCCTACTGCATCGGGGTTGCCCAGCCCCCTGCAGTTTAGGCTCAAAAGATTCATAATGCCCGGCGGGGCTGAGTCATCTCAACCTCCGCCTCAGGTGAACTGACACCCATGAATGTTCGTAACTTCTTCTCTGATCCTGCCTCGGTCTTCTCGCTCTCACTCCTATCTCGTTTACCCATCACCACCCCAATCGGAATTTCATTCCCACCTCTTGACACATTCTTTCCTGCTATATCATCCATACCCTTTTCCTCCCTAACCCTCCTTGTCCACTTACCGCCTATGCTCCCTGCCTTCTTCACCTCAAGGTCAGCATTTGGATTACGTACTACGTCTGCTCCCTCCTCACCTATCCTTTCCATAAGATTTTCCCTTATCTCTAGACGACCCCCTGTCACATTTCCATCCCACATGACAACATCCCCCTCCCCCAACTGCTCATCCCCTTCAGTTCTTGCTGCCAAATACAGTTCTTCTCTCCTAGGCTCCTGAATATTACCTTCCTCATACGTGACTAGCTTCCCTCCCATTATATCAGCTGTGCATGTTGCCACCTCCGTCGTACTCTTTTCCTTACTAGACTTTTGAACCGACACCTTTTGGAGCATAGCAATCAAGTTTGTCACAGCTGCCTCTTCTTTTCGTTTAAACTCCATCTCAAAATCCTTCGCCAAATCCCTCCCCACCCCAATCTTGGTCTCTCCCCCTGCTTTATACGGCTTCCAGGGTGAAGCGCGCAAACTCTCGTCGAAAACCAACTCACCTTCCTCGTAGGGACCCTCCTCACAGTCCCTCTCACCATGACCTAGAATCCCACAGCCATAGCAGAAAGTTGGTATTTTTTCGTACTTCACATCAAAATGTACAATCTGGCCTTGTCTCATTTGAACACCTACACTCTTCTGTAATGGACGCCGAACATCATGAAGTATACGCAATCTCACAGCCCTTTCAATCTCCGGTATATTAGCAAATTCGGCCTGCAGGAATGAACCTAATCGATTACCCAGTTTTCTCAAGTTATCCTCATTCGTTCTTCCCCGAATGGGTAAATCGTACACCCGAATCCAGAGTGGGACATGGAATAACGGTGTCTCCGCAAGTTTCCCTTCCCCCATAGAATCATTAAAACACCAGATAAATTTATCAAAGTGCCATGGTTGGCCTTCTACAACCTTTGCTTTATCTTTTGCGGATTCAAAACGGAAAATAAAAATACGTTCTCTTGGATCAAGGACATTGCCAATAGTCGTACCTTTTGTGTTCCATAATTTGGTCATAGTATCAATAGCCGCGCGAACGTTGATTGATTTCGTCGTCCACAACTTCCCCACCAGGAGAAATTCCTCATTCGTCTGCTCTCCCTTATCCCCCTCATCCCATATAACTGCCTCCGTTTGCCCTACCTTCTCCTTGCCCTTATTACGTGATCGACCCTCTTGCACCTTCTCCATACCGAACGTTGAATCGTATATAGTATAGTACAAAGATCTCAAAGCGAACTTAGTAATGATCAGACCCCTACCCTGGAAGGGAGGGAGAAACTTTGAACCCAAGAAAAGCTAGGAACCCTAGAGGAAACTCTCACAAACCCTAGGAGAGACTTTCGATTCTATTGTGAATTTCTGGCTATTAAGAGTTACCCAAATTCTTGTTTTTTGTTGCATTTTATTAGAATACTTGTTCCGGTCACGGAAACAATTAATCCGACTCTGGATCCGGGTAGTATAATCGGATTACTAGTGAGCAATTGATCGTCTGATTTCCTTAAACCTCTCCTTTGTCTCACTCCCTTGGTCGAGCCTTCCCGGCGGAGTTGGTCTGCTCCCTGCACAATGAACGCACAGGGCCTCGGAGGTTGTCCGAGGAAACCCTCTCCGATGCCTAAGTTAGTTCGTGAAATGCCTTAACGAACCTAGCTCGTGAGGAACTAGGTGGCGTTTTTAGGAGTGAGAGTCTAGAGAGAGAAAATCCAACCCCTCTCATGTGGGAAATGGGAAAGTATTTATACCTTCCCACAAGAGAGAGGAAAAGAGAAGAGAAGAGAGGGAAATGGGTGGATGCTTGTGCGACACGTGGACTCACCTTGTCCACTCACTTCCCCTTACCTTAGGCAAAATGACGGATGGGTCCCCGGTTCTTCCCTTGGTCCTGCTTGGATGGGGGTGCCCTGGAAGCAGGCAGGGAGCTTGGTTGCCCTGCTCGGCAGGCGGCAAGGCCATGCTAGGCAGCTAAATGATTAAGGCCACCTACTTGGAGGTTTCAGTGATGCTGCTGGGAGGTCTGCTGGGCAGGCCTTCTCCTATTCTTGGATCGGGCACCCTGGGGCCTGACTGGCAGGCGACCCGAGGCTGACTACCGACTCCCATCAATTGGCCCTCGCCGGCTGAGGGGGAGCGGGGCTCCTGCTCGGCAGGCGACATCTTGTTTCGGGACGGCGGGAGGCTAGCTCCTTGAACACTCTTGCATTAAATACGTCGCATGTTCCCGAGGGAACAAGCTTTAACTTCTCTGGGTATCCAGAGAGTTTAAACGTCTTCTTTCATGATTATTCCTCTTTGCAAAGTGGGTTTTCGAACAGTGTGCCAGTTTGATGATTGGCTCTCCTCTTTGCAGAGGTGGTTGGAGCACCATTAATGCTCTGCTTCTGCTCTTTGTATAAATTGTATCTTCCTTCACCATTTTCACGACCCATTTCCAACTTTCCTTTCTTTCTTTGTCTTAATCATGGTTTGGATCAAGAAATTTGTGACTCGCCGTGGAGTTTTCCTTCTTCTATCTTTCCTCTCTTGAAATCTTCCTATTCTCTTTTTCTGCAAAACCCTTGGGTGTTGACGACTTGTACCCCACTTTGTACCCCCATTTCTCTGGGAGATTTCTTCTTCAGGCTTTCACCGTACCGGCAGGCGATCTTAGGTTAGACTTTTGTCTTCCATTTCTCGCTTTTTCTTTTCGATTTCTTGTTATCCGCTTCCGTTAGAGTTATAATGTCTAGAACTCGTGAGCGGATCCTACCTTTTACTGACAAAGGGGAAGGAGGTAGGGTGAATTTCGCCTCCTCCTCTAGGGAGGTTGGTTTTGAGGAAGAGAATTCGGCGGACAGCGGAGGTGGTAACTCTCCTGACCCCCCTTCGTTTGACGCCATTGACTCGGATGACGAGGCGTTTGAAATTGACCCTTCTAGAACCTCTGGCCCCCTCATTCGTCGGGAAAGGGGTAGGGTTTACTATTTAGATAAAATCAAATACCGCATTCCTTTGAGTACTTACCCTGACCCGAAAAATCGGGACTTGATCCTTGCAAAAAACGCCACCGGTGTGATTGAGCGGTTTTACAACTTCGGGGAGGGGTACACAATCGTTGTCCCCGGCGAAAAAGATACCGTGTGCAACCCTCCCGACGGGTGCATAGCGGTTTACCATAAGTGCCTGGAGTTCGACCTTCGCTTTCCCCTCCATCCTTCCCTGGAAGAGATTTTCAGGCGTATGAATGTGGCCATCGCCCAGCTGACAGCCACGGCTGTCAGGTCATTGATCTCATATGTCTGGACTTGCCTGTTCCACCGCACCGAGCCTTCCATTGATGCCCTGAGGTTTATGGTTGGCCTACAAATGGTTTCTTCTGGGAGTGTGGGCTCCCCTGGATATTGGTCCCTTTTGAGGCAGAAGGGACATTCTTTGGTGTGGCCAGCCATGGATAGTTTGAGAGACTGGAAGAACAACTTCCTTTATGTGCATAGCATCCATGGGTGGAGGATTCCCCGTCATTTTAGGAATCATGTCCACACCCGACTAGAGACCCCTGAGGAGTATCACCCTGGTGTGGGTGGAAAAGCCTTGGAGGTGAAGCTGAGCGAGAAAGACAAGGAATTGACGGACTATTTTGCCGCTCACTGATAAGTATGGGGTATATGGCCCTACATTATGGCTCCCCCATGCGGAGCTCATTGCGACTGATAAATACCTGACCCGGTTGGGCATGAATCCGGGTCTAGATGAAGGTAGTTCAGGAGTGTTGATGATTCTTTCTTACTCTTTTTTCTTTTAAAGTGTCCTAACAGTTCGTCTGTCTGCCTTGCAGCTCTTGCTACCTTCATTTGGAGAAAAGGGGAGGTGAGGCGCCTGGGTCTGACCGAAACTCTTACTGTCGTTCAAAGTCGCCCTTCTCTTCCCCCTGATTTTAAGAAAGGTGAGAAGAACCTGATGAAGCACCTGAAGGGATTGTCGTTCAGTAGACCAAGGCTCCCTGCCCCTCCCAGAGCAACGCCTGCAAAAACGGCGGTTTATGAGGCCACCCCTTCTCCAGTTGCGAAGGTGATTGCCTGTGAGGCTACCCCCTCACCTGTTGGTAGGCAGGGGGGTCTTTCCACAGGGGTTCAGATTCCCTCGGGGCCGCGGGCTGCGGGCTCCGAAGAGACTGGGGAGAGCACTCCCAGAGGGCTGATTAGAAAGAGGAGCAGGGAGGCTCCAAATGCTGACCAAGTGGTGGACCTGGAGACTGCCACGCCTGAACCCAAACGCTTTGCTCAGGGGGTTCCTGCTACCCTCTTTTCCAAGGAGAACACTGAATTCCATTACACCGCCGGCGATAGCCAAGATGTTTCCGCCTTACTTTCCGACTCTGGGGCAGTTCTAGCGGACCATCTTCTCAAGACTGTCCATTCTGCCACCAACCAAGTGACTCAGTACGTCCAGCGTACTGCCAGAATCATCCAAGCTTCTGCAGAGCTGGCGGCCCTTAACCGCCTGAGTGATGAGGAACTGTCTAACTCTGACCGCCTTTCTGCAGTCGAGAGGGACGTTGCTCTCATTGCCAGTCTGAAGGATCAGTTGGCGAAAAGGGAGACCGAGCTGGAAGAGGCCAAGGGTCAGGCGATCCACTGGAAGTCTGAGAATGAGAAGGCTGTCAGGGAGGTGTCCCGCCTGGGGGAGGAGTCAAAGAGAGCTCAGCAGGCCTTCGCGGAGTTGGAGCAGGCCAGAAAAGCCTTGGCTGAGCTAGATCATGCCAAGAAAAGCGTCGTCGACCTAGGGGAGCGCCTTTCCAAGGCAAATTCAGATCTGCAGGCGGCTCTTGGCGATCTAGCGGCGAAGACCAAGGAATGGGAGAAGGAGAGGGACGAAATAATCCAGGAGGTGGAAACGGCTGTGTCAGCTGGTTTTGTGAATGGCGCTAACTCTTGTTTGGGGGTAGTTATGGAAGCTGTCAGGGAGATGTTCCCTGGCTTTGATGAAGATGCTTTTCGGGCCCTCTACACCGCCAAGGACGAGGCTCAGATGCGCAGACTGTCTGAAGGAGCTGCTACTTCTGGCCCAGATGCTCCCCCTACTTAATATGGAGGGCAGTCTTCCTCAGAGGGCTCTTGTTCGTCTCCCGCTGCGCCTATGCCGATGCTTTAACTTCTTTATTTCTTTGCGCGCCGAGCCCTTTGTTGGCCGGCTGCCGTGTTTAACTGTAATCTCCTTTGTTAGAAAACTCTTGTGTACTTTTGACGCTTTATTTCCTTTTATGTAGATCTTTCTGTTTGTTTTTGTCTATTTTCATTCGATTTCTCGTATGAGTTTGATGCACAGCCTGTCCCCTGCCTGCCCAGAGGTAAGCAGGGAGGTTCCTTAACGTTTTTTTTTGTACAAGGTTGGGGGGCCTGCCCCCAGTCCTTGTTGATCCGGTCTGTCCCTGTCTTTTATTCAAAGTCCAGGGGGCCTGCCCCCTGCCTGCCCAGAGGTAAGCAGGGTGGCTTTTGCGTTTTTATACAAAGTTGGGGGGGGGGGGGGGGCCTGCCCCCAGTCCTTGTTGACTCGGCCTGTCCCTGGCTTTTGTTCAAAGTCCAGGGGGCCTGCCCCCTGCCTGCCCAGAGGTAAGCAGGGTGGCTTTTGCGTTTTTTATACAAGGTTGGGGGGCCTGCCCCCAGTCCTTGTTGATTCGGCCTGTTCCTGGCTTTTGTTCAAAGTCCAGAGGGCCTGCCCCCTGCCTGCCCAGAGGTAAGCAGGGTGGCTTTTGCGTTTTTTATACAAGGTTGGGGGGCCTGCCCCCAGTCCTTGTTGACTCGGCCTGTTCCTGGCTTTTGTTCAAAGTCCAGGGGGCCTGCCCCCTGCCTGCCCAGAGGTAAGCAGGGTGGTTTTTGCGTTTTTTATACAAGGTTGGGGGGCCTGCCCCCAGTCCTTGTTGACTCGGCCTGTCCCTGGCTTTTGTTCAAAGTCCAGGGGGCCTGCCCCCTGCCTGCCCAGAGGTAAGCAGGGTGACTTTTGCGTTTTTTATACAAGGTTGGGGGGCCTGCCCCCAGTCCTTGTTGATTCGGCCTGTTCCTGGCTTTTGTTCAAAGTCCAGGGGGCCTGCCCCCTGCCTGCCCAGAGGTAAGCAGGGTGGTTTTTGCGTTTTTTATACAAGGTTGGGGGGCCTGCCCCTAGTCCTTGTTGATTCGGCCTGTCCCTGGCTTTTGTTCAAAGTCCAGGGGGCCTGCCCCCTGCCTGCCCAGAGGTAAGCAGGGGGGCTTAGATTTTTGTTGGGGGGTTCGTTTTTCCTAACTTTGGCAACAGGGGGGCCTCCCCCTATTGCCCCCTGCTCGTTTGTGTGTGAAGGCGCAAGTTTGAACAGGCAACGAGTATAAATCTAAATCTTTCTC
This sequence comes from Agrostemma githago, assembly GCA_958450325.1. NCBI lineage: Eukaryota > Viridiplantae > Streptophyta > Magnoliopsida > Caryophyllales > Caryophyllaceae > Agrostemma > Agrostemma githago. Next base: position 20,951,720 of record OY288239.1, on the reverse strand, counting down.
ATTTCTTTATAAAACTTGTGACATTAGGGTGGTCGGAGCCGTCGACATTCTTTGACCGTCCTCCGCCATTTGTTTTCAGCAAAAATAAAAACTATCTTCGGATTTTGTTCAGACATAATATTTCTTCAGGGTGTCCGCATTCCAGTGAGCATGCAATTCTTGTCCTTCAAGGTTGGCGATTTTATATGTGCCTGGTCCCAGGATTCGAGTCACTTGGTATGGACCTTCCCAGTTGGCACTTAATTTTCCGTGTTCCCTTGACTTTCCAACTGCCTGCGTTTTTCTGAGGACCAGATCACCCGTCTGGAAATTTCTCTGGCGCACTCTGCTGTTGAAGGTTTTTCTCATTCGTTGTTGGTAGGCAACGATGTTGGTACTGGCCTCTTCCCTTATCTCATTGACCAGATCTAAGGCTTCAACCATTGCAGCTTCATTCTCAGTGCGGTCGTATTGCAGGGAGCGTAGAGACGGGATCCTTGCCTCAATAGGTAACAGAGCCTCTGCTCCATATACTAGACCGAACGGGGTTTGGCCCGTAGATTCTTTTCGGGTGGTTCGAATTGACCAGAGTATGCTGGGAAGTTCATCAGCCCACCTACCCTTGAGGTCATCTACCATTTTCTTCAGACCATTTAAGATTTGCTTGTTGGCTGCCTCTGCCTGTCCGTTGGTTTGAGGGTGACAGACGGCCAAGTAGGCAACTGCGATGTTGTGGCTTTCTAGCCAGATTCTCAGGGGATCATTGTCAAACTGCCTGCCATGATCAAATACCAACATTTTTGGTAGGCCGAATCTGGTGATAACATTTCGCCAGATCACTTTTCTGACTGCTGGCTCGGTAATGTTGGGCACGGCTTCAGCTTCTATCCATTTGGTGAAGTAGTCTATAGCCACAATTAGGAATTTCCTGCCCCCAGTGGCCACCGTGAAGGGTCCTAGTATGTCCATCCCCCATTGAGCGAAGGGGATGGGGGATAGGATTGGCCTGAGTTCCTGGGCCGGGGCATGGATTGACGGGGCAAAGAGTTGGCACTTTCTGCACTTCTGGGTTAGGCTTCTGGCATCTGCCAGCATGGTAGGCCAGTAGTAGCCTGCTCTCAGGGTTTTGTGGGCCAGCGATCTCCCTCCGATGTGATGTCCACAAATTCCTGAGTGGATATCCTCCAATACTTCAGCAGCTTGGTCTGCCCGTAGGCATTTGAGCAGAGGGTAAGTAAAAGATTTCTTATAGAGCTCTTCACCAATGATTATGAACCAGGCTGCTTTGGCCTGCACCTTTCTCTTTTGTACCGTGTCAGATGGTAGGATACCATGCCTTTTGAACTGGATAAAGGGAGTCATCCAACTTTCCGGGCCTTCTTCAACGATGCTAATCGCCTGACAGGCGCTGGTAGATTTTTCATGTAAAACATCAACCCATACCGACCTCCGTATGTCTTGTAGGCTAGAGCTGGCCAGCTTTGACAGAGCGTCGGCTCGGTTGTTCTGCGACCGAGGTATTTGCTGGATTTCGTAGGATTTTAGACCCGACAACTCCTGTTTTACTTTCTCAAGGTATGTAGCCATGGTCTGATCTCTGGCTTCATATTCTCCGTTAATTTGATTGGCAATGAGCTGAGAGTCAGTAGCTAGTGTGACTCGCTCTGCCCCTGCAGCCTTAGCCAATTTTATTCCTGTGATCACAGCCTCATATTCCGCCTCATTGTTTGACGCCGGGAAAGTGAACCTGAGTGCATGCTCAAAATCCACCCCCTCGGGGCTGGTTAACACAACGCCTGCGCCTGCACCATTGACTGTTGAGGATCCATCAGTGTGTACGATCCACTCCTCGGCAGGGGGCTCCTCTTCCCCTGAATGGGAGCATTCAGCCAAAAAGTCGGCCAAGGCTTGGGCTTTGATGGCTGTTCTTGGCTGGTAAGATATCCCCAGACCACTTAATTCTATTGCCCATTTCAGCAGTCTCCCTGATTTTTCAAACCTTTCCAACACTTTCTCCAATTCGAAGATTTCTGCTCTCGGCCTATTGAGGGCCGTGTAGCTGTCGAATCTTGGTTGGTACGTGGTACGCTCTTTTTTGGGAGTGTCTCCCTCTTCTCTCTGCTTGCCTGGCTCATTTCTGCCGCGCCCACCCTGCGGTCCTCCCTGCGGCCTTGTTTGGCCTGCAGGGGTATCCGGCAGGCTGTGGAACTCTTCCTACAGAATGAACCCTTCAGCAATTTTCCTGGCCATGTCCAAGGTTTCTGGCTGGGCCCTGATCATTTGATTTTTCATTTCTCCGGGAAGCAGAGAGATTGTCAGGGCGTAGGCAGCGGTGGAATCATCGATCTCCCTGACCTGCTGGTAGGATAGGTCAAACCTCCTCAGGTACTCCCTTACACTTTCACCCTTTTTCTGTTTTAGGGTCATAAGATCGAAGCGAGTGAGGCGTCTTCTTTTGTTCCCAGCATATTGTTCGAGGAAGATCTCGGCCAACTCTATGAAGAACTTGATTGATCCTTGGCGGAGATCCCTGAACCATCCCTGCGCAAGCCCTACCAGGGTGGTTGGGAAAACCTTGCACCAGATGGCGTCGTCCACGTCGTACATGTCCATGTGGCTCTCAAATGCCGCCAGGTGATCTTCTGGGTCCGTCGTCCCGTCAAACTTAATGATGGGCATTTTAATTTTTGGAATGGGGTATTCTTGTACCTCAGGATGAAGTGGGGTTTTTGTGGGCCTGCCTACCAGTCGTGACCTGCTTTCCCCAGACTGGTTACCGTGAGCATCCCATTGTCTATGGGTCGGTTTCCTCGTACTGGGGGAGCGGTGCCTTGGAGGCGGCCTGCTTGCTGCTTCATCTTCTGTCGCAGGGGAGACTTGCCTGGGTCTCTTCCTCTGAGAGTGGCAGAGGTTCTCACCCTGGTGATACTTAGATTCAAGCGGTTGCCCCCGGTTGAGCCTTGACTGCAGGCTTTGGGATAAACCAGGGGCTGACTGCTCTTTGACCGCCGGTGTTAGCCTGGAGAAAACTCCGCCTGGCTTTTCTCCCAGGCGCTTTGACATGGGCTCCCTGGGCCTCATTCTCTCCTGCAATTCCCGGGATAAGCCTATTTGTTCTTCAGACGCAGATTCTGTTGTGTGAATGGAGAATGCTTGTTGCTGGGCAGGTGGCTCTGGGTTGCCTGTTGTGAGACGCCTCTGCACCTGCGCATACACTTGTGCTGTCCTTCTTGCTTTCCTCTGAGCATTTATGGCGGCGGTCCGCTTCGTGCCCCAAGTTCCATCCCTGTTTATCGAGGGTGGCTGCCTGGGGGCCGATGCGACCCTGCCTACCAGGTCCTCAGGAGTGAACTTCTGGTTTAGCATTGCAGAGAAGAAAGCAGCTGTCTGCGCCATCTGAGCTGGGGTCAGATTCAGAGTGTGCCCTGGTTGTGTCCCCAACTCAGGTGCTACAGCAGCGCTCGGTACGCCCAGGAGACTGGTTCCCCCCACCCCCAGGATCGTGGCGGGAGGAATCCTCTCCGGCTGTGGCATACCATACAGGGGGGTCACCGGTGGGACCGTCGGACCCGCCCCCGTACTGGTGTCAACGATTTCTGGCATGATTACTTTGATTGTTTTAGTTTTTTGTGGTTAGGAATGGTTGATTTTTTGTGGGTAACTCGCGAGCACAACCGTTATCTTCCCCACAGACGGCGCCAAATTGTTCCGGTCACGGAAACAATTAACCCGGCTCTGGATCCGGGTAGTATAATCGGATTACTAGTGAGCAATTGATCGTCTGATTTCCTTAAACCTCTCCTTTGTCTCACTCCCTTGGTCGAACCTTCCCGGCGGAGTTGGCCTGCTCCCTGCACAATGAACGCACAGGGCCTCGGAGGTTGTCCGAGGAAACCCTCTCCGATGCCTAAGTTAGTTCGTGAAATGCCTTAACGAACCTAGCTCGTGAGGAACTAGGTGACGTTTTTAGGAGTGAGAGTCTAGAGAGAGAAAATCCAACCCCTCTCATGTGGGAAATGGGAAAGTATTTATACCTTCCCACAAGAAAGAGGAAAAGAGAAGAGAAGAGAGGGAAATGGGTGGATGCTTGTGCGACACGTGGACTCACCTTGTCCACTCACTTCCCCTTACCTTAGGCAAAATGACGGATGGGTCCCCGGTTCTTCCCTTGGTCCTGCTTGGGTGGAGGTGCCCTGGAAGCAGGCAGGGAGCTTGGTTGCCCTGCTCGGCAGGCGGCAAGGCCATGCCAGGCAGCTAAATGATTAAGGCCACCTACTTGGAGGTTTCAGTGATGCTGCTGGGAGGTCTGCTGGGCAGGCCTTCTCCTATTCTTGGATCGGGCACCCTGGGGCCTGACTGGCAGGCGACCCGAGGCTGACTACCGACCCCCATCAATACTGATCATAAATATTTATGAAATATGATGAAAAATAACGAGTTTTTTAATTAAATAATGCTCTAAATATAAATAATTATCGAAATGGGATTGGTTTCAAAATAATTATCGAAAATGGGTCCACGTAGGTTCGGGTGTGCGGAGTTGTGGTTCGGGAAGAAGTTCGCTATCTTAGATAGCGAAGTGATTCGTAGTAAAAAAAAAAACGCTTTTTATCTCACAATCTCTTCCCCATTCTAACAGCTTACTAAAAAAAAACCCTTTCTAAACCCTAACCCGATTTTACCCAAAAAATCTACTCTAAATTTGCCTAAATTCCAATTAAAATTCATAAACATAGTATCTAGCTACTACTAATCCTGTTCTTACTAATTTGTTGGTGATTTTCCCCCAAATTTCAAGGTAATTCGTTTTTCCCCTTTTTATGGGTTTTTCTCTTAGTTTATGTTGTAATTGTCCCTAGCTAGTAATAACTTCGTTTTGCCCTCTTAACTTATGTTGTAATTGTACAAGTTGGCTTCATATGAATTGTTTTATTGCTTAGCAATGATTTATGAGTAGTTTATATTGATTTTTAGTATATCTTTTTCTTATAAATTGTTATTGTTCTTAGTGTAGGATAGTTTGATATGCATTAGGTTGCTTAGAAATTGTTAGTTTAGTTTAGGTTAACTTAATTAGCTTAGAATTTGATATTTTTGTTGTATTTCTAGGTTAATGTTTGTTGTTAATTTTAGGTAATTTTGTATTATTGATGTTGTTATTTTTCTGGAAACATTTCCCCCTCCCCTGAACACCTTCTGTCTGACTTTGAATATCGTCTCTACCGTAACTCGTCATCGTAAATAGCGATTTACCTTTTGATCGCTATCGTAGATAGCGATTTTGTCTGGAATCATTCTTCCAACCCCTCGCAACCTTATGTCTGTTTTCTAATATTGTTTCTACCATAATTCCCTATCGAAGAAAACGGTTTTTATGGAAATCGCTTTCGTAGATAGCGAACTTTTCTGGAACCATTTTCCCACCACCCAATGCATATTGTTTTTACCATAAAATGCTATCGTAAATGACGATTTCAAGTTAGATCGCTATTCTAGATAGCGACTTATTTCTGGCTTGTAGGTTTCAAATTTCTTGGTGGTGGTTTGCATTTTGAAGCAAAGTCGCTACCCAAGATAGCATGTTACATCTAAATCGCTATCGTAGCCAGCGTTTTTCACGAACCTATTTTTTTGAATCAAACTACTAAAAAAAACCCTTACTATTTTACTTTCCTCCAAAAAAAATCTCATTTTTTCCTAAAAAAAAAATCTCATTTTGAGTAGGTCCACCGAGAGAACAATCATAAATGAAGATAACAATGGTGTCAATGCTTAACCTAAAAAATTAAATACAAATATAAATGTGATACGTTTCTTATAAAAAGCGGTACAAATAAAATTGTCAATTAAAGTTACATCTAATCATAAAATAGGTACAAATAAGACATAAAGCGATATTGTGGTCTCTCAATAACTTATGGAGAGACCGTATCTCCCTAAACTTTGTGTAATAATTTGCCTTCATCTCAAGTAAAATATCTTAACCTTTCCAGATTGCTCTTCTCAATACTCCCTCCTAGTTTCCGTGATCCTCCCACATTTTTTTTGGCACAAAAATTAAGAAAACATTGAGGAAACAATATAAAGTACATGCAAGTGGATAAAAAGGGTAGGGTAAATAGAATAATACGGAGTAAAGAAGTACAAGTGCTTAATCTATATATCTATATCTATATCATTATCCTTTATTATACTAAATGAGAAACCAATGGAAAAGAACTAGACATGTGTCAAGCTGTCATCGATCGGTTTCCCCCTAAACATTTTTTAGTTTAATTAATCGGAATTACTTTTTCCTAACGAAACTTTATTCAATCCTAACGATTTTTCTCAAAAATTTTCACTTATACGCTTCATGCAACATCTCCAATTAATCATTTTCTCTGCCTTTCATCCCTACCAAAAAAAAAAATCAATCAATCTATCGAGCTCTTGTGAATTTAACTACGGATCTTAGTTCTACAATTAATGATGAATTAATATTGCTTTAAGTTTTAAATTTAGCCTTTTTAAACAATTAATTGTAAAGTTCATCAATTAGGGTTTCTCTTGGTGATTGATTTTTAGAGATTAATCTTTTAATTACCTTTAAGCTCTACCAAAAATATTTGATCAATCAATCGAACTATTTTGAATTCAATTATGTATCCCAGTTAGTTCTCCGATTAATGATAAAGTAATACTTGCTTTAAGTTTTAACTTTAGATTTTTGATCAATTTATTGCAAAGTTCATCAATTAGGGTTTCTAGATCTCAATGATTGATTTTAGGGATTCTTTTAGAGTTTATGGATTTAATTTTGGGTGTTGCTCTTCGCAGTACGCATTTTACTCGACGCAGTACCGTTTTTCCTATTTTGCTCCTCTCATTTCCCCTTCCTCAAATTCATCCTTTTGTTTTTACTCTCGTTTCTTTCTCTCTTCTCCATGTCTACTTTATTTAACGCAGAACATTGTTTTTTACTTTTACGCAGTACATTTATTTTTTTTACTTTTACGCAGTACATTTTTTGCAGTACATTTATTTTAAAATTTCATGAAGTACATTTACTTTAATCTTTGAATAAAATATTTTTTAAAAATTTATCAACGCAGTACGTTTCTTTTATCACGAAATACACATGTTTTTTTCAATTTTGACACAGTACATTTTTTTTTTCAACTTTGACGCAGTATATACTCAGTTCATAACTGTACTACACTATCCGATTGCATACTTCCAATTTAATACCCAATATTAAAGTAGTAAATCCAAGAATTGAGTTTCTAAACCAAAAAAATTGAAAATATAATGTTTGCTAGAAAAATTCATTTGCATTCGGCCACAACTTTACATTTATGTTTAAAGTCATGCGAGACATCCGAACCAAAATATAAAAAAAAACTTCGTAAAAAAGAGGAACAAGGTCGTACGTAAGGTAATTAATGGTTGAAAATCGATAATTGAAACCAATAATTACTGATAAACAAAAAACAAAAATCATAATTAATGATATATAACCATAAACAAAAAAAATCGATTATTTTGAACTTTGAAACAAAAACCCTAATTTCAATAATCAATGATAACTGATGATTGATACCTGTTCTTCAATCAAATTCTTTCAATAATTAATGATAAACAAAAATCAATAATCATAATTAATGATTTATAACAATAAACAAAAAAATCAATTATTTTGAACTTTGAAACAAAAAACCCCCAATTTCAATAATTAATGATTGATACTTGTTCTTCAATCAAAATTGTATCCATGATCTATTAAATTTAATAAATTGAATGAATGTATAGTTAGATTTGGAGGTAGTTAATAATAATTGAAAAAGAAGAAGAGATTTTTAGGGTTAGGGTAGAGAGGGTGGGAGAGGAATAAAATTAGGTTTGTTTTTTTGATAAGGGCATGCAATGGAAAAATATGAGTAAAAAGTACTGCGTCGAGTAAAATGTGTACTGCGAAGAGTAACTCCGTTAATTTTTTGCTATAAGATTGATTGATCGATCGACTAAAGAAATGTTTTAAGCATTTTATTTTATCGCACCCATGAATGTCGAATGTAACTTTGAAAATTAAGAAAATGTTGATGTTCCATTTTTTAGAGAGAGAATAAATCAAACTATCACTTTTTTAGGATGGGAGGAAATGACAAGAATAAATTGGTAAGATGTCGTTAGGATTAAGTAAAAGTTCGTTAGGATTGAGTAAAAGTTTGTTAAGAAAAAGCACGACCCATAGAAATAATCTTGCATAAAATACAAGATCAAGCAATTATTAGCAAGGCCTCCTACAATAAACAAGCAAATAAAATCAATACTAATCTTTCAGAGATCAAATAATTTCGTGTATCTCTTAAGAATAGAGATTAAAGAGTTTCAAAGATTACTCAAATCAAATACAGTAATATCAATGTCTTACCCAAATGAAAAAAAAATCACCCAAAGACCTATTTACTTCGTGCATATCTCTTGAGAATAATGGAATATCCTACCTAAATATTAGAGATGTTTACACAAATAGAATGATATAATCTTAGATTTTTAAATTTATCATTACTAACATAATATCTTAATAATAAGTCATGCATTGCACGGGGCCTAAACTAGTATACTATTAAAAGTGAAACAAAGTCATCTTAGGGTAACATTATGTCTCAAGACGACAAGACTCATGTAAGTCTTCCCAATAATGTTGCAAAGTCTTAAGATTTTTGATAGTTTTGAGTAAGTGTTAAGATTTTTGGTAGTCTAAGAAGATTATTGGTACTCTTGAGAGACTCGTGTGAGTTCTACCAATAATGTACCAAAGTCTTAAGTTGAGTCTTGAAGATTCAACTTAAGACTTTTGTGGGGTCATGACTCATGTTGCATATTTATCGACATATTATCCAATAAACGATTCATATTTATACAATTTTTTATTTTCTATTGCTTTTAAAGTCTCAAGTCTTTGTTTAATTGTCCATCTATCCACATATTCCTAACTATCTTTTCCGTCTCGGTCATTTGTTTATCTTTTATATTATTTTTGAGAAATTTTGTAATCGAACGTAAATAAATGAACATTAATCCTCATTTTTGTTGTTCGACTCCTAATAAAATTATGGGAAAAATCTACATGGTACCCCCGAATTATTTCGAATTCTACGTGGTACCCCTACTTTTTTCGAAACGTACATGGTACCCCCCCCCCCCAATTCTCTTATAAGTCACCCTCAGTGCCCTTACTAATCTACTCCGTCAATTATCTCCCTAAATTTGTCATCAAGTGTGAGTTGGCACCTAATTAGCCTAATACAACCCCTAATCTACCTAATCAACATAATCACCTAACTTCTAATAAAACAAATACTTTTGCAAAGACTCCCACTTCCTTTATTCACGATTTGAAAACCCTTTCATCTTTCCTCTGCTTCTTCTTCAACTCTCTTCTTCCTCTGCTACTTCTTCGACATTCTTGGTTGCTGTTCTTCGACATTCTGCTACGACTAAGTGTGGACGCTCGTCCGCACCGCCAGGCGCCCCGCGCGCGCCCATGCAGGACCTTCAGTTTTTGCGGCGACCACTCACGCGGCCTCGTCCGTTCCGTTGGGGCCGGTCCGATCTCGCGTAAGGGGCGATGTGTCGGACCTCAATTTGGTTGACGATTCAGACGGATGCGGACATCCGTGTTTCCGTTAGAATCGATCGAGACGTGGTTGTAAATGTTTAAAGGCCGATATGTTTGGTAAGATGACCTTTTTAGTGAACCGAATTCGTTGTCGATTTGTGGAGTCGCCACCGAGTTAATTATGGGAACTCGGAAACCGTTCAACTCAACTTTAATCCTTAGCCGGCTCAAAGTTGAGTGACACAGGGACCTAAAGATAAAGACTTGTACCCTTAAGCACTACATGCCTAAAATGACTCTCATTGCCAATGATTTCGGACATCCGAAAACCGTCGATTCTGAGTAAGGGGTGAGGGTACATATTGGGAAGTCAACGTCCGATAGACATTGACACCCAATCCCGCCCACACATAGCGGTCTCTACTAATCAATCGGTGGGCTGATAACTTTGTTCCTTAATTGTGGCGGGAATGTGATAACATCCGTTATTTTAACCCTACATCTTTGCTATGTCGGCTGTTTAAGGACAAGTAAGTTTTTGTTGTCGAAGTAGTTGTACTTACATTCTTTGCATGCGATTTCACATGACAAGCAGGCCATGAAACGATGCAAGTAGGAGAGTAGAGAGTACTAAGTATTATACGTATTAGCAAATCAGTTTTAATGTGATAATACGGATATTAGTCATCCTCGTGGTATACTTTACCTGGTATTCTGCTTAAGGTGCGTCGGTTCGGTATTAATAGAGATGCGTCGAACCACGTGTGAGAGGTGACATCGGGATTAATATGGAACCCGACCACCGCTTTGTTAAGTTTTAGCTTGTTTACGTTTTGAATTCCGTGTTAGGTGATTTAGCATGCGATTATAGGGTCATAAAAGCGGTAAATCATACGAAAGTGGTAAAATACGAATGTAAGTAAATCACATAGTAAGGAGTTGCACCCTCGGAGTGTGCACTAAACAAGACACAATGCGTAGATGATTGAGAACGGATCTCGAAACTACTCTGGTTTAATTAGGATGTTTTAGTGCTTATGGTTGAAGTTGTGGACGTTACATATGTTTGTGACGTGCCATGGACCTAGTGTCCATACTAGTCGGACTTGACGTTATCGAAGTGCATAACAAAAAATACAGAATGTAAAGTTTTGTTTAGATGACAACCTAGTGACGATACGACTTCAAGGCGGATCCTCCTAGCTTTTTCTACGGCAAATCCGGGAGAGCTTCGCTTCGGTACTTGGGAGTGGCTAGTCAGACACAGGTGCCCCTTTTCGTTCAAATCGAGTCAGGAACTCGAGGAACTACGAGGAGTAGTGTTGATTCGCTTATCGGGACAAACGATTGAGTGATCATACTTAGAGTCGGAGTGCGACGCTAAGTTAGAAAGAGGAGGGGAGAAGCTGAATTGTGAGAGAGATTCATGAATTCTTCAGGTGTGTCTTGTGAGCGGAATAGGGAGGTATTTATAGTTGTTTGTGCAGTTCAAATCGACTGTTCGAACGCTTGGTGTCCCGCGCACCAAGACTGAGGCGCTTGATGGCTTGCGTACGAGACTTCGGTCACCTGGAGTGAGGTGATTCGACTTTTGAAGATCCGATTTTGAAACTTTCCAAAATAGAGAAGATGCGTATATTGGACTTACTTGGGAATTAAGGCTCCTTGTTTGTTCTAGCGCGTTGAGCGCCAAGTGGGCTTCAGACACGTGTTTTGAGGTTTGCTCGGCTCAATGTCTTAACTTGGGTTTGACTGTGCCTATTTTGGGACCGATTCGAAACTCTGGTGTCGAAATTGACTCTAATTAGTGTCGACGCGACCGTAATGATACGACTAAGACCGTCTTGATGTTGAATTAATTTTTCTGAGTAATTATTTGATCCGTTCTATAGAAAAAACCCCCTAAAACATCGTAATCTTGCATCGCATTGCAGTCCGTTCGTCATCGGGTGTTTGTCGGGCACTCTTGCAATCACCAGGTCAGAATCTGGGTTTCTACAGAAGCCCTCACTTTTACTGAGGCTTTGACAAGGCGAAAGTCAAAGTATAGTCGTCTAGGTCAATCGAGGATTATGACCTGGTTACTGTCCGCTCGGGTCGTTTTAAGTCCGTTAGACCACGTACTGAGGCTCGTTAGCCAAGGCTCATAAACCATACCTGTCTCCTCGCCTGCGGCTGCTTGTCGGAGCTCGGGTCCGGGCTTGCTAGCTTGTTTATCTTGCTTTGGGTTTGTTGTTTTAGTAGTTTTGGTCTTTGACATGGACCTTTTGCTTAAGCCTCTCATTGGTGTCTTAGTTCTGGTTTAATACCTTAGGCGGATGGTTGTGCTGATTTTGGGTTTGCTTTTCGCTTTAAGTACTCCTCTGGGGTGTGAAGTGAGTGCTTAGGGACTCGACAAGATAGTGGGTTTTTGCTTCTGAGTGCTTTGGGACTCGTTTTAGATTTAACAATTTGCTCTGAGTGCTTTGAGACTCATTTAGATTGATTTGAGTGCTTTGGGACTCATTTGGATTGACTTGAGTGCTTTGGGACTCATTTAAATTGATTTGAGTGCGACGGGACTCGTTTAAATTGATTTGAGTGCGTCGGGACTCGTTTAAATTGATTTGAGTGCGACGGGACTCGTATAAATTGATTTGAGTGCGATGGGACTCGTTTAAATTGATTTGAGAGCGATGGGACTCGTTTAGATTGATTTGAGTGCGACGAGACTCATTTAATTGATTTGCCTTCTGAATGCTTTGGGATTCGTTAGGCCCACGAGTTTTAAATTTACCTTCTGAATGCTTTGGGATTCGTTAGGCTCACGGGTTTAAATTTACCTTCTGAATGCTTTGAGATTCGTTAGGCTCACGGGTTTAAATTTACCTTCTGAATGCTTTGGGATTCGTTAGGCTCATAGGTTTAAATTTACCTTCTGAATGCTTTGGGATTCGTTAGGCTCACGGGTTTAAATTTACCTTCTGAATGCTTTGGGATTCATTAGGCTCATGGGTTTAAATTTACCTTCTAATGCTTTGGGATTCGTTAGGCTCACGAGTTTTAAATTTGTCTTTTGAATGCTTTGAGATTCGTTTAAAATTGAGTTTGTTTTGTTCAGATATCATGTTTGGATTGTCATATGCTTTGGTATGAGTGGTCTTATTAGCTAGAGGTTTTCATGTTTTTTTTCCCGCTGGGGGGTTGATTTCGATTAAAGGAGGTTTTGAGGTTTGTTTCATCGGTTGGGGGGCAATGAATTGTCTTGCCCTTGCTTATTTTGTTTAGTATGGGAAGGTGCATCTTGCGACTATTAGGTATCGTGTCCAGGTTGTTTTCGTCTTTGCTTTGGGCTGAACAGTCAGGCGCTGGTCCTGAGGCACCTTGATTCTCAGGCGCCTAGCCCCCATCGGTCCAAAATTGGGAAGTCCGCCTTGAGGTGCCTGGAGTTTGGAGGGTCGGGTTTGTTTAAAGTCAGTAAAGGAAGGGGGCGATTCATTTCGTCCCAAAAATAGAACGCGCGACATCTTTCGCTTCACGTCCGTTTTTTTGAATTTGTTCAACCGATTTCTACTCGATTTTGTCACATTCGACCATGTCGACCTCGGGTAAGTGTTCCTTACTCACTTATTGTCAATTTGTGCTTAATTAGATTGATTGTGGGTCGATTTTGCTTAAACCCTAGAAATCGATTTGGGCATTTCGTTTTTGTCATGTTTCAATGATTACTCTCGGTCCCATTGTTAAATTAAGGCAGAATAAAGTTTGATAGGGTAGTTATTAGCTTGATATGAAGCTTAGAGGTGCTTTAATGGCTTCCTATGTGTGGAAATTGGAATGTTAGGGTTTAGGGATCATTTTCCCGGTTATTCCCATACTTGACCTTTGTAATCTCGCTCGACTAGTGTTTGTGACGTTATGGGTGACCTCCATGTCGACTTTTGTAAGTCAGACTGTACTCTAGGTCATTTCATGAGGGTTTGTGTAGCTTACGACGGACCAAACGATACCATAACGATGTTGGATTTTCCCGAAATCACTTTTCTTGTGACTGGGGTCGAAATCAGGTGTTAATGGGTCTTTCAGAATTTTAATATCTCTGTCCGAAATTTTGAGCCGATTTTGACCTGTTTGGGGTGCTTTGACCTGATCCGAGATGCATTTTTGTCTTGTTTTGAAGCTACAGACCGTACAGGACACCCTGAGGGAGTCTCTACCGTGGGTACTAGCGGTGAGGCCGCCGGGTCGAGCTCGCTGACTCCCCGTGGGGCTCGTAAGTGGCGACAGAGCGCTTCTTCGCAGTGTCTTGAGCCGGGAGCCGTGGACGAGGCTGGTTTTGATCGGGTCACAAGGTGTAGATTGCCTGTGTCGGTTGCCAGGAGGACCCATGCCCCTGGACCTTTCGACGAGGGAGAAGAGATTGTCTACGAGGATCCCCCTTGGGCTCGGGATTAGGACGGTCACCAATTACTGCTACGTCCCGACTTGCACGTTTCCAGTCGTGTCGTAAACGGCCAGGTGAGTACCTTGACTCGTGTTAGTTGGCTCGAGCTTTAATTTTGGTTTGTACTGGTTTATTTTGTTTATGCTTGTATTGTCTCGACTTGTAGTCTCTGGGTCTGACGAGGACTTTCTCGGGTTCTACGACGTGCCTGGAGATTTACTCCCAGAAAGTTAGTCCTGCGGCTAAGGATATTATTACAGGGATGACTTTGGGCTCCTTGGTTGGGCACTGGGTCCGATTGGTAGGTTGCAAGACTAAGTGAAACCTTATGGTAATTAGAGCGATGGTAGATTGCTTCCACGACACGACCTCGACATTCCATATGTTGTTCGGGGAGGTCGGGATGACTTTAGAGGACTTCGGGGTTATCAAGGGTTTGCCCTGGGGTCCTGAGAAGATTGGGTGGGCTCCGGAGGGCCCTAGGCTGGATAGTGACGAGGTTAAGGGTTGGATTGGGGACTATTTAGAGCCTGCGGCTTACAGTGCGCCCCATGCTTTGGTGAGTTCGTATATTACCGACCACTTTGAGAGGGTGGCAGTGTTAGAGGGTCGAGTGCCTAACACGCCGGTGCAGGATGTCCGTCTGTGGTTGTGGTACTTCCTAGGGTCGACCCACTTCTCGGATAAGGGCGAAAGGTTTAGTACTAGGATTTTGCCTTTCCTAACTAATTTGGATCAACTGGGACGTTCTGACTGGGTGACCGCGGCTTTTACGGAGATGACCGGCTGCCTACAAATCATGGTGAGGCCGTAAAGGGTTGACTACTCTGGCTCGGCTTAACAATCGTGGGTCCAGGTCTCGTACTGGAGGTTATTTATGGTTTTTGTACTTGGTTTCAGGGTTTTACTTGGTTCGGTTTGGTTTTGCTGACGATGTTTTCGGGTTTTGCAGGCTTGGATCTACTCCTACTTTCCTCGTTTGGCACCCAAGACGGTGCGCGTTCGCCCGACTAGGTTTCTGGCGAGAATTGAGTGGAGGTTGGCTCAGGCCAAGAGCACGACGAGTCACTACTCGTCGGAGAATGTGCTGGTGAACCAGCTGCGTCTCGAGGATGTAAGTTTCCTTTTTACGGGTTGTTTTCTTTGGTAGCCCCCAAGGTTAGGAATTTAAAATGTTGGTTTGCTTATGCAGTTCGTGGCCCGTCCCATGGCCGATTACGAGGGTTTGCCCGAGTACGTGAGGGTAGAGTTGAGGCCTAGGAGCTACAAGAGGATGCTCCTTCCCGCGTTGTTTCGCCCGTTGTGGTATCTGGGCGAGAGGTTGGTGCGTCAGTGTTTATTGATATGGCTAAGTCGTATGACCAAATCAGGTTATCCTAATACTACTAACAAGAAGCTAGCGGTAAGTAGGGTATCGTATCCACAGGGAAATGGTCAAATTTTCTAATAGCTAAGATTCTAAATTGCTCGAAACAATTGGTTTTTGATTTAACTAAGCCTAGAAATACGTAAACAAAATATGAATTAATCAATTGAAGGAAAATCTAGGGCTATAGGTTCACAATGAGTAGACAAATGATCATGCAAGAATAATCGATAAACACACAAACATGCTAGTTGGCTATAATACGTCCTCTCAGATCGAAATCAACCTAGGAAGACACTAACGGGCTCTCGCTACTTATTAGGCTTCCTACCGAATCACATGCGGGTCTAATCTCAACTCGGCTCTCGCACATGAACTGAAATTTTCCTAATTCGATTAACAAGTTGTGGCCTTTAACAAATTAATCGTCTTTTAGAGCATGTTAACAAGGCACTAGCATATATATAAATTCATCAAATATTCAACAAGAACTTAAATTCTACCCATCGATCCCCCTTGACCCTAGTAACGGAATTAGCTATTCATAATTAAATTCACACGAAATAAACAATTGATAATGAAATGCATAATGATTGTTATGGAAAAAGGAAAACTAATAAAATCAATACTAGAAATGAAAATAGACAATCAAGAGCATAAAAGATGAATAAGAATTAAAACTGATTGAAATGATTACCGATTGGAAATTGTAGCAAGAACAAGAGTAAATCTTCCAACTAGAGAATGAAAAGAGTAATATTATTCTAATACTAGGCTTAGGGTTCTTAGGAATGAAAATAAGATACGTTCAAAACTGATACAAAGCATCCCTATATAGCCAAAGAAAGAAGAAGCTGAAAAGACACTACAGCTACGTCGTCTCGAATCGGGATTAAAGTCGTCCCATGGGATGAGGGTCGTCCCGATTCGGGACAACTGAAAAATCCACTATTGCTCAATTTTCTTCATTTTGCCGTGAGTGAGGGGATAAGGACGACATCCATCCTTAGGGACGAACCTCGGGACCAACAAAAAGGACTCCTCTAGTCTTTTAAACTTCATGATATGGTTCCAACTTGACTCGGGATCACTTCATGACATCCACGCAACCTCGATAGCAACACCTAGCTTGTGGATAAATAGTCACCGACCTCCATGTGAGCCATGATGAAAGGGAAAAGGTGCCCATATCACCTATTTTCCTACGGAACCAACAAAACACTACAAAACACACTAGAGGAGAAGATTAGTTCCCAAAACCGCTCCTAAGAGCGCATTTAACACGATAAATACATGGGAAAAAGAGGATAAAAACATATAAAATATTAACACATCAAAATCCCCCAAAGCGAACTCTTGCTTGTCCTCAAGCAAGCATCATCAAATATGACAAAACAAGAGCGGTGAACAAAACCAAATATCCCCGAAATGACAAATCCCATTGACAAGCTCTAGCAAGTTCACAATTCAATCTCAATTCAAACACGAGATGCAAGATAAGCACACATGGTTTAGAATTACATGGCAAAAATATGAAGAAGACAAGTACTGAGACATTTCAACTCTTGCATGATCTTTATTGACATCAGACTCCTCACGGGTTCACTCTTCACTCATTTTGTGAACGGGTAGTATATTGTGAGAACACTCACCTACTACGACTCATAAGAATGCGCCCACGACGTAGGATGGTAAATATTCCCAATTCCATAGACAATTTATCACAATTTGCACAAAAGAAGCTAAGAAAAGAACAAGAGAAGGTTCGGGTAAAGGGTAGAAGGTGGACAAACGTTATGGACATGTAGAGCTAAAGGTTAAACTAGCAACAATCCAAACGCGCTAAAAATGCTCAAACCACAACAAACACCACTTAGTCTTTATTACATCAATACAAAACATCATATGTATTGGAATATAACTTCAACTAACATCACTTCCCAATTCAGTAACAATTATAAACAACTTGGAAGTAACATTATCTTTTCTTTCACTTCTTTCTTCTTGCTTTTTTTTTTCTTTTTTTTTCAACATTTTTTTCTTCTTTTTCCTTCAACTTCATTTTTCATTTTTCCACAAAAGAAACCTCGGGAATCAACAATCCTGGAAAAACAATTCTCACATTATTATCAACATTCACCACAATAACCTTAATGAGCACCCATAACGCATTCGACAATTACTAGATTAACAAGGTAGGCATGATATTTGTAGCTAAATATTGTGGGATATAAAAATAAGCATGTGGGCTCAAAAGGCTAAGATATACTCCCTCCATCCCAAAGAGATGTTCCCACTTGATTATTATATTGCTCACATCGGAATAAAAGTGGGAACATCATAGTGGGACGGAGGGAGTATTATATGTGAGAAAACAACGAAATAGCTTCAAGTGCAAACTGATCAAAAACATCACAAAAAATGGAACAAAAACCATTCATGTGCGTAATTATGCAACGCATACTACGAGGAGACTTACTCTCACCTAAAGAAGATCGATTAAACATGAATCAATCCAAAAGGCTCTAAAACTCGCATTTTGTAGCTTACCAACGTCAAAGATCAAGTATAATTTGTCTTAGTCTCATCATCACATACAAAAATGCCAAAACATCACCAAAATGTACAAATCCTGAAAACCAAGCTTAAAAGGAGATGAACGGAAAACCGCAAAGCTATGCAAGGGGATAAGCACAACGGGATAGCAACAAACCCAACAACTATTTTTTTTTGAGATCTTTTTTTTTTAAATTAAAAATAATACAAGACTCGACACAATTCCCCCCAAACCAGACTATACAATGTCCTCATTGTAGTTTAAAACATTTGGTCCACAGCACCACAAAGCCACAAGAGAACCAAGTCAAATGAGAGAATCATAAACTGAAATAAAATAAAGAAAATAAAAAGAGAAATACCTATTTGCAAAGTTGGGTCTCCCCCAAACCAGCAACAACGGGGGGAGGATGGTGGCTAGAACGCCACCTGAGTCAGTCAACCATGTAATCGCAAAATTGGTGCACCAAATAAGTCGAAAAACAGCAATGAAGTGTTAATTAACCTATTTAACTGACCAAATCCACGAAAAATTAATCTGGAAAAATCGATGCTCACAAACCCTAATTATGCAAATTGGTGAAATTGAAACAATTAGGGAATCGAATACACCTGAAACTTGTGAAAATCGAATCAATCAAGTAATTCTCGAGCAATCGGACCAGCAACATGCCGAAATCGACCCAAAAGCGCCCTAAATTTCGACCCAAAACATCGGACTTGCGCGACGAAAATAATGAAATCCGGCGATGGCGCCAGACGACGGTGAGCGTAAGGTGTGGGCGAGCAGGTACAGACAGAAAATGGAGGATGATTGAATTTGAGAAAGGAGGAGGATGAAAAGAGGGAGCAGTAGTACGTGATACTACTGAATATTGAGGAGCCTTTGTTTTGGGTTTTTTTTTATTTTTTTTTTATTTTTTTTTGTTAGAGTAGTGAAAATATAATCTACTGGTCACCCGTCCCGAATAGGGATGAGTTTTATCCCGAATCGGGATCACCATAATGCAACCCGGGACGAGATCTTCTTGCCGGGACGAATCTCGTCCCTTTCCTTCTTATGCTCGCACTTCTTTTTTTTTTTAGTGTATTATGGTCCCTATTAGGGACCGCCATCGTCCCTAATAGGGACCACAATCAAATCATCCAAGTAGACAAATCTCCTTATAAGCATTACGTGACTCGGAAACCTGGAACAACCTCAATAAAACTACGTCAAATCCCTCCCTCACATCACTCAAAGTTCTAAAATAAAATAAAATAAAATAAAAAATATGTACAAAATCGGGCTGCCTCCCGGTAGCGCTGGGTTATAGTCCCGCACGACTTGATTACCTCAAATCAGAGAAATGGGTAAGCGGGATGAAGTTGAATAACTTCAATCGCCCCAATGTGAGCTCCTTCCTTGTAGATTTTCAAACGTTGGCCGTTCACTTAAAAACGTTCACCCGAATCATTTTCAATTACGATCGAGCCAAATTTACCAACTTGGGTGACGGAAAAAGGACCGGACCAACGGGATTTGAGTTTTCCGGGGAACAACCGGAGTCTAGAGTTGAATAATAATACCTTATCCCCGACGCTAAATTCACGATCAAGGATATGCTTGTCATGCCACCGTTTGGTGCGCTCCTTGTAAACTCGAGAACTATCATAGGCACCAAGACCGAATTCCTCCAACTCATTCAGCTGCATGAGTCTCTTCTCCCCACTCAAATGCGGATCCAAGTTAAGCTCCTTGATCGCCCACCAAGCCTTGTACTCAAGCTCGACGGGCAAATGGCATGACTTGCCATAAACCAATCGGTAAGGTGAAGTACCAATAGGCGTTTTAAAGGCAGTGCGATAAGCCCATAATGTATCATCTAGCTTAGAGCTCCAATCCTTTCGAGCTTTTGACACGACCTTCTGGAGAATAGACTTGATTTCCCTATTAGACACCTCCACTTGCCCACTCGTTTGAGGGTGGTAGGCAAGACAGGTACGGTGAGAGACACCGTACTTAGCAAGTAAAGCATCAAGCCGCTTCTCATGAAAATGGCTTCCACCATCGCTAATAATCGCCCTTGGAACACCAAAGCGGGGGAAAATGATCTTTTTAAACAGAGATATCACCGTTCTAGCATCATTAGCAGGAGATACTACCGCCTCCAACCACTTGGAGACATAATCAACCGCAACCAAAATATATCGGTTGCCCTTGGAAGACGGGAACGGGCCTTGATAGTCTACACCCCAGACATCAAAAATTTCTACCTCGAGAATCCCATTTTGAGGCATCTCATGCCTTCTAGAAATATTACCGGTCCTCTGACATGCGTCGCAGGACATAATAAAAGCTTGGGCGTCCCGGAATAAGGTTGGCCAATAAAAACCCGATTGGAGTACCTTAGTCGTGGTTCGGCTCGGTCCATGATGGCCACCATATGGTGATGAATGACAACTCTCTAGAACTTCTCTAACATCCTATTGAGGGACACATCGACGGAAAATACCATCGGCACACTCCTTAAATAAATAAGGGTCATCCCAGAAAAATTGTCGGACATCATGTAGAATTTTTTTTTGCTGATAAGAAAGATCGGATCGTAATACCTTGCCAACTAAATAATTAGCATAATCCGAATACCAAGGTCCTTCGCTTTCACCGGTAGTTAAGGCCATGAGAGAATCATCGGGAAAAGAGTCATCTATGGGGATGACAACTCCTTCCTCCTCAACTCTAAGCCTCGATAAATGATCCGCAACGGCATTTTCCACTCCCTTCTTATCCCGGATCGATAAATCAAACTCTTGGAGTAGTAAGATCCAGCGAAGTAGTCGGGGCTTCGCTTCTTTCTTGGCAAGGAGGTACTTAAGAGCCGCATGATCGGTGAAAACAACAACTTCCGATCCAACCAAATAGCTTCTGAATTTCTCCAAAGCATATACTATAGCTAGCAATTCCTTCTCTGTGGTTGCATAGTTAACTTGAGCATTATCAAGTGTTTTACTAGCATAGTATATAGCATGCAAGACCTTGTCCTTCCTTTGCCCCAAAACCGCTCCCACAGCATGATCACTCGCGTCACACATTATCTCGAATGGCAAATTCCAATCCGGTGACTGAATAATCGGAGCAGAAATGAGGGCCTGCTTAATCCTGTTAAAAGCTTCCACACACTCATTAGTAAAGTCGAATGGGGCATCGTTTAGGAGCAATTGTGTAAGTGGCTTAGCAATTTTTGAAATGTCCTTGATAAAGCGGCGATAAAATCCCGCATGTGTAATCCCCTAGAAATTCTAACGCAATACAGTGACGGAAACACTGTAGAAGTGGGATTTTAACACACTGTAGCTATGTTTTGATTAATTAAAAATGGTAAGTCAATACATAAGCCATAAAATAAAAATGGCTACAAAGTAAATACATAAAATCCATAAAAAGGGTTTTAACAATCCATAATATAGTGATCTGATTAAAACAAGCAGGATCCATAACTGCTCGCTAGCCCACCCGAAGGAAAACACATATACCTGCCATGTTTAAAACATAACAGCCACAATCAGCGGGGAGCAACGTCAACGTTCTCCCAGCCGTATAACATGATTTTAAAACTGTAATTACTATTATAGAAAAATAGTAAAAATGGAAAATAGTAAAACACATTATAATAAAAATAAACTTTCAGTGAAAAACTTCACGTATCAAAACAATATAATAAAAATGAGTTTTCCGAAGAAAACATAAAACATTTGCCAACCTGCAACCAAATTATATCGATAATAATAAAAATATTCAAAATGGCGTTATGGATAGGAGTAGTGTAGACGGCTAGACTTTCACTAGGAGAATACTAAAAACTAGCTTCGAGAACTTAGTTCAAACAAATCAAACTTCGGTCTCTAACTAGGCTACTCAACCATAATAGAGCGGCGACTTATAAATGCGTGGCCCTAGTTTAAGATAATGCACACCCCTCCTGGGATTACCTGTCACCCAGTTCAACTTATGACGACGACTTACTGCGAGGCCTAAGCTTAAGGTCAAAATGTACAAAACTCCCGGGATACCTGTCACCCGGTTCAACAACCAATGTACCGATTCCTGATACACTAGTCTTATAGTTGATGGCAAAACCGTAAACTCCAGAATATATTACTCTAACCTCACACTTGTCCTTATTCCATAACTCCAAAACAAAGCCATTATCGATATTCGAAAGATATAATCAATATAAATAATATGAGGATAAAAGAAGTAAACATTTATATTCTAAAAGAGGAAACTTTCTATTTTAGGAAACTTCTATTTTTAGAAACTTTACTAAAAATAGCACTATATCAAAATAGTGAAAATATTAGTTCATACTAATACCACATTTTTAGTAAACGATATAGATTTATAAAACTAATACTTTCGGTCTTAACGATATTAATTATTAAAGTAAGAACATTTGAGTTTATGAAGTTATTGAAATATCGTACAAGTGTATAAAATGATTAAAAATGTCTTAAAATTTTTAATAATACTAATCAGGGTGTTTTCAAAATTTACAAAGCTAAAATTTCCTAATTATTATTAGTTACGACAATACAATTACAAATAGGATTTTACGGCAAATGTCAAATTAAATCTTTTAACGTCTTTTATTTAATTAAACCATTGAATATATTTAGAATATGTTAAGGGATGATTTAAATCTTAATGTTTCAGATTTAAATATTTTCAAAATAGCTGGAAAAGTAAATCTTTTAGGTAAGACGAAGCATTTTAACGATAAATCGTAATTTGTCCAAAAATCAATACTTATTAATTAAAGACTTTAATAAATAGTACAAAAATTACGTAAAATAGTTAAAATATATTCTGTCCAGAAAAGAAAATTTTCCAGAATCCTAAAACTCGGTTTTTAAAGCGTTTTCTCGTTAATCGTCTAATCTCGACAATAACGATTAATAAAAATAGTAATTACAAAACGATTTAAGTATTAATATCCAAAAATTATTATTAAGATTAAAAATCATGATTTTCTAGAAAATACTAATTTTCCAGATTTCCAAAAATTCCAGCTTTAATAAATCCCATCAAAACTGTCTTTAAAACCCGTTTTCACAATTAACGATTCCATTAATAAAACTTATCGTTCCTAACATTTTATTAAAGCACTAAAAATCATAAAAATACATGTTATTAAGAAACCATCAGAATCATAATTTTTCCAGATTTAAACCAAAGACCAGAAATCGAGAATTTAAACGACAAACACGCTTTTAATGATAAACGATGATTTAAAATGATTAATTAATTCATCCACTTAAAAATTCCGAAAAATTATGAAATAATTCATAAAATTCTATTTTATCAGAAAGTTTCACCACGTCAAAAATCAGATTAAAATAAAATGTTTAGGTACTAGAACTAAAAATCGGCTTTTAATCGTTTTTGTCCGATAACGGTAATAATTCAATAATCGATATCAAAAATATCAGAAAAATAATAAATTATTAAAAATCATCAAAAACAACATTTTTCCAGAATATAAACATATATTACGTGTTTAGGCGAATTATTACGATTTTACAAATTAATATAACAATTTAATCGTTAATCTCGTAAAAGCGATAAAAATATCGAAACATGCAAATTTTCAACTTTTAATTTTTTTTCAGATTATAAGACATACATATATTGTCAAAAATGAAATATAAGTATTATACATGCAAATACACAATTAAAATGATGAAATATTGAGTAACATCGACGTTACCTCTAACCCAAATTCGAGTCGATTATAAATTCGTCGGCTTCGGGATAATTCAAAATTCCTTCAACACAAGAAAAGCATGGTGGAAAAATACCATGAGAAAATTAAGAAAATCAAGGAAAATAACGATCGAAAACAACATCGATTATTACCTTAACGAAGGGATCGGAATGACGATTATTTAGGAGATGAAAACGAGACGATCGAGACTCGATTTGAGACAAAATTTGGCTAGAAAAGCTGCTGGAAAATCTCAGCCAAGAGAGAAAAAGGGAGGAAATGTTGTTTAATTTTTTGTAAAATGAATGATAAGAAAGTGGATGGTTTTCTAAAGCATAAATGATAAGTAAATTTTGATGAAAACTATGTCATAATACATGCACAAATCAGCCAAAATGAGAGAGGAAGGGAGTGTGAAGAGTTTGTGTTTAAGGCCAAAAATAAATGGGTGAGAAAAAGAAAATATCTAAGGCTTAAACATCATAAAATGAAATGTATACAAAGTTGTAGTGTAAAAATGTGACATGGGTGTCTCACGGTCCAAAACATGGGGAAAATGTCCCAAATAATTTCTAAGTTGATAAAAAGATGAATCGTAAAATTGTTAAAGCTATTTCAAATCAGTTCGAGTAAACCGCGCGTTGGAAAATAATTATTTACGAAATTTCGTAATAAAATCATGAAAGGTCAAATATTCTTAAATAAAAATATTTCTTAGTTGGAAATATCATATAAACGTGTTTTGATATTTAGGAAAAATAAATAACTGAATTCCAAGCTTAAAACGTTACTTCGTAGAAAAATAGAATTTCACGCGCAAAAATAAATAGTTTACAATGAAAATCAAATAAATAGGTTTACAAGAATTAAAATCTTTTAAAAGAAAAATAAATATTATTTGACTCAAAAAAAATAATAATAAGAATTCAGAAAGATGAAGGAAATAGAAGACGAAATTGACATAGAGTCATGACGGAATCACAACAGAATAATTAACGGCACTAGAAAAATAGTGGGTGTTACAACATAACCAAGAAAACTTCTCACTCCCTTTACATTAACCGGCAAGGGCAATTGCTCAATCACTTGCACCTTTGCTTTATCCACCTGAATGCCCTTTTCGGAGACTACATGACCCAAAACAACACCCTCAGTGACCATAAAATGGCAATTTTCCCAATTCAAGACCAAACTGATCTCGATACATCGGTTTAAAATGGTATCTAAGTTAGCTAAACAAGCTGAAAAACTCATACCATACACACTAAAGTCGTCCATAAATACTTCCATAATGGACTCGATGTACTTGGAAAAGATGCTCATCATGCATCTTTGAAAGGTGGCGGGTGCGTTACATAACCCGAATGGCATCCTGCGATATGCGAAAGTGCCATAGGGACAATTAAACGTGGTCTTTTCTTGGTCGGCGGGGTGTATCGGGATTTGGAAAAATCCCGAATATCCATCTAAATAGCAAAAATACTTGTGAGAAGCTAGCCTCTCAAGCATTTGGTCGATAAAGGGCAATGGGAAATGGTCTTTAAGGGTAGCGGTGTTCAACTTCCTATAATCTATGCACATTCTCCATCCCGTCACAATTCCTGTAGGGATTAATTCATTCTTCTCATTCGGGACAACAGTAGTCCCTCCCTTCTTAGGTACAACTTGTACCGGACTAACCCACTTTGAATCGGGAACCGCATAAATGATTTCCGCATCCAACAATTTCATAACTTCCTTTTTAACAACCTCTTGCATATTCGGGTTCAACTTACGTTGACCCTGGAAACAATGACGATGACCTTCCTCAAGATTAATTCTATGCATACAGAAATCGGGACTGATTCCCTTCAAGTCATCAAGACTATACCCCAAAGCTTTCCTATTTTTCTTCAAAACAACTAACAAATCAGAAAGTTGTTGCTCAGTTAAATCAGCACTTACAATCACGGGGAAGCTCTCGGTATCGTCTAAAAAGGCATATTTTAGGTGAGACGGAAGTGGCTTACGCTCCGGAATGGTTATGTCAATAGCAAATGAGGTGTGTACGATGTTGGTTACATCGATACCTTGCTCCTCCGTGAGCATCCTTCCTTCTAAAGTAGCTTCCAAAGCATCAACGACAGCAGAGTCAACGGAAGCATCACCTGCACACGCTTCCAAACATATAAAAGCCTCTAAGGGGTCCCGTATAAGGGACGCCTCCATAGAATCATAAACTAAAACATCCACAACATCAATCATGCAACAAGAATCCGTTACCATCGGGTTCTTAAGTGTACTATCCAAGCAGAAAACAATGGTGTCTCCACCCACTTCCAAAGTCAATTTACCGTTCTTGAAATAAATCACCGCGCCGGCGGTGTGCAAAAATGGCCTACCTAAAATAATAGGTATTTGGGTGTCCTCGGCCATGTCAAGTACGGCGCCGTTGCTGGGGATATCCCCGGCCATGGCAAGGTATCCCCAGCAACGGCGCCAAATTTGATATGGCTAAGTCGCATCACCAAATCAAGTTATCCTAATACTACTAACAAGAAGCTAGCGGTAAGTAGGGTATCGTATCCACAGGGAAATGGTCAAATTGTCTAATAGCTAAGATTCTAAATTGCTCGAAACAATTGGTTTGATTGATTTAACTAAGACTAGAAATACGTAAACAAAATATGAATTAATCAATTGAAGGAAAATCTAGGGCTATAGGTTCACAATGAGTAGACAAATGATCATGCAAGAATAATCGATAAACACACAAACATGCTAGTTGGCTATAATACGTCCTCTCGGATCGAAATCAACCTAGAAAGACACTAACGGGCTCTCGCTACTTATTAGGCTTCCTACCGAATCACATGCGGGTCTAATCTTAACTCGGCTCTCGCACATGAACTGAAATTTTCCTAATTCGATTAACAAGTTGTGGCCTTTAACAAATTAATCGTCTTTTAGAGCATGTTAACAAGGCACTAGCATATATATGAATTCATCAAATATTCAACAAGAACTTAAATTCTACCCATCGTTCCCCCATGACCCTAGTAACAGAATTAACTATTCGTAATTAAATTCACACGAAATAAACAATTGATAATGAAATGCATAATGATTGTTGTGGAAAAAGGAAAACTAATAAAATCAATACTAGAAATGAAAATAGACAATCAAGAGCATAAAAGATGAATAAGAATTAAAACTGATTGAAATGATTACCGATTGGAAATTGTAGCAAGAACAAGAGTAAATCTTCCAACTAGAGAATGAAAAGAGTAATATTATTCTAATACTAGGCTTAGGGTTCTTAGGAATGAAAATAAGATACGTTCAAAACTGATACAAAGCATCCCTATATAGCCAAAGAAAGAAGAAGCTGAAAAGACACTACAGCTACGTCGTCCCGAATCGGGATAGAGTTCGTCCCGAATCGGGATTAAAGTCGTCCCATGGGATGAGGATCGTCCCGATTCGGGACAGCTGAAAAATCCACTATTGCTCAATTTTCTTCATTTTGCCGTGAGTGAGGGGATAGGGACGACATCCATCCCTAGGGACGGACCTCGGGACCAACAAAAAGGAGTCCTCTAGTCTTCTAAACTTCATGATATGGTTCCAACTTGACTCGGGATCACTTCACGACATCCACGCAACCTCGATAGCAACACCTAGCTTGTGGATAAATAGTCACCGACCTCCATGTGAGCCATGATGAAAGGGAAAAGGCGCCCATATCACCTATTTTCCTACGGAACCAACAAAACACTACAAAACACACTAGAGGAGAAGATTAGTTCCCAAAACCGCTCCTAAGAGCGCATTTAACACGATAAATACATGGTAAAAAGAGGATAAAAACATATAAAATATTAACACATCAAAATCCCCCAAACCGAACTCTTGCTTGTCCTCAAGCAAGCATCATCAAACATGACAAAACAAGAGCGGTGAACAAAACCAAATATCCCCGAAATGACAAATCCCATTGACAAGCTCTAGCAAGTTCACAATTCAATCTCAATTCAAACACGAGATGCAAGATAAGCACACATGGTTTAGAATTACATGGCAAAAATATGAAGAAGACAAGTACTGAGACATTTCAACTCTTGCATGATCTTTATTGACATCGGACTCCTCACGGGTTCACTCTTCACTCATTTTGTGAACGGGTAGTATATTGTGAGAACACTCACCTACTACAACTCATAAGAATGCGCCCGCGACGTAGGATGGTAAATATTCCCAATTCCATAGACAATTTATCACAATTTGCACAAAAGAAGCTAAGAAAAGAACAAGAGAAGGTTCGGTAAAGGGTAGAAGGTGGACAAACGTTATGGACATGTGGAGCTAAAGGTTAAACTAGCAACAATCCAAACGCGCTAAGAATGCTCAAACCACAACAAACACCACTTAGTCTTTATTACATCAATACAAAACATCATATGTATCGGAATATAACTTCAACTAACAATTATAAACAACTTGGAAGTAACACTATCTTTTCTTTCACTTCTTTCTTCTTGTTTTTTTTTTCTTTTTTTTTTCTTCTTTTTCCTTCAACTTCATTTTTCATTTTTCCAAAAAAGAAACCTCGGAAATCAACAATCTCGGAAAAACAATTCTCACATTATTATCAACATTCACCACAATAACCTAAATGAGCACCCATAACGCATCCGACAATTACTAGCTTAACAAGGTAGACATGATATTTGTAGCTAAATATTGTGGGATATAAAAATAAGCATGTGGGCTCAAAAGGCTAAGATATATTATGTGAGAAAACAACGAAATAGCTTCAAGTGCAAACTGATCAAAAACATCACGAAAAATGGAACAAAAACCATTCATGTGCGTAATTATGCAACGCATACTACGAGGAGACTTACTCTCACCTAAAGAAGATCGATTAAACATGAATCAATCCAAAAGGCTCTAAAACTCGCATTTTGTAGCTTACCAACGTCAAAGATCAAGTATACTTTGTCTTAGTCTCATCATCACATACAAAAATGCCAAAACATCACCAAAATGTACAAATCCTGAAAACCAAGCTTAAAAGGAGATGAACGGAAAACCGCAAAGCTATGCAAGGGGATAAGCACAACGGGATAGCAACAAACCCAACAACTAATTTTTTTTTGAGATCTTTTTTTTAAACTAAAAATAATACAAGACTCGACACAATTCCCCCCAAACCAGACAATACAATGTCCTCATTGTAGCTTAAAACATTTGGTCCATAGCACCACAAAGCCACAAGAGAACCAAGTCTAAGGAGAGAATCATAAACTGAAATAAAATAAAGAAAATAAAAAGAGAAATACCTATTTGCAAAGTTGGGTCTCCCCCAAACCATCAACAACGGGGGGAGGATGGTGGCTAGAATGCCACCTAAATCAGTCAACCATGTAATCGCAAAATTGGTACACCAAATAAGTCGAAAAACAACAATGAAGTGTTAATTAACCTATTTAACTGACCAAATCCACGAAAAATTAATCTGGAAAAATCGATGCTCACAAATCCTAATTATGCAAATTGGTGAAATTGAAATAATTAGGTAATAGAATACACCTGAAACTTGTGAAAAATCGAATCAATCAAGTAATTCTCGAGCAATCATACCAGCAACACGCCGGAATCGACCCAAAAGCGCTCTAAATTTCGACCCAAAACATCGGACTTGCGCGATGAAAATACTGAAATCCGGCGACGGCGCCAGACGACGGTGAGCGTAAGGTGTGGGCGAGCAGGTACGGACAGAAAATGGAGGATGATTGAATTTGGGGAAGGAGGAGGATGAAAAGAGGGAGCAGTAGTACGTGATACTACCGAATATTGAGGAGCCTTTGTTTTGGTTTTTTTTATTGCTAGAGTAGTGAAAATATAATCTACAGGTCACCCGTCCCGAATAGGGATGAGTTTAATCCCGAATCGGGATCACCATAATGCAACCCGAGACGAGATCTTCTTGCCGGGACGAATCTCGTCCCTTTCCTTCTTATGCTCGCACTTCTTCTTTTTTTAGTGTATTATGGTCCCTATTAGGGACCACCATCGTCCCTAATAGGGACCACAATCAAATCATCCAAGTAGACAAATCTCCTTATAAGCATTACGTGACTCGGAAACCTGGAACAACCTCAATAAAACTACGTCAAATCCCTCCCTCACATCACTCAAAGTTCTAAAATAAAATAAAATAAAATAAAAAATATATACAAAATCGGGCTGCCTCCCGGTAGCGCTGGGTTATAGTCCCGCACGACTTGATTACCTCAAATCAGAGAAATGGGTAAGCGGGATGAAGTTGAATAACTTCAATCGCCCCAATGTGAGCTCCTTCCTTGTAGATTTTCAAACGTTGGCCGTTCACTTAAAAACGTTCACCCGAATCATTTTCAATTTCGATCGAGCCAAATTTACCAACTTGGGTGACGGAAAAAGGACCGGACCAACGGGATTTGAGTTTTCCGGGGAACAAATGGAGTCTAGAGTTGAATAATAATACCTTATCCCCGACGTTAAATTCACGATCAAGGATATGCTTGTCATGCCACCGTTTGGTGCGCTCCTTGTTAACTCGAGAACTATCATAGGCACCAAGACGGAATTCCTCCAACTCATTCAGCTGCATGAGTCTCTTCTCCCCACTCCAATGCGGATCCAAGTTAAGCTCCTTGATCGCCCACCAAGCCTTGTACTTAAGCTCGACGGGCAAATGGCATGACTTGCCATAAACCAATCGGTAAGGTGAAGTACCAATAGGCGTTTTAAAGGCGGTGCGATAAGCCCATAATGTATCATCTAGCTTAGAGCTCCAATCCTTTCGAGCTTTTGACACGACCTTCTGGAGAATAGACTTGATTTCCCTATTAGACACCTCCACTTGCCCACTCGTTTGAGAGTGGTAGGCAAGACAGGTACGGTGAGAGACACCGTACTTAGCAAGTAAAGCATCAAGCCGCTTCTCATGAAAATGGCTTCCACCATCGCTAATAATCGCCCTTGGAACACCAAAGCGGGGGAAAATGATCTTTTTAAACAGAGATATCACCGTTCTAGTATCATTAGCAGGAGATGCTACCGCCTCCACCCACTTGGAGACATAATCAACCGCAACCAAAATATATCGGTTGCCCTTGGAAGACGGGAACGGGCCTTGATAGTCTACACCCCAGACATCAAAAATTTCTACCTCGAGAATCCCATTTTGAGGCATCTCATGCCTCCTAGAAATATTACCGGTCCTCTGACATGCGTCACAGGACATAATAAAAGCTTGGGCGTCCCGGAATAAGGTTGGCCAATAAAAACCCGATTGGAGAACCTTAGCCGTGGTTCGGCTCGGTCCATGATGGCCACCATATGGTGATGAATGACAACTCTCTAGAACTCCTCTAACTTCCCATTTAGGGATACATCGACGGAAAATACCATCGGCACACTCCTTAAATAAATAAGGGTCATCCCAGAAAAATTGTCGGACATCATGTAGAAATTTTTTCTTTTGCTGATAAGAAAGATCAGATCGTAACATCTTGCCAACTAAATAATTAGCATAATCCGAATACCAAGGTCCTTCGCTTTCACCGGTAGTTAAGGCCATGAGAGAATCATCGGAAAAAGAGTCATCTATGGGGATGACAACTCCTTCCTCCTCAACTCTAAGCCTCGATAAATGATCCGCAACGGCATTTTCCACTCCCTTCTTATCCCGGATCAATAAATCAAACTCTTGGAGTAGTAAGATCCAGCGAAGTAGTCGGGGCTTCGCTTCTTTATTGGCAAGGAGGTACTTAAGAGCTGCATGATCGGTGAAAACAACGACTTCCGATCCAACCAAATAGGTTTTGAATTTCTCCAAAGCATATACTATAGCTAGCAATTCCTTCTCTGTGGTTGAATAGTTAACTTGAGCATTATCAAGTGTTTTACTAGCATAGTATATATCATGCAAGACCTTGTCCTTCCTTTGCCCCAAAACCGCTCCCACAACATGATCACTCGCGTCACACATTATCTCGAATGGCAAATTCCAATCCGGTGACTGAATAATCGGAGCAGAAATGAGGGCCTGCTTAATCCTGTTAAAAGCTTCCACACACTCATTAGTAAAGTCGAAAGGGGCATCCTTTCGGAGCAATTGTGTAAGTGGCTTAGCAATTTTTGAAAAGTTCTTGATAAAGCGGTGATAAAATCCCGCATGACCAAGAAAACTTCTCACTCCCTTTACATTAACCGGCAAGGGCAATTGCTCAATCACTTGCACCTTTTCTTTATCCACCTGAATGCCCTTTTCGGAGACCACATGACCCAAAACAACACCCTCAGTGACCATAAAATGGCACTTTTCCCAATTCAAGACCAAACTGACCTCGACACATCGGTTTAAAATGGTATCTAAGTTAGCTAAACAAGCTGAAAAACTCATACCATACACACTAAAGTCGTCCATAAATACTTCCATAATGGACTCGATGTAGTCGAAAAAGATGCTCATCATGCATCTTTGAAAGGTGGCGGGTGCGTTACATAACCCGAATGGCATCCTGCGATATGTGAATGTGCCATAGGGACAAGTAAACGTGGTCTTTTCTTGGTTGGCGGGGTGTATCGGGATTTGGAAAAATCCCGAATATCCATCTAAATAGCAAAAATACTTGTGAGAAGCTAGCCTCTTAAGCATTTGGTCGATAAAGGGCAATGGGAAATGGTCTTTAAGGGTAGCGGTGTTCAACTTCCTATAATCTTTGCACATTCTCCATCTCGTCACAATTCGTGTAGAGATTAATTCATTCTTCTCATTCGGGACAACAGTAGTCCCTCCCTTCTTAGGTACAACTTGTACCGGACTCACCCACTTTGAATCGAGAACCGCATAAAAGATTCCCGCATCCAACAATTTTATAACTTCCTTTTTAACAACCTCTTGCATATTCGGGTTCAACTTACGTTGACCCTGGACACAAGGACGATGACCTTCCTCAAGATTAATTCTATGCATACAGAAATCGGGACTGATTCCCTTCAAGTCATCAAGACTATACCCCAAATCTTTCCTATTTTTCTTCAAAACAACTAACAAATCAGAAAGTTGTTGCTCAGTTAAATCAGCACTTACAATCACGGGGAAGCTCTCGGTATCGTCTAAAAAGGCATGTTTTAGGTGAGACGGAAGTGGCTTACGCTCCAGAACGGTTATGTCAATAGCAAATGAGGTGTGTACGATGTTGGTTACATCGACACCTTGCTCCTCCGTGAGCATCCTTTCTTCTAAAGCAGCTTTCAAAGCATCAACGACAGCAGAGTCAACGGAAGCATCACCTGCACACGCTTCCAAACATATCAAAGCCTCTAAGGGGTCCCTTATAAGGGACGCCTCCATAGAATCATGAACTAAAACATCCACAACATCAATCATGCAACAAGAATCCGTTACCATCGGGTTCTTAAGTGTACTATCCAAGCAGAAAACAATGGTGTCTCCACCCACTTCCAAAGTCAATTTACCGTTCTTGACATCAATCACCGCGCCGGCGGTGTGCAAAAATGGCCTACCTAAAATTATAGGAATTTGGGTGTCCTCGGCCATGTCAAGTACGGCGCCGTTGCCGGGGATATCCCCGGCCATGGCAAGGTATCCCCGGCCATGGCAAGGTATCCCCGGCAACGGTGCCAAATTTGATATGGCTAAGTCACATCACCAAATCAAGTTATCCTAATACTACTAACAAGAAGCTAGCGGTAAGTAGGGTATCATATCCACAGGGAAATGGTCGAATTGTCTAATAGTCAAGATTCTAAATTGCTCGAAACAATTGGTTTGATTGATTTAACTAAGACTAGAAATACGTATACAAAATATGAACTAATCAATTGAAGGAAAATCTAGGGCTATGGGTTCACAATGAGTAGACAAATGATCATGCAAGAATAATCGATAAACACACAAACATGCTAGTTGGCTATAATACGTCCTCTCGGATCGAAATCAACGTAGGAAGACACTAATGGGCTCTCGCTACTTATTAGGCTTCCTACCGAATCACATGCGGGTCTAATCTCAACTCGGCTCTCGCACATGAACTGAAATTTTCCTAATTCGATTAACAAGTTGTGGCCTTTAACAAATTAATCGTCTTTTAGAGCATGTTAACAAGGCACTAGCATATATATGAATTCATCAAATATTCAACAAGAACTTAAATTCTACCCATCGATCCCCCTTGACCCTAGTAACGGAATTAGCTATTCATAATTAAATTCACACGAAATAAACAATTGATAATGAAATGCATAATGATTGTTATGGAAAAAGGAAAACTAATAAAATCAATACTAGAAATGAAAATAGACAATCAAGAGCATAAAAGATGAATAAGAATTAAAACTGATTGAAATGATTACCGATTGGAAATTGTAGCAAGAACAAGAGTAAATCTTCCAACTAGAGAATGAAAAGAGTAATATTATTCTAATACTAGGCCTAGGGTTCTTAGGAATGAAAATAAGATACGTTCAAAACTGATACAAAGCATCCCTATATAGCCAAAGAAAGAAGCTGAAAAGACACTACAGCTACGTCGTCCCGAATCGGAATGGAGTCCGTCCCGAATTGAGATTAAAGTCGTCCCATGGGATGAGGATCGTCCCGATTCGGGACAGCTGAAAAATCCACTATTGCTCAATTTTCTTCATTTTGCCGTGAGTGAGGGGATAGGGACGACATCCATCCCTAGGGACGGACCTCGGGACCAACAAAAAGGACTCCTCTAGTCTTCTAAACTTCATGATATGGTTTTGATAAGTGTAGTTTGTAGTGCCTATTTCGTAGTGTTTTGGTCCCATTTCCTTGCGGAATCGCTCCTTGGGAGCGGTTCATGGGCTACTTATGCTTCCTCTAGCTCGTTTCAGGTTCCCGAGACCATTCGTGAAGAGTTGGAGTGATTCCGACCCTATACATACACTTTTCGGAGCCAACGAAGCGGAGGAACGATCACTCGATGCTTTGGATTCGACCCTGAGACCTTGGGACCCAATCCCGAGCCTCCGAGACCCGATCCCGAGTCCTGAGAATCGATGAGAAGTTCATGTGAAGCAAGGAGGAACCAAAAGGATCATATTTGAGGCCTACAAGACTCATCCCCGACGGGTATGCACCTCATTCCGTCGGGGATGAAGTGCGCTTTTAGAGGGGTCACTGCCAGGCCGTCCCGGTCGGGACCAACCCGTCCCGGTCGGGATGACAGGCCGTCCCGGTCGGGATGATCCCGTCCCGGTCGGGACCACCGTGCTGTAGCCGCAACTCCTTTATTTCATCCTCCTTCATTCTTGTACCCCTATAAATACTTCCCTCTTGTATTGTTTATGGATCTTACCTTAGATTAGACTCTCTTAAGCCTCTCTACAAGTTATAAACCCTAGATTTAGTTCTTCACATTAGTTTTAATCTCTCTTTAATCCTTAGTTAATCCTAGTTTAATCTAGTTGTAATTAGTTCTTGTATTAAGAAGACACTTGAAGATTTCTCCAAGCTTGACAACCTTGGGATTATTTTGGGGTTTCTTATTTATACAAGATTGCATCTTTTTCTTCATCTTGTGTTGGTATAACTTTCTTTATTCTTATTCTTTGTTATTATTTCAAGTTTGAATCTTTACTTAGTATTCCTTGTTATTGTTCATATTGTTCTTGATAATGGATGTTTGGATTGTGATGTGGTTTTCTCTTATTGTTGTTAGTTTATCTTTGATTATGAGTGAGTAGATTACTTGTGGGTTAGTAGGGGGATTAAGGGTAGAATATGGGTGATTAGGGTTTGATTAGGGGTAAAAGGTGAATCTTTGTTGTTAGTCATATACTTGGCACACTATGTGTTTGTTGAAATGCTTGTTTGAGTTGTAGTGGCCATGCTTCTCATGCTAGTCTTCCTCTACTCATTGTTTGTCTAGTATGTGATCATGTTGAGAATAGTCATCATACATACCATGTGGACTAGGGTTTAGACGTCACCAAGCGCGAACCCACCTTGACATCGGTTTAAGTTGCGACCGCCCGGACCGAATCTAGCAACTAGGAGACACCTTCACCCTTGATTACCCAAGTCACCCTACTATTCTTATGAACCCGACTTAACCCACTTCTTTCCATATTTGATTTCAACTTCTTGTTTAGTCATCGTTTATTCTAGTTTATTTGTTATTTCGATCACTAGCATTGTTTAGCATTGTTTTAGCCTAGTTCATCATTAGTCTAGTTCTTACCTCTCCTCTACCATAGTTTTCCATTTATCGCTTCTTTGTGTTTGTTTGGTGATTTAGTCTCGTTTTAGGCCGACTTAGTCTAAACCTTGCGACACCGTCTCCGTGGACACGACCCGACTTACCCTAACTACCGTTAGGTGCTAGTTGGTTATTATTTGGCGGTGGGATCCACGACAAATCCCACCATCAATTTGGCGCCGTTGCCGGGGACGGTGTATTGTTTAGACTTAGTTTGCTCATAGCTAGACTTAGTTACCCTTCTTTGTGCCCTTCTACCCTCTCTTGTGCATATTTTCTAGTTTTTCCCGTTTTCTTAGCTTTCTTTTCTCTTTGTCTCTAGTTGTGCTTGTTTATTGTCGTTACCTAGTGCCCATAAAGCACTAGGTGTTCTCACGTTTGTTCTAGTGTGTAGTGTATGCCTAGGCGGGGAGGCGAATTCTTTCTCTTTAATCCAGAGCCGGAGAGGCTTTTTCGAGCTTTTTGCCAACGAACGATTAACCGGGTTAGGATCTCTCAACCAAGTGCAAGCAATACTCATCAAGAGCAAGCTCAAGGAAACTATTTTGAGTAAGCATTTCAAGAGATGGCCGAAGGGAATTTCACCAATCCCTTTGGATATTCTAGTCCTAGTTCCCCCTCTACATCTACTTCAACTCCGTCTTCACCACCATCTCCCTTACATCCAATAATGCCGAAGTTTTCATCCCACTCTACATTCACGGAAGACGTCTTGCCGGGACCCAATGCTCTACCGGCCGCTTATGCCGGAAATTTTACGGCCAAGACCCACTTCATCCAACTTGTGGAAAGGAATCAATTTAGTGGTTTGCCCACCGAAGACCCGCACCAACACATGGAGACTTTCTCCGATTATTGCGACGCTATCCCTCAACCCGGGGTTACACAAGATCAAATCCGATGGGTACTATTTCCATTCTCATTAATTGGAAAGGCGAAGCAATGGATCAAGAGTCTCGATAGGGCAACCATGGGCATCGACACTTGGAAAAAACTTGCATTGGCGTTCTACCAAACTTTCTACCCTCCGGAGAAGACTAACTTGCTTAGGGCCTCCATCACCGGTTTCCAACAACGGGATGAAGAGAGCCTTTATGAAGCTTGGGAGCGGTTTAAATCCTTGGTTAGATCGTGCCCCCATCATGGACTTTCACAATGGTTCTTAGTCCAACAATTTTGGAATGGCCTTTATGAGGACTCAAGAACTATACTCAACATGGGCTCCAATGGTAGGTTTACCGAGGTCGATGACGACCAAACTTGGGCGAGAATCGAAGAGATGGCGGTGCATAATTCGCAATACTCTAGGCCTAGGAAGGCAAATCTAGGAGGTAGGCACGAGGTTGATGCAATTACTCAACTAAGCATTGACCTTGGAGCTCAATTGAAGACCCATATGGAGACCATTGACAAGAAGCTCCAAGGTCACCTCACTCAAGTTCAAAGCATTGGTTCCTCCAATCATCACTCAATTCAAGAAGTAAATGCTTTGGGATTTGCACCTCCTTTGCCTTATTATGGGATGTGCGATACTTGTGGAATCGTTGGTCATGATCCTATGAATTGTAGAGGAAGTATTGAGCAAGTGAATGCCTTTCAAGCATTCAAGCAAGGTGCCTCCTACTCTAATCAATACCAAGCTTCCAATCAAGTCCCTCAACAACAAGCCTTTCAACACCAACAACAACATCGTCCCTATGTTCCACCTCCCTTAAGGGACAACAACCAAGGTTACCAAGGCAACTCAAGGCCTTTCAACAACTTCTAGCAAAGTAACCAAGGTTCATTCAACAACAATCAAGGGTTCCAACAAAGGAACTTCAACCAAGGCTATCAAAACCACAACCATGGCAACAATCAAGGCCTTAATCAAGGCAATTCTCATGGGTTCCAAGGGAACCGTCTACAACAAGAAACTCAAGGCAATCAACAACAAAGCAAGCCTAGGAGCCGGTCTCCTATTCATGACTATGGTACTCCATTAGCCCTCACCGATACTCCGCATAATCCATCATCCCCACCACGGGATTTCGACATTCAAAAATCTATGATGGATATGCAAAAGAGTCAAATGGACATATCAAGAAACCATCAAGAGCTCTTTGCTTATATTCAAGGGGAAAACGCGTCAAGAGATGCCCGTATGAAGACGCTTGAAACTCAAGTATCTCAACTTGCTTCGGGGAGCTCCTCAAGACAAAAGGGGTAACTACCTTCTCAAGGTGAAACACCGACATTTGAGCATGTAAATGCTATCACCACAAGGAGAGGTACATCTTATGACTCCCCTCCTTTCCCTAGTGAGCAAGAGCCAATACAAGAACCGACAAAGAAAATGGCATCTCCAATTCAAGAAAGCTCAAGCTTTGATAATCCAATGGAGGAGCAAGTCTTATGGGAGATTGAGAAACTCCAACAAGACAAGCTTCCCCCACTTCAAGCAAAAGACAAGGGTAAAAGCAAAGTGTCATTTGAAGAGTCTTCTCCTATTGAGCAAAACAAGATCCAAATCAAGTTGCCTTTCCCAACAAGGCAAATGAAGACCAAGGTAGATTCTCAATATGAAAAGTTCCTTGACAACATTGTGAAGAAATTGGATGTTAGTGTCCCATTCACCGAACTACTTACCCAAATCCCGGCATATGGAAAATTTATGAAAGAAATCTTGGTTAGGAAGAGGTCCATCGACAAGGAAGAGACCATTGCGTTCACAAGGGTGGTGAGCGAGCTCATTCAAGGTTCTACGCTTCCAAAGTTGAAGGATCCGGGTAGATTCTCGATCCCTTGCACCATAGGCCACTACAAGATCGAAAGAGCATTATGTGATTTGGGTGCGAGTGTGAGCATCATCCCTTATTCTATTTGTTGCCGACTTGGGATGAAGGAGCTTAAAAGTACTTCCATTACACTCCAAATGGCCGATAGTTCATTCAACCGACCATTGGGGATGCTAGAGGATGTGCCGGTGAGGATCGGGAAGTTTTTCATTCCGGTCGATTTCATCGTGCTCAATATGCCGGAAGATGCTATCACTCCCATCATCCTTGGGCGCCCATTTCTACACACCGCCGGTGCTATGATCGATGTGAAGAATGGTAGGATCACCTTCGAGCTAGGCGAAGAGAAGTTAGTGTTTGACCTCCAAGGTAACACTTCGCCTACAAACGATGAGTCTTGCAAAATGATCCAAGCCACGAAGGACATAGATCTAGGGGTTGAGTTGGGACAAAGCTTGAAGAAGAGCTTTTGTGTACTTGAGGATGATGACTCCAATTTGGAGGAAGATGAGTGCTCATATCATGGGCTTGACGACAAGTTGAAAAGCAAGGAGAAAGATGAGCCTCCCTTGGGGCCACATGAAGACCGGTGGACGTTCGGGTATGTCCCCAAGGATCAAAAGTACAAGTTCAAGTCGTTGAACTTGGAAGATCGGGATGCCCCGGGAACGTCAAGGCAAGGCCATGAAGAGCCTTGGTATGTGGTTGGTTATATCTCGAGCTTGATTGAAGACTTTGCTAGGGCCTTCGACTTGTTCCTTCGTGCCCTTGATGGAGATGGAACTAGTTTTGGTTGTTGAAAAAGATTGAAGAATGCACCCCCTTGGTTGGACGGAGTTCCACAAGAACCGTCTCTTTGTATATATCTCTATCCCTTATAGTTTGTTTTGTTTTGTGAACTTCTTGATTGATGAGTGATGTGAGGGAGGGAATTTGATGTGTTATTTGAGTTCATTGTGATAAGTGTGAAGTGGAAGTGATTCCTAGGGAGGAATGGTCATTGTTTGAGCTTGGATCGTGTGAAGGGAAGTAGGTTTTTGAAACTTGGAACGAGCTTTTGGGAGCTATAGAGGGTTAGGAGACTCTTCCCGGCCTAGAATAGGTCATCCCGTCCGGGATGGAAGGCCCATCCCGACCGGGAAGGATGTCATCCCGTCCGGGATGAGGTGCACAAAAGATGGGTCTACTGACAGCTCATCCCGACCGGGACAACGTCTTCCCGACCGGGACGAGACGGTCATCCCGACCAGGACCACCCATCCCGACCGGGATGGACCCCCTGTCCTCCTTTGGCCCTTTCTTCGTCGTTTGAGCCCACCCAAACCACTTTATACCCCCTCCCAACCTCCCTACATGTCCTTACCCTCATTATATGACCCCTACACCTCACATACACATTTCACCTCACTTTCTTGTCACTTTAAACCGACTTTCACATCAAACCCCACCCCATTTTACTTTGGTGCCCCAACCATGGAACCGTACTGCGATTGGGAAGGAATAACGACGACGACGACTTGCTACATGCCGATATTGATTTATGAGACGCTGGAGCGAGTGAGTTGCTAACCGTATGGTACGGCAACTATCCTCTCTTTTCCGTTTTTATAGCTTGTCTTCATTTGTTTATTCCCTTTCCCTTATATCCTTTGTGTCATGGTGGCCTTCGAGGCCTTAGTATGGTTGCTTCCGACTCTCGATGACGTGACTACATCGGGAGTCATTTCAAAATCCAAATTTTCAAGATTTTCACCCTTTTGTAGGAATTAGTCGGATTTGGGCGGAATCCGGGCTAGGTGACTTGATTACACCTAGTCCTCCCCTCCCATTTCCTTTCATTTCTTTCTTTTTATTTTTCTTCCCCCATCCATATCTTTTCTTGTCTCGGCCCATGGTGACTTGACTACACCCCGGCCGGACACATTCTACCATTTTCTCCAATTTATTTTTGATTTTTAGCTTTATTTTCGTAGTTTCTTTTATTTTCTTTTGTGCTCCCATGCACTACGGTCGAGCATGAGGACATGGCTCGGCTTAAGTGTGGGGGAGCGATATTCTATCGTAGTTAGTTTTATTTTCTTAGTTTTTCGAAAAATCTTTAAAAACCCTAAAAATTTGAAAATTTTTCACAAAAATCAAAAAGATTTTCCTTTTGTGTGTTTTCCTTTTATGTCGTTGTATCGTGTATTTGTTGTGTTGTGCGTGTTTTGCCTCCCTTTTTCCTTATAGGTTACTTGAATCACCGATAGCTTTGGGGAGCTTTCAAGACTTCCGGTAACATCTTTATCCCTTTTTCTTCTTTATCTCTTGCGGAGTTTGGAGGAGATTGTGATGCGGTGTG
Source organism: Agrostemma githago (assembly GCA_958450325.1). Classification (NCBI taxonomy): domain Eukaryota; kingdom Viridiplantae; phylum Streptophyta; class Magnoliopsida; order Caryophyllales; family Caryophyllaceae; genus Agrostemma; species Agrostemma githago. The sequence continues at coordinate 20,910,643 of OY288239.1, read as the reverse complement.
CTCGGGTGGAGCTTTGTAATGCTTGAGGTTGATTTGGTTGCTCATTTGGAAGATAGGGGTGGTGTTTGTGTTTTCTATGTGTTTGTTTTGTGTTGTTTTTGTTTTGTCGCTTTTGTTTCTTTTTCTTTCGTTTTCGTTGAGTCCTTGTTTTGTGTTTTGTTGTGTGTCTTGTGTGAATGGTTTTCGAAAACCCGGTTTAGAGGCTAGTGTGTGAGTGTTTACTTTCCCTTCTTAGTAGTATAAATCGAGTCTTAGACTTTAGTCTAGTAGAATGACCCTAAATCAATGAACTCGTTGGTCCTTTACCTTGAGTCCACCTAGCTTACTAGGGATTTACTACGGGATTTGCATTTTGACCATTATGACCACCCACGGTGTGAAAAGGCCTTGGTTGCCGAGTCCCGTCCCCTAGGTGACCATGTTCAGATTTGTTTGATTAGTCCAAGTTCTCCACCTTTTTGTGGGTTTGAAGGGAAGGGCCCGTCCCGACTTACCTATTCACCTACCTCCTACACATATCCACACAATAAAATTGCAAATTGTTGAAGTCATCTTTCTTGTTGCAATAAGAAGTGCCAAAAAGCCAAATCAAGCCAAAAGGGCGAAGAAAAGAAAAAGAAAGAAAAGAAAGAATAAAAAGAAAAGGCACAAAAGCAGAAAAGAAAATAGAAAAGAAGAAAAAGAAATGGCATGGCAAAACAAAGCAAAAATGCAAAAGAAGAAGAAAATGCCAAAAGAAAATCGTCTCACAAAAATAGAAAGCTCAGCCCTCACAAAATAAGCCTTTTACCGACTATTACCGTGAAGAGCCTACCAAAGGACCGAGTCCCTAGGAAGGATGATAGCGGTAATGGTCGGTCTTCACTCATTTTGCATATTTCCACCTTTTTACTTGGACTAGTTAGGCGGTTTCGGACATGGGACGACCCTCTTGGCTCTTTGCTAAAGGGGGCGGGGTCTCACTTACCTAAAGTGTCGACTAACACCGTGGTTCATCCTTTTTCCATCCCGCCGATCGTCTCGTAGTACGTTCTTAGAAGGTTAGGAGGAACCAAGGTAAGTTACCAACGTTTTTGTTGCTTTGTCGTCATACTATTAGGGTTTTGTCCATTTTGGTTTGTATTGCTAGCTTGGGAACGTTGTCACTTGCCTTGAGTCCTAAACCGGTGCTTCTTTCACCACTTGTTTGAGGGGAGCGGTATTTGTTTTCTTTTGGGTGCAACCGATTTTTGTTTGTTTGTTTGTGTGCTTGTTTGTTTATGTGTTTTGTGTCCGGTTGCATCCACGGTTTTGTCGCAAGACCCCACTTGCCTTGCGGAGTGCACTTTTCCTCTAAGTGCACTCGCGTGAGTTGAAAGGGCGTAGGGTGAGCTAATACCCACTCGGCTAGTTTAGTAGTTAGTTTGTGCTTACTCGAGGGCGAGTAAGGGTTAAGTGTGGGGGAGTTGATAAGTGTAGTTTGTAGTGCCTATTTCGTAGTGTTTTGGTCCCATTTCCTTGCGGAATCGCTCCTTGGGAGCGGTTCATGGGCTACTTATGCTTCCTCTAGCTCGTTTCAGGTTCCCGAGACCATTCGTGAAGAGTTGGAGTGATTCCGACTCTTTTCGGAGCCAACGAAGCGGAGGAAAGATCACTCGATGCCTTGGATTCGACCCCGAGACCTTGGGACCCAATCCCGAGCCTCCGAGACCCGATCCCGAGTCCCGAGAATCGATGAGAAGTTCATGTAAATCAAGGAGGAACCAAAAGGATCATATTGGAGGCCTACAAGACTCATCCCCGACGGGTATGCACCTCATCCCGTCGGGGATGAAGTGCGCTTTTAGAGGGGTCACTGCCAGGCCGTCCCGGTCGGGACCAACCCGTCCCGGTCGGGATGACAGGCCGTCCCGGTCGGGATGATCCCGTCCCGGTCGGGACCACCGTGCTGTAACCGCAACTCCTTTATTTCATCCTCCTTCATTCTTGTACCCCTATAAATACTTCCCTCTTGTATTGTTTATGGATCTTACCTTAGATTAGACTCTCTTAAGCCTCTCTACAAGTTATAAACCCTAGATTTAGTTCTTCACATTAGTTTTAATCTCTCTTTAATCCTTAGTTAATCCTAGTTTAATCTAGTTGTAATTAGTTCTTGTATTAAGAAGACACTTGAAGATTTCTCCAAGCTTGACAACCTTGGGATTATTTTGGGGTTTCTTATTTATACAAGATTGCATCTTTTTCTTCATCTTGTGTTGGTATAACTTTCTTTATTCTTATTCTTTGTTATTATTTCAAGTTTGAATCTTTACTTAGTATTCCTTGTTATTGTTCATATTGTTCTTGATAATGGATGTTTGGATTGTGATGTGGTTTTCTCTTATTGTTGTTAGTTTATCTTTGATTATGAGTGAGTAGATTACTTGTGGGTAAGTAGGGGGATTAAGGGTAGAATATGGGTGATTAGGGTTTGATTAGGGGTAAAGGGTGAATCTTTGTTGTTAGTCATATACTTGGCACACTATCTGTTTGTTGAAATGCTTGTTTGAGTTGTAGTGGCCATGCTTCTCATGCTAGTCTTCCTCTACTCATTGTTTGTCTAGTATGTGATCATGTTGAGAATAGTCATCATACATACCATGTGGACTAGGGTTTAGACGTCACCAAGCGCGAACCCACCTTGACATCGGTTTAAGTTGCGACCGCCCGGACCGAATCTAGCAACTAGGAGACACCTTCACCCTTGATTACCCAAGTCACCCTACTATTCTTATGAACCCGACCTAACCCACTTCTTTCCATATTTGATTTCAACTTCTTGTTTAGTCGTCGTTTATTCTAGTTTATTTGTTATTTCGATCACTAGCATTGTTTAGCATTGTTTTAGCCTAGTTCATCATTAGTCTAGTTCTTACCTCTCCTCTACCATAGTTTTCCATTTATCGCTTCTTTGTGTTTGTTTGGTGATTTAGTCTCGTTTTAGGCCGACTTAGTCTAAACCTTGCGACACCGTCTCCGTGGACACGACCCGACTTACCCTAACTACCGTTAGGTGCTAGTTGGTTATTATTTGGCGGTGGGATCCACGACAAATCCCACCATCAGGTTCCAACTTGACTTGGGATCACTTCATGACATCCATGCAACCTCGATAGCAACACCTAGCTTGTGGATAAATAGTCACCGACCTCCATGTGAGCCATGATGAAAGGGAAAAGGCACCCATATCACCTATTTTCCTTCGGAACCAACAAAACACTACAAAACACACTAGAGGAGAAGATTAGTTCCTAAAACCGCTCCTAAGAGCGCATTTAACATGATAATTACATGGGAAAAAGAGGATAAAAACATATAAAATATTAACACATCATTTATACGACGAGTTCAGGGTGCCAGGTGATCCTCCCCGGACCATGTTCAGATCGCCGACCACCGGAGAGGCTTGCGAAGGTAGGGACGGAGAGGGAGGCGATGCATTACTCGTGCCTGGTGCCTCCCATGTGTCTCACGTCTGTCAGCGGCTAGTTTGCCACCGACTCATGGTGAGTACCTGTTTTTTTTGGTTTCTTTTGTTCTTAGGTTTAGTGTCTGTTTGCATTTTGAACGGTTCGCTTTTCCTTCAGCTGGCCGATCCGGCTGATGCTGTTCAACCCCTAGATGGAGGAGCCTCTTGGTGTCGCTATTTTGTTCAGCCGATGCGGTTGGGGTGGCCTTTATGGAGCCTCTTCCCCTTGTTCCGTGGAGAAGATGGAGGCTGGGATGGAGTGGCGTGACCGGATGTACCGGGTAAGTTTCGGGATTTGCCTTGAACTCGGCTTTTGAGGGTTAGATTTTGTTTGACTAATTTGCTTGGTTTTATTTTCTGGGTTTCGTCGGCTTCCCATTAGCGGTTGTGGCAAGCCGCCAACTGCTTTCGGGCCTTTGCGTCGAGGACGGTCGCTGCCTCTTCCCGTGATACTTTGGGACCTCGATCGGTAAGTATGCTCTTTCTAGGGCTAGTTTTCTAGGCCGGTAGCGTGTTTTCTAAAGGGTAGCTGTATTTTCAGGATACTCTGGATATGGTAAGGCAGCTGGAGACTCGGGTGACCGAGCTCGAGGCGTTTAAGGCCAAGTTGCTGCAATTTCTGCAATCTCGGGATAACGAGATTGTTAAGTTTAAGGAGCAGTTGGCTCGGACTTAGGGCTAGACCTCGGCGCAGGGTGAAGCTAGGTTTGGGGCCGAGGTGGAAAGAGAGGCTGAGGCTGAGGGTCGGGTTACAGGCGCTACCAAGGATGTCGGAGGAATTCCCGAGACAGCTACCATGGATATGCTGACGGGTATGGACGATACTGAATCTCCCACCTTTGATCTGGTGGATCTAGATTTGGATGATGACATCGGTGAGTTTGTGCTTGCTGTAGGTGCAGCCTCTAGGGGTCCTCCCTAGTTTGTAAACTTGACTTATGTTCGAATTTTGTATGTTTTGTACGTTTTAGACTTTAGTGCTTTGACTGATTCGTTAGTCTTGTGTTTTTTTTAAAATGTTGACTTAGGTGACAAGTAATCATTTCAAGCTCGGTTTGTTTGTAGTTTCGTCGTATTTTAGGATGTTTTAAATGCGTTAGGATTGCATGGGAGTCCGAAAAATGCTTTTCGGAATTCTAAAAATGCGTTAGTTTGAGCCGGGAGTTGGATCAAGTAGTACGTCAATTAAAATGTTTGACTGGAGACATGTAAAATGCACCAGAAGCCCTTCGTGGCTAAAATGTTTCGATCAAGTGTGTGTTCAGTGCTAAGAGGCAAGTGTGATTGTTTCAATGCTCACGTTCGAAATGAAGTAAAAAAAGTTAGACCACTCTTTATATCTTTAATGATAATGCCATATTGGGCTACAGACGCGAATTGACGCTGCCACTCGGGGCAACAACACGCCTAGGTGGGGTAGCTTATCCCCTAAATAAAAGATAAAAAAAGTCTAAGTCCGGTGGATCCGATGGACGAAAATGTGTCGTCTGTGTGGAGCTATCATTCTTGCGCGAGGCTTGTAACGGATGCTTCGGCTTTTGGAAAGGGGTTTAGTGACTTCAGGAGGTCATTCCTGACGCCCGGGGATTGTCAAGGGATAGTGTGGACGTCCGTCCGCACCGCCCAGCGCCCCGCGCGTGCCCGCGCGGGAGCCACCCGGTTTTCAACGTGTGGCGGCGGCCACCCATGAGGCCCCCTTCTTGCCGGGGGCCGGTCCGATCTCGCATACGGGGCGAAGTGTCAGACCTCAATTTGGACGACGATCCGGACTTGTACTAGACGGGTGCGGGCACCCGTGTTTCCGTTTGGGAATCGATCGAGACATGGTTGTAAATGTTTAAAAGCCGATTCATTTGGTAAGGCGACCTTTTTAGTGAACTGAATTTGTTGCCGATTTGTGGAGTCGCCACCGAGTCAATTATGGGGACTCGGAAACCGTTCAAGTCAACTTTGATCCCTTACAGGCTCAAAGTTGAGTGGCACGGGACCTAAAGATAAAGACTTGTACCCTTAAGCACTCCATGCCTGGAATGACTCTCATTGCCAATGGTTTCGGACATCCGGAAACCGTCGATTCTGAGTAAGGGGTGAGGGTACGTATTGGGAAGCCAACATCCGATAGATGTCAACACCCAATCCCGCCCGCACTATAGCGGCCTCTACTAATCAATCGGTGGGCTGATATCCTAGTTCTTTTGTTGTGGTGGAAGTACTGTAACATCCATTGTTTTAACCCTATGTCTTTTACTATGTCGGTTGTTTTAAGGACATATAAGTTTTATCGTCAAAATAGTAGTGTTTACATTCTTTGCATGCGATTTCACGTGACAAGCAGGCCATGAAAAGATGCACGTTGGAGAGTAGAGAGTACTATGTATTATACATATTAGCAAATCAGGTTTAACGCGATAATACGGATATTAGTCGTTCTTGTGATATACCTTACCTGGTATTCTGCTTAAGATGCGTCGGTTCGGCATTAATAGAGATGCGTCGAACCTAATAAGGTGAGCACCCAGACTAATACGGAACCCGACCATCACTTTGTTCAGTTTCAAGTTATTTTACGTTCTGAATTCCGTGTTAGGTGATTTAGCATGCGATTATAAGGTCATAAAAGCAATAAATCATACGAAAAACTGTAAATGCGAATGTAAGTAAATCACATTGTGAGGAATTGCACCCTCGGAGTATACACTAAACGGGACTCGATGGATATATAGTTTTGAGAACGGATCTCGGAATTACTCGGGTCTATTTAGTGTGTTTTAGTATTTGTGGTTGAAGTTGGGACGTTACGTATTTTAGTAGATGCTTGTGGGCCTATTGCCCACATCTAGTGTTGTCGTAGTGCATAATAATAGAAAGTACAAATATGGAAAATTTTGTTTAGATGGCAACCTAGTGACGACTCGATTAACAGGCGGATCCTCTTAGCTTGACCAGTGACTCCGGCAGAACTCCGTTACCGTTTGACCTTCCCGCGGCTACTCCGACAGAGCTTCGTTGCTAAGGACTAGTTTTGCGGCTAATCCGACATAACTTTGTAACTAGTTTTGAGCTAGTCGATCACAGGCACCTCGGTATCGAGTGGGGTGCTCGAAGGTGAGGAGTAGCATCAATGTCGTTTTTTTTATCGGAACTACGATCGAGTGGATCGTTTGCCTCGGGTGTCAGAGTGCGAGCCCTTAGCGAGAGTTTAGAGGGAGAAGAGGAGAATGAATTGTGTGTCGAATGAATGAGGCGGAGGGGGGTATTAATAGGTGTTTTCGGCCCTCGTCGCCCATATAGACGCGTGAGCTGGGGCGCACCAGGACTCAGGCGCCTGGGCTAAGGCGTGGTGAGACCCAGGCGCGTAGTGTGGGGCAGTTGGGATTTTGAGGATACGGTTTTGATACTTTCCAAAACCGTGAGACGGGTGTATGATATATGTTTCTTGGGTGTTAAGGCTTCCCACAGCTTGACCTACCGCCGTGGGTTTAGTGGGCCTCGGGTGTTCATCCCGAGGCTCGCTTGACATGGTGTTGACTCGGTTCGAGTTTCGAGGCCTACTCGGGGTCCCGGTGTCGGAATTAACTCTAATTAGTGTCTATGTGACCTTAACGACACGACTAAGGCTGCCATCATGTTAGTTTTTAATTTTTCCGAGTAATTATTTGATCCGTTCTATAGGAAAGCTACCTATAACATCGCGAACCCGTGTCGCGTTGCAGTTCTATCGTCATCGGGTGTTTGTTGGGCACTTCTGCAGCCACCAGGTCCAAATTTGGGTGTCTACAGAAGCCCCCACTTTGACTGAGGCTTGGACAAGGTGAAAGTCAAAGTATAGCCGCCCAGGTCAATCAGAGATTACGACCTGGTGGTTGTCCGGTCGGGTCGTTTTAAATCCAGTGGACTACATGTTGAGGCTCGCCCGCCATAGCTTAGAAATCATACCTGACGTCTTCGCTTGCGGTTGCTTGCTTGGGCCCGGGCCGTTGCTTGACATCTTGTTCTTGATTCTTTGTGCGCGCGCGCTTTGTCTTCTTCGGTTTATTTAGAGGTTTTGTTTAATTTTAAGTGTTTCTGCGCGCTAGCAACGCATTAAGTTGGCTTTTATTTGTACAAGTATATTTTGGACTGCTTGTGAACCCTTGATGAAACAAAACGTTCGAGGGCGTTAGTCTCCACTCGAGCGGTCGTCATTGGGATGCTTATTACCCCTAGGACAAAACAAAATGATATAAAACCATTCGAGGGCGTCGGTCTCCACTCGAATAGCTGTCTTTCGGTATGCTTTTGACCCCTAGGACCAAAATAAAGTGATATAAAACCATTCGAGGGCGTTAGTCTCCACTCGAATAGCTGTCTTTCGGGATGCTTATGACCCCTAGGACAAAAACAAAGGGATATAAAACCATCCGAGGGCGTTAGTCTCCACTCGAATAGCTGTCTTTCGGGACGCTTCTGACCCCTAGGATAAAACAAAGGAATATAAAACCATTCGAGGGCATTAGTCTCCACTCGAGCGGTCGTCTTCGAGATGCTTATGACCCCTAGGACTAAAATTGTTGTGCCTCCGGGATAACTCTGACCCTCGGGCAAAATTGTTGTGCCTCCGGGATAACTCTGACCCTCGGGCAAAATTGCTGTGCCTCCGGGATAACTCTGACCCTCGGGCAAAATTGTTGTGCCTCCGGGATAACTCTGACCCTCGGGCAAAATTGCTGTGCCTCCGGGATAACTCTGACCCTCGGGCAAAAATGCTGTTGTTGTGCCTTCGGGATAACTCTGACCCCCGGGCAAAAATGCTATGCCTCCGGGATAACTCTGACCCTCGGGCAAAAATGCTGTGCCTCCGGGATAACTCTGACCCTCGGGCAAAATTGCTGTTTGTTTATTCGTTTCAGTTAAATGCTTGCTTTGTGATTTTGTCTTAGTTAATCTTGTTTTGCGGCTTGCCTTACTTTGTTTGGGTTTGTTATTGCTCTTGTTTTGGTTTGTTTATGCATTTGAAATTTGTTTAAAGTTTACTTAGATTAGTTTGGTTTAGATTTGCTTTGTTACGCGTCCGGGTGTAGCGTTTAGGTTAAGTGCGTTTCTTATGCTTGTTTTATTGTCAAGAGTGTATTATCGATGTTGATTAATAGTTGTTATTTTGCTTGTCTTAGTAGGTGCATGTTTTATATGTATCGACTTTGAGTTCGTTTGCTTTGCTTTAATTTAATCTGTGACGGACTATTTAGGCGCGCGTTTGTCTGCGGCTCAGTCTTCGGGCGCCTAGCCCCCAACAAGCCAGGACTCGGGCGCGTCACTCGGGGCGGTCGGATTTTTGTGATCCGGGTCTGTTTAAGTAATGCGAAAGTTGGGGCGCTCGTTCATTCAACCACAAAACTTGAACGCGTCAAGTCATTCACCCCAAATCGCCTTCTCGACTTTTCTTTGCTAAATTTCATTTCGGTTTCCGCTATTTACGACAATGTCGAGTCCGGGTTAGTATTCTTTGCTCGCTTAATGTCGGTTGTTTGATTTGATTGATTATGAATTGGTTTTGTTGAAAAACCCTAGAAAATCGATTTGATTGTTTTTTATTTGCTAAGTTTCGATGCTTGTACTTGGTTCCAATGTTGAATTAGGGTCGATTAGAGCTTGTTAGGTTAGTTATGATCTTGATAAGGATGCTCGAGGCGCGACAATGGCCTTTTATGGGAATGTGTTTGGAATGCTTAGGGTTTAAGGATCGTTTCTCGATTATTCCCGTATTTGTTTTGCATAATTTTGTTCAAATAGAGTTTATGAGGATGTGGGTAGCTCTCTTGTCGGTTCTTATAGGCTAGGATGACTTTTAGGACCTTCCGTAAGGTTTTGTGTGTCTTAAGACGGACCAAAAGGTGCCGTAACGATGCCGGATTTTCCCGAAACCACTTCCATTGTGACCGGGATCGAAAATGTGTGCTAGGGGATTTCTTGTAATTTTGATATTCTTATCCGAAATTTTGAGCCTATTTTGACCTGTTTAAGCTGATTTAGCCTGACTAGGGTTACGTTTCTTTTTTTGCTTTTGTTTACAGCTAGAGATGATACCGAGCGTCCCGAGGGAACTTCCTCGGTTGGTGCTAGTGCTAGGGCAAGTGTTAGTGTGGAGGTCGCCGGGGCTAGTTCGCAGACTCCTCGAGGGATTCGCAGGAGACAAAGGAGCATCTCGTCCCAACGTCGTGATCCCGAGACTATTAACAAGGCTGAATTTGACAGAGTGAAGAAGCGTAAACTCTCAGAGACGGTTGCTAGTAGGGTTCACGTTCCGGTTCCTGTACCGGAGGATGAGGAGACTGTCTATGAGGATCCTGAATGGGCTCGGGATTGGGACGGTCATCAGCTGACGTTTCACCTTGACCTTCACATTTCTAACCGCATTGTGCGGGGCCGGGTGAGTGTTCTATTCGTGCTTATTGGTTTGTGTCTCAGATTTATTATCGCTATTATATTTTTGGCTCGGGTTAGGTTGGGTTTGTTTTGTTTATCCTTGCATTATTTCGGTTTGCAGCCCCCAGGTCCGATGAGGACTTTCTCGGGCTTTACTACGTGTAGACACCCGCATTTTGACAGCCAGGTGCCTATAGCAGTTTCCAAAAAAAACACCCGATGATGATCGGACGCTAACGTGTTTCTACGCGCTCGGGTATGGGCTCAAAACCATTAGTTGCTGGCTTAAGCACTTACAGAGTAAAAATCTCACAAAACGGACCTCAAATCCAGGCCTAGTGGGTCGTTTTCAGGCAAACAAGACTAATTTGGGTCAAAACCGACACCGGAAATAAAACCGACTTTTAACGATTGGGTCAACCCCGGTCAAAGTCGTTTCCGAGACACACGAAAAACAGCCACATAAACACCAAAAACTCAGCCCAAATACAAAACCCATCTCGAGGTCCAAAACATTGGACCCGCGCGACCCAGCTGACCCACTCGATCGAGTGCTCAGCCCACTCGATCGAGTGGGCCCTCATTCGAGCCCGGCTGCTGACATTTAGGCCACTCGACCGAGTCAAGGGGCTACTCGGTCGAGTAACCCTAGCCGGGTGTGCATAGCCTAGCCTATATAAACATACCCATGCACTCACCTTTTCACAACTTTTACACACATCTTTTACCCTAATTCAACCCTAATCAAACCCTAGTCCTAAACACTCAAGCCCTAACCCTAGTACTTAGGAGGCAAACCCTAAACCACCACAACTCGATTTACATCTCGATACTCCCGTGCAAGCCACAACTACGAGTCCCGTCCGAGAACAAGAACATGTAGGTTGAGGGTGCCAAAACCAGCTTTCTTCCTTTCTCCTTTCTCTCTCGTCATCTTCCTCTTTTTTCGTTTTTTTGTTTTTTATTTACTTATCGCATCCGTAATATCGATAATATCACTAGTATAAAACATTAAAATACTTGTGAATTTGTGTCGAGTGTGAGTGATGGTGGGATAAAGAAACCCGAATATACAAGAGTATTGCACTTAGCGTTGCCGGTCGCTTATCCCATCACCCCGATAACTTGATTATTGAAACAAGTCAACCTAAACAATAATATTTATTTCGTTCGCATCATCATTCGATCGCATATTTCATCCATTCTAAAACCTTTTTTTTTTCAAAACAAGTACTTCTTTTTAATAAGGGTCGAAACCCGTTGATGCGGATCCGAGATCGAACAATTCACAAGAATTAATTATGATGTCGGGATGCGGAGGGAATCAAGTCGAGTTTTTAATTCAAGCATCGATTTATTAGATTTGATACCAATTCCATAATTGGATGTCGAATCTAATGATTTAGTCAAATTAATTAATTAACACGATTTTCGTTGATGCTAATATAGATGTCTTCTAATTCGATTGAATTAATTACGACATTAGTAAACGCGGAGAAAATTTATATCGTGCTAGTTAATTTAAAAACGATGTATAGCAACTTTTTTATCTCGCTCTAATATCCGATGTCGATTCAATCGCACATTGGATATGACGAGTATCATACACATGAATCGAGCACAAATTCCATAATATTTATGCCCGATTCAACAAACTCATCGAATCATCAAAATCAAAAGCAATTTCGAAACCGGGAACAAATTGCAAAGCGAACTCTGGTTCGTACAGGGGGCACTCGACCGAGTGCCTAGCCCACTCGGTCGAGTGGCACCCCAAAAACGAGACAGAATGCTTTTTCGACCTCCACTCGGTCGAGTCTCACAATGACTCGATCGAGTGGCAACGTACTCGGCCGAGTTGGTAAATAACTCGATCGAGTAGGGTCTAAACCACGAGACAGAAGCCTTCCTTGAGGACCACTCGGTCGAGTCCCTCAATGACTCGATCGAGTGGCCTTATCACGACAATACCGTGAGTCTCACATCCCTTTTCTAGTCTCGATAAAACCTTTTTTATGACTTAGGTCAACACGTGCCTAATCAATCACGTGAATTATCACTTTTCTAAACCATGCATCATCATATCTATATCATTCTATATCATTCGCAAACCGTTATTATCGTTATACCGTTACTAACAAGTTTGTTGCTTTTCTTGTTGATTTATTGTTTATTTTATCGCACTAAAATGAACCTTCGCATGCTAAATTTAACTTTGACGTTAGAATTAGTTGCATTAAATGGACATAGAAACCCTTTCAATTTCTCGCATGTCTAGGGAACATACTGTTTGTATAACATTTTCCCGTTCAACTAACGCGCGTATTAGAAAGTCTTTCGATATCTTAGTAGAGGCCGCCAATGTGCGGGCGGGGTTGGGTGTCCTTTGTGGGCTTCCCAACACGTACCCTCACCCCTTACTCAGAACCTCGGTTTCTGGATGCCCGAAACTGTTGGCGCACGAAAGTCATTCAATACACGATAATCGGTAGTGACAGTATTGGTATCGCAATGCAAAGGGACGAGCCCAATAAACTCTGACATCGGAAATGGGCCGTATTTTGTACACGGCCCACTACGACATAGAGTGGGTTCGAATGGGCCCGAACCCCCACAAAGTTTGGTGGTGACTCCACTTCGATTCAAATTTCAATTTGATCCATTCTCATATGGAGATTCATTCGCCTCCCCAAACCCGCGCGTGGCCGTGTCGGGGTGGACCTATGTCATGTCCACAATTTGGCGACTCCGCTGGGGATTAACTGATGCGTGACTTACCAGCGGCATCCTCAGGGTGAGACTCGAATAGAAATCGTTTGACTAGTACAATACGCGTTTTTGTTTTACGGTTCATGCATAACCCCATATTTTCCCGGGCCGGTACTCGCGACCGACGTCCTACTATACCGTGATGTACTCCAATATGGATATGTCAAAGGTGTCCATAGTCGATTCGAGTGGGTTTCGCGGCATGTTCTTAGCTCAACTCGACTTAGAAAGTCCGTCCCGATTAACGTCTAGACTATGTGCACTGGTATAGACCCCTTATAGACCGACCGAGACTTAGTGTAAAGCATACATGGCGTCGTTATAATGCTTGCCTGACTACATGCTACTTGGTTTCCGTGTCGTTTTCAAAAACCGTCAACTTTTTCAAAAAAATACATCTTTTTCAAGATATTCAATTTCAAAACCCGGGACATATACCGAATTTAGGACTTATGATTTTACTCAAAGTAGCCTATTTCTAGCCGGTATTCTGCCCATTTCAAAACTCGAAAATATTTTCAAACCTTCAAATTTGTGGCCCGATGCACTTTCCAATTTTTTTCGAAAAATCGGGCCCTTCCCCAAGTTTGCTCGGATTTTCCAAAAACAATCCATTTTCAAAACCTTCCTCTTCTTAAGACTTCTCGCATTTAGCAGTGTCGGGTCATGTCATAAGTCGTCAAAGTCTTTAGCGTCGAAACTCTATCGATCTTACATCACGGGTTTCTTCCCTATCCCAGTCCGCCTTATCGGACTAAGGCAAGGCCCACCTACGTAGGACATACTCCTACAAAGGAGGGCCCATCTACACAATCGAGTCTAAAAGTCTGGGGATGTCTCACGTGGACCTTCTTTCGAACAGGACTCGGCCCACCCGCCGAATCCTAAAGGAGGCCCACTTTTCACAAGTCACCCGTCTAGGTGTCTTTTCCGAGTCAGTTCCCTTTTCAGTCTTGTTCGGGATGTACTTTCTATTCCGGGATTCGGGCTACCTTCTAATTACACGGTCTTCTTACAGACAGGCCACCCGAAACCAGACAACAAAAAATGCAGTCAACTTTGGATCAACTGACCACCGCCCTGGCCAAGATCAAAACTCAACTGACTACCATCCAGACTGACCAAGCAACCTTGGCCACCCGTGTGGGTGCCGTAGAGAAGGTAGCCCCTATTGAAGGATTTGAGCCCACTGGGCCCATAGCTGAACTAATCAGCGTTGTTCGCAGGCTCGAAGAACAGGTTCACCTGTCAACGAACAACTCGATCCACACTGAAAATGCTCGTTCTTATTCGCCTTTAAACGACGAGCTACCTGCTAACCTCAACCTCACGGGAATTTCAATGTTTGAGGGTACTGAAGACCCGGTCCACCACATTCGGGTTTTCAAAGACTTTATGGCGGTCAAAGGAATGAAGTCCACCATGTTTAAGCACTTATTCCCTTCCTCCCTTGAAAAGCATCCCAAGGCCTGGTACTACGGGCTCGATTCCAAGAAATATAAGACTTGGGACGATGTGGCCGACTGAATTTGCTCGGAACTACGCTGATAATACCGAGATCCAGACTACAATCCGTACTCTGGAAGTGATGACCCAAGAGCCCAAAGAAGGGTTCACCAAATATCTGCAAAGATGGCGGGCCGAAAGTGTGAAGCTGGTTGATAAGCCCAGGGAGAAAGTGCTAGTGGAGGCCTTTGTCAAGAACCTCCTCCCATCTTACCGGGTCCATCTCCGGTATGCAATCATCCCCAATTTTGCCGCCCTTACTGAAATGGGCACAAAGATCGAGGATGACTTAAGGTTAGAGAGCCTGACTAAGGCCTCTACCAAGGGCTATCAAGGGGCCAGTTCATCTGTGAGCAAGCCCACATCTGCAGCTGCAATTCGCAGCATCTTCGATGAGGTAAACTTGCTTGACACCTCGTCCAAAAAGAATACACCAACTCGGGTATTCACGGATATAGGACTACCTATACCTACGCCTTACAAAGGCTATCTTCTAAAGGCCTTATCCAACCGATAGGCCCGACTCCCGAACTTCCAGTGGAGAAAAGGCCCAAGAGCTACAATGTCCAAGCCTATTGCCAGTATCACCGAGGTAATGGGCATGACACAGAAAAATGTTGGAAGCTGAAGCATCTGATCCAAGATCTGATTGAAAGCGGGAAAATACCATTGCCCGGGGACAAGCCGAGCAACAAAGAAAACCCATTCAGTACCCATGCTATATTCACGGGAGAGGTAATCGACTGTTCTCACCTCATTTCCCCTTATATCCCACAAATTAATGGGATATGGTTTGATGATGAGGACGACGTTTACCTGGCCAAAGGGGAAACTGTCCCCATCACAAGTGAAGAGGTCCGCAAAGCTAAGTCCAAAGCCTTAGCCACTAACCACCTCGCCACAGCCGAGCGCTCTACTCCAACAACCGTCACTGAACCTGCCAGGACGGAATCCACCCTCGAAGAACCAAGCAGTGACACGGCTTTGGTCCAACAATTTGAAGAGGGTTCGAGCTGATCTAACCATATGGCAACTTCTGGTTAGCTCGCAAGCACATCGGGAAGCACTGACTAAGGCTCTCGATGAGATCAAGGTCGACTCACAGGTTACCCCCGCTGAAATGGTAGCCAATATCATGCCCTATCTCAAGGGCAAATCCAAAAAAGAAGGCCCACTCATAACCTTCTCCGAGTCCGATCTACCACCATTTGGGGCCGCCCAAAATCTGGCCCTATACATCACGGTCATTTGCCGAGGGAAGTACCTCCCGATGACCCTAATTGATGACGGATCTGCTGTAAATGTCCTTCCCCTAATGACCGCCAGGGCCCTCGGCATCACAGATGCCGACTATCTCCCGACGGCGCAAACTATCCAAGCTTTTGACGGAAGCCCAAAACCAGTAGCCGGGGCTGTTAAGCTGACAATAATAACGGGCCCAATCGAAAAAGAGTTGGAGTTTCAGGTGATCAATGTCACCTCGTCCTTTAACTTACTACTAGGAAGGCCTTGGATCCATGCAGTCAAGGCCGTATCCTCCACCCTCCACAGAAAAGTCAAGATGCCGCTTCAAGACGGTGTCATCACACTAGAGGCGACCCCCATTACCGTAGCAAGCTGCAATGCCACGGGCCGGGCCGACCCACGAGGATTTGATTTCGTGGGAATGATCGAGGAGGAATATCTCTTCAGGCCTTACTACACCACTAGCATCAACACGACGCTACAAAACTTGGGTTACTTACCAGGGGCTACCTCGAGGCCATATCTTCCAGCTGGGAAGATTATCGAGGTCCTGAACGATGGCGAATCACAGTTCGGATTGGGGTATGCTATAACCCCTGAAAACGTGGTCCGGGCTGGTATCCACAAGGCCATCAACATCCTCAAGGGCACTTACTTAGGTCCTTATAGCCCGAAGTTAACTGACTACTTCGTTACTCCAGTTTTCGAAGCTATTTAAGTGGGCCTCTACCAACCCACCATCACATATCCCGAGACCAAAACGGCTCGGGAATGCAATTTCATCCCCGATGATATATTCACCCTTGTTCAAGCCGAGTCCAAGGAAGGGGAAAACAACTCCGAGCCCGTGCTGGGGCTCCTATTTGGAGAAGACAAGGCCGTCCCTGCTCCAAAGGTTGATTTGGTCAACCTGATCCTCCGCAGCGATCGATTTGACCCAACCGAGCTAATCTCCGAAGTCGGTGCAGACACCGGGAAAAGGGCCTGGAGGAAAACCATCAAGAAGACCGACAGCCTAGGACGGACCTACAAGTTAACCACCGGTGAGGGAGACATGCCGGATACCGAGTCCGAGTCTGAGTCTGAGTCAGAGTCGGAGTCAGAGTCGGAGTCAGAGTCCAAGTCTAGAGGGTCTGGTGCTAGAGTCGAGTCTGTAACCCCTCTTCCTCTAGCCATCGAGGTCTCGGGGCCTGTCCCAAGACCTCTCCCTATTCCACCACTGACCAACGAGCAGATGGCCGCTCTATTCGAGCTTTTCTCAAAATTTACCATTAATAATAATAACGAAAACCGTTCTGCTTACGACTTGTCTTATTTCCAAAATTCTTTCAATTTCAAAAGTTTTATATGCAATGACATTGAGAAACCCGACGAACAGGTACCTCTGCCTCCGCATCTAATCGAGCAGCTCGAACAAAGGGAATCCCGAGATCCGGTAATTGAAGAAACTGAGTCCATCAATGTGGGAACCACTTTAGAGCCCCAGATGCTTAAGTTGGGCCTATCCTTAGATCCCGAGGAGAGAAAACAATTCACAGACCTCCTCCAGGAATTCAAGAACGTCTTCGCATGGTCCTACAAGGACATGCCGGGAATAGATCGGGAAATAGCCAAACACCGAATACCCATCAAAGATGAGTGTAAACCGGTAAAACATAAACTCCGACGAATGAGGCCCGAATGGTCTCTCAAAGTCAAAGAAGAAGTCGACAAGCAATTCAAAGCGGGCTTTATACAAGTGTCTGAATATCCAGACTGGGTCGCAAACATCGTGCCGGTACCTAAGAAGGACGGCAAGGTGCGGGTATGTGTAGATTTCCGGGACCTTAATAAGGCCAGTCCAAAAGACGATTTTCCGTTACCACACATCGACATACTGGTCGATAACACGGCCGATCATGCCCTTCTATCATTCATGGACGGGTATGCCGGATACAATCAAATCAAAATGGCAGAAGAAGACATGAGTAAGACCACCTTCATTACACCTTGGGGTACTTACTGTTACACCGTCATGCCATTTGGGCTCATCAATGCCGGAGCCACCTATCAATGAACCGTCACTACTTTATTGCATGACATGATGCATAAGGAAGTGGAGGTTTATGTGGACGATATGATTGTGAAGTCCAAAGACCGAAGCGGGCACATTGCGGCCCCAAGAATATTCTTTACCCGACTGCACAAATACAATATGAGGCTGAACCCTCAAAAGTGTAGCTTTGGGGTAACATCAGACAAATTACTAGACCATATCGTTAGCCTACACGGCATCGAGGTCGACCCAGCTAAAATCAAAGCCATCACCGAGATGCAACCACCCAAAGACCGAAAAAGAAATAAGGGGGTTTCTCGGGAAAGTCCAATACATCAGTCGATTCATTTCAAAACTAACCATGGTATGTGAGTCCATTTTCAAAAAACTGAAGATCAGAGAACGGGTACTATGGGACGACAAATGTCAAACGGCTTTCGATAAAATCAAGGAGATCCTGTCTGCACCGCCGGTATTAATGCCACCTCAACCCGGTTTGCCTATGTCGTTATACCTAACAACGACCGAGACAGCCATGGGGGCTATGCTAGCCCAGACAGTCGATTCAGAAGAACGGGCTATTTACTACATCAGTAAAAAGTTCCTAGAATACGAATGCAAGTATACAATGCTCGAGAAAACGTGCTTAGCTTTGGTTTGGGCCACTAAAAAGCTCCGACATTACATGCTTAGTCACGAGGTACATGTGTTATCCAAAATGGATCCTATCAAGTACCTGTTCGAGAAGCCCATCCTTAACGGCAGGATGTCCAGATGGACTTTAATGTTATCTGAATTCGACCTCAAGTTTGTACCATTGAAAGCCATCAAGGGCCGGGTAGTGGCAGAATTCCTCGCCGAAAGTCCGATATCCGAAGAGGGACATACCGATACTTGGGCCTTTCCTGATGAAGACATATTCCATACCGACACCGAAACATGGGATTTGTATTTTGATGGAGCATCTAACTTCCGAGGATTTGGAGTCGGAATTCTTTTAATCTCACCACAAGGGGAACATACCCCGTTATCCATCAAATTGGACTTTGACGTGACCAACAACGCAACCGAATATGAAGCATGCATTCACGGGTTGCAAGCCGCCGCTGATCTAGGAGTAACGAACCCCCGGGTCCACGGTGATTCATCATTGGTCATCAATCAAGCACTCCAAAAATGGAAAACTCGGAACGCCAATCTCGTGGCTTACCAAGCGCGAATAAGGGTTCTAGAGAAACAATTCCGGAAGGTGGAATATATCTACCTACCCTGAGAGGAGAATCAGTTTGCAGATGCACTTTCCAAATTAGCATCCCTGCTAAATATCCCGGAGCATCTAACTAGCATGCCGATCTGCGTTGAAAGACGGTCCAAGCCGGCCTATATCCACGCCATCCATGATATCGAGATAACTGATCCAGAACCTTGGTATCAGGTCATCCTAACCTACTTGGCAACAGGAGAATATCCCCCGGGAACTGAAAACCGGGCCAAGAAGGCCTTGCGAAGATTGGCGACCCAATTTGTTCGTACGGACGACGGGCAGTTATACAAAAAGACGGCACATGGGGCTCTCCTCCTGTGTATCGACAAAATACAGGCCGAAAAGGTTATGGCCGAGGTACACGATTGTGAAAATGGCCCGCATATGAACGCCCATATGCTAGCCCGAAAAATCACGAAGCTCGGGTATTATTGGAACACCATGGAAACAGACTGTCGGCTATATGTCAAACACTGCTATAACTGTCAGATCTTCGCTAATGTACAACATATGCCATCTTCCCTATTATATACCATGACATCACCATGGCCATTTTCTACATGGGGTATTGACGTAATTGGAAAGGTGCACCCTTCCGGGACGGGAGGTCATTGCTTCATTCTGGTGGCCATCGACTATTTCACCAAATGGGTCGAAGCCGAGTTATACCGTGTCTTGAACGCCAAGCACATGGCCAAATTTATCCGGAACAAGATCATATGCTGATACGGGATCCCACACGAGTTTATCAGTGATCATGGGACCCACTTTCAAGCTGAAACCGCTACGCTGCTAGCAAAATACAAAATTCAAAGGCATACATCTTCTCCTTAACGTCCCCAAACAAATGGAGCGGTAGAAGTGGCTAATAAGACAATTGTCACCATACTTAAAAAGATGGCTGAGAATTACCGGGGTTGGCCCGACAAAATACCTTTTGCTCTCTGGGGGTATCGGACATCAATTCGCACCGCAACCAGAGCAACTCCATATTATCTGACATATGGAATGGAGGCGGTCCAACCGGTCGAGCTAGAAGTGCCATCCCTCAGGATTTTACTTGAAAGCCAAGTACCAGAAGCAGATTGGGTCCAAGCCCGATACGATTCGCTAGTACGAGCGGCAATCCCGGGCCCTCAACAATATCTAAATATATCAAAAGAGGATCCAACGGGCTTTCAACAAAAGAGTTAGGCCCAGAAACATCAAAGAAGGGGATCTGGTCCTAAAATCGGTTCGTACCCTACTACCGGTTGACCCAAGAGGAAAATTCAAACCCAATTGGGCTGGGCCATATTTAGTTAAGAAGGTCCTATCAGGTGGAGCAGTGATGCTGACAGACCTGGACGGGAACGAGTTCGTCAACCCGACCAACTTGGACCAGTTGAAGCGCTACTACCCTTAAACCTTATCTCAATGTCATTTGCAAAAGTTTATAAAAATTCGTCTTTTTATAAATTTTCAAAAATTATAGACAAGTCAATAAGTTAGAATTAATTATTCTACTGTCGCACATCTCGAACTAATAGTCTTGATGTATTTCGAAAATTGCAAACAAATCCATGTTTGAACTACGTTTGGTTTGATTCCGCTAATTGTGGATACGTGGGCAACCCCTTAAAAGGGTACAACCACTGCAATGAACGAAAAGACGAGAATGGTATTCACTAATACGTCCTTATTAAAACCCGATAAACTCGGGAAATACAAAAAAAACGCCAAAAACGGCAAACAAAAAATCACACCACAAAAAAAATAATAATACTCAAATAATAAAACGAAGAAGACTAATATTCGTGCATTTTGCCTTTTCCTTTGTCCTTTGGGTCGCGCGGAGCCCGAGGTCGCCGGGGTGGAGGCGAGCGTTCCCGAATCACGAGGGGAACCTCCTTAGCCCGAACCCGTTTCTTTGACAGCGGGTCTTCTGCTATCGTCTTTGGTTCAAGTCGGGCCCGCACGTGCTCGGGTAATTTATCTCGTGGGCCAACTCGGTCCTGCACTGCTAGTTTTGGGCCCAGTCTCCTTTCCAAGTCAGTCTGAGGGCTCACTTTCCCCCGTGCACCTCTAACACTAGACCCTTCAGCTTGAGTCTTACTCTTCTTTCTCTGGCTTGACATTAGACGGACCAGAGTAGCTGGAGTGTCACCTTCGTCAAAAAAGCCCCTATTATCTTTAACTTGCTCCCTTCGCAGCAGATCAAAAGCTTCATCGACCTTCAGAGCAGCTCGGGCTTTGGCATCGCCTGCTTTAGTCCACTTCACATAGGAATCTGATACCCAGATTGAGTGACGAGATGTGGGAAGATGCCAAGTATGTCGGGTGTACCATCTTTGCATCCAGGTATCGCACATCACATCAGTCAGTTGGGTAGGGTCACTCACAACTGCTTCAATCTCCTAGATTCTCTGGGTCCAACCATACTGCCTTAGTATGCGGTCGGGATAAAGATGGATCGTCTGCCTGAAAGACAAAATTACTTGATAATGAGCTCTGTCCCTTGGGTCCAAGCCAGTCCAAACATAGATGGGCCACCACGGCACTACCCATCGAATCAACAGACCACCATGCAATGACAACACCTCGTCCCAATACTTCTGGGTAATCTGGCGAGAAAAATCAATGGCCCGTCTCCTCGTCATCACCTGGTTATGACGGTAATTGCTCGCGTCAAGAGGAGGATCTATCACTGATAGCCTCTCGTATAGCCAAATCTGAAAAAGAAGGCAAAGATATGAGTTCCCGAGACGAAATAGGTGTCCGCCTAAGGGCACTCGGTCGAGTGCCTGGGGACACTCGGTCGAGTGCCTGGGGACACTCGATCAAGTGGTACCTCTGAACACGAGCAGGGTGCTTTTTACGAGGGCACTCGATCGAGTCGCACTGCAGCAGAAAAATTGCAAAAAAAAAAATCAAAAATCAAGAAGTTGGAAAAATAATAAAAAAATCCGATATACTTGCAACAAACGGGTACTCCCGCTCAAGCGGGCTGACGAATCCCTCTTGCGGTTGTCTAGGCCTTGGATAATTTCGCCCGTGATAAGCCAAGCCGGACTGTGCTCCGTCTCCATCAGATCAACCACGGTCAAGAAGCGGGCATCACCCATGCAAGAAAATAAATCCTTGTGACCTTTAAAAGCATAAACATGGAGCATACAGAAGGAAAAAGCCCTACGGCTGTGAACCGGTCTGACCCGGACATCGAGAGGATTCATAAATTTCTCCGCCAAGTCGATCAGAGAAATATTGCCATCCTCCATCATGCGGGACACTTCGTTGTGAGAAAGCCCTAAAAATTCTCGAAGCTTCCTCCTCGGGTCATAAACTGAATACGGGACGGCAGGACGAAGTATCAGGTTTCATCCTCCCACAGCAGCAATCTCCTCAGGCAAGGGACAAACTTCTCCCCGGGGAAAGGCAAAGACATGATATATGTCGTCCCAGTAAGACAAGCAGGCATTAAGGAAATAACGATCGATCTGCATCTGACGGAATGGGTACAGTTGTGTAATACCCGTCTGATTGAGAGCCACCCTATCTGTATCCCTATAGTGTCGGGACCATTCTTGCAACATCACGGTTAATCGATCGATTCCCATGGTCAAAATTCTTGAAGGGAATAAAGAGACTTTCTTTTTGAGAAGGGATGAATTATGAGGAGTTGGTGAAGAAAACCAAAGACAAGGAAGGGCTATATATAGCATCAACCTTACAACCCTCTTTCCATATCACTTTTCCATGAAGTTTCCTAATTCTAACAAGAAATCAACATACAGGCCTCGTCTCGAGATTCTCTAATCTTAACCCGGGAATTAGTCATCCCGAACTTTCCTAAAATTCTTTGGAGTCAAAACTTTCAAAAATTCCAAATTTCAAAATTTCAAAAATTTCAAAATTTCAAAAATTCAAAAATCATTTTCCCCTGCGCGAGTCATATTTTCTACTTACGTGTTGCATGCAAAATTTTATGCGACTTATACAGGTACGACTCAAGCAGGGACATGCAACCCACTATATCTCCCCAGCGGAAAGCCCTAGGTGGCATTTTCCTCGGAATAGCATGGGATGGGCCCACATGTAGGCACACCCAGGACTTATGCGACAAGTCCGATTTCCCACGGAGATATTATCATCAGCTCAGGTATGATTTCTATCTTATGGCTGGCGGGCCCTTCACACGAGTCTAATGGACTATAAACGACCCGATCGAAAGTTTGCCAGGTTTCAATCCTCGATTGGCCTGGTAGCTACTCTGACTTTCGCCTTATCCAAGCCTCAGTCAGAGTAGGGGCTCTGTAGACACCCGCATTTTGACTGCCAGGTGTCTATAGCAGTTTCCAAAAAAAACACCCGATGATGATCGGACGCTAACGTGTTTCTACGCGCTCGGGTATAGGCTCAAAACCATTAGTTGCTGGCTTAAACACTTACGGAGTAAAAATCTCACAAAACGGACCTCAAATCCAGGCCCAGTGGGTCGTTTCCAGTCAAACAAGACTAATTTGGGTCAAAACCGACACCGGAAATAAAACCGACTTTTAACGATTGGGTCAACCCCGGTCAAAGTAGTTTCCGAGACACACAAAAAACAGCCACATAAACACCAAAAACTCAGCCCAAATACAAAACTCATCTCGAGGTCCAAAACATTGGACCCGCGCGACCCAGCTGACCCACTCGATCGAGTGCTCAGCCCACTCGATCGAGTGGGCCCTCATTCGAGGCCGGCTGCTGACGTTTGGGCCACTCGACCGAGTCAAGGGGCTACTCGGTCGAGTAACCCTAGCCGGGTGTGCATAGCCTAGCTTATATAAACACACCCATGCATTCACCTTTTCACAACTTTTACACACATCTTTTACCCTAATTCAACCATAATCAAACCCTAGTCCTATACACTCAAGCCCTAACCCTAGTACTTAGGAGGCAAACCCTAAACCACCACAACTCGACTTACATCTCGATACTCCCGTGCAAGCCACAACTACGAGTCCCGTCCGAGAACAAGAACATGTAGGTTGAGGGTGCCAAAACCCGCTTTCTTCCCTTCACCTTTCTCTCTCGTCATCTTCCTCTTTTTTTTGTTTTTTTTTTATTTTTTTTTTAATTTACTTATCGCATCCGTAATATCGATAATATCACTAGTATAAAATATTAAAATACTTGTGAATTTGTGTCGAGTGTGAGTGATGGTGGGATAAGGAAACCCGAATATACAAGAGTATTGCACTCAGCGTTGCCGGTCGCTTATCCCATCACCCAGATCACTTGATTATAGAAACAAGTCAACCTAAACAATAATATTTATTTCGTTCGCATCATCATTCGATCGCATATTTCATCAATTCTAAAACCTTTTTGTTCAAAACAAGTACTTCTTTTTAATAAGGGTCGAAACCCGCTGATGCGGATCCGACATCGAACAATTCGCAAGAATTAATTATGATGTTGGGATGCGGAGGGAATCAAGTCGAGTTTTTAATTCAAGCATCGATTTATTAGATTTGATACCAATTCCGTAATTGGATGCCGAATCTAATGATTTAGTCAAATAAATTAATTAACACGATTTTCGTTGATGCTAATATAGATGTCTTCTAATTCGATTGAATTAATTACGACATTAGTAAACGCGGAGAAAATTTATATCGTGCTAGTTAATTTTAAAACGACGTATAGCAACTTTTTTTATCTCGCTCTAATATCCGATGTCGATTCAATCGCACGTTGGATATGACGAGTATCATACACACGAATCGAGCAGAAATTCCATAATATTTATGCCCGATTCAACAAACTCATCGAATCATCAAAATCAAAAGCAATTTCGAAACCGGGAACAAATTGCAAAGCGAACTCTGGTTCGTACAGGGGGCACTCGACCGAGTGCCTAGCCCACTCGGTCGAGTGGCACCCCAAAAACGAGATAGAATGCTTTTTCGACCTCCACTCGGTCGAGTCTCACAATGACTCGATCGAGTGGCAACGTACTCGGCCGAGTTGGTAAATAACTTGATCGAGTAGGGTCTAAACCACGAGACAGGAGCCTTCCTTGAGGACCACTCGGTCGAGTCCCTCAATGACTCGATCGAGTGGCCTTATCACGACAATACCGTGAGTCTCACATCCCTTTTCTAGTCTCGATAAAACCTTTTTTATGACTTAGGTCAACACGTGCCTAATCAATCACGTGAATTATCACTTTTCAAAACCATGCATCATCATATCTATATCATTCTATATCATTCGCAAACCGTTGTTATCGTTATACCGTTACTAACAAGTTTGTTGCTTTTCTTGTTGATTTATTGTTTATTTTATCGCACTAAAATGAACCTTCGCATGCTAAATTTAACTTTGACGTTAGAATTAGTTGCATTAAATGGACATAGAAACCCTTTCAATTTCTCTCATGCCTAGGGAACATACTGTTTGCATAACATTTTCCCGTTCAACTAACGCGCGTATTAGAAAGTCTTTCGATATCTTAGTAGAGGCCGCCAATGTGCGGGCGGGGTTGGGTGTCCTTTGTGGGCTTCCCAACACGTACCCTCACCCCTTACTCAGAACCTCGGTTTCTGGATGCCCGAAACCGTTGGCGCACGAAAGTCATTCAATACACGATAATCGGTAGTGATAGTATTGGTATCGCAATGCAAAGGGACGAGCCCAATAAACTCTGACATCGGAAATGGGCCGTATTTTGTACACGGCCCACTACGACATAGAGTGGGTTCGAATGGGCCCGAACCCCCACAAAGTTTGGTGGCGACTCCACTTCGATTCAAATTTCAATTTGATCCATTCTCATATGGAGATTCATTCGCCTCCCCAAACCCGCGCGTGGCCGTGTCGGGGTGGACCTATGTCATGTCCACACTACGTGTCTCGATATCTATTTTCTGAAGTTAACCCCCGCGGCAAAGGAGATTATCGCGAGGACTGCTTTAGGTCCCGTGGTCGGACAGTGGGCTAGGTTGGTGGGTTGCAAGACTAAGTGCAACCTTATGGTGATTAGGGCGATGATAGATCGCTTTCATGATACTACCTCGACCTTTCACATGGCTTTTGAGGAGGTCGGGATGACTCTAGAGGATTTTGGTATGATTAGCGGTCTGCCCTGGGGCCCGGATAGAGTTAGGTGGGCCACCAAGGGCCCTAGTATAGATAGCGATGAGGTGCGGGGCCTTATCGGGGATTGTTTACCGCGTGAGGCATATAGTGCGCCTCACGCTATAGTGAGTTCTTATATTACTGACCACTTTGAGCGAGTGGCAGTGTTGGAGGGTCGAGAGTCCAACACGCCGGAGCAGGATGCCCGGTTGTGGTTGTGGTATTTTCTAGGGTCGACCCATTTCTCAGACAAGGGCGAGAGGTTCAGCACTAGGATTTTGTCCCTCCTGGCTGAGCTGACTCAGCTAGGGCGCTACGATTGGGTGACAGCGGCTTTTGCGGAGTTGACTCGCTGCCTACAAGTCATGGTGAGGCCGCTGGTGATAGAGTCGGCCTCGACTGTGCCTATTGTGGGTCTGGGCTTTATACTGGAGGTTAGTTATTGTTCTCACTTCTTGTATTTGAGGTACTACATACTTAGTTTCGGCTTGATTTTGCTAAGGTTATTTTGGGATTTTTTAGGCTTGGATCTACTCCTACTTCCAGTGTTTGGCACCTAAGACGGGGCGAGTGCTCCCAAAGAGATTTTCGGCGGGTATCAAGTGGAGGCTTGCTCAGCCTAAGAGCACAATCAACCATTACCCGTCGAAGAATGCGTTAGTGAACAGGCTACGCGTTGAAGATGTAAGTTTCCTTCTTTTCTTTTTATGGCTTATTTTGCTCAATAGCCCCCAAGGTTCAGGATTTACTAGGATATTGATTTTGTTTGTGTAGTTTGTGGCCCCCCTAGGGGTGTAAACGAGCCGAGTTGAGCGCGAGCCTGGGGCTGCTCGGCTCGAGCTCGAAAAGAAAAAAGGGAGTCTCGGCTCGAGCTCAAGCTCGTCGAGCTTCAAAAACAAAGGCTCGAGCTCGAGCTCGTTAACTCAACTTGTGGCTCGAGCTCGACTTGTGGCTCGGTAAAAGGCTCGACTCCGGGCTCGAGTTGAGCTCGACTCACGGGCTCGAGTTGAGCTCGACCCGAATGATGGGTTGGGCTAGAGCTTAAGTGCTCAACTTATTTGAGTTTTTGACTAATGAAACGGAAATTAAATCTATACATTATTGAAACAGAAATTTGACTTTTAACAAGATTTGAATGGTTTGGGGAACTAGGGTTAATTTGGTTTAGTAATATGAGTAAATTATGGTAACAGCTAACAATATACGGGCAAAAATTTAAGGTAATATACTAATATGAGTAAATTATGATTTGATTTACGATTTACGTTTTTTTTTTTATGATTAATAGGTATATTTGATATAGGTAGCGGAAAAGAAACTCTAGCTTTACAATAATATCGAGCCGCTCGCGAGCTATTCGAGCCGAGCCAGGTCTTGCTCGGCTCGACTCATAAATGATCTGAGCCGAGCTCGAGCCCGAGCCGAGCTCATACGAGTCGAGCTTTGACCGAGCTTTAACCGAGCCAATCTCGAGCTGCTCGCGAGTTGTCTCGGCTCATTTACACCCCTAGGCCCGCCCTTGGGCTGATTACGAGGACGTGCCGGAGTATGTGACTACGGAGCTGAGGCCTAGAAGTTATAGGAGGATGCTCCTTCCTGCGTTGTTTCGCCCAGTCTGGTATCTGGGCAAGCGGCTGGTGCGTCAGTGTCTGTACGGCGACTTTAGGGGACCGGTTGATCCTCCCCGGCCCATGTACAGACCACCGACCGCCGTAGAGGTCCTCGAGGATATGGACGGAGAGGGAGGCGACACACTCTTGGTGCCAGGTGCCCCCTACCTATCTTACGTCACCCAGCGGTTAGCTTTGTACCGCCTCGTGGTAAGGTTCTAATTTTGGTTTCTAGATTTGCTTTACGGTTTATCGTTTATTTGCCCTTTGACCGACCAATCTGTTGTCTTCTCAGCTGGCTGATCCGGCTGATGAAATCCAGCCCTCAGATTTTCCCCTGACGCTACTTAGGGTGGATGCGGCTGGGATACCCTTTATTGAGCCCTTCCCCCCGTGTTATGCTGAGGAGATGGATGCCGGGATAGAATGGCGTGATCGGGTGTACCGGGTGAGTCTTAGTTTTCGTTCTTCGTTTGGGTACTAAGAATTAGGTTCGGTTTGCCTAACTTTTATGGTTGCACTTTCAGGTTTCCTCGCCTTTCCATCAGCGGTTATGGCAGGCTGCCAACCGCTTCCAGGCCTATGCCTCGAGGGTCTCCCGTGACACTTCGGGGCCTCGATCGGTGAGTTTACGTGACTAAGGTGGCTCTCTAGGCTGTTGGTGTACTTTCCTAATGCCTAAGTGTATTTGTAGGATGTTCCGGATATGGTGGGGCAGTTGGAGACTCGGGTGACCGAGCTCGAGGCGAGAGAGGTTGAGGCACAACGGCTCCTGCAATCTCGAGCTGACGAGATCGCCTTCCTAAAGGAGCAGCTGGCTCGGTCCCGGGGCGAGACCTCAGCACAGGGTGAGGCTAGGCATCAGATCGAAAGGGAGGCTGAGGCTGAAGCTGAGGCTACGGGTGCTACGGAGGAGGTTGGAGGGATTCCTAAGACAGCTACTCTAAATATGCTGGCAGGGATGGACGGTAGTCAGTCTCCTCTTATGGACCTGGAGGACTTAGGGTTAGATGACCAGCTTTGTGAGATCGTGATTGCCGTCGGCGCGGCTTCTAAGGGTCCTTCTTAGCCTTGACTTGTATAAGGACTTGTATATTTTGTATATTTGTTTTAGATTTTTAGTATTTGAATTGGTTGGATTAGTCTTGCGTTTTCGTTTGGCGAATTGTTTCCTTAGGTTGACAAGTAATCACTTTTGCGTTCATTCGTTTCGCTACGTGACTCGGTTTAGGGTACCTTATTGTTGCATGAGAGTACGAAAATGGTTTCTTTCGGGGGTTTTGAAATGCGTTAGTTTGAGCCGGGAATCGGATCAGACACTATGTCGATTAAAATGTTTTGACTCGAGATGGACGAGACGTAAAATGTTAACGTAGGATATTAGCGTGTTTTGACCGCATTTACTAGGAGATGAGCTTTAGTACGAAATCGGAATTTAAAATCCAAGCACTTTTCGAAAAAAAGTTAGACCACTTTTTACATACTCGTAATATCGCCTTGTTAGGCTACAGACGTGACTCGACGGTAATCGCTTAAAGGCTACAACACGCCTAGGTGGGGTAGCTTATCCCCCTAAAAAAAACGTCTATGTCTTGTTCGTCCGACGGGTAGATCCACGTTCTCGCAGCTCTTGCGTTGGTATTTCGGTTTTCCGGACGGGGTTTAACGACTTCGGGAGGTCGTTCCCGATGTCCGGGGTTGAGGATGATAGCTACGGTGATAATGGAGGTTTGAATTTCTATCCTAGGGTTGCTCGGGATGTCGCCTGCATGTCTACAGGCGCTTGGGCTGAGGCAACTGGCCTCCGGACCGCCTGGGCTTGGGCGGCCGGAAATTCGGGCGCGTGGGCCGTTGCGGTCGGGGCCCCGGGTTATGGAAATTTTCATTGTTTCCTAATTCTTCTGGGATTAGGGCTATATATACGGGTTGTGCGTGTTTGTTTTAGACATACTAGGGTATCCATCGAGTCTAGCACGTCTATATTTAGTGTTATGTCGGGTTTTGGGAAAATCCTTGCCGAGTGAGTTAGTTCTTTTAAGAAATGTGACCCCGAGGTTAGTTCAAATGATGGTTTGTCAGTGGTTGTCGCGCTTAGGCGAGTCAAGGTGCAAGATAACTTCTTGCGGGCATGTTCTAGGTTTTGGGATCCGAAATACAATGCTTTTGTCTTTCCCGGGGGTAAAATTTGCCCTTTGCCCAAAGAGATAGATGCTATAGGCGGTTGGAGCTCGGTTCGACCTTGTGTGCCTTATGGGGATGATGCTTATGTGGAGCGGTTTTACCATTTCTTGGACCTTTCTTCGCTAGAGAAGGCTAAGGGTTATTTTGGTACGAACGGTCTTAACTTAGAGTTAATTTATAGGACGTTCTCACAGGTTGGCTCTCGTCACCTTTCGACCTTGGCGTGTAGGCGTGCTTTTAACATTGATATTGCTTGTTATTATCTTTTTGAGGATTCGAGGTCACGTGAAGGTTGGGGTAATCCTCGGGTTTTGGATGTGGTGATGGCAATGGAACATGGACGGTCACCCTCTTTGCTTATTTTGGGTGAGTTCGTTCTGGGTTTTGATGCTACTGTCCGGCTACAAGGGACACCTTCTCGGGGTTCTAGGATCATCTTACAGGTGTGTTATTTTGTATTGTTTCCCCCCCTTTTTGGTTTTATTTTATGGTTGTGATGTTTTGTAGTGTTTGTACAGGTTTGGCTGCAGGAACGACTTGGTTTGGTGGTCCCTCCCTGGTGTTTCAAAGATTATAATTACAGGGGTTTCACGGGCCGGAGAATGGTGCAGTTGTGGAGTAAAATTCTCGAGGAAAAGGATTGGCTTTCCTATTTGGCTGAAGGGGATGTGGTCATCAGGTTGTCTATTCCGTGGTGGAACAGTAGCGGGTGTATCGGGTTTCCATTTTCGTCTTCGTCATGGGTTTTGCTGATACTATCCATGAGGGATCAAGTTTGTGTTTACCTGGGCATATTGTCACGTCAAATGGGTGTCCAGCTTTCTATTCCAAAGGATGCTGAAATTGTCTCTATTTCTGACTCATGGATGGGGAATTCGCTTAGGGAGTTCAGGATTTCTTGGGAGTAGAAATTCTTGCGTCCCGTTGTTATTAAGGGTGTTCGACCGACTGACAATGCTCCTATCCGGCGAAGAGTTTGTGAACACTCGTCGAGGCAGATCGACTCAAAAGTTAGGAAGACAGTACCACTAAGAGGCGAGGAGGTGACTCGAGAGACCGTTACCAAGTGCCTACCCAGAGACAGCGGGACCGATCCTAGTTTAGTCAGTTCATCTGAACGGGCCAAGACCGACAAGACCCATATTAAGGTTGTGAAAGAGCAAAGAAAGTGGGATTTGCTGGACTCACGTTTGGATAGGGCGTTAAAAGCTTGCTTTCAGAAAATCGCGGAGAAAGAACGCAAGCGATCACACCCGAACGGTAAGGGTGAGGAAGAGTTGGACAGGTAGAGCCAAGCCATTTATATTATGTATTACTAGTGGATAATATGTGGCGTATTAGTACTAGTTTTTTGTGAGGTTTTGACACATTGTTAACTTGCGGGATGTCCGGACTTCAGATTTTTGATGTAGATGCCTCGACAAAGGCTCGATTTACCTGAATTTTGGTATTAATGAGAAGCACCTTTTTATTTTTTATTTTTTTTCGTGGTGGCTTGCAACTCGATTCTTCATTTTACCCGGAGCGCCCATTCGGGTTTTCACTTCGTCCTCAGCTCACCCTTTTTTGTTTTTTGTTTTGTTTTTTTTTTGTTTTTTTTGACGGCTCGCAACTCGTTTCTTCATTTTGCCGGGGAGCCCTTTCGGGTTTTCGCCCCGTCCTCAGCTCGTCATTTTTTTTACGACGACTCGCAGCTCGTTTCTTCATTTTGCCCGGAGCGCCCTTTCGAGTTTTCACCCTGTCCTCGGCTCGTCGTTTGTGCTTCGTCATTTTAAATCACTCGGGGGTCGGGTCGTAAAAGGAGTCCCGGTTTATACATGGATCGATTAATCGATTTTTGTTTTTTTTTTCGGTTGTTTGGTTGTATCCGGGGAACGGGTTGCCTACGTATCCGCTTTTAGACGGAATCAAACCATGTTCGTAGTTCTTTAGAAAAGTGTGAATGATTTTGCTTTAGACTCGTTTATGCCATTTATCGATGCGAACTTGATTTTTTTTGTTTTGTCATTGCTGTTGTTGTTTTTTTTGTTTCCCCCTAAGTCGGAGGTCGGGACGTGGTTTCCATGGTGTTTATGAGTAGTATCGTTTGAGTTGATCCATATTGGTCGGGGTTGAGAACTCTTGACCATCTAGGTCGGTAAGTATCACGACGGCCCCCGAGAGTATTTTTTTTAACAAGGTAGGGGCCCGCCCAGTTTGGTTCGAATTTCCCTCTAGGGTCGACGGGAAGGGGTGCTCTAATGGATTTGATCACTAAATTTCCCTCGTGTATGTTTCGGGATTTCATTCGCTTGCTAAAGGCTCATTGGATGCGTTGTTGGTAGGCTTGTACGTTGGTTAGGGCATGTATCCTACGTTCACCTAGGAGTACCATCTCGTCGTACTGTTTTTGGTTCCATTCTTCCTCAAGGATACCACTTTCGGCTAATATTCTCAGTGATGGTATTTCTAGCTTTATTGGTTGGACGACTTCGGAACCGTAGATTAGGTAATATGGTGTGGCTCCGGTGGGTGTTCTATAGGATGTTCGGTATCCCCATAAGGCAAAGAGGATTTTGTTTGGCCAATCCCGGTGGTTGTCTATCATTTTCTTAAGGATTGTGGTAATGGTTTTGTTGGCTGCTTCTACGACCCCATTGGTTTGCGGTCTATAGGGTGAGGATTTGTGTCTTTGGATTTTGTATTTGTCTAAGAGTTTTTGGGTGTCGGCCCTGGAGTGAGCCCCCTGGTCGCTAATGACTTCATGAGGTATGCCGTAACGGCAGATGATGTTGTTTTGCAAGAATTTGACTACTTGTTTTGAGGTAAGTACGGTGTAAGAGGCGGCTTCTACCCATTTGGTGAAGTAATCGACGGCTACTAGAATAAAGCAATGTCCGCCGGTCCCGGATGAGTGTACCTTCCCTATGATGTCTATTCCCCAAGTAGAGAAGGGCCAGGGTGTGGCTATAGTGTGTAGAGGATGAGGAGGTAGGTGTTGGATGTTGGCAAATATTTGGCAATTGTGACAGTGTCGAACGGGACGTCGACAGTCTGCCTCTAAGGTAATCCAGTAATAACCCAGTCTCATTACTTTTCGGGCTAGCAGGTGTGCACTCATGTGGGGTCCGCACTCTCCTTCATGTACCTCTTCCATGACTCTCTCGGATTGTTTTTTTGTTTATGCATCTAAGGAGAACTCCTTGTGGGGTTCGTTTGTACACTAGGCCTTGATTCAGGACGTAATGGGTGGCTTGTATTCGTAAGGCTCTTTTATTTTTGGCATTAGTGTCGGATGGATATGATCCGTGGGTTTTAAAGTCTAGGATTGCTTTGTACCAAGGTTCTTCGGTGGTGTCGTCAGTTTCGAGGTTGTGGATGTAGGCTGGTTGTTCGCTTCTTTCTACACAGATAGGCATGGAGAAGAGGTGATCGGGCATGTTTATTAGTGAGGCTAGTTTGGATAATGCGTCAGCGAATTGGTTCTCTTCACGGGTATGTGTATGAAGTCAATTTCGGTGAATTCCTTAGACATTGCTTCCACTTTAGTTTGTTATGGGGTTAGGCTTTTGCTATAAACCTTCCAATTACCCGTGGCTTGGTTGACTACTAAGGATGAATCTCCGTGGACTCTAAGGTTTTTGACTCTTAGAGATATGGCTGTTTTTAGACCTATTAGACAGGCTTCGTATTCGGCTGTGTTGTTGGTAAGTCTGGTCGGGTGGCGGTTTTTTTGCTTCCGAGTTTATTGTTGTTATTCCTGATTTCCTTCTTAGGGTGAAGTTTTTTTTTTTTTTTTTTGGTAAAGGGTAAGTATATTAATAAAAGGAATTACTGTACAAATGAGTGACTACATCAGCTTATGCAGCCATCTAGCATCTTTAGCCTTTAACGGATATTTCACCTAGCACATTATTCTATTCTTTACATCCAATTTGATCAATTTAACAATACTCTGCGGATGCTGCAATTTTCCTTCTATTCTGCAAATATTTCGACTCCTCCATATGTGATATATCGCTGCATTCACCATTGCTCTCAATATATTACATTGTAGTTTAGTTCCCCGCAGCTTGCTAGCCCATTTGAGACCGTCAACAGACGGAATCGCCTTCTGAACCCATGCACCGAGCAGGTCCATCACCCTCGCGCTCCAGTTACAACCAAAAAACAAATGCTCAATATTCTCCTCATCCATCTCACAAAAATAGCAACGGTCCGAAGTAGCAACTCCAACCTTTGCCAATTTTTTCCTCGTGTTTAAAGCATCCCTAAACACTAGCCAAGAAATAAAGCTATGTCTCGGAATACTCCAACCACTCCAAACAAACCTAGCCCACTCAACCTTCGTTCTAAGTGCCCTCATCTCGTGATAGGCCCTAGATATCGAATATCGAGTAAGTGATCCATGCCAAAGGCCATTCATAAACATGTCCTTAATTTTATCCTTAACCTGGCATATTTTCCGCCACGCCCAAGTAGCATCTGTATTCGGTCGATAATCTCTCCAATCACTCCCTTTCAGATAAATATTATTTACCCACCGGACCCATAGACGATCCGGTTGATAAAAAATCCAAGACGCCAATTTGGCTACAGCAGCCTCATTCCAAATGCATATATCTCGAAGCCCTAAACCTCTTTCATCCTTCGGGCAACACAATTTCTCCCAGCTGACAAGAGCTCGATTAGTTCCTTCCACACCACCATCCCATAAGAAATTACGGCAAATAGAACCAATTCGATTCATTACAAACTTCGGAATAATAAACACCATAGCCCAGTAGTTGTGCAACTGAGAAAGCACAGACTGGACCAGGGTCAATCTACCCGCATAGGATAATTTTCGCGCACCGATGCTGGAAATTCTCGCAATAATGCGAGCAGTCAACCTGCCACAGTCACTTTTCCCCAATCGAGTACTCTGAATAGGTAGTCCAAGATATCGGAAAGGAAAAGTACCTTCAACGCAGCCTGAAAACTGGAGTATCTCTGTCTTCCTGTCCTCATCCACCCCGGCAAAGTATGCATGGGATTTACCCACACTTATACTAAGCCCCGATGCCCTACTGAACATAGCGAATGCCTGCCACAAGAACTCCATCGAGTCCTTCTCCCCTTTACAGAAGAGTAGCAGATCATCAGCAAACAGAAAATGTGTCAACTTCATAGCACCACATTTTGGATGATATTTAAACTGCCTATCCAATCCTCCATGAGTTACTATTCGCGAAAAGTACTCCATACAAATCGTGAACAACAACGGAGAAATAGGATCCCCTTGCCTCAGACCCCTTTTACCACGAAAAAAACCAAAGTTATCACCATTAACACACAGCGAATAAGAGACGGTCTCAATACACTCCAGGATCAATCTACGAAAATGATCAGGAAACTCGAGAGCCCTCAGCATCTGATCCACAAAGCGCCACTCAACTGAGTCATACGCCTTATGAATATCAACCTTAAACAGGCAACGAGGCGAAATCCTCCCTCTCTTATACAGCCGAACAAGGTCTTGGCAAATCAGCACATTCTCTACAATACTCCTTCCTTCAATAAATCCCCCTTGGGTAGGGGAAATAATGTCGGGTAATACTTTAGCCAGTCTCGAGCACAAAATCTTGGCAATACATTTATATAGCACATTACAGCATGCAATCGGTCGAAACTCCTTAACAGATTGAGGTCTGCTCACCTTCGGAATCAATACAATGTTAGCACAGTTCAATTGTTTAAGCAATTTACCTGAGACAAAAAAGTCTTGGATAGCTCTCACTATATCCACACCGACAATATCCCAAGCATCAAGGAAGAACTGACTCGAGAAACCATCGGGACCCGGGGATTTGTCTCGAGGAATACTCTTAAGCGCCATCTTGATTTCTTCAGGAGTAACCCGCGACTCCAAGATCAACTTATGCTCTTGAGTACACGTTTTTCCCCTTCTAACCAAACTCACATTAATCGATTCAACCTCACGAGATTCCCCAAGCAATCCCCTGTAAAAGCTTAAAAAAGCCGCTTCAATTTCCTCCTTTTTCTCGCATAATCGCCCCTCCGCATCAGTGAGTTTAACGACTGCATTATGCGCCCTTCGTGCTCGTAAAAGACCATGAAAATATGCAGAATTCATATCCCCGTCTTTTACCCAATTATGTTTGGCCTTTTGACTCCAGAAATCTGCCCTTGCTTCCTGCAATCGACGTACCTGATCATTCATTTCCGACTCCTCAATTAGCGCAACAGCGGACCTGTCCGCGCGAACAACAACCTGCAATTGTTCGAGCTTAGCTTCAGCCTGCAAACATCGATTTTCAATATCTGAAAATCCAGCTGCATTGAGCATCTTCAGCGGCCTCTTAAGACCACGTAACTTAGACACCACCTGAAACATGGTCGTTCCCCTAATCGTCCCACCCCATTCAGCAGTCACGCATGATATGAAATTCGGGTCCTTACTCCACATATTCATATACTTGAAACTTCTATTCCTCCTCGAAGGGGGATTTTCCAATTGTACAATACATGGACAATGATCAAACGTCCCTTCAGGAAGAAAATTCGCAAAGCCATTCGGAAATAAGTCCAACCAATCATCATTCACCAAACATCGATCGATTCTACTAAATACCCTAGTATCAACCGATTTGTGCTTATTATTCCACGTAAACCAAGACCCACAAGCCTTGTAATCACTAACTTCACAATTCGCTAGACAGTCTCGAAATTGCCCCATTTCCTCCTCCGAGGACACACCTCCAAGTCTCTCACGGGCATCCACAACACAGTTGAAATCGCCCATGATCATCCAAGGCCCCTTCCGAGCATAGGATTCAAGTTTCCTCCAAAGATCCACTCTCTCAGAAATAGAGTTAAAAGCATAAACGAAAGTCAGCCAATACTCTTTCCCTAGGATAGAAGATACCTTGAAGTGAATACTCTGACTAGTATACTCCACAATCGACAAGTTCACCCTCTCATGCTTCCATAAGAGCCAAACCCGACCTCCCTTATGACAATGACTATTAGTAGTAATGCTCCATTCATGAAACACATTCCTATGAACTTTAGCATACGCTTTATTCTTTATTTTAGTTTCTAATAAACCAAAAACATCAACCTGTTGTTTTCTAACAAAATCACAAATAGCACGCTGCTTATTTATATTACACATGCCGCGTACATTCCAGCAACCAATATTATGTACCTCCATGAATAACTATTTCAAGACCGACCCCATCCTTTTCTTGACCCCCCTTCTTCTTAGGGTGAAGTTGAGTGGGCTATTTCTGGTAGCCCTTGCGTTCTAGTCAGTTGTTATCGATAATTGGCATAAAGTCAAGTTTTTAAGCGTTTAAAGTAAATTGTTGAAAGAAAGTTAAGCGATTGTCGAGGCATGTTTGTAAAAAAAAAGATAATTGTTTTATTGATAATAGTAGACGGGCTAGATGCCCGTGATTTTGTTTGGGGGAGGTGGAGGACATGTTCCCCCGCACCTCCCCGGACTCGATGGGATAGGAGACAAGACATTTATTATTACTGTTCTAGTCTAGGCCCTAAGACGAACTAGACTTTGACTAAGATCGATCATGCCTCTAGAGGTACCTTCGCTGGTTGGGCTCCCGGCGTTCACGCGGATCACTCTCTTGGTACCAGGGGCCAGTTCTCCTCCGAAGACATCCTACGGGGATGTAGACACCTTTGTCAATTAGGTCATGTACTTCGTGCTTGAGTTCGGTGCATACTTGGGTCTAATGCCCCCGACCTTGATGATACAGGCAGTAAGCGTTTGGATTCCAACCCGCTTCCCTTTTTTCTATAGGTGGGTCCGGGGTTGGACCTACCGGCCATAGTAGCCAGGCCTCCTGTAGTTTTCGGAGGGCCTCAGCATAAGACTCTCCTAGTTCGGTGAATTGCCTGAAGGGACGGTGGAGACTTGTGGGTTCGACAGGTCGTGCGAGCCTGGCATACTCGACATATGGATCCCCACTAAGCACCAGTTCTCGACTTATCGGTAATCCTTGGGGTTTCCTCTCGGGCCCTTCAAGAGTCTCAAGGCGACACCTAACGTCGTCGATGGAGGAGGAAATCGATGACACTATCCCTAGTATCCCGTGGACCACGTTCATTAAGGCATTGAGTTGGTCGATGCTACCTTTGTTGCTACTTGGCGCCATTCCTAGATGAGAGAGAGGAGTATAAGGTTGGGGCTTACTGGGCGATTTAGGGACTCGAGGAATGCTTATGATTAAACGACACGGAACTGAGACCCTTGACCCGTGTGTGTGGTCATTAGTTTAGGGATTCAGGTGCTTTAGACTCTTGGTGTATTCGGCGAAACGCCTATGGAGTTTTCTGTCTCTGTAACGAGACGATCTGACACAAACCTCGGTGGCGAGGTTTAAAGAGGACTTCTCAAAATGAGACGACCCAAAAATGTAAGACCCTGAGTAGAGGTGATCCTAGTAGCTAACACAGACAGTTAAACACACGGTTGTACGACGTAAGTGGTTGATCACGATCCCGGCTCAGGATCAAAGAATTAGGATGTATGTTTCTTTCGAAAACGACCAGTTTTTCAAAATTTGAAAAGGATAGTTTGTGAAAATAGTGGTGGCGTGACGACATCGTCCACGGCTTGAAGGTGTGTTGCTGTATGTGTGTGGATCGGAAATGATGACGAAATGTAAATACATTTTTTTTTGAAAGGAATGTGGTTCTTTTAGGAGAAACGTTTTTTTTTTAAAATAATTATGTGATGCTTCTATCGAAACTGCTATTAATTAGCTAGTTCGATATTCGCGGGGTGCGTGACGCTCGTGACGGAGCGTGAAGTCTGATGACAGTTTCCTTAAAGGTGCGACTAAATCCTTAATGAGAGATTTAGGT
Source organism: Agrostemma githago (assembly GCA_958450325.1). Lineage (NCBI taxonomy): Eukaryota > Viridiplantae > Streptophyta > Magnoliopsida > Caryophyllales > Caryophyllaceae > Agrostemma > Agrostemma githago. The sequence goes on along the minus strand of OY288239.1, from coordinate 20,872,160 downwards.
GGTGAATAGTGTTTCTTATAAACATTTTGCTTTTTAAAAAAAAACTTTTAAAATTAGTGACCCACGTTCGTCGGTTGTATTAATTAGCATTAGACGGTGGGGGTATGCTTTGTAAAAAAACGTTTTGGAAGTGTAACCGCTTTTTGAGTTTCTTGACTTCGTTAATTGAAGCTTTGGTTGTGCTAACGGATGTGTGTAAAAAGTTTTCTTTTTTAAATACAATGTGATCGCGTGGTGGCCTTAACCCCATTAATTGGGAGTTTCGGCTGCATTAACGGTAGTCCTTGTTGTTAATAGGTTTTAATTTGGCCAAGGTGATGACACTAAAAACTTTTTTTTGAAAGCAGTGAGTGTAAATTTTGCCATGATAACGGCATCTAAAAATGTTTTCCCTTTTTAGAAATCACGATTTGATTAGAGTATTGATGTTTAAACGGTCGTTTTGAAAAGATGAGGTATTTTCGAAAACAGAATTGGGTGTGGTTGAATATGTTGGCGTGGTTGAATCCAGATTTTAGTGTTTTATTTGGGTTGTATTGTTCAAATAAGCTCCACATAACTAGGAATGCGTACACTCACGCAGGATGCAGACACGGGTAGGTTAGGGTAGGCTACCGCCCACGAATAGTCTTTACTTAGGTATTGACAATGATCTGGGGAGATGAATGTCATACCGTCCGTTTGGGCCATCCGTTTATTAATCCCGCGGGTTACGTGTTAGGCGGCCGGAGCGTCAATCGAGGATCTCTCCGCGTGTCTCTAGAGATCTTACCGCGAAGAGGTCGATTGGTCCTGATAACGGTTAGGGTGGGCTTTTTAGGGCCAAAACCTGTAGTGACCACAACTAGGAACTAAGAAATGAGCTTCACCGACCTCGTTCAAGTTACACCACCGCTGGAAACTTGTATCCAAATCCCCAACGGAGTCGCCAAACTGTGGACGTCCGTCCGCACCGCCCGGCGCCCCGCGTGGGACTGACCCGGTTTTTAACGTGTGGCGGTGGCCACCCACGCGGCCCCCTCCCTGCCGGGGGCCGGTCCGATCTCGCATACGGGGTGAAGTGTTGGACCTCGATTTGGATGACGATCCGGACTTGTACTAGACAGGTGCGGGCACCCGTGTTTCCGTTTGGGAATCGATCGAGACGTGGTTGTAAATGTTTAAATGCCGATTCATTTGCTAAGGCGACCTTTTTAGTGAACTGAATTCGTTGCCGATTTGTGGAGTCGCCACCGAGTCAATTATGGGGACTCGGAAACCGTTCAAGTCAACTTTGATCTCTTAACGGCTCAAAGTTGAGTGCCACGGGACCTAAAGATAAAGACTTGTACCCTTACGCACTCCATGCCTGGAATGAATCTCATCGCCAATGGTTTCGGACATCCGGAAACCGTCGATTCTGAGTAAGGGGTGAGGGTACGTATTGGGAAGCCAACATCCGATAGATGTCAATACCCGATCCCGCCCGCACTATAGCGGCCTCTACTGATCAATCGGTGGGCTGATATCCTAGTTCTTTTGTTGTGGTGGAAGTACTGTAACATCCGTTGTTTTAACCCTATGTCTTTTACTATGTCGGTTGTTTTAAGGACAGATAAGTTTTATCGTCAAAATAGTAGTGTTTACATTCTTTGCGTGCGATTTCACGTGACAAGCAGACCATGAAAAGATGCACATTGGAGAGTAGAGAGTACTATGTATTATACGTATTAGCAAATCAGGTTTAACGCGATAATACGGATATTAGTCTTTCTTGTGATATACCTTACCTGGTATTCTGCTTAAGATGCGTCGGTTCAGCATTAATAGAGATGCGTCGAACCTAATAAGGTGAGCACCCGGACTAATACGGAACCCGACCATCACTTTGTTCAGTTTTAATTTATTTTACGTTTTGAATTCCGTTTTAGGTGATTTAGCATGCGATTATAAGGTCATAAAAGCAATAACTCATACAAAAAACTGTAAATGCGAATGTAAGTAAATCACATTGTGAGGAATTGCACCCTCGGAGTATACACTAAACGGGACTCGATGCATAGATAGTTTTGAGAACGGATCTCGGAATTACTCGGGTCTATTTAGTGTGTTTTAGTATTTGTGGTTGAAGTTGGGACGTTACGTATTTTAGTAGATGCTTGTGGGCCTAGAGCCCACATCTAGTGTTGTCGTAGTCCATAATAATAGAAAGTACAAATATAGAAAGTTTTGTTTAGATGGCAACCTAGTGACGACACGATCAACAGGCGGATCCTCCTAGCTTGACCAGTGACTCCGACAGAACTCCGTTACCGTTTGACCTTCCCGCGGCTACTCCGGCAGAGCTTCGTTGCTAAGGACTTGTTCTGTGGCTTATCCGGCAGAACTTTGTTACTAGTTTTGAGCTAGTCGATCACAGGCACCTCGGTATCGAGTGGGGTGCTCGAAGGTGAGGAGTAGCGTTGATGCCGCTTTTTTTTATCAGAACTACGATCGAGTGGATCGTTTGCCTCGGGTGTCGGAGTGCAAAGCCCTTAGCGAGAGTTTAAAGGGAGAAGAGGAGAATGAATTGTGTGTCGAATGAATGAGGCGGAAGGGGGTATTTATACGTGTTTTCGGCCCTCGTCACCCATATGGACACGTGAGTTGGGGCGCACCAGGACTCAGGTGCCTGGGCTAAGGCGTGGTGAGACCCAGGCGCGTAGGGTGAGGCGATTGGGATTTTGAGGATACGGTTTTGATATTTTCTAAAACTGTGAGACGGGTGTATGATATGTATCTTGGGTGTTAAGGCTTCCTACGGCTTGACCTAGCGCCGTCGGTTTAGTGGGCCTCGGGTGTTCATCCCGAGGCTTGCTTGACACGGTGTTGACTTGGTTCGAGTTTCGGGGCCGACTCGGGGTCCCGGTGTCGGAATTAACTCTAATTAGTGTCTATGTGACCGTAACGACACGACTAAGGCTGCCATCATGTTAGTTTTTAATTTTTCCGAGTAATTATTTGATCCGTTCTATAGGAAAGCTACCTATAACATCGCGAACCCGTGTCGCATTGCAGTCCTATCGTCATCAGGTGTTTGTTGGGCACTTTTGCAGGTGTCTACAGATAGCTGATGGGGTAAAGCATGGCTGACAGCATAGGATTCAGACGCTAAGAGGCTGATGGCCAAGTGCATCGACGCCTGGGCCTGGGTGGCTCGATTATGGGACGCTTGGGTTCGGGCGACCCGGTTATGGGGCGCCTGGATCTAAGCAGCCCGATTCTCGGCTATGGAAATTTTTCGTAATTTCCTAATTGTTGGTCTGCTCGTTCTTGGCGGGGAGCTTACGGGTATCCGACAGGACGGGGCAAGTCAAATGCTAGGAAGACCGTGGTGCTACAGGATAAGGAGGCGACACGAATTAATGTCACTAAACACTCGACCAAAGACTGTGTTACCGATCCTAATTTCGTCAATTCATCTAAATGGGCCAAGACTGACCAGACCCATATTGAAAATGTGAGTAAAGAGAGGAAATGGGATTGGCTGGACTCGCCTTTGGCTAAGATGACGGAGGCTTGTGTTCAGAGGGTCTATGTTGAGAGACCCGAACAAGCATATCCGAACGGTAAGGGAAAGGAAAAGTTTGACCGGTAGAGCCCTGCCGTTTAGTATTATGTTTTATTAATTGATATTATGTGGCGTATTAGTACTAGTTTTTGTAGGGTTTTGCTTGAAACTTTGTCATTTTCCGGAATAGCCGAGTACTGGATGCTCGATGTAAAGGGCCTCGACAAAGGCTTGATTTAATTAATTTTGCATTAATGAGAAGCACTTTTATTTATTTTTGTTATTATTTTTTTTGGTGGCTCCCAACTCGATTTTTCATTTTGCCCAGAGCGCCCTTTCGGGTTTTCACTCCATCCTCGGCTCACCTTTTTTTTTTTTTACTTCTTTGTTTTTTTTTTCACTTTTTTGCTCTTTTGACGACTTGCAACTCGTTTCTTCATTTTGCCCGGAGCGCCTTTTCGGATTTTCACTCCGTCCTCGACTCGTCATTTTTTTTAATGATGGCTCGCAACTCATTTCTTCTCTTTTCCCGGGGCGCCCTTTCGGGTTTTCACCCCATCCTCGGCTCGTAGTTTGTGCTTCATCATTAAAATCACTCGTTAATCGGAACGTGGGGGGAGGGGGTTTCCGATTTGCATGCCAATCGAGTAATCGATTTTGTTATTTTCTGTTGGTTGTACCCTTGGAAGGGTTGCCTACGTATCCACGTTGAGACGGAATCAAACCATGTTCTTAGTTCATAATAGATGTGAGTGATTTTGCTTTTAGACTCGTTATGCCATTTATCGATGCGAATTGTTTTTAAGCGTTTTGTATGAGTTTTCACCCTAGCTTAGAGATCAGGACGATGTAGTTTAGGAGGTTAGGGATAGTAGCGCTTAAGCTGGTCCATGTTGGTTGGGGTCGAGAACTCTTGACCGTCTAGGTTGGTAAGGACCACGACGCCTCCCGTGAGTATCTTCTTGACGAGGTATGGGCCTGCCCAGTTTGATTTGAATTTCCCTCTAGGGTCGACGGGAAGGGGTTCTCTAATAGATTTGACTACTAAGTTTCCGTCATGTATGTTTTGGGATTTGACTCGTTTGTTAAAGGCTCGTTGTATTCTTTGTTGGTATGTTTGCACGTTGGATAGTGCATGTATTCTACGCTCATCTAGGAGTACTAACTCATCATAGTGTTTTTGGTTCCACTCTTCTTCGGGAATGCCACTTTCGGCTAGTATCCTTAGCGAGGGTATTTCTAACTCTATTGGTTGTACGGCTTCGGAGCCGTAGATTAGGTAGTATGGTGTGGCTCCGGTGGGAGTTCGGTAGGAGGTTTGGTATCCCCATAATGCAAAGGGTATTTTGTTGGGCCAATCCCGGTAATTTTCTATCATTTTCTTAAGGATTGTGATGATGGTTTTGTTTGTTGTCTCTACCGTCCCGCTTGTCTGAGGTCTGTAGGGTGAGGATTTATGTCGTTGGATTTTGTATTTGTCTAGGAGTTTCTGGGTGTCGGCCCTAAAGTGAGCCCCCTGGTCACTAATGATTTCGTGTGGTATGCCCGTAGCGGCAAATGATGTTGTTTTGTAGGAATTTGACTACTTGTTTGGAGGTTAGTATGGTGTACAAGGCTGCTTCTACCCATTTGGTGAAGTAATCCACGGTCACTAGTATAAAATAGTGTCCGCTTGTTCCGGATGGGTGTACATTTCCTATAATGTCTATTCCCCAGGTAGAGAAGGGCCAGGGTATTGTTGTGGTGTGGAGCGGGTATGGTGGTAGGTGTTGGATATTGGCAAATATTTGACAATTGTGACAGTGACGGACGTGATGCCGACAGTCTGCCTCTAGGGTGATCCAGTAATAGCTCAATCTCATTATCTTACGGACTATTAGGTGTGCACTCATGTGGGGTCCGCATTCCCCGCCATGTACTTCTTCCATGACCTTTTTGGACTGGGTGGTATCGACATCATTTGCTACCGTTCCAGTGTATTGGCCTCTTGCCGATGGGTGGATCAGGTGTTGGAGCCAGGGGATACAGGATCCCGTCGGTGGTTAACATTGTTAGGGCCTGATCGTGGGACAGCCCGAAGTGTTCGAGGAGACGGAGACCTCCTTCCTCAGAATTGTCCGTGAGGAAGTGAGTGGGTCTTTTTGTTAGTAATGCGGTTTTCACGACTCTCGTGCTTATTAACCCCTCTATTTTATCCTTAAGAAGTGCGCAGGACTCCGTGTCATGACCGTTACCCCTATGATAGTGACAGTATTTCTCTTTAGACCAATGGCGGGATCTATGATTCAATGGGGGGTCGACCATTGGTCCTATAGGTTGCAGGAGACGAAGGGATGTTAATCTTCGTAGCGCAGATGCGTAGCTAACCCCGATTTGGGTATGCTTTTTCCTTGGCTCTAAGGTTTTAGGCGAACCTACATTACTTCCCCTAATGGACCCGTTGCAATCCGAAGTAGGAGGTTGGGGAGTTCCCCTAGTTTTTCCTCGATGCGAGCTATTCTGGCTTAGATTCTTAATAGTAGAGGGTGCATTTGTGAAACTAAACGGGTTACTCTCAGTCGTCGCATGTTCTGTGGGGTGAATGGGTGTATGTTTCGTGTGACTATCGGGATCTTCTTTGGTATTTAGGATATCCTCCTCTATAGGGTCGAGGTGGGAGCAATTGATGGTGTTGTCAAAGATGGCGTGGACGCTAAAGGGTTTCGTGGTATTGTTTGGTTTCTTCGGTGGAGGGAGAGGAATTGTCCCGTTTTCAATCATGTCCTGTATGGCATGTTTGAGTCGAAAGCAAGACTCGGTATCATGCCCATTGCTACGGTGGTAATGGCAATATTTATTGGCATCCCACATCTTCCCTTTTCTGTCTGCGGGAGGATGTAGGGTAGGACCTATGGGTTCAAGCTTTCCTTGCTCGGCTAACCTTTTTAGAGTTTCGGCGTATGAGATGCCTAGCTTGGAGAACGTTCTAGGGGTGAAGTTTGTTCTTCCTCTAGTGGTTGGCTCAACTAGGTGTACTTCTTCGGCTTTGCTATTTTCGGATGACCCGTAAGAACGAGTTCCCGTGAACGTAGTTAGGCCTTGATAACCCTTCTGATCAACGTATTTTATATCATATTTTATAGTCCCCCGATACCTATTTTTGAGCATTTATTCTTCCTTATTTATATTTTTAATGTCGATTTCTATTAGAAAGTCGATACTGTCGGTTCTCGTGCTATTTTGCAGGTTAGGTACAATTTTGAGCATATTTAGGAGTAATAACCCGGATAGCCGAGACGAGTACGAAGGATGAGGAAGAAAACGAAAAGCCGATAAGCAATGAAGAACTTAGCTCAATCACGAGCTCAGCAGCACCCACTCGGTCGATAGTGCTAAGCACTCGATCGAATGCCTCGTACTCTAGCCCAACTGGACTGCATTAGAGTTTTGGGCCAATTCTTCTCTTCAGCCCAAAGACGAACAAGATTTTGAGCTATCACGCATCCACTCGATCGAGTGGCATTGCATGCACTTGATCGAGTGCGTATGACCCAGGCCGCGGATCAAATTTTAATTTTAGGCCTGTGTCTCGAAGTCCAACTAGATTGTTTTAAATAAGAATCTGACTACAATGTCAGACAGACTTCATGATATACTTTGGATCATTCATTCACACATTACGTTAAATATTTGCTTAGGATAGAAGTCACGTTCTTTTCCCGATTTCCTTGGCTAGATTCATCGAATTCCGTTCTTCCCTTTTCAGATCTCAAATTGTTCGGTATCGATTACTTTTAATTTTAATTTTAATTTCAATTTTAGTTTTCTAGTTTTAATTCTTGTCTTAATTCGTTCTTAGTTTTTCGTAGTTATTTAATTTCAGTCTTGCTTATTATCTGTTAGTATTGAATTGTTATCGTTTGCGTAGTTTAATTTAATTCGTGTTCATCATGTTTAATTGTAATTCACATTTCGTTAGTTTAATTACAATCACCATGAGTAGCTAATTTTTATCTAGGATTTAAGGGGATCGATGGGTGTTAATTGGGTTATAGAAAATTGACCTGTCTCTGATCATATGAATTGTCGCTTGAATGTTGTTTTAATTCCGATTGATTAATTACTGGCCAGGATTAATTAGTTAGTATCACAATTAGGACTTTTCGCCGACCGGATTAAGGACTAATTAGGTCACGACATTTTGGGTAGACTAGCTTAATTCTAGCAACCGCAGGTTAAGTTTAGTTCTAAAGTTTGTAGTAGTACCGATCAGACCTACACCTTAGACAGTTCGATTATTGACCTGTTAGTTGACTCTCTGACCCGATTGATATTCATTGTGAACCTGAGACCCTAGACCTTTTTATTATTGATTTACCTTATAGCAGTTAGTTGTCAGTCCACTTAAACAACAGAAAAACAGTGACCTGTAGTCTTAAGTCTAGGCCTTAGACAAGTATTTGAGTCTCGTCTCCTGGTGGTATGACCCCTACTTCACTATCTGCATTAGTTAGTGGACCTTAGGGTATCTTTGATTAGGGATACGACTACCCCTGTCAAATTTGGGCGCCATTGCCGGGGAGACGGTGTTATTTATTTACTTGTATTGTGTTTTAGTCTTTTGATTTCTTGTCTCGAGGAACTTCAGTTCCTTGAGACCGTTTCTCACATTTTTCCCATAGTTTCCTCGTATGCCCAGGTCCTCTCGAATTTCAGGCTAGGAACCACCATACGATCCTGAACCAGAGAGAACTCTCCGCAGGTCTAGGAAATTTTACAAGGAGATTGCTGAGACAGAAAGATCAGAATTGGTGAAAAATTCGGACGACGATCACATATCCGAACCGCAGTCCTTTGAAGACGATCACACTACTGCCCCCGAGACACCGCTAGTCAAGATGCCTCCCAAACTTGCTAGCCATTCCGAGCCGAAGCAAAGTGCCCTACCGAAGCCATTGAAGAGGCCCATGGCCACTACGGGAACGTTTGAGATTCGCCCCGCCTTTATCACATTGGTGGAGCGAAATGAATTTGGTGGAGGTCCCGATGAAGATCCGGCGAAGCACATGAAGCTCTTCACCGACTATTGCTCTACTATTCCACTCCCCGCGGGAGTAACACAAGAAGAGGTGATGGAGATGCTATTCATGTTATCCTTACGCGACAACGCAAGAGACTGGATCACGGATCTAGACCGCGCTTCTGAGGGAATCACAGACTGAAACTCCCTAGCCTTAGCTTTTTACAAGCACTACTACACGCCGCAGAAGACCAACATGTTGAGGAGCCAGATTACTAACTTCCGACAGACATCTCACGAGAATATCTACGAGGCATGGGTAAGGTTTAAAAAGCTTGTCAAGGAGTGCCCATATCACGGATTCGAGGTATGGTTTTTGTGCAATCAATTTTATAATGGTTTATATGACGATTGCCGAGCTACGCTCAATTCTGCAGCTAATGGCAGGTTTCAAAACAACGTCGTTGATGATGATAAAGCATGGAAATTGATTGAAGATATGGCTACTCATCATTCGCGTTGGGGAAATCCACGAGGTAATACCCGAGGAAATAGTGGTGACTCCGAGTCATCAAATGCCATAGCTAGCCACTTAGCCGCTTTAACTAAGCGGATAGATACCATGAAGCTTGCTAGAACCCAAAACCAACAACAACAAGGAGGTATGTACCAAGTTAATGCAATGTCCGAGGTAGTTTGTGAGAGTTGTGGGAATATAGGTCATTATGCACAAGAGTGTGTAGGTTTAGAAACAGCTAATGCTTTCCAATCCTTGAGACCAAACCTCCTATACATGAACCAACCGGGCTATGACAAGTCCTTGTTGTCTTATAGGAGCCAAAACATGCTTAACCCGCCATCACCCGGTGGTAACAAAACCGTCTCATATGTAGCACCCCAAAACCGACCCTCCCAAAGCCATAGCAGTAACCGACAACAATTTCAAGGAGGGCAACAAAATTGGGGTAACCAACATAACTGGGGTAACCAACAGTGGGGTAACAACCAACCTTGGGGTAACCAACAAAGGGTGGGGGAACCAACAACAATTTCAACCGATCCCACGAAACCAAAACCAAACCCAAGCTCAAGCTCCACCCAACACCGAGTATGCGGAGATCAAAGCTTTATTGGTGCAAGGTATCTAAAGTCATAATAAGCTAGAAACCCAAGTCAATCAGATACTTGCCCATAACAAGATCCTCGATACCCAAGCAGCACAACTTGCCACCCAAAAGCAAGCTAGGCCACCGGGTACTTTACCTCCTCAAGGAGAACAATCACACGAGCAAGCCAATGCGATCACATTGAAAAGCGGAACCCATTATGACGGTCCGAAGATGCCCGAGGAGTATGTTGTGGTTGATGAGACCGAGTTGGAGAAGCAAGAGTTAGCCGAAGAAGTGTTGAGTAGGCCACAGATTGAGGTCACTCGATCGAGTAAAACCACCTCACTCGATCGAGTAGACCCCCTAAAACTTGGCAGAGAGCAGTCACGTAGTCAACTCGACCGAGTCACGCCTGACTCGATCGAGTTGGAGGTCACTCGACCGAGTGGTGTCAGCCCACTCGATAGAGTAGACCCTCAAAAATCGACCAGTAGCTCCCCAGTGATATCACTCGATCGAGTGCCTCCAGGTGACTCGACCGAGTATACTGGCACTCGACCGAGTCAGCCTGGACTCGATCGAGTGGAGACCGTAACACCTAATTCATCTATTTTTCATCCCCAGTCTTCGACCAAGGGTGGAAAATCTTCTCAAGCACCCTTGTCTCAAGTCAAGGAGCCTGCAATTCCTATCATACTTCCATTTCCCCATCGAGAGCGTAAGACAAAGCTTGATTAACAGTTCGGTAAGTTTATGAAAGTCGTCAAGAATCTGCAGGTAAGTGTTTCTTTTACTGATTTAATCACTCAAGTTCCTGCTTACGCGAAATTTATGAAAGAAATACTAACTCGTAAGCGTTCTTTTAGTGAAACTGAGACAGTTGCTTTCACAGAGGAATGCAGCGCGCTACTACAGAGTCGTACTCCGCCCAAGCTCAAGGATCCACGGAGTTTTTCTATCCCTTGTACTATAGGGACATTAGCTATTGATAAGGCCCTGTGTGATTTAGGAGCTAGCGTTAGTGTCACGCCATACTCTATTTGTCAGAAATTGAATATAGGTGTCTTAAAATGTACTAATATGACTCTGCGGATGGCTGACCAATCGGTCAAATATCCACTAGGTGTCTTAGAGGATGTTTCGGTTCAAGTAGGGAAATCCTTTATTCCCGTAGACTTTGTAGTCTTAGACATGGCTGAGGATGCCATAATCCCTATTATCCTTGGTCGCCCTTTCTTACACATGGCAGGGGCGATCATTGATGTCAAAAATGGGAAGCTCACACTCTCGTAGGAGATGATACTGTGACTTTTAGTCTCGATCAAGCTCTTAAAAAGCCCATGATAGAGAAGTCCTGTTATAGTATAGATGTCATTGATTTGGAAATTGAAAACTATATTGACGATTATCTTGGCAGGGACCCTTTGGAGAAATTGTTGACATCCGGCGATGCTGATGCCGAGAAGAGATCATGGAGCACGGAAGTGGACGAGCTAGAACGTATGCTAAACGGGAAGGAGAGCACTATCGAGAGGGTATACAGTCTCGGCACCCCTAAAAAGGAGGTCGAGGTAAATAAACCTGAACTAAAACCCCTTCCCTCTAATTTGAAATATGCATTCCTAGATGACAAGGGTCTAAACCCCGTAATGTCAACGCTGCACTCACAGATAGCCAACTTTCGGAGTTGTTAATTATCTTACGACGACATAAGAAGGCTATTGGGTACAACATTGATGACTTACGTGGCATTAGTCCCGAATTTTGCATGCAGCACATTCACTTAGAAGGAGACCATAGACCATCTATTCAGGGACAACGTAGATTGAACCCGAACATGCAAGATGTGGTTAAAAAGGAGGTTATGAAACTCCTCGATGCTGGCATTGTCTATCCCATTTCCGACTCTAAATGGGTTAGTCCTGTCCAAGTGGTCCCTAAGAAGGGAGGGACCACGGTTATCACGAACGAGAAGAATGAGCTTATTTCTACTCGATTTGTGACTGGATGGAGAGTGTGTATTGACTACCGTAAGCTGAATGTAGCTACTAGGAAAGACCATTTCCCACTCCCCTTCATTGACCAGATGCTAGAGCGTCTTGCCTGCCATAAGTACTTCTGCTACTTAGATGGCTACTCGGAATTTATCCAAATCCTAATTCACCGAAGGATGCCATTTGGCCTTTGTAGTGCCCCGGCCACTTTTCAACGTTGTATGATGTCCATATTTTCGGACCTTATCGAGTCTGTCATGGAAGTTTTCATGGATGACTTCAGCGTGTATGGCAATGATTATAATGCATGTTTACTTAATCTTTCACGGGTCTTGCAACGTTGTGAGGAGACCAATTTGGTCTTAAACTGGGAGAAGTGTCACTTCATGGTGACCGAGGGAGTCGTTTTGGGTCATTTAGTGTCTGAACGTGGCATCCAAGTGGATAAAGCGAAAGTCGAGGTGATTGAGCAATTACCATACCCCGTAAATGTTAAGGGTATGAGGAGTTTTCTTTGTCACGCGGGTTTTTACCGCCGTTTCATCCAAGATTTCTCCAAAATTGCCAAGCCTCTGACCCAGCTGCTCCTCAAGGATGCCCCGTTCGTGTTTACTGACGAATGTGTTCAAGCCTTTAACAGGATTAAGAAAGCTCTTATTTCCGCACCTATTATCCGAGCGCCCGATTGGGATTTGCCTTTCGAGGTTATGTGCGATGCTAGCGATTACGCTATAGGAGCCGTATTGGGTCAAAGGAAAGACAAGGCTTTACATGCGATCTATTATGCTAGTCGGACGTTAGATATGGCACAGGTTAATTATGCTACCACGGAGAAGGAATTATTGGCCATCATCTATGCTCTAGACAAGTTTCGAGCCTATCTCATTGGCTTGAAGGTGATAGTATATACAGATCACGCAGCTTTGAAGTACCTTCTAGCGAACAAGGAGGCCAAACCGAGGCTTATTAGATGGATCATATTATTGCAGGAGTTCGATTTGGAGATCCGTGATAAGCCCGAGGCCGAGAATGTCGTAGCCGATCACCTATCCCGGCTAAGATATGATGGTGGGGATCTTGCCCCAATTGACGATTCATTCCCGGATGACCATTTGCTCGCTATTACCATGGATACTCCATGGTTTGGTGATTATGCCAACTTCCTAGTTGGAGGTACCCTACCTCCCGACCTTCAGTATCAGCAGAAGAAGCGATTTCTACATGATGTGAAGAGGTATTTCTGGGACAACCCGTATCTCTTCCGAGAATGTGCAGATGGCCTATTTAGGAGGTGTATTCCCGAGAGTGAGGTACATTCTATCCTTACTAGATGCCACTCCTCCCTTTATGGTGGACATCACGGTCCTTCGAAGACTTTCGCGAAGGTAATGCAATCGGGCTTTTATTGGCCCACTATTCTCAAGGATGCCACCATTTTTATCCGTTCTTGCGACGCATGCCAACGAGCGGGAAATATTTCTCGACGACACGAAATGCCTCAAACCGGGATTCTTGAAGTAGAACTATTTGACGTTTGGGGTATCGATTATCAAGGATCATTCCCTTCTTCTTATGGGAATCGGTATATTTTAGTCGCCGTAGATTATGTTTCGAAGTGGGTAGAAGCCATTGCATCACCCACCAATGATGCTAACGTGGTGATCCAGTTATTTAAGAAGACAATATTTCCTCGTTTCGGGGTCCCACGGGCTATTATTAGTGTTGGCGGTTCACATTTTCATGAACGCCAACTCACTAAGCTATTGAAGAAATACGGTGTTCACCACCGTACCAGGCCAGCCTATCATCCACAAACTAGTGGACAAGTCGAGATCTCAAACCAAGAGATCAAATCTATTCTCGAGAAGGTTGTCCATACTTCGAGAAAAGATTGGAGTTCGAAGCTCGATGATTCTCTTTGGGCTTACCGGACCGTATTCAAGACTCCTATCGGGACATCCCCGTATAGGCTCGTTTATGGCAAGGCTTGTCATTTACCGGTGGAGCTCGAGTTTAAGGCAATGTGGGCCTTAAAGGAGCTAAATCTTGACCCAAAGCTAGCCGGAGAAAAGGGCCTCATGCAATTGAACGAATTAGATGAATTTCGTCTCCATGCTTATGATAATGCAAGAATTTATAAGGAGCGGACCAAAAGATGGCCTCACAAGCGCATTATCCCTCGAGAGTTCAATGTCGGCGATAAGGTACTTTTACTTAATTCCCGACTTAGACTCTTTCCCGGAAAACTTAAATCCCGATGGTCTGGACCGTTCACGGTAACTGAGGTGAACAAATTCGGGTCGGTTACACTCACTACCGACAAAGGCGAAATATTCAAGGTGAACGGTCAACGCCTCAAGATTTATCACGAAGGTGCACATGTCGGTGTCATAGAGGCCATGGACCTCAACGACTCTTTCGAGTCCGCTTAATTTTATTGAGGTAAATCGGTCGAGCGGGACCGTAAACACCAGCGCTAACCGGGAGGCAACCCGACACCATTTGTATATATTTGTAATTTCCCTTTCCGCATTTTTATTTTATTTTATTTTTTTAGCTTGGTAGCTCTAATTGGGAGTTACTATTATTTATCGAGTGAGGACGAGGGAATTTTCCGGTTTAATTGATTTGATTTCAGGAATTTTGAAGCAATTAAAGAGAAAAAAATGAGAAGTAGCAGGTACAGCGGTCACTCGATCGAGTGGCCCAAGCACTCGATCAGAGTGCTCTCACAAAGAAGGGTCTGTCTGCTTTTCAGGAGGTAACTCGACCGAGTGCCCTGACGCACTCGGTCGAGTGCCCCTGGACCCGGTTCAAAATCGGGTTTTTGCCCTCTTTTATTTGCTCTTATTCTCCTTTGTTAAATCAGTTTTATTAATCAAACTCCCTCTCCCCTCACAATACCTAAGAACCCTAACCCCCAATTCACCCAAATCACTCTTATTTCATCAATTTCTCACCAAATCTCACGATTTTTGCTTCTAAATTGCAATTGGGAGTGTTTATTTGTGTTTCTTGGTGTTGATTTCTGAAATTTTTGCCCCTCTTCCCCTAGTTTCGTTTTTTTCGTGCCCCCTTAAGGTACCATTCAGATTTTTGATTTTCTTGCTTCTTTTCTTGATTTTATAGTTTAATTTCATCCTTAGTTATATACTAATCCCATTGCGTGCTTGATTTTGTGTTGATTTCACCACTTTGTGCTCAAAAATTGATTTTTGTGTATAGGGACTGATTTTGGCCGAGATTTTGTATTTTTTGTGGGATTTTTGTGTAATTCTGTTTTGCTATCATGCTATAGTCATGGCAGGAAGAAGGAATCCACCCCAGAACAACAATAGGAACAGGAACGCAAGGCAGCCAGTTGTTCCGGCTGTTCAGCCTGTACCAGGCTATGAAGAAATTGTTTGTAGGGACGAAGCCCAGAGAACTCGTTTAGTTGCCTTGATACCAAGGACGATGGAGGCTACCCGGTGCTGCTCGTCACAGTTCGCAATCGAGCTCGGTTTGAACGAGCAACTACTGCACCTCTTGTCCATGACCGGATTCGGTGGACTTGGACACTACGTGAGTTATTTTACCGAGTACTCACTTTAGAATTCTTAAGTTCATTTGAGTTTGATAGATAAGATAACATGATATCCTTTCGGTTGAACAATGAGGAACAAACCATTGCCCTTGGCACCCTGTCCGAATGTCTAAGGCTTACCTTTGACCAGGAGGAAGACATCCTCGACATACTCGATAGTTCGAAGACCCCTCCTTATTTTAAGTTATTTACGGGTCAAAATGTCAGTGTCACTGCGATGGCACTCAACGCCATCCTACACCCTACTATCCGCCTCTTCTTGCGGATTCTGAGTCATTTAGTTTTTCCACGCTCCGACATGAGTAAACTTCACTCATTGGAGGTGTTGATTTTAGGACACTACCTGAACCCCTTTAGGCGATCCCTAAAGGCGTTCAGTGCATTGGGTATGGTATGTGTTGGTATCGAGCGCCAGATCAGTGGATCTGGACCGCTCTCCTGTGGCGCCATTGTCACCGCGCTAGCAAAGCGCTATATTATGGGTTTTGGGGAAACGATCACTTTTGAGAGTCTCACTGATCGCATCCCTTTGCTAGACCGTAGCTACCTCTTCTCCACTTTGAAGTGGATTTGGGGCAATCCCCCGTACTTTCTGTGGCGCGTCAGAGACAAGGTTTGGATGAAACTCCCAGTTGCCGAAGGGACAATCCTGCCGCCACCTTGCAACCCACTCCCGTAGGTGAGGACACACCCGACCCACCGAGCTACCTCATTCTTGAGGAGCTCTTCATTTTTGACGAGGGCGTTCAACCCTCTCGATGTAGGGTTCGCATCGAGACCAATTCCGATAAGACCGAGCCACCTAGGGCCACACCTACACCCACCCCGACCTTCCCGTTCCAGACTCCGGGTGCCGAGTTTCCGCACCCGTATCCGTTTATGTACGATCCAGTTTATGAGCACCAGCGACGGGTACACGAGGGGATTAACTAGAGCATCGTCAACCAGGAGATCCACGAGTTCATGCTTACTCAAGGAATCTCGGCGTCTCAGCACCCGTCCTACTGGAGAAGTCCGGGAGATACTAGTGGTATCTTCCACGATTATGGGATTGATCTAGCTGCTTGGGGTCCGGACTATGGGCACACCTACGGCGGCCTAGGAGCGCAGTGGTTGAGAAACTTGAGACAGTCAGGTCAGTAGGGTGGTACTAGCGGCTCAGGCCAGGGCGATACTGGAGCCGGTCCATCTGGGACCGGTGGAGATGATGAGATGGCTGATTAGCCGGTTTGGAGGAGCTACCATTGTATATACGGTACTTTCGTTCCTTTTTATTTCTGTTTTTATTGCTTTCCTAGATTTTCTTCCCCTTAGGTCGAGTTCTCCTTAGGATTGGCTCTGGAATATCTTGTCATATATGCTGTAGAGTCACATTGAGGACACTGTGACATTTAGGTCTGGGGGAGAATTTGTGTGTTTTTGTGTGCTTTTATTTTCTGTTGTGTGCTATCAAAAATTCTAAAAATCCAAAAAAATCGAAAAATCAGAAAAATTCAAAAAGATTTTATTTTTGTGTGTCTTGTGTCTGTCTTGTGTCTGATGTGAAACATGCAAAACGGCGATGATGACATTGCGTTTTACATGATTTCTCCCAATTAACAGCTAACTCCGTACCTGAATGCATATAATACTTGAGATGAGATGATTTTGATATGATTGCCTATTAAACTGCTAATTGCCAAATGAGTAAATTTGACCATTTTGTCGGCAAACCACATAAATTCTGAGGATTTAGAGCTTCCTAGGCCAGTAACATCCATAACTGGTCTCATTTATAATTAGGAATTGAGTGGTTTCTCCTTATGGAATGTGTAACATAAATTTGCATAAATATGACGTCCGTCTCTTGATATTGAATACGTGTTTGGTTTGAGAAGGAGGTACATGAGGAAAGGCATTTATGTTTTTGATGAGCTTCACATAGCCAAAACGATCCATATTTACTACCTTGTAGATTTAGGTCAGTTTTCCCTTGTTTAGCCCATTTCAACTGTTGTAGGCCTGTTTTACTGTATATATCAATTAGCTACAACCCAGAATAGCCTACCTTACCAGGGCAGTCACAGTGAACATAATTGGAATTACTTCACTATTAGATCATAATTTGGATTTTTACATCTTTTAGATCCTAGTGTAGGATGTCATTTTTGTGCAAATTTATATTCGCCTTCCCCTTATCTGAATTGAAAAAATATAGAAGCATGAAAATGAAAGAAAGAAAAAGAAAAAAAATGGAATTAGAAAAAGAGAAAAATTCTGAGAAAAAGAAAAGAAAAATACATATATGCTTCTTATAATATTTTGGGGAACGGTCGAGATGTTATAACTAGAATTGAATTATAATTTAGAGGATGACAAAATTCTCTCTTAAGCTATTTTGAGTTGTAATTCTAGTTAATGGCCGGAATTTATAGATGAGGTTTTTGGATGGATAGTTTTTATTGTGTAGCTGCGACTACTGGTCTTGGCCCCACATTCCCATACGTGCCTTAAGCACAATCCATTTTATTCCCTCACATATAAGCCATCCGTTGTAAGTCCTTGGCATGTACTATGGTCCTGATTGGTGAAACACGTATTTGATTGGGGAGATTGATTTCATATTCGATTGCATGCATATTTCATAAGTCGAGTGAGTGTCCTATTTATCTTCACATATATAATTACCCGTACTTATGAGTGTCGAGCGACCACCGTAAGGAAGTCCGACACTGTTGGTCTTGCAAGATTGAAAATTTGACGGACAAATGTTTGATTATGGCATGATTATTGATCTCGTTGCATTCTTGAGCATTACATGTTTTCTCGAGGGTTTTAGTCGATTTTAGGAGAATGATTGTAATTCAGCTCTGAGTCGTGTTTCACATCACTTGTCCTCGTTTGTATATATTAGTTGTTTGCTTGAGGACAAGCAAAGGTTTGGTTTGGGAGAGTTTGATCAACGTATTTTATATCATATTTTATAATACCCCGATACCTATTTTTGAGCTTTTCTTCTTCCTTATTTATATATTTAATGTCGATTTCTCTTAGAAAGTCAATACTGTCGGTTCTCGTGATATTTTGCAGGTTAGGTACAATTTTGAGCATATTTAGAAGTAATAACCCGGATAGCCGAGACGAGGATGAAGGACGAGGAAGAAAACGAAAAGCCGATAAGCAATGAAGAACTTAGCTCAATCACGAGCTCAGCAGCACCCACTCGATCGAGTAGTGCTAAGCACTCGATCGAGTACCTCATACTCTAGCCCAACTGGACTGCATCCGAGTTTTGGGCCAATTCTTCTCTTCAGCCCAAAGACGAACAAGATTTTGAGCTATCACGCATCCACTCGATCGAGTGGCATTGCACGCACTCGATCGAGTGCGTCTAACCCAGGCCGCAGAACAAATTTTAATTTTGGGCCTGTGTCTCGAAGTCCAACTAGATTGTTTTAAATAAGACTCTGACTACATTGTCAGACAGACTTCATGATATACTTTGGATCATTCATTCACACATTACATTAAATACTTGCTTAGGATAGAAGTCACGTTCTTTTCCCGATTTCCTTGGCTAGATTCATCGAATTCCGTTCCTCCCTTTTCAGATCTCAAATTGTTCGGTATCGATTACTTTTAATTTTAATTTCAATTTCAATTTTAGTTTTCTAGTTTTAATTCTTGTCTTAATTCGTTCTTAGTTTTTCGTAGTTATTTAATTTCAGTCTTTGTTATTATCTGTTAGTATAGAATTGTTATCGTTTGCGTAGTTTAATTGCAATTCACATTTTGTTAGTTTAATTACAATCACCATGAGTAGCTAATTTTTATCTAGGGTTTAAGGGGATCGATGGGTGTTGGGTTATAGAAAATTGACCTGTCTCTGATCATATGAATTGTTGCCTGAATGTTGTTTTAATTCTGATTGATTAATTACTGGCCAGGATTAATTAGTTAGTATCACAATTAGGACTTTTCGCCGACCGGGTGAAGGACTAATTAGGTCACGACATTTTGGGTAAACTAGCTTAATTCTAGCGACCGCAGGTTAAGTTTAGTTCTAAAGTTTGTAGTAGTACCGATCGGACCTACACCTTAGACAGTTCGATTATTGACCTGTTAGTTGACTCCCTGACCCGATTGATATTCATTGTGAACCTGAGACCCTAGACCTTTTTATTATTGATTTACCTTATAGCAGTTAGTTGTCAGTCCACTTAAACAACAGAAAAACAGTGACCTGTAGTCTTAAGTCTAGACCTTAGAACAAGTATTTGAGTCCCGTCTCCTGGTGGTTCGACCCCTACTTCACTATCTGCATTAGTTAGTGGACCTTAGGGTATCTTTGATTAGGGATACGACTACCCCTGTCACCTTCCCCATTATTTTGGAGAATACTCCCTTCTTCATATCGTCTTCTAGGCGTATTCCTAGGGTAGACATTTTCTTGAAGGTATGGATATTTTGGTACCAAAAGTGAGAGGCGTAAGTGGGTCTGAGGTTATTGACAAATTTTTCTACTAAGGTGGCTTCGTCGTGGCGGTTCACTAATTGGGTGCTGACTTTTCTCCACCTAGTCAAGAATTCGGAGAAGCCTTCCTTCTCGTTTTGGGAAAGGACTTCAAGGCTTCGGATGGTGATTTGGGTTTCAGAGTTATCCGCATATTGTTTTGCGAATTCTATGGAGATATCGTCCCAGGTGGATATCTTTTTGGGGTCGTGGGAATAAAACTAGTATCGTGGTGTGTCGCCTAAAGAGGATGGGAATATCCTAGCGAAAAAACTGGGTTTGACTCTCTTAATGGCCATGTAATCCTTAAAGGCTCGTATGTGGTTGAGGGGGTCCTCAGTTCCTTTGAACTTAGGTATGTGGGCTAGGAATTTTTTTTCCTGGTAGTTGGTCGTCCACCATCTCAAATTTTCGATGGTTTTCGAGGTGGACATTGTTGCCTTGGTTTAGGCGCATTTGGTTTCAAGGAAGTCTATGCGACTCACGGCTGACTGTAGAATGTTGTCTTGAGGTGGTGTAACAGGGTCATTAGGGGTGACTCCGACGGGAACACCGCCTAGTGGCGTAGAGGTTAAAAGAACCTCGTTGAGGATCCGGTTATGGTGTTCATCAGAGGCCTTATCTTCCAAGTGGCCTAGACGGGAATCGATGTTGTTTACGGACGCATTCATGGTAATGATGGTGGCCTATAAGTCTCGGATCATATTGGCTAAGGTTCCTACGGTGTTATCCCTGGACTGTCCGACGTCGTTCCCACTATGGTTACTTGCGTCTACGCTTAAATCTTCCGACATGACTGCGAAAAGGGTGGTATTGATGAGAGTGGATCCACCAGACGACTTAAAGACTCGAGGAATGCTCGTAGGTGAGTGACACGGAAACGAGACTCTTGATTTGCGCTTGTTTGCGGTCATCGGATTAAGGACTCAGGTGCTTTAGACTTTTGGTGTATTCGGCGAGACGCCTAATAGACTTGTATCTCTAGAACGAGACGATTTGACAAAAACCTCGGTGTGAGATTTAAAGAAGAGGACGACCCAAAAATATAAGAACTCGAATAGAGGTGACCCTAGTAACTAACACAGACAGTTAATCACACGGTTGTACGACGTATAGAGTTGATCTCGATCCCGGCTCGAAATCAAAGAGTTTTGATATTTTCGAAAACGGATGAGTTTTGAAAGCAAACTTTTTGGAAAGCGAGAGTCTTTGAGAAATCGGTATTACGATGGTTTAGTGACATCGCTTTTGGTGTGTGGAAATTGTTGCTATGTAAGCGTCGAGGATTTGATGATAGCAAAGCTGTAAATTGTGATTTTGTAAAAGCGCGGTTATAAAATAACCGGTTTTGAAAATTGTGACGTTGCATTTTTTTATCGAGACTACCATTAATTAGTAGTTCGAAGTTTGCGGTGTAAATAGTGTTTCGTGAGAGAATATGGTGCTCATGATGATGCTTTGAAAATATGACCAAGTTCTTGTTATGTATTTTGGTGGTGATGGTGCTTTTAGAAAATTTTGAAAACGTGCGACCGTACTTGTCAATTCCATTGATTGGAATTTCGACGGTGATGACGGTGCGTGTGTAATACTTTGCGAGTATAACTGTATTTTACGTTCCTCGACTTCATTAATTGAAGTTTTGGGTAGTGTTAACGGTATGTGCAAAAAGCGTTTTGAAATGTAACCGTTTTAGGTGCTTTAATCCCATTGGTCGGGAATTTGGCGATAGTAAAGGTATGTGCGGGAATGTTTTAAAAGCAAAATGTGACCGTATGAGGTGCCTTTATCCCATTGATTGAGAGTTTGGTAATAGTAACGGTATCGTTTCTTTTTGAAACAGAGGAGTTTTATTCTGGCCAAAGTAATGGCGCCAAAAGTGCCTTTTGAAAGTGATGAGTGTAAAACTGACCAGGGTGATGGCGCTAAAGTGTCCTTTTGAAAATAGGTTTAATTTTGATCGGAGTAAAGGCATTTAAAAAGTGACTATGAAAAGAAGATGTCCTTTTTTCGAAAACGGAGTTGGGTGCGGTTGAATATGTTTTCATGGTTGGATCCAGATTTTAATGTTTTATTTGGGGTGTTGCACATGCTACAGATAACTAGGAATGCATACACTCACGCAGGATGCAGACACGGGTAGGTTAGGGTAGACTACCGTCCACGAGTAGTCTTTGCTTAGGTGACGACAGGTCACCGGGGAGGTGAGTGTCATCCCGTTTGCTCAGTGCCACTCGCTCGATACATCCATGGAATGCGTGGCTACCTTAGACGGTCGGAACGTCAACCGAGGGTCTCTCCGCGTGTCCGTAAGGATCTTACTGTGAAAAGGTTGATTGGTCCTAATATCGGTTAGGGTGGGCTTTTTAGGGTCAAAACCTGTAGTGACCACAAAAAGGAACTAGGAAATGAGCTTCACCGACCTCGTTCGAGTTACACCACCACTGGAAACTTGTTTCCAAATCCCCAGCGGAGTCGCCAAACTATGGATGCCCATCCTCCCCGCCCGCGCCAGCGTGCGACCTTCGGTTTTTGAAGCAGACACCCACGCGGCCCTGTCCGTTCGGTTGGGGTCGGTCCCATCTCGCGTACGGGGCGATGTGTCGAATCTCGATTTGGTTGACGATTCTGATTGTACTAGACGGATGCGGACATCCGTGTTTCTGTTACAATTGATCGAGACGTGGTTGTAAATTTTTAAAGGCCGATATGTTTGGTAAGACGACCTTTTTAATGAACCGAATTTGTTGCCGATTTGTGGAGTCGCCACCGGGTTAATTATGGAAACTCGGAAACCGTTCAAGTCAATTTTGATCCTTAGCCGACTCAAAGTTGAGTGACACAGGGACCTAAAGATAAAGACTTGTACCCTTAAGGCTTAAGCACTCCATGCCTAGAATGATTCTCATTGCCAATGGTTTCGGATATCCGGAAACCGTCAATTCTGAGTAAGGGGTGAGGGTTAGGGATGGCAACGGATCCGAGATCCGGTCCGGATCCGCAAGATCCGGTCCGCACGGATCGGATATGGATTCTAAATTTTGAGATCCGTTGGATATGGATCCGGATCCGAATCCGCTATCTTTAAACGGATCTGGATCTGGATCTTAATAAGTAAATCCGGATCTGGATCCGCAAATCCGTTTTATTAAAAAATAAAAAAATAAAAAAATTGTGTGTGTTTTAGAGCTTTAATTTGCATTTTTTTGGTTATTTCCAAGACTTTTTTCTTTTAGTTTCTTAATCTTTGATTATGAATCTTTCTATTTAATTTTATTTGTATGATTATGAAAATTAATTTGATCGCAAATACTTAATAATCAAAATTTTTGTAGAATGTAAGTAAGAAATTGGATCTGCGGATCCGATGCGGATCCGGTCCAGATCCGGCGGATCTGGATCTGGATCTGCACTTTTGGGATCCATCGGATCCGGACCGAATCCAGATCCGCCACTAGGAGTGCGGATCTGGATCTGGATCCATGCGGCTCCGGTCCGAAACCGGTCCGTTGCCATCCCTAGCGAGGGTACGTATTAGGAAGCCAACGTCCGATAGACATGGACACCCAATCCCGCCCGCAAATAGCGGTCTCTACTAATCAAGCCAGGTAGACATCAGGCGCGCGTTTCGAGGTTTGCTCAGCCCAATGTGCTGATTCGGGTTTGACTTTGCGTTATTTGGGACGTATTCGGAGCCCCGGTGTCGGAATTGGCTCTAATTAGTGTCGACACGACCGTAATGACACAACTAAGACCGTCTTGATGTTGAACTAATTTTTTCGAGTAATTATTTGATCCATTCTATAAAAAAAACCCGTAAAACATCGTAATTTGCGTCGTGTTGCAGTCTGATCGTCATTGGGTGTTTGTCGGGCACTCATGCTGCCACCAGGTTAGAATCTTGTTGTCTACACTAAGGTAACCCTAATTTCATATTTTTTTGATATTCTTCGTCTATTTCGTGTAACCCTAGTTTTGTTCTTCGTCTCTTCACTCTTCAATCTTATGGTGGTCGATTTTTTTATTTTCCACAAATCGTTTATGCATGTTATTAGTAGTATAGATTGACGCTTAAGCTTTTAATCTAAATTTTAGATTCGTTTTTGATTTTATGTAGATTATGAAGTAAAGTTTTTGGTTCTTTTATGTTAAATTTTGGTATCTGTTTAATTGAGTATTCAAATGTTTTCTGAGTTTAATTTGCAGTATGGAAGTTGTTTTATATATGAATTGGTTGAGTAAAAACGTTGACCTTGTGATCGAGGATACGGATAGGTCTTTACTCATTGATGTGTATAATAATTTATATGACGAAGCGAAGAAAGTTAACATGACATTACCCGATCACCCTTCTTTGGGATATAATTGGGGCATGAAGCACAATTATTTAAGGACTGATAAAGACTTGATGACAATGTTTACTAGGAAACCACCTAATGAGCCTATGGATATTTGGATTGGTTTTGATGAAGAACCATGTGATGCTTTGCGTATGGCTAGGACGTTAAGGGATTCTAA
Organism: Agrostemma githago; assembly: GCA_958450325.1. NCBI lineage: Eukaryota > Viridiplantae > Streptophyta > Magnoliopsida > Caryophyllales > Caryophyllaceae > Agrostemma > Agrostemma githago. The sequence goes on along the minus strand of OY288239.1, from coordinate 20,847,933 downwards.
TAAGAGGGCAAGTACCCAAGTTGATGATAATGTTAACGTTTCTAAGTCAAAAACCCCTAAGAAACATATGAGAGAAAAACTGGTGGTGTGGACATGACATAGGTCCACCCCGACGCGGCCACGCGTGGGTTTGGGGAGGCGAATGAATCTCCATATGAGATGGGTCGAATAGAAATTTAAATCGAAGTGGAGTCGCCACCGAACTTTGTGGGAGTTCGGGCCCGTTCGAACCCACTCTATATCTTAGTGGGCCATGCACAAAGTATGGCTCATTCGGGTGTCAGAGATTATTGGGCTTGTCCCTTTGCATATGACGATACCGATACCGACATTATCGGATACGGTATATCGAATGACTCTCGTGCGCCAGCGGTTTCGGGCATCCGGAAACTGAGGTTCTGAGTAAGGGGTGAGGGTACGTGTTGGGAAGTTCACAAAGAACACTCAACCCCGCCCGCACATTAGCGGCCTCTACTAAGATATCGTTTGACTCTCTAATACGCGTGTTGGTGGTACGATGAAAATGACATGCAAACAGTATTTTGCCTAAACATGTGAATAATTGAATGGGTTGCTAAGTCGATTTAATGCATCTAAAACTAACGTCAAAGTTATATTTAGCATGCGAGATTCATTTTAGTACAATAAAACGAATAACGGAAATAAATCGAAAAGACATAAGCAAACAAGTTAGTAACGGTAATAACGATAATAACGGTTTGTAAATAATATAAAGTAATACAGAATGATGTAAATAACAAGATGCATGATTTTAGAAGGTAGTAAATCACGTGATAGACTTGCCACGTGTTGACCAAAGTCATAAAAGTATTTTATTGAGACCTAAAAAAGTGTTGGGGAACTCACGATTTTGACGTGATAAGGCCACTCGATCGAGTCATTGAAGGACTCGACCGAGTGGTCCTCAGAAAAAGGTTTTGTCTTGTTTTCTAGATGTCACTCGTTCGAGTTATTGAGGAACTCGACCGAGTGGGAAGCCACTCGACCGAGTCATTGTGAGACTCGACCGAGTGGTGGTCTAAAAACCCATCTTTCCCGGTTTTGGGATGTCACTCGATCGAGTGGCCTATGGCACTCGGTCGAGTGACACCTGTACGAACTATAGTTAATTTCGGTTTTGCTTTTGAAAATTGCATTTGTGTTTGAAAATCATTGATTCGTTAGGCTGCGTAGAAATATAATGAGATTTATACTCGACCGGAATCTTTCGATACTCGCCATATTCTATGCTCGATTATGAGATTGACATCAAATATTTTAGAGTGTACTTTAAGAAAAAGATGTTGGAAGAATAGTTGCTTAATTGAATTAAAAAGAAATAATTGATTTTATGTCACGATTTTTAGGGAACCACGCGACTCGCGCAAGAAGGGCGCGTCTCGCGCAACCACGCGACTCGCACGAGGCACGTGCGACTTGCGTGGCGAACTGTTTTCGGTCCCGATTTCGCGTTACTCATTGTACCCGGTGCTTGGTTATAGGACCAATACCGAATACTTAGAGTAAGTTTTTGGAAAAAAGATTTTGTAAGTCGTTTTTAATCGGACTAAAACGATATGAATAATCTCTGCGTTTATAGTGTCGTATTAATTCTATTGAATTAGGTGACAACTATTTTTGCATCAACGAAAATCGTATTAATTGGATTTGTTGACTAGATCATTAAAACTCGACATCCAACTATTGAGTTGGTATCGAATCTAGTAGATCGACACTTGAATTAAAAAAGGACTCGCCTCGATTCCCTCTGCATCCCGACATCGTAATAAATCCTTGCGGATTGTGGGATGTCGGATCCGCATCAACGGGTTTTGACTTAAATAAAAAAAGAAAAAAACTTTGATTCGAAAAAAGTGTTGAAATTAATAAGTATGCGATGAATGATGACGATAACGACGCGAATAAAAAAATGTGACTAGCGACGTAACGAAATAAAAAAAGACTATTGATGTTGACTTGCTTCAACAATCAAACACTCGGGGTGTCGGGATAAACGACCGTCAACATCGGGTGCGATACCCTCGTAATATTCGGATTTTCTTATCCCGTCATCCCTCGTATTCGACACGAATTAGCAAGTATTTTAATGTCTTATACTAATAATATTATCGATATTACAGACGCGACAAAAAAAATAAAAAAACAAAAAAAAAAAGACTACGACGACGCGAGAAGAAGAGAGGAGGGGAAGAGAGAAGAACGGGATTTTGCACCCTCAACCTACATGTTTCTTAGTCTCGGATAGATCTTGTTAGTTGTGGCTTTAGCACGGGAGAATCGTGGTGGATGTAAGTAGAGTCACGGTGGTTTAGGGTTCCTAGACGCTAGAGTTTAAGGTTGAAGAGGATGAATTGTGATGGATGAAGATTAGGGTTGTAAAGGGGTTGATTAGGGTTGTTAGGTTGTGTAAGGATGTGTAAAGGGGTTGCAAGAGGAGGTATATATAGGATAAGCTCCCCCTCTCCGTCTAGGGTTACTCGACCGAGTAGCCCCCTGACTCGGTCGAGTGCCCCAAGTGCCCGCAGCCGGGCCAGCTTGAGGGCCCACTCGATCGAGTGGGTCAGCTGAGGCGCAAGGGTTCGTTTTTTTGGACCTTGAGTTTGGGCCTCTTTGTGGGTCTAGTATTTGGGTTGGTCTTTTGATGTTTGAATGGCTGTTTTTTATGTCTCGGAAATGGCTTTGACCGGTGTTTGACCCAATTGCTAAAAGTCGGTTTTATTTCCGGTGTCGGTTTTGACCAGAATTAGTCTTATTTGATTGGAAACGACCCACTGGCCCTGAATTTGAGGTTGGTTTTGTTAGATTTGTATTTCGTAAAGGGCCTAAGCCAGCAATAAATGGTTTCGAGCCCATATCCGAGCGCGTGGAAACACGTTTGCGTCCGATCATCATCGGGTGTTCTTTGGAAACTGCTATAGACACCTAGCAGCCAAATGTGGGTGTCTATAGAGCCCCTACTCTGACTGAGTCTTGGACAAGGCGAAAGTCAGAGTAGCTACCAGGCCAATCGAGGATTAATACCTGGCAGACTTCCGATCGGGCCGTTTATAGTCCATTAGACTTGCTTGAAGGGCTCGCCAGCCATAAGACCGAAATCATACCTGGGTCTATGATGATAACTCCGTGGGGAAATTGGATTTGTCGCGTAAGTCCTGGGTGCGCCTATATATGGGCCCATCCCGTAAAAAAATGCCGCCTTGGGCTTTCCGCTGGGGAGTTATATGAGTTGTGCGGGCTTGCCTCTGAAGTCTTGAGTCGTACCTGTAGCAGTTACATAAATGTTGCATGCAACCCGTAGGTGAAAATATGACTCGCGGTGGGGAATAGAAATTTGAATTTTTGAATTTTTTGGAACTTTGAAATTTTTTGAAAATTTTGAAATCTTGAAGTTTTTTGAAAAAATTAATAAAGTTTTTTGGAACTGACTGAGTCTTGGACAAGGCGAAAGTCAGAGTAGCTACCAGGCCAATCGAGGATTAATACCTGGCAGACTTCCGATCGGGCCGTTTATAGTCCATTAGACTTGCGTGAAGGGCTCGCCAGCCATAAGACCGAAATCATACCTGGGTCTATGATGATAACTCCGTGGGGAAATTGGATTTGTCGCGTAAGTCCTGGGTGCGCCTATATATGGGCCCATCCCGTAAAAAAATGCCGCCTTGGGCTTTCCGCTGGGGAGTTATATGAGTTGTGCGGGCTTGCCTCTGAAGTCTTGAGTCGTACCTGTAGCAGTTACATAAATGTTGCATGCAACCCGTAGGTGAAAATATGACTCGCGGTGGGGAATAGAAATTTGAATTTTTGAATTTTTTGGAACTTTGAAATTTTTTGAAATTTTTGAAATCTTGAAGTTTTTTGAAAAAATTAATAAAGTTTTTTGGAACTGACTGAGTCTTGGACAAGGCGAAAGTCAGAGTAGCTACCAGGCCAATCGAGGATTAATACCTGGCAGACTTCCGATCGGGCCGTTTATAGTCCATTAGACTTGCGTGAAGGGCTCGCCAGCCATAAGACCGAAATCATACCTGGGTCTATGATGATAACTCCGTGGGGAAATTGGATTTGTCGCGTAAGTCCTGGGTGCGCCTATATATGGGCCCATCCCGTAAAAAAATGCCGCCTTGGGCTTTCCGCTGGGGAGTTATATGAGTTGTGCGGGCTTGCCTCTGAAGTCTTGAGTCGTACCTGTAGCAGTTACATAAATGTTGCATGCAACCCGTAGGTGAAAATATGACTCGCGGTGGGGAATAGAAATTTGAATTTTTGAATTTTTTGGAACTTTGAAATTTTTTGAAAATTTTGAAATCTTGAAGTTTTTTGAAAAAATTAATAAAGTTCGGGACGACTAATTCCCGGGCTAAGATTGGGCAATCCGAGACTAGGCCTGTATGTGTAAACCTAAAGGGATTAGGAAACTTTTCATGGAAAAGTGATATGGAAAGAGGGTTGTATTTTGATGCTATAAATACCCCTTCCTTGTCTTAATTTTATTCACAATCTCCTCATAATTCTTTTTCCTCAAAAGAAAACTCCTTATTCCTTTCAAGAATTTTAGCCATGGGAATCGAGCGATTGACCGCGATGCTGCAAGAATGGTCCCGATGCTTTAGGGACACGGATAGAGTGGCTCTGAACCAGACGGGTATTACTCAGCTGTATACATTCCGTCAAATGCAGGCTGACCGTTATTTCCTTGATGCTTGTTTGTCTTATTGGGATGATACATATAATGTTTTTGCCTTTCCTCGAGGAGAAATTTGTCCTTTACCCGAGAAGATTGCTGCTGTGGGAGGATGGAACCCGATACTTCGTCCTGCCGTACCGTTTTCGATCTATGACCCAAGAAGAAAGCTACGGGAATTTATAGGACTTTCCCACAATGAAGTATCTCGCATGATGGAGGATGATTGTATTTCTTTGATCGACTTGGCTGAGAAATTTATGAACCCCCATGATGTCCGGGTCAGATCGGTTCACAGCCGTAGGGCTTTCTCTTTTTGTATGCTCCATGTTTATGCTTTTAAAGGTCACCTGGACTTGTTGTCGTGCGTGGGTAACGCTCGTCTTTTAACCGTGGTTGATCTGATGGAGACGGAGCACAGTCCGACTTGGCTGATTACGGGTGAGATTATCCAGGGCTTAGATAATCGTAAGAAGGATTTATCGGTTCGTCTGACCGGAATTACCCGTTTATTGCTGGTAGTTTGGATTTTTTTGATTTTTCTCAATTTTTTCGATTTTTGATTTTTTTCGCGATTTTCCGATTTTTGATTTTTTTCGCGATTGCCGATTTTGATTTTTTCTTTTTTCAGATTTGACTATTTGAGAGGCTATCATTCATAGATCCTCCCCTTGACTCGAGCAAATACCGTCATAATCAGGTGATGACGAGGAGACGAGCTATTGATTTTTCTCACCAGATTACTCAAAAGTATTGGGATGAAGTATTATCTTTCCATAGCGGTCCGTTGATTCGATGGGTAGTGCCATGGTGGCCCATTTATGTTTGGACGGGCTTGGATCCGAGGGATAGGGCTCGCTACCAATTAATTTTGTCTTTCAGTCAGACGATTCATCTATATCCGGACCGCATACTGAGGCAGTATGGTTGGACCCAAAGTATCCTGGAGGTTGAAGCAGTTGTGAGTGAATCTACCCAACTGACTGACGTGATGTGCGATACTTGGATGCAAAGATGGTATACCCGGCACACTTGGCCCATTCCCAAATCTCTCCATTCAATCTGGGTTTCAGATTCTTATGTGAAGTGGACCAAAGCAGATACTGCTAAAGCCCGAGCTGCTTTGAAGGTTGATGAAGCTTTCGACCTGCTGCGGAGGGAACAAGTCAAAGATAATAGGGAATTTTTTGACGAAGGCGACACTCCGGCTAGTTTGGTCCGTCTTATGTCAGGTCAAAGAAAGAAGACTAGGACTCAAGGTGAAGAGTATAGTGCTAGAGGTGTGCGGGGGAAGGTGAACCCGCAGACTGACTTGGAAAGGAGACTTGGCTCAAGACTGGCAGTGCAGGACCGACTTGGCTCGCGAGACAGATTACCTGAGCACGTGCGGGCTCGACTTGGACCGGTGACAATGGCAGAAGACCCGTTGTCGAAGAAACGGGTTCGAGCTAAAGAGGTTCCTCTCGTGATTCGGGAACGCTCGCCCCCGCCCCGGCGACCTCGGGCTTCGCGCGACCCAAAGGATAAGGGAAAGGGCAAAATGCATGACCACTAGTCTCCTTAGTTTTATTATTTAAGTATTATTACTATTTTTGTGGTGTGTTTTTTGTGTGATTGCCGTTTTTTGGCGTTTTTTTTTGGTGTAATTTTGGATTTCCCGAGTTTATCGGTTTTTTTTTAATAAAAGACATATTAGTGAATACCGTTCCCGTCTTTTTCGTTATTGCAGTGGTTGTACCCTTTTGAGGGGTTGCCTACGTATCCACAATTAGCGGAATCAAACCAAACGTAGTTCAATCATAGATTTCTTTTGCAATTTTCGAAATACATCAAGACTATTAGTTCGAGATGTGCGACCGTAGGGTGAATAATCCTAACTCATTGACTTGTCTATAATTTTTGAAAAATCTATAAAAAGACAAATTTTTATAAACTTTTTGCAAATGACATTGAGGTAGGGTTTAAGGGTAGTGGCGCTTCAACTGGTCCAAGTTGGTTGGGTTGACGAATTCATTCCCGTCCAAGTCTGTCAGCATCATCGCTCCTCCTGATAGGACCTTCTTTACTAAATATGGCCCAGCCATATTGGGTTTGAATTTCCCTCTTGGGTCGACCGGTAGTAATGCACGAACCGATTTTAGAACTAGATCCTCTTCTTTGATATTTCTGGGCCTAACTCTTTTGTTGAAAGCCCGCTTGATCCTCTTTTGATATATTCGGATATTGTTGAGGGCCAGGGACCGCCGTTCGTCCAAAAGAACTAGCGAATCATATCGGTCTTGTACCCAATCTGCTTCCGACACTTGGCTCTCAAGTAGAATCCTGAGGGATGGCACTTCTAGCTTGACCGGTTGGACCGCCTCCATTCCATATGTCAAATAGTATGGAGTTGCTCCGGTTGCGGTGCGAATTAACGTCCGATACCCCCAAAGGGCAAAAGGTATTTTATCGGGTCGGTCCCGTTAATTCTCAGCTATCTTTTTAAGTATGGTGACAATTGTTTTATTGGCCGCCTCTACCGCTCCATTTGTTTGGGGACGGTAAGGCGAAGATGTATGCCTTTGGATTTTATATTTTGCTAGCAGCGCAGCCGTTTCAGCTTGGAAATGGGTCCCGTGATCACTGAAGAACTCGTGCGGGATCCTGTATCGGCATATGATCTTGTTTTGGATGAATTTGGCAACATGCTTGGCATTCAAGATCCGGTATGACTCGGCTTCGACCCATTTGGTGAAATAGTCGATGGCCACCAAAATGCAGCAATGACCTCCCGTCTCGAAAGGGTGCACCTTTCCAATTATGTCAATACCCCACGTCGAAAATGGCCATGGTGATGTCATGGTATATAATAGGGAAGATGGCATATGTTGTACATTAGCAAAAATCTGACAATTATGGCAGTGTTTGACGTATAATTGACAGTCTGTTTCCATGGTGTTCCAGTAATACCCGAGACTCATGATTTTTTGAGCTAGCATATGGGCGTTCATATGCGGACCATTTTCACCATCGTGTACCTCAGACATAACCTTTTCGGCCTGTGTTTTATCAATACACAGGAGGAGAGCCCCCTGTGCCGTCTTTTTGTATAACTGCCCGTCGTCCGTACGAACAAATTGGGTCGCCAATCTTCGCAAGGCCTTCTTGGCCCGGTTATCAGTTCCCGGGGGATACGCTCCCATTGTCAAGTAGGTTAGGACAGCCTGATACTAAGGTTCTGGATCAGTTATCTCGATATCCTGGATGGCGTGGATATAGGCCGGCTCGGACCGTCTTTCAACGCAGATCGGCATGCTGGTTAGATGCTCCGGGATATTTATCAGAGATGCTAATTTGGAAAGGGCATCAGCAAATTGATTTTCTTCTCGGGGTAGATAGATATATTCCACCTTTTGGAATTGTTTCTCGAGAACCCTTACTCGCGCTTGGTAAGCCACGAGATTGGCGTTCCAAGTTTTCCATTTTTTGAGAGCTTGATTGATGACTAAGGATGAGTCACCGTGGACTCGGAGGTTTGTTACTCCTAAATCAGCGGCGGCTTGCAACCCGTGAATGCATGCTTCATACTCGGCTGCGTTGTTAGTCACATCGAAGTCCAATTTAATGGATAACGGTGTATGCTCTCCTTTCGGTGATATTAATAAAATCTCGACTCCGAATCCTCGGAAGTTGGATGCCCCATCAAAGTACAAATTCCATGTCTCGGTGTCGGTATGGAATATGTCTTCATCTGGAAATGCCCAAGTATCGGTGTGCCCTTCTTCAGATACGGGACTATCGGCGGGGAATTCGGCTACTACCCGACCCTTGATGGCCTTTAATAGTACGAACTTGAGGTCGAACTCTGCTAGCATTAAGGTCCATCTGGACATCCTGCCATTGAGGATGGGCTTTTCGAATAGGTACTTGATAGGATCCATTTTGGATAAAACATGTACCTCGTGACTAAGCATATAGTGTCGGAGCTTTTTAGTGGCTCAAACCAAAGCTAGGCACGTCTTCTCGAGCATTGTATACTTGCATTCGTATTCTAGGAACTTTTTACTGATGTAGTAAATAGCTCGTTCTTCTGAATCGACTGTCTGGGCCAGCACAGCCCCCATGGCTGTCTCGGTCGTTGTTAGGTATGACGACAAAGGCAAACCGGGTTGAGGTGGCATTAATACCGGCGGTGCAGACAGAATCTCCTTGATTTTATCGAAAGCCGCTTGACTTTTATCGTCCCATAGTGTTCGCTCTCCTATCTTCAGTTTCTTGAAAATGGGCTCGCATACCATGGTTAATTTTGAAATAAACCGGCTAATGTATTGGACTTTCCCGAGAAACCCCCTAATTTCTTTTTCGGTTTTGGGTGGTTGCATCTCGGTAGTGGCCTTGATTTTAGCTGGGTCGACCTCGATGCCGCGTTGGCTAACGATATGGCCCAGTAATTTGCCCGATGTTACCTCGAAACTGCATTTTTGAGGGTTTAACCTCATGTTGTATTTACGTAACCGGGTAAAGAATATTATTAGGGCCGCAATGTGCCCACTTCGGTCTTTGGACTTGACGATCATGTCGTCCACATAAACCTCCACTTCTTTATTCATCATATCGTGTCGTAAAGTAGTGGCGGTTCGTTGATAAGTGGCCCCGACATTGATAAGCCCAAATGGCATATCGGTGTAGCAGTAAGTACCCCAAGGTGTGATGAAGGTGGTCTTACTCATATCCTCTTCTGCCATTTTAATTTGATTGTATCCGGCGTACCCATCCATAAATGATAAGAGGGCATGATCAGCCATGTTATCCACCAGTATATCGATGTGTGGCAATGGGAAATCGTCTTTTGGGCTAGCCTTATTGAGGTCCCAGAAGTCCACACATACCCGCACCTTGCCGTCCTTCTTGGGTACCGGCACGATGTTTGCAACCTTGTCTGGATATTCAGAGACTTGTATAAAGCCCGCTTTGAACTGCTTGTCGACTTCTTCTTTGACTTTGAGAGACCATTCGAGCCTCATTCTTCGGAGTTGCTGTTTTACCGGTGTACACCCATCTTTGATGGGTATATGGTGTTCATCTATTTCCCGATCTATCCCCGGCATGTCCTTGTAGGACCATGCGAAGACGTCCTTGAATTCCTGGAGGAGGTTCGTGAATTGTTTCTTCTCCTCGGGATCTGACGATAGACCCAACTTAAGCATCTGGGGCTCTAAAGTGGATCTCGGGATTCCCTTTGTTCGAGCTGCTCGATCAGATGAGGAGGTAGAGGTACCTGTTCGTCGGGTTTCTCAATGTCATTGCATATAAAATTTTTGAAATTGAAAGAATTTGGAAATAAGACAAGTCGTAAACGGAATGGTTTTCGTTATTATTAATAGAAAATTTTGAGAATAGCTCAAAGAGAGCGGCCATCTGCTCGTTTGTCAGTGGCGGGATAAGGAGTGCTCTCGGGATAGGCCCCGAGACTCCAGTGGAATTGGCTAAGGGAAGAGGGGTTACAAATTGGACTCTAGCACCAGACCCTCTAGACTTGGACTCAGACTCCGACTCTGACTCTGACTCAGACTCGGACTCGGACTCGGTATCCGGCATGTCTCCCTCGCCGGTGGTCAGCTTGTAGATTCGACCCTGGCTGTCGGTCCACTTGATGGTCTTCCTCCAGGCTCTTTTTCCGGTGTCAGCACCAACTTCGGAGATCAGCTTGGTTGGGTCAAACCGATTGCTGCGAAGGATCAGGTTGACCAGATCTTCCTTTGGAGCAAAGACGGCCTTACCTTCTCCAAATAGGAGCCCCAGCACGGGCTCGAAGTTGTTTTTACCTTCATTGGACTCGGTCTGTACAAGGGTGAATATATCATCGTGGATGAAATTGCATTCCCATGCCGTTTTGGTCTCGGGATATGTGATAGTGGGCTGGTATAGCCCCACTTGAATAGCCACGAAAGCTGGTGTAACGAAGTAATCGGTTAGTTTCGGGCTATAAGGGCCCAAGTAGGTACCCTTGAGGACGTTGGTGGCCTTGTGAATACCGGCCTGAACCACGTTTTCCGGGGTTATTGCATACCCCAAGCCGAACTGTGACTCTCCATCGTTTAGGACTTCGATGATCTTGCTTCCCAGCTGGAAGATATGGTCTCGAGGTATCCCCTGGTAAGTAGCCCATGTTTTGTAGCATCGTATCGATGCTAGTGGTGAAGTAAGGCCTGAAGAGATATTCCTCCTCGATCATCCCCACGAAAACAAATCCTCGTGGGTCGGCCTGGCCCGTAGCGTTGCAGCTTGCCACGGTGATGGGGGTGGCCTCTAGTGTGATGACACCGTCTTGGAGAGGCATCTTGACCTTCATATGTAAGATAGAGGACACGGCTTGACTGCGTGGATCCAAGGCCTTCCGAGCAGTAAGTTGAAGGACGAGGTGACATCAATCACCTGAAACTCTAGTTCTTTCTCGATTGGGCCCGTTATGATTGTCAGTTTAACGGCCCCGGCGACTGGTTTTGGTCTTCCGTCAAAAGCTTGGATAGCTTGCGCCGTTGGGAGATAGACATCCTCGGTAATGCCGAGGGCCTTAGCGGTCCTTAGGGGAAGGACATTTACAGCGGACCCGTCGTCGATAAGGGTCATTGGGAGGTACTTCCCTCGGCAAATGACCGTGACGTATAGGGCCAAGTTATGATTGGGCCCGAACGGTGGAAGATCAGCCTAAGAGAAGGTGATAAGCGGGCCTTATTCTTTGGACTTCCCTTGAGATAGGGCATAATAGTGGCTACCATTTCAGTAGGGGTAACCTGTGTGTCGACCTTGATCTCGTCGAGAGCCTTGGTAAGTGCTTCCCGATGTGATTGCGAGCTAACCAGAAGTTGCCATATGGTTAGATCGGCTCGAACCCTCTTCAATTGCTTGACTAGGGTTGTGTCGTTGCTTGGTTCTTCAGGGTCAGCTTCCGTCCTGGCAGGTTCAGTGACGGTTGTTGGAGTAGGGCGCCCGGCTGTGGCGAGGTGGTTCGTGGCTAAGGCCTTAGACTTAGCTTTTCGTACATCTTCAATAGTAATGGGGACGGCTTCCCCTTTGGCTAGGTAAACATCTTCCTCATCATCGAACCATATCCCGTTAATTTGTTGGATAAAGAGGGAAATGAGGTGTGAGCAGTCGATTACCTCTCCAATGAATATAGCATGGGCACTAAACGGGTTTTCTTTGTTACTCGGCTTGTCTCCTGGCAACGGTATTTTCCCTCTTTCAATCAGGTCTAGGATCAGATGCTTCAATTTCCAGCATTTCTCAGTATCGTGCCCATTACCTCGATGATATTGGCAATAGGCTTGAACATTGTAGCTTTTAGATCTTTTCTCCACTAGAATTTCTGGAGTTGGGCCTATTGGTTGGATCAGGCCCTTTGAAGATAGCCTTTGTAAGGCGTAGGTATAGGTAGTCCCTATATCTGTGAATACCCGAGTTGGAGTATTATTTTTGGATGAGGTATCCAGCAAGTTAACCTCATCGAAGATGCTGCGGGTTGCAGCTGCAGATGTGGGCTTGCTCACAGATGAGCTGGCCTCTTGATATCCCTTGGTAGAGGCCTTAGTCAGGCTCTCTAACCTTAAATCATCCTTGATCCTTGTACCCATTTCAGTTAGGGTGGCGAAGTTAGGAATGACGGCATACCGGAGATGGACCCGGTAGGAAGGGAGGAGGTTCTTGACAAAGGCCTCTACTAGGACTTTCTCGCTGGGCTTATCAACCAGCTTTACACTCTCGGCCCTCCATCTTTGAAGATATTTAGTGAACCCTTCTTTGGGCTCTTAGGCCATGACTTCCAGAGTATGCATCGTAGTCTGGATCTCAGTATTGTCGGCATAATTCCGAGCAAATTCAGTTGCCATATATATCATCTCAAGTCTTGTATTTCTTGGAATCGAGCCTACAATACCAGGTCTTGGGATGTTTCTCGAGGGAGGAAGCAAACAAGTGCTCGAACATGGTGGATTTCACCACCTTGACAGCTAAATTCTTTGAAAGCCCGGATGTGATGAACCGGGTCTTCGGTACCCTCAAACATCGGTATTCCCGTAAGGTTGAGGTTGGCAGGCAGCTCGTCATTCAAAGGCGAGTAGGAGCGAGCGTTTTCAGTATGGATCGAGTTGCTTGTTGACAGGTGGACCTGCTCTTCAAGCTTGCGAACAACGCTGATTAGTTTAGCATCAGGAGTCCCTTTCTCCACAGCACTCAAACGGGTGGCAAGGGTCGTTTGATCGGTCTGGATAACAGTCAATTGGGTCTCGATCTTGGCCAGAGCGGCGGTCAGTTGATCCAAAGTTGTTTGCATTTTCTGGCGTTTGGTTTCCGGTGGCCTGTCTGTAAGAATACCGCGTAATCAGAGGCTAACCCAGATAAAAGTACATCCCGAGCAAAGAAAGGAATGAAAAGGAAAATGACTCGAAAAAGACACCTAGACAGGTGACTTGTGAAAGGTGAACCTCCCTTAGGGTCCGGCAATGTGGGCCGGATCCTGTTCGAAGGTAGGTCCACGTGAGACATCCCCACACTTTGGACTCGAATGTGTAGACGGGCCCTCCTTTGTAAGAGTATGTCTTACGTAGGTGGACCATGCCTTAGTCAGATAAGGGGGACTGGGATAGGGAAGAAACTTGTGATGTAAGATCGACAGAGTTTCGATGCTAAAGACTTCGACGACTTACGCCACGACCTGAAACTGCTAAAACGGGAGGTCCTAAGAAGAGGAAGGTTTTTAAAAGGGATTTTTAGAAAATCCGAAAAAAAAAAATCGATGGAGGGGGCCCGATTTTTTCGAAAATAAAAAAAACGTATCGGGCCTCAATTTTGAAAGTTCGAAAATATTTTTCAAGTTTTGAAATGGGTAGAATACCGCCTAGAAATAGGCTATTTTTGAGTAAAATCATTAGTCTTAAATTTGGTATGCTTCCCGGGTTTTGAAATTGGATATTTTGAAAAAGATGCAATTTTTAAAAAATTGACAGTTTTTCGAAGAAACGACCTTAGAAACCAAGTAGCACATAGTCACGCAAGCATTATAACGACGCCATGTATGCTTTATACTAAGTCTCGGTCGGTCTATAAAGGGTCTATATCAGCGCACATAGCCTATCCGTGAATCGGGACGGACTCTCTATGTCGAGTTGAGCTTAGAACATGCCGCGAAACTCATACGAATCGACTATGAACACCTTTGACATATCCATATTGGAGTACATCACGGTATAATGGGACGTCGGTCACCAGTACCGGCCCGGGAAAATATGGGTTTATGCATGAACCGTAAAACTAAAACGTGCATTGTACTAGTCAAACGATTTCTATTCGAGTCTCACCCTGAGGATGCCGATGGTAAGTCACGCATCAGTTAATCCCCAATGGAGTCGCCAAATTGTGGACATGACATAGGTCTACCCCGACGCGGCCTCACGCGGGTTTGGGGAGGCGAATGAATCTCCATATGAGATGGGTCGAATTGAAATTTAAATCGAAGTGGAGTCGCCACCGAACTTTGTGGGAGTTCCGACCCGTTCGAACCCACTCTATATCTTAGTGGAGTATGGCCCATGCACAAAGTATGGCTCATTCGGATGTCAGAGTTTATTGGGCTTGTCCCTTTGCATTTGATACCGATACCGACATTATCGGATACCGTTCGTGCGCCAACGGTTTCGGGCATCCGGAAACCGAGGTTCTGAGTAAGGGGTGAGGGTACGTGTTGGGAAGTTCACAAAGAACACCCAACCTCGCCCGCACATTAGCGGCCTCTACTAAGATATCGTTTGACTCTCTAATACGCGCGTTAGTGGTACGATGAAAATGATATTCAAACAGTGTTTTGCCTAAACATGTGAATAATTGAATGGGTTGCTAAGTCGATTTAATGCATCTAAAACTAACGTCAAAGTTATATTTAGCATGCGAGATTCATTTTAGTACAATAAAACGAATAACGGAAATAATCGAAAAGACATAAGCAAACAAGTTAGTAACGGTAATAACGATAATAACGGTTTGTAAATAATATAAAGTAATATAGAATGATGTAAATAACATGATGCATGATTTTAGAAGGTAGTAAATCACGTGATAGACTTGGCACGTGTTGACCAAAGTCATAAAAGTATTTTATCGATCCCTAGAAAAGCGTTGGGGAACTCACGATTTTGACGTGATAAGGCCACTCGATCGAGTCATTGAAGGACTCGACTGAGTGGTCCTCAGAAAAAGGTTCTGTCCCGTTTTCTAGATGTCACTCGTTCGAGTTATTGAGGAACTCGACCGAGTCATTATGAGACTCGACCGAGTGGTGGTCTAAAAACCCTTTTGTCCCGGTTTTGGGATGTCACTCGATCGAGTGGCCTATGGCACGCGGTCGAGTGATACCTGTACGAAATATAGTTCGTTTCGGTTTTGCTTTGAAAATTGCTTTTGTGTTTGAAAATCACCGATTCGTTAGGCCGCGTAGAAATATAATGAGATTTATACACGACCGGAATCTTTCAATACTCACCATATTCTATGCTCGATGATAAGATCGACATCGAATATTTTAGAGTGTACTTTAAGAAAAAGATGTTGGAAGAATAGTTGCTTAACCGAATTAAAACGAAATAATTGATTTTATGTCACGATTTTCAGGGAACCACGCGACCCGCGCAAGAAGGACGCTACTCGCACGAGGCACGTGCGACTTGCGTGGCGGACTGTTCTCGGTCCCGATTTCACATTACTCATTGTACCCGGTGCTTGGTTATAGGACCAATACCGAATACTTAGAGTAAGTTTTTAGAAAAAAGATTTTGTAAGTCGTTTTAAATCGGACTAAAACGATATGAATAATCTCCACGTTTATAGTGTCGTATTAATTCTATTGAATTAGGTGACAACTATTTTAGCATCAACGAAAATCGTATTAGTTGGATTTGTTAACTAGATCATTTAAACTCGACATCCAACTATTGAGTTGGTATCGAATCTAGTAGATCGACACTTGAATTAAAAAAGGACTCGCCTCGATTCCCTCCGCATCCTGACATCGTAATAAATCCTTGAGGATTGTGGGATGTCGGATCCGCATCAACGGGTTTTGACTTAAATAAAAAAAGAAAAAAACTTTGATTCGAAAAAAGTGTTGAAATTAATAAGTATGCGATGAATGATGACGATAACGACGCGAATAAAAAAATGTGACTAGCGACGTAACGAAATAAAAAAAAGACTATTGATGTTGACTTGCTTCAACAATCAAACACTCGGGGTGTCGGGATAAACGACCGTCAACATCGGGTGCGATACCCTCGTAATATTCGGATTTTCTTATCCCGTCATCCCTCGTATTCGACACGAATTAGCAAGTATTTTAATGTCTTATACTAATAATATTATCGATATTAGAGACGCGACAAAAAAAAATAAAAAAACGAAAAAAAAAGACTACGACGACGCGAGAAGAAGAGAGGAGGGGAAGAGAGAAGAACGGGATTTTGCACCCTCAACCTACATGTTTCTTAGTCTCGGATAGATCTCGTTAGTTGTGGCTTTAGCACGGGAGAATCGAGGTGGATGTAAGTTGAGTTATGGTGGTTTAGGGTTCCTAGATGCTAGGGTTTAAGGTTGAAGAGGATGAATTGTGATGGATGAAGATTAGGGTTGTAAAGGGGTTGATTAGGGTTGTTAGGTTGTGTAAAGATGTGTAAAGGGGTTCCAAGGGAAGGTATATATAGGATGAGCTCCCCCTCTCCGTCTAGGGTTACTCGACCGAGTAGCCCCCTGACTCGGTCGAGTGCCCAAAGTGCCCGCAGCCGGGCCAGCTTGAGGTCCCACTCGATCGAGTGGGCTGACACTCGATCGAGTGGGTCAGCTGAGGCGCAAGGGTTCGTATTTTTGGACCTTGAGTTTGGGCCTCTTTGTGGGTCTAGTATTTGGGTTGGTCTTTTGATGTTTGAATGGCTGTTTTCTATGTCTCGGAAACGGCTTTGACCGGGGTTTGACCCAATCGCTAAAAGTCGGTTTTATTTCCGGTGTCGGTTTTGACCCGAATTAGTCTTATTTGATTGGAAACGACCCACTGGGCCTGAATTTGAGGTTGGTTTTGTGAGATTTGTACTCCGTAAAGGGCCTAAGCCAGGAATAAATGGTTTCGATCCCATATCCGAGCGCGTGGAAACACGTTTGCGTCCGATCATCATCGGGTGTTCTTTGGAAACTGCTATAGACACCTAGCAGCCAAATGTGGGTGTCTACAGGTGGTGAGGAGAAACACTAGGTCATCCAATGTTGTAAGAACAACTACCCTAGAACCTGTTACACATGAACCTACTGCTACAGAAGAAGTTGCTACACAACAACCAGCTACATACCCAAGAAACTGTTACTAGACTCTCACAATGTGGACCTAGAAAAACAATGTCATCTAGGAGCAAAGTACCTGTCCTAAGCCCTAGAAAAAGTATGAGGTTGAACCAATTTACTGGCCTAAGTGAACCATTTCAATCAACCCAACAGTCTGTTTCATAAATCACTGAGACTGAAGCAGGTGTCACACAAACCCCCATGACACAAAACACTATCATTGAACCAGAAATGACACGGAGGTCTGGTCAGTCTAGAGTCAAACTTCCCAAAACAACAACCTTGAGGAGGGACCTCTTTGTGGCTAAGTTGCAAGAAAGGGGAAATGTTGGGGAGGGAAGTAGTAGTGGCAGGCCTAAAAGGGTAGGTAAGTCAGTGGTAGATACTAATGCTGATAATGAAATGGATAAGGAAGGAGAAAGTGACAACTCTTTCAAATTGTCAGATGTTGAGGATGATGTCTTCACAGAGGATGATGAGGGGGATGTAAGTGGTTTAGATGATGAGGACAACTTGAAACTTTCTACCCTTGAATTCATTGATAATAGATATCAACCCTTTGGTCAGAATGAGTGGTCAGGTGAGGAGGCAGGTTACTATGGTCAACTTGCAACAAATGGTGAAGTGTATGAAGATGTAGGTTTTGGTGCAATTAACCTAAGACCTTGGATGTTATTCATGGACAAGGCTCATTTCAAGGGTACTTTAAGAGATTAATGTGTTCAAGAGGGGTTCAATTTGGTGGTTTTGAAAGATGATAATAAGAGATTCACTACTGATTATGCTTCACTTACATGTTTATGGAGGATACATGCTAATGTTCTCCCTGATGGCATTACTTGGGCCATCAAGACAATCAACAACATTGAACATGGATGTGAGGGTGTCAAGTGCAGGAACCCAATGACCAATTGAAAGTGGATGGCCAAAACGATAGAGGAAGATATAAGAGCAAACCCAGACATTTCAGCTAAGAGTGTGCAGAGGCTTCTGCAGGAGAGGTATGATAGGAGAATGTGCACTACTGGACATGACCATCTATGATAGGAGGGAAATTTTTGAAAATTTCTGGGAAATGAAGAGTAGAGAAAAGAGATGAAGTGAGGAGAGAGAGGAAGGAAGGATGAATATGGGTAATAAGGGTTGAGTTTGGGGGAAATGGGGGGGAAAGTAAAGAAAATTGGAGGGAAATTGTTAACAATAGGAAGTTAGGTTGATTAGATTTATTATGGGTTGTATTAGGCTAATTAGGCGCCAACTCATCACTTGAGGACAGATTTTGGGGAAAAATTGACGGAGTAGATTAGTAAGGGCACGGATAATGACCTATAAGAGAATTGGGGGGAGGGGTACCATGTACGTTTCGAAAATAAGTAGGGGTACCACGTAGAATTCGAAATAATTCGGGGGTACCATGTAGAATTTCTCTAAAATTATTAAATACGTAATACATATTTAACTAATAAAACACAAGATCCATTTTAACGTACGGAGTAATTACCTAATTTTAGACACCCACATTTTGACTGCCAGATGTCTATAGCAGTTTCCGAAAAACACCCGATGATGATCGGACGTAAACATGGCTAAATACGCTTGATTATGGGCTCGGAATCAATAGTAATTGGCGCGAGCTTTTAACGGAGTAAAAATCTCACCAAACCAACCTCAAATTCAGGCCCAGTGAGTCATTTCCAGTCAAATGAGACTAATTTGGGTCAAAACCGAGACCAAGGGCAAAACTGTCTTTTAGCAACCGAGTCAAACCCCGGTCAAGGCCGATTCCCGAGCCAAAAATATCAGGCACGGTGTTCGAGAAGCTGGGTCGAAGTCAGACTCCTCACAAAAATCAACTACAAAAAGCATTAAACTATTCCGTAAGAGATAAAAATTTATCTCTTAAAGTGTTTTATCACCCGGCTAGCTCCACTCGATCGAGTGGAGTGCTCACTCGGTCGAGTGAAATCACAAAAACAGCCTGATCCGAGTTTAGACCAGGCACTCGATCGAGTGCCATTAACCACTCGATCAAGTGGCCTTTTTTCAGCCAAAATCCGGGAGTTTTCTTCCTCCTCAAACAATTACAAGCGGAATTATACTTCCTCCCAACCATTTGCTTTCTTCCTTGGCAAGAAACCACTTCTCCTATCCAAACACTAGGAGTCTCTTATCCCAAGCCGGTTTTTCATCCTATAAATACCCCCCCACCTACAACATACAATACATCTACATCTACATTCAAGACATTCAACAACAACGAATTATCAACCGATTACCCATATCACACACATCCATACATCTCGTATCTCTGGCAAGCTTTAGGAAAACTATGCCGACGTACCGTCCGATTTTCCAAGAAATCCTTAGGCAAATACAAATACCTCAACTCTCCCTAGATCCTTGTTACTCCTACGCAAGCGCCGTTACTACGAGTTCCTAATCGAGACCAAATCTAGCATGTAGGTTGAGGGTGTTCAATATCCCGTTCTCTCTTCTCCTCTTCTTTTCTCACGTTTTTTTCGTCTTCTTCTTCTCGTGTCATCCGTCGTCCATCGTCTATCATCATCATCTTTTTTATTACTATTTTTCAGTCGTCCATAAGGATTCGAAATCGACTCTATAGTCGAATATCAGATCTAAAGAAGTCAATCAAACAAAACGCTTTCAAAAACTTTCTCGTTGATGCCGAAGTGATTGTCACAAAGTCCTAAAAGACCAATACGAAATTACAAACGCGGAGAGATCTATTTCAATTCAAAACAGTTTCTAAAACGTTTCCTAACAATCACTCTAAATATCGGATATCGATTTGATAGTCGAATATAAGATATTTGCGAGTTTTGAAAATCTTAAGTCGGATATAAATTACTCCATATTTTTATGCGACTTAACGAGTTTATCAATTTTCAAAAATCAAAAGCAATTTCGAAAACTACAAATCGAGTCACCCCTCGAACAGGGGGCACTCGATCGAGTGCCATAGCCACTCGATCGAGTGACACCCTAAGAACAGAATCAGAAGCTTTTTTTGAGGACCACTCGACCGAGTCCCGTCATGACTCGATCGAGTGGCGTCTCAAAACCCGAACAGAAGGTTTTTCCAGAGACCACTCGGCCGAGTCCAGCATTGACTCGATCGAGTGGCCTTTGTCACGACAAACCCGTGGACCTTCAACATTACTTCAAGCTTTGATAAAACTTCTTTAACGACTTTGGTCAACACGTGTTAAGTCTATCACGTGTCCAAATCGTTTTAAAGCCTTGCATCATATTATTTATGTCGTTCTAATCTCTCTATAACCGTTACTAACCCGTTTGTTCCTATTTTTTGCATATCTTTTGTTTTATTGCACTAAAACGAATTTCACATGCTAAAACAACTTTGACTTAGTCAAACATGCATTAAACGACGTAGTTAAACATATTTCACATGTTTAGTCAAAATGCTCTTTGCATATCATTCAATCGTCGAAATAACGCATGTACATAAAAATCGAACGATATCTTAGTAAAGGCCGCTAAGTGCGGGCGGGGTTGGGTGTTCTTAGTGAACTTCCCAACACGTACCCTCACCCCTTACTCAGAACCATGGTTTCCGGATGTCCGAATCCATTGGCAACGAGAGTCATTCAATATTCGATTACCGATAATGTCGGTATTGGTATCAAATACCAAGGGACGAACCCAATAAACTCTGACATCGGAAATGGGCCATATTTTGTACATGGCCCACTACGACATAGAGTGGGTTCGAATGGGCCCGAACTCCCACAAAGTTCGGTGGCGACTCCTACTTCGATTTAAATTTCAACTCGAGATCCATCTCACATGAGATTCATTCGCCTCCCCAAACCCGCGCGTGGCCGCGTCGGGGTGGACCTATGTCATGTCCACAATTTGGTGACTCCGCTGGGGATTCCTGATGTACCACTTGTCATCGGGGTTCCTAGGGTGAGACTCGAAAGGAAATCGTTCGATTAGTAATGTACGCGTTTTAGTTCAATGGTTCATGCATAACCCAATTCTTTCCCGGGCCGGTTACTTGTGACCGACGTCCCACTATACCACGGTGCATTCCTAAATGGGTGCACTAAAGACTTCGATGGCAAAAATCGCATGGGTTTTACGTCATATTCTAAGTCCAACTTGGCTTAGGAGGTCTGTCCTGATTTGCGAGAAAGCGATTGTTGTTGGTATAGACCCTATTTTGACCGACCGAGACTTAGATTAGGAGCATACATGGTGCCATTATATTGTTTCCATGACTACGTGCTACTTGATCACCTTTTTCAAAAACCTTTATTTCGAAAATTTGCATCTTTTCAAAACTATCCATTTTTTCAAAGACCGGGACGCTACCGAATTTAGAACTTATGATTTTCAACTCAAAACAAGCCTATTTTTAGCCTGTATGCCGCCCAAATCTTGTCAAAATTTCTGAAATTTCGGCCCGATTAGTACTTTTCGGTTTTCAAAAAAATCGGGCCATCCAATCCGACTTTTTTCGGACTTTTCTAAATCCAAATCTTCCTTTTTCGAAACCTTCTGCTTAGGACTACCCGTATTTAGTAGTGCCAGGCCTTTGTCATAAGTTGTAAGAGTCTATAGCGTCGAAGCTCCGTCGATCATACATCACGAGTTTCTTCCCCGTCCCAGTCCGCCTTACTTGTCAAGGCACGGCCCACCTACGTAGGACGAACTCCTACAAAGGGAAGCCCGTTTACACATTCAAGTCCAAAGTCTGGGGAATTCCCACATGGATCTTCCTTCGAACGGGATTAGGCCAACTTTGCCAAATCCTAAGGAAAACCCACTGTCCACGAGTCACCCGTCTAGGAGTCGGTTTTCAGTCTTTTTTCCGTCTAGTCTTTTCTTTGCTCGGGATGTACTCTTTGATTCTAAGATCTGGGTCAGTTACTGATTACGCGGTGCTCTTACAGACAGGCCACCCCACACCCGAGCCATGACGCAACAAGCCATAGATGAATTGAGGGCCTCATTGACCAAGTTGGAGACTATGATCACGACAATGAGAGGGGACCAGATCGCCATCCTCACCCGAGTGAGTGCTGTGGAGCAGGGAACTCCCAGTGGCAGTGACGAGACTACTGGGCCTTTGGCTGAATTGGCCAGCGCGGTCCACAAGCTGCAGGAGCAGGTTCATCTGTCGACCCAAAACTCAATCCACACGGAGAATGCTCGGACCTACACACCCTTGACCGATGAACTGCCCGCCAATCTCAACCTGACGGGCCTGCCAATGTTCGAGGGTACTGAAGACCTGGTCCACCACATCCGGGCTTTCAAGGAGTTCATGGCCCTTAAGGGAGTTAAGTCCAACATGTTCAAACATCTGTTTGCTTCTTCCCTCGAGAAGCACCCAAGAGCCTGGTACTACCGGCTCGATTCCAAGAAATACAAAACTTGGGATGACGTGGCAACGGAATTCGCTCGAAACTACGCCGACAACACGGAAATCCAGACCACTATGCGCACCCTGGAAGTAATGGCCCAGGAACCTTAGGATGGATTCACAAAATACCTTCAGAGATGGAGAGCTGAGAGCGTTAAGCTGGTCGATAAGCCCAGCGAGAAAGTGTTAGTGGAGGCCTTCGTGAAGAATCTCCTCCCCTCTTATTGGATCCATCTCCGATACGCCATCATACCCAACTTCGCTACCCTAACTGAAATGGGGACAAGAATTGAGGATGATCTAAGACTGGAAAGCCTTACTAAGGCTTCCACCAAGGGTTATCAAGGGGCCAGCTCATCCACAAGCAAGCCCGCGACTGCAGCTGCTACTCGAAGCATTTTCGACGAGGTCAATCTACTTGATACCCCGTCCAAGAAGAATACCACACCTCGGGTTTTCACCGACATAGGTACCACTTATGCAAACGCCTTACAAAGGCTGTCATCAAAAGGCCTGATCAACCCGATAGGCCAAACACCCGAAGTTCCAGTCGAGCGCCGCTCCAAGGCCTACGACGTCCAGGCCTATTGCCAGTACTACCGGGGCAATGGGCATGATACCGAGAAATGTTGGAAGTTGAAGCATCTAATCCAGGATCTCATCGAAAGTGGCAAAGTCCCTTTGCCTGGAGGCAAGCCCAGTAACAAGGATAATCCTTTAGCCACCTACGCCATTTTCTCCGGAGAAATCATCGACTGTTCACATCTCATTTCTCCATTTGTCCCGCAAATAAACGGGATTTGGTGCGACGAGACGACGTCTACCTTACTAAAGGGGAAGCTGTCCCCATCACTCCCGAGGAGATCCAGAAGGTTAAGTCCAAAGCCTTAGCCACTAACCACCTTAGGGATGTTCCTATCATCATCGAACCAGCTAGGGTGGAGGTCACCCCCGAGGAGCCAACCACCGAAAGGGCTCTCGTGAAGCAGCTAAGGAAGACTCGAGTTGACCTCTCTATATGGAAGCTTTTAGTTAGCTCACAGGAACATCGAGAGGCACTCACTAAGGCCCTCGATCAAGTCAAGATTGACTCTTTGGCTACTCCAGCTGAAATGGTAGCCATGGTCCTGCCTCATCTAAAAGGCAAAGCTAAAGAAGAAGGCCCACTGATTACCTTCTCCAACGCTGATCTACCATCATTTGGGCCTACCCACAACATGGCCCTCTACATCACGGTGATTTGCCGTGGCAAGTACTTACCAATGACCCTAATAGACGATGGGTCCACAATCAACGTCCTCCCCTTGAGGACCGCCAAAGCTCGCGGCATCACCGAGGCCGACTACATTCCAACAACTCAAACCATCCAGGCTTTCGATGGAAGCCCAAAGTCGGTAGCTGGGGCCGTGAAACTTATCATCATAACCGGCCCAGTGGAAAAGGAGTTAAAATTTCAGGTGATCAATGTCACCTCTTCCTTCAACCTGCTCTTAGGAAGACCATGGATCCACGCCGTCAAGGCGGTATCCTCTACTCTACACCGGAAAATCAAGTTGCCTTTGCACGATAGCATCATCACCTTGGAGGCAACACCTATGAATGTGGCTAACTGTAACACTTCGGGCCGCACGGATCTCTGGGGGTTCGATTTCATAGGAATGATCGAAGATGAATATCTCTTCCAACCCTACTTCACAGTGAGCATCGACAAGATGCTACAAAATCTAGGGTTCCTACCGGGGGTCACTTCCAGGCCAGATCTCCTCGCAGGAAGGGTAATTGAAGTCCTAGACAACGGCAGATCTCAAACTGAGCTAGGATTTACCATTACCCCAGAAAATATGGGCTAAATAAGAGCTAACACTGTTACCTTTGTTACTCCAGTATTTGGATCTATCCAAACGGGCCTATATCGGCCCAGTACCACACACCCTGGGACCCACTTGGCCCAGGACTGCAACTTCATACCCGACGACATCTTCGCCCTTATCCAGTCCGAAGATTCTAAGAATGCTGAGCCCGCACTAGGGCTTCTTTTTGGAGAAGAGGTCGCGATCCTGCCACCAAAAAAAGAACTGGTCAATCTCATCCTTCGCAACCATAAGTTCGATCCAACTAAGCTAATCTCGGACGTAGGATCCAATACGGGAAAGAGAGCCTGGAGAAAAACTGTCAAATGGAGTGACAGTCAAGGAAGGACCTACAAGCTGATCACTGGAGAAGGAGAAATGCCTGAATTTGAGTCTGAGTCCGAGTCCGAGTCAGAGTCAGAGTCCGAGATCGAGTCTAGTAAGTCTGGTGCTAGGATCACTCCTGTAACTCCCCCTCTCCCTTTAGCTACTCCTGGTACTCCGGGGCCTATCCCGAGTACCTTATTTATCCCGCCACTGACTAACGATCAGATGGCAGCTCTTTTCGAGCATTTCTCTAAATTTATGAGCAATAATAACAACCGTTTTGCTTACGACTTGTCTCATTTTCAAAATACTTTCAATTTCAAAAATATTTTATGCAATGACAATGAGAAACCCGACGAACAGGTATCCTTGCCTCCACATCTGGTCGAACAAGTAGAGCAAAGGGAATCCTGGAACCCGGTAATCGAAGAAACCGAGTCTATTAATGTGGGAACAACCTTAGAGCCTCAGATACTTAAGATAGCGTTATCTATAGATCCCGAGGAGAAATAACAATTCACGAGTCTCCTTCAAGAATTCAAAGACGTCTTTGCATGGTCCTACAAGGACATGTCGGGAATAGATCGCGAAATAGCCGAACACCATATACCGATCAAGGAAGGATTCAAGCTGGTTAAGCAAAAACTCCAACGCATGAGACCCGAATGGTCCCTTAAAGTAAAAAAGGAAGTCGACAAACAGTTCAAAGCTGGTTTTATACAGGTGTCCGAATATCCATATTGGGTTGCAAACATCGTGCCAGTTCCTAAAAAGGACGGTAAGGTGCGTATCTGTGTAGACTTTCGGGATCTCAACAAGGCGAGCCCGAAAGACGATTTCCCGTTACCACATATCGACATACTGGTAGATAACACAGCTGATCATGCCCTTCTATCATTTATGGACGGGTATGTCGGGTACAATCAAATAAAAATGGCAGAAGAAGATATGGATAAGACCACCTTCATTTCACCTTGGGGTACTTATTGCTATACTGTTATGCCATTTGGTCTCATTAACGCCGGGGCCACGTATCAACGAACTGCTACAACTTTATTACATGACATGATGCATAAAGAAGTAGAACTGTATGTGGACAATATGATCGTCAAATCAAAAGACAGGGACGGTCACATCACCACCCTAAGAAAATTTTTCACCCGATTACGCAAGTACAACATGAGATTAAACCATCAAAAGTGCAGTTTCGGGGTAACCTCTGGCAAATTACTGGGTCATATCGTTGGCCAACGCGGTATCGAAGTCGATCCAGCCAAAATCAAGGCCATCACCGAGATGCAACCCCCTAGAACCGAAAAAGAGATAAGAGGGTTTCTCTGGAAAGTCTAATACATCAGCAGGTTCATTTCAAAGCTGACCATGGTGTGTGAACCGCTTTTCAAAAAACTGAAGATAGGGGAACGATTACTATGGGACGACAAGTGTTAAATGGGCTTCGATAGAATCAAAGAAATCTTGTCTTCACCGCCAGTCCTGATGCCACCTCAATCCGGTTTGCCTCTGTCGTTATACCTTACAACGACCGAGACAGTCATGGGGGCTATGCTAGCTCAGACGGTCAACTCCGAAGAAAGAGCTATATACTACATCAGCAAAAAGTTTTTAGAGTATGAATGCAAATATACCATGCTCGAAAAGACATGCCTAGCTCTAGTTTGGGCCACAAAGAAGCTTCGGCACTATATGCTCAACTATGAGGTGCAGGTGCCATCTAGAATGGATCCAATCAAATACCTTTTTGAAAAGCCCATCCTCAATGGCAGGATATCAAGATGGACACTGATGTTGGCAGAATTCGATCTAAAGTTCGTACCGTTGAAAGCAATTAAGGGCCGAATAGTAGCCGAGTTTCTCGCCGACAGTCCCGTGATTGAAGAAGGACACACCGACACCTTGTCCTTCCCAAATGAAGATATTTTCCATACCGATACCGAGACATGGGACTTATATTTCGACGGAGCATCTAATGTCTGAGGATTCGGAGTAGGGATTCTTCTAATCTCACCAAAAGGAGAACACACTCCCGTCTCCATCAAATTAGACTTTGACGTTACTAATAATGCTGCTGAATATGAAGCATGTATCCATGGGCTACAAGCCGCCGCCAGCTTGGGGGTCACGAACCTCCGAGTACACGGCGATTCGTCTCTGGTCATTAATCAAGCACTCCAAAAATGGAAGACTCAGAATGCTAATCTCGTGGCCTACCAGGCACGAGTAAGGGATCTCGAAAAGCAATTCCAGAAGGTAGAATATATATACCTACCTCGGGAAGAAAATCAGTTCGCAGATGCACTCTCAAAACTGGCATCTTTACTAAATATTCCCGATCATGTGACCGGTATGCCAATCTGTGTTGAAAGACGGTCTGAGCCGGCACACATCCACGACATCGAAGATATCGAGATACCCGATCCCGAGCCATGGTATCAAGCTGTGTTGACATACCTAGCGACCGGGGAATATCCACCCGGAACCGACAACCGAGCCAGAAAGGCCTTACGAAGACTGACAACCCAGTTCATCCGCACCGACGATGGACAACTTTACAAAAAGACGGCACAGGGGGCTCTCCTTCTATGTGTCGATAAAACTAACGCTGAAAAGGTTATGGCTGAAGTACATGATGGCGAATGCGGCCCACACATGAACGCCCAGATGTTAGTCCGGAAAATCATGAGGCTTGGATATTACTGGAACAGCATGGAAACCGATTGCCAGTTATACGTCAAACATTGCCATAACTGTCAAATCTTTGCTAATATACAGCATATGCCGCCATCCTTGTTGTATACCATGACGTCACCCTGGCCATTTTCAACATGGGGAATCGACATAATTGGGAAGATAAATCCTTCAGGAACAGGGGGACATTGGTTCATTTTGGTGGCTATCGACTATTTCACCAAATGGGTCGAAGCTGAGTCTTATCGCATTCTCAACGCCAAGCATGTCGCTAATTCATCCAAAATAAGATAATATGCCGGTACGGGATCCCGCATGAATTTATCAGTGATCACGGGACCCATTTTCAGGACGAGACGGCAGTCCTGTTGACTAAGTATAAGATTCAAAGGCATACATCTTCACCCTACGGACCCCAAACCAATGGAGCGGTAGAAGCAGCTAACAAGACAATTGTCACCATACTCAAAAAGATGGCTGACAATTACCGGGACTGGCCCGATAAAATACCATTTGCACTCTGGGGTTATCGGACGTCAATCTGTACTGCAACCGGCGCAACACCGTACTACCTGACGTACGGGATGGAAGCAGTTCAACCGGTCGAATTGGAAGTACCGTCTCTCCGGATTATACTAGAAAGTCAAGTACCGGAAGCTGATTGGGTTCGAGCACGATATGACTCGCTAGTCTTGTTAGATGAACGACGATCTCGTGCCCTCAATAATATACAAACATATCAGAAGAGGATCCAACGGGCCTTCAACAAAAGGGTAAGGCCCAGGAAGATTAAAGAAGGAGACTTGGTTCTCAAGTCTGTTCGGGCCCTATTACTGGTGGACCTGAGGGGAAAATTCAAACCTAATTGGGCCGGGCCATATCTGGTGAAAAAGATTTTATCTGGCGGAGCTGTGATGCTGACGGACCTGGATGGGAACGAATTTGTCAATCCAACCAACCTGGACCAGCTGAAGCGTTACTACCCTTAAGCCCTTTCTCAATGTCATTTGCAAAAAGTTTATTAAAATCATTTTTTCTAAAAATAAACTTTCAAAAGCAAGTCAGAAGGTAGAATTATTTATTCTACTGTTATAAACATCTCGAACCATAGTCTTGGTGTATTTCAAGATTACAAATCACTAAAAAGTCTAAACTACGTTTGGTTTGATTCCATTAATTGTGGATACGTAGGCAGCCCCTCAAAAGGGCACAATCGCAGCAATTGAGAAAAGAAAACAGGAACGGTTTTTAATAACTCCCTTTATTTATTTCCAAAAAAAATCCGATAAACTCGAAAAATTACAAATTGCAAAAAAAAAAATTTAAAAAAATAAAAATAAAAAACACACATGACACTAAAATAAATAATAGTAATATGTAAAAATCTAGAGGCTCGGCGTTTAGGGCATTTTGCCATTTCTCTTGTCTTTAGCCTCTTTTTCCGTCCATTGACGACGACGTGGGGGTGAGCGCTCCCGAATCACCAAGGAAACCTCCTTAGCCCGAGTTCGCTTTCTTGAACTCAAATCCTCAGTCACGTCGATCGGTCCTAGTCGGGCCCTCACCTTTTCTGGTAGCCGGTCTCGTGGGCCCAATTTGTCTCGGGCCGCTAGTCTCGGTCCAAGTCTGCTTTCCAAGTCACTAGCACCAGTCTCTTTAGCTCGGGTCTTAGTTTTTGACTTAGAACCCGACTCCAGTCGGACAAGGGTAGCAGGAGTTTCTCCTTTATCAAAGAACCCCCTATTAACTTTTACCGTTTCTCGACAGGCCAAGTCAAAAGCCTCGTCAGTCTTCAAAGCTTTACGGGCCTCCTTGGATTCTTCAGAAGCCCATTTTCGGTACGCCTCAGAAACCCAAACGGTTTGACAAGGACGGGGTACAGTCCATATGACACGGGTAAACCAACGTTGTAGCCATGTGTCACACATAGCGTCCGTCAATTGGAGCGAAACGCTAATGATTGCTTCAGTCTCAGGGATCTGCTGAAACGAACCGAACTGCCTCAGGATGCGGTCCGGGTAGATATGGACGGTCCAATCCAAAGACAAGATCACCAAATAGCGGGCTTTGTCTCTTTTAGCTAACCCCGTCAATTTTGAGAGGAACCACCAGATAACAGTCCATCTAATCAACGGCCCACCGTGGAATCTCAGCTCCTCTTCCCAATAGGTACGGTTTATGTGATGGCTCGAACTTATCCGCCTTTTCCTTGAGCTAATCTGACAGCTACGATATTTGGGTATGCTCACCGGGGGCTCTATGATCGACAAACGCTCAGATAACCAGACCTGACAAAAAGAAACGGGTAAGAGTCTGTCCGCTGGCAGGCACTCGATCGAGTGTCATATATGACTCGATCGAGTGCCTTGTCTGGAAGCAAACAGGAAGTTTTCTATCAAAGTCACTCGATCGAGTGACAGGTCCACTCGATTGAGTGACCCCTGTACGTCGAAAAAAATCGAGAAATTCGGGCAATTTTTGAAAAAAAGAGAGAAAACGGTTCAATACCTGCAAAAGACGAATACTTCCCGTCAATTGTCGATCTGGGTCAAGTCTTCTAGCATCAAGGCCCATAATGATCTCCCCAGTTGTCAGCCAAGCCGGGCTGTGACCTGTCTCCATCTGGTCGACTATGCCGATCAACCGGATTTCACCTAAGCATGAGTCAGCATCCATTCTTCCTTCAAAGACATATCGATGCAGCATGCAAAAAGCAAAGGCCCTACGTTTGTGGGTCGAAGTAATTCTTACGCCGTCAGGATTCATAAATTTGTCGGCTAGGTCAAATAGGGAAACAAAATCTCCCTTTACCATGCGGGCTGTCTCAGCATACGACAAGCCCAGAAAATCCTTTAATCTCCTCCTTGGATTAGGATAGAATGGGGGAATGGCAGGACGGGCATTAGGGCACCAGCCGCCTATGACTGCAACTTCTTCGGGAAGGGGACATATTTCTCCTCGAGGAAATGCGAAAACATGATGGGTAGTATCCCAAAAGGATAAACAAGCATCCAGGAAATGTGAATCTACCCTAAGTCGCTGAAGTGAGAATAAAGAAACAATTCCCATTTGAGTTAGCTGAACTTTGTCTTCGTCTCGGAAAAATTGGGCCCACTCCTGAAGCATCGCGGTCAGATGTTCGATACCCATAGCTGGAACTTTTTTTGTCTTACAAGTCTAAAGGATTTTAAAAGAGAAGAAAATATTTGGGTTTGAATATGAAGATTAAAGAACTAGGATCCTCTATTTATAGTGGAAGAATCCTCTCCTAGTCACTTTAGGAATAGGGATATTCTTGTTTCCCCTAACTCACATAGGTATATAGGCCTAACCTAAAGACCTTAGGAATCCATTTCAGAACCTGGTCAGGAGTCAAGTCATCCCGAGTACTCCTATTTTTCAGCAAAATCCAAATTCTTAACATTTTTTCAAAAAAAATCAAATCAAATCATTTTCTTCCAAAAAAGTTCAAAATTTTCAAGTCTTTTACTTCCCCAGCGTGAGTCGGTGTTTCGCCTAAATGTTACATACTATTAGCTATGTGTCATCATACAGGTACACGCAAGGCTACGGAGGGAAGCTTATACAATTCTCCCCAGCGGGAAACGCGGGATGTGTCTGCAAACGGACACACCAAGACCTTTTAGGCGGGTCCCCACGGAATTATCGGCATTTGTCCAAGTATGATTTCTGTCTTATGGCTGGCGAGCCTTCTTTCGCGAGTCTAATGGACTATAAACGACCCGATCGGAAGACTGCCAGGTTTTAATCCTTGATTGACCTGGTAGCTACTCTGACTTTTGCCTTGTCTAAGCCTCAGTCAGAGTGGGGGCTCTGTAGACACCCACATTTTGACTGCCAGGTGTCTATAGCAGTTTCCGAAAAACACCCGATGATGATCGGACGTAAACATGGCTAAATACGCTTGATTATGGGCTCGGAATCAATAGTAATTGTCGCGAGCTTTTAACGGAGTAAAAATCTCACCAAACCAACCTCAAATTTAGGCCCAGTGAGTCATTCCCAGTCAAATAAGACTAATTTGGGTCAAACCCATCGGATCTAAAGGAGTCAATCAAACAAAACGCTTTCAAAAACTTTCTCGTTGATGCCGAAGTGATTGTCACAAAGTCCTAAAAGACCAATACGAAATTACAAACGCGGAGAGATCAATTTCAATTCAAAACAGTTTCTAAAACGTTTCCTAACAATCACTCTAAATATCGGATATCGATTTCATAGTCGAATATAAGATATTTGCGAGTTTTGAAAATCTTAAGTCGGATATAAATTACTACATATTTTTATGCGACTTAACGAGTTTATCAATTTTCAAAAATCAAAAGCAATTTCGAAAACTACAAATCGAGTCACCCCTCGAACAGGGGGCACTCGATCGAGTGACACCCAAAGAACAGAATTAGAAGCTTTTTTTGAGGACCACTCGACCGAGTCCCGTCATGACTCGATCGAGTGGCGTCTTAAAACCCGAACAGAAGGTTTTTCCAGAGACCACTCGGTCGAGTCCAGCATTGACTCGATCGAGTGGCCTTTGTCACGACAAACCCGTGGACCTTCAACATTACTTCAAGCTTTGATAAAACTTCTTTAACGACTTTGGTCAACACGTGTTAAGTCTATCATGTGTCCAAATTTTTTTAAAGCCTTGCATCATAATATTTATGTCGTTATAATCTCTCTATAACCGTTACTAACCCGTTTGTTCCTATTTTTTGCATATCTTTTGTTTTATTGCACTAAAACGAATTTCACATGCTAAAACAACTTCGACTTAGTCAAACATGCATTAAACGACGTAGTTAAACATATTTCACATGTTTCGTCAAAACACTCTTTGCATATCATTCAATCGTCGAACTAACGCGCGTACATAAAAGTCGAACGATATCTTAGTAAAGGCCGCTAAGTGCGGGCGGGGTTGGGTGTTCTTAGTGAACTTCCCAACACGTACCCTCACCTCTTACTCAGAACCATGGTTTCCGGATGTCCGAATCCATTGGCAACGAGAGTCATTCAATATTCGATTACCGATAATGTCGGTATCGGTATCAAATACCAAGGGACGAACCCAATAAACTCTGACATCGTAAATGGGCCATATTTTGTACATGGCCCACTACGACATAGAGTGGGTTCGAACGGGCCCGAACTCCCACAAATTTCGGTGGCGACTCCTACTTCGATTTAAATTTCAACTCGAGATCCATCTCACATGAGATTCATTTGCCTCCCCAAACCCGCGCATGGCCGCGTCGGGGTGGACCTATGTCATGTCCACAATAATTAAATACTTAATAAACTAATTTCACTTAATTAACTAATTAAATACTTATTTAATAAATAAAAATGTAATTTCACTTAATTAACTAATTAACGGAGTTAACGTAATTAAACACTTATTTAACAAATAAAAATGCAACTTAGTAATTATACGTAATTAGCTAATTAAACAAGAAATTAACTATTTTAATGTAGTCGTTATTTTGAAAAAGGATAAAAACAGATGACCGTCCGACCACCGATGTTTTTTTTTTCAAAATAACAATTACAAGTACATTTTGGGTTTATGGGAATAGTAAGTCAATAACCTAAATCGATACATCTAAGACCATGTTTGAAAAAATAATTATTCAAATATCGTAAATTAATATAAATATGACATAATTAAATATCGTAAATCATCCGGATCTATAATATGAAGGAAGCCCAAATGATCGTCTATCTGTCTTTTTGTATATCACACAAAACCAACAACAATAAAATAAAACAAGTTAAATTTTTTAATTAAACTAAATAGTAAAGTAATCAGTAATTAGTACCAAACAAGTAAATTGTAGGAGTAATTGTTTAATCACAAAGTAAACCAAATTGATTGACTTTTTTTTTACCAAAAGAGGGTGAGGTGAGTCTGAGCAAAGTCTGACTGATAATGTATAAAGGTTGAGATGAGTCTAAACAATAAATAAATAATAAAAGTTAGTGGAAAGTATGTTTGATAATGTTACCCTTATTTCACCTTTTCATTTTTGAAGCATTTGGAGAAGTCATGTCATTCTCTCCTCATTGGTCAATTTTTTTAAAATATAAAAGAAATTAGCTCATTAAATGTCTAGTATTAAATGCAAACATTAGGAAAAAAAAATGATTTATACATTTTATTAAAAGATTGTTCATTTTATTTAAAATTAGTATTATAATTAAAATAATAATGTTATTGTCGTTGTTATCATATTATTAGTCAGCAAATATTTTATATATTGTGTAACACCCCGTAATTTCTATAGACATAATAATACACGATATGCTACGATATGTGTATAATAAAACTCGTAATTTGATCTAACTATTTATGAGTCAAACTAAGACATTTAATTACTCCGCTAATAAACTATTTTGAACTATTTCGAGAACGTCGTGTTTTAAATATAAGCGTAAACAAAAATTGGTTTAATTTTAAAACGGACTCAATTGCAAGTCCTAAAATATTTAAAATTTTACTACTTACTTTATTCTCCCTCTCTCCTCCATTTTTCACCTCTTCAAGTCATCTTCTTTCTCTCTTATCAATTACACTTTCCTCCCTCTTTCCTCTAAATTAATTATAATTATCTCCATTCTCCCTCTTTCCTCCCCCTCTCTCTTGATTCATCCTACCATCTTCACTTTTACAACCAAGAAGAAAACAAAATACAATAATAATAATAGTAATAAATATAAAATATAACAACCATGCAGGGATGTTTATCAAAATAAAGAAACTTAGGCAAGCTTGAGATTCTAGATTAACCAAAATTCCCATTCTGTAAATTCTAAATTTTCTTCTAGAGTTATCTAGGAACAGTGTGAATAATCATACTTCTACCTAGCCCCCAAGATCTTACTTTGCATACATGATCCACCATACATATTCAGACCTTAATTCATATAGTGCAATATTTAATGTAAGATCAAACTTCTCTAGAAAGTATCCGAAATAACCTTGACGTTATTATCCTGAATAGTCAATTTGTCAAAGTGTTCCCACTTATGATCGACATGACATCTTTAATCCTGTACCAAGAATATATCTCAGTCAAATATGTGATAAAAACGTCTAGGAACTTGAAACTTCTCAAGATCGAGATATAAATATCATACATAATTTTGTATGCAAATTAATATAGTTGTGGACATGACGTAGGTCCACCCCGATGCGGCCACGCGCGGGTTTGGGTAGGCAAATGAATCTCGTGGTGAGATTGATCTCGGGTTGAAATTTAAGTCAAAGTTGGAGTCGCCACCGAATTTTATGGGAATTTGGACCCATTCGAGCCCAAACTATGTCGTTGTGGACCGTACACAAAGTACGGCCCATTTCGATTTCAGAGTTTGTGGGGCGCGTCCCTTTGCATTGCGATACCGATACCGTCACTACTGGTTATCGAGTATAGAATGACTCTCGTGCGCCAACGGTTTTGGACATCCGGAAACCGAGGTTCTGAGTAAGGGGTGAGGGTACGTGTTGGGAAGCCCACTAAGGACACCCAACCCCGCCCGCACTTAGCGGCCTCTACTAAGACATCGTTCGTGTTCGTGTACGTGCGCTAGTAAAATGACTAAATGATATGCAAACAGCGTTTTCGGCTAAGCATGCGAGTTATATGTGAACTACGTCATTTTAATGCATCTTGATTCACGTCAAAGTGATTTAGCATGCGATGTTCATTTAAGGCAATAAATGGCAAACATCGAAAAAAGAAAACTCGTAAATAAATTACAAATTACACGGGCGGAATACAACCCAGAATTCACAATACAATGAGCGATAAAATAAAATAATCGAATTAGACAACGGTAAACATTAACTATAAACGGAACCGTAAATAGAAAATGTGAACTAGACCGTAAGTTAAATAAATGGACGAACTCCGATTAAATATACATTATGTTGTATATTAAACGAAGGACGGAGATATGGGACCTAGACGTGGTGCTAGCCCGATCCCGAATCTCGATGCTTTGTCCCGACTTATCACATCGAAAAATTGGCGTCTAAATTAGTCGTGTATCGGATACGACTAAAGAGTCGTCGATACAAAACTAATTGTGAAAGACATCGATCAAAGTCGTAGAAGTGAATTAAAATGCATGAATTTTGGAAAATAGGATCACGTGATTGTCCTTGCACGCGACGACTAAGTCGTAACTAAGACGAGGCTCAGATGATGCTTGAAGCTCTCGGTTTATTTTGAACAAAGGGACCCACTCGATCGAGTCATGGCAAGGACTCGATCGAGTGAACCCTTAGAAGAGCTACTGCCCGATTTTTGTAGTGCTACTCGATTGAGTAGCCTATGGCACTCGGTTTACTTGAACAAAGGAACCCACTCGATCGAGTCATGGCAAGGACTCGATCGAGTGAACCTTTGAAGGACCTACTGCCCGTTATTTGGGGTGTCACTCGATCGACTGAGCCAAGGCACTCGATCGAGTGCCCTCTGTTCGAGGTACTACTCGATTCGGAAAAGGTGGCGATTCCGATTTATTGATTTTGAAATTGACATGCAATTACACTAAATATAAATATGGTCCAATCTATATTAGTGTAAATTTTGACGGCTCGTCCTACTCGACATTCGGTTATAGAACCGTTATTTAATAGTTAAAGCGAAATTTGCAAAATCGAGTTTGATCGGGCTAGAACAAATATCGATTCCCTCCGCGTCATAATGTCGTAATCAATCCTTTCGGATCGTGTGACAATTAATTCGGCGTCAATGGGCTTCGTCCTAATCTGATTTGTCGATGATTCTTTTTGAATAATATTTTGAAAGAAATGTGGTCGGACATATTTAACGACGAATCTCCACGATCTATTACGCCCTTAAGTGTTTAGGGCGGCGCACCTCAAAGGGCGCCACCTCCAATACGACTTGTAAAGGGATTAAATAGACTTTAGGCGGAATTCGTAATTAAACATATTCGACCCGAAAATTCGACCGTCGTTGGAAACTTAAGTCCTCGGCATTTTAATATCGTAATTTGGCCTCACGGTCATTAATTTAGCCTCAACGGACGTTGCTCGGATCGTTTTGAAAATAGTTTTGTTAAATAATTATACGCGGTATTATATAAAATGGAATATAAAAAGTAAATAAAATGTTAGGTGTTAGAGTACATAAATAAAATGTTTGATTGCAATAAATAAAATGTAATGTTAGTGTTAGAAGTAGTAGTAGTAGTAGTAGTAGTAGTAGTAGTAGTAGTAGTAGTAGTAGTAGTAATAATAATAATAATAATAATAATAATAATAATAATAATAATAATAATAATAATAATAATAATAATAATAATAATAATAATAATAATAATAATAATAATAATAATAATCATCATCATCATAATCATCATTATAATAATAATAATCATAATCATCATCATAATAATAATAATAATAATAATAATAATAATAATAATAATAATAATAATAATAATAATAATAATAATAATAATAATAATAATAATAATAATAATAATAATAATAATAATAATAATAATAATAATAATAATAATAATAATAATAATAATAATAATAATAATAATAATAATAATAATAATAATAATAATAATAATAATAATAATAATAATAATAATAATAATAATAATAATAATAATAATAATAATGATAATCATAATCATAATCATCATAATAATAATAATCATAATCATAATAATAATAATAATAATAATAATAATAATAATAATAATAATAATAATAATAATAATAATAATAATAATAATAATAATAATAATATCTTTGCTTTCAGGCTTGGTACCTCGATGACGGTACTATTGTTGGGGATACGCTTGTTGTGGGGAAGGTTCTTCAGATGATCATGGAGGAGGGCCCCCGTTCTGGCCTTCACCTCAATGTTGCGAAGACGGAGGTCTTTTGGCCTGTCGAAGATCCGAGAAGCAGGTGTGCTGGTGTTTTTCCTACCTCTATTGCCAGGCCCTTGCACGGTGTTAAGGTCCTGGGGGGACCGGTCAGCGCGTGCCCAGCTTTCAGTGGCGCCCTTGTCTCAAAGAGGGTCGCCCGTACTATAGAGCTCATGGACTTGGTTGCTACGATTGAGGATCCCCAGTGTGAGTTACTTCTTCTCCGGGCGTGCACTGGTATTTCTAAGTTATACATTGCTTTGCGCACTTGCTCTCCCCTTGCCTTTGGCTCGGCCCACCTTTCTTTCGACACTGCGCTCCGATCTAGTCTTGAGCGTATTGTCACGGCGTCTGGACCCGGTTTCGGAGAGTGGCAGTGGCGGCTGGCCACCCTCCCCTTTTCCCTAGGGGGGCTCGGTGTCTTTGCCGCCGCGGATGCCCTTCACTTTGCCTTCCTTGCTTCTCGCCTCCAGTCTGCCGATTTACAAGCTACACTGCTTCGTCCCTCCGAGATCGCCTCTCCTGGATTTGCCTTTGAGTCCGCCTTGAGTGGGTTTGTTGAGGCTACCGGTTCTGACTTCTTGGGTAACCCCTCTGAGATCGCTGCCCCAAAACTTATGAAGAAATTGGCAGATATATATTTCACGAGGGTTGCTTCAGCGGCAGAATCTGTTTTCTCCTTGACTCCTCGACAGGTTGCCCTGTGGAAATCTCAGCAGGGGAACCATTCTTCTGACTGGTTGAGGGCTGTCCCTATTACTGGGCTTGGGCAAACCATGAACAGTCGGACATATCGCAGTGTGCTTAGTTACCGCCTGGGGGTCCCTTTGTTTCCGCTTTCTGGGACTTGCTCTTCCTGCTCCAGGGCCCTCAGAGAGGATATTTTTGGGGATCACGCGGTTTCCTGTGCTGGTACTGTGGGGATTAAACATCGCCATAACCTTGTCCGTGACACACTGTTGGATATTTGCTTCCGGACGGGGATCTCTGCTGGCAAGGAGGTGGAGATTGGCCTCAGCGATGATGACGACAAGCCCTTGCGACCTGCCGATCTCCTGCTCTACTCGTGGGACAGGGGGCGCGATGTTTGTGTTGACCTGACCGGGTCCTCTCCTTTGACCTAGTCCGGCTTGACTTCTTTTGAGCCCGGACAGGTCGTTGCTGATGCTGCTCGTCGTAAGTGTGCCAAGTATCAGGCACGTTGCACGGCGATTGGGTATGGCTTCCTTCCTTTCTCCTTCTCCTCTCTTGGCGAGCTCGACACGGAGGCTGTCTCTCTGCTCCAGCGGATTCGTAAATTCGCTATGTCACAGGATGCTGGAGCGCGTGCCGCAGTTCATATTTTCACTAGAATTAGTTTCGCGATTGCTAAGGGAGTGGGGGCCCAGATAGTATCTAGGCTCCCCTCTAACTTCTTGTAATTTGTTCTGGTGTTAATGCAAGATCCGTTTTTAATAATAATAATAATAATAATAATAATAATAATAATAATAATAATAATAATAATAATAATAATAATAATAATAATAATAATAATCATCATCATCATCATAATCATCATAATAATAATAATAATCATAATAATAATAATAATAATAATAATAATAATAATAATAATAATAATAATAATAATAATAATAATAATAATAATAATAATAATAATAATAATAATAATAATAATAATAATAATAATAATAATAATAATAATAATAATAATAATAATAATAATAATAATAATAATAATAATAATAATAATAATAATAATAATAATAATAATAATAATAATAATAATAATAATAATAATAATAATAATAATAATAATAATAATAATAATAATAATAATAATAATAATAATAATAATAATAATAATAATAATAATAATAATAATAATAATAATAATAATAATAATAATAATAATAATAATAATAATAATAATAATAATAATAATAATAATAATAATAATAATAATAATAATAATAATAATAATAATAATAATAATAATAATAATAATAATAATAATAATAATAATAATAATAATAATAATAATAATAATAATAATAATAATAATAATAATAATAATAATAATAATAATAATAATAATAATAATAATAATAATAATAATAATAATAATAATAATAATAATAATAATAATAATAATAATAATAATAATAATAATAATAATAATAATAATAATAATAATAATAATAATAATAATAATAATAATAATAATAATAATAATAATAATAATAATAATAATAATAATAATAATAATAATAATAATAATAATAATAATAATAATAATAATAATAATAATAATAATAATAATAATAATAATAATAATAATAATAATAATAATAATAATAATAATAATAATAATAATAATAATAATAATAATAATAATAATAATAATAATAATAATAATAGAATATCTTTCTCGCTCCTCTCTCTCTCTAGAGAAGGTTCTCTCGCGAAGTACCGGAAAATGACGAGCGTCGCGCCAACGGGGAGAGGACGGGGAAGGCCGCGGAAAAATGTATCAATTAATCCGTCTAATCAAGGGGGTTCTATTGATCCTAAGGTTCGAGTAGCTCCTCCATCCATGGAAGAGCAAAGTGAGGTTCACACGGATTTACAGAGTAAGTAT
Organism: Agrostemma githago; assembly: GCA_958450325.1. Lineage (NCBI taxonomy): Eukaryota > Viridiplantae > Streptophyta > Magnoliopsida > Caryophyllales > Caryophyllaceae > Agrostemma > Agrostemma githago. Next base: position 20,807,998 of record OY288239.1, on the reverse strand, counting down.
TCTGTTAATGATCTCATCAATTCTGCGTTTCAATCAGCTAAGAAATCTCTTCAATCTGCGACTACTAGTAAGATGGTAGGGGAACAGGGTTTGAATGAGGAATCGGTTGGTGGTAAGCCAGATGAGGCGAATGACATTAATGGCGGGAATAGGGAATCGAGTGATAAAACCATTGATTCTGCTGTTCCTGTGTCTGAAACTACTGTTCCTAATTCTGGAGCCACTTGGAGAGATAAGGCAAAGGAGAATAAGATTGGTATGGGATTGTTCTTCGATGAGCAATCGGCCAATTCCACTGAGGTTGATATCGATTTTCCAGATTTTGAGACTGAACTGAGCTATTGGGCGAATACGCTTATGGGTAATGTGATTGGTGCTAAGCCTACAATCAAGCAGATGACGGATTATATCTCAAAGAATTGGAATCAGGGGAGAGCTCCGGTGGTTCAATACTATAAGAAGGGTTGGTTCGCTTTCCGATTTAGTAGCAAGCAGGATATGGATCTGATAATGAGGGGGGGCCATGGATGATGGGTAGCAACACTATTATCTTGAAACAGTGGAATCCTTTGTTCTCTCAAGAGATGGACAGGGTTTTGGTAGTACCGGTCTGGGTTTTCTTTCCAGACTTGGATCCGTTTCTCTGGACTGATGTTGTGTTGAGCAAGATGGCCAGTAAGGTGGGTACACCATTATTTGTGGATAAAACTACTACATTCAAGGAGAGGTTGTCATTTGCAAGGGTTTTGATTGAAGTTGATGTGTCTAAACCTTTACCCGATTCAATGGTGATTAACATTCCTATGTTGGGGCAGTTGGCCCAGCGTATTGAGTACGAATGGGTACCATATCATTGTGAGGGGTGTGAAAAACTTGGGCATACAAAACAGTATTGCAAAAGAGAGAAGAAGCTTGCTCAAGCTGCAGCAAGCAAACCTACTGTGCAAAGGTATACACCTAAGAAGGTTATCTCTCAGGGGGGGAGGTGGTATCTCAGTTGATTCCTCAACTGTAAGGCATTGTGGATCCCCTGAGAAAGAGCCTGTTGGAGTCCAGACCACTGACTCAGAACCCCAGGAGCTAGGCGTTCTCGGGACGGGAGACCCATTGGGAGGCCAGATGATTGCACACTCTGACTCAGGATGCGGTGAGCTAGGTCAGGCTGCATCTTCTGGTTCTGACCTTGGGTTTACTCCTGTTGCCAGACGCTCTGAATGCTCTGGGCTAGGTCTTAAGGTGAGAGGATCCAACAGTTACTATGATGAGGAAGATTTAGGGGCTCATGATACTGTACTATCCAATAGGTATAGTATTTTGCAGCATGATGAGTTTGAGATGGAGTCTGCTCCATTAGTGGAAAATGTTCCTCCTGATAAGTCTGTATGATTATCTCGTCCTGGAACATTAGGGGAGGAATGAACCCTTAAAGCAAAACGAGGTTCTGCATCTTATTAAGGGTAAGGGGATTGATTTGTTGGGGCTTTTAGAAACCAGAATTAAGAAGGTAAAAGCAATGAAAATTATTGGTTCTAAATTTAAGGATTATGACGTAGTTACTAACTATTGTTCTCATGCTAATGGAAGGATTTGGGTAATTTGGAATCCGGTCACTACTAAGGTTACAGTTCTTGAAAGAGGTGAGCAGTATATTCATTGTGAGGTGGTCCATTTTGGCTTGAATATTAAATTTTCTTTGACTATGGTGTATGGGAGGAATGATGCTCAAAGTAGGGAGGTACTGTGGGCTGACCTTGTACGGATAGCTAAACCAGGTAGTAGTTGGATTGTTTTAGGGGATTTTAACATTATTCGTCACAAGGATGAAAAAATTGGTGGTATTGAACCAGTTGATAAAGATATGGCTGCTTTTAATGACTGTATTACAAATAGTGGGTTACATGAATTGACAGGTCAGGGTTGCGAGTTCACTTGGTGCAATAAACAGGATCCTTCATCTCGAGTCTGGACTAAATTGGATAGGGTTTTGGTAAATATTAATTGGGCTTCTAATTTTCCAGATTCTACTGTCCAGTTTCTTTTTCCAGGAGTCTCCGATCATTCTCCTGTTTTGGTTACCTTAGCTAAGAATCAGTTGCAAAGAAAACGATTCAGCTTCCTCAATTGCTGGACACGGCATCCATCCTATAATAATGTAGTGAAGTTAGCTTGGAATAAGAAGGTCTTTGGAACAGAGGGTTACAAATTTTTCCAGAAATTAAAAAATGTGAAGTTGGCTTTAAAAGAGTTGCATAGGAATAATTATTCTAGTATTTCTAAGAGAATTGCAGTTATGGAAGGTGAGTTGGAGGAGTGTCAGATGAAGCTCCAGAGGTCTCCTTTTTCTGCTGAGCTCGGGATACAGGAGTGCAAAATAAAGGACACTCTTATGGAGATGAAGCGAGCAGAGATTAGTATCTTACATCAGAGATCTAAAATGGAAAGTATTGATTTGAATGATAGTGCTACTGCTTTTTTTCATGCTAGGGTGAAAGAAAGAAGGCTTCAGCAAGTAGTGGGTACTATTATGGATCATGAAGGACAAACCAGGACAGGGGCTACTGAAGTTGCTCAAGGGTTTGTACATTATTATCAATCCCTTCTTGGTACTTCTGTGGAGGTTCGGGCTTTGAATAAGGAGGTTTTGAGTAAGGGTGAGTTAGTTCAGAGATGTGATTGGGAGGCTCTTTTGAGTATTCCTCATGAGGAAGAGATTAAGAAGACTCTCTTCTCTATAGGTGTGGCTAGGAGTCCAGGTCCCGACGGTTTCTCAGCTGGGTTCTTCCAAGCTTCGTGGAATATAATTAAACAGGATTTTACCAAGGTAGTTTGGGAGTTCTTTGCTAAAAGTAAGATGGTGAAACAAGCTAATACTACAATTATTTCATTGATTCCCAAGAAGAAGACTTGTGCCTCAGTTCTAGATTTCAGGCCCATCTCATGTTGTTCTATTCTCTACAAGACTATTAGTAAGTTGCTCACAAATAGGCTTAAAACTGTTATAGGTAAGCTGGTCGGGCTGGAGCAGGGTGCTTTTATTAGGGATAGAAGTATGCAAGATAATATCTCTTTATCTCAAGCTTTAATCAAAGGTTATGGCAGGAAACTCCTTTCTCCAAGATGCCTTATGAAGGTTGACCTACGCAAAGCGTTTGATTCAATTCAGTGGTCCTTCGTTAAGAGTATGCTTGAAGGGCTTCTTTTCCCTCCTAGGTTCATAGGTTGGATTATGGAGTGCATTCAAGGCTCTTGGTATTCTGTTAAGGTTAATGGTGCAGTTCATGGGTTTTTTAAGGGGAGGAGTGGGGTAAGGCAAGGAGATCCTTTATCTCCTTATCTCTTTGTTCTTAGCATGGAAATGCTTTCTAGGAGACTGCGGTTGATTGAACACGAGAGTCAGGTTTCTTATCATCCTAAGTGTCGACAGATTAGGCTCAATCATCTTATCTTTGCTGATGACTTAATGATTTTTGTTAGAGGTGATGTTCCATCCGTACAAGCTGCCCTCAATTCTTTGGAAGGGTTTGCAAGGGAATCCGGGTTACAGGCTAATAAGGATAAAACTACCATTTATTTTGGGGGTGTTGCACAGAATGTAAAAGAGCAAATTTTGCTGCAAACTGGGTTTTCTGAGGGTGAGTTTCCTTGTAGGTATCTGGGATTGCCGCTTAATGATGTTTCCAACAGGCTGATTCATTATTCTGGGATGTTGCAAAAGATTCAGGAGTTGGTTTGCAAGTGGTCTTCAAATGCGCTTAGTTTTGCTGGGAGGATTCAACTTCTTAACTCGGTAGTTTTTGGCATCTTGAACTTTTGGTCTGCTAATGCTTTATTCCCGCTAAATGTGATTCAGAAACTAGTAAAACTGTGCAGAAACTATTTCTGGACTGGGACAATTCAGAGGAGAGGACTTGTGTTTAAGGGTTGGGATAGTATATGTGTTCCATGGGAGGAAGGTGGGTTTGATGTTAAGGACATCAAGGCTTGGAACAAAGCCTTGGTTTGCTCTAGATTCTATACTCTTTTAAAGGGAGGACCGGGGATTTGGCATTACTGGTTTAGAGCTTATATTCTTGGCCCTAGAACAATATGGGAAATTCATAAGAAAGAAAGGTACTCGTCTACCATTAATAGCATTCTGGAAGTTAAAGATGAATTGATTGCTTCTGAGGGAGATTTGGGGGTTGCAGAAACGCTTATTGATAGCTGGGTTAGTAATGGGAAATTTCAGACAGACAAAGCTTATGCTTGGTACAGGAAAAAGTACAGCTGTAAACGATGGCTCAAGGTTTTGCAGGGTCGAGGCATTATTCCTAAGCATGGAGTTGTTGCATCGCTGGCGAGTCAAGGGCAGTTGGCTACCCAAGATGCCTCGCAAAGAAGGGGGTTTGTACTGATTAATAGGTGCGTACTGTGTGCATCTGCAACTGAAACGCATTCCCATCTCTTCTTTAATTGTGAATATTCTAAAGCAGTATGGGAGAGTCTCAAATGCTGGATGCAAATTACTGGTCGTGGTTCCCATCTTATAACGGAACTTCGTTGGTGCTCTTTGAGGAAGCATAAGAAGCATTGGAAACAGGATTGGTTCCGTTCTAGTATTGCTGCTGCAGTGCATCATCTCTGGTTGGAAAGGAATAGGCAGATTTTTGATGGACAAGAACGTCCCTATACAGTTTTGATTAAGATTATACGGTTCGAGGTGTTTATAAGATTGAGATACTCTCATATAGATTTAAGTAGGAGATTATTGGATTGATTGTATGTAATTTGCATACTAGAGGGTTGTGTTTGTAAGATCGAGTCTCTTTTATTTACCCACAATGGAGGAATAAAGGAGTCATACCTTTCTTGCAAAAAAAAAAAAAAAAAAAAAAAAAAAAAAAAAAAAAAAAAAAAAAATAATAATAATAATAATAATAATAATAATAATAATAATAATAATAATAATAATAATAATAATAATAATAATAATAATAATAATAATAATAATAATAATAATATTAATAATATTAATAATATTAATAATAATAATAATAATAATATTAATAATAATAATAATAATAATAATAATAATAATAATAATAATAATAATAATAATAATAATAATAATAATAATAATAATAATAATAATAACAATAATAATAATAATAGTATGTGCGCGCCTTGGGTGGAGGGTGGCTTCAACATTAAGGACATTTCAGCTTGGAATAAAGCCTTAATCAGTCAATGGTTATGGAAAATTCTGAATGGGGAAGGGGGATTATGGGGCAATTGGATCAAATACTATATTTTGGGAAATAAAACTGTTTGGGATATTGATAAGCAAGACCGATACTCTGCTGCATTTAATAGTGTGCTGAAGATCCGCGATGAAATACGAGCTGTTGAAGGGGGAGAGGAAGAAACAGCAGCGAGGGTGAAGAGTTGGCATGACATTCAAGGATACCAGGTTAGCAAAGCTTATGAGTGGTTTCGAAGAAAGTATGATAGCCATAGATGGTTGCGTTTGCTACAGGGACCATCCGTTATCCCAAAGCAGGGTATTATTGCATCTATGGCGATTCAAAGGAAGCTTGCTACCATCGACAATATGAGGAAGCGTGGTATATATATCACTAATAGGTGTGTTCTTTGTAAGGATGATAACGAGACTCATGTACATCTTTTTTTCAAATGTAAGTATGCACAGGGTATATGGCGAGAGTTTGTAGATTGGTTGAATATTGAAGGAAGATCTACTGACTTACTCACCGAATTGAGATGGAGTGCAGCTCGGTTGCGGAGAAAACATTGGAAGAATGATCGATTTCGCTGCATGATTGTGGCAGTGGTTTATCATATCTGGATTGAACGGAATATGAGGATTTTTTTGGGAGCTGAGAGACCTAGCCACGCTTTAGTTCATCAAATTAAATTTGAAGTTCTTGCAAGATCTATTAATAGATGTTCTGGCATCAATATGATGCACTGATGAAAGACTATATATCTATAGGGGTTTTATCTTTGTAAGATTAGTCTCTTTTTTTGCCCTATATGGATGAATAAGAGTCATACCTTTTCTTGCAAAAAAAATAAAAATAATAATAATAATATAGGAATCATACTAAACGATCGAATAGCTGAACGGAAAAATAATATAGGAATAATATATTTCTACAATCGAATAGCTGAACGGAAAAATAGGAATCATATAGGCCAAATTCATAATGCTAATGGAAGGAAACAGACTACGGTGGAAGGCGTAGAGGATGCTTTCCAATCCTTCTATGCTAGCCTCCTGGGTAATGATGCAATGCTCGATGATATTGACTCATCAGCTATTAGTAACGGGCGGTGCCTCCAGAGTCACGAGGCAATACCTCTCGATTCCAGAATCACAAATGAGGAGATTAAAACAGCTTTATGGAGTATTAACGAGAACAAAAGCCCGGGCCACGATAGTTTTACTTCTGGGTTCTTCAAGAAGGCTTGGAATATTATTGGATATGACTTGTGCGAGGCGATAAGGGACTCGATTGAAAAGAACAGGATGCTCAAGTACATCAATACTACTGTCCTGGTTTTGATCCCTAAAAAAGACATCCCATCTACAGTGATGGATTACCGGCCCATTGCTTGCTGCACTACTATCTATAAGATTATTAGCAAAGTCATGGCTAACAGACTCAAGAAAACTCTTCCCCTTCTTATTGGTAAGGAACAATCTGCCTTCACCTCAGGCCGTAACATAATGGACTGTATTATGGTCACACAAATGCTCATCAAAGGTTACTCAAGATCCTACCTCACCCCAAAATGCCTCATGAAAATTGACATTAGGAAGGCATTTGATTCTCTTAATTGGAGGTTCATTAAGGACATGCTCCTGGCTTATGGGTTCACTACAGGGTTTGTGGACTGGATCATGCTTCTCATTTCCACGCCTTGGTATACTCTCGACATCAATGGCAACCACACTGGTTTTTTTTAGGGGAAATGTGGGCTCAGACAGGGAGACCCGATTTCACCCTACTTATTTGTTCTTGCTATGGAGTTTCTCTCGAGACATCTTAGGACTATACATCACCAGGCTCTCTTCTCCTTCCACCCCAAATGTTCTAAGCTGAAGCTCAACCACCTTATCTTCGCCGACGATCTTATGTTCTTCGCAAGAGGAGACACTCCTTCGGTTATGCATATGTTTGAGGGTCTTAGAGGTTTCTCTAATACCTCGGGGCTCAAAGCCAATGCTCATAAGACTGTGATTTATTTTGGAGGCGTTAATAACGAGATGAAACAGGAAATACTGAACAGGACGGGGTTCAAAGAGGGAGAATTCCCCTTCCGCTACCTTGGTGTCCCCATCAAGCCTTCTAGGCTTATAATTACCGATTATGAGGAGTTACTTGCTAAAATTAAATCGATGATTCTACATTGGAATAACAAATTTCTCTACTATGCAGGCAAGCTACAACTAATCAACTCTTCTATTATGGGGCTCATGTCTTATTGGGGTTCGTATCACCTTATTCCCAAAGGAGTCATCAAGTCCATCAATAGGCTATGCAAGAACTTCTTCTGGAACATTGAAGCCGGTTCAAGGAAAATTATCTGCAAGAGCTGGAGAAGCTCCTGCTCACCCAGAGAGGAGGGAGGTTTCAATATTCGTGAGCTTCATGCGTGGAATAAAGCTCTTATATCTCGACTCATTTGGCGTATTGAAAGAGACGAAAACAACATCTGGCATGGATGGATACATGGTTATAAAATTCTGAAATGCAATTTCTGGCAGGTGACACTCAAGGATAGTGATGCGGGGAGCTGGCGTAGTATCCTCCAGGTCCGAAATGAGCTCATCTCCGCTTCCGGATCTACACACATAGCATCTAACATAATCAAGGATTGGGGTAAGCACGGGAAATTCACACTGGGGCGAGCCTATGATTTCTTCCGGGAAAAGTATCATAAGTATAAGAAGTTCAACACTATTTGGCATCCGATATGCAGCCCCAAGCACAGTCTCATTGCCTCTCTTGCCACTCAAAGAAAGCTTTGTACTCTTGATTCCCTTCAGCTTAGAGGGTATTATCTCGCAAACCGGTGCATTCTATGTACTAAACACCAGGAATTTCACTCGCACCTCTTCTTCGATTGCGACTTCTCTCGGGAGGTAATGACACATATCTTTAACTGGTTTGGAAGGACACAAAGCCCTAGAAGTCTGGGATACGAGATTAAAGCCCTTACGGGGAGGGTGAGTAGGAAGAATTGGATGATTCAATGGAGACTTTGTTCAATCATTTGTGCTACTTATGTGATCTGGGAGGAACGGAATCGCAGAATCTTTGCTGAGATCGCCCGGACTCCGCTGGCTTTGGCTACTCATATTAAGCATCATGTGTGTGTATCAAATTACTTCATAGTAGCCATGAATCTCATTTTGTAGTAGAGAGACTCATGGGTTAACTTGTTGGTTTTTGGGGTTACGTTTTGGCTGCTCCTTTTGTAAGTCTGTTATTTTTGTTCCCCTTTTCTGGATGAATAAAAGTAAGCTATCCTTTCTTGCAAAAAAAAAATATAATAATAATAATAATAATAATAAACTCTCTCTCTCTACTCTCTCTCTAGAGGAAGCTTCCTCTCCAAGCGATCATCACTGACTGATGCAGAAATCAACGGCCGGCACGGGACGGGGTCGAGGGAGACCACGAAAGATTAGGGAATCTGATAAGCATGATCATGGCGATTCGAACAGTGCTGATTCGACCATTATCGGTAAAGGGACTGAGGATCAAACTCAGGCGCATCAAAAACAGGGTAACCCAATCGTGAATGAGTTGATTGACCGCGCGCTGCAGTCAATCCGTCATTTCCGAGAGGGAAGCTCATCAGGAGGAAAGCAGGTGCTACAACAGGGGACTCCGACCGGAATTAATGGCGGGAAAGGTATTGAGGTTATTCCTCCTACTGTTTCTACTGGTATTAATTTGAGTTCTGAGTCTGCTGTGCTCGAGATTGATACCCCAAAAAAAAATGATACACCGGTTCTTGGGGGAGTTGCTGATACTAAAACAGATGCTGTGATTGCAAACTCATGGGCGTCTAAAGTTAAGGAGCAGAAAAAGGGTATGGGTTTGCATTATGATGAAATTAGTGCGATTTCAGAAGATGTTGATATAGAGATTAAGGATTTTGAAGATGAATTAAAGTTATGGAAGTATACGTTGATGGGTAATGTCATAGGTGCGAAACCCACATTGAAGCAGATGACTGATTTTGTGAAGAAGCATTGGAATAGTGTGTATCCTGTGGTTCAATACTTCCAACGAGGGTGGTTCTCATTCCGATTTAGGAACAAGGAGGACATGGATCAAGTTCTACGAGGAGGGCCATGGCATATGGGTCGTAATACTCTAGTATTAAAACAATGGAGCCCGTTGTTTTCTCAAGAGATGGATCGAGTTTCCATTGTTTCGGTTTGGGTACTCTTCCCTGACTTGGACCCATATCTTTGGTCGGAACAGGTACTTAGTAAGATGGCAAGTAAAGTTGGAACTCCTCTTTATGCAGATACTACGACAACATACAAGGAATGACTTTTTTTTGCTAGAGTTATGGTTGAGGTTGATGTCTCAAAAGACCTACCTAAGTCTGTTACTCTTAATATTCCGTTATTGGGGAAGCTGGTTCAGGCAATTGATTATGAATGGTTGCCTTATTATTGTCATTCATGTGGCAAGTTGGGTCATGTTCAAAGCTCCTGTAAAAAGGAGAAGGCAAAGAAATCTGGTGAGGGAGGAACCTTGGCTCCAATGAGGTATACTCCCAAGAAAGTGATCTCTCAGGGGCTAGGTGGTACCACAGAGGAACAGATGCTTGGCCATCCTGAACCTTCTGTGATACATCAAGGACCCCCTGAGAAAGAGTCGGATGGAGGCCTGATTATCACTGGCTCAGGACCCGAGGAGCTAGGCGGTACCTCAACAGAGTTAAAGTTGCCTTTAAGACGGATTGTCAACAACAACCTTGAGGAGGGACCTCTTTGTGGCTAAGTTGCAAGAAAGGGGAAATGTTGGGGAGGGAAGTAGTAGTGGCAGGCCTAAAAGGGTAGGTAAGTCAGTGGTAGATACTAATGCTGATAATGAAATGGATAAGGAAGGAGAAAGTGACAACTCTTTCAAATTGTCAGATGTTGAGGATGATGTCTTCACAGAGGATGATGAGGGGGATGTAAGTGGTTTAGATGATGAGGACAACTTGAAACTTTCTACCCTTGAATTCATTGATAATAGATATCAACCCTTTGGTCAGAATGAGTGGTCAGGTGAGGAGGCAGGTTACTATGGTCAACTTGCAACAAATGGTGAAGTGTATGAAGATGTAGGTTTTGGTGCAATTAACCTAAGACCTTGGATGTTATTCATGGACAAGGGTCATTTCAAGGGTACTTTAAGAGATTAATGTGTTCAAGAGGGGTTCAATTTGGTGGTTTTGAAAGATGATAATAAGAGATTCACTACTGATTATGCTTCACTTACATGTTTATGGAGGATACATGCTAATGTTCTCCCTGATGGCATTACTTGGGCCATCAAGACAATCAACAACATTGAACATGGATGTGAGGGTGTCAAGTGCAGGAACCCAATGACCAATTGAAAGTGGATGGCCAAAACGATAGAGGAAGATATAAGAGCAAACCCAGACATTTCAGCTAAGAGTGTGCAGAGGCTTCTGCAGGAGAGGTATGATAGGAGAATGTGCACTACTGGACATGACCATCTATGATAGGAGGGAAATTTTTGAGAATTTCTGGGAAATGAAGAGTAGAGAAAAGAGATGAAGTGAGGAGAGAGAGGAAGGAAGGATGAATATGGGTAATAAGGGTTGAGTTTGGGGGAAATGGGGGGGAAAGTAAAGGAAATTGGAGGGAAATTGTTAACAATAGGAAGTTAGGTTGATTAGATTTATTATGGGTTGTATTAGGCCAATTAGGCGCCAACTCATCACTTGAGGACAGATTTTGGGGAAAAATTGACGGAGTAGATTAGTAAGGGCACGGATAATGACCTATAAGAGAATTGGGGGGAGGGGTACCATGTACGTTTCGAAAAAAAGTAGGGGTACCACGTAGAATTCAAAATAATTCGGGGGTACCATGTAGAATTTCTCTAAAATTATTAAATACGTAATACATATTTAACTAATAAAACACAAGATCCATTTTAACGTACGGAGTAATTACCTAATTTTAGACACCCACATTTTGACTGCCAGATGTCTATAGCAGTTTCCGAAAAACACCCGATGATGATCGGACGTAAACATGGCTAAATACGCTTGATTATGGGCTCGGAATCAATAGTAATTGGCGCGAGCTTTTAACGGAATAAAAATCTCACCAAACCAACCTCAAATTCAGGCCCAGTGAGTCATTTCCAGTCAAATGAGACTAATTTGGGTCAAAACCGAGACCAAGGGCAAAACTGTCTTTTAGCAACCGAGTCAAACCCCGGTCAAGGCCGATTCCCGAGCCAAAAATATCAGGCACGGTGTTCGAGAAGCTGGGTCGAAGTCAGACTCCTCACAAAAATCAACTACAAAAAGCATTAAACTATTCCGTAAGAGATAAAAATTTATCTCTTAAAGTGTTTTATCACCCGGCTAGCTCCACTCGATCGAGTGGAGTGCTCACTCGGTCGAGTGAAATCACAAAAACAGTCTGATCCGAGTTTAGACCAGGCACTCGATCGAGTGCCATTAACCACTCGATCAAGTGGCCTTTTTTCAGCCAAAATCCGGGAGTTTTCTTCCTCCTCAAACAATTACAAGCGGAATTATACTTCCTCCCAACCATTTGCTTTCTTCCTTGGCAAGAAACCATTTCTCCTATCCAAACACTAGGAGTCTCTTATCCCAAGCCGGTTTTTCATCCTATAAATACCCCCCCACCTACAACATACAATACATCTACATCTACATTCAAGACATTCAACAACAACGAATTATCAACCGATTACCCATATCACACACATCCATACATCTCGTATCTCTGGCAAGCTTTAGGAAAACTATGCCGACGTACCGTCCGATTTTCCTAGAAATCCTTAGGCAAATACAAATACCTCAACTCTCCCTAGATCCTTGTTACTCCTACGCAAGCGCCGTTACTACGAGTTCCTAATCGAGACCAAATCTAGCATGTAGGTTGAGGGTGTTCAATATCCCGTCCTCTCTTCTCCTCTTCTTTTCTCACGTTTTTTTCGTCTTCTTCTTCTCGTGTCATCCGTCGTCCATCGTCTATCATCATCATCTTTTTTATTACTATTTTTCAGTCGTCCATAAGGATTCGAAATCGACTCTATAGTCGAATATCGGATCTAAAGAAGTCAATCAAACAAAACGCTTTCAAAAACTTTCTCGTTGATGCCGAAGTGATTGTCACAAAGTCCTAAAAGACCAATACGAAATTACAAACGCGGAGAGATCTATTTCAATTCAAAACAGTTTCTAAAACGTTTCCTAACAATCACTCTAAATATCGGATATCGATTTCATAGTCGAATATAAGATATTTGCGAGTTTTGAAAATCTTAAGTCGGATATAAATTACTCCATATTTTTATGCGACTTAACGAGTTTATCAATTTTCAAAAATCAAAAGCAATTTCGAAAACTACAAATCGAGTCACCCCTCGAACAGGGGGCACTCGATCGAGTGCCATAGCCACTCGATCGAGTGACACCTAAGAACAGAATCAGAAGCTTTTTTTGAGGACCACTCGACCGAGTCCCGTCATGACTCGATCGAGTGGCGTCTCAAAACCCGAACAGAAGGTTTTTCCAGAGACCACTCGGCCGAGTCCAGCATTGACTCGATCGAGTGGCCTTTGTCACGACAAACCCGTGGACCTTCAACATTACTTCAAGCTTTGATAAAACTTCTTTAACGACTTTGGTCAACACGTGTTAAGTCTATCACGTGTCCAAATCGTTTTAAAGCCTTGCATCATATTATTTATGTCGTTCTAATCTCTCTATAACCGTTACTAACCCGGTTGTTCCTATTTTTTGCATATCTTTTGTTTTATTGCACTAAAATGAATTTCACATGCTAAAACAACTTTGACTTAGTCAAACATGCATTAAACGACGTAGTTAAACATATTTCACATGTTTAGTCAAAACGCTCTTTGCATATCATTCAATCGTCGAAATAACGCGTGTACATAAAAATCGAACGATATCTTAGTAAAGGCCGCTAAGTGCGGGCGGGGTTGGGTGTTCTTAGTGAACTTCCCAACACGTACCCTCACCCCTTACTCAGAACCATGGTTTCCGGATGTCCGAATCCATTGGCAACGAGAGTCATTCAATCTCGATTACCGATAATGTCGGTATTGGTATCAAATACCAAGGGACGAACCCAATAAACTCTGACATCGGAAATGGGCCATATTTTGTACATGGCCCACTACGACATAGAGTGGGTTCGAACGGGTCCGAACTCCCACAAAGTTCGGTGGCGACTCCTACTTCGATTTAAATTTCAACTCGAGATCCATCTCACATGAGATTCATTCGCCTCCCCAAACCCGCGCGTGGCCGCGTCGGGGTGGACCTATGTCATGTCCACAATTTGGTGACTCCGCTGGGGATTCCTGATGTACCACTTGTCGTCGGGGTTCCTAGGGTGAGACTCGAAAGGAAATCGTTCGATTAGTAATGTACGCGTTTTAGTTCAATGGTTCATGCATAACCCAATTTTTTCCCGGGCCGGTTACTTGTGACCGACGTCCCACTATACCACGGTGCATTCCTAAATGGGTGCACTAAAGACTTCGATGGCAAAACTCGCATGGGTTTTACGTCATATTCTAAGTCCATCTCGGCTTAGGAGGTCTGTCCTGATTTGCGAGAAAGCGATTGTTGTTGGTATAGACCCTATTTCGACCGACCGAGACTTAGATTAGGAGCATACATGGTGCCATTATACTGTTTCCATGACTACGTGCTACTTGATCACCTTTTTCAAAAACCTTTATTTCGAAAATTTGCATCTTTTCAAAACTATCCATTTTTTCAAAGACCGGGACGCTACCGAATTTAGGACTTATGATTTTCAACTCAAAACAAGCCTATTTTTAGCCGGTATGCCGCCCAAATCTTGTCAAAATTTCCGAAATTCCGGCCCGATTAGTACTTTTCGGTTTTCAAAAAAATCGGGCCATCCAATCCGACTTTTTTCGGACTTTTCTAAATCCAAATCTTCCTTTTTCGAAACCTTCTGCTTAGGACTGCCCGTATTTAGTAGTGCCGGGCCTTTGTCATAAGTTGTAAGAGTCTATAGCGTCGAAGCTCCGTCGATCATACATCACGAGTTTCTTCCCCGTCCCAGTCCGCCTTACTTGTCAAGGCACGACCCACCTACGTAGGACGAACTCCTACAAAGGGAAGCCCGTTTACACATTCAAGTCCAAAGTCTGGGGAATTCTCACATGGATCTTCCTTCGAACGGGATTAGGCCAACTTTGCCAAATCCTAAGGAAAACCCACTGTCCACGAGTCACCCGTCTAGGAGTCGGTTTTCAGTCTTTTTTCCGTCTAGTCTTTTCTTTGCTCGGGATGTACTCTTTGATTCTAAGATCTAGGTCAGTTACTGATTACGCGGTGCTCTTACAGACAGGCCACCCCACACCCGAGCCATGACGCAACAATCCATAGATGAATTGAGGGCCTCATTGACCAAGTTGGAGACTATGATCACGACAATGAGAGGGGACCAGATCGCCATCCTCACCCGAGTGAGTGCTGTGGAGCAGGGAACTCCCAGTGGCAGTGACGAGACTACTGGGCCTTTGGCTGAATTGGCCAGCGCGGTCCATAAGCTGCAGGAGCAGGTTCATCTGTCGACCCAAAACTCAATCCACACGGAGAATGCTCGGACCTACACACCCTTGACCGATGAACTGCCCGCCAATCTCAACCTGACGGGCCTGCCAATGTTCGAGGGTACTGAAGACCTGGTCCACCACATTCGGGCTTTCAAGGAGTTCATGGCCCTTAAGGGAGTTAAGTCCAACATGTTCAAACATCTGTTTGCTTCTTCCCTCGAGAAGCACCCAAGAGCCTGGTACTACCGGCTCGATTCCAAGAAATACAAAACTTGGGATGACGTGGCAACGGAATTTGCTCGAAACTACGCCGACAACACGGAAATCCAGACCACTATGCGCACCCTGGAAGTAATGGCCCAGGAACCTTAGGATGGATTCACAAAATACCTTCAGAGATGGAGAGCTGAGAGCGTTAAGCTGGTCGATAAGCCCAGCGAGAAAGTGTTAGTGGAGGCCTTCGTGAAGAATCTCCTCCCCTCTTATTGGATCCATCTCCGATACGCCATCATACCCAACTTCGCTACCCTAACTGAAATGGGGACAAGAATTGAGGATGATCTAAGACTGGAAAGCCTTACTAAGGCTTCCACCAAGGGTTATCAAGGGGCCAGCTCATCCACAAGCAAGCCCGCGACTGCAGCTGCTACTCGAAGCATTTTCGACGAGGTCAATCTACTTGATACCCCGTCCAAGAAGAATACCACACCTCGGGTATTCACCGACATAGGTACCACTTATGCAAACGCCTTACAAAGGTTCTCATCAAAAGGCCTAATCAACCCGATAGGCCCAACACCCGAAGTTCCAGTCGAGCGCCGCTCCAAGGCCTACGACGTCCAGGCCTATTGCCAGTACTACCGGGGCAATGGGCATGATACCGAGAAATGTTGGAAGTTGAAGCATCTAATCCAGGATCTCATCGAAAGTGGCAAAGTCCCTTTGCCTGGAGGCAAGCCCAGTAACAAGGATAATCCTTTAGCCACCTACGCCATTTTCTCCGGAGAAATCATCGACTGTTCACATCTCATTTCTCCATTTGTCCCGCAAATAAACGGGATTTGGTGCGACGAAGACGACGTCTACCTTACTAAAGGGGAAGCTGTCCCCATCACTCCCGAGGAGATCCAGAAGGTTAAGTCCAAAGCCTTAGCCACTAACCACCTTAGGGATGTTCCTATCATCATCGAACCAGCTAGGGTGGAGGTCACCCCCGAGGAGCCAACCACCGAAAGGGCTCTCGTGAAGCAGCTAAGGAAGACTCGAGTTGACCTCTCTATATGGAAGCTTTTAGTTAGCTCACAGGAACATCGAGAGGCACTCACTAAGGCCCTCGATCAAGTCAAGATTGACTCTTTGGCTACTCCAGCTGAAATGGTAGCCATGGTCCTGCCTCATCTAAAAGGCAAAGCTAAAGAAGAAGGCCCACTGATTACCTTCTCCAACGCTGATCTACCATCATTTGGGCCTACCCACAACATGGCCCTCTACATCACGGTGATTTGCCGTGGCAAGTACTTACCAATGACCCTAATAGACGATGGGTCCAAGGTCAACGTCCTTCCCTTGAGGACCGCCAAAGCTCGCGGCATCACCGAGGCCGACTACATTCCAACAACTCAAACCATCCAGGCTTTCGACGGAAGCCCAAAGTCGGTAGCTGGGGCCGTGAAACTTATCATCATAACCGGCCCAGTGGAAAAGGAGTTGAAATTTCAGGTGATCAATGTCACCTCTTCCTTCAACCTGCTCTTAGGAAGACCATGGATCCACGCCGTCAAGGCGGTATCCTCTACTCTACACCGGAAAATCAAGTTGCCTTTACACGATAGCATCATCACCTTGGAGGCAACACCTATGAATGTGGCTAACTGTAACACTTCGGGCCGCACGGATCTCTGGGGGTTCGATTTCATAGGAATGATCGAAGATGAATATCTCTTCCAACCCTACTTCACAGTGAGCATCGACAAGATGCTACAAAATCTAGGGTTCCTACCGGGGGTCACTTCCAGGCCAGATCTCCTCGCAGGAAGGGTAATTGAAGTCCTAGACAACGGCAGATCTCAAACTGAGCTAGGATTTACCATTACCCCAGAAAATATGGGCTAAATAAGAGCTAACACTGTTACCTTTGTTACTCCAGTATTTGGATCTATCCAAACGGGCCTATATCGGCCCAGTACCACACACCCTGGGACCCACTTGGCCCAGGACTGCAACTTCATACCCGACGACATCTTCGCCCTTATCCAGTCCGAAGATTCTAAGAATGCTGAGCCCGCACTAGGGCTTCTTTTTGGAGAAGAGGTCGCGATCCTGCCACCAAAAAAAGAACTGGTCAATCTCATCCTTCGCAACCATAAGTTCGATCCAACTAAGCTAATCTCGGACGTAGGATCCAATACGGGAAAGAGAGCCTGGAGAAAAACTGTCAAATGGAGTGACAGTCAAGGAAGGACCTACAAGCTGATCACTGGAGAAGGAGAAATGCCTGAATTTGAGTCTGAGTCTGAGTCCGAGTCAGAGTCAGAGTCCGAGATCGAGTCTAGTAAGTCTGGTGCTAGGATCACTCCTGTAACTCCCCCTCTCCCTTTAGCTACTTCTGGTACTCCGGGGCCTATCCCGAGTACCTTATTTATCCCGCCACTGACTAACGATCAGATGGCAGCTCTTTTCGAGCATTTCTCTAAATTTATGAGCAATAATAACAACCGTTTTGCTTACGACTTGTCTCATTTTCAAAATACTTTCAATTTCAAAAATATTTTATGCAATGACATTGAGAAACCCGACGAACAGGTATCCTTGCCTCCACATCTGGTCGAACAATTAGAGCAAAGGGAATCCTGGAACCCGGTAATCGAAGAAACCGAGTCTATTAATGTGGGAACAACCTTAGAGCCTCAGATACTTAAGATAGCGTTATCTATAGATCCCGAGGAGAAATAACAATTCACGAGTCTCCTTCAAGAATTCAAAGACGTCTTTGCATGGTCCTACAAGGACATGTCGGGAATAGATCGCGAAATAGCCGAACACCATATACCGATCAAGGAAGGATTCAAGCCGGTTAAGCAAAAACTCCAACGCATGAGACCCGAATGGTCCCTTAAAGTAAAAGAGGAAGTCGACAAACAGTTCAAAGCTGGTTTTATACAGGTGTCCGAATATCCATATTGGGTTGCAAACATCGTGCCAGTTCCTAAAAAGGACGGTAAGGTGCGTATCTGTGTAGACTTTCGGGATCTCAACAAGGCGAGCCCGAAAGACGATTTCCCGTTACCACATATCGACATACTGGTAGATAACACAGCTGATCATGCCCTTCTATCATTTATGGACGGGTATGTCGGGTACAATTAAATAAAAATGGCAGAAGAAGATATGGATAAGACCACCTTCATTTCACCTTGGGGTACTTATTGCTATACTGTTATGTCATTTGGTCTCATTAACGCCGGGGCCACGTATCAACGAACTGCTACAACTTTATTACATGACATGATGCATAAAGAAGTAGAATTGTATGTGGACAATATGATCGTCAAATCAAAAGACAGGGACGGTTACATCACCACCCTAAGAAAATTTTTCACCCGATTACGCAAGTACAACATGAGATTAAACCCTCAAAAGTGCAGTTTCGGGGTAACCTCTGGCAAATTAGTGGGTCATATCGTTGGCCAACGCGGTATCGAAGTCGATCCAGCCAAAATCAAGGCCGTCACCGAGATGCAACCCCCTAGAACTGAAAAAGAGATAAGAGGGTTTCTCTGGAAAGTCAAATACATCAGCAGGTTCATTTCAAAGCTGACCATGGTGTGTGAACCGCTTTTCAAAAAACTGAAGATAGGGGAACGATTACTATGGGACGACAAGTGTTAAATGGGCTTCGATAGAATCAAAGAAATCTTGTCTTCACCGCCAGTCCTGATGCCACCTCAATCCGGTTTGCCTCTGTCGTTATACCTTACAACGACCGAGACAGTCATGGGGGCTATGCTAGCTCAGACGGTCAACTCCGAAGAAAGAGCTATATACTACATCAGCAAAAAGTTTTTAGAGTATGAATGCAAATATACCATGCTCGAAAAGACATGCCTAGCTCTAGTTTGAGCCACAAAGAAGCTTCGGCACTATATGCTCAACTATGAGGTGCAGGTGCTATCTAGAATGGATCCAATCAAATACCTTTTTGAAAAGCCCATCCTCAATGGCAGGATATCAAGATGGACACTGATGTTGGCAGAATTCGATCTAAAGTTCGTACCGTTGAAAGCAATTAAGGGCCGAATAGTAGCCGAGTTTCTCGCCGACAGTCCCGTGATTGAAGAAGGACACACCGACACCTTGTCCTTCCCAAATGAAGATATTTTCCATACCGATACCGAGACATGGGACTTATATTTCGACGGAGCATCTAATGTCTGAGGATTCGGAGTAGGGATTCTTCTAATCTCACCAAAAGGAGAACACACTCCCGTCTCCATCAAATTAGACTTTGACGTTACTAATAATGCTGCTGAATATGAAGCATGTATCCATGGGCTACAAGCCGCCGCCAGCTTGGGGGTCACGAACCTCCGAGTACACGGCGATTCGTCTCTGGTCATTAATCAAGCACTCCAAAAATGGAAGACTCAGAATGCTAATCTCGTGGCCTACCAGGCACGAGTAAGGGATCTCGAAAAAGCAATTCCAGAAGGTAGAATATATATACCTACCTCGGGAAGAAAATCAGTTCGCAGATGCACTCTCAAAACTGGCTTCTTTACTAAATATTCCCGATCATGTGACCGGTATGCCAATCTGTGTTGAAAGACGGTCTGAGCCGGCACACATCCACGACATCGAAGATATCGAGATACCCGATCCCGAGCCATGGTATCAAGCTGTGTTGACATACCTAGCGACCGGGGAATATCCACCCGGAACCGACAACCGAGCCAGAAAGGCCTTACGAAGACTGACAACCCAGTTCATCCGCACCGATGATGGACAACTTTACAAAAAGACGGCACAGGGGGCTCTCCTTCTATGTGTCGATAAAACTAACGCTGAAAAGGTTATGGCTGAAGTACATGATGGCGAATGCAGCCCACACATGAACGCCCAAATGTTAGTCCGGAAAATCATGAGGCTTGGATATTACTGGAACAGCATAGAAACCGATTGCCAGTTATACGTCAAACATTGCCATAACTGTCAAATCTTTGCTAATATACAGCATATGCCGCCATCCTTGTTGTATACCATGACGTCACCCTGGCCATTTTCAACATGGGGAATCGACATAATTGGGAAGATAAATCCTTCAGGAATAGGAGGACATTGGTTCATTTTGGTGGCTATCGACTATTTCACCAAATGGGTCGAAGCTGAGTCTTATCGCATTCTCAACGCCAAGCATGTCGCTAATTCATCCAAAATAAGATAATATGCCGGTACGGGATCCCGCATGAATTTATCAGTGATCACGGGACCCATTTTCAGGCCGAGACGGCAGTCCTGTTGAATAAGTATAAGATTCAAAGGCATACATCTTCACCCTACGGACCCCAAACCAATGGAGCGGTAGAAGCAGCTAACAAGACAATTGTCACCATACTCAAAAAGATGGCTGACAATTACCGGGACTGGCCCGATAAAATACCATTTGCACTCTGGGGTTATCGGACGTCAATCTGTACTGCAACCGGCGCAACACCGTACTACCTGACGTACGGGATGGAAGCAGTTCAACCGGTCGAATTGGAAGTACCGTCTCTCCGGATTATACTAGAAAGTCAAGTACCGGAAGCTGATTGGGTTCGAGCACGATATGACTCGCTAGTCTTTTTAGATGAACGACGATCTCGTGCCCTCAATAATATACAAACATATCAGAAGAGGATCCAACGGGCCTTCAACAAAAGGGTAAGGCCCAGGAACATTAAAGAAGGAGACTTGGTTCTCAAGTCTGTTCGAGCCCTATTACTGGTGGACCCGAGGGGAAAATTCAAACCTAATTGGGCCGGGCCATATCTGGTGAAAAAGATTTTATCTGGCGGAGCTGTGATGCTGACGGACCTGGATGGGAACGAATTTGTCAATCCAACCAACATGGACCAGCTGAAGCGTTACTACCCTTAAGCCCTTTCTCAATGTCATTTGCAAAAAGTTTATTAAAATCATTTTTTCTAAAAATAAACTTTCAAAAGCAAGTCAGAAGGTAGAATTATTTATTCTACTGTTATAAACATCTCGAACCATAGTCTTGGTGTATTTCAAGATTACAAATCACTAAAAAGTCTGAACTACGTTTGGTTTGATTCCATTAATTGTGGATACGTAGGCAGACCCTCAAAAGGGCACAACCGCAGCAATTGAGAAAAGAAAACAGGAACGGTTTTTAATAACTCCCTTTATTTATTTCCAAAAAAAATCCGATAAATCGGAAAATTACAAATTGCAAAAAAAAAAATTTAAAAAAAAACAAATAAAAAACACACACGACACTAAAATAAATAATAGTAATATGTAAAAATCTAGAGGCTCGGCGTTTAGGGCATTTTACCCTTTCTCTTGTCTTTAGCCTCTTTTTCCGTCCATTGACGACGACGTGGGGGTGAGCGCTCCCGAATCACCAAGGAAACCTCCTTAGCCCGAGTTCGCTTTCTTGAACTCGAATCCTCAGTCACGTCGATCGGTCCTAGTCGGGCCCTCACCTTTTCTGGTAGCCGGTCTCGTGGGCCCAATTTGTCTCGGGCCGCTAGTCTCGGTCCAAGTCTGCTTTCCAAGTCACTAGCACCAGTCTCTTTAGCTCGGGTCTTAGTTTTTGACTTAGAACCCGACTCCAGTCGGACAAGGGTAGCAGGAGTT
Source organism: Agrostemma githago (assembly GCA_958450325.1). Taxonomy (NCBI): domain Eukaryota; kingdom Viridiplantae; phylum Streptophyta; class Magnoliopsida; order Caryophyllales; family Caryophyllaceae; genus Agrostemma; species Agrostemma githago. The sequence goes on along the minus strand of OY288239.1, from coordinate 20,786,261 downwards.
TCTCCTTTATCAAAGAACCCCCTATTATCTTTTACCGTTTCTCGACAGGCCAAGTCAAAAGCCTCGTCAGTCTTCAAAGCTTTACGGGCCTCCTTGGATTCTTCAGAAGCCCATTTTCGGTACGCCTCAGAAACCCAAACGGTTTGACAAGGACGGGGTACAGTCCATATGACACGGGTAAACCAACGTTGTAGCCATGTGTCACACATAGCGTCCGTCAATTGGAGCGAAACGCTAATGATTGCTTCAGTCTCAGGGATCTGCTGAAACGAACCGAACTGCCTCAGGATGCGGTCCGGGTAGATATGGACGGTCCAATCCAAAGACAAGATCACCAAATAGCGGGCTTTGTCTCTTTTAGCTAACCCCGTCAATTTTGAGAGGAACCACCAGATAACAGTCCATCAAATCAACGGCCCACCGTGGAATCTCAGCTCCTCTTCCCAATAGGTACGGTTTATGTGATGGCTCGAACTTATCCGCCTTTTCCTTGAGCTAATCTGACAGCTACGATATTTGGGTATGCTCACCGGGGGCTCTATGATCGACAAACGCTCAGATAACCAGACCTGACAAAAAGAAACGGGTAAGAGTCTGTCCGCTGGCAGGCACTCGATCGAGTGTCATATATGACTCGATTGAGTGCCTTGTCTGGAAGCAAACAGGAAGTTTTCTATCAAAGTCACTCGATCGAGTGACAGGTCCACTCGATTGAGTGACCCCTGTACGTCAAAAAAAATCGAGAAATTCGGGCAATTTTCGAAAAAAAGAGAGAAAACGGTTCAATACCTGCAAAAGACGAATACTTCCCGTCAATTGTCGATCTGGGTCAAGTCTTCTAGCATCAAGGCCCATAATGATCTCCCCAGTTGTCAGCCAAGCCGGGCTGTGACCTGTCTCCATCTGGTCGACTATGCCGATCAACCGGATTTCACCTAAGCATGAGTCAGCATCCATTCTTCCTTCAAAGACATATCGATGCAGCATGCAAAAAGCAAAGGCCCTACGTTTGTGGGTCGAAGTAATTCTTACGCCGTCAGGATTCATAAATTTGTCGGCTAGGTCAAATAGGGAAACAGAATCTCCCTTTACCATGCGGGCTGTCTCAGCATGCGACAAGCCCAGAAAATCCTTTAATCTCCTCCTTGGATTAGGATAGAATGGGGGAATGGCAGGACGGGCATTAGGGCACCAGCCGCCTATGACTGCAACTTCTTCGGGAAGGCCGCTAAGTGCGGGCGGGGTTGGGTGTTCTTAGTGAACTTCCCAACACGTACCCTCACGTCTTACTCAGAACCATGGTTTCCGGATGTTCGAATCCATTGGCAACGAGAGTCATTCAATATTCGATTACCGATAATGTCGGTATCGGTATCAAATACCAAGGGACGAACCCAATAAACTCTGACATCGTAAATGGGCCATATTTTCTACATGGCCCACTACGACATAGAGTGGGTTCGAACGGGCCCGAACTCCCACAAATTTCGGTGGCGACTCCTACTTCGATTTAAATTTCAACTCGAGATCCATCTCACATGAGATTCATTTGCCTCCCCAAACCCGCGCATGGCCGCGTCGGGGTGGACCTATGTCATGTCCACACTAATTAAATACTTAATAAACTAATTTCACTTAATTAACTAATTAAATACTTATTTAATAAATAAAAATGTAATTTCACTTAATTAACTAATTAACGGAGTTAACGTAATTAAACACTTATTTAACAAATAAAAATGCAACTTAGTAATTATACGTAATTAGCTAATTAAACAAGAAATTAACTATTTTAATGTAGTCGTTATTTTGAAAAAGGATAAAAACAGATGACCGTCCGACCACCGATGTTTTTTTTTTCAAAATAACAATTACAAGTACATTTTGGTTTTATGGGAATAGTAAGTCAATAACCTAAATCGATACATCTAAGACCATGTTTGAAAAAATAATTATTCAAATATCGTAAATTAATATAAATATGACATAATTAAATATCGTAAATCATTCGGATCTATAATATGAAGGAAGCCCAAATGATCGTCTATCTGTCTTTTTGTATATCACACAAAACCAACAACAATAAAATAAAACAAGTTAAATTTTTTAATTAAACTAAATAGTAAAGTAATCAGTAATTAGTACCAAACAAGTAAATTGTACGAGTAATTGTTTAATCACAAAGTAAACCAAATTGATTAACTTTTTTTTTACCAAAAGAGAGTGAGGTGAGTCTGAGCAAAGTCTGACTGATAATGTATAAAGGTTGAGATGAGTCTAAACAATAAATAAATAATAAAAGTTAGTGGAAAGTATGTTTGATAATGTTACCCTTCTTTCACCTTTTCATTTTTGAAGCATTTGGAGAAGTCATGTCATTCTCTCCTCATTGGTCAATTTTTTTAAAATATAAAAGAAATTAGCTCATTAAATGTCTAGTATTAAATGCAAACATTAGGAAAAAAAAATGATTTATACATTTTATTAAAAGATTGTTCATTTTATTTAAAATTAGTATTATAATTAAAATACTAATGTTATTGTCGTTGTTATCATATTATTAGTCAGCAAATATTTTATATATTGTGTAACACCCCGTAATTTCTATAGACATAATAATACACGATATGCTAGGATATGTGTATAATAAAACTCGTAATTTGATCTAACTATTTATGAGTCAAACTAAGACATTTAATTACTCCGCTAATAAACTATTTTGAACTATTTCGAGAACGTCGTGTTTTAAATATAAGCGTAAACAAAAATTGGTTTAATTTTAAAACGGACTCAATTGCAAGTCCTAAAATATTTAAAATTTTACTACTTACTTTATTCTCCCTCTCTCCTCCATTTTTCACCTCTTCAAGTCATCTTCTTTCTCTCTTATCAATTACACTTTCCTCCCTCTTTCCTCTAAGTTAATTATAATTATCTCCATTCTCCCTCTTTCCTCCCCCTCTCTCTTGATTCATCCTACCATCTTCACTTTTACAACCAAGAAGAAAACAAAATACAATAATAATAATAGTAATAAATATAAAATATTACAACCATGCAGGGATGTTTATCAAAATAAAGAAACTTAGGCAAGCTTGAGATTCTAAATTAACCAAAATTCCCATTCTGTAAATTCTAAATTTTCTTCTAGAGTTATCTAGGAACAGTGTGAATAATCATACTTCTACCTAGCCCCCAAGATCTTACTTTGCATACATGATCCACCATACATATTCAGACCTTAATTCATATAGTGCAATATTTAATGTAAGATCAAACTTCTCTAGAAAGTATCCGAAATAACCTTGACGTTATTATCCTGAATAGTCAATTTGTCAAAGTGTTTCCACTTATGATCGACATGACATCTTTAATCCTGTACCAAGAATATATCTCAGTCAAATATGTGATAAAAACGTCTAGGAACTTGAAACTTCTCAAGATCGAGATATAAATATCATACATAATTTTGTATGCAAATTAATATAGTTGTGGACATAACGTAGGTCCACCCCGATGCGGCCACGTGCGGGTTTGGGTAGGCAAATGAATCTCGTGGTGAGATTGATCTCGGGTTGAAATTTAAGTCAAAGTTGGAGTCGCCACCGAATTTTATGGGAATTTGGACCCATTCGAGCCCAAACTATGTCGTTGTGGACCGTACACAAAGTACGGCCCATTTTGATTTCAGAGTTCATGTGGCGCGTCCCTTTGCATTGCGATACCGATACCGTCACTACTGGTTATCGAGTATAGAATGACTCTCGTGCGCCAACGGTTTCGGACATCCGGAAACCGAGGTTCTGAGTAAGGGGTGAGGGTACGTGTTGGGAAGCCCACAAAGGATACTACTACAAAAAGTGGCAAAGAGACCACTCCTAAGAGATCAGTTGATTTTCTTAACTGGTTTCTTAGAGTTAAGAAATCAGTTATAAACAAAACTGGTTTCTTATACCAGTATATGAGACCGGTTTAAAAAAAACTGATGTCTTAGATCAATATAAGAAACCGTTCCAAAATAAAACCGATCTCTTAGAATTTTGTAAACCGCTCACCTGCTCAATTGTGTATCCCTCAAATCGCGCGCGCACTACTCTCCCTCTGATTCCCACAAGCAATTACAGGTGTATTCTTTTTGTTTTCTTTCTTCAATTTCTTCAATCCCAAACCCTAAATTCTTCAATTTCTTTTCGATTTATGAATTCAAGTGTCGTCAATTGGTTGTTCGATTTTTCTCATTATTCATGAATTTTGGATCAATTTCATTGGTAATTTGAAAGCATGAGAAATGGCACGTAGAAGGCAGCAAGTTGCTCGTAAATCCACCGCCGAGTAAGCTCGTCGAAAACAAATCGCAACGAAGGTCTATTCTTTCTCTTGATTTCTGCAAAATTTATTTCAATTTTCGAATTCATTTTGATTTTTTACGTTTTTATTGGATTTTGTTCATTTTCTATGGTTTCCATCTCTTCCTTTTGATGGTTATTCTCTTGGTGATATTTGAATGAGGAGGCAGATACAGAGGGTAATTGTGCTCATTGTATACAGAGGGTTAGTTTAGGATAATGTGATGATTTACGATTAGCAGTACCCTCGCCAATTTTCTTTCCTCGAGCTGTAAGCTCTACTGCTTTAGGCATTGTTTTGAATTAGCTAGGGAAGACGTCTCAGCTTCCCTGTGTTTTGATGTATTGTACAGTAACGATATTTGCTGGTAATTATTTTACCATCGATAATCCGCAATGATCAAGAGTTTTGTTATACATACTTTCCGATGCTGTTTATGTTTTCTAGCTCTCGGCTTCAATTTTAAACCATAATGGCCTCGAATCCTGGATGTTAACCTGTGTGTAGTTATCGAGTGTGCATCTTGTTCTGTTTTTGCCTTCATTCAGTTTATTACTCCCTCGATTCCATCTTTATCGTCCCCATTTCCTTCTACAAAGAATGTGTTAATTGTCTGAGGCCTATCGACAGGCCATAGTATTAAATCTCTGTTATGTTAAGGGTTAATGTTGCTGTAATCTGTGGGGAAATCGCTTCTAAATGCAGTGAAAAATGTACTCGTAGTAGGTAACTATTGAGTAAGATGGACGGACAGACTAGGAAAGGGAAGTTGGAGGCAGATAAATAGCTATTAATGCTGAAAATAGGAAAACAGTGGAGGGTTAGAAGTTGAAACTGTCTTAACAGTTGAAATTATAAATTATACTCGTACTACTTAAGAGTAAATCATAAATTTTCCTTACATATTGCAGTACTACTTATCAGTTTAAGATTTGCAGAAAAGATAATCCGTAATTAAGTTCGTAATATTTCATGGCTGCTGCAAGAGGTATGAGTTTAAGTTTTATAGCACCTGCAGTAAGGGAGGGTAAACCTGTAGTTCAGTTAAAAAAAGAAGTGGTTAAAGACGAGCTTAAGGACTGGCAGAATGCTCTCATTGCTTCAGTTGAATATGCTGACAATTGGTTGGATGAAGATAAGAAAGATGAAACTGAAGGTGTCGATACTGCGAAGCTATCGGAGCTGAAATAGGCAAGTTTTTGATTCATGTAATCTGTTGCCATTCCAGTTTCCTACTTATCTTCCAGTGGTTTTTGTAAGGTAAAGAAGCTAATATTAGTTACTAATACTAACAAACTGCAGGACGACGACCTGATCAAGGAATGTTACACAGAGTACATGGAGCCGCAAACTGCAATACAGATGCTTAACTATTGTGTCAATTGTTATAGATATACAGCAACCGCAAATGACAACAACTTTAACCATTCGTTTCTCCAAGATAAGCTGAAGGTAGGTACCATTGCTTCATGTTTTTAACACGTAGTAGCATATCCAAGTGCCCGTCTAAGCTATTTTATGGAAACTGTCAAGTTTTTGCAGTAAACAGAAGTTTCGTAGAGTCATACCAATGTTCATATATGAGGTCATATAAAGAATCGAGGTAACAAAGCTTGTATTTGTATCCTCGTAGGTCCTAAATCCCTGCGTAGAAACTGAATCATGGCTAAAACACAAAAAGCAGCAGCAGGATGCTCTCCCGACGTATGCCTCTCTTGTTTTGGCAACAACTGATACGAAAATGACGAAAGATTCTTCTGTTTTGGCAACAGCTGATACGAAAATGACGAAAGATGAGATTGTCAGGTTATGTTCGACGAGACTCCCACTTCTCCCTTCATTTCTTTTTCTTTTATTCTTCTGTTTGTAATCAATCATGCACAGACTGAACTTCTATTAACCATGGATTAATGAAACAGGTTGTATAACCCAATAACGATGAAAGCCAAACGAGCTTCTGATGACAAGGAAGCAACTGCGGAGCCTCGACAGTCACAGTACTCACAAAAGCGTAACAACTCTGAAGATTTAATACACCAGCTGCAGCAGCACATTGTATCTGTCATTAAGCGTCACAGAAGCTAAATCTTTTCTTCTCCGAAGATCTACTATTGATATACTAGCTCATTGTAACTGTCATTAAGCTGACAGTAATTAGACGACTATCTTAAAAATGGAGGAAGTAATAATAATGTTGGAACACATGCGAATGGTTGGTGAACCATGGAAAAAATAACAGATAATTTTGTAGATGTTGATATTTTATTTTCAATTAGTTGTATTTTTATTTTATTTTCAAGTAGTAGTTTTTTTTTTTTTTCAAATATAGCCTAAGAGACCGGGTTTATTCTATAACTGGTCTTTAATATTGAGATCAAAGAAACCGGTTTTGAGCAATAAATGGTCTCTTAGAAATATCAAAGAAACCGGTTTTGGGGATTAAGCGGTCTCTTTGCCTTCTTTACTTTTGTCTTGTGCAATTATCAAAGAGACCAGTTTTCGTGACAATTGGTCTCTTTAATATAATCAAAGAAACCAGTCTTAACAACAGGTCTCATAGGCTAAGACACCTATGAGATGGAGACCGGTTATAAACCGGTTTCTTAGGCCTTTTTCAACCGGTTTCTTTGGCCTATTTTGTAGTAGTTAGGGACACCCGACCCCGCCCGCACTTAGCGGCCTCTACTAAGACATCGTTCGTGTTCGTGTACGTGCGCTAGTAAAATGACTAAATGATATGCAAACAGCGTTTTCGGCTAAGCATGCGAGTTATATGTGAACTACGTCATTTTAATGCATCTTGATTCACGTCAAAGTGATTTAGCATGCGATGTTCATTTAAGGCAATAAATGGCAAACATCGAAAAAAGAAAACTCGTAAATAAATTACAAATTACACGGGCGGAATACAACCCAGAATTCACAATACAATGAGCGATAAAATAAAATAATCGAATTAGAAAACGGTAAACATTAACTATAAACGGAACCGTAAATAGAAAATGTGAACTAGACCGTAAGTTAAATAAATGGACGAACTCCGATTAAATATACATTATGTTGTATATTAAACGAAGGACGGAGATATGGGACCTAGACGTGGTGCTAGCCCGATCCCGAATCTCGATGCTTTGTCCCGACTTATCACATCGAAAAATTGGCGTCTAAATTAGTCGTGTATCGGATACGACTAAAGAGTCGTCGATACAAAACTAATTGTGAAAGACATCGATCAAAGTCGTAGAAGTGAATTAAAATGCATGAATTTTGGAAAATAGGATCACGTGATTGTCCTTGCACGCGACGACTAAGTCGTAAATAAGACGAGGCTCAGATGATGCTTGAAGCTCTCGGTTTATTTTGAACAAAGGGACCCACTCGATCGAGTCATGGCAAGGACTCGATCGAGTGAACCCTTAGAAGAGCTACTGCCCGATTTTTGTAGTGCTACTCGATTGAGTAGCCTATGGCACTCGGTTTACTTGAACAAAGGAACCCACTCGATCGAGTCATGGCAAGGACTCGATCGAGTGAACCTTTGAAGGACCTACTGCCCGTTATTTGGGGTGTCACTCGATCGACTGAGCCAAGGCACTCGATCGAGTGCCCTCTGTTCGAGGTACTACTCGATTCGGAAAAGGTGGCGATTCCGATTTATTGATTTTGAAATTGACATGCAATTACACTAAATATAAATATGGTCCAATCTATATTAGTGTAAATTTTGACGGCTCGTCCTACTCGACATTTGGTTATAGAACCGTTATCTAATAGTTAAAGCGAAATTTGCAAAATCGAGTTTGATCGGGCTAGAACAAATATCGATTCCCTCCGCGTCATAATGTCGTAATCAATCCTTTCGGATCGTGTGACAATTAATTCGGCGTCAATGGGCTTCGTCCTAATCCGATTTGTCGATGATTCTTTTTGAATAATATTTTGAAAGAAATGTGGTCGGACATATTTAACGACGAATCTCCACGATCTATTACGCCCTTAAGTGTTTAGGGCGGCGCACCTCAAAGGGCGCCACCTCCAATACGACTTGTAAAGGGATTAAATAGACTTTAGGCGGAATTCGTAATTAAACATATTCGACCCGAAAATTCGACCGTCGTTGGAAACTTAAGTCCTCGGCATTTTAATATCGTAATTTGGCCTCACGGTCATTAATTTAGCCTCAACGGACGTTGCTCGGATTGTTTTGAAAATAGTTTTGTTAAATAATTATACGCGGTATTATATAAAATGGAATATAAACAGTAAATAAAATGTTAGGTGTTAGAGTACATAAATAAAATGTTTGATTGCAATAAATAAAATGTAATGTTAGTGTTAGTAGTAGTAGTAGTAGTAGTAGTAGTAGTAGTAATAATAATAATAATAATAATAATAATAATAATAATAATAATAATAATAATAATAATAATAATAATAATAATAATAATAATAATAATAATAATAATAATAATAATAATAATAATAATAATAATAATAATAATAATAATAATAATAATAATAATAATAATAATAATAATAATAATAATAATAATAATAATAATAATAATAATAATAATAATAATAATAATAATAATAATAATAATAATAATAATAATAATAATAATAATAATAATAATAATAATAATAATAATAATAATAATAATAATAATAATAATAATAATAATAATAATAATAATAATAATAATAATAATAATAATAATAATAATAATAATAATAATAATAATAATAATAATAATAATAATAATAATAATAATAATAATAATAATAATAATAATAATAATAATAATAATAATAATAATAATAATAATAATAATAATAATAATAATAATAATAATAATAATAATAATAATAATAATAATAATAATAATAATAATAATAATAATAATAATAATAATAATAATAATAATAATAATAATAATAATAATAATAATAATAATAATAATAATAATAATAATAATAATAATAATAATAATAATAATAATAATAATAATAATAATAATAATAATAATAATAATAATAATAATAATAATAATAATAATAATAATAATAATAATAATAATAATAATAATAATAATAATAATAATAATAATAATAATAATAATAATAATAATAATAATAATAATAATAATAATAATAATAATAATAATAATAATAATAATAATAATAATAATAATAATAATAATAATAATAATAATAATAATAATAATAATAATAATAATAATAATAATAATAATAATAATAATAATAATAATAATAATAATAATAATAATAATAATAATAATAATAATAATAATAATAATAATAATAATAATAATAATAATAATAATAATAATAATAATAATAATAATAATAATAATAATAATAATAATAATAATAATAATAATAATAATAATAATAATAATAATAATAATAATAATAATAATAATAATAATAATAATAATAATAATAATAATAATAATAATAATAATAATAATAATAATAATAATAATAATAATAATAATAATAATAATAATAATAATAATAATAATAATAATAATAATAATAATAATAATAATAATAATAATAATAATAATAATAATAATAATAATAATAATAATAATAATAATAATAATAATAATAATAATAATAATAATAATAATAATAATAATAATAATAATAATAATAATAATAATAATAATAATAATAATAATAATAATAATAATAATAATAATAATAATAATAATAATAATAATAATAATAATAATAATAATAATAATAATAATAATAATAATAAAAAAATTTAGAGAGGGTGAGGAGAGAGCGATCAGCCCCCCGTCCTGTCCCCCGCCTAGGGTTTTCCTGCTACCCCCGCCGGCTGCCGTTTCGCCGCCGCCGGTCGCCACCTCTGGCCGGCCCTCCGCCGTCCCTACCTTCTCCAGGTTCAGTCGCCGCCTCCACCCTGTTCTCCTCTTCGTGCTCTCTCCTGCTCTGCTGCGCCGAGTTGTTTCTGCCGGCTGCCTTTGTCTCCGGCCCCTGCCCGCCGATGATTCCAGCCTGAGTTTCGCCGGTGATTCTCCTTTCTTCAGGCGGGGTTCTTCTTGTGGTTTGTTCGGGATCTGGGGTTCCTTCTTCCGGTGAGTTTCCGGGTCTGCTGCTGCGTCCCTTTGCCCTTCGTCGCCGGTTCTGCTGCTGTGTCCACCTGCCGTTTCTTGCTTCTCCGTCCATCCTTATCTCCGTCTCTGTCCATTCCCCCTGCCGGAGTTCTGCGGGTGTTCCGTCTGCTGCTGGTGTTCCGTCTACCAACCGTCTCCTTGTGCTCTGTTTTCCGTCTCTGTCTGGTGCACCCTGCTGCTGCTGTTTGTTTTCCGGCCTTCTCCCTCCTGCTTCTCTGCTGCTTTCTGGATTTTACCCGGCCAGCCCTTGTTGGTTCCTGGTCGAGCTTCCCGACTGCCTGCTTGGCGGTCTTTGTTGGTGTTCAGTATCGTTTTCGTTTTCGGTTGCCCGTTGTGTTTCTTGTGTTTGTTTGGTCTGTTCCAGGTGTTTTTCGGGTCGGCCTCGGGGTTTGTTTTTCGTCGGTTTTGTCGGGTTTTGTTGCTGTTGGGTGGTCGCTGATGTGGTTTATGTATGCTACGCCGTCTTGTGGGTAAGTCTCGCCCTTGTCTTGGCGGGTTTTTGGGTTTTGTCTTCTATGCTCTCCTCCTTCATGATTGTGGTTTCGGCTTCCGGTTTTTTCTTTTTCCTCCTTGTTTGCCCCTGTTCTATGTGTTTCCGCTTCGTGGTTTGTCCTTGCTTGATCTTGTCATGCCTCCCTTGGTTCGTTTCCATTGCCCTTTTGTGGGTCTTTCTGAGTGTAAGGATAATCGTGGACAAGGTCTTACCAAAGCATCCTTGCGCATTCACCTGCGTGACCATCATTTTTGTGCCGGTGCTCAGGTATTAACGCGCCAAACCCTCTCCAGTAGCTTGTCTGTCTATTCTGCGGCTGATGCTACCTTTAAACGTATGAGCATTTGGTTGTGCGGTGTTTGCCTGGCGACTCACTCGCTCACTTCTTGTTGTCGGCATGATAGGGGGGGTCAGGTTGAGCCGCCTGATTGTGGAGATGGTTTTGTTCGGTTTATCCTTTATGACCTGCCTCGCCCCGTTCCGCCTCCCGTGCCGTCGGTGGGATTTTCTGATCAGGACCCACTCCCTTGTCTTTCTTTGGCTTCTCTTGATCACTTGCTCTCTAAGGGGTTGCGCACGGTTAAATCGATTCCCCCTAGGTGTCGGCTTGGGTTCGCGCGGGCTTTGAAGGGTGCCCTGGATGATGTTGTGGGAGCCCCTTTTGATATATCTTGTTGGGTTGCTTTGCTCGTGTTACCCCTTTGTGTTTTGAAGACCTTCGTCCCGAGGAGTAATTTGGAATGTCGATCTGCTATTCGACGACAACGTCAGGAGGAGGCTATTGTTGGTGCAATTCGTACTTGGGGGGTGCCGGGGGGTAAGGTGTTGCTCTTGCGTGAGACTTTGGCAGAGGTCTCCCCTTCTTTTTGTGTAGAGGAAGTGCTCGACCCAGGTGAGCTTAACATTCGTCAGTGTCGTAAGAAGATTTCTGATGGTCATTACACGGCGGCCGTTCGTGTTCTTTCTTCGTCCGGTGTCGCACCTTACACCGATGCCACCCTCCGGGCCCTTCAGGATAAACATCCGGCTGCTCCTTCTCCGGTCCTCCCGTCTGACCCTCTCGACCACTGCCTTGATGCATCCGTGTCTGTTGTTTTGGACATGATCCGGAGTTTCCCGCGGGGTACGTCTTGTGGGAGGGATGGGCTTCGGGCCCAACATCTGCTGGATTGTTTGAGTGGCGCTGCTATCGCCATTTCTGATGATCTGACTACCTCTATCGCTCGGGTGGTCAACCTTTTTCTCGGGGGGAAGTGCCCACAAGGGTTTGGTGAATACATTGCCAACGCTCCACTCACCCCGCTCGTTAAGCCGGGAGGTGGGGTTCGTCCTATTGCTGTGGGCACTATCTGGAGGCGCCTTGTTTCTAAGGTCGGAGCTTACTTGGTTGGCCCATCTTTGTGTGGCTATTTTGAGGGTCTTCAATTCGGGGTTGGTGTTTCTAGCGGGGGTGAAGCTATTCTGCACTCCCTGAACCGCCTTGTAGAGGACCGTGGAGCGGATGTGGGTATTTCCATGCTACTTGTCGATTTCCAGAATGCCTTTAACTTGGTTGACCGGGCGAGTATGCTGCAGGAGGTTCGCCATCAGTGCCCTGCCCTCTCCCGCTGGGTTGAGTTTTGCTACTCCAGCCCCGCCAGGCTCTACTATGGGGAGCACAGTCTCCGCTCGTGTCAGGGGGTTCAGCAAGGTGACCCTTTAGGTCCCCTTCTTTTCTCTCCGGTCCTGCATCCCTTGGTTCGTAGGATCAGGGACTCCTTTGATCTTTGCTTTCAGGCTTGGTACCTCGATGACGGTACTATTGTTGGGGATACGCTTGTTGTGGGGAAGGTTCTTCAGATGATCATGGAGGAGGGCCCCCGTTCTGGCCTTCACCTCAATGTTGCGAAGACTGAGGTCTTTTGGCCTGTCGAAGATCCGAGAAGCAGGTGTGCTGGTGTTTTCCCTACCTCTATTGCCAGGCCCTTGCACGGTGTTAAGGTCCTGGGGGGACCGGTCAGCGCGTGCCCAGCTTTCAGTGGCGCTCTTGTCTCAAAGAGGGTCGCCCGTACTATAGAGCTCATGGACTTGGTTGCTACGATTGAGGATCCCCAGTGTGAGTTACTTCTTCTCCGGGCGTGCACTGGTATTTCTAAGTTATACTTTGCTTTGCGCACTTGCTCTCCCCTTGCCTTTGGCTCGGCCCACCTTTCTTTCGACACTGCGCTCCGATCTAGTCTTGAGCGTATTGTGACAATGTCTGGACCCGGTTTCGGAGAGTGGCAGTGGCGGCTGGCCACCCTCCCCTTTTCCCTAGGGGGGCTCGGTGTCTTTGCTGCCGCGGATGCCCTTCACTTTGCCTTCCTTGCTTCTCGCCTCCAGTCTGCCGATTTACAAGCTACGCTGCTTCGTCCCTCCGAGATCGCCTCTCCTAGATTTGCCTTTGAGTCCGCCTTGAGTGGGTTTGTTGAGGCTACCGGTTCTGACTTCTTGGGTAACCCCTCTGAGATCGCTGCCCCAAAACTTATGAAGAAATTGGCAGATATATATTTCACGAGGGTTGCTTCAGCGGCAGAATCTGTTTTCTCCTTGACTCCTCGACAGGTTGCCCTGTGGAAATCTCAGCAGGGGGATCATTCTTCTGACTGGTTGAGGGTTGTCCCTATTACTGGGCTTGGGCCAACCATGAATGGTCGGACATATCGCAGTGTGCTTAGTTACCGCCTGGGAGTCCCTTTGTTTCCGCTTTCCGGGACTTGCTCTTCCTGCTCCAGGGCCCTCAGAGAGGATTTTTTTGGGGATCATGCGGTTTCCTGTGCTGGTACTGTGGGGATTAAACATCACCATAACCTTGTCCGTGACACACTGTTGGATATTTGCTTCCGGACGGGGATCTCTGCTGGCAAGGAGGTGGAGATTGGTCTCTGCGATGATGACGACAAGCCCTTGCGACCTGCCAATCTTCTGCTCTACTCGTGGGACAGGGGGCGCGATGTTTGTGTTGACCTGACCGGGTCCTCTCCTTTGACCCAGTCCGGCTTGACTTCTTTTGAGCCCGGACGGGTCGTTGCTGATGCTGCTCGTCGTAAGTGTGCCAAGTATCAGGCACGTTGCACGGCGATTGGGTATGGTTTCCTTCCTTTCTCCTTCTCCTCTCTCGGCGAGCTCGACACGGAGGCTGTCTCTCTGCTCCAGCGGATTCGTAAATTCGCTATGTCACAGGATGCTGGAGCGCGTGCCGCTGTTCATATTTTCACTAGAATTAGTTTCGCGATTGCTAAGGGAGTGGGGGCCCAGATAGTATCTAGGCTCCCCTCTAACTTCTTGTAATTTGTTCTGGTGTTAATGCAAGATCCGTTTATAATAATAAAAAAAAAAAAAAAAAAAATAATAATAATAATAATAATAATAATAATAATAATAATAATAAAAATAAAAATAATAAAAATAATAATAAAAAAAATAATAATAATAATAATAATAATAATAATAAAAAAAAAAAAATAATAATAATAATAATAATAATAAAAATAATAAAAATAAAAATAAAAATAATAATAATAATAATAATAATAATAAAAATAATAATAATAATAATAATAATAATAATAATAATAAAAATAATAATAATAATAATAAAAAATAATAATAATAATAATAATAATAATAATAATAATAATAAAAATAATAATAATAATAATAATAATAATAATAATAATAATAATAATAATAATAATAACAATAACAATAATAATAATAATAATAATAATAATAATAATAATAATAATAATAATAATAATAATAATAATAATAATAATAATAATAATAATAATAATAATAATAATAATAATAATAATAAAAATAATAAAAATAATAATAATAATAATAATAATAATAATAATAATAATAATAATAATAAAAATAATAATAATAATAAAAATAATAATAATAATAACAACGGATATTTCCCACGGTACCCTCGAACTTTGACACAATACACATGGTATCCCTCATTTTAAGTTTATTCCTATGGTAACCTTGTGTTTTGTGTTTATTGCTCATGGTACCCCTGATCAATTTTCTGTAATAACGGCGTTAAAAGTTAGTTTAGTTAAAGTGATTAATTTGTTTCGGAGCAAAAATTAGTTAGAACAATTAACGAACTTCTAATTAAAATAATTGAAAATTGAGGGAATGTCCATGGTACCCCCGTGTTTTCAATGTTTTAGCCATGGTACCCTTATATTTTAAATTCTTTGCCCATGGTACCCTTGTGGTTACAATTCATTCAGGGGTACCATGGACAAATTATTGAAACCACAAGGGTACTATGGACAAAAAATTGAAATACAATGGTATCATGGTTAAAATATTGAAAACACAGGGGTACCATGGGCATTTTCTCAATTTTCAACTATTTTAATTTGAATTTCATTAATTTTAACGAATTTAAAAAAAAAATATTAAAATTAATCACTTTAATTAAACTAACTTTTAACGCCGTTATGACGGAAAATTGATCAAGGGTACCGTAGGCACTAAATGCAAAACACAAGGTTACCATAGGAACAAACTTAAAATGAGGGGTGCCATGTGTAATGTGTCAAAGTTCGAGGGTACCGTGGGAAATATCCCTAATAACAATAATGTGGGCAGGTATTCTCGACTGGTTACAGATCCGGAAAACTGGGCAAGAAATGTGGAAAGAGTTCAGGAAACTTGGTTTTCTGCAACGTAATATACGGCAGAATGTATGGCATAAGGTGGCATTGTGCTCAATTGTCTACAATATCTGGGAAGAACGGAATCAACGAATTTTTCATGGTATTGAGAAGACCCTTCAACAAAGAGAAGCCATGATTAAAATTGAAGTAAGAGCTCGACTTAGTCTGAAATACCCGAGTATAGCATTGTTGTAATGTTGGCTGTTTGTTTGATATCTTTGTTTATAAACATAGATAAAGGATATGTCTTTTTGTAAGATCATCTCTCATTTGCCCTACATGGATGAATAAGAGAATACCCTTCTTGCAAAAAAAAAAAAAATAATAATAACAATAATAATAATAATAATAATAATAATAAAAATAATAAAAATAAAAATAATAAAAATAATAATAATAATAATAATAAAAATAATAATAATAATAATAATAATAATAATAATAATAATAATAATAATAACAATAATAACAGTAATAATAATAATAATAATAATAATAATAATAATAATAATAATAATAATAATAATAATAATAATAATAATAGTATGTGCGCGCCTTGGGTGGAGGGTGGCTTCAACATTAAGGACATTTCAGCTTGGAATAAAGCCTTAATCAGTCAATGGTTATGGAAAATTCTGAATGGGGAAGGGGGATTATGGGGCAATTGGATCAAATACTATATTTTGGGAAATAAAACTGTTTGGGATATTGATAAGCAAGACCGATACTCTGCTGCATTTAATAGTGTGCTGAAGATCCGCGATGAAATACGAGCTGTTGAAGGGGGAGAGGAAGAAACAGCAGCGAGGGTGAAGAGTTGGCATGACATTCAAGGATACCAGGTTAGCAAAGCTTATGAGTGGTTTCGAAGAAAGTATGATAGCCATAGATGGTTGCGTTTGCTACAGGGACCATCCGTTATCCCAAAGCAAGGTATTATTGCATCTATGGCGATTCAAAAGAAGCTTGCTACCATCGACAATATGAGGAAGCGTGGTATATATATCACTAATAGGTGTGTTCTTTGTAAGGATGATAACGAGACTCATGTACATCTTTTTTTCAAATGTAAGTATGCACAGGGTATATGGCGAGAGCTTGTAGATTGGTTGAATATTGAAGGAAGATCTACTGACTTACTCACCGAATTGAGATGGAGTGTAGCTCGGTTGCGGAGAAAACATTGGAAGAATGATCGATTTCGCTGCATGATTGTGGCAGTGGTTTATCATATCTGGATTGAACGGAATATGAGGATTTTTTTGGGAGCTGAGAGACCTAGCCACGCTTTAGTTCATCAAATTAAATTTGAAGTTCTTGCAAGATCTATTAATAGATGTTCTGGCATCAATATGATGCACTGATGAAAGACTATATATCTATAGGGGTTTTATCTTTGTAAGATTAGTCTCTTTTTTTGCCCTATATGGATGAATAAGAGTCATACCTTTTCTTGCAAAAAAAAAAAAAAAAATTATAATAATAATAATAATAATAATAATAATAATATAGGAATCATACTAAACGATCGAATAGCTGAACGGAAAAATAATATAGGAATAATATATTTCTACAATCGAATAGCTGAACGAAAAAATAGGAATCATATAGGCCAAATTCATGATGCTAATGGAAGGAAACAGACTACGGTGGAAGGCGTAGAGGATGCTTTCCAATCCTTCTATGCTAGCCTCCTGGGTAATGATGCAATGCTCGATGATATTGACTCATCAGCTATTAGTAACGGGCGGTGCCTCCAGAGTCACGAGGCAATACCTCTCGATTCCAGAATCACAAATGAGGAGATTAAAACAGCTTTATGGAGTATTAACGAGAACAAAAGCCCGGGCCACGATGGTTTTACTTCTGGTTTCTTCAAGAAGGCTTGGAATATTATTGGATATGACTTGTGCGAGGCGATAAGGGACTCGATTGAAAAGAACAGGATGCTCAAGTACATCAATACTACTGTCCTGGTTTTGATCCCTAAAAAAGACATCCCATCTACAGTGATGGATTACCGGCCCATTGCTTGCTGCACTACTATCTATAAGATTATTAGCAAAGTCATGGCTAACAGACTCAAGAAAACTCTTCCCCTTCTTATTGGTAAGGAACAATCTGCCTTCACCTCAGGCCGTAACATAATGGACTGTATTATGGTCACACAAATGCTCATCAAAGGTTACTCAAGATCCTACCTCATCCCAAAATGCCTCATGAAAATTGACATTAGGAAGGCATTTGATTCTCTTAATTGGAGGTTCATTAAGGACATGCTCCTGGCTTATGGGTTCACTACAGGGTTTGTGGACTGGATCATGCTTCTCATTTCCACGCCTTGGTATACTCTCGACATCAATGGCAACCACACTGGTTTTTTTAGGGGAAATGTGGGCTCAGACAGGGAGACCCGATTTCACCCTACTTATTTGTTCTTGCTATGGAGGTTCTCTCGAGACATCTTAGGACTATACATCACCAGGCTCTCTTCTCCTTCCACCCCAAATGTTCTAAGCTGAAGCTCAACCACCTTATCTTCGCCGACGATCTTATGTTCTTCGCAAGAGGAGACACTCCTTCGGTTATGCATATGTTTGAGGGTCTTAGAGGTTTCTCTAATACCTCGGGGCTCAAAGCCAATGCTCATAAGACTGAGATTTATTTTGGAGGCGTTAATAACGAGATGAAACAGGAAATACTGAACAGGACGGGGTTCAAAGAGGGAGAATTCCCCTTCCGCTACCTTGGTGTCCCCATCAAGCCTTCTAGGCTTATAATTACCGATTATGAGGAGTTACTTGCTAAAATTAAATCGATGATTCTACATTGGAATAACAAATTTCTCTACTATGCAGGCAAGCTACAGCTAATCAACTCTTCTATTATGGGGCTCATGTCTTATTGGGGTTCGTATCACCTTATTCCCAAAGGAGTCATCAAGTCCATCAATAGGCTATGCAAGAACTTCTTCTGGAACATTGAAGCCGGTTCAAGGAAAATTATCTGCAAGAGCTGGAGAAGCTCCTGCTCACCCAGAGAGGAGGGAGGTTTCAATATTCGTGAGCTTCATGCGTGGAATAAAGCTCTTATAGCTCGACTCATTTGGCGTATTGAAAGAGACGAAAACAACATCTGGCATGGATGGATACATGGTTATAAAATTCTGAAATGCAATTTCTGGCAGGTGACACTCAAGGATAGTGATGCGGGGAGCTGGCGTAGTATCCTCCAGGTCCGAAATGAGCTCATCTCCGCTTCCGGATCTACACACATAGCATCTAACATAATCAAGGATTGGGGTAAGCACGGGAAATTCACACTGGGGCGAGCCTATGATTTCTTCCGGGAAAAGTATCATAAGTATAAGAAGTTCAACACTATTTGGCATCCGATATGCAGCCCCAAGCACAGTCTCATTGCCTCTCTTGCCACTCAAAGAAAGCTTTGTACTGTTGATTCCCTTCAGCTTAGAGGGTATTATCTCGCAAACCGGTGCATTCTATGTACTAAACACCAGGAATCTCACTCGCACCTCTTCTTCGATTGCGACTTCTCTCGGGAGGTAATGACACATATCTTTAACTAGTTTGGAAGGACACAAAGCCCTAGATGTCTGGGATACGAGATTAAAGCCCTTACGGGGAGGGTGAGTAGGAAGAATTGGATGATTCAATGGAGACTTTGTTCAATCATTTGTGCTACTTATGTGATCTGGGAGGAACGGAATCACTGACTGATGCAGAAATCAACGGCCGGCACGGGACGGGGTCGAGGGAGACCACGAAAGATTAGGGAATCTGATAAGCATGATCATGGTGATTCGAACAGTGCTGATTCGACCATTATCGGTGAAGGGACTGAGGATCAAACTCAGGCGCATCAAAAACAGGGTAACCCAATCGTGAATGAGTTTATTGACCGCGCGCTGCAGTCAATCCGTCATTTCCGAGAGGGAAGCTCATCAGGAGGAAAGCAGGTGTTACAACAGGGGACTCCGACCGGAATTAATGGCGGGAAAGGTATTGAGGTTATTCTTCCTACTGTTTCTACTGGTATTAATTTGAGTTCTGAGTCTGCTGTGCTCGAGATTGATAGCCCAAAAAATAATGATACACCGGTTCTTGAGGGAGTTGCTGATACTAAAACAGATGCTGTGATTGCAAACTCATGGGCGTCTAAAGTTAAGGAGCAGAAAAAGGGTATGGGTTTGCATTATGATGAAATTAGTGCGATTTCAGAAGATGTTGATATAGAGATTAAGGATTTTGAAGATGAATTAAAGTTATGGAAGTATACGTTGATGGGTAATGTCATAGGTGCGAAACCCACATTGAAGCAGATGACTGATTTTGTGAAGAAGCATTGGAATAGTGTGTATCCTGTGGTTCAATACTTCCAACGAGGGTGGTTCTCATTCCGATTTAGGAACAAGGAGGACATGGATCAAGTTCTACGAGGAGGGCCATGGCATATGGGTCGTAATACTCTAGTATTAAAACAATGGAGCCCGTTGTTTTCTCAAGAGATGGATCGAGTTTCCATTGTTTCGGTTTGGGTACTCTTCCCTGACTTGGACCCATATCTTTGGTCGGAACAGGTACTTAGTAAGATGGCAAGTAAAGTTGGAACTCCTCTTTATGCAGATACTACGACAACATACAAGGAACGACTTTCTTTTGCTAGAGTTATGGTTGAGGTTGATGTCTCAAAAGACCTACCTAAGTCTGTTACTCTTAATATTCCGTTATTGGGGAAGCTGGTTCAGGCAATTGATTATGAATGGTTGCGTTATTATTGTCATTCATGTGGCAAGTTGGGTCATGTTCAAAGCTCCTGTAAAAAGGAGAAGGCAAAGAAATATGGTGAGGGAGGAACCTTGGCTCCAATGAGGTATACTCCCAAGAAAGTGATCTCTCTGGGGCTAGGTGGTACCACAGAGGAACAGATGCTTGGCCATCCTGAACCTTCTGTAATACATCAAGGACCCCCCTGAGAAAGAGTCGGATGGAGGCCTGATTATCACTGGCTCAGGACCCGAGGAGCTAGGCGGTACCTCAACAGAGTTAAAGTCGCCTTTAAGACGGATTGTGAACATTGATGACTCAGAATGCCAAGGGCTAGGTTATGTTGTTCACACAGATCTTGAGGAAGGTTTTACTCATGTTGTAAGGCGTCAAGGATGCTCCGGGGTAGGCCTTAAGGTGAAAGGCTCCACTCCTGACTATGGGTTGAAGGATGATGGTGAGAATTTAATTTTGCTGCAGTCTCCTAACAGATATGCAATCTTGCAAACTGGAGAGGAGAATACAGTAAGGCAATTGGCAGAAGAGGAGTTGATTGCTCCAGTAGAGGAAGTTATCCCACCTGACAAACAATCATGTTGATTTGCTCATGGAATATTAGAGGGGGAAATGAGCCTTACAAGCAAAACGAGGTTTTAAACTTAATGAAGGCTAGGGGTATTGATATGTTGGGATTATTGGAAACACGAATCAAAGTTACCAAAGCTCCAACTATTATTCAAAAGAAATTTAGTGGTTATACGGTCCAATCCAACTATAAGCACCATTACAATGGGAGGATATGGGTTATTTGGAATAATAGAACCCTTAAAGTTTTTATTCTTCAGGATAGTGAGCAGCTGATGCACTGTCATGTTCACCATCTTGCTACTGGTTTGGTTTTTTTCGCTACTCTTGTGTATGGCTTTAATGATGCACGAAGGAGAGAAAATTTGTGGGAACAAATTAATACCATCAGTGTTGGGGTTGGAAGGTGGGTGGTTCTAGGGGATTTTAACATTATTAGGAATAGTGAGGAAAAAATTGGAGGTACTTTACCAGATGATGCTGAGATGGACGCTTTTAATAATTGCATTTTTAATAGTGGTCTAAAGGAACTATGTGGTCAGGGCGCTGAATTCACTTGGACTAATAATCAAGACCCAAATTCACGAGTATACTCTAGATTGGATAGAGCTTTGGTTAATGAAGATTGGATTAATTCACTTCCAAACTCTACTGTACAATATCTTATGGCAGGAGTGTCCGATCATTCACCCGTGTTAGTGAATATTTTTACTGAGGAAAGAATTAGGAAGCGGTTTAGTTTTCTTAATTGTTGGACAGTTAATCCACAGTATAGCCGATTAATTAAGAATGCTTGGGATAAGCAAGCGTTTGGGACGGCCGGTTTCAGGCTGTTTTGTAAGCTCAAGTATGTAAAATGGGCTCTTCGGGACCTTCATAAGCAGCAGTTCTCTAGTATTACCAGGAAAATTCAGGAATTAGGTGTGGAATTAGAACAATGTCAGCAAAAGTTACAGCAACAACCTGTGAATGAGGATTTTATTTTTGATGAGCGCAGGTTACAGCAGGAAAGTAAAAGACTTAAAAAAGCTTAACTATGTATTCTCAAGCAAAGGGCGAAGATGGAAAGTATTGCGTTGGATGATGCATCGACCAAATATTTCCACACTCGGCTGAAAGAGCGCCGCCAGCAACAAATTATTGGTGAAATTCATGATTTACATGGCACTCAGCGTAGAGGTCTTAAGGAGGTTGCCCAAAGTTTTGTTGAATATTATGCAAGCCTATTAGGAACGGATGCTACTACTATTGCCCTTGGTGAAACTAAGGGTCCGAAAGTTTGTGAAGAAGATTGGGAGATGTTAACAGCCTTACCTAAGGAAGAGGAGATTAAGAGTACTGTGTTTTCTATAGGAGTGGATAAAAGTCCGGGGCCGGATGGTTTTTCTTCAGGTTTCTTTCATTCTTCTTGGCATGTTATAAGGAAGGACTTCTGTGATGTAATTTATGAATTTTTCCAAACAGGGAAGATGATTAAACAGGCTAATACAACTCTGATTACCTTAATTCCCAAGAAGGCAACGTGTCTCTCTGTACTAGATTATCGACCCATTTCATGTTGTTCGGTTTTCTATAAGACAATTAGTAAAATCCTTACTCACAGGCTGCAGTTGGTGATGCATAAGATTGTTGGTCAGGAACAAGCAGCTTTCATTCAGGGGCGAAACATTCATGAGAATATAGCTTTGTCACAATTACTAATCAAGGGTTATGGTCGGAAATTTCTCACGCCTAGGTGTCTCATGAAAATTGACTTACGTAAGGCGTTTGATTCTTTGCAATGGGGTTTTGTTGATGCTATGTTGCGAGAATTTAACTTTCCCTCTAGGCTGGCTATGTGGATTAAGGCTTGTATTCAGGGATCGTGGTTCTCTATCAAAATGAATGGAGAAACACATGGATTCTTTAAGGGGAGGAGTGGGATTAGACAAGGTGATCCCTTATCACCTTACATTTTTGTTTTAAGTATGGATATTCTTTCGAGATATCTCAGGGCTATGATGGGAAAGCATTAGGTATCATTTCATTCGAAATGTAAAGGAATTGGTCTGAATCATTTAATTTTTGCCGATGACCTTATGATATTTACTTGGGGTGATGTGCCATCGGTAATAGCTGCGATAGAGGAACTTGATAATTTTGCTAGAGTGTCTGGGTTACATGTCAATAGAGACAAGACAGACATCTTCTTTGGAGGAGTCATGCCCGTCATACAGCAGGAGATTTTGCGGGTTACTGGGTTTACTCAAGGGGAATTCCCTTGTCGTTACCTAGGTTTACCTCTGAACGATGTAAATAATCGATTAATTCATTGTAATGGGCTGATTCGCGCTGTTCAGCAGGTACTTTGTAACTGGTCTTCAAGAAGTCTAACTTATGCGGGTAGGGTGCAGGTGATCAATTCCATTCACTTTGGAATATTGAATTATTGGTGTTCTAATACAATTTTACCTCGGAATGTTAGAGATAAGCTTGTTCAATGTTGTAGAAATTACTTCTGGACAGGAGGAATTGAGGAGCGTGGTACGTATTATAAGAGTTGGGAGAGCATGTGTGCTCCTTGGGTGGAAGGAGGGTTTAATATTAAGGACTTATTTGCTTGGAATAAGGCTCTTGTAAGTCACTGGCTATGGAAAATTTTGAATGATAAGGGAGGAGTTTGGGGGAATTGGATTAAATACTATGTTATTGGCAGGAAATCAATATGGGATTTGCAGAAACAGGATCGTTATACTGCTGCTTTCAACAGTATGCTCAAACTTAGGGATGAAATTCGGGCTGTTGAAGGAGGTGCGGAGGAAACAGCGGCTCGAGTTAAGAGCTGGCATGATATTCAGGGTTATTGCATAAGTAAAGCGTATAATTGGTTTCGGAAGAAGGCTGATACTAGGAGCTGGCTGAAGATAATCCATGGACCGTCTGTTATTCCAAAAAATGGGATCATTGCATCAATGGCGGCGCAGGGTAAGCTGGCTACTGTTGACAAGATGCAAAAGAGAGGGATTTACATGATTAATCGATGTGTCTTGTGTAAGGAAAGGAATGAGTCTCATCTGCATCTCTTCTTTAAATGTAATTATGTGCAAGCTATTTGGGGTCAGTTGAAGACTTGGATGGGAATTGCAACTCGTTCGAATGAATTGAGTACTGAATTGCGCTGGGTTGCAGCTCGTTTGAGGAGGAAGCATTGGAAGTGTGGGTGGTACTGTAGTGTAATGGCTGCTACGGTGTATCATGTCTGGGTTGAACGCAATGTTAGGATTTTCACGGGAGCAGAACGGCCTTTTGGAGCTTTAGTGAGTCAAATTAAATTTGAGGTTTTTGCTAGACTTAATAGTAGGAATAAAAACTTTGGTATGAGTAAGTTAAATTAAGTGGAGTTGTATTTGTTTTAGGAGTTATATCTTTGTAAGACTAGTCTCTTCTTTGCCCTATATGGATGAATAAGAGTCATAACTTTTCTTGCAAAAAAAAATAAAATAAAATAAAATAATAATAATAATAATAATAATAATAATACATATACATATATAATCGAAAAAGAGAAAGGAGATGTCGGGATTTAAATTACACCCTCAACCTACATGCTTTAATGGCCTCGGAAACGGACTCGTAGTAGCGGCGTGTGCGCGGGAGTGTCGAGATATGTAGGGTGAGTTAGGGTGTATATGGTTAGGGAGAGGATGCTCTCGGGTCTTTAACGAGTGTTGATCTCGAAATGTGTGTATGTATGTGTGTTTTGTGAGGATGTGAATGTTGCGAGTTTGAAGCCTAGTTCAAAGGGTTGGTATGTGATGAATGATGAGGGTTTCAAAAGGTTAAGGTTGGAATGTGTAAGGTTGAATGGGGATTGAAAGAGTTTGCAAAGGTTATGTAAATGGTAGTGTAAGTGTTGTGTAAAAAAGTTGGTAAATGAATGAGTATGGGGGAGTATATATAGAGAATGCCCCGGTTTAGGGTCACTCAATCGAGTGGTGTAAGTGCACTCGATCGAGTGCCCGGTTCAGGAACGGTTCGCCCGGTTCACTGCCTTACTCGATCGAGTGGGTGTGAACCACTCGATCGAGTGGGTGTGAACGAAGGGAGTGTAAATAGGGAAAGATTTGTTGACTTTTTTTGAAAGGATTTGGTTGTTGTGACTTGATTCATTTTGTGTATTTGGACATAATGCGAGGCTGGTTCGTCTCGGGATTTGACCTTGACCGGGTTTTGACTCGGTCGCTAAAAGACGATTTTATTTCGAGTGACGGTTTTGGCCCAAATTAGTCTCATTTTATTGGAAACGACCCACTGGGCCTGGATTTGAGGTCGGTTTTGAGAGATTTGCACTCCGCTAAATGCCCACGTCGGATACTATTGATTCTGAGTCCGTATTCGAGCGTATTAAGTCACGTTTACGTTCGATCATCATCGGGTGTTTTGTCGGGAACTGCTATAGACACTAGCAGGCAAAATGCGGGTGTTTACAATAGTGATGTGAACTAATACAACTTAAACCATGAAATAATTCACATATCCTTATATATCAATTATAAGACATCCAAAATTCTTTTGATATCTATTTTCTCTTTCGTCTTATTCCCCTTCAATGTGAGAATCCGAAGTAGAAGGGTCAATAATTTCATTTTGACACAACTTAAATAAACCTTTTTTAATGTGTCATACTGAAAAGAAATTATTGTTATTAATTCTTTATCTCCACTAGAGTTTTAATGCAAGTCTTTAAAAGACATTTCAATCCAAGCTACGTAAAGTTATCAAAAATAACAGATTTACCATTATTTGAATTAAGAAAATACAAAAATAATTATTTTTCAATGGACAATAAACCAAATTTGACCAAACGAAACATAATTGAACTCCACCAAAAGGTAGTATCAAAAATATTTTCCAGGTTCAAATAAAAGAAAAAATCATTAATGATAACTAAATTAGGCGATTGTCTCAAACTCAGATGATGACATGCCCCGAATAGATGAATCTTTCATCACCAATTGACATACAACATCTTAGATTCTTCTTTCTACTTGCATTAATGTACTTATGTGAATGAAAAAAACAAATTCACCCACAAAACATAATTGGATATAATAAATAACTTTAGACGACAAATCTTAAATGAGAAGTGTGTCCTTACCGACACGCGATGAAACGTACAAACTAATACTGTATTCCTTATGTGTTCATACTCGTAACAAGCCAACTATCAATAACCTTACCATTGTCTTGTTATTCTTTGAGTTGGACACTTGCAGCTATTTTAATAGGGAGAATGCCCTTTAATATGTCCTTAATGTCGCATTAAACAACCATTAAACACATGCATTAAATTTTCTACTCTACAAAAACACGTGAGTCCACACGATATTTTTATCCTTATGAGTAGCACAACCATACATTCTTAATGCTGTGTTAAAATTATGACGACCCAAAATAAGTATTTACATTCTCTTACCATTTATTTAAATAAACGGCGTCATCCGAATTTAGAATGTAACCTGAATATGACAGATATAATGAACAGTAATGTCAATTTGATGAACAAAACAATGTTTTCATATTTTGAATAAATTCAAACAGTATAGTGTTTTTGCAAATTTAACACTTAGCTGTTGGGCATAAATTATTAACTAAGCATTGACAATACAATTAAATAATCGTGATCAAATACTGGCGATAAACTCATGTCGAACACTAAACCTTCCTTTGGGCCGACTTAGTATACACATGAAAATACTGAATAATCGTCACATATTTATCACCCGAAATTGTATATGTATTCGGCCAAAAAATGGTCTTCCTTTGGGCCGACCATTATCCGCATGATTACACAAACAACCAAACTTAAAAACCAAATGTTTGAATTTACTCTCCATTAAAAAAAATTGTATGACCATAAGCTTTATGAGTGTCATAAACTTAACAACACTCTCTTAATTTAACTTGTAATTCAGATTCGAATATTAGCATTCCCATCATAACAAGATACCTAGCACAACATCTAATCTCATCTTTGGACGATAATTAGATTTGTAAGTGGTACTCTTGGTGTAGTAATCAAATATTAACTGTAAGATCATGTCAAATGTCAAGTCTTCCTTTGGACCGACTTAACATCTACACGAGAACCGAATAACCGTTACATATTTATCACCACAAGTATGATTGAATTTCGGCCAAATAATGGACTTCCTTTGTGCCGACCATTACCCGCATGAAATTCAATCACACACAATCGTCTAATTATTTAAACTATTTAATCTACGCAATAGAGGTTACTTTGGCAACGTATTGTTTTGATCAAACAATCCAAAATATTAGACGTCTTATAAAATCAAATTAAATAGCCAATATTATTGAACTGAAATCAAGTTCTTTTAATCAACCGTAATTAACAAGTGATTGAAAACTTTAAATGATAAAAAAAAATTATAACCAAATTAGTTCTTTCATCATACAAGTCAACTTGTCAATTGTAAATATGCAACAATAATTGCAACCAAAATTCCAACCAGGTCTCAATTCATACATAAAACCATAATATGCGATAATAGTCAAACATACGAGACCGTTAAACATCATAAGACTGAATACCAAACAAAATAACGAAACAAATGCAATTGATTTAAAAATAGAGATCTTACAAACTGAATAGCCAATTATAAGAATCTGAAACTTAATACCCAATATATAATTCTTTAATTCGTATATAGCTGTATCGATTGCATACAAAATAAATCATCCAAACATATACTCCGTACATGTGTAAATAAATCGATCGCACAATAAACATTCAAACATACTCATAATCAAATATGCGAGAAAAATTGCGACATGAAAAATTTAATTGTACAAGACGGAATTATAACTGAATACGACAAATAATAATAGACTGACAATTACGGACGATCTCTAGCATAATCATATAAACTTTACGTGGTGATGCGCAACAATAAGCATAATCATAACCAAAGATAAACCTAAGGAACGCAACAATATATCAAAATGGAACAACTTGGTGACTGATTATGCAAGCAATGACATAAGTGCAAAGAAAATTGGATATTAGTGTGCAGATATGAGACGAACAAAAAACAAGCCCAGCAAACAAACTTTTAGCAAAACTTTACTGCGAATCATTACTGGATGATTGAATACTAATAATTCCAGCACCGAATCAATTCAAAATTCGAGTAAGAGATTCAAAATTCATCCAATATACATCACGGCTAAAAAACGGTGAGCGATGAAATCGAACCACAAATCAAACCAAATAAATCTGAACCAAAAAATTTAATATGAAGACGGCTTTGATACCACTTATTAGATTTAATCTGACCCAAGACTGAAACTTCATACTAAATTAATCGGTAATAAACTGTAATTAGCTGTAGCGGAAGCGTACCTGATAATACTGATAGATTAACTTATGTCGGTCTTCTGGATTAGGTCTTTTAACAGAGACACTCGCCTTTTGGGTTTCTCCATACCGATGGGATATATGAGAGATTAGGTCAAAAGTGTGCTATCAGGGACCATAACCCTGACTATATATAGGGAGGGGTGGTTAAACCCTGATGACCTATATCAGTCGCTTTTAGTGGATAAGCCTATCATATATCCCATAAAGCTCTAATGGGTCTCTACACTATTATATTATCCGACCCATACTTTATAAGACGTAAATAAGCCCGTATTATCTGTATTATAACAGATCACATATTTGGGCTCAACTTTAATGATAGCTAATAAATACAATAGGTCCAAATAATGTTGTCCACATATATTGTATAAGACCCATACTTCTTACACAACTTTGATATTATTTTGTATAAATTATTTTAATCAACGGTAAGAAAATGACTGAGACGGAGCGAGTATATTAGTATAAATCTAGCACCCAGGACAACAACCCATCGTTATTGAGTTATCGCATTAACTTCAAATAGTGCATTACTTCATTTACTATCTATATCTATCTATACTATATAATAAAACAGCAACCAAAGCATGGTTTTTTGGCGCCAAAACGCACATTCCTAAATCATCTCACTTTCCATATTAATCTATATAATATAAATATTATAAAATTTATAATAACCATTAATCTAATATAATACTTCGTATTAATCAAAAGTTTCATATTAATAAGATATTTTTGGTATGTACATTCGTTAAAGCGTCAAAGACATAAGTTTATAATATTTTGATGGTAATATAATTTATCACGGGTTAAAACATTTGAAAACACCATAGATATAAATATGTTAACAAAACATCTTATTATATTAACTGCGATTTAAATTATTTTTATACTAATAATCTATCATAGATTAAACATTGTCAAAAATATTTTTTTTTTTTAATTTAGTAGCTAGGTTAATAGCCGTGCAAAATTGGACGGGTATAAATAAAATAACTATGTAGATTAAAATAATATTAGATGGGTATACCAATAAGAATTTATAAAAAAAAGATATAAGTTTTGAAGATTTTAATGTATATATTTCATCTATTGATAGTCTTTTTTTAGGGACATCTATTGATAGTATACTTACTAATGAAGAAGTCTTATTTGGAATATTGAAATTGGAGCGTATTACACGACTGCTATGATATTAATATGTACATACGTATTTATGATAATAATCACACTTATCTTTTTAATGTTACACTTTGATTTCTTCAGATGGTTTCAATTAGAGGTCTATTATTTATTCGCAATTTCTTAAAATGTTTTGGATTATGATTTTCTTATCAAGTTTAATTCTACTAAAAGTAAATTTTCCATTATTTTATAAAACATAATTTAAGACTATTTATTCAACGAATAATCGTATCAAACATATGAAATACGTGTATATTATGATAACAGTTACAGCTCAAGCATGTATCTTGACATAAACTTTTCATGTGTGTATAATTCAAATTGATTTTAAGCGTATATTTTTTTTCCATATGATAAATTATTTTGTTAAAGGTTGATATCCAAACATGATTACCTACATAAGTCAATTATATATACCCGTGCAACTTTGCACGGGTATTAACCTAGTTTATGATATTACAAATGACTTTGAAAGTAAATAAAGTTACAAAGAAATGAAATCGAAACCTAAATGAATAAACAATTAAATAAATATTGGACAATGGATATGAGGCAAAAAAAGGCGGAACTGCGATTTACAAAAGGTATAAAATAATATAGTCCCGTGCGGTGCACGGGTATGACGACTAGTTAAAGTAAATTACATACTTGAAGAACCTAATTAAAGTAGTACGAGTACAGTAACTTACACATACGGGGTAATTAAGAACTTAGGGGGCGTTTTGTTGGTGAAGGTGTAAAGGAATGAAATCAACAAAGAGAAACGGAAGAAAAGGAAAATGTTACCCTTTGATGTTGTTGGTTGTTTGTTTACAAAATGCAAGAGAATGAGAAACAAATCAATTTCCGACGCCTCACTTTCTATCAATTAAAAAGATGATTTTTTTTCTTCATATTATTCATCTTGAGTACTCCTAATATTATTATTTTTTTATTAATATTAAAAAGCTGTTATTTTTCTTCAAATATCTTGTTGAAAATAAAAATGTTAAACAATATATATGCGAAGTATAATATTACAGAATGTTTTACAAACATTTTATTACTAAATGCTATAAAAATAATAATCCGTATCTTTTTTTAAATTAATTTTTCAAACATGTTAAATCTAATAACTTTTTAATTATCATTTCAAATATAATATATTAATGGTTCAGGTGTCAATCCTAAATTAATGAGTTATTTCGAGTTCGGGTCAAACGGGTCGCATGTCAAATATTTTGAGTTCTCTAAATAAGTAGGTCGAGTTTACGATCGGGTCGAAATTTAATAGGTCTAACGGTGAGGAATTGAGGATGGTGATGATGAGGTAATGGGTAATGAAAACCTAAACCCTAGGGGGGTGGGGTAATAAAGAGAGAGGAGTTTAAGGTTTTGTAGAGGAATGAAAAGAGGGAAAGGGAATGGAAAAATGTTAAGACAAACGAGAACAAAGAGAATGACACAAGTTGATTCCCTTTCCCTTCCCTGTAAACCCAAACCAAACGGCCCCTTAATACTAAGTGGGAATCATTTGCTTTTCTCCACTTTTAAATACGTACAGTTTTCACCATTGCGTACACTACTTAGACGGAATACATTAATTACATTACATAGATGATTTTTACATAGGACGGTTTTTCACTCGAAAATAAAAATTACGAGGATACGTAGACGGTTTTTACATAAACTTGGTCTTCAAATATTCGAAACTTCAGATTGCTTTTGGCCTTCATTTTGGTGTCAATTTCCCTCATAACATATCAGCCTGCCAAGTGTTAAGTCCATTGGAATGCCAACAAAATATTATGGCATGAGAAACTTTCAAGGTGGCGCCAAAT
The DNA here is from genome assembly GCA_958450325.1 of Agrostemma githago. Lineage (NCBI taxonomy): Eukaryota > Viridiplantae > Streptophyta > Magnoliopsida > Caryophyllales > Caryophyllaceae > Agrostemma > Agrostemma githago. Next base: position 20,754,745 of record OY288239.1, on the reverse strand, counting down.
AAGATGACCAAAAAAAATTTGAGCATCTTTTAAACATTAAATACATTATGCCGCCAAGTTTTGGTCACTTAAGTTTTTTTTTTCTACCCATATAAACCACAACACACTATCATTAATTACCCTTCATAAATGTTTTAAACACAACATTACAGATTCACCATAGCATTTACTCCCCTCATAAATGACAAAACTAAATTTATCCAATGATCAAAGGAGAAAAATCATTGAGAAAATACTCCAAAATAGCATAGGGGGTAAGCCAAAATGGGGAATCATGAAGACGATAGCTTCTGATTTTCAAGTTTGTCGGAAAATAATCATCGACATTTGGAATACAGCCAAGGACCAGAGGGACGCTGGCCATGCAATCAATGTAAACAGCAAGGTAAACGGAAAGGTTAACTTACATTTGATGTAGAAAGGTTCAAGAGTATATGCCTCAAGGATAGAACAACACAACATAGAGTGGCAGCAGCTATGGGAGTCAGTCAGACCCTTGTCTCAAAGTGGGTGAGAAAAAAGGTAATAAAAAGTCACACGAATGCACTCAAACCAGAATTGACAGACACCAATAAGCTCAACAGGTTAATCTTTTGTCTCAAACATGTTCATTTTGATGAATCTTGCGATAAATTTAGATTTAATGACCAACGAAGCTTAGTTCACGTAGACAAAAAATGGTTTTACTTAACACAATGTAACCAAAGGTACTACCTTGAAGAGTTGGAACCTTTACCGCACTGAACTATCCAATCAAAGAAGCATATCGGCAAAATTATGTTTATGTGTACTGTAGGTAGACCTACAACTAATTTTATGATTTTGAGCTTTATCACAAAGGTTTTGAGTTTTGCCGTAAACTTTTTGAGCTTTAGTGTAAAGTTGTCGAGTTAAATCACATAAATGTTTAAGCTCAAAAACTAACAACTCAACTCAGAAACTTGTAAAAGCTCAATAAATATATACAAAAGCTCAATAACTTTGTCTTGGTTGTACAATGCTACTGTACAACTTGTACGACCAGGTGTATAATACTATTTTCTCTAACCATGAGGTTATTTTTGATGGAAAGATAGGAATCTTTCCTTTTATTACACAGATGCCAGCTATGAGAAACTCAAAGAATAGGCCAGCTGGTACTCTTGAAACTAAACCTATTGACAGTATTACGAAGTCTGCCATCAAGGAATGCTTAATTAATATCGTGCTTCTCGCAATAAGAGTTAAATGGCTAATATGTAGAGACAAACACATCTTCATCCAACAAGATAATGCAAGACCCCATATAGATAATTCCGATGTTGAATTTAGAGAAGAGGCCACACTTGACGGATTCAATTTTGAGCTTATATGTAACAACCCGGATTTTCGACGATTTAATTTAATAGATAATGTGGAAAATTATCTAAGTCATTTAATTTAAATTATATAAGAGTGTAAATAAATCTGGATCGCTACGGATCCTCACAATAAACTACTATTAATTACATAGTCTTGATTCACTAGTTAGTACAGAATACAGATTTTATTTTATACTAAACATATTATTAAAATCTCTCACTCGATTCCCCATTGTCTTATAACTGCAAGAAAAAAATAAAACAGAGGCCGTTGAGTGGAACAACAACCAAACCGTTCTTCTAACATCACCTCATACACATAAGACAATCATGTGAATAACCAACAATATAGTTACAAAAATATTAAAGGATATCACTTAACAGATAATTTCCTTTAATTCAATTAATCAACATGTGAGCTGATGAAAACGGTAATGATTAGTAGATGGGACATTGGCAGCCATTTTATTTTAAAAGAATTAAATTTCACGTAAACAGAGAATAAACACACAAGTCGTGGCTCTTAGTACCACCGCTACACCCTATTGGCTTGCATCTCACCAATAGAAGTAACCGTGTTACCGACTCGTAGACCGAACCGATCTTATGAGGTTTACATCTCACCCATAAGGCTTAATTGGGCCAGACTTCAATTATATTATACTTTTATTAATACGGGGTTCTGGGCGAAATGAAAGCCGATGATTACATTCTTTGCATCAACATTACAAGAGGGTACCCGCAGTTTTCAGAATCTTGTTCTGCCCCCGCTACCTAGGTGGTAATACTGATTAAGTATTTGTCTATATATGCGCACATACCCTACACAGACTCCTGGACCGTAGCCCTAACTATCGTAGAACGACTACCTTAAACACTAGGTCGACTCTCGGACCGCGGCATCCAAGTCTGCTTTTCATTACTAGTGCAGTCGAAACACCACGCATGATTGAATCCAACACAAGCTATTCGTCCAAGACTCGCATCGTAAACCTTATATAAAAGTCGTCTATGAACAAGAAGTATTTTATTTCGTGACCTTTAATAATTGGTCGGACTCATTTGAAACAGTCAAATCCTCAAATTCGTACTTTCGGTGTGACAACGTTATACTTTAATCCTCAAGTGTCACTCGAAACAATATATTCCAAATATCGTATAACATTTATTTAAGACAATACATTATTTCTAAATATGTTATTTTGGATATATACTAGTATTACCCCGTGCAAATTTTGCACGGGCCTGTTCTATTCTAACTTTCATTATAATTTTCTATATTATATGATTTACGTCCCTACTTTTCTATTTTTGTAAAATATTTTTTTTGAGCTACGATTTCTACGTTTTCTTAAAAAAAATTATGAAAGTCCAAATCTATTTATTTATTTTTATTTAGTTTAAAAGTTTTTTGGGGTTTTTTATTAGTAGAATATTGACGATCTAAATTGAAGCGGAGATGGTAGATCTTTTTTATTAGTAGTTGTTTTTTATAAATATTAAATTTTTTGTGTATTTTTCCTGTTTTTCAAGATATGAGACTCTAAGAGATAGATAATCGAAGATCCATCCTTTTTATTTTCGTTTTGTTACTCATTGAAAGTTTTACATTGTAGTTAATTTTTGAAAGATCCCTATAAGATTTAATTATAATTTGTTTCGTATATTTTTGTTGAAAATCTAATCAATTCAGATTAAGATATTCGTATACTACATACATGTTTTTTTTCTTTTATTTAGTTTATATCGATCGCTTTAATTTTTAAACCTTTAGTTTTTAAATTAATGAAATACAATAAAATTATGTATAATTATCAAAACATTATTTAACCATTAGATGCAATAAAAACATAATTAAAAAAAAGGTTATTTCATGACAATAATACCAACTATAAGGGGGCTTCTTAGAATAATCCCAACTATACGTAATCTCATTTTAATATGAACTATGCCTTCATTAATTTCATTTCGTTATGGACAAAATTATGACCTGCTATTACCGGTAATAGTGAATGGTTGTGACTTTCTAGGGTCCTTGAGTATTCTGTCGTCGTTCATGAAAGCCAAAATAACAAGAAAATTAAAGCATTTTTTTCATGGCTTCTATAATACTAATCGGAAAAAAATGCAAGATCAATTTTGGAAAGATTCAAAAAAAAATTAACCGATAGCCGAAACTGAAGAGGAAGGTTCAACAAATTTTCCAGGTAACTGGTCACCTATATCAATGAGAGATTAATGAAGACATAGTTCATATTAAAACGAGACAACGTATAGTTGGGATTAATCTAAGAAGCCCCCCTTATAGTTGGTATTATTGTCATGAAATAACCCTTAAAAAAATTATGTAGAAAATAAAATTTAATAAGCAATAATAAAATATTAACTAAAATAAATTGTAACTTACTTTGATTAAGTGAGTTAAGTCATAATTATTAATTTTATTTTCATGTGATAGTTACTTTTATACAAACTTCATTTAGGTATTTAATGTCTTGAGAAGTGGTTATTTTATTCTCCAAATATTTGTGGTGTTGCCACATATGCGTTTTTTGATGAAAGTGAATGTGGTTCCTCTAAAAGACATTACATTATATAAATAGGGATATGTTTATTCAGTTCGTTAAGTTCTTATATTTCTTGTATTCGTTTATAATTTTAAATTTAGAAAATATGGATTAAAAATTTATTTATAGTAGGGTCACATGATGTAATCCCCTAGAAATTCTAACGCAATATAGTGGCGAAAACACTGTAGAAGTGGAATTATATCTTCAACATTCATTCATCCCACAAAAAAAGAACAACTTCATCTTCAAATTTCATCTTAAAGATGAAGTTGTTCTTCTTTTTTGTGGATAATAAAGATAAATAATTTTATAAATACAAAAAAAAAGATATGAAAAATAAAGATGATGAATATGAAGATGATGAAGAAAAAGAAGCATGCATGAAGATGAAGATGAATATGAAGATGAAGATGATGAAGAAAAAGAAGCATGAAGATGAAGATACCTTCGTATGATGATCGAAGTTACTGACGGAGTATGTTGGGTTAAAAACGCAGTATGGTCGGAGTAGTTGACGGAGTATGGTCGGAGTTATTAATGGTATGGTCGGAGTTATTAATGGTGATTATTTGTTGGGGTTTTGTTAGAGAGAGATGAATTGAGTTGATAAATGAATTGAAAATGAGGGGATTGGGAAGTGTATGAGGGAAGTAATGTAGGGATTGATTTGGGTGAGGGGATGTTTCCCTCTCTCCACTGCTGCTATGTCAGTTCATTGTTTCCTTTTTTTTTAATAATTGAACCCCATCCATCCACCATCCATATTAGGATGAATGGATGGAGGGGATCAACACTAAGCAACTCTCCAAGAGTTGCTAACTCCCTTGATCCCCCCCCCCCCCCTCTCTCTCTCTCTCTCTCTCTCTCTATATATATATATATATATATATATATATATATATATATATATATATATATATATATATATATATAGAATTGGGATCAGGTGAGTCCCTTTATATGTTTTGAGTCCTTGAGTCCCAATATCAGCCATTGATTCATTGTAAGATTAATGGTGAAGATTTAATCACATAATTAAGGTAATAACAATAATATCTTTCAAAATATATTTGATTTTCTCTCTCCTCCCTTAATCTCTCCCGCCTATCTCTGTCAAACCTTTCAACTCCCCACTTTTCACCGCCTATCCCTGTCAAGCTCCTTCATTTCACCTCTTACCTCAATTTCTTACTCAATTTTCACCGCTTCCTCACAACAAGCGAATCTATTTTAATTTCTAAAACACTCCCGCCTTCTTTACTGTCTTCATCATCTCCTCATCCTCGCTCATCTTCGCTCATACCGTCTACATCCATCAACGACGCAGCTACACAATATTTGAACTCTAAACCTAAGGTAAATTAGGATTTTTTCTGTGGTTTTTAATTACTTTTAGAGTAAATTTTGGTTTTGTTCGTTATGCTGATTACATTTAGTTGTTTTTGTTTTATTTCTCTCATTTTGTACCTAGAATGCACGGTTGATTAGTTCTTTATGTCCGATTTTGATTATATACGTCTTCTGTTTTTCATGGCTCCCCTGCATGTTATTTTTGTTACTTTAATGAACATTGTTTGTTACTTTAACTGGTATCATTTGTTATTTTAAAGATAACTATATAACTAACCTTACCCTTCTATTGATACCATATTACCTGCAGCGTTTTGTAATGTATGTGTTTCTTGTTACTTTAATTCATGTATGTTGTTACTTTAATGCATAATTTCTGTTACTGTATTGCGTAGATCCATGAACAAGGTTCCTTTTTTTTCCAACTTTTAATGGGTTACTTTAATTCACATTATATGTTACTATGGTGATAGTACAATGCGGATGAGAGGGTATGTTATGCGGATGAGGGGTATGTAATCCTCTATTTAGTTTGTATCATTGGCATTATTCTCATAATAAATCATTTTCAGATGGCAAAAGGAGGTAAGATAGTCGGTGATGGTGTGAAGGAGGGTCAGGTCAAGAATCAAGTTCGACGGGGAATGAAAACGGCTGTCAAGCCTTCGAAGTTGAAGAAAATAGCTACTGAAGAGTCTGGTGAATCCAACGTCGACCGTTCGGCGTCGGTCAGATGCAGCCCGAAGCTCCTCGTTGATCTGATATCTAATTTAAACCAGAGGCAGCGTGAGGTGCTTAAAACAATCGGGTTTGGCGGTGTACTTGAAATGCACCTTAGTAGCTTCCCTGTAAAGTTTGCCACTGACTTCATGTCTTTATTTAGTGACGACAAGCTGATTTTTCGGTGCCGGAGAAATCAGTTCCTGGTAACCAAGCACGATGTACATGACTGCTTCCTCCTTCCAGTTGGACCGGACCCTGTTGAGCTGCTGCCGATGGGTCGATCGAAGGCAGCCGAATCTGAGTCTGTCGTGGAGGTGAAGAAAAAGTGGAGGGCTGACTTTCATGTCGCAAACGACGGTGATGCAATCCCTCTGTCAATGGTCCTTAGGAAACTACAGGAGGATGTAGAGGGTGGTGAGACGTTCTGTAGGATGTTCGTTCTCTACAGCATGTCGATATTTTTCAACCCGACGTCCAACCATGGTGTTGATCTGAGACTACTGAAGGCGGTGCAAGATGTACAGCGGATTAAAAACTTTGACTGGTGCACGTTCATCTTGGAAGGACTGGCGCAGGCGTGTGAGGATTTTGTGTTCCGTAGCCGATCATATCTACTTGGCTGTGTGCCGTTTTTAATGATAACCTACTTCCAGCGTTTTGACTACCGCAATCTCCCGTGCCCGTGTGATCTCCCTTTGATCAAGCACTGGGATGGTCAACGCATGATTGAACGGTTGGCCGGCGAGTTTATTGGTGGTGGGCTGGGCCTGCTTACCCTATTTGATGTGCAGTACCCCCGTTGTGTACGTGTGGTGAGGGGGGGAGACGCGTCATCGTCGCTGAGGATTACACAGAACCGTCACGCTGATGATGGTACATTGTCTGGTCAAGAGGGCGATAAGTTCACCACCATCAAACTTCCTCGTGGCCTTGAAGATGATAGTGAGCGGAGGGCCAAGGCTGTCGACGTAAGTAATCATGTCATTAATTCGTTAATGAATCTATATGTGTCTGACTTGGAGAATCAGTAAGGATTTAAATCTGGGATGTCTGTATATCTGCACGGTACTCTAACATATCTTCTGTTACTTTAGCAGATTATTGACGTTACTTTAGTGAACAATATGTGTTACTTTAATTCTTACAATCCGTTACTTTAACCCGTATCATCTACATTACTGATCCAACATATATGTGTTACTTTAATCTATACCATTTGTTACTTTAATTGGTGTTATCTGTTACTTTAGTGTCCACCAGTAAGGATGTAAATCTTGGATGTCTGTAAATCTGCATGTTACCCTAACATATCTTCTGTTACTTTAGCATATAACCGACGTTACTCTAGTGAACAATATGTGTTACTTTAATGTTTACAGTCCGTTACTTTAACCTGTATCATCTACGTTATTGCTCCAACATATATGATGACACTTTAATTGAAATATTTTTGTTACTTTAGTTTATACTATCTGTTACTTTAGTGTCCACTCTCTTTTCACTACACAATTATTGTTTCTTGCAGGATGTCCATCACATTCATCTGATGATGGGAAGGAATGCTATCGTATTCCATGATTGGTGGGTCTTACATGCTACGAAGATCAGGAGGATAACATCGGGCAATCCATTACCCGAAGACCCGGTGCCATCACAAGCATCCCAGTCATTCTGGGGAGGAGCAGAGCTACACCGGGTGGTGGATGAAGTTTGTGAGGCGCTGCGTCGTGCTAGGGATTTGTCGTTGCAAGGGCCGATATTTGAGGCCAAAAATACAAATCAAGGTGAGGAGGATTATCTTAACATTCAGCCGTACTCGACGGCTGAGATTAACGAGGTTATTCAGGAGGGACTGAATTTAAACAGTGACCGCCAGTTAGTTCTTTCGCTGTGGGATATTGACAGAATTGGAGATGTGGAGGTCGGTGAGTGTTTGTCGGTGGTGGTAGACAGAAGGAAGGTCTTCCACCCATTCTTTTTACATTCTGAAAAGCAGCTGGTATGCATGCAAGTCGTCGATGAGAGGCTTGGGTGCTCTTGTGACTGTGATGTCTCAGATCCTGACCAGCTTACGCTGTCGGACTTCCTGTGTGGGGATAGCAGGCTTTTCAGGTCTGTTTTGTCTGTCAGGAAAGACGTAATCGACTACGTCTTCTACAAAAATGAAAAATACATTACATCGTGAGTGGTCTACATCTCCTAATTTTTTTTAATGCGTTTTATCGTCGTTTTTGTTAAATGTTTCATAGTCCGTTCGAATATTTGCAGGGAGATGATTGTGAGGTTCAGTGACTTTTTCAACATACCCCGTGGTGAGTTGGCCACGCTGGCGCCAGGAGAGCAGCTTTCGAATGCTGTAATTGACTGCTGGTGCATACTTATGAATCGCTTGGCAGCTGCTCAGTCTGCACCGCGGCGGACATCACGTTGCTTCTTCGGTGTCAGCCACAGTGTAAGCTCTCTCATTCACTTTCTCATCCAATACGATAAGTGCAACATCATCAACAAACTCTAGTAATATTAATATAATGTCATCATATCAGTTGATATAAAATGTTTATACAAAAAAAGTGTTTTACTGTGGTTCTATGGCTGTGTTACTGTAAGGCACTTTGTGCATTACTCTAATGATAGCGACCTGTTACTTCAACAAATGTCATGCAGGATACAGCTCTCCAGATTTGGAGGAACAGAAAGGGTGGTGTCTTTGTGGACATGAGCGAAGCACTGTTCAACTTCTGGAACATATGGATCGAAGAAAATGAAGGGAATCTCGATCTAGATTCTGATCTGGTATTTTTTATTTTAGATCCCATGTTTTGTAAGCTCCCTCCTCTATTATAATTACGAACGCGATACCTATCTCCCACCTACAGGTATTCATTCCGGTGCTGTCGGAAAACAATGACCATTACAGCTGCGCGTGTATCAATTTTTTGTCACAGCGCATCGAATACCTTGATAATAGGTCCTATGACGAGGGGGAGTTTGAAAATCTTCCTTACGTTGGGATCGCACGCCTCTCAGTAAGTCTGCTCATTTTGGTGTATATATTTAACATTTGTTATATATAAAACGTCGTATATAAGGATGGCATAAAAATGAATGGTGTTTCGTCATTTTCTCATTCTCATATGTTTTTATTTTATTTTATTTAATATCATCAAGGCCGAAGAAATGGGTAAGTATATGGTTCAGAGAGGCATCACCAAGGGGGCCAGTGTCTCTTCGTTCCCTCTCGTCAACGTACCGTTTAGATGGCAGGGCAGCGGGTTCTCGGCTAATGATTGCGGCGTATACCTCATGATACACATGATGTTGTACGCCGGTGAGGAGTTCGACTGTCCTTTGGGGACCAGCGAGGCAAACAATCTATATAGGGCAGAAATTGCCGCGACGCTGTGTCTCTGTGACATTAATAAGGAGAGGGACGTGTTAATATCGCGGGTGTCCTCCTTTGTAAGTGATAAAGCCAACCATGCCATCAGTTAGACTATGTCAGATGTTGCCACGTCCGTCAGTGAGCCTGAAAAGAGGTCAGGAGAGGCGATCCCTGACGATAGACCCTCTAAAAAGAGCCGTGGGCCACCATCCACTCCAGAAACACCCGCTGCAGAACCCGCACATCAATCACTGGACACCACCGGGTCATTATCTGTCCTTGGTAGTCGAGCTAGGGGTGACGGGGACGGCTTAGGATGCTCCATTGACTGTGGTGATGCAGATCCCAGTGTACCGATGGCATGCCCGTTCCTCTCAAACAACAGGACCCTGCTTGGAAATCTCCCCGTCATGCGGAAAAATGTCGTGGACTACTGCTTAATTCAGCACAACAATTACAACAGCAGGTAATAGCACGAACACTACACATATCGTCAACATATTGTTGTCTAAATTTTTGTCACCTATCTGTTGTTTCGCAATGCCTAACGATCCGTTCTGAAAACAGCAAAATGGTTGCGGAATATTCACCGTTTGTTGTAATGACTCGGGGTGATGTGATGTCCATGCTTCCGGGTGACGACATGTCGTCATCTGTTGTCGAGTGCTGGTCAATGCTTATGAACAGCCTCGCTGCAAACGGCAGTGGGTCGGGAATTCTCCGAAGATGGCGTATTTTGGTCTGCGACAAACGGTATGTACTAAATTAACTGTGCATGGAATGTATAATCAATCGACAGAATGTGTAGTGAAAAGAGAGTGGACACTAAAGTAACAGATAATATCGACTAAAGCAACAACTTCTTTCAATTAAAGTAACATCATATATGTCACAAGAGCAATAATGTAGATGATACAGGTTAAAGTAACGGATCTCATGAATTAAAGTAACACACTTTGTGAGCTAAAGTAACGTCAGTTGCAAAAGTAATAGAAGGATCACTGCAGCACAATGACACCAACTAATTACTTTGTATTTGATTGTAAATTTTCACCCAATCCGAACATTTTTTTACAGGATGCAGTAATGAGGATTATTGCCGAAGATCCGGACAGTCCGTCCACTCAGAATGCAGATGCCTTGATGGAGCAATGGCATATATTCAGGAGTAATTGTGGTGGTATGTTGCAACTGGACACTGAATTGTTCTTTGTGCCCATCAACGTCGACGGGTACTTCTCCTGCGTAGTAATCAACCAAATGAAAAAGACAGTCGATCTCCTCGACCACTGTCGCTACACAGCAATCAGAGATACAGACCTCTTTGCATCCATCAAGACAATTGTGAGCCTCTCTTTTATTCATTTAATCAATTTTTAATTACAGTCTTTGCGCGCCAACGAGCGATTTCCTTGACTTTTATCATCAATGACATTCAGGTGGGAAATATGAGTGATTTCCTTGACTTCTATAAAGTACCTGGTGCGGAGGAAATTGTGGCGTACAGGTTCCGCACGATTAAGCTTGGTTGGCAGGACAAAGTCAAGAACAAGGATGAGTCAGGGATATTTCTTCTGATGCACATGCTATTGTACGAGGGACGTGAATTCATACATGAAGACCTCGGCAGGAAGGTAAACAGAAGATACCTGGTGGTTCAGCTTGCAGCCACTCTTCTCCTAGCAGACCTGAATAGCGCCCGGAAGCGACTGATTGCTGATGTGAAAAAGTTTGTGGCAGCCAGGCCAAAATTAATTGAAGAATCGAAGGCTAAGGGGCTCAATACCTATAAGCGAGGAAAGGGCCGGAAACAGTAGCCAATAAATGGTTGGATTAACTAGTACTTTCGTTTAACAAAAAACATAATCGTCGTTTTGTACAAGGTTTTGACAAATTGTGTTGTCAGAAAAACAGTTGCTTTCATTCTGTCACACTTCAATGTTATTATATCCCTTAAACTTTGTTACTCTAACTCGTATTATTTGTTACTTCAATTAATGTCATGTGTAACTTCAACTCTAATATCTTTCACCCTGCATCATGATCTCTTAATTCAGCACAGGATCAACACAGCATCATACTTAAACAAAATTGTAATGCCTTCTTCATTGAGTACTCCACAAACAAATAGAAAAAGAATAACTTCTGTAATATCTGTAATTCGACTAACATTATTCCGTGTTACTCTAACTCATTTAACATGTTACTCTAATGAATAATGTATGTCATTTTAACTGAATCTTACTCTAGTAAAATATTATATTATCCAAGGAATGAATATATGTAATTCAGTCAACACTTTAAAAATGAATTAGGTATTCCGTGTTACTCTAATTCATCTAGCACGTTACTTTAATGAATTATGTGTGTTACTTTAACCGAAACTTACTCTAGTCATAATATTCACCAAAGAATTAATATCTGTATTTAAATAAAATCTTTAAAAAGTGTTACTGTAATTCATTCAATCAGTTACTGTAAATTTTAGGCTACGTCAGTCTAAGAACCACAGTTCCCTAATCAGAATACTGGTTCATCTTCTGCATCCTCCTCGTCCTCATCTTCTGATTCTGATTCTGATTCATCGTCAGATGGTTCGACTGTCGCTGGCGGTCATTTTGCAAAGGGATTGTGGCAATTCCTCTTGTCGTGATGCGTCATCTGCTTACAATTGTTGCACATGCGCTTGGGCTTCTTTGTAAGTGCAACGGATTTCGCTTTGCTTGATAACAACCTTTTGCCGCTTCCTTTTGTCTTGGAAATCTTCGGCGGGAGTATCGTTATCTCTGCTGTTAACGTACATCCCAGCATCTCTTCCAATTCCTGGGTTTTATTCAATGTCTTGCTATCCCCAATCGGCTTAAGCTTCATCCTAAATTCGCTGATCAAAGCGCACATGCTCTCCACGTCTTCTTTACTAGAAGACCGTAGAATACCCATCGTCTCATGAACCTCCGACCACAGTTTAGACATCTCTATCTGCTTTCCATCTATGATGTCAATATCATCGTCTTCCAGACCGTCGTCACCAACACGAGAATTGCGCAGTGCATCCCTCGACCACCTTCTCGCAACGTAGTTATCGGGTATACTTGTCAGTCCCTTAGATGAATATATCCAAATTATGTGTCGACACAGTATTCCCCTTGTCTCAAACAATTTACATGTGCACTTGATGTCCGACGTCTCTGCAGGATGTTATTAAAGCATTAAGACTATCAGAACTAACAGCCTCAAACCGCGTTACTTTAACTCATACCTTGTGTTACTGTAATTCATACATTAAGTTACTTTAATACACAAATCACGCACAACAAAAGCATTCTGTGCTGGATCCACAAAATACAAATCGCATTACTTTAATTCATGTTGTGTGTTACTCTGATATATTCATTCTGTTACTTTAACTCATAAATCCCATATAAATGAAGACAACAAGCAGGCCATTGCGTACCTTGTTTGTAGTTGACCAGGAATTATTTACCCCTGGTGGCATCCCTCACTGTAGTTAGTTCAACCCCATCCCGTTCATCAAATCCTCGCACACTGCACGTCCCCACTGAACCATTCACCTCCTCTTGAAATTCATCAAAAATCACGTGGGTGTACACCCTTGTTGCGTGCTGTTCTATCAGAAAGTGGGTCATTGTCTTCGGCAGAGATTGTAGATTCTCGCTGTCAAGCTTCTTCTGGTTATACCTCTGCTGATCCATTGCGCTCTCGAACCGCATCCAGAATTCAACCAACGTTCCATGCTGGTTCTCATATCGTTTGAAAAAACTGTTTTCACTCTCCGATCTCTGTGTCGTTCGCATTAAGCCACCCATCTTCAGATCTCTGCAGTGTGCCATGACCCACTGCTTCCTGATCGAAAATGTAGTTGTGAACCACTGAACATCGCCCACGTCGTGCTCCTCCATTATTTTCATCCACCGCTCGTCAAATGTTGCTGCATCGATGTCCTCATCCCACACTATTGCATTCAGCTTCTTCAGGAATTCCTGGTAGTCAGCCCTCGAGGCACCATATTTAGTGGGTACCTTATTCATTATATGCCACATAAAAAACCGTTGCCATGCTGATTTGAACATCTTCGCGAACGATGCTATGATCCCGGGATCCTGGTCAGTGATGATGTATGTAGGTTCCTTGCCACCCATGGCCTTCAAGAACCGTTCAAACACCCAGTTGAACGATTCAAAGTCCTCGTGCGCAATGAGAGCGCCACCAAAAGTCACGGATCGTTTGTGGTGATCGACACCAGTGAACGGGGTGAATATCATCTTATATTTGTTTGTCCCGTATGTTGGGTCGAATGAAACTACGTCACCAAACAACCTGTAGTTTCTCCTAGCAATGCCGTCAGCCCAAAATACCCTGCTCAAACTACCGTCGTCATCCAGGTCGTAATAAAAAAAAAATCCCTCCCGATTGTCCGCCATACCTCTGAAACGATCAATGAATAACTGACCATCTCTCTCATGGACGAAGCACTTTATATCTCTGCCAAAGTTCTTGAAGTCGACCAAGCTGGCACCTACGTTTGCGAACCCTTGAACCTGTTCCTTACATATCTTGTACGTCTGCGTGGCACCGATCTTCAGCTGAAACAATTCTTTTATTAAAGTAACGTATGACAGTAGTTGAAGTAACAGTAAGACAGCATTAAAGTAACGCGTTGATTAATTGTGCCAGACATTTTTTTAATTTACAGACGGCATTCATTAAAGTAACGGATGTTATGAACCACGGTAAGACAGCATGTGCATTACAGTAACAAAATATTACCCATGGCGCAGTGTACTAAACACATAGTGACCTGAACTTATATAATTTAACCTGCAAGAAGCTACTCAATACATACCCGTGAATTGTTCAGGATCATTTGCTTGTGGTATTTCGTGAGGTTTCTTGATAACTTATGAAATTCTCTGTCTTTTGGTGAAATTAGCTCGTGGTTGTGCCCACTGTGAAAAACAACAATTTTCATAGGTCCGTCATTGCTGAACAACTTAATTCTTGCCATACAGCCAATACGACGGACCTTAGTTTTCCTTTTTGGTTCCTTCACAGTGACTCCCTCTGCCGTCTCCTTGACCGCTTCCCCCTTCGACGTCGCCTCCTTGGACGCCGCATCTCCGCTGACTTTCTTTTTTTTGTTAAAACCCTGCCTGTTACATACCAGCAGCTTTGATTTAATCTCACCACCCCACCATCTTTTCGTTGTGTACCTCCTCACATCGAACCCGCAGGCCAATGCGTAGATTTTATAAAAGTTTACCGCCTCTTCCTGGTCTTTGAATATCTGCCCTACGTATGGAGTGAAACTCTCACCTACATCCCTGCACCTTTCGTGTGCCGCTGCGTCATCTGAAAAGCAAACCACTGCATTGAGTTAATCAAATTACCAGAAGATGTGTATAAAATAGACACAAAGTAACTGATGACGGTCGCTAAAGTAACGGGTGGTGTGCATTAAAGTAACGGCTATTGTGCACTAAAATAATGCCAGTTAGATTTCATTCACATATTTTAAAAATTATGTGGTAATACAGTGTTCATACAATGAGCGTAAAATCTAATAATAAGGAATATTGCCTCCATGGTGTCTACAGTATAAATCAAAGACAAAAAAATTACGGTTTATTTGTTTGACCGGTTGAATATTAGCCATAGAAGGAGATTTCTGCAGCGGCACAAGGTGGAAGATGAATGACTTAACGTCTATTATAATTCGTTTATTGAACTTGTGTATTGTGATTGTAGGTTATTTTTATTGGATCTTGTTGACTATAGTAACGCAGTATGTTTCTCTGAATGGGCAGTTACTCTTTTTATTTGTTTCCTATTTTGTTGGCAATCACGTCCCACCATTATAGGAAACAATATCTTTTTTAATTATTATTTTAATACGGCGGTTTCATATATCCCAATTATTCTCTAATGCGCTACAATAACAGATGGTAAGAACTAAAGTAACAACCAGTATAAATTAAAGTAACGGACCATAAAAGTAATACAAGTTTGGCATTAAAATAACAGACTCTCTAAACCAAAGTAACACAGTATGTGAACTAAAATAACCCAACATATTTATAACGTAGAAAAGTAGAAACTAAAAATTCAGTATCATCTTAATGACTCCCTCCATTTTAGGAAACATTATCTTTTTTATTTATTATTTTAATACGGCGATTTCATATATCGCAATGACTCTCTAATGAACTACAATAATAGACGTGAAGAATTAAAGTAACAACTTAGATGAATTAAAATAACAGACACTCTACACCAAAGTAACATTGCATGTGAACAAAAATAACAAAAAAAATGTGTGCGCAGATATCGTTTCATGAATATGCAGTTCAACCTATAATCAGAAACTGGTAATTTGCTATCATTTTAAACAGAAACTGGTAATTTAGAAACTACAATGTATATACCAACCGTTTGTTTTTCCTATGATTTGCATATCAGCTATTGAATGAAAAGTAGAAGGCGACAATTGATTGAATGTCTTCGCGATTGTATTTTTGAACGTCTTCGCGATTGTGGTTTTGAAATAAATTGTACCTTCGCTATATTGATAAGTGTGGTTTGTAGTGCCTATTTTGTAGTGTTTTGGTCCCATTTTCCTTGTAGAATCGCTCCTTGGGAGCGGTTTAGGGGCTTCTTATACTTCCTTTAGTTCGTTTCAGGTTCCCGAGACCGATTTGGAAGAGTTGGAGCGATTTCGACTCGATACATACACATTTTGGAGCCAACGAGATAAAGGAACGATGACTCGATGCTTTGGAATCGACCCCGAGACCTTGGGACCCAATCCCGAGTCCCGAGACCCGATCCCGAGAATCGATGAGAAGTCCATGTGAAGCAAGGAGAGACCAAAAGGATCATAATGGAGGCCTACAAGACCCATCCCCGACGGGTATGCACCTCATCCCGTCGGGGATGAAGTGCACTTTGGAGGAGGCTACTGCAGGGCCGTCCCGGTCGGGACCAACCCGTCCCGGTCGGGATGGTGGGTCCCTCCCGGTCGGGATGACCCGTCCCGGTCGGGACCAAGTGCTGTTGCCCGCATTTCACTTTCTTTCTTCTCCCTTCCATTTGTAACCCTATAAATACCCCCCTCTTGTATTAAGACACCATCTTAGCTTATGTTCTTCAAACCCTAGACTACTTTAGGTTAGATTAGTGTAGATTAGTGTAGATTAGTCGGTAATTAGTGGTTAATCTTAGTTTAGTACTTGTATTAAGGGAATTCTTCAAGATCTTCACCAAGCTTGACAACCTTGGTGGTTTGTTTTGGGTTTTCTTCATTAATGCAAGTTTCAATCTTTCTCCTTCACTAGTATGGTATAATCCTCTTCCTTTTTACTCTTTATCTTGTTTAATTCATCCAAGTTTGCATCTTTGATTGTTGTATTGTTCTTAGTTCATCTTTTTCAATAGTTTCATTATGGATGTTTTGATTCTTGTGTTGATTTCTCTTGTTCTTGTTAGTTGTAGTTTGATTATGTTAGAGTAGTGTTCTTGCTAGGGTTAGTAAGGTGATTAGGGTGTTAATTGGATGATTAAGGGTTCGTTGGAGATGTTGGTGGAAGATTTGAGGTTTCTTCTTGAGTGATGCATATTACATGTTTGATGGAATGCTTGAATGACTAAGTAAGTTAGATTGCTTGTTTTTCTTGCTTTCCTTTGTCGTGTGTATCGCCGGATGGGTTCCATGAGGAACCTCTAGGTCGTGCGTCCTAGATTACCCTACTACCGCTTTCACTCTAACTCCTCCTTGGCCATTCCGTTACCCCTTTGACCCCGACCTAATCCTAGCCCGTTTTCCTTGTTGTTCTCCTAAGTCATAGTCTAGCTCTCTCCCCCTCTATCATTCTCTAGCTTAGCTCGTTGACTTAGTCTAGTATTTGGGCCGACCTAGTCTAGACGCCTCTTACCGTCCCCGTGGATTCGACCCGACTTACCCTATCTACCCAGTTAGGATTAGCCGGTTAAATATTTGGTGGTGGGATCCACGACAAATCCCTACCATCAAATTGGCGCCGTTGCCGGGGACGGTGCTATTTTAGACTTTGTTTACCTAGTTACTTGACTTTGTCTTTGTGTTTGTGTTTTCCTTTTTTTTCTTTGTGTTACCTTGCTTCTTGTGTGTGTGTGGTTTATTTCTCTCTTGTCTAGTGCCCAAAAAGCACTAGACTTCTCACGTTTGTTCCTAGTCTACAGTTTATGCTTAGAGGTGGTGACTATCTTCTTCTTGCGATTAAGAGCCGCTTTAACGGACGGTTGCTAGAATGAGTGGTTTCCAACCGGGTATGGACTACGATTTTCGAGCAAGCATGGGGTTTGATCTAAACTCCACACACTCGGGAGCCGATATGAGCTACTCCTCTTCTTCTATGAACCAAGGGTATGACATGACGTCCCCCTACCACTATCAAGCTTCTTGGGGTGATCAAGACCCTAGTGGGTATGAACTTTAAGATTACGAAAATGGCTACCAACAAGTGAACGATTATCAATCCTACGATCATGGTGACTATTACTCGAGTTATCAATGTGAACCTACCATGTTCAATCAAGATTCACCTTATGGAAGCCAATACCACCAAGACCCACAATATTACCCTCCACCCCAACCACAATATGAACCCCATGACCCACGATACTACCAACCACCCCAACCTTGCTACCAACAATATGATGCCCCACCCCTTGAGCATCATCAAGACACCATGTTTAATCAAGATTATCAAGATTATCAAGATCATCAAGATTATCAAGGAGCTTTACAAGACCCCAATGATCACCAATTGCCCGACATGGAGGAGTTTCAATCGCTTCTTCAAATGCAAAGGAGCCTTCAAGAAACGGCCATTCAATTGCGAAAACAACAAGATGAATTAATGGCCCAAATTCGAAGGGGAAACGAGGCGAGGGATGCTCGATTAAATGCAATATCGGTTCAAACCGTAATGTATTTATCCCAAACATCGCAATTAGATGAAGGGTGCCCACTT
Source organism: Agrostemma githago (assembly GCA_958450325.1). Taxonomy (NCBI): domain Eukaryota; kingdom Viridiplantae; phylum Streptophyta; class Magnoliopsida; order Caryophyllales; family Caryophyllaceae; genus Agrostemma; species Agrostemma githago. Next base: position 20,736,351 of record OY288239.1, on the reverse strand, counting down.
GAGAGAGAGGAGCAACCTAACCATGAAACCGCCGATGTAGTTCCCTTTGATAGAGAGATTTGCTTTGAAGAACCTCAATCGTCTACCCAAAAAGAGACGAATGAGGAGATGACCCTTGGTGAAGGCAACATTGGTGAGGAATTGGAGGAGGATGGTGAGTTGGATGGTTTGGTGGAGTTTGTAGAGTTGTTGGGTGAGATTGTTAGCCTCGAGTTGCCCTTGTGCAATAGTTTGGACAAGCATCAGGAGCCCCTTGCTAGTACACCGAAAGAGGACTTGGAGGAGATTGAAACCGCCGGTAGAAGTTTCGATCTTCTTCTCCAAGATGATATGGGGCCTAGTGATGAAGATGGGGAACCACAACTTGAGGAAAGTGTGAGGGTGTGCATTGAAGAGATGAGGCCAAAACCGCTTTTTGTGCCTTGTTTCTTGGAGATGAAGCTTGCTTGTGATTGGAGGCGATGCCTAGGGAGGAAGAGGCCGGTGAAGCTCATAGGATGGATAGACCCCGGATATGACACGAATGATGATTTTGGGTCTTGGAAATCCTACTTCTTGCCTCCACCTTGGAGGCCATGGAGGTTTGCTAGGCTCGAGCGCTTCTTGGGCCTACATTATGATGTCGGTAGCGCGTTCGACTTGCTCCTGCATGCCCTTGAGGGCTACGGTTGAAGAAGAGTCCACCATCCTAGGTTTGACGGAGTTCCTAAAGAACCGTCATGTTGTATATTCCCCCTTTTCTCCTCTTTAGAATACTTGTGCTTGTATTTGTGTGTTTTATTTTCTCTTGATTTTGTTTGTTTTTGTGGGATTCTTGTAATTGTTTTGGTATTTTGATGAGCGATGTGAGGGAGTGAATTTGATGTATACTTTGAGTTTATTGTGATAGGTGAAGTGAAGGTGACTCCTAGTAAGGAGTGGTTAATGATAGAGTTTGGATTGTGAGCAAGGGAGCCGGTTTTTTGGGGTCATGGGAGTCATGAAGACCCTTCCCGACCGGGAAGGGTGTGTCGTCCCGACCGGGATGGGGCCGTCCCGATCGGGATGAGGGTGCCAAAAATCGAGTTCACTGGAGTGTCGTCCCGATCGGGAAGGAGGCTTCCCGACCGGGACGGGTATGTCATCCCGACCGGGACCACCCATCCCGACCGGGATGACCCCCTACTCCTTTTTGGTGCCTCTTCTTCGACATTCAAGCCCACCCAACCATTGTATACCCCTACCCAACCTCCCTACCTTCCTTGCACATATCATGCCACCCATGTCCCTCATTTGCATACCTTAACCTCATTTCCTCCTCACTTTAGACCGATATTCACATCAAATCCCACCCCCTCACACCATTACTACCTTAGCCATGTGGTTTTCATAAGCTTGAAGAAGGATGACAATGATGAAGACAAGCAAGTACCTATATTGATCATTGAGACGATGGAGCGAGTGAGTTGCTAACCGGTCGGTAAGGCAACTATCCTCTCTTTTCCGTTTTTTATTGCTTGTTATCCCCTTGTTTCTCCCCTTCCCCTTTGTCATGGTGGCCTTCGAGGCCTTGGTTTTGGTTGCTCCCGATTCTCGATGATGTGACTACATTGAGAGTCATTTTCAAAATCCAAATTTTACAAGTTTTTCACTCTTTCTCTTTGAGGATTTAGTCGGATTTAGGCGGAATCCGGGCTAGGTGACGTGATTACACCTAGTCCTCCCCTCCCATTTCCTTTTATTTCCTTCTTTTTTTTATTTTCTTCCCCCATCCATATCTTTTTCTTGTCTCGGCCCATGGTGACTTGACTACACCCCGGCCGGACACCTTCTACCATTTTCTTCACCCTTATTTTTGATTTTTAACTTTATTTTCGTAGTTTATTTTCTTTTTCTTTTGTGCTCCATGCACTACGGTCGAGCATGAGGACATGGCTCGACTTAAGTGTGGGGGAGTGGTATTCTAGCATAGTTAGTTTTATTTTTGTAGTTTTTCGAAAAAAATCTTTAAAATCCATAAAAATTTGAAAATTTTTCACAAAAATCAAAAATATTTTTCTTTTGTGTGTTTTCCTCTTGTGTCATTGTGTCGTACATTTGTTTTGTGTGCGTGTTTTGCCTCCCTTTCCCTTATAGGTTGCTTTGATCGCCGTTAACTTTGGAAGGCTTTCAAGACTCCCGGTAACATCTTATCTCTTTTTCTTCTTTACCTCTTGCAGAGTTTGGAGGAGATTTGTGATGATGTGTGCTCGGGAGGAGCTTTGTAAAGTTTGATGGTGGATTTGGTTGCTCATTTGGAAGATAGGGGTGGTGTTTGTGTTCTCTATGTGTTTGTTTTGTGTTGTTCTTCTTTTGTTGCTTTTGTTTCTTTTTCTTTCGTTTCCGTTGTGTCTTTAATTTTGTGTTGTGCTATGTTGTGTGTCTTGTGTGTAAACCGTTTTCGAAAACCCGGTTTAGAGGCTAGTGTGAGAGTGCTTACTTTCCCTTTCTAGTAGTATAGATCGAGTCTTGGACTTTAGTCTAGTAGAATGACCCTAAATCAATGATTTCGTTGGTTTCTTACCTTGAGTCCACCTAGCTTACTAGGGATTTACTACGGGATTTGCACCTTTGACCATTATGACCACCCACGGTGTGAAAAGGCCTTGGTTACCGAGTCTCGTCCCCTAGGTGACCGTGTTCGGAATTGTTTGATTAGTCCAAGTTCTCCACTTTTTGTGGGTTTGAAGGGAAAGCGCGCTCCCGACTCTCCCATTACCCTACCTCCTACACATATTCACACAATAACTTGCAACTTGTTGATTCCTCTCTTTCTTGTCATACAAAGAAATGCCAAAAAGCCAAATCTTGCCAAAAAGGGCAAAGAAAAGAAAAAAGAAAGAAAATGAAAGAAAGAAAAGAAAGAAGAAAAAAAAAAGGCACAAAAGCCAAAAACAAAATAGAAAAGAAGAAAAAAAAGAAAGGGCATGGCAACAAACAAAGCATAAATGCAAAAGAAAAGAGAAAATGCCAAAAGAAAATCGTCTCACAAAAAGATTATATCCCCACAAAAATAAGCCTTTTTCCGACTTTTTCCGTGAAGAGCCTACCAAAGGACCGAGTTCCGAGGAAGGATGATAGCGGCATTAGTCGGTCTTCCCTCATTTTGCATATTTTCACCTTTTTACTTGGACTAGTTAGGCGGTTTCGGATATGGGACGACCCTCTTGGCTCTTTGCTAAAGGGGGCGGGGTCTCACTTACCTACAGTGTCGACTAACACCGTGGTTCATCCTTTTTCCATCCCGCCGATCGTCCCGTAGTACGTTCTTAGAAGGTTAGGAGGAACCGAGGTAATTTACCAACGTTTTTGTTGCTTTTGTCGTCATACTATTAGGGTTTAGTCCATCTTGGTTTGTATTGCTAGCTTGGGAACGTTGTCACTTGCCTTGAGTCCTAAACCGGTGTTTCTTTCACCGCTTGTTTGAGGGAAGCGGTATTTCTTTTCTTTTGGGTGCAACCTTTTGTGTGTTCGTTTGTGTGTTTGTATGTTTTTGTGTCTTGTATCCGGTTGCATCCACAGTTTTGTCGCAAGACCCGACTTGCCTTGCGGAGTGCACTTTTCCTCTAAGTGCACTCGCGTGAGTTGAAAGGGCGTAGGGTGCGCTAATACCCATTCGGCTAGTATAGTAGTTAGTATGTGCTTACTCGAGGGCGAGTAAGGGTTAAGTGTGGGGGAGTTGATAAGTGTGGTTTGTAGTGCCTATTTTGTAGCGTTTTGGTCCCATTTTCCTTGTAGAATCGCTCCTTGGGAGCGGTTTAGGGGCTTCTTATACTTCCTTTAGTTCGTTTCAGGTTCCCGAGACCGATTTGGAAGAGTTGGAGCGATTTCGACTCGATACATACACATTTTGGAGCCAACGAGATAAAGGAACGATGACTCGATGCTTTGGAATCGACCCCGAGACCTTGGGACCCAATCCCGAGTCCCGAGACCCGATCCCGAGAATCGATGAGAAGTCCATGTGAAGCAAGGAGAGACCAAAAGGATCATAATGGAGGCCTACAAGACCCATCCCCGACGGGTATGCACCTCATCCCGTCGGGGATGAAGTGCACTTTGGAGGAGGCTACTGCAGGGCCGTCCCGGTCGGGACCAACCCGTCCCGGTCGGGATGGTGGGTCCCTCCCGGTCGGGATGACCCGTCCCGGTCGGGACCAAGTGCTGTTGCCCGCATTTCACTTTCTTTCTTCTCCCTTCCATTTGTAACCCTATAAATACCCCCCTCTTGTATTAAGACACCATCTTAGCTTATGTTCTTCAAACCCTAGACTACTTTAGGTTAGATTAGTGTAGATTAGTGTAGATTAGTCGGTAATTAGTGGTTAATCTTAGTTTAGTACTTGTATTAAGGGAATTCTTCAAGATCTTCACCAAGCTTGACAACCTTGGTGGTTTGTTTTGGGTTTTCTTCATTAATGCAAGTTTCAATCTTTCTCCTTCACTAGTATGGTATAATCCTCTTCCTTTTTACTCTTTATCTTGTTTAATTCATCCAAGTTTGCATCTTTGATTGTTGTATTGTTCTTAGTTCATCTTTTTCAATAGTTTCATTATGGATGTTTTGATTCTTGTGTTGATTTCTCTTGTTCTTGTTAGTTGTAGTTTGATTATGTTAGAGTAGTGTTCTTGCTAGGGTTAGTAAGGTGATTAGGGTGTTAATTGGATGATTAAGGGTTCGTTGGAGATGTTGGTGGAAGATTTGAGGTTTCTTCTTGAGTGATGCATATTACATGTTTGATGGAATGCTTGAATGACTAAGTAAGTTAGATTGCTTGTTTTTCTTGCTTTCCTTTGTCGTGTGTATCGCCGGATGGGTTCCATGAGGAACCTCTAGGTCGTGCGTCCTAGATTACCCTACTACCGCTTTCACTCTAACTCCTCCTTGGCCATTCCGTTACCCCTTTGACCCCGACCTAATCCTAGCCCGTTTTCCTTGTTGTTCTCCTAAGTCATAGTCTAGCTCTCTCCCCCTCTATCATTCTCTAGCTTAGCTCGTTGACTTAGTCTAGTATTTGGGCCGACCTAGTCTAGACGCCTCTTACCGTCCCCGTGGATTCGACCCGACTTACCCTATCTACCCAGTTAGGATTAGCCGGTTATTTATTTGGTGGTGGGATCCACGACAAATCCCTACCATCATATATGAAGACGCTGACTGAGTGAATGAGGTCTTGATTGTGTGATTTTGAAGAAAGAACGACGAACAACAGAATGAATTATTTGAGTGAGCGAAAGAGCGATGAAGAAGAAAGCGATGGAAACGAGAGAATGAATGATTGAATGAGTGTGAATGATACGTTACTATAATATTCTCCTTCCTATTTTGTTGGAGCAGTATCTTCTTAATTTTTTTTTATTAATCTAGTGATTTATCTCGTCCCTTGATCCATCTCCCATCCGACGGATGGGATGAGGACTTAGGGACTCAATATATATAATGGACTCATAGGAACCCACCTCTCTCTCTCTCTCTCTCTCTATATATATATATATATATATAAATGGGATCAAGGAAGTTGGTGGTGGATTGGGAAGTTAGAAAGTTATATTTGTGTCCATTGATCATGGGTTAAATGAATGGCGTAGATGGATGGTGTGTTGTATTAAAAAAAAGGCAAAAGGGTCAATCAGTGCGACTAACAACAGCAGTAGTAACAGTAACAACAGTAGCAGTAGCAGCAGCCCTCTCTCACACTTCAATCACACCAACATCTCTCAACACAATTCAAACTAATTTATTTCTATCACCCAAATTTTTTCTACTCATCAAACCACTCCCTCTCTACATACTTCATAATTTAACTCCAAATTCTTCAACCTTCGTTCATCTTCATCTTCAACTTCAACATCTCCATCTTCAAACTTCATTCATCCCACAAAAAAAATAAATTCATCTTCAAACTTCATTCATCCAAAAAAAAAAGAATTTCTTCATCTTCAAGCTTCGTTCATCCAAAAAAAAGAACAACTTCATCTTCTAACTTCATTCATCCAACAAAAAAACATTCTAATTAATATGTTCTAATTGGAAATATTATTTTGATTGACTTTAAAAATATTCTAATTAAAAATAAAGAACAAGTCATTTAGTGCGTAATGTTCTTGCAGAATTGCAAGGTCACACACTTTCAGTTGTATAGTCACACTCATTATGTTGTAGAATCTGACAGCTGTACACTCATTGTAGTCACATATTCAGCTGTATAGTCACACTCATTATGTTGTATAGTCACACTCGCTATGTTGTAGAATCACGCAGTTGTAGAATACATTGGGACTAAGGTAGCATGCGTTTAATCATCTTCATCTTCATGTTTGTTTTATTTTTCATACCTTCTTTTTTTTGTATTTATAAAATTATTCATCTTCATTATCCAAAAAAAAGAAGGTTGAATATGGATGAATGGACTATTGTGACTTTCCTCAGTAACGACATTCTAAAAAACGAAAGTATTAATCACATACAAAAGTATTTAAACATTCATTAAATATTAAAATTCCATTCATATTATTTTCTTTTATAGTTGATTTCATGTTTGTAAGGAGTGTGACTATACAACATTAGGAGTGTGACTATACAACATGGCGAGTGTGATTATACAAATACGACCACTTTTGGGTAGAAACCAATTGGTCCACAGCTGCATGGTTTTAAAGGTGAAAAGATGAGTGCTTTTGCCATAGACCTCGCATGATTACGAAACCAGGAAATAGGATGAAAATATATTTACATTAGAAAAAGTTCATCCTTTACATATAGTACGTCAAACATAAAAACATTCTAACCTAGCAAATATCCTTTACATATAGTACGTCCATCCTAAAGCAAACATTTTATCCCGTACAAACACTCAAGAGCTTAATGGTGGTCTCCGGTACGTGCGCAACAATACGTTGTCCACTTACGTGGCCGGTCGTTGTATCTTCCACGACCTTCTTCTTCCCACCACCCCTTTTACCAACATTCTTCTTTCCACTAGCCATTTCGTTGCGACAAAACACACAATCAATCTAAATCACACAATGAATATGACTATACAACTGAATATGTGATTACAATGACTGTAAAGATGCGTGATTGTATAACATAATGAGTGTGACTGTACAACTTTAACTATGTGACTATACAACATAATCAGTGTGATCCTACAACATAATGAGTGTGACTATACAACTTCAACTGTGTGACTATACAACATAATCAGTGTGATCCTACAACATAATGAGTGTAAATATACAACATACTGACTGTGATCGTCATACAACATAACGAGTGTAACTATACAACTTAAACTGTGTGACTATACAACCTAATCTCTGTGACTATACAACTAAATTATACTTATTTATACTTCAATCATCATTAGCAAAGATGATTACACGCACTTATCACTGCAAGAATTTGTGTGATTCTACAATATAATGGGTGTGACTATACAACATCAACTGTTTGACTATACAACCTAAAGTGTGTGACTACAAAACTGAAACCGTAAAATGGAAAATAAAAGCCATACAACTCATTATATTTAAATAATCATTAGCAAAGTACATTCATAATTAGAAAGATGATTATACCTACGAATTATAGCAAATTATTTAAACATTCATTAAATATTCAACCTCCATTCATCCATATTCAACCTTCATTTTTCTTTGTGGATAATGAAAATGAATAATTTTATAAATACAAAAAAAGGAATGAAAAATAAAGCAAGCATGACATCTTCATGCTTGTTTTATTTTTCATACCTTTTTTTTTGTATTTATAAAATTATTCATCTTCATTATCCACAAAAAAATGAAGGTTGAATATGGATTAAAATGAATAATGGATTAAAAAATTATTCAACCTCCATTCATCCATATTCAACCTTCATTTTTTTTAGATAATGAAAATGAATAATTTTATAAATACCAAAAAATAGCTATGAAAAATAAAACAAGCATGAAGATGAAGATGATTAAAAGCATGATACCTTAATCCTAAGATATTCTACAGCTGTGTGATTCTACAACATAGCGAGTGTGACTATACAACATAATGAGTGTGACTATACAACTGAATATGTGACTACAATGAGTGTACAGCTACGTGATTCTACAACATAATGAGTGTGACTATACAACTGAAAGTGTGTAAGCTTGCAATTCTGCAAGAACATTACGCACTAAATGACTTGTTCATCTTCATCTTCATCTTCATCTTCAACATCTCCATCTTCATCTTCAACATCTCCATCTTCAAGCTTCATTCATTCCACAAAGAAAGAACAACTTCATCTTCAAACTTCATCTTGAAGATGAAGTTGTTCTTTTTTTTGTGGATAATAAAAGAAGCATGAAGATGAAGATGAACGATGAAGATGATCGAAGTTATGAAAAATAAAAGAAGCATGAAGATGAAGATGATCGAATATGCATAAACATACCTTGGTATGATGATCTGAGTTGTTGACGGAGTTGTTGACGGAGTATGGTCAGAGTTGTTAATGGACCTTATTTGATGGGGTTTTCTTAGAGAGAGATAAATTGAATTGGGGAAATGAATTGAAAAGGAGATTGGGAAGGGTAATAGGCGGGAGAGAGTAGAGGAGGGAAGTAATAGAGTGATTGATTTGGGTGAGGGGATGTTTGGCAGCCTTTCTTCCCTCTTTTTTTTTTTTTTTTTAAATTGAAGGCCATTCAGATGGATGGAAGGCCAAGATCAATAGTAAGGGACTTCTAGGAAGTTACTAACTTTCTTGATCCCCCCCCCCCCCTCTCTCTCTCTCTCTATCTATCTCTCTATATATATATAGAAGTGGGATCAGGTGAGTCCGCTTATATATTTTGAGTCCGTGAGTCCTCATCTTAGCCTTTGATTTAATTACAGATTAATGGTCAACATTTGTTTTGTCAATTAAGGAAATAACTGACAAAATCTTTGTAAATATTTCATTTTTTCTCTCTCCTTTCTAATTATATACTCAAATTGTCTCTCCTATTAATTTTTTTTCACTGATCTTCTTTCTCCTACACAACACATTTATTCAAAATTAATTTTTTTCAATTCACAAATCCTCCCTCATAACTTACTCTCCGTTTTGACGCTGTTTATTTTAACTCATAGATTGTGTTACTTTGACTCATACAATGTGTTACTGTAATTCATGAACTGTGTTACTGTAATTCATGAACTGTGTTACTCTAACTCGTAAAATCTGTTCCGTTGCATAATAGTCTCTTGCATACACAGGAGTCGTTCCAATTAACCAAAAGAATAATGTTTGTTTTTATTAAGGATATTCCAAAACAAAAATTGATAAAAGAGTTCCAACTGAATCAACTTCATTACAATTCCAATGTTTCACATCTATTACTCATAATCTGTGTTGTTGTAATGTATTAAGTATGTTACTCTAACGAATAATGTATGTTACTCTAACAATATACTGTCCTACTTAGAATTCTGCTTCTTCATCTTCCTCGTCCTCTTCTTCATCATCATTGTCAGAAGTTTTGATTTAATCTAACCACTGCGCCATCTTTTTGTTGTGGACCTCCTTACATCAAATCCACAAGCCAATGCGTAGATTTTATAGAAATTTACTGACTCATTCACGTCCTAGAAGATCTGCCCGATGTATGGAGGAAACTCTCACTCGCATCCCTACATCATTCATGTGCTTTTGCGTCTACTGAAACACAATAACAGTGTCAATAAACGTGGCGAAAAAGAAACAATCAGAACTTCAAATATGGATTAAAGTAACAGATGACAAGAATTAAAGTAACAGATGAAGTGCATTGAAGTAACACTGGATTCAATTAACAGAGGATGCTTATACACCAGGTATAAAGTAACAGAGGTCAGACATTAAAGTAACAGATAGTGTGAATTAAACTAACAGATAATGTTCATTAAAATAACACCAGGTATAGGTTAGTGCAAAAAATTCATATAATGATCAGAAATGAGAGTATTACGCAGTATCTATCTTTGAATGAGGGCGATACTCTTTGATATTGTTTCATATTTTGAAGTCAATCATGTCCCATAATTATAGGAAGCAATATCTTTATTTTTTATTTTTTATTTTTTTTATATGGCGGTATTCTAAATCTTTTTTGTCACTCCAATGCATTACAGTATCAGATGAAATGAACTAAAGTAATAGATGAAGTGCGTTAAAGTAACATTAGATTCAATTAACATTATGTGCATTAAAATAACAGGAGTTAGCCATTAAAATAACAAATTGTGTATATTAAAGTAACACAGTATGTGCATTACAATAACTCCATATATTTGTTCGTGCATAAAATTCATATAATGATTAGACCTTCAATAATATGTAGTTTCCATACTGTAAACTTTAAAATCTAATAATATGGAGCATCCTAATGACGCGTTTTCAGTATAAATTAGAAACCAAATACTCACCGTTTGTGTATTCGACGATTTGCATATCCACCATCGAATGAGAAATTTCAGCGTCGCGAGGAAGAAGATAAATGATTGAACGTGTTATTGAGTGCGTTGATTGAACGTAAGTTGCAACCGCGCGAAGAAGATGAATGATTGAACGTGATAAAATGAAATGAATAAAATTAACAAAAAAAATTGTAAGCAATATCGAAAAGTCACCATTGTTGTACTCTACGATTTTCTTATCAACAATTGATGAAGATGTCGCGATCATTGAATTCATAGAACGGGATGTCGAGCACAGATTGATGGGAAACATTTTTTTTAGGTTTGATGATGATGAACGTAGTAATGTGAATGAATGAATGAATAAAGTGATTTATTGTTTCCTAAAATTATGGGAGTTATTTTAGGAAGCAGTATCTCTCCTTTTTTTCTTTTGTCTTTTTTTTAATGCAAATCTTAGGGCAGTTACTCTTTTTATTTGTTTCCTATTTTGTTGGCAATCACGTCCCACTATTATAGGAAACAATATTTTTTTTTTTAAATATGGCGGTTTCATATATTACCATGACATTCTAATCCGTTACAATAACAGACGTTAAGTACTAAAGTAACAACTTTGATGAATTAAAGTAACAGATCATAAAAGTAATAAAAGTTTGTCATTACAATAACGGACATTCTACACTAAAGTAACAAAGTATGTGAACTAAAATAACCCAATATCTTTTGTGTGCGCAGATATCGTATGATGAATATGCAGTTCAACGTAAAAAAGACTCCCATGTCCTTTCCAGTATAAACTACAATGCATATACTCACCGCTTGTGTTTTCTACGATTTGCATATCAGCCACTGAATGGAAAGTAGAAGCCGGATTGATCGAACGTATAATGCTGCAACGCGATGAAGACGATGACTGACTGAATGTGGTCTTGATCGTGTGGTTTTAAAGTAAATGGCAGCGGCGCGAATAAGAATGATGAACAAGAGAATGAATGATTGAATGAGCGAGAGAACAATGAAGAAGAAAGTGATGGAAACAGAATTGATGAACGAGATAATGAATGATTGAATGAATGAGAATTATACGTTACTCAAATATTCTTCTTCCTATTTTGATGGAAGCAGTATCTTTTTTTTAATAATATAGTGATTGATCTCGTCCCTTCATCCATCTCTCATCCAACGGATGGGATGAGGACTTAGGGACTCAATACTTATAAGGGACTCATTAGAACCCATCTACATATATATAGAGAGAACAAATGCAACTTTATCGTATGTCATCTGTAACTTTAATATAGATATAGACTTAATTACATATGGTGAACTTACTTGATCTTTACATACATAAGTAATTTGCTCATAAATGAAATATAACAAAATTTGAATAGCGTAAAACATTTTTATATACATAAGTAATTTAGTCGTAAAACTATAAGCCTAAACATTTAACTAAGCAAGTATTAAGTTAGTAACATAAATATACTTATATATATACTTATATATATATATAGAGTGGAGTTCTCATAAGGTCACACCTAAATTTAAGTTCTTAAGTCCAAATCATGGCCACTAGATTAATTTAGATGGATGGTTAAGATTATGTGGTGGATTAAATGTAAAAGCAATTAATTAGGCAAGTGTTAAATGAAGCTGGAGTTGCATCTTGCACGAGGAAGTTCTTCACTCCCCAATATTCATTACTCTGCGCTGCATTCGATGAGGGAATTTCAGATTTTTTTGGCGGCAGGTCAGTTTGTGGAGGATTCAAAGTCGGATTTTCAGGTGTCGTCGTCAAGCCGACGTCGGTTTCCGATCGAATTATTTTTTTGGAATGGAGAATTTGCAAATCGTCGAAGTGCCCTCTAGTAGGTTCATTTATTGTTCGATATTTAGTGAAGTTTCGTTGTTCACCACGTTTGTGTATTTCCATCATGTGTTAATACTACGCGAATCATTCCAATGAGACAAAAATTTAAGATGTTTTCTCGTATTCTCCATTGGTCATTGGAGTTGAAATTATTTATAAGTAGTATTGGGTTCTTGGTAGGCAGTGACTTTTCGTTTTCGTCATCAGGAACTTTAATTCAAATTCTTTACAACTGCGACTCTCAATTCATGAAACTTCAACTCTAAGCTTCTGAGACTTCAAAACACGTATACTTACATATTAAGTGCATGACTTTCAATATTTAAATATCAGTTTGTTTGGAACTTTAATTCAGCTGCAATGCAACTTCAGTACATTATATTTACAATATCATAGTTAATTGGTGTACATTCAAAACAATCTACCACACGCTTGCAACTTCAGTTCGAAAACTTTACAACTTCAACTCTCTGTTTCTGAAACTTCAACATCACGCCCCTTTGATTTGTGGAACATAACTATGTAACTTTAAGTCATTCTCTTTACAACTTCAGTGCACAACGTCTACAACTTCAGTGCACAACGTGTACAACTTCATAATTAAATGGTGGAATGTTCATTTTTCTTCTGCCCATATATTCAACTATATGCTTGAAACTTCAATTCCAAGACCGTAGAACTTCAACTCTCATCTTCATAAACTTCATAATACGTGTCTCTTGCTTATATTCTCCTCAATTTCAACTGTAACACCATCAACAACACAAAACAACATTACTTCAGTTCATCGTATACATTTTCCAAACTCAAACTCGATTGATCGAATTCAGTAATACTCCTATATGAATCCAATTTCCTCATGCAATAACATACTACTTGGTATACATATCTCCAATTTCCAATTAATCGTATACATTTTTCAAACTCAAACTCAAACTCGATTGATCGAATTCAGTAGTATAAGAATCCAATTTCCTCAGACAATAACATACTTAATCGTATACATTTTTCAAACTTGAACTCAAACTCAAACTCGATTAATCGAATGAAAGTAGTACTATATGATTCAATAAATTGCAAGAAGAAACAAGAGTAAAAAATGTGATTCAAATTACCTGCATATTCACAGACGAATTGGGCAGAAGAAATGAACTGATCAGCAAACAATCCCCATCCCTTATTACAAACCCTAACAACATTCAATCTGACAGAAACACCCGATTGAGTTCGCCGATTCGCACAACCCGACCCGCACCCGCAACCTGGACCATACTCGAACCCTATCGCAGAACACGGACACTCATCCGCAACTCCACAATCGCCCTCGCTCGCCCTCGCCCATACAATCACACCCTGAATCATCGAAACTGAAATCGGGAATCATAAACCCGAAACCCTGTGGATTGAGCAGTGGAGATTGAAATGAGTTTGGTGGATTAGTGGAGATGAGTTGGAGAATTGAAAGGAGTTTGGTAGATTAGTGGAGATGGGTTGGAGAATTGAAAGGAGTTTGGTGGATTCAGAGTAATAAATTATGATGGGTGGATTCAGAGTAATAAATTATGATGGGAAAACAGAGGAGTGCATGGAAAACGTAAACTTTGATTTTTTTTTTTTAAAAATAATTATATATATCCCTCAATCTCAGCCATCTATCTCTATTTAATCTGACGGCTGAGATTAGAACTTAGGACCTTAAATATGTAATGTGCCCTTATTTGAACCTACCTCTATATATATATATATATATATATATATATATATATAAAATGTTGTCAGAAGAAAAGCTTGGTTACCTTAATAGCTATTACGGAGTATTTATTAACATTATTATGAATTAAAGGTTGTCGGGGTCGATAATATCATCGAGTCATGGAAAAATATACTGTCACCTTCTTCTACTAATACTCGACCAAAACAGATAAATAAGGAAATGAAATGGTTTTGATTACGTAAAGTTATTACGTAAACCAAACCAAAATAAAGATGTTACTTAGTAGAATAATACAGATGTTCAATTTATTTGCTTACTATCTTAAGAAAAATAAGAACTTGATGAAGAAATTTAGATAAATAAAGACTTATTCAAATGGAAAATATAAGACTTAGAATATTTATGAGAGAAAGCATAATGAGAATAGTACGGAGTAAGAAATAAGGGAGGAAGTAAAATGAAGGCCTTATGTGTGTGGTGTTAGTATTAATAGGAAAATTAATTGAAGATGAAGAGTATGAAGTGGTACTGCTAGACGTCAGCCTGCATGCCTTACAAAAGCCAATTTCAACTTTTATTCAAGATTCTAGAAATCTAACAATTAAAAAAACTAAAAAAAATGTTTAGAAAATATCGATAAACAAATTTTTACACTGGTCAAAATAGAGTCATTCTTTTTTTTCAAAATTTGAAATATACGGTTACAGAATTAAATAACAGGAATCGTAAAATTTGATTTCAAAACGGGACTCGTGGGACGGTGTCTAAAACAGACAATAGAAAGTACATACATTAAATGTATGTAATAATGACAAATGCAAGTGGTATTGTTCTTCTTGGAAATTGTGACACATCTTATTAGACGAACGACGTCCGTCGTTCCCCTTACGTCTTTGTGTACGCGTGTTTCGAAATATTAATTTAATAAATCGATAAATTATTTTTAAGTTTTATGAGACGGAAAAATATTTTAAATTGTTTGGTTGACATGTTACTATAAAAATAATAAGTCTTCGAGCTTTAAACTCGGTTTAACGAAACGTCAAAATTTTAATAATTCGATAAATTAATTCTCATCTTTTTATAACGGAATAATTTTTAAATTAACGAAAATAAAATAGTTTTATTCACGAAAATAATTTTTAAATCGTTAAACTTGGTTTAAATAAATGTTTAAAATTTTAACATTATTTGAAAAGTACGAGGTGTTACATTATGTCAACCCCCCAATTCCTCCGACTTAAATGTTCTTGACTTGGGATTTTTTAGAGCTATTCAATCGTGGCAAACAACGACAAATGCTTACGAATTGGATGAGCTTGTTGATGCTGTTACTAATGCATATGATAAACTTGAAACTATCATGCTTAAGTACGTGTTCATAACATTACAAGCTGTAATGAGAGAAATTATGAAAAGAAGAGGTGGAAATGACTACAAACTGCCACATATGCACAAATCCAAACTAGCAGCTATTGATTTACTAATAGAGTACCTACATGTAGAGGTTGAACTCATAAAACTGTGTACACATGATGCACGGGCATCACGACCCACACAGTCAAACAATATTTGTTGAAACACCCCCACATTGATTGAAGATGTCCAATTTATGAGTTTTGCTTAAAGAGATATGAAGTACTACTCATATCAACAAAGTGCATTTTCTTTTATGGTCATCCATTCAAAAGAACTCCGTAGTTAAGCGTGCTTGGCTGCGAGTAGTCTAAGGATAGGTGACCTCCTGGGAAGGTTTCCAGGATGCGCATGAGTGAGGTCAAAATGCAATGGAAAGGACTCGTATTGGTCTATGAGACCAGTACAGAGCCTGACGAGATATCGCAACCAACATTTCCGGTCCTAGTTTGGGCCAAGGTGTTACATTTGTAACACCGACTAACCTAACTAATGTAGTAACGGTATGTCGGGATCGATCCTCAGGGACGGTCTATGTAAAGTCGATCGAGTCTAAGTCCAAGTATGTTTGGGGTCTAAGGGGGGTTTTAAGTGGTCACAAATTAAACTAAAGAGAACGACTAGAATAACTAAGAGAAATCAAATAAAGGAAAGGTGTTAGGAGGAGTCGGGGAATCAGAAATGAGACACATAAACAAGGAATCAAGCAAACGATACACAATCGATAAGGAGCAAGTCATCTTTCGATTTCTCAACCCAACCTCGCTAAAGCCCACTTTCGTGATGAGAAAGCTAAATCTCTAACCGAAATTACACAAACCCCAAGTTTCCCCATATTGTTTCGGGTGAATACGAGTCAACTAAATTGATCAAGTAAAGTCAACACATATACAACAATTCCAAATTAGACAAACCAATCCAAGTGTATACAATCACAAGAATCATTAATTCTTGTTATCCAAATTCTTCATCCCCTAACCTCCTAACTAAAATCTACTCACTATTCATGGGGGTTTCATTATAAACAAAGGAGAGAGAAAATGAACCAAAACAATTCATACTAGAAATTGAGAATAAAATTTAATCTAGCACAAATTAGAGGGAAAGAAAACCAAGAATAAAATCCATAATCTAGAACAAAAATAGCACAAGAAAAACTAAAGAAAACATGTAACTAAAGAAGACACTAGAGGAAAAACTAATTAGAAAAGAGAGAAAGATGAGAAAGTACCAACAATGGAGAATTGACACTACAAAGAAGATGAAGATTCATAAATTAATAAGCTTGAAGAAGAAGAAATACAAGAAGTTTTGTCACCAAATCCTTGCAAACCCACCAATCATCAATTAGATCTAAGTCTAAACTAATGTTGTTACTAGATTAGAATGATAGAGAGTAGTCTAAGCTAAAGGAGAGTTACTAGATATAATGGAGCATAATGTGGTAGAAAGCTAGGGTTTAATTATATATACAAAGATTTAATCTTTATCTTTTAAAGCAGAAACATTTCTGCTTCTCTCATTCACCCACGTCAGCAAAGATATGTGGTGCTTAGTTGGCACTGATGTGTCGCTTATGTGTCGCCATGTCGCACAATGGTGCAACTATGAAACATTGCAGTTATCATTGGTGCAGTTACGCTCAATTAGTTGGCAGTTATTGTTCACTCTCCCAATTACTCTTAGTTGACACTTAATATTAAAATATTAATCAGTTTATTAAAGTAACAGTCAATTACAGTTTTAACTCTCCTCAACTACCCAGTGTCACTACAGTAAACAAAAAAAATTATGTAAAAACTAGCCCACCACGAAAGTGGGAGGCAGCAGTTATCCCTGCCAACTTTTATTTAAATACATAGCTTCTCTATCCCTATATTCTAAATTCTAAATCCTTATCCGTCTTTAATTTTCCAAAATTGAGAAACTGCATGCTCCATTCTATCCGAAATCATGTCTTCTACTTCTCCCAAAATTAATTCCTGAAATTACTACTATTAAAAAGAATAACAATGTTATTATACATTAACAGCAAGAAGAATGCAGAAATGGGTACGAAAGCCAAAGAAGCTCAAATCTCGATGCTAGCAACAACACCCAAGAAAGGAACTCTCATTTTAAGAGTATAGATGATTTTAGTTTATAATATTGGAGTAAGTGATTCTTATTGTTATTGTAGAATTCACTTCAATGATATAAAAGTGTAACATTTCATTATATAATACAAGGAAAAGGGAAAAGTTCTGAGCAATTTACGTTTTGGTATGTGAAATCATAACCTACTGTATATGTAAAACCAGTTTAGTATCTAATTTCAGTTTAGTATCGAATTTTGCAGGAAAGATCACTTCATTATTCATTGATAAAACGAGACCGGTGCTGGAGATGAGACACATTAAACACAATTAGTGGAAAGGTAATGCATTTTATAATGCAAGTTAAATAAGCTACTTCAATTATTTCATAATTATTATTCTACTCTATGAATGTAACAAATGCTATAAGCATTGTAACACAAGATGCAACAAAAATACAAGTCTACCAATCATCGAGGAAATCTAATCATTCAATAATAAGTGAATTTTCCACAAAAAGAATTGACTCATAAACAACGTTATGTGTCCGACGAGTCTCAAAATTCTACGAATCGTGTCCGATACGTCTCAAAATATCATGAACCGTGTCCGACACGTGTCCAAATAATTTAAAAAAAAAAACCAACACAGTTTTACAGGTGTGTCCGATGTGTGTCTATGTCCGACACAGACACGGTGATTAGAAGAAGTGTTCGTGATACTTGGCGTCGACACGATCCTAAAACAAAAAAAAAAGAAAAAATCTGAAAATTTGGTCAAACCTGACCTAGGCAAAATGGCACGTCCTCACCGGGGGTTCGTGCCTAGCCCGTGCATTGTCTGAGGTGGAGATTCGGTCCGAGTCCAGGCACAAAACATCGGGCTTGGCTGGAGCTGGGCACGACCAGGCACGAACGAAGTGTCACCTCTAACTTAGTCTGTATTCTGTACGATTGAACCTAACCGAATTAAGGAATACTAAATTAAACTGAACTGAAATAAAATGAACTAATTTGAAATGAATTCTATGGCACTCCAATATCACTTCAACTTTAAATTACTTTATTCACAACTACTCCGTATACAACATATCTCCTCTTTTGTTATTTTCACGGCGATGATGTTAAATAAGTGATAATGGTCACGTGTGTTATGTTGTTTGCCAAATTTTAGTAAGAATTGTGACCACATTTAGTAAGCATACCGTCACAGTCGGTCCAAGGTACAATGATCCGTCTCACCGTCTGCATTATTTACGTAGATTTAAATTACATATGATTGTACTCACTCCATCCCACTATGATGTTCCCATTTACTTTTTGAGGGTCAAAGTTCGTAAGCTTTTACCATCAATTTTGCAAAAAGTATACAATTTTATAATACGATTTTCACATAATTACATTTGTTATCAAAAAATCATTGTAGAATTATAACTTTAACAAAAAATAATGACGTATAGCGATGATAAAACACGGTCAAAGTACTGTATCAAAGACCATGAAAAAGTAAATGGGAAATCTCTTTGGGATGGAGGGAGTATTTAGTAAAACAATTTTTTTTCCCAGCACTTCATCATCTATATTTTTAAAGTCATCCGTGCAATTTGCACGGGTAAAAACTAGTGGATAATTAAAACAAAGCCCAAACCTGATTTTTTTTCCCTTGAAAGGAAACTTTACCCTTTGGATCTTCATACTGTGAAGTTTTCTTCTGCGGATTGTCTCCAATATGGTCGAAATACCGTCGGGCGAAGTTTCGCCCGGTGAGATTTTTTGTCCGAAATGGCGATCTGGGGAGGAAACACCGTCGGACAAAGTTTTTTTTTTTTTGGTAAAATGTAAGTATATTGATAATCTTTAAACAATTTAATTACATATCCCAAACATTGTATCCCTCACCCATACTCTTACTGTAGAATGCCAATTTGTTGCATCCACTTACCATCTATTTTAGAACTAATACCGTGTATACGAGCTAACACTCAATTTACTACCTCCCTCTTTACTTCCTGTACCACACTACTAGCATCATCAACCTGCACTCCAGTCTACATATATTTCATTCCTGCCATAATCTATAAATCAGCCACAGAATCGCAGCTAATATAATCTGCATCTTTACCAACGACTTGGTTCGCCATTTTATACACCAGGCCAAAATATTACTCTCAGGCATGGCTGTTACTAGCCATTTTTGCAGCAGTTTACAGCATTCCGTGGGGCGAAATTTCGCTAGATCAAAATTTCATCGGGAAAAGTTTCTCCCAGTGAAAAGTCTGACCAAAAACTCAAAAATCTCGTAGGGTGAAATTTCGCCCTGTCAGATTTCATCGGGTGAAACTTTGCCCTGTGACTTTAGAGGGCCATAACTCTCTTGTTTGATCTTCGATTGGGGCGTGTGATAAATCGTTGGAAAACTAATACATAAGCTTTCACCTCCAACTAGAATCACATCGATCTGAGGTCTAGAACTGTAACAACCGCTATTTTTCCTAAGCATTTTCATTCTTTCCGTTAGGACTCCGTCTTAACTCTGTCACTTTTGGCCTCATATTTCATCATTTTACGAAGCTCTATTTTAATTTTTGGGTTTAATAATTTTTAATTTTAATTTTAAAGATTTAAATTCTTTTTAAATCCATTTATTTGGTTTCTTCGTAAACTAATTAATTTTTCCGCAAGGAATTCTATTTCTCTTCGAATTGACATTTTTAAGCTTGGATTTAAGTTATCCCTTTTCCTAAAAATGTTTGAATACGTTTCTATAATATTTTCAACTAGTAAATATTTTTATTTATAAAAAATTAGTTGTTAATGATTTTTATTACGAAGCTTCGCGAATAATTATTTTCTTACGCGAGGTTTACTCGAATTACTTTGAAATGCCTTTAACTATTTTACAATTATACTTTTTATCAACTTATAAATTATTTGGGACCATTTCCTCACATTTTGGACCAACTAAGCTCTTGGTCACAAGTTTTATTACGTTTTATTTAAACGTTTCATTTTATCACGTTAAAACGTAAACGTAAGATAATTTCTTTTCATTCATTGTTGCATCAGTATCAAAACTTTTCATACTCCTTATCACTTCATTTTGGCTGGCCACTTCATGTGGATATCACATAGTTTTCATCAACAATTTATTCTCATTTATATTTTGAAAAACCATCCATTTCCATACTACACTTTATTCATTCATCAAGTAAAAGAAAAACTATCTTCATCTACACTTGGCCGTGGCACTCTCCCTCCATTCTAGGATTATTTTGCTTCAATTCTAGCCTTAATCGACTCAAATTCTTCGTCAAATAATCCTCTTTCCGTTCTCTTCGTTAAGGTATTAATCCACGTCGTTTTCGATCAATTTTTACCTTGATTTTTATTAGTTTTCTCATGGTATTTTTCTGCCATGATTTTCGTGTTTGGTAGGATTTTTGGACGATCCTGAAGCCGACGAATATATTATCCACTCAGACTTGGAGTAGAGGTAACGTCGATGTTACTCGGTATTTCATGATTTTAATTGAGTATTTGCATGTATATATTTTTATGTTTTATTTGGGCAATTTATGTATGTCACGAATTCTGGAAAATTTTTAAAAGTTGAAAATTTGTATGATTCGGTATTTTTATTGCTTTTACGAGATTAACGATTAAATTGTTATATTAATTTGTAAAATCGCAATATTCGGCCTAAACATGTAATATATTTTTATATTCTGGAAAAATGTTGTTTTTGATGATTTTTAATAATTTAGTATTTTTCTGATATTTTTGATATCAATTATTGAATTATTACCGTTTACGGACAAAAACGATTAAAAGCCGATTTTTAGTTCTAGTACTTAAACATTTTATTTTAATCTGATTTTTGACGTGGTGAAACTTTCTGGTGAAATAGAATTTTCTGAAATTTTTCATAATTTTTTTAGAATTGTTAAGTGGATGAATTAATTAATCACTTTAAATCATCGTTTATCGTTAAAACCGTGTTTGTTGTTTAAATTCTCGATTTCTGGTCTTTGGTTTAAATCTGGAAAAAAATATGATTCTGATGATTTCATATTAAAATGTAATTTTATGATTTTTAGTGCCTTAATAAAATGATAGGAACGATAAGTTTTATTAATGGAATCGTTAATTGTGAAAACGGGTTTTAAAGACGGTATTGATGGGATTTATTAAATCTGAAATTTTTGGAAATCTGGAAAAATAGTATTTTCTGGAAAATCATGATTTTTAGGTTTAATAATAATTTTTAGACATTAATACTTAAATCATTTTGTAATTACTATTTTTATTAATCGTTATTGTCGAGATTGGACGATTAACGAGAAAACGCTTTAAATCCGAGTTTTAAGATTCTGGGAAATTTTCTTTTCTGGACAGAATGTCCATAAATATATTTTAACTATTTTACGTAATTTTTGTACTATTAATTAAAGTCTTTAATTAATAAGTATTGATTTTTGGACAAATTATGATTTATCGTTAAAATGTTTCATCTTACCCAAAAGAATTATTTTTCCAGCCATTTTGAAAGTATTTAAATCTGAAACTTTGTGATTTAAATCATACCTTAACATACTCTCAATATATTTGTTGGTTTAATTAAATAAAGACGTTCAAATATTTAATTTAATGTTTGCCGTAAAATCCTATTTATAATTTTATTGTCGAAACTAATAATAATTAGGGATTTTTAACTTTATAACTTTATAACTTTTGAAAACACCCTAATTAGTAGTATTAAAATGTTTAAGACATTTTTAATCATTTTATAACACTTATACGATATTTTAATGATTTCATAAAATCAACTGATCTTACTTTAATAATTAATATCGTTAAGGCCGAAAATATTAGTTTTGTAAATCTATATCGTTTACTAAAAATTGGTATTAGTATAAACTAATATTTTCGCTATTTTGATATGATGCTATTTTTAGTAAAGTTTCTAAAAAAATAAGTTTCCTAAAATAGAAAGTTTCCTCTTTTAGAATATAAATGTTTACTTCTTTTATCCTCATATTATTTATATTGATTATATCTTTTGAGTATCGATAATGGCTTCGTTTTGGAGTTATGGAATAAGGACAAGTGTGAGGTTAGAGTAATATAATCTAGGGTCTACGTTTTTGCCATCAACTATAAGGCTAGTGTATCAGGAATCGGTACATTGGTTGTTGAACCGGGTGACAGGTATCCCGGGAGTGGTGTACATTTTGACCTTAAGCTTAGGCCTCGCAGTAAGTCGCCGTCATAAGTTGAACTGGGTGACAGGTAATCCCAGGAGGGGTGTGCATTATCTTAAACTAGGGCCACGCATTTATAAGTCGCCGCTCTATTATGGTTGAGTAGCCTAGTTAGAGACCGAAGTTTGATTTGTTTGAACTAAGTTCTCGAAGCTAGTTTTTAGTATTCTCCTAGTAAAAGTCTATCCGTCTACACTAATCCTATCCATGACGCCATTTTGATTATTTTATTCATTATCGATATAAATTTGTTTGCAGGTTGGCAAATATTTTTATGTTTCTTCGGAAACCCTCTTAATTAATTTGTTTCACGCTAAAGCTTATTTTAATATGCTGTTTTACTGTTTTCCATTTTTACTATTTTTCCTGTATTAGTAATTACTGTTTTAAAATTCTGTTATACGGCTGGGAGAACGTTGACGTTGCTCCCCACTGATTGTGGTTGTTATGTTTTTAACATGGCAGGTATATGTGTTTTCCTTCGGGTGGGCTAGCGAGCAGTTATGGATCCTGCTTGTTTTAATCAGATCACTGTATTATGGATTGTTAAAACCCTTTTTATGGATTTTATTTATTTATTTATTTATTTTGTAGCCATTTTTATTTTATGGCTTATGTATTGACTTACCATTTTTATTTAATCAAGACATAGCTATAGTGTGTTATAATCCCACTTCTAAAGTGTTTCCGCCACTGTATTGCGTTAGAATTTCTAGGGGATTACAGTTGGTATCAGAGCATCACTGCTCCCAACGCTTACACCTGAAATTAGGGAAAATACCAGTAAATTATTTAAACAGTAAATAAAAATATTATTAGAGATGGGTAGAAACAAATAAGGACTTAACTGTTAAGATTATCCGTTCCTGAACTCAATGATTAGCATTGAATATTTGTTTTATATGTCGAAGAAGATGAAAGAACAAGATGCTGATATGCTGCTCCAGATCGGGACAAGACCTACTTAGCACTCTCAACGCCTGCTGACTCGAGTGGACAACTAGGTGCTCCAAGAAAGATTTTGATAATGACTTTTAGCTCCGGTTCAGTTTACTTAAGCTACAGGCAAGATGATCAAGAGTAGATTCTTGTTCCATGATGTCGCAGTAAATCCAGATGGAGCGACCCATGACTTGCGTGCTCGTTCCTCTACAAGAAGATGAAGTAATCCATTTTGGATCCCCTCGTGAACTCTGGAGGCCCGAAGATTCTCCTCTGGTTCAAGAACTTAGTAATATAGGATCATCGATTCTTTTCTTCCTTCCCCTATTTCTTCCAATTCTTCTCTTATATATTCTCATCTTCATTCTCTTGGTGAATCCTTGTTCTATTCTTCTATTCTACCATCTTTCTCTTGAGATTCTTTGGTTAGACCGGATTCTGTCTTAGTGAACCCGTGTTATAGATGTTTGAGGTTTAGTAAACCCTTGTTACCTGGTTTGAGAATTTTGAGTCTGCCCTACTTTCTAAGCAAGTAAGAAATTCTTGAGGATTAATTTGAATAGCAAAATGTTGCTTGATGGAATTAGGATGATACTTTAGACACTGAACCTTGGGTTATAGGTTACCTTGATTATTTAGGCATACTTAGAGTTGGATATATTTGGGAGTAGTAAGAGAGTATGTCATATTTGATGGATACCTAATACCTAACATAGAACCTAATCAAGTGTAAATAATGATATCACTTTGGGATTCTTACCTAATGCTTATTTGGTGGATGTATCATGAATATTTGGGATCTTAGAGTATCGTTTAAAATGTTAGTCTGAGTGTTGTGGTACCATTAAAGGTTTTCATTAATGTCGTTAGAAATTTTGGTGGACATAGACTTTTCGTGTTTCTTAAGGATTATTTTGTGGATCGTTGATGTAAGGTTGTAACCTACAAACTTTGAAGTTGAATGACCTAAATTTTGGATAGATCATTGTTAACCTTGAAGGAGAGAAACATATTGCACAATTAAAGGTTAGATTTATCGCGTTGATTTGAGGAATACTTAATGCCCATCATCTTAATGGATTTACAGTTCAGTACCCTTAGACCAACGAGATTGTGGCTTCGTTGATTTAATAAATATTTTAGTGGTTTCGCTGTTACGATATGAAATTTGATGGAATTCTCAGAAACCTTAGCCGAATGACGTGTTTGGAAATGTGAGTATCTATCGTTACATGTCAGGCTGAGTACCAGTGTGTTTAAGGTTTGGTGTACTTTCCTAACCTCTGTCTATTGATGATGTGAAGAATATGTTGATGATCATTTTTGAAGTTTTCGTGTCTGAACCTTATTAATTGGTGGATTTTATTTAGTGTTCCTTACTCGAGTAATTTGAGGTATACCTCAAGTTCGGACTTTGAGCTTTGAATTTGTGAGCCTTAGTGAGTACCAGTTTGAGTATGTTTTGATGACTGTTGAAATCTTAATTAATGGATTAGTCTAAATCATTTGTGGATTCTTACCATACTAATTGAAAAATTATATAAGTATGTAAGACTTAATTTTGGAGGCTATGACAGTTGATAATTTAGGAGGTTGTAGATTGAGTAGGACCAGTCTGTACCGATATTGGACTTAGCGTAGTTGATGGGCCAATTGGGAACCGTGTTTGTGAGAATCGTGCTAGGAATCTCGAGATGATTAATTTCTTCCATAATCCTTGGGAGCTCTTTTTGATTCTCAACTCCGTCTTCCTTTCTGCTTCTCTTGAATTCTGGTACGGTAACTCCTGCCAATCCCTTCAACCTTTGTCGATTTTTGAAAGCTCTTATTTTTAATTTATTTATCCTTCTTCTTTTTATCCTTGACCATTTTTTTCGAACTCCCTATTTTATAAAAAGTTTGACTACTTTAAAAAAAATGGATTATCGTAAAATTTTAACATTTTGAGTTATAATTTCTAATTGTAAATTTGCCCATTTTGTAAAAATCTTGACTAATTTAAAACTTTTGATTTTCATGAAATTTTAACATTTTGAAGCATAATTTCAAATTTTTAAACTCCCCATTTTGTAAAAACTTTGAGCAATTTAACATTTTGGGTTATCGTGAAATTTAACATTTTTTTTATTTATAATTTAAGAACTATATACTTCACTTTGTTTTATCTTTGGTTGATATTTATATTTAGATCTATTTCAAAATGCCTTAATAATTTATTTTAAATTATTTCGAAATTATTTTTAATTTTTGATTTTCAAGCGATCAAAATTTTATGAAGACTTTTATATTTCCATGTACTTCAATTTGTATAGGATTGTTATGTAAAACGTTTTAACATTGTCGAAATTATTTTGTATGTTCAAGTTTGATAACATTTTTGAAAACTTTCATAATTACTTTGATAACATTTTCGAAATTTTAACGTTTTGAAAATTGATTTTCATTTTATTGTTGGTGAACTTTTGAATCTGTTATTGAAAATGTTTGATGGCTGGTGCGATTTTTACTAACTACAAAATTTGATTTCTCCAAACTAAATTTTGTTTCATCAAAAAAAGGAATAATATCGAATTTCTTAATCAAAATATTTTACTTTTGTTTTCAAAATATTTTGGTTATCCTATTTCCTTAGAGTTTGTTTACAAATGTTATTTGTCGTCATTATTTTACCAAATAACTTTACTTTACGATTTCACTAATTAAAAAAATTTAAACTCCGGGTAGCTTAGCCCAATTCCTCTCAGAATAAATATTTGCATTTGATTTCATATCACTTTAAAAGTTGTAAAATTTTCTTTTACAGCAAAAATTTTATGCGAGATTTGTATCCTCACCTTTTCGAGTGGGGTAATCTTGTTTCCTTTCTGCTTATTCTTAGTTTCGAGGACGAAACTTTCTTTTAGTGGGGAGGATTGTAACACCCGCTATTTTTCCTAAGCATTTTCATTCTTTCCGTTAGGAGTTCGTCTTAACTCTGTCACTTTTGGCCTCATATTTCATCATTTTACGAAGCTCTATTTTAATTTTTGGGTTTAATAATTTTTTATTTTAATTTTAAAGATTTAAATTCTTTTTAAATCCATTTATTTGGTTTCTTCGTAAACTAATTAATTTTTCCGCAAGGAATTCTATTTCTCTTCGAATTGACATTTTTAAGCTTGGATTTAAGTTATCCCTTTTCCTAAAAATGTTTGAATACGTTTCTATAATATTTTCAACTAGTAAATATTTTTATTTACAAAAAATTAGTTGTTAATGATTTTTATTACGAAGCTTCGCGAATAATTATTTTCTTACGCGAGGTTTACTCGAATTACTTTGAAACGCCTTTAACTATTTTACGATTATACTTTTTATCAACTTATAAATTATTTGGGACCATTTCCTCACATTTTGGACCAACTAAGCTCTTGGTCACAAGTTTTATTACGTTTTATTTAAACGTTTCATTTTATCACGTTAAAACGTAAACATAAGATAATTTCTTTTCATTCATTGTTGCATTAGTATCAAAACTTTTCATACTCCTTATCACTTCATTTTGGCTGGCCACTTCATGTGGATATCACATAGTTTTCATCAACAATTTATTCTCATTTATATTTTGAAAAACCATCCATTTCCATACTACACTTTATTCATTCATCAAGTAAAAGAAAAACTATCTTCATCTACACTTGGCCGTGGCACTCTCCCTCCATTCTAGGATTATTTTGCTTCAATTCTAGCCTTAATCGACTCAAATTCTTCGTCAAATAATCCTCTTTCCGTTCTCTTCGTTAAGGTATTAATCCACGTCGTTTCCGATCAATTTTTACCTTGATTTTTATTAGTTTTCTCATGGTATTTTTCTGCCATGATTTTCGTATTTGGTAGGATTTTTGGACGATCCCGAAGCCGACGAATATATTATCGACTCAGACTTGGAGTAGAGATAACGTCGATGTTACTCGGTATTTCATGATTTTAATTGAGTATTTGCATGTATATATTTTTATGTTTTATTTTGGCAATATATGTATGTCACAAATTCTGGAAAATTTTTAAAAGTTGAAAATTTGTATGATTCGGTATTTTTATCGCTTTTACGAGATTAACGATTAAATTGTTATATTAATTTGTAAAATCGTAATATTCGGCCTAAACATGTAATATATGTTTATATTCTGTAAAAATGTTGTTTTTGATGATTTTTAATAATTTAGTATTTTTATGATATTTTTGATATCAATTATTGAATTATTACCGTTTACGGACAAAAACGATTAAAAGCCGATTTTTAGTTCTAGTACTTAAACATTTTATTTTAATCTGATTTTTTACGTGGTGAAACTTTCTGGTGAAATAAAATTTTCTGAAATTTTTCATAAGTTTTCAGAATTTTTAAGTGGATGAATTAATTAATCACTTTAAATCATCGTTTATCGTTAAAACCGTGTTTGTTGTTTAAATTCTCAATTTCTGGTCTTTGGTTTAAATCTGGAAAAAAATATGATTCTGATGATTTCATATTAAAATGTAATTTTATGATTTTTATTGCCTTAATAAAATGATAGGAACGATAAGTTTTATTAATGGAATCGTTAATTGTGAAAACGGGTTTTAAAGACGGTATTGATGGGATTTATTAAATCTGGAATTTTTGGAAATCTGGAAAAATAGTATTTTCTGGAAAATCATGATTTTTAGGTTTAATAATAATTTTTAGACATTAATACTTAAATCATTTTGTAATTACTATTTTTATTAATCGTTATTGTCGAGATTGGACGATTAACGAGAAAACGCTTTAAAAACCGAGTTTTAAGATTCTGGAAAATTTTCTTTTCTGGACAGAATGTCCATAAATATATTTTAACTATTTTACGTAATTTTTGTACTATTAATTAAAGTCTTTAATTAATAAGTATTGATTTTTGGACAAATTATGATTTATCGTTAAAATGTTTCATCTTACCCAAAAGAATTATTTTTCAAGCCATTTTGAAAGTATTTAAATCTGAAATTTCGTGAGTTAAATCATCCATTAACATACTCTAAATATATTTGTTGGTTTAATTAAATAAAGACGTTCAAATATTTAATTTAATGTTTGCCGTAAAATCCTATTTATAATTTTATTGTCGAAACTAATAATAATTAGGGATTTTTAACTTTATAACTTTTGAAAACACCCTAATTAGTAGTATTAAAATGTTTAAGACATTTTTAATCATTTTATAACACTTATACGATATTTTAATGATTTCATAAAATCAACTGATCTTACTTTAATAATTAATATCGTTAAGGCCGAAAATATTAGTTTTATAAATCTATATCGTTTACTAAAAATTGGTATTAGTATAAACTAATATTTTTGCTATTTTGATATGATGCTATTTTTAGTAAAGTTTCTAAAAATATAAGTTTCCTAAAATAGAAAGTTTCCTCTTTTAGAATATAAATGTTTACTTCTTTTATCCTCATATTATTTATATTGATTATATCTTTTGAGTATCGATAATGACTTCGTTTTGGAGTTATGGAATAAGGACAAGTGTGAGGTTAGAGTAATATAATCTAGGGTCTACGTTTTTGCCATCAACTATAAGGCTAGTGTATCAGGAATCGGTACATTGGTTGTTGACCCGGGTGACAGGTATCCCGGAAGTGGTGTACATTTTGACCTTAAGCTTAGGCCTCGCAGTAAGTCGCCGTCATAAGTTGAACTGGGTGACAGGTAATCCCAGGAGGGGTGTGCATTATCTTAAACTAGGGTCACGCATTTATAAGGCGCCGCTCTATTATGGTTGAGTAGCCTAGTTAGAGACCGAAGTTTGATTTGTTTGAACTAAGTTCTCGAAGCTAGTTTTTAGTATTCTCCTAGTAAAAGTCTAGCCGTCTACACTACTCCTATCCATGACGCCATTTTGATTATTTTATTCATTATCGATATAAATTTGTTTGCAGGTTGGCAAATATTTTTATGTTTCTTCGGAAACCCTCTTGATTAATTTGTTTCACGCTAAAGCTTATTTTAATATGCTGTTTTACTGTTTTCCATTTTTACTATTTTTCCTATATTAGTAATTAGTGTTTTAAAATCCTGTTATACGGCTGGGAGAACGTTGACGTTCCTCCCCACTGATTGTGGCTGTTATGTTTTTAACATGGTAGGTATATGTGTTTTCCTTCGGGTGGGCTAGCGAGCAGTTATGGATCCTGCTTGTTTTAATCAGATCATTGTATTATGGATTGTTAAAACCCTTTTTATGGATTTTATTTATTTATTTATTTATTTTGTAGCCATTTTTATTTTATGGCTTATGTATTGACTTACCATTTTTATTTAATCAAGACATAGCTACAGTGTGTTATAATCCCACTTCTACAGTGTTTCCGCCACTGTATTGCGTTAGAATTTCTAGGGGATTACAAGAACTATAGATATATCCATTTGAAGGTTGACCTTGCCGGTGAAGATGCCTAGTAATGGACTATAGTTTTGCTCTTTTGCTCAAGGCTTCACCCTTTGATGCTTGGACTTTTGCTTTGTGGCATGCTTTGGACGATACTCCATTCCCTTGTGCCCATGTAAGCTCGAGCATGTTCTCGGACAATGAATTCCTATCAAATAATAGAAAACTACCCAAAAATACGTAAAATGCAAAATAGCGACCGTTAGAGTGAGAAAGACTCGAATACGGCGTTAATCACACACGAATCTCACAAAAGTGAAAGGAAAACATGTCTAAATGGGTGGAAAAACTGGCCAAATTTGGCACACAACAAACCCCCCACACTAAACCATTGCTCATCCTCGAGCAAGGACCCAAAAAGAAACTAAGTAATACTACTACTAAGTTAGACTATGCAAAGCCGATACGAGGCAATTAACGGGCCCGCTCCGTCCCTTCAACTCACAAATCGAAATACCCATGAGGTAAGGTACTCCCATGCAAGGAAAGTTGGTCTTGCTCAAAATTGGGGACACAACTAAACACACACACACACAGAAAACACATAAACGAACAAGAATAGTTGCATCCAAAGACGAAAACACCGACTCCCTCATCAAGACGATGAGAAAGACACCAATAGCTCACTCGAGACAAGTAGAAACATTCCAAAATTAGATGTTCAAGATGAAATGACAAAAGTCTAATAGAATGACATTAAAGCAATAAAAACATAGAAAATTTATCTCGGTTCTCCCAATCTACTAAAAGTGTTCACCCCGCGTGTTAAACAGAGTAGAAATGGGCGAACCATGGAGTTAGTAGACACTAGAGGTAAATGCAATCTCGACCTTTTTCCAAAAGCAATGAGGATCGTCCCAAGCTAAAGTGAACCTAAAATAGTCAAAAAAAAGATGGTGGAAAAGTGTTCACAAAATGAGGCAGACCAATTAACCACCGCTATCTTCCTTCCTAGGGACTCGGTCATTTGGTAGGTACTTCACGGTGATAAGTTGGCAAAAGGCTTATTTGGGATAGAAATTTTTTTGGGGGTTTGACTTTTCTTGTTTTTCTTGTTTGTGCGTTTTTCTTATTGTCTTGGTTTGTCCTTTTAGCCATGTGATACAACTTGAGGTCTAACAAGTGTTACGACCCCCGCTTTGCACGACGCAGGGCACGACCTTCTCTTGGAGTATGCCTAGTGTATGACACGAGTCCTCAAGTCTAATGAGTATCACATCAATGTAAATACAACAATGTAGAAAGGATTCATTTTTGTAAACTTATTGTGTGGTGTATAGGTGGAGGAGTAAATAGGCAAGATGGGTGTGCACCCTCGCCAAACCCACATAAAGAGGGAGAATTTGGACTATTCGTGCAATGGTCACCTCAAGCAAGGTCACCTAGAGATACGGAACGCGGTAACCGAGGTCTTATCTCTCCATGGGTGGTCAAGGTGGTCAATGCAAACCCCGATGTAAACTTCTTGTAGAAAAGGTGGACTCAAGTTAAAAGACCGACACAATTATTGATTTAATGTTTATCTACTAGAGTAAAGTTTGAAATCAAAATGGGTTACTAACAAGGGAAGGTGAACACTCGTAAGAAAGTCTCACAATCGGGTTTTCGAAAACATTTTCCATAAACACACTATACAAAACACCAAAGAACACAACAAAAGTAAATACTAAAACAACTACAAGTAAAGCCAAGCACTCCAACCTCCATTAATTAGTCAGCACAACCACAACCACCAATTCCAAAATATTCACCAAGCAAGTGAACCTCCAAATAGAATCAAGCCCATACTCCTATGTGAATAAGAGAAGAGGAGAAAAACAAGGGTAAAAGGGATTACCGATTGGTCTTCTCTTTTAATACCTTTATCCTCATACTATGAAGTTGGTGGTATTTCTGCAAGAATGGAGAAAAAGGCTATATAAGAGAAACTAGACACAAGAAATGAAAAATCTTTTTTTGGATTTTACGAAAATTTTCAACTTTTTATGAATTTTAGAAAAGATTTTGAAAAATAAAATAAAAATCAAAGGATAGTAGATCCCTCCCCCACACTAAAATTATGCATTGTCCTCATTGCAAAAGTAGGGAAGAGATCGAAAAAGAAAAAAGAAAAGGAAAAAAGGAAAAAGAGAATTAAGAGAAGAGAAAAAGAAGAAAAATCTTTAGATTTTTTTGGAAAGTTTTTCAAGTTTTTAGTTGTTTTTTTTGAAAATAAGAGGAAAGAAAAGAAGGTAAGATAAAAGGGAAAAAGGATTGTAAATCTCTCTCCCACACTAAAACTATACAATGTCCTCAATGAACAAGTATGAGAGAGAGTAGAAGAAGGAAGAAAACAAAATAAGATGATCGAAGAAAGGAAATGTTTTTGAAATTTTTACATGATTTTCTAATTTTTTTTTTTTTTATGAATTTTTCAAAAATTTGAACAAAAGAAAATACAAACACAACAAATAATCAACAATACAATCCCACAAAAACTTCTAATTTCAACACAAATACAAATACACCTCAAATCTTCCAACAAGATATAACCAAACATCCTCAATCCACGATCCACAAAAGAACAATCAAACAAAAGATTCTCCACACTTGATTCTTTCAAAATTCTTCATCATTTATCCATTCCGGTTTCTTGTCGGAGAATCCTACAAACTAAACAAAACACAAAAAACGTAAATATGCAAAAAAAAAAGTTTGGGTTACCTCCCAAGAAGCGTGGTTTTGGCTAGGACCGCATAACCTTAAAATTTGTTCTTCTCTAAGTATCATCTCCATCATACCCATCAAGGGCTCGGAGGAGTAAATCAAAGACTCTAGAAGAGTCTTCAAGCGGGCTCATGTTATCGTACCAATCTATCATCAAAAGCTTCCAAGTCGAAAGTGGTAAGTACGGGTGTGCAAAATCCGGTTCGGCCGGAAAAAATGGACCGGACCGGACCGGAATCTACCGAACCGGACCCGAAATAAAAAAATCCGATCCGTTTTCAGTTCCATCATTTTGGTCAATTCTGGGTTCCGGTCCGGTCAGGTCTTGACCCGGTCTAGACCGGAAAGACCAGAATTATATTTATTTGATAAAAATTTTGGTCTAACCGGGCCTAAACGGTCCAAACCGGTCTAACCGATCCAACCGGTCCAGAATTTGGGACCGGAATTAAAAAAAATTTGAAAATTCCGGTCCGGATTTTTTTGAAGATTCCGGTCTGGTCCTGGACCGGTGCACAATCCTATTTACCACTGGTAAGTAGTCTTCAAATCCATGATGCCCGAATTTCTCATGATCTTCCGGATCTTTCCATCTCACAAGTTGAAGGGACTATCTTTTCCCCGAACACCTTCCTCTAGCTTTCCAAGGATTCACCTTCTCACCACTCAACATGAAAGGCATTTTAGGTCTTATTTCTCCATTGCACGTTCCCACACTTTCTTCAAGTTGCAGGCCCTCATCCCTAAGTCTCAAGACATCACTTGTCCCCATATCATCGTGAAGGAGAGATTTCAAACTTCTAGCGACAGTTTCAATCTCTCCTAAACCAAAGCTTGGCTCACTAGCAAAGGACTCATAATTTTCTTCAACATTTTTGCACAAGGGCAACTTGATTTCATCATCATTCCAAG
Source organism: Agrostemma githago (assembly GCA_958450325.1). NCBI lineage: Eukaryota > Viridiplantae > Streptophyta > Magnoliopsida > Caryophyllales > Caryophyllaceae > Agrostemma > Agrostemma githago. The sequence goes on along the minus strand of OY288239.1, from coordinate 20,702,554 downwards.
ACTTAACAAGGCCTATGCCCTCATTCAACTCATCCCAGAGACTCGTATCCTCGACATCCTCATTTACATTGACCATGTGGCAATATTATGATTCGAGTTCTTTGTTAGGCATGAAAGTGGTGATTCCCTTCTTTGATGACAAAATGTTGTCATTTTCATCGATATCTTTATGGATCACTACTTGACCTTGAATCGGCCTCTTGAAGTTTGATGTTACCTTGGTTAATGGCAAGAAGACTTCTACCTTTTTTACTATGTCCACAAACCGGCTACACTTTATATTTTCTTTGTTAACTTTAGCCCATTTTCGAAATAGTAGAGGTGAAAATATCGATCGATGGAGGTGGAACATCTGATTCCTTCTTCTCAATTGCTTTCTCGGACTCTTGTCTTCTCGCTTCCTTTGGCTTTCTTTGTTTGTCCTCGGCCTTTGCAACTAACTCAAATTCTGCTCGAATTCCCCAGTTTTTTTTGGGGGAATTAGGAGTAGTGGCATGTGGTGGTTCTTTGTAGTTTCTTGTTTGGAGTTGCCTTGGTACTCAAGGGATTATAACGGTTTTCAAGTTCTTTTCCTTCTCTTATGATAACAACATGGGCTTAGGATGATGGATCCCTTGGGTGTTGAGGTTGACCCGGGAAACCATGAGGTGGGTGCACGGGAACAGCTAAGGCTCGTGCGACCTCTCAGGATTCCCAAAATTTAAGTCTTGCTTTTGTGTCCGCATTTTCATTCATCAAGAACTCTAAAGCTTTTCGCATATCATTGGTCAAACCATCCCATTGACCACCACCTTGACCATTTTGATAATTACCTTGATTGTCATAGAAAAAAAATGGTTGTGTTTTTGATAATTGAACCCTTGGTACCCTTGGTTGAACCCTTAATTGTGGTAATTTCCTCCTTGATTATAGTAATGGCTCTCTTGATTCATAGATGGTTATGAAAATTGTCTTAGCCATGAGAACTACCTCCTTTGTTGTTGAAATTGCCCCTTTGGTGAGGTCACAAATATGAAGGCACTTTGAGAGACCCTTGGTTGAATAATATTTATTTATTAGAATTGAAGGATCTTTGTTGTTGACTCCATTGATAAATATATCTTGATTGGATTTGATACATAACTTTTGAATAAGCTTTGTGTTCATAGCCTCAACGCCCTCATGTTTCTTAATTAGCTCATCAACTTTCAATCCAAGCTCCAATTCATTGTTCTTTGAAGAACTTGCATATCCCTTATTCTTAGTACCACTAGCTTGGCTCCATCGAGAATCACATCTTGACATTTTTTCCAAGAGGGCTTCAGATACATCATCTCCAAGAGTGTAGAAATCTCCCCCTGGCGCCGAATTTATATTTTCTTTCCATCTCGAGGATAAGGCTTCAAAAAAGGTTTGAGTTGTTAACCACTCAGGAATGTCGTGATGGGGGCACTTCCTAAGGAGATCATGAAACCTATCCCACGCTTCACTCAAGCTTTCATGTTCTTCTTGATGGAAGGTGTGGATTTTCATTCGCGGTAGTGGTTGGTTTTGGATGGAGGGAAGTACTTCTCTAAGAAAGCATTTTCAAGCTCTGCCCATGTTTGAAAAGTATTGTTCGGATGTCTTTGTAGCTATCTCTTGGCACCTTTCCTCAAAGTCTTAGGAAAGAGGATGCGATGTAGTTGACATGAACTAAGACCACTAAGTTTGGCTCCAACTAGCTTTTCTTTGAAAAAGCATACATGTTCAAGATCATCTTCTTGAGGGAACCCATGGAAGGTATCTAGTTGAACCTCATTGATCAAGAAGAATTTAAGCCCAAACTCATCCGAATGGTTCCATAGAAAACTGGAGAAGGAACATCCTCGTGAGTGAGTTGTGAATGTGAACCGAGGGTTGACATGTTTGCTTTTTGAAGGATTTTTGGTGAAGAAAGTGATTTGGGAGGTGAAAGGGTTGAATAATTTTCTTGTGGAGATAGTGTTTCTTGTGGATTGAAGGGGTATTATTTGTTTGGAGTGATGAGAGGAGTTATAGAAGGTAGATTTGTTGGAGTGAAAGGTATAGGTAAGTTATTGGAAGAGAGATTTATGGTAGTTGGTGATATGGATGGATTTTAGAGGGGATGGAAGGATAGTATGTATGTTTGGTGGTGTGAGATACAGATGTGGAATCACTCTAGTTGAGATATTTACCGAGAATCTCAAGTCTTGAAATGTCATCTTTGGCTCGGGATCGAAATGAAAAGTCGATAACATGTTCTGGCAACACACTCAAATAGAAAGTGAGTCTCTTAGCACCATGTGGTACCAGGGTAGAGATAAATAAAAATGAAAGCAAAACCAAATATAAATAGACAAAAACTCAATCAACTAATCGTCGTCCCCGACAACGGCGCCATTTTGGTGCATAGGCGTCGCGACCCACACAGTCAAACAATATTTGTAACACCGACTAACCTAACTAATATAGTAGCGGTAAGTCGGGATCGATCCTCAGGGACGGTCTATGTAAAGTCGATCGAGTCTAAGTCAAAGTATGTTTGGGGTCTAAGGGGGGTTTTAGGTGGTCACGAATTAAACTAAATAGAAAGAGACTAGAATAACTAAGAGAAATCAAATAAAGGAAATGTGTTAAGAGGAGTCGGGGAATCAGAAATGAGACACATAAACAAGGAATTAAACAAACGATACACAATCGATAAGGAGCAAGTCACCTTTCGATTTCTCAACCCAACCTCGCTAAAGCCCACTTTCGTGATGAGAAAGCTAAATCTCTAACCAAAATTACACAAACCCCGAGTTTCCCCATATTGTTTCGGGTGAATACGAGTCAACTAAATTGATCAAGTAAAGTCAATACATATACAACAATTCCAAATTAGACAAACAAATCCAAGTGTATACAATCACAAGAATCATTAATTCATGTTATCCAAATTCTTCATCCCCTAACCTCCTAACTAAAATCTACTCACTATTCATGGGGTTTTCATTATAAACAAAGGAGAGAGAAAATGAACCAAAACAATTCATACTAGAAATTGAGAATAAAATTTAATCTAGCACAAATTAGAGGGAAAGAAAACAAAGAATAAAATCCATAATCTAGAACAAAAATAACACAAGAAAAACTAAAGAAAACATGTAACTAAAGAAGAAACTAGAGGAAAAACTAAGTAGAAAAGAGAGAAAGATGAGAAAGTACCAACAATGGAGAATTGACAGTACAAAGAAATGAAGATTCATAAATTAATAAACTTGTCACCAAATCCTTGCAAACCCACCAATCATCAATTAGATCTAAGACTAAACTAATGTTGTTACTAAATTAGAATGATAGAGAGTAGTCTAAGCTAAAGGAGAGTTACTAGATATAATGAAGCATAATGTGGTAGAAAGCTAGGGTTTAATTATATATACAAAGATTTAATGGATAATTAAAACAAAGCCCAAACCTGATTTTTTTCCCTTGAAATGAAACTTTACCCTTTGGATCTTCATTGTGTGAAGTTTTCTTCTGCGGATTGTCTCCAATATGGCCGAAATACCGTCGGGCGAAGTTTCGCCCGATTAGATTTTTTGTCCGAAATGGCGATCTGGGGAGGAAACACTGTCGGGCAAAGTTTCGCCCGGTGAAAAATCTGACCAAAAACTCAAAAATCTCGTAGGGTGAAATTTTGCCCGGTCGGATCTCATCAGGTGAAACTTCGCCCTGTGACTTTAGGGGGCCATAAATCTCTCGTTTGATCTTCGATTGGGGGGTGTGATATGTCGTTGGAAAGTTAATAATATAAGCTTTCATCTCCAACTAGAATCGCATCGATCCAATGTCTAGAACTATAGATATATCCATTCGAAGGTTGACCTTGCCGGTGAAGATGCCCAGTAATGGACTATAGGTTTGCCCTTTAGCTCAAGGCTTCACCTTTTGATGCTTGGACTTTTTCTTTGTGGCATGCTTTGGATGATATTCCGCTCCCTTGTTCCCACGTAAAATGCACAAGAGAGACCGCTAGAGTGAGAAAGACTCGAATATGGCGTTAATCTCACAAAAGCGAAAGGAAAACGAGTCTAAATGGGTGGAAAAATGGGTCCAATTTGGCACACAACAAATCCCCCACACTAAACCGTTGCTCATCCTCGAGCAAGGACCCAAAAAGAAACTAAGTAATACTACTACTATCTTAGACTATGCTAAGACGATACGAGGCAATTAACGGGTCCTCTCCGTCCCTTCAACTAACAAATTGAAATACCCTTGAGGTGAGGTACTCGCATTCAAGGCAAGTTAGGTCTTGCTCAAAATTGGGGACACAACTAAACACACACAAATATACAAAACACATAAACGAACAAGAATAGTTGCATCTAAAGAAGAAAACATCGACTCCCTCAACAAGACGGTGAGAAAGACACCAATAGCTCACTCGAGACAAGTACAAATATTCCAAAATTAGATGTTCAAGATGAAAAGGACAAAAGTCTAATAGAATGACATTATAAAAATTAAAACATTGAAAATTTATCTCGGTTCTCCGAATCTTCTAAAATTGTTCAATTGGGTGTTAAACGGAGCGGAAATAGGTGAACCATGGAGTTAATAGACACTAGAGGTAAGTGCAATCCCGACCTTTTTGCAAAAGCAATGAGGATCGTCCCAAGCTAAAGTGAACCAAAAATAGTCCAAAAAAAGATGGTGGAGAAGTGTTCACAAAATGAGGCAGACCGACTAACCACCGCTATCTTCCTTCCTAGGGACTCGGTCCTTTGGTAGACACTTCACAGTGATAAGTTGGCAAAAAGGATTATTTGGGATAGAAATATTTTTGGTGGTTTGATTTCTCTTGTTTTTCTTCTTTTCTCTTTTGATTTTCTTGTTTGTGCCTTTTTCTTGTCTTGATTTGCTCTTTTGACCAAGTGATACGAGTTGAGGTCTAACAAGCGTCATGATCCCCACTTTGCGCGGTGCAGGGTATGTCATCCTCTTGGAGTATGCCTAGTGTGTGACACTATTCCTCAAGTCTAATGAGTATCACATCAATGTAAATACAACCATGTAGAAAGGATTCATTTTTGTAAACTTATTGTGTAGTGTATAGGTGGAAGGGTAAATAAGTAAGATGGTTATGCACCCCCATCAAACCCATAAAGAGGGATAATTTAGACTATTCGTGCAATGGTGATGTCAAGCAAGGTCACCTAGAGATACAGATCTCCATGGGTGGTCAAGGTGGCCAAATGCAAACCCCGATGTAAACTTCTAGTAGAAAAGGTGGACTCAAGTTAAAAGACCGACACAATTGTTGATTTAATGTTTATCTACTAGATTAAAGTTTGAAATCAAAATGGGTTACTAACAAGGGAAGGTGAACACTCGTAAGAAAGTCTCACAATCGGGTTTTCGAAAACATTTTCCCTAAACACACTATACAAAACACCAAAGAACACAACAAAAATACATGTAGGGTAAGAGAAGAGAAGAGGAGAAAAACAAGGGTAAAAAGGATTACGGTATGGTCTTCTCTTTTAATGCCTTTCTCCTCATGCTATGAAGTTGGTGGTATTTCTGCAAGAATGGAGAAACAAGGCTATATAAGAGACACTAGACACAAGAAACAAAAATTGTTGTGAAAGCAAGATAGAAGAGAAACTAGAGAGAGATAAAGAGAATGAGAGAAATCAGAGAGGTAGTTTATACATTCCATCAAGGGGTATATATAGTACACAGTACATGTAGGGTTACATTATAATGGGCTATTAGACCTAATGGACATCCACATATAATATTCCATAACACTCCCCCTTGGATGTAAATCACTGAAGAACATGCCTTGTTAAAATCTTGACTAGAAAAACCCGGTGGGAAAAACACTAGTGAAGGAAAAAGAGTACAGAAATCTTCATACACGCATAACAAGCTGCCTCATTAAAACCTTTCCATGGAAAATCCAGTGCGACAACCATGGCTTAGGAAAAAGAGTACAGCGCGTGCTTACTCCCCCTGATAATTACACTTCTTGATATGTCTTGAAATATTCTGTGCTTTCATGTAACTTCATGATCGTTGAAATTGATTTGTCGTAACCGACAAACTTGGTATCTTCAATAGGAAACTTTGATAATTTCAGTATCGTATTTCTTTGGAGCTCGCAATTTGGACATAGTCATTCATGACTCTTTGACGTATAGCCAAATACGTATCTCCTCATCAAAATTATGATGATCATTACTATAACGTATTAACACGTCTATAGCGCTACCTCATTAAAAACCTTGCTAGGAAAAAACCTAGTCGAAGAGAAAAAGAGTGTAGCTAACATTATTTCTCAACTGATTATCGATCTTCAAGAGAATCAATCAACCCGATTTAATTTTAAATAATTAATCTTTCTTGCCATTGTACGGATTGACATATTCATTGTAGCATTCCACTACACTATTTTCCAACTATTATGACGCTTTTGGACCATAATGTATTTTCACAGGACAAGGAATTTATTCATGTATTATTTCTCATACGCTCAAACTTCAAGTTGAGACAATGAAACCGTGCGTTCACACCATATCACATGTATGTTGAATGCTCTCATAAATACACTTACTTGTAGAGGTTCATATATACTTAATCACGAGTCCTTCAGGATCTCATTCGATCAACCACTGTCATGTGCTGATCATTTATAATATGAACTCCTTCCCGGAGTACTTATCAATCTAGGAGTATGATCTCCTTTTAAACATATATTCTGCAATATATAACAATAATAATCTCGTGCATACATGTAATACGAACAATGCCCTATACTGTATGTATTCTAAATTAATGCGATGCAACTTTAACTAATATGCAATGATAAAATAACTATATAGCATGCACATGAGACTCAAATGCAAAATGTACAGTATATTTACCAATATTCATAATTTGATTGACTGGATTTTAAGTCCATGAGCTCAATCTTAACCATAGATTGTACGTCAACAATCAAAATGGACATTTATATAAGATCCCCATAATAGCATATCGCGCGCAAATATTATTCGGTTCCACGAATTAATATATCAATATAATCTCTTATCATCAGTACTGATTATTGATATCTGAATCTGAATATATGTGGTACCAATCTTTTTATATAGGCCATCTATTATCATCAGATATCTATGCCACTTTGGGACATTCAATTTCATTACTCGTTACGAGTACCAACTGCACATGCTTGCCATTTTCTTATAACAAATGAACCGAATAAGACCCTCACACTATATCATGTGTATTGAAAATTTAGCAAGAATCTCAATATTCATTACATCTACTATCCATGACTGATCTATAGCTCGCTACACCACAAGGAGTGTGAATCTGTCTATAGTGAAATCATAAATTTCAATGTATAACATATTTAATAAGATAAGTAATCAAGCTGATATATCATCATATACATCATCATAACACAATGATCGAATCATTATTCATATTTCATGAACCTCTAATTGATGTATTTCATATTCAAAACAAGTCTCTGAACTTCTGGTTCAGTTGGGATCAACATTACTTGTTTTTTTTTTACCAACTTATCCTTATCAATCTCCCCCTAAGGTGGTAAAACTATCATTACCTGATAGATTTAAAAGGCAATATCCACCTTAGAATTCGTCTCATATTTCATAGACTTTATCAACTGATTCTCTTCAGTAAAATAATATATTTAGGAGCTCAACTTAACCCAGTTGGTTTTTCACGTGCTGAATTAAAATTGCCCATTCAGAAGATCATCATCATGTTCACATAATGATCAAATTATGAACTCTGATTACATGGGCTACTCATAAAATTTCGTGTGACTACAGGTCACGTAATTAATTGAACCTTAAAGGTCAACCGGATATGGACGTTCATCTCCATTATCCAACTACGAGTAATATTTAGATCTCCAATATTTTACATACTCAAAATCTCAGTGTATTATCTTGTCTTAAATATAATTTTAATGGTACACGAGAGAGTTTCATCAGCACACCATTAAATTTTTTGAAGATAAACGTCAGGTTTATCGAAACGGGTGTAAGAAGAACCCAGATGGCCTCAATTTGTCACATCTTTAATATTTTCATGTCAACTTTACTAGTTGACCAAATCTCATCTTGCTAAACTTTTGTTTAGCTATATTCTATCACATGTGCACAATAATTTTCTCATATGACTATAGCAAATGATAGATGTGACATGATACAACGTGTCTAATAAAATAGGCAAAGTCCCTCTATATTCCTTCCTGAAATATGACTATATTACTCTTAGAGTCATTTATTCCATATGATAATAATAACCATATGATGATGATGACGATGATGATGATGATAATGATGATGATGATGATGATGATGATAATAATAATAATAATAACTGTAAATTGATCATAATCAACTGATCATTTATTTCACCATATAAATACATGGTCGCATTACCATGTTGCCTTCACAAGATATTGTGATCTTTACTATAACGTTTCCGATAAAAAAAAAGTTTTAAAATAAACACATAATTAAAATATTCACCTCCTTGAACTTATTCGATGTCATATTCGTTTCACGAAATAATGGTCGTTAATCAAATATTTTGTTCATGTCATATCCATTACCATGAAAAATGACTATTAATCACCTATACGAGACTCACGATTTTAATATCGCATTAATTTGCTCAACCAAGACATGCGGATACGAGACACCACGCATAATTTCTTTAAGCCATTTTCAAAATAATGTGTCTTTACGACTACATAATTTATATGAAAATAAAATATACGAGTATTTCATCATGAAAACATGACAAAATCATTCGCTTCAGGAAATAGTTTATATTATATTGATACGAATATCTTAAAAATATCTCACTTTAAGAACATCCATGAATAAACATCAAGTATATTCTTAGTTTTGTTACTCAAAATAATATTCACTACACGCAAAGTGAAAATTTGTAAAATACCATGAACTTCACGTCACGGTTTCGATATTGGTCAACACTATGAATTTCTCGTCATAGGTTCAGTTTATATAATCACTACGAACTTCAGGTCATAGTTTGCGTGTCAAAATTCCAACTCGTATATAATTTTTCTTCCTCTCATATCGAACTTCGCGTATACGAGGGCCACATGATTTTTCATTAGTTATGTAGACCGGATCAAGCTCAGTTAAGACCACATTATCATTAGGCTCAATTAAATCCGCATTATCAGGCTTAATAATATGTCATGATCTCGAACTTCTGTTCAGGTACAGTCATATCAAATGTCACATTCATTTCATGGAATGGACTCGGGCAATTGAAAGAGGTTATTCATCTTTCAATATTAATTATATTATTCTGTCCAACTTCAGGTGAACATGGAATTAATCTGGGGGATTTTTCATAACCTCTCTTCACGATATATTGCCTTTAAGACAATAATAAGTAGTATTAAACACATAACAGTACAATTTCATGTACTTTCTCCCCACATAATGTTGAAAATAGTACAATTTCATGTACTTTAATCACACGGAGTATAAATTTCTTCAACTTTAAAGTGATACTTATCTCGGTACAATTTCATGTACGTACTCACACGGAGTATATTTTTCATGATACGATGTCTTTGAGGCTACTTTATTTCCGTGATATCATGTTTTCTGGGACAACTGTATTAGCATATTTATCACCCAAAATAATCGTGTATACTTCAGTATACAATTCTTTTATGGAACTTCTGCCCAAAAATATTAGTCACCACACAGGCGACCATTATTTTCCTTGCTCATAATTAAAAATTAAAAAGTTTTGGAATTTCAGGTCTAAAATTATATGAGCATTCATCATATGGTTATTTAACATTGAAATTGATCCATAATATTTTTAAACATTCATATGTTTAACATTCATTATCAAACACCTTTCATAAAAGGTTGAAAGATAGAAAACCATCGTATCTTTAATAGTAAATAATTAAAGACCTTTTATAAAAAAAATTAAGGATAGAAAACGATCGTATCCTTGGAATTATCGTAAGTAGGATAGAAATCATCATATCCTTAAATCTTTTCTGATAATATGACATATTTTCCTCTCGATACTCTTATCGTGATTAATAATTTTTTGCCTATTTTAAACCAATAATCACGAGTTAAATTATCTTGGAACTTAAAAGTTCAAATTTATAAGAACTCCTCGTATATTTGATTATTGCCTCCAATACAGATCCATTCGTATAAATTAATCTTGACGAAAGTATTCGGATCAATAAATTAAAGTTTGACAAAATTCAATGCTCCTTTAATTAGTATAAACGGAGTAATTAAAGAAAAAATAGACTCGTAGACACCCGCATTTTGACTGCCAGGTGTCTATAGCAGTTTCCAAAAACACCCGATGATGATCGGACGCTAACATGCTTCTATGCGCTCGGATACAGGCTCAAATCCATTAATCGATGGCTAACACACTTACAGAGTACAAATCTCACAAAATCAACCTCAAATCCATGTCCAGTGGGCCGTTTCCAATCAAATAAGGCTAATTTGGGCCGAAACCGACACCGGAATTAAAACCGACTTTTAGCGATTGGGTCAACCCTGGTCAAAGTCGTTTCCGAGACACATCAAAGCAGCCACTCAAATACAAAAAGTCCAACTCAAGAAGCAAAACCAACAGTCCACCTTCAGACGGGCCATCAGGTCAAGTCCGTCAGAGCAATAACCCTAGACACCAAAGTACATGGGCAATGCCTATATAAGCAACCCCATGCACACACAATTACACATCTTTTACACATCAAATTCAACCCCAATTCAACTTTTACCACTTCAAAAAGAACCCTAAACTTATACATGCAACCCTAATCAAACCCTAACAATTCAACACTAGCAAAAAAACCCTAAACCTAGTTTTAGGAATCAATCCCGAGCCACCATAACTTAACCTCCATAAAACCTCGAAGACTCTTGTGTTAAAGTCACGGTTACGAGTTCGATCCGAGACAAGAACATGTAGGTTGAGGGTGTCAAAACCCCGTTCTTTCCTTCTTCTCTTCCTCTCGTCATCTTCTTCGCTTTTTCTTATTTTTTTTTATTTTTTTTATTTTTTTCTTTATTGCATCATAATATCGATAATAACTAATACAAAACATTAAAATACTTATCGATTTGTGTCGAATAAGAGAGGTATCGGAATAAGGAAGCACGAATATACAAGTGTACTGCACACAGCGTTGACGGTCGCTTGTTCCAATACCCCGATTATTTGATTATTGAGATAAGTTAACTTAAACAATATTTTTTTATTTTGTTTGCATCATTATCATTAGTCGCATATTTACATTAATTTTCAAAAAATAAGCATTATATTTAATAAGGGTCGAAACCCGTTGACGCGGATCTGACATCCTAATCCTTAGGGATTTATTTCGATGTCGGAAAAGCCGAGGGAATCAAGTTTTCATTCAAGCAAAGTGTCAATACGTTAGATCCGATGCCAATTCCATAATTGGATGTCGAGTCTAATAATCTAATCAAACAATTTAGCCAATTCAATTTTTCGTTGATGCTAACGTAGATGTTATTTAATTCGTTCGAATCATGACACTACAAACGCGGAGGAATATTTGTATCGTCTTGGTTATTTTGAACAATTCAAATCAATTTTCTTTATTTTTTCACTCTAGTATTCCATATCGATTCCATAATCGAATATGGGATATGACGAGCATCACAATTAAAATCGAGTATAAATTATTCCAAGTATTTAATATCGATTTCATAATCGAATATTGAATACGACAAATATCGAAAATATTAAGTCGAGTGCAAATTACGCAATATTTGTACGCGATTTAATAAAATCATCAATTTTCCGAAGAAAACAATTTCGCTCCTTTTTATTATTCTTCGAACATCATTTTTTTTAGACAAAACATTTTTTTTAGATCTCAGTATATTTTTTTCCTTGACCTCGGTCAACACGTGTTAATCCATCACGTTACTATTCTTTTCAAAACCATGCATCATACTACATTATTCGCAAACTGTTATTATCGTTATACCGTTACTAACGAGTTTGTTATTTTCTTGTCAATTTATTTTTGTTTATTTTATTTTACTAAAATGAACCCACATGCTAAAATTCCACTTTGACGTAGAATTAATTGCATTAAATTGACTTAGAAACCCTTTTCAATTTCATTCACATGTTTAGGGAAAATAATCTTTGCATATCATTTTCCCGTTCAACTAACGCGCGTATTGGAAAGTCATTCGAATTCTTAGTAGAGGCCGCTAATGTGCGGGCGGGGTTGGGTGTCCTTCGTGGGCTTCCCAACACGTACCCTCACCCCTTACTCAGAACCTCGGTTTCCGGATGCCCGAAACCGTTGGCGCACGAGAGTCATTCAATACACAATATCCGATAACGTCGGTATTGGTATCAAATGCAAAGGGACAAGCCCAATAAACTCTGACATCGGAAATGGGCCGTATTTTGTATACGCACCACTACGACATAGAGTGGGCTCGAATGGTTCCGAATAACCACAAAATTCGGTGGCGACTCCACTTCGACCTAAATTTCAATTCGATCAGTTTCATATGGAGATTCATTCGCCTACCCAAACCCGCGCGTGGCCGCGTCGGGGTGGACCTATATCATGTCCACAATTTGGCGACTCCGCTGGGGATTAACTGATGCGTGACTTACCATCGGCATCCTCAGGGTGAGACTCGAATAGAAATCGTTTGACTAGTACAATACGAGTCTTAGTTTTACGGTTCATGCATAACCCATATTTTCTCGGGCCGGTACTCGCGACCGACGTCCCACTATACCGTTGATGTACTCCAATATGGATATGTCAAAAGGTGTCCATAGTCGATTCGAGTGGGTTTCGCGGCACGTTCTAAGCTCAACTCGACTTAGAAAGTCCGTCCCGATCAACGTCTAGACTATGTACACTGGTATAGACCCTCTTTACACCGACCGAGACTTAGTGTAGTGCATACATGGCGTCGTTATAATGCTTGTGTGACTACGTGCTACTTGGTTTCCGAGTCGTTTTCAAAAATGTCAACTTTTCAAAATTACATCTTTTTCAAGATATTCAATTTTCAAAACCCGGGACATACCGAATTTAGGACTTATGATTTTACTCAAAATAGCCTATTTTCTAGACGGTATGCTGTCCAATTCAAAACTCAAAATTACTTTCAAAAAACCTCGGCCCAATACCTTTTTTTTGTTTTTTTTCGAAAATTGGGCCTTCAACCGAGTTTTCTCGGACTTCTTCAAAAACAATCAATTTTCAAAATTTCCTTCTTCTTAAGACTTCCTGTATTTAGCAGTGTCGGGTCATATCATAAGTTGTAGAGGTCTCTAGCGTCGAAACTCTGTCGATCTTACATCACGGGTTTCCTCCCCATCCCAGTCCGCCTTATTAGACTAAGGAAAGGCCCACCTACGTAGGACAAACCCCTATAAAGGAGGGCCCGTTTACACACTCGAGTCAAAAGTCTGGGGATGTCTCACGTGAACCTTCCCTCGAACAGGACTAGGCCCACTCGCCAAATCCTAGGGAAGGCCCACACTTCACAAGTCACCCGTCTAGGCGTCTTTTCTCCAGTTGTTTCCTCTCTTGTTCGGGATGTACTTGCTATTCCGGGATTCGGGCCAGTTTCTGATTATGCGGTGTTCTTACAGACATGCCACCCGCAACCCGACATCAACGCAAAATGGAAGAGTTGAAAGATGCCCTAACCAAGATCGAGACTCAACTGACCTCCATCCTTGCTAACCAAGCAATTTTGGACACTCGCCTGAGCACTGTGGAGAAGACGGTCCCTGTTGCAGGAGCTGAGCCCACTGGGCCCATAGCCGAATTGGTCAGTGTTGTTCGCAGGCTCGAGGAACAAGTTCACTTATCGACGAGCAACTCAATCCACTCCGAAAATGCTCGCATTTATTCACCTTTGAATAACGAGCTACCTGCCAACCTCAACTTAACGGGAATTCCTATGTTTGAGGGTATCGAAGACCCGATCCATCATATCCGGGCCTTCAAAGACTTCATGGCAGTCAAGGGGGTAAATTCCGCCATGTTCAAGCACCTATTCCCTTCCTCTTTGGAGAAGCATCCCAGGGCCTAGTTCTACAGGCTCGATCCCAAGAAATACAAGACTTGGGATGATGTGGCGACCGAATTTGCTCGGAACTACGCCGATAACACTGAAATCCAGACTACAATGCGTACTCTGGAGGTCATGGCTCAAGAGCCCAAAGAAGGGTTCACAAAATACTTGCAAAGATGGAGGGCCGAGAGTGTGAAGCTGGTCGACAAGCCCGGCGAGAAGGCCCTAGTGGAAGCCTTCGTCAAAAATCTACTCCCATCCTACCGGGTCCATCTTCGGTATGCTATCATCCCAAACTTCGTTGTCCTTACTGAAATGGGCACGAGAATCGAGGATGACTTGAGACTAGAGAGCCTGACTAAGGCCTCTACCAAAGGCTATCAAGGGGCGAGTTCATCTACGATCAAGCCCACACCTGCAGTTGCAACTCGCAGCATCTTTGACGAGGTAAACCTGCTTGACACCTCATCTAAAAAGAATGCACCAAATCGGGTATTCACAGATATAGGGACTACCTATACTTATGCCTTACAAAGGCTATCTTCAAAGGGCCTGATCCAGCCGATAGGCCCAACTGCAGAACCTCCAGTAGAAAAGAGGCCCAAAACTTACAATGCCCAAGCCTACTGTCAGTATCACCGGGGTAACGGGCATGATACTGAAAAGTGTTGGAGGTTAAAGCACCTGATCCAAGATCTTATCGAGAGCGGGAAAATCCCATTGCCCAGAGACAAGCCGAGCAACAAAGAAAACCCGTTCAGCGCCCATGCTGTATTCACCGGGGAAGTAGTCGACTGTTCTCACCTCATTTCTCCTCTTATCCCACAAATCAATGGGATATGGTTCGATGACGAGGACGACGTGTATTTAACCAAAGGGGAAGCTGTCCCCATCACCCTTGAAGAGGTCCGAAAGGCTAAGTCCAAAGCCTTAGCCACCAATCACCTCACCGTAGCCGGGCGCTCTACTCCTATATCCGTCACTGAACCTGCTAGGACGGAACCTACCCTTGAAGAACCAAGCGCTGACACGGCTCTGGTCCAACAAATGAAAAGGGTCCGAGCTGATCTAACCATATGGCAACTATTGGTTAGCTCGCAAGCTCATCGGGAAGCACTGACTAAGGCTCTCGATGAAATCAAGGTCGATTCACAAGCTACCCCTTCTGAAATGGTAGCCACTATTATGCCTTTTCTGAAGGGCAAGTCAAAGGAAGAAGGGCCACTCACAACCTTCTCTGAAGCTGATCTGCCACCATTTGGGCCCAATCACAATCTCGCCCTATACATCACGGTCATCTGCAAAGATAAATATCTCCCGATGACCCTTATCGACGATGGATCAGCCGTGAATGTCCTTCCTCTGAGGACCGCAAAAGCACTCGGCATCACCTATGCCGATTACCTTCCGACGGCACAGACTATCCAGGCTTTCGACGGAAGCCCAAAACCTGTCGCCGGGGCCGTAAAATTGAAGATCATAACGGGCCCAATCGAAAAGGAGTTGGAATTTCCAAGTGATAGATGTCACCTCATCATTCAATCTCTTACTAGGAAGGCCTTGGATCCACGCAGTCAAGGCCGTGTCATCTACCCTCCATCGAAAAGTCAAGATGCCCCTCAAAGACGGTATCATCACGCTGGAGGCGACCCCAATTACCGTAGCAAGCTGCAACGCTACGGGCCGGGCCGACCCACGAGAATTTGATTTTGTGGGCATGATCGAAGAAGTATATCTCTTTAGGACCTACTTCACAACTAGCATCGACACGATGCTACAAAATCTGGGTTACCTACCCGGAATAACCTCAAGGCCATATCTTCCAGCTAGGAAGATTATCGAGGTCCTAAATGATGGCGAATCACATTTCGGATTAGGGTATGTTATAACCCCGGAAAACGTGGTTCGGGCCGGTATTCACAAGGCCATCGACATTTTCAAGGGTACTTACATAAGCCCTTATAGCCCGAAGTTGACGGATTACTTCGTCACTCCAGTCTTCGGAGCCATCCAAGTGGGCCTTTACCGACCCACCGTCACATATCCCGAGACCAAAAAGGCTCGGGAATGCAATTTCATCCCTGATGATATATTCACCATCGTCCAGGCCGAATCAAAGGAGGGCAAAGACAACTCCGAGCCCGTGCTGGGGCTCTTATTCGGAGAAGACAAGGTTGTCCCCGCTCCGAAAGACGACTTGGTCAACCTGATCCTTCGCAGCGATCGGTTTGACCCAACCAAGCTAATCACCGAGGTCGGTACCAACACCGAGACGAGGGCTTGGAGGAAGACCATAAAATGGACCGACGGTCAAGGACGGGTCTACAAGCTGACCACCAGCGAGGGAGACATGCCGGATACCGAGTCCGAGTCAGAGTCAGAGTCGGAGTCTGAGTCCGAGTCTAGAGGGTCTGGTGCTAAAGTCGAGTCTGTAACCCCTCTTCCCTTATCCACTGAGGTCTCGGGGCCTGTCCCAAGACCTCTCCCTATCCCGCCTCTGACCAACGATCAGATGGCAGCTCTATTCGAGCTATTTTCAAAATTTACCATCAATAATAATAACGAACACCGTTCTGCTTACGACTTGTCTTATTTCCAAAATTTTCTCAATTTCAAAAATTTTATATGCAATGACATTGAGAAACCCGATGAACAGGTACCTTTACCTCAACATCTGGTCGAACAACTCGAGCAAAGGGAATCCCGAGATCCGGTAATCGAAGAAACCGAGTCCATAAATGTGGGAACCACTTTAGAGCCCCAGATGCTTAAGTTGGGCCTATCTTTAGATCCAAAGGAGAGAAAACAATTCGCATACCTCCTCCAGGAATTTAAAGACGTCTTTGCATGGTCCTACAAGGACATGCCGGGTATAGACCGGGAGATAGCCGAACACCGAATACCCATCAAAGATGGGTGCAAGCCGGTAAAGCAAAAACTCAGAAGAATGAAGCCCAAGTGGTCTCTTAAAGTCAAGGAAGAGGTCGATAAGCAATTCAAAGCAGGCTTTATACAAGTGTCTGAATATCCAGACTGGGTTGCAAATATCGTGCCAGTACCCAAGAAGGACGGCAAGGTGCGGGTTTGCGTGGATTTCCGGGACCTTAACAAGGCAAGCCCAAAAGACGATTTTCCGTTACCACACATCGACATACTGGTGGATAACACGGCCGATCATGCCCTTCTATCGTCCATGGACGGGTATGCCGGGTACAATCAGATTAAAATGGCAGAAGAGGATATGGGTAAGACCACCTTCATTACACCTTGGGGTACTTACTGTTACACCGTCATGCCATTTGGGCTTATCAACGCGGGGCCACTTATCAACGGACCGCCACTACTTTGCTCCACGACATGATGCATAAGGAAGTGGAAGTCTATGTGGACGACATGATCGTCAAATCCAAAGACCGAAGCGGGCACATTTCAGCCCTAAGAAAGTTCTTCACCCGGCTACGTAAATACAACATGAGACTGAACCCACAAAAATGCAGTTTTGGGGTAACGTCGGGCAAATTACTGGGCCATATCGTTAGCCAACGCGGCATCGAGGTTGACCCAGCTAAAATCAAAGCCATCACCGAGATGCAACCACCCAAGACCGAAAAGGAAATAAGGGGGTTTCTCGGGAAAGTCCAATACATCAGCCGGTTCATTTCGAAACTAACCATGGTATGCGAACCCATCTTCAAAAAGCTAAAAATCGGAGAACGGGTGCTATGGGACGACAAATGTCAAGCGGCTTTCGACAAAATCAAGGAGATTATGTCTGCTCTGCCGGTACTAATGCCACCTCAACACGGTCTGCCTTTGTCGTTATACCTAACGACGACTGAGACAGCCATGGGGGCTATGCTGGCCCAGACAGTTGATTCAGAAGAACGGGTTATTTACTACATTAGTAAAAAGTTCCTCGAATACGAGTGCAAATACACAATGCTCGAGAAAACGTGCCTAGCATTGGTTTGGGCCACTAAAAAGCTCCGACATTACATGCTCAGTCACGAGGTACATGTGTTATCCAAAATGGATCATATCAAGTACTTATTCGAGAAGCTCATCCTCAACGGCAGGATGTCAAGATGGACTTTAATGTTATCCGAGTTCGACCTCAAATTTGTACCATTAAAAGCCATCAAAGGCCAGGTAGTTGCCGAGTTCCTCGCTGACAGCCCAATATCCGAAGAAGGCCACACCGATACATTGGCCTTTCCTGATGAAGACATATTCCATACTGATACAGAGGTGTGGGATCTATATTTCGATGGGGCATCCAACTTCCGAGGATTTGGGGTCGGAATCCTGTTAATTTCACCCCGAGGGGAACACACTCCCTTATCCATCAAATTGGACTTTGACGTGACCAATAATGCAGCCGAATACGAAGCATGCATCACGGGTTGCAAGCCGCCGCCGATTTAGGGGTAACAAACCTCCGGGTCCACGGTGACTCATCGCTGGTCATCAATCAAGCACTCCAAAAATGGAAAACTCGGAACGCCAATCTCGTGGCTTACCAAGCACGGGTAAGGGTTCTAGAGAAACAATTCCAAAAGGTAGAATACATTTATCTGCCCCGGGAGGAGAATCAGTTTGCAGATGCACTTTCCAAATTAGCATCTTTACTGAACATCCCGGATCACCTGACCAGCATGCCAATCTGTGTCGAAAGGCAGTCCGAGCCAGCCTTCATCCACGCCATTCAGGATATCGAGATAACTGACCCGGAACCTTGGTATCAAGCTGTCCTAACCTACCTGACAACGGGGGAGTATCCCCCAGAAGCTGAAAATCGGGCCAAAAAGGCCCTACAAAGATTAGCGACCCAATTTGTTCGAACTGATGACGGGCAATTGTACAAAAAGACGGCACAGGGGGCTCTCCTCCTATGCATCGACAAA
Source organism: Agrostemma githago (assembly GCA_958450325.1). Taxonomy (NCBI): domain Eukaryota; kingdom Viridiplantae; phylum Streptophyta; class Magnoliopsida; order Caryophyllales; family Caryophyllaceae; genus Agrostemma; species Agrostemma githago. The sequence continues at coordinate 20,683,509 of OY288239.1, read as the reverse complement.
ATACAGGCCGAAAAGGTCATGGCCGAGGTCCATGATGGTGAAAACGGTCCGCATATGAACGCCCATATGCTATCCCGCAAAATCATGAGGCTCGGGTATTACTGGAACACCATGGAAACAGACTGTCAGTTATACGTCAAGCACTGCCATAACTGTCAGATCTTTGGTAATGCAGCATATGTCATCTTCCCTATTATATACCATGACATCACCATGGCCATTTTCGACATGGGGTATAGACATAATTGGAAAGGTGCATCCTTCTGGGACGGGAGGACATTGCTTCATCTTGGTGGCCATCGACTACTTCACCAAATGGGTCGAAGCTGAGTCATACCGTGTCTTGAACGCCAAACACGTGGCCAAATTCATCCAAAATAAGATAATATGCCGATACGGGATCCCTCACGAATTTATCAGTGATCACGGGACCCACTTTCAAGCTGAAACCGCTGCATTACTGGCGAAATACAAAATTCAGAGGCATACATCTTCACCGTATCGACCCCAAACAAATGAAGCGGTAGAAGCGGCCAACAAAACAATTGTCACCATACTTAAAAAATGGCTGAGAATTATCGAGATTGGCCCGAGAAAATACCCTTCGCCCTGTGGGGATACCGAACTTCGATTCACACCGCAACCGGAGCAACTCCATACTACCTGACATATGGAATGGAAGCGGTCCAACCCGTCGAGCTCGAAGTGCCATCTCTCAGGATTTTACTTGAAAGCCAAGTACCTGAAGCAGACTGGGTCCAAGCCCGATACGACTCGCTAGTCCTTTTAGATGAACGGTGATCCCGGGCCCTCAACAACATTCAAATATATCAAAAAAGAATCCAACGGGCTTTCAACAAACGGGTTAGGCCCAGGAACATCAAGGAAGGAGATCTGGTCCTGAAATCGGTTCGTGCCTTACTACCGGTTGACCCAAGGGGAAAGTTCAAACCCAATTGGGCTGGGCCATACTTAGTCAAGAAGATCCTATCAGGGGGAGCGGTGATGCTAACGGACCTGGATGGCAACGAGTTCGTCAACCCGACCAACTTGGACCAACTGAAGCGCTATTACCCATAAACCCAATTTCAATGTCATTTGCAAAAATTTATAAAACTTTGTCTTTTTATAAATTTTCAAAATTTTAGACAAGTCAATAAGTTAGAACTAATTATTCTACCGTCGCACATCTTGAATTAATAATCTTGATATATCTCGAAAATTGCAAAAAAAAAAAAAATCAAATCAATCAAATCAAATTTTGAACTACGTTTGGTTTGATTCCGCTATTTGTGGATACGTAGGCAACCCCTCAAAAGGGTACAACCACTGCAATAAACGAAAGACGGGAACGGTATTCAATAAATACGTCTTTCATTAATATCTCAAAAAAAAAACGCCGGACACGGCATACACACACCAAAAAAATCACACCACTAAAAAAAGTAATAATAATATTCAAATAATAATAACGGAGACTAATATCCGGGCATCTTCCCCTTCCCCTTGTCCTTCGGGTCACGTGGAGCCCGAGGTCGCCGAGGTGGAGGTGAGCGTTCCCTAATCACAAGGGGAACCTCCTTAGCCCGACCCCGTTTCTTTGACGACGGGTCTTCAATCACGGTCTTCGACCCAAGTCGGGCTCGCACATGCTCGGGTAGCCTATCCCGTGGGCCAAGTCGGTCTTGCACGGGTAGTCTCGGGCCCAGTCTCCTTCTCAAGTCAGTCTGGGGGCTCACCTTCCCCCAAGCACCTTTAGCACTAGACCCTTCAGCTTGAGTCTTAGTCTTCTTCTTGTAACCTGACATTAGACGAACTAGGGTAGCCGGAGTGTCTCCTTCATCAAAGAATCCCCTGTTATCTTAGGCTTGTTCTCTCCTTAGCAGGTCAAAGGCTTCGTCAACCTTCAAAGCAGCTCGGGCTCTAGCATCACATGCTTGGGTCCACTTTGTGTAGGAGTCTGAAACCCAGATCGAATGACGAGATTTGGAAACAGGCCAAGTGTGCCGAGTATACCATCTTTGCGCCCAAGTATCATACATCACATCAGTCAGTTGGGTAGGGTCACTAACAACTGCTTCGACTTCTGGTATCCGTTGAGCCCGTCCGTACTGCCTTAGTATGCGATCCGGGTAGAGATGAACTGTTTGCCTGAAAGATAGGATCACTTGGTAACGAGCTTTATCCCTTGGGTCCAGACCAGACCAAACATAAATGGGCCACCATGGCACGACCCATCGAATCAACCGCCCACCATGGATCAATAGCACCTCGTCCCAATACTTCTGCGTAATCTGGCGAGAAAAGTCAATGGCCCGTCTCCTCGTCATCACCTGGTTATGACGGTAGTTGCTCGCATCGAGGGGAGGATCTATCACTGATAGTCTCTCATAAAGCCAAATCTGAAAAAGAAAACAAAAGCATGAGATCCCGAGACAAAACAAGCAACACTCGATCGAGTGCCCGCTGCAGCATGTCAAAATCTCGAAAAAATCCAAAAAATCGAAAAATAAAAAAATAAAAAACGCAAAGTAACATACTTGCAGCAATCGGGTGCTCCCGGTAAGACGGATTGACGAGTCTCTCTTACGGCTTTCCAATCCTTGGATAATCTCACCCGTGATCAGCCAAGCCGGGCTGTGTTCAGTCTCCATCAAATCTACTACAGTCAGGAGACGGGTGTCTCCCATACAGGATAACAAATCCATATGACCCTCGAAAAAGCGTATACATGAAGCATGCAAAAAGAAAAAGCCCTACGGCTATAAGCCGGTCTAAACCGAACATCAAGAAAATTCATAAATTTCTCAGCCAAGTCGATCAGAGAAATTTTATCACCTTCCATCATGCGGGATACCTCGTTGTGAGAAAGCCCTAGAAATTCTCGAAGCTTCCTCCTCGGGTCATAGATCGAGTACGGGACGGCTGGACGAAGCATCGGGTTCCACCCTCCTATAGCTGCAATCTCCTCAGGTAAAGGGCAGACTTCGCCCCGAGGAAAGGCAAAGACATGATATATGTCGTCCCAGTAAGCCAAGCATGCATCCAGGAAATAACGATCAACCACCATCTGACGGAATGGGTACAGCTGAGTTATACCCGTTTGATTCAAAGCCACCCTATCCGTGTCCCTAAAGCGACGGGACCACTCCTGCAACATCACACTCAACCTATTGATTCCCATGGCTAAACTTCTTAAGAAGATAAAGAGACTTTCTTTTAAGAAGAGTGGATTTGCGATGGGATTTATGAAGAAATCAAGAGCAAGAGAGGGCTATATATAGCATTAGCCTTGCAAACTGTTTAGGAAAATTTCCTAATCCCAATTGGAATCAAACCGCAAGCCTAGTCTCGATACTAGCACAGAAATCTCCATCCCGAACTTTCCTAATCTCTGTTAGGAGTCAAAAATCTCAAAGTTTCCAAAATTCAAAAATCTCAAATTATCAAAATTTCAAACAAATTCAAATTTTCAAAAATCATTTCTCCCCAGCGCGAGTCCTTTTACTACCTACGTGTTGCATGCATTTTATGTGACCTATACAGGTATGACTCAAACAGGGACATGCAAGCCACTACACCACCCCAGCATTTCACGGGATGGGCCTACACACAGGCACACCCAGGACTTACGCGACAAGTCCAAATGCCCCACGGAGTATCGTCATCAGCTCAGGTATGACTTCCAACTTATGGCTAGCGAGCCCTTCACACGAATCTAATGGACTATAAACGACCCGACCGGAAGTCCGCCAGGTTTCAATCCGCGATTGGCCTGGTGGCTACTCTGACTTTCGCCTTGTCCAAGCCTCAGTCAGAGTGGGGGCTCTGTAGACACCCGCATTTTGACTGCCAGGTGTCTATAGCGGTTTCCAAAAAACACCCGATGATGATCGGACGCTAACATGCTTCTATACGCTCGGATACGGGCTCAAATCCATTAATCGCTGGCTAACACACTTACAGAGTACAAATCTCACAAAATCAACCTCAAATCCAGGTCCAGTGGGCCGTTTCCAATCAAATAAGGCTAATTTGGGCCGAAACCGACACCGGAATTAAAACCGACTTTTAGCGATTGGGTCAACCCTGGTCAAAGTCGTTTCCGAGACACATCAAAGCAGCCACTCAAATACAAAAAGTCCAACTCAAGAAGCAAAACCAACAGTCCACCTTCAGACGGGCCATCAGGTCAAGTCCGTCAGAGCAAAAACCCTAGACACCAAAGTACATGGGCAATGCCTATATAAGCAACCCCATGCACACACAATTACACATCTTTTACACATCAAATTCAACCCCAATTCAACTTTTACCACTTCAAAAAGAACCCTAATCTTATACATGCAACCCTAATCAAACCCTAGCAATTCTACACTAGCAAAAAAACCCTAAACCTAGTTTTAGGAATCAATCCCGAGCCACCATAACTTAACCTCCATAAAACCTCGAAGACTCTTGTGTTAAAGCCACGGTTACGAGTTCGATCCGAGACAAGAACATGTAGGTTGAGGGTGTCAAAACCCCGTTCTTTCCTTCTTCTCTTCCTCTCGTCATCTTCTTCGCTTTTTCTTATTTTTTTTATTTTTTTTATTTTTTTCTTTATTGCATCATAATATCGATAATAACTAATACAAAACATTAAAATACTTATCGATTTGTGTCGAATAAGAGGGGTATCGGAATAAGGAAACACGAATATACAAGTGTACTGCACATAGCGTTGACGGTCGCTTGTTCCAATACCCCGATTATTTGATTATTGAGATAAGTTAACTTAAACAATATTTTTTTATTTTGTTTGCATCATTATCATTAGTCGCATATTTACATTAATTTTCAAAAAATAAGCATTATATTTAATAAGGTTCGAAACCCGTTGACGCGGATCTGACATCCTAATCCTTAGGGATTTATTTCGATGTCGGAAAAGCCGAGGGAATCAAGTTTTCATTCAAGCAAAGTGTCGATACGTTAGATCCGATGCCAATTCCATAATTGGATGTCGAGTCTAATAATCTAATCAAACAATTTAGCCAATCCAATTTTTCGTTGATGCTAACGTAGATGTTATTTAATTCGTTCGAATCATGACACTACAAACGCGGAGGAATATTTGTATCGTCTTGGTTATTTTGAACAATTCAAATCAATTTTCTTTATTTTTTCACTCTAGTATTCCATATCGATTCCATAATCGAATATGGGATATGACGAGCATCACAATTAAAATCGAGTATAAATTATTCCAAGTATTTAATATCGATTTCATAATCGAATATTGAATACGACAAATATCGAAAATATTAAGTCGAGTGCAAATTACGCAATATTTGTACGCGATTTAATAAAATCATCAATTTTCCGAAGAAAACAATTTCGCTCCTTTTTATTATTCTTCGAACATCAATTTTTTTAGACAAAACATTTTTTTTAGATCTCAGTATATTTTTTTCCTTGACCTCGGTCAACACGTGTTAATCCATCACGTTACTATTCTTTTCAAAACCATGCATCATACTACATTATTCGCAAACTGTTATTATCGTTATACCGTTACTAACGAGTTTGTTATTTTCTTGTCAATTTATTTTTGTTTATTTTATTTTACTAAAATGAACCCACATGCTAAAATTCCACTTTGACGTAGAATTAATTGCATTAAATTGACTTAGAAACCCTTTTCAATTTCATTCACATGTTTAGGGAAAATAATCTTTGCATATCATTTTCCCGTTCAACTAACGCGCGTATTGGAAAGTCATTCGAATTCTTAGTAGAGGCCGCTAATGTGCGGGCGGGGTTGGGTGTCCTTCGTGGGCTTCCCAGCACGTACCCTCACCTCTTACTCAGAACCTCGGTTTCCGGATGCCCGAAACCGTTGGCGCACGGGAGTCATTCAATACACAATATCCGATAACGTCGGTATTGGTATCAAATGCAAAGGGACGAGCCCAATAAACTCCGACATCGGAAATGGGCCGTATTTTGTATACGGACCACTACGACATAGAGTGGGCTCGAATGGTTCCGAATAACCACAAAATTCGGTGGCGACTCCACTTCGACCTAAATTTCAATTCGATCCGTTTCATATGGAGATTCATTCGCCTACCCAAACCCGCGCGTGGCCGCGTCGGGGTGGACCTATTTCATGTCCACAATACTGAACTTATCAAAAGGAAAAAAAAAATTAATAGTACGAAATTGACTTACTTGATAAATAAAATACGATCTTATATTAAAATCCATATTATCAGATCTGAATGATAGATGATCAATTTTCTAGGAACTTATCAGATTTGAAGTTATCAGTTTGAAGCATAAATTATAAATCAATCAGCCTCGTGTACTGAATTGCACTCTTATGAATATACGACTACTGTCATAAATTATACATACAGAGTATATGCAATTACGACTATCACAAAAGGACTTACCTGTAAATTAAAAACAATAAAATTAGGGTTAAAGACTCGTATGAATATGAATAATCACCGCACCAAATAAGTCGGTTATCATATAATTGACGAGCGGAAACTAATTCGGAAGTCGGTTATCATATGAAATTATGATACCTTACTTAAAAGGACTCGCGCTGATAACGTGTTGTGAAAGCAAGATAAAAGAGAAACTAGAGAGAGATAAAGAGAATGAGAGAAATCAGAGAGGTAGTTTATTCATCCCATCAAGGGGTATATATAGTACACAGTATATGTAGGGTTACATTATAATGGGCTATTAGACCTAATGGACATCCACATATAATATTCCATAACAAAAATCATTTTTTTTTGGATTTTATGAATTTTTGAAAAGATTTTGATAAATAAAATAAAAATAAAAATCAAAGGATGGTAGATCCCTCCCCCACACTAAAACTATGCATTGTCTTCATTGCAAAAGTAGGGAAGAGATCGAAAAAGAAAAAAGAATTAAGAGAAGAGAAAGAAGAAAAATCTTTAGATTTTTTTTGGAAAGTTTTTCAAGTTTTTAGTTGTTTTTTTGAAAATAAGAGGAAAGAGAAAAAGGTAAGATAAAAGGGAAAAAGGATTGAAAATCTCTCCCCCACACTAAAACTATACAATGTCCTCAATGGACAAGTATGAGAGAGAGTCAAAACAAAATAAGATGATCGGAGAAAGAAAATATTTTTGAAATTTTTAAAGAAATGTCTAATTTTTATGAATTTTTCAAAAATTTGAACAAAAGAAAATACAAACACAACAAATAATCACAATAAAATCCCACAAAAACTTCTAATTTCAACACAAATACAAATTCACCACCAATCCTTCTACAAGATATAACCAAACATCCACAATCCACAATCCACAATCCACAAAGGAACAATCAGGCAAAAACTTCTCCACACTTGATTGCTTCCAAATTCTTCATCATTTATCTGTGTCGGTTTCTTGTAGGAGATTCCTACAAACTAAACAAAACATAAAAAGCGTAAATATGCATAAAAAATAGCTTTTGTTTCTCAAGAAGCGTGGTTTTGGCTAGGACCGCAAATCTTTGAAATATGTATGTTCTTCTCTAAGTATCATCTCCACTATACCCATCAAGGGCTCAGAAGAGTAAATTGAAGGCTCTAGAAGAGTCTTCAAGTGAGCTCATGTAGCCGATCCAACCTATCATCAAAAGCTTCCAAGTCGGAAGCGGTAAGTAGTCTTCAAATCAATGACGCCCGGGTTTCTCATGATCTCCCGGATCTTTCCATCTCACAAGTTGAAGGGACCAACTTTTCCCCGAACACCTTCCTCTAGCTTTCCAAGGATCAACAAGATGGTGGTCACCGATGAAGGGGACATGCCTGCTTCTGAGTCTGAGTCCGAGTCGGAGTCTGAGTCAGAGTCTGAGGTCGAGTCTAGGGGGTCCGGTGCTAGAGTCACTCCTGTAACCCCTCTCCCTTTAGTTACTCCTGCTAATGCCTCGGGGTCTGTCCGAGTGCCTTACCTATCCCACCACTGACCAATGATCAGATGGCTGCTCTTTTTGAGATGTTTTCAAAATTTTCAATTAATAATAACAACCGTTCTGCTTACGACTTGCCTTTTTTTAATTCTGGTTTCGAAAATACTTTATGCAATAACATTGAGAAACTCGACGAACGGATGCCCCTACCTCCTCATCTGATCGAGCAACTAGAGCAAAGGGAGTCTCAGAATCCGGTAATCGAAGAAATTGAATCCATCAATGTGGGAACACCCTTAGAGCCCCGGATGCTTAAGATAGGGTTATCCTTAGATCCCGAGGAGAGACAACAGTTCACAAGTCTCCTCCAAGAATTCAAAGACGTTTTTGCATGGTCCTACAAGGACATGCTGGGGATAGACCAAGAAATAGCCGAGCATCACATACCAATTAAAGACGGGTGCAAACCGATTAAGCAAACACTCCACCGAATGAAACCCGAATGGTCTCTCAAAGTTAAAGAAGAAGTTGATAAACAGTTCAAAGTCGGCTTCATACAGGTGTCCGAATATCCGGACTGGGTCGCGAACATCGTGTCAGTTTCCTAAAAAGGACGGTAAGGTGTGCGTATAAGTGGACTTTCGGGATCTTAACAAGGCGAGCCCGACTTTTTTTTTTCGTTACCACACATCGACATATTGGTGGATAACATGGCCGATCATGCCCTTCTGTCCTTATGGACGGATATGCCGGGTACAATCAAATCAACATGGCGGAAGAAGATATGAGTAAGACCACCTTCACACTACACCTTGGGGTAATTACTGCTATACCGTCATGTCGTTTGGTCTCATTAATGTCGGGGCCACGTATCAACGGACCGCTACAACCTTATTACACGACATGATACATAAGGAAGTAGAAGTTTACGTAGATGACATGATCGTCAAATCCAAGGAGGGGGATGGGCACATCACTGCCCTAAGGAAATTCTTTACCCGATTGCGCAAATACAACCTGATCGAGGCTAAACCCTCAAAAGCGCAGTTTTGGGGTAACGTCTGGGAAATTACAGGGTCACATCATTAGCCATCGTGGTATCGAGGTCGATCCAGCAAAAATAAATGACATCACCGAGATGAAGCCTTCTAAAACCAAAAAAGAGATAAGGGGATTTCTCGGAAAAGTCCAGTATATCAGCCGTTTTATCTCCAAATTGACCGTGGTGTGTGAACCAATTTTCAAGAAGCTGAAAGTGTGGGAACGAACATTGTGGGACGATAAATGTCAAGCGTCCTTCGACAAAATCAAAGAAATTTTTTCTGCTCCGCCGGTCTTAATGTCACCTCAAGTGTAACACCCCGGCCCAATCCTAGGACCGGAAATGTTAACTGCGGTAGCCCGCCAGACTTTGTATTGGTCCCACAGACCGACACGAGTCCTTTCCAGCACATTTTGTCCTCACTCATGAGCATCCCGGAAACCTTCCCAGGAGGTCACCCATCCTAAGATTGCTCCCAGTCAAGCACGCTTAACTGCAGAGTTCTTATCATGGGCAAACCAGAAAAGAAAGTGCACTTTGTTGATATGAGTAGTACTTCAAATCCCTTTAAGCAAAGCTCATAAATAGGACATCTTCAATCAATGTGGGGTGTTTCATCAACCCGGTTTGCCTTTGTTGTTATACCTAACAACGACCGAGACAGCTATGAGGGCTACGCTGGCACCGAAGGGTCGACTCAGAAGAACGAGCTATTTATTACATCAACAAAATGTTTTTAAAGTATGAATGCAAATACACCATGCTCGAGAAAACATGCTTAGCTCTAGTTTGGGTCACCAAGAAGCTCTGACATTATATGCTCAGCTACGAGGTACATGTATTATCCAAGATGGACCCCATCAAATACCTCTTCGAAAAACCCATTCTCAACGGCAGCATTTCTAGATGGACCCTAATGTTGGCAGAGTTCGACCTAAAGTTCATACCGTTAAAAGCTATTAAGGGTCGAGTAGTAGCCGAGTTTCTCGTCGATAGTCCCGTAAGCGAAGGACACTCCGACACTTGGTCCTTCCTAGACGAAGACATATTCCATACCGATACAGAAACATGAGATTTATATTATGATAGGGCATCCAATTTCTGAAGGTTCAGAGTCGATATTCTGTTAATCTCGCCAAAAGGGAACATACTCCCGTGTCCATCAAACTTGATTTCGATGTTACTAACAACGCCGCCGAGTACGAAGCATGCATCCATGGGTTACAAGCCGCCACCGATTTAGGGGTCACAAATCTTCGGGTACACGGCGACTCATCCCTGGTCATTAATCAGGCACTCAAGAAATGGAAAACTCGGAACGCCAACCTCATAGTCTACCAGGTGCGAGTAAGGGCTCTCGAAAAACAATTCCAAAAGGAAATATATATATATATATACACCTGCCTAGGGAAGAAAACCAGTTTGCAGATGCACCCTCAAAATTGGCATCTTTACTGAATATTCCCGATCACCTGACCAGTATGCCGATTTGCGTCGAATGACAGTCTGAGCCGGCATATATCCACGCCATCGAAGACATTGAAATAACCGATCCCGAGTCATGGTATCAGGCTATTTTAACATACATGTCGACAGGAGAATATCCTCCCAGAACCGACAGTCGGGCCAAGAAAGCCCTACGAAGACTAGCCACCCAGTTTATCCGTATCGATGACGGGCGACTATACAAAAAGACGGCACATAGGGCTCTTCTTCTATGCATCGATAAAATTAAGGCTGAAAAGGTTATGGCCGAAGTACATGACGGCGAGTGCGGTTCGCATATGAATGCCCAGATGTTAGTCTGAAAAATCATGAGGCGCGAATATTACCGGAACAACATATAGATCGACTACAGACAGTACGTCAAGCACTGTCATAACTGTCAAATCTTTGCCAATGTGCAACATATGCCGTCATCTTTGCTATATACCATGACGTCACCTTTGCCATTTTCGACATGGGGTATCAACATAATCGGGAAAATAAATCCCTCCGGTACAGGTGGACATTGCTTCATCTTGGTAGCCCTCGACTATTTCACCAAATGGGTCGAGGCCGAATCATACCGTATTCTGATGCCAAGCATGTAGCCAAGTTTATCCAGAAGAAGATAATATGTCGGTACGGGATCCCGCACGAGTTCATCAGTGATCACGGGATCCACTTTCAGGCCGAAACAGCGGCTCTGTTAACCAAATACAAGATTCAGAGGCATACATACTCATTCTACCAGCCCCAAACAAATGAAGCAATAGAAGCAGCCAATAAAATCATTGTCACCATACTAAAAAAGATGGCTGATAATTACCGAGATTGACCCAATAAGATACCTTTTGCTCTATGGGGATACCGAACGTCGATCCGCACCGCAACCGGTGCCACGTTCTATTACCTAACATACGGGATGGAAGCAGTCCAACCAGTCGACTTGGAAGTACCATCCCTCAGGATCCTATTAGAGAGTCAGGTACCTGAAGCTGATTGGGTCCGAGCGAAGTATGACTCGCTAGTTCTGTTAGACGAACGGCAATCTCGTGCCCTCAATAATATTCAACTATATCATAAGAGAATCCAATGGGCCTCTAATAAAAAAGTGAGGCCCGGGAACATTAAGGAAGGAGACTTGGTTCTCAAGTCCGTTCGAGATCTATTACCCGTTGACCTGAGGGGAAAATTCAACCCCAATTGGGCCGGGCCATATTTGGTGAAAAAGGTTCTATCAAGCGGTGCGGTGAAGCTGACGGATTTAAACGGGAATGAATTTACCAATCCTACCAACCTAGACCAACTAAAATACTACTACCCCCGATCCTTTCTCAATGTCATTCGCAAAAGTTTATTAAAATTGTTTTTTAAAAATAAACTTTCGAAAAGCAAGTCAATAAGTTAGGATTACTTATCCTACTGTCATAAACATCTCGAACCATTAGTCTTGGTGTAATTCGAGATTGCAAATTATAAAATTTTGAACTATGTTCGGTTTGATTCCACTAATTGTGGATACGTAGGCAGCCCCTCAAAAGGGCACAACCACTGCAATCGAGAAAAAAGACAGGAACGGTTTAATTAATAAACTTCCTTTATTTATTACTAAAAAACCCGATAAACTCGGAAAATTCAAAATACAAAAAAAATCATAAAAAACAACATACGACACTATAAAATAGTAGTACTACTTAAATAATAATAAAACTAAGGACTCGGGTATTCAGGGCATCTTGCCCTTACCCTTATCCTTGGCTTCCTTGGCCGTTCACTGACGATGAGGTGGAGGCGAGCGTTCCCGAATCACTACGAGAACTTCCTTGGCCCGGACCCGCTTCTTCGAATGCGGGTCCTCAGTCACTTCAATTGGCCCAAGTCGGGCCCTCACGTGTTCGGGCAACCTATCGTGCGGGCCCAGTCGATCCTTGGCCGCGAATCTTGGCCCGAGCCTCTTCTCTAAGTTAGTCTGGGGGATCAGTTGCCCTCACACGCCTTTAGCACCAGCGTCCTTAGCTCGAGTCTTAGTTTGTGACTTAAGACCCGACTCCAATCGAACCAAAGTAGCAGGCGTCTCCCCATCATCGTAGAAACCCCTGTTGTCTTTAACCGTCTCCCGGCGAACCAAGTCAAAAGCCTCGTCGACCTTCAAGGCCTTGCGGGCCTCCTCCGACTCCTTAGAACTCCACTTCCGATATGACTCGGAAACCCAAGCAGAATGGCAAGGGTTGGGTATGGTCCAGATGGCACGAGTGTGCCACCGCTGTAACCATGTATCGCACATTGCGTTCGTCAATTGGAGCGGGACGCTAATGACAGCCTCGGTCTCAGGGATCCTCTGGGTCCAACCGAACTGCCTCAGAATACGGTCCGGGTAAATATGAATGGTCCAATCAAGTGACAGGACCACAAGGTAACGGGCTTGATCCCTCTTGACCAACCCAGTCAACCCTGAGAGGAACCACCAGGCAACGTTCCACCTAATCAGAGGACCTCCGTGGAATATGAGCTCCTCGTCCCAATAAGTCTGGTTTATGTCATGACACGAACTTATGCGCCTCTTTCTCGAACTGATCGACAACCGTTCGGACAACCAAAACTGACAGGACAAATTTATGAGTTTCCACAAGCAAACATAGGGTCCGCCAGAGAGCGCTCGATCGAGTGACGGGTCTACTCGGTCGAGTAACCTCTCCTACGTCGGGTATGCGCAAAAAAACCGCGAAATATATATACTTGTAGAAGATGGATACTACCCGTCAATTGACGGTCCGAGTCAATTCTCCTAGCGTCGAGACCCTTAATGATCTCTCCCGTTATTAGCCAAGCCGGGCTGTGCCCCGTCTCCATCAGGTCAACTACACCAATCAGCCGAATTTGACCCAAGCAAGAGTCAGCCTCCATCTGCCCCTCCAAGGCATACCGGTGCAGCATACAGAAGGTGAAGGCCCTACGCTTGTGAGAAGCACTAATTCTCACATCCCTGGTATTCATGAATTTTTCAGCCAAGTCAAACAGGGAAACGGAATTTCCCCGCACCATCCGCTCCGCCTCAGCATGAGACAGACCCAAAAACTCCCTCAACCTCCTCCTTGGATCAGGATAGAACGAAGGAACGGCAGGACGAGCCTCGGGGCAACAACCGCCTACAACCGCAATTTCATCGTGAAGAGGACATATCTCTCCTCGAGGGAATGCAAAAACGTGATGGATAGTGTCCCAAAACGATAAGCAAGTGTCCAGGAGGTGTGAGTCTATCCTGAGACGCAGTAGCGAGGATAAAGTAAAAATTCCCATCTGGTTCAGCTAAACCTTTTCCTCGTCCCGGAAGCACTGGGACCATGCCAGTAGCATTGCAGTCAAATTTTCAATACCCATTGAAAATATTCGAATCTTTTCTTAGAAGTTTGAGGAATTTTTGAGAAGAGAATATGGAGTTGATTTGAGATGCAAAAAGTGAAGCAGAGGGTCATGTATTTATAACACAAAACCATGACAGCCTCAACAACTGCTAGGCCTCCTTAGCCTGCACGGGCCTGCGCGCGCAGGCTCGATCCCAATCTTCAGCCCTTTCAAAACCTGATACAGGAATCGAATCATCCTGAGCATTCCTACTTCACAACTTTCCAAAAAATTCAAAATTTTCAAAACATCAAAATTTTATTTCCCCAGCGGAACCGAGTTGGTGTTTCACCTAAATGTTATATGCAAAATGTTACTCCCTCCGTTCAAGTCCAAGCTTCCCTTTTCTCTTTTCGACACTATTCACAATCAAGGAGAACTTTCGATATTCACGACAATCTATTAGAGAAAATATATTCACGTGGGATCTTGTTTGATTCGTCTTTAAAAGTACATTATTAATATCCAATTTCCATGATTTTTACAAGTATGTTACGAAAGATATTAGCGATGCAAAATGCGCGTTGGCAAACGTGAAAAAGCAAAAGGAAAGCTTGGACTTGAACGGAGGGAGTATGTGACTACATATAGGTACACCCCAGACTTCGGAGGCAATCCAACTCCCCACGAAGCTATCCCTATCAAGACAGGTATGACCCTCTACTTATGGCTGACCAACCCTTTACGCAAGTCTAACGGACTTTAAACAACCCGACCGGAAGGGTACCAGGTCGTAATACTCGATTGGCCTGGTGGCTACTCTGACTTTACCCTTGTCCAAGCCTCAGTCAGAGTGGGGGCTCTGTAGACACCCGTATTTTGACTGCTTGTGTCCATAGCAGTCTCGAACAAAATACCCGATGATGATCGGACGTAAACATGCTTTAATACGCTCGAATACGGACTCGAAATCAATGGTATCCGGCGTGGGCACTTAGCGGAGTACAAATCTCTCAAAACCAACCTCAAATCCACACTCAGTGGGTCATTTCCAACAAAATAAAGCTACTTTGAGCCAAAACCGCCACCGGGGGCAAAACCGTCTTTTGCGCCCGAGTCAAAAGCCGGTCAAAGTCGAAACCCGAAAAAAAAAGTCCAAAATGCGTCCAAGTACATTCAACAACCAAGTCAAAACGGAATCCGTTTCCTCATATAAACCAGATATCAATCCGTATTTTGAGTAACTTCCGATACACGCGATTTCAATCGCGCGCAACCAGGTGTAAACACCCAGATTCTGACCTGGTGGCTGCAGGAGTGCCCGACAAACATCCAATGACGATCGGACTGCAATGTGACGCGAGATTACGATGTTTTAGATGGTTTTTCTATAAAACGGATCAAATAATTACTCGGAAAAATTAATACAACATTAAGACAGTCTTAGTCGTGTCATTACAGTCGCGTCGACACTAAATAGAGTCAATTCCAACACCGGGGCTCCTAATCAGTCCCAAAACACGCAAAGTCAAACCCGAGTCAACGCATCAGGCTGAGCAAACCTCGAGATACATCCGAGGCCCACCCGGCGCTTGACACACTAGGTCAAAGAGGGAACTCTTAACTCCCAAGTAAACCAAGATACGCATCTTCTTCATTTTGGAAAGTTTCGAAATCGGATCTTCGAAAACCCAATCGCCCCCCACCAGGCGATCGAGTCTTCCCACGCTAGCCTTCAGGCGCCTCAGTCCTGGTGCGCAAGCCACCAGGCGCCTGAGTAGTTGATTTGAACTGCGCGAACAACTATAAATATCCCCCTTCCTCCGCTCATTTGAACACACCTCAAGAATTCGAAACACAACTGGCATTCAATTCTCTTCCCCTCTTACTCTTTACGAGCTTCTCTTTAACTTAGCGTCGCACTCCAACTCTAAGCATGATCCACTCAATTCTTGTCCCGATACGCGAATCGACACTACTCCTCGTAGTTCCTCGAGTTCCTTACTCGATAATAACAAAGAGGGGCACCCGTGTTCGACTAGCCACCCCTAAACACCGTAGCGAAGCTCAGCCAAATTTGTCGCAGGAAGCTAGAAGGATCCGCCTCGAAGTCGTATTGTCACTAAGTTGTCATATAAACAAAACTTTACATCCGTAATCTTTATTTATGCACTTTGATAACGTCGAGTCCGACTAGTATGGACACTAGGTCCATGGCACGTTATAAACATATGTAACGTCCACAACTTCAACCATAATCACTAAAACATCCTAACTAAACCCGAGTAATTCCGAGATCCGTTCTCAATCATCTACCCATCGTATCTTGTTTAGTGTACACTCCGAGGGTGCAACTCCTCATTACGTGATTTACTTACATTTTGCATTTTACCGCTTTCATATGATTTACCAATTTTATGACCTTATAATCGCATGTTAAATCACCTAACACAGAATTCAGAACGTAAAAAAGCTAAAACTTAACAAAGCGGTGGTCGGGTTCCATATTAATCCCGATGCTCACCTCTCACACGTGGTTCGACGCATCTCTATTAATACCGAACCGACGCACCTTAAGCAGAATAACAGGTAAGGAATACCACGAGAATGACTAATATCCGTATTATCACGTTAAAATTGATTTGCTAATACGTATAATACTTAGTACTCACTACTCTCCTACGTGCATCTTTTCATGGCCTGCTTGTCACGTGAATTCGCATGCAAAGAATGTAAACACAACTACTTCGACAACAAAGCTTACTTGTCCGTAAACAACCAACATAGCATAGACATAGGGTTAAAACAACAGATGTTATCGCACTTCCGCCACAATTAAGGAACAAAGTTATCAGCCCACTGATTGATTAGTAGAGGCCGCTATGTGCGGGCGAGATTGGATGTCGATGTCTATCGAACGTTGACTACCCAATACGTACCCACACCCCTTACTCAGAATGATGGTTTCTGGATGTCCAAAACCATTGGCAATGAGAGTCATTCCAGACATGGAGTGCTTAAGGGTACAAGTCTTTATCTTTAAGTCCCCATGCCACTCAACTTTGAGTCGGCTAAGGATCAAAGTTGACTTGAACGATTTCCGAGTTCCCATAATTAACTCGGTGGCAACTTCACAAATCGGCAACGAATTCGGTTCACTAAAAAGGTCGTCTTACCAAACATATCGGCCTTTAAAAATTTACAACCACGTCTCGATCGATTCTAACGGAAACACGGATGCCCGCATCCGTCTAGTACTATCTAAATCATCAACCAAATCAAGGTCCGACACACCGCCCCGTACGCGAGATCGGATCGACCCCAACGGAACGGACGGGGCTGCGTGGGTGGCCGCCGCGAAAACTAGAGGTCCCGTGCGGGCGCGCACGACGCCGGGCGGTGCGAACGGGCGTCCGCACCAGGTGCCCCAGAACTGAGCCGCCTCAGCTGGGGCGTCCCAGTATTGAACGCCTCCTTTCAGGCGTCCGAACCTTGGGCCGAAGCATTTCGCAAAAACCTTATAAATACACCCTCACGTCCAACATTTGACGGGACAAAAAATCATTTCTCGAAACCTTACTTTCAGAAAACCGAGAGCAACCTTAACCCATATACACACCCTAACTCACCCTACATTCTCGACGTTCCCGTGATTACGTCGCCAGTTAACGAGCCCTTGTTTCGAGACTATTAGCATGTAGGTTGAGGGTGTAAACAAACACCGCATTCTCTAATCTCTAATCTTTTTTTTTCGTATACTAATTACTAACTATTGCTAATTTTTATTTTTACCGTTATACTAACGTTTACATTATCGTTGTGCTAACTACTAACATTTCTTTACCGCATCTAACATTTGATTTATCGTTCCTAACAATTAACTGCTAACTTCCGACCATAAAATACTCACCTTTAACGTACCGAATACAAAGGGTGACGAGATTAGGAAACACAGACACAAGAGTATTGCACTTGTGTCAATGGTCGCTTATCTCGCTACCCCGCGTAATTGGTTGTCTATGGTGAGTTAACCCCCTAAAATGATCTTTACATTTTTGTTCATAATAAATACTGCGTATATTACGATTAAACGAAACTATTTTCAAAATCGAATCGATTACATCCGATAATCGAACGTTGCCTAAAGTCCGTATAACCCGTCAACAGGCCGCACCGGATGTGGCGTCCATATTTTGAGGCGCGCCGCCCTAAGCGCCTGAGGATCAGGGCGCATCATGGTGTGCGCCTGGCCCTTCGGGTTAGAGCGTGATCGCAATAATTGTTGACTCCGTAATCAAATGTCGCGCGTAAAAGGGCCGCCGATAATCGAAGTGGTGGTATGAACCCTATGACTTCAATTCGAGAGTCGTACGGTCTACGCGACCTGATAACGACATCGCGATACAAAGGGCTCCGATATTCGTATCAAGTTGATATGGTCGATTTATCACAAAATTGAATCGTTTAAGGAAAAGTACCCCGTTATGGCCAAAATAAGATACCGTAGACTTCTGACGTAGTCCACAACAATTCACATTTCACTTAGGGAATGATACTTGTGACCTTAGTTGACGCGTGTTAATCAATCGCGCGTTTCCTTTTCAAAATCTGCATTTCGCATTTACTCTTGTTCTTTTATGACTTCGAGCGAATGTCTCACTACGTAAGTCTTATACCAACAACTTCTTAGTCGGATTCGGTATACGACATAGCGAGACGGCCAGACTTCGCAAGGAGGAGTCGGGACGAGATATTGAGGCTTCGGGGTTAAGCTAGCATCACGCTTTGGTACCGAACCCAGCTGTCCGAACGCCCATGGCCAGGGGCCTGAATATCAGGCCGCCTGCCCTCAGGCGCCTGAACTCCAGGCCGCCTCATTTCAGGCGCCTGAGTTCCAGGCCGCAGTATTTCATGCGTTCGAGCCTCTATCCTCTAGTTAATACGTAATGCAACACGTAATTGATTAGAGTCAGTCCAACGTCCAGTTTACGGTTTCAATTTACGAGTTCGTTTATTATCTACGTTACCGTTTCTAACTCGCTAGTTTTGTATTTTTTGCTCGTTGTATTGTGAGTTCTGGGTTGTATTCCGCTTGTGTAATTTGTAATTTACTTTTGAGTTTTTTTATTTTTGGTGTTTGCATTTACCGCTTTCTAAATGAACATCGCATGCTAAATTCAACTTCAACATTATCTAAAGATGCATTAAATGACGTAGCTAAACATGTATTTCACATGCGTAGCTTAAAATGTTGTTTGCATATCATTTAACCGTCTTACTAACGTGCACACACGAAAATCGAACGATATCTTAATAGAGGCCTCTAAGAGCGGGCGGGGTTGGATGTCCTTCGTGGGCTTCCCAACACGTACCCTCACCCCTTACTTAGAACCATTGGTTTTCGGATGCCCGAAATTATTGGCAAACGAGAGTCATTCGATACACGATACCCGATAACTCGGCATCGGTATCGTTATGCAAAGGGACGAACCCCCATAAGCTCTAGTAAGCGGGCCGTGCTTTGTGCACGATACGCCTAATTATAGAGTGGGTTCAAACGGGTCCGAACTCCCACAAAGTTCGGTTGCGACTCCTATTTCGATTTAAATTTCGACCCGAGAGCAATCTTACGACTAGATTCATTCGCCTACTCAAACCCGCGCGTGGCCGCATCGGGGGTGACTTTGCTATGTCCACACTAATTAAAGAGTAATTAAGGATAGATTAAGGGCTAATCTCTACTAAACTAGATCTAGGTTTTGGTGCTTAAGAAAGAGGTACAAGAGGGGTATATATAGTGTTGGGTCTTAATTAAGGAAGCCCAAACGAAAGGAGGATGGAAAACTAAGAAAAAGGGGTGGAGTTGGGCCGTAGCCGGCCGGCCATCATAACAAAGGGAACCATGGTCGGCTGGCCATTTAAGGATGGTGGTTCAGCTTGGTCTATGGCCGGCCGGCCGTCATTTAGTTTGCCTCGCCTTTTTGTCTTCTCTTGTTGACTTGTTTATCCTCCCTTGGCTTGTGTAATTGGGCCTTTCTTTTGCCTTTACGCTTCATTTCGAGCCCGAACACGAGATCTACTTCATTTTTCCTTGAAACCGAGTTCTCGAGACTGTACCTAGAAATTCATTCTGAGGAAAAGAACAAAGTCCTACGAAAACTAGAAAAAAAACTAAGACTTAATCAAACGAACTAAAAACTAGAGACTTAGCGAACTCGAGCTAATACATCGATAAAGCACACAAAAACGAGTCGAATAAGCAATTAAATGTGGGTAAAATTATTACGAAAATGCCAATTATCAGCATCCTTGTTGGCCAACTCGTCCTTCGGTAATGGAATCATGTCCAAAGGTAAATATGGGTTAACTTCGTATACCACTTTAAACGGCGAATGACTCTGGCATAAGCATCATCGATCTTGTGACAGAACACAAAGTGAGCCATTTTCGAGAACTTGCCAATCACCACCATAATAGCATCCTTACCTCTCTGACTACGAGGAAAACAACAATAAAATACATGGAAATGTCTTCCCAAGAATGAACCAGGAATAGCCCGGGTTAGTTTGAACGAGCTCTTAGCCACACGACAAGTCGCACATTTCCTTACTATGCTCGTTACATGTCCTGGCATTTTAAGCCAAAAGAAATCTTTCCTCAACACTTCCAAGGTCTTAGCCATGCCAAAATGTCCAACTAACCCACCTCCAAAGCCTCTCGCACCAACAATTCACGGCCCGAATGCTTGAGAACACATAGACGGTTACCCTTGAAGAGAAAGCCATCTTGCAGCACATACTCCCCATAAGCACCAGCAGTACACTTCTCAAATGTAACCCCAAAATCAACAGCATCACGTTAATAATCTTTCAAAGTCTCAAATCCAAGCAAACAAACATCAAAAGTAGCAAATAATGTGTACCTATGGGATAAATAAAGCATCAGCAACTACGTTTCTCTTACCATCTTTATACTTCGACGAAAAGTGAAAAGATTGCAAGAACTCGGCCCATCTTGCGTGCCTCGGACTCAACTTCTGTTGCCCAATAATAAATTTCAACTACTCATTATCTGAATGCAAAATAAAAATAATTCGGACGTAAGTAAGTGACTCCAATGATCGAGAGCTCTAACCATGGCATAAAACTCCTTATCATAATAAGTACGATAATTTAGCCTAGCACCACCCAATTGCTCCGAGAACGAAGTAAGCTATGGGGCGCTTACCTTGGATCAAAACCGCACCAGTACCCACACCACTAGCATCACATTCAACCTCGAAAGGTTGGGAAAAACCAGGTAATCAGCGCCACAACTCTTTGATCAATTCAAACTTCTTTTGGACGTCTTCTCCCCACATAAATGTGCTTTTCTTCAAACAACTAGTAATGAGACTAGTAACGGTCTTGAAATCATGAATAAAATGTCTATAAAATGACGCGAGGCCATGGAAAGAATGTACTTCACTTATTGTTCTAGGATTATGGAAAGACTTGATAGCTTCGATTTTGGAGGGATCCACGAACACCCCATCCTTTGATACCACATAGCCTAAGAAGACCACATTATCCACTAGAAATGAGTACTTCTCCAACTTCCCATAGAGTTTTTGAGCTCAAAGGATCTCAAATACTTGTCTCAAATGAATCAAATGCTCTTCTATACCCTTGATGTACACCAATATATCATCCAAATAGACAACAACGTATCTGGTCAAGAATGACTTAAGCACTTCGTTCATTAGCCTCGTAAAAGTACTAGGACTATTCATGAAACCAAATGGCATGACGTTCCACTCATACAACCCATGTTTTGTTTTAAAGGTTGTTTTCCACTCATCTCCCTCACGCATCCGAATTTGATGAACCCACTTCTCAGGTCAATTTTTGAGAAAACAGTAGAGCCATAGACCTCATCTAACATGTCATCAAGTCTCGAAATTGGGAACCTATACTTAATTGTAATGTTATTAACAGCTCTACTATCAACATACATTCGATCTCCAAGTGTCATCTTTCTTTGGAACGAGCAAAACAGGTACAACACACGGACTCAAACTTTCACGCACATAACCACGACTCATAAGTTCATCAATTTATTTCTGTATTTCTTTAGTCTCTTCCAGATTACAACGATAAGCAGCCTTGTTAGGCAACGGCGATCCCGGGATTAGATCAGTTTGGTGTTCAATACCACGAATAAGAGGCAAGCTTGGTGGTAAGCCATTCGGAAATACGTCACTGAATTCAGCCCATAAACCAGCCATAGGACTGTCTTCATGAAAAATCAGGTCCTTTAATTTTCCATATCCTCCTTAGCCACGAGAAAAAACATCATTTCCCCGTGATCAAGAGAATGCTCAACCTCTCGTTCACTAGCCAACATCGCAAGATTAGGTCTAGTAATCATCGACCAAATGGCCCGGGAAGACATTGGTTTTAGCACAATTTTCTTACCCTTGTCTCTTAATTCATACTCCCTCCATTTTCCTGTTTTCTTGTCACTTCATTAAAATACCCCACCTATATAATAGGGAAGTGGGAAGAAAATTAAAAAACGAAGGTAGTATTAATTACTCGTTCCCCTATGTACAACATCCCTATCAAACTGCCATGGACGCCGTAACAATATATGACAAGCATCCATAGGAATAACATCACACAAAATCTCATCCACATATGATTCCATCGCAAAACCCACTCTGAATTGTTTCGACACCTTCATACTATATCTGTCATCATGTCAATGTAACGCACACGGTTTAGGATGAGTCGTAGTGACTAAGCCTAATTTTGACACAAAAGCATGGAATACAATAATGAATTAAATGGAAAATCAAGCACAAAAGCATACACATAAGTACACAACACAATCATCTAATCATACGCAGTTGAAACATAGAAAATCAAGTGTCGACCGTGAGACATCGACAACTAAACACGAGCCCAATCGAGGATCGCCCGCAACCACGCCTGAGCTCAGGTGTTGGATATCCACGACTAATCGTGGGTTCGGTTGTGGTTCTCCTACGCCTAAGACCAGGCGTGGCCGCAGGGGGTCCTCGATTGGGCCCATGTTTGGTCGTTGATGTCCCACGTCTCCGCCAACATTTTGCCCGTGAGTGTTCCACATTTGGACTGGATGAAGGATCGATCAAACAGTTGTTTAGTGCTGATGATGATGTTGATTGTTGATGCGGTGATGGTGATTATTTTTATTTTTGTGCAGTGATTGATAACAACGGTGGTTGATGTGAGGGAATATGTCCTAAGACATTTTCGGCATTTATTAAATATAATATAGGATATTATTATGGAGATAGCCGTTATGTATTATAGTAATTCATAATTGCTTGCTGGATAATTATGATAATTAGTCCAATTCGATTGGGCTAATGATTATGGATATATAACCCAATAAGATCACACAATCAGACTTAGTCAGGAAAGTAAACATGTCCAATATGGCTTGTGAGGAATTAGGTTGTGACTACTTAAAAGCCTGGTTAGTCCCTAAAGCTTGGTATAACCTAGTCTCTACTACTATATAAGGATATAGTTATGAGTCATTAAGTGATTGAGAATCAACCCAGGGAGCAAACCCTAATCTAAGCTAGTCCAGTATATTGCCTCAAGCACCCTTCAAAGTAAGAGAGAGAATTATTCTATCTCTTCCGTCCTAGCAAGCGTGAGATTCTGACTGGGTAGGTGGACCGAGTAGAGGAGCAACATGTAGGGCTTTAGTATCTCTCTGTCTCATATATCAAGGAATTTACGCTACAAGGGTATGTATTTCTCGACTTACTTTTGTCCTAATTCATATCTATATTGTGCTTGTTTTCTTGGATTGGTACTAGGAAATTGTTTCCTGAAATTCCACTTTCGCACAGGTATAATCCTGCATGATGATGATATAGTGTGCGGTTTATTGTTGTTTGGTTTATGGTTTATTATGATTGAATTTTTTAATTATGATATTAGTCATATTGATTCAAATTTTTTTGTTGGTTTTCGTCTTTTCGATCAAGTGCTACTTCAAATTTCAACTGTTTCTATCGATAATCGATGTATTTCAAACGAAATTCATATAAATGTTTTATAATTAAACGAAGTGATTAGTTACTTACGATCAACTAAAGATGATTTTTGAATAATCAAAAAATAAAGTTTGGGAAAGGAAAAAGGATTAAAGGATTAAAGAGCAAAGGTGTAAAATGGGAAAATTCAAGTAAAAAGCGGACAATATTAAGTAAAATGCGAACAACGAGAAACGAAAGTGTAAATTTAACATGTCCAAGGCGTATAATATTTACAGGACTTCTTACTTTCCTTTTGCTCGAATGGTTAGTTTCTCTCTTTATTCTTCCTATATGATGCCAAAGCATAAAATTCTTCTTTCTCTAGCATTACAACATAAACTCTCAATTGTGGACAACTATCAAAGAAATGGCTTTCATCTGGCATGTGTTTTGTTTATAGGAGGAGACTCATGGTCATCTATTCTTCCAATGTCCTTTTCTGCTGATATATGGATGATATCTCTGCTTGGATGCAATTTTGTCCTTCATACACCAATATTAGGAAGCTAATCTACTGGATATACTGTCCTACAAGAAGAAAACACTGGAAGGCAGTTTGGAGTGTTGTTAGTTTGGCTGCTACTGTTTCACAAATATGGCAAGAGCGTATGTAACAAGCAAATATTCTCCTCTAAGAAGTCTAGTGTTGATACAATAGTTACTCATGTCAAGTACTCGTACATAGCATTAGATTTGCAAAGGCTAAAGGCAATCCTAAATTTAATAGGACTATAGAATATCTTAATCCACTCGATGCTTGATTGTTTAGCTTAGTGTGATTGCCTTTTTGCAACAAATTATAATTTCATCTTATCATTGAAATGATACTCCCTCCATTCGTATCCAAAGGGTACGTTTCACTTTTGCACAAGGATTAAGAAAAGACTTAAAATACTATTAAAGGTACAATAATTTGGGTCAAATTAATATTTAATTATCCAAAGTGTAGTATTACAATGACATATGATGTAAATATGTTAGTAAGTTAAGGATAGTTTGGTCCAAAAAATGGACTAAAAAAGAAAAGGGGTCAATTGGATTTGAACGGTCAAAAAAGGAATACGTAGCTTTTGGATATAAACGGATGGAGTATCTTTTTTGCATAAAAAAAGATATATTGATTATTACTCCCTCTGTCTCGTTCATTTGTTTGTCTTTGACAAAAATATTCCAATGAATATAGAAGACAAACAAATGAATAAAATTGAAACCCCCGTATTTTTCAAACAGTGTTAAAAATTTTAAACATTTATTCAAACCAAGTTTAACACTTTGAAAAATTATTTTATTTTCATCAATTTAAAAATTATTCTGTTATAAAACATAAGAATTTATTCATCCGGATTTAACATTTAACTTTTCGTGAAACTGAGTTTAAAACTCAGAAATTCATTTTTATGAATAGTGACACGTTTTTCGACATTTAAAAGATTTTTCCATCTTATAAACCCAAGAATGATTTATCGATTTATTAAAATTTCATTTCGAAACGCGCGTACACAAAGACGTATGACGAACGACGGACGTCGCCCGTCTAAGGACACTTTGCACAATTTCCAAGCTAAGGTGGAAATGTCACTTGCCTTTGCCTTTATTATGTGCATTTAATGCACGTTGAAACACCTATGTTGATTGAAGATGTCCTATTTATGAGTTTTGCTTAAAGGGATTTGATGTACTACTCATATTAACAAAGTGCATTTTCTTTTTTGGTGATCCAAGCAAAAGAGCTCTGCACTTAAGCGTGTTTGGATGGGAGTAGTCTAAGGATCGGTGACCTCATGGGAAGAATTTCAGGATGCGCATGAGTGAGATCAAAATGCGTTGGAAAAGACTCGTGTTGGTCTGTGGGACCAGTACAGAGCCTGGCGAGCTACCGCGACTAACATTTCCGGTCCTAGTTTGGGCTGGGATGTTACAGACATACTTTCACATGACTCATCGCCTGGTTTAGACACTGTCTCACGAATCTCGTTTTCAAATTTAATTTTACGGTTTCCGTTATTTTAATCATTTACGTAAATTTTTGAAACATTTTAATTCATTATCGTTATTTATGAAACGTTTTTAGATTTTGAGTTTTAATTTCAATAGATAAATTTAAATTCTACTTTTTCGATAACGATTTTACGTAACTCGTAACGAATTACGAAAAATAGAAAATTGATCCATTTGAAGCCTATGTCACGTTTACCTCACAAACATACATCACATTTTTTTTCCACTTCAAACTTTGCCTATAAATATTAGGAAAATTTAATTGAAATAATTCAAACCATGTATGATTTTCTTATATTACTCCCAACTAATGTTTAACTCAAAGTTAAAATAAGGGTCGTACTTTTTCTTAACGACCTTTTGATCAATCCTAACGACATATTACCAATTTGTCCTTGTTACTTTACCCAAAGTGTTCGATTTTCTCTCTAAAAAATTCTCAAATTCAACCACCCTATCAACAATGTCAGCCACCACCCAAAAACCCTAAATACCTAATCACCACCATTTCCACCGTGATGAACAATCGAATACTCTAACTTAATTATCTAATTAAAGTTGTATCGATTAGCTCTTAAATGTCATTTGTTACTGTTGATGCCTTGATGGTGAGATTGAGTCATAGGCATGTATTTTATTCCAATTGAATTCATCGTTATGACTAGTTGTTTATTTGTTTCATAATTTCTTTAGTGTTCATTAGTTCATTCGCAATAAATAATTCTCGTACGTGAATAAGTAAATTAATATTACATTATCGATAATTGAATTAAAATTCATAATCAAATTCGAAAGTGTTTGGTTTGGTTGAATTAGGTAAATTGAGTTTGGGAGGAATTGGCAAAATAGGATAAAAGGTTTCAAAGGTAAATTTGAAAAAATTATGAAAAATCCGTAGGGCTGAGTAAAAAATCGAAAAAGTAATTTCGTAAAATTATACCTTCATTTAACTTTGTTCACTCTTCTCTTATTTTTGACTTGGCCAATACCAGTAAATTATCATAGATTGGTGGGGGTCTTTATTTCTTTTAAAAAAAGAAAGAATCTTTCTTTTTCTCCTCTTCTTCTTTGTTACATAACTTTTTTTCCCGATCTTCCCTTTTTTTTCAAGTTCCTCCATAAAACTTTTATTTCGTCCATAATTCTCTATCTACAATTAATTTATTATTAATTAATTTATAATGAATCGAATTTGCACAAAAAAAAAGTAGTTTGTGATGTGCACACAACCACCCTATAAATGCATGCTTTGGTATACATGTGAGGCCACACAGCTGAGAACGAGGGAAGAGTAGGCTGGGAACCCCTTAGCCATTTATACCCTTCTGATACAGAGTAACATCCATCAGCCTTACCCCAAAAGTTATTAATGTAGCCCTCCTTCATAATATCCTTGACTTAGGCGTATTTTCCTCCAAGTCTAGCTACTATATGAAGGTGGACGATAATCCGTCCAATGTTGACCTTTTAGATAGATGATATTAATCCATCGAACCCATAATTGCTCTGCCTTACTCGCGAACCACAAGCATACTTTCCAATTGTAGCCTTATTCCAAACCACCCCCATCAATGGTACCTAATCCCCTGCTTTCTCGTTTTTGATATCTAATCCGTATATAGATTATTTTGTCGCTCGACATGCCCAATTTTATCGATTTTCATGTGTATTTAGTTTGATATTGATGTTATATGTTAGAATGTCGATATTATCTCTTTTGTATGCTATTATGTAGATTCGATGCGATTTGGATGAATGACATACTTTGCAAAGTGGAATTGACTTAACATTTGAGACAGTTATGGTTGACACGGAAATAGAGAAGGAAACAAGAAGAAATGACAATAAATAAGTTGAAATGGAAAGCTCGAACAAATGCAAATCGGGAAGAAATAAAGAATGATCAATAAAACAACGGTCAACTTAAAACTTGAATATCTTGATTTCCACAACTCCGATCGAGCTGATTCAAGTTGCGTTGAAAATATTTTTCTCTTAGCTTTCCAATGGTAGGTCACACGTTAAATTCCGATATATATAACGCAGAAACAACAAACGTTTGAAGTTCAATCTGCAGTGATGAGACACCCGAACTGATCGGAACATACCCAAACCGGTCGGGACAGACATGTTCTGTGGGCTTTACAGCTTTCGAATCCGTTTTTCTCACATTTCGTTAACAAAAAAAATATCGTAATTTTGTTTGTCTCACATTGAAGAAATAATGTAAGTATTGAAAATATATTACCTAAATAATACCCCCATATGGTTATTTCATGTGAATAATCCAAACTATTGACCTCCTTAAATAATCCTCAATTTACTAAATCCTAAAATAAATCAAACTTTTGATATACTCTTCTCAAAATAGGCTCGCTTAATATTAAAAAGTGAAATTATTAATAAAAAAAGCTAATTGTCTCAAATGCAAATAATTATTCATAACTCTACTCTAAAGTTACATAAGAATATAATTAGTGCTTAATTAGAAATTAAATAAAAAAAATTAATCAATAAAATAACATCCAATAAGTATATTAGAAAGTGAAGTTCTTAATAAAAGCAACAGAATTACTTGTCTCATGTGCGAATTATGATCCATAATCATAAAGTTATTAAAGGATTATTAAATGATTTAGTTAGGTTTCGAGGGAATACGAAAAGAAAGAATCTCTTACTCTTAAAATAATGAGAGTTCGGTAACAGTATACCTACCTTAGACCATCTACATCCAACTTCATGACCTAGGTCAAGAAGGATAATGGGGGTCATGTTAGTAATAATTAGCAAGTGACATAAAGAAAATTAGTATGACCTCCATGCCATGAGTGTCATGGGATGACCAGCGAAGCCTCCTCGTGACCTCCAAAGTTGCATGTACTTTTTATGCTTATTTAATAGTTCACCCCCACTTGCATGTACTTTTTAGGTACATATAATTACTCACGTTTACCTGCATACTCACCTCCACCAGCTTGTTTCTCAACACCCTTCAACAACAATATTTTAACGTCTATATTTTCATTCCAACCAGCTCTATTTCAACTACTTTTTTTTACCAAACACTATTTTTCCTCTATAATTACTCATATACTCCCACAAAATAATTACTTATAACCTTATTTAAATATTCTAGTATTCTCCTAAACTTCAAAAATAAACTATTACTTATAATATAAACTTATTTAAATATTCTCATATTCTCCTATATCCTTCAAAAATAAAATTCTACTTATAATATGGATTTGAATAATTCTTCTTCCCTAAATTTTGATGGCGACGATTACACATCTATCAAGATATTCAGATTATCAAAATTATATTCCTACTTTTACGGATTTAATTTTCGAAAGGCAAAACTATGAAAATATTGATCGGTTTGACGACACAATGTCATTGTCTCAATTCTCAACTCAAGCTATTGTTGAAAACACTCCAATTTCTTCCACAAAAACACCATCAAGGGTCCAAAAAACAATCTCAAATCAACCTGATTGGAAAATCTAATTGGAATGAAAAAGAAGACATTGCGCTTATGTTGAGTTGTTGTTTAGCTAGCGAAGATCTAATTGTTGGCAAAAATCAAAACACTTTAACACGATGTGGAAAAAAAATAAGTGAGTTATATGAACAATTGAGGGTAGAAAATGAAAATAGTACTCAACTATCTATTAGGAGTATTGATGCTATGAAAGGTCGTTTTAAGCTACTCAATACCGTTGTCAACATATTGGTTAGTTGTTATAGCAAAATTATTAATTGGCCACTAGCGAGTGACACCAACATAGAAGATGATATTGAGGCGACTCAAATATTATTTCTCAAAGGCAACAACGGTAACGATTTTTATGATTTTTATGTTTACAACAATGTTATGAGTAAGCACCCAAAATGGAGCAAATAAAAGCAGTTCAAGTTCAAAAAGATCGAGGTCGGATTTTGATATCACCCCTACTAGTGTTGATGTTTCCACCCCATCTAGTGTAAATGGCAATGAAGACGTGAACAGACGTCCAGAAGGTTGGGAGGCGGTTGATGGTCGGATTTGTCGTGGATTCCACCGCCAAATAATAACCAACTATGACCTAACGGTAGTTAGGGTAAGTCGGGTCGTGTCCACGGAGACGGTGTCGCAAGGTTTAGAATAGGTCGGCCTAAAACGGGACTATGCTACCAAACAAACACAAAGAAATGCTAATTGGTGAATTATGATGAGAGGAGAAGTAGGAAGTAGAATAACAATGAACTAGGCTAAACAAGGCTAAAATAGAATAACTAACCACAAATCAACTAGCAAACTAAAGAAATGAGGCTAACTAATAAGGTGAATCAAATATGAAGAAGAAGTGGGTTAGGTCGGGTTCATAAGTGTAGTAGGGTGACTTGGGTAATCAAGGGTGTAGGTGTCTCCTTATTGTTAGACTCGGTCCGGGCTCTCGCAACTTAAACCGATGTCGAGGTAGGTCCGGGCTCTCGCAACTTAGACGCTAGTCCGCACTCTCGTGACTACGACTATCCTCAACATGACCACACACAAGACAAACAATGAGTAGAGGAAGACTAGCATGAGAAGCATGGCCACTACAACTCATACAAGCATATCAACAAACACATGGTGTGCCAAATATGTGACTAACAACAAAGATTCACCCTTTACCCCCAATCAAACCCTAATCATCCATAATCTACCCTTAATCCCCCTACTAACCCACAAGAAAACTACTCACTCATAATCATACTAACTACAACAATGAAAAGAGAAAACAACATCACAAACATCCAAACATTCATGGTGAACAATCAAGAACAATAAACAATAATCAACGATTAAAACTTGATGATAAAACAAAGATTAAGAGAAGAGAAATTATACCCACTACAATTGGATGAAAAAGATGAGAACTTGAATTAATAAGAAACCCAAATAAAACCCCAAGGTTGTCAAGCTTGGGTGAGTCTTCAAGAATCTTCTTAATACAAGAACTAACTAACTAAGATTAAACTATGATTAAGGAGAGATTAAAACTAATATGAGGAACACTAATCTAGGGTTTGAATGTTTGTAGAGAGGCTTAAGAGAGTCTAGGTTAAGGTAAGATCCATAAACAATACAAGAGGGAAGTATTTATAGGGGTACAAGAATGAAGGAGGGGCAGAAAAGAATTGCGGGCTACAGCGCACCGGTCCCGACCGGGACGAGATCATCCCGACCGGGACGGCCGGTGGTCCCGACCGGGACGGGTTGGTCCCGACCGGGACGACCTGGCAGTGACCCCTCTAAAAGCGCACTTCATCCCCGACGGGATGAGGTGCATACCCGTCGGGGATGAGTCTTGTAGGCCTCCAATATGATCCTTTTGGTTCCTCCTTGCTTCACATGAGCTTCTCATCGATTCTCGGGACTCGGGATCGGGTCTCGGAGGCTCGGGATTGGGTCCCAAGGTCTCGGGGTCGAATCCAAGGCATCGAGTGATCGTTCCTCCGCTTCGTTGGCTCCGAAAAGTGTATGTATAAAGTCGGAATCACTCCAACTCTTCACGAATGGTCTCGGGAACCTGAAACGAGCTAGAGGAAGCGTAAGTAGCCCATGAAGCGTAATAATAATAATAATAATAATAATAATAATAATAATAATAATAATAATAATAATAATAATAATAATAATAATAATAATAATAATAATAATAATAATAATAATAATAATAATAATAATAATAATAATAATAATAATAATAATAATAATAATAATAATAATAATAATAATAATAATAATAATAATAATAATAATAATAATAATAATAATAATAATAATAATAATAATAATAATAATAATAATAATAATAATAATAATAATAATAATAATAATAATAATAATAATAATAATAATAATAATAATAATAATAATAATAATAATAATAATAATAATAATAATAATAATAATAATAATAATAATAATAATAATAATAATAATAATAATAATAATAATAATAATAATAATAATAATAATAATAATAATAATAATAATAATAATAATAATAATAATAATAATAATAATAATAATAATAATAATAATAATAATAATAATAATAATAATAATAATAATAATAATAATAATAATAATAATAATAATAATAATAATAATAATAATAATAATAATAATAATAATAATAATAATAATAATAATAATAATAATAAATTTTAGAGAGGGTGAGGAGAGAGCGATCAGCCCCCCGTCCTGTCCCCCGCCTAGGGTTTTCCTGCTACCCCCGCCGGCTGCCGTTTCGCCGCCGCCGGTCGCCACCTCTGGCCGGCCCTCCGCCGTCCCTACCTTCTCCAGGTTCAGTCGCCGCCTCCACCCTGTTCTCCTCTTCGTGCTCTCTCCTGCTCTGCTGCGCCGAGTTGTTTCTGCCGGCTGCCTTTGTCTCCGGCCCCTGCCCGCCGATGATTCCAGCCTGAGTTTCGCCGGTGATTCTCCTTTCTTCAGGCGGGGTTCTTCTTGTGGTTTGTTCGGGATCTGGGGTTCCTTCTTCCGGTGAGTTTCCGGGTCTGCTGCTGCGTCCCTTTGCCCTTCGTCGCCGGTTCTGCTGCTGTGTCCACCTGCCGTTTCTTGCTTCTCCGTCCATCCTTATCTCCGTCTCTGTCCATTCCCCCTGCCGGAGTTCTGCGGGTGTTCCGTCTGCTGCTGGTGTTCCGTCTACCAACCGTCTCCTTGTGCTCTGTTTTCCGTCTCTGTCTGGTGCACCCTGCTGCTGCTGTTTGTTTTCCGGCCTTCTCCCTCCTGCTTCTCTGCTGCTTTCTGGATTTTACCCGGCCAGCCCTTGTTGGTTCCTGGTCGAGCTTCCCGACTGCCTGCTTGGCGGTCTTTGTTGGTGTTCAGTATCGTTTTCGTTTTCGGTTGCCCGTTGTGTTTCTTGTGTTTGTTTGGTCTGTTCCAGGTGTTTTTCGGGTCGGCCTCGGGGTTTGTTTTTCGTCGGTTTTGTCGGGTTTTGTTGCTGTTGGGTGGTCGCTGATGTGGTTTATGTATGCTACGCCGTCTTGTGGGTAAGTCTCGCCCTTGTCTTGGCGGGTTTTTGGGTTTTGTCTTCTATGCTCTCCTCCTTCATGATTGTGGTTTCGGCTTCCGGTTTTTTCTTTTTCCTCCTTGTTTGCCCCTGTTCTATGTGTTTCCGCTTCGTGGTTTGTCCTTGCTTGATCTTGTCATGCCTCCCTTGGTTCGTTTCCATTGCCCTTTTGTGGGTCTTTCTGAGTGTAAGGATAATCGTGGACAAGGTCTTACCAAAGCATCCTTGCGCATTCACCTGCGTGACCATCATTTTTGTGCCGGTGCTCAGGTATTAACGCGCCAAACCCTCTCCAGTAGCTTGTCTGTCTATTCTGCGGCTGATGCTACCTTTAAACGTATGAGCATTTGGTTGTGTGGTGTTTGCCTGGCGACTCACTCGCTCACTTCTTGTTGTCGGCATGATAGGGGGGGTC
Organism: Agrostemma githago; assembly: GCA_958450325.1. NCBI lineage: Eukaryota > Viridiplantae > Streptophyta > Magnoliopsida > Caryophyllales > Caryophyllaceae > Agrostemma > Agrostemma githago. The sequence continues at coordinate 20,650,165 of OY288239.1, read as the reverse complement.
AGGTTGAGCCGCCTGATTGTGGAGATGGTTTTGTTCGGTTTATCCTTTATGACCTGCCTCGCCCCGTTCCGCCTCCCGTGCCGTCGGTGGGATTTTCTGATCAGGACCCACTCCCTTGTCTTTCTTTGGCTTCTCTTGATCACTTGCTCTCTAAGGGGTTGCGCACGGTTAAATCGATTCCCCCTAGGTGTCGGCTTGGGTTCGCGCGGGCTTTGAAGGGTGCCCTGGATGATGTTGTGGGAGCCCCTTTTGATATATCTTGTTGGGTTGCTTTGCTCGTGTTACCCCTTTGTGTTTTGAAGACCTTCGTCCCGAGGAGTAATTTGGAATGTCGATCTGCTATTCGACGACAACGTCAGGAGGAGGCTATTGTTGGTGCAATTCGTACTTGGGGGGTGCCGGGGGGTAAGGTGTTGCTCTTGCGTGAGACTTTGGCAGAGGTCTCCCCTTCTTTTTGTGTAGAGGAAGTGCTCGACCCAGGTGAGCTTAACATTCGTCAGTGTCGTAAGAAGATTTCTGATGGTCATTACACGGCGGCCGTTCGTGTTCTTTCTTCGTCCGGTGTCGCACCTTACACCGATGCCACCCTCCGGGCCCTTCAGGATAAACATCTGGCTGCTCCTTCTCCGGTCCTCCCGTCTGACCCTCTCGACCACTGCCTTGATGCATCCGTGTCTGTTGTTTTGGACATGATCCGGAGTTTCCCGCGGGGTACGTCTTGTGGGAGGGATGGGCTTCGGGCCCAACATCTGCTGGATTGTTTGAGTGGCGCTGCTATCGCCATTTCTGATGATCTGACTACCTCTATCGCTCGGGTGGTCAACCTTTTTCTCGGGGGGAAGTGCCCACAAGGGTTTGGTGAATACATTGCCAGCGCTCCACTCACCCCGCTCGTTAAGCCGGGAGGTGGGGTTCGTCCTA